>OY720309.1:9900633-14900633 GCA_963082785.1 Philonthus spinipes | reverse complement strand
TTGTTTGTTAATAATGTTTATAATCATTGAAAGATCATAATTTAAAAATGTTTCAATATCTAAAATTAATTTTGAATTTGTATTTCTGATGTGAATTGGTAAATTTACTATTAAACAAATGGAAGACGACGCAAGCGCCATATTTTGTCTAATTTCATGTGGCATCGTCAACAATTCGAGTCTATACGGTAAACAAGCAAGAATCGTTGTTTCGTCCACTAATGGAAGGCGAACTATTTATGACTAGTTATCCATACGCTAATCTACTAATTATCCAAATTTCGAAAATATTTTTTTTTTAACCCAAACAAGTAAAATAAATTTAGAAAAGATTCACTTGGTCACAGTTATTTAAATAGATTAAACAAAAAGAATTTAAAAATAATTAATAAATTATTCCCTCTTGCCACTGCGACTTTTTTTACTTAAAACTTTTTACTTGTGATTGTTATATACCAATCACAATCACACGTAATTCAAAAAAGTCGTAGTATTTAAGAGTTAATAATTTATTTATTATTTTCAAAAGCTTTTTATTTAATTTAAAATCATTTTGTAAAACATAAATCAAATTAAATACAAAATACAGCTGCATTTATGTTTTGTATATTTTTTTTTATAAATTTGCGAAGAATGAAATTACTCGCGCAATTATGCAAATCTTCCGCTGTGACCGTGAAGTGTTTCGTAATGAAGATGTGAAATATTTCAATTGAATGCATCGTAAAAGCCACACACGGCCATGACAATCTTATTATATTGTTTTTTTTTTTACCTACAAACAATTTTATAAGAATGCAAAAAATGAAAACAAAATAATTTCAAAATAAGCTAATTAAATTAAAGATTAATTTATTCTCTTTTCATGAAGAATATTAACAACCGGAGCTATTCTTCAAGTTAAATATTAATGTAATTGATTGTTGAAGCCATTACTTTGTGATACATGTTTATTATTAATATGAAGTCTGGAAATTAATAAAAAAACACCTAGCTCTTAATAACATAGAAGTAGCCGAACTTTCAGACCTTCGTACCTTACCTAAAATCCGTCCCCCAAATAATCCTCTTCATAACCCTTCCAACACTCTCCTTTACGACAAAACAGCTATAATCCCAACTTATCCAATTATTCCACAAATTTGCCACAAATCCCGTAACCCAAGACTTATTAAACGGACTATGCCTTAAACGTAACCCAAACACCTCATTCTGAAGCTACTATTCATTCATTCATCTCATTAACGACTAGCAGACTGATATGACATAAAGACATGGACTCCTGGCTGAGAGATCAGTGTTCGATAGTTATTTAGTGAGAATATTATATAAAATGTATTGTATTATACATAAAGTAAATTCTACAATAAAGATGAAAGTAATAATAATAAAAACACTTTACTTATATCACCCACTTGAACTTGATTTTTTTATTCTGTAACTAGTTTCGACTTATTATATTGATATTTTCAATAATTAACCATTTGATAATGACTACACTAAGTCGAAACTATTTACACATTAAAAAAATAAGTGTGATATACTTCACGTTTTTTATTTAACTTGTACGATATTAATTAACTTCACATTGTATGGATAAATATAAATATAATAAATATATTGCAAAAGCTGTTCATTGTCGAATTAATGTGCAAATTAAACTTAACATTCCCCTAACATAATAGACCCGATTTGTTAGTAGTAGTAGTAAATCCATTTATAGAACTCAAAAGAGTTTCAAAAATCCATCGACCGAGGTCTTTCAGGCATGAGTTTTCAAATAAACATTTAGTATAATAATACATATATACCATAACTTTTCTTCAAGTCTATTGTGTAAGGAAAAAATAAGTTTAATGTGTATTCTTCTTATTATTATTGTCATCACAGTCTAAGCAGCTTTTATAATAGATATACATTCATAGAATGTGAATTTAATAAATAACGAACACGTTATACTTAATATTGTACAAAAAAAAGTACAAAATCAAAGTAATTTCTTAAGTTGACGCTTAAATATAATGAACGAACTCCCAAATATATCAAATTTAATATCACAGTTAAGTAGGTTAATACATCTTATTATTCTATTCAATGGACTGTTAAGTGAATAATTTTGCTTACAGGGACGTATATTGAAAACCGCCTTGCTTCTACATTTCAACAAATATGAGTTAAAATTAAAACTAAACAAACTTAATAATTCCGAACATTGAGTTTTTTTTATGAAAAAAGCATAAATCCAATTCAACTCTTCTAGACTGCAATGATTTCAAGTTTAAGGTATTCAATGTAATGTTAATATTAAATTCCACAGATTTACACTTACCAACATTGAGATTCAAATCATTTCGAACACACCAACTCTGTAAATGATACAAGTCATCCTGAACCCTGCAAGTATCGTCAGACTTTGAAATTGCTTTATACAATTTAAAATCATCTGCAAACAAAACATATTCACAATTCTCGAGCGACTGACCTAGATCATTTATTATCCCTATATTATTATATCCCTAATGTTAATAACATATTTCAAAATAAAAATATAGTAACATCCAATCAGTTTTATTTGTATTTATTTAAGTATTAAAAAATGTGTCCAAAAATATTTTTAATAATACCGCGCAAAAATTATATATTTATTTTAAACAGAATACAACCATTTTCATAATATGTAAACAATAATATGGGAATACAATATTATTGTTATTTACTTTTGAACTTTTTCTTTTTAAAATTATTGCTTCTGATATAATTCTTACAGTCTATTGGACTCTAAAAGAAAAAGATAACCGACAAATCCGACGTAACGTTTTCAATGCATGTTATATTACAGAGCGTGAATGTATAAAATCGAAATTTCAAGCTAGATATGTAATAAAACTCAAGACATTTCAACATTAAATTATTTATATATGATATAATATTAATTTACAAAATACCACATTTATGTGTACAAAATTGATTTTAAACGTTAACACTTTCTCTATATTTTTTATTTCTATTGCATTTAATGTATGTAATCTAACAAATTGTATTAAATAACAGTGTAAACGTTTGAAATTAAATTAATAATTTTAACAATTTTTACTACAAAAATGTTATTATTTCTTTCATTCATAGCTTTATGAAATAAAGGAAATTCGGGGGGAATTCTCATTTGGAGAGCCGAAAAATCCGTAAACTTTGGATTTTTATTGCGGGAAACGTAAAACACGTAGAAACATGTGGTTTAAATATTCCGAAAAAAATTCTCTATAAAAACATTTTTTACTATAAAAACAATGTTTTTATTTACAAATAATTATTTGCACGGCCACCACGGACGATTATATTGAACGAAAGGACGCTGATATTGCTTCACCGCAAACACTTCTGGACTTCTTACCATCTGAAACAAAATCGAGTAAGGGGGTTTAGAACGGTCCTGAAAAGGTCCTAGAATTATAATTTTACAGCGGTAAGGGGGATTCGGGTAAAGAAGGCTCACAGAGCTCCACCTACCCCTACAAAACATTGTTACGCACACACAAACTAGTCCACTCCCGATGGTCTGGTTTGTAACAGATGTTTCTATATCTGCGGTCCAGAGTAACCATGATGCATTTAATTTTATAATAGTAAATTTTTACAAATAATTTCACTGAATTATATAAATTCATTCGATGTCATATAAATTAATTGATGAAATAATGACTATTTTCCTGTACTTCAAAATAATTCTAAATTTTTCCCAAGTATAAAAAATATTTTAAAATTATAAAAAAAATGCACTTATTTCATTTATAATTAATAATCATCTTTATTGTAGAAGTTACATTAAGTATAATACAATACAAAACAATTTATATAATCTTCTTACGAAATGGCTATCGACCATCGGTCTTTCAGGTAGGATTATTTTTATTTTCAATACGAATCTAATTTAATTACATTCATTTTGTCTTATATACCGGGTCTTGATACGCCCGGCTATGCATAGGGATTTTAAATGTAAAAACATTTTTTTACAAATTTCTGCTTCAATATTCGTTTTAAAGAGACATTTTGTTTCATAATCCATGGTTAATGCAATTGAAGTATATGATATTTTGCAAAAATAATAAATAACAAATGTATAGCAAATATTTAATATAATAATTATTAAGTCACAATTATTTTTGTTTTTCGGATAACTATATTACCTAAGTTTCACTGCACGTGTTTTGATCTTATTTGATCGTGTTTAGAATTTAAAAATCTGTCTAAAGCGAAGCTTTCTTATTTTTTTTTTAATAAATGGCTATTGATATGGTGAAAAAAAAACATTCTTTGGCAATTAACTCTTAATCTGTAAGGAATTGAGGTAGGATTATTAAGAAGAAAAATGTTTGTTTTTGTAATTCTACGTCGATATAAAAATATACAGGAGCACCAATTATTATTATTTGATCGTGTTTAGAATTTAAAAATCTGTCTAAAACAAAGCTTTCTTATTTTTTTAATAAATGGCTATTGATATGGTGAAAAAAAAACATTCTTTGGCAATTAACTCTTAATCTGTAAGGAATTGAGGTAGGATTATTAATAAGAAAAATGTTTGTTTTTGTAATTCTACGTCGATATCAAAATATACAAGAGCACCAATTGAAAAATAATTTAAAACAACATAATAACATAAGTTCAAGTTTGAAGAGTTTGAAATTATATGTTGGACACCCAGTATAATTCATATCAATAAAATTTGACCATTGATAATGTTTGATTTTCTTAATAAATTATTAGTTGAGCTATAGTCGGTTAAATTAGCAAAGTAGTAGTCAATTTTTCATGGAATACAATGGTTAATCAAAAAAAAACATCGCCTTTTCAAGATATTAACAAAATAAAAACTTTTTTAAATGGAACACCCCATATATATTTTATCACCATTTCATTAAAAATGATATTTTTAACAAAAAAGTTTTAATAGACCATCACAAAAAAATCACAAATTCTGAAGTTACGGACACTTTAATATTCTGCTTTCTATGAAATCAAGTTGCTATAACAAACAAAACACTAACCAAAGTATAAGTATAACTTCTCCAAAATACATAACTATATAAATAAGTATATTTAAAAAATATATTTGTTAATTAAAATAATAATTCAAACCTTATTTACATCTTATTTTTTGCATATTTGTTTTCCCCAGATTACAAGTTATAAACTAAACGTTTTAGATATACAGGGTGAGTTTTTTTCGATGTTCTCTATGGGGATCTCGGAAACTATAAGAGATAGAAAAACGGTTAAATGGGGAAAGAAGTGTAGTTTTATAAGACAAATAAAATGGCACTTTCAAAATATTTGAAAACGTCAAGGGTAACTAGATATTTTGAAAAAAGTAAAATGTGTCAATTTTTTGAAATCAATATATCTCTATTATTATCATAGATAGAAAAAAACTGTAAAGGACAAAGTTGTAGAAAATTTTACACAGATTAATAACAAAAAATCAAAAAAAATTTTTCGCCCATATTTTGGGAGATATGACACAAACTTACCTTTTTTTTAATGGAAACAATGGTTGGCTATGACTTTATTAAAAGGGCTATTTTTTTCCCTTTAATCCGACATAACATATGCCATAGTTATTTTTAACATAAAATAAGTTACAGTCGTTTTTAATTTTACCATACACCAAAAAATAGTTAGCTATGAAAAATACAAAAGTAAAACAATTGCGGTTGTTTATAGCAACGAAATTAATATTTAATTTATTATCTTTCTTTAGATTAGTCAAAAGCAACATAAAGTAAAATAATTCCGAAATTATCAAAATAATAATAGAAGAAAATTTTAAATATTACATAAGATGCTCAAAAAGTCCACCATTATTATTATGACATAAAGTACATCTTTTTAAAATCGAATTTGTGGCTTTTTTGACTTTTCTTCTGTCAATAGAATAAAATGTTTCAAGTACAGCTAGTCTAAGATCCTCCACGGATTGATATGATTGTTGATACACTTTGTTCTTCACATAACCCCACAGAAAAAAGTTAAAACGGATAGGTCCGGTGATCTAGGTGGCCATAGGATTGGTCCATTTCTTCCCACCCATGAATTGGGAAAAGCATCATTTAAATAGTTTCGCACAGCCAACGTGCTATGAAGTGGAGCTCCGTCATGTTGAAACCACTTCAATCTTGCCCGTACTGATCAATTTAAATCATCGAGCATATCTTCAAATGTTTCTTGAAGAAAACGAAGGTAATCATTTCCATTCAATGTGTGAATTCTCGATCCGAACACACCGCACCATACATTAAATCAAAATTTAATTTGTGGTCTACGTTGTGCAACTTCTCGTGGATTCTCCTGACTCCAAACATGTTCATTGTGCCGGTTAAAAATTCCACAATTAGTAAATCGCGTTTCATCTGTCCAAATTATTTTTGTAGGGAACGTATTATCTTGCCTCTTGGCACATGTTTTTGTACCACATACAGAAGACCATTCTCTTTTGGTATCACCGTCATGTAAATTTTGTGAAATTGATACCTTATATGGGTGATACTTATGTTTTTTCAAAACTCGTACTAGAGTCCGGTTGAGATATGCTTGCTTCTGTTGCAATTTGTCTGGTCGATGTGGATGGATCTATCATCGCCAATGCTAATCGCTAATACGTTTATTTCCGAAACATCATTAATTTCGTTTTTTTTTTTTTTTCAAGTTTCGGCTTTGTAAAGGATCCGTACTAACCCAAATTGTGGTAAATTCTTCTGAATGTTGGTAAAAATGGCTGCCGACGATCGATATATTGATTATAATATTGTTCTGCAGCATCCGCAGCGTTTTTATTACACTGAATGTAACAAACAAGCATATCACGCTTTTCTTCGTTGGAAAAATTCATTATCACCAAAAAAAAATACAAAACAAACTTATCGAAACAAACCAAATATGGAAATGAATTAATGAGTGTTTAGAATAAACAACTGCAATTGTTTTACTTTTGTGTTTTTCATGGCTAACTATTTTTTGGTGGATGGTAACATTAAAAACGACTGTAACTTATTTTATTTTAAAAATAACTATGGCATATGTTATATCGGATTAAAGGGAAAAAAATATCCCTTTTAATAAAGTCATAGCCAACTATTGTTTCCATTTAAAAAAATGTAAGTTTGTGTCATATCTCCCAAAATATGGGCGAAAAAAAATTTTTGATTTTTTGTTATTAATCTGTGTAAAATTTTCTACAACTTTGTCCTTTACAGTTTTTTTCTATCTATGATAATAATAGAGATATATTGATTTCAAAAAATTGACACATTTTACTTTTTTCAAAATATCTAGTTACCCTTGACTTTTTCAAATAATTTGAAAGTGTCATTTTATTCGTCTTATAAAACTATACTTCTTTCCCCATTTAACCGTTTTTCTATCTCTTATAGTTTCCGAGATCCCCATAGAGAACATCGAAAAAAACTCACCCTGTATATTATAATATATTTTTGTACATAATTAGTTTATATGTTTTATTTTAAGTAAATTAATTATTTGTAAAGATATTTTATTACTTTCAATAAATTTAGCTATCTTCGTCGTGGTGTATTGCGCAGTGAATTTCAATTTCAATTTACTTTATTAACGGAATCTCCATTTCCAAATTACAATTATAATTACATATTAAAAATTTTATAAGAACAGTGTGACGCTCTAAAAAGATTACAAAACACATATATAAAAAAAGGCAAATTACCAATCACAAATTACGACAAAATAAAAATAATACGCATCAAAATATTTATTTATCAATCCCAAACAGTTCATTGTGAAAACAAAATGCAACCGGCTTATTCCTATCTTCAAGTGATGATAAATTTGATTTATGTTTCGTGAGCCTGGGTTCAATTCTCAATTATTCTGTTTTTTCAATATTGTTTGCAATTACCATAAGATTCTGAATATGTTTGATGGGCTTCGGCTGCAGATTTCTTAAACACAAACAACAATAGTTATAAATGTCGAAAATGAAATTCTGAGTGTCCCGTGATTATCATTTGTATACACTGAATAACTGAATTATAATAAATGGAAAACTGTTCATCTATTTAGATAAATGTGAAAAACCATCAAATTTAACTGTTATATTAGGTTGATTGCATTCATACTTCGTATTTTGGCCAATAGAAGTCACTGATTAAAATTCATGCAAGCACCTAATAGTTTTGTATTAAAAGTTGTTGCATATGGGCGTAAATAATAGCTAATATACGTAAGTCAAAAGTCACCGAGCTAAATGTGGAAATAATTTATTATTTTCAAATTATTTTTATTTAATATATTTAAATAACTGTGACCAAGTGAATGAATACTGTTTTCTATTTATTTAGCTTATATACACTTCAAAATTTTGAACATTTCGGATCAAGTTGAAAGAAGCTCTAAAACAAATATTAAGTCAAATTGAAATCACGCGAATCTATCTAATTTACTAAAACATTTGAGCTCTGATAATATTCTTTGTTTACAACTTAATTTCAGAATAAAATATTTTGCGCAGAATATAACTATTAATAATTTAATCATGTACAATCTTAATAATGTATGGTGTTCATAAATATTCCGTGGTTATTATTTTGTTTGTTTATGCAATGAATTGAGGAGGAATGCAAGCAGGAAATAAAACCGGCAATCAGTGGCTCATTAGCGATTATTCATAGTTGGGCAAGTGCGCGCTTTGAATAAACAAAACGCGCTTGACTTTCACGATTTATGCAAATCGGTCCTTGCCCAACGAAAAACGCGCATAAGGTCTCTCCTGAAACGATGCGGCGTAATACCAGTAATGTCATAAGTGTCATCATAAAAATTACTCAATTTAATTTTCATAACCGCATAAAAAAAATGTTCGGACGAGGTAATCAAATGGAATGATAGCTTAATAATTTACCAAGTAAATATTATTGCCTGATAAATTATCAAACGATTACAATTATTGATGAAAAATAATTACATGAAATTATTCATTACTACGGCTTCTGCTTCAGTATACACTGTGTAAGATTATAAAGCTACATAATTTTAAGAAATACTCATTTCGCATTACAGAAATCTGATAAGAATATTAAACTTTTTAACAGTTTATAATTCTATCGAATTCCTCTAATGCTGGTTCAGATGATATATTTGATAAAATAATCTAATTTTATAATTTTACACAATGAATAGAACAGTGCAAAAAATATTAAGTGATATAGTCTCATTGTTAATTTGTTAGTAATGGGAACTGGTTGTTGTTGAGTTTATACAAAAATGCTAGAAAAACGTGATAAGCAGTTGAATATATGAATGGGATTAGATCGAACTTAACTTATCTTTAACACTTCAACTTGAACACAGCCTTATAAAAAAAATCCACCAACCCCAGAAAAACAGATACTCAAACACAATTAGTAATTGGATTATCAATTACTAATTGTGATAATATTAATAGTATCACATCAAATTATTCATAACTGAAGCTTCTCTCGTTGTATATCTACAGGTATTAAAGAAGGTAAATGCCTTTGATACATGTAGATATACAGGGTGATCAGAAAGGTGTGATTCCTTAGTAATATATTAATGTGAAGCTTGTTGTTTTTTTTTTTAAATTTTAATATCCTTGTGTTAACATTGATTGCATTTTGAAAGTGCACACTGATTGATTATGAAAATAAAATAGGCTGTTAATTAGGGAAATCGTCGTAACGAACGTGCATAACGCAAGAATTACGTTATTGTTGGCCAGCCGGCTTTTTACAGTCTGCTGGTCACTCGTTCCTTATTCTTCCTTCTCCACACTTTGAGGTGCTTCAGTCAACTCGCGCTCCCCAACCAAAACAGTCGCGCCATGTGTTGTTGTTTTCTCTCCGCGGTGTTCGATGATAAATTAATAATTCGCGATTCCGTGCGGATTTGAAGCTTTCGCAAACATCCGCTTCCTGTTTGTTTTTTATATACGGTTGTCGGGTTATTTTATCACTAGCATCCGCTTCAGTTTGTCGCTTGTTTTGATTAGTGATGGACATGCTGGGGTGTGCCTCAGGTTGCTGCAATCAGGGCAGTGATGATTCTGAACTACCCCGATCCGAAGAGTCGCGAGTTTTACCAGTATCACACTTACCCTCCGCAGTTTTATATAAAGAGGAGCGAGTCTTTGGATAAGTGGAGTTATAAATATAAGCACTTTTTGGATACAACTGATTGTATCAAATTAAGGATTACCAATAAAATACGAGTAAGTAATTAACATTAAAAATCATTTATTTGATTTGCTTGACATTCACTTTATAAAGTTCTCATTCACAGACGAAGTTCGATCGACATAGAACAACGAGTTTGTCGGAGTTCTCCTGTTAGGTGTATAAAAAAATATTGATTCCAAAAACTCCTGAGAATTAATCAGCCCAATAATATTTACTATTTTAATATGTTAATTCATGTTTAAATATTTGAAAATATTAAATCAAGTAAATGTTATTACGATTGCACACTTTTACAAATAGTGAGATTCTTGGATCTTGTAGGTGTTCACATCGTGGAGTATTTTTAATTTTGATGTAAAGAAAATTCTTAACTTTTCTATACCAATTTTATTTTATAAAATAAAATTAAAATACAAGTGGTACAAAAAAGTTAAGCAATAAAATAATGAGATTACAAGTTCAGCATAAGTATATAGTAATAAAATCACTAATAACATGTATCTATATAAATTTGATAACATATAAGGCAGAAATATAATAGCCTACAAAATAGAAAATATAAACTTACAGAGTTTTTCTATTACATTTCACTTTATTTCAAATACTTTTCCCTTTATCTCAAATATATTTCCCATTAAAATCATTTGACGTACATCTAACATTGCAAAATATACTTGAAATATAGTAAATCTAGTTTGATAGTGATTACAGCATAATTGAAACAAGTCATTAAAGTAAAATATAAGTAGTATACAAAAGTTAAGTATTTTCTTAAAATCAAAATTGTGAATGTACCACGAAGTGAAATCCTTCAAAATCCAAGAATAGTAAATCTTATTTGTTAATCGAAGGAAGAGTAATTGAAAAATACACAAATATTTATAAACATGCAAAAATAAGTGGTATGGGGTGTAAAATAAATCAAACCAATCATCGCTGTTGAAATGTTGAACGCATTGACAAGCTTCATTATTCTCATAATTCTCATTTACAGCCGAAGTTCGATTTAAATCCACATAGAGAGACACTTCGTCGGAGTTTCATATGATATATCATTTCATATACTTAACAAGAAATTATATGAAATGATATGAATCGTAATAATTAGGAGATAACCAATTCGCCATCTTTCGCTTTATCCTCCAATTATTATAATTCATATCAGGCATTTAATCACAATACAAGATCCGTTCAACCGCCTTTATCAAGGCATTGCACATGGAACACACTGGTCTTATTAGGTTTGAAAAACATGGTCATCACCAGTCATCCATATGCTAGATGAATGGTGATTGAACATTTTATTATATGAAATGACTTTGATTCCAGAAACTCTAGAGAATTAATCTGCTTTTTAATAAATCGATAAAATGTAGAGAGATCAGCCATAATCCTTCGAGATATTAAAAGATTCATAATATGGTTGCAGTTTCTACGAGTGCGTTGTAGACTTATTGTGTACCGATTCGAGTTTAGAGATGTTATTTGAATGTTATATTAAAAAAAATCATCAAGAAAGAGATTATGTTATTTGTTTCGTGAGATTTGTCAGGATTTTGAGTTTCTACCGAGCAACACAATGATAAATTTAGAAATTATCAGTACAAGAAATATAAGCAACAAGTTCGAAGCTGGAATCACAATGATCTATCCTGAATATAAATTAAAAAAAAATCATAGAAAAACTTTTATTGCTTCAAATCAATTTTAAATCTGGTATTTTGTAAATTACTATAATGAAGACGTATTTGACCCATATCTTCCTTTAATGTATGTATTTCAATACATTAACGAATAAAATGGATCGAAAATATGTCCCTTGTGGTACCCCAGATTCATGTGACAATGAGATTAGATAGAAATTCCAATATCTTCGTAACTTGAAAACAGTCTTTTAAGAAAGAATCCTGCCAAAGCAGGGTTGTTACAGAAGTCCAGAAAAAGCTTCGTTTATTTTATTGAAAAAAATATTTTATTTTAATCAACAAGTTTTAATCTAATGCCATTATCAAGAATTCTTGAATTTGATAAAGGTGAAATCTTTTTAAATAATATTCATAAAATATATCGTTTTTAATTAGAGTGCTTTAATTTAATTACTTCATTCAAATTTCTTTCTTTCTTTCTTAATCTTATCCTCTTTTACCCGTATTGGGTGTCGAGGTTTCAAATTTCATAAACCATTATTATTAATATTCACAAATAATAATCGTTAGGATGAAATTAGTGGAAAATTAATATTTTTCAATTAAACAAAGAAAGTAAAGAAATAATTATTAGCAGAAAAAGAATACTTTAATTAATTAATAACTATTAAACTTCCCTCGCTCCTGGAAATAAGGCGTAATAAGCTGTTTTCCAAAACTAGAAAACGATCACACCCTGGTGTACAATCAACGCCTCATAACACTGCTCCCTGCAATAGGAAACTTATTTCAATATCTTATTAAACGAAAACTCCTCTCCGCATCCATTAAATATATCCCTGAATAACAGTTTGGTTTTCTTCCCAAAAAATTAACCACATTCCCTTTATCCATTGTCATCTCCAATTTACAAATCAGTCACCTAGAAGGCAAACAATCTATCCTTCAGATTAATTTAATTTAATTTACTTTATTGACGGCTTATCACCATTTTACAATAATACAATATAAGTTTAATTCATGATACTTAATGATATAAAAAAACAAATAAAAAATAGATACAAATGAGAGTAGTGTTAAAATATATATATATATATATATATATATAACAATACATTCATATAAGTCTAAGACTAGACTAAAAAAAAATACAAAATATTATACACAGACATATACATCAGTATTTAAAAACAATTATTACTCTAATAACCATAGATTGAAATCTGTAAAACATTAAAAAACAAGTATTTTAATTTTCTTTCATTATTAATTAAAAATGTTTCACAACGGGTTATGTAAGTAATTTATTCAGAACATAATTATTACTCCCTAATTGGGTCTCTTCCTAATAGGTAATAAAGTCTATTATTATTAAAAATCTCTTCAAATATCCCTTGATTCCGTCCAAGCCTGATGTTCTAAATAGCGAATCAAAATAAATCCATACAAAGTCTTCATCCCATGCCACAGGATTACTCCACAATCACCATGAACAATAACACAATTTCTCTCTACCTTTTTGCATCCAAACTATACTTCAAGCCCCGCATTATGCGCACATAAACAAACGTCATAATAAGGATTTTGTATAATTGATTAACAAACAATACCCTCTTGTGTGAAATAATGAATATATGATCTTATATCCATCTACCAAATATTGGTGTAGAATTTGCTACAGGAATGTTCATCCTGCTATAAACTTCTTTCATTCCTTTTTGCCCTTCGCCAATTTCTTTGCTTCAGCCCAAGTTAGACCTTTTCTGTTCAGTATTGCCGCAATAATTTCTCCCCATATTTGTCTCGGTTTGCTTTTCTTTTTATTTTTCTATATTTTTGCTTCCCATACTTCCTTGACAGGTCTTGTGTCTTCTATTTCTTGTGTCTCCTTCATCCAAGCTGTCTTCATTCATTACTACTAGTGTTGGCTGGCATTTGACTTGTTTTCTTATTTTGGTATTTCTTAGTTCGTCTCTTTTCGTTACTTCTTTCACTCTTTTTAATATTTCATTTCCATCGCTTCTATTTTACTTCTTTGCTGTTGTATCAAGTTCCAGGATTCGCAACGATATGTGAGTATAGGTCTGTATATACGTTTTAAGATTTTTATTTTTGTTTCATTGGATATTTCTGTTCTGTCAATAAATATTTCCCTCATTGTATGGTATAATTCAACAGTTTTGTGTGTTCTTTCTTGTGTTTATATGTGTTGTTTTTCTTGATGGTTAATAGTTACTCTATGGCTGTTACTTGTTCATTTTTTTAATTTCATAACATATTTCGTTCGCCCTGTTCTTCGAATATAGCCATAACTTTTGTTTTCGTCGTGTTCATTGTCATTCCATATAATTCTAGTGTGTTGTTCCATGCTTCTAAATTGTTCTATAGTTTATTTTTGTTCCATGCAAATATTAAAACGTCATCTGCAAATGCTGCTTCATATACTTATATTCTTTTCATGTTTCTGTATCCTACTTTTATATTACTGCACTCGTTTTAACTCTCTCGTGCATAGGATTATGAACAGTAAGGGACTTAATCCTTCGCCTTACGCGTCCAAAAGCACATATTTACCCTAAAACAATTGGCTCAAAAAGCAATCCGTGAGAAAAAAGTGTATCTTCCTTGCTGCGATAGACTTCAAGAAATCATTTGGTAAAGTACCGCGTAACAAGAGAATTAATAAATAGATAAAATGTACAGAGATCCGAGAAGCATTTGATAAAGTACCGCGTAACAAACTATGGACAATACTTCAAAACAGAGGAATTAATAACAAAATAATTAGAATTTCCACAACGAAAATGCAGTAATAGTGAACAACAAAATATCGGAAACATTTACAAGAGAAATCGGATTAAGTGATTCGTGTAACGTGCTAATCGACCTAATCTTTTTCTCAATATTTTTGTCTAATAATTTCATGGCTGTGCTCATTAGTATTATGCCTCTGAAGTTCTTACAGTTTAGTTTGTCGCCTTTTTTGCCGATTGTAATTATACATTCATCTACATATATTTGCCGGTCCTTATTAAATTACGGTGCCATCCTTTTTATTCAAATCAAACTATCTTCTCTTTACCATATATATGTAACCGCAAGATTCCCTCTAAGAATCCTCCTAAAACTCAGGCAACTCACAATCCCTCTAATGTGTACCTAACGAATACACCCAAGTTACTCCCATTTCGTAACAGATAATAAACCTCTCCTAAAAGTATGCAAATAACCCCGATAACCAACCTTTTCTCGCAAAATTTTGTATTGTTGATTAATTTAATGTAAAAATATTTGTGCATTTTCAGATATACAAAGATTTTTCCAGGTTCTCAAAAAAAAACTGCTGTTTTATTATAATTCTATACAGAGAGCTTTTTTTTTATCAGTATTCATTTCCCCTATTTTGGTAACTGCAAAATACGCGAGTCAAACGCATTGATATATGTGTGCTTAGTTGCCTATAACACGCAACTGAACACACATATGCCAAATAAGCAACTAAACATACACACATTAATCGACAATGCGTTTGACTAGCATAAAAATACTGATAAAAAACCTCACTGTATACTATTCTACAGATGCAATACTGACTGTAATTAAATAATAATAATAATAAATAGACGTTATTAATTAATTTCTATGTATCATAAATTTAATAAATAAGCTGCTTAGACTGTGATGATAAAAAAATAACTTGCATGACAAATTTATTTTACAGAATAACCCCGATTAACTGTATATCAAATATAGTCTGCAACGAAAGAGAATTACTTCTTAACAAGTTTAAGTTATTGTATAAGAATGACAAAATTAATATAATAATTTCTTCGTAAAAGTAATAAAACTCAAAACATTTCAACATTTATAAGTGATATAATATTAATTCACAAAATACCACATTTATGTGTACTAAATTGATTTTAAATATTAAAACTTTCTCCTTGTTTTCTTTTATTTGTATTACATTTTATTTATGTAATTTAAAGTATTAAATAACAATATATATTAAATTCAATTAAACCTTGAATTATAAAAAATGCTATTATCTCCTTTTTTGTAACTTTATGAAGGAAATATTTTTTTATAATAAAAAAAGAATTTTAACTCATTTACGTATAAAAAAATACTGACTGTACAAAAACAAACTGAGAAATCTTTGGTAACTACTATATGAATTAATTACATAATATAGAGTCAATTAGCAATATATAAACTATGCAAAATGCAAAATTTAATGATGTCATAACATTATGTCTAAATAATATAAATATACAATTAAATTAAATAAAAAAAATATTGAATGATTAATTATTACATTAAATTAATTAATGCAATTATTTTTATTTTATTTAATTTAAATAACTGTGATCAAGTGAATAAATAGTTATTTAAATAACTGTGATCAAGTGAATGAATACCCTTTTGTATTATCAAATACACAATGTTTATAAATAAATGTTTATAAACGAATATACAATTTCGAATAAAAGCTGCATACTTGGTAGGGTAAAAACCAAATATGCATTTAAAAAAGGAGAATTCCCATTTAAGAAATCATTGTTTCCCTCTATCCCATCCCCAAAAGGCGGGGTGGTATTAGACATTATTCATATCGTTGGATTGTATTTTCAAGACTATTAAACGCATATTTGCAACACACTACTTTGATTGTCATGCAATAAAGTCTTCTATTATTGTAGCAATATTTCTGCACATTTATTTGTATTTTTGTTCTCAGCCGCTTCTACGGCTTTTAAGAAAAGAACTAAATGTAACAAAAACATCAATTTTCATCCAAAAAACTATTTTTTTTAACGAAAGGCGTTACTGTGTAGGTATTATTGAAGTAAAGTCTAACTATTGTAACAATTTGGTTGCATTATTGAGTATTACGGAGCCATCCTTTCATTACCACTTGAAATTCATAATCCCTCAAAATATTGCCTTTATGAATTCCCAAAAATCACAGCTAAATTACGCTAGGATATAGGTGTGATTTTTGTGAGATTGCCTTTATGAATTCATAACAATCACACATATGTATCCCAGCTAATATACGCTGGAATATAAGTGTGATTTTTGGGGATTCATAAACACAATCACTTGAGGGTTTGTTTAAGCTCAACGTTTGAAAATAATCCTTACAACTTACTCCAACTATTGTAATAATTTGGCTGTACCATTCGGTACAATTAAGAGAGAAGTAGCTGTATTGAAAACATGTATTTCCTGCTACAAAACAAATCATTGGGACAAATCATTAAGTCTTAAAAATACTGTCCAAGAGCCATGAAATAAAGCCTGAACTATTGTAGCAATATTTCCACATGATTCAATTTTATTTGTATTTCTGCTCACTATTTCTTTTGTATTATAGTATTTCTTAAAGGATGGGGGAATATATTAGATCAAGTTAATTACGAAAATGTTCGGATTAGCGGGTGGAATATTTTCGTGTTATTGGATACATTTTTCAAATCTATTGAACACGTATTTCTTTAATAATAAGAACAAATATTTATTCGCTTGGCCATTATTTATTTCATTGTCCAGAGGGGTATAGGCCCGAGAAGTAGATAATTATTTTAATATCTATTTATTTTAAGTACGTAAGTCAAAAGTCGCAGTAGCTAAAGAGAACAAATAAATGGTTAATAATTAGTGAGTTTCAAATTGTAGTATTTAATTTGCGTGTTCCTTTTTTTCGAATATATGTGTATTTTTCGAAATATTTGACCATCTCGCATCTCGTATTTTTTACACTTATATCACTATTGTATGGCATGTGTAATTAGTGTATCTTAGGAGGAATAAAGATGTTAATATTAAGAGTCAAAATTAGGCACTTAGAGTGACAAATAGCGACCATAAAGTGAAAATTAGGCAATAACTGTGTCACAAAGTAACTGTAAAGTCGGAATTAGGTAATAATGGCAACACAAAGTGATTTTGAAATGAAAATTATGCTATACAAGCGATAAAGAGTCACAATCAGGAAATAATAATGACAAGTATGAATCGTAAAGTCAAATGACATGTGTAATTAGTGTATCTTAGGAGGAATAAAGATGTTAATATACAGGGTGAGTCACCGAAGTGCCCGTCTTCCATAAATTAATATTTATTTTTTCACAAACTAATACAATTTTTTGGTATGGTATTTTAATTATCATTACTTATCTCCGAATCATCACTAATTTGAAAGTGAAGGTAAAACTCTTTCCGCTTCCACCATTTCATTTCGGAAGATTTCCGCTCTATTTTCCCCGAAACGCGCAATTACGAGATGATATGTATTCAACTATTCAACACACAAGCGGCGGATTACTGTAATTGTGCTCACACCACTGACTGCCAACAATTTGTCTTTCTCTCCCCCTTCTACTGGACGAAGAAAAAGAAAAACTAAACTGGAACAGACTATACGTACAACAATAGATCTTTATCGTTAAGCCTTTTGTTAACGCGAATCTTCAATGATTATCTTTTACTTGTTGTCGTTGTTGTTGGGTTTTTAGAATGAAGATTTGCATTCATCAAATCAAAGTGGATTAAATTGTTTGGAAAATGAGGGAGAGACGGAGAGAGCGGGGATGTCTTTTAGTTTTGTTTTGATGAAGAGAGAGGAAGATTAAGATTAAAATAATTGTTTAGTTTTTATTGTATTCATTATAAATAAATATGAGGAAAGTTAGAGTTATTATAATTAATATGAAAGGAGAAATGGTTTGGAATGTATTTTGTGTAATGGAAGCTTCTTCGTTCTAAATGTAAATTTTACACAACAAAAGTAAACACTTTTTTATATTTAAATATAAGAAAAGTGTTTTCTTTTTCTCTCTAAATGTAAATTTTACAAAGAGAACACTTCATATATTTAAATCTGTTATTTAAATATAAGAAAGTGTTTTCGTTTTGTTATAAAATTTACATTTAGAGCTTTTCTTATATTTCTTCAATTAGTTTCTCATTAGGCCCTTGGTGAAATATTACATGTACATTGTAAGGTAATATGTATAAAAAAATACTTGGTAACATTTCTCAGTTATTTGATGATGATTTTCTAAACCGAAACTAATCTGAAAAGATAATAAATAACTGTGAAACGTTAACTTGTGTTTTATATATATATTACTTAACATGCTTTTCTTATATTTAAATATCGTGTTTAAATATAAAAAAGTATTTTGTTTTTCTCATAAAATTTATATTTAGAGCGAAGAAGCTTCCATTAGACAAAATTAATTCTTTTATTTATGGGTTTTTCTAAGAGAATATTCTCATTAATCAAATCAGAGTGGATTAAATTGTTCCGAAAAGAGGGAGAAAGAACAGGGATGCATTTTAGTTCTGTTTTGATGAAGAGAGATTAAATAAATTGTTTTTTTATTGTATTCTTTATAAATAAATGCAAGGAGTGTTTGAGCGATTATAAATAATATGAAAGAAGGTATAGTTCGGAACTTATTTTGTATCTTATTTAATAATAGGATTTATTCACATGGTCATAGCTACATAAAAAAAATAATATATGCAACATGTTTTTGTTATGCAACAGCAAATGTCCGTTATTGAACATTAGTTTTGAGTACTTACGTAACATAAGTCAAAATGTCGCTGTAGATAAAAAAGGGGGTAATTTATTAATTATTTTCAAATGCTTTTTTTTATATAATATATTTTGTATTTAGAGCAAGCTTCCATTACACAAAATTATTTTATTTTAATTTAGAAAAGCCAAATTTAAAAGAATTATAATAAATGGAAGATAACGCAAGCGCCATCTATTATGAACATGTTAGTGAGTTAAAAGAATTAATTTTAAAATTAAAAGAGAACGTATATCTTGTGTTACATACGATTATTGTTTTTGATATTTTCAGAATTGGAGGCAATATTTTCTTCTTTTGATTGAATCTTTTGTACATCTTGTAGAAATAATTTCCACAAATGCTGAAAGTATCGAAAACTTTATTCCTATGTATGATCTCATTTTTTGTTCGTAAACGGGTAGAAACGTTTTATAATTATTCTAATACATAATTAAAAAAGATGAAGAAAATAAATAATTTCAGATTAAGTTATGAATTAATTAATTTCATTGAGACGTATTTTTGGAGATCTAAAAATTGAAAAGTTACTTTAATTTTTAGATCTCCTAAAGCAAATTAGACACAATGGAGGTATATATGAATTAGAAATATCCATTAAGCAACCTCGCAATTTTTCTGGATGTTATTGAGCATGGAATTGTGTATTAATTGTATTTCAATTTTTAAACATTTTGCAAGTAAACACAGACAGGATACATTTTTTTTGAAATAACTTATTTGATAAAAATATCAAAAATTAATCGCACAAATATCGATCTTTGAGGCACACCACAAGTAGAAAAATACATATTAGACTAGTAACCGTTAACATTAATATAACTGGTAAGTCTAAGCAAATAATTTCTCCATTTTTGCTTTTTGACTCTTTTTCGAGTCAATATTAAAGTACTTCAAAAATTGAAAAAAATCATTCTTTAGGAATATATCTTGATATACAGGGTGTTCACATAATAGCGGATCGGTCTATTACTGCTTAACGATTTAATACTTGTTGACTATGTCTCTTGAGTACCTGAAACTGGAAAACATAAAACCAATAATCATAGAGGTACAAAAGATCAGTATACACCACCACCCTGTAATAGGAAGAACGAAAGTGTCTTGCTGCTTTCGAAGCCGACACTTTCCGCTGACCCTCGCCGCAACCCTGCGAGAACAAAAATAATAATAATGTTTATTACAAATTTATAATAAAATGTACATGTTGCGAAGATGAGAAAGTAGACTAATAATAAACGAATAATTTCTCGGGTGCAATCACTTGAATATGATAATGTACACAAAATAATCAATACAAATTATGGAAAAAATTGTTACAATAATGAATCCAATTTATTTAGACGTAACAACGTAATTATAAAAAAAATATATTAATTGCACATTTTATTTTTTAACGAAATTTTCTGGTAGTTTGTGAAAACTATTGATGTCCATGATTCTTTAGGAAATGTAATCGAACATTTACAAAAGATATTAAATTTTGTAAATCAGGTGGCACATAGTGACATTAAAGAATAAATAAGACAATAACTGTATCACAAAGTGAGTTTGAAGTAAAAATTAGACTATACGTTAGATACAGTGAAATCAGGCAATAGTAGTGACAAATAGTGACTCTAAAGACGAAATTAGACAATAATAAATTTTATTACAAAGTGACTTTGAAAACGAAATTAGATAATTGACGTTATAGTCAAAATCCAACAATAAGAAATTTAGGCAATAAATATTTCATAAAGTGACTGTAAACTCGGAATTAGGTAATAACTGCAACACAAAATGAAAATTATGCAATATAAGAAATAAATAGTTAGGTTAGAGTCACAATCAGGAAATAATAGTGACAAATATGGATCGTAAAGTCGAATTTAAGAAATAACTGTGTCACAAAATGACTGCAGAGTAGGAAATAGTCACTAAATGTAGAACGAAATGACTTTAATATCAAAATTAGTCAATACAAGAGATGCATAGTGATGTTAGAGTGAAACTCAGACAATAAGAGTGACAAATAGTGACCGTGAAGTCGAAATTAGGCAATTCATGTGAAGTACAGTGATGTTAAGAGTCAAAATTAGGCACTTAGAGTGACAAATAGCGACCGTAAGGCAATAACTGTGTCACAAAGTGACTATAACGGAATTAGGTAATAATGGCAGCACAAATTGATTTTGAAGTTCCAATTATGCTACACAAGGGATAAATAGTGAGGTAGAGTCACAATCAGAAAATAATAGTGACAAGTATGAATCGTAAAGTCAAATTTTAGAAATAAATGTGTTACAACGTGACTACAAACTAGGAATTAGTCACTAAACGTGGCACAAAGTGACTTTAATGTCAAAATTCGGCAATAGAAGAGATAAATAGTGATGTTAGAACCAAACTCAGGCAATAAGAGTGACAAATAGTGATTATTAAGCCGAAATTAGATACATTATATATTTTAATGTGACTTACAGTGACGTTAAGAGACACAATTAGGCACTAAGAATGGTAAATAGCGACCGTAAAGTGGAATTTAGGCAATAATTGTATCACAAAGTGACTTTGAAATTAAAATAAGGTAATCATTTCTCTAAAACTGGCCATTTTTAGTCTGGGGGCTCATACTCTTAAGGTCTTACTTTGATGTAAATTTTTTATACATATACAAATCATACAATTTAAAAAAAATAATACTTTTTTGCATGTTTAGCCCCTCACCTGGATGCACCCCTGTATTCAAAATTTTAACTTATATACAAGGTGTACATAAAATGAGTGAAAACCTTCAGGTAACTCAATTCATTAATTAATTAATTTTTAATAGAAAATCCAAATAAAAAATGTTATATGGTTCTTCATTGACGCTCACGAGGTCTTCGGAATTTTAAATATGTGACTATAAATTAGTATTGTTTTTTAAATATTTTGTAAAAAAATCAATAGCATTAAAAATCAATTAGACACGTGTATAATTCCATTGATATAAATGATTAATAAATCGGATATTTTTACAATTTTATAATTTCATCAGAAGCATTCTTTTAATGAACGACGCACGCTCGTTTGTAAAAGAAAAGGTGTATGCAACACCTCCAGCGGATGATGTAGCAGTTATAAACAGGATAAATGCACACTTGTTTGATCCAGCGTTGCCAAATGTATAGTTTTTTTAAGTGGCCCGTAAGGCTTAAGGAAGGACCGTGTGACTTATTTTCGTCAATATTTTTATCTAAAAAATAGTCAAAGAGTCACGCTACCTAAAGCTTTTCACTCATTTTCGGTACACCTTGTATATCTATAAATAATTTCAAGGTCACGCAAAAGTTGGCTTTACTGCTTGATTTAGTATGTTTGTTTTTGTTAGGTTGTATCATTTGTTTAAACAACATTTCAAACTGAATGTGAGAAAAACATGTTTTTTTTTTTAATTAGAAGAGGAAACAGTGATATTACGGTGTAAGGCGCTGTATACATATTTTACTTTCCATGGTAGTATAAACACATTGTAAATTTTAAATTTTTCGCCCATTCTAGTTTCAAATAAGGTTTTAGAATCAATACTTACAATTTACACATTTTGGGTTATTATTTGTAACATTTTTGTTTCATAAACTCATCGTGATTTTAAATTTTATGTCTTTGTTAGAATTTTTTGAGATAATCAAAGTACCATATTTTCAACTGTTCATTGGGCTTCTCACTGGAAAAATTACGAGCCTAAAATTTTATATATTTGTCTAAAAATAGGAGTTACTTGTCAGAAACGTATTTTTCCAAGCGGTTTTTCGGAGTTAACCTTAAGCCAGCAAAACATTTATTTAAAACAAAGGTTGGAAACTAAAATTTTGTGTGTGTGTCCAAAAATAGTCCACCAATAGTGTCCAACACTATAATTATAGGTAATTATGGTGTTATTGATTTAGCAAAATTGTGAGGTTGCTTTGGCATCTTATTGGACGTGAATTAGAAATGAAAACACTTCTGTGTTAGCAAATGCTTTAAATTACAAACAGAATAAAATCTATTGGAATTTTAAAATTATTAAAATCCCTCCGGTTTGAAAGTTTTTTTTTTTTTTTCATTATCTAGAAATGTAAGAATTTTTTTTTTTTCATTTTCTAAATCCTCAAAAGCCAATTAGCTACAATGAAAGTATATATGAATTACAAATAAAAAAAAAACATTTTTAAAATTTATAAATTCGAATTCAATTTGGGCTAGCAACTGTTCCGAAACGCAAACAGAACTAAAACGATTGGAATTTCAAAATTATTAATATCCCTCCGGTTTGAAAGTTTGTTTTTTCGTTTATATGTATGTGTGTGTGTTTCCAACAATTCGATGAATTTCGTTCCAATTTACACTCGGCGAACAATAATTTGCGGCTTTCTCCCGTCATCCATGGCATCGAGGAAACCGCCGCCGTGATGTATCTATGTGCAGGCCGAAAGTGTCTGTGTTGGTCTGTGTGTCAGTTTTAATTTCCTGCAGCTCTCGGCTCGGCGTGCACCGGCTGTTGTTTCGCGGCAGCCTTGGAAGGACGCGCTCACCGGTGAAAACACCGGCTACGTTATGTAACTACAATGCCCATTATTATTATTGCGATTAAGAAAGTTTAATCGGGAATTCCTTGCGACATCGTAATTCTTAATTGTGTTATAGTATTTGCCAAATGAAAAAAAAAAAATACAAAGAAAAGAAGTAAATATAACACAAATATTCCAACTTGGGTGAATGCCTTGAGCTTTCAAGGAATTATTTAGGTAACCTTGGAATAAAACCTCCAATTATTCCTGCAATAATTCTGCACAATTAAGATTCGTTTACTTTTTTGGTGACAACTTTTTCCGTTCCTCCTCATACATAGAAAATAAGTAATTTTCATGCTAAACCAATATATTTAAACAAATATATAAATATTTATTAACGACAACGCCATTTACATAATACAAAAAATAAAGCATAAAACAATAAAAAAAATAATCATAATAATAACAGTAGCTGCAAGATCCAATTATATATATGATAAACCTTCAAGGCACTGCTTAGGTTCTTGTGCAGTAACGCAATAGCGTCATATATTTCTGCATAATGCAGTTATATTAAAAAAAATATATATATCACAAACATGACATGTCGCGTTTACCCGTGCGATAATCCGCACAGTCAGAAAGGACCAAGAACCAGCGACACATGAGGTTGATTTTTATATATACAATCATTTTTATTGTGGTATTTACATATAGATATATTATACAATATATTTGATATAAACTTATAAATGGCTATCGACCTTAGGTCTTTCAGCCAGTAGTCCTTGTCATATGTCTAGTATGTCGGTTAGTTAGATTTTTATTATTCGCCCTTGGGCACATTAGCGACAACGCATTTTATATATACAGGATGGCCAGAAAAGGTGTGATAATCTTCAGTTAAAGTGGTTCGTTAATCAATTTTAAGTAGAAAACAAAAAACTAAAAAAAGTGTTTAAACTAAAAAATTGAATTTAAAAATCAAATAAAATAAAACACAAAAAATATTGGGTAATTATTCAATAAGCTTTATGAGGCTATTAATATCCTAAATATGTGATTAGAATTTGTTTTTTGTTGTATGTATAATTATTGCTATTAATAATCGACTTATCATTAAATGAGCATCTGCAATATTTAGTTGGATGTTAATAGAACTAATTTTAATCAAAATATTTCAAAAATATTACTGATTTCTAGTCACATATTTATTAAATCAATGGCCTCGTGAGTGTCAATGAAGAACTGTACAATATTTTTTACTTAAATTTTCTACTTGGAATTAATCAATGAACCACTTTACCTGAAGATTATCACACCTTTTCTGGCCACCTTGTATATATAATTAAGTAACTACATAATGCAAATATTCATGTTTTCCTCGATTTGTACTTTTTCATAAGATACGGATAAACCTCTGTTAAGATAGCAGGGCCAAATGAGCAGAATGCACTGAAACTTATACCAGAATTAAGGGCTAATGAAGGGCTATTTTAGTGCCCTATTCCTGATTTTAGTGCTCCACCCTCAAGGGTGAAAACCCCAACATAACTATCTTAACGTTAAGATAGCAGGGCCATTTGAGCAAAATGCATTAACACTTGTACCAAAATAAAGGGCCAATTAAGGGCTATTTTAGTGCCTTATTCCCGATTTAAATGCTCCACCCTAACTTGGAAAAAACATATTTTCCACCCCAATATTTTGTTTCTCAAAAACCAGCGAGCAGACTGCAACCAAATTACACATGAATTAAGGGCTCACCATCCTTGAATTAAGTGCCCTATTCCCGATTTAACTGCTATACCCCTAACTTGGAAAAATAAAATATTTTCCACCCCGATATTTTGTTTCTTGAAAACCAGCGAGCAGATTGCAACCAAATTACACATGAATTAAGGGCTCAACATCCTTGAATTAAGTGCCCTATTACCGATTTAAGGGCTCGATCCCTTACTTGAAAAAAAAAATATTTTCCACCCCAATATTTTATTTCTTGAAAACCAGCGAACAGACTGCAACCAAATTATACATGAATTAAGGGCTCACCATCCTTGAATTAAGTGCCCTATTCCCGATTTATGTGCTCGACCCCTAACATAAAAAATATTTTCCACCCCAATATTTTGTTTCTCGAAAACTAGCGAGCAGATTTAAAAAAATTAAATTTCTTGAAAACCGGTTAATAGATAATATAAACATTATTAAAAAGGTAATAAAAATAGCTGAATTTATACGAAAATTTATAAACATATTTAAATTTTAAAACAATGTAAAATGCATTTCAAATGTTTACAAAAATATATTAATTCAACAAGAAAGAAATAGTTTCAATTGAAAAATTATATTAAATACTATTTGTGTATGGCAGCATGGCAGAATATAAAAATATTGTAACATTTTATTTATTTTTTTTTAAATGTTTTTATATGAGTCAAGTAAAGAAGTATCAAAGTATACCTTCAATCTGTAGCAATACGTCTTGATATGAACGTATTACATTTTCTATTGCTATTAAATTTATTTCCAACACAAATCCGCTGTGCACAAACTTGTCATAAAGGACATCATAATGATAAATAATTTTCTTACTAATGTCCCTGCTTCGATTTCGCAATAGTAAATTGTGGAACCATCTGGTTGTAGCATACCAGATTTCTTTTTAAATACTGACTCTATTAGTATAGGTTTTTGACTTTTGTCCTAAATTTAAAACA
This sequence comes from Philonthus spinipes, assembly GCA_963082785.1. Taxonomy (NCBI): domain Eukaryota; kingdom Metazoa; phylum Arthropoda; class Insecta; order Coleoptera; family Staphylinidae; genus Philonthus; species Philonthus spinipes. The sequence goes on along the minus strand of OY720309.1, from coordinate 14,873,905 downwards.
TCTATGGCCATATTGATTATATCGTTTTCCATTTCTTCAAAAATAGCCTAAAACAAATAATTTATTTAAAGTTAATATAATTGTGAATTTGACCATTTGATAGGAAAGAGTTTTCAATGGAATGAAGTTGCTATAAAAACACAAAACATCAACGAATAATGATAAACATTATTATATGTTGATTCTCTACCTATGTAATAAATTTAAACATCAGTTATCGTGTTTTCAATAAAAAAATGTAAATTCTAGATTGAACATCAAAGCCTTGCACTAACCATTTTGTCACTAATATATTACGCATTTTCTATTAAAAACATTTTTTTTTGTTATAATACATCAATTTTCTATTAATTAAGTAGATAGATTTTAAAAAAATGTTTGAAATGCCATGTTCTTTGTTTTTATGATTCCACCGCGTAATCTCCGGATCCATGTGTAATTATTATTAATCCATTTAGTGGGGTGGAAAATATTTTTTTTTTCCAGTTAGGGGTGAAGCACTTAAATCTGGAATAGAGCACTTAATTCAAGGATGGTGAGCCCTTAATTCATGTGTAATTTGGTTGCAGTCTGCTCGCTAGTTTTCGAGAAAAAAAAAATATTAGGGTGGAAATTATATTTTTTTCAAGTTAGGGGTAGAGCCCTTAAATCAGGAATAGGGCACTTAATTCAAGGATGGTGAGCCCTTATCTTTTGTGTAATTTTGTTGCAGTCTGCTCGCTAGTTTTCGAGATACAAAATATTGGGGTGGAAAATATTAGTTTTCCATGTTAGGGGTGGAGCACTTAAATCGGGAATAGGACACTTAATTCAAGGATGGTGAGCCCTTAATTCATGTGTAATTTGGCTGCAATCTGCTCGCTAGTTTTCGAGAAACAAAATATTGGGGTGGAAAATATTTTTTTTCCAAGTTAGAGGTGGAGCATTTAAATCGCAAATAAGGCACTAAAATAGCCCTTAATTAGCCCTTTATTTTGGTACAAGTGTTAATGCATTTTGTTCAAATGGCCCTGCTATCTTAACGTTAAGATAGCTATGTTGGGGTTTTCACCCTTGAGGGTGGAGCACTAAAATCAGAAATAGGGCACTAAACTAGCCCTTAATTAGCCCTTAATTCTGGTATAAGTTTTAGTGCATTCTGCTCATTTGGCCCTGCTATCTTAACAGAGATTACGGATAAGGCTTTATTGCCAATACACATTTTGTCTCCCTTCTCGTCATCTTATCCTTTATTAACAATCTCCACCTGATAACCTCTTTAGCACAGTGGTTCTCAAACATTTTTGTATGGTGGCACTCCGAAATTATTAAACAAAACTCATAGCACCCATAATCAATAAATAATGTGTTTTTCAAAGTTCAAAAGTCTAATTTTCAATATTCTTTAAATGATTTGTTTTTGTTTTAATATTTATTAGTGTAGAAAATCTCATTTAATAAGAATACGGTATAAAAAAACAGTAGTAAAATGTTGAGTGTTATAAATTTCGCGGCACCCTTATGTCATACTTGAGGCATAGTAAGGTTTTAGAACCACTGCATTAGCAAATACGATTATTTAACTTCTGTGGGGTAAACAATTTAAATACTGTATAAATGTATAGAATTGCTCTCTAAAAGTAAAAATAATAAAAATGAAAACGTACACTGTATGATATTTTTAGTGAACCAACAATTAATTTTAGAAAAAATTGATTTCTTACTTTTGATGCGTCATTTCCATGAACTGTAAGTGGTTTAATAAAATTTTCAGCCACCATTCATCTAGAGTATGGATAACTAACTCGGTTTTTCGAACCTCATCAGACTAGTGTGTTCCATGTGCAATGCCTTGATGAAGGCTGTTAAACGGATTTTGTATTGTGGTTATATACCTAATAAATGAAAGACAACGCAAGCGCTATCTTTGGCATTGTACATGTAACACACTAGTCTGATAAGGTTCAAAAAACCGAAATGGCCATCACTAGTTTTCCATACGATATATGAATGGTGGCTGAACATTTCTTTAAATAAATTTTGTTTCCTGTTCTCATAAACAGGACAAGTTCTCGCCTTCCTTCAGTGGACGAAACAATGATTCTCGATCGTCTACCTTGTATACCCAAATCGTTGACGATGCCACATTAAATTAGGCCAAAGATGGCGCTTGCGTTGTCTTTCATTTATTATAATTAACTGTAAGTAGTGTTGTCCTTTTTTACACCAACAAAATAACTAAATATAAACTAGTAATTTAAAAACAATAATCTTTATTTCTTATGATGCACACTTAATTTAGAACAACCTGCATATTGGTTGTTCTAAATTAAGTGCACATCATTGCTAAATTTGTTATTAGTTGAGGTAATAACAAAAATGTTTGTTTTGTTAATATCTTGAAAACGCGATGTTATTTCGTTTTTTCTGATCGCGCAGTTCTAATCGCAGAAAAATTTACTACTACTTTTGTTTACAAACTTAATCGATTTTTTTTATAAATTAAAAATGCCATTAAATTTAACAAACAAAGTAACATTTCTTTGAGCGAATTCTTCTCATTTTTTAACAAGGAATCTGACTTTTTAATAAAAAGTAGGGTTTCTATTTAAAAAAATTAAGTTGACCTCGATTTAGCGACAACAGCGCCATCTATGGAAAAACCATTATTATGTTATTATGGCCCCCTTCGATACAATCTTTTTTTTTTCGGTCATTTTTTTTAAGTTTCTTGTTTTGGAGATATTTTCTGAAAACGCATTAAATGATCCACCCTGTATATACAAAGATCTAAAGGACAAATAGTAAAACAAAGAAAATTATATGAAAAACATAAAACACGAGATTGAAATTGAATTGAAGTCAAAAGTTTCACAAATCTTAAAGAGATTTAAACTTACTCGAGTCGGATACGAAGGAGAACTGATCGAGGAATTAAGTGTTTTCTTATGAGAATGGTAAATTGGTGGGGGAGGCTTTGGGGAGGCAAATAGACAAGGGTTTCATTTGGTTTCAACACGTAAAAAGTTGGAATTTTGAAAATCCAGATTTGGAACCGAATATGCGATTTTATGATCTTTTAAAGGAATTCGGATACCGACGGTATATCTGGGATCGCCCTTGTTAGGCACGTTCGCGTAGTTTCTTTTGTTCGCTGAGCAAACTTGTAAAAATCGCCGTTCGGTTCCAAACAAGAATAAAGTATTTTATCACTTTATTATACAAATATGAAGGAAAGTAGTTACAAAAATTCCGATGAAATTTTAAGGAAAGAAATTTTAACTATGACAGAAATGTCCAAGTAGATAAAAAAAATATATACAATGAAAATATTTGCGCTTTTGGCTAATTTAACTGACTCTCTAGCTCAACTAATAATAAAGTTAGCAATGGTGCGCACTTACTTCAAAACAAACTGTATACATTTTGCTTAAAATGTTTTTTTTTTTGAAAATCTAAAAACGGAGGAGAAAATGCGTTTTAAATATTCAATTTTCGAACTAGAGGACATTCGAGAAATCGACTTGTTCATTCAATAGCAAACCTGTTGATTGCTGTTTATTTCTATTTTCAGGAGGTCGATATATTTTTTTCTTTCTTCTCCATATGGAGGACTTTATATCTCGTATTGAATATATAGTGATTTTCGTTCAGGTGGTTCGCACATGAAGAATTTTCTTTCTTGTTTATAATCGTTTCTAAGTATTCTTTTATTCTTTCTTCAAATGGTCTTCCAGTCCGTGCAATCTCGAGGTGGACATTGTAATTCTGTTTGCTTTTTTATTAATAATCTTTTTTTGTAAATTCCTTTCTTTTTAAGCGAATTGTTTGTTGCAAAAGCAACTTTTGTTATTTCATTGACTAGAATTTGTATCTTTAGCAAATCTGCAAATTAAACATTTAACACGTTTTTTAACCTAAAATCTATAATCAATTAGAAACGCAAATACTTTTTCTTGTTTCTTATATTTATAAAGAAACTTAAAAAAAAAAAACGTCTATCAGTATTATTCTAATTAAATGTGGAATCCAGCCGATTTGTCGTTTCTCCTTGAATTATATTAATTAGACTTTCGTTTCGCGTAAAAGGCTTTCGCGTCATTATTAATTGGCCTAAAGACGTTTTGTAATATCCAGAAAGGCGCACAAAAACGAAGCGTTCGGGACGGACGAGCAGGTGCGAGAAAAGCGACTTTAATTAGACTCCGGAGAAAGCAGCTGTCTACCCCTATGTCTGCAATGTAATTTTCCTTGCGCCTGAGAAATGTACGGTTTCGTGAAAATGATGGGGACTTATAGTCACAGGCGAAATTACAACACTTATGGATTTACGCTGAATTATCGCTATGATTATTTTTAATATACCGGGTGTACCATTTAACCTGACAAATCAAAATAACTCGAAAAATACGCATGGTACGAAAAAAACGTTACAAGACCAAAAAATAATGTTTCCTGAGGGGACATCATTCCGTTCTAAATTCAGCCCCATGTTGCACCCTCAATGGGAGGGGCAGGGAGAAATTTTGAAATTTCAAATTATATCCCCCATTTTTTTATTCAAGAATCGGATTCTAGTGATAAAAATACATAAAATTTTAGTAAAACATTATTTTTATTCATTGTAGATGGCGCTGTAAACGCAAAAATTTAATTTAATTTTTACGCATTATTGTTTCTGTCAGTAAAAAGCTGATTAACAACGAGATCTTACTTTTTCAAGTAAACGTTCAGCATACAAATTGACATCATCATCGAAATTTCTCCTACATTTGCCATAAATAAAAATCATTTCATTTTTTTTCCTGCAATATGTCTCCGTGCAATACATTAAGAAAAGTTTCTAAGCTATCCACAATTATGTTAAATTTACAAATTGAAATTTAATTTTTTTTTTAATTTCAATTTGTAAATTCATCATAATTGTGGATTGCAAGCTATCCATTTAATGGCATATAAAGCCACTAACTTTTTATTTATTTTAAACTTATTTTTCGCGATTACAGCGCCATCTGCTACGATTAAAAAGAATGCTTTCATATGGTATTATGTATATTTTATCTATAGAATTCGTAATAAATTAAAGACGATGCCAGCGCCACCTCTTGCGTCGTCTTTAATTTATTATGAATAATATCGGGTATCTAACCCTAACACAATTTCCGTTCAGTCGCCTTCATCAAGGCATTGCACATGGAACACACTAGTCTGATAAGGTTCGAAAAACCGAAATGGCCATCACTAGTTATCCATACGCTAGATGAATGGTGGCTGAACGTTTCATTAAATATAGAATTCGATTGTTGAATAAAATTTGAGGGTTCTAATTTGAAATTTCAAAGTTACTCCCTGCCCCATCCACTGAGGGGGTTACAGGGGGCTGAATTTCATACAGGATGATGTCCCCTTACGAAACAATATTTTTTTGATCTCGTAAGGTTTTTAAGTACGGTTTTTATTTTTCGAGTTATTCTGATTTGTCAGGTTAAATGGTATACCCCCAATACATGTTGAGTCACCGAAGTACCTGGCTTCGATATCTCTCTTGTTGTTAAAAATTCAGCATTAATTTATTAATAAAACTTGCTTGACTACTGAAGACGCATAATGTAAAATTACTTTCATATATACAGGGTGTTCCATTTTCCGGGTAATGATATCAACTATGCCATTTTAACTGGATCATCCTATATATTATATTTATAGTTAATAGTTTCAATTAGTCATTACTAAAGAAAAAAAAATTACTAAACATTTTAACAGTTGCAAAGGTGTACTAAACATATCATTACTTTTTGGTTTCTTGACATAGGGAAATGAAATTTTGTATGCATACCAAGATGATATAATTGTAGCTCGCGTAAACATTAAAGGCGACATAAATAGAAAAGAGTATTATTCATTCACTTGGTCACAGTTATTTAAATATATTAAATAAAAATGATTTGAAAATAATTAATAAATTATTTTCACATTTAACTCTGTGACTTTTGACTTACGTTACGTAAGTACGTTAAACAAATGCACATCAAAACAACTACTTCCCGTGAAACGCATAGAAATGCATATTTTTTACTTTTTTCTATCCCTGGAGCATTATAGTAATTGTTGTATGAGTCTTAAGCATATTCCCGTTGCGATCCAAGAATGCAATGTATTTAAAAATATATATATTGAAATTTTTATATTTTTCGGGTCGCGAAATGGCATATACAATATAAAGTTTTTTTTCACATCAGAATCGCTACGGACCTCCATCAGGGTTTCCCCTGACTTCGTCCTGACCAGGCTTTTGTTAAAAGATCGTTGGACAATATCCAATTTACTGAACTATTGTGTAAATAAAGATTGTTTTTTCTATTCTAAATGTATAAAAAAATAACAAAACTATCCGAATGTTATGTCTATTTTTATATATGATTTTTTTGTTTACAGTCATGCAGAACATGTTTGTCGATAGTGGAAACCATCCTCTGCACAATTTCCTTAGCTGCCGGATTGGGGAACCTGTACAGGCTTCCACAGGCGGTGGTGGGGAGTGGAGGATTGCCCTTCCTAGTGGCCTACGTGATCCTGGTCATCCTCATAGGGCTTCCTTTGCTGTTCCTCGAATTAGGAATCGGGCAGATCGTGCAGGACGGTTTCATGAAGACGTCGAGGGCGGTCCCGTTTTTCAGAGGTAATCAAAGTTTCTGTTAATTCTCGCATGGATCATTAAATGTATATGAGTCTAAAAGACATTTTTATGTTTTTGTGTTCAATATTTTTAAAACGCATTATTCTCGTCTTTACCCTACACTCTTATGGGTATAAAGAATTTTTTTTGACAATATAATTCACGTCTTTCTCAACAGATTTCGATTTCTTACTTTTGATACGTCATTTATATCTGCAATAATTTTTGATTCAGAGTATTTTGTCTAGGAATACGACATTTATAAAAAAAACCTACAGTGGTGAAAATATAGTCACTAAATAAATTTTAGTAATACAAAGTATAGAAAAAAGTATTATCATGATATACCGTTTTTAGAAACTGTTATAATTAAATATAAAATAGAATTTATTATAAAAAATGCCAATTCAGACAAGTATTATAATTTATTGCTATAACATGAAACAAGAAACTTTAGTAGCAATTATCAATAAAATTTGATCATTCCTTTTTTCTAACTGCAAAAATTACTTACACCGTAAGTTTAAGATAATCATCCTTACATCATAGATATTTGCTTGTTGCATAGCGTAGTACTGGTATATGCAGCTAAGGGCTTGACGGATAAATCCGAAACACGTGTCTATAGATGATGGTACAGAAGATACCCGACATTAAAAATTTTCGACTCAAACCGTTGCAATGAACCGTGGAGAGAATAGTTTCCACTATCTGTACTGGTATACAACAAGCAAATATCTATTATGTAAAGGAGTTTGTCTAAAACTTACAGTGTAAATAATTTTTGAAATTGCAAAAAGGGAATGATCAAATTTTATTGATCATTGCCAGTAATTTTCCTTGTTTAATTTTATTGTAATTTAAATAACTGCAGAAGTGTGAATTATCTGTGTTTCATTTTATTATAATTTATATTATACAAATTTATACATACAAAACAACAATATATTTGATTAAAATCAAAAGGGCATCGATCCCCGCAGTCGCCATTAAATAAGCGATGCTGTGGTATAAAAATATCATGATGGAAACGACAATTTCGTTCCATATTCCACATTGTCCATTGTGCACGTCCACGCCGTTTTGCGCCATAATTTCACGTCCCTCGTGCGCGCAAGAACAATTTAGTACCTTCATAGCATCGCTGTGCCCTTATAAGTCATACACTTCCCATTTTCCCAGAAGCCGATTCAGGCACCCATAACCGGCGAACAACTTCACGTGTAGCGGTGAACTCCAGCTAATTTGAAGAGAATCATCTTTGATTTAATTGTTTCGGCAAAGAGAAAATGTATATTCTCTAGAAATAAGCAAACTTTTAATTACACAACGCATGTTCTCCCCCTTATATAAAATGGTACATAATTATAACGAAATCCAATATTTTGTAGACATTTTTTCACACTGTATAGAACAGTTTACATATCATATTAGTGACTGCGTATTCTAAATGTATTAATAAAATTATACATGTACCCATTTACACTGTAAATCTATATTTAATTTAGTTTATATATATATATTTCTCTGTAATTAGGCTTGTTGAGAAATAAATCATTATTATATACAGGGTGGCCCGTTAATGTTAAGAAATGGCTTAACCCCAAGATCCAGGAACCAAAATATGATGATTTGACCAAAGACATATATACAAAAGTTAATCGTTAAGCCAGAAATCATCTTAAAACTTAAACAAAATAATATTTGTTTTATTAATAACAATTGAATGCGTAATTCGATTTTTATAAAATTAACCATAATTTAATTCGTGTTAATATGACCACCATCAATAAATATTAAGTATAGAATACGGTAGTACCATAACTTAAACATTTAAATATCTTATTAGGACAAACAATTGAAATTTAAAAAAATACAACAAAGATTAGTTAATTTGAAACATTTTTGTCTCTTTATATTTTTCCATAGATTTTACAGTATTCGCACAAAAAAATATAATTTAAATCATTATGGACACATTTATTTTCTAAGAGAATAAGATTTAAAATGAACATGTTAATAAATAAATAATAATTGAATAATTAAATTTATATCAAATATTTAATGCAATTATTACATTTGTTTGCGCCAGATATTGCAAAAAAAACGAAGCGTCCTCAGGTGAACTTCTTTGAAATTTTTATTGACATTTTGTGTATTTCTTCAATTTTGGATACTTTTTTTGATAATTTTTCTAGAGATACAAAGGACGCCGAGCAAAACGTGTGTAATTAGGCTCAATTTGAGATAATCCTCGGACGAAGGATTAAGTTGTAAATCCCTTCTCGGAACCATTTTCAACCGCGAACCACCTCAAAAACTTCCCGCCATATGTTTCTCCTTTCTTGTTTAACTTATATCTTTTTCACATTTTCTTCCATCTCTGTACTCCCACTTTTTCCATTTTTGTAAAATTTGTATTTTATTTTCTTATCTTAAAAAGATTCTGTTCTCAACTTATTCAATCGTATTCGCGTTAAATCTCACTTATAATTCTAAGTTTATATTCCATAATTTTGTTATCTGTTTTTATACATTAAGCTAGTTGTTAAATAAATCTTTATTTAATATTACTATATTACTATTAGTATTCGTAATTTTGATACCAAATAAGTCACATTTATTTACATTTTTCAGGTAACTAGATTCGCATTTTACGAAATAAATGGGACTTTTTTGCATTTTATATTTTCCTACCAAACTGTGCAAATTATTGAAATTTATAAACAGACAAATTTATATTAATCCCATTTACGATCTTTTATCTTTCTATATTCGAAAGATTAACAAAACATGCTGTTTTTCAAACTCCCTACATAATTTCTACTATCACTGTGTATACATTTTAGTATGGTTATTATCACAGGATGTGATTATGGTATGAATAGATGGGAGGAAAGAATGGAAATAATCGCGCTTTGTTGTACGGCTGCTGGCCGGATCGTGGATTATTGAACTTTAATGAATGCAATTAGGTTTATGGCTGTAAATATGTGTGCATTGTGCATGTGATGTTTTCATTTACTCTTGCTGGAGATAATGGCGGCATTGTGTTGTTATTTGTTGATAAATAAAGACGATGAAAAATATTAATAAAGATAGATATATTTTTTCGTTCTAGGAAATGCATTTGATCAATAACTTAATTGGAACATTGTATTGATCTTAAAATACCAATTACTGAATTTTATCTGTATAGAATAACCTTTATTTATAGAAAAAACATACAAAATTGAGAAATATTACTAAATCAAATATATAATTTATATCTAGCTAGCAAAGTTTTAATTTGCAAATAACCATAAATTCATACTTATTTATGTATTTATTTATTTATTGTTTATTAACGGTAAGTCCATTTAAATACATATTGCTTTATACTAACTATACATTAAAAGATACAGATACAGGGCAGAAAGACCCATGGTCGATAGCCCATGACAGACTACTAACACAATTGTACATATTGTTATAATAAATTTTGTAAAATTTTATTGTCATATTGTCTGAATAAATATGTTTGTATATATAATTTATATCCAATCAGAGCTGTGCCCTTTCCGACTTGCAAAATATATATTAAGGTTTTATTAAATTTAAAACGATATTCAAGGCTTTTCCGTTCTTAAAATGTTAAATTAAACATAAACATTATTTTGTCGAAAAGTCATAATGATTTTGTTTTCTTTTAATTTTCAGGTGTTGGCTACATAAAATTACTGGCGGGATTCATTTTAACGATTTACTACCCTCTGTATATGGGCCTGTCTTTGTATTACCTAATTTGGTTCGCGAAGGGATCGCCTCCATTTAATGAATGCGCAACGATACGGATGACTGATGTAAGTATACAATAATAATGTTATAACTACTAAAACATACTTTAATATTTGTGTATTTATATAAATCTTTTTTTTTTAAATAAAAAATCAATCACATGTCATATGTCCACATGAAAATTTAAATTTCATGTGGACATTTTACTTCACTAATTTCGCCCTTGGCATTATTCAACAAAATGATAAACTATTAAATGACAAAATGTTGCATTTTTTATCTGGACGTAAACAGCTATTCGAAGTGTGTCGTTGTTTTGCTGGGCAACTATATGTTTTATTCTCTCCTAATTTAAGACGTCCTACATAATATTGTTAATCAGTGTTATGCATTATAAAACAATTTTATGGATTATGGAAGATTCGGTCAATACATAACACACACTTTTATAATATTTTACAGTTTGGGTAACTAAAACACTGGGATCAATATACGCTACTTCATTTTTTTACTACGATTCACAGAATTTATTCTAGCGTTGGCTTTCTCAATACTTTAAAATATTCATAAAACCGTAATTATAATGTTGCGAAACACGTTCTGTTCTAGAGGCAAAATTATGCAGAACGAAAAAAGAGAAACGAAAATATAATTTTTGAAAATATTTTATGTTTAATAGATTAATTGTAGAAAACATAGCCATAACTGTGAAATAAAAATAATAACAACAGGAAGAGACTTTCAATATCATTTTAATGTTGATGCAATATTATTTGTGGCAATTTTATTCAGTTGCAATAGGTTGATTTACTAAGTAAAAATAAAATATTCACTGAAACAACTATCTCCAGGTAAATACTCCATCAGACAGATTACTATTGTATAATATTTTTTTACAATGGCTTTTACTTGTCAATATCACAGCACAGCAAAATATAGTACAAGTTTTTTAATATAGAGAATGTTTAAAGGGAAAATCTCTTGTAAATCACGCTTTGCGGTATGAAAATTACGGATGCTAGTAATTTTAAATGAATATTTATTTAACAACTACAGATTAAAAATTTAGAACTAAAATGAGATTAATCGCGGATACGGCCGAAGAACGTGATGTTATTCGTTTCAAAGTTGCGAACAGACTCTCTTTAGACAATAAAATGCAAAATTTACAAAAAAAAACAAAAAAAACTACAGAGGGAGAAAAAAATGTGAAAATATATAAGTTAAACAACAACAACAAAAAAAAAACAAATGGAGGGAAGTTTTTTGAGATGGTTCGGGGTTGAAAATGATTCCGTTTACCGAGGATTATCTCGAATTGAGCCTAATTACGCACTATGTAAACCAAAGGAAATACTTTGAAAATGGTCAAATAAACCGAAACTAGTCGTAATAAGTCTAATTTGTAAAACACCAAATGTCTTTTCTTTAAATTATTTTACATAGTGTAATATGTTTCACCAAATGCCAGATGAGAAATTAATTCAAGAAACTAATTACGCACGTTCGGCTCGGCGTCTTTAGTAACTCAACAATAGCTTATTGCCTTTCAGTCATATCCAAAATTTAAGAAATACATAAAATGTCACATGCTAACCCACATGTATATGTATTACATTTAAATAATAATGTAAATGACCTCTAACAATAATAAGAGAATATCATAAATAAATAAATTGCGATGGCATACAAATTAAGTGATTGGTATCACTTAATTTGTATACACAATAAATTAAAATAAAACAACATACCGTACAACAATTTATTCATGCAACATAGCAAAATCCATAAGTTAATACAGTACAATAGGATTTTCTGAAGTGAGAGAAAGATAAAATATATAGCAGATGAATCGTAATAGTTGTTGTTACCATGACTACTTATTCGAAAATAAATATTATCCTGTTTATCAAATTTTGCTTCAAATTTGGAATTGTCAAGTGCCGCGATGTCTTGTACTCTGGAAGAGAGAACACAAATTATTAAATGGGTATACGGTGGAAATTCGATGAGGGATACCGTTCATTTATTTGTGGCAAATTTTGAGAACTGTTCGGCTTCCTCCTATTGTTTGTGTAAGTAATACTTTCCAACACATAAAAGCTATGTTGCGAGAATTTATTGTAGATCGGTATATATATATATATTATAGAGAACTTTTCTCCTCTTACTACTTACTTTGAATTTTATTTATTTAAAAAAATGATTTTAGCAATAAAAGTAACAAAACGCTATATGTTATTGTAAAAATAATGATAAATATCAATAATGAATTTAATTATAATTACAAGTACAATTTACTGTAAGTTGAGCATCTTGAATAACATGCTGCAATCATCGTAGGAAACTACAATGGTGGGAAATATAGTGCGGAATTCTTCAATACACGGTTTGAGGGAATATATTCTCCATTTTTTCTCTTTTCCCTATTTTGGATTCGAAGTAGCTTTCGGCAATCAACATGGAAATAATAATAAAAATAAACAATGTGTATTCCAAGGATTTTAGAAAAAATAAAAGAAACAGTAGAGAAATAGGTGCTTATTTTGTATTTTTCTTCAAGGATTAATTTATGTTCGGTAATAAACATTTTTACTGATTTAATAAGTAATGAAATTTGTTTTGATTCACTGGTGCCAACAGAAAAATCTAGAGGGGAAAAATATCGACCATATTGTACCTTCAGTTAAATTCCTGATGTTTATATCGTACAATAAATTAGTTTTTACGACCGGTTACATTTTCTTTGCTATAAAATTTGTAATCGTGTGATTAATGAGAAATAAATATCTAAAATAAAATTATATTGTCTATATTCATTTAATAAATCCTTGAAGAAAAGAACACAATAAGCATGTATTTCTCTACTGTTTCTTTTATTTTTTCTAAAATCCTTGAAATACGCATTGTTTATTTTTATTATTATTTCCATGTTGATTAATATCGAATTTACGAGCTTGTATCTTCATTAGACCTCCTGGGGGCATTTGATGACCATCAAGAACCGATGATCGCCCATGCGGTTTGAGCACGCTGTGCAACAATTAGCAATCGGCAATCAAGCCGGATGCACATTCTAATTTCCACACCGCATTGCGCTATTAATTATTTAACGATGGATTCACAATCCACCGGTTCGTAAATAATCAAAAGCCTCCATTGATGAACATGTCGGGGGTTTTGTTGTCTGGAGAGGATAATACACAGGAACGCGCGCACTTTCGTTTTCAAATCAACGGCAATAACAACGAAAAGCAGACACACGAAAATGTTGTGAGAGTTTTATTATTATCGCTGTTATTTAATTTCAATGCTGCTTGAATTAATTGTCGGTTGTTAAGTTTTGTTTTATAATAAGGAATAACAAGATATTAGTATTAAAAAATAATTAGTAACAAAACATGGAGTTAAATTTTTTGTATTTACAGAATCGTATATATAAAATATATATATATATTATATATTATATATTTTTGAGAGTTACATTATATTATTATACTTTAAAATATCTACATCATTACACTCATTTATAACAAGTTAAGCCTCAAAAAATGACTATCGACCATCGGTATTAATGAATATTGTTATGTAAAAATTTCCTGGGAAAATAAATTCTATTCTATTCCATATATTGGGTAAAATATAACACTTTATTTACTTAATACCAAAATGGCTACTGACAATCAATCTTTCAGCCCAAAGTCACTGTTTTTTATATCATGGTCATCTTTCAACTGTTAATAGGAGATAAGTTGAATGTATGTATATCGGGTTGGCGAAATTTTGAAGGGATATTTAGATTTCGTTTTAGGCAACGTAAATTTAAAGTCTTGTTTTTATAAAATTTTGCGATAATTAGGAAAGTCCTTGGAATGTTGGGATTTTGTTAGTTTTGTCATATAGGAATGCATTGGATGACTTACAAAAGATATTGTTTAGGTGGCGGTAAACAATCCCTTACATTATCCAACTAACTAACTTTCATAAATATTTCTGTTAATCCTCTTTGTGTATTTGCATGTTTGCACCTTTTGTTTATTCTTGGATTGAAACTAGTTGGAACTTAAATAAACTACTTCTGAAAAGAATTACCAAATACATCATAATTATTAAAATCCTTCTTCATAGATGACTAATTTATACTCCAGCTAATTGCTGCAGCATCAAATATTCTAGAATTTTTGAGGATATACCAGTATTTCCCATTTATTTTTCGAATACTCGTAATAATTTTTGTGAAATAAGTAACTTATAAAATGGAAGTTGAATAAAAAATTGAAAATAACACAAGTGTATTTACCATTATATCCATCCAACATACTTTTAGAAACTTTTAGTGAACAATAAAAACATTATAAACAAATTAAAAAACAAAGTAGTCAAGAATTTAAAGTTATTTAATCTAATCTGTATTTAATTGTTTAATTGGTTGATTTTTAATAATCTATTGATATTTATTTTATATAAAATGCGGAGTTTATGAAACAATATGTGGTAATTATGATAGTGTTTATATAGAATAAACGAAAACAATAAATAAAAAACAATCAAAGAATTAAACAGAAACAAGTTTTAATATTTGGAAAATATGGTGAAGCAATAAAAAATAATAAAATTAATTCTACAAGACTCACGTTGAGTAGAAAATAATATTTTTTTTTCAATAATAATAACGTAAACATGCTGCAAACAGGTAACACAGGTCAAGGCTAAGAGAATATAGAGAAGCAATAACAAATAATAAAATTAATTCTACATGACTCGAATTTAGCAGTTATGTTACCAACGAAGTTGGTTATTTTATAAAATGTAGAAATTCATTCTTTGTAGATTATTTTTATTAATTACAACACATGTAAGTGTTAGTCTGTCTGGGCTGTCGACCAGAGGTCTTTCTGCCGTGTCATGAATTAATGATGATGACAAAGAAAACAATCAATTCTAGCTAGCTGAATTGTTTAGATGATTCACACAAATGAATTGATATATGATGACGGGAGGATGTTTATATTTTGGAGGGATATTAGGGTTACGGGGAACACAGGATAATCAGTGACGTAACTATAATGGCGCTACAGCCCGCATTGCGGGGGAGCCTAGAAAGCCAAAGGACCCATCTGGATCAGCAAAACAACAAATATTTGTTTGTTTTTCTTTAAGCACGAGTATTGAAATTTCCTTACCACCTATGTAACCATGTAGGCGCAAGTAAACTTAGTCATTAATGAGTGAAAGGATAAAATGATAAAATGCATTCGAAAATTGTATTTGGTGGGGTTTTGTATTTTTGAGAAATTTCGGGGATAGAGATAGGATTTTGTAATTAAAAGGATTTTTGGAGACTTTTTCGGAGAGGAATTGAAGGCATTCTTCTATTGGAATTACAAAGGTAGCGTCTTAGAAGAATTAGTTTGAAGGATTTTAATTTAAAGAATGTCAGAGTAAAGGTATTTCCTCTATATTATTACTATTATTTTTCGTATATTGTAACGTGAGTTCTGGATTCGCCAATTTCTTTTTGGTAACAGAACTAATTATTTGAATTCACAAGCTACCTATGTGAAAGGCTTTTAATCAGCTTAAATCGAACTGGAGTCTCAAGGAGAAGCAACTGTTTATTTAATTTTGTACAACTTATGTTGGTTACAAAAATAATTGTTATGTAGTGTGCACTTAGACGGCTGATGACTGACTGTCTTTCCGCCTGTCTTTGTCTACTTACTTGTCATGATCGCTAACGTTCTTATCAAAGTCCGCATTATTTGATGAAATGAAGTGCAAAATCGTAACTGCAGAGAATTTATATTTTGGGATGATATTGGGGTTCCGGGGTATACACAGGTGTTTAATTATGTGTTTTATATCGGGAATTGTAGTAAACTTTAGGGAAAGATGTTGGAGACTGTCAATGATGGGTTCGTCGTTTGTTTTCTGATATAGGAGAGTGTTAGGTTTAAGCATTTCAAGTTTAACATCAATTAATAATCAATTACCACCAAAATATACAATAATTATTTTGGTGGTAATTGGAACTCGAGGTTGTGCATGCATTCATTTGGGTATTATTAAATCTTCTGGCGTCTAATGAAGATTTTCTCACTGAATCACGCTGAATCATTAAATGGTAATACTTGAATATTGTAAGCCAGTTTTGTTTAAATTCAATAAAATTATAAATCAAGCTAAATTCAACGTAAGGTTTATTAAATTGAATCCAAGTTGATGAAGCCTTGTGTGGACCGACAAATCTGTGAAATCGTAATTTAACTAAACTAAGCTAGAACATACGTTACACCCTCAACGCCAGATCAGCTCCTCTCCCTATTTAGGTGATAAAAGTACATGAAAATGTAAATAAGCGTGCATAACATTGGAAGATTAAAAAAATATTGTAGCAATGAAAAATATTTAAATTAAATAAAAATGATTTGAAAATAATTAAAAAAATATTTCCACATTAGCTCTGTGACATTTTGACTTACGTTACGTAAGTACGTTAGACAAACGCACATTAAAACAACTACTTCTCGGATAAATACCCCACTAGACATTGAATTACATAACGTATACATGTTGTTGCATATCAATAACATATTGCATCATGCACAAGTTTCGATACGAGAAAAACTCAATGTAAAGAACAAAAACGAGACATGTCATTCTTATAAAGTAATAAGCCCTATATAATTATAGGGCTTACTTTATAAGAATGATTTTGCGAATAGACTTTAATCGTGTTTACTTTACTTTACTTTAGTACACTATTTGTAAATAAAACAACGTTTTTGTAAGTTTCACAAAATTTATTTTAGAGACACTACTAGAATTGTTTCGCTAACTTTATCATAAAAAATTAAAATGAGTCTTATTGATGAATTACATGACGTGTTATATAAGATAAATGAAAAATTCGTTTCTTACTTCCTTTCACAAAAAGTTTTATTTCATTTATCTAAAAAAATAACTTAAAATAATTGTAGCAGTGTCTCTACAATAAATTTTATAAATTTTATGAAACTTAAAACACCGTTTTTTTTATTTGCAAATACTGTATTATGAAGTATCATGAAGTAAAAGCCTTAACCATCGATGAATTAGAAAGTGAAAAAGTGAATAATATATATATATATAGATCTTAATTGGTGTAATTCTATATAATTATTATTTATTTATAATACATACATGTAACATATTGCGATAGCCATGACCATAGGTCTTTCAGCTGTGAATAATATTTTATTTTAATTTAAGGATTTTATTGTGGCTCCAATGTTATCAGTGCGAATGGAATAATAAATACAAAATAACTTTATAAGTAACGTGACTAATGATATACAGAAAAGTTAAATGGAATAATATATTATTAAAATAAGTAAAATATTTTTGTAAACTGTTTTTGTAAAAAGGGGTTTTCCCGTAAATAAAAAAAAAATAAAATAAATAAAATAAAAAATATATGATCTGTCAATATTTTCGTATCGATAAACATTGTTTATTATTATTTATGTTTTTGTTAAAATTAGCAAAATAGAATTATCAATTTGTTTCAATTATTTCTGCTCATTTATTTTTTCTTTCTGAAATCAATATAAATAGTTTAATTTAGTCAGCAGCACGAAAGTTTTTCGAATATTTAATTCATGTTTCTTTTGTATATGGTCAATTATAAAAAGTAAATTAATGTCAAGGTTGATAACAGAAATATCGCGTTCAGAAGAGTAACTGTCACTGTCAAATAGCTATCGACCAGAGGTCTTTCCTTCAAGGTTTGTCATTTCTATCGAGTATCAGTCATTAATGAGTGAAAGGATGAAATGATAAAATATATTCGAAAATTGTGTTTGGTGGGGTTTTGCATTTTGGAGGAGTATCGGGGTTTCTGTGTGAGAAGTATTTAACAATATTTAACACGACACATATTTTCCTATAACAATAAGAATAACAAATATAATTATCCAAAAATCATTTCTACAAATAAATAAATGAATTAATTAAAATAATTTAAACAAATAATCTAAGAAATGCACAGTATTATCATCTAGCGGCGCCAATTATTTGTTTTCGTATTGTTGTTATTATTTCATAATTTTTGTTCTACAACGCGCTACACATAAACATTATTAATTATATTTCAAATTTGTAAAAAGGTAAATCCGTCAAATAAATATATAAAAATAAAAAAATATAATTTTTCTAAAAAAAACATTATTTCTCCAATGAAACTCATAGATTTTAGGTTATTTTAATTAATGAGTTTCATTCCAGATTTTTTCTAAACATTACGAATTTTTATTATTTACAATAATACATTCCATGACGACAAAAAGACCTATGGTCGATAGCCCAGGTCGCGATACACTATAATTTATTGTTTATATTATAAAATGTATATTGTCTAAATAAAGACACTATGATGTGTATTATTTTTTAATACTAGGCATCTTTTTTGTTCTACACTAATTTGGACTGAGAGCAATATGATCTTTTTATTATTAAAAATAATAATTTTTATTATTAAAAATAATAATTTTTATTAATAAAAATTCTTTTAAAAAATAAATTTCTGAAATGCAATTTATTGATTCAAATAACAATAATAATACTGACATTATTATTATAAAAAATTACTAAGGGGGTTATAAAACATTATTAAAGTAGCCAGTTTAGAAAAGTATCTTATGTTTTTTTTATTGCAAATTCTGATTATGTAAAGTAAAATATTTAATAACCAGGATTTCTGAGTAAAGAGAATTGGGTGAGAATGTTGATTTCATTTTTTATTTACTTTTTAAGTCGGTCTTTAATTGGGGTAATTTCTGTTAAACTATATAGCTGTCATTATATGGGATCCATTACATAATAGCAGAATAAGTGGATGCCGGATATCATTGCGGGATGTGAGGAAATGACATCCAAGTCAATTCCTCCACGAATGGCAATGGATTAATGAAATATTGTTAAAATGTTCATTTTAGATAATTATCTACTGTTTTTTTTTTTCATTTTATATATTTAAAATGCTTTGTATATGTGATGATTATTTTTTTAATAAAAAGAAAACCTTCAAATTTTATTTCTATTGAAAATATTAAAATATATATATAACATAAAACAATATTGATTTATTATTATTAATTTCACAAAAACAAGTTGGATAATATTCATTTACAACTGATAATTTAATATTCATATCTATTTTTCCATTTTTTATAGCAATTATAATTTCACCTTGAAAATATTCGCCTCAAAACAGCATTTGTTTACAAAAACAAAACAACATATCGTGTATTGTTCAGTTATACATATATAAAAAATCCCGGTTGATATTATTAAACCACATTCTCGTTCATTAAGATCCAGGTTAAAATTAACGAGCTAATTTGTTCACGCAGGCGTAAAGATCTCCGAAGATGTGGGGCGTTAAGTTGGTCAATTTGTTTCAAGGTTTTTTATTGTTCTTAGTCTTCATGTTTTTTTTTCTTAACTTTCTTTGTGATTTGAAATATGTATTCTCATTAATTATAAAATTAATCAAAATCATTATTTCTTTTAATTAATTAATTATTATTTATTTATTTATTAGCAATCAATTAATTATTGAAATTAATAACAACATTTTTAAATTAGTCTAACTAACATTTATTTCATTACTAGTTTTGATCTAAAATTAGACTATAGTCTTATTCATTTCTTTTAATTAAATAATTATTATTAATTAATTAATTAATAATTTGATTAATAATAAATGATAATAAATTAAAGACGACGCAAGCGCCACCTTTTGCCTAATTTCATTGAATGTAATAATAAATGAATCATGAATAAATAATCATTAATTTAAATATTTATTATTATTATATATACAAACAAACAGACAGCAAAATTACAATTTTTTACAAATATTTATATTTGCAATATATACTACTAACCCATCAAGGGTTAGTAGTCTGTCATGGGCTATCGACCATATGTATTATTATTTAATTAAAAGAAATGATTCAGTGAAGCAAATATCCATCAAATGATTTTTTAAATGTTTAAAATATTGAATTGTTTTTATTTCACCTTAAAATTATGAAATAAAAACCCATACAAATAATAAATTTAATAAAACGATATATATTGATGGGTGAACTAAATTAATTGCTTTTCTTGCTAGCTTTTCTTTTAGTAGACAAACAGCAATTTGTTGTGTCTATCTTGTAAAATCAAATTATTGACGATTTCACTTAAAAATTAGACAATAAATAGCGCTTTGTGAGATTTATTAAATTTATTATTCGTATTAAGATTACTTACACTTATTAAAATACGCTCCACCTTTAAAAAACCTAATCTAATATTTACGGTAAATCCCAACGAAACATTAACATAAGAAACGCATAAATCGTACCATTAATGATCGTTACAATCCGTGAAATTTATGAAAACGCTGATGGGCCGAGAGCTAATTGCCAAGGAAAAGATGATTATTTCACATATATTTTCGTTTTCTGGTCGAGGTTCGCCAGTTTTTATAGTTCGCATACAGTTAATCTCTGGATTTTAATGGAATCCGCTAATCTCGGCTTCGTAGGAAGGAGCAAAAAAATAATAATGTATTAATATGCGATTATTGCTCCGCGAACCATTCCATTTCCTCTTCTGCGTATAGTTTTAATTAGCTTGTTTCGGCCGGAATAACTGCACTCGATTAATCCTAATCTTAATTGATTGTATTATGAATACAGCTATGATTTTAATTGAAACAAGCTTTATATATTTATCCTATAAAGATTTAAAATGTATGAATATTATTTGATTTTATTACCTTTGAATACTACACTGGAGCTTAAATGTAATGCAACACCCAGGAAGAAAAATGTTTTTGTATTAAATTTATGTCCAGTTTTCATGTCAGAACAAACGATTACAATTAACTTGGAGACTATTACAGTTACACCTCAACGCTATCTGATCCACGTCTTGCTGAACATTTAGTCCATTATCCCTACTGGTAATAGTGGCAGCAATTTTTAAATTATCTGCATACAAGCAAGCCGTACAGAATTTTAATTTTTAAATAATATCATTAAAGAATATTAAGAGTAATATAGGACCCATGTGGGATCCCTGCGATACCCCTGATTTCACAGAAATTTCTTGAGATATGCAGTTATTAATTTTTACAAATAGTCTACGATCTACAAGAAAACTTTAAGCCAGTAAATTATATTCGAATTAAAGCCAAATATATCTAGTTTACGTAAAAGCAAATCATGTGATACTCGATCAAATGCCTTGGAAAAATCGGTATAAATCGCATCGACCTGATACCGACTCTACAAGGCATTCACAATATACTTATTATACGATTTTAGATTTATTGCCGTAGATATACCTGGCCAGAAACCATGTTGTTCTGATATAATTAAACGTTTACAAATCCAAATACTGTCAAGAAGCTTTGGTTTAACGTACTCAATGCATATTTCACGATAATTTTTAATATCTGATTTATTACCACATTTAAATATTGGAGTAATATAACAACATTTCCATATATCGGGTAAAATATTATCTAATTATGGAATCAAACGCGAGGCAGAAATACTTATAGTCGATAGCCCTTTCGAAAAGGAAACATTTATATTTAATGTTAAAGAATGCATTAAGTTTATTTATTGTATTCCTTTTTTCAATAAAGATAATATAGTAGTAGTATTATCTAATAAAATGTTGAGCCACCATTCAAATAGCGCATGGATAACTAGTGATGGCCGATTCAGGCTAGTGTGATCTATGTGCAATGCCTTGATGAAGGCGGCTGAACGGATCTTGTATTGTGGTTATATACTTGATATTAATCATAATAAATGAAAGACGACGCAAGTGCCATCTTTCCCCTAATTTCATGTGGCTGAAAATCTTATTAAATGAATTTTGTTTTCTGTTCTCATAAACAAGACAAGTTCGCCTTCCTTCCGTGGACGAAACAACGATTCTCTGTTGTCTACTTTGTAGACTTAAATCGTTGACGATGCCACATGAAATTAGGCGAAAGATGGCGCTTGCGTCTTCTTTCATTTATTATAAAATTTTATAATATAAAGATTTTTAAAAAGAATTGTAAGGGGGTGCGTAATAGGAAAAATAAGTAATTAAGTAGAAACAAATTTGGAATATTATAAGGGCCATATGAAAAAATAGGTCTTAATTTACCAATTGAATTAAAACCATCCATAAAATTAATAGAAAACATAAATGAAGAATCGACTGTATTATTATATAAAAATTTGACAGTTTGAACGTCATACTCGCAATATACATCAGCATAATAATTTGCAAATAAATTGACAGTATCATATACACTATTATTACTATTTTTATCACCATAAAACATATTAGAAGGAAGATCATCTGTTTTTCTTAAATTATTAACAAATTTCCACAAAGCCAACTATTACAGTTACACCTCAACGCTATCTGATCCACGTCTTGCTGAACATTTACTGGTACTGGTAATAGTGGCAATAGTAATTTTTAAATTATCTGCATACAAGCAAGCCGTATAGAATTTTAATTTATAAATAATATCATTAAAGAATATTAAGAATAATATAGGACCCATGTGGGATCCCTGGGATACCATTGATTTCACAGAAAAATCTTGAGATATGCAGTTATTAATTTTTACAAATTGTCTACGATCTACAAGAATATTCTATTTGATATTACTTTCTACTGAATCTAAGTATTTCTGTACAATTCGCGGTTTATAGATTTACACTGGGATCTAATACTTTGAAATTCTACATAATCCGAATATGCACTAGAACAATTATATTGGCGATTAATTACTTTCTTTAATCTTATTAAGTCAATTAATTGTTTTTTAAAACATAATCCATTATAAATGGATCTCATTAGCACATAAATATTAATAGCATTAGATAAGACAACCGAACTGCGGAGTTCAGGTTGACACACGTTTCAAAAATGTTATACCAATCTACGGAAGCAATTAAGTAATAGATTTCTACGTAATTCGCTTCAGTAAAATAATTAGGATTAATGCCACTAATAGTATCGATATTTAAATTTAAACTTGGTTGAACAGAATAGGCAGTATGGCGTATAAAGTTATTATATAGCAGATCTACGGGCGCAGACACATTTATGACTCTTCGCCAAATATTAAATCTAAAAAAATCTTATAGAATTCAGAATGTTATTTAGCTGTGACAAATTCAAAATATCAATAGTATCACAAATAAGGTGGGACTTAATATTTGGCGAATTTTATGTCATTACACTCTAACTGTTACGTATTCCAATTAATACTCCTCCGCCTGATGATTTTCCACTGGTTGACGGAGACCTATCTGCTCGAAAAATAGTGTAGTCATCAAGTCTAAATTCGACAACATTTATCTTAGAAGATAGCCATGTTTCTGTGATAATAAACACATTACAGTTACTGAGAACAACATTGTGACAAAATTCATTAAGTTTAGAGGTCGTACCGGCGGCGTTATCGTAGTAGATATTTAGTTTGCTCTGTCTTTTTGGATAGACGGTATGTAAGTTGGATCTCACAATTTTACCGATGAGAAGTTGGCCACAAATTTCCAGCCACGAATACGGCGCCTCCACCATCTGACTAAACATAAAATGTTAACCCATTAATAATCAAACGCCTTAGAGACTCTAATAACTTAAAAAAACCTTTAAAACATTTCAATGAATTTGTATAATTTTCAAAATGTAAACAATCATTGTTGGGCGCTGTCGATTTTTGATTTTATAGGCCGTAAATGTTTATTAGGGCTTTGCTTACAATAAAAAAATGCTATGATATGATAAAGAAAGTGTTTAACCGATAACAAGATACATGTGTATTTTTTTTATTATTTGATATTATAAACAAAGCCCTAATAAACATTAATGGCCAATAAAATCAAAAATTAACAGCGCCCCACAATGACTTTTGACACTTTGAAAATTTCGAATTTTCGATATGAGTGTCTGATAAAAAAATGTTTAAACAAAAACAAGACATATGTGGCATTTTTTATTGTTTGATATTATAAACAAAGCCCTAATAAACATTTGTGGCCAATAAAATCAAAAATCGACAGCGCTCAACAATGACTTTTGACTCTTTGAAAATTTCGAATTTTCGATATGAGTGTCTGATAAAAAAATGTTTAAACAAAAACAAGACATATGTGGCATTTTTTATTGTTTGATATTATAAACAAAGCTCTAATAAATATTTATGGCTAATAAAATCAAAAATCGACAGCGCCCAACAATGACTTTTGACACTTTGAAAATTTCGAATTTTCGATATGAGTGTCTGATAAAAAAATTGTTTAAACAAAAACAAGACATATGTGGCATTTTTTTATTATTTGATATTATAAACAAAGCCCTAATAAATATTTATGGCCAATAAAATCAAAAATCGACAGCGCTCAACAATGACTTTTGACACTTTGAAAATTTCGAATTTTCGATATGAGTGTCTGATAAAAAAAATGTTTAAACAAAAACAAGACATATGTGGCATTTTTTTATTGTTTTATATTATAAACAAAGCCCTAATAAACATTTATGGCTAATAAAATCAAAAATCGACAGCGCCCAACAATGACTTTTGACTCTTTGAAAATTTCGAATTTTCGATATGAGTGTCTGATAAAAAAATGTTTAAACAAAAACAAGACATATGTGGCATTTTTTATTGTTTGATATTATAAGCAAAGCCCTAATAAACATTTATGGCCAATAAAATCAAAAATCGACAGCGCCCAACAATGACTTTTGGCATTTTGAAAATTATACAAATTTCATTGAATTCTTACTGCAATAATTGTTTTTAAGTTTTTTACGTCAATGGAGTATGTGAGGCGTTTGATCATTAATGGGTTAATATTATTTTGTAAATAATTTTTTGAGATAATATCAAAATTATATGTATAGTTAGATTCTTATCGGTCACAATTTTCGGTTTACGATTAAAATATTTAATAGTGAGATCTTTTTCACCTTGTTCAGTACGTGAACAATTGAAATAAATAAGATGTTTCGTTGGGAGTCAAATCTTGTTTAATTAAAAAGCCACTTGGGATTCTCACCTTATTAGAACTTAGTAATTCGAAGGCTTCATTTTTATAAGAAAAAATGACTTTAGTTGCTCTAGGTTTGCCGTTTGATTGCCCTAAACGAATAACTTCTTCTTTATAAAAGAGTTACGTAAGTCAAAAAATTGCAGTAGCTAAAAGGAAACTAATTAATTAAGTATTCAGCTGTGTAAATAAATTATATTAATTGTTTAATTTGATTTAAATAACTGCGGACTCTTTTTCTATTATTAGTTTTAAGAGTATATTTTATTTAAATAATTCTTTTTTCTAATGAAGCCAAACCCTCGATAATAAATAAAGAATAAAATCCCTTTTGGGGAGTGAGCCCCGCGCGAAAGAACAAATAGAAAAATAGAGTATATTTTATTTAATTAATTCTTATAGTTTCATTTAATCGAAAGCAGAAACATGTTTCGCAGAGATTAAAAGTCATGTAGGTTTATTTTCCTCTAAGGAACACACTGAAACGTTCTCATTCTCACATTTCTCGCATAACCACATCCCATTCCGTTTCACTCTCTTTTCGCATTCCTGAGCTTAGAATCCGATATTCCGACCTTGGGCCGCCCTTCGCCGGAACGGACTGAGGGCATCCGATAAATTTCCGGAATTTTCCCATTAGTGGAAATCAGGTGGGATGTTCATTTAATAAAATAATAAAAACGCTTTGGGGATTTTTAGAAGCTGGTTAATTAATATTTATTAATAAATAAAAACCCTTTTAACGTAAAATGTTTTACTCATCTCTAAAACCCCCGTGCGTCTGCTTTTTCTATAGTTTATCCCACTGACTACAAACTTTCTCCCTTACCTCTCGCTCTTTTTTATTACGAAGATAAACCTTTCATAATAGATATCATTTTTAATTAAATAATAAGAGCGCTTTGGGGATTGTCAGAAGTGCATTAATTAATATTTATCAATAAATATACCTTTTTAACGTAAAATGTTTTACTCACATTTAATACCTCCGTACTTCAGCTCTTTCTATAGTTTATTCCACTGGCTGCAAAATTTCTCCCTTTCATCTCGCTCTTTCTTTAATTTAATAATGCCAAATGCTTGATAATGAATAAAAGATAACAAAAAATAAAAAAATTCTTTGGAGATTTTCAGAAGCCGTTTACTTCTGAAAATCTCCAAAGAATTTATATATATTAATAAATAAAACCTTCTTAATATTTTACTCAACTTTAACACATCCGTGCGTCAGTTTTTTCTATAGTTTATCTCACTGGCTAAAAAAGGGAGAACGCTTTTTTTCTCGCTCGTTGTTTTCTTAATAAAGCCAAACTCTTGATCACAATTAAAAGGAAAAAAAAAATCTTTTGAATAAAATAATAAGAAAGCTTTGAGGATTGTCAGAAGATTGTTAATTTTGTTTTATTAATGAATGAAAACCCTTTTAACGTGAAATTTACTCATGTTTAATACCCCGGCGTTAGCTTTTTCTACAATTTAATCCACTCGCTGTAAACTTTCTCTCTTTCCTCTCGCTCTTTCATTTTTTTTAAATAATGCCATACCCTTGATAATAAATAAAAGATAACAAAAGCCCATTGAATAAAATAAGAAAAACGCATTGGGGATTTTTAGAAGCTCGTTAATAAATAGAAACCCTTTTAACGTAAAATGTTTTTCTCATCTTTAATACCCCCGTGCGTCAGCTTTTTCTATAGTTTCCACTGGCTGTAAACTTTCTCCCTTTCCTCTCACACTTTCTTTTTTTAATGAAGCCAAACTCTCGATAATAAATAAAGGATAAAATCCCTTTTGGGGAGTGAGCTCCGCGCGAAAGAACAAATAGAAAAACTTTAACGCGTCTCGTGAAATAAGTTTTTGCGTTTAAAGTTCGGGTTTAATGTTTGGTAATTTCTGCGACGGCTTTTTTGGATTTATTCTGTATTCAAATAAGGCACGTACTCGTGAAATTCATAAAAGCCGGCCAGAAAATTAATATAGAACTTTAGGTAAAGTCGTGCGGGACTTAAGTTTAATATTTAATGACGCAAATTGTTTTTTAAACTTCGGTAATTGTTTTTTTTTTGTACAGTAAGTTAATCAGATAACTAAATTTGAAAATTAAACGCAAATTTAATTAAAACAATTAAATGGCTCAATAATTACGGAGTAATTTAAAACTCATATTAAATTATTTATAGCTTTATAATTTATTATTTCAATATTAGGAATTGTTAAGTAAGTTTCACTTGGTTTGTTTTACACGCAAACCAAGTAAAACTTACATAATAATTCCTAATATTACTAAAATGTTTTAATGAGACTCAAATTGAAAATTTATTATTTCAAACTTCTCAGTTATTGAGTATTTTATCGAGGCTAGGAATAATAATAATACTTTATTGCCCAACAGATTACAGTACAATTATAGAGCAACTTAA
The DNA here is from genome assembly GCA_963082785.1 of Philonthus spinipes. Classification (NCBI taxonomy): domain Eukaryota; kingdom Metazoa; phylum Arthropoda; class Insecta; order Coleoptera; family Staphylinidae; genus Philonthus; species Philonthus spinipes. The sequence continues at coordinate 14,845,940 of OY720309.1, read as the reverse complement.
CAATAACAATATACATGTATTAAAATTAATATAAATACATAATTATATACCTAATACATATATTGCAATCTTCTTTATGTTGGTTGTTGTTGTGGAGACTTTAATTATTTAAATAAAAATAGTTGTCCTATCTCCTACTTATTTTTTTTACATATATTGTACCAAAATATGTTGCTATTTGCAACTATGGGCGCTACAATTCTCTTATATAGAACATAGATGAAGATTGTTGAAGATGAAATTAAAAAAAGTTGAAAATGTGCATTTAAACTCCTCTAAAATATAATTTTAAAAATAATAATTGAACAAAAAGACTTCTGGTCCATTGCCCAGACAGACTTGCACCTATATGTATTGTAAATATTTGTTATATTGTTTAGTATTATTTGTATTGTCTGAATAAATCTGTTTGTTGTTTTACTTAATTATAATTAGTTCCGCCTATATTCACTGATTTAATTGTGAACTGTTTCTGTTCTCTTTTATTTTAACTGTTCTAACTCATATGATTTTTCTACAAAATTATTGCATTTATATTATAAAAACAATTAGGTAGGGGATGAATAATCAAACAATAATATGTATTTAGCATGTTTGTTAGCGATGTTTTTATTTTCTCTTATAATTAACCCCTACTAAAAAATAATACATATATATATAAATCTTTATTGGCAGATTATTTTTAACAAAGTAATAATAATAAATAAATACAATAAATAACCAACATAAAAATAAATTCTTCTGCCAATTGGCTATCGACCGTTGGTCTTTCCGCCACAGTTGCTGTGTCAAAAAGATTTTGATCGCTAATGTCATCCATTGTCTTGTAAATTGAAAAATAATACATTTTTGTGTACAATTTTAAAGTAGATTTAAATAGATTCCACACAGATTCTGGTTGAAAACGATTTTTTTGTCATTTAAAAACAACTTTCTGTGGCGGCGAATAATACTTGGTTTATTTATCTTATTCAACTAATTTCGACTATTTGCCATTATAAAATGAAGTACAAATTGTTAATAATGGGTATATAGTTTGCATTCTTATCAGACAATAAAATCATTTAATATATTAATATCGGAGATTTAAAAAAATCTCACTGCCTTTTTATATTTATATATTTTTACCGGCTTTTATGGCTTTCGAAATTTCCAAGACCTCCAGATAAATAAGTTTAAACCCTTATTATCTGTGTGTTTAATCATTAAATGGCATAAAAAAAGTGGTGATTGTTTGTGACGCAGTGTACTCAGTAGTATTTTTTATGTTCTTTTAATCTTGTTTGGAAAGACCTACCGGACGATGTAAATAGTGTCAAATATATCGCTAATATAGTTATTACTAAGAAATGTCTCTGTATGTTTGATTTTAATTATTATAAACTTCAAAAAGATCACAACATTTTTTTTAATATTTAGCAACACAAAAAAATATATATGTCTTCTAAAATTGAGTTTTATGTGTTAAAGGAGGAAAGTTATTTCTTTAGACGATTTGTTTGCGATAAACTCGTTCTAATAATTTTTGAAAAATAAAATTGAAAATTCTATTTTTGTGGCCGGCGATTAAATGTTCGCCGGTAACATATTGTTACGAAATCGGGTTTAATCAGACTCAGAAATAAATAACACAATATTTACTTATTTATTTACAGTAAACTTAACACATTTATTTACAACACATTGTCACTATTTATTTACAACGAGATGTTGAGCACTCGAACGTTCATCATAGACTGACTGGGACTGACTGACTGTAGCGCCACTATCGCTCGCGTATATAGCGTACTTGTTTCTCGAACTTTCCGGAACTTTCGATGACGCCGCGTGTACCGTCGTGAGCTCCGTGGAACGTTCTAGAGTGATGTTTCCAGTTTCTTCTTTCACATTCGTTACAATATGATTTGTATTTCCTCGAATATGAAAATTTATCGAAAAATTATTTGGGCAAGAGGGTTATCCAAATAAATTTGAAGGTTATTAATAATTGGAATTTAGCATGCACTAATGCTCCATATATAGCAATTACAATTTCAAAGATCTTAAAGACAATTTTTCATTTATTATTTTACCATGTTTATTCCTCGGAACAGTTAAAATGGCTTGAAATTACTGAAAATGATTATTTTTCTGGAAAGTAACTATCCAATGGTTTTTCTACTATCATCAAGGTTGTTTGTGATTTTTTTGAGAATTTTTTGAAAGAGAAAAAAATGCACCAAAATTTTCATCGAAAATCCAAAAATATACAAATGACTTTAAATTACACAAAAATGTGCCTAAAGAATGGGAGCATAAGTTTTGAGAATTTCAATTACATCAAAGAACTGGTTTTAGATCAGTTCGTTCGCAAAGTGAACCTTCGCAATTCAGTCAAAATTTTGCTAAAACTTACGATTTTTTTCTGAAGGCCAGAGATAGGACAAAAAGATAAAATTTGGAGAACGCATATCTACTGTCTTTAATAATCGAATGCGGAAAACCTCATATTTCTAAATTGACCGTGAACTCAGTTATTTTAGTCCAAATGCGATCTCTTCCAAAATGGTAAATCAGCGGGTCTCATTTGATCTGTTCCCATAAGGCACCATGTTAATTTCTCGGAGCAGTTTAAATGGCCTGAATTCGCTGAATATTATTATTTTTCTGGAAAGTAAATAGCCTGTGCTCTTTCTACTATCATCAAGGTTGTGATTTTCTTTCAGATTTTTTGATAGACATTTTTATAAAGTGATTTTTGTCGAAAATCCAAAAATCTCCAAATGACTTCAAATTATACCGAAATTTAGCTAAGAAAAGATAGCATAAACAATGAGAATTTGAACCACATCAAAGAACTGGTTTCCGATCAGTTCTCACTCTCAAAGTGGACCTTCACAAATTGGGTCACAATTTTTCAAAAACTTACGATTTCTTTCTGAACTGAAGAAAGACATAAAAATAGTCTTTGCTGAAAACATGTCTACTTTCTTTAGTAATCGAATCCAGAAAACTCAATCTTTCTAAATTTACTGTGAACTCAGTTATTTTAGTCTAAGCGCGGTCGCTTCCAAAATTGTAAATCAGCGGGTCTCACTTGAACTGTTCCCATAAGGCACCATGTTAATTTCTCCGAGCAGCTTAAATGGCCTGAAATCACTTAACATGATTATTTTTCGGGAAAGTAAAAAGCCCATGTTCTTTCTACTATCATCAAGGTTGTTTGTGATTTTTTCCGATTTTTTTTTTTTTAAAGAAAATATTTTTGACCGAAATTTTTAAATATCATAAGGTGCATTTTCGTCGAAAATCCAAAATATAAAAATGACATAAAATTACACTATACTGTAGCTATGAAAAGGGAGCATAAGTTGTGAGAATTTGAACCACATCAAAGAACTGGTTTTCGATCAGTTCACTCTTAAAATAAACCTTCGCAAATTGGGTCAAAATTTTGTAAAAACGATTTTTTTTAAGTCGAGAGATGAGACAAAAAAATAGTCTTTGGTGAAAACATGTCTACTTTCTTAAGTAATCAAATGCAGAAAACCTCATCTTTCTAAATGTATGTGAACTCAGTTATTTTAATCCAAGTGCCGCCGCTTCCACAATGATAAATCGGCGGGTCTCACTTAAACCGTTCCCATAATATTTCGTGTTAATTTCTCGGCGCAACTTAAATGGACTGAAATCACTTAACATGATTATTTTTCTGAAATGTAAATAACCAGTAGTCTTTCTACTTTCATCAAGATTCTTTGTGATTTTTATTTATTTTTATTATTTTATTTTTTTTTCAGATTAAAAAAAATTGATCCTCGCAATTTGGGTCAAAGTTTTGCTAAAACTTACGACTTTTTTTCTGAATATCAGAGATAAGACAAAAAGATAATTTGTGGTGAAAACGTGTCTACTTTTTTTAGTAATCGAATTCAGGAAATCCCATCTTTCTAAATTGATTGTGAACTCAGTTATTTTAGTCTAAGTGCGGTCGCTTCCAAAATGGTAAATCGGCGGGTTTCACTTAAACCGTTCCCATTAAGCTCCTTCATAATTTTGTACAAGCTTTTGAAATGACTGAAAATAATATTTTTTCTTGAAACTAAATAACCAACGTTGATTCTACTAGTATAAAGAGTCTTCAAGATTTTTGTTTTCAAATTCTTAAAGAAAAAAAATCGACCGAAATTTGAAAAAAATTAAAGAGGTATAGTAAAAAGTGTATTTTCATTGAAAATGCAAACATGATCAATTTCTTTCATTTCACTTTTTTTTAACTAAATCACACATTTAGTTAAAAATTCTTTTGAAAAATTAAATTTTTGAATTGTTCAAATTTGTTAATAAAATTACTGATCATAGTTCTGATATTATTTTGTATTGTAAGTGATTCAAAATAACAGTTTTTATTTTTTAAATTATTGGAAATATTGCTGATAATTGGGGCTATTCCGTACAGTTTAACGTGTACGTTATAAATTAAAATCACATTCTATGTCTATCTATATCTATTAAATAACTTACACGTTAAACTTAAGATTTCCCGTACGAAATAGCCGCGAATAATTCTGATATTTTTTTATATTCTCAAAGGTTCGAAAGGGAAGCTTTGACTTAATTAATATATTCAAAATCTTGGGTTGTTTTAATTTCCATTAAATTATCGCAAATTAGAGATATGATTTTTATATAAAAAAAAAACATATTTTTTCGAAATCCCGAAATTCCACTACAAATAAATATATTAGAATTGTTAATAATACTTGATTTATCTACTTGTTTATACCGACAATAAAAACTGTATAAAACCATAGTGTAGGAAAAAATATTAAACATATTTACAGTAAGTAAACCTTTTCCGTGGAATAAATTTAGCAATCCAATGCGTACTTCTAATTAATCACGAAAACCCCGTGCATGAATTATGTAATTAATATCGTGCGTTTCCTGATGTTAATACCTTTAAAAAGGATCAATTAAATACAGTTGTCCGTTAGTAAGGGAGATTAGCCACTCCCATTGATCCTCCTTTGAACAATTAACTGTTTTTTTTAATTATCTACAGGTCAGTAATTAACAAACTCTTAATACATTCGCTGTTGATTGCCTTACGTAAATCAGAAATAATTTTAATAGATAGTAATTGGAGTTGCACGCAAATAAAATTAATTGAAGACAAAAAAGTAAGGATGTAGTAATAAGTTGTTAACCAATAATTAAAAAAAAACTCCGCATTTTAATTTTTTGCGTGTTGTATCGCTATACTTAAATAAATCATTATATCTGAGAAAATTAGTATGCAGATAATTTATGAAAATTGAGACTTGATTTTTTTATTAATTGTTTATATTTTAAAAGAAACACTTTTATTATTAATTTATATATTATTAATAATAATAGGAAAATCATAATAATACTGAAATACCAAATATGTACCTTTATATATTTGGGATTTTTGTAATATTATTAATACTATTATTAATAATAATATAATAATTGCAAATGTATATGTAGGAGTATGAAAACACTTTTCTGTAAAATGCGTAAAGCCATTTTAACACGAAGCTATATTATAACACATATTACGTGGAATGAAGATTTGTAAATAGAACTAATTAAAAAAATAGTATTATTTTTTTTAATTTTGAATAAACTATTATTCATTTTGTTATTAAGAAAAAACTAAATCTCGTTATTTTTTGTTCTTATTGGGCCGCCTTTTGAAATACGCTTGTTAATAATTCCAGGCGGGCCTCTTACTTTCCCGCGACAGATGCTAGACGTTTTATATCCCCGCCGGGTTTACGGGAGGAGCGTAAGTTCACCCTTATAACGTTCAACTGGAAAATTATGCAAGGGTTAGTCGCGTGTAAATAATAGAAATCCGAAGGAAAAAAAGAAAGAAAAAAGAGACAGACATAAAGAAAAGAAAATACCTGAAATCAGCTGTGTACTTCGAGCTTTTGACATTTATATAAAAATAAAAACTATGAATATCACTATTCATAACAAAATGTTATTTGGGAATTAACTTTAAATGGACCACTTAATAAATTATTAAATTTTTTTTTGCTACTATTTTTCTTTTTTCATGATAAGTGCTAACTTAAATCAATCAAAATAAACAAAAAAATGCATGAGGGCTGTTTTACACACTCAAGAATTCTAGTAGAAATTAATAATGTAGAAAAATATTATAAGTTTATTTAGATGTAATAAATAATTTTTATAATTTATAATATTCTGGAATTCTCGAAATATTTCCACAATAATTAATTGCTGTGTTATACAAGTAAACATATTTTTATACATATAATAATTGCGATATATATATATATATTTCTTGAAAATATTTCAAGAATATTAGTAACATTAATTGTCGAATTTATAAAAAATAATTTATTTTATAAATTGCGCATCTTTTGCTTGAGTCATTTAATACCGTGGATGGAATTGCACGCTCTCCTTTCCTTCCCCTTATTTATATGTCTAACCCGCGCCCGCCTCAGCAAAGCAGATGCGGAATATTAAAATTCTATTAGTGATACTAAATTCTCTAAGTCCCGCTAATGCGCGAACATTTAATGTTCAATTATTTCTCCGCGAGATGGAAAATTATTAAGGCTTATTATTTTCCAGAATTTCTATTTCATTTTACGAATTTTAGTACAAGAAAATATATTCTATATCAAAGTAATACAAAGCTCAGTTATCATGTTAACGTTTATGTTATGATTTATTGTAAATTATTTATATAATATTAAATAAATAAAAAAGTAAACCTTGTAGGTCCTTCCTATACTTACTTTAAATAGACTATTCACTTAAATCAAATAAAAAGATTTTGAACATATTTTATTTACTCAATTAAATTATTTTCTCTTTAGCTACTGAAACTTTTTGACATACGCTACGTAGGTACTTCAAAACAGATATCCTTTAAACCATCAGGGAAAAAGAAGGAGAAATAATTGTTCTTATTTATACAAAATGTAGCCTCTTTTACTTGGTCATTATTAATGTTAATATATTTTTTGTAATAAGTTCTTATTGTATTTTTTAAATCAAAAGAAACTAATGTAAAATCTACTTCTCGAGCCTGTATTCCTCCAGACATTGAAATACACAATGTACCGGGTGTCCAGATAAGAAAGGTCACCGGCTATATCTCAGGAACTAAGACTCCTAGAGCTTTCAAATAAAAAATATGTTAATAAAAGTGACCATGAGAAAATGTTGGAAATATATATTTCAAGTTCGTATCTCTTCCAGTAGAGGGCGCAATGAACAGTCGAAAAATAATTATGCGATTATTTCAAAAAAAGTTCAAATAAAGGCATTATAAAACTACACTTTTTGAAATCATGATGAGTTTATAAAACTAAAATGTTACAGAAATTTTTCCCTTACTCTTGAAATAAAGGGTGGGGGAAGGCCAGAATTTATAAAGAGCAAATGTCAAATAACTCTTTTGTTTTTTAACCGATCTTAATGATTTTAATTTCATACGAAAGAATTTATCATTCTGATTAAAACAATTTACAACAATTATAAAAATAAGTAATTCAGTCGCCACTAGGTGGCGCCAAGTTAAAAAATATAATTTTTCCATTTTTTTTACAAATTTCAAATGGAATGATACATTTTTCTTAGTATCAATAGAAAGTGCGTGAAATTATAAGAAATTTGGTGAAAACCGCATCTCAATACATTTATTCTATCACAAGTTATATATAAAAGAAAATTTCAAATTAAAAATTTCAAATGTCATTGGAAAACTTTTTGAGGTTAATAAAATTTATAACAAAAACAACAAAACTGAATTAGTTTATCAACACCAGGGGGCATTTTCTAAAGTGTGCTAAATTATTTGGGTATACTCTTTCTTGAGAGGTGAATAGATGGGGATGCTTATTTTTTGGTCACCAAGATTTGCACAAATGTTCAGATTTTTATTTTTGGGGCAAATTAAAAAATATTTTTTATCAATTCAGACCCAGAACGAGGAAAGGCATATTTTTTTGGATCTGAAATGCAAAAACTTCAGAAATAGATATACTGCTATTGCTAGAGTGGATGTCGCTGCTTATTTAATTGTATAAAATTATGTGATTGTATTATATATGACGGTGGAGTCATTTGAAAGACAAAATTTTGATATAAATTTGGCATTAAAAATGTTTTTCTATTTGGTTTTGATACTTTTTTCACCTGCATTATAAGAAATATTTATTTATTTAAAAAAATTAGAAAATTATTATTAAAATTAAAAAGCGCCCCCTACCGTTGACGAAATAATGTAATTTTGTTATTTTAGTTATAATTTCATTTATTTTAAATTAACACATAAAAATTTTAAAATTTACATTAATAATTTTTAATTATAAAAATTCTTCTAATTATAACTTCTGATAGGATTTAGATATAGACTTCCGGTTTTCACTAAATTTCTTACTTTTTAATCCTCTTTCTACTAACATTAAGGAAAATATGTCATGCCATTTGAAATTTCTGAGAAAAATAGGAAAATAATCTAAATTTTAAGTTGGCGCCACCTAGCGGCGATAAAGTTAGTTATTTTTCTGATTGTTGCCAATAAATTTAATCAGCATCATATGTTCTTTCGCATGACATTAAAACCATTAAAATTGGTTAAAAAACAAAAGAGTTATTTGACATTTGCTCTTTATAAATTCTGACCTTCCCCCACCCTTTATTTCAAGAGTAAGAATAAAATTTCTGTAACATTTTTGTTTCACGAACTTATCATGATTTCAAAAAGTATAGTTCTATGATGTCATTGTTAAACATTTTTTGAGGTAATCGCAATATTACTTTTCGACTGTTCATTGCGCCCCTACCGGAAAAGTTACGTACTTGAAATTTATTTCCAGCTTTTTCTCATGATCACTTTTATCAACATTTTTTTAATTTGAAAGCTCTAGTACTCATAGTTCCTGAGATATAGCCGGTGATCTTTCTTATCTGGACACCCGGTACATTTGCTGTGTATTTGTATAATACATTTTTTTTAATTATAGAACATTGAATGCAAAAAAAAAACAAAAAAAACTGTACGTAATAAAAGACCATCTGTAGATAAGTGTTTTGGTATCCTCGTCAGTATAGCTCTATATTAAAATTTTGTTAAATTAAATTAATTGAACATACCGTCCCTTCTGTGATCAGGTGGAAATGATAAAGCTTGTAGTGTATTGATAACATTTACTTTTATCTTACATTCACAACATTTAATTTATATTTACGACAATACATATTTCATCTACTGGAATAATGGATTTGAAATTTTGACATTGTATTCATTCCTTAATTTAAAAGTAATAATGTAACAGCTTGAGTCTACGAAATAGACAATCGAAATACTAATCACCAGTTATTCAAACGTTGGTTGAATGATGGTTAAACAATTTCTTAAAAAATAATAATAATTTACAAACCATTAGCTCAACGAATATGAATCACGTCAACACCTGATTAATTTATTTGTATTCTAATTAATCTTCTTTTTGTTTCATAGAATGGATACCGAGCGAATGGAATATCCGGCCAAGAATGCATACAGTAAGTTCCATTTTATTGTAGTGTTTCTTCTTATTTTTAAATATATTTTCTCGACAAATTAAAAGCAGATATAATCAAATCTGCTGGAATAAAATATGAAATACTATTTGCGAATTTGTTGTTTTTATATAAGTAATATTGTAATTAGAATGTTTAAGTTTGGTTTGAAAAATTATTTTAAAAGTTATATAAATATGCTGTGTTTATATTATTTCAATTACTCTTTTTAAATTTGTAATTATGCATATTTTAGTTTTACCACAGACAACTTCGTTTAAAAAGCTTTTCAATTGCATTTCTTTATTATCTCATGTAGAGTGTGTTTACAATAAAAGGAACAAATTCATTTAAAGCACTGACTTAATATTAAATTAGTGTAATTAGTGTTGGGCAATAAAGTTAATTATTATCACTTATTACTATTATTATGAAAATATAAAGTTGTTTTATGCTTTTAAGTGTCTAGATGTAAAGCTAATATGTTCTACGAATTAATAATTTTCAGAAAAACATTCTTGGAATCGCCATTCGAGAATCCTAGTTGGTTTGGAATTTACGCGGGGCTTATACTGCTGATATGGTTCATAGTCATGGCTTGGTGAGTAAAGTTTAGGGTGAATTTTTGAAAACATTACAATATACTTTGGAATTCGTCAGGATATACTAATGTATAGAAATATTGATATAATATAATAGAGAATTTAAATTTTGAATTCAGGAAACGAATAAATGAAATTGAATTATATAGAGTAAAATAACAATTAATGGCTGAAAGACCTCCGGTCGATAGCCGATTCATCATCTACAGAATATAATTCTAATTTTTGTATATTATTGTACATACATATACACATTTGAATAAAGATGGTTAGTTAGTTAACAATTATTTATGTTGGTTTCCGGGCTATTGGACCGTCTTGAAAGCCTGCACAATTAAATATAACAGCAATTGTTATGAAATAAAAAAAAAGCTCTTCGCTTGTTTTGTATTCATTTAAATGTTAAGTTGAAGGAATAAACAAATACCACAAAATAAAATGAACTTTTCAGTTGACACAATAAAATTCTTCCATTTCAAGCAAAAGTCATTAGTTCATGGCTTTTAAATCTTGCAAAAGAATTTGTTTCAGAATTTCATAAATTATTTGCAACTATTAAGTTTGAAATTATTCCATTTATTTAATTTTGATATATTAATTCATTGTTTTTATGTTTATCACACCTTTCAATTCTAGTCTTAACTCAATCTTTGCTTACATACACCAATGTTACTAAAGAAATATACAAGGTGGTCAGAAAAGGTGTATAGAATGATTCATTAGTCATTTTCTAGTAGTAAACATTTTTTTTTATAACATCCTACATTGAAATATTAAAATGTGTACAGATACTTGTATGTTCTTTATATAATTTGGATAACATCAATAGAACTTACAATAAAATACACATTTGTAAAATTCCAATGATAGAAGTTATAAATAAATTAGAAATTTCAACAATGTGATAAAAAATAATTTATATTTTTTTAAGAAATCTTATTAAATGTTAGTTGATAGTGAAATCAGCTGTTTTCTGTCAATTCATTTCTGTTACAACGATTATAGGTTAAAAATTATATGGTTGAGGCTGTTACTTGATGAAACTCCATTATAACTGATTATACAAATAAAAAACAGGGTTTCACAAATTTACTGTTGAATCCTGTGTTTTACTTGTATAATCCATTAAAGGTAAATTGATTCATATATTGGTTATTTTAAACATTAACTTAACAAAGTAAAAATTGTTTCATTTATTAAAATAATTTTACTTAAAACACTTACTTGCATCAAGTTATAAGAAATGATATATTTTTTTACTTAAATTGTCTATTAAAAATTAATCAATGAACTACTCTACCTGAAGATTTTCACATCTTTTCTGGACATCTTGTATAAACAAGTAAAGTATTTATTAAATTAATATAAAACGTAATACACTATTTTGTCAATAAAACAACGGTTTTTAGTTCCACTAAAATTTATTGTAGCAGTGTCAACAAATTTTGTAAAAATAAATATGAATAAATTATTAAAAATCAACCAATAAAACACAGATTAGATTGAATAACTTTAAATTATCATTTTCTCTTGAAAATGGGCTAATAACCCGAAACTAGTCGAGAATTTAAAGTTATTCAATCTAATCTGTGTTTTATTGGTTGATTTTTAATAATTTATTTATATTTATTTCATACAATATGAACTACCAATGTCTAAATATTAAAACCATTAATTATATTAAAGTTTGTAAAACTTAAAACAGCGTTGTTTTATTACAAATAGTATATTATGGAGTTTTAGCAAGTAAAAGCCTCAACCATTCATTACAAGTCATAATATTAATTTGGTTCTATTTTAAATGACAAAAATCATTGTTTTATATGAAAATAATCCATAACGGAAAGATATAAAAATGAAGTTAAATTAAATCGACTGTAACTACAATTAGAAACCAGAACCTTAAAAATCAAAATATGAAACCTTAATTGCTCTTAAGTTTTATGATCAAATTAGGCCCTTTTTTGCAATAGTTTGGTAAGGAATTAAACAATTACCGATTTGTTGGGACGCCTTTATAGCGGAGCTGCCGATGCCAGCTGCATCATACCTTGTAAGAGGCTAGTTTTTAAAAAGCATATGTACGCGCTCACTAAAAACTAGCCTCTTAGCACAGAGAAACATATATTTTGTCTATGGTCTTAGTTTGTATATTTAGAATTTCGTGTAAATGCAGCCTTAGACGAAATTACGTATTGTTAAAACTAGAATCAAATAACTTCTTAATTAATTTATCCCATACTACAGGATTGATTTATGCTCGGTTTATAAGACTTTTAGTGTTCATTGTTTAGTGATTTATGTTTAATGGAATGATGCCGTTCATTTGAGAATTTAAGAATTAAGCAAGCGTGTGCGCAACAATGAACGATTTTATATTTATTGCCATATCTGTAAAGCATTCCTCTTACAGTCATTTGTGTTTAAGTGAAAATAGCGAATCTAAACACTAAACGTTAAAATCCTTAAACATCAAATAAACGCGTTTGTAAGGACGCCCATGTTCTATTCGGCTTAAACGCTAAACCTTAAACACCTTATAAACTACCTATTAATCTATTAGTAAAACGAATTAACGTGACAGCTGTGGTTTCCTTCATTTAAAAAACGCAAAAACAGTAACATGAGAGGTATCCTTTACCCAATGATGACAAATGACAAAAACGGACTTAAGAACCCATACAGCACAGACTGATTGCTGAAAGTTTGCATAAATATGCAGATCCGTTAAAAATTATTGCAGCAAGATGGATGCAATGTTGCTACAAGATTAAAATGTCCGCCTTTGGAAATATTGCATTGTGTGATTGCTGCAAGATATATAGAGTGTTCTCATAAATGTGACCCACTATTGGTAACTTCGCTAATAAAGTAACGAACACCGGGTCTCCGCACCGAAGTGGTATAGCATCTGTAAAATTCGAATTGAACTGAGCTTTGATTTTCCACTCATCTTTTGTAAAGGCCGCTCGGACCATTCCTTTAATTATATGCTTGAGGCGACCTCTATTAATGTAAATGGCCACGCGGTGGCCATGCGCTCTCGTTGATGAATTTACAACACTAATGCAATATTACTACAATATTGGCGTAGCAACATTGCAATGTTAGTGCAATATTGCTGAAATATTCTGCGCTGTATGGGAAAGGATGTCATGTATTATCTTTAAAACTTTTATATAGGAATCCTTAACAATGACCCAGAGCACTTTTTTATTTATTTTTTTATATTCTTGCAGGTGTATAAAACGATCCAAAACCTACGAAAAGTCTTTAATAGTATTCTTGGTGTGTACGTTCGCCTGTTTGATAGCTTTAATCGTTAAAGCCATCGATACAAATCAATTCGAGGGCATCACGAATTTCCTCACCGATGTCGATTGGAGTGTCTTAGCGAAGGGAGAGGTAATTAACTAAAAAAATAACTTTAGGTTTAGATTAATTAAAATTATTTGTAAGTTGATTGTGGAGATTTTTAATTATTTAAATAAAAAATATTGAACAATTTTCATTGAACTAAATATATATTTAACTTGATTTGTTATTATTTAAAATTTTATGACCACAGCGTTTATAACGCCATAACAACTCGTTACTTATATTTATAAAAACTTCGTAGACTACTTTAAATGGAAACATAGTTTCCGAAAAATAAAAAAATGAAACGAATATGAGAAAGGAAAATATTTTTTATTTAAATATCCAATTCCTGAAATGGTTTAAGGAAAAAGAATATTTAAATAATCAAAATCAGTATAAAAAACTAATATGTTTCAAAATTTCATTGTTCGAATTTTGCAGGTTTGGTATTACGCTCTAGTCCAAGTTTTCTTCTCGACGAATATTGGATTTGGTGTTTTCACATCGAACGCGGGTATCATCTATAAGAAATCAAATCCATTCTGGTAAGTTTTCGATAAACGAGTAAAATAATAATTTAATTAATCGCGTTTTCTACTTACTGCACCAGTGTGCCATTGCCCGAGTTTTTGCGTTTTCTGCTTCTACACTTTTTGGTGCGCTCTGTCAAAATCGTTTTCTTCTTACATAAAAATGTGCACTCGCCCCGACCGAGTGCAAAAAAAAAACTGATTCGGGGAGTGAGTGCACGAGTTCCAGTGTAATATGGCGAACAAAACAAAGAGTTCATAGATAGTTTAGATGATTTTTTGGAATATTTATTAAATCTATTTACTTATTATGAAGAAATATGATTTCTCGTCAACTTTTAGTAATCTCTTTGTCGTATCTATCGAGTGTATAACAAAAATCGACGACGAAGTTGGCATTGGAAATCTAAAGTCATGTCTGAACCAAAATCACACGCGCACGCGTAAAGTAATGGTTGTCATGTTGACAAGTCACACGTGTGATCTTAGTACAGACATGACTCGAGACTTCCAACGCCATCTTCGTCGTCGATTTTTGTTATACGCTCGATAATAAAATGTATTTCTCTCATGTCAGCCGTCACAATTTTAGACAGGTTTTGTTTTGAAATCTGCTGCTAATTCATATTTTACTTCTCGCTGTCAGTGCAGAACTACACACAGTGTTTGAAGCACAGTCTCATTTAGTGCGCTCTAGTGTGCCCCGATTCTGTCTAAGCAAAAAAAAAATCGTTTCCTGATCATAAACAAAACAAGTTCTGGCCTTTCCTCGGTGGACGAAACAACGATTTTCGGTCGTTTACCTTGTAGACTCAATTTGTTGACGATATCGCTTGTAAATTGGGCAAATGATTGTGCTTTATGCTATCTTTCCCATTATATGATTATATTTACAGTTACATTAATAACAGTACAACCCCTAATCAATTTATTAGAATCAGGACCCGAATTTACATTCATCTTCTTTTTTTATCTTCAATGATTGCGCTGTCATTATTAATAAAACAACATTTAATGTTTATTATCAATTTATTGAAAGATAAAAGTTGGAGATTAAATATGGTTTACATAATTAAATATTATTTAATAGTTGACTTAATAAGAGTCTCAACGCTTCGAGTCGTGCTATTAATACAATTTTTAGCAATTTGTTTTAATTGATAGATAAAGTTCTCTATTAACTAAACCTTAGAGGTTTGGCTAGTAGTATTAAGACATTCGGGTTTATATCCGAAGAGTTCCCTAGTCAGGATATTTGACTTTGTTCCAAGTAACTTTTAATGGACATTGCAGTATAGCATGGTGCCCCATCCTGGATAAAGATTTTTTTCTGCCATTAACATAACAATCCTGCATCTGAAGAATTAGTTCAGTTCCTAAAACCTTCTTACACTGTTCTTGCTGCATCCTTCCCTTTACAACATGTAATCGTCCCATGCCTTTGGAACTGATAATAGACCATGCCATAACAGAAGGTGGATGATTCACATTTTCTGTACACAGTCCAAATCAAACATGAAAAGTAATGAAGAAATAATGGTGATAAGGGCTTAAGAGATATTAATTATATACATTCATCAAGAGTTAAGTACTTGTGTAGATTAGCACAAGTTAAAAGTTTTTTTTTTTTCTGGGGATAGTTTCTGCTTCTTAATTGGTCTGCAACATTTAAAACTGAGTTAGTACAGGTTCCGACAAACAGTTGTAACTAATTTACCGTATTGTGCACCTTAAAATTTCTTTTTTAGCTCGTTATGCTTTGCCCGTTTGTATTGTTTGGCCAAATTTCGCAGAAATACTCCTCCCCTTTCTGTTACAAGCTACTTTTTTACGAACATAGTTGGTAAAATATATTGCTTCGTTTTTATTTATTTATTTATTTATTATCGTTGATGGTTACTTTAATTAATAAAATATTTATGATTTTCAACACTTTTTATTTAATTTCACCTGAAGAAGTTACAGCGTAGCAAAACAATTGTAGTGAAATTAAATAAAAGAGTGTTGAAAATCATAAATATTTTATTAACTAAAGTAATTATCTATTTATTTATTTTGTTTAAACGGAACACTGATGTCTGAAATATATTATTTTTTTCTACAATTTCTCTTTGAATAAGCTCGGTATTAGCTGAAAGAACAGTTGCATAACCATTTTTTATTTACTTATATCCTTCCCTTTGCTCATCTATGAAAAAAAACACATGAGAATTTTTATTAACACATTTCTCTATGAAAATCTCAAATCATTGGCAAATAACATTTTCCAACACATAAATGAATATTTACATTCTAAGTGATGTAAATAAAATACATCAAATGATGTCAAAATAATAAAATAAATAAATCGGCTTAAGCCTGGAATTTGTCCAGCGTGATGTTCGCCACCAAACCCCCTGAAAATCACCATCCTACGTTTATGTCATAAAAAAATCCCTCTTTAGATAACAAAGGAAAAATGAAGCATAATATCAATTCTAGACTTTTACCAATAAATCAAATATTTTTACACAAAACTCACATTGATGAGGGGCTAAAATAAATTGAAATAAGTAGAGAAATATATTTCACACTACCGAATAAACCAACATTTCCAACTGGAATTGAAGATAATCATATGTTATAATTATACAAGCCGTATGGTACATCAGTTGTAACAAATGTCTACTGAATCCTTATATATTGAGCAGACACAGTACTTATTATGTTGGGTTTTTGAATTACGTGAAGATAAGTTGAATTAATGATTTAGCCAATGAGAACATTATAATAGTGTAAATAATCTGAAGTGTTTTTTTCTGCAAAAATAATTTGGGGTACTTTGTTTTTGTTAATTCTCAGTACCATTGCAAATATACTTCTGATTACTCTTTGGATCGTCAAAAATATTATTTAACAAATATCGCGAAAATTAAAAAATAGTTTGAAAGATTTTAAAAGAAAATACAATATTAAAGAAAACCCGTTGGCCTTGAGTAGCTATTATTGTTTGATAGCATCTTTTGTTATTATTTTCATTTTATTTTCACTTTCTTGTGATTTTGATAATTGTTTAAACAATAAAAAATATTTCTTTCAATTTTATTATTTTTATGGATACAACGCTAATCTTCAAACTTCTTCAAAAATGTATTTAAATTATGCCTTATTTTTTAGGACATCTTTGGGTTACATCTTTATAAATCTAGTCGTCGGACTTTTATCAGTCTTCCTCTTCTACACGGTTTCGCACAACATCGATCCCAAACCACAAAACGTCACCATCTTCGAAATACACGTCATTACCCACATATATGATGTGGTGTTGAAATCTGACGACGTGGACATGCAGATATGGTCCGTTGTTGCGTACATGACGATTTTATTCGCTGGTTTTATCAGTATGGTAAGTTAAACAAGAAATATAAATATATTTTTAATAAAGATAATGATGACCATCTTTTTATTTTTTGTTCATTTGCAGATCACCATTATGTATACAATAATCAAAGCCATCAGTCTGGAAACGAAGAACCGGATACGCTGGTGGCAGCTCAGCCTCATCATAAGCTTCATTTGTTTCATCCTCGGTTCGGCGATTTTGTTATACCGCGATTTGGACATCCTACACTTGTTCGACCACTACGTTGTTGGGAATTTGGTCCTTGTTACCGTTTTCCTGGAAGTTTCTGCTTTCGTTCTTTTTTATGGTAAGAATTAAAATAATTAGAAAAAAAAATAACGCAATTTTTATTATACGCATTGATATAAAAAAACTCATCGCCAAGAAGGAGTAGGAATTTTTGGACTTAGCTAGTGAAAAAAACTTTAGATTATTCCTGCAGCCAAGGCCAATTTGAAGTTTTATTTGTTGTTACAACCAAAATGATCGGATGCATTTATTGCGAGATTAAAACGATTACAATATTGTTTTTGGTTGCAATTCTTTTATTTTTGAGATCTTCTTTGCGTTCTGAAGTTTCGATTATGCATAGAGTACGGTAATGTGAAAATTATCGACATCTAAGTGAATTGGACAGAAGTCACACTATTGGCTACATGAAGGTGGTTTGTCATTCTTAGAAATAGCTAATAGTTTTAACCGTAACCAATCCTCTGTAGTGCGATGTTATCAAGTATGATCTGTAGAAGGTCAAGAACGTCGTAGAAGAGGACGTGGATGACCAAGACAGGCAAATGTGGTTAGGACCGCCATTTATGATGGCATTAAGGGACCGATTCTCGAGTAAAAGATCAATGGTTTGAAAATTAGGGACGTCCTCTAACCCTTCGAACTGTTTATCAACGAATTAGAGCTGTTGGTTTGCAGTTCTATTGACCACAACTTGTGCTTCCGCTGACGGCTTGTCATCGACAGTAACGTTCGACTGGATTAGGATGTGGAATGGAATAGAGTTACGAATCCTGATTTTACTTAGAAATAGGTCAGACATAGACGTGGAAAACGACACCATGTGCACTTTTCTGTTGAGCGGCATATGCACCGCATAGTGGAGGTTATGGTATGGGATACTATTGTCTATGAAGGCAGGTCTCAGTTGGCAATATTAATGCCCATCGATAAGTTGATGTAGTGGATCTCCATATCCTTCCATTACTCCAGGAGCCATATTTTCCAACAAGGTAATGCCCGTCTCCACATTGCAAGACATTCTATGGAGCGCTTCGAATAGTCTAATATCAATATCTTGCCGTGGCCACCCAGATCTCCCATAGAACACGATGGTAAAGAAGACTCAAGCAATTGGTCAATCCTCCACAGATACTAAAAGCTCTCCGGCATTGAACTACAGAGGTTATATAAAGAAACGATTTATGTTAAAATATAAAAGATAATGAAAGTTTAATTTCAAAATACCTGAAATTATTATTGTAAATATAATAATTATGTTTGAACTTGGAATCATATTCTTCACATAACAGGAAGGATAAAATTAATATTAGATTATCGAAAATAATCGATTATTTCGTATTCGATTATTGAAACAATCGATTTTGCCCATCACTACAACAAATTGCCTAGGATGCAATACTTCAGGGAGAAATCAATAACCTAGTGGAATCCATGCCCAGAAGGGTGCGGGAGTGTGAAACTAATAGGGTTAGCCCTACATGGTATTTATCATTTGTTTACTTTATTTGAAATTTTAATCAATTTAACTAGTAAAACATTTCTGCCAAATTTGATCCAAAATTACTACCCCTTCTTAGTGTTGCGTTGTTTTATATCAATGCGTATATTTTCTTTGTATATTTTTGTACTTAATTTTCTTGTTGTTCATCTTTTTTAAGGTCCATCCCGACTTCAATCGGATTTCGAGTTCATCCTTGGAGATAGGCTGTCGAAAATTTGGATATGCTTATGGTACTTGAGTCCTGTTGTGCTCGTTGGATTAACAGCCTGGGGATTATCGACGATGTCTCTAACAGGACGCTTCAAGGAGGATCCATTCTGGTTATACATCACAGGATGGTCCATTGTGGTCGCAGCTCTTGTGATAATATTAATCATTGGATTATACAACGTGACACAGCAAGAGGAATACTTCACAGTTTGTGATGTACGTAATACCAGAAGTCAATTTTATATTATCTTGAGAATGGACTAATAACATAAAATTATTCGAGGGTTTAAAATAGCTTAACTTAAGGGGGTAGTACACTTTGAATGATGAAAAAATTTCTTTTTGGAATTGTCTTTTGATAGTAAATTGGAAAGAGACAACAAATGTTTTTATATGATTTTATTGTGCAGGCTGTCCTATTTTCGTTAGTATCTTCAAGTAAAGTACCGTTATTACAGATAGAGAAAAAAACAATATATGAGGTCTATTTCAATGTTAATGTCATGTACCTTGACAAAATTTGTCTACCCAGTTTTTTTCGAGTTATACATCAAGTCATTTTTTTTTTCAATTTATAAATGTTATGATAACGTCTTTATTTGAAAAGATATTATTTACAGTAAAAACATTCTTAAGGCACTTTATTCCATTTTTGCTTAATTCAATTGTATTAATGTTTGCTTTATTATTATAGAAATTAAAAGCATCATTTAAACACGCCCGCAACTGGGGCCCATCGGATCCGATGATGCTGCACAATTGGATCCAATGGCACAGTAAAGTCCAGGACGGCGAGCGTGACTTCACACTGAAACGCAGAGGCACCAAAGAATACACACACTCAATCAAAAACCGGAGCAAGTACGCCAACAAAAGTTACACCCCCACAATGAGTGATTCCTCGACGATTTCTGGTACTCTGACGTACAAAAAGGGAGACGCCTTGGAACCGGGCGATCCGTACTACTCCCGGTACGAAAAACCCCTACGCGTCACGTCAGTCATAGACGCGATGGATGGGAACTACACTAGACCCAGTAATGGGTATAAAACGAACTACAACCCTCTGGCTTATATAAATAATATCAGCGTGAACGGGTATGAGCCTCCCCAAAACGACGGTTCGACGTCGGAAGGGTATGGTACTTACAGGAAAGGACCGTACGTCATAGAAGACGACGGGCTGCAGCATGTTTGCCACCGGAAGAACAGCTTCCACGAACAAGCCACGGAATTATAAAAAAAGCATCATTTCATAAGTTTATAAACCAAAAAAAAAATGAAATTTGCGACTTTAAGCTTTAATCAAATGATTATACTCTACATTATGATCACACGTACATTACAAAAATTATTTATCTCGTGCCATTAATGTATAGTGTGGCTAAAATATTAACACTCCGAACTATTCCAGTATACATTTAAGTTTATTTATCGGCTGGCGAATGTGCTGCAAGAATAAAGCAATTGTACATAAAATAATTGTAAATAAGCGGATGGATACAATGTTTTGTAAATACATTTAATTCCTACAAGACGTTATTTTTTTATGACATATACGACTTATTAGTGAGTGTAACGAGGGGTTGTAAAGAATGACTGTTTTTTGTGTTTACTTTTTTCTATTATCTTAAGTCTATTTGTAAAATGTATATTTTTTGTAATAAACCTTAATTATACTTTATAAAATATTATTTTGTTGTTTTATATTCATCCCAAGAAACAAAACAATCTATTAAGCTTTGAGAATTTCCCTTAAATATTATATAAATTGCTTGGTATTTTTCAAATGTTTACTTATGAACTTAATTGAATTGAAAAATGGAAGACCTAAATTGAGATAGGAGGCTTCTGATAGAAGAGGTGTCTTTGCATGACTATTTAGTTAGTAATAATTTAGAGATAATCAATCGTGGAACTGAACCTACTTTCGTAAATTGAAAACACTTAGGAAGTTGACAGACTTAAGAAGGCTCTATCACAAGACCACAGGATAAACTGTGGGATTTCTAAAGAAGGAGGACGGCGGTATGACTGATGACCTCCTGGAAAGGAGCAACAGTTGCTCAAAAGTCACTTACCTGGATTCACTCTACTATCTACGCAATCTAGGGAAGTGGCTGAAATCACTTCGGGAACAGAGGAAGACTGGAGACTGGCCCATGAAGTGATAAACGAAGAAAACACCCTCAAAGGCTTTTCCGCCTTTAAAGCACCTGGACCGGGCGGCATATTAACAGCCCTGCTACAGTGGGGACGGCATAAACTACTTCAGCATGTAGTGATACTGTTTCGATCCAGTTTGGCGCTGGGATAATTTAAAAAGCCTGGTAAAGCAAACTATACTGCTTCTAAGGCTTACAGGCCAATCACACTTTCCTCGTTTCTTCTTAAAACACAGAGAAAGATTTGTGAAAGAACGTCATCTCCAGTTAAACAGTCGCTGACAACGACACAACATGCGTACACTCACGGGAGAGATCTGCCGATTCCGCGCCCTGCATAATGTAATGTAGTGAGCGGGATTGAGAGGTCTCTGGATGTTGAAAAATCCGCCCTGGGTGTTTTTGTTGACATTGAAGGTACGTTTGATAAAACCACCATACTGAAGGTAAGAAACGCGCTTAATAGGAGCGGAGTACCATCCAAAATGGGTGACTGGATTGGCACTGGCCAATTTTATAGTCACAGTGGAACATGGAAGGGAACGTTTAATCTGTAAAAATGATAGAGGCAGTCATCAAGGAGGTGTCTTATCACCCCTACAATGGAATATGAATAGCCTACTACAAGAACTTCAGCAATTAGGCTTGTTTGTGACGCCTTATTAGTATGTGTTAAGTTTGAAGACGCCCTATGCGATCAGATGCACTTTAAACATATACTGGTTTCTGCTTACACAGAATCAAGGCGCACTAGTGCGCACTGAATGAGAGCTGTGACGTATTGCACTGCCTCGGTTTTCAAACACTGGAACAATTCAGAACAGCGAGAACTGAAATGCGCGAAATATGACAGCCGATTTGAAAACATAATCCGCATAGAAAATTAATAAATAATGATTACCCGCCTACAATTATGTCTGGTGATTCGAGATAAATATATTTCATTATAGATACGGCAAAATGATTACTAAAATATGGATGATAATTCATATTCCTTCATAATAAATACGTAGATGTAATAAATTTTCCAACAATTCATCACAAACTATCAAATGACTCGTTGTTTTGTCGGTACATTTTTATGTAAGCAGAAAACGATGATGACAGCGCGCACTGAAAAAGTGCAGAACTAGAAAATGCAAAAAACCGAGCGAGTGCGCACTGGTGCAGTAAGCAGAAAACACTAATAGTTTCGCGGTGCTGCAACAATCACTCCTTATCGGTAAACCTTGCCAAACCTAGATCGTCATATTCACCAAGAAAAGGAAGGTAACGGATAAAGCATCAATACGAGGTAAAATACCTGGGCATAACCTTTGATAGGAAACTAAGCTGAAAAGCACACATCGATACCAAAATAAACAAAGCCCGAACGGCCTTTGGTAATGTCGTAGGGTTGTGGGGAAAACCTGGGGGTTGAAACCGCGCACGACGTTGTTGTTGTACACAGCTGTTACAAGACCGATGTTTACATACGAAGCTTCAGTTTGGTGGCCCAGGACCAAACAGAAGACCACAAGGAAGCAACTCTCGTAAGTGCAGCGGACAGACGCCATGCACACTACTCTCACAACGACGATGGAAGTCATGCCAGGCATTCCACCACTTGATATCCATGAGGGAGGCTTTCGAGACTATACTTCACCTTCAGAGAAGTGGGATCTGGAACGATAATAGCTGTGGTTAAAGGACACCTCTGGAGGAATGTCTTCAAAGATATAAGTTCTCTGACTATTGTATACCGACTTATAAGGAGCACACCCTACAATGTTACTATTCGACCCACTAAACGGATGTGAGAGCTATAAGGATCTACACAGATGGATCTTAAAAGAGATATGGATCGTGTTTTTAAGTTTTCTCCAAAACTAAAAATTCAAAGATTCCGATGAGAATCATGGAGTAATCACGCAACTGAAGCTAATGGGTATAACACTTGCGGCTGAATACATCATAAACTGCTAGTTGCCAAATATTGATGGAAAGATACGCCAGAGACGGAAATAGCGTGCCACAAGAAACTGAGGCAAGCGGCAATGCATAACAACATTGAAGTCTGCTGGGTGAAGGAGCCTGATACGGACTCAGGTAACAGGAGAGCTGATGCACTGGCAAGAACTGTGGTTGGAATGAACATACTCTCAACGGAGCCGCTAATGCGACTCGCTTCTCTCTCCCTGTGTAACATTATACACACGAATGCCCTAGAGAAATTTAGGATGCATTGGGATGATATTGATGGCTGCAAGCTCTTTAAGGAAACACTTGTGTATTCTAATGAGAGATAAGCGAAACGGTACCTGCAACTGACTAGGATGAATTTCAAACACTTATCTGCCATCCTTACTGTAGACTAAACGGGTACCTCTATAAGATGGGGATATTTGACTCTCCATCTTGGAGTGGGGACAGCATGGAAGACGAGACTACATGACATTTTCTTTGTGAATGTCGAGCACTCTCGTCATTCGTCCATACTGGGTGATAAATCGCTTATATAGAGATCTAACCATCTCGGCTAAACTGGACTACCTAAACAACCTGGGCTGACTGAACTGAGGATGAGTGATCTTGAGGTAGCACAATGGGCCCAATGAGGCCTCAGTGTGGTACGGAGCTACACACTCCTTAATACCAGATACCAAATACGGTGCTGATGACGACGCGTTAATTTCAATTCGTTACCCATTAGGAACTTACATATTGAGACACGTATTTTCTAAGTCCTTCGATTATTTTCGTCGTTTTCAACCAACCTTTATCCAAACAAAAGGCTCGAGCATAGAACACATGTTCTCTATTTTTTTTTAAACTGTAGTAAAAAGGACTGTTTTACTGATTCCGCAAAGCTGTTGCAATCACCATGTAAAGTAAATATTTTTTCTCTTTACTGAGATGGACGTCAGCGAAATTAAATGGTATTTTCTTAATGATTGGCACAAGAAAATACAATGCTCCAATTAGTATGTATAAGGAAGCCGAAAGAATAAAAATTGCTTGATAATTGTTGTTGTTTCGAATCGACAGCTATTCAAAACCATAATATTGAATGGATGGTGAACTAAAATTGGTATAATTTTAGTTCACTATCCATTCAATATTGTAGTTTTGAATAGCTGTCGATTCGAAGACGATTTTGTCATCTCATCCATATTCTATCGATTACCATAAGATTGGTAGATATATGCACAGAGGTTTTTTAACAGTATACATATTCCCTATGTATACATGCAAAATACCCAAGTCAAACCCATTGATGTATGTGTTTAGTTGCCTATAATACACAACCAGAACGATCGATTTCTTCAATTAGGACAATTCAAAAAACAATTAAACAATTTTCTATTTCTATTTATAACAATATCGAAATGCACAATGTGGAAGAATTTTCTTCATTTGTATACATTTTCGATCAAATATTTCACACAATTTGAAGTTTAGCGTTTGACGCATAGAGATAAAGTAAACCTGTGAAAATTAGAGTCTTGTCAAGTAATTAGTTTTCCGCCAACCTGATCGCAAAGTTGACTTTACAATATTGGGCGAAAATTTTATTAAAGTTTACGATTTTTTTGTGGTGGTCTCAAGCGGTACAAAGACATTAGTTTGGGTGACAATGTAGTTGAATTATTTAATAAACTAATGCTAAAAACCGCATCTTTCTATATGGTGTGTGAATTTTGTAATTTAACTCCAACTGCGGAGGCGTCCGAAACGGCCAATCATTGGTTTTCCATTAAACCGCCCCCATAAGGCTCCGTGTTAATTCCAGGAAGCTAATTCAAATGGCCCGAAAAGATTGAAATTAATTATTTTTTTCTGGAAATTAAACAGTGAACGTTCTTAGTAGAATTCGAGATTTTTTTTCAGATTTTTATCAGATCAGACTTGTCAGGATCGACATTTTTTAATCAATCATGCCCATCAATAGTCACAGTTATTTAAATAAATTATATAAAAGTAATTTCAAAATAATTTATAAGTTAATATTTAATAATATTTCCTTATTAGTGCATAAAATCATTTTTCTATTATTGAATATTGCAATTAGAAAGAGTAAATTTGACGTTTAGTTGTGTGTTATAGGCAACTAAACATACACACAATCGGTTCAGTGCGTTTGACTTGGTTTTTTTTTGTAGGTATACAGTTCGCCTAATGTATACTGATAAAAAACCTCTCTGTATATAAATTTATTTTTATAACAGGTAATATTACTTAAAATTTCTGACAAAGAAAGCATTATTGCCGCCCGTGATGTCTCACATCTCTCTCCCACTTATATATTCCACATACTACATATTTTGAATTTTGAAGTTGCGCGTTATTGTCATGAACGCCTGTGATGTAATCAAAATCATAAAGTGGTAATCAGTAAATGGACCTACCTCATAAATAAACATATATATATATATATATATATATCTACAAATCTTGGTATTTTTCATAATGTGGCGCCATCTGTGAATATAAACCCAAATTAAAATTGAATAAAATTACGCCATCTATTAACATACATTTTAAAAGTTTATTGTCGATAAATATGGCTTACGGGAGCAAATTGGTAAATTCTATATATCATAGCTGAAAACAGCAAAAAGAAATATCCAAAACAAATAAACAAATTCAGAAAATACAATTAATGCATTTGTTCACAAGTATAGCATAAGACTTAAAATATTAAATAAATAAAATAATTGCACATGTAGAAATCATCTGTTTATATTTTTAACAAGAAATTAAATAATCTACGCAATTTCCAAAAGAGCTTCAAGTTGTCATTTGTGGGCACTCGCTTGAATTATATAATCTATGTTTTGTCATACACATTGTTACTTTAGAAAATTATTAAAATACCAAGACACGTTCATTGATCTTGTCACATTCTTTATGAAAGTGTGTATAACAGCAATAAAATAACCTCTTATAATTCCGCCTTCAACGTTGCTTCACAAGCTATTTTCTGTCGTTACCATTTGGTATACTTTTCTCAGAAAAACAACTAACACTCCTTTTTTTATTGACAGTCGCTACTTGCCGTTCTTCCTCTTAATTAGACAGAAAGCGTTGTCGAATATATCCCTACGACCACTAATTTAATTTATTTTGATGGATGTCCTTGTCTCATATGCAAAATATTTCCCATAAGCCAAGGGGATGGGCGATAATGGAAGACCCCACAACCTCCCCAAACCTCTAATTTCATAAGTTTTGCAAGTTTTTAGGGGGCAATTCGCAAAATTTCACGAGGTTTTCAAGATTTTAGAAGTCTACTGTCAAAACGTTAACACAAAACTAGTATTTGTATTTATAAGAGGCGAATTTCAAAATTTCTGTGTCATAATACCAAATCCCAACATGTCTCTCAAATTTTATATTCAGATCCCCTTGCAACCATTTCTTCTATGAATATTATCTCATAATCTCACCTCCACTAATTCCATTTACAATTTTGATTAAGAAGCCAAGTGATTCTAGTCGATCGTTCTTGCTCTAACTTACTTTAGTAGCTTAGCCAGAAAGTTACCAAAGTACGATTGACTAGAAAAACTTGACTTCTTCAGCAATTTTGTACGTGAAATGGACATTTTTAACACTGCCACCATACAGCCCATTAACGTTGACATATTTGTTCTGAATCGTAAGAATTGGTTATGCTTTATTCATTTTCTGAGATCGTAAAGCCTTTTTCAAAGCCTCGTTCAACTTCATATTCATTTCATAAATTTTGAATTAGAATCCAATAATGAAAATTTGGTGTATATAAACTATACTGAGAAAGATTCAAAGGCGTTTTTGTCACCACATCGATATTTAATCGATTGTGGTGGACAGAATAACACCATATAGCAGTCGAACATTACATGTTCATGTCAGACCACTATCGACATCAACTTTAAAGTTTATTTTGTTACCTAATATAGTCTCTAAATGCACTCTTATATTATGAATTTTCGTTTTATTAATTTCGCTGCTGCTTTCCACCTCAAAATCGGCAATTGGTCTTCTGGCAATTATTGCAGAGACTATAAAATCTGTCTCTTTAGTCTCATTCTAAAATTTGGTTCCGTTGTTGAATACATTTCCACCTGACTTATGAATTAGAAACTAAAAGTGAAAATTTGGTGCATATAATCTATATTGAGAAAAATGTGTATTTAAAACAACTTGAATATCATAAAACAATTTGCATTATCTCCCAAGTCGAACCAAGAAACAGCTTAACCATGATGCTTCTAAGTTGTTTCTAACTCGCATGCTAATTTCGAAAAAAAAGGCATTATGAAGTTATTTTACAATAAACAATTGCTTGTTTTGTACCATTACGAATATAGAGAAATGAAAACAAAATGTTGAGCTTTTCTTATGAATTAATTCAAAGTTTATACTTCATATAATCGTTTAAATTCATAACCTTTAGATTCAACGGATTCAAGCAGTATAGTCGTCCAACCCAAACTCAGTTCACCATGAATAAAAAAGAAACAAATAAACTTCTTGTATAATCTTATGTAAATAATTATTAAAATTAAATTAAAATCAATTTTAATCAGAGCTTAATCATGCCGAAGAGTTTGCCGGGCCCGCAGGCCGGCAACTGGCACGTTTTCTCCTCCATTTCAGTTTCCGCATCCTCACAGTGTTCGATGCAATGTCGCCATCTTATTTGCCGACCCTTTCCACAGGAAACGCTGCAAGAAGACCAGTCCGTCCAATGGCCCCACCTCGTCTTTCGATTTTCATCCTTCTTTTTCTTCTTGCCAGTTGGCTTCATGGCCGATCGTTCGCTTGAGGCGTGATGCTCTAAATTCGAAGAGTTGTGTAAATGTTATAGAATTAAGCTTCCAAAACTACCAAATAAAAAATGATCAATTCTAAAGGGTGACTTTTTTTTAGTTAGAGATCGCTGTCAAACAAACTGTCTCTTTGCGCGCTTCTAGTGTCAAACTCTTTTGTTATAGTCTGGAAAATAATCTTGGAACGTATAACATCAAAAAAACGCTTGCAAGTTGTCGAAATTTATTATCAAAACCAGTGTTCTGTGCGCCGAACTTATAGAGCACTTCACCAATTTTATGGTGCACGTAATCGCCTAACCGAGCGATGCATTCACGGAATTATCCACAAATTTCGAATGGATTTGAAGGACATTAAAAATAAAACAAGACAAAAAAACTGTGCATTCCCAAGAAACAATCGCCGCTGTTACTGATAGTGTTCATGAAAACCTAAGTTTGTCAATTAGTCGACGTTCAAGGAAGTTGGGCTTTGTTATTCGACTACTTGGAAAATTTCAATAAAAACACTTGGTTAATTCCTTACAATTTTTATTTTTTCGTTAGATGTACATTTCGTACACTTGGAATTAACCAAGTGTTTTTATTCAAGTTACATCACTTCAGGTTATACTCAAACCAAATATACAATTACTTGGAAAATTTTGCGTATAGATCTTGGTCTAGTGCCTTACAAGATCCAACTTGTCGAAGAACTCAAGCCGTAAGACCATCTTTTACGTTGTACGTTCGCTGAATGGGCTCAAAATCAATTGCAAGTGGACTCAGAAATTAACCGCAAAATATTGTTTAGCGACGAAGATCATTTATGGCTAAATGGTTACGTTAATAAACAGAATTGTTGCTATTGGAATGGAAATAATACAAAAAAGATTCAATAATTGCCGTTGCATAGAGAAAAGTGCACCATATGGTGGGCATTATAAACACCTGCGAGAAAAGAGACGGTGCCCTGTCATTGTTGTAAATAGTTTATAGAAGAGTTTATATTGATTTATTGATTATGGTATGCCAATAAAGGCCTTTTTTTTGGTGGGCATTATTTATACTCCGGAGATATGATTGGGCCGTATTTCTTAAAAATTCAAACTGGAGAGCACGTTAACGTTAATGGGGAAGCGTTACAGAGCGATGATCAATAATTATTTAATTAAGAATTTGACTGGTATTGCTATTGAAGAGATATGTTTCCAACGAAACAGCCCCACACAGCTAACGCAACCATGGATTTATTGAGGGAACAATTCGGTGCATGGGCGACGCCAGAAAATATATCAGAGGAGGGGATGGCGACTTTTTTTTTTCAAGCGTTTATTTAAAACGTCCGGGGCGGAGGTCTGCACTGGGATGGGTGATCGGTAGTATTCGTCATTCGGGGAATACAATTGATGACGGTTTAGAATGACAGGGGTAATCCTTCGAATAACAAGCTAAATTACACGCATACTGATACAACTTATATGAATGAAGGATCTCGCGATCGATGGTCAATTCGGCATAACCTAGCAAATATAATAAATACCACACTCTGTAGTATTGATTGTATTTTATTATATTGATATTAGCTGTCGTGACTGCCTTGCGGTGTGGGCTGCGTTTTGTGGTAATGCAAATTTAGATTTAGCCATCAAAAGAATGAACAGCACGGAGTACATAGGAATTTTGTAAGCTAATTTACTACCATTTTACAAACCTGAATTCATTTTTCAGCAAGAAAACGACTTTGTACATTCAAGAAGGCAAAGAGAATAATGCCTTCCTCAACATGACATTAGTGTTTTGTACTGGCCAATATATTCACCGGATATTCTCTTCTTGGAGTACTTAAAAAAAATATGCAACTAGGAAAAAAATTGGCATTAAATCCAGGGGGCGCCACACTTGCGCCCATGATTTGGTGGAAAAATAATTTCCATTTCTCAAAATTAACTGTTAAATAGCCACCAAGGTCATATGACTCAACGCCTTTAGATTATATTACATTTTTGATCTATGCCGATAAACCAGCAACTATTGACGCCTTGGAAGGAAACATAACTCAGATAATTGCGAACAAGCACCCCAATTGCTTAAAAAAGTGGTAGGAAATTTGATTGACAGAATGCGCTTCGTAAGAAGTAGCCGCGGCGGACTTTTATCGGAAATTGTTTTCAAATATTAATGCCTTTATATAATCCTTCAAATAAAATAAATAATTTCAATATATCTAATTTGCAATGGAATTAAACAAGAAAAATGTCTGGCAATAATCAATAAAATTCGATCAATCCCTTTTTCAACTGCACTTAATAATTGTCAGAAATTTTCCTTGTTTAATTTCATTGTAATTTAAATAACTGCAAATGTGTCAATCTTTTTTATTTCATTTAATACCTAATTTGGTTGTTATTTAATTGAATTTAAAGTCTAGACGCAGTAATAAAATTACCCTTTATAAGCCAAATCTTGTGGCGACAGTACGTGTATGGTGGTGTGGCATATTACTGAAGAAAACGCGGTAAATTCAAATTTGAATATACATTTGATAAATCTTAAACTTATAGTAAATATTTTGTAACCTAAATTAAAATATTTTCTTATTTTTAAAATAATTTTTAATATTATTCGACATGCATGTTTAGTGCGCAATTTTTCTTTACTACATCATACACGGGACAGAACAAAAGCAATAAGGATTGATTAGGGTAAACTAAAATAAACTAGGACTATATATAAAGCATACAGAACTGATCGAGTCTCAACCATCCCACTTCAAGATTATCACACTTTTTCTAACCACCCATACAGCGCCGAATATTTCAGCAATATTGCACTAGCATTGCAATATTGCAGATTGCTTCGCAAGATTCACTCAACGTTGTATTGTGATACATTGCAATGTTGCTACACCACTGCGGTGCAATACTCCAATCCCGAAAGATATTCTCATTTTGTTTGTTGTCCCAATCAGGTTGATTGTTTCCACTTTTGTCTCTTTTTACCTGAACCACTACGGACTTCCCTTAATACTGCTTTAGTGTTGTAAATGCGTCACCGAGAGCGCGTGGCTACCGACATAAGGAACGAGCCGTTTCCCCTGACAGAGGTAGCTTCAAGCATATTATTAGAAGGATGGTCCCAGAGGCCGTTTTAAAGGACGCGAGGAAAATCAAAGATCAGTTCAATTCCAACTTCACAGCTACTACATCACGACGATGCGGAGATCCGATATCCGCTATTTTATTAGCTAAGTGTGATCGTGCAGTAATCACACAATGCAAGCTTGCATCAATCAAACGATACAATCTTGCAACAATCACACAATGCAATATTTCCAAAAGCGGACATTTTAATCTTGTAGCAACATTACTGCAATAATTTTCAACGAATCTGGAATATTGCAATCTTGCAGTGCATTATTTATGCAACCTTTCAAAAATCTGTCTGTGCTGCATGGGCACCTAGTATAGGCATTTTTTTCTCACAGGAAGAAATAATGCAATAATTTGCAACAAATCTGCAATATTGTAATTTTGCAGTGCAATATTTAGGCAACCTTTCTAAAATCTGTCTGTGCTGTATGGGTACAACTAGATCGTCTACGGAAGTGTGGCTGAATGCACAATCAACTGAAACATTGTCAACGGCAAGGCTATCTTTGAAAGTTTTGTTTCCATCATTTGGATGAGAATCAAGGAGTTAAGAAGGGTATACTCCTCCTCACGATTGAAGCTGTACTTATGATATTGTAGCGAAAGTGAAAGAAGCAACTGGAATGAACACTCTGGAATGTTCCGCCGAGCGCGCGACCGTAAACGTGGCGTCATGGAAAGTTCTGGAAAATTCGAGAAACAAACACGCTATAAAAGCGCGCGTTAGCGGCGAGGCGGGCAGTCTATCACGAACGTCCAGGTGTTCAACATCTAGTTATAAATAAATAGTGACAATGTGATGTTAATAAATGCGTTAAATGTACTCTAAATAAATAAATAGATATTGTTTTCACATTTAATGAAACGTTCAGTCACCATTCATCTAGCGTATGGATAACTAGTGATGGCCATTTCGGTTTTTCGAACCTCATCAGACTAGTGTGTTCCATGTGCAATGCCTTGATGAAGGCGACTGAACGGAAATTGTGTTGGAGTTATATACCCGATATTAATCATAATAAATTAAAGACGACGCAAGCGCCACCTTTTTCCTAATTTCAAGTGGCATCGTCAACGATTTGGGACTACAAGGTACACGACCGAGAATCATTGTTTTTCAAGTTCGCCTTCCTTTAGTGGACGAAACAATGATTCTCGGTCGTCTACCTTGTAGACCCAAATCGTTGACGATGCCACTTGAAATTAGGCAAAAGGTGGCGCTTGCGTCATCTTTAATTTATTATGAAAGATATTGTTTTACTTATTTCCGAGGGTGATTAAACCAGATTTTGTAATAACATGGTAAAGAACTAGGATTCCCACTCAAAGAATTAATCATACTAAAATGAAGTTACAAAAGTTGACAGATGAATACTTTCTTTTAAGGAAAAACAAAGTAACAGATCTTGACAGCATTCGCGTAAAACAATGAACTCTTCAAGGCAGATCTTGATGATCTCTTCGACTTTCTACCCTGCAGACGATGACAAATGAAGAGAACAAAACATTTCTGTTAATGCCGAGAGAAGACGCAATGAGCTTTAGCACGACAGGAGAACAGAAAACGAGAAATGTAAATTAAGGCCGAGTATTCGGCAGAGTTGACCAAAAAAGATCTGTTCCTCTCTAAAAGAGATATTAAATCTGTGGTAGCGATATACACTGGGCATTGCCCAGTGAAACCACCTGCCGGTTATGTGACTCAGCGGAGAAAACCATTGAGCATATAATATATGATTGTGCGACACTAGCGCACAATAGTTTTGCTAGTTTCGGAGAAGCAATTCAGACGAACCCACGGTTAATAGACTATACGGTCTACGCGAAAATATGTATAGGAGGGGGTGTGACGTCATCGCAGCCCATACCACGCAAAACTACACTTGTATCGAGCGTATAACAAAAACCAACGACGAAGTTGGCATTGGAAATCTAAAGTCATGTCTGAACTAAAATTACTCGCGCATGCGTAAAGTACTGGTTTTCATGTTGACCGCAACCAGAATTTCACGCGTGTGATCTTAGTACAGACATGACTCGAGACTTCCAACGCCAACTTCGTCGTCGATTTTTTTTATACGCTCGAAATAATAATGTGAACGCAATATGCGTAAATGATTATTACAGAAAAATCGATTCATTTATCAAAATGACTTTATCGTGGTCATAGGCTTTACTTACTTTCATTTCATCAAATTGAATTACGCATTTTTTTTTCAATATGTTTTATTTATACCGCCTATCTGCATCAATCTTAAAATATACCCTAGTAAACCTGGGCCCATTTTTCTAATTAATTTAATTTACTGCGGAAGTAAATGTAGCTGTGTTTACTCCAGTACCTTATTGTAAATACTTTTGCAATAACCAATTACTTTGTGAAATTTACGTAAGAGGTAATTTATTTGTATTTTGCTGCACTGTAATTTTAAAATATTATTTAATTCCAATATTTTCGCATTTAGTTCAGTCTTTTTCATTTCCAGGGATTAGCAGCGTATTTTTAGTTCTTCGCATACTTTCAATAATTTATTATATTTATCTTCGGATTATTTTCTACTCTCTGAACTAATTTAATTATTACCAGCAATAAAATTACATCCTCCATCAACAACTTCAATAACAGTTACTAATTTATTATTGTAGAATATAACAGTTGTTATATTATGTTCAAAATATAATTGACAATGTCAATTATATTTCGAACATCAACATACTGTTATATTCTACAATAATAAATTAGTAATTTAATTATTCTTTGCACTGAAACTACGAAATTTGAATTTTCGTAAAATAAAATATATACAATTGGGATTAAGTGTCCTCTTTGATACCAAAATCATTAATTAGGCCTGTAAATCCATTTAAAAATCGTGTGCACTAAAATGGTTGCTATATACAGGGTGTTTCAAATTCGAATCTCACCATGGGGATCTCGCTTATTATAAGAGATAGAGGGTAGGTTTAAATTCGGCACTTTTGCAGAATTTCATGCTGATTAATATCCCGTTGAGAAAACTGGGCTAAGTTTCTTTGTTTTCAAGAAAAATGAAAAAAACTGAAAAATGCGATTTTCTTTTTTTTATTAATATCTTCGTTACATGAAGCAATATTTCAATACAATGAAGACATTCTTATAGCACTTTTTTATGATCTAATCGATGGCGTACTAATTTTACTACTAGCATGTTTCGTTTCTTCTGGACCATCATCAACTTTCTTATTTCTTATGGGCGCCATATTGATTTTTTATCAGATTAAAATCCACTATTTTTTCTGATTACAATGATATAATATATCATATCTTTATTGTAATTAATTATCTTCTTTTTTGGAATTTTCTTGATTGACACTAAAGAATTGATTGTCAAAATTTAAAATTAAATATTACTATTTATTAAATATTTAAATCGTTCAATTTTTATTACCAATAGTGTCTTATTATAAATGTGAACCTAATTTTATAGGGTTTTAAGTGATTTAAAGGCAAAACAAAGCTTGAATATGAGACCCAATGTTCCTTTAGAATAATTGTTTGGCCAAATGTGTATATTCAGAATATAAATTAGGAGATTATAAAAAATAATAATTTCGTCTCGAAATTCAATAAAATTCCTAGAGGGAAATTGTATTTTACAATAAATAATTTAAGGAAACCTTTGAATTTCTATAACTGCTAAGACTTTTTATTGAACATAAATTAAAGAAATATTTTTTGTGTTAATATTTTTATTAATATTAATGTTGATATTCCGGATATTACTATTTTTTAAAATAATTTTTAGTTCTTAAAAAAAATCATTTTGTAAATTTTTGTTCCATTGCAAAACTTTTTTATAAATATTGTATTCACAAAGCTATTTTCTATTGATTACTTTTACTTTCATGGCATGCATGATTTATTAGTATTAAAAAAATATTTTGTTATGACTGTGTTTATTTATCAGAATAAAGATATGATATGTGATATCATTGTAATCAGAAAAAATAGAGGATTTTAATCTGATAAAAAACCAATATGGCGCCCATAAGAAATAAGAAAGTTGATGATGGTCCAGAAGAAACGAAACATGCTATTAGTAAAATTAGTACGCCATCGATTAGATCATAAAAAAGTGCTATAAGAATGTATTCATTGTATTGTATTATTGCTTTAAATAACGAAGATATAAATAAAAAAAAGAAAATAGCATTTTCAGTTTTTCTTTAAAACAAAGAAACTTAGCCCAGTTTTCTCAACGGAATATTAATCAGCATAAAATTCTGCAAAAGTGCCGAATTTAAACCTACCATCTATCTCTTATAATAAGCGAGATCCCCATGGTGAGACTAGATTTTGAAACATCCTGTATATAACTTGTGGAAGGATTAAAAGCATCTTTTCTTTAGCAAGCATAAATCCAATTTTTAAGTAAGGTCTTAGGAAATCGATGGTGGGAAATTTGTAATCCGACTTTTTTAGTCACATCAAGATTGTTGCTGCATACAGCAACAGCACATCGACTTCCTGCAATTTTAACCTAAAATTTTAATGCAAATTTATTTTAAAACTGCGATACTATAAATAATGCATTTACCAACCCTTTTCAAAACAGTGAACACGTTCAAAATTTTAATGATTAAAAATTTAATAAACCACTAACACAAATAATATCAAGTTTGAAAAGAGTGAAAAACTAGCTTTCAGGTGCTGCAGTGACGTCACGAAACCTATTGCGGGACAACAACCCAATTGATGAGATGCGTTGACCGTATACTCTATTAACCTTGCTACGAACCAAGTCTCTCAAGGACATCATGGACTTCGCTCAAGAGGTAGGATTCCTTGCAGAATAAAGGCAGAAGAACGACCTCATTGGTTGCGGTACAAGAAGGCTGAATAGCCAAACGCTTGGTTTAAAAAAAAAGGCTGCAGAGACTCCGCAGTAATGATGTAAACAGTGAACATGTTCCCTCCAGTTCGGGATCATCAGGCAAATGGACCGTTTTTTATTTACAAATAGTTCATTATGGAGTTTCATCAAGAAGAAGCCTCAACTTCGACAATTAAAAAACATAAAAGTGTTTCATTTATTAAAAACTACATACATACGAAAATCCAAATAAAATTATTTAAATTAAATTTTATAGTCGGATTTGTGAAACATTAAATCCACATCATGGACTAATTTATCAAGTGGAACAAAAATGACGGATATACATTAGGATATCTCTCTTTAGTAAAAAATTGAATATTTTTTTAATGTAAATTTCGTAAATATAACTAAAGAAAATTTTAAAAATACAAACCTTTATGCGTATGCACTTTTAGATCCTCCCGCTTCTTCTTCTCCATCTCCGTAATCTCCTCCAGCAGTTTACCTAACAAAACCTTAATCTCTTGATAATTCCTCTCGGGCTTCGTCACGCGACTCTCAGAAAAGATGGCAGTTTTCTTGACGGGAGGAGTCGGCGAAACGGCCTCAACGACATTCTCAAAATAACGCTCGTCGTTTCTCAACAGCGACCGCTTTGAATTCGCATTATCAAGTGAATCAACTTTAGATTTCACACCGGTATTTGTAAAATGTCTATCGCTTCTCAAAGAGGGATGTTTAACAAAATCGGAACTGTCGAAATGTC
The DNA here is from genome assembly GCA_963082785.1 of Philonthus spinipes. NCBI lineage: Eukaryota > Metazoa > Arthropoda > Insecta > Coleoptera > Staphylinidae > Philonthus > Philonthus spinipes. The sequence goes on along the minus strand of OY720309.1, from coordinate 14,808,830 downwards.
CTGTTTTCAATTTCGACTCGGGAGTTTGGGAAAAGGGGGTTTTCAACAAGGAACGTTTTAAAGCGGAGAAATCGAAAACGTTTTTGTCATTCGGCTCTTTCAAGACGGGTTCATCTGAAAGTTTGTTGTCTTTCAATAAAGAGCGTTTAAGGACGGGATTATCGAAACGTTTCGTGTCAGCTTTTAGGCTTGAAATTGCTTGTTTAGATTTTCCATCTTGAAAGTTTACATCACTACTTTTCGTATTGCCATCGAACTCTTTATTTTCCGTTTTTAAATCATCGACATCATTACTTCGTAAAGGATTGTCGATGTTTTTATTTTTTGTATGGGTCATCTCATTAATTCCTTTAGAGTATATCATTGAACGTTTACCTTTCAATTTGTTTCCATTAAAATCAACCGAATTATCATTTCTTTTCGCATCAAAACCTTCCATTAAATTCTCATTATTATTCTGGAATGCGTTGTTTAAATTTCCCTCATTCAATTTCTTAGAAAATGCGTCTAAGTTTTGCGAATACCCTTTAACGAAAAATCTATCCAAATTGTTTGAATTATCCAAAGCACGTTTGTAGCCCTCGCCGTTTTCCCAGTGAGCATCCTCGTTCTTCAAAATCGATTTTGATGACAAATTTTTCTTATCTTTACGCTTCCTCTCTGAAGAGCGTTTGCTGTCTTTCCAATTTTCAAAATTACTAATCAGCGAAGGTCTATTTTTAGAAACCCTGAAGTTATTATCGTAGCCAAGTGGTGTTTTCACGAAATACTCATCCTCTTCGTTCATCGTAGAAGGCTTCTTGGCGGTGCTTCCGAATAATTCGTTTCTGAGATTTTTTGACAACGAACGCCTTTTGCGACCTAAATCCCTCAACCTATCAGAAAATTCGTTTTCTTCCTCACTTTTCAAACGCGCTTTATTTTCATATTGTTTTCTCGACATCGAGCGTTTCTTCCGGGAGTTCTTGAAAAACCATTTGTTTGAAATCAAGTAATGGTGGTTTTTAAATTTTGCAGATGGGACATCTTTCGAAATCAACGAGTGTTTGTTTTTTGTATCCTCTAAATGGATTTTAGATTCAGAGTCATTTTCAGAATTTCGAAATTTCTCGACCAATGCTTCAGATTCTTGTTTTAAACCTTCACTTTTTTCGCCAATAATTTTAGTATCAGGAATTTTAGTATTATCCAAATTTTGATCACTTCTTACTTTGGCCTCAAAGTTTTCGAAATCCTTATTTTTTTGTTTGACTTGAGGGTTTGCAATTGATTTAAATTCGTTGGCGTCTTTCTTTTTAATCGAAGCATTTTCTTTATTTCCGTCGGATTTATCCTTACTTATCTGCCTAATAACCGTTTGTTTTTCATCCTTACTTATCTGCCTAATAACCGTTTGTTTTTCATCTGATTTAGCTTCTTTCTTCTTGACATATTTATCTTCATTTCTATTATCAACCACATTTATTTTTTTATCAGAATTATCCTTTTTGTTTTCAAGAGATTTTTCTTCGTTTACATTTCTAATATTTTGTTTAGCATCGGAATTTTCTTTTTCGGCTTGCTTCTCTCTCTCAGAATTGAATTTTTCATTTCCAAAAGGTTTATCTTCATTTATGTTTTTTATAAAACTTAATTTTCCATCAAAGTTGCCTTTTTTGTTTTTAATAAATTTATCAGAACTTAGGTGTTTAACAAAGTTCAGATTTCCATCTGAAATATCCTCTTTGTCTTCAATATGTTTAAAGTCATTTGTGTTTTTAACAACATTTTGTTTACTATCATTATGGCCTTTATTGCTTTCAACTGATTTACCTTCATTTACGTTTCTGAAACCGTTCAGTTTATCTTCATAATTATCTTTATTAGCCTCATACATTATATTAATGTTTCTGAGATTCAGTTTATCATCGAAATTATCATTATTGTCTTCGAAAGATTTCTCTTCATTTATATTTGTAACAACATTTAATTTACCACCTGAAATATTATTTTGGTCTTCAACAAATGAATCTTTGTTTATGCTTCCAAAAACATTCAATTTGCCATCTGTATTCTCTCTTTTGCTTTCGACAAATTTATCCTTATATAATTTTAGTTTACAATTACAATCATATTCTTTGTTTTCAACTAATTTATCTTCTTTATTTTCGACTGATTTTTCTTCTTTGTTTTCAATTGATTCTTCTTCATTTTCAACTGATTTATTTTCTTTGTTTTCAATTGATTTATCTCCTTTGTTTCCAATTGATTTATATTCTTTGTTTCTAACTGATTTATCATCTTTGTTTTCACTTGATTTGTCTTCTCTGTTTCCAACTGATTTATCTTCCACGTTTTTAAGGAATTTGTCTTCATCCTTATTTCCAATAAACTTTAGGTTAACTTGAGAATTTCCTTTTCCATTTTCAAGAGACTTTTCTTTAATTGCTTTTCTAGTAACAGCTTGTTTAACTCTAATTTTATCTTCATTCTTCAGTTTGGTTTTAAATTTTGAAAATGTCTTATATTCTCCATTCTCTTTATGTTTACCTGCTCTTACATCTCTAACGTTAATTGGTTTAAAATCAATACTATCTTCTTTGCTCAGTTTGGGATTCCCAAATCCCTTGCCTTCATTTGTAAGTTTACAAAAACATTTTTCACTCATTTTTCCTTCTTTATTCAAATTATTTTTTGAAATTCCCAACAAATTGACTTCATTCGTTATTCCGGAATCAGTATCATCATTTGGCTTCTTCTCGTCACTTAATTTAGCTTCAGGTATAGCAAAAGACTTACCTTTTTCCGTTATTTCAGTTATATATTTACCTTCTCTTTTCAGTTTAACTTCAGGGCTTTTGAAAAATTCACTATCATCATTGCTAAATTTCTTATCTTCATTTTTTATCTCGGCTTCGTTAATTTGGTGAAACTCGGATAATCCCGAGGGTTTACCAATGATTTCAGAGTTTACAAAAGTGTTACCTTCATTTTTTAGAGCAACAGCAGCTTTATTAAAGGATTTATCCACTTTGTTTAGATCGGCTTCAGAGTTTTCTTCATTTATTAGTGCAACATCAGCATTATCAACGATTTTATCTTCATTGTTTAAATTAGCTTCGTTTGTTTGATGAATATTGGAAGATTTATCTTCCATTACAGAATTTTCAAATGAGTTATGTTCATTTCTTAGTGCTGCATTAGTATTACCGAAGATTTTATCTTCATTGCTTATATCAGCTTCATTTTTTTGATGGATTCCCGAGGATTGTTCTTTAATTTCAGAGTTTCCAAATACTTTATCTTGTTTATTTAAACCGGCTTTAGAGTTTCCGAAAAAGAAATCTTCATTTGTGAATTTAGTATTGTTTAAATTAAGATGAGAATGCAACTTTGCTTCACTTTCAAAAGATTTCAGTTTTTTAACAAATTCAATTTTCTGTTCGGTTTTGGAATTTTCTTCATCTTTAAATCCAACATCCTTATTCAATTTATCTTCAGAATTTCCCGATAGCCTCTCTTCATTTTTCAATTCATCTTTATCCTCATGCTTGGCATCAATGCCGGGGATTTCTTTCTTTTGCTTCGCTTCCGAGGTTTTCAATTCTTCATGCCTCAATTTATCATCCACGTTATTCATTTGTTCTTCAGGCTTCCATAAGAGGCTTTCTTCTAATTTATATTTTTCTTCGGGGATATCAAAGAGGTTTACATTGTGTTCAACGACTTTGGTATTTTCTTCATTTTTAAATCTAACATCCCGAGTGGATTTATTTTCAGAATTTCCCGATAGCCTTTCTTCATTTTTCAATTCATCTTTACCCTCATGTTCAATGCCGGAGATTTCTTTCTTTTGTTTCGATTCCGAGGTTTCCAATTCTTCGTGCTTCAATTTATCAACCACATTATTTGTTTGTTCTTCAGGCTTCGATGAAAGGCTTTCTTCTAATTTATATTTTCCTTTAGAAGTATCAAAGAGGTTTACATCGCGTTTAACAACTTCGGAATTTTCTTCATCTTTAAATCTAACATTCCCATTCGATTTATCTTCAGAATTTGCCGATAGCCTATCTTCATTTTTCAATTCAACTTTAGCTTCATGTTTAGCATCAATGCTGGCGATTTCTTTCTTTTGCTTTCCTTCTAAAGTTACCAATTCTTCATGCTTCAACTTATTATCCTCATTAATTTGTTCTTCAGACTTCCTTAAAAGGCTATTTTCTAATTTTTCCGAGTTAACAAAGGGGTTTATTTCGTGTTTAACGACTGCATTTTCAATTATTTTTTGATCTTCATTTTTGGTACTTTGAAGCAAGTAAGGATTTGCAGGATGGTTTTCTTCGCTTTTCAGAATAATTTCCAGATGATTGCCTCTATCTTTCGAGAAGCTTCTTTCGCTTCTGATTTCCGAAGACTGATCGTTATTTTTTAATTTAATAGACATTCTCGTGTCATGGCTGCTGTTTTCCGAAGACTGATCGTTGTTCTTTTTTAATTTAATCGAAGGGCTTTGTTTTAAATCGTCTTCATCATGAATTCTGTATTCCGAAGGTTGATCATTGTTTTTCTGTTTAGTGGAAGAGCTTCGTTTTAAATCATCTCCTTCGCTTTTCTGCGGGGATCGTTCTCTGAGGTGTTTCAAAGAATCTTGCGCAGTATCTGATTTATAAGGATTGCTTCCTAAAGGAATATTGTTATGTTCAAGATTAAAATCGGTGTGTTCGTTTACAAAATTAGCTTCCGAATAATGAAGTGGGTTGTTTAGAAAATTAATGAGAGCATTTTTTTTAGGTTCTTCATTTTTAACACTTTGAAGTTTCGCAGGATGTGTTTCCAAATATGAGTTATTGTTTGTTAAAGGAATAATAGAGTTTTTAGTACTGGACCTTTTCAAAAATTGAGCATCTGCCTGCAACCAACGCTTTTTTTTATTCACTGAAGCCTCACCATCTTTTCCGGATTCAAAATATTGATAACCATTTTCAGGAAATTTACCGTCACCATCTTGTCCAAATTCATAATACTTGTCACTATTTATGGAAAACCTGCTATCGCCACCTTTTCCAAATTCATGAAACTTGTCAGTATTTCCGGAAAACATGTTATCACCATCTTTTCCAAATTTATTATATATGTCACTATTTGCAGAAAACGTGCTATAACCATCTCTTCCGAATTCATGATACTTTTCACTATTTTCAGAAAACTTGCTATCAGTAACTTTTCCAAACTCACGATACTTGTCAGAATTTCCGGATAACATGCTATCACCATCTTTTGCAAACTCATGATATTTTACACTATTTACGGAAAACCTGCTATCACCATCTTTTCCAAACTCATGATACTCGTCACTATTTCCAGAAAACCTGCTATCACCACCTTTTCCAAATTCATGAAACTTGTCACTATTCGCAGAAAACTTGACACCATCCTTTCCTAATTCATAATATTCAAAAAGAGTATTCTTCTTAAACTCACCGTTTAACGGCAAGGCTTCTTTCGAGTTAATCCCGTTGTTCGAATCAACATATCGAGACGACGAATCTTGTTTGCCGAACAGGAGGGACCCGGAACGTTTCGATTCTTTAAAATTGGAAGGTTCATTCAGATTTCGGCACAGCACGGTTTGTACTATCAGTATTATTATTATCAAAACGTATAAATTCGTTAACATTACACAAAAACAGGATAATAATGAGTGATTGTGGTTAATTTTGATTCTGTCATTATTTTTTTTTTTACATAAAAAAGTATCCGTCGATTCCGACACCTTTTTTTCCTAAGCATACTTCCTTAACAAATATACACATTGGTTTATTTTTTTTTTATTATCACTAAATCGGTATAAAAATGTCCTCATATTTTAATTTTTCTTACTATTATGAGCAATTAGTCTAGTTTTTTATATATATATATGTATACAGGACGAGTCCGTAACAAATTTCACTAGTATCTTACAAAATGGTATATACAGAGTGTGCGTTTTGTGTGCATGTGGATGAGATTCACGTTTTTTTTTTTTAAAATGTTTCTTTTATAAATCGAAGAAAATTATTTAATCGAAGGTGGGAAGACCATTGGTCGATAACCAATTGGCAGACCTTTACAATATATATTGGAATATTTTATGTTATATCTAGATATTGTATTGTGTTTGTCAATAAAGATTATGTATATATTTTTTGACTGTATAAAATAATTACATTCATATCAATTACAATTTTCTTAAGTTTTTTTTTTGACAGGATTCTCTCCAAAGGAAAACTTTATAATCTAAAAATATTCTCATGTTATTATTAATATTTAGCTTTTGATAGTAGTAGTAGGATCATGGGCGCAGTTAGAAAATCAGGGGGGGGGTTAACTTTTTAAGCTTATATTTAAAATGCCTGGGGCTCAGGTCTGTATTGGGATGGGTGACCAGTACCATTCGTCATTCGGGGGATACAATTAATAACGCTTTACAATGACAGGGGAGATCCTTTGAGCAACAAGCCAAATTAAAGAAATATATGTACCTAGGAAAAAATTCAGTGATAAAATCCAGGGGGGAAGGTGTGTTGATGGGTTGGAAGTTGCTTGCCCTAAAGTAGTAGCACCGATGAGTAGGAAAGGTTTTTTAATTTCTTATGCATATAGTATTAATGTAGTCAGTCAATGAAAATGAAATTAAATCCATTAATTTTATTAATATTGTCTGATTAATTTATAACAAAAATTAATTTTAAAATTTATTTAAAAAATATTTATCTTGAAATTTGTTGTTAATACTCTTATTCGTTTGTATTGCATTAATTAAAACTGAGTGCAAGCTTACGATGTCACCCACAAAGATTACAGAAAGTGAACAATGTAGAGATAAGTGAATCGATTCAAAGAGCCAGCTTAGTGATGATTCAATTAGAAAAAATACAGCTTTTTTGAGCCATGATTCATTTTGATTAGCTTGCTTTTCTAAAGTTGCATTGCATATGCTGAATCAGACTGTATTAAGGGCTCATTACTTTTACTGAGCTTGGCTTGGTCTTACAAAGCATGTACATTTTACCTAGATTCAAAGAGCCAGCTCAGTAAAGCTGATACGAATGATTTAGAAAAAATGCAGCTTTTTTTGAGCCATACTCATTTAGACTCACTCGCTTTTCTAATGTTCATTATTTTCACAAAGTTTAACTTTCAGCATTTTTTCTCAGCTTGGTCCTACTAAGTATGTACCTTTCTTTATCTAAGATATTTAATTATACAATCATGTTTAACTTTTTTTTTGTATAGTCATTTCAAATTTTCTGTAATTAAAATTAATATACATTAAATTTCCATTTGAAATGTCTATATATAAAATTGTTATTTCTTATTTACTTACACAAATCGAAATGGTGCTCTTGAATAGGACTAAGCCTGAGATCTGTAGAGCCTGCTAAGCTGATTGAAACAATAAAGCTGAATGAATCGATATTTATTTCATGCGATTGAACCGAGGAAACTGATTAAGCTGAATGAACAGGCCGGGCTAGCTCCATAGGAAATATGTTTCTCTCTGACATCATTACCATGGCCAAGGTGGCGCTAGTTTTAAACGTTGACGTAAAGATTGAATATCTGCTCTAATATCAAGTTGTTTTAGTGAATGTGTTTGACATCATGTCAAAGTTATTCCATCAAAGTTATTTTGTAAAATATTAAGTTTTTTTAATACTACTTTTTGTATAATTTGTAATGACAAGATTAAAATGTGAAAATTTGCATTTATGGGAAGCTATTGTCAGCGTTTTTACAGCTCTCAAGTAGACAAATAATTGTATATTAGTTAAATGTAATTTTATTTTACAGAGTTATGAATATTTCTTATGAATATAATTCATTTTTAATAAATTTATTAGCTCTTTGGGATATTTTGTTACTCTAAAATAAATTCTCGCACTAATAAAAGACAAAATTAATTATAAAAGACGGACAGATTCCTGTACATTATTTTACTTTGTATAGCGCCACCTGGAGGGCTATTGAGTGAAAGGGAAATAGTTTTGTTGGAGAGAGAAAGAGCTACTTTTAGCGTTTAAAATAATACACAAAGCTGGCGGTCTGTTGTAGTCTGTGTGAATGAACCAATAGAGACGATCCCTGTTATCTAGTTCAGAGTTTGTTTAGATCCACACTATTATCAGCTGAATAGCTCAATCAATTCATTTGGCTTTATCACGACCAGTGTGATTAGTAGTATTGATTTCCGGGCTATTGGGCCATGGTCTGTTGCAGCTCAATCCAAACTGCTGACAACTACAGATCATACACCCTATGTCCATGAAGCCATTGAAGATGCCAACCTCAGTTGTCAGAAAAACATGTGGATTAAACTCCAACAGACCATGGCCCAATAGCTTTGATTTCAATGTTACTAATCAGACTGGTCGTGAAAACTTACAGTCAGTTTGGTAGAGCCAAATGAATCGATTGAGCTAATCCGTTCAGAATAGTGCGGATCCAAACAAATTCCAAACTAGTTAACAGGTTATGTAACTGTTCATCCATTGAGAATGAACACATCGTGTTCGAAATGTCATCTGGACTAAAATAAATTTAGTGAAGAAATGTGTTCTTATTATAGTTAACAGGGATCGGCTCTATCGGGTTATTCAACTCAATCAGTTTAATCGGCTCCATTGGATGAATTGGCTCTGCGCAATCCAGCAATTCACTTAGATACTTTATATAAATTTTGATACAATTTATTAATTATTACAAATGATATTATAAACCAAGTTTTCACTAAACTCGGTGAGTGAGAGTAGACGAATCAGCTACTCATAATAGAGTTCCGTAACTCTTTTAAGCTGGCTCTCTGAACCGACTATTTGAAGCAAATCAGATTTTCTGAACCACCTCACTGAAAAGAACTTTTCTGCCCACACCCAGTACAAAGTACAGGAAAAGTAAAATCAGTGCAGAATTTTCTATTATGATTTAAACCATCTAGACTGACTCTTTTAAGAGAATCAGATTTTTTGAATTGGGTCACTGAAAAGAGCCGTTCAGCCCATTTCTGGTACGAAGTACAGAAAATGTAAAATTAGTACAAAAAGTTCTGTAATGATTTAAATTATCTAAACCAACTCTTTGAAGAGAATCAGATTTTCTAACTGAAAGGAGCCTTTTTGTCCATAAATGAAACGAAATACAGAAAATACAAAATTAGTGCCGAAAGTTCTGTTACGATTTAAATGATGCACATGTCGTCATTTAAATAGTATGCTTCTGAAATATATTTTTTTTTAATATCGTATTAAATAAGTAAATTTAAATATTTCTATGTGAACTTCCATAAATGTATAAATATAGACAGTGTAAAAAGTGCAACACTAGACATGTAACAAAAATTCAGGAGGAAAGACCATTGGTCGATAGCCAAACTTCCTCATTTAATAAAATGTGCAATCATCATTCATCCAGTATATAGATAATCTTGATTAAGGCGGTTGGACAGATTTTGTATTGTGATTAAATAACCTGATATGAATCATAATAATTGGAAAGACGGCGCAAGCGCCATCTATTGCATAATATTTATAACCTAAGGGCAACCATGAGCATCTTGTTCTGTCTTTCCATCTTAGCTTAGCTCATCTGCTATATAACATAAAATATGACAATCTGTATATAATAATTGGAAAAACAGCACAAGCGCCATCTATTGCGCTTAGGCAATAAAAATAACCCAATAGAGGGCGCTTCTGCTGTCTTTTCAACTATTATATACATATTGTCATATTTTATGTTATATAGCACACTTAAACAGACATGTATAAAATATTTCGAAAGACAGATACCATCTATTGTACTTCGGCAATAAAAATAATGTAATAGATGATGCTTGTGTTGTCTTTCCAATTATTATATACATATTGTTATATTTTATGTTATTTAGCAGATGTTATTTAGTTATATTTGGAAAGACAGCAGAAGCGCCATCTGTTGTACTTATGCAATAAAAATTACATAATAGATGGCGCTTGTGATGCATTTCTAATTATTACATACATACGTTATGTTATATAACAGATGAGTTAAACAGACTTAGGGTCGATTCATAAATCATTGGATTTAGTTGTATCGATTTACAATCGCCTAGGAAGATGCCGTACTGACTTTTTGTGTGCAATAGCAATGAACAAAATCGACCATTTAAATAATCGATTTATTTGAAAATTACAAAAGATAATGAAAGTTTAGTTTGAAAAGAGTTCAATTAGTTGTAAAAGTAGTACTTATAATATTTAATTTTAAGTTTTGAATGATACATCTTATAGAAATGATTAAGTCATTATTTGATTATTGGAAGTAATCGATTATTTCATGTTCGACTATAAAAATAATCGATTTTTCCCATCACTACTGTATAATCCGTTTCTGTTCTTGATCCCAGACAATTGTGAATCCCTCTTAATACTTATAGTCTGTTTTTTTTTTTTGTTTTGAAGATTACAAGCAAGGAAGGATAGGGCAAATTTGACATTGTTCAGTTGGTTGAAATTGCGGGAAAAACACACTGGAGACATTCTATTCTCCGTCTTTATTTTGTCTAGTGGTCTCTATCATTTTGCTTGTCGGTATAAGCATAACATTATTAAGTTTAATATTGGAGTACTATGTTTAAATAACATGATTGATAATAAATGAAACTGTATCACTTAACTGTAATGTTAAATTCCTAGAAAATTGTGACATGCGTTAGAAGGCCAGCTGTGCCAGAGTCCGCCATTACAGTTTCATTCATATTATTTCTTAAGTTTTATTATTATACAATGAGCAAAATAATTAAAGTAATTAAAAATCCGGATGGAAAAATTATTATAATTTATTCTATTCTTTTCCCGAACAGTGTGTTAAATTCCACTAGATTTAAATTTCGCGCCAATATTTGCCACCAGATTCACCTATTTTAATGGTGTAAATCAGTGTTCTGGTTATTATAATCTTAGAAAAAAACAGAGTATAGGTTTATTCATTGTATGAACATATAATTTAATTTATAGGTTGAATGGAAGATCAGCCGCACTTTGGTTGCGCTGAATTCATACCTTTAGTTTTTCGTAATTATTTCTTGTAATATGAGATGTAACATTTTTTGTTAATTATATAAATAAATATGCACTTTTCACATTGACAGAAATTGAAACTTAATGGGTGACATTAAAAACTTGCATTTAAGCAAATTTACGGCTTTTCATTGTGCTATATTCTTTATGGCTTGGGTTGATAGATATTTGACAGTTACAAACGAATAATCTAATTACTGATATATTGTAAATAAATATTATACACTGTAAATATTAATATTCCAGGCTGAAAGACCACTGGTCGATAGCCAGTTTCAGAGTTGGAATTATATTGTGAACGTTAGTGTATTGTTAAATATTGTATTGTAACTGTATATTCCAATCTCAGAAATAAAGATATTTATGTGTGTATTAATATTCTGTGAACAAAGTTATATAACAATATTTATTAACAGTTAAGTCTGCAAGAACATATCAATAATTAATTAAGTATATCACACACAAATAAATTAATTGTTAAATGGCTATCTACCATAGGTTTTTTTGCCTCAACAGAATTATTGACTATCTCTCTCTTCATGGAATCGAATCTTGTAACTCAATTCTCTCCTTAGAGAGAAAGAGGAATGTGAAGAAAATATCTTGCGATTCAATTTACTTCACATTAAATTGTCTTAAGTAATTTTACATGAATTAAATAATTTTCTCCGATTATTTCTCCTAACCTACATTCCAAGAATTTATTCGCTTGTTAACAAGGAGGGAAAAAATCAGAGGCATTTTCTTTTCCTAGCTTTAAGTAAATTGTTCGTTGTCATTGATTGCACCTACTCAATAAACAATTCCCCGCACATACAAATATAATTAACGAACGCATTATGCGTTACCGATCAATTTCGTGCGTCCGGTTTGTTTCAAACAAAAGTCAAATCTATTCGCTGAAATGTAGATGGAACTTTTATCGTAAATGTATTTCATGAATGAAGAAGGAAAAATGGATGTATTTAATTTAATTGTTTATAACTTAAATGACTTGGGAGTCTATTCACAGCATTGATGAAATGATTCCACTTGCATGTCCCGGCAGGCTTGATACCTGTCCCAAATACAAAAATCTATAAAGGTAAACCCCGACGCACCGATCTCAAGCGCCAAATATAGCAAGAGATTGCGCGTGAATACCCGCGGCTAAAGTGTTTGATAGACGCACAAGACATTCGTCGGCCCGTAAAATAAATAAATTCCACTTGCAAACATATATATTTTGTCTGTGACGATTCATTGAAATGTCGTCATTTTGGTGAGATTCACATCGCTCGTGAAATATTTCACCAGTCGTATTCATTTCACCAAAAGCGTGTGAAATGATACGGTTGATGTTAGCCTGGTGAAATTTCTCACTCATTTCTGATCGGCAAGTCATTGCACCGAAACTGTGAATAGTGTCCCAGTTTGAAAAATTAAGTAATAATTTAAATTGCCACTTAATTATATATACAGCATGGATTATTTAGTCTAGAAGAGAAGCGATTATTGTTTTTTTTTTTTAATTATTGTTTTTTTATATCACCTTATTTAATATTTTTAGGGCTTGTCCATAGTTGATTCTTGCATGCTTTTATGAATATTTTATTTCACTATAACTCACTTTAATCTTTTAAACATACTTAATTTTAAGCATGTTTAAAATAACATCCTAATAAAAAATATTGCAAATTCATTTTTTTCTCACATGAGTGAAAGTGTTGTTTTTGTCTGCCTCGATAGCACACAGGTTAAGCGTCAAGCAGTAAGCCAAGGGTCCCTGGTTCGGTCCCAAGATTGGGCTGGTCGTTGTATGAATGGTGTGATAAGTGATAATTGAAATGATTATAAATATATAAAGGTTACTATGGTTAAAAATATACTGATACCAATGGAAGTAAAAACAAAACAAAAAAGTGTTTTTTTTTTTGTTGTGATAATTGAATATATCATCGGTCGAGTTTAGCAGACCCTACTGATATGACTAACAGGTGGTGTAAATTCAGCTGTATCCTCTGGTTTGTAGCAACCGATGGGACTAAGTGGTGGCATAAATTCAGCTGTATGCTCTAGTTAGTAGTGACCAGAGGATGACATTGGCATTGTATTTAAAAAACGGTGAGTTACTAACTGGTAATCTAGCCTAAAATCGATGGACACAGCTAGATTTTTTATTATTATTAGTAGTAAAAGAATTTGTTTGGATATTTTTAAATATTGTTCAAAATATTTTCTATTCAATAATGTATTTTTAGCATTAATTATATTTTATCCCCGACACCAATTGGTAAAAGGGGACATCGATTATATATATATATATATTATATTTTATTACTTCATTTTGTTGTAAACACACAACCAGTAAGACTGACGACTGCTAAATTGAGATATTTAGCAGATTTTCACTAGAATAAACCTTAGGTTATGGCGCAATATACTTGCTGTCTTGCTACCCCTAATTTCTTAACCCACTGGTGTCAATCCACAAACCAGACTGACCACAACCATTTTTTATACAATATTTATTTAACCATAAAATACAGATAAATTACATTCTAAATGGAATATACCCGAAACTAGTTGAGTTTTTAAAGTTATTCAATTTAAACTGTACTTGTAATTTGTTTCATTGGTAGATTTCTAATAATTTATTATCAAATAAATAAAATATCAACATTTTTTTTTAATATTGAAACATTAAAAAAAATTGTTGATATTTTATCGTTTTTTTTTTTCTAATTTAAACAAAAATATACAATATTGATACTGGGCTGGTATGGTATTATTATAACAAATAAAATGGTGTTAGAGATTGATTTTTTTGTCAAAAATATGTGCAATAGATCATTACCATTGAACTACTTTGGATGAAAACAAAAAATTCAACCCATAAGCAAAACAGGAAAGTTAACTTTTGGATACAATAATGAATTTTTGATTTTCGGTTACAATAACGTAATTCCCTCACTTTTTCCCAATTTTGTAGAATCTTACGATGTCTTTAATTTAAATAATTTCATACCTACTTTGTCAATTAAATTAATTAGTGTCTGCAATTTTTAAACTTAGAACCAAGATTCTAATAAAATAACTGTTTCAAAGGGCAAAAATACCTCTGGCTCATAGCCCAGATGTTCTAATATCTTCATGCATTATAAATATTTATGTTATATTGTTTTGTATTATTTGCATGGTCTGTATAAAATAACTGATGAATTGAAATTTAAAACTAAATTAAATAAAAAGAAATTTGAAAATGATCAATTTATACAATCAATTATATTGATTATTTTAAAGTACTTATGTAAGTTAAAATGTGGCAGTAGCTTAAGGGAAAATAAATAATTAATCAATTGTATAAATTATTTTCAAATTTATGAATTGTAGAAATTTTCAATGTATAATTTAAATTTAATTAAATATAAAGTGGAAGAGAAACATCTCTGATGGGTTTTGAACCCACGTCCCCCGATTGCCGGTCACATGCACTACCAACCACACCACAGAGACCTGTGATGTTAAATCTCCATACAGTACTTCAAATCCACCTATATTCAATTTATACAATTATTTATTTAATTATTATCAAATTTCTTTTTATTTAATTTAAAAAACTAAGTCCAAGTAAATAAATACTCCTTTTCAATTATTATTTATAACATTCAATAAATTATGAATTCAAAAAGTAATATCATTGAGTCTATATAATTACATATGAGAAATGGCTGTGGTCATGCCTAAGGTAGGATTATAGTATCAAAAAAATATATCTTTGAGTACCATTGATGTTTAACCTGGCTATCGCTCGAAAGGTTAAACATACTGATGTTTAACCTTTCTTTCAATGCCTTATTTTATTAATTAGCCGAGAATCGGGAAATGACAAAATAAATTATTGTTGGCGGTTTCTATAAAAAACCAGCATTTAACTACTTTTCATACTTTACGTTGGATTAATTAAACTTGATGTTTGTTTCATTAAAAAAAATAATTGATTTATTAAAAAAATGTATTAAATCGATTATTTTTTTCTTCTCACTTGGTAAATTTATATCAATTATCAATCGAACATGAGACTTCATTTTCATTATTTCGACATGAAATTTCATTTTCATGAATCCAACACGAAACTTTGTTTTCATGAATCCGACATA
This sequence comes from Philonthus spinipes, assembly GCA_963082785.1. Lineage (NCBI taxonomy): Eukaryota > Metazoa > Arthropoda > Insecta > Coleoptera > Staphylinidae > Philonthus > Philonthus spinipes. The sequence continues at coordinate 14,793,616 of OY720309.1, read as the reverse complement.
AAACTTCATTTTTAATAATCCAACATGAAATGTCATTTTAATGAATCCGGCATGAAACTTCATTCTTATGAAAACATGAAACTTTATTTTTATGATTCTGATATGAAATTTCAGAATCCAATAAGAAACTTCATATTCATATATCCAGCGTGATACTTGAACTCAATCTAATTATTTTATCCGTATCAATTTTAAAAAATTAACTAAATGGAAAGAAAAGGATTCCTGTTTTTTTTTTTTTATTATATAAACTCTTTTTCTAGTTAACAATAGGTTATAGCAATTTCATTTTAAATAAAATAATCCTTGAAGTATATAAAGATTTGTGGCAATTTTAATCATTACTTATATAAATACTATTTTAATTAAAAAAAAAAAGAAATTTTGTTCATTGAAAATTTGGGGAAAATAGAAAAATATGAGAGCTAAAATAATATTATTTGCTCTATATTCTTGTTCGTTGATTAAATCTAATATATTCCTCACACACTTGATTAGAAAATGTGCTAAAATATTTTCCTCACAACCTTCTCAAATGCGAAGATAGTGCTAGTGCGTTTTCTAACCAAGTGTATTAAATAAATCTTCACGTAACTCATTTAGAAATTACTGCATGTTAATGACAGTTGATACAATCAAGAGTGCTGTGAATAATCAATTGTAATTACATCATTTAGTGTTATGTGTAAAAATTGGTTTTTATTTAATACAATAGTTATCAGCTGCTTTCCACAATAATTCTTTGCTGTGTAGTACGGAAAAAAAAAAATTTATAGCGAAACTTTTATACAGGGTGAGTCATTGAAGTGCGTAAAAAATGTCATTTCTCCATCTCAAAAAAAAAATATAATAAAAATAAACAAAAAGTAATGATATTTTTAGAATAGCACTGCAACTGTTAAAATTTTAAGAATTTCTTTTTTGCGGTAATGGCTTGTCAAAACAGCTAATGATGCTATATTGATGTAATGATAATTTAAATGAGAATTGAAGAAAATAATAATAATAATGTATCCCATTTTCCCAGAATTGATATCAACTTTGTTATTTTAATTCTTGGATCTTGGAGGCGTTCACTTCGTGGTACATTTTCAATTTTGATATAAAGAAAACACTTAACTTTTTTTATATATAAAAAAGTTAAGTGTTTTCTTTATATCAAATTTGCTATTTTAAATGGAACATCCTATTCATTTAAAATAACAAAGTTGATATAAATTCCGGGAAAATGAGTCACCCACCTTAAAACTATTAATTAAATTGAATTTTCTTTAATGATCCGTTGTATGTCATTCGTTCACATTAAGTTTTTAGTACGGTATGGGTTGCAGTCACGTCCCACCCCCTCATAAATATATTTTCGCATTGACCATATAGTCTAGCAACCATGCATTGAGTGAACTTAATTGATTATTTTTTGAAGTCCACGTTTTTGCGGCCTTGCCGATTTCTTTATGTTTTTAAGATGTGTTTAACGTTCAGAATTATTCAAAATATTTAATTCACTTTAAAAAAAAAAGTCATTTGAAATTATTTCCAGAATTCATAGTTAATTTTATAAATTTATATATTATCAAAAAACCCTTTATACCCATAGGGTTATAGTTAATTTTACTGTTTTTAATTTAATTAATCATGTTAACAACAGGTTTTATTTTTCGGGGGTTATTTTATGGAATGTTCTTTTTACAGATACTTTTTTTGGGATGGATTAATTTGATTTTGAAAAAATAATTTTACAACAATGTTTTTTCGAAGAGGGATTGTAATTTTAACAGATATCTTTTAAAATCAAAATCAGATAAATTGTATTTAGAGAGTTTTTTATAGGTTTTATTTTTCGAGAGGTAATTTTTTAGGGAGTGCTTTTCGAGAGGGGTTGTAATTTTCCAAATACATTTCACAGCATTGTTTTCTAAGGAAGTGATTTTCTGTTTTTTTTTTTTCAATTTGTTCCCACTAGGATGATTTTTGTTAGTAGTGATGATTAAAATTATTATATAATTATTGCTCCCAGTAACCGTTAGTTATTTTTTAACATTAAACAATCACAATTCACGAAAATTACTCTCATTTACAGTTAGTTACTACTGAATACACAATGTTTACCATATACTGAAAGGGCTACCGTTTTTCCAGGAAATTTAGTGAGGATGTTTTAATCGGGGGCTAAAATTACCCCCTACCTAATGGTGGAGTGATTTTCCAAGACTGCTTTTACAAGAGGCTGTTTTTAGAAGTAATTATTTTTTAGAGGGGATGTGATATTTCAAATATGTTTTATGACGTATTTTTCTAAGGGAGTGATTTTCAAGGGACTGTTTGATCCTCCTGATCAGCGCCATCGGCTTTATCTTTCCGATCATTTCGATCTCATCAATCTTCTGAACAGCGCCATCAGTTCAGTTTTTCTAATCAGCTCTATCTCTTCGATCTTTTGGCCAGCGCCATTAGCTCAATTTTTCTGATCAGCTCAATCTCTTTGATCAGCTAGTGCAGCTCAATACTTCAAATGACCGATCATCGATTGATCGATCTGGCCCATGACTAAGTCAAATACAAAATATTTTTTGTGTATTATAAATATTAAAAATTATATACATTTTTTTTCTAATGTTTAATCGATTTTTACTTCTTAAGTTAAATAAAAAAAATATATAGTTTTGTTACAGGTTAGTGTGATAATATAAAAAAATAATGATGGATTTTTTTTGTAAAAAGTGTACACAATATATGCATCAAGTTCATTATCATCGAAATTTATTATTGTGACAAAAAAATCGTGAAAGTTTTGCCTTGTGGGTTGAATATTTTGAATTTATATACTTTTGTTACATAACAAAGTTTCAATGTATCCAAGGTTTTTTTTTTTATTTATTTACTTTTGATACAATAATTTTGGATGCAATAATGATTTTTTTTTTTTCAACACCCCAAATAATATGTCATAGTTTTATTGTTATTTATACAAAAAAAGGAGATTCTGGTATGTTTCTGGTTGTCATGATAAGTGTACCGAAACATAAATTAAAAAGTCCCAAAATAACATAAGTCAGTATTTAAAGTAAAATGGAAATCGATTCTGAAGAATGCCGATGAAATCAAGAGAAATCTATGAACGTTGATACCGAAAATGTATGGATCGGTGTACCTGGTGTCCAAATAAGAAAGGTCACCAGCACAATCTCAACAACTGCTAGAGCTTTCAAATAAAAAAATTGTTAATAAAAATGATCATGAGAAAATGCTGGAAATAAATTTCAAGTTCGTAACTCTTCCGGTAGGGGGCGCAATGAACACTTGAAATGTAATATTGCAATTATCTCAAAAATAAAGTTTAATAAAGTCGTCATAAAACTACACTTTTTGAAATAAATTTGATCGTACTGATTAAAATTATTGGCAACAATCAGAAAAATAACTAATTTTATCACCACTAGGTGCACCAACTTAAAGTATAGATAATTTTCCCATTTTCCTTAAAAATTTCAAATAGAATGATATATTTTTCTTAGTGTGAGTAGAAAGAGGATTAAAAAGTAAAAAAATCAGTGGAAAAAATAAATCACAAGTTATAATTAAAAGAATTTTTAGAATTAAAAACTGTTAATGTAAATTTTTGAAATTATATGTGTTAATTTAAAATAGATTAAATTATAACTAAAATAACAAAATTAAATAATTTTGTCACTGGTAGATACGCTTTTAAATTTTAATGATAACTTTCTCAATTTTTAAAATAAAAAAAAAAAACATTTCTTAAAATACAGGTGGAAAACGTATTTAAACCAAATGGAAAAAACATTTTAAACACCAAATTTATATCAAAATGTCTTTCAAAGATTTTAAGTAAATTTCTTATTTTCATGCTCTTTCTATTGATACTAATAAAAATATATTATTCCATTTGAAATTTGTAAGAAAAATGTGAATATTATATTCCTTTTAATTTGGCGCCACCTAGCGGCGACTGAATTACTTATTTTTGTAATTGTTGTCAATTATTTTAATCAGTATGATAAGTTCTTTCATATGGAATTAAAATCATTAAGATCAGTTGAAAAACAAAAAGAGTTATTTGACATTTGCTCTTTATAAATTCTGACCTTCCCCCACCCTTTATTTCAAGAGCAAAAGAAAAAATTTGTAACATTTTTGTTTTATAAACTCATCATGATTTCAAAAAGTGTAGTTTTATGATGCATTTATTTGAACTTTTTTTTTGAGACAATCGCAGTTTTATTTTTCGACTGTTTATTGGAAGAGTTACGAACTTAAAATGTATTTCCAACATTTTCTCATGGTCACTTTTATTACCATATTTTTTTATTTGAAAGCTCTAAAAGTCCTGAGATATAGCCAGTGACCTTTCTTATTTGGAAAATGGCTAAGGCATCTTCATTTTTTGGCAATGTAATTTTAGCTTATTTTTTTATTTATCCACGAAAGTTAAGCCTTCTACATTGTGGGAACATTATCCGATGTTGAAAGTCAAATTAATTATGAAGAATGACATTAATATTAAAAATTATTGAATAATTCCATTTATAAAAAAATCTCACAGATATCAGCCAAACAAAAAAAAAATGAAAATTTTAACAACACAAGAAATTCGTAAGAATTTCGTCGTCAGAAGCTCGAGATAAAATTTATTTAATGATAAAGATAAGGAATTCAATTTCAAGTAGAAATGTTTAATTTTATCGACATGTGATTTTTTTCAGATAGCTCTTATATTGGGCTAAGCAGGAGCACCAAGGCGTGACGAAATAATTAAAAAAAAAATAGCCTTAATTTCCTTCTGCTTATTTCAATAATTGCACAAATTTCAATATTTACATAAATAAGTGAATTTAGCTTAAATAAATGATAAATCCGCTGCGCTCCGCGTCATATGGCAAACCTTACTCATCCCAAAAACCATCATTTTTTGTCCTATTGAAATAAATTATTTTTTATATTTAACAAAAGTAGATAAATACAAAAAATTCATCAAAATGTGTAGGCTTTCACGGCCAGTGTGATTAGTAGTGTTGATTTCTGTGCTATTGGGCCGTGTAGTTTAGTTTAAACGTTTGAACTAAGCTGACAACTGTAACCGACTGCAGTTATCAATGAAATTAATCATAACAAATTAAAGACGACACAAGCGCCATCTTTTGCCTAATTTCAAGTGGCATCGTCGACGGTTTGGGTCTACAAAATAGACGACCGAGAATCATTGTTTCGTCCACTAAAGGAAGGCGAACTTGTCCCGCTTATGAAAACAAGGAAACCAAAATTAAATATGTCAATGAAATGTTTGAATAAACTCCGACTCACCAAAGCATAATAGCCCAGAAATCAACAGTACAAAAAATTCAGCCCATAAGGTTTTTCCCCGATTTTTCGATTAAATAATGAAATTTCCCGACTTTTCTCCAAGACTAAAATTCCCTCACTTTTACAGGCTTTTCCTATTGGTCACCACCCTGGACATATTTGTTTTAATTTCAACATGATTATTAAAAAAATATATACATTAATACAGATATTTACGGGCAGAAAAACTTAACTCAATTTGCCTATAGTCTATTGACATTCAAGAGGCAGCACGTGTAAGCAAAATCATGCGAACGGCCAGAATACTCAGGGTGGGATACGCTGTACCCTTGCACCCACTAATATATTTTAAAGTACTGCTTTTCATCTTAACACTTAAATGTTCCTTTTTTCACGTTTTTTGGCAGGATTTATCAACACATTCGCCGGCACTTCATCACCAGACTTAGTAGAAGACATTTTAAAACACTTTCCAAACGAGCCCAAAATTCAATTCGGACCGGCCAGGAATACGCACAACCAAATAACCAATCGCAAGCGTCTATTGAAATGCGCACGTGACTATCACGCAGCCAGGTTTGGTTATCTCCACTGCCTCTTGAAAATGAATAGACTATAGATGTATTTTAAATATTTATGATATATTATTTGTATAGGTAGAGGGTTTTAACAGATTCTAGACCCTCCGTACTCTGAAATGGTCTATAATCTTCAGTATCCCCCGCTGATTAATCTGCTGAGATAAGCTTCCCTCTCCCAACAATCCCCCCATTATCTTTTGAGATGAGTATGTCCGAGATGAGCATCTCTCGAGAAGAACATCCCTTTTCAGATTCATCTCAGAAATGAATCTGTGGGGGAACAGGAAGAGGGAAGCTTATCTCGGGAGATGAATCTCAGGGGAAACTCTTCTCAGGAGATTAATCTATGGGGATGCTCTTCTCAGGAGATGAATCTGCGGAGAAGCTGATGGGGATGCTCTTCTCAGGAGATGAATCTGCGGGGGGATGCTTATCTCAGAAGATAAATCTGTGGGGAATGATGGAAGCTGCGGAGGATGGACCGCTGGACCACTCTGAACTATGGAGGATCTAGAATCTGTTGAAATCCTCTACTTGTATAGTCTGATTGTTGATGATTCAAACTATACAAATAGTCCGTGTATAAGTGTGTATATCAATAAATATTTTCAGCTAGATAGCTAACCTAAATAGAAACAATTTGTTCATATAATTGATTACACATAATGCAAAATATGCACAGTGGTACATAATAAAAACAGATTATATTAAAATTTCAACTGCTTAATGCTATATCAAATAATAAATAATAATAATTACAACACATGATCAGTTCAACCGTCTTCATCAAGGCATTGCACTGACAAAATCGATAAACCAAAATGGCCATCACCATTTATTTATATGCTGGATGAATGGTGGTTGAACATTTTATTAAATAAATTAGATATCGGGGGTTAAGTAATATTAACATTAAATATACACTAAATAATAATTTATGTTCAAATTCAATTTAAATAAAAACAAAAGTATCTAGATTTGATTAAACAAAACATTGTAAGCTTTGTTTATCTTCATGTTACCACAGACAAAGATAAATATTTTGTCTGTGATGTTGCTCGTATACATCAAAGAATTAAACTTGATTTATTATAACACTCTTGATTGTATTCAATGCCATTAATTCCGAACCGCTTTTCTGATTAACTTAAAAAAATACTAATAAAAAACAACTTCCCGAACAAACGCCGTCTCACTCTTTTCCAACCACATAAAAAAAGACGAAAATGACGCAAGTAAGTGTTCCGTGTGACTATTACTAACCTAACAAATAAATTTTGACTAGCGCGCGTGTCTCCGCCACCGATCATCGCCACCATCTTCGCCGACTGTAACTGTGGAAGGTTTTTGGGGGAGGCTTAAGAATGGGGTTCGTGTGTGAATGTCTGTGTGTGTGTGTGTGTTAAAACGTGAGACCATAAAACTTATCTTCGACTAATCTAAACGTATCGTCCAGACTCCTCCAAAAAAATTTCGTGTGTCAGTCGGGCAGGACGGTCTTTGGCCTGAAAAACGAGAAAGCTACCATATATAAAACAATTTGTTATGTTCATTGTAACGTATTTTTTATTGAATGATAAATTCATAAAGTTTATATATATATATGTACGAAATATATTTATATTAATATATATATTAAATAATCACATTGAAGTAAATCGGCTAAACATTTAAAAAAAAATTATATATAATTAAAAAAAACTGTTATTAACCGTGGAAATTAATTTCACCGATTGTCGAACACTGCAGTTCAAGTGTTTGAATTTGAAACGTCAGTATTTTTTTGTATATATATATGCTTTTTGTTTTGTTTCTTTCAAAACGTGTATTGTCCGTGGTGAGACAAAGCCATGCCTAAAAAAAATTGGTTTTCTTTTGTGTTTTCATCGTCATAGCGGGTAGGCACTTTGAAGGAATGTAATTTTATGTGTAGAAAATTTTTTATTTTTATTTCGGAAAGTTGGAGAGGGTGAAAGTTTTTTTTTTTCGAAAGACTCGCACTGATGTTCATTTCTTTTTATACTCACTTTACAATCTGGGTTTAATGATTCCAAATAAAAGTGAAATGATATTGAACTAAAAATATCTTGAAATTTATTAAATAAAAATAGTTTTAACCTCATACTGATTTGGATAACGTTAATTCAATTAGAAAATTTTATTAGTTACCTTAGATATAGAGCGCCATCTATTACTCGCTTAAAACAGCGCCATCTAGTGGTATGTTTTTTTTTAGTCTAAAAAGTGACTTTACTTTCATTAAGTTTTCTAATAGCATTTTATGCTTATCGCACTAATGTGCACTCACCTGAGTTTTTGTGTTTTTAGTTTGGGCACTTTTTCAATAACTCCTGTCAAAATAGTTTTTTTCTCACATAAAGATGTGCATTCGACCCAGCCGAATACAAGAAAACGATGCTGACTCGGGAAGTGAGAGCATGAGTTTCAGTGCAAATATGGTGGTCAAAACAACGAGTCATGTGATGACTTGTTAAAATATTTATTAAATTTATGTATTTATTATGAAGAAATACGAATTCTCATCCATTTTCATTTTTTTTTTTTTTCGTATCTATAATGAAATGTGTCACCCGGCATAACTGTAGATGGGTTATATTTTGAAATCAGCTGACAATTCATATTTCACCATTTTACTTCTCGCTGCCATTGCTGAATTGTACGCTATACTTGAAAACCGAGGTAGTACAATTCATAATAGCTTTCATTCAGTGCGCACTTGTGCACCCCGATTCTGTATAAGCAGAAAACTATAAATCAACGCAGTCAAATTTAAAACAAATTCGAAATTTAAGTAAAAATAAACCTTATTTATCGTAAAGTCTCATTTTAGACTAAAAAAACTACAATATATATATGGAGTTGTTTTAAGTGAGTAATAGATGGTGCTCTCTAATTTAAATAAATTGTAGGTGGCTGTCTCCATTTTAAACAATTAATAGGTGGCGCTCAGAGCACCAACATTATTTATACCATAAATTAAATAAAAATAATTAATGAACTATTCCCTCTTTAGCTCGTGACATTTAACTTATGTTACTAATGGCTAGAGGAAAGAATTCATTAATAATTTTCAAATTCTATTTATTTAAATAACTGTCACCTCACACTGAGAAGTAGAGAGGAACATATAATGATGTTATATAAGTCTAAATAAATAAAATAAATAACTGTGACCATGTGAATAAATCCTTTTTTCTATTATTATTATTTATACCATCAAATAAGTGCATCAGACTTTCCCCCAAGCACAACTTCCTCCCTCCCCCACCCTCCAACCTTTCACTCTTAAAAAACCACACAAGTCCGTCCTTTTTCTCTCCCTTATAAAAAAAAACAAACACCCCATGCAAGTATAAAATTTTGTGCTCGAGTATAAAAACCGTCCGACCCACTCAAGACCCCACCGCGGCAAGGAAACAACGTACTCATCAGTCTTTTTTTATGTTTGTTTGTTTGTTTATATGCATGATTTCTCTTAACAGTTCATTCCGCACTCGCGCGCGCGCACCCAATCGACTCAAAGAAACGGAAATGATATGTCGTCTTCTTTATACCCCGCGTAATTTTTTTTTTGACACTTACTTTTGGCAATGAAACAAGACAGTTCATCCTTAGGAAATAAAAAAAGAGATAATAAAAATATATTGTGTAACTTAAATAAATATCTACAAATAGTAAAACGCGGCAACGTTAATTCTATATATTCGTAAATTATACTGGTCGGTTTTATTTAACTTGGAACGCAGCAAGTGTGTGCGTTTACCTGTTTTGAAAGGTGAAAATCATTAAATGCGTGTGTGTGAATGGTTTTCACCTTCTATTTGAACGGAAAATTTCATTTTTGAAATGGCCCAGGAAATTACCATTTGCATACTAACTTTGCATAACAGAACCTGTATAGCGGAACAAATTAAGTTAATATGCATTTAGGGCAGATAAACCCCCCAGGATAGACAAACCCTTATTTTAGTGTATATACTCAATGTTTGTAAAAATGTAGTTGACTGAATAAAGATATTTGTACATATTGTATTGTGAATTACAACGTGTATTTAAGTAGAAGCTTTCATTATCAATAACACAACCTGTTTTGTAGGTTTTCTAAAAATTTTAATGTTATCAAGTGCGTATTACTTGAATTAAATTTTAAATATTCAGGGCTATTCCGCATGAGAAAATGGTTAGATTACACGTAAACGTTATGATATAGTGACAATTAGGGACATATGAATCGCCTCAACACTGCTAGTCTACTTCAATGAGGTGGGCTAGCATTTGGTTATGCCAAAGGGAAGAAACATTAGGGGCCTAACGAAGCTTGTTAGGCCTAACAAGCTCACCTCATCGAGGTAGGCAAGCAGTGTTGAGGTCGATATATCACTAATTGTCTTGCTTCTTCCCGCATGCTTGTGCATTTGTGCACACTAAATCGATACAGATACTTACAATCTAAGTGTATAAATGAATTATAAAATTCACTTAGAATGTAATAATGATGAATAATGTTTATGTAAAATTTAATATTTCACATAAGGAATAGCCCCACCCAATTAAGGGTATAATTTTGAAAATATTTCAGCATCTTATAAGACGTGCTGGACATTTACAAAAAAATTGTGCGATTTTCAATCTTATCAAAACAAATATATATATAGACAGTACATTTAATAATCCCTAAAAACGAATGTTACCACAGTAACAGCATTACTTGTACTAAAAAAAACTCGAATTAGCGAAATGACAAACAATTATATAAAAATAATGGAGGTTCAAATAATAAAATAAAGTCAGAGGTTTATTTGAATAATTTCAAATTGTCCATTATTTTTTCTTATGGACAGGCACTAAATAGCCAAAGCTTCCACCGTTTTCTTATAGATGGCTTTAAAGATAAACAACTGTCAAAGTAAATATATCATGCTGGAAAGTTGGATATATTTCAATATAATATATATATATAGGTCTTGCTCATGAGGCAGAAGACTACGAGTTCGATTCCTGTTCCTGATGAAATTTCTTTGAAAGACAAATTTCTTTCGGGTCCATATCTGCCTTAAATTAGTATTAAATAGTAGTACTGATTAAAATGGCCCTAGCGGCCAAAGCCATTATTCTTAATTCATATCCTTAACTTTCTTATGCTATCGTCTCTTTAAAAAAAAAATAATAATAATAATAACCTCATAGAAACATTAGTCGATTTTTGTTGGTATTATTAAGTTAGTCTTGATTGAAGATGTCAGTTTACGAGCCAAATTTTTGTCATTTTCAGGGTTTAACTCTGCAACTGAGGCTCATTAAATGCTTTCAAATACTTATGATAAGGTCTTTATTAGCGAAAGAACGAGTCGTGAGTGGTTTCAACGTTTTAGGTATGGTGATTTTATGTCGAAAAAAGGTTTTCGAAGATGCAGAATTGGAGGCATTACTTCATGAAGACTCGTGTCAAAATCAAGAAGAATTGGCAAGCTCATTAAGAGTAATAATAATATTCTATATGAGTGGGTATAGACAGCCCCTCCACCGCGACCAAACATTCTATTGTGGCTCTCATTTCAAAACTACTCAAAGACATGGGTATGACTGAGAAGCAAGGAAGTTTGGTGTTGTACAAGTTGAAATCAAAAGATGTTGAATGGTGTTTTTTTTTTGCTTGTGAGCTGGTTCTTGAAACATAAAGAAGAGATTTCTGCATCACTTTGTGCCTGGCGACCAGTGTAGGGCAGCCAAGTCGCCGTAAAGGCACTAAATAGCCAAAGCTATAACTCAAAAGTAAGCTGCAGAAAATAACTAAACACATTCGCTAGACGCTGTGACGTGGGACTCATTTGAGTTCCGGGTCACAGCAACATTTGTACTTTTACATACCAGCTCCCCAGCCATTATGTTATGTTTATGTTGCTGTGCCCTGGAACTCAAAGGACTAACCTTTACGTCACACTAGATGGAACCATCCAACAAAAACTTTAGAATGGTGTTAGATGAATTCATAGGAAAAGCCTAGAATTAGCTGCAGCACAAAATAACCTGGTCATCCACTGGGTGAAGGGACATAAAAACAGCAACGGTAATAAAATGGCAGACAAACTGGCACGCAAGGCCGCGGGCACATCTGTGCATGGCCCGGAACCCGCACTACCACCGAAACTGTCTGACATAAAAACATCCATTAAGGAGAACTCAATGACCGAACACCTAATTAGGTGGAGCGATTCAAAAGGAAACTTAGTCGGGAAACAGCTCATCAGCATAAACCAGAAAACAGCGGACTATTATAAAAAATTGTCAAGAGGAAACCTGAGGAGCATGGTAGGCATGTTAACAGGTCACTGCGCGCTCAGGAAACACTTACACAGACTCCAACTATCAGTTGATAAAGTATGCCGGGGATGCGGAAAGGAAGAGGAAACGGCGGAGCACCTACTTATGGAATGCACCGCCCTCTCCTCAAAAAGAGAACATATATGGGGTGAAAAATTCCCGAAATCACACGATATAAGAGGGGCACACCCCGGTGCGATCCTGAAATTCATCCAAACACTTGGATGGCTAGAGAGCGCACCGGAGTAGATGACCTCTAGGCGAGAGGGAGCATAAAGGGCCCATTGGGGCCTACATGCTGCCGAATTTATTTCGAGCCCTCCGCCGAAAAATCCAAAATGAATTCATTAAACCCTAGTGAATAAAAGATGGTAAAATGAAGAGACATGCCTCGTAATGAGACTACTATAGCCGAAACTCGACATAGCTAACAGCAAAAGATTGATAGCGATAAGTAGAATCGATATGAGGATGGCGGTAGGCTCATCACTGGCCACTGACACCTAGGAAAACAGGCAAGTCATGAGAATGACGCATCGGAATTTTTGCAAGGGCTACAAAGATAAGGAAGAAGAGACAATTCTTCATTTCCTTGGTGAATGATCTGCCCTAAAAGGGAATAAAGGTCCTAGAACCAGCTCACATTAATGGGTTGATGGACCTTGTACCACCGAAGATGGGAGGCCTAGTCAACCACATTACGAGCTCATACTGGGTGAGAAATGGCCAGAAATGGCGAAAATCAAGGAACTACCTGTCTCGGCACTGCTAGCCTCTTGATAAGGTAGGCTGGCTGTGCTGATACCTTATAGGGAGGAAGCATTAGGGGCCTAATGAGACCTATGTGTGCCTGCACATCATGCTCACCTCCCACATAACTGTAGCTGTTCTGTGATAACACAATGGGCCTTAATTGCTCACATAGTCCATATGTGAGCAATTGTAGCGTAACCTAACAATGCAATCTCACTAAACAAAATATTCCATCAACATTAAAACATCATTAAACGTTACTGTAATTTCCATGGGATGTATTTCATGACCATTTTGCTTATTAGTTAGTTCATAATCATGATGATGCTCATTAGTTAGTAGCTTTTTTATGGATTTATCATATCAAACCTATTATTCATATAATCCATTAAAGCAATATTATTCTGCACATTTTATTGCACTGGAAATTAAGTTGTTAATTAAGATTTAGAAATAGTGCTCGATAATTAAGGGTTAATATTTTTTCTTATTTTTTGTAAAATGTAAAATATTTCATCTTCCATTTCATATTAAAAAATACCGGGTTATTCACGCTATACGAAACAGAGTATTTGGACAAAGTACAGCACTTTTTAAAATTTTGTTTTCAGGGGTGTGTATTTTCATGTTATACAGGGTGTCCCAAATACCATAAAAATATCAAAGTATAATAATATATAGGGTGTTCCATTTACCCTATATATTATTATACCTAATAGTTTTTGAAATAATTGGAATTTTGTTAAAATCTAACCTAATTTTTAAATATCAACCATTTGAGAAGTATTTAGGTTATGTAAACGAAATTTTCATTCATATCTAGCAATATTGTATTTCATTCTTCAATTACAAAAACCTTAAAATTTGTACAGAGTGGCCCAAAATAATAAAACTTACTAAATAAGAACTTTAAGTTGGTCAAACTTGTTCTTCTTTTTTAATGGAATGCTATATTTTTTTAATATTCTATTAAATAACCATTATAATTATCTATCAAAAATTTCCTTTACCTCTAACCTCTAAGTCGAGTTGTTTTTGCAGAAAATGCAAAAAATCGAATCTTCACATCATTTGGGGTTTTCTCTCAGTGTATTGTTACATTTCTATAAATATAAATGGTAATTAGTAATAAAAATAAATTATTGGGTGATGTGGAATAGAGGGTCTACATTTTATTTGATTTATAAATCCACAAAGGCACAAAATGGCATGGAGTGAATTTGTAAGCTAAAGTGACAGATCAATAAAACATTTGACATTTCTAAATTCCATAGCCAACTAAAATTATTAAAATATTAATCAAAAATGCACCCCAAATGACATAAAAAACCAATTATATTCCTTTTTCGCAAAAACTAAATGTCTAACTAAGAGCTTCGAGTTATAGGAAACTTTTGATAGGTAATTAAAACGTGCATTTAATTACAAGTTAAAAAAAAACATGTCATTCCGTTTGAAAAAATCAAGTTTGGGCAACTTAAAGTCCTTGTTATTATTTTAAGTTTTTAGGCCACCCTGCAAATATTTTAATATTTTAATAATTAGAAAATAAAATATGATTGCTTAACTTCACTGGAAATTTCCCGTAACTAACCTAAATACTTCTCATAAAATAAGAATTTGAAAATTAGATGGGATTTTAAGAAAATTACAACTATTTCAAAAACCGTCAGGTTTAGATACTTATTACCTTAATGAAAAAAATAGTTATTTTGATTGATGTTCAAAATAACTATTGCTATTTTTTTTATTGATCTAAAAATATAATATATAGGGTGTTCCATTTAAAAAAAATCAAAACTTTGACTTTTATAGTACATGGAACACCCTGTATAATACGAAAATAATTTTAGAAACTAGTCCTTATAGACTGCTATACAGCCCTAAATTAAAAATTTGAATAAGTGGTGTACTTTGGCCACAATACTCCGTTTTATATAGGATGAATAACCAAGTATATTATGACGGCAAGATAGATTTTACTCTGGTCGATAGTTTAGGACAAACACTTTAATTCTATTGTGTTTGTAAAAATGTATGTAAATTTATTCAGACAATTACATACATTTTTACATATTTGTATATAAAGGATGTCCTGTTGATGGTGGGAAATGGCTTCACCTCAAATTCCTGCGGCCTAAATATTATTTTGTTTAAATTTGAAGATGAATTTCGGCTTAACGGCTAACTTTTGTATTTAGATAAGTTCAGTTGAATCATCATATTTTTGCTCCGGAAACCTGAAGTTAATCCATTTTCCAACATTAACAGGGCAACCTATATATATATATATATATATATATATATATATTTTATGATTAGTTATTAGTAATTGTGGCCTCTACTTAGTTTAACGTTAAGTTAGTTTTTTGTTAAAAAGAAGCAATTTTTCTTATTTCGTAAAAATAAAATAAAATAGAGATGAATTACACTTTTGCAGTTATTTAAATTATAATAAAATTAAACAAGGAAAAATTACTACCAATCGATCATGCCCTTTTTCCAATTGCAACTTTTTTAATTTCATAAAAATATTGAGTACATTACTTTTCATGTCGAAAACAAAAATGAAATTTTCCTTTCATCGGCAGGAGAATATTACATGTAATATTCAAAAAAAAAAAAACAAAAAAAAATTAGTTAAATAAAAAGAGCCGTATATATATTATATGTGCTATCAAAAACAACCGTGTTAATTTATGTACACATATAAAATTTATTCATTTTCTTTAATAAAATTCAACGTATCATCATTAATCAATTTCTTTCTCCATTTAATAACAAAATATATATATTTATTCATATCATATTAAAACGTAAGCACGAATCAATTAACCAAATAATAAAACAGAATCTCGTTATAGAACAAATCAATTTTTTTTTCGCACAGAATTAATCGAATTAAAGTTTGTTTAAAGTCGATTTGTTTTTAATGAAAATTAATCCAGTAAAAAAAAGGATTTTTAAAATTACTTATAAAAATACAGAATCACTTTTTTTATAGGGAATGTATATTGTGAAAAGTAAATTTTATTCAACAAATTACCTGTGCTAATGTTAATCGATTTATTGTTTTCAATCTAAAAAAAGGATAGATTTATGAAATCGTTCATTTATTGTTGAATAATTAATATTATTGTTTTTATTATTAACACATGCTTATTGAATTTGTTAATCGCAGAATAACAAATTGTTAGTCTGCTACTGTCAGTTTCATGATGCATTTATTTCTATAATAAAACAGAATTAAAGTTGTAGTTTAGTAGAAAGAGGTAGTAATAAACTAAAGAAGAAATAATCTTAAAAAAAAAAAACAAATAAGAGACACCAGTGCCTTCCAAAGGTACAGACTAGAATGTCTGAGTGGGAGAATTCGAAATCTTGGAGTCCAGGGACTCCGTGATGGAAATATCTCTTGCTCGAATTCAATTAAATACCATATTTCATAACTAATATAATTTCATTTTTTAATACATTTGTTTATAGTTATTCATTTTTATAATATATTTTTGTACAAAATAAATAATTATCATTACAACTGCATCTAAAAATAATTGTTACAATTTAATACGCTCGCATTAGAGCAGTGTGCGAGACAAGCGGGCGTTCCAAGGGCAGGCATATGTATGCATCTGGGAGTCCTCCCCACTCAGACATTTCAGCCTGTATCTTTTAGTAGGCACTACACTTACTCGTAATTTAAGAATTTAATAATATGAATATGTACAGTCGATTCAATTCAAATGTGAAAGACAAGATTTAATGATGTAATTTACACATTACCGTAAGACCGATTTGAAAAAAAGGCAATAATAAAAGTAATATTTTTTTGATCTCAATATTCTACCCTCTTTTTGTAATACCACTGGTCAAAACCAGAATTACAGGAATGCATTTCAGTAATAAATACTGTGACAACCAAAGAGAGTTCACATTTGGGTTGCATCAACTGTACATTTTTAATTTTAATTTTTTTTAGTAATTAAGTGGAAAAATATCAATCTACATTAAAAAAGAGCAAATTAATATGTGTTACTGCAATTCACTAGTTCTTGTCAGATAAGAAAATTGTAAAATATAATGAAATAAATGAGCAATGAATGAAATGTTATTTAAATGTAGAATTTAGTGAAATTCTTCAAATTTTCATTGAACACTTTTTTCTAAAAAAAAAAAATAGTGTAGATTTAAAATAGATATAAATAAATGTTTTCATTCTAGTTCAGAGGCTAAAGCCTATGTGGGCGTAGCATACTTGCTGCCCTCCCTCCCCTAAATCCTTAACAATTAATAAAGATAATTCATTTTTAACTTTAATTCTGTAAATTAAAACAGATTACTATTAAAATATTTGATTTTTGTTTCAACCATAAAGCGGTTTCAATCAATTTTTTATATAACATATGAAACAAATATTTAGGAACATTTTTTATAAATCTTTAATTTTAACACACTACAATCAAATTCGTATAAAAGTATTGAAATAATACTGTTGCTTTCTTTTTTACTAACTTATCCCGCCCCTAAAATTTTGTTTCAAGTGTTATAACATTCTATACAAAATCGACTTTATTTCATTAATTCAATTAATCCTGCCTAATAATTTCAAAACAAAGTGCTCTCAACTAATCGTCAAAGCCTGAATGCATCAACTATCACTCAGCGCGTGTCTTTAAAAAAAGTGCTTGTTTTTGTACTCGGTTTTACTTATATCTGAATTAGTTTTTTATTACTTTTCGTATGGTGTGTGTTTATGAGTGTGTTTGCAAGAGTAGAATTTCTCGTCACTGGTTTTTTGCATTTGTTTCGTTTTACGGTATTTAGCTGCGCGTCTCGCGGTTTCTCTCGGAATCAAGCCTTCAAATAAAAGTAGGCGAGGAGGCCGCCCGTCAGCGCCAGCGCCCCCGTCACCATTAACGGTTTATAAAGAGACCTCTTGAACTGCGTCCACTGTTCGTTGGCCTGCTGCCGGCGCTTCATGTCCCTCACTTGGGCGGCCAGCTGTTCGTTGCGCTCCGTCCGTTTCCTCTGTCTCAGCTCGGATGACGGCGACGTGTTCCTGTTGGATCGGAAATCATTAATTATTTTAACAACGCACTCAACCAAAGTTTAATATTAATTATAGATGGGCAAAGTCGATCTTTTTTGTTATTACAAAATTAAGTATATGGCAATTTGATTAATGTAGCATATTCTATTAATATCAGTAATTGTTCCCTATGGAAAACATCAATTCATTGTTACGTATAGACTTTATTTATTTAAAATTGCATACTTAGAAATACCCGATTATTAATATTACTCGATTTTGCCTAACACTAATATTATTCAATTGAAATTACTTAACATTATAATAGGAATTATTAAAAGAAATACTCTTCTATTATTGATTAGAAAATAATTAATTAACTATTTTTTTTCTATTGATTTGCAATTGACTCACAATGTACAATAAAAAATTAAAAATCAATTGAAACAACTACTTCCCAGGCAAATACCCACTGGGCATTAAATTATACAATAGATATTTTCAATTTTTTCTTTTAAAAAAATGGAAAGAGATAGTAAAGGAAACCAGAATCTATTTTATAAAGTGGGTAGAGTGCTATTGAAGATGAGAAAGGTGAAATACTAACAAAGGAAAGAGATATAATGGAATGCTGGAATAAACATTTTCAGAAGTTACTAGTTAGAAAAAGAGAGTGAGCAGAAGAACCCAGAGAATCAACCACCAAATAGGACAGAAACAGGATTAGGAGAACTAAACACGGATTCAAACATAACAATAGAAGAATTAGAAGAAGCAATAAGCAGACTACACCTCACACTGAGAAGTAGAGAGGAACATATAACAATGTTATATAAGACTAAATAAATAAATAAGCAGACTAAAGAACGGAAAAGCAGCAGGCAAGGATGAAATAACATCAGAGATGGTAAAAAATATGGGAAATAGCGGAAAACAATTGCTACTAAAGCTATGTAATTCATTATTTCAGTATGGACAAAAGAAGTAATACCAAAGTAATGGGAAATAGGGCTAATAGTACCAATACTAAAAAAGGAGACAAGACAGGCTGTAACAACTACAGAGGCGTAACACTGTAATGCTCATGCATGAAACTAGTACAGCAAATCCTAGAAAAAAGACAGAGAGCAAGTTGAACTGTCTCTGTCAGTGGTTTCAGGAATGGCAAATGCACCCAGGACCATATATTCTCTATTAAGGACATCATGAGCAAAACATTAGCAAGGTCAGAGTCAGTTTACTTAGCATTCATAGACAAGGAGAAGGCATTCGATGAGAGAAAAGGTTTGGGAGAGTCTTAGAGTCGGAATGTGGACCAAAAACTATTCAGAGTTATAAAAAGTTTGTACAAGAAACAAGAAATTGTGTAATTACTACAAACAACAAGTCCGAAATATTTATCAATATAGAAGGGAGGCAACCTCAGCCCACTACTTTTTATAATTAATATGGATGATCTAATTAAGCTGGCTAGGCAAAGAACAAGGCCACGAAATATAGGATACCGAAACTTGGAAAAAACTAAGCTTAGCGGAATGTACCTTTGCAGAAGACCTAGCTATAATATAGAAGAATACTGTAGACCTAGAACACAATCTGAAAGTATGGAATGATATACTGGAAAGGAATGGAATGAAAATGAATAAGAAAAGCAAAATTATGGTAGTGTCAACATAGAGCAAGTAAACAGCTATCAATACTTGGAAGTAACAATTGAATAAACTGGAAAACAAGAAGCAGAAATTAACAGAAGACTACTGAGAGCAAATACAACTTACCATGACCTGGATAACATACCATTAAGCAAGAAAGAAATAACAAAACAAACAAAGATGAAAGTATACAGAGCAGTGCTCAAACCTATCCTTGCCTACGGATCCATGTTTTGCATCAGTAGGCAAGCAAAGAAAAAAGTAAGATTATGGCAGCAAAAATAACAGTCCTAAGAAGAGTGAAGGGAATAACAGAGAGATAAGATACGGAGTGACCAGACAAGACCGGAGCTTGGCATTGAATCAATCGAAGTATACATAGAAAGGAGACAGCTTAGATGGTGGGGACACATGAACAGAATGAGTGAAACAGCACCAACTAAAAGAATATGGAAAGCCAAAGCACAAAGGAAGAGAGGAATATGGCAAGTTACATGTGGGACAACATAATAGTAAAAATACTGGAGAAAAAGGGAAAGTTATGGAAGGAAGCAAAAGAAAAGTCAACGGATAGAAAGAAGTGAAACAAATTAATTAAGGGCCAAACCACCCTACACCCTGAGGATTGGTAGGGATACATGGAGTCATTTGCAGCAAGAGTGCAGGGAAGTGCGTGGGAAATAGATGGGAGGATAGAAGAATGGATGAGAAAAGATGGGGCAGGTGTAGATTGTGGTTAGATTGGGATTGGAAAACATGTGGGGGAAGTGAGTGATAATAAATAAGAACCCCCATTTTTTATTTAAAAAACAAATACCAGGGATAAAAATACATAAGACAGACAGCGCTGTATGTCTGTTAACAAATAAAAATAATATTTCAATAAAATCTTATGTATTTTTATCCCTGGTATTTGTTTTTTAAATAAAAAATAAAAATAAATAAATTTAACATAAATAAAAAGTTAGTGGTCTCTCTCCATCGGAACGTTTAATTAAATGAAATACTAAAAATGATGTCCTTAAACTTGAATGCACATATTGATTCGTGCTACGAATCCCTATGTACACCTCACAAGCACATTTGGTGTAATTGCGGTGCAAGCATTCCTTATCCATTGCGTCATGTTTTCCTGAACAGTCGATGTTTCTTGGTAAACCGCATTATTTAAAGAAATACCTCGCATTTTACGAAAGAATAATTTGCTAAAACCACATGTGTTGACGCTCTTCTAAACTTGCATTGTATTCAAGTTCAAGGATGTCATTTTAAGCATTTAATTTTATTAAACACCTTGATGGAGAGATTCCAGACACTAAAATTTTATTAATGTTAAATTTAATTTTTGTGATTAAAGCATCATGTGTTACGAACAAAAATAAATCTTATTTATTTAATCCCTAGAATATGATTCTTGAATAAAAAAAATAGGGGTTCTAATTTGAAATTTAAAAATTTAGGAAACATTAATTTTTTCCCATATTTTTCGAATATCATATCACCGCTGAAGCACAAAAGATGTTTTTGTTACAACAAATTATACAATAAAGTTTCCCAAAACCTAAAACAATTAAAATGAAAAGCTTCACATGTCATTTGCGTTCTTTGTTACTACGTGATGAGCTTTGAATTTACAAAATCAATTCGGGATTATTGACGTCAAAATATGTTTGTACCTTATCTTACAGGTTGTAATTATATTTGTTTCATTTTTCGTAGGATTCATAGAAGATCAGTAAGAGATTAAGCTGAGTGAACTTCGCCTACACTCGTAAGATTTCATTCTTTTTTTTTTCTGTGTGATAAATAAAGGCATTATTATTATTTTGATTTGTCAGGTTAAATGATACACCCGGTATAATAAACTATCACTTTCTACTGACATATCAAAACTAGATTATTTTTTAACATTAGAAGAATAACATGTGACTCGATATGGAATTATCCATAAACGTTACCACATCCATTAACAATGACCGTTAACTTGAGATAATAGTCAATCATTAAGTTCTACAGGAAATAGAGCCGTGACATTTGGGTTTGTTGGCCTAAATTGTGTATTACTCACATGAACTTTTACCAAATAAAAAATTAAGTTCCACAATGTTTTACGGATAATATATTTGTTCTCACAAACCCTACTGTAAAGCATTGATGTGCAAACGTTTTTTTTTTTAAATTTCAACGCTGTGTGACACTTAAGTGTAGAGTGTATAACAAAAATCGATGACGAAGTTGGTGTTGGAAGTCTTGAGTCATGACTGTACTAAGATCACACGCGTGAAATGCTGGTTGCGGTCAATATGACAACCTACTTTGTGTGTGATTTTAGTTCAGACATGACTTTAGATTTCCAATGCCAACTTCGTCGTCGATTTTTGTTATATGCTCGATATAAATATTACCTTTAAGTAGATTATTTCTTACCCATGAATTTATTTATTTAACCCTACACCCAAATGGGTAGAAGGAGTTATTGAATATATACATACTATTTATAGTTTCCTAAACAAATAATATTGTGAACTTACGATTTATCATCAGGCACCAGTTTTTCCGTCCTATCCGATTCTGGCTCATTGTCACCTGCACTGTTGACCTCATCCTCGTCTTCTCCAGGAACTGTCGGAAGTGGTCCTTTTGGACAACTATTTAACTATAAAAAAAATTAATACACTTAAGTATATTTAAAACAGAGTTTCTGTAACTAAGGAAATATTGTTTTTGTTTGTAGAAATTTTGAAGTGATTTTAAACTACTCATTTGTATTAATGAAGCTGAAGCGCCAGTAACAACTGGAAATTTTAATACTCTATATTATTTACATTTAGGAAGAATGTTGTTAATGTTTTCTTTGAATGTCTTCTACTATCCAACTTCACTTTGTTGTAAAAGAGATGCTGTACAATATGCATTACCTTTACAACTTATGACAGAACCAGTTATTGTTAACCATTAATAATCGCTGACTGTAAAAATATTTTTTTGTCTTCATAATATTTAAAATGAGTTTATCCCAAATGCATGGGAGGATGCAATAATTAAATAGAATCAGCGGGGTATGTACTTCACGATTGCCTGGTGCTGTCTAGGTTGAGAAGTTCTATGAGCAGGGAGAAGCCCTAAAATCGCAAAGGATCCAATTGACCCACGACCAAATTCTAGAAATTGCCAGGATGGTAGAGTAGGTCTAGCACTAGGATGGAAGGCACTGAGGCCTGAAGTTATGGCCTAAGTGAGGGCAGCTCCCATTCCTAAATCTTTATCCAAAACATATGTTTACCGACTCTACCTAGGCTCAATCCGATTATCAAAATCCATTAACAGCCAGTTCGTTTCACAAGAATAACCTTTTGTTTATTGTTTCTTGTGAAACTTATTAGCCAGAATTTTAATAACCCGAGAAGTGCAAGTCAGTAATCACATAACATGGGCCAGCCTCTACATTCTGTGAAAAAATCGTGGAATAAGGTTAGGTTATAGTAACAGCTATTAGCTCACTTGTTGGCGCGTTGTGTTACCACAATAGGTGAAGGTGTTTTCCCTCCTACAAACTTCTAAAACCACTTGAAGTCTTTGATGTATTTGAATAAACAACCTACAATCTTGCGTACAAGGTCTGTCAATCCATTAACCCAGAAAATTAATTCTAATCCCTTTCAAGGGTGGGCATTGACTAAGGAAGTGCGTCAAGCTTCGGCCATATTTGTCTTGTCATTTTCTCGTCTCTTATTTGCTACGGTTTTATTGTATTTTTCTGACACCATCTTAAAGTTTTTGTAAGATGGTTCCATATGGCTAATTTATCAGCTATTAGGTTAGGTTTTTTCCTCTGAAGAAATTGGGGTATAAACCCAGAAAAAGGACCACAGCACACTGTTCGGTTAATGATGCCGTTCTCCTGGGATGTTATTTTCACAAACTTTTCTTAAAATTGTTTATACATTTTTTTTGTGTGTATATATTGCATTTTTCTTTTGGACCAGTTGTTTTGAGTTAATTGCTCTTCCTGAGCTAGGATCATAAAAGGAATACCTTCCCTCTTTAAATAAACAGGATATTCAAATCTGCATTTCGTTGTCATTTGTTGGATCAATGCTGTCGCATTACTTTTTTTCATAACCTACTGTAATTGGATTATCTTTTAACAACTTATTATAATAATCAATGTTACTTTAGTCTTACAGGAATCAGTTAAAAATAATCAAAAAGTTACCTCTTTTTCACTATCACTATCCTCGTACGTGAACTCGCTCAATGAGGTGCTGTTGGGTATGTTGGGCAGGGGTCGATCAATCGGTGGTCCGTTTGTGTTTCTGTTCAAGCTGTCCAACCTGGGAGGTGGCAGGGGCGGGGGATCCTCATCGTCCGAACTGGGCGCTTCTTCCACCTCCTCCGTGTTGTTACTTATTATTAGATCCGAATTACAATTCTGCAATTTACAGCATAAATTACAACTTGTTATTTATTTTGTTACATAATCTTACTCTCTTTTTCCAAAGAAAAATATTCAGGATGTAAATAAATACTCTGTTCTATGAAGATAGGAGAGGAGGGGGAGGAGGAGGAGGAGGGATAATTCCATTAACTATATCTAGCTATTTCATCTTGTTGTCTTTGTTTCTCTTTTTATGCATAAAAAATATAAAACATTTAGTAAATGTAATTATTTATAAATTTTGTAATTCAGAGCAGTAATGGGCAAAATCGATAATTTCAATAAAGAAATACAAAACAATCGATAATTTTTTAATGAAAGATTTGACATGCAAGGGAAAAGTGATAGAACAGCTTAAAGAGTTTGAATACTTAGGATTTTTGTTTAGAGAGAATGATTCTCCAGATTAGCAGATTAGCGCAACTGAGGGCAAGGCAGGCTTGGTATGTAATGAAAGAAAAATGGGGTAAGTGGCTCGGCAGAAATGTGAAGTTGGCGAGCAATCTGAGGAATGCATGTGTTAAGTCGATAATAATGTATAGAGTGGAAGTGTGGGGAAAGAAAATGTATGAATGTATTGAGAGAGAGCAGTATCCTCTTGATCAATTTGTCTTTGAGTTTCCAAAAACCATAATACTTTTTGTTTAACTATAAGAGGGAAAGCATTACAATAAGCCAAATGGCTGCAGTGCTTAGACTACCTAACCCTTACTTTCTCTCTGATC
The DNA here is from genome assembly GCA_963082785.1 of Philonthus spinipes. Taxonomy (NCBI): domain Eukaryota; kingdom Metazoa; phylum Arthropoda; class Insecta; order Coleoptera; family Staphylinidae; genus Philonthus; species Philonthus spinipes. Next base: position 14,768,774 of record OY720309.1, on the reverse strand, counting down.
CCCCTAAAAAAAAGGAATGTGTGGTATGTTGGGAGGTACTACAATGGGCCAGAGGTTATGGCCTAAGTGGGCGCGGTGTTTGCTGCCCTCCCTCTCCTAAATCCTTAATGTAAGGGGGTACAAGAGGAATGGACAGAATGAAATGGAGGGGTAGAATGTGAGAGGATGGAGCTGGTGTAAAAATGGCATGATGAGGTTAGCGTGGAAGAGAAGTTTGAATTAGTTTTTGATATATGTATATACAAAGGGTATGCCAATAAATTTGTATTTACTTCTACACCGAATTGAGGTATTTTCCAGTTGAACTTTCATTAACTTTTGTATTTTTCATATAAATTAGTTAACTAAATAATCGATTTTGCCCATTACTAATTCATAGTGTAAAGGATTCGTTAATTATTTGATAGCCATTTATTTATTTTCTGAAAGACAGCCCTGATTATGGAGGAAATCATGCCAAGCACCTAAGAAAGGTTGTTTACTTTTACTGCATGTAATATAAGTGTATCAATTCATATGTTGGCACTTTTTTTTAAATAAAAAAAAAATGTAAGACTTTATATAGTCTTACAATTTTGAATGAAATTGAAATTCATTAAGGTTAATCGATTTAATGATTACCTTTTGAAATACTATTTTCTTACCTCTTTGTCATCGCATGACTCCGATAGTTTCTTTGCTCCCTCTATAATTGCCAGATAGGAAAATCTTAGTTGTTCCGGTGTCTGAATTAAGCCCATCCTGTACCTTCTCAGCTCAAGCAGGATCTCTTTGACGTCCACTGAGTTCGAACCATTTTTCTCAATCTATAGATATAATGTTGAAACATTAAATTCTGAGTAAGCTTTGTTATACTTTGGCAATTGGTATATTGTAACCATTTAACCCAGTAACATTTGTAAATTTGTAATTTCAAATTAAGGGACAATCACAGCATTTATACTACGATCGATCCCATCAGGCCCTGAAATCAAACCAAGGACCCCTAGCATATCAGCCTGATGCTTAACCTGTGCACCACCGGAATGGTTAAAATACAATTTTATCTTTATATAACTGAAATAATAATTAACAGCAAAAATTATAAACTTTATTTTTAACTCTCCATTAGTCTACAACTGACTAGCCTTTTAAAAATCACAACAACTGGAATCATATATTTTTTATCTTTAACCTTCAAAATCCAAACAAATTAAATTAAAAATATGTTTTTTTACACAAAAGCCAATGTCAATAAACAGAATATTTCAACTCATGTAAAGTACAAGTAGAATTTTACTATAATAGTTTTTTTTTTTTTATTTATTCCTTTGCCTATCTACCTTTCGGTGTAAGGCTTACTATAATAGTGCTGATTAAAAATGGTCTACATTAATGGAGGGTTGATTTGGGTTCTAAGCACTTTGTAGGAATGTCTAACATTTATGTTCAACATATAAATTACCTAGTTTTATATATAAGGGGTGCCTCAAGATAACTGTAATTAGAATACGCTTTAATTTTGTCATAGGTAGTATATTGGATGTATTCCGTATTAGGTAATTGTACATTGATCAGGTATGAGCTCTTTTTGTGTTCTGAATTGAGTTTATGCAAATACGTCAAAACGATGCGGAACACTCCTATGCTGCGTTATATTCACTTCAGTTGCGGTATTAAACATTATTTTTCTATCTGCATAAAAAAATGTACTAAGTATTAAGATAAATGAAAGATTTGTATCTTACTTCACTTTTGCAACTTCTCCTTCAATGCCAAATTGAGATTGCAAAACATGGCAAAATAGTAAGTAATATTATTAGGCTTTATAATAATTAGTTGTACGAGGATTGAAAAATACCCTTTTCTATTGATAAACAATTCTGAATTTCGTCCACTATCAATTGCACTAATTACTTTTGGAAATCTAACGATTTCATAAAAAAATATATTTAACATCATTTCTATCTCTCGTTGACATGTATATACATTGTGGTTTTAGTGCTGCTATTCATTCGGTCCTTTTTTTATCAATTCTAAAGAATTGATAATAAAGGAGGATTTGTAAAAATCAATATTATCAACAAAAGTTGACGAAATGAGTCAATAGCGAAGAAACAGAGAACAGAGGGCAATGATAATGGAATTTATCTTTAATGGCATGATTTCTACAAGTAAGTAGCTCAATATTTCCATCAATTAGTGATAGTAGTTCTGTAAATATTTTTTTTGTTTATTAATCATTTATTTTTCTTTCTCATCCTAGATTTCAGATGGATTTTTTTTAAATCACTCAAACTATTGAATGAAGAAAAACTTAATATTGATAGTTTTTATAATTAATATTATCATTATTTATAAATAAAGATTTATTTTTCAAAAATCATCTCACTTTAAATATTTCATAATTATGCGTTGATTAATCAAAGTCTGAGCATAGATTAATCAAGTCAAGTGACTTGATATGTTAACAATATATATATATATATATATATATATATATATAATCTAAAATCCCCATCTACCATAATGGTGGTGTAGCGGTGAATGTTAACAATATATATGGGGCAATTAGGTATGTTAAGTTTAATGTGTACGTTTTATTTATCACAGTCTATGCAGATTTTATAAAAGATATATATTTATAGAATGTGAAATTAATTAACATCTTTTACGTTAAAATTAATATTTTCCATTTAGAATTAGCTCTAAAAATGGCTTTATAAAACAAAAAAGTGGAATTAATGTAACACCAAAGTATGGCTAACTAACGATGAGTTAAATATGGCTGAAATTTGTACAACACATGATGCACTTAATGATATGTTAGTGTATCGCTAAAGTTGAAGAAGTTTTATACAACCGGGCTAAGGTGTTTCAGTAGTAGATTAATTAATGATTAATTATTAACATACGAGCACCAAACAGGAATCCACCAGGCAAAAAGTCCCGGACCGTCCGATGCCAGCAGAACAGTGAACAATAGCCGGGCCAACATCCTGCTCGAGGACCCCCGCCTCTCGGACCCTCTTCAGGAACTCCAAAAACGCAGTAGGCGAAGTGGGCACCCCGAAATCCGGCCACGTCGTGTAATGGAACTGAATGATCTCCCTACTCTCCCCACTATCCACATCCGTCAACTTCAACGTCCTAGTCAAATAATATGAATGGTCCTGATTCTCCAGATACTCGACCGTCAACCCGACGTCCTCTAATTTCATCGCGTGGTCTTTACCGATTTTGGCGGGCCAGTACTGGAAGCACTTTTCCTGCTTCTTCTCTATCAGCTTATTGAGCATTAGGACGGCTTTGGTGCGCTGCTCCCAGGCCATCAACCAGAAGTGGCCGACAGTGTTTGCCAAGGGGCCCTGGGTAAGGATGTAGCTGCGGTTCGCCTTGTCCACTTTAACTAAATTGGCGTTGATGTAGTCGGTGGAGCCCTTCTTGAGGACTATCCGGCTGTGGTCGTAAGGGCTCACATCCCTGTATCGGTTCAGTGTTTTGTTCTGGGGTTTTACTGCTTCGGATGACGCGAAGTTGTTGTTCGAGCTTTGCGATCGAATTTTCTGAAAATGTATTAATAACAAGAAAATTAGTTCAAGTCAATAATAAACAACAGAAAAAAACAAGAGGAATATATGTTGTTGTTTTATCTTTAATTGATGAAATTATAACTGTCTAGTTACAAAAAAAAAAATTCTCAAAAAAATTCATAATATGATTATTCAGGACCTTCATTTCAAATGGAGCCACTTTAAATAATTCTGAAACAAACATCAATATAGGTATGGAAAAAAAAGAGGGAACTTTAAAAATACTATTTTCTGAATTTTTATTTTCACCCTCAGCCACCTCAAATTCATTTCAGAAGGAACATTCCTGTATAACTCTTGTTCTAGGGTTTTGGAAAAACGACGTCAATTTTAGAATTGAAAAGGGTTTTTCAAAATGTAGATTTCACCCTCTTATCCCACTTCGTAATTTTAAATTACACCCCCATGAGATGTAATACCTTATTTTAAAGAGCTTTCAGTTTTATAATTTTTTTTTTTCAGTTCATTTTCCTTAACTTATGGAAGAATAAATTAAAAAAAAAATAATGTTCGTATGTTTACTATTTAAAAAAAAAACCAATGACCCTCCGACCTCTAACACTTCTCGGCTCTTATAAACATTTCCATCAAGCAATTGTAAAATCGCCTGAGTCACACACAATTTACTTTCTCCGCGACGATTAATGTCGATTAATTAAGTGCATAAAGCCACACCCACAATAATGGAACTGCATTCTTGCCGAGTATTTTTATTATTGTTTATCTAGATTATTATAATTTTTATTTTGTTAGCAATAGATGAAATTATAAAATGGAATTATCTCTCTTTTTTTTTTCTCATTCTTGGTAAAATGTGATTAATGTATACACATAATTTCAATTGAAAACACTCGAATTTAATTGAAATTGTAGGAATGATTACATTGCAATTTAAATTAAAATTATAAAAATCATTCGATTACAGCCTGAATTTTGTTTAAATCAGCAAAATAATTTGCAAAAAAACTGCAAATTATTTTGCTGATTACATTGGTTTCATTTGACAATAATAAAAATAATTCTTTAGTATAGAATTTTCCTTTTATAAAACATGAATATTACAAATATACATATATATGTTATTCTGATATATACTTAAAATATAACAATGAACGAACAATGTTAATGGTTAAATTAATTAGAATAGAAGCTGGCCAGGACGACCAAGATACAATTAAATATTACTATAATACCATTAAATATCACTTGGGGCTATTCCATATTAAAAATGTTAAGTTTAACGTTTGTTATTTTTAACTTCACATTCTATCTATATGTGGATCTATCACAAAAGTTTCTTAGACTGTGATTATAAATAATTACACATTAAATGCGTTTCCCCTAAAGAATGGCCCCGATTATTGTATTAATATTGGTAAAAAAGCTTCAAAGTCTACAGTAAACAAATTCCTCAATCCTTTTTCGAGTAGAGATGGGCAAACTGTTCGTGAACGACTCAATTGCCGGCTTACTAATGTGAACATTCCTATGTCAATTTGCGACTGATTGTGGATCCGCTCATGAAACCAGTTTGGAAAAGAGTTATACACTCATTAAGCGGTTCAAAAAAAGAGTGATACATTTACTAAACAGTTCGATAATTTGGATTCACACGCGTAACGGTTCAGAAACACACAACGAGGGTGACAATTTCTGCTTTTTAGAAACGCTTATTAAGCACTAGAGATGCGAGTTGGGACATGCGTGCAATCGACGGTGCGCAACACCTGTTAAAGTTGGCACATTCGCATTTGTCACCCGCAATGCTCCCACCAAAATGTGACAAGTTTCTGTTGTTTTTGCGTCAAATCCATGCGCATGGATGGATCGGCCGCGTTTTCGGTCCGTATATTCATAAATGTATCAATTATGCCGATCGTGGAAGTCTCAGTTTGTTTATGGAAATACGAATAAGTGTTTGTGTACATATTTTTTTTTCTCAATTAAAATAACATCATGCGGCCCGCGCATACTCGCGCTAAGGCAATGCACCGAAAACACAGCCGATTATGGGACATACAAAATGTGTGAAATGTGCATGCGCATAGACTTGGCGCAAAAACAACAGAAACTTGTCACATTTCGGGTGGGAGAATTGCGGGCGACAAATGCGATTGTGTCAACTTTAACAGGCGTTGGGCGCCTTCGATCGACACGTGTCCCAACTCGCATCTCTATTCAGCACAAATAAAAAATGTACAATAAACTATACAATTGAATTATGTGTTAGAAAAATGGATATTTTTTGCAATGTTTTATTATTTTAATTATGGTTTGGAACCATGAACCGTTTTGGCAATCGCTACTAACAATAAGTAATTTACGGTGTGTTGCTGCTTATGACAAGGGTCCCATTAGGAACAATACATCACTTATAGAAGAATAGCTATTGTGTCCAGAAAGCACAGGATAAATGTACCCCCTTCATGCTAAAAGAGAAAGCGCCGAGTTGGCTGGTTCTCTTCGCAAGGGGTGCATAAATTAGAAAGAGGACCTAAGCATGAATAGAAACGAAAATAAAGGAATTAACCTGCACTGCCACGTCTATCTTCCGGGTCACGACCATCGCCTTAGGAAAAAGAACTTCAAGAAGAACCCCCATAAATATTATTTCTCCACAAGAGTTGTGGATGATTGGAATGCCCTACCAGCGATCGTCGTCAACTCCCAATCAGTCAAGCTTTTTAGGGAAATACTTAGCCAGCACTTTCATTAGAACCTATTCTAGAGTGGACGATCTGTGATCCTGTTTAGCCAGACGGAATGGCAATTTGCACTGACCCATTGCATTTTTATAGGTTATAAGTTAGTGGAAGCACGCGCTATTGTAACATAAATAAAAGATTAAATTATTTTAAAACAATGCTGAACGAGTAAGAAAACAAACAACAACACGTCAATTGTAAATATTTTTATACTTTTTAAATTATACGAATTAAAGTTATTTTCAATAATTAAATGCTCCTTTGAATAGTAACAATCAATAACAAGGGGTTTAGAAGGTTTCAAGGCACAATTCGATATCAATGACAATGTTCTGTGTGATTAATGGCATACATGAAAGTCGACACATCAATGAAATTGCACAGTGGCTCAATTGTCTCATTATTTTCTTCAGCTATACATTTCCGTAAGTAGAAAACTGATTAACAACTCTAATAAATGAATAATGTGATCTTACTTTTTCAAGAAAACGATATTGGGAATTTATCCTGCTTTCACCATACATAAAAATCGTTTCAATTTTTTCTTGCATTATGGATTTGTGAAGTCCAAATGACAATGAAAGCAAACGAGTTTAGATACATACAATAAAATTATAAAGAAAAATCAGATCGAGCAGGGGACACTGCACCTCCTTGGAGCAGCCTTTATGATGTCCATGATGTCCACTCTTATGATCATTTCCTCTGAAATCAGCACCAGCCTTTTCTCCACAAAGGATTCTATGATTCCTAATGTCTTCATGTCACCGATTTCACCTTTATCCATATTTAATAGTTTGTTAATTTTGAATATAATGCATGTGCTGCCATGAGCTCACTGATCAATTGTGCGGAATCATAGCCGGCATTATCTGCAATGACTGTTGGGAGTTGCTGCAAGGCACGCCCAAAGACCTCCATAGTAACAGCTCTTTTCCAGCACTTTTGGCAGCTGCATTGTTAACCGCAACAGCCATTTGCATTTCACTGCACCCGCCTCCGTACACAATCCTGGAATTTTGAACAGTGACTGCTAAGACGCAGAGGGCATGGTGTAAGGATCGATCCGCCTCATCTCATTTGCGGCGTTGCACAACAAATCACAATCGTACAAGCTTCCCCTAGAGTGACTCCAGAGAATCTCAGGAGGAAATCCTCTCCAATCATGACTTCTTCGATTAAATCGCAGGTGCCACTTCTGGGTGGTCGAAAGTGGAGACTATTTCATTGCCGGTTACAAGAACCAACCTTTCGATTCTAACAAAAACGGCATGTTCAATTGCCATTACACTGGCATCAGCGAATAATTGTAGTTGTAAATCAACCTGTTGATGAAGACATTACAGTTTTAATAAAATCATGTCTATTTTTATCCCTAGAATCTGAAACTTCAATAAAAAAATATCGGTTACAATTGAAAATTTCAAAGATGGCCCTCACCCCAGCATCAGGGTGCTGAATTTAGAAAACGTTTAATTTTTGGTCTCAAAGTTCTTTCTCAATTGTCTCTATCTGACCCAAAGAACATTTATTATAGGTTATAAATGCACAAATTATTTGTTTAATTATTATAGATATCATGGTTAATAGATTGAGCACCATGACGGACACCGGTGTCCACTGGAGAAAGTTCCCTATGGGCCACGGCAGTCACCAATGTTTGCTTGAAATCTTAATGCATATCAATCTAGTTGGACCAATTTCTTTAAATATATTGATACTTATGTCTCCGCTACGGACTAGCACCATTGACTAGGTGACTGATAGCAGTTTTCTAACTGTTTTTTTTTTTATTGGATATTGGTAATTATGACCAATCCGCCAGAAAATAGTGTTTTACTGAAAATATTTTTATTGTATACCAGTGTCAGCCGTCATTTTTCTGGTATTTTTTTGTCAAAATTATAAAGAAATAATAGAAAGCCACACCTAACATCAATTATTCTTAGGTGGTAATAAAAAAAAACATATAGCCATGGTGCTCGACCTATCAAAAAGTGTTGTGCCACAGGATATGCTTTAAAATTTACGAACAAAATTTCCTTCCTTTCCTTCCAACTTTAATTATCAACAAATTGATTATTAATTTCTGGTCCATAGAGTTGTAAAGCTAACACCATGAACCTCACAAGAAGAAGAAAAAAAAAAGATTTATTTAACACAAACGCAATATATTTAATGCCACCTTAAATACAACTGCACTACAGCTTATAATGAAACTAATAAAAACACCAAACAAACACAGAAATTAAAATCAAAAGAGTGAATTGAGAAAACAATAATCAAATTGAAGATTTAATGAAATTCGTTTTCCTTGTTTGCTTAAACAGGACAAGTTCGCCTTTCTTTAGTGGACGAAACAATGATTCTCGGTCGTCTACCTTGTAGACCCAAATCGTTGACGATGCCACTTAAAATTAGGCAAAAGGTGCCGCTTGCATCGTCTTTAATTTATTATTCAAATTGAAAACACAAGTGAATGTAATTGTTTATCCCAAGCAGATTCTGATTCCCACCACTTTGACACTATGATTTTAAATTGTATCTCCAACAGGAAATTTTCGATAGATAATTAAAACGTGTAAGTCTTTATTTAGTAATTTTTATGTCACCTTATAAAAATGTTAAATCTTTAGTAATTCGGGGGTTGCGGTGGCTGAGTGGTCAAGGTGCTGTTCATGGCAATTCGGTCACAGTGGATATGCGAGATTGATTCCCGGCGAGGGCGGGTGTCTTCTTTCAGAGATTACTTGTTCTGGAAACCATGGGTGTTGTATTGTCGTTGAGTGTGTACATCTTAGATTTAAAAATTAAAATTATAAATCATCGAATTTTCGTTAGTGGTTGATTGCAAATTTTTTTTAATCTTTTACCCTTTTACCTTTCGGTATTGGACAATCCTATGCTAAGAAAAAATTGAAATTAAAACACTATCCATTGCTAAATTTCCCTGGAAATTTCACATACATAAAATAATCGATTAATTATTTTCAAATTCTTTTTATTTAATTTATTTTAAATAACTGCGACCAAGTGAATAACTACTATTTAATTATTGAAAATAAGGTTAAATTTTAACAAAATTAAATTATTAAAAAAAAACTACTGGGTTTAGGTAATAATAATCATAATAAAAATAACAGCTACTTTGATTATACAGGGCGTTCACAATGACAAGAAGAAATTTATTCGTGATTATTTTTGAGAAAAACGCTTAGACAGGTCGATTATTATTTTCAATTTTGCATCTTTTTCAATAAAAAATATATATACAGGGTGCCCATAAACAAATTCTGATATTTTTTAAATGGATCACCCTATATATTATTAGATATTTGGATTCCTCACTTTTCATATATATACTACCTTATACCTATCTTCAACTGTTTATAAAACATTGTTAATTGTTTAATGATGTTATGTCGGCCATTTGACATTTGTTAAATGGCTATTATTCTTATATTGTCATTTTTGTCTGATGTATTGCAATTGTCATTTAAACTTAAATGTGTCCCCTTACAACAGTTTATTTATTTATTTATTTATTTACAACCCAACAGACTCGAAAGTCCAATTACAGGGCTATATCAGTAATACATTACATTGATACAATACAAAGAAACTATAATATAACATAACATAAGAATACATTGATAATTAACTTAAGATGTAATTTGAATACATTCACTAAGATTATATTTAAAGTTGTTATGTATTTATTCATTTTTTTAATTGTTGACATAGAATTATGGAATAATGCCATTCGGCCCTATTCTCTATCAAAAATGCCATGTTTAACAGCACGCTATTCTTCAAGGATACGTTATATGGCTGTTTTGTATTGCGTACTGCGCTAAACCGTTATCTCAGTCAACGCTCAGCGCCATGACAGCCGCTAAAATCATTGAAAATAGCAGGCACCGAAATAGGTTAAGTTATCATAGTGTTTAGCCGCTGTTTGAGGTTATTTTCAATTCAAATTGTTTCTTATAGGTAATTTAATAAATATTATTGTATTTTTGGCTTATTCTCTTGCAAAATTGAGTTTAAACATTCGTTCTTTTTTGATAGTTTAAATTTATACTTCATTCCTTCAGGAATCTATAGAATGTGCATAAATTGAAGAGCGAGTGTGCCTTTTTATAAATTTTCCCATAATTCAAAACAGGGATTTTTTATATTAAAGATGTAATTTTTAATGAGGGCCCTGTGGGGGTTCAGAAATCATAGTGATTGTTGTTTTAGGTAATAAAACGTCAAACCCCTTTACTAATGATGTGAATAGCGAAATTTACATATCAAAATGGCTCAACAGTGCAATAAAACATTACTGCAATTTAATACAATCATATAACAATTTATAAACTTTAAATCAGAGGAAACCAAAGCACAAATTGATTTTTTTATGATCGCCTTATGAACATTTCAACTCCACACGGAAATACAAGTAATTTGCATTTGACAGATGCTTTGAGTACCTTTTTTTAATAAAGGACAAAATCGCACTGTTTATGGATGTTTGGTGCACTTTGGTTTTCTTCGATTGCATAGTTTACACACACACATTTTCCTAGGTTAGAATTCAACCATTCAACAGCCATTCGATGAGCGTAATGTTGAAATTTATCGGCCTTGTCTTACTAATTCGTCATATAACAACCTCTCTCTTTCTACCGACTCATCAAAACTATATTCTTTTTTAACACTTCAGGAGTAACATGTCACTCGATTCGGAATACGGAATTATCCAGAAACGTTGCCGCACACGCTATCATAGACTGCTGTCCTAACATAACTGTCAACCCTTAGGTTTAGCGTTTTCGATAAGGAATAGGGCCGATTATTTTCTAAACAGTTTCACAATGTATCACAGATGTTATCACAGCAAAGTAGATGCAAAAGCAATGTATCACAGATAAATGTTAAACATGCAATTAAAATAAGCAATTCACAAAGATAAAATAAGCACTACACATAGATACCGACAGATTAAAATGTAACATTGTAAAACATAAGATAGACAATAAAATATATTAACACATTAAAATATTAAAGTTGAAGATAGAAATAGGATATTATATAAAAAAATATCTAGATATTTCTAAATAATGTAAATATATATAAAAAAATATTTGTTTGTATCGGCATTTGCTTGTGGGACACTCTATATGTACAATTTTCAGTTCAAAAGATGCACACTTAAAAATACTAATCTGTCAATATTTCGTTAACAGTTGAAAATATATATATGACAATATATACAAATATTATGTAGAATTCCCCAAAGAATCCAAACATGTAATAAATGTTCAAATTAAAAAAATGTAACTTTGTATCAGCATTTGTTTATGGGACATTCCATAAATACTAATCGCCCAAGTGTTTTTTCTAGAAAATAATCACCATCAATTAAAATTAATTTGTTCCTTTCATCATGAACACACTGTATGATCCAAAAATATAATAATACACAGGGTGTTCCATTAAAATAACACAACTTTAATACTGTAGAACATAAAAATAATTTTAAAAAGTAGCTATTAGTTGCTGCTTATGTAAAGAGCGGACATCACTCTAAGAAGAATGGCTATTGTGTCCATGAAGCACGGGATCAGTGCATCCTAGAAGAAAGGAAAGATGCTGAGCGAGCCGTTTCTCTTCCCAAAGGGTGATATAAATTAGAAATCGGACAACAACAACGGTTAATGGGTACCTAGAAGTGGAAAAGGAAATGAAAACAAAAGAATGGACATGTAATGGTGTACTTTGGTGATAATACTCTGTTTTGTATAGTGTGAATAACCCCCTGTAGGTAGAAAAATTAAAAAAGTATGCATATTAATTTAAAATATCTTTCTTTCTTTAATCATGATTCCTGTCTACCCTTTCAAGTACAAGGCTTATTTAAAATATAATGAACATTAATAAAAAAAAATTATTTATTTGCATTTTAATCATTACAACGATTAAGAGCCACTTCTACAATTGATAGTAATAGCTTTGGCAGCGTAGGTCTTTGGTATTAAGTATTTTAGTTTAACTGATTTGTAAACAGTGATCCGATTCTACAATCGTTTCAAATTTACGACTCATTTGGCATAAATGCGCATGCGCGACCAGCTGGTTAGCTGGCGTCAAAACCATAGAAAACGTAGTCGAGATGGTGAATGTTGACAACTCTATATATAATGCGCCAACTGCGGTCGAAAGCTCAACTACTAAAATTCTAAAATACAGTTTTCTTTAGTGGTTAAATTTGATAAATACCATAAAGAATATAAATTTAATTTCAAAACTATATAAAACGGTATTAAAAATCTAATTTAGATTTCAAACGGATTTTCAAATACAATAGAAAAAAGATTTAATCACTTGGTCACAGCTATTTAAAATAAAAGAATTGAAGATACCATATTTTTATTAATAAATATGGTATCTTCAATTCTTCTAGATAATTTTTAATTTATAAAATAGATGAATATATCAACCAACTATTTCTAATGTAACAACAATAAATAATTAATAATTTTGACTTCAAAACAATAAAAAATATACAGTTATTTAAATTTGGTTGGTTATACATTTATTTCCAATTTTAAAGTTCCAATAAAAAGATTAAAATTGACGTGAACAAATTATCTAATATTATGCATGTTTCTAACAAGAGTTAAAAACTATCTAAACGACGATAAATATATTTTCACGTTATGCATTCACCCTTCAGTAACCCCTATAAAAGGAAATCATTTTCAATAAGTTTAACGTGTACGTTACTAATTAATTTCACATTTTATTGATACATATCTACTACAAAAGCTGCTTAGACTGTGATGATAACACACGTGTTAAAATTAACATTTTTCGTGCGTAATAGCCCCGAATAAGAGCTAATATTTAGCAATTTAACATAACCTATTTTATGAAACACAAATAACTAAACCTGTACTAAAAAAGCTCTAAACACGATGTACACTAACAATATAAAATTTAAGAAAACACTAAAATCACTAACAATACAATAAAACAAAGGAAAAATCCACAATACGAGCGCGTCATAACAAACCAAAACATTAATGACGAAGGATGTTTCTGGACGATGCGCGGCTGCACGCTCGGTCTCACTTCAGGTTTATCTCATGCTCCGAGCACGGATGAAAATACCGGAGTGGTACCACTCCGTTCGTCCCAATAACGCTTTACCTCACAATTGTAGAATCACCTCTCAAGGTTTAACCCTGCGTTAAATTACCAAAAGTGTAATATCAATTGTAGAAGCGGGCCTAAGTTGTTTCTGCAGAAAATATATATGTTTTCTAAAAAAAAGTTGACAGTTGCAGAGGTTTACATAAAAAAAATCTCGAAAAATAAACAAATTTTTTGAGACAGGTATAAATGTTTGTATGTATACCAAGAAAACATAAAAAATACTGTTGTATTTAATAATATTAAGTATTTTTGTACAGGGTGTTTGAAAAATAATGGTTGAATTTTCAAACTAGTGTATTTTAATTTTTTTAAATGGCACCCTATACTTTTCAATTTTTTTCTCAACTTGTCGTAAAATGAGGAACATTTTTTATATAGCCCTCTATATGTTAATTTTTCATAGTTTTAAAAATATTTCACATTTTATACTGTGTTTAAGACATTTTAATAATCAATTAAATATGTTCCATTGTGGAAGCTTCTACTTCGTAATACATGTTTAAATATGATAATGAAAAACACTTCTAAACATTGTTTTGTATAACAAAGCAAATCAGTATGCCATTATCAATTATGTTTGATAATGGCAAGCTGAATTTGCCGAAACTGTATTCACAAGTAAAAATAAAGTGTTGTACAAAACAAAGTTTAGAAGTGTTTTTTTCATTATCATAATTAATTAAATGTTTGGCCATGGAAACAAAGAAATGACAGTAAAGAAACAAACAATGTTTAATATTGTTGTGACAATTAAAATATCAGATGATTTTGGCTTATTTATAAGATACGTCCTTAAATTATTTTATTAAATAATTAATAATTGTAAGTTAATATTACATTATATTTTAAATATAGATATTCTTTATTATAAATTTCGATCCGTCTGTTAATTGAGAATTGAAATTCAGTATACCTAATTTAATTTTTAATTGAAAATTGACACAAAATCACTGAGTGAATGTATAAAGTCATAAATTATTATTATTATTAAATTAGCCTCGTTTCCTGATGAAAATCTGAGCGTTCCGGTAAATACAATTTTTTGCCAGAAACAATTTTAGTTGATCCCGGGAAATGTAATTGAGGTAACCGGAAACATATTTGATCTGTATTGAAATACAACTAAAACACCCTGTATTTTAATAACAGCTTGAATTTTATTAAAAACTGTATTTTTTTTTGTAGTTTGAATTTAATTAGAAAAATAAGAATCATATAAAATTCGTCAGAATAAAAAAAAAAGTTTCAAGGAAATTAATTTCTATATATTAAATCCATGAATCATCAATGTAAGATTCACAGATTTACTTTGCACGAATTAATTTCTTCGAAACGCAATTGACAAAACTTAACAGTAATGAAATCTCTTTATAAATCCACGCGTCATTCAACAATTTTGCAGTAAATACCTCACAACAATACACTATTTAAGAGTGTGTGAGTGTGATTCAATAGCATTTCCAACTATTACTAATTCACACACACACGCATTTCCACAGTATTTCCAGCAATTATTTGAATGAATGTACCCACACATTTACAGCAGTTTACTTCCTTGCTGTGTTTGCGTAGAGGTGTGAAAGGTTCACAGAACAAACGGCATTGCCAGCCCACTTGAAAATTCCACCTGTGCACACTCTTTACAATCCTGCATGTAGTACGATTACAAAATGTGGAAATGGAATTGCAATTATTGTCTGTTTTATCAGGGAAAAATGTTGTATGTGAAGTAGTAATGTAGATAATGCTAGGTTTATGGGAAATTAGTCATAACTATAATTATAACAAAGCAATTTTTACCTTGAACGATTAGATTTCTTTTTAATTGTTACGACTTAACTAAAAGTATGAACAATTTTTGTTATCATGATCCTGGCATAGGTTTGCACCACAGCCAAATCACATTATTAACATATATTTTGATGAATGTAGTTGGAGAGGATCATTAGGTAGTGAGGGCTGTTACTGCATTTAGTGTTAGATGTACTAATTTTTTTGTATTCAATATCTTCACCACGGAAGTAAACTGCAGTAAATGTGTAGGCGCATTCATTCAAATAATTACTTGATATCTTCATCTAAATCACACTCTATTTATTTAGTTTATATTATGTTTATTTTAAGTTACCTTAGTATATATTATATATTGTACAAAGGAGATTTCCATTCATTAATAAATAAATAAATAAAAAAATGCAAATTAAATTATTTTATTTCAAACTGTTAATGCAGTTGTAACAAATTTTATTTTCAAACAAAATTTATTTAGAAAAAAGAGCTCTAATACTTTAGAAAGTTCTGAATATTTTAATTCAAAAATGTTTGTAAGTTCGTGGGAAAGAAGTTGCAAAATATGCTAGATACATAAAATAGTTTCTTTACCATGTTTTGCAACTTTTTTCCCGCAAACTTATCTGCATTTGTAATATTTGAATAGAGCTCATATTTCTAAATGAATTTTGTAGGAAGCAAAATTTACTATTTTCATCGAATAAAAAAATGGAGGTGTGAGAAATATACTACTTTCATTTTCCTGTATTAGGGTGGATTCACAATCACTCGAGAACGGAAACAGATCGTATAAAAAAAAAAACAATAAGGTACCTTCATGGGTGACATAAATCCTATGATTCATTTTTTCCGTTTCCGTTCTCATTCTCGGTAGATTGTGTATCAGCCCTTAATGTAGTAAAAAGTAAGACGAACACAAATTTAAAATATAAATAAAGTTATTCAATTAACAATATTTTTTTGTTAAAAAAAAAATTCATCTTATTTTACTGTTTATTAAAATTACTTACAAATTCTCTAAACAATTTTATTTTGTATGAATAAATTATACATTATGAAGTTATTATAATGCAATGAAAGTGATTATGTCAAATTCATTAATATGTATTTAAACATAAACAACTCACTCATAACCACAATCCATTCACAAACGTATAATTCAAATTGTAAGATAACATTGTAAAACTGACGGCGAGCATTAAGTAAAGCAAGCCGCAATACGAATTTTAACAACGAGCCGTGTTTTTAATAAACACGTGCTTGTGAATATTTATTATTGTTTACCTTTTAAATTTTATCAAACACATGACCGACATTATTTATACGTTTTCCCATTTCACTTGTGAAACCCGTACGCGAATGATTAACCAATTCCAGATAATCAATTTATGCAACGCGACTCGTGCGATTATGAATGCAATTGTGTGTATTGTTAAGGCTCGGGGGCCCCCACACTCAAAGAAAAAAAAGATGCAATTAAAAATAAAGAACACTGGTATTGTTGTGGGGGCAAATTGTTGCACGTTTTATTTTTTCTGCATTGTTGTTACTTCAATTTTTGGAAGCGAAGCCCGTTCGCGTAAATCGCCCCACGTAATCCGGCTCACGGGATTTATCACACAGTCACGCATACCTGATAGAGTATTGGCCATTCCTGTTTCTTGTTCAGGTCCAGATATTCGGTCTCGATGTTGTTGGGCGATGATGCCATCTTCTTCCCTTGCGCACTGGTCGATGAACTCTCCGCCGATTCGTGTTTTCCTGATTGATCCTATGTTCACATTTAATTTTGTTCACTGTTTGATTGAAAAAAAGCGCTTATTGAAACGAAAAACCCCTCTCTTGTCTACATGGAGGCTACGGTTCGCGAGGTGTATGTGTGTGTGTGTGATTGTGTGTGTACGTTAGCACGCCATTTTAAAAAAGGAGACGGGCGCATGCGGGGACTGTGTGGGTGGAGTGAGACGGATTTTATGAGCGCGCGGCGCAATGGCCGCACAAATGTCATTTTGGTGGCGCCTCGACTGGAGTATTTATGAATTAACCACCGGATTCAGCGACGATATTAAAGAAAACTTCAAATCAAGAAAACATTTTAATCAAAATTATGATTATAATTTTAATTTCATTTTCAGCTACTATTAATTAATATAATCTTAATATACTTATGACAATTAGCAATAACTTGAATCAAGTTTCAAATAACAATTAAGTTTTAATATCATGTATTAGAAATAATTAAAATCATTATAGAAGCATATTTTAAATATACGTGAAGCTAACTCTATTTACATATTCGGGCTATTCCATATGGGAAATGTTAATATTTAACGTGTACGTTATTCGGGGCTATTCTGTACGAGAAAAGTTAATTTTAACGATTACGTTATTAATTTAATTCACATTCTATGAATATATATCTATTAAAAAGCAGCTTAAACTGTGATCATAAAAAATTACGTACACGTTAAATTTAACGCTTTCCTTACGGAATAACCTCGAATACATAAAAATAATATTTTATTAGAAACCATCATTTTCTTTGAAATAGTCCAGTTTACAACCAAATCTGTAAACTGAAATCAATATTGTTCTTATTTAAAATAATATTCGAAACTTTATTTATAATTATCTGTAATTACCTTCAAATAAAAAATTAAACCATTCCTTGCGTTTAGCAGATGCCACTGGTTCCTCATCGGTGAAATTAATCGATCGTAAAAACTCAGTTATTGGTCTTTATAAATTTATAAAGTTAACTTTAAAAATGTAACTGAACGAATAAATAATGTTGTATTTTACAGTTATTTACCATTAACTATAATAGTATAGCTGAATTTATGTGTTCGGTTTGCTCCATCGATCGCACTGGAGGCATCTGTTGAACATGATCATTGACATGAGATTAACAAAAATATTATTATACAAATTATTAAAAATGATCATTTATTACTAAATTTTGGTAATGGTTAATGTGAAGTATTCTATAATACGAAAAACAAAGTCAATTAACTTCCCCTCTTCACTTACTTTGTTGAGTTATGTTTCTCTCTACAAATATTTATCTATTGTTGCCGTTGCATTATAGTATAGTTCACAACCGAAACTGTAAAAACATTCCGTATCATGTAAAAAATATCATTTTGTTTGTTGTCCCAATCAGATTGATCGTTTCCACTTTTGTCAATTAAAGTTTATTTTATTTTATAACCAACAAAAGGTTTTTGGAAATAACACAAATTTCACCATTTTAAATTTCAAGTTTAATTCAAATTTTAGCAAAGCTCTCAATCAAAACAGTAAAAACAGTAAGTTTGAAACAAAAAAATAAGTAATTGAACATAAGAAGGAATAAAGAATGAAATATAAGAAGATTTAGAAAGTTATTATAAATAATTACAAGAGATAACAGTGGCTGTAAAGCTAACATCAAAAATCTTGCATAAGAAGAAAAAATGTCGCATTAGATTTTTTGTTAAGTTTTACAAATAATTATAACTATTTATCCAATTATTGGTGATTACTATACCCGTATACCCACTAAAACCCCTCCAACTTTCCCGGTTTCAACTGCTAAGGTAATTGGCCGGTCTCAATTTTAAAACTATGCTCCTACTTATTTTCTTGTGAGAAACTCATTGATAGTTATGTCAGGCATTGCCCATTGATCCTTAAAACTAATATCACAGTAGGGATAGACTATACTCTTATAATAAAAATTTCTATTGTAAGAATTTTAGTAAAGTTCACAACCAAATCTTGAAATTAATTACATGTTTTGTTTTTCTACAGAAAACTGCGCTTACAGAAACCTGTTTGCTTAATGCTAAAATAAAAAAACCCTTTAGTTAGTTTAAATTAATATTTATTTATCTCTTTGTTTACTTAAATTATTATTTTTAATTTCAACAAAATTAAAAATATGATAAAATTTTCAATTATTTAATTTATATTTTAAAATTGTTCTGGTAAAGTTTAAAATCAAATCAAATTTCAAAATAAAATAGATTTATAAATTTTAGCACGTTATTTATAATTGTATTTATACTAATTCATAGACATGTTTTTTAAACATTTTAATATTCTCACTATTTTATTGTAAATACTATAACAGCCTATTATTTAATCTTCTTTATGTTGGTTGTTGGTTGTGGAGACTTTAATTATTTAAATAAAATATAGTCGTCCTTTCTCCTACTTATTTTTTTATTTCACTAGATATATTTCGGAAACTATGTTTCCATCTTCAGTAGTTGAAGATGGAAACATAGTTTCCGAAATATATTTAGTTTAATAAAAAAATAAGTAGGAGAAATGAAATGAAACCATTTTTATTTAAATAATGTATTCATATTTATTATTATTTACGTATTATGATCATTTAATTCCAGAAATGTTAAAATTTTAAAATTTAGTACTTATATAATTGATAATATTGTTATAATTAAATGTAATTTTAGTAAAGTTCATAACCAAAACATTAAATAACATTTTCTACAAAAAAATTAGCTTTACAGAAACCTGTTCGTTTATGAGTAACATAGAAAGCACAGAGGAGAAAAAATATAAATATATTATATATTCACTGTTGAAAGCTTTCTTGTATATTTATTTTAATATTTTTTTATTTCAAATTAAAATTATTACAAATAAAATTAATGAAATGACATAATTTTAAATTTTGTATTCATATTAGATTAATCTTACAAATACAATATAGATGTAACGTTCCATTATTTATATTGCATAAATATTAAAAAATAATAACATTGCATGTTTAACATTATATAATTGTTGAAAATGTAAAACTAAAACAATATTGTATTATTTATATTGCGTAAATATTAAAAATAATAATGTTGCATAATTAACATTATATAATTGTTGAGAAATTTAATTTAATACAATATTGTATTTTTTACATTTCACGAACTTTTAACTAAATACCCATATAGCACAAAATATCCAATGGGTGTCCACCATATATCCGAAATGGATATTCAATGTAAATTCCCTAATGAATATTCATCAAAGTATGTTCAATGAATATCATTTCATGAATTAAATATGGATATTTATTTTATCATATCCTATAGATATCCATACAATATTTATTCCGTACATTTTAAAAATTGAATCTCCACTGAACATCCAATGGATATGAATGTCCGGACATTTCATATACATTGATCCATTAGACTCCATTGGACGCTCCGCGGATGTTCCAATAATCAAAAAGGGATATTCAATGTATATCCGTCGAACGTGTTTGTTCTATGTAGGTGGTGTTTTATAAAAAATTAAATTATGACAAATTCTTTGTAAAACACCTCCTTACTTGTATGAAAAAATCAAGTTTCGTTCTGATGTGCTAACACCGAAAAAGTAGTGTTATAGCTTTTCGTAAATTGTTTGCTAAGTATCTTCGTGAACCTATCACCAATTACTAACACCCTGAGTTAATTCTTTGCCTAAATGTGATTATTATATTTTATGCCCCACCACAATCTTTACTGTAACAGTTATATGTGTGTA
Organism: Philonthus spinipes; assembly: GCA_963082785.1. NCBI lineage: Eukaryota > Metazoa > Arthropoda > Insecta > Coleoptera > Staphylinidae > Philonthus > Philonthus spinipes. Next base: position 14,747,965 of record OY720309.1, on the reverse strand, counting down.
CGTATGTATGTTATATTTTATTTAAAATGTATTTCTTTTCAAACCAAAATCTTTATGAATTTAATAAAGTTACAAATTCGGATAATTAGATTCGAGAAATGTTTATTTTAATAACACATTACTTTTTAGACTCTTGAATATTTTGTGATTATAAATTAAGTAAATTAAATTCATTTTATTCCATTTTAAACTCTTTAAAAAAATGAAAATATATCAACCATAACAATTTAAACTGTAGATTCACAACCACAAAAAGTAAAATTATTTAATAAAGTTACAATCATTTTGTTCATATTTCATCAATTATTTTAAACTACTATAATAAATCAAAAGAAATAAGTAGAAAAGTAACTTAAATCATTGAGCAAAGGAATAAGTATTTTTTCACTATCAAATTTCTAGGTCGTTTATTTATAATTATAAAATGATTTCACATGAATAAGGAATCAATTTAAATTGTGAAAAATCAAGCTTATATACAAATGAATGAAATCATAATTTTAATTCTCCCTCCTTAGAAACAGAATCTGAATTTACAGTGAACATTTAAATTAAAGTGTATAGGTTTCGAAAAGATGCTTTTAAAAATGAAGATGATTTTTATTGGTTGTAATTATACGTTCGTATAAATTAAATATTTTTTTCTATGCACTAATATGAAAGTTCACAATTAAAACTGTAAACTAAGGTTTGGTTGTGAACTTTGCTTTAATTAAAAAAATGGTGATGTGTCCATCATGGTACTTTCCCCGGTGAATACGGACAAATAAGTTTCTGATTGAAAATTTAATAGGAAAGCAAAATGATTAATAGAAAAAAATTATTGTTGTCTTCCAAAGTTAAAACGGAGTATTTAGAAGAAAATTATAATTAAGTGTGTTATTTCTTACCTTATAATGTGTTGAAATTATTTCTCCACACTCTTCTTCATTTTTTCAAACTTTGCGAATGTGCTGAATATGACGGCACTTTGACGTTTTATTTGTCATTAAAATAATTATTTCAATAATTAAAATCTCTAAAGGAATTTATCATGTAAACGCTTATAAAATGAAAACCGGAGGTCCTACAATAAAAGTTTTATAACAGAAATTATTTATTTTCCAAGATCTAAAACTTTTATTTGAAACATTTTTCAATCCGAATTAAAAAAATGAAAAATTGCTAAGAGTAAAGTTGCACTTAATGAGTTTTGATTCTAACCAAAAGCTTTTCAGATCATTCCACTCTTATAAAAAGCTTAGGTATAAAGTTTGGTCTTAATCCATTTAGCCGTTTAGGCGCTATCGCGGAAACACAGAGACACACAGACACACACACAGACATTTTTCAAAACTCGATGGAATGGACTCAGGGGACCTCAAAACGTGCATATTTGTTGAAATTGGCGGTTCGAAAATTTTCACGATCACAATACTTTCCCTTAGATAGGGGTCCGGGGAAAGTAAAAATATATCGTTCTTTCGCTGAAACAATTTGTTTTATTAAAATCAAAATTTCTATTACACATTATTACAATTTAAAACTTAATCTGGTGCTTTTGAAGAAATATTGAGTTTTACGTTTACTTTAAATTTTATCATCACAGTATAAGCAGCCTTTATAATAGATAATTATTCATACAATGTGAAATTAATTAATAACGTTAAACTTAACATTTTTCGTATGTAATAGCCCCAAATATATATATATATATATATATTTAATAAATTTGAATTGTTTTAAGCATGGTTGAGAACCAAATCTCCAAATTGTTTGTTAAGTTGCATATATCTCATAAGTACATTTGATTTTTATCTTCTCTGTATTCTTTATCTTTATACTGTATCACCACAAATAAGCCCATTTAAGACTGAAAGACCTTTGGTCGATAGCCGATTCATATGTCGATTTTAGAATATAATTTTGTAAATGATTCTACATGACTGAAGATAGCTAGTTAAGCCCATTATGTGCATCTGATACTAGAATCTGTGGTTTGGTAATTTGAATTTTGTGATTGACTAATAATTTTATTGTTTACTTCAATTATAATAAAATTTGTTAATAATGAAAACTCTAAAAGAATTCATTTATACAGAATTATTCAAAAGTTGTTTCAAATAGTCCATTTAATTTGTTACTACTATATAACTATAACTTTTGTATATGTATTATTGTAATTATACAGGGTGAGTTTATTTCGATGTTCTCTATGGGGATCTCGGAAACTATAAGAGATAGAAAAAGGGTTAAATGCGGAAAGAAGTGTAGATTTATAAGACGAATAAAATGACACTTTCAAAATATTTGAAAAAGTCAAGGGTAACTAGATATTTTGAAAAAAGTAAAATGTGTCAATTTTTTGAAATCAATATATCTCTATTATTATCATAGATAGAAAAAAACTGTAAATGATAAAGTTGTAGAAAATTTTACACAGATTAATAACAAAAAATCAAAAATAAAAAAATGTTCGCCCATATTTTGGGAGATATGACACAAACTTACCTTTTTTCAATGGAAACAATAGTTGGCTATGACTTTATTAAAAGGGCTATTTTTTTTCCCTTTAATCCGATATAACATATGCCATAGTTATTTTTAAAATAAAATAAGTTACAGTCGTTTTTAATTTTACAATACACCAAAAAATAGTTAGCCATGAAAAAGACAAAAGTATCCTCTCACATTGACTTGACATTAATAGGTGCGGGACACGCAGGATCAGTGAAAAAAATGGAAGGTGCTGGACGTCGAAACTATGAGCGTCCACCAGCTTATAACCTTTACGGTCAAATGTGCCTCTAGATGTGATGACTAGACGAGATAATACACGAGAGAGGTGGTGTCTCTCTAGACTAAAGGGTAAAAGTTTCGGAGGAGCGGATGCAGAGTCCAAGGCCGATGGCCTTACGGCGTTAATTGAAGAGGCCTGAAAAAGTTCAACGCCAAGGATGAAGGGTTGGAGAGACAAAAGGCCGGTTTAGTGGTGGTGCTTTGCCATCGCGAAAGCAAGACAGGCGGCACTAGCGGCCAGAAGAGACCTCAATAAATCCAGGAGGTAAGGAGTTGATAGTACAATGCAGATTCAGGCGAGGAGGAAAAAAAATAAAATTATTCGTAAGAAAATCATGAAAAGCCAAGAGACCTGCTGGAGGAAGCAGTGTTAATAAGTGGAGCAGGATCCACGAGGAAGACCGCACAATATCATTTCTGGCAAGCTTACTAAGCAGGGCAGATGCTCTGGTGCTAGGAGGAGCAGAAGTGGTGGTATATATCCTATTCCCACTGGATCATTCTCCAATGGATATTGTTAGACAGGGCGGGGGTCAAATTAGGAGATGTGATGGAGAGGAGCTCTTAAAAGCCATGCCAGAGATATACCCGGGATAAAGTCACCTAGGCCGTATGGATTGCCCAACGAAGTGATTAAGTTAGCCGGGTTAATGTTAACCCGGCTATCTTTTTGGATGCAATCAACGCAAGTCTTTGCGAGCTTCCCGGTGCAGTGGAAAATCGCGAGGCGTTGCTGCCAAAGCCTAGCAAACCCATGGATCAACCCTCTGGGTACAGGCCAGTATGTTTGTTGAATGGACTGGCTAAGTTGTAGGCGAATGTCAGTTTTACGTAGCGGTCGCTTCTGAAGAATATGAGCACTCTATCACAATTTATTTTCTTATTCCTCGCCGGGAGCGTGCGTTCGAAATAGGATACGAAGGATTTCATGAAGCGCGAGCATTCGCTAATAAAACCCTACCAGTCGGCCGGACTTAATATTCCCTACTGGGATTATGTGGGGCACACATTTGTGACGAACGATTACATTCGGTTGACTCCCGATGAACAGTGCGAGTCGGGGTCGATTTGGAATTCCGTGCCTGTAAAAGTGAGGAATTGGGACCTACAGGTACATTTCAAAGTACACGGTAAAGGTAAGGATCTGTTTGGTGATGGATTTGCCATATGGTACACGAAAGACCGGATGGTACAAGGACCCGTCTTTGGCAGCAAAGACCTGTTTCATGGGCACATGCGCACCAACATCCATATATATCAGCAATGGTCAATAATGGAACAATAAGTTATGACCATGACAGAGATGGAACGCACACACAATTAGCGGGTTGCGAAGCGAAGTTCAGAAATCTAGAACATGACACTCATGTTTCTATAAAATATGAAAAAGACATACTCACAGTGTCAATCAATGTACAATTTTTATTATACTTTGGGTAATGTGATTTATAATAAAATAAGTAAGGTGCAGAAGAAGATTATTAACAACATGATTCTGGTGTGTATTAAGGAATCTGGGGGATTCTTGGGGGCGCAATACGGCTTTCTGGGTGTTCCACCGCTCAAGCAATAATGGCAGTAAAAGCGTTCTCGAGACCACTGAGGAAGAGGCGCCACTGTTTGCTAGTCGCGTTGGACGTGCAGAACGCATTCAACTCCATCACGTAGCGTAGCATCAATGCGACAACAAGGGCCAGATTAACGTCCGAACTGGCCAATCTAGTAGCCTCATAACTTAGTGAGAAGAGTTTGATGTATTGCATACAGAACGCTGAGAGATCGAGACTGATTAATATGGGGGTCCCACAGGGTTCGGTTCTAGGACCAAACCTGTGGAACCTGGTCTACTGATCTACGACGAGGTCCTGGGGCTCATGATGCTGGAAGAGGTGAAACTCGTGGCTTTCGCAGATGACCTGGTCGTCCTAGTAAGTCATCGTAATATTGCTAAGCTAAAGGAAATTCTGACAGATGCAACCAATCTTATAACACCAGATTACATTCACAATGGGAGGCACCAACTAACAATCAATAAGACCATCAAATACTTATGTGTAATTATGGAATCAAACCCGAGATGCTCTGCTCAAGCAAGAGCCCAATGTGGAAGGCCCGGGACAGGGCAGAGGAAGGCTCCTCGCTACGGTTATCATACGCGTCACCAGCTTGGCTTGAAGCACTTAAGGTGGCAAGAAACGCAAGCAGGATCTGTGGAGCACTAAAAACTGGGACCCTAAGGTGCATTAGGGCCTCCCGGACGGTCTCCACGGAAGCAGTGGAGGTGCTGGCATCTATGCTCCCTGAAGACCTTAAAATAGGAGTAATCTGCGAAGTGTTCGAGGAGACGGAGTTTGTGGGCAAGGCTAGGCAAGGCTAAGTTCGCCTCACAAACTCCGTCTCCGCGGTGCGGTGGCTAAGGTATTGGAGCGTTGGCAGAAGTGGTGGAGTGGGTCGTCTGGATGAACCAGGACCCTGATCCCAGACATTAAACCTTGGATCGAGAGGAGACAAGTAGATGTGACGTACCACCTGAAGCAGATACTGAGAGGGCACGGCTGCTCCCGGAAGTATCTGCAGAGGATTGGCAAGAGTGACAGCGCTAAGTGCCTGCAATGTGATAATGAAGTAGATTCAGCGAAACAGTGTTGCCTGTGGGATGAAGAGAGGCAGGAACTTAGAGACAATGACGCTATCCTTGAGGAATCATCTTTCGTGCCGAGAATGATACAATCGACAGAGTATTGGAATGCGGTATGCCGCTTTTGTAGTGAAGTCCTGTCGAGGAAGGATGAGGAAGACTGAGCTGCTGTGCAGTGAGATACCGCTCCGTACCTGAAGAAATACCTGATAGCGATGCCAGGTATGAATTCATCGAGTGAAGAAAGGGGGGAAGGGTTCTAGCCGGTCAGTAAATAACCAACCTGGCACTCCTCTCCGTCAGAGCCGAGCGCAATGGCAAGCGCCTAGCAACAGATTTCCCAACCACTCTCCTAAAAAAAATGTATTGTCTGCAAATCGCTATTACCTTGAGACTAATTAAATTTGTCAGTATAAAACAGATTTAAAGATAACTAATACGTAGCAAATTTATGAATAATTTAACGTTTTATTTCAATACTTGATGTATATTTCGAACACTATTTATTGAAATAAAAGTGGACAGAAAGACCTCTGTTCGATAGACTAGGCTAGACAAGCACTTTCAATTTATTGTGTATACTGTAAAAATCTATGTAATTATCTGAATATATAGATATTTGTAAATAGAAAATAGTGAAGTAAGAAATTTAACTGTATTAAATTATTAAAGTTACTTAACTTGCATAACTCACAAATATACACACAATTAGTAAATCGCAATTAGTGGGCTGTGTAAATTGATCTTGATTTTTATTGATTTTGAATTAATAAATAATAAATATATTTATATTTAGAATTATTTATACAATAGAAATCACGGTGTTCAAAAAATAAAAATTGTAATTAAGGTTAATAAGTGTCTTCAAAATAAAGCAACTGAAGGATAATCTCGATTCAAAAATAACTTGTGCCATTTTTTTCTTCTCCATTCCCTTATCATCTGTTTGTTGATCGTCCTATTTTGAGATGCACGTTACACTGAACTTGAAATACTCTCGTACGTCTATCTCTGTTGTTAGTGCAAATATTTTTGCACTACGTAGAAGTATTTACAAGCAATAAATCTTTTCGTAGCTCGAGATGCAAACTTGGTGCTTTTAAAGTGTTTACGGGTATACCACGACCATAAATATGCCTCGACTCTAGTTCAAACCGGAACGAGGATTTTTCGAAAAATTGACTAAAAAAAAGAAAATTATACGTTTTCTTCAAGGTTATCAGACGATACTTACGACGTACACGTGTTGGTGCGATAAAGGATTTTTTTCGATTCGTTATCGTCTCTATTGTGGACACTTGCTTAAAGTTAATTCTACAATTTAATTAATTAGTGAAATGCTTGTTATTTTTAAAAATCAATGTGTTTTTCTTCTTGTAAATTCTTGTATTGGAAGATATAGCAGAGGAATGAAACAATCATTTTTAGTTTAGGGAAATAGGCAATTACTCCTTGTTACTATTTTGGCGGAAATAAAATTGCTGTTACTCTTAACAGTAATTTTATTTATAAAAAGATAACAATAAATAAGCAGATTTTATTACATATTGAAAATACGATAAAGAGTATATATCAATTAAATTAATGAAAGAAATGTTTGTTATTTAAAAAAAGCAATGCATTTTATTCCTTTTACATGAATGAGTCGGGTATTGGATGATGAAGCAGAGGGATGGAACGATCGTTTTTAGTTTAAGGATACATACAAATAATTACTTCTTGTTCCAATTCTGGCGGAAATAAACTCCCAGTAGCTCTTATTACTACTATGCAGCAACAATTCAAATCAAATCCAACACATGTACTGCAAAAAAAAAAGAAACACCAAAATATCAAAATTAAATTGATTGATTGAGTTACGTGAAGATCAAATTAATTCAACGAATAAAGCAGAAGTGAAGCTGCTTTATTCGTGTGTGAAGAAAGGTTATTAGTGCTTTATTCGTCGAACCAAAATATCAGCGGAAAAAATATGGTTGAAGCAGGAATCTAAATACAGGATCAAATAAAAAGAACATACTTAATTCATAATACAAATCTAACCAACGCCCTCCAATATATTCGATGATTATGTCCTTAGAGAAGTGAGTTGCTTTTTTAATTAGATATTTGTCTATAATTGTATACATTTTTATTTGATTCACTTTATTTCTAATTAGTTTCATTCATTTATCTGATTATCTCATTAAATCCTCTCAATTTCCATGTTTCTTTCAGACACTCTTAAATAAACAATGAGTAAATTCACAATTAACAACTGACTCATCCCAATTAAATCTGATAGTAATAACAACAAGTTTAGTCCGCGGACCGAAATTACCATACGGTTTTTCCACGGGAATCTCGACACAACAAACAAGCCGTTAAAGTGTTAGCGATAATCCCGTCATCATTAAAACACACCCGATAATAATTCCTGTATTAAGTTGTAAAAAATGCAAATAGCCCAAAAGACTGCGCATAATTTTTCGCGGGCCGCGTTACGTCACGCAAAAAAATCCGCGCCGCGCCCAATTGAGAACAACATTTTTTTGCCGCTTTTCTCTTGGTCTAGTGTTATAAAATTGTTGTTTATTGGACGCGTTCTGGGGAATTTTGGCAGTTTGTTTCGCGTTGGTTTGTTTACTCTTCTGGTACAGTTGTTCGACGGAATCGATTACCAAGTAGTTTTGGATTGCTGTGTATTGGTTTGTTTACTTCCTTATTTTAGATCAATTAGGCTTTTGGATATTTCAAGTTAGAAGTTTAATTTTAAAATACATCCGACACCTGAAACGGTATAAGAAGAATTTTCAAATACTTATAAATTTATATTTCTAATATATAAACATTGGTAGTTCATATTGTAATATAAATAAATTATCAAAACAATCCACTAATAAAGCACACAATAAATTGAATAATTTTAAATTCTCGACTAATTTCTAATTATTATTATAAAGAAAGACACGCTGTATTCTCTATTTCTACGTTGTTTATTTAGATTTTGTAAATTTTAGTACTTTTCAGATACTAAGCATCCACTAAGCAACCACCCGAAATGTATTTAGCAAATCTAAATAAAGAGTCTAAATAGTGAATAAAACGTGTCTTTTTTTTATAATAATAAGTAAAAACTAGTCGAGATTTTTTTTTTTGATAATTTATTCATATTCATATTTATTAATAAATTTAGTTCGGTTTATATTTAAAGAAAAGATGTTTCCTGAATTTGGAAGGCACAATTTCTGGTGAAAGCTGTCGCTCCAAGTTTGATCCTTGTGGTGACATCAACACGAAAATCTTTACGGTCACCTCGGCAATTGATTTCTTCTAGACTTTCATGGTGTTTAGAAAATTTGCATTTTTGGTTGTGTTAAAACGGATATTAGCACTGGTTACAGATGGAATTTTGCATTTCATTATTTCTAAACCGCTTTTAAACTTCACTTTTGTCAGTTATATCGTTTTCAATTAAAGAGGGATTTGTGGTTTGGGGCTAGTTCAAAATTGTTACAATTATTTAGGCTATTTAATTGAATTTTTAATTGGTATGATTAAAACAATTAATACGTTTCGCTAATTTTGGTTAAAAACAAAACTGCAAAAGGTTTTAAGGCTGGAGGGTATTATATTGAGTTCCACAGGCTTCATCATGTAATTAGAACTCTTATAATTACATTCTAATTTTAAGCTTCTCTACATGAAATGATAATAATTTCAGTTTAAATTGTATTTTTATGACAATTTCATCGAAAATCTTTATTTATTATTTGTTGGATTTGGAAACTCCAGATTTATTTGGCTTATCTGGAATGAATTTTCTGGAGCGTTTCATATTCAGTTCCGGAGATTTCTATACAAAAATTACTAGAACTGTTCTGGTTACATTCTGGCTTTAAAATTAAAATAGTATTATAATCGAATGTGTTTATCAATTGTTTGTCACCATTAGTAACGGCCTCGCGCTGAAAATAGGAAGATGCGCTGTAGATCAAGATTTCCTGATTGGTGACAAAATCGTCGCAAACACATTCGACCTTAATGCTGCCATTTAACCATAAACTCTCGATGGGTTAATATCCTTCAAAACACAGATTTAACATGTATGTAACATAAAGATTATGGTGCGCAGCCGTACGTTTTTACAGGTCATACAGAAATGTACTTAGCGTATTTAATTTCCACTTTATCTTTTTTTAGAGACGTCCAAAGCACTTTCATTCTGTGTATTTAACTGCCAGTTTTCAGTGCGTCGTTGTAACATAAAATTTATTTCACTTAAAATTAATCTTATTAACACAGTTAAATTCATCAACTCCTTCTTATTATGGAAGAATAAGCTATCTATAAGATTCATATCTGAAATAGATTAATTGATGAAGGAGTTAATGATGTGATTTGTACACCGTTGAGTTGTAGACAGTAGGCTATCAACTTGATGAGGTTTTAACATGTCTATAAAACCACATAAAGTTGACAGCCTGTTGGCTAACATGTTACAATACTGCCATGGAAAGTCAACTGTCCATAACACAAGCCTTCATATTCAAGGGGAAGTCATGACGTATCCCAACTGGCTTCCACATGAATGGCAGGTATTCACGTGAACACAATAAAAAATATGATGCGTACTGTGGTGGCAATCCACGCAAGTCTCCTAGCATTATGACAGAAGATACACGCAGTCAACAGCTTGATAGCCACGTAGCTATCATTTCTTTTCCGTGGGACCGAAGCCATGTAAAACATCTCCGCTCATACAACGAATTGCTGAGCAAACTGAAGAAATGGCTCAATCTATCCCAGCACGCTAGCACGGAAATCCTATACCTGAATAATAGTAGAGGGAAAACAAATCTCATTCCGACTTGCACCCTCACCGATGTAGCCACACTTACCCAAGCTTTTAAGATGATAAATTCGATGGGCCATACAACAACTTAGACTGCCAAATCACAACTAAACCTCAGGCAAGGATTTACCCACATACTACTCGGGATCGCTGGAAGATGTGGACCCGGGCCAGAAACTCCTCTCGCAGATTGAACTAGTCCTTAGACACAAAATGGGTATGGCAGCCTACACAACAAGAGCTATATCTGAGTATCGGCCTTGAAATCACCACAATAATTCCGCCTGCAGCCCCCAAGCTGGTTTAAAACACTTTAAAAGGGCCTTCCGCGAAAGTCTGATAAACAGTCTGTTAAAGAAAAAAAAAAGATTAGGGAAAGGTCTTCGTGTGCACGTCTTCGTGGTCTAGCCGAATCGAGCTCGCAAGCCGCTTCTGAGACTGGCGATTGACCACAGAGCTCGTCTGGACTGCGTGCCCTTAAATGCGGAAATTTGAACAAACAATTCCGTCGCTACGAACGTGCAGATGAAACCCTACCCCATGTTCTTAATCACTGCCAGATACACTCAGCAGCCTAAAAACAGCGCCACGATAATATCCAGGAAAGACTGGCTAAAGCAACACCAAAGAATTCGGAGATAAATTAAAAAAAAAATGAAGGCTTGAGAAGATCGTCAGGCCGGATTTGGTGGTAAGAGATGAGGTAAATAAAACTATCGAGATCGTAGTTACAGCTGTCTCGTTCGAAAATTGGAGGGACGCTTTTTGGGCCAGCGCCGATAGAAAGAATGTGAAATATTGCCAGTTGGCGATTCCTCATTTCATCAAGGAAGAAAGGATATAACACTTCGGTCTGCGTTTTCCAAATCGGAGTTCTGGGTTCTGGCGGATGAGATCCAGGAAATGAGGTGGTGGAGCAGTAATATTAAAGTGGAACACCTGACTGGCAGAAGGTAATATAAATAATTGTGATTGTGTCATAAAATATATATATTTTCTAGTAGTTTTATGTAATCTGACAACTCTGTTGTACCTTATATTTATATTATATATATTACATCATATTCTCTTAACTTTTTATATCATGACATTTTAATTATCTTTTATTATGAGTATTTTACTCTAAAATTTCTTGTTCCTCTATCTTTTTCTATACACATTTGTACCTATGACATTATTGATTAATAAATGATATACATTTTATTAACATATTGGATTCATACAAGCCCACCGATGATCAGACAGCACTCATCTAACAATGCTCAACTAGCCAGGAATAGTGATAAACCAGAAGATACCAGAGAACCATCTAACTACATTCTCATTGATGCTGTGAACCTCCTACAATATTTCAACAACATAATGGGTAAAAAAGAACTTTAACAGCACCCCCCCCCCCAATCTGCCCCAGTAGATGAGCTGACAAAACCGTCGCCAAATCGCCAGTTCTTTAATACGTCTCTTAAACTTGAGAGTACTGTTGAAACGATATTCCAAGTGCGGCACTTATTACTTATTACTGCCTCCTGTAAACTTCGGACGCAATAAATTGTGGTTGATTCATTGACATATTTTGCCAAGTCATCGACGTATAAGCATCTCTCGGCCGGCGTTTTAACAGTTGCAGCTATTCCATTGACCTCAACGGGGTAACACTAAAAGTGGAATTATATGTACTAGATGCGTTTGAAAAGTGCGTGCAAAAATAAAAATTACTAACGTATTTGGGGTAAATCTTTTTTTATTTTTCAATATAGACTCCTTTTAGATTTATACACTTCGTCCAACGATATTCCAGCTTCTTTATCCCTTCCGAATAATTTGTTCATGTCTGCAAAATATCCATTACTTTCTGCAATTACCTCCTCGTTTGAATGAAATCTTTATCCCGTCAAATTTTCTTCAAATTGTAGTCCGAGGGAGTCAAGTCTGGAGAATAGGGGAGATGTGAAACGACTTGCAATCTTATTTTCATTAATTTTGCGGCTACAACTGCTGAGGCGTGTGCTGGTGCGTTGCCGTGATGGAAAAGAACTTTCTTGTGGGCCAATCGCGGGCGTTTTTCTTGTAGCTCGATTTTCAAACGATCCAGTAACGATGAATAATATTTACCTGTAATAGTTTTACCCATTTCCAGATAGTAGGTGAGTATTATCCCTTGCGCCTTTTTTGGTGCAGATTCCCCCTTGGTAACCCATTGTTTAGATTGTTGTTTGGTCTCAGGAGTATAATAATGTATATCGTTTCATCCACAGTGATGAAACGACGCTTAAAGTCCCCCAGATTCTTCTGGAACAGCTGCAAACCATCCTAGCAACACTTCACACGATTCCGTTCTTTGTCAAGCGTGCGCAATTGCAGTACCCATCTTGCGGATAGCTTTCTCATGTCCAAATGTTTTTTTAAAAATATTGTGCACCCGTTCAGTCGAGATTCCCACAGAACTAGCAATCCCACGCACCTTAACTCTTCTGTCATCTATCACCATATCATGGATTTTATCAATTATTCCTGGAGTCGTAACCTCCACAGGCCGTCCAGAATGTTCCGCGTCACTTGGCCAGACCGAAAGTTTTAAAACCACTTATAAACGGTTCTAATCGAAGGTGAAAAATCATCATAATGCTTTTCAAGCTTCTCTTTAGTCTCCTGAGGCGTTTTGCCTTTCATTAAGTAATGTTTAATTACAACACGAAATTATTTTTCGTCCATATCCTAAAAATCACTCGACTTCCTTGATTTACACGAATGCCACGCACAAAGAAATAAACCAATATTGCTGAAACTAGGTGTGCGTTCATTTAAGAGAGCTTAGTATCATCTCTTAAATGAGACATGACCTCGATACGCGCCGATGGTACCATTTATCGGACTTTGCACGGACTTTTCAAACCACCCTCGTATTACACTGATGATGAAAGCATCTGCGGTGATTGTTGAGATATATTCCTCCCAGCATTTCCTTTGACATTCTCGTCATAGTCCTAGTCCTTTTAAACTTGATTAAATCTCCCTGCGTTGATCGTCTTTTGAAGCTGTTTAATCATTGCTTTTTTTAGCTACTTCCATCTTCACCTGGGTATTCCACCAGGGAATACAGCTTGATTTAGGAATGGATTTTTCCGCTGCTGACATAATACTGTGGCTAAATTCCTGAGTGACAGGCTCTAATTCATTAGCGGATGGGGGTAACATCAGGTAGTTGAGAAATGTTTCCCAGTCCACCTCAATGAGTCGCCAGCGTCGAGGTAGACGTTGACGAACCTTCTCGTTGCCGATAATATTTAACAGAACAGGAAAATGATCTTTACTGTACAGGTCGTTGAGGGTTTGCCACATTACAAGTGTGGCAAACGATGGCGAACAAAAAGTTAGATCAATTGCTGAAAGATGAGTTGGAGGCACCTGTGTTGAGCACAATAAGGTCAAAAGCATTGTGTCTTCTATGATACCTCTCCGCAAATCACAACGTCTACTGTCCCATAACGGGTTGTGTCTCCCAGCAATAGTAGAGGTCCCGGTAATTGATCAATTAATTGTCTCAGATCTTTCCTTTTTCAGTTGGTAAAGGGGGAATTGGAAGTTTAATTTTGCACGAGACAGCTTGAATTGGGGTACTAATTTCCACATCCTCGAAGGAGATATTATTTCTGAAAAAGTTGGTAACGCGTCCTCTTGTTCTCTGGTTTGGTATAGCGTCCTTTTTTCTGCAGGAATAACCTCTAATATTAAAGGTATCCTGGGGTTTGAAGTGAGTTCCCTGCGTACATATACAAAAAGGATATTATTATGTGCATACTTTTACGAGCATTTTAAATTCCTCGTAGTAAGTGCTACAACTATTTACATTCCACTGTAAAATTCTTCCATTCTAGTCATTGATTCTAATTAAAAGATAAATTATATTTTTCAATACGATCAGGGGTTCAAGAAACATTACCAAACAAGGACAAACACTCATATGAATAGGTAAATAAGTAAACGGAAACACTGATAATTTAACCAATAAATTAGTACAAAACTACAGAAACTTAAGTCTAATATCATATATATCAAGAAAGTACTTACCATTTTGATGGAAATAAAGTAGTGAAGGGCTCTAAAATTAGTGCTAGGACTCATGTAAATCGAACATTAGAGGGTTGCTAAGACCCAACGTTTTAGAATGACTGCTACAGTCTTCCTCGTCAGAGCTGAAGAGAAGATGGAAAAGTAGGAACAGAACTGAGATTGAAGGGATTTTATGTTGAAGTGTACGCCTTCTAGATAAGAGTACTTGGAGCATGGGAAGCAGTAAACGAAGCAGTAATCCGACACCTCCAGATATCCAGGAGATATGCATCGTTGGTTGAAGAGCCATAAGATGGAGCCGGGATATCTATATCGAGCATCTGATGGGCGTTAAGTAATATTAGACAAATAAAAAAAAGTGCCCATGTCAGTACAAATTGTTACTTAATAAATGTTCCATATTATGTGCAATGTCAAATGTATACATTTGTTTTTATGACTTTTTTATTTCTTGTTAAACAAATAATAAAACAATTACATTCGTGTTATACTTGCATTAGGAAAATATATCACAGTTTAAAAATACTTGAACATAGTATTTTTAAACTGTGATATATTTTCCTAATGCAAGTGTAACACCAATGTAATTGTTTTATTATTTGTTTAATACATATTTTTTAACATATTCTAAATAATATTCCGAAATTAGACTATTAACCAAAACTGGAGGAGTCGTTAATTGCTTGCCATAATTATTTATAGGTTTACATTTTATTATTATTAAGATTTCTCATTTTTAAACATTGGCAGTTCATTTTATAATTATAAATATGAACCAATGTTGAGTGTAAGAAAACCAGATCAAAGAACATTACTCCAGTTTAGATTGGACGTAAGCGTTAAATATAGATTTCAAAGCTATAGGGTTTCGCAAGTCCGCAGAATTGCGGTGTATAAAACCTAGAGCCTTAAAAGAGCTGGCCGCCAGTGTTTGTACATGGTAATTAAATTTAAACCAGGTCTTTAAAGGGATGCACTTTTTCTAGAATATCGTTATCGATCTAGTAATTAAATTTAATGTATTGACTTTTTTTGGTAATTTGTATGTGTCCGAATTTAACAGTAATTTATTAGATACACACCAGTTTGAAACAATATTAAGCTGATTTTGCAAGTGTATACAATCTTCAGGCATACTAATAAAGGAATATATGTTTAGTTCGTTAGCATATAGTAGATGTTTACACTTAATTACACTCGATAGGTCGTTAAGAAAAAGATTGAAGGTAAGAAGCCCTAGGACGGATCCTTGTGGAACCGCCAGACTAGGAAAAAAAAAGTCCGATTTAAAGCTATTAAAAGAAACGTAGGTTTCACGATGGGAGAGATACGAGGAAATAAGTAATTTCGAGTTAGAGGAAAACCCCAAAAGAGTTCTAGTTTATTAATTACTCGATTAAAAGCTTTTGACATGTCTGTGTAGATCATATCAATTTGCCCCGATGAATCTAAAGACCTAGCAATGTCATGTGTAGTAATAGCAAAATTTGTTGTAGAACGTCTAGGAACAAAACCATGTTGTTGTTGAGAAATATTAGATGATGCATGATTATACATAAATTTGATCAGAAAGTGATTTTTCAAAGACTTTGGTAATATGAGAGAGTAAAGCGATAAGACGATAATTCTCAATGTTGCTACGATTGAGAGATGTTTTAGGAATAGGACAAATAGAGGTGATCTTTAATGTATCGGGAAATATACACTTATTAATTGATATGTTAAAGATGATTGAAAGCGGTTGACAGAGAATAGAAGTCTTTAAATTAAAAGGCAGGTATTTGTAGGTTTTGTTAGGAATATTCTTTAGGTGACACATACACTCTTTTAGGAGAGATAAAAGAGAAGCTGAAATTAGGAATGCTACTGTTGGAGTACGAATTATTGACTAGAAGAGATTGTGAACGAGGGAGATACACAGGTTGAAAATATCCTTTAAATCCTTCAGCAATATCAAGAGACGTATCAAATGTTTTATCGTTTAATGAAAGTTCAGTAGGAAAACCAGGAAGACCTGAATTTTTAGATTGTATATACGTCCAATATAAAGAATACCCTTAAATTATTAAATTGTTTAGGGGTTAATGTCTTGAAAATAAGTCTATTTTCATAACCACAAAGTAATCCGTTAAAAATCATTTTAGCGTTATAACAATTTTCGGTTTTGCCAATGATGTTGCAGAACAACTAAACATTTTCATGTCTCTAGTGGAAGATAGCAGTAACTAACACTAGGCGAGAATTTAGAGTTGTTGAACTTAAACTGTATTTTTTTAAATTATTATATTAGTGGGTTTCTAATCATTTAAATATAAATTATTGTCCTTTATCCTACTGAAAAATGTAAGAGAAATGACAAAAAAAATTTAAATAATTAAAAGTCTCCACTACTAACTTAAAGAAGATTAGGTTTCTAATAATTAACTCACCCAAATTAATGTAAATATTTAATGTAATAAATAATTTTCTCATGTAATACTTGGTGAAACATGTTGAAACGCTCTTTATTTATATTTATAATGTACTACGTAATAAAATCAAATGAAATGTTTTATTCTAATAGACTCACTTATTATTACCATTTTTTATAAATTAATAGTACAATAAAAAGCAAAATAATTTATGCACAAAACAATTTTTCCGCACATTCATTACACAACGGCAGCGTTTTAAACAAGCAACCAGACATCCTCATTACCTTTAAAAACGTTTAATTTCGATTCACTTACATATACATACACAAACATTTTTTTTTTGCTGAAATGAAAATTGATAATCCGCTTTACATAACGCGCGACCTCAACTGTCACCGGATGAAAAGCCCAATTACCGCGTTTAATGATAATTTTCACGATTTCCCACATCCTTGAACCGAGCGCCGCTCGAATTTTTGTTTTCGCGCAAATTGCGCAAAAATCGGCTCGTGCCCATAGGCGGTGATTTTTTTATGAAATTTACATAACGCAAGACGGCGCAGAAAAAAAACGAACGAATTGACGTCGGATAACTATCACTTCCTGAAGAATGGTTCTATGTGAATGTGGTTTGATTTAGAGATGTGTGTTGCAAAATTTATGTGTTTATGTGGATGTTACATAAATTTCTTGTACGCTGAATTATGATGTTGATTTAAATAGTCGCGCAAAAAAATGGTATAATTAAGTTTGGGGTGGAGGTAGGTATGAGAATTGAAAGGTATTCATCTAAATATTGGAACGATTCTTCTAGTGGATCATTTAGTTTTTAAAGCGATATTAAAAAATCATGTTTTAACTCACTTCTACAATAGAAGCTTTTAAAGAATTTTCAGCCAATGATATTATGAGAAAAAATAACGTTAGAAACAAGCATTTAAGCATCGTGGATTAAAATATGTAAATAATACATATTGTATTGTTCGTTCCTTTCTTCTTTTATCCAAATTAATTCGTATTAATATGCCGTGACTAACAACATTTTAACCTTATCGGTATGTATTTAACATTTTCGTATTATACGATAATTGTATTTCATCGAAGATTTTCTGGATCACGTCGGATTTCGATATAAATATATTAATATTAATACAGGGTCTTCATATTTTTTTACAAAAATGGTAGCCCTGCAGATAAAATGCCTGCAGTGGCGTTACGACATAATATATAGTGGGTGGATTATTTAATTTCAAAAATGTTAAAATAATACCTATTATACAAGAGAAAATAAGTTGAACTTTCATAAATACAACAAATAAAATGAAAATATTTTTTTGATAAAAATAATATAATATAAAAATATATGCTCTATATGATCACCATTATTATTTAAACAAATATTTATTCGCCTTTTTAAATTATTAAATATTCTTCGTAAATCTTCCTGAGTGATATTTCTTATTTCTTGTTGAATAGCCTCTTGTAATCCCTCAATACTATGTAAACGATTTTTATAAACTTTGGTTTTTAAATAACCAAACAAGTAAAAATCCAACGGGGTCAAATCCGGAGAACGAGCAGGCCATCTTCCACGACTAATCAGTCGATCTCCAAAATACTCCTCAAGATATCTAATTGTTTCTTCTGCTATGTGTGCTGGTGCTCCATCTTGTTGAAAGAACCCCTCTCTTAGTTCATTATCGTGCAACTCTTCTAAAAAAAGGTTGTAAGATCATTGAAGAAAATGGGACCAATTAATCTTCTTGATATGGCAACCCATACGCCAATATTTAAAGGATGCAACTCAGTTTCAATAAATTGATATGGATATTTAGTATCCCAAGTTCTATAATTTAGGCTATTAATATAACCTGATAAATGAAACCAAGCTTCATCAGACATAAATGTTAAATCTAACATATCATCATTTACATTTTCTTTAAACCACTTGCAGTATTGTATTCGTGATCTTCAGTCAGCGACAAACAATTTTTGCATTACTGTCATTTTATATGGATGCATATGAAGGTTTTTTTTTCATAACTTTATGACAGGTTCCAACAGAAAGACCTAAATAAGTGAACTAATTTAGAAATTCAGTTGGAAATAAGTTTTTGTCGACATACCAGTTTTAAGAGAAAGTTTCGCTACATATTTCTGCGGACTAACTTCCATTCGGCCACGAATGTCAGTAATACAA
Source organism: Philonthus spinipes (assembly GCA_963082785.1). Classification (NCBI taxonomy): domain Eukaryota; kingdom Metazoa; phylum Arthropoda; class Insecta; order Coleoptera; family Staphylinidae; genus Philonthus; species Philonthus spinipes. The sequence continues at coordinate 14,729,030 of OY720309.1, read as the reverse complement.
TTGGGCGTGCCCCTTTACAAATGCAGTGCTTTCCTTCAAAACGCAATACAAGAATTCGCTCTGATGACCAAATGTATTATAATTGATCACGACTTCAGAAAATTCTTCAGTAAAAACAAAAGCCGCTATAGATTTTGTAAACTCTACAATTGATTGCTTTGAAAATAATGAGATAGCTGCAAGTTGCTCGCTTGATCTCAACAAAGCGTTCGATTGTTAGTCACACAATACTTTTACAAAAACGTTATTTCTATAACTTTTGTCCTCACAGATGTAAGCTGATAACGAACCATTTAGCGAATAGAAGGCAAATGGTATTCTTCAACAACATATCTTCTCATACGAAGGGTCCCTCAGGGATCTATGCTACGACCCCTTTTATTCTTAATGTATGTTAATGATATGCCTTTCAACTACGGTATGGTTAAACTCTACTATATGCTGATGGTACGACGATATCATTTAGAGGCAATACAATAAGTGACATTGACTGCAAACTTTGAGTGGACTTAGAGTCCATAATCATAATATATTATATATATTTCTCTCTGAAGCCAAATTGTGTATTTGAAAATAGACATAGATATTTGCTTGGAATGCATATTTATTCAAAAATAACATAACCGCAGCATAGAAAATTGCTTGAATATAAACTTTCTCAACAGGTATATGTATTGAAAAATGTATCTAGATCATTATCAACGTATGTTATGAAATATATATTTTGCCTATTATCATTCTCGCGTAGTCTGTGGATTAATACTTTGGGGACATTTAAGTATTATGACAGATATATTCCTCCTGCAACAACACGCTATCAGAGTAATGGCTGGATTAGAATATAAAGCAAAGTGCAAAAAATGTTTTAAACATCTTTACTGTACCCAGTATTTTCATATTGGATTGCATTTTATATATAAGTTGTAATATCCAAAAATAAAAGTCCAATATCTATCATGTATATAGCAGAAGAAGAAATCATTTAGACTCAACAAAGCGAAAACAGGCCTACGATATCATGGAGCAACATTTGTAAACACCCTTCCCCTAAATATACAAATATTTGAAGATATAGGTTAGGTTTCAATGGCAACAGCTTTGAGATTGTTCACTTAGGCCCATTGGGCCCGTTGTGATACCATAGAGATAGAGATCCTTCCCCATATACAACTCAATTTGAGCATCTAAAGAACCTGATCAGATCATTAACCTTTATAATTGTGAGATGCGCCAGCTCATTTGCGTAGCGCAGACCGAGGTACTTAATTCTTTTTCCCTCAAGAGTAGGATAATGACCTAGATAGTGGAGTACTATTTCTTCCTCCTCCTAATCCAGGCATTCTTACTAAATAGTATTTGAGACTCATCTTGTGCGCGTGACTACCTAGAAGACAGTGCCACTGTTGATGCCCACTGTCTTCCTTATACCGATTCTTCTAAGTGCAATTAATCTTTTACTATTTTCCGTATCGCACATAGGCCATAACTACCCTTAGGTTGACCAATGACATCATTTGGTCCTTCAACAATCTCTTGCATGTAGCATTTCTTGCGAGGCCGTCAGCAATTGAATTTCCCTTGATATCACTGTGACCCGGTACCAAAATGAGTACCAGTCATAGTTATTCGCTAGCTTGTTCAGCATGTTTCTGCAGTCCCTGAACACCTTGGAGGTGCAGTAGGGACTACTTATAGCTCCGATAATGGTCTGGCTATCCGTGTTAAATAATATAGTTAACCTTACCTATCCAGTCCACTGCCATTCGTATATCCATGATTTCAGCTTGTAAGACGCTGCAGTGGTTCGGAAGTCGAAAGGATATTCTTAGGTTCGATTCATGAGATAAAATTACACCTCCTACTCTTACTTCAGAATTGGAACCATTAGTAAAGAGCCAGACGTCGTTTTCTTGGAAAATCTTATTCTCGACCCATTCTGTCTTGTTCGGGATGGGAATGGAGAACTTATTACCAAAAACTAGTTCTGGGATAGAGCTATCAGTCTTCGGTGGGATATCGACAAGCTCATTCAGTATCCTTCCATGGCCTTGTTTGTAAATATTTCATTTCCCGACTGAGATGATTCTGATCACTGTGTTATCACTTCTTATGTGGAGCTTCTGATAACACCTTGCGGGTCATATTGACAAGAAGTCAACAAAAATAACTCTGAGCTCAAACTTTAACTTATACTTGTATTCAAACTTTACACAATTATTACATTTTTTTCACTATTAACGAAAAGGCAAAGACATCTGATCAGCCCGAAGGCCGAATCAGTTCTGCTTCAAAAACAATTGCAAACTTAAAACTTAAACACAGTGATTATAACGAGAGGACGAGACGTGTACAAAATAAATCCTTTTGTCCTTTTGTATGAAAATATTTACACAGCCATTAGTCAGTTGAAAACATTTCTCGGATATCAAAAATCTAATTGCTTCTCTTCAAAATATTTACTTTTCAATATTGTTCAAAACGAGAATTACTGATAGATAATTTTATCTGATAAATATAATAATATCGAATAATACAATGAAATTCTAAGAAATGTTTACAACAACTGTAGTAGCTATAACATGCCTGCAGTAATAGTTAACAGGAGCTAGATTTAAAATTACATCTAGCTCTATTAAGGGAGTAGAGCTGACCGCGCCCATTACGAGCAGTTCTGCTGATCTCTGTAGCTTACCTAGTGCCGTCTGATGAATTTTCTATTCAAGAGCGGTTCACCATACTGCAACCGAATGGGTCTTACCATAGTCATGTACGCTTGGTTTTAGTCCCCAGTTCTTGCTCACTGCTTTTTTACACGAGTACAGCGCGACTAGCGCTCTCCGTAATATCGCCTGAAAATTGGGCTTATAGCTTAAGTTTTTATCAACTAAGATGCCCTTGCCACCAGTCTCGTGCCGTTTAGGATGGGAACCTTGAAGCTTGGTTTCCTATATTTACTGGTGAAGAATACAAGCTCGGATTTGAGGGAATTTACTCCCAGTCCACATTCCTCAGACCAGCGGATTACCTTGCAGAGTGTCCGTTCCATAAGTTCAGATAGGATGCCTAAGTGCTTACAAGAAATCATGTCATTAGCATAGGCTATTTTTCACACTCCGTAGACACTAGTCCTTTCAGTAGTTTATTCATGACTATGTTCCATGGTAAGGGAGAGAAAACACCTCTTTGAGGGGTGCTTCTACTGACCTTTCTTTCTGAGTATAAGCCATCTAGCTTATAGATAATGCGTCTCTCCACCAGCAGCTCCTATATGACGAGGCATATTGACTCATCCAAGTGTAGATTTCACGGGGCCGACAAAATTGGCCCTGGTCATACAAAGTTGAAAGCTTCTTCAATAATCTGGAATATCGCCAGTGTGAACTCTCTCTTACACATGGAGTTTTCAACCTGACTTAGAAAAGCATGTAGCGCTGTGACTACTAATTTGCCCTTAGTGTAAGCACGTTGGCTAGCCGTCCAGAGATATGGATTTATGCGTTCCTTTACGAACGCTTCCGCTAACCTCTGTAGCACCTGGAGTAGGAAGGAGGATATGCTAATCGGCCTGTATTCCTTCGGTATTGAGTGTGTAATTTTTACTACTTTGGGTATAAATACCACTTTTGTCTCTTTCCACCTCCACGGGATATACAATTGAGTTAAGCAATCCTCAAATATTATTTCCAACCAAGGATTGATAATATCCGAAGCCATCTGTAATTCTGCAGGAATGATCCCGTCCGGAACCGCGGTTTTGAAAAGTTTGAAGCTTTTCACACTCCAAGTTAATTTATCCTTGGTCAGGATATCCCCTGTCGGGCAGCTCCTCCTGGGTATCAGGCAAACCCCTCTCCCGTCAGAATCGGAGGGAAAGTGAGTCTCCATTAGTACATTTATGGTTTCCTCGCATGAAGTGGTCCAGTCTCCACGCTGCTTCATGAGAAATCCCGGGATCTCTGGGTTCCGCGATAGTATTTACCTGAGCCGGTTAGCCTTGAAGGTTGGTTCTTTTTGTCCTGTTTAACTGCTTGTTGCACTTATTTCTAAGAGAGGGGATCTCCTGGTTCCACCATTTAGGCTTCCTTTTTCCTTTAGGGATTGTTCTAGGGCAAGCTGCGTCCATTACCTCCTCCTAAAGTGGAAGGTCTGCGTGTTGTTTTGCTTGGTAGTACCTTAGTGAGGATAGTTCTATAGTGTCGTTAGTCTTTTGTTAATAATTATGGGCTTCTCCGGTATCGGCAAATCCAACTAAAACTCTATTTACCTATGATTGAAGAAGGAGTATTCACCACTGATCCTCCAGTTTTACTGTACGCGTGACTAATATTATGTCTAGAAACTTGCACTCCCAGTATATATATATATATATATATATATATATATCTGAAGATATGGTATAAAGCATTTTTAATGCAAAATGCCTTCTATTCCTTTGAAGAGTTTTATGATCAGTCTAATAGTAAATAATCTATTCTGATCGAGTTTACTACAGTGTATTTTGCATTTTATAAAAAATATTATCTCTATTTTTAAAGTTGTTTTACTGAATGTTTAAATTATACGGATAAAATTTAAATTAAATAAATTATATTTTAGTTTAATTTCTTCATTTTGTTTAAGTGTTAGTATGTTGAAAATTGTGTTCTCCCATTTTATATATATCTTACATATTTAATTATATTTATTGCTATTTATTATATATCGGCAAATTTCGTATTTTATGCTTGAAGATACTATGTAATGAATAATATACAGTTACAATTATTTAAAATACATTACGTTCTGTTCTTCACTTGGTACGTCTGCTGTAGAAAGTATTAATTAGAAATTTTACATTTTATATTTCGACTTCTGTAAACTAAACTTTTTAACACCAATAAAATATTATTATTATTTTTGTTGAGACTTCTACTTTGTTATACATTGTAATTCAATTTAATAAATGAAACATTGTTTACTTTGTTTATATTACTGTTCTGTTAGTATAGTCAACAATAAACAATATAAATTATTCAAACAAAGTAAAAAGTCAATATAAAGCACTCTTTATTTAAAGTAAAAAGTGTTTAATTAAATTGTATGTATTCCAATTTTAATAAATAAATATTTTTTTATTCATTTAGATTTAGAAGTAATATTAACCAGATTTTTCATAAACATCACTTCAGATGAACAGCAATTTTAGGCTCTGCCAATTATGTTAATGAATAGATAAACATTTTCTTGTTTCTAGTGGCAGTACCTTTTAAATAATAATAATAATCTTTATTAACAGATATATACAGAAAGTATACAAAATAAGTAATAAACATTAACAAACTCAAATGTATAATTTATATCTGTTAATTGGCTATCGACCAGTGGTCTTTCAGCCTGGTTTTTCGTACTTATGTCCTACTCATGATAATGATGATGATATCTAACTGTCTTAGTCAGAAGTTATTTTCGCCTTTTAAATAATATCATCAAAAAGCCTTAACAATTATACTTTGAATACATTTTCCGAATTAAATGAAATTATAATTTTAAATAATTTTCATGTAGCCGACATTTTTTTTTTCGTTGTGGTGTCTATGGTGTTTAATTGAAATTGAAAATCACGAGAACGCAGCGATGCGTACTTAATTATAACGATGCGCGCTCTAGTGAAAGTGCACTTGGCAAATAATACACATAAACACGATAGTTAAATCACCGTCCGCTATTCGCAGCATTTTAATTGCTTGCGTTTAACATAAGAGAGAAAATTCTAAGATTATGGACTTTGCAGACAAATAGACAAAATGGAGATACGTAAAAAATCATTATTTTAAATTTTATTAGTGTTTTTATTGCATTATCAATAACAATTTTTTTTGGCCTTTGGTGTCACATCAATACCATTTTTTTTTTCATTTTTTTATTTAACCTATTTAAGATTTGGTATGGTTGTAAACAGATTCAAAAAACTTTTTCGAAATTGCAAATAAAAATATGGATTGTCATTACAAACAAAAAAAAAAACAATTGGTGACGTTCCAACTATCACAACATTTTTATTTGAATAAATTGGAAATATGTTTTACATATGCACAGTAATTAAAATCACTTTAGGTATTTTTAGTAAATAAAACACTTTTGCACTTCGTTCGTAAAGCAAAATAGAAGCCTCAATAATAATTATTATTTTTTGTTTATTTCTCTATTGTACAGGATGGTGAATTTTTGGTGGTATCACAAATGGAAAACTTTTTTATTTTAAGAGATATCGAAAAACTGTTTTAAAAATAACAGTTGTTATATCGAATTAAAGGGTTTCCATTTAAAAATAGGTAAGCTTGTGTTGTATCTACGAAAATACGGACTAAACAATTTTTCTGATTGTTTTTTCTTAATCCGTGTACAATTGTCTACAACTTTGTCCGGTACCGTTTTTTTCTGTCAAAATAATAAAGCTATATTGTGTTTAAAAATGAAACTTTTTTTTTTCAAAATATCTAGTTACCCTTGAAATAAAAAGACACTTTCAAGGGTATTTTTTTCGTATTTTTCGTGTTATAAAACGAATAAAAAAGAAATATGATTAAATGGAGAAAGAAGTATATTTCTCCATTTAACCATTTTTCTATCTCTAATAATTTCCGAGATCCCTATAGAAAACATCGCAAAAAAAATATGTATATATTGAAAGAGGTTTTAAGAGTTAACGTATTCCTTATTACAACCCAAGTTATGAAACCTCATGATATTTAAAACCCATCTCATATTTTTTTTTTACTTCTTTATCTGCCTTTATATTCAAGGTCTTTATATCACCTTTAATTTTTTTTTGAAAGTTACACAACACTAAAAATAGCAATATATCTGTTCCGAATCTCAATTGCGAATCTCCTACCGTCTTGAACACAGTGGATTGTAAATAATTAGCGTGATAATTGGCTCATTAACGCGCGTTATCGAATAAATTTTTGCTCCGGTTAACCGAAATTACCATCTCATGAAATATGCTAAAATGGAATTAATATATTTTTTTCGGAGCTGTTACACAATGCGAAACGCAATAAATAATTTTGGTCTTCCTTTTCAAAAACGCGCTCGAGCGTATTAATTATAGAGTGGATGAGAAGAAAACGGTTAATTTGTTCTTAATTGTGCGAAAATGATTTGTGACAAACGAGAAGATTCAAATTTATTTAAATATTTTCTTTTGTCTGTAGGTGAAAAAAAAAACCTTTATTAATCAAATAAATTCGAAAACGAAAATGTATGTAAATGTTAATAAATTAAAGACGACGCAAGCGTCACCTTTTGCCTAATTTCATCACTAATCCATACGCTAGATGAATGGTGGCTGAACGTTTCATTAAATATATAAATGTTATTTTTAATTTCACCTTTTTTGCATCTGAAATTAAAAAAAATCATTGATTTTTAATTTTTATTTTAAGATAAAATAATTATGGCGGAAAGACCTCTAGTCGAAAACAAATTATAGAAGGTAATCATATACAATGTATAAAATCAAAATCATATAATATAAAAATAGTTCAGCTATTTGTATGGAAAAAAAGATGTATTATTATTAAAGCAATTTTAAGTTAAATACTTCGTAAAATCCATAATTACTTTTTAATTGATAAAAAGTGAATGGATAATAACTATTCACTTTTTATTCTCCCATTAAATTATATTTATTTTTATTTGCATATAGTAGTTTTGTCAATTGCCATTGAAATATGTTTGTTTCTGTCATAATATTCTGTTAGTAACATTAGGACAAAAATACAGAGAGTTTTATGTAACACCAATTTTCTTATATTCGATTTGTTCAGGAACGCATCAAACCATTGAGTGCGATTTGATTGGCTACTATTTCTAAAAATAATATAGTCAACCCAAACTACACCCTTCCACGTCAAAAATGACTTACACTTGTCAGTTATCGCAAGAAAGTGTTATTTGCTGTTCTGGCGCTTAAAGCAGACGCAGACGAAGAGTTGGACATCTTTACGTATCAATAATGTATACAAAGGATGAGCAGATTTCTATGGTAAATCTATACATTAGAGGAATCAGTTTAAGGATTTGACGCGATTTATTTTGCGTTAAATTTCCCGATAGACCAATACCATCCATCTCAATCATTTCAGACCTTATAAAACGGTTTAATAGAACCGGAGGTGTGGACAAATCCGAAAAACGTTTTATTAGAAGGCCGTCGATATTATCGGAATAGATCAAATTAAATATTTTGTGTTATGTCGAAGAGTGTCCAATAAAATCTTTAAACGCGATTAAAAAAATCATTTAACATTTCGGAATCCTCCGTACATAGAATTCTACGAGAATTTAATATTTTAGGTCCTATAAATTCCAAAATCACCAGTTGCTGTATAAAGATGATAAAATTAAACGATCAGATTTTTGTGAAATTTTATTTAATATGTTAAATGTAAACAACGAAATTTTGCGAAAAATAGTGTTCATTGATGACGCGTCTTTTTGTTTGGATGGATCAGTAAATTATCAAAATTATAGGATAGTTATTTCTATTTAATTCCCATCCTTTTTAGACCCGTTATTCTTTTCCAATATCAAATTGGTCTACTAGTATAGTTTGTTTAATAACTAGAAGGAGTAAGTGCCGAAGCCCGATTTTCACTATAAAAAGTTACTAGAAAAATCACCAGATACTTTTGGCAAATTTAAATTTCGGAATTATTATTTAAATAAAATTGCAGCAATAGAAATATTTGTGTTTCATGTTAAGTCTAATAGAGCTCGACAAAGGATACGTGATCCAACGACGTAGAAATGTAATGTTAATAAAAGGGACAGGTAAATTATTTATCTTGAAGTAAATACTTTCATACAATGGCTCATGATGTGTATAGTAAACATAAAAATATGAAATCTTTTACATTATAGATACTCCTCGAAACAGTTACCACAATATCCAATATGCAGCCATAAAATAAAATCGTATCAATGTGAATCGTTGACTATTAAAGAAGTTAACGAATTTCATGCCGTATTTTATGCAACAAAAGATAATCTTTTGTAAGATGCGTTTATTTTAAAGTATTGCACGGTTGAGGTATGCATACGTCATCGACCAAAAAATGAGAAACACAAGGCAAACGCTAGAACTGCAAAATGCTTTTAAAGAAATTCTTTAAAAGAAAACGTTTCTGCTAACTAGTCGTCTCTTTAAAAAATATTAATTTTTACAAAATATTGCTTGTCACACGTCATGAAACATTTTCAAACACTAACTGAAAAAAGGGGGGAGACAGGTTAACTCCTAAATTCGAAATGAAACAAGCGGCTGTTCAAAAGTTTATTATCAATTTTTAGTGCATTGAATCTCATCCGTTCATCAACAGAGAAATCATACCTTTCTTCCAATTTGTCTATCCAAAAAATATATGAAATGTATGATGCGCAGTCTCCTCCAAATTAAAAAGTAAAGCCGTCGTATTTTCGAACAATTTTTAACACAAAGTACAATTTGAGTTTTACAACACCTCTCACTAATGTATGCTCTACTTGTCTACAACTTACATACAAAATAAAACGCTGTGAAGAAGAGGTAAAGAATAAGTTACCAACCGCAAAATAAACTAAAAAACTAAGGGCAGATGTGTTTTATTAAGGAAGATAGAGATGACTTGGTGACAATATCGTTTGACTGCCAATGAAGTTCTTCCAAAAGTGCCAGGCCAAAGTGCCCACTATTGAAGGCAGTTGTACTTGTACAACTTTACGACTGTACAGGATACATCAAAACCTAAACTTAGCAAAGAAAATGCTTTCTCCTATTACTGGACAGAAAATGAATATGGTAAAGGTTCCAATGAGATAGCATCCGTTGTGTTTGATAGGCTTAATAAAACAGATTTCGCAAGTAAACAAATTACTGTTAGATTAATGGCAGATGGATGCAGCAAGAATAGTATTCTTATTGGAATGTGCTGTAAATGGTTGGCAGCTGATACCCTATTGAATGTTGAAAAGTTGGAAATTGTCTTTCCAGTAGCAGGCCACTTCTTTTTACCTGTTGATAGAGTATTTGGCGATATTGAGAAAAATATATATTAAAAAAAAAAAACAAGAATTCATTGTTCATGATTGCAAAAAAAGTGTTAAAGATGTTTTAAAACCCCCGGGAATTTGATACTTTAAATTAAAAAAAAGAAACGATTTTATCTTAAGATGTGCCGGTCTGGTAATATTCTAGTAAGACGTAAACTTTATTACCAAAACGATTTACAGGTTTTTAAAGAAATCTCAAAAAAGGGAAAATAGCCAAGAATGACAAAACCTGATCAAATAAGCAGCGGTCTTCAGCAGCTTAAGAACCTCAATTTAATTGATGATTATTTACATCAAATAAATTGAGGTTACCAAACACGTTGGGAATAATTGGCGAAATTTGGAAAAACTTCAATTTTATCATGATATTGTTCCTGCAGAAATGCCAAAAATAAAAAAAAATCGAAATGGCAATCCAGATGAATTATCAGAAACCTAAAAACTCCACAATGAATATGATGTTAATTGCGATTTTTTTCCAGAAATACTAGCGGTTTTAGTATGAACAGGATTTAGTTTAATCACTATTTTATGTATTGTTACTTTATAAGTTTCTATAATTCCTTATTTTTATTCCATGTTAATGTTTTGAATAAAGTTTTGGTTTTGCATTGACGTCACATTTTGTTGCAATAGCCATATTTAATTATTAAATTTTGCACAAAACTTAAGAGTTTTAGGTATAACTATAATTAAAAAATAAATAGAGAAGAGTATTTACTCACTTGGTCATAATTATTTAAATAAATTAAATAAAAATTATTTGAAAATAATTACATTTAGTTTTGTGACTTTTGACTTACGTTACGTAAGTACGTTAAAAATGCACATTAAAACAACTACATAATATACACCTGCTATTGTATATCAATAAAATATTGCATAATGCAAGAAATTCTCAGATCAAAATTTTGATTTTGATAAAAATGTACATTATGTAATTCAATGTCCAGCGGGGTATTTGTCCGGGAAGAAGTTGTTTTAATGTGCATTTGTTTAACGTACTTACATAGCGTAAGTCAAAAGTTGCAGAGCTAAATGTGGAAATAATTTATTAATTATTTTTAAATCATTTTTATTTAATTTATTTAAATAATTATTTAATTTAACTATAATTCATTATTGCTTCTACTTATACTAACATTAGTTTAATATGAACTCTTTCTCTTTAAAATCAATGATAAAGTCATAGCAGTTTTTCTTTAATATATCGAAACTATGTAAGTGAGATATTGCCGGTTTTTAGGATTATACAATATACACAAAGGAAGATGAGATAGAAAACACGATAAAACATTTAGGGACAACATTTTGATATTCACAGATAAGATAAAATAATTAAAATAAAAACTAAATTCGAGTGGTTTGGCGCGAACAAACGATGAATAATGAACCAAAACAAAAGCAAATAACAAAAGTCTCTTTAAATTGTTGTTCTTAATAAAAATATAAACAAACAGATCGAAAAATTCGTATTAAACGCATTCAATCAAAATCCATTAATTGATTTTGATATAATGTAAATAATATTAAACATTCAATAATAAATATTTATTTTTATATAAAATTTACATTTATTGAACAAATAACTTAATTATAGACCACATATTAATAATTAAAAAAAACTAAATCTATACACTTTTTCATTTTGTATTTTGCAAAAAAATATACATATGAGTTAAAATCATTCGTCTTCACTCGCAAAATAAAATTCTGCTTTAACACGCGCATCATTAATTCTTGATATATATATATATATATATATATATAATCCTTTCTACCCGAAGGTGTAAAGAATTGTTTGTTTTCAGTTTCTATTTTCCTGTCTCTATCTTCTATGTTATCTTCCTCCATTCTTTTTTTACTTTGGTTTTTGTCTATTGCAGTGTTAGTCCTCGTTGTTTTAAAAGTTTCTCTATGCTGCCATTTCATGTTATTGCTGGTCTCCCTCGTGCTCTCTTTGCCCAAATCCTTGCTTCCCACATTTTCTTTGTTGGTCTACTGCTATTCATTCTGATTACGTGTCCATTTCGAACTAATTCGTTCTGCCATAAGCTGTTTTCTTATATCTATGTTTCTTATTTTATCCTTTCTTGATACCCCCAATATCCCTCTTAAAAATGTCATTTCCATTGTTTGGATTTTGTTTTTCAATTTATTTGTTAATATCCAAGTCTTGCATACAACTGTATATAGAGGGATCACAAACTCTTTGTATACACTCATCTTGGTTTTGGTAGATAAATCTTTTTACCAGATAAATTTTGTAGTGCATGGTATAGCGTTGCTGCACTGTCAATTCTAGCTGCAATTTCATAGTTGTTGCTTCCGGTTCTTGAAATGTTTGTTCCCAGATATTTAAATGTCTCCACTTGCTCTATGCTGTTTCCATTTAAACTTACTTGGATACTATTAACATTATTTTAAATCTTCTTTATGTTGGTTATTGGTCGTGGAGACTTTAATTATTTAAATAAAAATACTTGTCCTTTCTCCTACTTATTTTTTATTTTACTAGATATATTTCGGAAACTATGTTTCCATCTTCAGTAGTTGAAGAAGAAGAAAGGACAAGTATTTTTATTTAAATAATTATTTTAAATGTTTCCCATTGCTCTTCGATGTCCATTTTCTTGTGGTTACCGGTAAATTTAGTCTCGATTATTGATCTGTATTTCTGTGCTGTAGCTTCTTGAGATTATCTATTATTGTTTGTTGATTTCATTTGTCCCCCTATTGTGGTTTTTGTCACTATTTCTGGGCCCCTTTAATTTCTGTTCTGTATTATCTGTTGTTCATTATATAATCAATGATTGATTTTTCTCCTCTTGTCTTCATTTCCCTTGTACATTTATGAATGCATTTGTGTTGATAAAGTGTATTTAATACAATCAAATTGTTTTCCCTGCAAAAGTTTATAATTCTTTCTCCATTGCGGTTCTCTGTTTTTTTCGCCGTGATTGGATGGATTGTTACATCTTCATTTTAATTTCTTCTTAATCCCACTCTCCCATTTAAGTCACCCATGATTATTAGTCTTCCATTGGAATTTTCTATCATTTGGTTTACTTCTTTCTGGAATTATACTTGAATATTATTACGAATTTGAGTTTAATCAAACTCGGAAATAAGTAACACAATATCTATTTATTTACACCAACTTTAACACAATTTTCTTACGAACTTTGTTTAATACTATAGCAGCCATTTTTATACGTGGATCATCTATCTTCATCTGTTTATACATATTTATTATGCATTGTTTTTCGGACAGAAATTAATGCCCCAAATCCAATCTCTTACGCTTTCTTGGAGGCGAATATAATCCCATCAACAAGTTTCCATTATCCATCACAGTAATATAAATGAAACAACACAACAGAACAACACTAAAGAAGGGAAAGGTTTCCGAATGGTGTCAAAGTCTGAAGAAAACTTACCGTTTGGTCACAATTTGCATTTAAAGTCACAATTTTGAGGTTGATCCGATTTTCGACTAAATAAGCACATTGCGAGTATAAATCATACACACGATGAAATTATCTTCTAATTTATGACGAAAGTCGTCAAATCAGAGTTGAAGGTTTTAGCGCGAGAAATTTAACCCTAGTTATTAAACAGATCATATTAACCACCTTTAAAATTTAACTTATACGCAATACAACAAGAGAATTAATGTGTGGATTGGTATTGTTGACACGCAATAGATTGGTCCATTTTTTATTCACGGAAATCTAAATTCTAGTAAACTTTTAACACTTCTTCAAAGTGATATTTTGCCAAAAAAATACAGAATTTAAATAATAACAATTCAATTTTTCAAATCGACGGTGCTCCTCCGCACTCTACGAATAAGGTAATAAGGTTTTGAACCATCATTTTCCTAGTCGATGGATAGGAAGATATAGTCCCATATCTTGGCCTGCACGTTCGCCCGACCTTTCTCCAAATGATTTTTTTTTCTCTAGTGATATATGAAATCAAAATTTTATAGTGATATTCGAGTTGAAAATGTAAAAGTGGAAGAACTTAAAACTCGAATACGTTCATTATATGAAGAAATTGATACAAATTTCCTAACAAATGCCATACAATCTATTTATCATCGTCTAGCATATTGCTTAGAGCGCGAAGGAGGTCATTTTGTACATCCATTATAATTCATACGTGTTTCTAATAAACCGTTTATTTTAATCTATTGACTATTTTTTTAATAAAAACTGAAGAGTAGAATTTATTACTGATGGGAAGAGTATAAATTGACTATATTACTAATAGAAATCGTAACCAATCGCATCGCACCCAATGCTTTGATGGGTTCAAGTACACATCAAACATAGTAAAATTTACATTGAGTACATTCTAGCATGTTCGGTGTTACATAAAACTCTCTGTATGTAACCATTTATATTTTATTTCTATCTAAGTTGGATTAACAAGGCACTATACTAAATATATCCTAAAGTATGTTCAACGAAGTAAAACAAGCTATTGTATGACGCATATATTTATTAATGGTGGGCAAAGTCGATCTTTTATTATTGCTAAATTAAGTATATTATAATTGTGTGAATATTACTTATTTCAAATTTCACTTTATTAATGGAATCTCCATTTCCAAATTACATATTAGAAATTTTACAAGAAAAGTGTGACGCACTAATAACATTACCAAACATATGTATAAAAAGGGTAAATTACCAATCACAAATTACGACAAAATACAAAATAAAAATAATACGGATCAAAATAATTATTTATCAATCCCAAACAGTTCATTGTGAAAACAAAATGCAACCGGCTTATTCCTATCTTCAAGTGATAATATATAAGTATAGATAAAAAATTCATTTATGTAATATGAATGAGATGGGAAATATCAATATGGCGTAAATGGGCTGTGAAAACTGCAAATAAAGAAGTGAAAAGCATAAAGTTAGAATTGATAGACAAATCGTTCTCGAATCTCATCATACGATCAATATGGTTATACATACCAAATTTTGTGCTATGAACACTAATGCGAAATATTGGTCGTATTATGAAAATATCAAGAATAACTTCCCATTTATTAATAAAAATAATTTTGAAATCAATTTTTCTTTTTAAATACTTAAGATGACATATATAGTATTATTAATAATAATCGAATAATACTAAGATTATTCGATTTTGTCCAGCACTAATTATTTATTACATTTATTTATATATATAAATGAATTTCAATCGATACTACTGGAGATGGAAACATAGTTTGTGAAATATTTATTTTGTTAATTGAAATAAGGAATTTTTAATTTTTATTTAATTAAACAGTCTCCACAATCAGCTGATAGAAGATTATATATTACATAGAATTGAAAACTTTTGCAAAAGCTGTTACCTTTTGCACATATATCTTAAAATTTTGTTAAACCTAACGTACATGTAGAAATTACTTTCCAAAGTTTGATTACTTTCACTAACCAAAATATCACTCTAATAAGACCTACTTATAGGAGGATTAAATGTCAATTGATTTTATGTCATAAAATGTCGATTAAAATTCCCCATATTCATTTCTAAGCAAACGCCATTCATTAACAAAACTGAATTGATGAGATATAAATAACGAAATATATCTGTTTGTAAAATACGCGCTCATTCTAGTACTTTCCAAATCCTTACTCACACCAAATCCGGTACTGATAAAGACACTTATATTTAATTAAGGAATTAAGGAAAACGTCGCAGGATTAAGTTAAATTACCCGTGGCAATTGTTTTTCTTTTTAATGTATTTTCGTTCGTATTTTTTTCCTGTTGTTTCCCCGTGGGTTATTTGTTTAACACGGAAACGCCGCTTTAATATTGAAGGAAAAACGGTGAATAATTGTTTGTTCTCGTGACGTTACATTTCGAGTGCTTATTTAGCCTTAATAAAAAATAATAACGATTTACAATATACACAACAAGCTTTTTTAATATCTTCGTTTTTATTATGTGAAGTATACATTTATTAATTCGTTTTATTTCTATAATTTTTGTAAGTTTAAGCTTCTAATTATTTCCAACAGCGGAAAGATTTTGCGATGATTAAGAAAAGTCCTTATAAATTTAGACGACCAAGAAATAACCGAGAACACAAATCATCATGTATGCGAACACTCAATAAAATAAGACATTTTGCATTCCATTCGCTGACATTGATCGGCACGTGCTACGGCGCGGAGTATAATTACAAAGAATTTCTCATTGAGAGAAAAAAAAGATAATCATTTCTTCCACACATTTCCGGCTTCTCCGTTTAATTTATTTATCTTCGCTTTTCGACAGCGCTCAATAACAAATTGCCACCCTTCGCGCGCAAATTACTATTATTGTGTTTTCCATTCATTCGATGGGTCACGCACAAAGGTCGCAAACTCGCAAAAAAAAATGAGAGAAGACTTAATTATTCGACAGTAACAACAAAACAACTGGCATTGCATTCTAATCACCTTGACATAGATTTTCGTGATTTTGATTAGATATGGGGATGATGTCGCGATGCGCCAGACGCGGGATAAACACTGAGGTTGTATATCATCGTGGTCTAGTTTGTTTTGTTATTGGGTGTTGTTTTGTTTTGGTTTAATTAAAACGGGGGCGGGCTAAAAATAAAGTCGGAGGTTTCGTGAATGAAGTGGAGTTGTGCGATGCGATTGCGATACTGTTCTGGTTTTGTTACCCTGAAACGGTGATTCCATGTAATGTCAATGGCGTTTTGCAATTTAGGCTAAATCAACACGAAGAATGTCCTGAATAAATATATTTTGTTTTAATTACATTTTTGAATCATGTCTAGCCATTTTTACTCAGCGTAACCAGCAAGAAGGAATCCAGTAAACTTTCCACCCAGATTTTTTTTCCATATGAAGAATGTAAATATATATACATAGAGGTTTTTTTTAACAGTATACATATCCCCTATGTATACATATAAAATACCCAAGTCAAACGCATTGATCTATGTGTTTAGTTGCCTATAATACGCAACCCGAACGATCGATTCCTTATACTAGCATAATTAAAAAAAAAACAATTAAACAATTTTCTATTTCTGTTTATGGCAAAATCGAAATGCACAATGTGAAAGAATTTTCGCGATCGTTTGAATTACTGTCTTCTAGTTTCTGGTGGTCATTTCTAGCACTTATTCTAATTATTTATTATAAGTTTATTGTTCTTCACTGTTACTTTCCTTTAAAATTGTCTTAATAAGGTCTCTTAATATTTATTACCTGTAATTTCTCCATAATAGTAAGTGACATATTTTTGATAAAAAAAGGAAATTGCTTGTGACGGTAACGAATGCAGTGTTAGTCATGATTTATTTCGCTGCGTTTTTCAATAGAATAAAGAGAACGAAACATACAACCTTCCAAAGAAAATGTTTTGGTTTAATTATTTTTAGAATCATCCTGAGGTATTCGGCAACTTTGGATTGATTGAAAACATGACTTATCCTCCTCTAGTACTGTTGGAATTGTAATACACGCTTGAAATTCGACTTTTTCTTCATTTGTATATATTTTCCATCAAATATTTCACACATTTTGAAATTTAGCGTTTGACCATAGAGATAAAGTATAAGAGGGCCAGATCCATGTATTTAGCGGGAAACGCGCGCAGCGCCATCGAGTGCTCGAGTGGACAACTATTTCCCAAGTTTCAAACCTTTATAAGGTTTTTGAGGTTAGGTTCATATACATACTATAATATAACTAATGGCGGGACTTTTGAACATTTTTCTATTTATAATTTTTTGTTCACTATTTTACTTCAAATTATTGATATAAAAGTTTTTTTTTTTAAATGTGCTATTTTACAGAAAAAAATACCAGTAGATCATGCAAATAAGAAATTGCAATTAATAAAATTATCTGAAAAAATACATAAAAAATAACATATAAAAACAACAATATTCTTAAGTAAAATATATTAAACTTATAAATCATTTGACCTGTTATTACATTAATATATTAATTAAAACAAATTAACAACAGTTATAATTTGAATTAATTGATATCTCTTAGCTGGATAATTTTATGAACTCCTTTCCTTAAAGAGTCTAGAAAAATATGGATTTAAATATTACTTCAAAAACGTCTATGTTAAATACATTTTTTTCTGATAGAAAATATTGTAAAACGCGTAAACTATATAATAAAAAATGAAGATTTATAGACCGATAACATATTTTGAGAATATGGGAAAAAAATTATATTTATTAATAATTAATTATTGCTCGATTGGTTCATAATTTTAAGTTATGTATATTCTTTCAAAAATATACAATTCATAGAAATTAATAAGCAAACGTGTTTTAAACTACAAATAATAACTTACCAGTTGTAGTTAAGTTAAGAAAAAGTGAAGAAACTTCTGACGAATACAAAAAAAAAACTGTTAAAAACAATTCATGTGATTTACATCAATGAAATTGAAATATGGCAAACTGATCCTTATTTAGAACACCTTTAATGTTTAATTAAAAATATAAATGTTTAAGAAATATACCTTATAGGGCGACAAAAGTCACCAATAATAAATAAATCAATGGTTTTAATATTTAGACATTGGTAGTTCATATTGTATGAAATAAATATGAATAAATTATTAAAAATCAACCAATAAAACACAGATTAGATTGAATAACTTAAAATTCTCGACTAGTTAAAGTTATTCAATCTAATCTGTGTTTTATTGGTTGATTTTTAATAATTTATTCATATTTATTTCATATAATAAATAAATCATTGTAAAATCCCAAAAATAAAGTATTTTAAATTTTCTACTTGAGACTTCAGCGCCTCCAGTGCTCAAGTGGACAACTATAGCCGTGTTTCCCAATTTCAAATATTAAAGGCAACTGAACATACACACATTAATCGGCTCAATGCGTTTGACTTGGTTTTTTGCAGGTATACAGTTATTTTGAAGTATTGTCCTGGACTTCAGTTGATAAAAACTGCCCCCAAAGTTTGACGTCGTCTCCGGCCAGAATCAATGTGGTCCCGATTATTTAAGTATAGTATACATAATACTTAGATCATGCATTTGAAGCTTTTGAACTATATATTTCGAACACTTAGTTAACCAATTAGATTCAACAAAAGGCGATGTAGATTACATGAACTATAAGGTTT
Organism: Philonthus spinipes; assembly: GCA_963082785.1. Classification (NCBI taxonomy): domain Eukaryota; kingdom Metazoa; phylum Arthropoda; class Insecta; order Coleoptera; family Staphylinidae; genus Philonthus; species Philonthus spinipes. The sequence continues at coordinate 14,709,787 of OY720309.1, read as the reverse complement.
TCCAAGAGATTTTTTTGTTTTAGCAAAGACTATTCCACTTGTTTCGTAGCATTTACATGACCTGCAATTGGAATGAGAAAAACAGCGTGGAATGTTTGGCGTCTTCTACAGTAAGACACTTTAAATAAAAAAAAAACTATATAGGGTAGATGAATTACGAGGTGAAGTGTTTACTTGACCCGCATTTCAGTTGACAAAAACTGCTCCCAAAGTTTGATGCCGTCTCCAGGCAGATACTAAAATGGATATAGATTCGTCCTTGAAGTATAGCATACATAATACATAGAATATGCATTTGAAACATAAGAATTATATATTTCGAGTTGTTAATTAGACAATAAGTTCTTAAAGATATCATTGGCACTACATTACATATTGCCCAGAAAATTAAACATCACGGTGGCCACCATGAATATCTCACGTAAAATCAGCAACTGGAAAGTGAGCCAGGACGTTTCAATATCACACCATTTGTGAATCACTTTTTAGTCAAGATTAGTAGATCGTCCCTGCACGCTTTTTAGAAATCCAAGAGATACGGATAAGGATGCTTACATTAAGTACCTTCAAAAGGGCATGAAGAGCAGAAAAATAGATGTTCCTAACGACAGCACTAGCCTGAACCTTCTCACTCAAGAGGAGGACAGAGTCTGGCTGTGTCTCACTTTGGTGGTGCCTGGAAATAGACTCTCTTAAGAAAGAATAGCAGATAAGGTACAACAGAGACAAGTGCTCAAGATTGTCTCTGACTGGGTCCTAGACAAGAAAAGTCTTAAAAAAATATTAAAAACTTATAAGAGCATACACAGGTTAGTTATAGAATAAATTCTTTAAAATAGTAAATAAAAATATTTCACAAAATACTGTGACACGTCGATTTTTATTTTTAAATTACTATCCTGACATACATTTTTGGCAACCCCAACTTTAAAAATTCAAATAGTAAAGCACCCCTTGCGATACCTCAAATGATACATTTTTTTATTCTGAATTAGGGGGAATATCAGGATAGCATTTTAAAAATAAAAATCGACGTATCAGAGCATTTTTCTATTTTATTTATTTAATCTATACATTCTTTTACCTTTCCGTGTCGAACTAATACACATTGTTAAATATTTAACATAATTTAAATTTTTATGTTGTCTTCTCCATTTTTGATCTTTCTTTTCCAATCCTCCCTATTTTATGCTAGCATTCTGGAATTTCTCCATATAATCCCTCTTTTCTCTGCTGATTGTCTAGTCTGTTGGTCCCATTTCAGCCGTGGTCTCCCTACTCTGTTTTTCCCCAGTACTCTGACATCGTATATTTCATTTGCTTTTCTATCATTTTCCATACGGTACATGTGCCCTAACCACCCAAGCTGTCTTTCTTCTATCAATTTTTCTATTGGTTTTATATTTAGCTGTTCTATCACAATATTATTTCTGATTCTATCTCTTCTTGTAATTGCCTCTATTTTCCTTAGAAACCGCATTTCTAAAGATGTTACTTTGATTTTTATATTATTTGTTATTGTCCAAGATTCACTTCCATATATTAGTGCTGGCCTTACTACTTTTTTGTATATTTCTGTTTTTATTTCCTTTGATATTTCCTTTCTTCCCAGGAAAGTGTCCTTTAGTGTGTTGTATATTCTTCCAACTTTTCCTATTTGTCTAAAATATGTTTATTTACGATTGTTATGGCTGTTGAAGCGGGCATAGCAATATCGTTAAAACAATTAGAAGTTTTTTTTTTTTTTAAAATAAGTTGCAATTGTTTTAACAGTACCTACTCGAATATTGACGATATTATTTGAAAACATTTTGGTAAATATCGTCGTTATTTATTAATAGTTGGGGTTACCACCCCGTAACTTTAAATTTAAAAAATTAAATTGAGCTATCAGAGCATTTTTTTGAAATATTTTTATTTACGATTTTATCCTTTACTTTTGGGGAAGCATATTATAATTATAATTATTTAAAATTATTTTTGATGTTATGAAAGATTATTACGATTTTGGTTGAAATTATATTGAATTATCATTATTATGATTTCGCAATAGATTTCGGTTTTATTATCAATAAAATCATAAGATCTTACGGGAATCACGACTAAAAGGTGAACGGAGACCCAACTATTGATAAGCCCTGATGCTGAAAGATCAACGGTTGATAGCCTTTAATTTGTTTAAACATATTATAAAATGAACAGTTTAAAATGTTAAAGTACACATAAAAAAATTAAAAAAGGACAACAAGAAAATATCCAAAATATTTAGCTATTCTCAATTATTTTTAATTTTACTTTTTATTAATTTTTTTGTGTGTGAGAGGCATTGAGAAATTCCGGGAATTTTCTGATTTTCTTTATCAGCATGAGCCGCACTCATGAAAATTCAAATATTACAATTTTACTGTTTTCCCTTATCATCGACATATTGTAATTAGTCACATGCTCTCGGCCATATACATTTTTTTTTTTCGCCATGTTTACATAAATAATTAATCTTCAAGGATTTTAAATAATTTTTTTCGGGTTTATTATTTCACACGTTAAACACATACGATACCGACGGTGGGGAGTTATGTAATTCGATCCCACCAATACAAATAATGAAAAAAAGATTATGAATTTTCATGAATAAAGAATTAGACAATAAAAGTAAATAAATTATGTATTTAAAATTTATACATAAATTAAAATTTGCGTAAATATTATTTTTTATTCGTCAAATTAATATTAATAATGTATACATTTTTTATAATCCTAATAACAAAATGTTATTGTAAATACAAATTTTTAATGTAAACAATACTTAAAAAAACTAATAACAAATTAAATAAAATTTTATATTTCCAATTGGCACCGCAAGTGATTGCGTAATGAAACAATTTTTGATTCGAGAATATATTTAACGCAAAAAAACAAAAAAAATTAACGTAAAATAAAGCCATTTGCAGACACGTATTTCGGAATTTATTCCTCGTCAATACAGCTTCACCTTGTAAATTTTTAAAGTGTTGAATTAATTAAACGTTTCTCTACAGATGGTTTCATTATAGATACTAAATGTATAAATCTTTAACATAAAGTTTTTTTATTTAATAATAAACAACGTATAAAATTATAAACCTTATTAAAAATAAAGAATTATTTCCTAGACTGAGAATACAGTAATTAAGAATTTATTTTAATAAATGCAAATTAATTCCCATTCAGGAAAAACAAAAACCCCTTATCCTTATCAAATTGAAAACAATTAAAGCATTAATTTTATGGCTGAATAAATTTAAATTGACAAAACGTATTTTATTTCACGAAACGATGAAATTAAATTTATATCGACAAGAATACATTTTCAAACGCAATTTTTATCGTCTGGCTCGAGGCGATCCGTGAATCATAATTAATGTAATCACTTTTCTGTATTTGCATACAATTAAGCGGCAACGTTTCGGTCGGTTCGTACCGGAATTTGGCGGACGGATTGTTTTCAGCTAATACAACAATTATGTCGTTTTTAAATTTTAATCTAATATATCATGGACGATAAAAAACAACATTGGTTTAATAAAACAAATTGGAAGTAAGTGGCTCGCGGTAATTGCCGAGCGTTTATGTAAATTTTGATATGTTTATAAATCATTTTAATTTATTTTACGTATATAATTAATAAATTTGATTTGCTGTAATTATACATTTCATTGATTTAATGTTTATAATTTTGAGAGGGATTTTTAATAAATGCCGATTCGTAAATAAAATAAATCGACTCGCTCAAAATAATGAAATACATTTTTTTATAGTAGGTTATGCTATTGTTTATTAATATTATATAAAAATACATTAAAATAAATAGAAAAGAGTATTCATTCTCTTGGTCGCAGTTATTTAAATATATTTAATAAAAATGATTTGAAAATAATTAAAAAAATATTTCCACATTTAGCTCACTGACTTTTGACTTACGTTACATAAGTACTTTAAACAAATGTACATTAAAGCAACTACTTCCCGGGCAAATACCCACATCGGACATTGAAATAATTTTATTTATATGCAACAGCAGGTGTACATTATGTAAATCTACGTCCGGCATATATTGCATAATGCAACAAATTTTGATCCGAGAAAAATTCAATGTAAAAACAACAAAAGGAATGTTACTTAATATAAGGCCATCTGCAGACACGTGTTTCGGGATTTATTCCTCGTCAGTACAACTATGCCTTACATAATTCAAAGATGTTAAAATAAATCAATTAAATTAATTCAAATACAATCAGCAAAATTAAATCAATTATATTAAATTGAATTATGTTGATTTAATATAATTGATTTAATTTTGCTGATTGTTTTTGAATTAATTTAATTGATTTATTTGACACGTGTCTGCAGATGGCCTTATATTAAGTAACGTTGTTTTTGTTGTTTTTACATTAAATTTTTCTCGGATCAAAATTTGTTGCATTATGTTTGTTTATTTTATTGATGTGCAACAGCAGGTGTACATTATGTAATTCTATGTCCGACGTGGGTATTTGCCCGGGAAGTAGTTGTTTTAATGTGCATTTGTTTAACGTACTTACGTAACGTAAGTCAAAAGTCACAGAGCTAAATGTAGAAATAATTTATTAATTATTTTCAAATCATTTTTATTTAATGTTTGTGATAAGTCCTCACAAGTCATTTTTCTATAAACTTAATGCAGGTCTCTTCAAACTCAAATTTTAATTAAATATAGAAAAAACTTTTCTTCGCAAATATTTATTATCACTCAATACGTATTTCGACTACCTTCAATAGTTTACAGGTGTTCACTTATATTTTTCTATATTTAATCAACTCAACTTTTTATATTAAATCTTAATTCTCTATTTTTAGTTAATTAAAATTTAGATTCTAATTAATTAAGATGATTAAGCTATATGCCATTTTGACTTGAAATATTATAGTTATTCTTCGTCAAAATCCGACATCGATCGACATGTCTTGAATGCGCTATACCGAATTAACCAACTTTAATGATGAAATTTGATTCACGGAGTTCATCAAAATATCTAAAATTTTCGGCATTTGAGTTTCAAAGTATAATCTATTAGGTGGTATACTTTGTTTTAACCAAATATGAATTTATTTTTTTGCACAAAACCACATGTGCTCTAAATAACACACTGTGAGAAGTGGCGATCGTACTAAAACACAAGAGGTATGTGAGCAATTCAATAATAGGTATACTGATAAAAAGCCTGTCACATGAGCGACAGTTTCCAAAATAGAAGACAGTTTTTGAGTTAGGACATGTGAAGGATGTACAGAATTAGATATTCTGTTATCTCTAAAATATAATCCCTATGGTACTACAAGAAAACCAGCAGCAGAAAATCATATTCCTCATAGATCAGTTATAAAGATTTTAAATAAACATAAATGGCATACATTGCAAACATAAAATGAAGAAATATAATGAAATAAAAATAACAGAGCCAAGCTATGCAGACGACATGGTAGTACTATAGTTTGTTTAATAACTAGGAGGAGTAAGTGCCAAAGCCCGATTCACACTATAAAAAGTCACCAGATACTTTTGGCGAAAATTTTAAACAATATCAGAATTACTATTTAAATAATATCAAATATATAATGTAAATAAAATTTAAAAATCAATAATGTTTTTTTTTTTCTATAATATTTACATTTATTGAACCAATAACTATATTATGGACTACATATTAATAATTAAAAAACTAAAACTGTGTACTTTTATATTTTATTTATTTATTTAACATCTTTATTGACAAATAACGTTACATTTTACAACGTGTAGTATGTGTGTTTACAATATTTACAGAATTATTTCAATTTGTTATGTAACTGTCATTGTCAAATGGCTATCGACCCGGGGTCTTTCTGCCTGGATTATTTAATTCTCTCGAACGTCGTCGTTAGTGAGTGAATGGGTGAAACGATGAAATGTGGTCAAATGTTGTCATCGGTGTTTTTTTGTATTTGGGAAGTATGGTGGGATTTCTGTGGAAACAATAATTGGTAAGGATTTGCTAGATGTAGTGTTGTTTAGTTTATATTTTATTTATTGCAAAAGATAAATACTTGTGAGTTAAAATCACTTACCTCCTCTCACAAAATAAAATTCTACTTTAACACGTGTATCATAAATATTTTATATTTTTCTTTTTTGCTATGTTATCTATGAATCACGTTCTTCATGAAGAAAAATTAAGAATGTTTCTATTATCTATAAATTATTCATCTAATTTGAAAAATTTTCATTCTACTTTTTTAAGTAGCCAATCCTGCATATGTTTTGTCTTTGAAGATTTTATTAGATTATTTTTCTGATTTGTGACTATAGTATGATGCATTATCCACTACAATGACAGCATTATCTGGCAACATGGTTAATAAATACGAAAACCATTCTTCAAATATCATAGCATTCATTTCCTCGTGATAATCAGCAGTTTTTTACCCTCAAATAGGTTGTTGCTATTTGAGGGTAAAAAACTGCTCCATCAACTAAACCCAGCTTTGATCCAACGGGCACAATTATAAAACATTTGCCTTTTCCTGATGGATGAGCCCCTTCGATAGCGTTAGATACGTGGATCATCTTTCATAATCTGTTTACACATAATTATTATGCACTGTTTTTCGAACAGAGATAAATTCCCCAAATTCAATCTCTTACGCTTTTTTGGAGGCGAATGTGATCTTATATCCAAGTTTGTACGGGATTCATAATCCATCACAATAATATAAACGGAATAACACAACAAAACAGCAATAAAGTAACACTAACGAAACGCTAAAGAAACCCGACACGGAAGGATAATACGAAACAGAGAAAAAAACTCGGTGACGTTTAAAGTTGACGTGATTAACGGTTGTGTCAAAAAATAATATAATTAGCATAGTGTAAAAAAAACATACTCTCAGTCAATCAAAGTTCAAGATTTTAGCGCGTGAACATTAAAACACTCCTCCTAGTTATTAAACAGACCATAGCGTAAACAGAAAAAGATTTAGAACACAACGTAGAACTAATAAATGAATAGCTACAGAAGGCTAATATCAAAGTAAATGTTCACAAAACAAAAACAATTGTAATAGGCGCCACAAGGGAAAAATATAATATCAAAATAAAAGGGACACAGATACAACAAGTAGAAAAATACAAATACCTGGGAACAATAATAAACAGTGAAGGAACTATGGAAGATGAGATAAATGAAATGCAGACTATTTAAAGCAATAAAGCACAACATATTTGAAAAAAAAAGAAGAAATAACACAGAAAACAAAAGCAGAAATAGTAAAAAGAATAATTAAACCTATACTGACATACGGAAGCGAATCATGGATAACAACGAAAGCACAAAGGAGTAGACTAACAGCAATAGAACTGAGATTGCCAAGAAAAATAAGAGGTAAAACAAAACTTGACACAATAAGAAATGACAGCTACAGAGAAGATCTCCAGATAGAGAAAGTAGAGGCAACAATACAACAGAACCAATTAAGGTAATAAGGATGGAACAACAAAGAACAGTAAAGAAAGTATATTAAGCGAAGGAGAGAGGAAAGGGAAGGAGAGGGAGGCCCAGAAATTCTTGTAAAGATGAAGTACGAATTGCAGCACAAGTAAGAGGAATTAAATTAAATGACCTGGAGAACCTAACGAGAAACAGAGAAGAATGGAAAATTAAATGCCAAAAGCCCTTAGAAGAAGAATAAATATTACGTTTGTATTATAATTAATTTTGAAATGTATATATAAATCGACACCGAAAGGAATAAGGTGTTTAGAATAATAAAAAAAAAAAATAAATAAATAAATGGCATCCAATTAGTGAAAGAGCTAAACGGACGAACGGTACTGATAGCAGAGCAGACATCTGTGAGGTCATGATGAAGCGGTGTAATATCGATGACGATTTTTTAAATAAAATATTTTTTTTTCTGATGAAACAACATTTAACGTAATTGGAACAAATAATCGCCATAACTATCGATGAAAATTCGCACTGGATGGACGAAACGAACGCGCAATTTCCTCAAAGAGTCAACGATTGGGCAGGAGTTGAAGTGCATAGAATTCTCTTTTTTATGGAGGGTTTACTGATAAGTAAAAAAGTATTTGGGTTTCTTAAGAAACGATTTAATTCCTACTTTGCATTGCTTTATCCGAACAATGAAGATCCAGATTTGCCAAACAATACGTTATGGTTTGAGCAAAATGGTGCTCCGGCACATTGTGCTGTTAGAAATTATTTAAATGAATTTTTTCCTGGTAGACGGATAGGTGGATTTATTTTTATGGGGCTGTCTAAAGAGTACGGTTCACATAAACCACCCACAGACAGTGCAAGAGTTACAGCAAATAATTTGCCCAGAAGTAAGATTCGTCTCATTCGAAACTTTGATTAAAGTTCGTGAAGAATTTCAGTACAGACTTGGATACTGCCTTGGACAAAATGGTAGTGATCTCAAGTGGGTCAATAATTTGATACATACAAAAAATAAAAAAAATACACGGTATACTAAACGGAGTATTGTGACCAAAGTACACCACTGTATTAAATTTTGATTTCAGGGCTGTATAGCAGTCTATAAAAACTACTTTCTAAAATTATTTTCATATTATACAGAGTGTCTCATATACCACAAAAGTATCAAAGTTGTGTTTTTAAATTTTTAGATTATATGTTCAAAATAACTATCATTTTCATTAAGATTATTAGTACCTAAACCTAACGGTTTTTTAAATAATTGCAATATATACAAACATCTTTATTCAGACAATATGACAACAAAATTTATTATAACAATATCTACAATTGTGTTAGTATTCTGTCATGGGCTATCGATCATAGGTCTTTCTGTCCAAATAATTGCAATTTTCTTAAAATCCAACCTAATTTTCAAATTTTAATTTTATGAGAAGTATTTAGGTTATGTACGGGACATTTCCAGTGAAGTTAAGCAATGGACCATATTTTATTTTCCAATAATTAAAATAGTAATATATTTACAGGGTGGCCCAAAAACTTAAAATAATCGAATAAGGACTTTAAGTGGCCCAAACTTAATGTTTTCAAATAGAATGCCATATTTTTTTTTAAATTGTCATTATATGCACGTTTCAATTATCTATCAAAAGTTTAATATTACTCGAAGCTCTTAGACATTTAGTTTTCACGAAAAAGGCATAAAATCGGTTATATACGTCATTTCGGGTGCATTTTTTTATTAATATTTTAATAATTTTCGTTGGCTATGGAATTTAGAAATGTCAAAGGTATTATTTCTGTTGATTAATAAGGTCTCTCGATAATATTGTCCAAACATTACAAATATATCAGTGCCCTTCTATTTTGAATAAATATTTTAAAAAAGTACTACACTACCTACATTCAAATAATAATGATAAAAATTCTAACAAAAATTCAAAATAAAACCATGATAGCAAAAAACCAGTTTGAAAATTTAAGTGACAGTTTAGAGAAATTATTTGACATTTCTTAAATTCACAGTCAGCTAGAAATATAACAATACACTGATATAAAACCCCAAATGATGCCAAGATTTGATTTTTTGCATTTTCCGCAACAATACATCGATTTAAAGGTTAGAGGTATAGGAAACTTTTGAATTATAATTATGATGTTCATTTATTGGAATGTTAAAAAATATAGCATTCCATTTGAAAAAAAAAAAACAAGTTTGACCAAATTAATTTTCTTATCTAGTAAGTTTTATTTTTTGGGCCACTCTGTACAAATTTTAAGGTTTTTGTAATTGAAAAAAGAAATATGATATTGCTAAATATGAATGAAAATTTCGTTTACATAACCTAAATACTTCTCAAATTTGACATTTGAAAAATTATGTTAGATTTTAACAAAATTCCAATTATTTCAAAAACTGTTAGGTTTGGGTACTAACAACCTTAATAATAATGATAGTTACTTTGAAAGTAGGATATATATAATATATCCTATAATAATTTATAGGATGTTTCATTAAAAATACAACTTTGATATTTTTATGGTATTTGGGGCACCCTGTATTACATGAATATAATTTTAGAAAGTAGCCCATAAAGCCCCTACAAACCCCTGAAATCAAAATTTTAAAAAGCGGCGTACTTTAGCCACAATACTCCGTATTGTATATCGTGAACAACCCGGTATAAAAACAATTAAATTAAATGCTCGAAATGACCAAAATTTTGTACATGGCAGTACCCAAGTCTGTGCTGAAATTCTGTACGAACTTTAACCACAGTTTCGAGTGGAACGAATCTTACTTCTGTGCGAATTTGTTGTTCGTTTTTCGTTTTTTTTCATACCTTTTTAGCGTATTTAGTCTTGGAATGTTATGCTCTTTCAAAATTCAGATTAAAAAATAGGGTTTCAAATTAAAAAAAAAATATCGCTTACGTCAAAGCTCAAAAACAAAAGACCATCTTGAAATGAAAATTACATTAAAATATGTCTTATTTAACATCAAAATTGATGTGTTCGAGGATTTTTTTTCAAAAACGATTACTAGTTAATTGCGATAGACCTTACACTCGCAAATAAAAGTTTAGTTTCTTATTGATAATGAGCATATTTTGTCTCTAAATGTACATCTAACATAAAAATAAATAGTGAATTAAGGAATAACAGGCTTTTTATTTGTGATTAATCACTTCGTGTAAAATCAAAAATATAAACAATATGGTTACTTTACACACGCACTGCCTAATTCTTGCATACAATAATCTAAAATGATCATTAAGAGAGAGATGTGTAAAAAAATTCATATAACTTTTCACTTTTACGATTTCTAATATTATTTCAAAATCACCTACATTTTCCGCACAATAATAATAAACTAGTTATTAATCATTTACGACCGACACACTCCGATTAAAAATCCCAACGAATTCACTAAAAACACGTACGAATAACTATTCGTTCCGACACTGACCGGAATGCATTAACTCTCCAGCACAATCGCTAAAATATTATTTATATATTATTTTTTTTATATTCGCGCTCAAATCATTTTCGCGTTGAATTCATCAATTATCACCTTCAGTCGTGTCCCGGGCAACGAAACGTGCACCATAAAAATAACCCGGACGATAATTAATGTCGTTAATTATGTACGTGATTAATTAATTAAATCGTTGGTGATATTCGCAAAAAAAAGACAAGGCGAAAAACGAAGATGAAACAATCGAAACGGGATGAGGTGATTTGTGGAGTTAAATACTTTAAAACCGTAAATAGTAATTAAGAGGATGGTTTGTTTTTGCTATTAAACGAGGCGTTTGATTATAATTTTTTAATCACCTGAGTTCATTTTATTTTCGGAATATTAAAATAAATAAAGAATTAAGTAGTGATTAATTAAATTAATTTATTAAACATTTTGTTTGTGTAATGAGAAATGTGTTGCTTTTCGCTTGGATGACTTTATTTAAGTGAGGATTAACAAAAACCAAAAAGTGTAAGTACATGTATTATTTTTTTAATACATTTAAGGCTGTCGTACTCAATTAGTTATGCTTAGATATTCTACAGTAAATAGTGTCAGGTTTTTTAATGAGATATTAGAAGACGAGCAGTTTCTGCTGAGGAGTCTGAAAGTAGAATATATAGATATGCCGATACGTTCAATTATATGTTCATCTGTTTCAAATTATCATCAATCTCTTTTGAATTGTATTCAATATTTGTCATGGTCCATTTACACTCATACATATATGTGAAACAGAATGAATCAATTAATTGTATAGTTTATTTAGAATATTCTTTTTTACCTTTGTTACCTCTATACCTCGCTTAATATAAGAGGGTATGTTTAAATTAGGCACTCTTGCAGAACTTAATGCTGATTAATATCCCGTTGAGAAAACGGGGCTGTTTCTTTGTTTTCAAGAAAAATGAAAAAAACTGAAAAATGCGATTTTCTTTTTATATTTATATCTTCGTTATTTGAAGCAATATTTAAATACAATTAAGACTCTTATAGCACTTTTTTATGATCTAATCGTAGGCGTACTCATGTTACTAATAGCATGTTTCGTTTCTTCTGGACCATCATCAACTTTCTTATTTCTTATGGACGCCATATCGTTTTTTTATCAGATTAATATCCATTATTTCTTCTGATTATAGTGATGTATCATACTATTATTGTAATAAGTTATGTTATTTTTTGTATTTTTTATTATTACTAAAGAAGCACTCATTTATAACAACTATTAATACTATTTATTAAATAATTAAATATTTCAATTTTTATTATAAAGAGTGTCTTTTAGAATTCATAAATGTACCATATTTTAGGTGATTTAAAGGCAAAACAAAGCTTGAATATGAGACCCAAATTTTCCTTTAGAATAAAAGTTTGGCAAAATGTGTATACTCAAAACATGAAATATTATTGAGAAATTATGTGATTATAAAACATTAATAATTTCTCCTTGGAATTCAATAAAATTCCTAGAGGGTATTTTTATACTACACCTTTCAATTTCTATTGTTTTTAAGGCTGTTTCTTGAATATAAATTAAAGAAATATTTTTTGTGTTAATATTTTTATTAATATTAATGTTGATATTTCGCATATTACCTTTTTTAAAATAATTTTTAGTTTATAAAAAAATCTTTTTGCTGCATTGCAAAACTTTTGTATAAATATTATATTCACAAAGCGACAAGTTACATTATATTTTCTATTGATTACTTTTAATTTCATGGCATGTGTGATTTCTTAGTATTAAAAAAATATTTTATTGACTGTGTTTATTTATCAGAATAAAGATGGCACCATTGTAATCATAAAAAAATAGAAGGATTAATTTGATAAAGAGCCAATATGGTGCCCATAAGATAGTTGATAACGGTCCAGAAGGAAGGAAACTTGCTAACAGTAAAATGATTACGCTATCGATTAGATTATAAAAAAGAAAGAATGTCTTCATTGTATTGAAATATTGCTTCAAATAACGAAAATATAAATATAAGAAAGAAAATCGCATTTTTAAGTTTTTTTTTCATTTTTCTTTTCTAATCAGCATGAAATTCTGCAAAAGTGCCAAATTTAAAACTACCCTCCATCTCTTATAACAAGCGAGATCCCAATGGTGAGACTCGAATTTGGAACACCCTGTATAATATTTCAAAAGTATTTAAAAAATCGTTGAGTATGACGTAATGTTTGAAAAGTCGATATGTTAGTTTGTTTTTAGAAAATATTTTTATGTTCTTTTATTCGGAAGAAGAACTATATATTGAGTAAACGGGTACTCAATATAGCATTACATTGATCACATCTCATTTAAAAAAATATATTTATATAATTTTTTTGTTGTTGTTTACAAATAATTTACTTAAATTTATTGCGTTCACGATGTTAAATTTTCCTATTATTAAGGATTTAATTATTCCATAACATACGTTTTTAACTTAATTTACTTTAAACCGTTAAGAATCTATTTTTATTTCGCCTGGGTGTATAAAAAATGCAAATAGAATTTTTAGTTCTTCAATAATTTATTTCGTAACCAAATAATCAAATAATCAATAATTTATTTCTGGAAATATGTTTTACTATTTCAAAAATTGTTGATTATATTCATATTTATCTAAAAGGAATTTTAATTAAGTCATATTAATTTTGTTTCCTTAAAATGTTCCTTATTGTGCAAAGTTCCCCAGGATTTTTTTCACATTTGACAAAGTGATTTTGTAAGAGATGTACCAGCACAGCGATAGAGCTTTAAAACACGCTTGGATTTTTCCGTTTGATATAGTCTGAAAAGATCTTGTAATAAAATTATATGTTACATTTATTATGATAATTTAATTAATATAATTTGAATTTACAAGAATTATCGAAAAATTATATTTTAATTATATATATATATATATATATATATATATATATATATCGAGTGTCTGGGATAAGGGGCGAATTTAATATGTAAAATTAAGTATGTGTAAAAAAAGCTCCCCTATTATTTTTTTAATTTTAGAGAAATATCCTAAAGGAATATTTTTTGGAGATATTTTTTTCTGCGTGCGCTCCGAGTAGCTTTACAACTAAATGATTTATTTTTTTCAAAATCGGCTTTCGCAGGCGTATGTAGGTCTATTAGGACCACATTTTAAAATTAGTTTCAAATATACAGGGTGTCCCATAAAAGCATGCCGTATCATAGTTATATTTTTTGTAATGGAATATCCCATATTTTATACTTTTTTTCAGATTCTATATCAAAATTAAGGTTTACTTTCATAATATGTTCATGTACCTAAAACTAATAATTTTTGAAATATTTGAATATTTTTGGAAAAATTGACGTTTCGAAAAAAAAATCATAACATTCAAATGGGTGAATGAAAATAAATGAAATTTTGTATCAGTATATTTGACTAATGGGTAAATATTTTAGACTATTGAGAGAAATTTGAAATCTTAAGATGTTTTGATAATTCAACGTATCTCCAGAAACATATTTAAGGTCAAATTTCGTGCTTATTTTAAATGGCATACCCTATTGTATTTCGGAAAGTATAAAGGTATTCTACACCTAACCTAATAGTTTCCAAGATATATCTATTTTAGTTAATTTGCGTCATAATCATTATTATTTTGATATGACAAGGCAACATAAAGCGCCTCTATTGCCTAATTTAATAATTATTATTGACAGTTATTCCAATAGGCTTTTGTTTGTAAACAAAATTTAATTGACACATTCATATTGTCAGTAACAATATTTTTTCCTTAAATAAAAGAATTAACATGATTCTAATAATAATGCAATGTTATATAAATGGTCTTTTAGTGTACAAAACGTTCTCTGATGAAGGACATCCTAATAATAAGACTGTAGAGGAAATTTTAAATACATTTAAAACTGTAGGCAGTGTGAAGTATCTGAAAAAAAGAACTAACTTGAATACAGTAACTAATAAGAAGAGACACAATTACAAGTTTAATTCCATTGAAAATTAGCCAGGTTTTTATCAAATAATTTATACGTGTATAAATAATACAAATAATGTGTTCACAATCAATAACATTAGTGTATTAATTTAGGAAAAATCTCGAAAATCATTTGTTGGGTCAACTGATTTTAACAAACAAAATAAACAAAAGCTAAACACTTACCTATTGGAACAATTGGAAATAATAACTTTTAAATTGAACAATAGATGGCGTTTTGTATCACCTTTCCATATTATGAATAATATTATGTCAAAAGTTAACGAAAATGGATATATCTTGAAAACTATTAGGTTTACAAGTAATATACCTTTATACTTTTTAAAACACAATGATATTTCCTACAAGAAATGGCAATTGAATATAGGATGCGCTATTTAAAATAAGCACGAAATTCGATCTTGAATGTGTTTCTGGAGTTACGTTGAATTATCAAAACATCTTAAGATTTTAAATTCCTATAAATAGTCTAAAATATTCACTCATTAGTCTAATATACTGATACAAAATTTCATTTGTTTTCATTCACCCATTTGAAAGTTATGATTTTTTTTCGATACGTCAAATTTTCCAAAAATATTTAAATATTTCAAAAATTATTAAGTTTAGGCATTTGAATATATATAAATAGGAAAGAGTATTATTCATTCACTTGGTCACAGTTATTTAAATATATTAAATAAAAATGATTTGAAAATAATTAATAAATTATTTTCACATTTATCTCTGTGACTTTTGACTTATGTTACCTAAGTACGTTAAACAAATGCATATTAAAACAACTACTTCCCGGGCAAATACCCACGCCGGACATTGAATTACATAATGTACACCTGCTGTTGCACATCAATAAAATATTGTATAATGCAACAAATTTTGATCCGAGATAAATTTAATGTAAAACAACAAACGTAAATAAGTAACGTTCCTTTTGTTGTTTTACATTAATTTTTTCTCGGGTCAAAATTTGTTGCATTATATATATATATATATATATATATATAAATATCTTTATTTAAACAATTACTTATATTTAATTATTACGAATATATACTAAAATGAAAGTGTTTGTTTGTTCTGGGCTATTGACGTGAGGTCTTTCTGACCTATTCTGAATTTATTGTCGTGTGCAATAAAAAATGTCTCTGCTAGTAAGCTGAAATGTCTCGAAGCGTATTACTTCACATGTAAAATTAATTAAAGGAAAGGCACTTGGTACTCTTTCGTCAATTAAAACTTTCTTCCAAACAGTTTTGTCTGCAAAAGAATGTACAGAAATAATTATTGTTTAGATATATATACTGAAAAGGAGAGGAGAGTGTGAGGTAATAGTGGGATGTATGAGGAAACATGGGGGAGAGCATGAAAGCATATCAGACAATTTAAGAGTATGGATGGGAGTGAGACAGGGATGACCGCTTAACCCGTTACTGTTCAATTTATACATAAGTGAAATGAAAGAGGTATTGAGAAACGGACAGGCGGGCGGAGTGGTAATAGGGAAAACGAAGGTGTGGATGTTAGCGTATGGAGTTGATGTGGAGTTATTGGTGAGATAATGTGGAGAAATGAATGAGATGTTGAAGACGGTTGAGAAGTATATTTATAAGCGAAGGCAGTGTGTGAATGTAGAGAAGACGAAGTGAATGAGTTTTAGGAATAGGAGGAGAGAATGAAATGTTTGCCGTAGAAGGAAAAAGTGATAGAATGGGTAAAAGAGTTTAAATACTTATGATTTTTGTTTAGAGAGAATGGGGGATACATGCCAGATTAGCGCAAATGAAGGCAAGGAAGGCTTGGTATGTAATGAAGGAAAAAGGAAAAATGGGGTAAGTGGCTCGGAGAGAATGTGAATATGGTGTGCAATCTGTGGGATTCATGTGTTAAGCCAAAGATAATGTATGTTGTGGAAGTGTGAGGAAAGAAAGTGTATAAATATGCTGAGAAAGAGCAATATTTGTTCCCAAGCAGATATTGGTAATAAGAAGTCAACGTCTAGTTACATATTGCTGTAGGAAACGAATAGAGCGAATATGAATATGAGACGCAATGGAACGAGTGGTAAAGTATGAAATAATAAGAATAATCCTAGGTATAGGAGTTGGCATGTGCACGGAAAATAGCCAAGTGCCTATTAAGATCAGACTTTACTAAACTGCAGAATGTGGCATTAGCCGGAGGAGAGAGGAAGGAAGGTATGGACGGGAGAAGAGTATGGTAGGTGTGTGTTGAGAAGGAAGGGATAAATGGACATATTTAGGAAGGGAATGTAAGGAAATATGAAAGGAATGGACAGAAGTGTGGATGTGAGAGGATGGAGCTGGTGTAAAAGTTGTGATGAGGTTATGGTGGGATAGGGAGAAAAGAAGAAACGTTTGTGTTAGTCTTAATATGAAATATAAGTATATATATGAAGGGTATGGCAATAAAGGCTTTTTCTATATACAATATTTTGTTTCAGGTAATAAGAAAAGTTAAAATTGGGGAATTTAAAATCTCCTCGTTATTCTTTACGATATTTTCCTCCATTTTATGGTCTTGTTAATCTTCAGGCCTTCTTATAGATTTGGTGCGTATCCCTTATTTTAAAATGTACGGATTAAAGAAGCGATCGCATTCAATCACTTCTTCAATTAATGTTTGGTAAATATGTTGGTTTATTATCCAGCTAGTTGAAAATAAATAATTTATAATTAAAAATATATATTTAGAACAATCACTTAAAACAATCGTAATGGGAGAATTGAATGTTACACTCCGGTCACATCTTATTCAATTACAATAAAATTAAACACAGAACATTTCAGGCAATGATCAATAAAATTCGATCAATCCCTCTTTGTTTCATTTTATTAAGTTTATTTTAATATTTTTCTTAAGGCAGAATATATTTTAGCAAATATTTAATCATTCTTTTAATAATACAAAAAGAGTATTTACTCACTTAGTCACAGTTATATAAATAATATTAAATAAATATTTAATTTTATCAAAATTATAAACATCAATGATAATCTTCTTTATGTTGGTTGTTGGTCGTGGAGACTTTAATTATTTCAATAAAAATACTTGTCCTTTATCCTACTTATTTTTATTTTACTAGATATATTTCGGAAACTATGTTTCCATCTTCAGTAGTTGAAGTTTTATAAAACTATCTAGTAAAATAAAAATAAGTAGGAGAAAGGACAAGCATTTTTATTTAAATAATCAATGATAATATTTATTTAATTACCCTTTTATACTATATACACATATGTGTATACAGTTCACTTCTGTTTAATTATAATTATTGTATTTTTTACCGGTATACACTGTGAAGGTTACTCCACATGTCTACACAGCCGACATTAATTATCGCATCAATGTCTTGTATAAAATGCTAATTTTGTTTGTTATTTTTAATGATACAGATGTAATATCACGTGTAATTAGGTATGTATGGAGAATAATTGCGATTCTTTGTGGTTTTTTTTATTCTTCTCGTTTTTTATTTCAATTGAATTTTCTTGAAATACAAAAATGTAACGATTGTCCATTACGAATGAATAGGGACGTATATAATTAATTTTATTGAAGGGAGTTTGTTGATAATTTATTTAAAAAAATACACAGGACAAAAAAAAGTTATGTATATAAGTGGTTGTAAGTAGTGCGAAGATTTGAATGATTAATATAGAAAAACACTTGTAAAAACTGTTCTTCAAAAATATTTATTTTTACTAAATACGTATTTCGACTAGGATGTAGTCATCTTCAATAGTTTACAATTAATGGTTACATCTGGTGGCGGTAATTACATATATAAGTGACAAGGGGATTAAGGTGTGTTTGCTAAGGAGATTAACTTTTTTTTCTTCTTTGGCAAATAAGCTTATTATTAAGAATTGACTAAAGGTTACATCGGGTGTTCTAGCAGGCTAGGGCCAAAATTAATTTGGTAATTTTTCATTTGAATTGCTTCCAACATGTTTAGGTGATAATCCGTTGAGCTCTTAAGTAGTTTTACGTTATTTATTGAAAATGTGTGTCCTGTTTCAATGGCATGATGGGCGACTGCTGATTTTTGTAGGCGATTATATCTTTGAATCAGGTGTTCAGGTTTCCTTTTTTCTGTCCTACATATAAATTGGGGCAATTGTTACATTTTATAGAGTAAATGTCAGATTTGTCTAGATCATTATATACACTAAACGCATAAGGCCTATGTCTACTTGAGGGGGTTCCCGGGGGGTGAGGCGGTTGAAATTTACTCTACTAAATGTGTTGCCTAATAAAGATCTTAGTTTCATGTTAACGTAGAATGCTGGGGTTAAATCATTTTTTTTTAATATTTTTAAAATGGGGTGATAGACGTGGGGGAAAATAAATGATTTTGGCATATTTAGTGTCTTTTCGTGTTGAACTGACTAAGTGAGTGGAACTTTATTTTGTTTAAACATGTGTTTATTTATTAATTTGTTAATTGTTCTGGTGTTGTAATTTAAATTGGTAGCAATTGTACGGATGAAGTCGAGTTCCTTTTTCTTTTTTTCTGCTGAAAGTGGGATATGAATCGCTCTGTAAATCATGCTGTTAAAGGCTGACATTTTATGGTTAAACGGTGCAAAAGAATCGTGATGGATCTAATTGAAAGTGTGAGTCTGTTTTCTATATATATCAAATTCTGCTTCAAAAGTGAAATTTATGCTGTCATATATATTATTTAAAGATTTAATGAATTCATTTACGTTAAAGTTCTCTGGTACAATGGAAAAAAAAATGTCGTCTACATAACTAAAAGGGTCATAATATAACGGTGTGCGGATTACAAACAGGTAGGTAGTGACTGTTAACAAATGCGCAAGAGGATTATCTATAATATCTATGACCCTTTTAGTTTTTACGATTATTGTTTGTAAAACATTGATAATGATCACATGGTGATCGAAATGTACATCTGTTAATAAATAAATAAGTGAAGAAAAGTGTACAAAGTGTTTTTATATTTCTTTAAAATCTTCACGAAACTCACATTTAATTAAGTGTCTGTTTAAAGAATTTGCCATCAAACTAAAAAGTATTGCATTCCATGACAAGTTCTGTTAGGGTTAAATATTCTTGGATAAGATCATTTGGGATGTTATTTTTAATTAGGATATGTTTAAGGATGTTTATGGTGTCAAATATAGGGATACTTGGAAAAGAGACTCGATATCAAAAGAAATAAGTTTTTCTTCAGACGAAATATGTACTTGTTCCAGTCTCTTAGCCAGTTCAATAGATTTTTTAATGGAGAAATTATTCCCTATTTCTAAAGTTTCAAACCGTTTGACTAGCCATTTAGCCAATTTATATGTAGGAGAGCCAATATTGGAAACTATTGGTCTATATTAATTCCCCGGTTTACGTGTTTTTGATAGGCAATAAGCCGAGGTTATTTTGGATGACTGACCTTTAGTTTTGAGCTCAAGTTATTGTCAGCTAAACATGTAACTACTGAGTGGATTTTTTGAGTATATAGGGTCCTGAACTTAAAATCTCGTTGACGCTAGATTTATAATCTTCTTTCTTTACGATTACCACGCTGTTACCTTTATCGGACTTCAGGTAATAACAGTCCTTGTTTTTCAGCTCCTTAACGGTGCTGTTGATCTTGGGAATCGTTTCACGTTCACTTTTTGTCCTTTCCTTCACGTTTCCGAGGGTTTCCTGTGCAAGCGCAGTGAACTTTGCTGCTTATAGGGGTGCCAATCTGTTGGCGGCGATGTCTATATCGTTGATGATGTCCTTCATCGATAATTTTCGTGGTACAAGCGCGTGTTTAAGACCTTTTTTTGTAGTAAATCTTCTTCCTCTTTGGCGAATTTTATGTCTGTTTTGTTAATCACCAATTTGTGTGAGATTTCTGGTATGGGTGTTCGCTTGTTTTGTTGGCTTTGGCGTTTTAACAACAAAAGATATTTCAATTTTCGGTAGAGTTTCTTAGTTCACGATGATTTAATTGAAATTAAAACACTTGGTTTGTTTCACTTATTTATATTTTCTCCAACTAGTTTCGACCATTGGTCATCTTCAGGGAGAATGTTTCTTAGATTTATTTTCGAGTTTCTTTGCGATGATTGAGTACATTTTAATTTGATATTCATCCCATGACGTTGGTGGAAGCTTTTTGCTTAAGGATAGATGTTGTTCATATGCCATAGTTTCTAATTTTGTCCTTTTTCTGTACAGTACGCCGATTTCGAACTTTAACCACTTCGTTTTGAAACTTGTAATTAATTTTGTTGTGATGGTTATTTGTTTTGATATGTATACATTTGGGGAACACTTCTATATTAAAAAAGATATTTGTAGAAACTTCTGAAGATAATTTACCTGAATCTTATGAAGTTTTTAATGCAAAAAATCGTATTCGAAATATTTTTTACACCCACAATTCTTTGATAACATATTTAAAAAAGAATGGTTTAATACAAAGAATAAGCATCTTCCTCTCACTAATCATTAAAACGCTTCAAGTCAATTCAGCTTACTAGCACATTCACTTATTATTGCACATCACCATAAATTCAAGATAGGGCGAAAAGACCTCACGTCAATAGCCCGGAACAGACAAACATAAAGTTGCATTTGTTAAGTAAATAAATATACGTGATTATTGTAAAAATACATGTAATTGTTTGAATTAAGATATTTGTGTAAAAATGGTTTGATAAATACCAATTGAAAATTTAGATTTTTTATTGAAACTTAAAATAAAAAATCTAATATTAAATAACAAAATAATTAAGGAAGAGGAATCATAACAACAGACAAAAATGAATTCTCCAACAAAGACAGCTCAAGATGGGACAACAATAAATCGGATTATCTTGAAGCTGGGAAAAGAAACAAGAAATGATTAAATTAAATTGTAATAAAATTAAAGAAGGAAAATTTCTGGCAATGATCAGTTAAATTCGATCATCCCCTTTTTCCAACTGCTGTAAGTTTTTGACAAACATCTATTGAAAAACTACTTCCCGAGCATATACCTCGCCGGACATTGGATTACATAATAGATATTTGTTGTAACATACTAGTACTACTGTATTGTAATGGTTTGATTCGTAAATATTCAATAAAAGGAAACCATAAATAATAATTATAAGACTGTTTCGGGATTCATCCCTCATCAGTACAAATAAAATGATTTACAATTTTAATCTAGATTGTTTTAATACTAGAGAACTTGATGAGAATTCTACTTTTAACCTAATTGCCAGAGGTAATTGTAGATTCATTTCCTAATTGTTAGTGTGATAGATATGGAAATTGGAATCATATATTCAGGGTGGCCAGAAAAGGTGTGATAATCTTCAGTTAAAGTGGCTCGTTAATCAATTTTAAGTAGAAAAAAAAACTAAAAAAGTTTTTAAAATAAAAAATTCAATTAAAAAATAAATAAAATTACAAATTTTGGGCAATTATTCAATAAGCTTTATGAGGCCATTAATATCGTAAATATGTGACTTGACTTTGCATTTAACATTTTATGTATAATTATTGCTATTAGTAATCGACTTATCATTAAATAAACATTTTCAATGCTTAACTGGCTGTTAGTAGAACTAATTTTAATCAAAATATTTAAAAAATATTACCGATTTCTAGTCACATATTTATTATATCAATGGCCTCGTAATGAAGAACCGTACAATATTTTTTTACTTAAATTTTCTACTTGAAATTAATCAATGAACAACTTTTCCTAAAGACTATGACACCTTTTCTGGTCACCTTGTATTTTATATTATCATAGGCTGTACTCCAAGTTTATTCTAATATTTCTATATATATTCAATGTTATCATATCTTTCATCCAGTTAATACGGTATCTTTACATTTTAAATGAAAATAATATTTACGCGTCAATTTTTTTGAGTGTGTCTTTTTCTTTTAGATTATCTCTGTTTCCTATTAACTTTATAACATCGCGATTAGTTAAAAATAGCAAACACAGCTTTATAATTTCAATTTGGTTTTCATTGATCACTTGCTGAAACATTTTAATCATTTTTTTCTATTATTAAAATAAAATATTATACTTCTAATAAAATAATATATACATTATTTTATATTTTTTACTTTCAAATATTACTATTTATATAAAAATTATGTTGCGTTTATAGATTTTTAAATTTATATCTACCTATTTATACTTAATAAAAAAATAACATAACCGTACACAACGCCTACACAGTAATAAATCTCGAAGCGCAGACAAAAATAAACGAAACCCCAAATGAACTCAATATTTAAATCGGGCTGAAATAATCGGTTTTATAGACGGTAAATCCATAAAACACCTATCCGTAAGTACTTTCTTCAACACTGTTATGTGTGTTACTTATTATCGCAGCGCAAACAACCTCAACAAAATCATTGAGAAACCAGAAGAAAGAAGAAAAAAGCCTCGGTCTATGAATATATTTATAAGCAATAATAATTATTATTGCTTATTTTATGCGAGTGAGTTATTGCCTTTGGCTTTTTAAGGATTCGAACGCATAATATTGTATGTGTTGATTTCCTGTATGGTTTAAATAAGAAAAGATAATCGTATTTGTTAACATAAATCCAATGCTGTTTGCGTTTGTTAACCTCGTTTATATACAGGGTGGTTCAAGAAAATTCTGAAATGTTTTGAAAAATATTAATTAAGTTGGGCTGAAGCTTGTATCCAGTACAATGGTCAAACGTTTGTTCATATGTTGCAATTTGATATAGGTGTTGAATTTGTTAATATTTAAATTAATTAATAATTATAATAAATGGAAGACGACGCAAGCGCCATATTTTGCCTAATTTCATGTAGCATCGTCAACGATTAAATTAGGCAAAAGATGGCGTCTTCCATTTATTATGATTCATATTAGGTATTAACCGCAACACAAGATCTGTTCAACCGTCTCCATCAAGGCATTGCACATGGAACACATTAGTCTGATGAGGTTCGAAACACCGAAATAGCGATTACCATATGAATGGTGGTTTAACATTTTATTAAATAATTGTTTATTTAGTTAGTTTAAAATTAAACATTTGGTTCTGTTGAAGTGTTTAATTTAAACACTATTTTATTTTACAAATAAAATAAATAAAACAGATTAAATCGAGTAACTTTAAGTAAATAAATGCAAAGTTATTGTCTAAATATTAAATCTATTAGTCTTTTTATTTAATTAATATTTTGTTTGTTTAATAATTTATATATGTTAATAGCCAATTAACAGATATAAATTATATATGTAATTTATTTATTTTTTATATTATTTTTGTATATATCTGTTAAATAAGATTATATGTATTTTAGTTATTTCTTTTATTTTCTTTTTTCCTGCATAACTAGGCTTTAAATTTGTTAGTCCTTTAGAATTCCTTGAATAATACGTAAAGTAACCGTCATATATAAGCCGACAGTGTAATTAGTATAATTTATTATCTTTAGTACGATAATAACAAGTAAAATTGTTATAAATAAATAAAAGCAGTCATGTTATTTATAGAAAGTCTTGTAATATGCTTTATATATGCAAAGTAGCCAAGAGTAGGTGGTTAATTTCCAGTAAAAAAATGTGATGTGTCCAGCATGGTACTTTCCCTGGTGAATTAGGTCAAATACGATTTGAATGAATTTTTAATAGTAAATGAAATATTATTTATTGAAGAAATGGATTGTTGTCTTTTAAAGTTAAAGCGGATTATTTAGAAAAATATTACAATTTAATTTATTTCTTACCTTATAAGGGCTAAAAAAACTCCACAGGCGTTTGCGATGGATGTATGAAATATAATAGCATTTTGACATTTTATTTGACATAAAGACTTCAATAATTAAAGTTTCCACAGCCAACATAAAGAAGATTATAAACGTAATTGTTTATTTATTTCTAAAGGAATTTATCATATACACTAAATTCTTTGGATAGCCTTGTTCATTGTATAAGCAATGAACATTGAAAGTTCTACAATAAAAAGTTTTATAACAAAAATTATTTAATTTTTCAAGATCTACAACTTTTATTGGAAATATTTTTCCATCCGAATTAAAAAATGAAAAATCGCTACGGGTAAAGTTGCACTTAATGAATTTTGATTCTAATCAAAAGCTTTTAAGATCATTTCACTGTTATAAAAAAGCTTAGATATAACGTTTAGGAAACACACAGACACACATTTTTCAAAACTCGATGGAATGGATTCAGGGGATGTCAAAACGTACATATTTGTTAAAATTATCAATCAGATTTTTTTACGATGACAGTACTTTCCCCTGCATAGGGGCCGGGGAAAGTTAAATTCGCCTGATTCTGTAAGAAACGTCAAAAAATTAATAAATAAACGATAGAAATATAAAACTTTCGTTTATCATTTCTTTTTTTACGTTCTAGCTTTTTATCAGTCGAAATATGCCAATTTATGTAGAATATCAGTAGATTTCTGACGTCTTCATCCTCTATAAATCGTTTATATTTTCTGTCCGTCAAATTCTGGCTGATATTAACTTTTATCAATTTAATTCTAACTGGTTATGGCATTTCCTGGTTGTTTCTCTCATTATCTGTCGAATTCATCCTTATTCTATGAGTTTCTGAAGACTATCAGTTCAATTTATTCCGTTTCTTCTTTTATAAATCAATTTATAGCAGCCCAATTATATATATATATATATATATATATATATATATATATATCGTTTTTTATCAATTATTTAGGAAATAAATCCATTATCAAGGGATTTGATAATTATGGTAAAGATAGCGCAAGCGCCTATTAGAAAAGTAAGATTTAAATAAATGAATTGAATTTTTCTGTACTGTTTTAATTTATTTAATAATATTTCATGAGGGATGCAGACAAATGCTTGTATAAGGTCACACTACTAACGTACTGACCGTTCTAAAAGAATGAATATATATACGTAACTAACACGACTAAGGCAAATACAGTGCTCATATTTTCCTGAAAACCAAATTGAGCTTTTGAAATTAGATTATTTGTCTCAAAGTAATTTAGCAATCTCGGCTAGTTCAAAGATCTTTCCAAATATTGTAATTATAGTAATGGGTCAGTAATTTCTTACATCTGATTTGTTACTTTGTTTATAAATTGGGACTGTTTGTGATATTTTGAAGGCACGTGGGTTAATGATGCTTTTGACATGTTTAATAATTTTACTATTTAGCCCGTATACATTGAGACTACTTGAATTACTTAATTTATTTATGATATTCCTATTATCAATTTCAGAAATAGGAATGTTTGCAAAGCAACATCTGGAGAAATATTAATGAAGTTTGTCGAAGAGTAATTATATGGTGTATTATCAGACACTAAATCCTTGTTACTTGTTAATAATATTAAGTACTGTGATTTTTATAATGTAAAACATCATTATAAAAATCACAGAACTTAATATTACGTCGAAATTATAGTCACTAAATAAATTTCAGTTACACAAAATCAAAGTGCTTTCATTATTGTAAACAATAACAGTAAACTCTTTCAGGAACAGCCAGCATGCATTTGATAAAAGTCAGAATCAGCCAGAAATTGATTTACAGGAAACATAAACAGTTATAATTAGTTTTTACTCATCTAACTCTTGTTATTGTTTGTAATTCCACTGAGTCCAATTCTAGTTGATGTCTCTTAAAGATATTGCCTTAATTGTTTGTCGAATTCAGGATTCTAGCTGTTTTTGCTGTTAACTAGTTGCTTTTTATCAAGTAAACTGAATTGGCAATAAACGATTTGTAAAAACAAATTTTGACTGATACTACCAAAATTTAATGAATTATATACAGTATATGGATGCACTGTATATAATTTCTTTACCATTTTTATTCGTTGGCGCAACATATTCAGTGTTATTGAAATATGAAATAATTTTGACGTTTTATTTGTCAATAAAAAAATAAATAATCGAAGGTTTCACAGCTAATATAAAAAAGACTATAAACTAATTGTTTTTTTCTAAGAGAATTTATCATGTAGTCGAAATTCTTCCGCTTATAAAATGAAAACTGAAGGCCTTACAATAAAAGTTTTATAACAAAAATTATTTAATTTTTCAAGATCAATAATTTTTATTTGAAATATTTTTCTATCCGTATTAAAAAATGAAAAATCGCTAAGAGTAAAGTTGCACTTTTGATTGATTTTACCAAAAGCTTTTCAGATCATTCCATAGTAATAAGAAGAAGATGAGGCCCGTTTTTCATATCTGTTGATTCCCAAGTTTTTCAGTAGATTTAATTTTCTTTCCTTTTTCTTTATATGGAGAACATAGAAATCCTGGTTGGAGCTGTGGTTTTCTGAAAGCAGGTGATTCGCATAGGATGAGGTGGTTGACTTTTGTGTTTTGTAATCCTTTCTTCAAAGAATCGTCCTGTTATTCGATGTACATTTTTGGGCAGTCATTCGTGTAAGCATATATACTCAAGAACGATCGAGTCGGTTTGTTTTGTCTTTATTATTTTTAATTATTTTTCCAAGGCTATTGTTTATTTCTGAATTTTATGTCTACTTTTTTAGGTATTTAGTAATTTAATTGCTTAAATTAAAAGTTATGTAGGCATAATTATAATTATATTCTATTTACTTTTAATCCTCCTACATGTTACTTATCAATGAACCGATTTAATAGTATTTTGTTAAAGTTCGATTACTTCCATAATTAATAACAATAGAAATATCAATAATAGAAAAAGGATATATTCAATTATTCCTTCCTTATTTCACTGTAAACAGGTTAAAATGGAATATATAAATCAAATAAATCCTTCCATAAAAATATTTTGTTAATATTAAAATTGTTCTCAATAGAGAAGTTTATATACAGGGTGAGTTTTTTTTTCGATGTTCTCTATGGGGATCTCGAAAACTATAAGAGATAGAAAAACGGTTAAATGGGGAAAGAAGTGTAATTTTATAAGACGAATAAAATGACACTTTCAAAATATTTGAAAAAGTCAAGGGTAACTAGATATTTTGAAAAAAATAAAATGTGTCAATTTTTTGAAATGAATATATCTCTATTATTATCATAAATAGAAAAAAACTGTAAAGGACAAAGTTGTAGAAAATTTTACACAGATTAATAACAAAAAATAAAAAAAAATCCCCCATATTTTGGAAGATATGACACAAACTTACCTTTTTTTAAATAGAAACAATAGTTGGCTATGACTTTATTAAAAGGGCTATTTTTTTCCCTTTAATCCGATATAACATATGCCATAGTTATTTTTAAAATAAAATAAGTTACAGTCGTTTTTAATTTTACCATACACCAAAAAATAGTTAGCCATGAAAAAGACAAAAGTAAAACAATTGCGGTTGTTTATAGCAACGAAATCAATATTTAATTTAATATCTTTCTTCAGATTTGTTAAAAGCAACATAAAGTAAAATAATTCCGAAATTATCAAAATAATAATAGAAATTTTTTTTAAATATTACATAAGATGCTCAAAAAGTCGACCATTATTATTATGGCATAAAGTACATGGTTCTTTCCCCATTTAACCGTTTTTCTATCTCTTATAGTTTTCGAGATCCCCATAGAGAACATAGAAAAAAACTCACCCTGTATATGCGATATTGAAATTCAATGTTATTTAATTATTTACCACGAAATAATTCTATAATTTTAATAATAATTCTTGAATTTAGCCGAATTCATGATTTTTTATTGATGTTTGTCCTTTAAAAAGTTCTCTTTCAGTTCAAGATTTAACAAAAAATTAAAACAAGAATGTTTCTCTTCTTAAAAAAAGAGATGGAGAAAACCCGGAAGTTCTAATTAAACAACAGTAATAACAACAACAGCAAAACGCAATAACTAAAAACTCTAATCAATCACTCACGAAAATTAAACGCTTACTTAAATAATTAACTTATTAATTAAACACGGCTAGGCCGAATTAAAATTATTTTATAATTACAGCCTACACGAAAATCGAACAGCCAACGAGAAACGTTTAATTTTTTTTTCATAACTATATTTCTTATACCGCATTTCGTTCCGTTACTTTACAAATCGAGTTTGTTCGATACACACATATTTTTTTTTCTTCTTCTCCTTACTCTTCGGCCGATTGCCAAAACTGGTTTCCAACTGTTTATTCTGTATTGACGCGGCAAATGAATAAATATATTTTTTATATAATAGATTAATGGTTTTGGGTTTGTCACATCATTAGTTTAAATTAAGTATTATCAGGTTTCGTGTTAATTTTAATAACAATAATATTTGTTTGTTGGGAACGTGTCTGATTTTTTAACATTAATATCATCCCAGGAGTGTTTTGTTGTTGTTTAATATAATAAAGAAAGGATGTTTAGAATATTTAATGAAATATTTTTGTTATTTTTGGTTGTTTAACTTTTCTAGATTTAATTAATCATTCCGTAATCAATTTATTATTCAACACAGAATATAATTCATTGATGTTTTATATATGTTTATCTTTTCGCTCAAAAAAAAAGAAATTATTTTGAGCCTTCTGCCAGCTTATCAGACATATAACTCTTGGTTAATTTGAGTGAATACGCTAACAAACAGTAAACCGATATCTAGAGCTAACCCACTCGACAAAGTGGACATCTATCTCGTCACCTATCATTACTTCATTTCACTATGCTATATCAAATGTATTCGTACATTGTTCATACAATTCCTACCTGAAAAATACCAGCAGTTGAAACTAGTTGGAGAAAAAATGTTGTAAAGAAGTAATGTTTAGTTTATTTCATCTATATTTTGTCATTATTTATTATCTCAATATTTCATTTCTAATCATAATAAATAAAGATTAATTTCAAACAAACATTATTTTAAATAACTACTAAACAACTGTTAAAGGTTTTTTAATCAATAACCTTTTTAAAAGGTTACTGAAAGTGTATTCAAAGACAAAATAATTTTTAATAATGATGTAGTATTAAGTAAAGGCCTCTGAATATGGTTGAACAAAAAATGGGTAGTTTTTGGTTTAGATATTTTCACATGATTTATTTATTTAGTTATTCGGTTATGGGTCATGGAGAGTCGGAATACACAAGTATTAGAAAAAGGGGGATTTATTCACTTGATCACAGTTAATTAAATAAATTAAATAAAAAAGAATCATTAGCTGATGAGGGATGAAATCTCGAAATACGTGTCTGCAGATAGCCTTATATTGCGTAACTTTTATTTTTGGTTTTTGTACTAAATATGTTCGATTCAAAAATTGTTGCAATATACAATATGTTATTGTTATGCAACAGCAAATGTCTATTATTAGATATTTATTATAGTACTTATGTAATATAAGTCAAATTGTCACAGTATCTAAATAGGAAGTAATTTGTTAATTATTTTCATTTTAAAAAATTTAATTTACAACAAGTATTGATAGAGCGTAGCGTAGTGAAGCGAAGAGATAACAAGTGAATTCTCTAGATGTCCAGTTCGCAGCGGGCTCAAGATGAATTTCTCTATTCCTTTGTTTTCTGGAGCAATGAGATAACAATTTATCTTAAGATGCCTTCCATAATCTCACCAAGTGTGAGTGTAAGAGTCTGATATATCAGGATTATGATAGGGTATATCAGACTCTTACTGGCTACAAAAAAAACCTAGAAAAAATTCATTTAGAATGCATGCAGTTGAAATAGACTGATGAGAAATTTAGTGATAATGGGGTGTGATGCCAAACTGGTGATATATAACGATAAAGAAGCGGGAAGAGCTTAAGAGAGATAAGTTGTAAAAAACAACACTAGTCGTCCACCTCCAGGGATTTTTTTTCCTCCCGTAGTGGCTAAGACGATGTGATCTGTAAGAATACTGGCATCCAATTTAGAGGTTTAGAGGAGTGTTAGCTGATGGATAAAATCGTGGACGCTCTGGACTAATAAACTACACGAACCCCGCACTTTCTTACCGATCATAAAATTCTGCGCGGTTTCCAGCTAACTCATTTACGTTTCTGAAATCAACGAAGGACTCCTATAGGTAGTAAAAGCGCTTTTCATGTTGCCTCTGCTATCGTCAATATGAAAGGCGCTTTGCATCTGATGGTTGATGTTATGGTTACACGAGAGTCTGTTGTCCATTTGTAAACCAATATATCTTACATGCTTTTGCATGCTATGGGAATATGAGATTTTCATCGCGTTCTTGACGAGTTTTTGTTCAAAGAATTATTTGAAATATTAGAATCATTACCTCGAGGTTATCGAGGACGGTATGTATTTGATGATGATTTTAGATTATATATATATATATATATATATATATATAAGAAAATCGTGACGTCCGCAGTTAAAATAGTTAATGTGACCGGGAGGTCATACAGAAATTTATTTGAAGAGCAAAGGGGACAGTACAGAGCCTTGAGGGACACCAGCAGTATTTCTGTGTGGTTCTTATAACGAGTTTATGAAACGAGTTTGGAATGTACGTTCGTTCAGAAATTTTTTGATCATTTTGATCAGATAATATAGATGGTATATAAGTTTTTTTTGGGTTCGCCTTCACAAATGCTCGCTGCTAGGTTAATTCATTACGGCTCTGCGTCGTATCCGTATTTCTCAATATCTCACTTCAACACCAAATGAGCGCAAGTCAGAAATGTGACTAAGGATAGGTAAAAACTGTTAGCTTAAAAGATAAGTCAGTAATTTTCTAAATGATCTACGTCTAATCTCAATTATGTAGTTTAATAAATAAATTTAAATGATAATAAACATGGGAATAATTAACTATATGAACTAAGTAATTACACTGAATATAAGAAGCCACCAAATAAAAAATATAATGAGTGATTCGAAGACTGCCCGTCTCATATATTTTGTCCATTATTGGGAGCAAACTGCTTAGCAGGTGATTTTGAGGGAAATTCAAATATTTTTTCGGCTTCGAGATTAAATTAAGCGTCGTGTATTTTCATTTTTCAGTTGTTAAAAAGGCGTTATGAATGTTAATTAGGAAGTGTTCTAAGTAAGTGTAGCTTAAATTTTCGGGTTCAGGTGAGTTTTCTTAAGCGCCGTTTTGATGAAACGACATAGCTCTGAGAGGGATATCAGTTTTGTAATGTAGAGAGTTGTGCTTGGTAGATATTCAAACAATGAAACGCATATTGCATGCTAATGAACTAAGTAATATATATATATATACATATATATATATACATATATATATACATATATATATATATATACAGAAGAGAGGTTTTTAGTATACATTAGGCGGACTGTATACCTGCAAAAAAACCAAGTCAAACGTATTGAACCGATTAATGTGCGTATATTTAGTTGCCTATAACAGACAACTAAACGTCAAACTCTAAACTTCAAATTGTGTGACATATTTGATCGAAAATGTATAGAAATGAAGAAAAAGTCGAATTTCAAGCGAGTATTATAATTCCAACAGTACTAGAGGAGAATAAAACATGTTTTCAAAGTGGACGAATACCTCAGTTGAGATGATTCTAAAATTATTA
This sequence comes from Philonthus spinipes, assembly GCA_963082785.1. NCBI lineage: Eukaryota > Metazoa > Arthropoda > Insecta > Coleoptera > Staphylinidae > Philonthus > Philonthus spinipes. Next base: position 14,677,241 of record OY720309.1, on the reverse strand, counting down.
AACTGAAACATTTTCTTTGGAAGGTTGTATGTTTCGTTCTCTTTATTCTATTGAAAAACGCAACAAAATAAATCATGACTAACACTGAATGCGTTACCGTCACAAGCAATTTCCTTTTTTATCCAAAATACGTCAGTTATTATTATGGAGAAATTACAGGTAGAAAATATTAATAGATTTTATTAAGACAATTTGAAAGAAAAGTAATAGTGAAGAACAATAAACTTGATATAAATAATTAGAATATGTGCTAGAAATGACCACCAGAAACTGCAAGACAGTAACTCAAAAGATCGCGAAAATTCTTCCACATTGTGCATTTCGTTATTGTCATAAACAGAAATAGAAAATTATTTAATTGTTTTTGAATTATCCTAGTTGAAGGAATCGATCGTTCGGGTTACATATTGTAGGCAACTAAACACATACATCAATGCCTTTTATTTGTCTATACTAAGATCAGACGCGTGAAATGCTGGTTGCGGTCAACATGACAACGACTTTAGATTTCCAATGCCATTTTTGTTATACGCTCGATATACAAAATACAGGGAGCTTTTTTATCAGTATACATTTCCCCTATGTATACCTGCAAAATACGTGTGTTAAATGCATTAATGTATGTGTGTTTAGTTGCCAATAACACGCAACTGAACATACATATGGCAAATAGTCAACTAAACATACACACATTAATCGGTTCAATGCGTTTGACTCGCGTTTTTTGCAGGTATACATTTCCCCTAATGTATACTGATAAAAAAACTGTATATATATATATATATATATCCTGCACACTTCGCTTCCTGTAGAGTAAAAACCTGCGTCCATTGTGTGGCAATTTTGATAGGGGTATAAATAGGTCGATCGCGATTGTTTAGAATCGCTGATTCTTAGCTGTATTTTGTACTAGACGGGTTGATTTACTTCAGATTGTCTTGTATCGTTAGTATTCCGTAGGATGAGACATCTGTTATTATTTTCTTTTAGATCTTGCTGTTATAGATCGAATCTTGGACTTCAGTAAGGCCAGTGATTGGTGCATCAAAAGAAAGGCGGCGTTTTTTTTTTGAGGGGGGAGGACTGCTAAACTGTCTGCTTTGTTGGGCCAGGTGCGATACAGTAATATATTTTTAGGGCGCATTCTTTGTTTATCTAGTAAATGTTATCCTCGACTTCTGGATGCGTCTATCTGGTGGTGATTATTTTCTTCAATTTTACGTCTGTTTTTTGATCAGCTCGTAATTTGGAGGCGGAAACCCATCTTTTAACAACCATTTAAGCGCTTGATGATCCATGTAAATTGTCAAGGAAGTTCCTTCAATTTATCCTAGAAACTTATTGATACTCCGACGATGCTCCCCTCTTGATGTTTGAGAAGTTGTGCTTAGCAAGAGCTCACTAATTCTACTGGATGTCTACTTTGCTGGATGTTAAAAACTGCCCCGATGGCGTAATCTTTTGCTTTGGTTCTGAGGCTTAAAGATACGTTTTCCTTGATCTGCTACAAAACTGGTGACGAAAACAAAAATTGTTGGGACTGTCAAAACGATTTTTGTATTCTATTATTCTTTACAGATAAATTCAGAGATATTCTTTAATAGTGTCGACATTACCAACCTCGGCTATACCTAAATAAGGTAAGCTGATTGAATCGAGGATGTGTGAGGTAGTACAATGGGCCTAATGAGGCGTAAGTGTAGTGCGTAGCCGCACATTCCCTTATACCAGATACAAGTGTCGATATTGGTCGAGCTAAATAAGGTAGGCTGGTTGAACTGAGGATGGGTGAGGTAGCACAATGAGCCTAATGAGGCGTAAGTGTAATGCGTAGCCGCATATTCCCTTATACCAGATACCAGTGTCGACATTGGTCGAGCTATTTCTGCAAATTTCTAGATGGAGCGACGATATTAGGCGTATGTCTGTATTTAGCTGTTCATCTCTTTTTTTTATTTTTTTGTAAAAAGAAGCCAACAAGGCTTCTACAAAAAAATCACCATCACTAGTTCGCTACATTTTCTTGATCGACTTCTTTTTCTTGAAGGGTTGTGAGGTTACCAAAGAACGGTACTTTAACTTATGAAATATTTATGTACTGGTGGTTGATTCAAAGTTTTAGTTTTCAAAATATTGAAAATATTAGAATTAATTGATACATTGTCGTAGGTTCTTCGATAGCACGATCACGTCATACAAGTAAACGAATACTTTCGAAGATATTTGTTTATGAGAATGTGAAGTTTTCTTGGTAGTAATATTTATATTATATTCCTTTCTTCGCTTCGAATACTTTGATTTTGGTCAATTCCTAGCATAGTCTATCCATCATATGCTGGAATGTCGCTTGCGTATTTCGCACACCAAAGGGAATCTTTGTGAATTCGTATGTATCAAAATATGATCGACCTTTTGTTCATATCGTCCTTGTAGACTGAGAATTGCTTATCGCGTATGGAACGACGTTAAAATACGGAGAGATGCAAGCACAGCAAAATCAAAATTATTTTTTAGTGTACATATGAGGCTTTCTTTATACCAACTTGAAATCCCTTGCGAAGAATTTTCTTCTCACTTACAATAATCTTCCAAAATTTGTTTTTCCTAGACCGAATTCATAGTGTGGTTACAAGATTTATGAAATCGACTCTGGTTTTCGTAAATCTGGTAAACGAAGCTAGAAAATTATTGCTGACTCATTAATGAATCCTTTTAAAAAGTGGTTTAATATATCACGATTGTAAGCTGTTATAATCAAACTATAATGAGGTCATGGAATGAAATATATACTTTATTTCCTATCCCTACAAATTCGCCTGAAATATCACAAAACTTAATTATGTATTCTACGTAATGAAAATACGAACTTCAAACGAAAATTCACCAGTAAAAATTTTTATGAATCCATTAGATCATTTCACTAAATTAATGATAGTTAAATTATGAGCATACCCTACAATGACTTCTGATGGACAGACAGTTATCGTCATACTTTTTTGCGAATAGAACATAAACATGAAAACCCAGACGGAAAAACAATTGGTCGATAGCTAATTAACATATATTGTTTATATATTTGATTATGTAATTTTTTGTATATATAAATTAAATAAAAAGATGTGTCAAAAATATTGTTGGGCCACTTCTTTAGTGTTTCTTTTATATCGAGGAACAGATGTGATGATGGATTAATCATTTTTTCTGAATCTACTTTTATTTTTAGCTGTGTATTTTATCTTTTTCATAAAATAAATAACTTTAGAAGGAATTCTAAGCGTTAATCTCTTATAATTTAAATTTTATTTATGTATGTACACACATCATTATTGAGATTATTCATATAATACAAAACAATATAACATAAATATTTACAATACATACAGGGTGTCCCATTTTACATTATTTTCTTGAATATCTTGAAATTAAAGCATTTTACCGAAAAGTTTGCCGAATCATAATTGTCATGGTTTTGAGGGGGAAATCGGATTTTGAGCCCTAGCACCACAGGGGGGTGCGGGAGGGTATGGTCAACTTAAAAATTTTAAATGGGAACCCCAATTTTTTATTGCAGATTCTGAAAGAGCGTTATAAAATATGTAAGGTTTATACGGATACTTTTTTTAAATTTTTAACAGGTGGCGCAGTAATCAAGAAAATATGATTTTTCTGTAAAATTTTCGTGAATTAATATTGTCTTAATAACTTAATAAAAAAATAACATTTGGTGTTTCAATAAATACCTAAATTTCTGAAAATTTCAGTTCCAAACACTAGGGAGAACGAAAACAGGATATAAAAAACTAATTATGAATGATTCGATTTTATCAGGATTTTCATGTTATGTTTACTGATTATTAATTAATTTCATTGTAAATTGTTAAAGTGTTTTAATAGGGTTATTTTTTGTAATACTTTTAAACTTTGCTAAAACAAAATAACCAGTGAATAAAGACATTTTGTCAAAATCCGATTTCCCCCTTAAAACCATGACGATTATGATCCGGTATACTTTTCGGTAAAACGCTTTAATTTTAAGAAATTCAAAAAAATAATGTAAAATGGGACACCTTGTATAGGTGTTAATCTGTTTGGGCTATCGACCAGAGGTCTTTCCGCTCTTATTTATTTATTTATTTTAAAAGTATTTATAAAAATGAAATATAACGAAAATTCGACACCCTAATAATCCACTATACAATCCTCCTAATACTCTCCTTTAACAAACTAACATCACTCCCATCAAAGAGCGCCTTGAGATTCTTTCACTTAAGTTTGCCACAAACCTCCAAATATCTTCTCTATTTAAACAATTATGTATCTCCCGAAACCCAATTATCCTTCCAAAATATAAAAAAACTTCATCGACAATATATCATTTCATTTCATCAAATAATCTGGACTTTGACAATGACGATAGCAATCATGAAAATTAAATAAACAATGACAAGATCTAGACAAAGACAGGCGGAAAGACCTTCGGTCGTTAGACATTTCATGTAATTTATGTTAATATAAATCTACAAATACATTGTAAATAATTATCTAAACTATGTATAAATGTTACATGAATAAAGATGTTTAGTAAACATCATTAGTTGTTTTGAGGGGGGAAATCGTATTTTGACAAAATGTCTTTATTCACTGGTTATTTTGTTTTAGCAAAGTTCATGAAATATAAGTGAATTATTATTTGTGAATATTTATTTTGGTTTATCTCCTCATTTATTACTCATTTTTTCTTTGACCTAAACAAAAGTGAAAATTATACAAAATGCCACGTCTAATGTTTATTTAAATCCGACGTTAAAGTGAATTAAGGACTTTTCGAAAAATCATCGAAGTTAACGAGCGCCAATTCGAAACATAAAAAAAACGTAACAGACACATGAAAGGATAAACGGAGGCCTGTAATTATTTCCATATTATCGTTCATTACTGTTCACTGCAAGGTTGAAAAATGACAGAAAAAAGGTTCGTTACCTGCAAATTAATCTAATCCGCAGACGCATACATTCCTCCGGAAAGACAATGTAATTAGATAAAGATTTTTTATGTTTGTCTGTTCCGGTATATAGTTAAAATTGTATTTATTATGTTTGTATTTAATATTGAAGTATAGAATAATGTGTGGGGTGTTTGAAAATTATATATTCTTTATTTGCATTATTTTATACTTATATTTTTTCAATAGAAAAGAGTATTCATTCACTTGGTCACAGTTATTTAATTAAATTAAATAAACCAAATTTGAAAATAATTAATAAATTATTTCATTGTACATTTGTTTTAAAGCACTTACGTAACGTAAGTTAAAAATATCACAGAGTTAAAAGATTAAATAATTTAGTAATTATTTTCAAATTATTTTTATTTAATCTATATATAGAAACATCTTTATTCAGATAATATGATGACAAAATTTATTATAACAATATGTATATTTGTGTTAGTAGTCTATCATGGGTTATCGACCATATGTCTTTCTGCCCTATTTAATCTATTATTTTAATTTTTACCAATTCGTTAAAAGAAAACGATGTTCAAGAAATATTGTAAATAAATAAATAAATATTTTTAACGCTACCACCATTTGCATAATACAAAAAATAATACATTTAACAATAAAAAAAGTAATTATAATAATAAATAGTAACTGCAAGATTCAATTATACATCATTAATATTAAAAAAAAGCACTAAATCCACAGTACAAATTAAAAAAAAAATGACTAACCTTTCGAGTAACATTTCAGTCTGAATTTAAATGTGTTATAAGATGTGTTAAACAGATCAAACCAACTCATTGTCAAACTCATTACCAAGCTACAATAATTTGATCATGATGTTCATTGATCCCCATGCGGCGCCATAATAATCCAAGTAAGAATATATGTTTATTCTGGTGTTCCTGATAGGTACAAGGATATTGATCTTAATAAATGATTGATAACGCAAGCGCCATCTATTCTCTAATTACAAAGGTAAATGATCGAGAATCGCTGTTTCGTCCACTAAAAGAAGACGACCTTGTCCTTTTTATGAGAACAAGAAACGAAATTCATTTAATAAAATGTTCAACCAGGATGAATTGAGGTTGGAGATTTTATTAAGTACAAGAATATTACTCGTAGTCAATAGCTCTGGAGAGTTAATGTTTCCATTTATAATTTGAAATAAGAGGCATAGATCAGCATTAACTCTACGATTCTTTAATGATATTAAGTTGAGGATATTAATTACTTTGTACAGCTTTTAAACAATTCACGTTGATGTTTGAATTTGGAGTGCAGATAAGCGACGAGTATTCGAGATAGGACCTATCCAGTGAGCAATAGAGAGCCTGAATACATTCGATGTCCAAGTTTTTTCTGACACGCCAAACAAATCCACATATTGAAACAGCACTGAAACAAATATTTTAAATATGAGTATTAAAAGAAAACTTGCAATTACACATCATCTTAAGACCTTTAAATGAGCCAATCTTTTCTAAATTGTTTGTTAAAAGTTGATAAATATTAAAAATATACATTTACTTAATAATACACTGTTTTTAAGAAAATATTTCTAATTAATCTCATTATCATATCTTTAAGAATTCGGAAAATGCCGCCACAATTTTTCATTATCAACGTCTTAAATGCGAATACAGCAAGTCGAGCAATTTCCGGAATGTTCGGTTAACTCTTTTTACCACCGTCACACTATCAGACAATTGGAAGCCTTTAAACATTTCCGTTTTGTGAATCACCGTGTTTGCACTGGAAATCGTGTAAAGAATGCCGGTTTTTCGGCGTCTGTTTTTTTGTCTGTGTTATTTCGTACATTAAATAAGCAGCAATAATTTTAAATACAATTCCATGTCGGTGATGTTTCTTTTAATTGAGGTTTTATATAAACATGCATGTTTGGAGTTCGCGGGATTTCGATGTATTTTTCGGAAAACGATGAAGGAGTTTTGTTTTTCTTCAACTAGGTTCAGGGTAAGTTAAATTATGATATACTTTATAATAAAATATAAATTCAAATGCATTTTAAATGTATAAAAAGAAAACATTTTAATGTAGTTTACACAAAATACAAAACTCGCGTTTTATTTTTACATTTCCTCTTAGAGTACAACTGATTATTTATTTATTTATTTATTTCAACGGCGTGTCAATTACATGAATATTATAATATACAACACAAAAATACATAATAGATACAAATTATATAAAAGTGTGTACTATTTTTTGTAGTTGTCTTACAAATAAGTAAATAAATAATCTATCAAAAAAAGAGGAAGGAAACAGGAAGAATCTAAAAGGAATGTTTTTTAATTATACGTTGTTTATTTAGTTAAATTCTTACGGCAAAAAATTTACAGTAATAAATAAGTAAAACAATTAAAAGCGCAATCTTTTATTTATTTTTCGATTTTCCTCCTTCTTTTTTAATTAAAGGTTATTATTAAACATAAAAAACAAATAAAACTAGAATTACTTTAGATAATAATTTGTTGTACATATATTTGATATACATTAAAAATTATATAAATATTTTCTGTCTAATCTCTATAGCACCTAATTTAGTTAAAATTACATTTAAATTATTTATCATTCCTATAATTTCAGACCCAATTGTTGTTGAATATTTCTAACTTATGGTTGTGATTGTTCCTGCTTTCTCCGGCTGTCGCCAAAATGTACATACCTTGTTTCAACATTATCCATGTAGATTTTCCGTAGATCGCATTACAAACATCTTTCACATACAACACTTAATGTCAATACATAGTACATGTGTTACTGAGAAACTAAAATAATAATATAAATGACACCTGGACAAAATTAACGCAGCACTCATATTTTTTCTCTATAATCTTTATTTATTGATAACTTACTGTACGATAAGTAGGCCATGGACCTTGCTTAACAATGGAAGTTATTATTTAATCTGGCTAATATCACATAATAACTTATTTTGACAGAAATTCGTTTTAAATCTAGTTTTAGACTAAAACTGTGTAAACATTTTCTTAAAAAGTATTGAATAAAGCAAAATTTCTCTGAGAAGCAATCACATGCATGTTTGGAAGTACATTTGCGAGTAAATCAAGTCAAAAATGAACCGCAAACAAAGATTGTCAATGAATGAAGGATATTCAATGCGAAATGTTGCTGGTTTCTTAGGAAGACATCATTCGAGCATCAATCGCATAGTGAGACGACGTAATGAAACGGGCTCGTGCCATCGAAGACCAGAACAAGGGCCAAAAATATTGCACTAATGAAATTGATAATCGTTTCTTTGAGACAACGCGCTTTCAGATACAGAAGAATCACCAGCAATATGCTAAAAACGAATTAGCAGATGTTCGAAATATCGCTATATCGTCTTGAACGGTTAGAAAACGTTTAGATAAAGCAGGATTGAGCAATAGAAGACCAGTCAAAAAACCCTTGCTTACCAGAGAACACAGAGTTCAGAGATTACATTTTGCAAGACTATATCAGAATTGGACCATCAATGATTGGAAACGGATTTTGTTTTCAGATGAAACTAGAGTTAGCCTTAAAACTCCAAATAGACGTGAGTGTGTCTGGCGAAGGCGAGGAGAAAGGTTTGCCAGCTATAATATCTCTCCTAAAGTATCTTTTGGTGGTGGATCTAAAATGTTTTAGGGAGAAATTTGCCTCGATGCTCGTACGGAGTTGGTTCATATACGCACGAGGTCCATGAATGCTCAATATTACTTAGACAACATAATTGTTAAATATGTAATACCTTTTGCTCCGTTTGCTGGGCCATTTTTTATTCATGCAGGACAACGCTCCTTCCCACATGGTTAGACAGGTTATTGGCTACCTAAATGATGTTAATATATCTTTATTAGAGTGGCCAGCTAACAGTCCGGACGTGAATTCTATAGAGCATCTATGGGACTATCTCAAAAAGAAGATTAGAAGTTGTAGACCTCCCTTTTGCTAATCACAACCAACTCATAGAGGCCATTATTGAAGAATGGGAGACCATTACAAAAACGTTTGTTGAACATTTGATATCAAGCATGCCTCGATGCAGGAATGCAGTGATAAGAAGTAGATGAGGCCCTACATTGTATTGGAATTGGCCCAGATGCATTTATTCTCTTTCACTGATTCTCTTTTATTTTTCCAATTTGAAGTTATGCTAGCTTAATCATAATAAATTAAAGACGACTCAAGCGCCATCTTTTACCTAATATCAAGTGGCATCGTCAACGATTTTATAACATTTCATTAAATTATGCTAGCTTATTTATGCATTTCCAGAAAAAAAACTATTTTTTTTAAGAAAAAATAAGGCAAATTAAGGTCGTGTTCTACTAATTTGTAGGTACACATTATTATGTCCATCTTAGTAACTCCTACTTTTCTTAAGTATTTCATTTCTGCTGCCTGAATTTTACTTTTAATTCTTATGTTCAGCGTCCATGTTTCGTATCCATGTAATGATATTGGTCTATATGCCGTCCTAAACAATGTTATTTTAATGTTTGCTATATGTCTGTTGTTAAGTATTTATTTGCAGTTGGCGTGGTAGCTTTTGTTTGCTGCTATAATTCTACTGTTTACTTCTGCTTCAATATTTCCTTTATTGTGTAATATTATTCCTAGGTATTTTAATGTGTCTACTTGTTAAATTGTCTTGTTTTCAATTACTATATATGTGTACTATGTATATGTTTGAATGTTAGGATATGGCGTTACGGGTTAATATAAGCCGGAATTGAGTGCTTTGAGTAATAAATTTAGGATAAATATTGTCATTTCTGGGGAAAAAGAATTGGGAGAGTATTTAGAGGTTTAATTGTTTTTTGGAGAATTTATGGGATAGGCAATGCATGCGTTCGGTAATAAGGATCACTTTGGTTTTGTTGTAGAAGGGGTTATTAGATGGATTATATAGTGAGTTAAGTGGACGTTGGATTTTTGCAAGACTCCTTAGGGATGAACGTTCACTCACTTGTATGCAGTAAAGGGTGGTATTGGGGGATGTGGTAAAAATAATGGATCCATGGACTAACAAGGGTCCGCATTTCATTTTGTAAATTTTTGAGGCATTATATACCCTGATTTCTGTATGTTAGACTACGGACCTGTTTGATCCTAGCAGTATTTTTGGTCAGTGTGTTTTTCTAAAATTAAGTTGCGGGTCAAAGGTTACACCAAGGTATTTAATTTAAGATACCGGGGGAATGGGGTTTCCATAGATGGTGATGTTAATTGGGATAGTGGTGGTATAATTCTTATCTTCTTATTTAGACATCCAAAGCACCTACGATTTAGTATAAAATAAGTACAATAAATAAAATCTGCTCATCGATTCACCTGATTTTTTTCATAGATTATTTATTTATGTATTTGCAACATAACTACAAAAAAAAATGATTACACATTTTTTGTAATCAGTAGTACGCTAAGAGGAAATGCAAATACAAACGGAACAAAAAACATTACTTTATGTAATATTCTGGTGGATCGGAGCAGTTACTTTTCGTATCATCTGGACCGCACGTTTTCCCGTCGATTTATCTGCCCGTATTTTTTCGGAATACGGACAGGAATTTAGGTTCCTTTAAATTCATTGTCTAAGCCGAAAAGCATCTTCTAAAAAGATGACGCAGTCAGCTGCAATGAAGACCTTTGTAGAAATTTTCCAAACTTCAACATTCAAAAGAATCAGGAGAACACAAAAACTGTTGATTCGGTTCATAGAAATGGTTCAGCTTATTCGAATGTTTATTAGAGCTGAGAAGAGTGGAGACTTTCTCCTTCACCTTCATTGTGTTCATCAAATGCTCCCCATTTCTATGTATTTGGTCACTTAAATCTGCACATGTTTACCCACAAGGATCGCTGGAACTTCTCAACTCAATAAACCCAGAAAACGATTTGTTCGTTAATTATGGTGATTTCACCATTCGATGTATTGAGAAGTTTTAGTCTGGAGTCTGGAGTGACGTCATTAAACAGGTTTAGATTGACCGGAGGCAGAGGGATAATAGCGACATGTATTGCAACTTGGATCAACTCCATGTCAGCTTGTTCTCGGGTGTGTGAAGCAATGGAAAAATTTACAGATGGTTGTAGAGCCTCTTCAGTGCTGCACGTGGAGCTACGAGAGGCAAGGCAGCCAATAAATTGCAAGGAACTGCAAACTTTTATTTCTTGACTTGAGAACCATAATCCGTTATCTAAAACACCAACAATCAGCAGATGAAAAAATGAACTGTGATAAAGCGTTTGAAGTAGGAGCACTAGCTTTGAAAGGGATTGAGAACAAATCATTTAATGAGATACACTAGAAAATTAGCTGTTAAGTCTCTAGCCCAGAGAACCCCAACACTGTCTTACATCGGCTGGTGTGTACAGTAAGGAGTGACGAGAGACTTCTGCATGGTTACTTGAAAAAATATTTCAGTTTGAATTATGTGCTTATCATAGCAAATCTTCAATGGTGACTCTTTTGTTTCCAGATTCAAATAAATCATCAATCACCCCAAATTCAGAGAAAGTATCCTTCATTATTGGTGGAGATCATCTCCTTCATCATGTTGTCTGATGACATATTTGTAGTGGTGGCCACGCTTGTACTAAACCGGTTCTTGTCCCCAGTGTTTTAAACGCTTCTAAACCTCTGTGGTTCCTCTTAGCCTCTTTTGGACTACAATACGATTGTACAGGTTGGTCCATTTTGGTGGTTCCATATTTGTAAAACTTTTTTTTAATTTAAGAGATATTGAAAAACAGTTTTCACGATCCTAGGCCAAATGATAAAAATAATGGCGAAGAAAAAACTGTTTTATCTTTAACCCTTTCCGGGTTATAATCGGAAGTTGACGACGAGTCATTTTTCGAGGTTGCCTGTAACTCCGTTATTATTAAAAATAGAAAAATATAATAAACAATTTCTCAAAGCAACAATTTATGCTGACTTCGAGTATGTTATCACATTTTATTTATCATTTTTAGTTTTTGAGTTATAAGCTCAAACTTCATTTTTTTAATTGTAACTATAGTCGAAAATGACATTATTAGATACAGCATATTTCATAGATTCCAAATATGCATAGTTTGTTTAGGTTCTTTTGCATTTTTACAAAGTTATAAACAATTTTATGAAACTATCTTAGATTGCAATGGAAACAAATGAAGAAAAAAAGTAAACAGTCATATGATATTATTTACTTATTGTTTTATTATTTAATAGTGTAATATTTGTAATTTACATTTTAAGTATGGCTTTTTCAAATAATGAAAAACCATATGAAAAATGTCATTCATTGTCGTTCATAAAAATTTAATTTGTTATGTCTATATTTCTATTTTTTAATGCAAGAACCGTTGGATTCATTTCCACTCTGGCTAATACACATACTTCTTAATTTTCATAATTTGTTTTTCTATAGTTACCCGCTACATCCTTGTAAAATATTCCAAAACTAATTAAATTATTCTTTTTATTTTGGAAATAATATTCTGCACGGTTACCTTCCTCTTGGGTATAAGGGTATAGCGTTTTTCTGATGCCACGACGTTTTCGTTACATAATACAATTGAATAACTCATACTTAAAAAAATAACGCAATTGCTATATTGTGTTATAGTTTTATTATATAATATTACATAATAAAAGAATAAAACAATAAATAAACAATATCGTAAGACTGTTTATTTTTTTCTTCATTTGTTTCCATAGCAATCTATGATAGTTTCATTAAATTGTTTATAACTTTGCCAAAACGCAGGAAAACATAAACAAACTATATATATTTGGAATCTACTCTTACCCAATAATGTCATTTTTTATTATAGTCACAATTCTATAAATCGAAATTTCAGGTTATAACTCTAAAACTAAAAAATGATAAATAAAATGTGTTATATAGAATATGTTATATATTCTCGAAGTCAGCATAAAATGTTGCTTTAAGAAATTTTTTATTATATTTTTCAATTATTAATAACAACGGAGTTACAGGTACCCTCGAAAAATGACTTGTCGTCAACTTCCGGTTATAACTCGGAAACGGTTAAAGATAGATCAGTTTTTTCTTTATCATTAAAAATTGGCCTAGGATCGCGAAAATGGTTTTTCAATATCACTTAAAATAAAATAGTTTTCCATATCTGGCATCACCAAAATGGAACACACTGTATAGTAATACTTTTTAATAAAATTGTTTAGTTTCTATTTACATAGTGGTTTTTTTACAAAAAAATACAAAAAATACTACTTTTACACAAACCGTAGCTTTGAAACCATTTAGCAAGATTATGCACAGAACTATGCAGATTATCTTTGCATGTAGCACTTTTTACGATAAACCTTACAGTTTTCCAAATATTTAAGAAAAACTGATAAAAGCTACTAATTTACCAATTTTTCCTCGCCTCCCCCAAAATCTGATGCTTCAAAAGGTGTAACCAAATAATAAGTGGACTGCATAGAACAATTTTGAGCTGGAAGGAAAATTTTACTTTGGATGTTGAGGTTCGGGTCTAATTTCACCGTATTAAATAGGAGTTATCTGACGATTGGTATTCTTTTTAATTAATAAAATATTTAAATTTTAATTGTTTAAAGTAAAAAGAAAATATAATGTAAAAATATTATTCTAAAACTAGTCATTAGTGGTTCTGGTAATGTTTGGAATTCTGTACAAACAACAAACTCAATTAATCAATCCAACTATTAATTAACACTCTAAACACATTTTACCTAATGATTAATGAGTAAGAAAACACGAACAAGCTTTACATTTTAAACTGAAATATTCAATGTTTATATCATTAGATTAAAAACAGGTTCGAATACTTAGCTACAAAGCAAAAAAATGCAACTTCATCTCTTCTTCGTTTTCGATTGCAAGATAAACATCGAGTCGATGTTGTTGCGGACTTAAGGGCTGCCTGTCGGCTCGTGTTCCCGTTGTTCTTACTTTGATTTATTTTCGGACAACAAACGAATGTACGCAACGGTGCATCGACCCATCTGTGCTCTCCGAAAAATTCCATTCGATAACCAGTCTGCGAAATTAAATGAAGAAAGAGAAGAAGAAAATAAGTACAATATTCATCACGCCCACACGAAAGCTGTCTGGGTATGGGGGAAAGGAGGATTTAGCAGTGGCGCCATCAATGATAGGATATAAATAAAGAAATTAAGCGATAAAAATATTCTAAAATAAAAATTTGATAAAATATAAAATAAGAGCGGAAACAGAAATCTTTTTGCCCTTATTTTATATTTTATCAAATATTTATTTCAGAATATTTTTTATCGCTAGCGATGGGATATATTTTGAATCATTCATTTGTAACCATTTCTTTTTATAATAAAGTTGCAGTTTCATAAAAAAAACAGCGAGAACTTAGTTGCGCAGCTAATATATATATATATATATATATACATATGTATATATAAGTTGTTAATATATATATATATATATATATATATAGCGTATAACAAAAATCGACGACTACGAAGTTGGCGTTGCAAGTCTTGAGTCATGTCTATACTAAGATCACACGCGTGAAATGCTGGTTATACAGAGACATGTCAGATATTAATATTTTTAAATAGGTAGCCAAACTATTTTTTTAAAATTACAATAGTCAGAGTGAGTGTTGAAAATGCCCACCGCCACTATCCAGGCAACTTTCACTCCTTCGCCTAACGCAAGTAAAAACATTTTGCAACATTAAAGGATTCTGGTTAATTTTATTATTTTTATTTGTAATTCTCTCCTGCAGGTGAAAAAAGTTGTTAAAACGCACTTGATATATGGAGTTTTTTTTTTAAAATGGCCACAAAAAGAAGTCACATATTGCAATATCACATGATCTAGGAGGGAATTCATGTTCAGTGTTTATACTGATAATACGATCATCAAAGAATTCATGTAATATTTCAGTAGTGTCTGCAGCAGTGTGTTCTCTTGCTCCGTCTTGATGGAAATATCCATATTTCAATTCTTCATCATCAAGTTGTTCGATGTCAGAATTTTTTCTTTATACCGTTCACCTGTTAGGGTACCATTAGAAAAATGAGTCCTATTACGCGACTGCGACTTATGGCGCACCAAACACCAACAAATTGATTCCATGGTTACTTGTAATACTTTCAGCTATTAATTGCGAATGACAGACATCTTGACATTTCGATTAATTATTTAATAAATTGATTTACTGCAAATAAATTTACAAATAATTATTGCAAGATTTTAACAGCACATTCGAAACTAGCATGAGTAAAATTCACATATTATATAATAACTGGTTTTTGAACCAACAAACAATACAAATGAATACATGGATAAGTTAATTTACAATAAATGTTCAAATACAGAATCTTGCACCGCTAAAAAGTGCCCTAGTCATAGAAGTTCCTTCTCACGTTATGAAGCATTAGAGGTGTAATGGTTCCAAACACATTGATAATCCTTTGGCGAAGCTGTTCTAAATTTGCATGTCTTACATGATTATACACATTCTGCTTCACGTATGGCCAAACGAAAAAGTCAATTACAGCTAAATCGGGAGACCTGGCTGCCCACCTGATATCACCTCTTCTGCCAATTAAACGATTCGGAAAAGTAGTGTTTAGAAATTCACGCACATTAAGCATGTCGTGTGCAGGACATCCATCCTTCTGACACCATATTTGGTTAAATTCTACTCCTGGAAGTTGCCTCATTGCTGGAATTATTTGATCACGGAGAAGATTCAAATACTTAACTCCATTCAAATTACCCTCAATGAAGAAGGGTCCAACAATATGATTTCCGATGACACCAGCCCATACATTCAATTTTTGTGGGTTCGGAAATCCATTCGGTGATGTGGATTTTCCCTACTCCAAAACCTAATAACGTTAGGATTGTGCCTTCCTAACAGTGGAAAGGTTGATTCATCCGTAAAACAAATATTCTTCAAAAAATTAGGAATTTCATTTGTACGTTCCATCATCGCTTCACAGAACACCATTCTTTCAATCTTATCTTCAGGAAATATCTGATAACCTGTTGAAATTTTGTAAGATTTGTATCCGTTTCGTTTTAGAACTTTTCGAACCGTTTCCCTGTTAGAATCCACTTCTGTAGCGATCCGAAGGCTGGATTTTGACGAATCTTCTGCAGCGTTTTGTTCTCTTCTATGGCATTTTTTGTTGGCCACACATTTAGTCTGTTCAAAATCACGAACAATTCTTGAAATTGTTGAAACGTGTGGAATTGGACGGTTCTCAAAATTTTCCACAAATAAATGAACGGTATCCCTCATCGAATTGCCACCGTATACCCATTAAATAATTTGTATTCTCTCTTCCAGAGTATAAGACATCGCGGCACTTGACAATTCCACATTTGAAGCAAAATTTGATAAACAGGATAATTTTTATTTTCGAATACGTAGTCATGGTAACAACAACTATTACGATTCGTCTGCTATATATTTTATCTTTCTCTCACTGCAGAAAATCCTATTGTACTGTATTAACCTATGGATTTTGCTATGTTGCGTGAATTAATTGTTGTACGGTATAACTTAATTAATAATAAGGTACGCTTTAAAATTTCCCAATTGTTTCCTCAATAGCTGTACCTTATAGGATTTCAGTATCCTTTTTGGTAGTACAGTATAAATTATTAATTTTTGTTGTAACTACTAACTAGGAATAAAAATGCTTCATATTAAAATATTAATTTTATACATAAATCAATGGCCAGTTAGATGAATGAAATTATTGAATAATGTTCTGGTAAGAAAATCACAAGGAACATTTTTATCTTAATGAATGCAAAAATCGTTTAATTAATTCGAAACGTGGAACTTGTTTACAAAAGTTGCTTAAAACATAAAATTCCCCGTTGAGCGTTTCTTGGAATCGGCGATAAACTGTTCCTTTTTTTACATTTGGATATTATTTGATCACATATTTATTTAAACGATCGGCATCGTTAATCCCGCAATAGCAATTAAAATTAACCGGATTTCAATTGCATTGAAGAAAACCATAAATCAAACCTGTTTGTGTAAATTTTTCGCGCGTTTAATATATAAACACAATAAATTAAATTAAATTACGTCAGCTTTGTTATTTAATTAATTAATAAATTTGAATATATAGGTTTTACAAGAAGATTGGATGTATAGAAATATTATTATTTTTATTACAATGAAATTAAACAAAGAAAATTTCTGGCAATGATAAATTAAATTCGATCAATCCCTTTTTCCAACTGCAAAAAATTACCTACACTCTAAGTTTTACAAACATCTATTGAAACAACCACTTCCGTAGCATTTACCCCGCCGGACATTAGATTACACTATAGATATTGATCAAATTTAATTGATCATTGCCAGAAATTTTCCTTGTTTAATTTCATTATAATTTAAATAACTGCAAATGTGTGAACAATCTTTGTTTCATTTTATTTAATTGTCATTTTTATTAATTTTGTAATAATAACAATGTTTTATATTATTTCTATAGTCTCAATAAAGACGTGATAACTGTATTAGATTATTTTCTAAATATATCGTTTTATTTACCCATTGCTATAACTGATATACTACAAAAAGCTCAGTTTTCTTCATTTGAGCAATAATTGTAATAGTTCGTATGAAAGACTTACTTGTTTTACCATCAATGCAACATTAATTTAACAAAAAAAACCTTTATTGGCATAAATGACGTAACAACCAACTTCTAAAAAGACAAAACAAAAGATATTCCTTCATTATAACATATATTTACACTCTATTATCCCTCTTCTTCTTTTCCCACACCAGCCTCTTCAATATCTCTACGTCAGCCCCATCCTCTCTCATCCAATCCACAAAACTCTTGCACCCTTCCACCCATTCTCTACATACTCCCCCATATTTCTCACTGATATATCTCCACGTATCCTTGCTTCTACCACAGAACATACATTTAACATACCTCTCTCCTCCGATCCACACCTTGCCCTTACAAGCAGCTTTCCTCCTTTGTATAACTACCATTTTGCAAATAATCCGGAAGGGACCAATTCACCTGCCACCTTTCATACTTTAGGTTATACTCACTCCTCCTTATACACCCCTGCTTCTACTGCATCTCCACCTTCCTCATCTTCACTCTTTTCACTCTCCGACATTTACCCCTCCTTCTAGCCATTCATTTGTCAACATCTCTGACATCCCTGCCCTATCATACATTTCCCTACTAATCACAGTCCATTTTCCTTTCGTTCTTATACTTGTTTCCCACACCTACTATCCTTTCACTCCCCAACTCACACAACCTCCTTTCGTACTTTACCACCCTTTCCATTGTCTCCACATGCATACTCCATCTATTCGTTTCCTGCAGCAGAACATATCTGGGGGTAGATTTATCCACCCCCAGCATCTGCTTCAGGAAATACATCTGCTGTCTTTCCAAACATTCATACTCACACATACCCCCTACTTCCATCCCATACAACAAGATTGGTTCTATGCAAGCATCCCACAACTTATATACTAACACTATTTCTCCCTCAAACCATCTTCCCCACTTGCCTTTCCCTGAACCCTTCTAACATGATCCTGGTATGCCCCAGTACTCTTAAACATAAACCCCAAATACTAAAATCCATTCACCCTCTCAATAACCTCCCCCTTCTATTCCAGTTCTCCCACCTTACCCTTTCTCCCTCTGTTCCTAAACTTCATCCACTTTGTCTTCTGTACATTCACACATAACCCTCTTTTGTCCATATACCTTTCCAATCTCTTTAACATTTCTTTCACCTTTCCCCATTCTCTCGCCACAATTACCACATCATCCGCATATGCCAACATTCATACCTTTTTTTCTTCCAATTACCACCCCAATTCTTCCATCCTCAGCACTCCTTCAATTTCGCTCATATATAGGTTAAAGAGCAACGGGCTCAGCGGGCAGCCTTGTCTTAATCCCCTCTACAATCTAAATTTCTCAGATACATTTTCTCTCACTTTCGCTCTCGCCCATGTTTCTTCACACACCCTTCTCACCCATTCTACCCCTTCCACACTCACTCCTCTCCTTTCCAAACATTCAATTAAACTGTCTCTCGGTATCGTATCATAAGCTGCTCTTAAGTCCAG
The DNA here is from genome assembly GCA_963082785.1 of Philonthus spinipes. Classification (NCBI taxonomy): domain Eukaryota; kingdom Metazoa; phylum Arthropoda; class Insecta; order Coleoptera; family Staphylinidae; genus Philonthus; species Philonthus spinipes. The sequence goes on along the minus strand of OY720309.1, from coordinate 14,658,091 downwards.
AAACACCACATACATACTGCCTTTCTCTTCCAGTACCCCCTCAACCAGCGTAAAGATTTAATCCCTCTTCTAGAACCTCCCTGGAATTCCGGAAGCATTCCCTTGTCTTCCACTACCTTCTCTAGCCTGTTCTTCACCACCATCATTTATTTAATTTAACAAAATATGCGATCTTATTATTTTATTTATTTTTTCAATATTTCAAACGTGTGGATTCTAGACACACTTTTGGAAATATTTAAGACCATATAATGTTATTTTTTAACTCCTTGGAATATTTCATTTTAATTATTAATTGAAATAAAATTACAAACAATAAATTATTTCTCCAATATTAATTATAAATAATTACAATTGTGTTTAAATTAACAAACCATTTCAATGACAAACCAAAAATAGCTTTTCTATGTTTGAGTTGCATTTTCGTTTCGTTGATTTATTTAAATGTTAAGCTTATTTAATCACTTTTCTTTACCAAACAAAGAATCCGGCGATGTTTAATTTATACCTGCTAAAATAATAGTATTTGCTCGGAAGCAAGGTTAAAAGAAAATGCTGTTCGCTTTTTTTACGATCCTCAGAAATATTTCGCCACAGCGTTTTTTTTTTACAAATTGATGACAACGTTTTCGCAACACGACTATTGAATTTCAAAATTTAAGGAGAGATATGATCAGAAAAATGAAAGGAAAGATTTTAAAATAGGTAAAAAAATTTCTAAAAATTACATTTAAACTCTGATATTAATTAATCGTATATCTTATAAATAAATAGGGTTCGTTAGAATTTCCAGAACAACTAAATAATTGTGCAACGGTAAAAAATATAAAAAGAGTTTTAAATAATAGTTTAAAAGTTTCTTGGGCATAAACAATTAAATTATTTTGGTTTAAATTAATTTAAATTGAGTTAGTTTAATTAGATTTAATATCATTAATTTAATTTCACTGAGTGTATTTGAATTAATTCAATTGATTTATTTTAACATCTTTAAATAATGTAAGGCATAGCTGTACTGACGAGGGATAGATCTCGAAACACGTGTCTGCAGATGGCCTTATATTAAGTAACATTCATTTTGTTGTTTTTGCATTAAATTTTTCTTCGATCAAAATTTGTTGCATTACGCAATATTTTATTCAAATGCAACCGCCGTGTACATTATGTAATTCAATGTCCGGCGTGGGTATTTGCCCGGGAAGTAGTTGTTTTAATGTGCATTTGTTTGTCACAGAGCTAAATGTGGAAATAATTTATTAATTATTTTCAAATCATTTTTATTTATTATATTCAATTCTAAACACAACCATTTCATAAACGAAATTGCTCCCATCCTAAACAAACTGATAAAAAATATAATCATCAAAAATATATTCAAATAAATTAATAGAAGTCCTTAACACACCAATGTACAATAGACCATGTACAATTCTGTACAATAAAATTACGCACAAGTCTCATAACGATATTTTTAAATTATAGTTGTATAATTCGGGCTTTTGAATTGTTTTACAATTGTCGCGGCGTTTGACATTAAGGAAATTGAGATATTTGCCTACATATTTTCGTAGCTATGAAACATATCATGTCCGCATCAATCTATAACTTATTTTGTGTGCACAGAAGTGTACATTATCGTTTCTTACAGCAAATATTACAGAAAAATAATTAGTGATGCGACTACAAAATCACATCTATAGTAAAAATAAAATAAACTTTATATGCAGTATGATATATCTTACTTTGCGTCTATTCAACGACCAAAAAAAAACATAACTTATAAATTGCAAATTAAATCAAATGTTATTGACAGTAATTTTATTAGGAAAAGTAAAATTGTTTTCTTCTTTTTTCCTTCTTTTAATAAAACTTTAATGAAACAAAAATTTATACAAAACATATATAATCTACAAATGAAAAGAACACTTTTTTTTTAATAAAACATTTAACATCATTCGTAAAGAATCCTATTTTCATCACTAACAATAATCTGTAGACGGTCGGACAATTGTTAAAGATCCCATAAAAAGTTTTAAGTGTACTATTTACTAAAAAGCTTCAGCTATATTGCTATTGGCTGTTCGGAATCAATAATATGCCTACAAGGCTTATAAGTGATTATAATAGGATGCATTTCTTTTTACGAATAATTTTTGATATGCTTTGGCAACAAAAATATTAAAATATAATATAAGTTCTGTATCTATCGGCTTCATTCAACTTACATTGATAATAATATTAAGATATTTGATAGTGCGATTTTTTCATCATAAGAAGAATGTTATTAATTTCTTCTAAATAATACACAAGATGTATTGATAATTAATAATGATTTATTTATAAATTAATAAACAGTGAAACCTTAAAACAAATTATTGAAAAGGTATTAAGATTTTTTTAATTGGAGAAAGTTTAAAAGTGTTTCACTTTAACAATATAATTTATAGAAATGCGGTGTTCCAATTAGCGTTTTTCATTTTTATTTTCGTTCACTAAATTTTCTTTCTGGTGCAATTTTTAAACTTGTTTCATGTATTTTGACCATACTAAATATATTTTTTACTCTTTTGCTATAATAATTGTAAAATTATGTATAACATTTAAAATTGATGGATATTGAAGCCAACAGCTAAAAACAAACGTGTGTTTTGCTTTAGTTAATAGTCAAATATTCTCTTTAATTGTATTCACGAAAAATACTTCTAAACTTTGTTTTTTATAACAAATTAAAGTGGAATAAATAAATATTATTATAAATTAAATATTTCCTTTTTAATGGTGTATTATAACTTTTTTATTTTAAAATCTATTGTTTATCAATTTATGGGGTTAGAAAATATGATATCAATGAATTGTCAATGAATAGGGTTTTTTTAAAAAAATATTTTGTTAATACGTATGTATGTTCTCTTGTTCTTTTTTAATTTAATGAAATCCCCGGGAATTTTACTACCACTCTGCAAATTTAACCGATTCTCTAACTCAATTAATAACAAAATTAGCAATTAATTTAAAACAACTTATATATTAAGATGATAATTAAATAGAACATAAAATTAAAACGGCTAAAGCAATTGATAAACAATGTATAACGAAGTAAAGGATGCGACATTTACATAAATTATTTCGTTTTTTTTTTGTATCCTTCTCGAATTTGCATTTCACTCTTTATTCCTAGCGATTGTTTAGACCCCGTTTCGCGGATTTTCCGTTTTGTTTACTCGGATTCGACCCTGTCTGAAGGCCGAATATTTCGCAAATGCTACGCCACTGGCATCGAATGCTGGTTTCTGTTATTTATTCATTTCTTTTTTTTTCGTACGTCGGATTTCGGACGGCAGAAGATTTCGAATGTACCGTCCCGCATATTTCTAAAGGCCGGTCATTTTTCACTTTGAATATCAACTAGCCGAGTGAATACATTATGATTTAATCACCGGTCGTGTTCATTCAGAAGCGAAATAAAAAAAAAAAGATATGAATAAACGCATAAGTTGGAAATTAAATCATGACGTGATTCGATTGATTGATGCTGGATTAATTAGCAGAAAATGCGTTTACGATTATTTAATTTAAAATTTAAATTATAATTATTGTTAATGATTATCAATGAGAAATTTACGTAAAATAAATCAGAATAAAGAGGGATATATCCCGAAACACGTGTCTGCAGATAGCCTTATATTAAGTAATTTTTTGTTCTTTACATTTTATTATTCTCGGATCAAAAATTATTGCAAGATGAAATATTTTATTGATATGAAACAGCAGGTGTACATTATGTAATTCAATATCTGGCGGCGTATTTGCCCGAGAAGTTGCTGTTTTAATGTGCATTTGTTTAAAGTACTTACGAAACGTAAGTCAGAAAGTCACAGAACTAAATATGGAAATAATTTATTAATTATTTTCAAAGCATTTTTTTTTAATTTTATTTTAATAACTGTGACCAAGTGAATGAATACTCTTTTCTATTTGATAACAGGTATTGGCCTTCCTTTACTGGGCGTAACAACGATTCGGCTGTAAATTAAAATTTTTGACAATGCCACTTATAAATTAGGAAAATTGCTATCAACTGCCTAATTTATAAGTGCGCTATTTTTCAAAATAAAAAGTGTTCTTTGTTAATTAATTAAATCTTATTTATTTAATATACAAAAGTACTGTGTTGAAAAGTTACTACACTGATATTAGATGTATATTTAATTAATCAACTTTAGATATCTACAGCTTCACAATGTATAACAATTTAGTTTTAATAAAACGTGATAATTACATATTTCATATATTAATATTTAACCACTTACTTAACCAGTGGTGAAACATTTTTGAACTAATTAAGGTATATTTTAATTAAAATATTTGGTTTGTTTCAGTGCTTTTATATATATAAAAAAATAATTATTAGCCAGCAAGCGCTAGCTTTAATTTTGAAGGAATGTTTAAACCTATACAAAAAATTAGTAAAGGGCTTGATTATACAGATTATAACTGAGGTTATTAGATGGTATTTTATAATATTGAGAGATTAAACGAACTTACCTTAAGTGAAATTCTATCTTAATTATATGAATACCTCCTCCGAATAGATTAAATATGTAGTATCCTTACTTCATACTACATGTCGTCACGAAATTATAAACAGAGCAATTTTTGGTTGGCTGCTTATAACGCCCACTAATTCTCTTTAAATTAAATGATTGTGTTGGGTATGGGATTGGGTGGGTTTAATCTATTTGGATGGGATACTCATATTAATAAGATAGAACGTCACTAAAGGTAAGTTCGTTTAATCTTTCAATTATATTTCATATCTCCTCCTCTAGATTAAATACATAGATGTTTAAAATAAAAACACAACCTTTAATATATTTTGAAAAACAAACTAGCGAGTATTGTAAATTATTAATTACAATTATTAAAAACAGCCAGAGCAAAATCTGCTTTAGCACACATTGGCTTGTTATAAAACCTTGCAAAGCAACTTGTTGAGTTGCTGTTTTTCTTATGTTCTCATTGCTTATGCCGTCCTTGTAAATCCTTGATATAGATGCATGTCATTTGCAATAAGCCTTGAACAAGTTAGTGTCCACACCGCTTGGATAGGATCTCCTTTATCCATCTTCCAACGACTGGCACACAGCGTTATGTGGTAGTTTTACAGAAACAAAGAGCCTGTTTTCGCTGCGACGAATCAATTTTGTTACTTCTAGATAATACTTCAAGGCTACAGCCATATAAATTCTTAGATTACTTGTGTATCTTTGTGCCGAGTGCACTGGTCGCAGGTTATTGAGTTCAGATGTTTTAATTTGGTCAGTTATAAAAATATTGATGCCCCCATCACTGGTGTTAAGTATGTTTTCTATTTATATGGCGGTCAGTGTAGGAGATGTGCACTTATTACGGTTATATCACTATTGGGTAAGACTTTTTCTAAATAATACAAGATTATTTGTGGATCCCATGTAAAATTGTACCATGGTTTTCCTGGTTTTAACTTTGCGATGCCCTTACAAAATCTAATTGTAGATTAGTGTTATCCCACTGCTGATCCTATAATTAGGCTTACCGCAGATCTGGCTTCATTGATTGACTCATACGACGCTCCCTTCTTGTACAAATTAAAATCTTGATAAAAAAGCTAATATTATAGGAACATCCCTCTGGAAGGCAGTTATATTCTACTGTTTTGAGAAATTAGACTACGAACGCAGATGTGCTTCATACTATTTCAAGCTTGAAGCCTTGATGGAGGATAAGCGTCTCAACGCTTCCCTGATAAAATCCCTGCCGCCAGAGAAGCTGTTTCCACAGTGGATGAGGTTGTATGTGTGAAGACAGTAACAACAACAGATTAATGTTGGCTTCTAGAGTAATTGGTTTATGTTTTAACAATGACAAGAAAATGGGGTACAATGGTTGAGTTCACCAATATAGTGGAACTACAATTACAGGCATTGAAGTTCCACTATGCTGGCCAAATTAAATATGGTATCTAATTTCTTTGTCATTGTTAAAACATAAACCAGTCACTCTAGAACCCAACATTAATCTGCTGTTTGCTTCGTCATTTTGAATTTTATGCCAAATCCTTAAAATGACCTGAGGTACAAATGGAGGGAATACATAAAAGAAATGTTCGCCCCATTGAACTGTGAATGCATCCACAGCAATGCATTCTGGATCTTTAGGCCAACAGAGAAAGCGAACTGACAAAAAAGCCTATATCAGGATTAGCAAGTTTCGACACATTTGTTTGGATTGAGTGAGTTACGTGAAGAATGGTTGAGTATCAACCATTGAAAAATAAAAATAGTGAAGAGGGGATTCTAAGTGTTTTTTATTCAAGTTCCGACACAATTAATTTGTATGCTTCTGATGATAATTCATATTTCCCACGATGTCAAGATTGCGAGATGCCTGATCTGCCTCGATTTTTTCATTCGATTTTATGTGAGATGTAAAAATCTATTTGCTTTTTCACACCATTGCCAAATTTGAGTCGCTAAATTGAGATACGGGTATTATATGCCCCCATTCTATTAATATAGACGCTGTGGTGTTGTCAATTCTTAACAGAATCTCACAATCTGACATCTTTCCCATATTCCAATTGCCTTATGTTTAGTATCCCCACAGTAAGCTTCCCATCCTGATACAGATGCGTAGCTAAATATTTCCATTGCAAATGCATATCTACGAAAGGGACATTCACCAATAGAAATATTTTGTCCCCTCCAATTGCACTAGAACTGGAGTTAGTTCCATTGAATGCTCGAAGCAATTATTGTTTTGTCTTAAGGCTAAAAACGTTTCTCTCTCAAAGAGTTTGATATAAAACCATGGGTAGTCAATTGCTAGACATATGGAAATTGGAAGGACTAGAAAATTTGCAAAATCTCTGATTTTTATGTGAGTTGATCATGAAATATAAGTTTTCTAAAACTTAGTACCTTTTTCGAACATTATTTAATCAATTAGATTCTGATTTCCTATTAAAAGGAACTCATTTAAATACAATACAGATATTAAACCGTACTCTCTTAAAAATGAAACTATAGGCTTCATGATTTTTGTAAACAAATATGGAGCAGTGCTTAGCCCAAATGGCAAGCATGTAAACTCATATAACTTTACCTTGATTTTGAATGTCAAATATTTTCTGTGATGTTTATGGATTGACAAAAGAAAATACGCATCTTTCAAATCAATTGACCTCATATAATAACCTTTACTTAGGGGGCTGCACGCAAATTTAATATCTTCCAATTTAAAATGTTCCGTTGAAATAAATGTATTTAGAGTTTTTAAATTTAAAATAAAACGTTTTGTACCCTCTGGCTTGGGTATCAAAGAGATATTTGAAATAAACTGTCTCTTATCCCGTTTTGTCTCAACCACAGCCCCAATATTCAGTAATTTGTTTACGCACACTAACATTTTCCTCTCTTTCAGAAAGATTCTTCTGGTGTGGGACTGTGGCCTGATGTACGCTACAGGAGGGGATCTTGTAGCCCCTCAACAAGGATAGAATTTGTTTATCTGAGGTATTAGCCTCTCAAGCAGATATGTACAATTTTAGCCTACCAGCATATTTGCTTAAGGGAATGTTTATTGACCTCATTTTCGCTGTTCCTGCCTCGTCAATTGATTTTTTGACGAGTGATTGCGACAATTTTGCTGGCCCCTATTTTGTTGTTTCTCTGTTTTCGGCCCATATACCCTCTTTTGAGGCAGGTGGCTCTTGTTTAAAGCTGCGCTTGAAGTGGTTTGGGTTTTGGTTTCTGTAGATCTACGAACGACCTCTATAAGGCTTTCGCAGACTTTACAGGCTCGTTTAATTCTTCACCAAACAAGAATTTTCCAATCTCTGTACTATATAGCGTCTCCTTCCGGCGGTGTTTTAAACTGTTCCGAAAGAACGATCTCCTCATGTTGCTCTCGCTGTGCATAACATCAGCAATCACCTGCCCCGCATAGCTTAACATTTCGATAATTAGTAAATTGTCATTGTTGAGTTCTAAATACTTGTGTATTGCGTAATTATTTTCCAAGGCCAGCAAACGTTTCTGCAAATTTGTCGAGGATATCTCTGATCCTTTTATCCCTGGCCACATTAGTAGGTGTCGGTTATTTTTGCTCTACAAATATTTTCCTCCAATCCCCGCCTTGTAATGGCTTCCCAGCGAGTTGCTATTTCTGAAAGAATCTCTGTGTTTGGAAGCTACCTCTTTGTGGGAGTTGTGCCACTATTGTTTCATCATCTCTCCCCGTTCTTGTTTGTGAGATTCTTGATCTACTTTGTGTACTACTAGTAATCGAGCCTGCATGGGAAGAATATTCCACTTCTACGGCTTAGTAACTTCCATTGCTGGAATCACTCGTCGATGATGAAGCGCGTAGTCGATGCCTGCTTGAACCTACATACCACATGAAGGAATTACTAAGTTATCAAGTATAATTTCAAACAGTGAAATAATCATCGGGGTTGGTTAGCTACACTAAATTTGCATTGAATTGTGATCATTATTGGGCATAAATTCCTTAACCTTAAATAAGCTGTCCACAGTAGTTTTCACGAACGAAAAGATCCTGGACAATAATAGATATATATCATTAGAAAACTGCTCTCAATTAGTGAACACTTAAATCTTTAAATTATTCTCTGGATTTCATTGAGCTCTCCGAGCTTAAATAAGTTACTCTACTCAATAATAGTAATAATAATAACACTAGATCTACAATCTAAATAAGATACCATCCGAATTTCTTATATAAGTAAATTTAATCACTCAGCTTTTAGTGTTTGCTTTATAATTACGGCTATCATGGCGACCATGATGCGCCAGTGTATTTTCCTTATTTGACTGTCAAAGCTTCAAGCGGCGTCGAGCGATCTTCCTTTGTATCCTCTCCATCTCGTTCCGCAACCGTCGTTCGCTATCCGATGAGGAGTCTTCTGATGAAGTATCATCATATCTCGAGCGTTTTCCCATGGCGTTATTTCTTTGTTTTTCCTAGTAAAATACGAATGTTCGCCGTTCGTACGAAGAAAAGGAATGAGCTATTGAGTGTATAACAAAAATCGACGACGAACTTGGCGTTGGAAGTCTCGGGTCATGTCTGTACTAAGATCACACGCGTGAAATGCTTGTTGCGGTTAAACTTGTCAGCATGATAATCAGCACTTTACGCGTACACGTGTGATTTTAGTTCAGACATGACTTTAGATTTCCAATGTCAACTTCGTCGTCGATTTTTGTTATACGTTCGATATTATTGGAAACGCTACAAAATGTAATAAGTGGAAATTGGTAAAATTGTTTTTAACATGTCATCAAATAGGAATTCAAAATGTCCAAATTGGATGGAATAATAGATAATTTAAAAAAACTATTCTTAATTTCTCTTCATGATGAAAATGACTCATCTGAAATTGACTCTTGGGTAACATAGAAAAAACGAAAAATATTAAGCAGAATTTTGTTTTGTGAGTGGAGATGAATGATTTTATCTCATATGCATTTATCTTTTGCAATAAATAAAATGAAAAAGTGCATAGTTTTAGTTGTTTATAAATTATTAATATGTAGTCTATAATTCAGTTATTTGTTCGATAAAAGTAAATATTATATAAAAATAATTATTTATTATTGATTTTTAATATTATTTACATTATATATCCGATTTAATTTAAATAGTAATTCCGAAATTATTTAAAATTTTCGCCAAAATTATCTGGTGATTTTTCTGGTGACTTTTTATAGTGTAAATCGGGCTCCGGCACTTACTCCTCCTGGTTATTAAACAAACTATAGTGCCTTTATTTTCAACAATTTACTTTTGTCTAAATAAAGATTGGAATGATTTTAGTATGATAATGGAAAGTGTAAATTTTTGAAAGCAAGTTTAAAGTGTTTTATTAGAATCTGTAAATATGAATTTCCGTCATACAAAGTTAAAAAAGTGATTTATTTAATCCTATACAATGCATAGAAAAATAAAGCCTTCATAATCAAAAAGTTAAAAAAGTGTTTTTATTTTGTACACAATTTATATACATAAAAAATAAAGAGAAATGCAAACCTACACAGTGATTTCTCTTAAAATTTAGTATTTATTCACATGTTCACAGTTATTTAAATTAAATCATTTTTTTTATTTGATTGTTGTTTATTGTTAATGTTTCTGGATTTTATGTTGTTAATATCGTTTTAAATATATTATATATGATTCCGAAAATAAAATATGATTTGAAAAATCTTCGTTTTTAGTCGGAATTATTCTCAGTATATTATATTATTAAATAATTAAATTCTGAACTAGATAAAAACGAATTTTAAATTCTCTTGAAAATGGGCTAATAACTCGAAACTAGTCGAGAATTTAAAGTTATTCAATCTAATCTGTGTTTTATTGGTTGATTTTTAATAATTTATTCATATTTATTTCATACAATATGAACTACCAATGTCTAAATATTAAAACCATTAATTAAAGATAAAATCTAAGAACAAACATTTGTTTAATGCAAAAAAAGATATTTATGATACTAAAATTCTGTTTTTTTTTTATTCAACATAATCTTTGTTTATTCTGTTTTTAGCCAAAACCATTAGCGCTAACACATTGAATCTCTATTGAGTAAATTCGAAAAATAAATATTTGCCATAATCTTATTGAAAAATTTATATTCGCATTTACGAGATGAGATAATAAATCACCCGGTGCTAATGAATTATTGTTAAGTGACTTAACTCACTAGTAATTACTAGATATGCTTTAATGAATTGATTAATTAATGCATACAATAATAATTACCATTTATTACAAGGAATAAGAAAAAAAAAAAAATATTGAAAACATACACGTAATTTGCATTTTTAAATAATGTGTTTTTTATGCTTGGTTTACAATTATTTCAATTTTAAATCGCCAAATGTTCGTGTTTGATCTCAATTAAAAATTGTTTCAAATCAAAATATTTTATGCAGTTTGATCTCCATCGACGATTAGTCTCGGTTTCTCGCCAAATGTTTGTATTCACTTTAAATAATTTAAATTCACCGCAATAATTTAATAAGTATAAATTAATTGTGAAATAAAACTCATAGAACTTTTGAGAATACATCAACACACCGATTCTAATTATAATATTTTTATTTAATTTGCCGCAACAACACCAAGGAAAGACACTTTCGGTAATTCTATACACTAATTACAATTTTTTTGTCCCTATTATTTACACACCAATTGATGATTAACAACTACTTGCCTAGTTGTTTGTTTACAAACAAGCCTTCCCCTCTCTGTCTTAATCGATGCCGATAATTAATATAATTACAATAGCTTTTCAATGTTGTGAACTTGAGTCAATACAGCCACACACAAAAAAAAAACAAACACAAATGTCAAATCAGCTTTGTACATAATGACCAATTACGCATTCATAATTTTCGGGATTATATGTATGCATGCGCGGATAATTACACAATTGTATACACCTTGGAAAATATTGCTTCTAGTTGGGATGCCAAAAAAAAAAGTATGATAATAATGGAATTAAAATCAAATAAAATGCCGCGACGCGACGTCCGGCCTTGTTTTTGTGTACTGGCAATGAAGTTTTTAGTATAGTTAATTAATTTTTGTTTGATTTTGTAAAATTAAAATTATTTTGTATTTTCATTTAAACATTTAATTTCATTTTTTTTCATATATACACATCTTTATTCAGACTATATAAATAATACAAAGGTAAATTAAATGAAATGAATTTGAAAATATTTAATAAATTATTCCCTCTTTAGCTACTCCGACATTCTGACTTATCTTACATACGTGTTTTAAAAAATGTTCAATAATGGACACATAAAATGCAACAGATTTTATAGTTCGGGACTGCATTGAAATCATTTACATATACAAACATCAAACAATATGACAACAAAATTTTACAAAATTTATTATAACAATATGAAAATTAGAGAGTTGTAGAGCTTTAAAAAAGCTACAACTTTGCCGTTTACAGTTTTGTTCTATCTCTAATAATACATTTTTTATGACTGAAAAAAAAAAACACAAAAATAGCTCAAAAATGCCCAAAAATGCACTTTTTTCAATACAATTTCTAAACGGTAAGAGATAGAATAAAAATTCAAATTAAAGAGTTGTAGAGCTTTCAAAAAGCTACAACTTTGCTGTTTACAGTTTTGTTCTATCTCTAATGATAAATTTTTTATGAATTAAAAACCACCAAAAATGGCCCGAAAATGCCCAAAAAATGCAGTTTATTCAATAAGAGTTCTAAACGGTTAGAGATAGACTAAAAATTCAAATTAGAGAGTTGTAGAGCTTTCAATAAGCTACAACTTTGCTGTTTACAGTTTTGTTCTATCTCAAATAATAAATTTTTTATGAATTAAAAACCCCCAAAAAACTCTCTAAATAAATGTAGTTAATATTTCGTATAATAAATGGAAGACGACGCAAGCGCCATCTTTTATTTAATTTCATGAGACATCGTGAACGATATTATTTCTCATAATTATTTCAAAGGTAAAACTGAAACCATTATTACTGCGATGGAAATTTGGTCGAATTAAAGATGCACCACGAATGTAAGTCAAAATTTAACAAAGATAGCAAAGCAAGAGAGGTGATATTACTGTGTATAAGTTTGTGAGAAAAAAAAACACACTCCTGCAATTTTATGACGACTACTAATTGATTTAAAATTTACCACTGTATTAAAATTGCAAGAAATTTTTTGAATTTTCTCAACTTCAAGTTAATTTCGTAAATTGGGAACCAAACTAATGACTCATACTCAAGGGGAGAACGCACAAATGAATTGTATAAAAATTTGTAACAATCGATATCGAAATATTTCCCATAACGCATAATAAAATCCAATGATCGAATTGCTTTGTTGCAAATTAAGGATACGTGATTAGTAAAACACAGAGGGTCATCAAAGAGTATCCATAAGTCTTTAATTGTATTTAATTCTATTTAGCTTTTCATATTATTAATTGAATATTCATATTCGATTTGTTTTTTTTTTTTCTATTAAATGTCATTACCTTGCATTTATTTATATTAGGATCTAAATCATTAATATCACTCCAATTACAAATTTTATCTCTAAGTATCAAATTGATCAAGTCACATGAGTATTTTATAATAAAATATTCAATAATGGAAATTTACAGAAGCAGTATTTTTTTATTACTTACAAACCCCAAGGCATTAGAACGAAGACAGCTGTACACATTCACAAAATGGTGTGTCGCTTTTTAATGGATAACGCAGCTATTATAAAGAATAGCTGCGTTATCCATTAAAATCCATTAAAAACCATCCTCATCCAGTCACCATAAAAAGAACATACAAGTGGCTGAGAAATCAACCCGTAGAGTGCTAACTAAAATCAATTTGTTCATTGTTAAGATTTCCACTTGATTGTACATTTTGAGTTTATTAAATAAAACACTTTAAGAAGAAGTCAAGCTTCTGGTTTGATAATGAAGCTCTATTTTTCTAAACTATAGTCACTAAAATAAAATAACAAGTTATACAAACAAAGTTAAAAAGTATTTTATTTAATAACTAAAATCAGATAATCCTTTAAATTCACTCCTATATGAAATCACCAATATCACTCCCATCAAAGAAAGGCTTTCCTTCGTCTCTCAAAAATTTGCCTCAGATCCCATAAACTTAGAATTAATAAACTCCCAATGCATTCCTCGTAACAAAACTGTAAGTCCCAAATGTAAATTCCCCAGTCTAACTCTTCATGAATTCAACACTTCATTTCACAACATTTAAGACAGTTAAGTGATGCACGTCACAGGGACTGTTGACCATCACATATTATTTGAATATTTTTACAAGAACGAAAATACAATATCCAGGCGAAAGACAAATGGTCTATAGCCAATTGGTAGAGTTTTACAATATACATTGTGATATTTTAAGTTATATGTAGATAATGTATTACGTTTGTCTATAAAAATTATGTACATATATTTTTATTAATTTAAATAAAATCAATATAAATACATTCACATTAAATAGAAAAGAGTATTTATTCACTTGGTCAGAGTTATTTAAATAAATTAAATAAAAATGATTTGAAAATAATTAACAAATGATTTCCACATTTAGCTCCGTGACATTTTGACTTACGTTACGTAAGTAAGTTAAACAAATGCATATTAAAACAACTATTTGCCGAGCAAATACCCCGCCGGACACTGAATTACATAATGTACACCTGCTGTTGCAAATAAATAAAATATATCATAATGCAACAAAATTTTGATCCCAGAAAAATTTAATGCAAAAACAACAACAAGAATGTTACTTAATCCTTACCTCGTCAGTACAGCTCTGCCTTACATAACTTAAATTTGTTAATATAAATCAATTAATTAATTTAATTCAATTCGTTTCGTTTAATTTTATTCGGTTTTGATTTGGATTGAATTAATTTGGTTTAATTTAATTTAAATCGATTTAGTTTCATTTGATTTAATATAATTGATTTAATTTGACTGAGTATAGTTGAATTAATTTAATTGATTTATGTTAACATCTTTAAGTTATGTAAGGCAGAGCTGTACTGATGAGGAATAGACCGCGAAACACGTATCTGTAATTCGGTTTTGATTTGGATTGAATTAATTTGGTTTAATTTAATTTAAATCGATTTAGTTTCATTTGATTTAATATAATTGATTTAATTTGACTGAGTATAGTTGAATTAATTTAATTGATTTATGTTAACATCTTTAAGTTATGTAAGGCAGAGCTGTACTGATGAGGAATAGACCGCGAAACACGTATCTGTAGTTGGCTTTATATTAAGTAACGTTCTTTTTGTTGTTTTGGCATTAAATTCAGATAAAAAATTTGTTGCATTATGCAATATTTTATTGATATGCAGCATTATATAATTCTATGTCCGGCAGGGTATTTGCCCGGGAAGTAGTTGTTTTAATGTGCATTTGTTTAACGTACTTACGTAACGTAAGTCACAGAGTTAAATGTGGAAATAATTTATTAATTATTTTCAAAACATTTTTCTTTAATACATTCACATTAATTATAAATTCAGCATATTTTCATTTACTGTAAAGTATTTCATGAAAAAAAGAGTATGTAACACACTCACATTTTTATGTAAATCGTTGGCAATAAAGTGAAATATTTTAAATTATCACTGTAATTTGAAGCAATAAATTTAATAAGGCGTGTGCGAGGATTTGGTTTATTCCACTTGACGGAATCGTTAAATTTTATAAACACACTGTAAATTTCATGGTGTAATTATTTTATTACATAATGGCCCTCTCATTCATTTTTGTTTGTTTCATAGTGTATCTAATGCGTATTTCATTGATTATTCGTAGTATGCAAACGAACAGTTTTGTTTGGAATAATATACAATAAGGTTGGCTGAAAGACCTAAGGTCGATAGCCATTTATAATTTTAGATCAAATATATTGTATAATATATGTATATATAAATACCACAATAAAGATGATTGTATATATACACAATAAGGGGACATTAATTAATTTTCTTGTATTAACTTATGAATTATAAAATAAGGCTTGTAAATTTGCAGTCATAATACTGAGTAATTAAATAATTTGTCTTTTTTTAATTCTTAAAGATATAATTAATAAATCTTTATTAATGAAAAAATCATTTGAACACAATATTAGAAATAGTGCAGAAATACAAATGGATAATGCAACTAACAAACATTGATATGAATTCAAATAATAATAAGACAACAATACGCGAAAGCACCCTATAATAATGGTAAATTGTATAATTAATAGAATTCAGAATTTTTAATTATTATTTATTTATTATTATTACTCTTATAGAACGGAGATTTTCCTTTTTGGCCCACAAATTCGCCTCAAATCCCACAAACCTAAATCTGATGAATCCCCTATGTATCCCACGTAATAAAAATATAAACCCGAAACGTAAATTCCCCACTATAACTCTTCATGAATTCATTCCATCACTTCACCACATTAATGACAGTATGAATATAACCGACAATGACTTCTGACGTAGACAGTTAGATATCGCCGTACCTCTTTCACAAAAAGGACATAAACAGGGAAAACCAGCCGGCAAAACCACTGGTTGATTAAGTATCTCTTAATTTGATTTTACAATTCTTATAATTTATTTTTTGCTGTATATATCTGTTAATAAAAATTATTGTTATTAAAATTTCATTGTAAATGAAAAAAACAATCAAATTACAAAATGCATTATTTAAATCAATCGATTTTCTAATATACTGTATATATTTAATGCTTGCTTGCCGTTTTATCAACAATTACAATCTATTTATAAAAAAAAAAACAGAAAAAATTGTAACGAAAGTTGCGGCTGGCGTTAAAATTACCCCCAATCGATTCCTCATTACATTTCCAAGTCCAGTAAAGTATACTTACCTACCATTACCCCCATTTTCAAGGTCAATAGCAAGGGATGTTTATGTCGGGTTTCTTAGTGACAATGATCGATTTTTTCACAAATGGAAGGACGGTGTCCATTTGCCTGAAAATAAATCAACACTTTGAATACAAACAATCATTGGCGATGATTGATGAATAACGGGTTCACAAAATGTTACATGATTTATTCTTTATTTGATTTAGATTTTTCCCGAATCCCTGTACAATGCAAGGTATTATAATCGGAAACATTCGAAATGGAATTTGCAACGGATGTATCTGTTTTAGGGTCCCATGAATTCATTCCAGCGAATGGAGTGTATGTTTATATTTCGTTCTAGAGAAGAAAAAAATTGCACTACTCACATATGGGCATCGGTTGTTTAATCATATAACCCCAATCACATTTATTAATATGTAATTTCTAATTTGAGGGATAATCACACCATTCATATAACGACCAGCCCAATCCTGGAATCGACCCGTGGCTTAACCTGCGCGCCACCGAGACGGACAAAAAAACTGTTAAAGTAAAATTGAATTCAAACTTTATACTTAAGCTTTTTTCTAGTACTTGTAACCTTTTGGTGGTAATCTAAACTAAGTAAAACTCTACTTGATATATTTTATGTTTTGTTTATTTGCTATATTTTATTAAGTATTGATGGGATTGAATAATATTTCAAATAAAAGTTGTTGATCTAGAAAAAAAAAAAAATATTATAATATCATGAGTTCTCGAATTATATTCTTAACATTTTTTCGTATTGTTAAAATAAAAAAAAATACTCTTTTGTTTGAATTATATTATGACTGTTGTAAGCTTACTCACATAAATAAGTTCTATTGAACGACAATTCCCATTGGAATATTTCTTTGAAGCTTTCTAATGTTAAGGATAGATTGATTTTACTAGATATCAGAAACTGGAAAGCCACAGTTCCTAATATCTAAGAACTGCATGTGTGATTGCACTAATTTATGGGTGATCTTTTTTTTAATTGGTGAAGTGTTGTGTGAAAGAAATAATTCTATTCTTACTTATTCCAACATGTAAACATATAATTTTGTACATAATGTAAATAAAAACGAAGTAATAATAGAATCGTTTGAGAGATTTTTTTGTTAGTCCCGAAAATATAGTCATGTTTTTATTAACATCTGGTGTTCCACGAAACGATCAACCTTTTTTTAAATTACAATAAAAAGGATTATTTAAAAATTTGAGTAATATTTTTTATTGTCTTTAAATAAGTCCGACAGTAGGTAATTGCTTACCCTCGCGAAGTAATCCCTTTGGGTCGGGTAATTGTTTTATTGTCGGGTTTGAACTCATTTCAAGAAGATTTATAAAATGGGTTTTACAATTACTGCAGGGGATTACAATAATCCGCCGACAAAGAATTCCTATTTTATATTATATTTCACCCAGGTCGAGATTAATTGCAACAGAAAATTTACACAAAAAAATAATTTAATTCTTCATGCCGTTTCACGAGACCGTTAAAATATTAAACGTGTAATGGGAAATGCGTCGTATTCTTTAAGAATTGTAGATAGTTTCAATAGAAATTACAATAAAATACAATTTTATAAAATTCCAATAACATAAGATGTAAATAAATTGGAAGTTTCAACATTTTTAAGAATATATACAGGGTGGCGCAAGATTACGATGAAGTCCAATATCTCAGTTATAAAGAAATATACAAAAAAATGTTACTTATATTATTAGTAGCTACTGTCAAAATTCACATTTTAAAATTTGTTATATATATATAAGGTGTCCAATAATCACGTAACGTATCAAACATATGTTTTTTTTTAATGGAATGATATATTTTTTATGAATATTTTCGATTCTACGTTTAAAAATAATCATTTTTTATATAAGATTTAATAGGTCAATTTTTCATAGTTTAAATTTATAAACAAATGAATGTTGAAATCAATAGATGTTTAGAGCCTAATATTTCAATAATGAAAAATGAAATAAACATTCTGTCAACGCCACACAAATGCAAAAACACTTAATAATAAAAGAAATACTCTTTTTTTTTTCTCTCAAAACAATTTTTAATATACAATGTCAAGCAATACGCAAAATGATTTTTTTCTCTTTTTACTTAAATGGGACACCCACATTTTTTTATGCTATTTTAAAAGAAAATTAATCACTGTTCATTTTTTATATAACATATTAAATAGCTACCGTTTACCGTTTTTGAGATATTTAATCTCAAATACAAATTTGGTATAGAATTTTTAATCAAAGTAGACCGTGCCAGAAGAACTAATTTATTTAGTTGTGAAAGTTACGCGAACACAAATATAAAATAATTTAGTGAAACGAATAATCAAGTGTATTAATTAAAATACATCATAATTCATACATATTTTTATTACCACGGGATAATGGAGATTTTAATAAAAAGAAGTAAATAAATATTAAGCTGTAATTATTTTAATACACGATAATGTTGAAAATACAACAATTTAAATAGGTATGTTCTTGGCTGTGCGCCAGGATCCAGGTACAACGAATCTTCTTATCTCAGGAATGCGTTCTCGGAGTGAGTCGTCGATCGTTTTTTTCTTCTTGATTTGCGATAATTGCGCTCTTGTATTTCGATTCAGTCGTCCGAAAACGCGCAATGTTCACTATTCCGGTTTAATTTTTAACGTTAGAAATTATTAATAATTAAAAACGCGATTTATTTTTGTTTATGAACAAGTGGTAATTAGTGAGTGGTGGAGGTGAGTTGGTTTTCGATTCACCAGGAATGGGTTGGAAGTTATTTTTTCTATTAAGGTATGTTAATATTAATAATTTATTTTTAAACAGATTTTACGATTCCTATTATTATCATCAATTTATTCTCCAAAATTGCATTTATCAATAAATTACTTTTGCAATAAACAAATACGATTTTCGCAAGACTAAAGTATGTATACATTAGTTCTAAATTCATTAGTGAAAATTTGCTAGTTTGTTTTGCGATTCCTATTCTTTTAAATCGTCCACATCGCAAAAATTATGTTTAACAATAAATTAATTTTGAAACAAAGAAAACATTTTTTTCGTAAATTTTTAATCATTTTCATCACTTAACCCGCGGTGAAATATTTTTGAATAATCTTTGAAATTTTCCAAAAAACTAACACTTGTTTTTTTCTTACAAAATGTTATAATAAATGGAAGATGTGCCGTCCCTTGCTCGAATACGCTTCTATCCTATTCCATAATTACTTAAATGGGACACCCTATATTTTTTACGCTAGTTTAGTAGAAAATTGATCGCTCTTCATTTTTTATATAAAACATTAAATAGCTACCGTTTACCGTTTTTAAGATATTTAATCTCAAATACAAATTTGGTATAGAATTGTTAACCAAATTAGGCCGCGCCAGGACAACTAATTTATTTAGTTGTGAAAGTTACGCTTAATATTATAATTAGTAAGTAAAGTACATTTTACGTTATATTTTGTAAAACTGGTGCAGTTAAACATACTTCTTCAATAAATGATTAATTTAATTGTTAAAAACTAACAACAACTATATTTTTTGGTTATTATTCGAAAAATATTTAAAATATTCCTATATGCTTCTTAAATTGATTTATTTAAACAATTCATGTTGACTGAAAAACCGAAAATACTAAGTGAAATAATAAAATATTTATATCATTATATTTTGCTAACTTTTTTTTTGTATTTATTTCACACATTCACATTTTTTTTATTCAATAGCATTCAAACATTTTGCAATTTTTTTCTTAAAAAATATGTCCCAATAACCATTATAACTCACTAAATAATCGTTGAGCAACTATTTTCTTTATATTTTGCATGCGCCTTTAAATATCGATTGTCATTTGAATATCCTTTTAGGTTAAGGAGTAAGTATGTTATTAAATACCAGAAAACGATTATGAATTGCATTTGTTTTAATTATAGCCTACTTAAATTATAGATTATAAGCGAAACTTATAATTTTGTACATTGAATTGAAATTGTTAAAAAATGGTAACAGATAGGGGTATAGTTTATTATACAAAAATTAAAGAACAATCAATTTTCTATCGAAATAGTGTAAAAAATATAGGGTGCTCCATTTGAGTGAAAAAAGAAAAAAATCATTTTGCGTATTGTTTCACCCTGTACACAACATTTACTTTATGGTAACAAACGATTATTCCTTATATTATTAAGCATTTTTTCAATTAAATTGCGTTAACAGAAAGTTTACATCGTTTTTCATTTTTGAAAAATAAGGCCCCAATCTTCCATTGATTTCAACCTTAAATTGTTTATAACTTTTAAAATATTAAAAACTGATCTAATAAACCTTATGTCAAAAATGATTAATTTTAAGAGTAGAATATAAAATCGACATAAAAAATATAGCATTCCATTTAAAAAATCATATGTTTGATACGTCACGTGATTATTGGACACCCTGTATATATGAAACCAATTTTAAAATGTGAAGTTTTACAGTAGCTACAAATTATGTCAGTAATATCTTTTTGTAAATTTCTAAATAACTGAGATATTGGACTTCATCGGAATCTTGCGCCACCCTGTATTATATATATATATATATATATATATATATATATAAATATATACAGGATGATTAAAATAAAACACTTTGTATTCCTTTCTTCACTTGAATACAAAGTGTTTTATTTTTAATTGTACGAATCTCTTCACAACACATAGATATAGAGGGTGAATCACCGCATTGCCGTCTTCGATATTTCTCTTTTCGTTAGAAATTCAGCATTAATTTACGATAAAGAATATATCGAAGACGGGCACTTCAATGACTCACCCTGTATTTTGGTGTACTAAATTAAAAAAACTACGTTTATATGTATCTTATACTATTTCAAAAACTGTAGAACTAAACTTCGAAAGAAATAAGTAATGTTGTATTGCTTGTTTGCAAACAAAACAAATAATAAATATATTACAACTTATTAATTAATATTTCTAGTAGGGCAGAAAGACTTTACTCTGACCCAGACAGACTAACATATATCGGCAAATACTTTAGTTCTTTGAAAAGATTTTGATGTGACAGAACAAACATGTCAATTCTCCACTCCTGAAACAAAGTCTAGGGCTATTATATTATAGATTAGAATTACATCTATAATACTATCAATCTCGAATATAAAAAATGTACTATTTTTAATTTCTATTAAAATGCAGGACTATTGAGAAAGAATAAAACACCTTTGTCTTTACTAGGGGCTTAAAAATCGAAATAATAACAAAATCTAATTTTTATTTCTTTCATGATTTGTTTCATTGCGAACCACTCTTGAGATAAATAAGATGCAGACGATTTTTTATGAATATACAGTAATATTTTTGATATTTTTAAACAATCGCTTACTTATTTAATTAACGGAATTCATGATTATTCTCTTTTCAGTGATCATATTTAACTGAATATGCGTAAAACCATTTCTAATAATCTCAAATTTTCTAACAACACTTGATAAAATATCTAGTTCATGTAAATATAACTTATTACGGTGTTACAGAGTATCCTTTCAGGAAAGATTTTCCATTGAGTGGATACGTTGAGGTTCGTTATGATGATGAGCAAAAACGAGTAGTTGTGGAACCATTAGAATTGGCCCAAGAGTTCCGTGGTTTCGAGTTGGCCGCCCCTTGGGAGCAGTTCCCCTACTTCAGGCAGGCTGGAAAAGAAGAAGTAGACCTGCTGTTATTTAAATCATGTAAAATATATATTCATTCCAGTCTGTTTAATATATTCATGTTTCTTTGCAAAATATCCAAACAACAGTGAAAAACGGCCTGATTTGAAAAAACCGTACAATAGATGCTTAATAATTATCGAATAGTGATGTATGTCGATAAATTGGAGCTTCGAAGGAAGTTTACGAATTAAATTTATACAATTTTTGCTTAAGTGTGTTGGTAAATATAGATATACAATAAAATCTCTTTCTACGGCATTTGGGAGATGAACCAATTTTTGTAGGTCGTGCTACTTTTTAGTGATTCTAGTCACATTCCGATAAGTCTCAAACAAAATGGTTAGGATTTTTTTTAAATGTCCTGCCCCCAACAAAATAAGGCTCGCCTAAAAAATATTTATCATAGAAGATATTTGAATTTATGATTGCGCTTTTCGGAGAAAATAATTTAGAAAACAGAGAACAAGATATAAAAAATCGAATTTAATGGTCACAAAAATGAAGAATAACTCTGTAAACCAAATTTTTGCGTTTTATTATTTTATTTAAATGAAATTTATTTTAATGTAATATTTTTTTACTTGACCATTGTGGTCCAGACAGACTAACACTAAATTTAAATATTTATTTGTTAGTATTTTAATCAAAATTGTATAATTTGTTTTAATACATATGTTATATCTATAATATTTCTTAACAAGAATGTGAATATTGAAAATAAAAATAAAGGTGACCATACAAAATTTGTAGGTAGAGGTTAATTGTAATACAAAATTTAAACATAAAATTATTGATAAATAAAATGTAGTTATATTCCTTTCCTCACTGTGAAGAAGTGAAGTGAATAAAGGAATATAACTACGTTTTATTTATCATTATACAATCTTGACATAACTAACAAATATACATATATAAAATTATTTGAGGTGATATGCCGCCCCTTACTTGACTATGCCGCTATCCTCTTCCACAACCCCCACCCTACCACGCTTAAAAACATACAAGTCGCAGAAATATCTGCCCTTAGAAAACCCTATCAATTACAATCTCCTACACCCTTTGTGCATTCCCCGAAACCAAAATATCACTCCCAAACGTAAACGTTTCACCATCACCATTCATGATTTCATTTCATCATTTCATGACTTTAGTGATCACGACGAGTAAATTCAATTTACAAGACAATGGACGACATTAGCGATCAAAACCTTTTTGACACAGCAACTGACAAGGACAGGTGCCTACAAAATCAGGCGGAAAGACCAACGGTCGATAGCCAATTGGCAGAGGAATTTATTTTTATGTTAGTTATTTATTGTATTTATTTATTATTATAACTTTGTTAAAAATAATCTGCCCATAAAGATTTATATATATATATATATATAAAATTATTAAATTCTTCTTCATACCGTCTCACAAGGCCGTTGAAATATTTAACGTGTATCGGCAAATTCGTATTATGCTTTAGATATTTTAGATAGAATCAATAAAACTTAATATAAAATACATAAATATAAAATTCCAATAACATAAGATGTTAATAAATTGGAAATTTCAATTTTCTATCAATTATAATAATTATTGTTTGACAAATTCTCCTATTTTGAACATTTGCTTCATTATTTGTATTTTATTTACTTTTTGACGTATACTTCAAACGTACTCGTGAGGAAATAATTCAAAATATATTTATTTACATTTTCTTCTCGAAGTTGAGTAATAAATCATTCCACCGAAAGACTATCACAGATTTTCTAGCCACTTTGTACAATAATAAAGTTGTAATATTTTAATTCGCATGCATTTTGAATTTTTACATTTCTGTGCAATCAATTGTGTATTGAAAAATCATTCATCATGGACTATAAAATAAATTTGTATTATGCTGCTAGAAAATGTGCGAATTAAAACATTTTCTAGCAACATTCGAGAATATTAAAAGATTTAAATTAACTCCATAATGCTCTCAGTAATTAAAAGATTCTCAACGTGAATAAAATCCAGAATCTTTTTTTTATTCTCTTTACATTCAACCTTGAAATTTCCAAATTTGGTAATCAATTGTGGTAGGAGACTTTGTTTGGACAACTTATCAGGGAAAACAAAGGCTTATATAAAATGCACACGCCTCCACGCACCGGCGCAAAAAAAATCGCGGTGTTCAAGATTGGACGGCAACATCCCGGTGTTCTTGTTTGTGAAAAAGTTACAACGGAATATACTAAATAATAGTTTAAGTACCGCGTATAACGTTTGAACAAAGTGCTGTGAACGAAAATTACTGACGGGTAATCATATTTTATTTTTAATTAAATAAATCTTAGTGGTCTTGGTATTCAAATTAATGTGATTCCGTTCATTATTTAAATTTCTATGATTATACAGTATTTTTTTATTGAAAAATACGTGTGCTTCCATACACATCATATTATTCTTGTCAATTTTGGATGAAATAAAAATAATCTACAATAAAATACATATTTGCAACATTTCAATAATATTAGCTATAAATAAATTGGATATTTCAACAATTTTATAAAAATAAACTCTCCTTAATTGATACAAAACTCTCAAGTACCATAAGAATTGTTTATCAATTATAATGATTATTAGTTAACAGATTCACCTATTCTTTGGAATTTTTAAGTTATACATGTGTATATGCAAACATCTTTTTTGAGACAACAAAAATTCACAAAATTTATTATAACAAAATGTACAATTGTGTTAGTAATCTGTCATGGACTATCGACCTTAGATCTTTCTGCCTTTAGTTATACATTTATTTTTTTTATTTTTTAAATGTCTACTGGCAATTAACGAATGAGCCACTCTAGCTGAAAAATGTCAAATTTTTTTGGGCACCCCATATATATCATAAAATATATTTTTAAAGATAATGAATATCTTTACCAACTGAACTACGCCTGGACTTTTTTGTATTCCTGTGCTGTAGTTTGCATTTCTGCTATAAAAATAATTCATTATTATAGAAATTCTCACAAAATAACAATTATATTTATATTAAATAAAAATGATTTGAAAATAATTATTTCCACATTTAGCTCTGTGACTTTAGACTTACGCTACGCAAGTACGTTAAACAAACGTACATTAAAACAACTACTTCCCGTATGTAGCGTAAGTCTAAAGTCACAGAGCTAAATGTGGAAATAATTTATATATTATTTTCAAATCATTTTTATTTAATATATTTAAATAACTGTGACCAAGTGAGTGAATAATCTTTTCTATTTGAATTATATTTATTCAAATATTACATTTTTTTAATATACATTCAATAAAAATAATACATGATGGTGGATTAATAGACTAAATCGGTGGTCTTCACAAAATATTATTTAAAAAAAGAATAAATATCTTTTTTGAAAATTAAAGTTTCAAAAATATTTGTGTTGAATTTTTATTATGGAATGAAATTTGATACTTGAAGCCATTATTTGTCTATTTTACAAAAAGTTAAATAATTGATAAACTAAATTAGATAATTTTCTCCCCTCACAAAATTTTACTCACAATTTTATATAGAAAAAAAAAATGGTGATGTGTCCATCATTGTACTTTCTCCGATGAATTCGGTAAAATACGTTTTTGAATGAACATTTAACAGTAAATAAAAAATAAATGAAAAAAAAAAGGATTATTGTCCTTTAGAATTAAAGTCGAGTATTTGTAAAAATATAGTAATTTATTTATTTATTTATTTACGGTATACACCTTTTAACAAAATGTTTACATAAAGTTTACAGCTTAAATCTAATAAATACTAATGTAAAATAACAGGTATATAGAGCTTACTACGCTTACAATAATTACAGACAGAAACAATCAACGGACTTTTCTATAACATTAGATTAAAAAAATTAATTAATTGATAATTTGGACAGAGATATACGTTTCAAACATCTTTTAAAATGATATGATGATGGCGAAAATATTACAAAGTTTACATCATCAAATAACATATTTGTGTAACACATCATACGATTAATATGGCTATTAGCACCGTAATTTGTTGAATACAAGACCAAATAAAACAGCGTTTTATGTCTGGAATCAAGTCCTCTCGGTACATGAAAATTTAGCATAGAGACTAAATTATCGCAATCAACGCCGCCATTAATTAGTCGATATAAAAAAGACAGATCAAGAAACCTTCTTCTGTCCGCCAAAATTTAGTTTGTTATTTCTTACCTTACAATGGCTTGATAAAATTTCCAAACATATTTCTATTAATATATAATTTCTTAACCATTTATATTCGTTCCGGCAACATATTATGTTTTAATGCAATTTGAAGTCATTTTGACGTTTTATTTGTCATTAAAATAATTATTTAAATAATTAAAAAGATTATAAACATTAAAAACAATTAAACATTAAAAATATTATAAAAATAATTGTATATTTCAAAGAAATGAAATAATTATGAATAGGTTATTAAAAAAATCAACCAATAAAACACAGATTAGATTGAATAACTTTAAATTCTCGACTAGTTTCGGGTTTTTAAGAGAATTTAAAATTTATTTTAATAAAATTTCCATGGATACTTACATAAATAGATATATTGATTTTTTAAATTTTAATTTAATTGTGGGGTAGGCAAAATAATTTCGGTCCCGACATTTGCTCGCTAGGTGAAGAAAAAAATCCACTAAAAAAACATCCTCAGGATCATTATGGAATTATTTAGCTAAAATAAAATAAATTAATTATAAATAAGTTGGATTGCTAAAATGAAATGGAAATTAATAGAAAAATATAGATTAATATACATATAAGGTTGAATAATAGAATAAAGTGAAAAGTAGTATTTATAATAAATCCTAAAGTGAAAAATATAATAGATCTATTTGTTCATTTAGAAGTGATGCATTAGTATCTTTGTTGCGCTTTCAATAAATATAATTTTTTACCTTTTTCACAATGACGTAGGATTTTTGTATTATTTAAATTTGGAAAGGTGTGACTATTTGTGGGTATATAATTTGAAAAAGTATTACAATCTTTATTTAATCTAAATGCTCTGAAGTGTTCATTATATTTTTTAAAATTAATTAATTCTTTATTTACGGACCTTTTTACACTTTTACAGCTTTACACCTTTTTACAATTAATGACAATCTGTAATTACAAACTACCACGATATATTAATTTGATTTGACAAAAATTAGACTAATAACTCCTTGATCAAATATAACCATTGAGTTTTACAATCATAATCCATAAACACAATAACAATAATGATGCGCACCGTGAATAATTATTTAAGTAAATTAAATACATATAAAATAATAATAAATATATTTTACAAAAAAGTTACAAAATTCAAAAAAATCAATTAAAATCAATGCAAAAGCAATGCATATAAATTAAAACAAGTAAACAAAAGTAAAACTGACAAACTTAATGAAAATAATATCTTATATTAAAATTTCGGTTAGTTTTTCCAATATACACACTATTACAATCAGAACATATAAATTTATAAATACCAGATTTGTTAATTTTTTCTGTTTTATCTTTTCTATTGTATAATATATTACCTAATTTATTTTTACTCTTAAAACCTATTTTGTAATTATTTCTTATAAAGATATTTGCAATTCTTTCTGAAATTTCTCCA
This sequence comes from Philonthus spinipes, assembly GCA_963082785.1. Classification (NCBI taxonomy): domain Eukaryota; kingdom Metazoa; phylum Arthropoda; class Insecta; order Coleoptera; family Staphylinidae; genus Philonthus; species Philonthus spinipes. The sequence goes on along the minus strand of OY720309.1, from coordinate 14,630,194 downwards.
AAATAAGATAAAGTAAAATATTTTTAATTGTTTTCTTTAATTTTTGGATAAATTTTAAAAAGTGCTTTCTATCTGAATTCTTTATTAATTAATTTTTTAATTGTGTGATAAGGAAAACATTTTTTTGTAGCAATATTTCTTATTAAATTTAATTCATTATTGAATGATTGTTTTGATAGTGGAATTTTGAAAGCTTTATTGATCATAGAAAAATATGTTGATAATCTTTGACAAAGGGGGTGAAATGAATCAAATTACATATGTTTTGTAATCTTTTTAGAGCGTCACACTTTTCTTATAAAATTTTTAATATGTAATTATAATTTGGAAATGGAAATTCCGTTAATAATAAAGTTAAAAAATGGGATAGTATTTTTGTTACTGGTTGGTTTTCTATAAACCTCAAATTGTATCTGATAGTTTGTGTGTAATAGTTAAATCTAAGAAGTTGATCTTTTTTAACTCAATTTATAAAGTAATTTTTATGTGCTGGTTTAAAGAATTGATGATGATGATGAATTTAAGTTTTCATTAGATTCGTCAAAGCATGTAATAATATCATCAATATATCTATACCAAAATTTAATATGTTTTTTTGTAAGTGGATTTTCAAAAATTATTACTTCTAATGCATTCATGTAGATATCAGGTAGTAATGGACTTAAAGGAGATCCCATTGCCAATCCGGAATTTTGCTTATAATAAATGTTATTTAATTGAAAATAATTTTGATCGATACATAATTTAAAAGAAGAAAGTAATTCTTCTTTAATAATTCGATTAATATTATTTTAATGTAAATATTTTCAAATCGCCAATTTTAACTAATATGCACGTTTTGAGATCCCCTTAGTCCATTCCATTTAGTTTTGAAAAATGTCTATTTTCCTCGATAGCGCATAAACGGCTAAATGGTTTAAACCCAAGCTTTTTATAACTGTGGAATGATCTATAAAACTTTTGGTTAGAATTAAAACTCATTAATTGCAATTTTACTCTTAGAGATTTTTTATTTTTTTATTTCGAAAAAAAAAATTCAAATAAAAGTTTTAGATCATGAAAAACTAAATGTTTTTTGTTAAAAACTTTTTATTGTAGGACCTTTAGTTTTCATTTTATAAGCGGAAAAATTTCGTCTACCTTATAAATTCTCTTAGAAGTAAACAATTATTTTTATAATCTTTTTTATGTTGCTTGTAGATACTTTGAATTATTTAAATAATTATTTTAATGACAAATAAAACGTCAATTACTTCAAATTGAAATAACACAGAATATGTTGTCCGAACGAATAAGAATGGTTAAGAAATTATATATTTATGGAAATATGTATGGAAATTTATGAAGCCATTGAAAGATAAGAAATAATAAACTAAATTATAATATTCTTACAAATACTCGACTTTAACTTTAAAGGACAATAATCCATTTTACATTTATTTTTTTATTTAATGTTAAAGGTCACATTCAAAAACGTATTTTACCGAATTCATCGGGAAAAATACCATGGTGGACACATCACCATTTTTTTTTAAAAATAATTAAACGTATAAAAATATTCGCGTTGATTTTTTTTATTATGGAATGAAATTCGATGCGACAGGCCTTTATTTGTCTAAACATCATTTTTAATTGTTTAACAAATTGATCGGTTTAGGATATCAGAGAATACCTTTAAAATATGCATCCATATTGAAAAAAAAAACTCTAGTTTATTGGACTCGATTAAGAAATTAATTCCAACAATCAAAATAATTCCAAGTATTCCTATTTTTTTAGGAATCAATTTAAGCAGTGGCCACATTTAGCGTGCGGAGGAGATAATTGTATAAAAATTCGTGGGTACCCCCTACTCATTATCAGTGCGGTCGATTGCGGGCCGAGCGGTGTGTTCCTTCGAGCCGAGGAGTGATAGTAAACCATACCATTCCACACCACCAACACAGACACTCACCTGTTGTGTGCAGTCGTAGTTGTCGTCGTCGCAGTTTGCTGGCCATTGGCAATTGGCAGTTGGTCTTCGGTTGCTCTTGGAGCCTGTGCGCGCAACTTACCACTTGATATCGTACACCGTACCAGATCCTCGTACCAGGCGGACCAGAGCCGTTCTCTTAACTGGGTCGCGCGAATTTTATTCCTCCGCCAAAGAGAAAGAGATTCGACAAGTATTAGTTAGCACGGGTTGTTACTGGCTATTATTTTTTTCCGAGTGTTCGATTGTGGTTTTCTAAAATTCGATAACTTTGTACGATTTTTTTTGCGTGTAAGAACTTTTTAATTAGTGTGGTGTTAAAGAAAGGAACTTTTGATTCAAAGACAAACTTTTTATTAGTTTCTCTGGAAGACGAATATTGAAGCTTAATCACGATTTTAAGGAGTTATAAATCAAGTAAGTTTTACATGTTTTTTTTAATTAACAAGTACATAAAACAAGTATTGTAATATACAAGGTGGACAAAAAATAATTATTAATTTTCAATTAGTAAATAAATCACTATGTTGAATATTATTAATTATTTTTTAGCTACCTTGTATATTACAATAGAGTGATTTATTTTCCAATGTTAACAATTATTAATTTAAATTATTAACATTGCGAAATAAAGCAAAAAATGACAATTATTAAGTAAAATGCGTAATTATCGACCATAAATAGAAACATCTTTATTCAGACAGCAGAATTACAATTCTTTACAAATAATTATATTTACAATACATATCGATGGGTTAGTAGTCTCTCATGGGCTATCGACCGGAGGTCTTTCTGCCCAACCATAAATATTGGATCAGGGTTTATCAAATAATTTATGATAACGAAACAAAAATTTACTATTTGGTTCTTATATTGATATACATTTCATATTAAGAATTCTATAAAATAGAATTATTTACTATTAAATTAATTATATTCAAGCTATTTGATAGATGTGCCTGTTTGTTTTTTTAAAGTTATAAAATCCGTTATATTAATAATGGAAAAAGAGAGTTTATTCACTTTATTACAGCTATTCAAATATATTAATTAAAAAAATATTTAAATTAATTAAAACAATATTATAGATGATAATTATTTGAATACAATAATTTACAACATTTTAAACTTATAAATTTTAAAACCAAATAAAACAGCATTTAGATAATAGCCAAAAGCCTTTCTACCCACAGTTACTAAATTTAATGAAATAAAAAAGAAAATTGACAATTAATTTATACAATTGAAGAATTAACCAATAATTAGTTGATTAATAAAAAGAAATTTGAGAATAATTAGTTTATCCGTTGAAGAATTAATTAAAATTAATGCAATTGTTTGAATTAATCCCTTTAGCAACTGCAGCTTTTTCACTTAAAGAACTATAACGTAAGTTCTTTAAGTGAAAAGGCTGCAAAGTGAAAAAAAAAATGCTAGTTGAAGAGATAAGAATAGACGGTTAAGGCTTTTACTTGATGAAAAAGTCAGTAAATAAAACAACCGTTTGTTTAAATTTCATAAATTTGTTTGTAGAAACATTACTATATTTTTTCGCAAACACAGTGGCTTCACATTATTATCATTAACCAGCTGCCTGGGTTAATGATAATAATGTGTTGGCGCAACAATTGTAGCAGTGTCTTTACAATAAATTTTGTGAATCTTAAAAAAAACTGTTGTTTTATTTACAAAGAATGGATATTAATACTGGGTGATTTATAGCATGTGTATAAAACATGTGTAATTTTAAGGAAAACAAATATTATATAAAGATATATCGTATTTTGCTTGTTTACAGAAATATATATATTGTAATTTCATTTAATTAGAAATTAAAAGTAAAACTTGGAAAATGGACAACAAGAAAAATAAATTATATCGAAAGAAATAATCAGCTATACTAAACTCACTCATTTTGATAACTGTCGACTTAAATGTTTCACAAATTATGTTGCTTATTCCCATGGCCTCTTAGATTTTAATGTTGTACTTTGATGGTAACTAAATTAAATTTCAATCAAATTCAGACCCGTAAATCAATAAAATACGACCTATTTTAATATATTTTTTCCCCTTAGCTATTGCAACTGTTTGGCTTACATAAATTGAAGAACTTCAATTTAAAAAGTTTCAACAGCGAAGGGGAAAATAATTTTGATTAATTATTCAAATATTAGATGCAGATTTTCATTTTCTTAGGTAAATTATTGTTTCCATAATGTAATTATATACCCTTAGATGTTAGTTTGTGAAGTCATAAGTAACACTGAATCAATTCTTTGAACCGTTTGGGAATGCACTTATCTTACTTATTAATTATTAATAGTTTAGGAATACTTACCTGATTATATACAAATATGTATTTTATTGTATAATGTAATCAATTATAATAGAGAATTCCGTAAAATAAAGTTAAAGTTAAAGATAATCTCATTCTCAAATTATTTTGTTTAATACCTTCATTTGTGTTCTATTTAGTGATTACATATGTATATGCATAGCTAATTGTGTTTTCTTACATTCGTAAAAATAGGCGAATTCCTCAAATAAAGATAATAATAATAATAATAAAAATATATAAATTAATTATTTTCAAATTTTTATTATATTGTAATAATAAATAAAAATATACCAATAAAATAAATAAAAAGACAGATTAAAATTATTAATTTTATTTTTGAAACTTTGAGGCGTTTCTTTATCCTATTATTAAATTTAAATTATTGACTAGTTTCAAGCGAATTTACTTTCTAAATTATCTAGGATTAATTTTAATTAAAAAACCTATAGTCACTAATTCAAGTAAGCAAGTAAAAATTAAATGTTAATCTATCGAGGGCATAATATTGTACTCATAGTATAGAGTATAATATTATGTATTGTTTCCTCAATGGTTTTATTTTTAATTTCCATATTATTATAAAAAATAATGTCACAAAAAATGTATTAAAAATGTATTAAAATGTACCAACATTTTAATACATGGAGAATCTACTGTGTATTAAGGGAGTATTTTAATAAAAAAATATTGCTATATAATTATTTATAGTTACTAATACATATTACAATGCTGCTCTGGTCAATGGACAATATTGTATTACACATCAAAGTAAACTTAAAGCACGCTGGAATTTCATGAAACTAATTAGAATGTAATTTAATAATTAGGTTTTCAAGAACGAAATAAATAAATAATATATATGAAAAACAAGGAAAATGGGTAATTTTTAATGACAACTTTTAATCCACATCACTTGTTTCAATTAAACACTAGATGTATATTTCCACATAGTTAACTAAAGATAGTGAACACATACTGTTATTTCGAAGACAATGATTTCATTATCAATAGTTACAAGAAATCAATCAATATGAAGTTATTTGAATGTAGAATTAAATGAAATACTCGAAATTACTTACTTCACTTTTATATTTGAGGCTATAAATAAACAAGTGAAGCAGACATTCTCGCGGCTTTTATTACTATATTTTTGATAATAAAATTGTATAGTAGGAATATTTCAACAATTTCACTTAATTTTACGATTAAATAACTTCACGTTCATTGCCCACCATTTTAATTTTATCTTACAATTTTCTATTTTATCAAGAATTAGTGAATTTACATGATACATAATAATTAACCATTCTTTTAATTCAGGCCGATATTATTCTACTTAATGTGGCAAACAAGGCAGAACTATACAGTGAAAAATCATGGTTTATAAATATTTTTTGTTTTGTTATTTTTGTAAATTAATATTGTCAGTTTTTCTTGTAGTTTGATTTTTGTTTTTCTTTTTAACATGATCTATACAATATATAGGATTAGCATTGAGATTGATTATTTATTAGTACAATTTTGTTCATCAGTTGGATTTGGACGATTTTTTGTATATATATATATACATATAAATGAAATAAAAATGAATATATATATATATATATATTCATTTTTTATGTTTTGTCTTGTCTTTTCTTTATTGCCACTTTATATCACTTATACAGGGTGAGTCGCCGAAGTGCCCGTCTCCGATATATCCCTTATTGTTAGAAATTCGGCATTAATTTATTAATAAAACTTGCTTGAGTTAGTTCTGAAGACTCATAATGTAAAAAAATATTTTCATCCATAAACCCTGTATATATGAAAATATACTATATATTTTCCTGAAAATTATATCAACTTTGTTATTTTTAATGAAACACTCTTTATATTATAATTTTATTTGATTCCTCTTTAAATTGTTATTGATTCTGATTGGAAAACTCAGTGGTTATACTTGATCAAGGAGTTATTAGTCTAAATTTTATCAAATCAATTGAATATATTGTATTTTGTAATTACAGATTGTCATTAATTGTAAAAAGGTGATTTTCCGTAAATAAAGAATTAATTAATTTAAAAAAATTGTTACTTACCTATAAAAGAAATGCCTTTATATTTTTAATCTTGTATTGTACATACATATTTTCTGCTTTTTATAAAGATATTTTTTCGAAAATAAATAAATTATATATATAATAAAAATTTAATATTATGCCGCACCATAATATTTTTTTTAATGTGGTGCGGTCCCATAGAAAGAGATATCTGTGCGTTAAAGTGAAAATAATCCTTAATAAAGAAAGAACCCGGCTCTAATTTAAATTAAAATAAATAAATTATATATATATATATATATATACGGCATAATATTAAATTTTTATTATGCCGTACCATAATAATTTTTTTACAACCCAGTGATTTATTTTTTATGAAAAAAAAAAACAGATTTCTTTAAATCTAGTCGATTGTTGAGATATTAATCTTTCGAAAATCCGTTATCAAATAGAATTATAAGATAAAATGTTGATTAAAAGTTGACACGTTATTTATTGCCCACCACAATCAAATTTTGAAAATCAAAGATCAAAGATTTTTTTAATGCTATGGATTGTGTTTAATTTAATTATTTAAAATTAACGGGATTATAAAAAATGTTTTATTTTGTGGGATTAAATTCTTAAAAATATTTCGATAATATTTTTTTAATGATAAAAATTGTATCTTATTGAATTTCTGATATTTAGTTATATAACATTTATTAAATATTTACTAATTATATATATAATATAATTATAAGTTAATAATAATAATGATCTTTATTCGAATAAATAAATAATAACACAACACACAATCATATAAACACAAATATTACCGCATACTGCACATTGCTATTTTATTTTGAAATGGCGTCAAAATGGCTGGAATTCATTTCGCAACAGAAAAATTCCTCGACAGTATATAGTTCAATTTCCTGTAGTACACCGCTGACATATTTTTTTATATCTTACCGGATTTAATTCAGTTTTCACAAACAATGATAAAACATGATTAAATGCGAGGAGTTAGCCCCGAAAATTATATCACAGCAAACTGACGATACAAATTTTGAAAAATACACTGATTTAAGGATTTGGAATGACACATTTGGCTTTAAGATTTTTAACATGTAAGATGCTGTGTATAAGCGTCAAGAAATAATTAATGAAGTATTGGTTTTCATAGATTTAATTTTTTTTCAGATTGTTTATTTTTTAATATTAGGGATTGTGTTCAGTTTAATTATTAAAAATTAACAGGATTACAAAAAATCTCTTTTGTGGAATTAAATTATTAAAAATATATCGATAATGCGGCTTTCTTTGTGATAAGGCTTACTGGATTTCTTATATTTAAATAGATAATTTACAAGCTGCTTGAAAATGATTCTATATATAATATAATTGCTGAGGCTGTTACCTAGTGAAATTCCATATTAACATTTTAGTAATTAAAACACTTAGTTTAGTGTTTACTGGTTGATACTCAAACAATTGTTTCACCAAACGACAATTCAATGATATCCATTCCTATGAATTGAAGAAATTTCAATGTACAACATTGAGATATTATTTAAATTAATTAAATATAAGTGAAAAAGAATTATCTCTCATGGGATTTGAAATTTAATATAGTGAATTTGAAGCACTGAATGGAGATTTGATGTCACATGTCTCTGTGGTGTAGTTGGTAATGCACTCGGCCAGAAATCGAGCGTTCAAATCCAATCAGAGATGTTTCTTTTTCACTTATATTTAATTAATTTAAATTATATCTCAGTATTGCACACGGAAATTTCTTCAATTCATAGATATAAATTAAAAGGAATATCAATTCCCATTCTATTAAAAAAATCTTAAAATGCATTTTGAAAAGTTTGACTGCTAGTGTCAAAATATATATAAATAGGAATTTATTAGAAGTTCTAAATTTCATAATTATCTAATAAAAAGTTACGAAGATATTTAACTGGTCCCATACTCCTTGAATTGTACATCTCATGATTCAACATTTGATTATCGAATTAATCGATTAATTCGTATTTGATTATTGAAATGATCGATTTTGTCCATCGCTAATGCATGGTATTGTACATCTCATAATTCAACATTTGATTATCGAAAATAATCGATTAATTCGTATTCGATTATTTTCGATAATAAAATGTTCAATTATGAGATGTGCAATTGAAAAACATAACATTAGTTAGTATAATTACTATTTGCATACCGAATACAAGTATTTCTAAGTTAAAATTTAGTTAATTTAAATAATCGATTTTGCTCATGATTACCCTGTGTCCAAAAAAATCATACTACATAAATAACGACAATTAGAGAAACAAATATGAAATTTATATACTTTAATTGGCTATCGATATGTCGTCTTTTCGTGTTTTAATTAAAATAAACGCACAAATAATTACAAATCAAAATTGTATACAAAATATATTTATATTTATAATTTTAACTTCTGATTATTGCTGTATTTCTATTAATTAAAGTAAAGATAGCATCATTTCGTAGCGCATTACAATTATTAATAGCGACATATTTTATTTTATGAATTTGTTTTCGCTGCATTCCGATTTCGTATGAAATTTATTTCACTTATCCATGGAATGTTTATTAACGTGAATAAATATTACTACACACTTTCCGATTCTTTGACTTATAATTCCGTCGATTATAAATTAAATAAAAGAATTTGAAAATAATTAATTAATAAATTATTTTCTCTTTTGCTACTGTGACATTATGACTTATGTTACATAAGTACTTTAACAAATGTCTAATAATAGACATTTGCTGTTGCATAACAATAACAATTGTATAGTGCAACAATTTTTGAATCGAAAATATTTAATTTAATTCGATTATAATGCAAACAACGTGGAAAAATGCCGTACGTATTTAATGTTCCCCGTGTACTTTTTTATGAGTTGTCAATTCAAATTCGTATATTTAAAAATTGTTAATTGCCCAATGTAATTATTCATGTTTGCAGGGCTCATTATCTTTTGCAACCGATTGTGGGGACACTCACGCATGCAAAAGGTTGCTGTGTGGTTTTGTGGTGCTCCTAACCCCTTTAACTATTGCACGATCAATAAAATAATATTCACAGATAAATTATATCGTAATGAGTTTAAATAAAAAGATCATTCGTCTATATAGTGCTGTGTTTTATATAAAGGGTGTTGCAGCGAAACCACACACTAAAAGTATACGGACTTCTATTTCAATTTCAATTTCAATTTACTTTATTAACGGAATCTCCATTTCCAAATTACAATTATAATTACATATTAAAAATTTTATAAGAAAAGTGTGACGCTCTAAAAAGATTATAAAACATATGTATATAAAAAAAAGGCAAATTACCAATCACAAATTACGACAAAATACAAAATAAAAATAATACGCATCAAAATATTTATTTATCAATCCCAAACAGTTCATTGTGAAAACAAAATGCAACCGGCTTATTCCTATCTTCAAGTGATAATAAAAAATATAGATAAAAAAAAATAAAAAATAAAAAATTTATGTAGTATGAATGAGATGGGAAATATCCATGCGGCGTAAATGGGCTGTGAAAACTGCAAATGAAGAAGTGAAGAGCATAAAGTTTGAATTGGTAGACAAATCGTTCGCATACCTCATCATACGATCAATAGGGTTATACATACCATATTTTGTGGTGTGAAAACTAATGCGAAATATTGGTCGTTGTCTGGAATGAATACTCCGAGGTATGTTAAAATCCAACGCTCCCACCAATTCACTGCAATTCACAAACCCATTTACTAACTTAAATAAAAAAGAAAGGTCAAGAAAAGCTCTTCTTTCGCCCAACGAATGTAAATTAAGGATTGCAAGCATTTCGCTATGGCTAATGCATTGTAATGAAATTTTCAACATTAAAGTAATCCTGTGTGATCGTTTCAATGAAAATATTTTCAAAAATATACGACTTTTAGTTAAACTGATGTCATAGAAAAAATCGAAGCTACCTGAATTATCCTGATGATTCGCACAAATGAATTGATGTGGTGACGGGAGGATATTTGTATTTATATTATTGGGATTTTTTGCTCAAGGGATTCGTTCTGTAGAATGATGAATATTTCTAATATTTAAACATTAGTAGTTTATATCATAATAATAAATGTGAATAAATTATAACAAATTTACCAATAAAATAAATAAAAACGCAGTTTAATTTGAATAACTTTTAAAAATAGACATTTGTTAAAGTACTTATGTAACATAAGTTATTATGTCACAGTAGCTAAAGGGAAAATAATTTATTAATTAATTATTTTCAAATTCTTTTTATTTAATTTGAATAACTTTAAATTCTCGACTAGCTTTAGGTTATTAGACAATTTAATAAAAACAATTACAAAGAGAGAAAAGCTAAGGGCCAGTAAAAATAATTAAGATAAAGTCTTATGTAAACACGATCAAGCGCATATTTCACAAAAACTTCACATTTGTATTTATTTTGTTCTTAGATATTTTTTGTTCTTTGAAAGTAAACTAACTTTAAAAATTAAATAAAATGAAACAAAGATAATTCACACATTTGCAGTTATTTAAATTACAATGAAATTAAACAACATTTTTTACAGTTAAAAAAGGGATTGATAGAATTTCATTGATCTATCATTGCCAGAAATTATCCTTGTTTAATTTCATTGTAATAGTTTAAAACACTTTTATAAATAATTTTTTTAAGGGGAGTCGTGTGTTTTGTTTAATAATTTCAGTTTACCCCGAAACAAAAACTTTGAGCAGGCTATTCCGTAAGTGAAGTGATAAATTTAACGTAAGCGTTATTAATATCTTCACATTCTATTTATATGTATTTATTACTAAAGCCACTTAGACTGTGATAAAAATAACATACATGTTGAGCTGAACATTTCCCTTACAGAATATCAGGGATATATACTGTAAGGGATAATAAATATTATGATAATTTATTGTATTTTATGTTTCTGTATGATATATATTTAAATGTTATCTAACATAATGTTTGTTAATACGCGGTTTGCGCGATTTTGTATCAAAATTACGGATACTAGTAATATTAATTAAAGATTTATTTAACAACTAGCTTAATGTATAAAAACAGATAACAAAATATAGAATTTAAACTTAGAGTTAAAAGTGAGATTTAACGCGGAAGAACGTGTTGTTGCTAGTTTCAAAGTTGAGAACAGACTCTTTTTTTGATTAAAAAATAAGATACATATTTTACAAAAACGGAAAATAGTGGGAGTACAGAGCGAGAAGAAAATGTGAAAAATATATAAGTTAAACAAGAAAGGAGAAACATATGGCGGGAAGTTTTTGAGGCGGTTCGGGGTTGAAAATGATTCCGAGAACGGCGTTTACAACTTAATCCTTCGCCTGAGGATTATCTCGAATTGAGCCTAATTAAGCACGTTTTGCTCGGCGTCCTTTGTATATCTAGAAAAATTTAACAATAGTTTATTGCGTTTCAGCCGTATCCAAAATTGAAGAAATACATAAAATGCCAATAAAAAATTCAATGAAGTCCACCCGAGGACGCTTCGGTTTTTTTGCAACATCTGGCGCAAACAATGTTAATAACAGTAATTTACATTTTTGTACATCAATCAGAAATTCAAAATCTATAATTTAAAAAAAAAATTTAAGTGACATTTCTTTCATTGTTATTATTTGATGTATTTGTCTCATGTAAATGTTTTTCTGAGCGATATTGTTTTCATCAGGCAATAATAATTGAATAAATATTACTTTATATAAAATTTCTATAATACTTCAAATTATGAACTTATAATTAATATATACAAAGTTAAGCTTTAAAATAAAAGCAAGAGAGCAATGATAAATTGCTTCAATTGTCAGTAAGGTCAAAATATTTCCATTTGTATCCCGGCGCATCCACCGTAACTGATAAGGATTCGTGAATTTATTTTCAATATATATAGAAATTCATTATTTCTGAGAGTTGCATTAAATTACATCACAATATTATAACATAATTACAATCATTTACAACTAATTAAGCCTCAGAAAATGGCTAATGACCTTTATTTCCTTCGTTATTTTTAATTATTAGTTATTCAATATTTAAATAACATTGCCTCAATATAACATAGATTCAGCGTTTTCATCATCATATTTTCTAGAAAATTATTTTAACAAACTAATGAAATTTCAGAGATATTTTAACATTAGAAATATTAAGCATTTTAAAGTTTTAATATACATAATTTTAATTCTCTTGAAGCACTCATTTTTAAAGGAATTTAATCCCAAAACTATTTGAGTTAATTCAGGATGATTTAATTGAAATTAAAACACTTGGTTTGTTTCACTTATTTATATTTTCTCCAACTAGTTTCGACCATTGGTCATCTTCAGGGTCGGAACTAGTTGGAGAAAATATAAATAAGTGAAACAAACCAAATGTTTTAATTTCAATTAAATCATCATGAATTAATTCAAAAATGTTTCACCACGAGTTAAGTGAGAAATTAATTAAACATATACTATTTGAGTTTTTATTTTTAATTAAGTCTGTATTTTTATTTGTTTAATGGCCGAAAGATTTGTTTTAAATTTTTTCATGTATTGTATATTGAATTAAATATGTATGTATTCTTTGGGAATAAAGATGTTTGTATATATATTTGTTTAATTTATTCATAATTAATATAAATTCATATTGAATAATCAATTAAAATTCAATTTTATTCTTTACAAGGATTTTTTTTATTTCACCGTTAGATTTATTTTTAACATAAAAGAATGATACAAGGAATAAAACTGAATTTTATTTGGTTTGTTAATTTTAAAATGAAAACCTCGCATAGAGTTATTTTAAAATAATGCATTCTAAAATAATCTCTATATAATGCTACATTATTATTAATTAAATTGAATAAAGAAAAACAAAAGAATCAATAATTATTATCTATAACTTATTTTTTCAACATAAAAGAATGATACAAGGAATAAAACTGAATTTTATTTGGTTTGTTAATTTTAAAATGAAAACCTCGCATAGAGTTATTTTAAAATAATGCATTCTAAAATAATCTCTATATAATGCTACATTATTATTAATTAAATTGAATAAAGAAAAACGAAAGAATCAATAATTATTATCTATAATAAATGAAAGACAGCGCAAATATCGTCTTTCATTTATTATGATTAATATCAGGTATGTAACCACAATACAAGATCCATTCAGCCGCTTACATCAAGGCTTTGCAAATGGAATAAACTAGTCTGATAAGGTTCGAAATACCGAAATGGCCATCACTAGTTATCCATACGCTAGATGAATGGTGGCTCAACATTTTATTAAACTATCTATATTTTTTTAAATCTGAAAATTTTTATTTTTTTTTATTTTTGAGTTTTTAATTTTTATTTTCGGTTAATATTTAAATAAAATGAAACAAAGATGATTCACACGTTTGCAGTTATTTAAATTACAATGATGTTTAATGTTTAATTTCATTGTAGGTTAATATTTATTTACCAAACACGTGTTTGCTGTATCAATATACATAAATTTAATAATCGATATTTAATAATTAAAATCAATGAAAAATCCGGACTGCTAACCTTCATTCGTTTAAATTAGTATAATTGATTTGTAATAAACGTAGAAATGTTATTTATAAATTATAAAAAAATATATTATTATTATTGAGTAAATCCTATCCAGTTTTGTCATGTTGCGCCACTTCGATTGATAAAAGTGTAATTCTTTTAATGGGATTTTAACGACGTTTCACTTATGTTTCGAGGTATGGTTTGTAAATAATTTCAGCAGTAATATTTCCAAATGCTATTTTTATATAAATCGAAATCAATAGGAATCCTTTTAGTTAATCTTCGAAGAATTGATTGTTGAGGCTTCTGCGTTATTCTAGAATATAATTCAATTTTAGTAAATGAAACACTTATTATTTTACCAATTATTAAGGCTTCTACTTTGTACATTGTTGTTTGATTAATGAAAACACTTTTTAACTTTGTTTGTTATTTAGTGAATATAGTTTCGATATTATGAAACGGCTATCGACCGGAGGTCTTTCGGTCTGTTTTTGGCTAGTTACTGTCGTTGATTAAACCGTCGGGATTGCTATTTCTATGTCTCGTCTTGCTAATTTTGATGAAATGAATTGATGAATAATTGAAACTGTGTGCATAAATTTTGGAGTTATGTTTGGGTTTTGAGGAATACATAAGTGTTGGAAGATGGAGACAATGTGGATGATGAGGATATTTGTTTTGTAATGTTTTTAGTGCGTCACACTTTTCTTGTAAAAATTTTAATATGTAATTTGGAAATGGAGATTCCGTTAATAAAGTGAAAATTGAAATTGAAAATTGAAATAGTGGCAAATTTTATAGAGAGGATCTTTAGTCTTTCTTTAATGGTTGGGATTTGGCAGGTTTCATACGGAAGGGAATTGGATGGGTTATGGAGCGGGTTATTCGGTTGTCTGATTTTTATTAACACTTTAAAGGCGGATCTGCGGCATTTTTTTATATTATTCCTATTAATATTAATTTACGAGATATGGCACACTCTTATGTTTCCTTCTAATATTTAATGAAAGAAGAGAAAAATACTATTATAAAGGTGTAAATAGATTTTTTTTCTTTAATCTAAGCTGTTCCCAACGTGAAATATTAAATTCGAAGTATCTCTGATGGGATTTGATATCACATGTCTCTGTGGTGTAGTTGGTAATGCACTCGGCTATAAATCAAGGGTTCAAATCTCGTCAGAGATTTTTCTTTTCCACTTATATTTAATAAATATAAATTTTATCTCAGTGTTGTACACTGAAATTTCTTCAATTCATAGATATAAATATAAATTAAAAGGAACACCAATTTCATTGATACCCATTCCATTAAAAAAACTTAAGATGCATCTTGAAAAGTTTGACTGCTAGTGTCAATATATATATAAATAGAAAATATAAATAGGACGTATTTTTTCTAATTTGAAAGTAAAATCGTAAACAATTTCAGTCTATAACATTGAAAAACAAAATTGCTGTTCATCCACTAAAGAGAAAAGTCGAAATGTTCATCACTAGTAATCCAGACGCTAGATGGTGTCTGTTAAACAAAATTAAATCAATTTTATAATATGTTGAAAAAAAAAAATCATTCGCTTAGCTCTGATCCTTTGTCTTGATAAACTCTTCATTCCCATCTCCGGTCGGTCATTTATTTTCTTGCCGGAGCCGTGAACGAATCGGCGATTTGCATTAAAGCCGAACCGAAAATTAAAAAATTTCGAGTGCGAACAAGTTCTAACCAGTTTTATCCATGCATATTCCGGCCCTATTTCCATAAATAAGCCATGTATATCATGTATTTATACACAATATATTTGCGGCATCCAACGCAAGTATGTAACTAACCTTCATTATTTTTATTTTATATGTATTTTTGTTATTTTATATCGCCAAGCTGGTAGAGTAAAAGATAATCGGGTTTTAAATTAAGTAGTCTGCTCCGTCTTGATAAATTATTTACGTCACCGATAAATTTTTAATTTGCATTTTTTTTACCTTAATGTCAGATATTGGCTTTGATAGATAATATTTAAATTAATAGTTTTTTCTAAGAAAAAATAATTTAATAGAGTTTTATTCTTTATAAAGCAGCAATCTTTAAGTTTCGATTGCTGCATGCTATACAAATATTTTTAAATATAATATAATGTCTTAAATATTAACACCTCATTACTCTAGTGTAATTTTAGATCCACTCCGTATGTGTAAACCTAAACGCCGTGACAGCCCTATCTCTTATAGTTTTCGAAATTCCCATAGATAACGTAGAAAAAATACACCCTGTATAAAATATAGATTCGTTTCCATCGAAAAATTCTAATAATTTCTCACAATATTTTTTTAATGAGTCCCTAAATGTGAAAAAAAAATAAGAAAGTTATTTTTCGGTATGTTTAACAAAGACGAATATTTTACTAAATCTAGTAATGCTTTGTAAGGATGTTTCTGTGTATATGGTACAATAGCATCCTTGAATCCTTACCATAAAATATCCATACACATCACCCTTAACTTCAACTACAAAAATAATTATTTTCCACTAGAATGGAACGCAAATTGGTATTTAGGAATATATATTATGAAAATGCATACCAAAATGTGACGAAACTCATACCTTATTCATAGTTACCATCCAATAACTCTCCTTCAAGTTCTGGGATAATTATATAAAATACTCATTATAAATAAAATAATAATAAAAAAATGTTTTCATTCACTTGGTCACTGATTTTTAAAATAAATTATTATTAATTATTTTCATTTTTTTTATTTATCGTAAATAAAATAATCTTACTAATTTCTAATCATAATCCTAAATTCCAATTTGGATTTCTTTCCACACTTCGCCAACCATACTCTATTTTTACTTCTAATTTACAAACATTCCACTTCGAAGCTACAATTTTTGCATCCCTATTTCTTGATTACCTTCGATTCTGTGTGGCAAAAAGACCTTCTTTGCAATATTTCAATCCACCTTATCTTAGAATCATTCATTTCTAATAATTCCTTTAAAATATAAATCAAGCACCTCACTCTGACATTGGGGTTCCTCAAGGCTTACCCCTTTTACCTACTTCTTTATAACATTTATTAATCAGATATATACCAAAAAAATTAAAAATGTCAAATTCTCCAAAACTGAATATGTTAGAAGCAATTGAGATGTATAAAAATTCTAGTAATCTTTTGAATTTTAACTTAACGTCGTTAAATACCAATTTATTAAAATTAATTGATTTCATTCAATAAATTACCTTTATCTAATTTTTTTTATAACACATCATATTTGTATATTAAATTTTGTTTACATGTTTATTTATTTATTTGTCAATTTTACATAAAACTATTGAAAAAGAGCACGTTGTGATAAAAATAAAAAAGTGAAGAAATGAATAAAATATTACTACATTATATACCATCACGATTCAATATACTACAGTCCTTCAAAATACATTCTTCAATTAGTATTTCACATAAACCTCATATCCCATGCTCCCACACTTCCAATCATTCTGTAAACCCTTCAAGAATTTATAGAACAATTTGAATAATGGTTAGCAAGATGAAAAATTAAAGCTAATAAATTCGCTTTTGATGTGTGTGGCACCACCTCACCTGACTTCCAAAAATTAATAAAACCCAACTTCTAAATCCCCACAACATATTTTCCATAATAGCTCCATTATTCATACACAAATATTCGTGTTGTCTGGCAAACAAAACACACAAAAAAATCGGTTTGAAATTATACACGAATGCTCATTAGGATATGTTGCACAATTCGCGAAATATCCATACGGGGTTTGTATAGCCAGTCGTCTCACATTCGAAAGGATCTACGGTCGAGTAAGCCCGCAATTTTTCGCATCGTTAAGTCCACTTTTGAGCGATGGCGCAAAATAGAAAAAAAAATCTCTGTAATTAACCAAACACCCGTCGTGGAAATGAGATATAATAATAATGCAAATTTTACGGACAATACATCAGCTTTTGAATTGCGATTTCATTCAATTTAATTTTGCGGAGGATTTCTGTTGTATTTCCCTATTCACCAATCTTATTATGTCCGAAATAAGTTATTTAAGAAAAGAAGAAAATCACTGAGTAGACAATTAAAATAAAATTTATAGATAAATAGAAAACGTACTTACGTAAGTAAGTCAATAGTCACAAAGCTAAATGTGGAAATAATTTATTAATTATTTTCAAATAATTTTTTATTTAATATTAATAAATTTATAGATATTGAATAAATAAATAAACAAGGCAAACAGATTTTTTTACAGAATTTCAGAATACACTTGTATCGAACGTATAACAAAAATCGACGGCGAAGTTGACATTGGAAATCTAAAGTCAGGTCTGAACTAAAATCACACGCGCACACGTAAAGTACTGGTTGTCATGTTGACCGCAACCAGCATTTCACGCTTGTGATCTTAGTACAGACCTGACTCGAGACTTCCAACGCCAATTTAGTCATCGATTTTTGTTATACGCTCGATATGTTCGGCGCTATGTAATGTACCCCAGTATATTTTATAATAATAATAATATGCATTATTATAAATATTTCGTGTATATATTTTATATATTATTCTATTATTGTATTTTATTTAGGTAAATAACTTTAGCTGTTTTAATTAAGGAACTCATTATCTCATCCGCAGAGATAACATTGGAACAGCAAATAAGTCATCAACTCTAAATTCAAATATAGTTCATTTCAAATCATATAAATAAATATCACTAATGTCCATCCACGAATTCTCTATCTTTATATAAATATTTTTCATTTTGTTATTTACATCTTAATTTCCAATGTTATGCGTGCTTAATTAGATTTTAATATATTATTATCACCCAAAAATTGTTCTGGTGTCGAGGAGACCAACTTCACCTCTTTAGAATCCGACATTCTCCGGCATTCAAACTGTACTGTTCTAAATTTCAGCGCTAATGCCTAAAAAGTGTATTCATTATTATTTAATAAACAACAGTCGTAAAAATCGTGTAAAGTTGACTATAAGTTCCTCATAAACCAGTCAAGGGAATACAAAAAGAATCAAGCCACTTCTATCACCAAAAATAAATTGGTGAAACCAGAAGTCACGTTACAGCTATTATGTAAGGGATATTAAATAAAAATGATTGAAAATAATTAATAAATTATTTCCACATTTAGCTATTAATTATTTTCAATCATTTTTATTTAATATATTTAAATAACTGTGACCAAGTGGAATGAATACTTGTTTTCTATTTATTATGTAAGGGAAATGTTAAGTTTAACTTGTACGTAACATTTCCCTTGCAGAATAGCTTTAACGTGACTTCTGGTTTAAATTTTAACTTGTACGTTATTTTTTATCCTCACAGTCTAAGCAACTTTTGTAATAGACATTTGTTCATAGAATGTGAATTAATTATTTAACGTACACGAAAAATGTAACATTTCCCATAGGGAATAGCCCCGATTATTTCTTTAAGACACAACATTGTATAATTAATGGATTATATTATCGTAACTGCTCTAAATTTCTTAGGAAATTAATTCATGCAACAATCGATTGCTATTACTTAAATAATAAATAAATATATTCTTTATTTACGTCTTAATATTAATACATAGCAGAAAGTGTGAGGTGTGTCAAAGAAAAAGAACTTCGCAAAATGTGGATAAGAATTAATAAGTTGAATTAGCAGA
Source organism: Philonthus spinipes (assembly GCA_963082785.1). Lineage (NCBI taxonomy): Eukaryota > Metazoa > Arthropoda > Insecta > Coleoptera > Staphylinidae > Philonthus > Philonthus spinipes. The sequence goes on along the minus strand of OY720309.1, from coordinate 14,610,531 downwards.
TATTCTTCAATATTCGTTTGCATATAAAATTAAAGAGAAGCTTTTGAACACTTTTAATCCATTAAATGATTTTATATTATTATGCAATTTATTATATAAAATAATACTCTTATAATGCAAACAGTTTTCCGTAATAGTTAGTCTATGGTAAGGAATATTATAGTTTTCCCTGTATCAATAAAAATGATTACAATGAAATGAAACAAGGAAAATTTTAATACAAAATCAATAAAATTCGGTGAAATGATTGATTTCATGTTCCGTGAAAAACAGTTTGTATTTATAAATACATGTTAAACAATCTAAAATATAAATTGAATAATCCATTAATTCTCTTGAAAAAGGGCTAATAACCCGAAACTAGTCGAGAATTTAAAGTTATTCAATCTAATCTGTGTTTTATTGGTTGATTTTTAATAATTTATTCATATTTATTTCATACAAAAAAAGTAAGTAGGTTGTTTTTTTAAATACCTCTACATTTAATTAAATGTGAGTTTCGTGAAGATTTGAAAGATATATGAAAACACTTTGTACACTTTTCTTCACTTATTTATTTATTAACAAATGTACATTTCGATTGTTTTGTAATTGTTAGTAAAACATTGATAATGATCACATGGTGATCGGAATGTACATCTGTTAATAAATAAATAAGTGAAGAAAAGTGTACAGAGTGTTTGTATATACCTCTACATGATATAATTGAAGTAAGACCACACATAATTCTAATAATTCGTTTCTGGAGTACAAAAACACGCAAACAATATTTAATGTGTCCCCAGAATCGAATTCCATATCTAATATCAGCAGTGAATATATTATTGTAGAATGGTTTAAGGCCATTTTGTGTTGTTACATCTTTTAGTTTCCTCATTCAGTAATATACATAGTTGACTATTTTTAAATTGTTGTCTTCTGTTTAAGTATGACTGGAACCAATTCTGAGCAATACCTCTTTTATCGTATTTTTCTAGTTTAACAAGGAGTATCACATGGTCGACGCAACCGAATGCTTTTGATAAATCAAGAAATATGCCACATGCTTGTTCTTTCTTTTCTAAAGTTAATAATATGCTATTTATGGAGTTGAACAAGGATGTACCTATGCCTTTATCTGAAAAAATCTATGTTAATGTTCACTGATTAAATTACATTTACGTTTAATAAACGTTTGAATATTATTCTATTATTTTTACAAATGAAAATATGTGGCTAATATGACGGTAATTTGTTATTTCATTTGTGTCCCCTTTTTTATGAATAGATATAACGAGAGAAGTTTTCAACACATCCGGATAAATTCCAGTGCTGAATGAATAATTAATAATATTCAAAAGAAATATTTTTTTAAAATAATAAAAGCTATTGTATATTAAGTTTGTTGGGACGTTATTAATACCTAAACAGTATTTACTTTTCAGTTCCATATCACAAATAATATTGAATAGTTCTACATTGGTAGAAATTGTAATATTATTTTGAACAAAAACTAAATTAATATTTTTATTTGTTTTACTGATTCGTAGGATGTTAGTAATATTTATAAAAACGTCATTAAATCTATTAGATTATTCAGTACAGTTTGTAAATGTTTCAACCGTTTATAGAGTTTGTTAAGTTTTCCACATTTCTTGAGATATTTCTAGATAATTCTATTTTGTTGATGTAATAATTTTTCTTAGCAGATATGATGGCGGTTTTATATTTATTTTGATACGTAATATACATAGGTTTATATATTCATCATATATTCAATTTTACTAGAAGGCGATCTATAGAAAGAAATGACGATATACTTTACATTTTTAGTTTTGAACCAAATAGTACAAAACTAAAAACTTGAGATTTCTGTTGAAACATCGAACTTTAATATGCCATAATTATGAAGGTTTATTGCCGCCATATCCGCATGTTTATATTAAGATATATTGTTTGAAGTATATTTAGTTAAGGGTGCGGTTTAGAAGAAAGAGATAGCTATACAAATATGGGCAATCACTAATTTGAGTTAGATTGTTCTTGTGATCAATAAACAATATTGTATTATACATTAAAATAATCTTAAAATAAGCAGGAATTTCATCAGATAAATAATTATGAAAAACAATGAAAATTGATCATTTTCAATCAGAAAAATAATTATGAAAAACAATGAAAATTGATCATATTTATAGTCAATTTTAAATTAAATTTTTGCTAATAAAAACGCGTGCAATGAAAATTTAAAGGATTTCACTAAATTCTGCATTAAAATAATTTAGCAGACATGACCTATAAATTTCATTATATCTTACAATTTTATTTTCTAACTTAAACTAGTAAATTGACGTAATACACGAAAATTAACGATTTATTTTTTATTTAGATTGATACTTTATACTTGGTGGATAAAAAATGTAAATACATATTCATATTATTAAATATAAAAGATTGGCTCTATTTTCAAACGATTATTTCCATTTTACTATATAGCTATCTCTTTCCACTAAACCGCAACCTTAACATATAATTAAATTACATCCATTTAGAAATATTTGAACAATTAAAATATTTACAGTGTATTTTGCATATTATTCGAAAAGAAAAGAATTATGAAGGTGTATTGTCGCCACATCCGCATGTTTATACTAAGATATATTAAATTCTTAAAGAGAAATTTGCTGTATTAGTATTATTAATTTCTTCTGAAGTTCAGTCTTCAGAAAAAAAAAAAAACATTTGTATTAGTTTTGTTAATCAATGTTTTTAATTCGAGCACACTAGTATTTAAATATTGCACATTTTGATAATAAAAGCTAAATTGAGACAAATCTGTGTTAGCATATGAAACTGAATCTAGTTTTTTCTGTAGTCGATGGTGTAGTCTGTCCTTCTGGCCACTGTTAGGGTATTTTAGCTCTATGTAAATCGGTTGGCAGCACTAATGGTTTAGAAGAGGAATAAATGATAGGATATTTTGATTCGATTTGAATGAGAGTAAAATTATTTATTTTATTGTTATTGGAAATATTGGCTGCTGTAATCCAGGCGGCTAATATGTAAATAAGAGTATGAAGGGACTGCCTTCGAATTAGTAAAATTAAACAAATCTGAAAGTAAAAGAATTTCTACAAGAATCTATAAAACCGGATGCAAGTTCCATAGATTCTTGTAGAAATTCTTTTACTTTCAGATTTGTTTAATTTTACTTTCGACTGTGAATTAAAATTGGGTTCATTGTTTGCAATGTTAACATTTTGCTATTGTTTTATTTTCACGTATTTTATGATTTATTTCCTTATCGGGATTAACGACCGATGTGTATGATTTGTTTTTATCAGCTGATTGTGATGAGGAGGTTAAAATTGCTGGATTTGTATTGGACATTTCGCGGGTTTTATTTTCCATGTTAATTCCAAGAGCCTTTTACAGAGAGGCTACTTTTTCTTCAAGAAATATAATTTTTCCATTTGTAGTTCGCGATGTTCTATTAGAATATATATAGATTATGTATATATATATATATATATATATATAATCTTTATTGACAAACGTACTACAACACCTACATATAACACAAAATATTACAATACATGCTGTAAGAATTTGCCAATTGTCTATCAACCAGTGGTCTTTCCGCCTCCATTAGAATAATATTTCGTAAATAAAAGTAAAAAAATCTAAAAATTTACTTTGTTTATATAATCATTAATTTATTTGGTGAAGTCAGATCATAATGATACGTGAATGTATCGAAACTATACATTCACGTATCATTATGATCTGACTTGTGGTTTGATGATGATACGTGAATGTATCGAAACTATAGTCATCAAATAAATTAATGGTTATACAAACAAAGTAACTCTCTATTACTTTGTTTAGTGTTGGGAAAAATCGAGTAATATTAGTAATCGAGTATTTCTAAATGATTAATTTTAAATAAATAAGGTAATCTAGTGTAATTTATAACTATTTTTGCTTAGCTTTATTAAAATCTGTAACTGTCATTAAAATAGGAACAGGCAAAATATTTTGTGATATTTCCATTACAATTTTTAAATAGATTTGTTTTGCCCAAAGAAAGCAAAAAAATGCGTAAGAAACCGGCGAGTTAGTTAAAGGAATCGTTAATCACACCTAATCTAACCACCTTGGCCGTGTTAGATAAGGCTATTTGCTTTTGGTTTAAAGTTAAAGGCCAGGATTTTCCATTCAAAGACAGGCGAAAAAGTCGAAAAATAAATAAACAGGCCACATTTAAATTACGCGTCAAATAAAAAAAAATTCTGTGTGCTTTAAAGTAATAAAGACGGAATCTTTTGCGAGATTATTTCCGCTATTTGTGTTTAATTATAATTTAATTAGAAGAATAATGACGACGTTCGAGATCGTGATATTTAAACATCGAAATAGACTGGACAGGGACTGGTGGAAAGATCTATGGTTGATAGCTGATGATGAATTTATGAATATTTCGAAGAAAAAATCATTACTAGGTAGCTGAACTTGAACTTTGTACAAATGAATTGAAGAATGGTGACGGGAGCACCAGAATTGTAGTTACAGGGTATACAGAGTTTTGTAAGAAGATATAGGCTATACGGATTATATGCATTTTTTTAAGACTATATTTATTTCTTCCTTTAGTGGACGAAACAATGATTCTCGGTTGTCTACTTTGTAGACCCAAATCGTTGATGATGCCACTTGAAATTAGGCAAAAGGTGGCGCTTGCGTCGTCTTTAATTTATTATATTTATTTCTATTTATATATAACATTATTATTGCTGCAGACAATTCTATATACAGTAAGTATATACAATTAACAATCGAATTCTAATAATAATGAGGGAAATAATTTATTTATTAATTATTTTAAAAAATTGTTTAATTAATTTACAGAATTCTAATACTAAATGATACGTTATCTTTAGAAAACAGCTATCGTCGCCGGTCTTTCTGTCCAATATTTATATCTATTTTATATAAATAGCGAAAATAATTGTGCAAAAATAATCAGTCTTTAGGATTTAATAATATTAATATGTACTTACATATTTATTTGCCCATTAAAAATATAAGTCTAAATTTAAAAAAAAAATAGTGATGTATTCATCATAGTACTGTAGAATTAGATTAAATAAGTTTTTGAAAATAAATGAACAATTTCTGGGGTTGTTGCCTTTTGTAGTTGAAACCGATTTTTTAGAAAGGTGTTAGAATTAATTTTGAAAATTTCTTACCTTACATCTTTTAAAAATATCCAAAATGTTCCTTTTTTCTTATAGAATTCATATCCATAAATATCATGCTTAAGCATGATATTTTAGTGCAATTAGTGAAATGTAAACATTCACATTAATCCCGCTTCATGGCAGCATTTTACGGGTCTATTTTTTACTAGCTTAAAAACTACTTTTTGCATTTAAAAAAATGTTTTTATAAAAAAATATTATTACGATTAAATTTCATAAAAAAATATTCATTTATATTTAAAATTACCTTTGACACGAGAGCAAGAAGAAATTTTATAATAATAATATTTAAAAGTAAAAAAAAAAACTCACAATAGTCCTTCTCGCAATTAAAAAAATAAAATATCAGCGAAAACAGATTTTAAATATCTGCAGTAATAACTGAAAAAATATTTTTTTTTTTCAGAAGAAGGAAGTAGCGCGCTCTTAAGGGTGCGGTTTAGAAGAAAGAGACAGCTATACAAATATGGGCAATTACTAATTTGAGTTAGATTGTTGTGATCAATGAACAACATTATATTATACCTTAAAATAATCTTAAAATAAGCAGGAATTTCATCAGATAAATTAAAAATTATTTTAATGTTTAGTTTCTGTGAAAAATAATTATGAAAAACAATGAAAATTGATCAAATTTATAGCAAATTTTAAATTAAATTTTTGCTAATAAAAACTTGTGCAATGAAAATTTAAAGGATCTCACTAAATTCTGCATTCAAATAACTTAGCAGACATTACCTATTAATTACATTATATCTTACAATTTTCTTTTCTAACTTAAACTAGTAAATTGACGTAATACACGAAAATTAACGATTTATTTTTTATTTAGACTGATACTTTATACTTGGTAGATAAAAAATGTAAATACACATTCATATTATGAAATCCAATAGAATAGCTCTATTTTCAAACGATTATTTCCATTTTACTATATAGCTATCTCTTTCCACTAAACCGCAACCTTAATAGAAAAGAGCATTTACTCACTTGGTCACAGATAAAAAAAAATACATACTTTGTGAATTTTAACCACAGATTCATTATTAAGACATGACAACCGTTATATCGGAAGGTTTTATTTGAACAATTCAAAAGTTTGCGTTTATGAACGTAAAAGTAAACAAATTAAATAAAACTTGTATATGTTTAATTAATTTCTCACTTAACCCGTGGTGAAACATTTTGAATTAATTCAGGATGATTTAATTGAAATTAAATAAAACTTATTTGAAAAGAAATTAATAAATTATTATATGTGACATTTTGACTTACCTTACGTAATGTAGAAATAATTTATTAATTACGTTTAAATCATTATCATTTAATTTATTTTAATAACTATGATCAAGTAAATGAAAACTCTTTTCTATTAGTAAAGCAAATGTGGTTAAAAATTGTGTAATGAATAATTACCTAAATAATACTACAAATCTTTGTTACTTAAGAATTTATATGTAATTATATTATATACAACTTATGATATGTATGTACAAACTTTACTTAAGTAAGGGCTATCGACCAAAAGTCTTTCTGCCCCCTAAATAATATTACTTAATGTTTATTATTTTATGTAAGTGAAAATGGCTATAAAGAATGTGTTTTCGAAATAAAAGAATGAAAGCGGAAGAAAAATAAATCAACTAATTTCACATAAATAAAGAAAACAAGAGTGGAATTTTTCGGGCTCACTTCGTGATAATTACTATTGTATATAATTTAATTAATTGCGTATTTTCTGGAATAATAAAGAACAATTTAAATACACTGTATTAAAATTGTTCTTTATCGTTCAATAAATAGATCTAAGTTTAAATTATTCTCTTTTTTAAATATATATTTTATGTGTTCACTTAAGAAAATGTAGGGATTTCTCAATTTAATTTTAATTGATTACTAATTAATTATAAACGAAGCTAAATTGTTGGTGTTCACTCTTTCGCGTCTAAAACAAGAGTTGGCGAGAAGAAGCTCTCTTGCGGCAATAGAGTCTTGCTTCTCTTATTTCTTCTTTCCTACGGAGTTGGTGAAATGCTCCGAGTCAGCATTTCCCGCTAAGAGTTGGTTGTTCTCACGACAGTTTCTTGTGGTGGTGAAAAGTTCCGAGTCAGCATTTCCGCTAAACGCTCTAAGATCTCACGCCAGTTTGATAACATGGCGTGAAACATTATATCGACATAATAATATTACCATAGTTAATGTACACTGTGATATACTGTCATATATCACAGTATATTACATTGTTGCAAATGATGAAAACATGGATAATATTAATAATGATATTAAATTCGTAAATTAATTAATATGAATTAAAACAAAATTAATTTACCTATAATTTTGTTTTAATTAAGTTTCACCGACGATGTTTGAATTGATGAAAATAGCATTTGAAAGGAATCTACAAGGTGGTCAGAAATGATGTGATAATCTTCAAGGAGGATGGTTCATTGGTTAATTTATACTAAAAAAATGGTGATGTGTCCATCATAGTACTTCTCCGATTAATTCGGTCTAAGTTTTTGATTGAATTTTTTATAGAAAAAGAAAAAATATTAATTGAAAAAAAAATGGCTTGTTGTTTTTTTAAGTTAAAGCCGAGTATTCGGAAGAATATTACAATTTTATTTGTTATTTATTACAATCGATTTAAATCTTTTCCGCACACTTTTCATTTTCTTTTGAAGCTGGAGGCACTTGTGAATAATATGACGGTACTCTGACGTTTTATTTGTCAGAAATAATTATTTAAATAACTAACGTCTTCACAGCCAAGACAAAGAAAATTACAAAAATAATTATTTATTTCTAAGGGAATTTATCAGGTAGATGAAATTCCTCCGCGTATAAAATGAAAACTGAAGATCCTACGATACAAGTTTTATGATTATTTATTTTTTTAAGATCTACAAATTTTAATTGAAATATTTTTCTATCCGAATTAAAAAATAAAAATCTTGTTGGTTATTAATTGAATTAATAATTAATAAACAAACTTTGAGTATAACATTCAAACTTACCTTACCTAAAAAAAAAAAATATCTTTGAGTGGTTTTTCGCACAATTATTTCAAGAATAAACTTTATTAACATATAATTAAATTTCATCCATTTTTATAAATATATTAACAATTAAAATATTTACAATGTATTTTGCATATTGTTACGAAACCGAGTTTAATAACAGCCGGAAATAAATTAAACAATGTCTATTTATTTATTTAGAGTACACTTAACACATTTATTAACATTACACTGTCACCATCTCTTTCTAACTAGATGTTGAGGTTGAGCACTGGGACTGCTTGTTTCTCGAATTTTCCAGAACTTTCCATGAAGCCACGTTTAACATCGCGCGCTCGGTGGAAAATCCCAGAGTGTACTTTCCAGTTGCTTCTTTTACTTTCGTTATAATATATTAAAGACTGGACGATGTATTAACACAAGTATTATGAAAGCCACTGCTTGATGTAGAACGTTCTTCGCCCAGAGCATCAACTAATTTAGTATAGTGAATGTTATTCGATTGTAAATATGGTTTTAATAAGTAAGCAGAAATAGGGCCAATTATTTACAATTCTCCCACACCAGCTTTTGCCAATTTTGCAGATGCTGTATTCGACTGATTGGTTACTTTGATGCCGGTTTCAATAACCCATGGCGTATGCTCATTCTTTCGTCCATTTTACAATGGTATGTACTCCAATTGGACTGCTTTTATATTATTTTCCAAGATACTTTCCAATTTGGATTATGAGTAAAAAAAAAAGTATATCAACGTGCCTGCAAAACACACAAGATTTGCCTCCACGTTTAGATTAACAACCTCCAACTCAAATGTCCTGCAATGTTCACCAGTGCATGTACTGTGCAAGTGCTCAGAAGAGTATTACGAAGACATTTTCATTTAAAAGCTACATGTATATATTCACCGTCACTCAAAATATAACTTACTATTTTACTCTTATTTCATTTGTATTTATGTATGTTTTTCTATTAATATCTCGTATTGTTCTGTAATTGGGTTTCCTGTTGAACGATAAAGCTTATATTATTATTATATCATTGGTTCTTCCTTTAGCTCGATGTTGCAATTACTCTGTAAATAATCTAACTGGACTTTATTTGATGTAAGCCACTTGTTATCATATAATTTCTTATTAGTAGTAGTTTTAGTGAATACGGGATTATATATAATTGTACCAGAATATTCACCATAATTATCTTTTACTGGCGTAAAACATTACGTTGCCAATTTTAGACAAATTATTTTGTAATATAAGTACATCATCAGGATTATCGATGTTTGCAAAGATTTTCAGACCAGCAGCATAAGCTAATACAGGACATATTAATCAATAAATCAGATCATTTATGAAAATAATAAATAACAGAGCTCCTAGATTCGACCCTTGGAGAACCCCATATACTGAGATGAATATCCAGATTTATATCCATTATATTAATAAATAATTGTTCCCTTCATCTTCATGAATGATTTAAAAGATTGACATAAGAATCAGAAAGTAATTTGCGGATTCACAGTATCAAAGGCCCGAGTATGGTTAGTATCTGGGTGGACAGAAAAGGTGTGATAATATTCAGTTAAAGTGTTTCGTTAATCAATTTTAAGTAGAAAAAACAAAACAAAAAAAGTTTTTAAAATAAAGAATTAAATTAAAAATATATATAATTAAATAAATTAAAATAAAACACAAAAATATATTGGGTAATTATTCAATAAGCTTCATGAGGCCATTAATATCCTAAATATGTGACTAGAATTTATTTTTAACTTTTTATGTATATTAATTGCTATTAACAATAGACTTATAATTAAATAAACATTTTTAATGTTTAGCTGGATGTTAATAGAACTAATTTTAATCAAAATATTTCAAAAATATTACTGATTTCTAGTCACATATTTATTACATCAATGGCCTCTGGGCGTTAATGAAGAACTGTAGAATATTTTTTTACTTAAATTTTCTATTTAAAATTAATTGATGAACCACTTTAAGTTAAGATTATCACACCTTTTCTGACTACCTTGTATAACATCCTCCTGGCCACGATTATCCAGTACTTCACTTATGTATTGTGTAATTACAGCGAAATTCGATACTTTAGATCGCCCTAAAATAAATCCATGCTGCTGAAGAAAGTAGCGATTTTATTTGTAAATACATATCTTTATATGGGATCTGTTCAAAAACTTTAGAAAAATTGGATAATGTCAAAATTAGCCTATAATTATTTAGCTCGTGTTTTTCACCTTTTTTAAATACTGGACAAATCCTTGCATACTTCAAAATGGTTGGAAACATACACGTTTTAATTGCAAGATTTGTAATTATAGTTAAAGGCCGGACAAATACAAATCGATAATCACGAATGAGAAAACTGTGTATTTGATCATTATCACTAGTGAATTTATATATTGTGGCGGAGACGGTTACTTTGTGATACATTTTAATTATTTAAATTAAAAACACTAATTACTTTTTTGTGCTCACTTTTTTTATTTCAACTCGTCAGCGAACCAAGTTGGTTTGATAATGGCTCGTTAACGAATCTAAACTAGTTTAGACGAATCTAAACCGTTAAAATTAAAAACAGTAAAAAATAATTAACTAGTGTTACTAATTTAAATAGTGAATTTGTTTCTTAATTTAGTCAAGCTATTTAATATGTCTGATTCTTTAAACGGCAAAGCAGATATTGTGGTACAGTTGTAATGTATATATATAGTAACAGTATCATTAGCTTAATTTTGTGAACATATATCAGCATTTTTTTGTAAAAAAATATCTTTGGGTTTTATATTTCACATTCATAAGCTGCAATGTGCGTTTTATTATTATTTAAAATTAAATCAATGCCTAATAATTTCCTCTCTAGATAATAAACCAGCACTCATCTTTCTCATTTATGAGAGTTTTTGAAGTTGTCGACGTTTAGCATTTCATGAATCCCTGGCACTCAATATCATTGACGGTGCCATATGAAATTGGACGAAAGATGGCGCTTGAGTCGTCTTTCTTTTATTATGATCAAAATCATTGAAAAAGTCAAATTTTACATTTTTAATGTCCTTTTTTAATTTTTGAAGCAGAATTCCCGTAGAAGTTTCGCTGTTACATTCCATATAACTTTTACAGCATTTTCTTTATAATCTGTACCATTCACCCTCTTCATGTTGAAATCCCATAACTTTGAAATATTGTCCATTTCTTCTATCGGTTTGTTTGCTGAAAGTTAGATTTAATTTAAATCACAAAATTCAGAAAACTGCTTCCAGATAAATTTATGGATTTCAGCCGTATTTATTGGATTAGTACTGATTATTTTGTCGATATCGCGGCACTACTATTTATATACACTATAAAAACGAGGCATCACGTTTACAGAAGAGATGGCTGTGAGACGGACTAATTTTAATTAATTAAATAAAAATGATTTGAAAATAATCAATAAATAATTTCCACGATAATTTACGTTACGCAAGTACTTCAGACAAATGCACATTAAGACAACTGCTTCTCGGGCAAATACCCCGCCAGATATTGAATTAGATTATGTACACCTGACTGATTTTATTTTTTTATTTTGTTACTATGGAAATGCTGAATAACTTCACCATGAATGTTAATAAATGGATTTTTTAGTAGGAGAATGTATTTCCACTTATTTAAAACGGTCACGTCGTACAAATTCATGCAATTTCATCTGTTTTTACTATCATGAGTGGAATAATCAATGAAATATCATAAAAAATAGATAGAGCTATGTTCAATGAAATAAAATCCCCACTGTATATTTTAAACACTCACACTAAACGATAATTCTTTAGATCAATTGGTTTAAATTTTAATTTTAGCTTAATTTGAATATAACATAGTAACAACATAGTAATTATTTTCATTGAATTACATTTTAAGTTAGTTTATATTATATGAGGAAAATAATTAAATGATATTTGATCCAATTAAATCATTACCATTTTCAATGACAAACACTCTTTCTCCTTAATACGTGCGCATTTCTCTCCACGCACAGGAACACTGTTTGTTTTTATAATCAACCATTGTTGAATAAAATTACAATGTGATTAATTAGCGGTTTAATCGCCGATGTTCAAGTCTCAATTATCCTTGGCGCTTGATATTATTTATGGACATAAACAATCCTATCCCGTCGGCCATCGTGGAAATTCAGCCGGACTTTTTTTTTCTTTAATTTAATCGCCTATTAAAATCGAAAGGTTGTCGCCGCGAGTGTTCACAGGCCATCTGCATAAATGTCCGCAACGTTGGACAATTTCATTAACACAGCAATTAACACGGAAACAAATGTACACGCTCGCAAATGTACAACAATTTAATCGTGAAAGTTGAGTAATAATTTCGATGTATTACAATTTTTATTAACAATTAAATTAATAAGAACGGTACAAAAAATGATATAGTGTATTACATAAAAAATAAATAATTGTTAAATAATAATAATAATAATCTTTATTAACAGATATATACAGAAAGTATACAAAATAAGTAATAAACATTAACAAACTCAAATGTATAATTTATATCTGTTAATTGGCTATCGACCAGTGGTCTTTCAGCCTGAAATAATAATATTATATGTTAATCTTATTAACGCAATATTTATTTACTAATAATAATACGTATCTGTTTTTAAACAGCCTTCAATTATTGTAACAACGAGTAAAATTAAAAAAATTAAATTAATATTGCAAAAAATCTCGTGGATAATTTTTTTTAAGAATATTTAACCATAAGATTTTTTTCTTAATTATTATTAATATAATTAATTTATGAAATAAATATGAATAAATTATTAAAAATCAACCAATAAAACACAGATTAGATTGAATAACTTTAAATTCTCGACTAGTTTCGGGTTATTAGCCCATTTTCAAAAATTAGATATATTGGAAGCAATCGAAATTTATTTACACAATAAAGACACTAATTCATCACTTCTAAATGAACAAGTAGATCTATTATATTCTTCACTTTATGATGTATTATAAATACTACTTTTCACTTTATTCTATTATTAAACCATATATATAATCTTTATATTTCTATTAATTTTAACAATCCAACTTATTTATAAATAATTAATTTAATTTTTAATTTTGAAATAAACAGTTGTTGATTATTTTGAATTAAATTCTCACTTATCCCGTGGTGAATTTTTTTTTATGTAATAATTATGAAGTATTTAACTTGGCCCTTTTCAAGTAATTAATGAAATGACAATTACAAACAAATCAGGTCACAAGGGCAGTAGTTATAAGGGGAGCTCTTTGATGTTTTTAAGAATTGTTTTTCCTTGTATAATATCTCTATTTATTTCTAGGCCTTCTCTTAGATTTAAATCTTGTTAATTTTTACCTGTATGAAATATTTTAATTTGATATTGATAGTTCTTATATGGAATAAATAGGAATAGCTTTCAATAAGAGGTTAAAAGAACACAGAAAAGCGATAGAAAATAATACAAATTGTATAGGACTAGCTAAACAATACACAGAAAAATAATCATTTTTTCGATAATAATCAAATTAAATTATTAATTTCGATTAATAATCAAATTGTATACAGGTAACAAGGGTTAAGATTTAAATCTAAGAGAAGGCCTAGAAATAAATAAAGCTATTTGTCTATGTTTTATTCTTATCGTTTTCTGTATAATTGGTACAATCGCTAGTTTTATTCTCAAAATCGACATTATTAGATGACATTAAATGATCCATATACCATGTCGTCCGCAAATCGTAGTTCTTTGGCACAAGAGTCGGCATATTTAATATTAAAAAAATATATCCCTAAATTAAATAAAAAAATTAAAAAATAATTAATAAATTATTTCCTCTTTTGCATCTGTGACAATTTGACTTATGTTATATAAGTACTTTAAACTTTAATAAATAACAAAATTAGTTTTTTGTGTTGAAAGTCGCTATTAGACGGAGATGATGGCACTGTAGAAGCTTTCATAAGGTCCCTAAACTGATGCTAGCAAAACCTACATAGGGAGTTCCGTTTTTATGCTTCTCCCTGGTATATAATGAAATATTGGGATTGCGTGAAATGCAGAGATTATTTAATTATTTGAATTTGGTGAGATAAATTTGTTGGTATTTATTATAACAAATTAATGGTATCAAACGATGTATTGATGGGAATATTTATTTGAAAAATGGTTGTGACAAAGTAATCATGTAGATGTTAACTCGCGTGCATACAATCAGTATCCGTTTGTGTACAAGGAACGTGTTTCTTTGGAAAACTTTCAAAACGCCGCGTGTTTGTTTTGAAAGTTTTCCAAAGAAGTGTTCGCTTATCGGTAAACTCGATTCGAAATTCGGCCCCGTATTTTTGTTTTCTTCGCCGTTGATTTCAATCCGTTAATTGGTTTTAAATCGAACGTTTATCCCACGGTAAAAAAAATATTTCACAACAATAATTTATACGTCCAATAAATCGAGTGATTTTAGTAATTCAATTATTTCAAGTAAGTCAATTTAAGTAGAAAAATAAAAATAAATAGGATCAAAGATATTGATAGATATTTGTTGAAAGATGATCATTTTTATAATAATAATTTCGCATATCTTTCAATAAAGATGTGTATATATGTAATAAATTCTTGCATATCAATAAATATGGAATGGTGTCTTATGTTAATAGGCTAAGTAGCATCAAAACACTTACCTTTATCTCATAATGATGTTTTCAAGATCCCCATACTGTGCATTCTTATCTTGAGCATGGTGTATTTGCCTACGTCAAATATATTTCAGATAAACAGAAAGACCTATGGTCGGTAGTCCTTTAGAAACAAGATACAAGGAAAAAGAGAAATAATAGAACAAGCACTAGTTCACTTGGTCATTGTTATTTAAATAAATTAAATAAAAAATACATCTTAAATATAAATATTTAACAAAACGTTTTTGCACAAAATCAATAAGTTAACAGTATTTATCAAAGCAGGGATTCCAAATACAAAAGCAATATTCGAAACGCGATCTAATGTAAGCAAAGTACAAAATGATAATTGAATTAATATCTTGGTATTACGAAAGATAAAAATAACAAACGGTTTGCAGATGATATGAAAGTCTCGATATGTAAATTGGAGGACAGTTTCTCGTCAAAAATGACACTCAAGTTCCTAAAGGAATTAACTCTAGAGATTGGGGTATTATCTATTGCATAGTCAAAATTGGAAATAGTTCTATTCGGCGAGAAAGTCATAAATTTACACTTATTGGGATTTATAGATAATTTAATTATTTATTAATTCACTCAATCAACGGATAAATCCAGTTACAGATGGATACACAAAATATGAATTCTAACATAATTAAACTAAAATTAAACTAGACGATAAACTCAACACGAGATATCAGCGCAATAAAAAATATTATTTCAAATACTCAACTATCGAGTTAAAGGATTCTCTAGAAGATATGCAATTAAAAACATCAATATCAGGATGAAGGGAAACTAAATTATTATAGTATAGTGAACACATTGAATATAATGGAGACTTAAGCAAAATATTTGCATTTTGAAGTGACAACTAAAAAGTTGTTTATTTCTTGTATTGATGGGGACATTAATATTAATTTGTGCAAGTAAATCAGGACAATCTATAAGATTGTTGAGTATTTTATACAGGGTAGTTATAGCATGTGCTTTTCGGCGAATTTATAAGGAATTGACATCGATAATAATATGGATCCCAGGCGCAAGAGGTATATCAAGTTTTGACATCACGAAAGAATAGTACAGCACTTTAATGGCGTCTGTATTCCTAAAAGGTTTAGTGTTTCGTATAATAAAGCCTAGAGAGCGATTAGCGGCCATTACTACTTTGACAATATGCCTGTTGAATGATAATTTCTTGTCAAATATCAATCCCAAGTCTTTGAAAGTTTCAACTTTGGATAGTACATAACCATTAATCATATAATAGTACGTTATTTGTGATTTATTCCTAGTAGAAGACAATGTTTTACATTTTGAAACATTTAAGGTTAAGCTATTATTTCTACACCACGCCACTATGTGGTCGAGATCATGCTAAAGATTTACACAATTATCTAACGTATTAATACGATGATAAATTTTCAGATCGTCTGCATTTGTTAATTCTACTCAATCTACTGATCGCATCAAGATTGAGTTGTAAGGCAATACTGTTATCCACAATGAAAATAGGTTTAATAACTTTAAGGTCGTCTGTAAATAAGGAGTCAACATTTATATCCTCTAAAATGTCATTAATGTAACAGTTGAAAATCGTAGGCCTAAGTAGACCCTTGCGGTACACCAGTTGCCGCGGTAAATATGTTAGAATTAGAAATGCAACAAAGGGGGCGGTCACTCTTTGTTGCATTTCTAATTCTAACAAGATAACTAAATAACAAACGACAAAGCGAAAAAGAAAAACCAATATTGTTAAGCTTTATAAGTAATATGCCATGTTGCAATCTATCGAAGGGCTTTGAAATGTCTGTGTAGATCACACCAAGTTTAACTCTATTATCAAGATAGATAAAATTTGCGTATGTAATGCAAGATTGGTAACAGTTGAATGTTTAGGCCTAAAACCATGATGCTTTTCAAAAAGTTTTAAGCTGATAAAAGGATATATGTGATCATTAAGTACGAACTCAAAGCATTTCGATAGATTAGATATATCCGCTAAAGGACGGTGATTTTCAATTAACTTCTTGTCTCCGTATTTCTGGATTGGAATTATTCGTGTTCTCTTCTAAATATCAAGAAACATACCATGCGTCAGAGATAAATTTAAGATATGTTTGATAGGAGTAGATAGTGCAAATCGATAATCTTTTAAAATAAGAGTAGATACATTACCAGGCCCAACGCACAATTTATTTCCCAGTTTACTGAGTCCGATTTCAACAGAACATTGATAAAATTCAGAGATATAAAATACGTCAGCAACTGTAGAGTCAGTAAATGAAGATGAAGAATTGTGAGCACATGACATTAAAAAATGTAACGCAAACGCATTTATGTTCTTTTTTTTGTTTTTTTACATTGCATTTTGCTCGGATTAAAATTTGTTGCATATTTTATTGATATGCAATAATTATGCAGCAGGTGTATATTATGTAATTCAATGTCTGGCGGGGTATTTTCCCGAAACGTAGTTGTTTTAATGTGCATTTGTTTAAAACTTACGTAACCTAAGTCAAAATATCACAGCTAAATGTGAAAATAATTTAATAATAATTAAATAAAATAATTTTCAAATCATTTTTATTTATAATAAAGGATTTATTCACTTGGTCACAGTTATTTAAATAAATTAAATAAAAGGAATTTGAAAATAATTAATTAATCCATAAATTATCTTCTTTTTATTTAATTATTTTTTTAAATTTAATTATATATAAGTGTGACCAAGTGAATAAATACTCTTTTGTATTCATTTGTATTTCTTAGATTCTCATTGTTATAATGCATTGATAGAGGAATGCCAGAATTGGGTGTTGATAAAATTCCAAAATATTCTTAGTGCTTTTTCCGCATAGAATACAAAATATGAAAAGTTGAGCTTCGATAAATGTCGCACTGACCAGCGCAAATTAATAAGTTTAGATCTAAAGTAAGCTGACAAAGGATATTTCTTACATGATATAAACATTTTTCTTCTAATAGCTTTTCTTAACTCAGATGAGAACCATATAGGATATTTTTCGATTTAGATTTCGACGGGACGCATTCGTTAAAGAATTGAAATAATTTGCTGTAAAAGGTTGCACATGCATCATGAACATCAGTAATTGCTAAGGCATCCATCTAGTTAGCAGTACTTATTAAGTCGTATGCGTTTGGAAAGTTAGTTTTACTGAAAATATAACATAAATACCGCAGGTTTTTGATTCCTGGTTCAATGAATGTTTACAGTGGTATCTTAACATTAATACACGTCTTCATTTACAACGAGAGAATTGGAGGAATGAACAGTATAATTTAAATTAGAGAACACAAGATTTAGAACTTTTTTGTTACTATTAACAACCAAGTTATATTGATCGAGACCCATTAAGTAAATACAGTTTGTCAGCTGAGCTGAGCTTGTGCTACCCAAAGGATTGCCAGTATAGTTATTAATATTAAAGCCTCCAAAAATAATAACAAATTTTTCATAAAATTAAATATCCATCAGACATAAATAAATCCTTATGGACGCATCCCTTTAGCGTTTATGAATTTTAAGTCTATAAAACGTAAGGAAATGTATGTAATTAAAATATAATTACATTGCAAATGAAGAAACCTTCAATATTGATAATAATTAACTTATTGCATATGAAGATGAGACATAACAATTAAGAGAATTAGCCGTATGTGTTGGAGTACAAGGATGGTGTCTTGTTGGACAAGTTTGTGAAATTATACAACTTTCACGATTCGGAAACCGCTCTATATCCAGCAACTGACGTAAGTGATAAGAAATTGGGTTTTTTGATGTTTCTAAATCAAATAAAACGAATATGAAAATAATTAATTATCATACGGTAAACACTTTGTTCATTCAATGCACTCTTGATGAAACTAATTTGTAATATTAGGTAATTTCAAATTAAAACACTTGTTTAGTTTTATTTTCTTATATTAAGTTTCTGGACAAGTTTTTGGTCATTTACTACCATTCTCAAAGGAATTACAAAATAAGTAATGAAAAAAAGAAGAAAAAGCTTTGCAGAAAAAGGTTGAAAATTAAATCTCCTTGAAGGTCTGGAGATTAAGAAAGTTTTGGGGAATGGTGATAATTTCCTAAATAATCAAAGTGAACTACTAACTAGTTCGAATCACTTAATATCTGGACTTTCCCGCAATTAACTCCATATACATTGTAACATCTTCTTTTTTAACTAGTTATTTTGTAATTCCTTTGAAAATTGACCTAAAAACATGTCAATAAACTAATTATGAATATGAAACCAAACAAGTGGTTTAATTTGAAATTACCTAATTAATTATCACTCAATTATTTTCCCTTTAGCTGCCGTGACTTTTTGACTTACGTACGGCAGCTAAGGGGAAAACAATTGATTAAAAATTAATTATTTTCAAATTCTTTTTACTTAATTTATTTTAAATAGCTGCGACCAAGTGAATAAATACTCATTTCTTTTGTTCCTTTAGTTTAAAATCCTTGATTAATTCACTAAACTGCTATAAATACTTTTATATCATATATTCTGGATACGAAGTAGAGTTGCACGGGTATTTGGTATATTTTTGCATTACAGGTATGCCCTTTTGTATTGATCGAGAATAACTGTATTGTGGTAAACATTTTTTAGCATTTCATTATATTATTCAGTATAATTATATTTAACAAATAAAACTATCAATCATTAATTCTCCTTCTATTGTTGAAAAGTAAATATTTTGAAGAAAAGTAATTAGATTTTAGATTTCCAAGAAATGTTTTCAACTGACTAATCGCTGTGTAAATATTTTGATACATAATTACTTGTTTTACACATGTCTAATCCTCTCGTTATAATTATTGTGTTTTAAATAGAAAATATTATTCTTTCACTTGGTCACAGTTATTTAAATAAATTAAATAATTTAATTTATTTATTTAAATAAATTAAATAACTGTGACCAAGTGAATGAATACTCCTCTCTATTTATATTAATAGCCAGCGAGGCGTTTATTCAAATCTGAGCCGAGAGGAAATTTTTGTGAATTTACGATAACAATAATACAGGAACGCGCCTTTCCTTTGCCCGTCATTACTATCACAGTGAGTGGCAGGTAAAGATCGCCCTTTTTAATTAATTTGATTGAATTCGTTTCGTTTAATTTTATTAGGTTTTGATTTAGGTTGAACTAATTTGGTTTAATTTAAATCAATTTAATTTAATATAATTGATTTATTTTAACTTAATTTAAAGATTATGTAAGGCAGAGCTGTACTAACGAGGGATAGATCCCGAAACACGTCTCTGCAGGTGGCCTTATTTTAAGTAACGTTCTTTTTGTTGTTTTTTGCATTGCATTTTTATCGGATCAAAATGTGTTGCATTATGCAGTGTTTTATTGATGTGCAACAACAGGTGTACATTATGTAATTCAATGTCCTGTGTGGATATTTGCCCGGGAAGTAGTTGTTTTAATGTGCATTTGTTTAAAGTACTTACGTAACGTAAGTCAAGTCACAGAGCTAAATGTGAGAATAATTTATTAATTATTTTCAAATCATTTTTATTTAATTTATTGTGTTTTAATTTTAAGTTTTAAGTAATTGTTTTTGAGGAAGAACTGATGCGGTCTTTGGGCTGATTAGATATATTTGCTTTTTCGTTAATAGTGAAAAATATAATAATTAGGGCAGAAAGACCAATGGTCGATAGCCCATAAGAGACTACTAACACAATTGTACATATTGTTATAATAAATTTTGTAAAATTTTGTTTGTCATATTAGCTGAATAAAGATTGAAACTTTACATAATTATTACATATATACAATGTAATAATTATGTAAAGTTTCAATTCAAGTATAAGTTAAAGGTTGAGCTCAGAGTCATTGTTATTGAATTATTGTCAACGTGATCCGCAAGATATCAAAAGCTCCACGCAAGGAGTGATAACAAAATACACGTATCTATTGGAGTACAAGGGTGGTGTCTTGTTATTAATATAAATTAATATTAATAGTTATTAATAACATCAATTATTTAACAATTCTCATCAAATCAAAAAATGCATTATTTTTTTAGCCAATCTTAAGAAGAAGCAACTAAACCCGCACGTGTTTTTAATTAAATCCGATTGCACTTTAATCCCTGATTTAGCTACTGTTTCGACCTATTAAAATGAAACGAAAAGTGCGTGCCTGTTATAATTGTCACAATTGTGCAATTCGGAACGGCAACAGTGCGTGGATAAGCGAAATTTCATTTGGCCATCGCGTGTCCGACCTTAAAATAAAAATAAAACCAACAAGCGCAAACACACGTGAAACAGAAAATGTCGAATTTTCGGAGGATAATAAAGTTAACAAGATGAAATTATTGTTTTAATAAGACAGAATTATCAAAAAAATGTATACGAAGTTTTAATGACAATAAATTTGCACAAAAATTATGAAAACATTACTTAAATACTCTTTGTTACATTGTTTATGTTCGTGGTGTACGCACTTACGATTTAATTTCATTACACATAGCCCTATATTTGATTTAAAAAAATCCATATCAACGTATTGGAGCAGATTCAAGAATATGAAGATTTGTTATTAGTATCAAAAACTGTCACATGAAAAAAAAAAAAATACGGTATTTTTTTGATGAACATTTTTCTGAAATGATATTTTTTAATTTAAACCATACATTAGGAATAATACGAATGGTCGTAAAGATTGACTTAACTCTTCTTCTTTTTAATTATTAGCGAGATCTTAAATATCTAATTAATTTCGAAATAATTCATTTCAAGAAAAAAATATTTAACTTTTAAAAAATTCCCGAAACCGCACGTTTGAATCGTTAACAAACAATACTTAAACACACCAATATTCGAACGATAAGCGAATTTAAGAATGGAAATTAGCTTGTACTAAAATTTATTGCCTGATTAAAATTCATTTCAGAAATTTGCGTTAATACAAAATAAATATTAATTTTTGACATTCGGTAATTCCCAGAAATGGCTGGATTTAGAATTACATAACTGTTTACTATGTGTTTATTTTTTGGCTCTTCTTATTCCGAGAGGTGATTTCTAAATCGACTGGCCTTTACAAGAACAAAATAATAATAATTAAATTCGTAGAATCAATTGAGGAGGCAAATAAATGATAACGAATTTAAATTATTTCCAAAAATCAATTGAGTTTGAAGAGTTAAATAAATAAATCTTTATTCCGGGCTATTCTGTAAGGAAAATGTTAAGTTTAACGTATACATTATTCGTAGCATCAAAGCCTAAGCTGTATTTTAAATAGTTATGTACATAGAATGTGAATTTAATCATTTTTAATAACATCCACGTTAAGTTTAACTTTTCCCTTAAGGAATAGCTCCGAGTAGCTGTTATTTTATAAGGTACAATAATTATTGTGAACCATAACTAATACAAATTTAATATGTAATGATAAAAAATATAAAAACAAAAGATATATAGACATATAAAAATATTAAATTAAATTGTTATTCCTTTTAAATTATATTTATATCTATGAATCGTAGAAATTTTCAATGTACGTCCCATCAGAGATATTTCTTTTCCACTTTATATTTAATTAAATTTAAATTATACCTCAATATTGTACATTGAAATGTTCTACAATTCATAGATATAAAAAATAATTAAACGGAGCAAACATATTTTAAAACCAATAATGTTGGCAGAGAAAATGGTGACTTAATTCAATTTATTTCCCATTCGTAATACTGTAATAATGGGATTGTTTTGACTATAATTAGATCTACTAAAACTTAGATTATGATTTTATGTTAATTTAAAAAAATTGAACAATTTTTATAATCAATTCTCTATCTAAAATCATTATTCATAATGAGTTGTATTAACGAATGATTTTAACCATTGACGCGGTTAGCTTATCGAAAATATCAGAACACCCTTTAGGTAATGAAATTCAGGCCATTAGATGATTTTAATAAAAGTAACACAATTAAAAGTATAACAGATAGATAATTCCAAATTTAATATTATTCCGTCAAATAATTCCAAGAATTTCCAACTTGTTTCACACTAAATTAAATAAAAATAAAAAAAATGAAAATAATTAATAAATTAACGTAAGTCAAAAGTCACGGAGCTAACTTTTGACTTACGTTACGTAAGTACGTTAAACAAATACACATTAAAACAACTAGTCCCCGGACAAATACCCCGCCGGACATTGAATTAAGTAATGTACACCTGCCGCTGCATATCAATAAGATATTGCATAGTGCAACAAATTTTTGATTAGAAAAAAAAATAAAGCAAAAACAACAAAAAGAACGTTACGTAATATAAGGTCATCTGCAGACACGTGTTTCGAGATCTATCCCTCGTCAGTACAGCTCTGGCTTACAAACTTAAGGATGTTAAAATAAATCAATTAAATTAATTCAATTAGACTCAGTGAAATTAAATCGATTATATTAAATCAAATTAAACTAAGTTGATTTAAATTAATTCAATCTAAATAAAAACCGAATAAAATTAAAAGAAGCGAATTGAAATAAATTAAATAAAAAGTGCGAAAATAATTAATACATAAGACTCTGAATTCTTCATAATATAATATTAATTCGTTTATAACAAAAATGCATCATATATTCAAAATTTCATATTGATCCGACTAATAATTTGAAAGATAATTAACCTCTGCGTTTACTTACGTCGACGATCTCAGAGGTGACAGTGCCTTTTAATCAATTTAATTAACAACTTTGAAATTATATAAGGCACATCTGTACTGATGAGGAATAAAATCCCGAAACACGTGTCTGCATATAGCCTTATATTACGTAACTTTTATTTTAATTAATTTTTGTTTCGTTTTGTGCATTAAATATTTTCGATTCAAAAATTATTGCATCATACAATGTGTGTTATACGACAGCAAACAACATAAGTCATAATGTCACAGAAGCTGAAGGGAAAATAAATTGTTAATTAATTATTTTCAAATTCTTTTTTTATTTAATTTATATTTAACCTGTTTTATATTTATTGAATACCCTGTATAATTTAATCATTTAGTCGTTCGTTTGAAAGTTTATCATTGTTCACACTTAAGCGGTAAATCATGCGCCAATATTTCCTCTCATTGAGCAATCTTTTTTATAGGATTCTCTTTAATCAACTACTGACGTAAACATTCTATCATATTTTTGTTCATTTTTGTTTGTAGAGCCTTGATGAATTATCCTCCTGCAAAAATAAATAAATAATAAAACAAACAAACACGAGACCTTAACATCCTAAAAAAACGTCTCGAAAAATATTCGCCCGTGATACTTCACAGAAATTTGTAATTATTTCTCCTTACCTTTTTACGCTTTGTGAGTAATTAGCTGACATCACAAGGTGCCGTAAATGGTAAATGCAAATGGCGAGATAAGCCACACCAATAAACGATACTTATTCAAATTTTTGACAAAATGTGTTGTTTTGTGTGTATGTGCGGCATTGGCAGTTTTTTAAAAATGCTATTTCGGGAGTAGTCTTCTGTCGTTTCCGAACCGTGGCGTCGCGCTTGTTTCCTTTCGGATGAGTGAAGTAAAACGGTGAAAAAAAAAATACTGTGAGTAGGTTTAAATATATATATTAAAAAGAGAGTTGACAAACTGCGAAAAGGCAATTATAATAAAAGTTACTTTTTTTCCGAAACTATTTTTATGATGTTCTCAGAATAGAGTGTTATGATTTTTTTATTTTACATATTGGTGACACCAAAGAATAAAATCAAATAAAATGTCACATGTGTTATTACTTATCAAATAAAATTCTTCAATAAATAGAAAAGAGTATTTATTCACTTGGTCACAGTTATTTAAATAAATTAAATAAAAATGATTTGAATTAATTATTTTCAAATTATTTTCAAATAATTTTTATTTTATTCAATTTAAAATTTTTCATTTCGTTAGAATATAACGTGTGGTTACTTTTATTACCAACATCATTTCTTTTAATAAAAACATCAAAGCACTCTAGAGGAGAAACGTTGTCGATTATATGGTAAAATGTATACATATTGTTCCCTGAAATTTTGAATGCATTACTTGGCACTTAGTTACAATACTCGTTTTTTTTGCATAACGACTATTTGGGACTATTCTATAGGGGAAGTGTTAAGTTTAACTTGTACGTTATATTTATAATCACAGTCTAAGCAGCTCTTTAAATTGATATGTATATACATAGAATGTGAATTTATTTAATAACGTACATGTTAAACTTAACATTTCTCGTATGAAAAGCCCCGAATAATAATACAAACAATACAATACAAACACATTACATTATATTATTCATATTCAAAATTTCGAGGGACAACGTGTATATAGAAATATGTTATTTAAACAATTACATACAATTTCACAAATATTAAGTATACACAATAACATGAAAAATATAAGTAAATATTATTGTGTTGTTGCTTTTAACTCCACACACGCACATGTCTAAATATATAAAAAAAAATAAAGTAAATATTCAAATCGAATCTATGAAACTGTTAACTTTAGATTTCATAGAAAACAGCAAATATAATTTTATAAAATATTACGTCACAGCGACAAACGTAAAATTTTATAAAATTATATTTTTTTTAAATAAAAACCCTGTTTGTATAACTTTAATTTTATTTTAGTGACTATAGTTTCTGCAATTTTAACTTGTCATTATCAAATTAAGAGTACTTAAACTAATCACGCTCTTTAATTTGATAATGTTAAGTTAAAATTATTGAAACTATAGTCACTAAAATAAAATTAAACTTATACAAATAAAGTGAAGCAGTGTTTTTATTAAAACTAAAAACAATGTATAATCAAGGAGTTGCCTCTTTTATCAATAATTTAAAATTAAATTTGTCGACCCCGTTGCGCACAGGTTAAGCATCAGGGAAGCATATTAGGGATTCCTGGTACCATTGCAGTTTTTTTTTTCAATATACCGCATTCTATATTTTTTTTTATTAAACACTAATAATGATAAATAAAAACATTCATTCAAATGAATCATATAAACCAAAAAAGTAAAGAAATTTCTCTGAATATATAACACTATTGTATGAAATAAATATGAATAAATTATTAAAAATCAACCAATAAAACACAGATTACATTGAATAATTTTAAATTCTCGACTAGTTTCGGGTTATTTAAAATTTTAAATTCACTTGAAAATGGGCTAACAACCCGAAACTAGTCGAGAATTTAAAGTTATTCAATCTAATCTGTGTTTTATTGGTTGATTTTTAATAATTTATTCATATTTATTTCATACAATATGAACTACCAATGTTTAAATATTAAAACCATTAATTATATAACACTATTATTATGTAATAACTGTATAGGGTGTTTCTAATTCGAGTCTCACCATGGGGATCTCGCTTATTGTAACAGATGATAGGTTTAAATTTGGTACTTTTGCAGATTTTCATGCTGATTGAAATTTTGTGGAGTAAACTGGGCTAAGTTTTTTTTGTTTTTTTAAGAAAAATTGATAAAAACTGAAAATTTCTATTTTAATTTTTTATTTATATCTTCGTTATTTAAAGCAATACTTGAATGCAATGAAGATATTCTTATAGCACTTTTTTATCATCTCTCTGATTGCGCACTCATTTTCTCAATACCATTTTCCGCTTCATCAACTTTATTGTTTCTTATGGACACTATATTAATTTTTCATAAGGTTGAAATACGTTATTTCTTCTGATTACAATCATATCGCATGTAATACCTTTATTCTAATTACACAAAATCATGATTGCTATTAAATTGGAATTAATCATTACAAAATGTGATGTAGTTTTAATATAGCTTTGTGAGCATTTTATAAAAACAGTTTTGTAATTGAGATAAAAAAAGATATGTTCTATATTTTTCTTCTCTATTCAAAATTTTATATAAGATTTTCATAAAGTATGAAGAAAGGTTATTAGTGCTTTATTTATCAAGATGTTCATAATTAAGTTTTAGATGTTTACTACATTTTAAGAACGCTCAAAATTTTAACCGTTTTACTTATTTATGTTTTGATGACATTAAAACAAAATCTACAACCGAACCATCAACCTAGTTTATTAAATTTCTGCTATAATATAATAAACTTGGTTGTTAGATATCTAAATCATAGAGAAAAGGGAAATACGGATGCTGTAGCTAAGCGACATATGTGAAAATATTATAAATCACTGTAATGTCGTCATAAAAAGAAGATATATGTAATAATTTTAAAAAGTAAACTATAATAATTAAAAAAAAAAACAGTACATCGTCTCACTTAGCGGTAGAACGGCATTTTATCAATAAAAACTGTAGGTCTGGTAGAACTGAGTATGAATGATGTGATTATTTTGCCCCTACATTGAAATTTACTCATATTTATAGGTTACTGAGTGATATGGTGTTTTAACCGAAACCCATTTGTAAGTGGAAGCAAAAAAATAATAATTTTAAAAATTAATTTTGTAAATTCTGGTGATTTTAAACTCTATTTAAAAATGGCGATGTGTTCATCATGGCACTTTCCCCGGTGAATTTGGTCCATTATGTTTTTAAATAAATAGTTAATAGTTAAGGAAAAATTATTAATTGAAACAATGAATCGTTGTCTTTTAAGTTAGATCCTAGGATTTGGAAGAATATTAGTTTATTTCTTACCTTAGAATAGATCTACAACATTTTTTCAGACTATTATTCTTTCTTGAATATTCTCAGGGCGATTGCGAAGGATTTTTTATTTGACACAAAAATAATTATTTCAATAATGAAAGCCTCCATTGCCAACATAAAAATAATTGCTTATTTCTAAGGGAATTTATCAGGTAGATGAAATTCTTTCTCTTATAAAATGAATACCGAAGGTCCTACAATAAAAGTTTTATAACAAAAATTATTTATTTTCTAAGATATACAACTTTTATTTGAAACATTTTTCTATCCGAATTAAAAAATGAAAAATCGCTAAGAGTAATGTTGCACTTAATGAGTCTTGATTCTAACTAAAAGCTTTTCAGATCATTCCACTGTTATAAAAAGCTTAATCCATTTAGCCGATTAAACGCTATCACGGAAACACACAGACACACAGACACACAAACACACACACAGACATTTTTCAAAACGGGATGGAATGGACTCAAGGGACTTCAAAACGTGCATATTTGTTGAATTTGGCGATTCGAAATTTTTCACGATCACAATAGATTCTCTTGGACAGGGGTCCGGGGAAAGTAAAACAATTCCATACGCACGTTTAATATTTTTTTTGAGTTGAAGCAAAAAATATTTTTTGTATAAAATTGATTAAATTTCAAAAATGGCTATTTTATTGTAAAGTCCAGTAATTTAATCAAAAATATACAAAAAAAAAAAATACTAATTTCAAGATATACGTTTAATATTTTACCGGCCTCATGAGAGCTTATGACGAATTCATTTTTTTAGATTGAAAGCTACTATTTTAAAAAATCGTTTATATTTTAAAATGTGTATCTTATTGTAAAGTTCAGAGATTTTATTGAAACTGTATAAAAAAACAATACCAATTTCCAGACACACGTTTGATATTTCAACGGCCTCTTGAGAGCTTATGAAGAATTAAATGATTTTTTTCTTAAATTTCCCACTAAAAATCAACCAAATGAATAACATATTTAGTTGATTTTTAGTGGGAAATTTAAGAAAAAAATCATTTAATTCTTCATAAGCTCTCAAATGAATAACACATTTGGTTGATTACTTGAAGATTTCTGACCACCTTCTATATGTAAATTGTTTCATCAATGATATTTAATGATTTTGTCTTGTCTGAGTCATAACATATGTCACGTTTCAATTAGCATCGAATCAGCCAAACGTAAACTATTTTCATAGTATTTAATATAACAATAATAGCATTTATATTGAGCTAGCAACTGAAATCGAAGTCTTACACACAACCAGCAAATTAAAAAAACACATAAGCTTGTGGCTATGATAACATACATAGCATTGTTGTGAAAACTTTTGTAACAAAAATAAAAACACCCCTAATACACAGAATTATTAATTCACTGTTTCGTGATATATTCCCCAATAAACTCAAAATTGCAATAATAAAACCAGTGCACAAAAAAGGCAACACCACAGTAATTGAAAATTATATACAAATTAGTCTATTGCTTGTTTTTTCTAAAATATTTGAGAACATTATGATCGACCGTCTGATTAAACAATTTATTTAACACATTTAATATAATAAATAAAATGCAACATGTGTATCGAAAGGGAAATTTTACAGCTACAGCCATTCATGATTTTATATTAAATAAAAATGATTTGAAAATAATTAATAAATTATTTCCACATTTAGCTCTGTGACTATTGACTTACTTACGTAAGTACGTTAAACAAATGCACATTAAAACAACTACTTCCCGGGCAAATACCCACGCCGGTCATTGAATTACATAATGTACACCTGCTGCTGCATATCAATAAAATATTGCATAATGCAACAATTTTTTTTCCGGCGTGGGTATTTGCCCGGGAAGTAGTGGTTTTAATGTGCATTTGTTTAACGTACTTACGTAAGTAAGTCAATAGTCACAGAGATAAATGTGGAAATAATTTATTAATTATTTTCAAATCATTTTTATTTAATATATTTAAATAACTGTGACCAAGAGGAATGAATACTGTTTTCTATTTATATTCATGATTTTATTCAAGAAATTCTACAAAGTATGAAAAAAGACAATTTACGACAAGTATATATTATAGACTTAACAAAGAATTGACCATGAAATCTTGTTGAAAAAATTAGAGAAAATTGAATAAGAGGTACCGCTTATAACTTATTTAAATCTTACCTAATTACCTAAGCAACCATACCCAGCGGGTAGTAATAGAAAAAACGGAGAATATGCCCAATCACAAACATCCAGTTACCCCATGGAAGCTTGACCGCACCCACCCTCTTTCCACTTTTCATAAACAATATTATTGCAGTCATAAATAATAACAAACAATATAATCAACTATGCAGATGGCACAAACGTACTAATATCTGGCAATAAAATGCAACAACTAGAAATATATGCTAATTATTAATCATTAAAAATCAATTATTAATCATTAAAATCAATAACTGGTTCAACAAAAATAAATTAATAATTATTAATCAAAAAAAAAAACGAATGTTCTGGCATTAAATAGGAAAAATAAAATAGAAACACCAAAATCAATACATTTTAACGGTGCTTCTGCAAAACTATCGAATTCTGTTAAATTCCTTGGCGTTGAGATTGATGACAAAATCAGTTAGCTTGAGCACATGAACAAAAAGAAGCTAAGCACGGTAATTAATAGCTTATGAGAACTGTCAAAATTTCTAGACAAAAGTGTTCTGAAAACTATCATATCGCGCAAAATTAGCAATGTAAGCTAATTTTGCGCGATATGAAATAATCTTTTGGGGAATCAAATCTGATGCCAAAGAAAATATTCATCATTATGATGGTTGCAACCGTTACAACGTGGTGATCCATCTTATAATCACTGAATAAAATATATTTTGCCGCTTTTCGAAATTCTTTAAGTTGAAAATATATTTACCTGTTCGCCCTAATCTATTTTGCTACCTTCACTCTAAATGTTTTTTATCTGTATAAATGTAACCTTTTTTGTAATTTGTTTCACTTCATAATAACCGTCAAACGTCGAAACTTAAGTTGTGAAATGTATGTTTGTATTGTGTAATATATATATATACAATAAATAACTTGTGATAAAAAACATAATCAGAGTTTTATTCAGTGATTAGAAAATATTCATATTGCAAAAAAATGAATACGAATCGTATTGGGTTTAAAGAACAAAGAATCTTACTCAGGAATATTCAGAGATAATAAAATTAAAACGTTTTATGATAGCTACATCCACGAAACGATATTGTTTTCCCATAAAAATTTTAAAGGACGTGACAATAAATTGAACAACTACAATACAAGAACGAATAATTACATATATCCTAAGCACAGAAATCGACAGAAGACGGCGTCTATTACTTTACTAAAAGGTTATTCAATTCATCGACTGAAGATATAAAAATGATATTAGAAAATTAAAATTAAGGTTAAACAAAACAAAAATAATATTTATAAACTGATAAATTAACATCTAATATTGTAATATTAAATAGCACGTAAGATATAATTTTTGTATATAACAAATTAGATTTTAAGATTAGTTTAAAATATTTTGACGCTATTTTCACTGTGTAAATGATACTTTGAAATAAAGACTCTATTTTTATGAATTTCTTTATATGAATAATATATTGTGAAAGTTGAAAGTACCAATTCGCAAACTTCTAAATTCTTGGTACTTTGATTTTATTTGATGATAATTGTTGGAACTCAGAAATATAGATATTGGCTTATTTTAATTAATAAAACTGAATCTTTGATTTAGTTGACGTTCACTTTGTGGCAATTCTTTATAAAATAATATTATACACTTAACTTTATTTTACCACTTGTAATTTAAGTTTTAGAGTGGATGTAGTTTCGACTACAAGCTTGTCATAATCAATCTGAGTATCTAAAATGATGTGTATATTATTTTTATATTACAGCATCGAAGAAGGGAGTATACATTACGTCGGTCTGGTAATTTATGAGGGGAATTTCCAGATTAGCTCTCATTTTGTGAACTGTTTAGAAAAAAATAGGTGGTTTATATTTTATTCTCAATATCTCTTATGAGTTCTTATATCGTAATATCGAATGACATATCGGTTTATATGTATACAGCATCACATTCATTACATTGAAATTCACATATACCACTTTTCTTTGATTGGAGTTCCCCGATACTCAATGCCCTTATTGTCTAATAAAATATTTCCTAGTTGTAAAGTAATAATCTTAATTCTAATAAGTATGCTCTTTTCTATACAAGGTGTACAGAAAATGAGAGAAAACCTTTAGGTAACTGAATTCATTAATTAATTTTTAATAGAAAATTCAAATAAAAAAATGTTGTATGGTTTTTCATTGAGGCTCACGAGGTCTTCGGAATTTTAAATATGTGACTATAAATTAGTATTGTTTTTTAAATATTTTGTAAAAAATCAATAGCATTAACAATCAATTAGACACGTGTATAATTTCATTGATGTAAATGATTAATAAATCTGATATTTTTACAATTTTATAACTTCATCAGAAGCATTCTTTTAATGAAAATAGATCTGGCAACGACGCATGCTCGTTTGTAGAAGAAAAGGTGTATGCAACGCCTCCAGCGGATGATGTAGCAGTTATAAACAGGATACATGCACACTTGTTTGATCCAGCGTTGCCAAATGTATAGTTCTTTTAAGTGGCCCGTGAGGCTTAAGGAAGGACCGTGTGACTTATTTTCGTTAATATTTTTATCTAAAAATTAGTCAAAGAGTCACGCTACCTAAAGCTTTTCACTCATTTTTTGTACACCTTGTATATTAAATAAAACTGTCTTTCGATTAAGATACATGACTCAAAATAAATACATCGCATCTATCTCTAAAAACCAATTAATCAAGCCGAAAGGAAATTTAATTAAAACCACTATTATTTCCTTTAATCTCATTAAATAACGCAAAACGTCAAAACAAAGACGAAAAAATCCAATTTCCGGCTCCTGGAAGCCAACCAAGCGGCAAGGTCTTTGGGAAATATCAAAAAACAGAAAAAAAAACACGTATGCAGCATCCGCACACACAAACAATTAAATGCTAGAAAACTTTGACACAACAACACTTGGAATCTTGGAATTAGTTTAGTTTTTTTTGTGTAATTGCTTCGCACAATTAAAAGAAGTAACAAATTGTCGAGAGATAATGAGACACGCCGGATCAATAAATTACATACGATTGTGAATAAACAATAATTCAGACGTTAGAACAAAGCGATTGTGCTTTGCGCTGGAATTATGGAAATTAGGGTACGAAATGTGTTATTTGTGCAGTAACGAATGAGTGAAATTGATGGTTTTGTAATGTGTTTGTTTCAAGGATAGTTTATTTCAGTAAATAAATAATAATAACACAAAAAATCAACATAAAAACCTGCAAGATGAAATGAAGTGAATAAAATAAAACATGTTAATAATAATACAAAAAATATTATTAACATAGATTATTTCACATATTAAAATTATTTATAGTATTTCTTCAGGTTGGACTATTAATATTTATAATATATTCATTTCTTTACATTTTAATTTTTAAATACAATATGTACAATTTGAGCAAAATGTGCTCTTTATTATTTTTTTTTAAACTGAAAGGCAGAGTATAATGGAAATATTACTAATCAAGAAAACACATAATCATCAACAAATGTCTTTAAAATGTTATGAATTTATTATCAGGGTGGTTTTGATAAATAAAAATATTTTTGTAAAACAGCTCTCCATTGGTTAAATAAAATAGTGTTTTCTTCACTTGAATATTTATTCCAAATGAATATTTCCATCAATCAGTATTTTCGATCACAAAGTGTATTTGTATATCTATTGATAAT
The DNA here is from genome assembly GCA_963082785.1 of Philonthus spinipes. NCBI lineage: Eukaryota > Metazoa > Arthropoda > Insecta > Coleoptera > Staphylinidae > Philonthus > Philonthus spinipes. Next base: position 14,576,945 of record OY720309.1, on the reverse strand, counting down.
GATCATTTTGTGATCGAAATGTTCATTTGGAACAAATAAATATTCAAGTGAATAAAAGTTTACAGTGCTTTTATTTAATTACATCATCTTAACGTAACTCGCTTACAATTATCTCCATCGGTAATAATATTTACAATAATTAAAGCCACAATTGAAAAAGCAGGCTTGAAATATGAAATAATATAAAATGTATTTTTTTTTAAATAATTGAGTTATGTGAAAATCGAAATTAAATTGAATTAAAGAACTAATAGCCTATCTTCATTGTTTTTTTTAGAATAGAAACAATCTTTATTCATGGAACATATACATTTACATATTCAAATAATGAGTACATAATTTTATAAATGAAGTTCAATAAATTGTCTTTCGACAAATGTTTTTCCGCCGCACTTTTTATAGAAAAAATGTTTATTTCTGAAAGTTACATTAAGTAACAATATTTGCAACATTACAATTATTTACAACTAGTTAAGCCTCAAAAAAATGGCTACCGACCATCGGTCTTTCCGCCCCACACTTTTTATTTGATACCAAATATACATTTTGCTAACCATTTTCAAAATAGTCAGTTTGTCACTGAAATATACATTTTGAATAAAATAAAAACAGGTTCAGGCAGAAAGACCTCTGGTCGATAGCCATTTAACAATTAATTAATTTTTGTGTGATATACATAATCAATGTTTGTTACCTTATTGTAAACTTAATTGTTAATAAAGATTGTTATATATATATATATATATAAACAGGTTTATAGAAAGGTTATTAGTGTTTTGATTCAATTAAAATTATAAAATAATCATTCGGATTGTTGTATACCATTCACAACCGTTAAGATGATTGTGAACATTTCTACATTTATAAACACTTGATTTTTGTTCAGGATTTAATTAAAAATATTATTTTTTACTTTCTCCTGATCCCTTTCGAAGAAAAAGTATTGTCATCGTAAAAAAATCGAATCGCAAATTTTATCGAATATGCACGCTTTGAGGTCCTCCATTCCATCGTGTTTTGAAAAATGTCTGTGTGTGTACCTGATAAATTCCCTTAGAAATAAACAATTATTTTAATAATCTTCTTTATGTTGGCTGTATAAATAATTATTTTTGTTAAATAAAACGTCAAAGAGCCGTCATATATACCGTAATTTGTGTTCTATTTAGTAATTACATATGTATATGTATACCTAATTGTGTTTTCATACATTTGTAAAAAGGTGAATTCCATAAATGAAGATAATAATAAAAATATTGAATACATATCATTCATACATATACGCCTCCAGCTTCAAAAAATGAAAAAGATAATATTCTTCCAAATACTCGGTTTTAAATTTAAAAGACAACAATCCATTTTTTCAATTAATAATTTTTCATTTCCTATAAAATGTTCAATCAAAAAATTATTTGTCCGAATTCACGGGGAAAGTACCATGATGGACACATCATCATTTTTTTTATAAAGTGTAACTCATTATTATTATTATTAATATTTAATTATTGTAAGTAAATTAAGGTAATAAAAAAAGGCTGATAGATTTAGCCTTTTTTTTAGCTTCTGGCGGTCCGTTCTGTCCGCGTCGAAAATTTAAATTGCAAATTTTGGAAAGTGTAACGTGGACCTACTTAATTCGAAATTGGCGAATTCTTCATCATCGCCTATTGGCGAAAATGACCAGCGTTCGTTTGTTTATAAACATTCCGCATTAAGGACACGCGCGTGTTTCGAACGTTCTTAAGGTCGTAAACCAACGACGATCACGTGTTGTCTTTTAATTATTCCTTTTTTTTAATATCTTTCGTCATTCGAAGGAAATCAGTGGCGAAACGCACGATTACGCAGATTCGTATTCTTTTTTCTTTTATTCTAGATTTTTTTATCAATTATTATTAGATGTGAATTGATAGGTGTTATCGGCATTTTTACCAATTAATTTTGCGGAAATTTTATTTTAAAAATGAAGCTTCCTGTGTTAGTTGAGAAGTGTACATTCTGTTATCTATTAATCTCTGCATATATATTTTGTCTATTCGAAACAAAATATACAAGGTGTACAGAAAATGAGTGAAAACCTTCAGGTAACTCAATTCATTAATTAATTTTTAATAGAAAATCCAAATAAAAAATGTTGTATGGTTCTTCATTGAGGCTCACGAGGTCTTTGGAATTTTAAATATGTGACTATAAATTAGTATTGTTTTTTAAATATTTTGTAAAAAATCAATAGCATTAACAATCAATTAGACACGTGTATAATTCCATTGATGTAAATGATTAATAATTCGGATATTTTTACAATTTTATAACTTCATCAGAAGCATTCTTTTAATGAAAATAGATCTGGCAACGACGCACGCTCGTTTGTAAAAGAAAAGGTGTATGCAACACCTCCAGCGGATGATGTAGCAGTTATAAACAGGATAAATGCACACTTGTTTGATCCAGCGTTGCCAAATGTATAGTTCTTTTAAGTGGCCCGTGAGGCTTAAGGAAGGACCGTGTGACTTATTTTCGTTAATATTTTTTATCTAAAAATTAGTCAAAGAGTCACGCTACCTAAAGCTTTTCACTCATTTTCTGTACACCTTGTATATTGATAAGAAATTATTTTGGCTAAAGGTTATAAATAAAACAAGGTAAAAACCAAACTTAATTAATCAAAGAAAAAACACCGTTGGGAATACTTGCCTCAATTTTAAATGAATTTCAATTAATAAAAATATTTGAATTTTTCTTGTGGTGGAATTTGTGAATTTATCTATAATATGTAAATTTACAAATTCTATCTAACCTATCCAATCACTATCAAATAATTGATAGTTAATCAATTATTTGAATGTTAAACGTAATTTTTAAGTCTATTTTGTATGAAATTATAAATTATAGTATTCAGTCTCACGTAATTCCTTTAATATTAGAGTTTACTTTTCACTTTGATAACCGCTCTGGTCATTATTCTTCTCTTTTTTGTATACCAATTATAGATATCACAGTACCATCACTATATTTATGCATTTAGGCAAATCACTATTGAGTCAGCTTGACTGATTTTTTTGTTCACCTTTATATAATTTTATGCGTTACGTCAAACGGTAAAAAAGTTTTATTTTAATTAGTGACACATATGATGTCATTATTTAATCTCGAACTTATTCCTATAATGATAAGAAGAAGTTTCTTAGAGATAAGTAATCTACCTTAATTAAGTGAAACAAAGTGACCCATTCTTATCAGTTTTTACAAATTAATTTATATATAAGTAATCTACATTTTCTATTACTAGATGTAGATTGCACTTTTTTTATATTTATCGTGTTTATATCTTTTATTGTAAAAAGGCTCGTCAGTCTATAAAGCATTATTATAAGTCTAATTTAATATCAATCTATGTAGACTTTCACGTCCAGTGTGATTAAATTTCAATAAAATTAAACAAGGGAAATATCTGGCAATGATCAACAAAATTCGATCAATCCCTGTTTCCAACTGCAAACAAATTATTAATCGAGTTGGCTGATAGTTATTGAAAGTTCATAATTATCACTTTAAAGTAAACACGTTTGTTATAACTTCCAAAAATTGTTTATTTTGTATTTCACTACAATTGTTTCGCCACCTTGTGGCTTCTTCAGGTGAAGAACAAGTGATTAGCTTAACCTAAATTACAAATAATATATAGGGGGAGCAATTAAGTAGAAGGGGTGGGGGTTAGGTATAAATAACTCCCCATTACTCAATTTAAAACTTGTAACCCACACCCCTCCTACCTAATTGCTCCCCCTATATATTTCTTTAAAGTACAAAAAAATTACTTACACTGTAAGTTTTACAAACATCTATTGAAACAACTACTTCCCGAGAATTTACCCCGCCGGACATTGGATTGCACAATAGATATTTGTTGTTCCATAGCAGCACTACTGCGAATTGCAACGGTTTCAATCGAAAGGAAACAACAAATAATAGTTACAAGGCTATCTGTATCCCGTGTTTTGATTTCGATTTCATTCGATTTCATCCTTCATCAGTACAACTCTGACCTGCAAGCCCTTTGTTGTTAAACATTTTTTAATTAATTTTTACGTACCGTCCCCAAAGAGATCGCGGATGGAAGTGATCGCGATGAAGATTAAATTTGTTGATTTTCGAGCTATTAGACCGTGTATTGTTTCATCCAAACGCTTCACTGAAAACAGTCGGTCGGTATCTTCAGTGGGTTTTCAGTGGCCGACCGCAGTTGTCAACGAAAGATTTGGTTTGAATTCCAACAGACCTAATAGCCCGGAAATCAACGACTCTCATTTAATAATTCCAAGAGAGGATTATTTAGTCAGTTTTTTTTTTAATTTAGAAGTCTTCCTTAATTTTTATACATTTTTTCAAATCTAAATCATGTTTAATTTTAGGAAGAAGATTTCTGAATTTTCACATGAAGATGGTCTAAATCTATGTTAAAATTCAGAAGTCATATTTTTTTTCTTCCTGAAATTATTTATTTACTTTTTTTACTAATATTCTTCCAGAATTACTAATTGAGACTTACTAACATTTATACTTTAAAATATTAATTATGACATATCAAGATATAATTAAATGTGACTTTTTTGTAAGGCAATAAGTTAAATAGATTTTATAAATTTAAATTATTTTTAAATAATTTATTTCACATCTTACTCACCAATGCAAATAACACAAACCACTGAAAAATACGCATTATGGGATTATGATTGGTAATTTTTTGTCACTTAGAAGATTAAAAAAAAAACTGATAAAAAATCAATATTATTTAGAACTTATACAGTTAAAATTGACCGATTATATTAAATATCCCATTTTAATGCCATTAGTTTGCTGATTTTATGTCATTCTGAAATGACGATAATTCATTGATGGGGGTGGTATACCTATCCAGTACCTACTTATAAACGGTGATTTTTTTAAGTCTTTGGTTTTTTAAAATTGAAACAAACGCAGAAAAATTGTAAACGCGAATGAACATTTGTTTAGATCCATAAAACAATGGCTGACATTTCCTTTTTTTAAAGATTATTTCACAGAAATATTGCTTACAAATACATTTCACCTGATCCATTCTTAGTCCTATTTGGGCACACCTTTTCAGCATTTCGACTGGTATATTACCAATGACACGTGTATTGTTGTCCTCCAAGGCAGTAGTGGTGATTGGCTGTCTCTATTGGCGAGTGACTTCACACACTGTGTAGTAGAATAAAACGCACGTGGTTCTTGGAGATTAATTGCTCACCAAACTCGTCTCTCAAATGGATATGGCATCGCGTGCAGTGTGATATGTAGCACAGTAATATTGAAACCACAGGATAACCAAATGCAATTCTTTCGGATTTGGCAAAAAAGTACTTTCTCCATTGATCGTAACGTAGCGGTCATCATCGTCTTTGAAGAAGTACGGTCCAATGTTGCCTCCGGCCCATAAACTGCACCAAAGAGTTTATGAAGCCACACAAAATAAAGCTGGTACAGGGAATTAATCTAGACGACCTACCACAACGTCATGATTTCGGTGTATGGGCCTTGGTTGTAGATCTGTTTTTTATCTAAGATTTGTCTTCAGCGATGAGTCTCATTTTAGCTCAATAAACAGAATTGCTGAATTTGGTTCGAGAGTAGTCAAAGGCAAATTCTGCATTTCTATTTATTGAACCAAAATGAACCTCTTCGCTGAAGACAATAAGATCTACGTCTAACTTTTCCTAGGACCATACACCGTAAGCATGAAGTTGCGTTAGGTCGTCTAGCTTCATTTATTGTACAAGCTTTATTTTGTATGGCTTCATACAATCTTTGGTACAGTTTATGGGCCGGAGACATAATCAACCATTCAAAGTAAAGCTGGTACAAACTGAGCATGTGTAGCGAATCACGCATTAACTATCAAAAACAACACCAATAAAAGAAGAAAAAAAAAACACTCATTATTATATGGTCATATATCCCACAACCCCGAGATTGGTAGATATATATGTTTATTTATTATGGACCTACCTTATCCATCTACTGATTAGCACTTTATGATTTTGATTGCGTCACAGGCGTTCATATCACGTAATGTTACCAGATCTAATATTTCAAAATTCTAAAGTAAATTTACTTGAAGTTTAATTCCAACAAAAAAAAAAATGCATTTAGAACAAAACAGTATAAAAATTGGAATTTTAAACATTATTATTCAAACATAGTAAACAATTAATGAACAGAATGGATCAATTGATGGTAATCGCAATAATCTAACACAATGACAACAACGCATAACTTTAAAATTCAAAATATGTAGTATGTCGAATATATAAGTGGAAGATAGAGATGTTACGACGTCACTAGCGCCAATAATGCTTTCTTTGTGACACATTTTAAATAACATCACGAGGCGGTCTAACTGTTATAAGATACAGAAATATACGTGTAAAAACTTTTATTGTGAAGGTAAAGTTTTTACAAGTGTTTTTATATATCTAATCAAGTCAATCTTTACTCAACTCACAGATATTTATATTAATATAAATAGAAAAGAGTATTATTCATTCACTTGGTCACAATTATTTAAATATATTAAATAAAAATAATTTGAAAATAATTAATAAATTATTTTCACATTCAGCTCTGTGTTTTAATGTGCATTTGTTTAACGTACTTACGTAACGTAAGTCAAAGGTCACAGAGCGGAATGTGAACATAATTTATTAATTATTTTCAAATCATTTTTATTTAATATATTTATATTAAATTTAAAATTTTTAATAAATGTACACTTTTGTCAACAATAACTTCGTTATACAAAAAAAGTAAAAAGTGTTTCATTTATTAAAATTGAATTACAATGTACAAACCTCAGCAATTAACAAGTAAATTTAAAAATGTTTTAATTGAATAACAACAAATAACAAAAACTAAATAATTAATAACTTAAATGAATTTATTCAAATCTGTATATGAATTGTATATACAAAAGTTCTATTAATAATATAGATTTTTTACTCTTACTATTTATTTAATGAAGGCCGTTCTTCATTGATGGTCATAATTCATGAAAGAGCGAAAAATAGTACGCGTACATAAATTGTTGTTAACATTCACCAAGCGATAATATTCACGCAATAAACAAACGCAATAAACAAGTTCAAAGGTAAACGCACTTACATGCAATTACCGTGTACAAAAAAAAAAATGAACAACATAAAAATATTTGAATACATACAATGAAATTCAAATGTGAATACTCTTACATTTATTACTCTTGCTATAATTTATACGTAATAATAAATAACAAGAAATTAAATGTAATGTGTTTATGTTAGCAAGGTGTTTTATTGCGAATTAGATATTGTTTTTTTTTTAAATTAGCATTTAACTCTTCAATTATTTTTTTTTTTTCAAAATTTAAATACATAAACGAAGATTTTTTAAAAGCACAATTATTTATTATTTAATCAGTGAATGTCTCACAAAAATTGTTAATTGTTACATTTTCATTACATTAAAAGTACGAATTATAAGATATTACTTGAACTTATCACATTTTAAATAACATCACATTACATACGCGGATTGAATTACAACACATACTAAATTCTAGAAATGTTATATTAAAAAAACACGTTTACCTTTATGTTAATTTATGTTTCTTTTAAACTTGAATACCATTGTAAATTGGGTTGTCTAGATTAACATTAAAAGCTCATAGATGTGTTGTATATTAAGAGATAAAGTATGTGGCTGTTTTCACATCTTAGGTACGGGGATCTTTACTCTTGTGCTTGGTTCGTGTTAGCTGTTATTTGCATTCTTTGAAAGCAAAAATGGTATACCATCTTCACATACATATTTCATACTATATTTATGTAAAAACTCCTTCTGCATGAAGCTCTCATAAAACTAATATAATTCTCCAAATGAAAATATCCTTCTAGAACAATTTTTCAATATATATTCTCCTTTCAGGATAAATTACAAATTTAACGAAATTTGACAAGACATATACATATATAGGCAGCCAGAAAGACCTCTGGTCGATAAAGATATTTTTATACAGTGAGGATTTTATTTTATTGAACACAGCCCTATGCCAGGATAAATAAAATCCACGTTATCAACGAAATAGAAATTTTTATTAATATTTTATGAATTGGAGTGAATGAGTTCTGGATACATTTTAGTGTAACCGTAATTAAGTTATTTAAATAATTTCGATATTTATTGATTCGGTATCATTGATTTTGAGGGCGCTTATTATTAGAAAATTCCTTAGAAAATTTAGTAAATTATTAGATTTCATATAGCATAAGTGTTTACTAGATAAACATACAAACATCGGAAGAATATTAAGACTTGAATGTTAATTGTAGAATTTTCAATTAGTGGATAAAACAGGAATAGATTTTTTTCATTTCACAAAATTAATTTAAAACCATCATTAATTTGTTATTTTTAAACCTTCAGGCTTATCAATTTGTTTATTTAATTACTGCATTGTATTAATTGAATTTTTATATTATCCTTAATATGGAATTAATTTGTTGAATAATAAATGATTATTTTATCGTTGATTATTGAGGCACTTAATTTTTGAAAATCAGTAGTAACTTTTTATTAAAAAACAAATTTATTTATGATTTTCAACTTGTATGAAATAAATATGAATAAAATATTAAAAATCAACCAATAAAACACAGATTAGATTGAATAACTTTAAATTCTCGACTAGTTTCAGGTTATTAGCCCATTTTCAAGAGAATTTTCAACTTTTTATTAATTTCACTACAATTGTTTCGCTACGCTGTAGCTTCATCACCTGAAATAATTCATAAATTTTTCAAGATCTTCAAAACGCGCTTCTCCTATTTTGCTCTTCATGATCTAAATCCCATTATCTCGCTGGTGTATTTATCTTGAACCGTAATTATGCGAAGCGAAAACAAATTATTGCAGTTGATTAAATTCCCCGAATCAATTTTCTAATTTGTTGAAATTCACGCGACTCAACGAAGATTTCTTCAAAACATGGGCGCGATCGCGTTTTCCCTCAACAGGAACTAATTAGCAATCTACCCGGGCTCGTCCAGAAAAGCGAACCAGTTTCTTCTCCTTTTTTGCCGAACGTTGTTATTGTTGCTGCTTTTTTTCGAGGCTGGGGCTTACGTAACCTAATTATAATAAACGAATCGAAAATATTTATGGTAATTAAAGTGATTTGTTGAGTGGATTTATTGTGATCTCTATAAATGATTCGTTGTTTCTTTGTTTTCTTCGTTCGTTCCTAGAAATTTAAATGGGGATTTTTGTTTGTTTAGATTATTATTACTTCATTTTAATAAATTAATTAAGACGGAGGTGTGGTTTTAGTTGAATGATAAAAAAATGTCAGGTTATGCTCAGAATGTGGGCTTTCGATAAACACGCAGAATGTAAAGAAAAAAAAAAGCGATAACGATTCCTTAAGGGTGCGGTTTAGAAGAAAGAGATAGCTATACAAATATAGGCAATCACTAATTTGAGTAAGATTGTTGTTGTGATCAATGAACAATATTGTATTATACATTAAAATAATCTTAAAATAAGCAGGAATTTCATCAGATAAATTAAAAATTATTTCAATGTTTAGTTTCTGTGAAAAATTATTATGAAAAACAATGAAAATTGATCAAATTTATAGCAAATTTTAAATTAAATTTTTGCTAATAAAAACTTGTGCAATAAAAATTTAAAGGATTTCACTAAATTCTGCATTCAAATAACTTAGCGGGCATGACCTATTAATTTCATTATATCTTACAATTTTCTTTTCTAACTTGAACTAGTAAATTGATATAATACACGAAAATTAACGATTTATTTTTTATTTAGACTGATACTTTATACTTGGTAGATAAAAAATGTAAATACACATTCATATCATGAAATCCAAAAGAATAGCTCTATTTTCAAACGATTAATTTCATTTTACTATATAGCTATCTCTTTCCACTAAACCGCAACCTTAAGCACTAACTTGCTGCGTCGAAGTCCTAACAAAATTTTCTAACATTTAGTGTGTTTTTTAAAGCTCACTTTTCGTACATAACCTAATAATCGCTATGACTATTCATTCATCAGCACACCTCCGTTTCAATAAATTTATTAGAATGAAGTAATAATAATAATTCAAAAACATAGAACTTTTGGCCGTTATCGAAATAAAAATAATTAATAAATTATTTTCTCTTCAGCTACTGTAACTTTTTTTACTTATGTTACGTAAGTACTATAAAACAAATATCCATTAAAACAACTACTTCTCGGGCCTATACATAATGGACACTTGCTGTTGCATAACAATAACATATTGTATAATGCAACATTTTTTTTTTTATTTTAAAATATTTAAAGAACAAAGAAAAAATATTACGTAATATATGGCTATAGATGGCCATATATTACGTAACCTAAAATTGGTTTGTGAAGAAGAAATATATGCTGATATAAGTATAAATTACCTATAATAAATTAAAGACGCGGCAAGCGCCATCTTTCGCATAATTAAATATTACTTGATTAATCATTGGATATGTGGAAGTAGAATAATCACAAGGTTATATGACTTAGGTACACTAATCCATTACAGTTCTATCGTTACAAAAATGGTCTAAATACTCCAATCTAGTTTAATTGAAACATAATAATAATAATAATAATAATAACAATTTATTTATTTACGGAAAATTCACCATTTTACAAAAATTGTAACACTTTTTTACTATAAGTAGTAAATAGGCTATTACATATAAATAAACAGTAACTAATAACATATCTCAAAACAATTGGCTTTTCAATTACAGGCAGATTAATATTTTAGTGCAAAAATTTTTTTTAAAAATTCTGAATGTTATTTTAGATAATAATCCTCTTTCATTTGAAAACAAATACAAATGATTGATACAAAGAGTGTTTAATATACCTCTTTCAGAAATCGAATTTAACGAATTTTAACCATAAAATTAATGTAATAAAGGATATGGCTCTAATGGTTACAACTTTAATAATGGATAAATTAATAAATAAATTCCTCATCAAACAATATAATAAATACATAAACATAAGTGATAATAATAAAGTACACTATTCAAATAATTAACGTTCTACGGAAATATCTTACTTCAAATAAAATTAATTTTAGAATAACCCATCCTTTGCAATCACATAAGTTTTTTTTGGTTGAGAATTTGTTTAATGGTTTAAATTAAAAAAAATCTCAACCAAAAAAACTAAAAATATTAAATGTTTGCTTATTTAATTTATAATACATTTTTTTAGTTGAATAAAAATAATTTGGTAGTAAAAATGTAGTGTGTTTTTTTGCTAATTAAATAAACTCCATCTATTTTTGCTTCTTCTTCAATTCCAAGGTGATCGCCGCCAATGCTGGCTTTAATTATGGTGTAATTCGAAGCTGCTTACGGGCTTTAATCCGTAATGGGAGATTTTCCGCGGGACATAAACTGACCGGTTTTTGACTTCTTCTGCACGCTGCGGCTAAAAATAGCCAGCTGGACGAGTCTAGCTTTTCTAATATTGGCTCCGTAACGACGTGATTTTATTCCGTATCACGATAAATTGTTTTGTTATTACTTTGAAGTGAAGAATTTATAATATAAAAATAATTTTTTTTTATTCGGCTTTAAAAACTTTAAAAATGTTGATATATATATATATATATATATTATTAAATATAAACATAATTACAAGTATTTGAAAAAAAAAAACAGCGATGGACGAATAATAACGATAATAATAATTTGCATTCAAAGTATTTACTATTGTATTTAAAATTAGTTAGTAATGCATATAATTTTATTGCATTTTGATGTATGTCTTATATTTGTAAAAATGGTATTCCGTTAAATAAATAATAATAAAAAAACAAATCTAAAAGGGCTACATATGGAACTATTTATTTACAACATTCAAAAGGCAACAATTTTGAAAACCTTCAGTATTACGCGGAAAAGGAAGACGCCGGCGCCGAGATAACAAGATATTTAATAATAAATCTTTATTAACGGAAAATCCTTTGAACACAATTATATTACAAATAGTGTAGAAATACAAATACATAATGTAACTAACAAACATTGGCAAGAATGCAATTAACAATAAAACAATAATTAGCAGGAGCACCCAATATTTTTATAACAATTAAAAAATTACATATGAAATTTAAATTTACAAATAATTTAATTTATAACAAATAAACAATGATAATGTTTCAAAAACAATTTAATAACAATTTAATCAATTAAATAAAAGATGTGCTTCAAGCACAATGGTCTTAATGAAAGCTGATTAAGACCATACAATTACTATAACACTTACGGAAAATAACTATAAAAATCACAAAGGTATCTGTATTTGTCAATACTCATAACTTATAAGATGATTGTGTCAAAATTGAAAACAATCCAACAAAACAGTCCAATAAAAAGTCGTTAATATTAAAAGAAGTAAATTATATATATATATTCTCAAAAATAATATCGAATCGGAACTGTTGCACTTATAATAATGTACCATTTGAATTATTTTTAAATAATTTAATTTTAATTTAAATTTGAATTTTAAACTAAAATTCCGTAGAAAATAATATTGATTTTTTAATAAAATTAAAAATATTCAATTTAATAAAAATTCAATTACTAAACCTACTTTGTAGCAAACGAAACCCAAACATTCCTCCTAAATTTCAACATCCTAAATCCATTCATACATCTCATCACTCATCAACGACTGACAGACTGACATAACATAAAGACAAGGACTTCCGGCTGAAAGACCAATGGTCGATAGCCATTTAGTTCGTATTAAATCAAATATTGTATTATAGCTAATTGTATCAAAGCCTCAATAAAGATGTTATATAATAATAAAAATTCAAATTTATTTTCCTTTGATGTTACATGTCTAGCGCAATGTTCAGAATAAATATTTTGGGAATTGGAAATTATATTTTATATTCTAATTCACTAAAAAAAAATAAGTTTCGAAAACCTAAACGCGACAACCTTAAATAATATAAACCAACATTATTTGATTTGCTATTAATACAAATAGAATTCAGAAAAGGTTTTTTTTATTTTGATTTAACAACGATTTATTTCGAATTAAAATTATAGAGTGCGTCAAAGGTTGAAATATATTGTCAGTTTGTAGTTATTTAGAATTAAAATATAAATAAGCAATAAAGCACGATTGGAATTGTTTATTTTTAATAATTGTGTATCATAAATCATCGTTGTGACGGCTAAGAAAAAATATTATCTATATCCAAGGATCGGATATTTCGAAATTCAAAAAATTCAGATAATTAGATCTAACTTAGGTGTAATTACTTTTTGTTAGACGCTACAACAATGACTTATGATTCGAAAAAATCGTTGAGTATCAACAATTTCTTTCCTGTTTTCTATAGGATCACAAAATACCGTAAAAAAGAAATGGTTGTAAACTTCCTTCAAAGAGTTAATACCATATTATTTTATGAAATAAATATGAATAGATTTAAAAAAATCAACCAATAACACAAATAAAATACAGATTAGATTGAAAAATTTTAAATTCTCGTCGTTTCATTTGCATAGTTTGATATTTAATAATCTATTTATATTTATTTTATTCAATATTATTTCATTGTCTTTATTATTAATAAATAATTTTTTTTTATAAGTTATTAGCCCATTTTCATTTGTATAGTTTGATTTTTAATAAACTTTTTATATTTATTTTATTCAATATTATTTCTTTGTCTTTATTATTAATAAATAAATATTTTTTTATAAGTTAACTCGCACAACCTGATAATATTATTTTATTATTTTTATTCGAAAACATTTTTTCTAAATGGATTATAATGGATGAACCTGGCCATAAAATTTAAGCAATTGGTAGTCTTCCCTCTTAAGGGTGCGGTTTAGAAGAAAGAGATAGCTATAATAATATGGGCAATCACTAATTTGAGTTAGATTGTTGTTGTGATCAATGAACAATATTGTATTATACATTAAAATAATCTTAAAATAAGCAGGAATTTCATCAGACAAATTAAAAATTATTTTAATGTTTAGTTTCTGTGAAAAATAATTATAAAAAAAACAATGAAAATTGATCAAATTTATAGCAAATTTTAAATTAAATTTTTTACTAATTAAAACATGTGCAATGAAAATTTAAAGGATTTCACTAAATTCTGCATTCAAATAACTTAGCAGACACGACCTATTAATTTCATTATATCTTACAATTTTCTTTTCTAACTTAAACTAGTAAATTGACGTAATACACGAAAATTAACGATTTATTTTTTATTTTGAATGATACTTTATATTTGGTAGATAAAAAATATAAATACACATTCATATTATGAAATCCAAAAGAATAGCTCTATTTTCAAACGATTATTTCCATTTTACTATATAGCTATCTCTTTCCAATAAATCGCAACCTTAATTAATCAATACACATCATATAATTATTTGAGATGAATTGAATGTACCTGAAGTTAATATTAAATTTCAGCTTAAAATATAAGACAGTTTTTAATTAATCCATTAACGACCATAGTATTTTTTTGTAAATAAATGAATGTTTAAATGCCAACTAAGATACGAGCTGAAAAATTAAAAACAATCTAACTATTCAGGTTTACGATATAAACAGTGATTAAACACTTATTAAAATTAATTTTCATTAATAACGTTATTATTTGCAATAATTTTTATTGAGCGATGTATATATTTGAATTAAATAAAAATAATTTGAAAATAATTAATTGTTTGCTCTTAGCTACTGTGACATTTTTTACATAGGTACTTTAAATAAATGTTCAATAATGAACATTTGCTGTTCCATAACAATAACATATTGTAAAGTGCAACAATTTTTAAATCAAAAATATTTAATACAAAAAAAAAAACATTTTCTTGGCCAAAAGACTTCCGGCTGATGGCAAGAATATTTGTTTAAAAAATTAAGTGGGGTAAGGAATAAAGATGTAAAATACGTATATAATTATTTTCATATTCTTTTTATTTAAATTACTTAAATAACTGTGACCAAGTGAATAATTCCTTTTTCTATTATGTATATATTTGATTAATTTTTCGCGTAATACTTGATGAAACATTTTTGAAGTTTCAAAAATACAAAATAAAGCAAAATAAATTTACATAGACCAAAATTATTACGAATTTGAAGGTAATATTTATAATCAGAATGATGGGCCACTCAAAGGTTCTTCATTGTCACCCCTTTTGGCAGAGATATTTATGTCATTTCGAAAAAAATAATTATTTAAAAATAAGATATGTTAAAACATATTCTATTGGATACGTTATGTTGATTATTTTTTTATATTTGGTAAGGTTCATTAGAATTATTTACAACATATTTAAATTCAATAAATAAAAGTATCCAAATTACAACAGAAATGGAAGAAAATAATTGTTTGAACTTCTTAGATTTAACAATTTCTAAAATAAATAATAAATTAGACTTTAAAATATTCATAAAAGAAACGTTCGCTCACACCATTATTCTAGAATTCTCAAATTCTCACTATAATATTAAACATATTATCTTTCATTCTCTAATATACCGACTTATTCATATTCTCCTAAACGAAGAAAATTTCAATTTAGAATTAAATATCATAAAAAACATCCTGTCTATGTTTATGTTTTTATTCTCTTAAACGAAGAAAAATTCAATTTAGAATTAAATGTCGTAAAAAACATCCTGTCTATGTTTTTTTATGATATTTAATTCTAAATTGAAATTTTCTTCGTTTAGGAGAATATGAATGAGTCGGTGTATTAGAGAATGAAAGATAACGGATTTGGGGAAAGATTAATAGATAAAATGACCAAAAAAGAAAACAGCAAAAACTATTATTCGAATATTTTTATATACCTCATAGACTTGAACCAAAAGCCGGGCATCAAATAGACTTCATTAATAATTTATTCATAAACATTGCAAAAGTCCGTAAACTTACGAAAAATGTTGTTGAACAACAAACCAGCAGTAAATCAATGGGTTAAATGCGGAATTTACGAGATTAATTGCAACGATTGTAACTGTATTTATAAATGCCAGACGGGAAGAATTTTTAGCGACAGATTAAATGAACATAAAAAATCAGTTACAAATAAAAATATTCAACAGGTTTCGTAACATTGTTTAAATAAATGTCACTTTTTTAACGCAGATCATTTTAAAATTCTTTCCACAGGTAATAAGAGCCTTCGGTTAACCTTAAAAGAGGGATTATAGATTATTCGTAGGTTAAGTGGAAGAACAGTAACAGTTTAAGCTGACTGAACTTCGCCTACACTCATGACATTTCATTTTGTATTTTTCTCTGTGATAAATAAAGGCATTATTATTATTATTATTATTATTATTATTATTATTATTATTTAAAAAAAAACAATCAATGAAAATATATCCTTACTAATAACATTGAAGATATATAAATTTCCCCTATACCCACCTCCCTCATTAGCTAATCTATTAATCCTTTTTTCTTTGAGTATTCTCTTTTTGTACATTCCTTGATAATGGTCAATGACCGAAACTAGACGGAAGAAATAAACATATTAAGTGAAATAAATCAAGTATTTTATTCTGTATTTTTGAATCTTCAGTGATTTATTTATATACCACTGGGTGTTAATGGGTTAAATATTGTCATCATCATCATCATATAGCAGCTTGTCTCGTCCACTGTTGGCCATAAGTCTCTCTTAACATAAGCAATTTTGCTCGGCCTTGGGTATCTTGGATCCACTTTAAGGATATTCTTTTCAAATCGTCCGTCCATCGAGTCCTCCGTTTCTCTGTGCTTTGTCTCAGGGACGCCGCTCTAGTAATCCCTTCGTCCATCCATTATCTGACATTCTTGCAACGTGGCCAGCCCAGGGCCCGTATTCCTGAAATTGATTGAACGTTTCGGGCGTATGAAATCTGTCATTTGAATAGGAATTTACATGTGAATTTGACAGTTGCGTACGACCGATTTCATGCGATTGATTTCAGGAATAAGGCTCCAGTTCCGTTTTAAGTATGTGACTCTTTCAATTGCATCCGTAACTTTTGTTCTTCTACGCTGTTCTTTATTTCGGGTTTTATCTCGAAATGTCACTCCTAACATAGACCAAGCAATGGAGACTCCTCGAATTATTCTTATTTTGTTCAGAGTTTTTTGTGTGTGTTAATTTTAGTGTTTCCGAGCCATACGTCAATACCGGGAGAACGCATTGGTCAAACACCTTTCATTTGAGACAAATCGATATATGTGATTTGAATACATGTCTCAGTTTACCAAAGGCAGCCGAAGTCTTGGGTTAAACATAATCATCGAAAAAAAACAATGATCTTGAATTAATTTAAAATTTCGTTAACGAGACGAGCAATTGATTGATTCAAAATGATATAGTTTATTTAAAAATATCTTATTTAAATAGTCTTAAAATTCGATATGAATCAGTTGGGATTTTTGACGCTCAACGAAGCGCGATGAGATACTTTATCGGCATCGACTGCCTCGGTTATTAGCCAGTATTAAATATATGCATACATCTTTATTGAGACTATACAAATAATTCATAATAATAAAACATAAATAATTACAATACAGGTGTCAGTCTATCTGGGCTTTCGACTAGAGATCTTTCTGCCCTGTCATGAATTTATGATCGTCTTAAATAAAAAAATATCTGCTGAAGTTTCCTGGTGATAAATGAATTGATGAATATAGTATATAAAGAAAACGAAATTACTTTTTTATCTTACTTGGATTGACGAATAGTGACAGAAGGATGTATGTAATTTGGAGGAATATTAAGGTTACGTGGAATACTGAATTAGGATTATCAGAATTTTATTTATTTTTACTCTTATCCCGAAAGATATTCTCATTTTGTTTGTTGTCCCAATCAGGTTGATTGTTTCCACTTTTGTCTCTTTTTACCTGAACCACTACGGACTTCCCTTTAATTTATTATTGGCAGCAATTATTTATTATTTTCACTTGATTTATGTTTTATTTACTTTTTTATTTTTGTTGCAGGCTCTATGGATATAATAATACGGAAATAGATTTCTGAGTGCAGAGCTGAATCCGGCCTAAGTGTCCTTCAAGGACTAATTTTTGTATATAGGTATGTACTTTTTTCAGTATAATTGGACGGCATTATTTTATAGTAGCTTACGTCGTAATTAATTAATCATGATATTAACGCTAATCATGGCTTTAATTATAAATCGTTCTTTTATTATTAAGCCATTTGATTTTTTTTTAACCTAACGTCGTGATTAATAGAAAGAGATTGCAATATAAATGTTGGTAGTCACAATATTTTATTATGCAATCAAGTAATCTTAAAAAAGCAATAATTTCGTGAGATGAATTAAAAATAATGATTTAATGATTATGAAAAAAGCAATGATGATTGGTCATATTTATTTGAATTTGAAAATTGTGCATTGGATATTCAAGGCTTTCGATAAACTCTACATTCAAATATCAATTAATTATTAATAATTCATTTAACAAAACTATAAGTCTAAAATAAGGCCATTATCGTGTACTACGTTATTTCACTAGTTCATATTAAAATAAAAAGAAAATTTTAGATATAATGAAATTAGTGGGCAATTCTGGCGTTCCATTAAATTCTAAATAATCGTTATTTATATATTTATTTCACAAATTATTATTTAATAATGTATTGGTAATACAATAATAATAATAAATTTATTACCCAACAGGAAACAGTAGCCCAATTACAGGATAATACAAAATAATTTTACATTATAATAATAGCAAGACAAACATGAATATAAGCAATACTCTATCTGGAAGCAAAAATTGTAAATCTAAAATCAGCACAGGCGCAAATACGCGCAAATTATTGTTTACGCTTTAAATTTTCCAAATTATTATTTCAAATTGGAAGGATTGACAATTAATTCCTTATTCGGTGATTTTGAAACATCTTACAAGCATTTTCTAAATGTGATGAATACGTATGACTTAATAAAATGTTCGTCTTCCTTTAGTGGATGAAACAACGATCCTCAGTTATAGACTCGGATCGTTGACGATGCCTCATGAAATAAAGCGAAAGATGGCGCTTGCGTCGTCTTTCATTTATTATGACTTATATGATGATTCAAAATCACCGAACAAGGAATTAATCGTCCAGCCGTTCATTTTAAAATATCAACAAATTAATTATTAACTTAACATGAACACAATATATTATTTTTATTCTATTGTATTCTAATTTTTATTTTATTTTTATTTAAACATGTCATTCTTTACATTTTTATATACGTCTTATTTAATAGCAAAAAACGAGACCTTTATTGGCATCCTCTTAAATTAACAAATTTAATAGCAAATAATATTAAGTTATTACTTATTGCTCTGTAATTGGGTTTTTTGCCTGTTGTTTATTGTTATAAAGTTTATTTTTATTATTATTATTGTTATTTTATTTGCACTAAACCGAATGATGGCACAGATAAAACATTAAACAATTGATTGATATATCAAAACTAGTCTTGGACAAAATGGAATAAAATTAGTAATCGAGTATTTCTAAATAAATAAAATTAATGAGAAACAATGAATTGATGTTTTTCAATAAATAGGGAAGATAAGGGCAGAAAGACCCAGGTCGATAGCCCAGACAGACTAACACTTTATTTATTTGTGTTAAGTAAATATAAATGTATGTATAAGCTTATGTATTGTTGCTTGAATAAAGATGTTTTTATATATAGGGAAGAGTTACTAATATTAATAGAATATGTTGCATTAATAAAATTGTCATGTACTTAATTTTGTTGTAACAAAAAAGATCGATGGGATCAAAACACACGTGAAAGTAATTGCGCACCCTAAGCGGGTAATGATTTCGCCACTTTGGCACTGACTTTAAACTGTGCTTTAAATTACGAAATTAAATGCGCAAATATCAATGCAAATTAATTTATTTAATGTTCTGTAGCGTTGCGATAAACCACCACAAATTATTTGGTAATAATATAACAAAAACGATTAATTTGATTTATAGCTAATAAAGAGCTGCAGAATTATCAATTGCAACAAAGTATAACAAACCAACTGCCTCAAGCAACAACCAACGAAACCCCCCTACATTTTATTTATTTATTAACTTTTAACATTGTGACGCTGATTATAATTATTTTTTGCATCATTACCACACGAAAGTACGAATTAAATCCATAAATGGCAAGGCTCTTATCCATGCAATGAATAATCACATTGATTACCATTACCACCGGAATTGTTCTTGGATAATAATTGCACACACGCATAGGCTCGAATTCATACACAGGACATTCTGTGTGTGTGTACAGCGTTCGTTACATAACCTCAAATTATCCTCGGCATCGAAAGCAATTAACGTCGCTTTTTATGATGATACGGAATTACGTTTTCTGTACGTGTGTGTAATGTGTGATCGATTGAATAACACACACCATTCAATGGTTTTGTTATTTCTTTTTTTTTTGCACTTTTTAATGGTTTATTAATTATCGAAAAATGTTTGTGACGTTAATGAGAATCAAACAAGTAAAGGGAAAATTAAACAAATAAAATTAAATATTATTTCTTTGATAACACTACAAATATCTTTATTCATACAATTACATTTTTACAAACATTGAGTATATACATTAAAAAAGGTTTTTCTGTCCTGGACTATCGACCGGAGGTCTTTCTGCCCTAATACTACATTATGTAATTCAATGTCCGGCGTGGGTATTTGCCCGGGAAGTAGTTGTTTTAATATGCATTTGTTTAACGTACTTACGTAGGTAAGTCAATGGTCACAGAGCTAAATGTGGAAATAATTTATTAATTATTTTCAAATCATTTTTTTATTTAATATATTTAAATAACTGTGACCAAGTGAATGAATGCTGTTTTCTATTTAAATTATTAATATTTTTTTAATTTTATTTACAGAATTTCAATTACAGCTGTGCAATACACATTAATCTTATGGCCAGTTATTCTAAAACTAAACTAAAAATAAATTCCAAATAATAAATAAAAAAAAATGGAAAATAATTTACGCAAAAAGATCTAAAGACGGTTAAAAATCAAATGTTGACTGCTCTAACGAAATAATTTCCTGAGATCAACGCGGCTAATATTACAAAAATCAGTGTTGAACTTAATACAGTTATTGACGATTCTAGCCAAGCTATAGTTTCTGCAGTAATCGGTTCTGCAATATGGTACATGAAAAAGATCGAAGGAGCACAAAATTTTAGTAGGGGAATGAATTTAATTTCATTAAGTAAATAGGAACAATTTATTTTCCCGTTAATCAAATTATAGCCCAGTATTACATCAGCATTTCTCCGTCTCTGCTCCACTGTGTCCATATTTAGAATTTGGAGTACATTCATGTAAGAACCGATTAAACCAAAGTTGAATGAAACAAACTTTACAAATTTTGTTAAAACCCTCTCAACTATATCTGATTGGCAATAGGGATTCCAAATAGTGCAACAATATTCAAGATTGGAGTGGACAAGTTTGACATATAACATTTTAAGAGTATTAATGTTGAAAATATGTTCACTATTTCTTTTTAGGAACCCTAGTGCATAGCAAGTCTTAGAAATTACAAGTGTGTTTGCTGAAGTTCCAATTATATGTCAGTAATACTCCCTAGTATTTTATTAATATCTCCCATAATAAAAATATTATCTCTACCAGAAAAAAGTCCAGTGCTACAATTCACAAATTTATATCTCCACTTCACTATTAGACAAGAGTAAGACATTGCACTAGTTAATCAAATAATAAATTAAATAAAAGAGATTTGAAATTAATTAATAAATTATTTCCACAATTAGCTCCGATAATACTCAAAATGTATTTTTTTCATTAATATTTAATTTTATTTTGTTATTGTAATGGATTTGAATTTAAATGTTATGTTTAGTTTTTTGTCTTCGATGCATCAAACAATTTTTAGAATAAAGTTGGGTTATTTTTACGAATGAATGTTGATATGGTTGAGGCTGTTATTTGATGAAACGCCATTATAACTGATTTTACAAGTAAAACACTGGATTGTTGTTAAGTTTCATAAATTTATCAAAGAAAACACTCTTACAATTGTTGGTAAAAATAACAAATAAAACATTGAATTGTTTTTAAATTTCAATTATTACATCATCTGCTTGGTGATGATACTGTGTATTGACAGTATTTTCACCAAGCAGATGATGTAATAATTGAAACTTAAAAACAATTCAGTGTTTTATTTGTAAAATTATTTACAATGCATTTTTACTTCATATGTTCGCTGTACTAAAATAATACGCAAAATCGGGATTATTCCGTAGAGAAAATGTTAAATTTAACGTGTACGCTATTAATTAATTTCAAATTGTATGAATATATATCAGTAGTTAATTATATTAGCAGCTTACACTGTGAGAATATAATTAACGTACTCGTTAAACATAACATTTCCTTATGTTATGTTTAGCCCCGAATATTTAGTATCCCCTAGAAATAGGGGGTTAACATCGCCGAGTGTGTAAAGGTCTTGCTCTTGAGGCAAAAACTACGGGTTTGAGTCCCGAATTTGTATGAAAGAGAAATTTCATGGATGTACTGATAATTAATATTAAACAGCAGTGACTGGTCGAAAGGGCCTAGTAGCCAAGGCCATATCCTTAAATCATACCCTTATATCCGCTAGAAATATAATTATTAACCCACGCAATAAGAATTAACAATACCTAACCGGTTTAATATTTTCAACAACATCTAAGATTTTACCTTACACATTTTCTGATTATCAGAATTTAAAATACATTCGCCGAAATGTCAGTCAGGTAACGGATTCCAACCGCAATATCCGGATCGTCGTTCTGAAAACGTAAATAACAATACGGGGATTAAAAAAATCATAACAACAAAACGGTGCTTTCGGTGTCAATAATCAAAAATGGATTATCATTGCGGTGCGGCTGCAAATCAAAAAATAATTACGCCGGCAGCGAACTGCAAAGTTCAAACCACACAATTCAGAATGAGGCAGAAAGAAAACATGAAAATAATAATAAAATAAATACTTGACCTATCCTAATTCAATTGAACGCATGCTTGAACCGCGTGATTTTGTTGATGTTTTCAATTTGGTTTGTGAATTTTTGTTGCAATATTAAAAATATAATTAACTTGTTAATTGTTGAGGCTTCTACTTTGTTATACATTGTAATTCAATTTTAATAAATGAAACACTTTTTTACTTTGTTTGTATAACACGGATTGATTTTTGTTTTTGTTTTGATAATGACACGTTAAGGTTGTCGAAACTATAGTCAACAATAAAATCAATCCGAGTTATACAAAGTAAAAAAGTGTTTCATTTATTAAAATTGAAAAATATAATTAATTGGTAAAACCCTTTTTTTTTAAATTTTGTGTAATAGAATTTTATATTTAATTATTACAGTTCTAACAATGTACACATCTTTAATTTAGAAAAGCATTTGTTCAGAATTCGCTCAATCAGAAGTATTTTCATTAGATCGTATAGTAAGAAGTTTTAGGGTGCCTGATTTTTATTAGCGCTCTTTGGACTGACCTTTCGGTTACTTAGAAATTTTAAAGGGTGGAAAAATATGGAAAAGAATAGTAACTTATTCAAATAAAGCACAGTATATTATCTTATAGATGTAGACATATGTTTCTTGGTATATCTCTTGGTTTCAGTACTTTAGAATTAAAATACTGAAACTGACTTTAGAGATTTCTAAAATCCGCATGATTCTTGATTTTTCCTTAAATCAAACTCCAAAAGTGGAGTGGTTTTTAAATTATATGTTTTTAATTTTATGACTCTAACATATTTATAGATTAGGGATAGAGAGATGGGGTGGTTATTTATAAATATAAGATCTACCGGAATATTCTGTCCGTTTTTTTTATGAAACAAAATATAAAGTGTTCTTAACGTTAACGTTAACTTTACTAAATAATATAATTGCTATTATTATTAATCCCTTCTAGCTAGCGTGACGGCAATTTATATATCTCATTGTTGAAACATGTTTCATTATTTGATGCGAAAAATTGAACCAGTATTTAATTACTCCTCAATGTTTGAATCTTTTGCACATCAAAAAAATTTTTAAGGATAAAAACAAATGATAGTCGCAGGATATCCGGGGAATACAATGGATGAGATAGAATTTCTCAGCCTAATCCTGCATTTTTGACGAGTCTCCAAAGCAGCATGTGGCCTAGCATTATCATAATGCATTATCATGTACTGATTGCCGGCCAATGTTCAAATGTTTAATAAGAAGAACTTCAACTTTTGGACCACTGTATATAAATTATCCAAATATGTGTAAATTATGTCTAACAAACCCTTTTAGAAGGTTGGAGGTTGGATTACTAAGGCATCATGAACATAGAGGGCGGGATTACCGAATTTATTGAAGTATTACATAGGGATAAAGAATTGGGCAAGTAGTTAGGTTAGGTTAGGTTAGGTTAGGTTATGTTTCAATGGCAACAGTACTAAGATTGTTCACTTACGCCTTTAGGGCCCATTATGATACTATAGAAATATAGATCCTTCCTCCTATACAACCCAATTCGATCACCTAATGAACTTGATCAGGTCATTCGCCTTTCATTTGCATAGTGCAAACCGAGGTACTTAATTCTTTTTCCCTCAAGAACAGGTCATTGTCCTAAATAATGGAGTACTGGGTCAAGTTGTTACATAATAGATGGAAGTTGACGCAAGCGCCATCTATTTCTTAATAATGAATCTTAAATTAATGGTGGTTAAACATTTTATTAAAAGTTACATATTTTGATATAGAGAGATCGTTCATTTATGTAATTATCTAAGAAATTTAAAAGATGAAAACTTAAGAGAATCACTCTTAAACAGCAGACCTCGGTGTCAAATGAAGTCTACAGCGTTTTTTATATCAAGAAACATTATTGCTGATTTTTTTAATATTAAAATTTGCTATTTTTGGAGGTTTTTCGGTCATAAAAAATTTATTATTAGAGATAGAACAAAACTGTCAACGGCAAAGTTGTAGATTTAATTGAATTGCTTTCATTTCAAATATAATTAACGAATCGAGATTTTTAGCAAATGGAGTAATCTACCAATTATATTGTAGATACGATTTAAGATCACAACGCTAAAGTGGCAAAATCAGAACCCGCTTGGGGCACGCAACGACATTCATGTGTTTTAATATGTCAATTATTTTGAATAGCGATTGCACAATTCGCTAATTTGATTTTAATTTCTGCGTTTCTTTGATACTTTCATTTGTTTCATTATTTGATTTAGTTCAGTTTTATTGAATTATATGATGTGTATGATAAATTAATAAATAATTTGTTAATATTTCAAGTTGAAAGAAAACTTATGAAAAATTAACTCCTTATAAGTTGACCCACATCCTGGCGCAAGACACATTTTAAGCATGATCCTAATCAAACAGAAGTTCTCTGGAAGTGATATCTATAAAAATTTAGGAAATTAAAAGCGTAAACAAATGATTTCCGCGTTTATAACCACAATTGCCACAATACATAGATTCGTTCAGCCGCCTTCATCAATAGAATCATTAGAATACGAGACAAAAGGCGTCTGTCTTATTGAATGAATACATGTTGAATTATCGCCGTCACTGATTTTGAAAATGTGGTTTCGAGATAATAATGTATGCAGGTCGAATTTTCGTAAAAAAATGTGATTAGAGAATGATATGAATAAATGATAATGAATAGATTAATCTATGTATGAAAATGTTTATTTATGATGATTATATGTCAGAGGATGCTTCTGAGGTTAATTCAGTGATGGTGGAATGGGGAAATTTAAATTTGGGGAAGGTGTTGGGGGTTCTCTGTATGTAAAGGTGGTTTATAAGTTCATGGTTAGTGGATCAGGATGCAAATTAATGCGCTAGATGGATAATTCTGGTTTCTATAGGAGTAATTTGTGTTTTCTCATAAAGAAGGTTGTTGGAGGGATTGTGAAGGGGGTTATTGGGATGTCTGATTTTTGTCAGAGCTACCTGTAAATTTTTGAAATATTTTATTGATTTTTGCAATTTGGCTTCATTCAATAGTAAAATTATTGTTAAAAGTAAATTAAACGGTACGTTTAAAGATATATCTATAAAAATTACTTATTATTATTATTAATGAAATAAATATCGTATTTCTCAGTTATTTTGTTTATTTCAGTTATAGAAATAATTTCTGTTATTTGAATCCCAAAGGTGTGTTTTGTATTCGCTTGTTATGATTTATGCTGGTGGAATAAAACTACTGGAGCAAAAGTAACTTTCTCTTGAGCGGTGAAATGAACTGCAAAAAATGGTCGTTATGCGGTGTGCAGTTTTCTTTTTCGATTCTGGAACAACAAAGTATTATATGAGTGTTATCCACGAAGAAATTGCAAATATTCAAACTAATTTACGATGCAGAAATTATATAATTTTCTTGTAATCGCGTTTAACCAATTGATTATTGATTGTGGTTGTAAAGAAAGTTTAAAAATAATGCAAAATATGCATAAACATTTTCTAATCAAAGTGGAAGATTAAATAATATTTAAATTGAAATTGTAATTATTATGTTGTTTTTATGTTGATGATTCAAGTGTTGCCATTAATGCAAAAAATAAATAATACTCCAAGATGATTTAATTAACTTCTCCCTTTCTACGTGGTGAAACATTTTTGAACTAATTATGGTATATTTTAATTAAAACACTTGGTTTGTTTCATTGTTTTTTTTTTATATATTTGCTTCGACTTGTTTCGACCTTTATCATCTTTAAGGGGGTGAAGATGACTAAACCAGTCATAGTCGGAGCAAATATAAAATAATTAAAAAACAGCGTTTTAATTAAAATATATCATAATATCATGATTTCATTTCATCATTTCATGACTTTAGTGATCACGACGAGTAAATTCAATTTACAAGACAATGGACGACATTAGCGATCAAAACCTTTTTGACACAGCAACTGACAAGGACAGACGCCTACAAAATCTGGCGGAAAGACCAACGGGCGATAGCCAATTGGCAGAAGAATTTATTTTTATGTTAGTTATTTATTGTATTTATTTATTATTATTACTTTGTTAAAAATAATCTGCCAATAAAGATTTAAAGATTTATATATATATATATATACCATAATAATCCAATATCCAATCCAATATTTCATACGGGAATTTTTTAGTATAATCTGGATTGAATTTACCTCGCGGTTCGAATTGGGGTCTATTAAGATTCCAATTAAAATTGAAGTTACAAGAATTTTTAAGTTGAACATTGATTTATTAGGCTGTTTTCATGCCTTGTGGAACTTCTTGTTAGTGGAAAAGGAAGGAGATAAATGGTGCTTAATTTTAAATGTGAGAGATCAATTTGGAAGAAATCATTGTAAAATGAAGAGAAGGTCTCTGTTAGACTACAACTCCATTCTATTCACGACTTCTCCTAATCGTAAGCTTCATAATATAGCAGTCAGCGAACGTGTATTCCTCAGATCTCCTACCAAAATCCGACTTCCACTTAATTCGCTTCACAATCCATCAAACACCCTCCTCTATAACAGGACCAAAGTTAATCCAGTCAATGAACGCATCCTTTATCTATCCAAAAGATTCTCCCAAAACGAACTCAATTTCGAAATTCTCTCCCATTTCTGCATTCCCCCGACAAAACGCCGCTAATCCCAAATGCATAAAACCTACACAAACTGTGTTCCAACTCACCAATCACTATAATCACATCTAACTATCACCTTAAACACTATTTTTTTTCTTTTCTTATCCATAAATCACTATCGCCTCTCATTAAGCCCATAAGCTTTATAAATTTGGTCATATTGAAAAAAAAAAAACAGACTTTATGTCTTGCTTTTAAAATCATATAATTGTACTAGAGAAGAAGAAATATACCTAATATACACGTTAGGTTACGTTGTAGAGGCAACCATTGGCTCACTAGGCTATTGAAAGCCTTTAGTACATCAACTCTACAAATTATGTATCAAAAAGAGTTCAATATGTACCGAGTGTGATCAATCTTAACCGTGCATAATTAGCAACACGTAAAAATCGTACCCTACCCAGAGAAATCCATTTAAACGATCAAACATGTAGGGATTATTTTCATGTTTGATCGTTTAAAAGGATTTCTCTGGGTAGAGGTACGATTTTTACATCACATACAACATTTTTTTAGGTAAACTCAAAAGATTATTGAAACAATGCTTATATCCTTTTATTCGCTAATCTCTTAGCTACATTATCCAATTTATTTAGTTCAAAAATTTCAAAGGGTCATTAAATAAAATGACGCTGAAGATGGCCATGCAGGGTGTGCACAGATAGGCGGTTGGACCTGGTTCAGGCAACTGGTGGTCTGATACAGACAAGACCAAAAATTTAGTAGAATATGTGAGCGTAGCTATAATCGAAACTACGGTAAATTATAATAAAATAGTTTATTTTAAAGAAAATGGCGGTAGAAAGGCTACTGGTCGATAAAACCTTGATAAAATATGTACTACTAAATAAATTCTAATATACGATGATTTCTAAAAAATTATTTTCATTGAAGATAAATAGGGTAGGAATATTAAGTAGGTAACATTTAAAGAGGCTTTTTGGATGTTAATGAATAAAGTTGCAGAGGATTTATCTTTGAGATGGGATTTAAAATGGACGTGAGGATTGCAAGTGTAAGACTGGTAGACTGCTTGAGAAGAAATGAAATCCAAATTAAAAGGTAATTAAAAATGTGATCAGAAATTAGTTAGAGAATTTTATTTTTAAGAAAAGTTTTATATAATTTTCCGAGGACTGGAACGAGTATTATTAGACGGTAGCTATATTTTTTTAGTGTATATCTTATGATAGATATTTAAGAATGCGTCCATGTCCACGTCCAGGTGTAGTGTTTCTTCTGTGTTTCCTTCTTTATAACATTGTTCAAGATAAGTTTAAGGTATCGTCATAGATGGTTATCGTCCTCGGGTCCATCACGAATGTCTGTATAAATTGGAATTAAGTGAACTTGAAGTACTGGATGGAGATTTGATATGACATATCGGTGTGGTATAGTTGATAAAGCACTCGGCTAGAAATCAAGGGATATAAATTTATATCAAATCGGAGATATTTATTTGCCACTTCTATTTAATTAATTTAAATTACATCTCAATATGTACATTGACATTTCTTCAATTCATAGATATAAATAGATAGGAAACAGTATTCATTTGTTTAACGTACTTACGTAGGTAAGTCAATGGTCACAGAGCTAAATGTGGAAATAATGTATTAATTATTTTCAAATTATTTTTATTTAATAGATATAAATAGAATTTAAAAGGTATATCAATTTAATTAAGATATTTGTTAGTCTCAAAATCTCAGATTTATAAATATTTTTAAAAATAATGTTTATTTGTTAAACTTCAGTTACGTTAATTTGTTAATTTTTATTCACTCTTTAAGTGGAATGTAAGAATTGTTTATTTATATGCTGACTGGTGCCTTCGGTTTTGATAAGACCGTATATTTGAAGTACTCCTTGTACAAGTCTTCGATATGTTTGAATAACAACTGGTCGAAGTTTATGTAGTGTTTAATTATGCAAATCTTGTTAAAATAATCAGCATTTTTTTGGCAATTGTGTCGATGTTCACAGTAGTTTCGTTGGTGTCGACTTCTGTAATTTATCGAAATTCGTCGGAGTCTCTATATTTTGAATATTATTTTTAATTGCATCTAAAATGTCTTACCTTTAAGGTTATATTTCTCTGACAACTTAAACAAACGGGTAGTGTACTCTTAACTTTGAAAAACTAGAGAAGCTTTAGAATTTTACAGCATACACTTACCGTATCATTCATACATTTCAATTTTTCTCTTATAAAAATGTTTCTCTTCAGCTTCGTCATTATATTTTTTAAAAAAGTTTTATATAATTTTCTGAGGACTGGAACGAGTATTATTAGACGGTAGCTATATTTTTTAGTGGATATGTTATGATAGATATTTAAGAATGCGTCCATGTCCATGTCCACGTCCAGGTCCAGGTCCAGGTGTAGTGATTATTTTTGTGTTTTCATCTTTATAACAATGTCCAAGATAAGTTTAAGGTATCATCATAGATGGTAGATGGTATACCAAAAATCCATTTTGTATAAAAAACAGCACCATTAATAAATTAAATAACAAATCGAAATAATTTTCTTATAATTTAATTTGTTAATGAAATGACTAGTAAATTTGATGTTCGTCCGATCAATAAGAATTAATTTAATTATATTTTCTTGATAATCAATCGAGTAGTGCGTCGAATGTTCCTCAGGGCTTTGAATTCCCTTGCGCTCATTTGGAAACTCTCAATTCTTAAGATGTTCCCCTGGGATAATCAATTAATCGGATGTTCCTCATGGCTTAAACTCGGTCCCTTGTGCTCACTTGGAAACGCAATTCTTTTTTCAGTCAGTCTTTATCTATAGTTAAGTATACCTTTGTTTATACTCACAAAAAATCGATGCTGCTACACAATACTTAATCAAAAAAAGTATTTATAACTCATCGGGGGAAATTGAATGATTTGCATGGAATCATTAAAATATAACTTTATTCTTTGAGAACTCAAATTCAACTGCTCGAGAGCGCAAACACCTGGCGCTGCGAGCGATAAGATTAATACAAAAAAAAAACTATATACAAAAGAGCGTGAAATAATTCAAAATGAATAGTACATAACACATAAATATCAACATCTATAATTAATTTAATAACACGTCAAATTTTATTTAATATATTTTTTTTTTGTAATCAATTGAGTAGTAGATTGGATGTTCCTCTAGGCAAATAAAATTATTATTTTTTTTTTTTGAGTAGTTGATTCGAAGTTCCTCAGGGCTTGAAATCGGTCCCTTGCACTCATTTGAAAACTCTCTGTTCCTCTATTTGTTTCTTTTCAGTTCCGCGTTTATTTAGGTAGGTATACCTTTGCTTCTATTCACAAAAAAATCCATGGTACCTAAAAAAACACAATTAATAAATTACGTTAAATAACAAGTAGAATTTATTTTATTCGAAATATGTATATATATATATATGTATATATATATATATGTATGTATATATATATTTGATAATTGAGTAGTGGATTCGATGTTCATCTGAACAAGTAGATTTTTTTGTAGTCAATTGACTAGTGAATTCGACGTTCCTCAGGGTTCGAAATCAGTCATTTGCGTTCACTTGACAACTGTGCGAATAAATAGTCTCGCGATATTTACGCACACACACGTCCGCATATATTTTTCTGAATAGCCATTAAAATAAATACATAAAAACGTGACCAATCCAAGCCCGAAACCCACACGGTCGTTGATAAACCATTGTAAAAACAAAATCGCAGCGATAACGGAAAGCATCACGTGGAAACGCAACAGCGAACTCGGAAAGCGTGGAAAATACAAAAGGAAAATGATTCCCACATTCAGTCGTGATCCGCACCCGCGTTTTTAAACGACAATATTTTCAGTATTGAAAATTTAATATCTGTTAATTAATACGTTCTCTTTATATCTTTGTGTGATTATAAGAATTATATTTTATACAGTAATATATTAAATTATGTGATATTTTCGTTTTGTTTACATAATATTAATAAGCAATTGTATTATAAACATCTCTAATAAAACAAAATCGGTAAATAAAAAAATGAAATTATTTATTTAAGAAATGTTTTAATTGCATAATTTCATTTATTTTTTCACGAGATTTTACTTTTTAACAAAAATGTATAATATAATTGCTTATTGGTTAATTAATATAATGAAAAGAAAAAAGAACAAAACGAAGAAAAAAAAAAAAACATTAATTGTGTATAATTTAAAGAAATTGTGATATCAGTGATAAAAAGACTTACATTTTTTTCAATGCTGTTAAATTTTAATTATTATTTTCAAAAACATTTATTATTAGCCACCAAAAATTTTAATTTATAAATGAAATCGTATGTATAATTAATACAAATTAAAAAAAAATTCTTAAATTATTTGGTTCGTTTTGAATCATTGTTTTTTTAAAAGATTATTGAATTGATATTTTAAATCGACCTCTGGTCGATATCCAATTCCAAAACAAAATAATCGTATTTTATGTATAATATCACAATCATATAATGTAAATATTTCTGTTACTGTTGTGGAGTAAAGATATATTATTAAATTAATAATTAAAAATATATTTTTTTTAAATTGAATTTAAAAATGTTAATGTTTAAAAAATGGTTGGAAATTAAAATTAATGATTCATGTCCTTAAAAGATCATTAAAATTAATTATTGTTTTAATCTTTAAAAAAACAATTATTATTAAAAAATCTTTGGAAATTATAATGAATTATTTAATTTTATTGTTTAATTAATATTTATTATTATTTTATTTATTTGCGGAAATCTTTAATCTGCATAGATGCAATATAAATATATTATGAAAATACGACAAAAGACAGAGCATAATGTATATTTATAAACAAATGGCAATATAGAAATATCACAAAGAAAACTAACTGCATCAATTTCTGTATAATCAGGTGAGGACATTTTTTGTTTTCTTATTAAACCATTCGGGTTTATATATATATACTTTTGCATTGTCATATCTGAATTTATTGTTGTTAAAGGTATTAATAAACCTTCATTTAAATATATGAACATCTTGTAAAAATGTGTTTACCGTATTATACTTATTTTTATAATATTATATTTTTTAAAAATTGAAAAATAAGTGATTAATTTTACTTTATAAAGATTTTTTAAACACAAAAATTTATTTAAGAATTTTCGATTACTTTGTATTAATTAGTTACGATTTTATTCCTATATTAAAAATTTGGGTACCTCATAAAAATATATAATTCTGATTTAGTAATTTTTGATTAATGCCGAATTAATCTTTGCAGCTTTGTGTAAAAGGCGTTTCAGTTAATAACTAAATAAATGATTTCTTTTCTACATTAAGTATTACATTAATATTATAAACATCTATAATTTAATTATCATTAATAATTTTAA
This sequence comes from Philonthus spinipes, assembly GCA_963082785.1. Taxonomy (NCBI): domain Eukaryota; kingdom Metazoa; phylum Arthropoda; class Insecta; order Coleoptera; family Staphylinidae; genus Philonthus; species Philonthus spinipes. Next base: position 14,543,689 of record OY720309.1, on the reverse strand, counting down.
ATATATTAAAAAAACTCAATTAATTCTAATACGAAATAATAATAAAAAAATTAAAATACGTGTATCAGTTACCTAATATCCAGCAAATTAAGTGTGTTTGTATGTTTTCTTTTGTGCAAATTATTATTGTGTGCAAAACCAGGGACAATCGACGCTAAGATCTTTCCGTATCGTGCGCGATCGCGATTTATTGTTACAATTCTGCGTCCTTGTTGAGGAAGTGTGGAAGTGCATAATCAGCATCTCATCTTGTTTTTCTCCTTTTCATTAGTGCATGAGCGCACCTACCGATCACTTCGTAGTTAAATCCCCTCAATCCTGCATTTTGTTTACCTTAATAACATTCGTGAGAAAATTAATATAAAACAGTTCCGTTATGATTTTGGTTTAGTTAAAGTAATTAATTAAAATGAAGTTAATACAAAACTAATAGAAACTTTAGTTCGTTTAAATTAAGCAAACAGTTAAAATAATGAAATAAAAGTCAAAAGTGTCGATTGATTGTTGACAAGTAACCTTTACATTTTAAAAATATTTTTTATATTACTCTCATTATTGTTTATTAAAAAAAACTTATCAATAAAGATATATATATATATATATTATTGTTGTGAAATAAAGAACATATGATTCTTTTAATATAATTTATAAATTTAGATTTACCCGACGCCCTAAGGGGCAACAAGGGATAGCAGAAAAAGAAGAAATTTTGATCATTTTATAGATATAAATACTCTTATAATTTGATTCAGAACATAAAGATCATTTTGATAAATACTTGTAATTAAAAGTACTAATCAAATTATTAAAATGCAATTGTAATTCTTTGTGTTAAAAGAAGTAATTATTATTGAAAATATTTGTTACTTTAATAGACAAAATATGGAAATCCCGCGATATCTCTAAATTCGTCATCGTCAAATTTTGAAGCTCATCAAAATAATTCATGTAAGATAATAATTAATTTAAAAATAATTCCCTTTTTTAAACAGTCTAAAAGTTGCATTTTTTATTTTTATTTTTTTAAGTGGCCATCACTATTTATCCAAACATTAGATGAATGGTGGTTGAAATTTTTATTAAATTATTATTTTTTTATTTATAATAATTTATTTTTGTACTATTTTTTATTATTATATTGGATTGGTATATATCCAATCTTTAATAACAATTAAGTTTATAAGAACATAACGATAATTGATTAAGTAAATTACACAAAAAATAAATAATTGTTAAATGGCTATCAACTATAAGCCTTTCTGTTTTTTTATAATCTAGTATTGTAACAGAAATTCAATTTTGAAGCTAATCAAACTAATTCGCGTAAGATAAAAAATATTAGAAAGACCGAAGGTCGCAGTTTAACTGCGATATAAATATTACTGCAAGGCAATTTGGCATAGACAAAAACAGGACTTAAATGTTACTGTTTTCAAGACATTTTACATGTAAACGAGTCGAATGCGTTTTTTTTTTACGGTCGATAGCAATATTTTGAGGCTTAAAAATTTGCAAATTATTATAATAACGTAAATATTGTGATTTAATCAGAAATAAAGGTTTTTTTAATATACATAATTTTTAAATAAAAAAATCTTTATTTGTTTGTCTGAAAGTTTCAGATTAATAAATATTTTTTTAAAAATAGTGTTTATTTCTTAAACTTGAGTTACGCCAAGATGTTAAATATAACATGACATTACATTATTATTATTTTTTTTTACTCTTTAAGTGGAATGTAAGGATTGTTTAGTTATCCAATTATAATTACAATTTATTAAAGAAATTAAATTGAATTAAATAGTCAACAGATTTAAGCCTAATTAGAAAGGATATTATAAAAGAATAAAAAATAAATAAAATAAGGAATCCGATACATGAAAGGGTATAAGTATTCGAGAAGAAATTATCTGTTTCTTCGTAAGATTAAGAAGAATTAATTAAGAAAATAATACATAACGGAATTGTTTTTAAGGATTAATTCAAAATTGACTTATTAAAAAAAAGACTAAATTAATTAGGTAACGACCACCATTTTTTTACATCCACTCATAATAAACTATGCAATAACAATACAAAAAAAAAATAATTGCAAAAATTCTCATCGTTTCCTTTATCACAATTGTTCACTCAACTGGCTTATTTATCGTAAACAACTTCCTCGCCGATTATTGAACAGAATCCCATAAATCCCACCTGTTGATCACCTAGGCGTTTCATTTAACCCGTTCCTCCGTTGCAGTGCGATTCGGTTTCACACTTTGATTGGAAGTTGTGCTTCTTTAATTCAGCAGACGCGGTTTTAATCATCGTTATCTTGCACTTGTGGCATGTCTTGATTGTTCGCGTGCCGATTTTTCCGTGTTCGTGCGTCGCGCCGCTTTTGTGATTACGGTTAAGTTAACCTGTTGCCGTTAATGATGGAGAATAAACAAACTGATTTCCAGAGCATTTATGCCGCGACGAAGCCTAGGCGTATGTCCATTAGGAGTTTTTACTGGGTGGGTAGATTTACTGTTTGTTTCTTTCTGTTTATGTAGGTTTGGAAGGAAAAATAAAATTCAATTATTATTTTTTAAAAGATTAAAAAATCTTAATCTTAAAAAAACATACAATTGTTTTGTGTGTTCGCTTTAATGTAATTAATGAAATATGATTTAATTTCTAAAATTAGTTGTATATTAAAGCTATAAAAAGTAAAGTTTAATAATAATAATAGTTTATTTAACGGATAATTCCTCCACATTTTAATACATAAAGTATTAAAAAAAGTTCAATTTCACCAATTTTCAGATGAGAAAATCATAAAACTTTTATAAAATCATTTAATTCCAAATTTTATCAGTGCATAAAAATTGAAAGGATATATTTAAAATTATTAAATAAAAAAGTAAGAAAGTTCGATTTCACCAATTTTCAGATGAGAAATCACAAAACTTTTATAAAATCATTTAATTTCAAATTGCATTTAAGAAATTATTGTGAATTATTAATGCAAAATCATTAATAATTTTTAATATATTTCTTTTATTTTTATGCATTAAAAAATTTGATTAATTTGAAAATGATTTTAAACGATTATTTCTTTTAAGAAAAAGTGATTTTTCTCATCTGAGACTTGATAAAACACATTGCAGGTATCATTAAAATTTTAAATACACTCTTTCTAATTTTATGCATTAATAAAAAAATAATTTGGATTAATTTAAATTTAAATAATTTTATAAAAGTTGTTTTCTTTTTCAAAAATGATTTTTTCATTTGATATTTAGTGAATTATATTTCAAGTATCATTAATAATTTTAAATATATTATATTTATTTACACGTTAGATAATTTAGATGTTATACAAATATTTTTTGTTTAAAAAAAAACCTCATATGGCACTTGATGAAACATTTATTAAAAATATTCTCTCTTATTGCATTGGAAAAAGGTAATTTAAATTAATTTGAAGTTAAAGATTATTTTTATTATGTATTTTGTCGTAATTTGTGATTGGTAATTTTTTTATACATATGTTTCGTAATGTTTTTAGTGAGTCACACTTTTTTTGTAAAATTTTTAATATGTAATTTGGAAATGGAGATTCCGTTAATAAATTGAATTTAAATTGAAAAATGATTTTATTAAAAAATGACTCTCATCAGGACACTTGCTGATGCATCTTGCAAGTATAAATAATATTTATAAATATATTTTATGAATTTTTGTGCATTTCAATAAAAATGGTTACACTAATTTCAAATTAAATGATTTTATAAAAGGTTTTTTTTTTCAAAAATTATTTTGTCATCGCGTTTTTGGTTAAAAATAATACATAATTACCTTATGGTTATTAATAAAACAGTTAGTAGTGTTTGTTTACTTAATTTATTATAAAAAAATCAACTCGAATTATATTTTATTTATTAACAAAAAATGCAATAAATTATTACAAATTATACATAATAACAAAAATTGACAAGCATTCAACTATCATTAAGTCAATGAATAAAGAAGATGGTAAATACAAAACTTCAATAAATACAATATTAACAAAAAAATACATATTATTTAAATAATTAAAGTCTCCACAACCAACAACCAACATAAAGAAGATTAAAAAATACATACATATAATAATTTATCTATCAATATCAGATAGGATAATACGGTGGAAACTAGATTTAAACGGAAATGTAAAAGGGGCAAATAATTAAAAATCGGAATTAGTTTGTAATTGATTTGGATTTGTGGAACTATTGTTTTTAGTTTGTTGTTATTGCGATTTTTTCTTGTTAAATAAAAAGAATTTAGTATGGAACAGTATATAAAACTATATATGGAATCATTTCATTTCATACAAATTAGCTGACCAATAATTAATGATCCTTAGATCGATTAAATACAGGCTTCATTTTCCAAACGGAATAACTTTGAGATAACAAAAGAATTTTTTTAATAAATAACATGATTTAATCTATCAATTTATCGCGTCTAATTATCCGGATATTGACAATAATAGGCTAGAGAATGACTGATAAATTGCCAATTTATGAAATTTATTATTTAGTGTAATCGTTTTGTAATGTATTAGGCAGTTTGTAATTTGACACAAATTACCACCATAAATATCCAATCACTTTGCATAGTATTTTTCTACAGTAAATCTGTTACAGGTAAAAATTATGAAGCATTGAAATTCAGTATTTTAAAATGTAATGTTTATTTATTATCTTATTTTCTCTACAATTATACCACATAGGGTAGGTAGCCTGTTATCTAGCGTAATCTCATTCGATTTTGGAACAGTATTTATCCTAATCTACAAATTTTGATGTACCACAAGGTTCAATATAAGGTTTATAAAATATTGATTTTTTTTGCTGTTGACTCAATCAATTTTTGCATTTGTCTCAATTTTAACAAAATTACAAAATAAAGCATTGTTGAAATTATATCGAGCGTATAACAAAAACCGACGACGAAGTTGGCGTTGGAAGTCTCGAGTCATGTCTGTACTAAGATCACACGCGTGAAACCAGTACTTTAAGCGTGCGCGTGTGATTTTAGTTCAGACATGCCTTTAGATTTCTAAAGCCAACTTCGTCGTCGATTTTTGTTATACGCTCGATATTATATTATTATTATAATTAAAGACTTCTTTATGGTTTCAATATTGTCTATGTGTATGAGTTAATGAATTCCTTAATTATCTTGTAAATAAATCGACTAACAGTATATAAAAAATGAAACATAGTTATTGATTAATAAGAATAATATATAAAATAGTGCATAAAACCCATAAAAATCATTAACCTTGACAGAAAGGCAACTGGTCGATAGCCGTTTATCAAAATAAATATGTACATTTTTTTCTTAACTCTTTAACTGCAGACACTTGTTTCGGGATTTAATATATTATTTTAAAATATTATACAAACATATGATAGAGATATTTACTACTACCATATAAAATATGTATATGAAATATTTAAAATAAAAATAATAATGTAAATTATTATTATAAAACTTACAAGCGTATATTATAAAGCAGAAAATTCTGATGACCAACATATTGATTCATTGATTATTTAAAACATGAAATTTTGTACAGCTGAGCTACTTACTTAATAATATCAATTTTAAGCATATTACGAAGTAAAGCATTGTTTAAATGTTATGTTCCTTGGATTTATTATATAATAAACTGTTACAATTGTTTCGATGCACATTACCTACATCAATAACCAATCGCAAAGTATTGTTTTTTTTCTCTGATAAATCTGTAACCAATAAAAATTAAAAACCTTTAAAAAAGAAAATAATTAATAAATTATTTCCACTTTATCTACTGTGACATTTGAACTTATGTTACGTAAGTATTTGTAGATTAAAACAACTACTTCTTGGAAAAGTTCCCCGCCATTAATTGAATAACATAGTAGACATATCAATAAAATATTGCATAATTAAACAATTTTTCATTCGAGAATATTTAATTTAAAGAGCCAAAATCATTACGTAATATAAGGCTATCTGCAGACACGTGTTTCGAGATCTATCCCTCGTCTGTACATAATATAAAGATGTTAAATCTAAACTAATTAAATTAAATAATTTAAGCGTACCGTTCCGACTGCGATCTCAAAAGTAAATGGCCGAGTTCGGGGAAGGACGCGAGCAATGTCCGCGTTTTATTTAATTTATTAAATTAACTCTCACCAAGTGTATGAATACTCATTTCTGTTGATAAGAACCAGTTAATTCAGTATTAAAAAAAAATATTATATAAAATTAAGCAACATATGTAACATTTTTTGTTTATACGATGAAACTGAAAAGTATAAAATTCAAGACATTTTTCTCAATTTAGTGTTCTTTGATCACTTGATGAGATATTTCAACAAAAGTAGGCTTTAACCCTATCTAGAAATGACAATTCTTTTAAACACTGTTTACACTTAAATTTTTAATTATAACTGTAATTTCCGTAAATTGATGGTTGATTTAAAGCCGCAGTAACAATTAAATATAAAAATTGGGTCTTTGGTTGTTATTTATAATGTTTTTTATTTATTTATTTACGGAATTCACCATTTTACAATTAATGTTTACAACTAAAACAATATAAATTTCATGTACTCAGAATGAATTATAAACGAGGTAACAAATGAATTACAAGAAAATAATAATTACAAATACAAAATACAATAAAAACAAAAAATCCGATATTAACATAATGATGCAAGTATTGATGTTGACTGTAGTTTCAAATTTACTGATAAAAAACGTTTTTTAATATGCGGCCACAATTGAAAATAAAAAAAAGTTAGGCATTTAAGGCGTGCATTTCTGGTTACATTTTCAAAATTCAAATAATTGAAAAATTTACACTATTTTGTACAATGTAATTTTTATCACTAGGTTCGATTAAGAGTCCAAGTATTTATAAAAAAACTCTTAAATCTGGATTAATAGTGCATATATTTTAAATCCGCTTTTTGTGTATTGCCTAAAATTAACTTACGAAGGGGTTGTATTTTTTCTGGCTTTACTGATAATCAAGTTTCCCTATAGTAACACGCATTTTAGAATACTCTGTATATTTAATTTAACATTTCGCTATTATATGAATATTAATTGTAAAATATATTTTTAAATATAATATTCAATTGTTCTTTTTGCATTTGTAACATCATAAAGTTATTTTAAAAATTTAAAATAAAAATGCTGGAATACTGAATTCATTGGCGAGTTCAATATTTCTGCTGAAATTGAATGAACAAGCGTAGCAGGCGGAGAATGTTTTTCGTAAATGAAAATGAATAAATGAGCCTTCAGATAAGACGACCCTCTCTTTGATATTCACGCGTAAAATTCAACGTAGTCAACGAAGTATTACAGAGCTAAAGACGGATACCGTATAGTTTACAGCTCTATAATATTTTATTGACTTGACTGACTACGTTGAATCTTGCGCGTGAATGTGAAAGAGAGGGTCGTCTTATCTGAAGTGAAGGCTGATTTATTTATTTTCATTTACGAAAAACGTAGCCGAACCTATCACACCTCTGGACCATCTAGGTCCAGGTAAGTAAGAGGAAAGTTTGTTTACATTTCAACTTCTTCCGCGCTCTCAAATGGTATTGGTTCTCGAATCTAGTCACAAGTGTATAAAATAATTTGTTCAAAAACATGAAATTGTTTTTATTATCCAAAGAAATAGAAGGGTTATTTAAAACATAATCTATGTAGAGTATTTTTATTACTAATTTTAACCATGTTTAAGAAAGTACAAGCATCCATAATAAAAAATAATTTAAATTTAAATTAAATTAAAACTAATTTGGAAATGGCATATTACAGAACTAGTGTGAAAATGATAACTTTGCGTACGAGTGAATGTTACGAACTAAGCGGAGCCGAGTGCAGTAATAACGCGAGTACACGCAAAAACAATTTCCTACGAGTTTTACAAACTATTTTCTTACGAGCCTACGAGCATATTAGTACTTCTCGTGGGATTTTTGAGGAAGTGAATTTATTTCGCATTTTTGTCTTATTTATAACGATTATAGCGTTGAGGTATATATTTTAAATATCCCTGTAAATACCGGCTAGCGATGGCAATTTTTCTTATATGAGCAAATTATAATTTAAATGCGAAGCAAATTCATTATTTCAGTTCATTTAAAACATATTGAAATCGAATTTAATAGATACAAATATCATCAAATTTAATGGAATAAATATCATAGAAATTTGATTTATATATGCTTTAAATTAATTAAAATAATGAATTTGCTTCGTATTTAAATTGTAATTTGTTCAAATAATAAAAATTGCAATAGCCAGTCCGTATTTATTTTGTATGTAATCGTAACTAAAAAAGAGATACAGGCATTTTAGTGAATATAAACAACTTACTGAAGAACATTCCAAATCAGGGCTAAAATTGTTTATCATTACCAAGATTGAGCCATGAGAGGCGTATGAAGAGGATGTGAAGGTTTGCTAATTTTGACGTTATTTGACGGCTGTTAGAATTTCTACCGTTTAACAAACGAACGGGTTTAGAATAAAAATCTGACGGGTTTTGATATTCTGCGAAATTTTTAACTTTCAATTATCTGTACCTGTGCGTAAAATGATTTTCCTATATGACCGAAAGTAAAGGATTGTTAGAGTATCAAATGTTCGTTGGTTTAATCGTTAAGGTACTTTAAAGTACCGACTATTCGGGGCTATTCTGCAAGGGAAATGTTAAGTTTAACGTTAATTAAATTCAAATATGAATAAAATTCTATTACAAAAATTGCTCAGACTGTGATTATCAAAATAACGTGATAATCACAGTCTAAGCAATTAATTAAATTCAAATATGAATAAAATTCTATTACAAAAATTGCTTAGACTGTGATTATCACGTTATTTTGATAATCACAGTCTGAGCAATTTTTGTAATAGAATTTTATTCATATTTGAATTTAATTAATAACGTGCACGTTAAACGTAACATCGATAATGTCACTTTTAGTAGGGATTATAGTGAAGAATAGCAGAGTATTCGAGCAAACTATTTTAAATTTAAATAACAAAAACATTCAAGAAGTATTTTAGTCTAATCCTTATGTTTGGTAAATAAACTAATACGATTTTTGAAAAAAAAAAATAAATATATGTATATACAAACATCTTTATTCAGATAATATAACAACAAACATTTACAATTTATTATAAGAATATGTACAATTGTGTTAGTAGTCTGTCATGGGCTATAGACCATAGGTCTATCTGCCCTGTATGAATTTATGGTGATTTGCATATTAAAACTATGCTACTTAGCTGAAATGTCATGCATAAGTTAATGAATTGGTGGATAGTGACCGAAGGGTTGTTTGTTTCGGGGGAATATTAGAGTTACGGGGGGGAATGCAATATTTTGTAGGAAGGAATAAATTCTGAGGGTTTTGATCAAATTCTGTGGAGAAAAAAATTAATATTATATTAAAATTATGCTTAAATTCATATCACCATAATTAATTCATTTATAACGAACCGTTCTTTCTGTAAATTCATTATTCACGAATAATAAATTTACGCTTTCCACGGATTACGTTGCATCGATATTTCACTGCCAAAGCACCCACGCGATGATTTTTTATTGTTGAAAAAAGGAGGGATACGTGAAATTGATTTCGCTATATTTTTCCTCCCGCGAGTTGACGCATCGCTGAGCAAACGCAAGGCCTTCGCCAAATTCACACGCGCTTTTCATTTTCATTCTCATTCATTCATTAAAACATCACACAGCCGCCGTTGTTTACATTCATTATTGTCCTGTCGGTTACACGTGTTTATTAACCGAAGCGGGCGCATACTGGAACCGCATTAGATCCTTGGGGAACACCACAGATATATGCTTAAATTGGATATGTTATGAATAATACATGATTATATAAATATCATTACTATACAGTTTAACGAAAATAGCAAAACTTTTCTTAAACTAAATTTACCGAGTAATTGAATTTTTATATTATTATCACATTTCCCAGTTATATATATATATATATAATATAAACGAAATTTGAAAAAAAGTTTTATGCCAATATCTTGAAAACATGATATAATTATTATATTATAATATATAAGGTGTACAGAAAATGAGTGAAAAGCTTTAGGTAGCGTGACTCTTTGACTAATTTTTAGATAAAAATATTAACGAAAATAAGTCACACGGTCCTTCCTTAAGCCTCACGGGCCACTCAAAAGAACTATACATTGGGCAACGCTGGATCAAACAAGTGTGCATTTATCCTGTTTGTAACTGCTACATCATCCGCTGGAGGTGTTGCATACACCTTTTCTTTTACAAACGAGCATGCGTCGTTGCCAGATCTATTTTCATTAAAAGAATGCTTCTGATGAAGTTATAAAATTGTAAAAATATCCGATTTATTAATCATTTACATCAATGGAATTATACACTTGTCTAATTGATTGTTAATGCTATTGATTTTTTACAAAATATTTAAAAAACAATACTAATTTATAGTCATATTTAATATTCCGAAGACCTCGTGAGCCTCAATAAAGAACCATAAAACATTTTTTTTATTTGGATTTTCTATTAAAAATTAATTAATTAATTGAGTTACCTGAAGGTTTTCACTTATTTTATGTATACCTTGTATATATATATATTATTATATTATAATTATAATTTTTTTCTGATTTTTGTTTAGGTCACATATTTTCCCTAATTTAGTCAACTCTATAACTCTTCAAATAACCTAGATCCCCATGCATTTCCACGAAATCTTTATTTCTAAGAGTTATATTCAATTACATCACAATATTTACATTATTAGAATCATTTACAAATTACCAAGTCTCAGAAAATAGCTATAGACTTTCTGTTTCTTTTTTGCATTAAAATTATTCCAATTAATCGTACTCTCAAACTTCGCAAAAAATAACGAAACGCAATTTATTTCTTCAACCTTATTTTCACCGCTCTTCATTACTTACGTAATCGCGCTTAATTCCGAGAACGATTAATAACCGTCAATTTTGATTTTTTATCGCCTGTGTTGTTTGAAGAAAAAAATGTATTCAATAAAAGACACTCCGGCTGTGCATTCAAATGGTAATGGGTTTCGTGTTTGGTAATTGATGGCCTGTCAATAGAATACCTGTAAATACAATGAGCGGCCAACCAATTAAACTGTCGAGATTTTTATTTTGAGCTTTTTTGCGTAGAAGACAAGAAAAACTAATGTTTGCAGTAAGAAATATTAAATGAAGAAAAAAGAAATGTTCTATAATTATTCCAAAAATGAATTATATTTTTCAGTAATAATAATAATAATAAATACTTTATTTGTATACCCAAGGATAGAATACAACATTTCAAAATAACAGAAAAAAATACAAATATTCCAAACATATAAACATTAACTAAAAGTATAGAGAACGTAAATAATTTACCATGGTATATAAATCGCGAGGCGAGATTCAGTAACAAAAAAACAATAACTGTTCTTCCATTTGAACTTCAGCATTATTAAGAATATATATATATATATCATTGTATGAATGGTATTACATGATGCTTTTTTTGTACAACACCACATTTACGTTTACATAATATCCATTACAATATCAATCATGGAACTGTCCGTTTGGAATTGTAAGTAAATAAAAATAATAATAATAATAATAAATGTACAATTCACAATTATTAAAAATTATATTATTAAACTTATATAATTTAATAATTTTAATATTTGCAGAAATAATTATACTTTGATTACAAAAATGATATTTGCAGACTCCAAAAGAATTATCAAATTCTCTTCCAAGACCAAATTTTCTATTACATTTTTGTTGAGATTTTTTATAATTAAAAATGTCATACTTTTATAAAATTGCTATATTTTTTTAAAACAATTAATACAGAATGTTTCAATAATAATAATAATAATAATAAAGAGATTTAAATAAGTGTTAAAATATTTTATTTCTACAGAGTGAATTTTTGGTAGAAGAAAATTATATATAAAATTCATAATAATTAAAAACAGTAAGCTCCTTTAGCTTCATAATTTTTACTGTTTTATTGGTTTGTATAATATTTGTGAATTAATAATAAAAATCTCCATAATATTTAAGGATCAAATAAAAAAACAAAAGAAATATATCTCTTAATGCCCAAAAGGCGTCTGGTTGATAGCCAATAATTAAGGTAATCATGTTTTATGTATAATAACAAAATAGGCAGAAAGACCTCTGGTCGATAGCCATTTAACAATTAATTAATTTTTGTGTGATATACATAATCAATGTTTGTTACCTTATTGTAAACTTAATTGTTAATAAAGATTGTTATATATATAACAAAATAATACAATGTAATTCTGTTACTTTTATGGAATACAGATATATTATTATCTCAAATTAAATAAAAATGATTTGAAAATAATGAATAAATTATTTCCACATTTAGCTCTGTGACTTTTGACTTACTTTAAGTAAGTACGTTAAACAAATGCACATTAAAACTACTACTTCCCGGGCAAATACCCCGCCGGACAAGTGAGTAAATTGTCTTTTCTATTTATATTATCACTTTACATATATTTCTGTTTTACAATTTGACCCTAAAATTTGAAGGGTGTTTTTAAAACGAATTCATAAATATTCTACAAACAAATAAAATATTTAAAATTATTAAATAATAGAAGTTTTTTAATTATTAAAGGACGAAAAAAAAAGAAACATATTATTACTGCATTGAATATAAATTGCACAATTAATTATTCGAATCTTTATTAATTGGACATAGCAACTAATTAACATTAGATTATCATTAGTATGTCAACAATATGATCCAACCGGTACGTGTGTGTGTTTGTGCATTACTTAATTACTCAAGTAAACAAACAAATAATGTGTGTATATTCAGGTCGGGCCAATTAAAAAGACCTGTTGCCGTGCGCAATTTTTATTTCATTCGCCACTTATTTTTTAATTAATTGCCTTTATCATTCTCGATAAACGGGCGCCACATTTTTTTCCTTCGCGTTATAATTTATATGTGCAATCAGAAATAACGAAATTAAATTTACAAATATGAAACGGTTTAAAAGTGAAACAAGTCACTCAATTATTGAATTACACCGGGATTTTGGAAATCGTTTCGTACAATTCTGCAATTGCGCAATTATTAAGGGTGCGGTTTAAACGAAAGAGATAGCTATATAAATATTAGCAATCACTAATTCGAGTTAGATTGCTGTTGTGATCAATGAACAATATTGTATCATACATTAAAGTAATCTTAAAATAAGCAGGAATTTCATCAGTTGAATTATTTTAATGTTTAGTTTGTGTGAAAAACAATTATGAAAAACAATGAAAATTGATCAAATTTATAGCAAATTTCAAATTATATTTTGCTAATAAAAAAGTGTGCAATGAAAATTTAAAGGATTTCACTAAATTCTGCATTCAAATAACTTAGTAGTCTTGACCTATTAATTTCATTAAATCTTACAATTTTCTTTTCTAACTTAAACTAGTAAATTGACGTACACGAAAATTAACGATTTATTTTTTATTTAGACTGATAATTTATACTTGGTAGATAAAAAAATGTAAATACATATTCACATTATTAAATCCAAAAGAATTGCTCTTTTTCCAAATGATTATTCCATTTTACTATATAGCTATCTCTTTCTACTAAACGGCAACCTTAACGCGCTTTATCAATATTATAAATGTTATTGTTTGTAATACCAGTTTACGATTAAAATTAGTAAAAAAATACACTCTTACAATCTCAACTTTTAAAATCTCATACCTCCCTCCCTTCTCTCTTCAACCTCATCCACTCCATCACCCTCTTCTTTCCTTTTGCTCCCATCCATTCCTCCTTAACCCCCTCGCATTCCTCCGCCAAGTGGCCCCACGTATCCTATTCATGCTCATTCAATACACAATATCAAAATTAGTATTAATTTGCTTTTATTTTTTGATAAGCAGTTTAAGATTGAAACTAGTTTTAATTCGTGGCAATGACAGCTGCAGGAATTGTACGAAACTGTGACTGAATAATGCTGAGCCCTTACTTTCTCATTTTCGGTACTATGAAGTACAACGACATGTGTTCGTGGGCGTACCCATTCCGAAAGGAATTTATTTATGTTGTTTTGTGCATATTAATAATTAATAATATTCTTCTAAATATTAATCATAACTCTATACAGTCCGTTTAATAGAAGTATATTCGTTAAATTCAAACTTCGGGTTTTCTTCTTGTCGTTACAAACAATTCACTCTTATAAGGAAGAAGAAAGTTGACTTTTTATTCGGGATCTTTTTTTTAATTCTTCCGAATTAATTGCATGAGAATATTAAGCAGAGCAGATTATTTTAAATTAAACTTTAAGCCAATATACTTACGCTCAGTGTCATCTTAAATGGTATATATCAAATTTAACACTTAATATAAATATATATTAAGGATTTTAAATGGAAATGACGCGTGACTTTAATTCAGCTGACTAAAAAAAAAAAAAACACACACACACACACAAAATTTAAATCTTGAAAAATAAAAAGAAACGATTTATTTTAAATTAAACTTTAAGCCAATATAATTACGCTCAATGTCATCTTAAACGATATTTATCAAATTTAACACTTAATCTGAATATATATTTTAAGGGGAAATTAAGCGCGACTTAAATTCATCTGACTAAAAAAACACACACATAATTTAAATTTTTAAATAAATGAAATAAAAACGATTTCTTTTAAATTAAACTTTGAGCCAATATAATTTGTTTCAATGTCATCTTAAACGGCATTTATAGACTTTAATATTTAACCTGAATTATGTTAAATTCTTTCTTGCTAGTACTTCTGCTTAATTTAATTAAGGCTTTTAAGTGAACTAAAAGCTGACTAAAAAAATACACAAAAATTTAAATCTTGAAATAAATTAAAAAAAAACGATTTGTTTTAAGTTAAACTTAAAGCCAATATAATTACGCTCTATGTCATCTTAAATGATGTTTATAAAATTTAACACTTAACCTAAATATATATTAAGGTGGAAATTAAGCGGGCCTTAAATTCATATGACAAAGAAAGGTGAAATTACGTAACATTTTCTGTAAGCAATATATCAAGCGTATAACAAAAATCGATGACTAAGTTGGCACTGGAAATCTAAAGTAATGTCTGAACTAAAATCACACGCGTACGCTTGTTGTCATGTTGACCGCAACCAACATTTCACGCGTGTGGTCTTAGAACAGACATGACTCGAGACTTCCAACGCCAACTTCGTCGTCGATTTTTCTTATACGCTCGTTAGAATAATTGCAATAAAATTAAACAAAGAAAATTACTGGCAATGATCTATAAAATTTGATCAATCTCTTTTGGCAAATGCAAAAAATTACTTACACCATAAGTTTTTCTAAAACATACTTATATAATAGATTAACGGTTAAGAGATTGATCTAATTTTATTGATCATTGCCAGTAATTTTATTGTAATTTAAATAACTACAAGACTGTAAATCGTCTGTGTTTTATTTCAATATACAAGAGGCTACATCCGTGAAAATTGAAATTATTTTAATAAAATCGCGTTTTTTTGTTTAAAAATTTATTAAAATTAACTGAGCAAGGCTGAAATAATTTATAAAATTTAGCTGGAATATTTACGCCAAGCAGATATCAACTTACCAATTTTAAATGGAACATGTATAATATTCTATAGAAATATTCTGAGATTGAGGGTTTTCGATATATTTGATTTTGTATGTAATAAATGTCATTTTTAGACTCCACAATAATTATAAAAGTCTCTTTTAAGGACGAGTTTTTTGTAGTTCAAATCTTATATAAATTTTCCATTCAATAATTGCACCTATACTCCTTCTTGTTTCTTGCTAGTACTTCCGCTTAATTTAATGTGATTTTATTAATTTATCTTTTATCGTCTTTTCATTTTTTTCATCTGAAATTCTTCTTGTCATATTTCTTCATACCTACCAAATTCTTTCAGCGATTCTAATTCTATACAATTCTTTGTAAATGTCCTCACCAACTTCTTTGTCTGCACTTTATAATAAATAAATAAAACATGAATAATATATATAAAGAATCTTTATTGTCAGTACAATATACATATAAATGTGAAAGAAATTAACAATAAATATTATTATTTTATTGACCGAAAATCGGCTATCGGCCAACATGAATAAATAATTAGAATTTTCTGATACTTCCAAAGAAGATATTGAAATCATATTGAGGTATTTTAAACAGTATAAAATGATGTAGTTATTTTATAATAAAAAAAATAAATGATTTGAATATATTTTAATTTAATATAAATTTATTGTTCAACAAATCATGAAGTATAAAGTTATTATTTATCAGATTCTATTTTTCCATTAATAAGCAACTCGTATCATTGACTTTATTTGAAATTGTTCGACTATTGAAAGGGCATAATGTATAGGTATGAATACCTCAATAAATGAGTATTAATTAATATTAGAACAAGCAATTAAATAGAAACGAATTTGAATAATTATAAAGGAAATCGTAATATTATTTTAATTCCTTATAATAATTTGTATTTCTCAAGCAACTCTTAATTATCCATAACGTAATTCTTCGCTTCCGCTTCTATATAATTTCTACTTTTACAATTATTTATTTCTCGGGGGGCGATTTTTTGTATGAAATTTCAATTCCACGGCGGGATGGCCGATTATTATTGCACAAACCGAATATTACTGACGTCCTTCAATCTTGCACAACCGTCACCTTTCCATTACAGTTTTTTGCTACCTCTTTATCTCTCTCTTAATTTCGCGCGTGTATGTTTTGTTTAATCCAAATTACGCCGATAATCGCCTTTTAATAATCGCGGCTGGATAAACAAACAAATCTCGCGCGAATTAATTCCTGGATTAATAAGACGAAATTGCGTCTCATTAGCGATTGGTGCAATTATGAGGACGGAAAAAGTAAAAAAAAAGCAGAAAAAAAAAGGATATTCTGTTGCATGTTTGTGAAACGTAATTATTTGCGTTTCTCAATTAATAAAAAAAAATGGGTTTGGTTTAATGCTATTTGTTTATCTCGTAAATTATACTTTGGTACAATTTAGTTATAATAAAATATTTAATTTAATGGATATCGACCATTAGTCTTTCAGCCGGAAGTTCTTGTCTTTATGATATGTCAGCCGATCAGTCGTTGATGTGTAATGAGATGAATGAATATATTTTGGATTTGGGATATTGGAAAAAAAGTCATTATTGCAAATGTGGTGAGTCGAACGAGAGCTGAGCATGTTGCGATCTTCTATTGAAATGCTTGCATTGTACAGTTAAGTGTTTAATATTTTTCAAGAACCATGACAAATCTGTTAAAAAAAAAACATTTTAAAAGAAATAATCTTTTTTTCTACGTCAGGAAATATTATGGGGGCCGGAAAATAATATAATTTTTGCGCATGTTGGTCTTTGTTGTCACATAACAGCTCATTGGGTAATTCAAAGGATTGTCAAAAACATTTTAAGGCTAGTGACTTGTTTTCTTGTAAGTTACACATTTTTACAGCTTTTTTTACAATGTTTAGTGAAATGGTCAGTCAAAAAACAAAACAAAAAAACAGAAGAGATACAAATCCGGCATAGTATGCTTTTTAAGTTTCATAAGAGTAGTAATGCAACAGTTACTATCAAAAGCATTTTCGATATTTATCCGAATACTTTAGATTTTCGTAATACCAAAGATGATTTTCCAAGTTTAAATCCGGTGACTTCAGTCTTTCTGACTCTTATCGATCAGGAAGACCAACAACTCTGGATAATGACATATTACGGGCGGAAGTTGAAGCAAATTCATGTCAGACCATTGAAGAAAATCTAATACAACCTTGGTGAAGTTCAGGAACATTTGAAGCAGATGGGGAAAGTAAGCAGAGCAGGTGTTTGGGTCCCATACAATCTATCCGAGAAAAACAAATCTATTCGTTCCAGTACTTGCAACTTATTGCTTTAGCGATATAACCCAGCGGCGTTTTTTTTTTGACAGACTGATTACCGAGGTTGAAAAATGGGTCCTTTACGATAACCCAAAACGCAAAAGACAGTGGCTCTCTCCAAATGTCACTACGAGCTACAGCATAACCAGGTTTACAACCCAAAAAGGTGCTTTAGTGTGTTTGGTGGAATGCTCGTGGGGTTGTTCATTTTGAAATACTAAAACCTGAACAAACTGTTAATGCAGACCGGTATTGTGAACGATTGGATAGAGTTCATCAATATTTAATTGAAAAGTACCCAGCTCTTGTTAACAGAGAAGGTGCAATTTTGCAACACGATAATGCAAGACTGCACTGTGCATTTTTTCTAAGGTTCGTCTAACCCTAAAAAAAAAAAAATAACCAACCAGAATGTGAAGTATTGCCGCACCCACTATACTTACCTGATATTATGCCATCTGATTTCCACTTGTTTCGATCGCTACAACATTTTTTTAGGTGGAAAAGAATTAAAAATTCTGAAGTAATTAATTATTAGTATTTTTTTTGTGATTCATAAAAAAAACAATTATAGAAATGATTTTTTTCTAATATAACTAATTCAATTAAAGTAAAATATTTACATTCAGAAAATAAAAGCTAATAGATTCTTTTTTTGTAATGTTCATTACATACACGATAATTGCTAAAAGATTACAACGAATAAATCAAAATTAACAGGTAAATATTAGTAATACTTTTAACCCCTCCCATTAGTATTATTACTTATTGTTGTCATTGTATTATTAATTTTTACTTATTATCGTCAACCGCACAAATTTCCACAGTTTCCACTCCGTATTGTCAAAACTAATACCCGACATCCAGTGAAAAATAATAACAACCCACCTTGACATGTCCATTAATCATTTCCTCCCTGCTTCTAATTGAGGCTTAATAAATATTTACAAAAACCGAACAATGGAATTATTAACGTTTTGTATTCGGCCAGTTCTTGCAAATCGAAAAAATCGACGATTACATAAATTAGACATTCGCGTGTATGCGCACATTTTTTTTCCTCCATTCGGTAATAAAACAGAGCTTTTGTTCTCCGTTGCGAAATTATTAACTAACAGTTTGTACGCACACAAAAAAATCGATCTTGAATCCGGGCATGAATTATACAATGATTGATAATTAAATGGACAGCCTTCAATTATTGTGTTTTTTTTTCCAATATTATATAATGAATAAAAATATAGTTTTATTTTATATAATTTTATAATATATAAGTAAATGCGATAAAATGTATTAAAGCTATCTTTAAATTAATTTCTCACTTAGCTCATGGTGAACTATTATTGAAATAATTAAAAAAAAAAATAAACCGAAAGAATTAATTGTTAATATTGACAATTAATTCTTTCGGTTTATTTTTTTTTAAATTATTTCAATAATAGTTCACCCATGACTTTTTTCCTTACTTCAAGCTTTATTTAACAAGTTAGATGTACATATCGATAACAAGATAAGTCCGACATTATCTAAAACTCTAAAATCATTAAAATCACCCTTCATGTTATAAAAAAGCCATGGCTCGACAAATTAAATCTAAAAAACTATGTGTATGATTAGTGAAGCTTGGTTTTTGATCTTACTTGAATTTGTATATTCTTGGTTTATTTTATTGGCGAATCTTTAATTATTATTTAAATTTAATAATACAACTATATACTCCGGTAAGATATATATATATATATATATATATATATATATATATTTTAATCAGGTTAAGTGGAAGAGCAATATAGTCAGTATGACTAATTGAAATTCGCCTGTTCTACAGTATATGTTATTTTTCATTTGTAACTTTTTTCTTTCAATAAAGACAATTTATTATTATTAAAAAGAAAAGGTCGTTTTTTACATAAAATCTCATAAAGGCAATCAATATAACTTCAACTTTATTCTAGTAATTACTACTACAATAGCTCAAAAAGGATAATCAAAAAGGAGTTGAGGTTATGTTAAAAAAAACGGTCCTCGCACAGAAATGGCTAAAAATCTGATTACATTATTTAATGCTAGATTAAATACTTTGTTAAAGGAATCGATGCTACATCATGAATAATAAGAGTAATTTACAGTTTGTTATTGATAATGTCCACATTGTAAATGAAATGTACATCTAACGTGTAAATAAAAAGTGAAGAAAGGAATAAACCAAGTTTTAATTTATTGATATAAAACACTTCATGTAAACTCAACTCAATTTATAGAGAGTAATATTGATTCACTGTTTCCAGTCATTCGGAATTTTTTGATTAATGAGAAAAATTTTAAAAGACGGATTATTTATTCGTGAATTGAATTGGAAAGGAATTTAAGAATAGATCTAGGAATGCCATAATAACTGGGTGCGGTTTCCCTCTGCAGAGGTTTTCATAGTAGTCATTCTCCTTTATATCAATCGGGGTCTGTGATTTAAATATTGTGATTTAAAATTAAATATTTCATAATACTCAATTTCTCCCAGATTAATCATCCATTAAATGTAGCTAAAAAAGGGAATAATCTGTGAGAAAGAAAATGAGTCTTATCAAATATTAAATTATCAACTAAAATATTACAATGAAATTAAACAAGGAACATTTCTGGCAATGATCAATAAAATTCGATCAATCCCTTTTTCCAACTGCAAAAAAATACTTACACTGTAAGTTTTACAAACATCTATTGAAACAACTACTTCCCGGGCATGTTTGTAAAACTTACAGAGTAAGTATTTTTTTGCAGTTGGAAAAAGGGATTGATCGAATTTTATTGATCATTGCCAGAAATTTTCCTTGTTTAATTTCATTGTAATTTAAATAACTGCAAATGTGTGAATCATCTTTGTTTCATTTTATTTAACTAAAATATTATAAAATTGGTTAGAATACTTTTTGACTATAGTCAATTTGTGAATTGTACATTAATTATGTATTATACAATTAATATGTAAATATATTTATGTAAATTTATAAATAAAGAGGTTTATATATATATATATTAAATGTTTAAAGTTTTAACATTAAATCAAATCTACATTTATTGCTTTTCAAAGACCAAAAATGTTTTCTTTGTTGATTTTCCGAATCGTGCAATTGTATTTGTACGCACATAAGTTCATTTCGTTTCACTTACGAAACGAGCAGCGATGTCGAAAGGTTCGTTCCTTTTTTTCCTACCCGGCTGTCACAATTCGGTCTCATTAATTATTCGCAACGCAAACATGTACATACACACCCTTAAATCATTCAAGCAAGACAGTCGAAAGAGAAGCCGATTTACAAGGCTCGGATTGCATCGCCCGCTAACTATCACTTGTTACGCGATGTGGTTAAACATAGTCGATTCAATAAAAATTGCTGATTGAATAGAAATATTTGTGTAATTGATTAGATAATAATTAATATACATTATTTTTCACTATATCGAATAATAATGCATGTCGAAACAGAATAATAATTTAAAAGCCTTAATAATTAGTAAAAATATATAAATAACAATATTGTGTCCTTTCACACTTTCTGAATTGTAAATAAAGGTAGAGGCCTTAATAATTAATATAAATATATAAATAACTCTATTGTTATTTATAATCCTTCCTTCACACTTCTCAGTGTTCGAAAGGATTATACTCTTTACGAAATTCAAAACAAATGTCGAAAATAATTGCCCAATAGGAATTAAGTCTAATTACAGGACAATATACAATTTTAAATTTAATTAATACGATTTTTATTTTCAATATAATTTATTTTCCGCAAAAATTCTTTCGCTGTACAGTAGCTTCTTCAGCTGAAGAAATATAATAATATTAATTACGGAGCGAATACAATTACAAGTTGTGAGGGTGATGGGGTTGAGGAGAGAGGAGTTCGATTGTTCGATTTGTTCTTTTAATAAAATCCCGATTGGAAAGTTTTTGTTAATTTCTAAACTTTAGAGAATATTCAGTTTTTTTCCTCTGTCACACACATGAAGCACCTTATAATCTGTAATCGAGTGGTGACGTTCTTCAGGTTATTTGCGTATGATTAGGTGACCTTTTTTGTATAAACTATGTAGTGTTCTTTAATTCTCTTTTGAAATGATCTTCTAGTTTGATTTATAAATTTCGTATGGCAGCCCTAGCAATTTAGCTGAGTTGATGTGATTTATTTTGTCTTGCTAAAAATAATTAGCAACTATCTTAATGATGGTTTAAATCCAATTTTTATATTTAGTTTTTCCATGTTGTGTCTTGTTATTTTGGTTTAAATAAACGTATTTCTTGAATGACTTTCTCATTTATCCCTTGGTGAAACATATTGAACTATTATTGATGAATGTTTTTAAAATTAAATAACACTTTGTTTGTTTCACAATTTTTGACTCTATTTCACTAGAGTAAAAAGCGCAACTAGTCGAGTAAATATAGACAAAAATTGTGAAACAAACCAAGTGTAATTTAATTTTAAAAACCTTCATCAATATTAGTTAAATAAACGTTGTGTATAAGTGACCCATACCTTTTTTTTATAATTTAAAGTATTAATTTATTGACTATTTCTCTTTTTGTAAATAAAACAATAGTTTTTAAACTTCACAAAATTGATTGTAGAGAACACAGTGACATCATCAGGCAAATGATTACTGGCTATTTCTCTTTCTATTTTTGAAATTAATTTATTTATTATGTTTATGGGATAGTTATTTTCATTAGCAAAATATTTAATAATTTATAAATTTTGTTTTGATAAAAATATTATAAAAGAAAAGTTAGTAATAAAATGCATACAAAATAAAATATGTAATCGATATTCTATTGATCTAATTATATATTGGTTTTTAGTTGAGCGGTGTGGTTTCTAAAGAATACTTTGTCATAGGGAAGGTGTACCTCTTATACATTTCCAGCCAGCTCAGGGGGTTGAATGCTGAGAACAAAAGCAACTAACGTTTTTTTTTTAACACCAACCCAGGAAAACAATTATTTATTTACACCAACGTTTCGGTATTAAAAACGAACACAAATTAAAGTCAATAAAAACTAAACAGGAGCACAAATAAAGTCAATTAGAAATAACCGAAAAGAGAGAGAAAAAAAAAACGTAGCCCAAATATTAAAAGGAAACGAAAGTAGCGTCTAGGTCCGGAAAAGGAACAGCAACAAGTCCGGAACACAAACATACAGTAGTTGTTGCCGGAAGAGCAGCAACGGCCCGAACAATAATAAAAAAAGCCACTATATGCTGGCTTCCCACTGATTCCTGAGATACCGTTCCCAGGTATTTAAATCCCGAAAAAGAGGGTGAAGTGGGATGACAAGTTGGTGAAGATTCGTCGAACCGATCACAATTACATCTTCATCTCTGCTTAATCCGTTCTTTATAAAATCATAATAGAAATGATTATATAAATCGTTTTCTAAGTGCTCGGCTACGGATCGTAATCCTCCCTCTAGGTGGGCACGGGTACCATCAAAAACGGTGGAGCATAATCCTTCGGCGAGGTAATTAGTTTATTTCCAAGTACGAACTCATTTTAAATAAAAGAAGAATTGAAAATATAACTTTCGATTGATTCTTGTTGCCGGAGATTAAAAGAATCGCCGGTAACAACTTTTGTGTTAAGTGTAATGCTTTGCTATTTGCAATGGGAATATGATGATAAAGTATGTCCATTTATGTTGAGGGTAAAAGGGTTTGGTAGGATTCGATAGATAAGTAGGAACCATTTGGATATATTAGGATTAATTTGGAAGAACCTCGTGAAGGTATTGGTTAAAAATTTGTTTCTAAGATTGGGAATTGGATTATTAGGACGGAGTCATCCGCAAACTGTAGATTAATATAATTGGGATTAGAATTAAATAGATCTTAGCAGAATATTTTATTCAGGTGCGAGCAGAGTGAAGAACCCTGCAAGACTTCTTGCTCAGGATGGAAATTAGAGGAGAGAGTTTTGTGTATTCGGGCATGTATCTATGGATATATATATAT
This sequence comes from Philonthus spinipes, assembly GCA_963082785.1. Classification (NCBI taxonomy): domain Eukaryota; kingdom Metazoa; phylum Arthropoda; class Insecta; order Coleoptera; family Staphylinidae; genus Philonthus; species Philonthus spinipes. The sequence goes on along the minus strand of OY720309.1, from coordinate 14,519,605 downwards.
AAGATTTTGGATTAGGTTTATAAAGTAGTTAAGAATGTCAAGGAGATTGCGTTGACCCCGATACCATACAATATCTAAGCGGTTTGATATTTGGATGTAGACATTGTTACTAAGTGTTCAAGTGATTGCATTTTCTTTTATCTATTAAAGAAAGAAAAGATAATGATGAATTCCACTGTTCTAAATGGACACTGTAGACTCAGGCCACACCTCCACAGATTGGGGATTTCAAGATCATCAGATTGCAGAGGGTGCTGTATGGAAGATAAAAACCGCGTAGTGTATACTTGGGTATTGTATAGTCCTAAAATTCCAGTTGAGTATCCATTCCATTTGCGGGTTTGTAGGAGGTATGCGCGGTACGGAAGCATACATAGGCCTCGTTATGGCCCTAATGCTTTCTGCCTATAGGGTATCTAACTTCATTAATCAGCACAGCCAGCCCATCTCGTGTCTAGACTGGTAGATCCCTGATTTTTTCGATTTCTGGCCATTCCTTATGGAGAATGGATACTCTACTGGAATATAGAACTGTACAATACCCAAGGATATACTACGCGGTTTTTATCTTCCAAACAGCACCCTCTGCAATCTGATGATCTTGAAATCGCCAATCTGTGGAGGTGTGGCCTGAGTCTACAGTGTCCATTTAGAACAGCGGAATTCATTATTATCTTTTCTTCCTTTAATAGCATCGGTTGTTCCAGCCACAATGAAAATATGATCTTCTCATGTGGCGTTTATTGACAGCTTCCCAATGTGCTAAATAGAAGCATTCACTTTTTAAATTGAAACCATTTTTGTTTGAATATTAAAGTGATCTAAGAATTGTTAATGTAGTCGATCAGTTGGCGAGAAATCCGAATTGTTAAAAAAATCTCAGCGATACTGAAAAATGTATTGGGTATATATTTTTCAGTATCGTTGAGATTTTTCTTCTTTTAGAAGTGATTCGTACATTTTACCTAGGACTCTAAGAAGTTTTATAAGAATGGTATTTATTGAGATTTGAGGAGTTTGTGCTGGTTTTGAAGGTGCAGGAAATTATAGCATGTTTCCTTTCTGTGGGAAAGTTATAATTTGTCTCCGTCAGACGACGCATTTGAAGAAGAGAATAATTACAAAATATCGAAAAGTCAAAAAAAGTGCTTCACAGGATATGGAAAAGTATCGCGAAACATCGTACCAACTAACTAGGATATAGGACTGTATGGGAGTTCGTAAACCTTCTAAAATAAGTCACGATGTTATGTCATATTTTGGGGTTGTAATTTTTTGTCTTTTATAATATTTTGTAATTATTCTCTTCGCCAAATGGGAAGGCGGGGATAAAATTATATAAACATTGAGACCATACACATTTTACAAAATAAACAATACATAATCGTTTTGGTTCGTCCTCAGCTATCTGTCGTGTATTGAATTTATAGTGATTTGAAATAATAAAGTCTGTGCTAGTGAGTTGAACTCTGATTATTTGTACTGAATAGTGAGTATATTTGGATTGGGTTTCGGGAGATACAAAAAATCTTGTGAGAACAGTTTGGATTTATTGGTTATTTGAAAACTTTCGGGAGATGTTTATTATCCGTTAGGAAATGATAGTAATTTGGGTGGATTCAGGTACCATTTAAAGGATTGTTTATTTATTTATTTATTAACGGAGGCCATTAAATACAGTAACATACATACATGATACAATGAATAGTTACAATAATAGAATTAAGAAAAACCAATTAAATTAAATAAAAATGTTAGTGAGATGCCTGAATTTTGTGAGGATTCTTAGATATGGCTATTTGTAGATGGTAAATATATGATGGTTTGATTTGAATGGAGATAAAATATATGTACAAATATATTTTTTCAGACAATTAAATTTTTACAAACATTGAGTATTTAATATTAAAGTTTGTCTATAGTGGGCTATCGGCCGGAGGTCTTTCTGCCCGGGGATAAAATATTAGATTACATTTAAAAGATTTCTAAATTATCTGTAGCTAAATGGTAAATTGATTATTTTTCAATATAAACCCGCCAAATAAAATTTTTGTGTCTCATTAAAATATTTATTTATATAATAATATAAAATTAAAGTAATGAATTGTCTTTAATGAATTATTATTTAATTAAAACCTTGTAAATCAATCACATAAATATGTAAAAAAAAATGTTACATTTTACCGTTTACGCACTTGAATCCAATTCCACTTCCATTCCAATCAATCAAATCAACAAAATCACTAACACTATCTATTCGAGAAATCACTTCCTGCAGTCACATATCAGGACCAGTTTTTTTTTCTTCTTCTTCTTACCCAGTATCTACCGCCTTTGGTTTCAAGCATAAATCGTTTGTGTGTTAACCAGTTCCTTTTTTTGCTTCGATTCTTTTTGGCTTTGGCCGCTAATTTGCCCGAATATGGAAGCTAGTTGGCAAAATCCGCGGCTCGGCCGTAAATGGAAAGGCATCCGCGCTCGACGCCGGTCGGGAATTTTGAAAAAATGAACAAAAAGGAGGCGATCGAATTGAGGGGAGACATGCGAAGGTCTCGATGCGTCGTCTCGCGCAAGGAGAAGATGGTTTGGATTATTTCAGTAATTGCATGTAAGAAAGGAATAAGGTAATGCAGGAAACGAAAACTGTCTGGAATAAATAATGGAAGTGGTTTAAATAATTAATACCCACCGTTGTGTCGATTGATATATTTGTGAACTTTTAATTGCAAACTCATCTGACACTTGTCGAAACATCTTCACACATGTCTCAATGATTCTGATAATAAATTCACAATTTATTCAAAATATCTAAAGTACTTTTTTTTAAATATGTAAAGTTTGTTTAATTAATGTCACCTTTAAAAGTTTTACAATTCAAGAATTTAATGTTTATACTACTAAATAAATTCGCCTACTGATTGTAAGACAGGCAAGCAAATTCATAAAATATAAATAAATAAACAAATTCATCAATTTCATAAATTTAACATCGCAATTTGTTTACTTATTTATGTTTTATGAATTTGCTTGCATGAGGGGCCTTACAGTCAGTAGGCGAATTTATTTAGTGCTGTATGACTTTTTATGTAATGGTTAATAACCAGAGCGAAAAGTAAGTGTTAGGTAGCCCGAGCACTTTTGTCATTTGGCTTATTGTACTGCTTTCGCTCGTATAGTTAATCATGAGTTTCGTGACTTTTGCAATTTTCAGCATCCTCTTGATCATTTTGTTTTTTTGGGAAGAGTTGATGTTGATATCCTTAGTTTAGGTTTTATTTGCTCTAGTTGGTAAGCGCTGCACACTCGTACAGCAGATGTGAGGCGTCTTTATTCTCTTCATTGCAAAGTCTGCACAATGGTTCTTCTCCAAGAATCTTCATGTTGTGCAGATATTTCCTGAGGGGGCAATGTCAATTACTAGTCCTGTAACTATCCTCAGATGGTTTCTGCTGAGTGCAATGGCCTCAGTAGCAAGATCTTTGTGGGGTTGTTTGAGTAGCAATGCTTAATAAATAAGTAATATCTTGTTAAAACCAAAGGTTTAACATTGTGAATGTTAAATATTTTGGGCTCTATGAAACTTCAATATAAAAATAATTTAATTAACCTAAAAGTAGAAATAATGGTTTTGCTGATTGTTAAGGCTTCTACTTTTTTTATTGTAAAATAAATGGATTTTGTCCAAACACATATTTTTTCTTGTAATGAAAGAAACCATAAGATAGCAAAAGATCTTCACTGAAAGAAATATTTCCAAACAAGTTGGATTTTCACTTGTTTGGCAGTTTCTTGAAGTAAGTTAATTGGTAATTTCCACAAAATATTCTCTCTTGACCAAGTAATTGTAGTAAGATTATAATGAATCTTGTTTACTATAAACATGATCTTGTTTGGATTAAGCAATACATTTTATTAAATCTTAACAAAGTTAGAATATTTGTTGGAAATAAGTTCCAGGCCGACAAGTTAAATGGTAAGCGCAATCATTAACATGTTTAAAATGATCACTTATTTCTTTCAGTGTTCTAGTTCACGAATATAATCGGAATGAAAGTAAATGTTAAGGTCTTCACGAATTATAATATTTATATCATTATTTATTAAATTCATCATATCACATTATGAAATTATCAAATTTTCTTCCAAAGGTATAACCACGTGTTAAAATTATTATATTGATCATTTCTTTAACCACATTTAATCTCCAACTTTGGGCTGGACTTTCTCCAGTTATTTGTAAAAAGAATTTTCTTCAAATACGTATTTTAGTATGGAGTCTCACTTTCCCTACTAAAAGATGCATTTGAAGAAAATTCTTTTTACAAATATGACATTTTTTATAAAATATTAAATTAAAGAAAGACCTTCGGTCGATAGCCCAGGACAGACAAACATTTATTTTAATATCTATACTCAATGTTTGTAAAAATAATTGTCTGAATAAAGATAGTTATATGTATATATTGAATTACAATAAAAATATATGTAAATACTTAATAAGAAATACTTAATCAATTTTAATAAATTTCGGATCTTTAGAAAGCTAAAATTCTAGGATACATGTGCTGAACTTTTAAGAGTAATTTTTGCTATGGTTTCTTAGATTTCATCTGTTAAAAAATGGATTAAAAATAAGTACCCCATTTTCTATATATATATATTTTCATTTATAGTACAAAACTTTATTAAAATCTCAGGAGAGATTCTTCACAAATTTCCGCGTCGATTAAGCCCTATTCGACATAAAACTGTGCAGTATTTCGGAAATGGTGTATAAAAATGTATATACATATAAACATACGCAACCATTAGTTCAATAATGGGCGCTATTACATCGTGGAGCTGGCATAAGACGGCGCTCATTAGTATTATTTGAAAATTTATTTAAGGTTAAAAGCAACCCCCTTTTAACTTTAAATACATTTTCAAATAATACTAATGAACGCCGTCAAATCCACATTTTTTAATATCCAACTACAATAAAAATGTATTTTATTTAATATAAAATTTTACGTAAACAGCGTTATTAATCCATAAGAAATTCACAAACTCCTTATTCAACGATACACTAAACCGACTCAAAACGCTATTAATAATAAAATAAATTTACATATTCACGCAACTTTTGCATAGAGCAATTTCGAAATCCACAACAAGCAAACAATCAATCTCCTGAAAATCTCCCCGAAAGCTAACCTCATTCATTTCGAAGATGAAGAGGTTGATGTCCCGGTGGCCTTGGCCGAGCGTACCTCTCCTCTCTTGCGCGGCGGCTTAAACCTAGGTTAAGGTTTGATTAACGGTAACCCGTGCTCTCTTCACTCTCGGGATTTTCGTTTCGGCGCTCATGAATTATTCAAAACGGCCGAGTGTGTTTAATTAATTGAACGTACACGCGCATAAATTTGTGTTCCTGAGTTTTATTTGCGCACTAAACGCCTATTCGAATTAGCTTTTTTTCTTTCTTTCTCTCTTTCTCGTTATTTTGTGGTTTGTTAGAAATCAATGCGGTGTATGCTATTTTTTATTTTTGTTGCGGATCTCGTTTTGCTGGTTTTGTAAATAATGTGATGAAATTTGTTTTATTCAAATATAATTAAATTAAATCAAAAGAAATATAAATATATTTAATCAGACAATTGCATATATTTTTACAAACATTAAGTATTAAAGATTTTAGGGTGCGAGGGCAGCTCATCTACCGAACTTACTTAGGCCAAACTTTAAGGCTGCGATTTTACGCCTAATAAACGGTGCGATTAACGACAGAGATTTACAAAATGTGTGTGTTTATTTTATTCCAACTTTGATTATTCAACCTAGCGGCAAATATCTCAACTACTAGATACTGTTCCACAATAAAAATGATGACGTCGAACTAAATTTGTTCTTATTAACTATTTTTAGGATTATGGAGTATACAAATAATAATATTATGATTGTATTAAATATGTATATTAAGAGGAAGTTTTTCCACATATAATCAGATATATTTAATGTATATTAAATGTATTTTTGTAAATTAAATTAATTTCTGAAAAAAAAAAAATTCACTTTTTTGTTTTTAAAAAATAAAAATAATCTGATGTCGTTCATCAGTAAATAAACTATCTGCCTGTATTTAATGTTTATTTTTTATGACTGTATACAATTGTTAATCTCTCAAAAACGGAAACGTATTGGGGATCGCAGCCTTAAATTCATTGTGGCACCTCCAAAAAAAATAAGTATACATAATGAAATTCAATTGTTTGTTTTCCCTGAGCTGTCGCTTAAAGGTATCACTCCATTGACTTGAATTTATGATCATATGTAATAAAGCATATCTGTGATAGCTAGCTGAAGTTTATGAATGATTTCATGAATAGTATGAATGGGATGAATAAATACATTATATATATTTTTAAGAGAATATGACAACAAAAATTTACAAAATTTATTATAATAATATATACAATTATGTTAGAAATCTGTCATGGGTTATCGATCATATGTCTTTCTGCCCTATACATTTTATTTTCATTATTTATTACATAATGACGGAGGATGTTTGATTTTCGGGGGATACAATTTTTTTGGAAATTTTTTAAAATAATTAATTATTCAATTAAATAATAAATTAATTATTTTCGGTGTAGTTACTGTTACTTCTTGACTTGCATAACGTAAGTACTTAAAAAATCAAACAATCATTACTTACGTTATATAAGTCAAAAAATTGCAAACGGAAAAATTAAACGAATAAATGTGAAAATTAAAATACACTTTGCTTGCAAAGGGAAAATAATTATTCAGTTGTGTAAATTAATTAATAAAATATTCAACCACCATTAATCTAGCGCATGAATAACTCGTGATGGTCTTTTCAGTTTTTCAAACCTCATCAGATTAGTGTGTTCCATGTGCAATGGTGGTTGAACATTTTATTAATTGAATTTCGTTTCCTGTTCTAATAAACAGGACAAGTTCTCCATCCTTTAGTGGATGAAACAACGATTCTCAATTGTATACCTTGTAGAAAAAAGATGGCGCTTGCGTCGTCTTCCATTTATTATGACCCGTTTTCAAAAATTATTTTTAGTGAATTTAAATATCTGTGACCAAGTGAATAGTTATTCACTTGTCATCTTTTTTCTACAAGGTATACAATTGAGAATCGTTGTTTCATCGACTAAAGGATCCTGTTTTCTATTATTATGAAAAATTGTTGGGGAATTTATGGAGGTTGCCCGAACCGGAGAGTAATATTTACGCTATTTTTGAATGAAGCCAGGAGGAAACAGGCGACGATGAAGAGTAAGATCCTCGTAAATAAAAAGAAGTGCGAAACTACTTACAGGAAATATGAATTAAAAAAGAAAGATACGAGACAAAGAATTAGATAGAAAAATGCGTAAAATGAATTAATGCAGACCGCAAAAATTGAAATATAATCTTAATTTTTGCGGGGAGATCAGTCTGCATTAATTCATTTTACGCATTTTTTTGTCAAATTGTTTGTCTCGTATTTTTCTTTTTTTATCTACGAGGAATTGCTCTTCATCGTCGCTTGTTTCCTCCTGGCGTTCATTCAAAAATGGTTTAAATTACGTAGTTTTCTCTCAAATTGCTTGACACTGTTTTGAAGCTTACAGGGAACCGCGATTCTTTATGTTACCAAGTGAATAAATACATTTTTTTATTATTAAAAAAGTTTGATGTTTGTTTCAGTTAGTACAGGGAGTTGCATTTTATTGAACTATAAATTATACTCAATGAAAATGAAATCGTTGGAAATTTAAACCAAATTAAATTTGTCTTTGTCTTTTTATAAATGAATTCTAGGAGATTTTAAATTTAAGACGACGCCTAATTTAAAGTGGCATCATCAACGACTTGGATCTACAAGGTAGACGACCGAGAATAATTGTTTTGTCCACAAAAGGAAGGCGAACTTGTCCTGTTTATGAGAACAGGAAACCAAATTCACATTTAATGAAATATTCAGCTACCATTGGCTGAACATTTCATTAAATGATAATAACATTTCCATAAATATCGCAGGAATGGAACACCATAATTGTCATCTAATTTATTATTTAAGTGGGTGTACTCTTTAAATATTTTAAACTAATTAGTACTGAACTGAATATGTGCAGATATAATTTATTAAATGAATTACAATGTTCATTAAATACGAATACACTATAAAAATGAAAAGAACACAAAAGAAGTAAACAAATATTTGTTTATTTATATATTTATAGACATTTTTATTCATGTAATTTTATATACTAAATTATTATTTACAATTCATATACTAACGATATTGCGAAATGTCTATTTTGATATTGTCTTGCAGCCTCTTTTTGTAGTCATTTACAGGCTATTTTAATTTAAAAAATATAGTGTGCTTATAATATTTTTAATCTGCTTGGTAAGTTCATATTGTTGTATAGGGGATATTTCCTCCCACTTTTAAACGAACGAGTCAATGAAAACGAGTAGCTAAAGGGAAAATAATGTAATTATTATTCAATTGAGCAATTTAATTATTTTCAATTTCTTTAATTTGATTAAATAAAATGAAACAAAGATGATTCACACATTTGCAGTTATTTAAATTACAATGAAATTAAACAAGGAAAATTTCTGGCAATGATCAATTTTTGCAGATGGAAAAAGGGATTTATCGAATTTTATTGATCATTGCCAGAAATTTTCCTTGTTTAATTTCATTGTAATTCTTTAATTTGATTTAAATAACTGTGACCAAGTGAATATTCTTTTTCTATTATCACTAGCAGCTGGTGCCCGTTTTACAAACGGAAACTTATGGGAGTAAAGAACAAAAAAATAATTTCTATTGTTTTAAATACTTATCGTCGCCGTCTTCAGATCGCGAACATAATGCGACGCGTCCCTAGTCCTCAAAAAGTACCATACTCTGGCAGAAAAAAATTAAAAAAAACATGCAACCCGTGGATTTCTATAAAAAAAACAGACACAATTTTCCAGCTTACTTGAATTTTTACTCTAATTACGATTATATACATGATAATTATATATGATAAGTTTTTGTGCTTGAAGGTCGAATTTTTGAACATTTGCTTTAATTAGAAAACTATTATGTGTAAGAGGCATGAAGACTCACACCTTCGCATACTTTTATTTCTTTGATTTCATATATATTTCTCAGGAAATCCCCATTTTACAACGATTTTTGCCAATTTTGTCAATTATAGCAGCGTCTATCGCGAATACAAAAAAAATTCAGATAAAACTTTCTTATTTTTGCCGGAGTATTTAAATCCGTACAAAAATGGGGGTTCCTAATTAACTTTTCTACTTCTCACCCGCTACCCCCTAGGGGATTGAGGGTAGTGGGTCGAGTTTCGAATTATTAGATATCCCCCTCCGAGGTGAACAAATTTTAATTATATTTTTTTATTCCATGTGTGGTTTTCGAGATATTTCAATATCTTCACTTAAATTGAGCACCCTGTATATAGGAACTAAAATGAAAAAAAAGGTGTTGTGTCAATTTTGGAACTTTCCCTGGTGAATTCGGTCAAATAAGTTTTTGATTGAAAATTTAATAGGAAATTAAAAATTATTAATTGAAAAAAATGTGTAGGTAGCTTTTAAGAGGCAGACACGCAGACAGAGACATCTTTCAAAACTAGATAGAATTGACCCAAGGGACTTTAAAACGTGCATATTCGTTGAAATTGGTGATTCGGACATTTTTACGACCAGAATACTTTCCCTTGGACACGGGTGCGGGAAAAGTAAAAATAGTTGGAGAATATATGAAAGGCATAACCGAAGACCAATAATCTATTCCAGAATGAGCGCCCACAATATGGCAATGATATTTTATATATTTTATTCTTCTAATCATAATCTATTTTCAATATGAAAACAAGTTTAATTAGGTTATTGTGCAAATTATCGACTTTTATTAACTCTATTTATTATCAATAATAATAATAAAACCGTAATAAAAACCGAAAAAAAAAACGTCGTTCATCCGCTTACTATGTCATTGATTAATTATATTTTTATTAAAACAACTTGACCTAGGACTAAAACTTGCCGCAGCAAATGACGTTCCAATTTGCAAATATATCCACCGTTTTAGATTACGCGTGACCGACTTTTTCGAAATTCTGACAGCAAAAAAAAAAAACGGTAACAAAAACCTGATAATTCGGGTTATCTTTAGTGGAATACATATAAAGAAAGTAACGGCTATTGTTTTGAATAGTTGATTACAGAAGGTGACCTTGAATGGTGTTATCTTTAAATTTAATTACCGCGAACTAATGTGATTTGTTTTTATTGGTTTTGTGCGTTGCCGAAGAAAATAATATATTCACAATTAATTTTTATTCAGTGTTATTATATATTACTATGTAAATTAATACACTTTTTATATGCATTAAATTATTTATCGCTCATATACAAGAAAAAAAAAGGCTTTAGAAATATATTACTTATTAATAAATTTATATTAATTATAGAAGAGGAAAAAAAACATTTATCGATAGTTGATTGAAAAAAACCACAATGGGACTAATGATGCCAAAGTGTAGTGCGGAGCTGCACACTCTTTAATACTAGATATATAATAATTTTTATAAAATACATCAGCAAAATTAAAGGAACGGATAGAACATTTAATTTTATTCATTAATTTTTTACTGGCGGTGTCGCATTTCTTACTACCATATGTCATTTTTCTAAAGAAATTGTTAAAACTTGCGGCTTAAACATGTTGACATCTCTTTAAATTGTATTGTATTGCGTTAAGTGTCGCATTACATTTTAAATGCGTATTTTTTTCAGGAGAAAATTTCGTATTTTTTAGTAAGTTATCATTCGAATTTGTTTTTTTTTATTTACTATGCTCAATTTGGTTGTCAGCCAGTTAATAATGGGTGATTTAGAACTGACTGATATCGCTAGTGTAATATAAATAATTTAAAATGATCGGACCTTCCGGGAAATTATCCAAATGTTTGTAAAATCAAAATGAACGATCCATCGTAATATTACCCATTGGAAGCAGACTGGATTGTATGCCAAAAGACGAGGTCAGGTGTCTGTTTTGGTGGAGACTCAGTTATGGTATGGAGCGGTGTATTTTTATAGGCATGCACAGAGTTGGTTGTGATTTAGGACAGTGCTTTAAATGGGATAAGTACATTAGGGACCATATGGTACCTTTCGCTCCACATATTGGGGAAAATTTCGGCTGAATGCAAGACAACGTTCGCCCGCACGGCGCTTGCTGGTATAACAAAAATGAATTGACCAGTATGTTCTCCGAAACTGAATCCGATTGTACATGTCTGGGAGTATGTCCCAGGTAGATGTAAGTCAAGAATTCATGCTGTCAAAAAAAAAAACAGAAGTAGTGAAAGCTGCTTTAATTGAAGAATGGGATAATTTGCCCCAAGAAATGATCGGCGCCATTAGAAGTATAGGAAAGCGGATGACTGTAGTCACAAGGGCTCGTGAAGCAATACACGATGTTATTGATATAATATTTTCGAATTGGACAGAAAATAAAAACGTAAGACTTGGGTTATTTTTTATTTTGCAGTTTCCGCTACTGATATTAAAATATGTTATATATGTAAAATTGTATTATTAAAATAATGTCTAAATATATAACATCTTTATTCGCGTCAAATTACAAAACTAATTATTATGTATAGTGCATATGTTATAATTTTACGAAATGGCTATCGACCAGAGATCTTCGATGTTCGTTTTGTTCTTGTAGTTGTCTATTTACTCGTAATGATGGCTAACGTTATTGCCGAAGTCCGCATTATTTGACGAAATGAAGTGAAAAATCGTAACTGCAGGGAATTTATATTTTGAGGTGATATTGGGGTTGTGGGGTGTAAACAGGTGTTTAATTATGTGAATTTGTTGCAAACTTTATGGAAAGGTCTTGGAAACAGTCAGTGATGGGTTAATATGTTTAATATGTCTATTTTTCTTATTTATTACATATTTAAATAAAGTATAATTGCATAGTTCTTCTAATTCAAAAACGATATTTTGTTGTTTTATTTATTTAAGAGGTTTCACAATTGCACATAGCTTTGCAAAAGAAAATGTAATTAGTTAGTTTAACTTGGTTGTACGAGATTCCGATGAAAATGACAAAAAAGTTGAAAAGAACAAAAAAAAAAAAAAAATAACGAATTTATCCGCCTTGCTTTACTTTTCCGGAGGTGAGTACGTGACATAATATTTTATTGTGTATTGCTATAAATACATAAATTTTCAATAAAAAAATGTATATGGAAGGTGATCGGAAAAGGTGAGATAATTCGGGTTATTCCGTACGAGATATGTTAAATTTAACGTATAATTCATTTGTTTTCAACATCACAAGCCAAGCCGAACTTTATAATAATATATATATATTATAAAGTTCGCTTAGATGTGACGATAAATAATATTTTTTTTACGTTAAGTTTAACATTTTATATAGGGAATAGCCCTAAATAACTGTTTTGTGTTATAGGCGTTTATGAAATATAAAATCGGGCCAATTCTGTTAAGTTTAACGTGCATATTATTAATTGAAATCACATTCTATATGTATGTTATAAAAATTGCATAGACTGTTATGAAAATAAAAATTACACGGTAAATGTTAAGTTTAAACATTTACCGTAGAGAATATCCACGTAGTATGAATTGCTGATTAATTTTGTATAAATAATTTAAATAAAAAATAAATAAATTAGGTATGTTTTTATTCTTCGTTGTCTTCCACGAGGCTATATAAACATTTATCTGGAAATCTGCTATTCTCTAAATATTTTGAACAAAATTAATAAAACTTAGAATCAATTACAATGAAAAAAAAAAAAATCAATGACATAGGTGCCTAGTAAATTGAAAATTTCAGAAATTTTATAAAATCTTCAGAAACATTTTTTGATAAAAAATGATTTAACAACTATATATTTTTTTATAAATTAATTTTAAATAAAATTATTTAATTTTCAAAAGTGTGTTAATTTTTACACTACAATTGTTTCGCAAAACTTCCTTGCTTCTTCAGGTGATTACAATAATTAATTTATAAAAAAGTGAAAATGTATTTTCAACAACAGAATGCCACGCACATCAATCAATATGTATTTTCTTGTACAACTTTTATTACCTTCATTTTATTAAAAATATTCTGTTCTTTAAGAATGCTTTATCAAGGAGATATTAGCTGAATCAAGTTCTCGACAGAAGGGAACAATTCAATATAGAGGTTTTGGCTAGAGCCTAGAACATCTCCCACCTTTGCAGTGTGAAGTTAGCCGCGTTATACCACTTAATTTAACGCTTAATTTAGAGATATACAGCGTGTACAATACAAAGTACAACCACGAGATGGCGACACAAGTATCTAAGTTTTGAATAGATTAAATGATATAAAAGAATAATTCCCTTAAAAAACAAAAGGTTAGGTTACGTTTTGCATAGATTAAATGAAAGAAACAAGAATTGTCTTCATTAGAAAGAAGTTTATTTACTTATAAGTTTAAATTAAATGAGAAAGAAATTGTAAGGCTCTGTATTTGTCGTTGTCTACCTATCATCAGTAGGACTAATGTACCATTCGCAGATGAAAACACAAGGAAACAATCTCGCATTTCATTCATTGGAGATAAATATTTTAGTGATAATGTAGTGTGATAAAGTAGTAAATTGTGACATAACTTCCCGACTTTTGAGGTAAATTGTGAAAAAATAAATGAATATATATATATATATATATATATATATATATATTTAAAATAGTTCCAAAAATTTAAACTTTATTTGTACAAAATTAAATTAATTTATTGTGGTCATGGTTTCATCACTTGTCATTATCAAATTCAAAGACATACGGCTTTGTTCTCAATGTATATTTTATTTTCCTATTGTGTTATAAGGGAGTGTGCACTTACCGCACTTCACTTAGGCCCATTGTGTCGATTCATCACCTTATTGTTTTATTTTTAACAGTGTCAACCCACCAATTTCTTTAGGGAAAAAATATTCACTCAATCTCTGCCATGAGAGTAAAAAATAAAATTATTGTGTAAATATTTAATAAAATGTTCAACCATCATTCGTTTAGCGTAGGATGACTGGTAGACTCAAATTGTGGATGACCGTAGATTTAGTATATAAACATAGATGAAGCATGATGTGGTGGGGATAGGATACCGCTTATGCCATCATGTTACGTTATGTTTTCTGTTTGTAAACACTTATGTTTGTAAACAAATCGATCGATTTAATCACGAATTTTAAGATTATGTAAACAGTAAATACATTTTCATGTGAAATTTCTTGAGGTTTATTGAAATTTAAGAACATATATTAATATTACATTATTTAATGATTTATACATACACATATATTATAATAATGGCTTTATACGAAAAAAATCTTTAAATTATAATAATTGCCAAAAGACATGAAAAAAGCATGATCTTTTATTAGGTTTATAACTTATGAAAAACCATTTAATGAATTTAGAACAATTACTATAAAGTTTTGAAAATCGATGTAATTTCCGGTGAAACGGATGGTTCGACTAAACCCTTCAGATCGTCACTATATTCTCTACTTAATATTAACGTACTAAATTTAAAACTGATTTCTCGAATAATAAAACACAAAAGTATCATTTATTCCTATTTGAAACGATGGATACAAAGAATACGAAGAAAAGCTGATGATAAAAAACATCGTACCTCAGATGTTGGCACGCTGAAAACGGCATTATTTATTTGTTTACATACTACTTCTACGTGGATGCCACTTGAAATTAGGCAACCAATACAATTACTGTGTAAATATGTAGATTTTATCGATATTTATCTGAGGATATGTATTATAACAATAGAAACATATGTCGTGTTAATTTAATATATCTTTAGTTTTTACAAGTAACAGAATTATATACAAATTTTGATGCAAAGAAAACACTCAACTTTTTTTGTTTTTAATAGTGGTATAAAAAAGTAAAGTGTTTTATTTACATCAAAATTTGAAAATATACACCGAAGTGAACGCCTCTAAGATCCAAGAATTATTTACATTATATAATTTTGTTAATTATAATCTTTATTAATACATACAGGAAAAATATTAAATAAATATTAAAAATTACAAAATCCAATGCATATTTTATATCTGTTAATTGGCTATCAACCAATGGTCTTTCCGGTGGGTTTTTCGTGTTTATGTCTTTGTCGTAAAAGAGGTTAATTTCGTTACAATACATAAAACATGATTTTCTTTTGGCCATTGATTAGAGGTCATTCCGCCAAGTCGTGTTATATTTTTACTCAACCAACAATTAATTAAATAAATATCTTTCATACAATACTGACATGGATAACATAGAAAAGAGTATTTATTCACTTGGTAACAGTTATTTAAATAAATTAAATAAAAAATGATTTGAAAATAATTAATAAATTATTTCCACATTTAACACTGCGACATTTTGACTTACGTTACGTAAGTACTTTAAACAAATACACATTCTCGAATAAAGAAAAGTTGCATGATGCAATATGAATATATATGTGTTTAACTCGTTGTATTTTGTGCTTTGTAAGAGCACTTGGTTGTTACGACTTTAGAAATAACAAGATAGGCAGTTTTAATTAGAGCTTCTTTATTTCACAATGGCTGAACAAGTCATCACAAATTTAAGGTTATGATAAACATGTGGAAAAATACAATGTAGGCAACACAACATGCGAACGTGTTAGAGGGCGCAAGCATCCTCGGTCCTGTTGTCCGGCCGCGTTTCCAAGAAGATCGTTCCGATGGACTGCGATTAAAAAAATCCCCAAACGAGGAATCGGCACGTAGGCAGTAATTTTTGTTAAAATTATATGCCAAACCCGAACACAATATATTATTGATATGCAGCAACAGGTGTACATTATATAATTCAATTTCTGGCGGGATATTTGCACGAGAAGTAGTTGTTTTAATGTGCTTTTTTTAAATACTTACGTAAAGTAAGTCAAAATGTCGTAAAGTAAAATGTGGAAATAATTTATTAGTTATTTTCAAATTATTTTAATTAATTTATGGCTAGCAAATCCCGTACGTTGAGCTTTAATAACTGTATTCATTAATTTTGTTTGTAAAAAAATATGTCATTTTTGTATACGTTCACTTACATATCAATTCAAAATTACGACCAACTTTCACTCCGTAAATAATTTATCATCTAATCCATGTCGAATTTGCGATAATTCCGTTCGCCGAATTGTTTTGCATAAATCACTCGTCTCTTTCTTGATTGCTTAATTATAGCCCGAAAGTACGATTTCGCTTCCAACCGGCAAAAAATTTGGCGTGCATAATAACAGCCCAGCTATTAACGTTTAATTTCGGAGCAATCTAATTAACGGATGCCACCGAGTGAATCGTTCAAAAGTAGGCAATTAAAAGTGAAAAAGGCATTCGAAAACTGCAATTAATTTTTGTTAGGTAAAAAAATAATAATAGGTTTTTATTAAATAATTTTGAAGTGTTTACAGGGAAGAAATATCCGCTTCAATTCTTACTTGTAAACACAACGTTTTGGGACAAATTGTAATTATATTTGTTTAAAAAAGATCAAACCAACATTATTAAAAGAAAATACAAAATAGAAATGCAACTCTGAATCTTCCAAAAATATTTATTGCAAATTAGGAGCATTATAGTAAACTAAATTTCTGGATAATTTTGATCACAGTTGGCAATAAAGTGAATTCATTATGTGGTCAATTATGATGGGTGCTGGGAAAGAGGCGGCTGGTACTCACTACCTGGCCTGGGGTCTAGGGCCTATGAACTTATTCCCATCGTTATCCGTTTCATTTAATTATTTAAGCACAACTTACAAAATATTTTTTTATTTAATTAACGGAGGCCTTTGCCTCCAGTAACATACATAAATGATAAAATAATAATAGCTACAATAATAAAATAATAAAATTAGCAAAACACACTTCAAAACTTTATTATCTTACAAGTTACAAAATTAATCGTAATATACCGTAAAAACTTAAGTACAAGAAATTATGCAAACTTAGCAAAGTATTATATTATTTTTTTTTTCTTTAAGTTGATTGTGAAGACTTTTTCTATTTAAATAAAGTTATTGTCTTTTGATATTCTTTTTTTAAACATGTAAACATAACTGTTTCCCAATATATATTTAGTTAAATAAAGATAAGTAGAAGGATAGTCTTTTCTTCTATTTTTTTGATTTATTAAATCAATTATTTCAATAATTGTTAATGTAAGTTAAGAAATTGGACATTTTTGTGATTGTAATTTTTGAAATATATTATTTATTTTCAAAATTTTAATTTTCTGTTTTTGTTATAGATCGAGGAAGGTTTCGGTGACAACGAGATGACCGTCTCCCTCGACAAGCCGGACTCGACGTCGCCCCAGAACGGCACGACGAACCACGACGCCACTGGCGATGGCGCCGTCTACACCGTCTCCGTGACCGGCGGCTATGACAACGAGGGCTTCAACAAGGGCGGCGACCTGGACGCCCCCGTGAAGCCACCCCGCGAAATCACCGACGAGGAAGCCTCCCAGCAGGGCAAAGTGAAACTCTCCCGCAAGGAAAAATGGCGTATCCTCAAGAACGTCACCGCCGTCTCCTGCGCGTTCATGATCCAGTTCACCGCCTTCCAGGGCACGGCCAACCTCCAAAGCAGTATTAACGCCAAAGACGGCCTGGGGACTGTATCCCTGAGCGCGATTTACGCGGCGCTCGTTGTTAGTTGTATTTTCGTGCCGACTTTTATGATCAAATGGCTGACGGTCAAATGGACTCTTTGCATTTCGATGCTGTGCTACGCGCCGTACATCGGCTCACAGTTTTACCCAAAGTTCTATACTCTGGTGCCCGCGGGGGTGCTCCTGGGTATCGGTGCGGCGCCTATGTGGGCCTCCAAGGCTACTTACTTGACTCAGGTCGCTGGCGTTTATGCCAAACTCACGGATCAGCTGGTCGACGGCATTATTGTGCGATTTTTCGGGTTCTTCTTCTTGGCTTGGCAAACGGCTGAGCTTTGGGGAAACCTCATCTCTTCATTAGGTGAGTTTATATTATCACATCAACTAAATCCTTGAACCGAACTTATTTAGGATGTGAATCCCTTTTTCATTTTAACTAGCTCCGGTTATGATTAATCGCTGCTCACAAACGACTAAAAACTAACTAGTATCATTTGTTTTTGTAACGATAATGATCATCATTCGTGTCCAGGGCTTTTAAATAATGCATTTCCATTGATCAGTTGAAAAATAGGCTTAAATATCATTGAAGTGTTTTCACTTCTCATTTGAGTTTTCCAGATGTTATTATTTTATATGCGGCTTATTATTTATAATTGCAACTTATTCAGAAAGATTTTCTAAGCATAGTATTGTCTGTGATAGCTTGGAGAACTTTCAAAACTAGGATCCAGCAAATCTTTGCCATTCTGTGAAAGACCCATGAGAGTTTTTAAAGACGATCCGAACTGCGGTAATGGAACGTAATTTATTGGTGTCAAAGATTTAAAAAATCTAAACACAAGTCAAAAATAAAGTATAAAATAATCTTGATATACCACTTTTACCCTCTTCGAAGCATTTTAGATGTAATATATATACCTGTATAACCCGTTTTTAAGTACTTAGTTTGATAATGATTACCGTGTAGTTGAAAAATAAAAGTGGTATAAAAAAGTTAAGTGTTTTCTTTATATCAAAATTGAAAATGTACCACGAAAGGAACGCCTCCAAGATCTAAGAATTATAAAATAATCGTATAAAGTACATAAAATTTTCAATAGTATAAAACTGGAAAGGACTTTTAAAATTTCCTTTACCGTGCTGTGAAAGACTCATCAGGGTTTTAAAAATGATACGAACACATATATTGATCAAACACAAAGTATATGCAAAAAATGACAACATCAATAACGCCGCGACCGTTTACTGAGACTTCTCTGTTAATCTTATGTTTGTCGTCTCCGGAGTTGAGGGCGGCGAAATGCTCAACCGCTGCCACGTTAGATTAAAATTCCATCAACCGTTTTGCGCTGACCAAGACGGCGTGTCTGAAAATCAGATTTCGAGAAAAACGGCAATGTTGAACATGTCTGTAATCATTCACGCACTTTATTAGAAATAGATATTAACAAAGAAACACAAAAGAAGAATATAAAGCGACTGCTACTTAGAACAGGTCCTATTTCAGCGATTATGCTAATTAGAATGGATTGTAAAATCACAACAGTAATAAACAAAGGGAACTTTGTTGCTTATTCAAAACACGTATTGATGAGATAGTTATTCTCCAAAAATGATTTTTACTTTATAACGAAGAACTAATTCATAGAAATAAATGTCACCAAATATGGCAATCACGTGTCTGTTTCAGCATGCCAAATTTGCGAAATTAAGTCATTTAAATTCCGCTGGGTCAATTATAGCTTATATGCCGCGTATTAAATCGAGCCTGCAATGTAGGTACCTATTCCAATCATAGATCCGAATTAAGTAATTAAATATTTGAAATGGAATTCCAAGTATCAACCTCTATAACTGAATTCCTTATCAGTTCGTCGAAAAGAACACACCTAAAAAAGGACTTTTCTAAGCTGAGCTACAATAATTTCCTTGGAATATTGGTGAGGCTGATATACATCACTGATTTACAATCATCATTTAGAGCATCCTGACACATATTATTCTTAACATTATCATTAATAATCCTCTTGATTTCTTGAATTCGACTTATATGATATTTGGATAATTCTTCATTTTTGACGAATTTTCTGAAACGCTTATAACAATATATTTCTCCTTGTTGAGGCCGATTTAACGCTTATTTTTTAGTAAATGAATCAGAGATTGTTACTTTCTAATCGTAAATTGTTTTTTTTTTATTTCGTCTGGGATCCCTAAAAAGGTGTACTTCAACTTAAACATTTTAAAGACAAGTCCAAGAATTAAAACTAAACAATATAAGCTTTAAGTACAAATATTCATTTGTTTCAGAGATATTTTTAACAACAGTAATTTATAGAATTAAAGGAAAATGTATTGCTGAACTTTTAAACAACCAAAGAAATAAAAAAAAGATAAACAAGTGGCATTAATTCAATGAATTGAAGTTTTAGGGCGCTTCGACAACATTGGTCATTTATGCCGGTATTAATTCAAGTTAAATTTTCGAAAAGTCCACTACTTAATTCGACACATTTATTTGCGTATTCATAAATGACCGTCGGTCTTTCTGCTTTTCAATTACTAATTTATTACAAATGGGCATTTAGAAAAGCGTTGTCAAATTTAGCTTGATTAACTCTTTAAAAAGAAAAACCTTATCTCTGAAACAAATGAAAATCGGACTTGAACATATGAGCTTATTTTGCTTATTTTTATTTCCTAGACATTTTATTTTCCTCCCTAATCAACTTCTATACCGTTCAGATCTATATCAACCATGTTCATATTGTATAAATCACTGGTGGTATTCCCACATACCTGCGTTAATATCAATAGCTTATTATCACCAAAAAATTAAATAACGTGAGAGATTTATACAAATAGGATTGGAATGATATATATCTGAACGGTATATATTATGAAGTAAAACCGAAATGGAATCCTTGAAGAACACCTTTTTCAGGATTCAAGACAAAAATATATAATTTTTACTTATTGTACAGTACAAATTATGAGGTAGCAATGGGATCTGTGATTATACCTTTTTTTGTTAATAAATTCTATCTAAAAAATTATCAGAATTTTATACAAAAAGTGTTAGAAATGAAAACTTTCAGCTAAGCGTAGCAAATCTTAACCATTCGACCGTTTTCCTTTAAAGTCTTTATTTCATATATAAGTGTGGATTCACAATGGACGTAAGCGTAAGAATTACATAAAGTTTGATTCTGTGTTTTTCAATGGCGTTGTTCACAATGAATTACGTTTTATGTTATGGTTATGGTAGAACATAATTATCCGTACGTAATACATAAGAAAGTTCGTAAATTTCAACTATTTACGTAAATCTTGTGGATATCCATAGATATATGATATATACTACATCTATGTCATAGAAACAAAGAATCTATGTGGATATCTAAAAATATCAGGCAACCAATTAAGCAGCGATGTATGCTATTATTTATTTGGGATTTAATTTAAATTTCGCGCGTGACTTTAAAATGGCCGTCGTTGATTTTTAACAATTGTTCGGTGTTATGATTGGTATGAATACAGCGATGACAATTTACCACTAAAATGTGTAAGTTAGATTAAACAAATGTCATCGGAAGCCGACGAAAGCGTATGGCGTATGCGTTGAACGTATTTTTTATGTACATTGTGAACAGTAAATATTATGCGATTCTTATGTAACTCTTATGCTTATGCATCCCTTACGCTTACGTCCATTGTGAATCCACACTAACCGATTCTTCAACATATTCATATTTCAATATCCACGAATGCTTAATTAAAAGATTTCGTAGCTAAACAGTGCTTTCACAATAAAAGAAAAAAAAAAGATTTAAACTACTGGTAATTATTTTCGCAAAAAACGCTCGGACGGCGGCCAGTCCGAAGATTTTTTTTAAGAAATGTAATTTTGTATCAAGACTTGTTTTTGTTTTACCCTAATTATACAACTTTTGCTAATATATACTTAAAAATACTAATCGAACTGTCGGAGCGTTTTTTTTTTACGAAAATAATCATTATGAAATCACTGTACATACAAATGCGAAGTGCTTAGTAACTTATAATCTTTAAATAAAATGTCCTTTTAAATCGCAAATTACAATTTTGTGATGACAAATTCATATTCTCCGTTTTGCAATGTAAACAAGGTTTTTTGTGGTAATGATCTTACGAACTGTTGTTCGTATTGATCAGCCTCGATTTTTACTATGTATGTCTCGAAGTCTCCTTACACCTAACGGTAGAAAGGAAAAAAGATTTTAAAAAATGTCTCGAAGTTTGAAAACATTCACACTACACTTATAGGCCCGAATGAAATTCACTTACTCTTAAACGAATTGTCTCTTGAGCAAGGCCTTTACTCACTCGGTTATCTCAACCTCAGATATTCTTTAGAGATCGCCATAGTCCTCGTTTCTAAAAAATATATTGCAATATATAAATCAGCCTCCCCCTAATTAAAATTTTATTTTATTTAAAAATCGTTTTTTTTTAACTGCAGAAAAGTTTAAATTAGGTTATTAAATCTTATCAACAATTTCAACAACCCTATACTACTCTCTATAAATCATCAAATGATCTCCAATATAAAATTACAAAAGCAAATTATTGCAAAGACTTATTTCTTCTTGTAGTGGAACTTTTCATTCTCAAGGAAAATAATTTAGAACTATTTATAAGATAAACATATATTTTATCAATTTTAATAAATGAAACACTTTTTTACTTTGTTTGTATAACTCGGATTGCTTTTATTAGTTAGTTTCGACAACCTTAACGTGTGATTATCAAAAAAAAAATTTATCTGTAAAACTATTTGCTAAGACTGTGGAAAACCTTAATTTACATAAGCGATCCTTCTCAAATCCTTTAATACACTTCGAAAATGCCATTATTCTCTTTACAAATAATCAAACCATCTCCAATACAAAATTATAAAAAAAATCCACCAATAACTTACATCAGCTTATCGTGGAGCTTATTACTCACAAAAAATAATTTGGAACAATTTAAAAGATATACATATATTTTGTTTATAATTTTTTTTTCTAAAATTTCACAAAACCTTAAATTAGACTAGCAATCCTTCACAGATCCTTTATTAAACTTCGATAACGACATTGAAGATCGTTTCATGATCTCCTATACGAAATTACAAAACATTGTATTTTTTCTTCTAAAGAAAATAATTTAGTACAATTTAAAAGGCACGCAAATAATTTTTATTTAAATAACTGTGACCAAGTGAATAAATACTCTTTTCTATTTGCATATATTTTATTTCGATCCTACTTAGATCCCATAATAAAATTCGACAATCTTCTCTAGAGGATCTCCAATATGAAAATTTAAAAAAAATGGTAATGTGTCCATCAAGGTCCATCAAGTGTGTTATTTCTTACCTTACAATGGGTTAAAATCATTTCTTCACACCCTTCTTCATTTTTTCAAACTGGAGGCGTTTGCGAAAGATATGTTGAATATAACGGCACTTTGACGTTTTATTTGTCATTAATCTCTAAGTGAATTTATCATGTAAACAAAATTCTTCCGCGTATAAAATGAAAACCCTCCGTCCTACAATAAAAGTTTTATAACAGAAATTATTTATTTTCTAAGATCTAAAACTTTTATTTGAAACATTTTTCTATGTGTCCATCAAGGTACTTTCCCCGGTGAATACGGTCAAATAAGTTACAGATTGAAAATTGAATAGGGAAGCAAAATGATTAATTGAAAAAATTGATTCTTGTCTTTTAAATTTAAAGCCGAGTATTGAGAAAAATATTATAATTAAGTGTGTTATTTCTTACGGCACTTTTATGTTATATTTGTCTTTAAAATAATTATTTCAATAATTAAAATCTCTAAGGGAATTTATCAGGTAAACAAAATACTTCCGTTTATAAAATGAAAACCGGAGGTCCTACAATAAAAGTTTTATAACAGAAATTATTTATTTTCCAAGCTCTAAAACTTTTATTTCAAACATTTTTCTATCCGAATTAAAAAATGAAAAATTGCTAAGAGTAAAGTTGCACTTAATGAGTTTTGATTCTAACCAAAAGCTTTTCAGATCATTCCACTGTTATAAAAAGCTTAGATATAAAGTTTGGGCTTAATCCATTTAGCCGTTTATGCACTATCGGGGAAACACACAGACATTTTTCAAACTCGATGGAATGGACTCAGGGGACCTCAAAACGTGCATATTTGTTGAAATTGGCGATTCGAAAATTGTCACGATCACAATACTTTCCCTTGGACAAGGGTCTGGGAAAAAATAAAAACCCATCAAATAAGAAATTACAAAACATTTTATTTTTTCTTCTAAAGAAAATAATTCAGCTTGTCATGGAGCTTTTTACTTCTAAAGACCATTATTTGGAGCAATCTTTAAAAGATATACATCGCTATTAATCCCATTATTGCTTCAAATTTTAAGCACTTGACTTAACCCATTTACGATTGTGTCGCACTATTATACTAAATTGTTTTTTTATTTGCTTGTTTATAGTTCTTAGTAATCCACATGGAGGACACGGAGGAGGAACATCTTCTGCCAACGAGTCGATTGAGACTTACGAAAGTTGCGGCGCCAACTTTTGCGTCATGAACATGAACAGCAACGATAACTTGGCCAGGCCTGCCGACAAGGAAATCTACGAAATCTCTACGATATACTTGGCCTGCATCTTGGTAGCAGTCATCATAATCGCCATATTTGTGGATCCTCTGTCTAGGTGAGTGTAGATTATTGTTAAGTTAAAAATAATAATAATTTGAGTTGACTAATAAGTTCTCAACATTTATTTTTTACAAATTGCGAGCTTAGTTGAATGCATTTAATTTGTTGAGTCGAAATCGGATGATTTATATGAAAGATTTATTTGTTTATTTACGGAATCTCCATTTTACAATATACATTTCATTTACAAAAAAATAATAAATAAAATCCAAAATATAATTGATGCATCATTTGCCTAGTTTCAGCGTTGACAATGCCACATGATATTAGGCAAAAGATGGCGCTTGCGTCATCTTCCAGTTATTATGATTCATATCAAATAAATAACCGCAACACATAACGCGCTTTCATTAAGGCATTGCACATGTAACACACTAGAGCGAGGTTCAAAAATGAATGGCTGTTTGGTTTTACAAATTAAAAATACAATTAAATGTACATACACGTGTGTACATATATACATACATGTATAAACAAAATAAACACAATAATTTGAAACTACATAAATTTGAATAAGTTTAAAATACAGAATTTCAAACTATCAAATTTTGTAATTTACCATGTAATTACAATTTTGATATTGATACGCTTAAGTTTAAACATAAATTAAGAGGGTGAAGATGAATTAAAAATATCGACATTTGGATACATAGATAAATTATTTGCCAACGCCATAAATTATGTTAGTGGGCCGTTAAAACCAAAATTTGTATTGTGGATTTGCAGACAAAAGAAAGGCGTAAATCTTGTTCGATTTGATAGCGTGAGAGAATAATCGATTTGTGCCAGAAGAAAAGAACAATTAACGAGGTTATGAATTATTTTATAAAAAAGCAAAAACAAATCTGCATATGCATGGCGGCAGCATAATTTATCCACACACTGCGTAGATGATATTACGTGTAAATATGGGCTGGAATCAAACCCTAAATTGTACATATTTATCCTTGAAAAATATAAAATGACCTTTATCGACAAAGGAAATAATTAAATATTTTATTTATTAAAAAAAAAACGCCAATGGTAATCTAAGGGGATTTTCTGTTCAATTGATCAGTTGTACCAACATACGTATTTGATTGCCTACCTATTAATCTGCAACCATTGTTGATCATTCTGTATATTTTTAGCGGTGAAACGATCAATCTGCGATACTTTCTACTGAACTCAAACAAATTTAGTGGATTGTATAATTTTTTAGCAAATGTGTCATCTGTGGACATAAGTGGCTTACAAAGAGAAGGAAAACGGAGCACTCCTCAATTTTCCATAAAAATCAAAAATACCCGTTTTGCAGGTTCTTTTACTTCTAATACCATTCTGGATATGTAAACCTACTATTTCCATGGGCGTAAAACTAATTCACATGTGAGTTCATCAACAACAACTTTTCAAAACCCTCTTTTGAAATGAGCAAAAAGTACTTTTTTAGAAGTACTTTTTTAGTAGGGAAAGCGTGTATTTAAAAAAATAGCCGCAACAATTACACTTTAGGCGAAGCAATCAGCTTTGTTTTTATCACATTTTTCTATTGATTCACTTTAAGACAAAGCTGTGTCATTTCCTTTGTTGATTCGAATTAGTTCTCCAATTAGATTTTCAGAAACGCCACACCTTTTTCTTACCCACAGTACCAGCAACATAAATATCAAACAAAAAATATTGCTAATCATTCAATCGTTAAATCTGTGCATATTTTAACGAGCATTTGAATTCGCAACCGAAGTGTAACAGTAATTACTTTATCAATATCGGCCGTTGTGCCGTCTCAGAATCGTGATCGCTGGAAATTGGTTTATTGTTGCAAAGGTGAAATTTAATTGCACATGCGATTTCATTGTTTCGGGATCGGGCCTCTCAAGGTTGTTCGCTCGGATTGCAGAAATGCTTCATTAGCTCGTTGCCGCCGTTTTTGTTTTCCAGCAATTTTTATACCTGACGGAACCGTAACAGAATTAGTTCGCATTTTGTAAGAATCATCGTGGCAATTAAACACCGAGCGCATGAAATTTAGATCTGAAAAGGATGGAGGTAAAAAAAATAGTTTGAAGCGTTAATTTATTGGCTGTAAATATAATTTTATTGTGTGGTCTATTCATTGTCGTACGTAGGACATTCAGAAAGTGCATCTTTAAAAAATAAAATATTTAAATATGTTAACAATACATATTGAAGGCTAAAAGTCGGTTTATTTATTGATATAATATTGTTATCACTTTTTGCGTGAAAAACTTCTAACACCTTGTAGGCAAATGAGATGACGAAATACTTAATTGCACTTTTGAATTAAAATCAATTTTCAACTGCTTATATTTTTCTAATTGTTAAAAAAAATACTTCACAATTAATTAAATCTGTAGGACCTCAATCTCCGATCAGATGTGTTTTTTTTTTTCTTCCTAACTAGAAACTTAAACAATGCTATGAAATTATCAATAATAATGAGTGGGGAACAAACGCGCATAATTTTTTTTGTCCATTTTGCAAAAACAATGCGCGTCGCGTGCCCTTTTGGAATCGAATCTATTTACTTAGGCGGTGAGTAATACTGACAAAGAAAAAATACTTTTTGCTGATATTTAAAACTCCGTTACTTATCTTCTGCAAACTCGTTATTCAGAAACTTAAATAATCAATAATTTTGTTTCATTGAACATTAAATATAATTATTGACGCAATTTCACTTTGTACATTTTTACTTTCACCGGATCCCTTCCCAAGGGAAAGTATTGTGATCGTAAAAATTTTCGAATCGCCAATTTCAACAAATATGCACGTTTTAAGGTCCCCTAAGTCCATTCTATCGAGTTTTGAAAAATGTGTCTGTCTGTGTGTTTCTGCGATTGCGCATAAACGGCTAAATGGATTAAACCCAAACTTTATATCTAAGCTTTTTATAATAGTAGAAAGATCTGAAAAGCTTTTGGTCACAATCAAAACTCATTAAGTGCAATATTACTAGCGATTTTTCATTTTTTAATTCAGATAGAAATATATTTCAAATAAAAGTTGTAGATCTGGAAAAAATAATTTTTAATGACAAATAAAACTGACGTCATATTTCATACTCAGCTTTAACTCTTAATTATTTAAATAATTGTTTTAATGACAAATAAAACGTCAAACTGCCGTCATATTGCATACTCAGCTTAACTTTAAAAGACAACAATTCATTTTTTCAATTAATAAATTTTTCTTTACTATTAAATGTTCATTAAATAACACATTTGACCAAATTCACCGGGGAAAGTATCATGATGGACACATCACCTTTATTTTTAATGAAATGTTGATCGATTTTTTTTTCTTCATTGAATTTGTCTGAATAAAGATTTTTGTAAATATAATGAATAAAGATAACAATAAAGATTCTTACTTACTTATTTAATTAAATTGCTAGTGTATTGTTAAGTTATTTTATTTATAATATAATGAAATTTTATAAATAATATAACTTACTAAGAAAACTAAATGTTTTTTGTTAAGAAAATAATAAAAAAGTCCTGTATAATCTTAATTGAGTTATTTATGCATATATAGTGTAAAATAAATGCACAAATACCTCAATTAAGATTATTGTATATATAAAAAGAAATTTGAAAATAATTAATGTAAATAATGTAAATTAAATATAATTGGCAGTGGTCTGACGAGGTCCGAAAGTTGATCATCAACAATTATCCATACTTTTAATGGTAGTTGAACATTTTATTAAACAAATTAAATAATAAATTATTTTCCCTCTAGCTACTGCAACTTTCGACTTACATAATATCACTTTTATTTAATTCAATTTAAATAACTGCGGCCACGTGAATAAAACACTCTTTCCTCTCAATCCAAAGATCCTTGGGGAACACCTGTCGCGCCGGGCGCCGTCTCTCGTTGCGATTTTATTTTCCAAATTCCACAAACGGGGCGCGGTTTGGCGCTATTTCATTGCGCGGATCAAAGTTCAGCGCACCCGGCAGGAAACAAACTTTCTCTCTCTCTATCTTTCCCGCATCGAACGTCGTTCGAGAAGGAGCGAGAAATTTGTTAATTGGAATTCAATTAAAAGTAGATAAAGGTGCTGACTTTGGACTACTTAAGGAAAGAAACGCGAGGCTGTTTGTTTATTTATTTTTTGTGTGCAGAATTCGTTTCGGGGGCGGCGAGAGAGAAAAAAGGTCGAGGTTTATGGCCTCTCGGAAATTGCATTTCTCCGTAATTATGGTCGGATTAACCCTCGGAATTATTACGGGGTTCAGTGGAATAGGTAGAAATTTGGAGTAATTGCAGGTTTTGTTCATTTATTTGATTGATTTGATTTTTATGCATAAAATATTTAATAGCAATATATCTTAATAATGAAAACACTTGAACTTTTTTATACCACTCATGCTATAAATTAAGATTTATGGCTAACTGTTCCAAATTACAAACCGCTAGGTCTTAGCCACTGGCTAAATACAATAATGGCAAAAAATACTGCCTGCAATAAAGCAATGAGAAATTTTCTTAAACAAAACCTATAAATATATTTATCACTTCAAAAAAAAAAGGATTAATCATGAATACATCATGATAATCAAAATATATTTTTCAAAGAATACCATGTTGAATATAATTGAATTAGAAATTTTAAACTTGTCTTCGCTGAATGATTCTTTGTAACAAAATTTGATACAAAAACAATAATTTTGTGTTTTTCTTCGTACACTGGTGTGTTTAATTTTTACAAAAAAAATTGTTTGTATTTTTTCCGAAGTATCCAGTGTTTATTTTTTTTATGAAAAAAACACAAAATATTTTTATGTAAAAAATTTTGTTACAAACACCCAGTGAAAAAAAGTTAACAGTGTTTTATTTAATCAAATCATCTTCATTTTACTCGCTTACAATTATTATTGAATACAATTGCATATTGTTACTTATTGTTACTATAAAGTAACAGAAATAAGTAATTCTATTGCCTAATCTAAATATACGGTTCCATTAGCAGTGTAGCATAAATATTCGTTATATTAAAAATTTACGATTAATATCAAACGCTTAATTCATCAGAGTTATCACTGAAACATGTATCTACTAATAGCTTTTAATAATTTGCTTCTCGTTTTTGTCCCTTGCATTAAAACTTATTGCATTATACAATATGTTATTATTATGGAAAAGCAAGTTTTCATTATTGTGCATTTTTGTTTTAAAGTAGTTACGTAACGTAAGACAAAAATTTAGCAGGGGCTAAAGAGGGAATAATTTATTAATTATTTTCAAATTATTTTAATGTAATTGACTTGCCAATAGTATTAATAACAGTGAGGTTGTTTATGGTAACTACATCGTATATTGTAAAGGCAAGGATTGTCTATCTTATAAAAATGATTTCACAACTGTGGCGCCTTTTTCATTAGAATGCTCACAAATTACATTTGAGATTAAAATATATTTTTTTAAGAACCTCATGTTGAATATAATTCCGTATTATTACTTGCTATTATTATAAAGCTACAAATATAAGTAATTTTATTGCCGCTGGGAGGCGCTACATTAAAAAGAAAATAAATTAAATAAAATTAATTTGAAAATAATTAATAAATTATTTCCATTTTAGTTACGGTAACATTTTGACCTATGTTATACAAGTATTTTAAAACAAATCTTATATTTTTCTTAGTTTCAATAAAAAAAAACATAATTAAATATTTAATTTATTTATTGTTCGACGCATTAAAATATAATAAATAAAATGAGTTGTTTCTTGTATTCTAATGTGTTTAATTTTTTATTATTATATTTACCTCTATTTTTACCTTTATATATTTTATTGCATATTATTTTATGTGACAAATGCAATACTTGTGAACATTGTACATGTCTTCTGCTAAATAAAAAAAACACAAATTAATAATAATCACTTACAATTTATACAATTAGAAGATGTTTATTAAATATATACATAATATTTTTCGACAAACGTAATAAAATTATTTACATAAAATATTACAATGTATATTGTAACAGTCTACCAAGTGGCCATTTACCAATAATATTTTTTCCTTGATTTTGTATTTCGTCCTTGTCAAGATATATAGACTTTTATTAAATACAATTGAGAACAACTTAAAGAAACACGTAGTAAACTTATTTTAACTGTTAAAAATTCTGTTTTCTAATGGAATTTTTTATTTTTAGATTACATGGCCACTAATCAGTATTTCTAGCAATCCTAGAAGGATGTTTCATAATTAAAATTTTAAAAGTTAGTAATTGCTGGTAGTATGCAATAAATAATGATTTAATTAAAACGATGACAAAATTAAGGAATGAAATTATTTTTACCGTAAAAAACATGCCACTTTCTTGTTTACAAAATTTCTTTTTGAATGGAATTTTGTGTTAAATATTCCACCTATATAGTATTGATTATTAAATATTTAACCCAAAATTACGTACAAAATTTAATTTTTTATGTTATTTTAGTTTATTACTACATTTTTGTTTTGCTGTCATTTGATAACATTCATTATTATAATATTATTCACGCCATACGAATACGGAGTATTAGTAGTATACTTCTACTTTTTAAAAATTTTATTTTGGGAATAAATAGGAGCCTATTAGTGCTATTTTTTAAATTGTTTTGTCATATAATACAGGGTGTCCCAAATAACATAAAAGTGTCGAAGTTGTATTTTTTTAATAGAACACCCTATATACCATTAATGGAGAGGAGGTGCTCCTTTGAACGAGTCTAGCTTAGGAAGCACAGGAAGAGCAACCAACCTAAAAGAACCCAAATGATAAACTATATATATTAACAAAAATAAAACACGAGCAAAATAAACTTGTCAACAATAATAAAAAAAAATAAAATAAAAAAAAACACTTTTACAATCTCCTACACCCTTTGTGCATTCCCCGAAACCAAAATATCACTCCCAAAAGTAAACGTTTCACCATCACCATTTATGATTTCATTTCATCATTTCATGACTTTAGTGATCACGACGAGTAAATTCAATTTACAAGACAATGGATGACATTAGCGATCAAAACCTTTTTGACACAGTAACTGACAATGACAGACGCCTACAAAATCAGGCGGAAAGACCAACGGTCGATAGCCAATTGGCAGAAGAATTTATTTTTATGTTAGTTATTTATTGTATTTATTTATTATTATTACTTTGTTAAAAATAATCTGCCAATAAAGATATATATATATATATATAAACAGAAAGGAAAATATACAGCAATCCAGGTGAACGGCGTCGACGGAGAGGCGGGTCACGCTCTTTGGTTTCTGGTGGGTCGTTTCTTCGGATTTATACCCAAATTTCTTCGCAGACTTTAATTGTACGATTATTGATTTGCATTTATCGGATTACCAAAATTCCGGCTAATGAATTTTACAAGAAATGATTAGCAAAAGATTATTCCCTCTCGCGAAACGGACCAGCCATTAATGGCTTTTTAGATACGTCGGTAAACGCGCGTTTAGGATAAATTAATTTTAATAAATTATGAAAAATAAAATTTTAAATGTTATAATTGTAACCGGCGATATAATGTTCGCTGGTAATAATATTATTACATTTTTAGATTCTACATTCAAAAGAACTTTGTTAAGGCTATTAGTACCTAAACATAACGGTTCTTTAAATAACTTGAATGTTACATTTAAAAACAGGACAAGTTCGCTTTCCTTTAGTGGACGAAACAATGATTCTACGCCGTCTACCTTATAGACCCAAATCGTTGACGATGCCACTTTAAATTAGGCAAGAGATGGCGCTTGCGTTGTCTTTTAATACATTACGATTAATTTGAATGTTGTTAAATCTAATCTAATTTTTACCATTTGAGAAATATTTAGGTGTTTTATGTGAAAATTTCTGGGATATTCAGTAATGAATATGCTTTATTAAATATTCTCTAAAATATATTTATTGTTAATTAATAAATGCCATAAAATGGTAACTTCAAACACTTATGAATGAACCAAGAGAATGTGTAGAAAAAAAGTTGTTATATAAAATCTTGTGTTAAATATTCAATAATATAATATATAATATAATATATAATATATAATATATTGATATGAATCAATAAAACGAAAAACAAAAATTGTCTATGTATTTTTTACGACAACATTTTTCTTGTTCTTTTGTTAGGTTGGTATATTTTTTTTTAATTTTATAACTCAAAATTTTGCACAATAGGAACTTTCTTATTCTTTTTGCTGATTCATAAATTTTAATGAAACAATTAATATTAATTATTGAAAATTTAATCCAAAATTTTCCATGACCAGTTTTATTTTCTACATGTTCTTTCCCTAGTAGAAATTACATCTTCTAGCAATGTTGACACATTATTGAATTTCAATTCTACAATCTTGTAATAATATTGGGATGTGTGGGTTGACACAATATTTAAATACAACTTGAAAATAAATATTTATACAAGATTGACACATTATTGTGTTAAGTTAATACAATATTATGTCAAGTTGATACAATATTGTAGGCACAATCCTGACTCAATGATGAATTTTAAGATTGTGTCAAAGTTGATAGAATATTGTGTAATGTTGATACAATCTTGACTCAATAATGAATTTCTAGATTGACACATTATTGTTTTGCAAGCTTGATTCAAGTTGGTTCAATAATGTTTCAATATTGATCTGTGTTTGGTTAAACTTGATCATGAGGGCTGATTTTCTCTGGAGACTGGGAGTCTGTTAAAGGTGTCAGTCCACGTCTGTCGTAGGCTGATGATGATAGGCATTCAATAGCACACATTCATTATAGCTAATTTTAAATTGCAGCAGAGTGTAATCTGAAAAATGATTGAATTTTGAGGTTATGGTAGACCGTCATCGCTATTTTACACGATTATCTTATTATTTATGTATATTGTCTTGTAATTGGGATGTATATTTCCTGTTGGGCAATAAAGACTTAGTATTATTATTCTAATTATTAAAACTAATTACATACAAGCACACAATTATATTTATATTTTATAAGTACTCACCTCAGAAATAATCAAACTATTCAATGGATCACACTTGTGAACGAAAATCGGGCATTCGGTCTGTCAATAAGAATTAATGAGTTCCCGTTACAAATGCACAAAATATTGTTATTCAGGTTATAAACAATATTTTGTCTATAATTGTTATAAATAATCTGTCAATATTTATAATATATATTGTGACTATATTGTACACAGTATGAATATCCATTAATTTTATTCTGGATTTCGACATTATTGTGTCTATATTGTTTGCACTTTGAATAACAGTTTCAATGTATATATAAGATGTAAATATTGATACAATATTGCTACAAGATACATTTCTAGTATGGTTGAATCGTTCATATGTTTTTTTTAAACGAAAGATTTAACCCCGCAACGTAAGGAATATTGGGAATGGAAAAACTTGTTTACAAATTTTAATAAAATAACTGTATTATTTATTGAAGATTTAACCGACAATTTTATACAAGATTTTTTTTTACATATTCTTTTGGTCGATTCATACATTTTGGAAGTTGCCATTATATGGCATTTATTATTATGCAAATAATATCAAACTAATTGAGGAAATAATTATTTTTTAACCGCTAAAAAATTATGAATTCTCATAACAGTTTATAAAAATTAAAAATATTCAATGATAAGTATTAATTTTTCAATACTAGTCCCAATATTTTACATAAGATTTTTTTCTATGTGTTGTATTGATCGATTGATACATTTTTGAAGTTGCCATATATACATATATCATCTTTATTGTAGAATTTAGATTAAGTATAATACAATACAACACATTTTATATAATATTCTTATCAAATAGCTATCGACCATCGGTCTTTCATTGAAGTTGCCATTTTATAGAATTTATTAGTATACAATTAATAACCGTCTAATTAAAAACTGAATCAATTTTAACCGTTAAAAACCTGCTAAAAGCAATTTGAATGATGCAATCTATAATTAAACTTTGTTTCTAAAAACAAATGCATTTTTCGTCTCTTCTCGAAAGAAAAAAAAAGCTAATCGAAAATTGTATCATTAATTAATGTTTGATAGTGTTTATTCAATTCCGTAATGTATTAGTCATGAAAACAAAACATAAATCAATATAGTAATTAGTACAAAGAGAGAGAGAGAGATGGAGAGAGAGAGATAGAGAGAGAGGAATATATTTATTACCAGACTTATACATATATTTGATTTGTTTATTATTACAGCGCTTGTAAACAGTTATCAGTTGGTCGATAGCACATGATCATAGGTTTGTCTTCCATTTTGTTTTTTTGTTTTAAAGGCCATTATATAAAAGGACTGGGCTTAATAGAGTAAGGTCAAATATAGGCCAATATAATTAATAATTGAATCATTATTAAGAGGTAATCCAATATTGTTTTAGGAAATTTACATTTTCTTTTACAATTTTTTAAATTTTTTTCGTCGCAGGCATATATTTCTGCGGTTTCTCGCACTTTTTTTTTCTTTCACTGATAGCAGTAATTTTGGTGGTATTGTAGAGTAGGGTGTTGGAGGGATTGTATAATTAGTACTAATTGTTCAGTATTTATATTATTTTTTTAATATGATTTTTTTAAATGCTGTTTTGTCGATTCAAAAATTTTGGAAATTGTCATTTTATAAGAAGTACGCAATTAAAAGACAATATAATTAATAATTTAATCATTATTAAGAAGCCAGTGCGTATGTATTTATAAAAAAAATAATAATAAAAGCAAAATGTTCACATTTTGCTTTCACACAATTATTTTCTATATTACTTACTATGTTGTGTACTATTTTATTTAATTTTTATATGAAAAAAAACAAAAAATGTGGTTAATGAAAAACTAAAAATGTCTACGTAAATGTTACTGTCTTAATTTCATATCGATAATATTACAAATAAATATACTATCAAAAACATATTTAATACACCGCATACGTAAAGGGTCAATAAATAACACCTCGAATTTTCTTTACCTTTCGTCATTGTTTAGCTATTTTAGAATGCTTAAAAATATTGCTTTGTATACCATTTATTTCTGAAGTGTAAGAGTCAACTATTCATTCGTGATTGACGAAGATATATCATTACACACGTCAGATATTCGCTTTTTCGCCACTTAAGTGTTTAAAACCTTCTGAAAGAAATTTGAATGACGCAATCTGGAAGTCCCCGCATTTAAAAAAAAAACGCAATTTTCGTCTCTTCTCGAAAAAAAAAAAATCTAATCGAAAATGTTTTCATTAATTACCTGGTGGTGTTTATTCAATTCCGTAATATGATAATCATTAAACGTGAGGCCGTCCATTTCGGCGACTTCCGCATTCTCTCGTTTGTTTATGTATTCATTCATGTTTGTATTTATATTTTCTGGAAGAGATTAATTATTTATCGTGGCCAATTAATAATAAATTTTCGATGGCGAAGAACACGCCCAATAATTATAATTAATAGTGTTATTCGTTATGGGCAAGTGTGCTTTGCTTGTTAGGCACCGGCCAAGAAAATTTATTTGATTGGTACGATTAATGCTAATTAAACGAAATTATTTGCTTCGGACAAATAGTATCAATGGTGTACTTGAATCTATGTTTTTTATAGGTTTAATCCGCTATGTATACAGGTTGTTCTAAATTAAATGCGCACCATTGCTAACTTTTTTGGTAATTGAAGTAGAGTCGGTAGCAATGTAGTAGTACATTTTCCGGGGATAATCAAGTGCAGTCAGAAAAACAAAAGAGCATCGCGTTTTCAAGATATTAACAAAACCTTTTATTTTAAATGGAAGACCTTATGTATTTTATCACCTTTTGATAGAAAAGGGCATTTCTAATAAAAAAAGTTATATTGATAATTGAATAAATGAATAAAAGACACTTGGTTTGTTTCAATACTATTATTATTCGCTCCCACTAGTTTCGACTTATCGTCATTCTCAAGGAGTAATACAGAAAAAATGTTTACAACATATATATACATCTGAAACTCCGCAATTCTTAAAAGCCCTTATTACCTGACCGTATATATATATATATATATATATACAGGGTGAGTTTTTTTCGATGTTCTCTATGGGGATCTCGGAAACTATAAGAGATAGAAAAACGGTTAAATGGGGAAAGAAGTGTAGTTTTATAAGACGAATAAAATGACACTTTCAAATTATTTGAAAAAGTCAAGGGTAACTAGATATTTTGAAAAAAGTAAAATGTGTCAATTTTTTGAAATCAAAATATCTCTATTATTATCATAGATAGAAAAAAACTGTAAAGGGCAAAGTTGTAGAAAATTTTACACAGATTAATAACAAAAAATCAAAAAAAATTTTTCGCCCTTATTTTCGGAGATATGACACAAACTTACCTTTTTTTAAATGGAAACAGTAGTTGGCTATGACTTTATTAAAAGGGTTATTTTTTTCCCTTTAATCCGATATAACATATGTCGTAGTTATTTTTAAAATAAAATAAGTTACAGTCGTTTTTAATTTTACCATACACCAAAAATTAGTTAGCCATGAAAAAGACAAAAGTAAAACAATTGCGGTTGTTTATAGCAACGAAATCAATATTTAATGTATTATCTTTCTTTAGATTTGTCAAAAGCAACATAAAGTAAAATAATTCCGAAATTATCAAAATAATAATAGAAGAAAATTTTAAATATTACATAAGATGCTCAAAAAGTCCACCATTATTATAATGGCATAAAGTACATCTTTTTAAAATCGAATTTGTGTTTTTTTTTTTACTTTTCTTCTGTCAATAGAATAAAATGTTTCAAGTACAGCTAGTCTAAGATCCTCCACAGATTGATATGATTGTTCATACACTTTGTTCTTCACATAACCCCACAGAAAAAAGTCTAAAACGGTGATACTTCTGAATGTTGGTAAAGATGGCTACCGACGATCGATATATTGATTATAATATTGTTCTGCAGCATCCGCAGTGTTTTTATTACACTGAATGTAACAAACAAGCATATCACGCTTTTCTTCGTTGGAAAAATTCATTATCACTTTAAAAAAAACTTACAACACGAAAAATATACAAAACAAACTTATCGACACAAACCAAATATGGAAATGAATTAATGTGTGTTTAGAATAAACAACTGCAATTGTTTTACTTTTGTCTTTTTCATGGCTAACTAATTTTTGGTGTATGGTAAAATTAAAAACGACTGTAACTTATTTTATTTTAAAAATAACTATGGCATATGTTATATCGGATTAAAGAGAAAAAAATAACCCTTTTAATAAAGTCATAGCCAACTACTGTTTCCATTTAAAAAAAGGTAAGTTTGTGTCATATCTCCCAAAATAAGGGCGAAAAATTTTTTTTGATTTTTTGTTATTAATCTGTGTAAAATTTTCTATAACTTTGTCCTTTACAGTTTTTTTCTATCTATGATAATAATAGAGATATATTGATTTCAAAAAATTGACACATTTTACTTTTTTCAAAATATCTAGTTACCCTTGACTTTTTCAAATAATTTGAAAGTGTCATTTTATTCGTCTTATAAAACTACACTTCTTTCCCCATTTAACCGTTTTTCTATCTCTTATAGTTTCCGAGATCCCCATAGAGAACATCGAAAAAAACTCACCCTGTATATATTTAATAATAATAATATATTTATTTACGGTATCTCCTTTTTACAAAACATATGCAACAAAAATCAATATTACATACATTCTAAATATTTTTTCTGTATTGCTCCTTGAAAATGACGATAAGTCGAAACTAGCCAGAGCGAATAAAAATGGTAGTGAAACAAACCATGTGCCTTTTATACAATTATTAATATTGTAAACATGTTTCATTAAGTGATTAATGAGGATCAAGTTGAAGATAAAAAGAGTTATAATAGAAAAAAGTTACAAATAACAAAGTTATCATTATAATAAATACAACACTAATAAACAAGAATAACAAGTTTACTATTATTTAATTTAACATTGATTAAATAATTTTAAACCTCGACAATAGTGTATTGTATAAAAAATGTTAAATTCTTGATCGACCTTGCACTTAGAATGGACGTCACTAACAATATTACACTTTTATATTAAACAAATATTTTTTTTTTCTTATTGGTAGTCTTCGATTTTTTGTATTATTATTTGTTGCTATTACGTTATTTACAATAACTGTATTTACCTAAAAACCAAAGTAATAATATACGAATAATTTTATCATTTGTGATTTTCCATGATGGTGTTTTATGACTTTTTTGTTAAAATTTTTTTATCTATCAAACTTTCATAAAATATATAGGGTGCTTCATTAAATTTGTTTTATTTGTTTTTGTAATATATTCAAAACGCGAGGCTCTTTTGTTTTTCTGATTTCGCTGTTTTGCTAATTTAAGCTTAACTAACAACAAAGTTAGCAACTGTGCGCAATTAATTTAGGACAATCTGTTAGGATCGTCAGTTGACAGATAAACTCTTGTAAACTAGGGTGTCGAAGGGTCGGTATCATCCCAGCGAACTTTTACCGAAAGATAGTTTCGCATCCCATCCCCACTTCTTACCAATAATGATTTAAAATGGGCGTTACTCTCAGATTTCAGAGCAATGTACAATTGAGATGGCACTCTATTGTTACCTGCATTCAATCTTTGCCTTGAGAAAAAGACAGATCCGTTGTCAGGTCTCAATTGTATTTTGCTGACAAACCACGGAGCACAAACAATCCGTCTAATTATCTTGTTGTGCGCGGTTTCCAGATTGCATATTTGAGTATTAGAAATACTCCTCCAAGCAGGACAACCATAAGTTAATGTTTCCCGTATTAGTGACTTATAGAGGAACATTTTGTAAGAAAGGTATAGAAAATTACTTGTCTGTCCTGTACCTGCTTATATTGGGGTAGTAACGGAAATTATACAACCGATAAATGTTTCTTTTTTACATATGTTGAAATTTAGTATAATATTGTCATTTTAGGACAGAAAGACCTCCGGTCGATTGCCCATGACAGACTACTAACCCATCAATATGTATTGTAAATATAAATATTTCTAAAGAATTGTAATTCTGCTGTCTGAATAAAGATGTTTGTATATTGTCATTTTTATGAATTGTTAAATCTAAAAAGTTTAATCTCTGGTTGATCTTAATGTATGAGGTGAATTGAATTTTGCTTTATATTGAATTTAAACATCTTTCAAATTGATTTAACTGACGATTTGTGCCAGTCCATATTCCTAAATAAAATTATTCATTGTCCATAACTAATTGATCTAACTTAAACAAACTCACTTTTGGTGTAATTTTCTATAAAAATCCCCTCAATTTTGATGTTTATTAGAAAAATCAATCATTTATTTTTTTAATTACATAACTTTTTTTTAAATTCCTTTCGACTGTGTCGAATATATCGAATCGGCGTTTCAATGCAGCTTCCGTGATCCCGATGAATAGCCGGCGTTTACGTAACCGGCGAACAATACGGACAAAACGAACCGGACAAATAAAAAATTAACGGAAACAATCGCCGGTGTGTGTTGGACACAATGCAAAGAACACATTTTGCGCAGATCGGTCGTGTATTAGAACAAATTGCCCGACAATTGGTACGTTGGTACACGGTCCCGTTCAAGGACAACCGCGAAAAATTGAAAATACACACGCACACGTTGAAAGTGAATGAAGTAAATAAATAATGGAAATTAAAATAGAGGTTGATATAATTATACATGAATAAAAAAGTGAGTTTGAAATCGCATATACGAGGCTTTGAATCCATCTTTGGTGCAGAAAATATGATTGGCAAATATATATCCAAATAATTACCACCACAATTATGACACATACTCCATTGTATTACTAACCGATGTATACCCTGTGGCTGATACTCGAATAATTCTTTTACTGCATTTTGTACTTATTTTTCCGACCTAACAAATTACCTTTTGACCTTTTTCAGTAGCCTCAAAGATGTGAAAGTCCACCATTTCTTTAGTTGTAGATTTTCTATCACTACTCTGGCATCATGAGGCCAAGCATTGTCGTGCAGCAGAATGACACCATGTGAGAGCTTCCCAGGACATTTTCGCTTTATTGCTTGATGCAGTTTGCTCAAAGTTTCATCATACATGTTTGCGTTGATATGCACTCTAGATTGTGTAAACTCTATGAGCAAACCTTCAGCACAAAAATTTTAAAATTCGTTTTTATTAAAGAACAAATCCAAAATTACTAATTTTTGTAACCATGAAAAGATGAAGTTTCAAAGTTTTGTTTAAGTGTCACTTGTGAGTCAGAAGACTACTGTGGAGCACGTGCTTCAGTTTGCAAAATTGTAGTGCAGTGAGCATTTCATATTCGGTATTGTACCACCAACTAGAAAATCCATTAGCCCTTGGTTTAAGCAAATTAAACAGACGACTTGTGCAGGCTCTTAACCCTAATTTGCTAGAAATGATCAAGGAAGACACGTTTTTACAGCGGATAATTTTTAGTGACGAATCAACTTTCCACTTAGTGCAAATGTCAACAGATACAATATTTGCATATGGGGTTTGCATTATCCACATTCAATTTTGTAACATTAAAGATACTCACCAGATAACCAGATAAACGTGTTTCGTGACTCATCTTGATACAATGTGAGAGTTTGACAACAGTAACCTAGTAGATAGTACTCGTTTATTTCTTACTAATACTACAAACATCAATTTCTAAATGTTTTTTTTCCTAATGTACAAAAACTTAAAAGTATTTAATTAAAGTGCTGCATTCCTCATTTTTGGTGATTGACAACACAAAACACAGTATCTAAAAATTTGTAATAACATGTTTTATAAAAATACAGAAATATACAGGATATAATATACCGGAAATATGTTATTAATAAAAAATGTATTTTATCCTACTGCACTTGTCTACACAATTTGAAAGATATCGTCCTTTAAGTTTTATAGACAATAACATAAATATTTACATTATATGATTTTGATATTACAAATAAAACACGATTTTCTTGTTTCGGAATTGGCTATCGACCAGAAGTCTTTCCGCCTGTCTTTATTAAGTTTATGTCGTATTCGTATTCATACGTCATGGTCGCTAACGTTACCTCTGTCTTGCTGCTAAGATGTAATTAACTGATGAATTGCAATGATTGGGACGAGTGTCAGAGTTGCGTTTTAAGTGATTATTTCTGAAGAGTGTGATTGGAGCCGTTCAGTTATAGTTGGGATATTGTAAAATTCATACAGGAGTATGTTTGAAGGATTGTGTAAAGGATTATTAGGGTGTCGGATTTTGGTAAGGACTCGCAAGGCAGATCGCTCGGAGACTTCTATATTTCTTATAAATTTTTGACGGGGATTATAATGAAGGATAGCAGCGTATTCGAGCAGAGGGCGACAGATCATTTTATATATACTAATGTTTTAGTGGATATCCTTCGTTTTTATATGTTGGTGATCTGAAGTATTGCGCTTTGCTCTTAACTTTTGCTTTATTCCAACCCTGTATACGTTGATAGAAGCAAACCTGTCTCACCCCATTACGCGACTATATTTTTTTTCGATTCACATTCACTCACTCTTACCGTACACTTTCCCCTTTTTAGTAGTTATCTCTCGATTAACTAATCAGCTAAGTTACTTGTAAACAAAACTAATTTACTGTTTTTTTTTTGTCAATTATAGTGATACTATTTGATTATAATTTTGTATGTAGTAATAGAAGAAAGTTTTCACGAAGTGTTTTATTTTATTTAGCCTAATGTGCTGTTTATATAACAACAATAACTTTAATTTACTTATTGTGAAGTTAGAAGCTTTCACAATAAGTAAATTGAAGAAAATTTTAAAGAAATTTGTTATACATCGTTGTTCGATTAATGAAAACATTTTTAACTTTGTATAACTTAAATTTATTTAGTGACTGTAGTTTCGACGTCATTATCGCGTTATTATCAAACTGGCAGCCATCAACAACGTTGTAAACTGTTAATTTGATAATGACGTGTTAATGACGTCGAAAGTATAGTCACTAAATAAATTTCAGTTATACAAACAAACTTATAAATTATAAAAAATGGATTTATTCACTTGGTCACAGTTATTTAATTAAATAAAAAGAATTTGAAAATAATTAATAATGTACCATAAGTCGAAATGTCGCAGTAGCTAAAGAGAAAATAATTTATTAATTTAGTATATAAAGAAAACACAATTACTTTTTTATACCACTTGGATTTTTTATTAAACATGACTAGTTTCGATTACACGGTAATCATTTTCAAGCAATAGTAAATACAATTCACTGTTTAACAAATATTTATACGTGACTATAATCCTTCAAAGAGGGGGGTGTAGGTTAAGTCGACCTGATCATTAATGATTGGAAAGTCCGGCTTATTTATTTCGCTTTGTGGATTTCTAGCGCCTTTAATAAATCCATTTTCATCCCTTTTTCGGCGAGATGT
Source organism: Philonthus spinipes (assembly GCA_963082785.1). Lineage (NCBI taxonomy): Eukaryota > Metazoa > Arthropoda > Insecta > Coleoptera > Staphylinidae > Philonthus > Philonthus spinipes. Next base: position 14,476,593 of record OY720309.1, on the reverse strand, counting down.
ACAATTGAAAGTGCATCCTCGCCGAAAGTATGGTTTTCTTCCTTTAGATGTTTAGCGAAAGTGGAGTTGTTTTTTAATCTATACAATCTATAATGTTCTTTAAGTCTCGTCTCGAAATTCCGACAAGATTGATCCAAGTGGTATAAAAAAGTAATTTTGTTTTCTTTATATACTCTATTGAAAATGTACCACCAAGTTAACGCCGACAAAATTAAAGAATTTATTTATTATTTTTTTAATTTAATTTAAAGTTAGAAATCTATATCTTAATTTATCTGACAAGATGACCTAGGATTACAGAACAAAAATTTAAATAATAAATAAGAGGAAAAGTACATAAATAAATTTAGAAATGAACAAAACTGAATAATAATACAAAATAAAAACACTAAATAGAAATGCCACAAAATTGTTTTCCCTCGCATTTACACCATACAGTATCTGGTGAACGCAATACATTGATACGCGCTGATGGTAATCTGTATGAAGAAGAAAATCTTGTAGATTTTACAGGTTTATTGAATGAAACTCTAGCGAGAATTGGATAGACTAATACCCAGGCTATGTTCAATGAACTAAAAATCTCAATGTATATTTCTTTAATTGACAAAAACGCAATAACTGGTTGTTATTCATGATAATAATATGTATTATTATAAATGTAACACATTTTCCATTATTTTTTTCTTTCATTCATGTAAATAAATTTTAATAAAAATTACGTATTTAAAGTCCCTATTAAAATAATAACATTGATGTTTTCCCATAATACGAATATCACGCCAACAACATCATTACGCAAACCGCAAATTATGTCAAAATTGCGGTTTGGCGCAAAACTAATAAATTTTTATTACACATAAAAGCGGAGAAGAGCAATGGGCACGTGAATGATTTTGCGGTGTGATTTCCAGTAAGAATGACTTTAAAATCAAAATCCGTTTGGAACCAGTCCGAACCAGAAAGTGGTCGAAGCGAAAGGATTGTTATTTGTTGAGATTCTAGGAAGAATGCAAATATTGGATACAAATAAAAATAATCAAATGCATAAATGCATAAAAATAATAGTAAGAATTTAGCGAATTAATATATCTGAATAAGTGATTAAAATTATATTTTTTATGCAAATTTATTCTTATGTGAAAAGTTCTGTTGATTGTGGTAGTATTAAAATAATTAAATTTTACTTGTAAATGGCGATTACATTTTTATTAGTCACCATCAGATTGAAGAAGCAGAATTACAATAATAATCTAATCAAACGCAATATTACATTTCAAATTACTCAGATTTATAAAAAGATAGATTATTTAATCGTGTTATCGAATGTTAAAGGGAGAACAATATTTTTAAATAAGATTTATAGAGAGTAGTACAAACATATATACAGAGAGATTTTTTTATCAGTATACATGCAAAAAGAAAACGCGAGTCAAACGCATTGAACCGATTAATGTGTGTATGTTTAGTTAATTACTTGTAGTATGTGTGTTCAGTTGCGTGTTATAGGCAACTAAACATACAAACATTAATCGGTTCAATGCGTTTGACTCGCGTAGTTTGCAGGTATACATATGGGAAATGTATACTGATAAAAAAAGCTATCTGTATATATAAATATATATACGGTTATCGGCCATCGGGATTTCTGACAAATACAAATATTGTTCTCAATGAAATGAAAATAATTACAATATTGATGTAAGATTTCTGATCGGTAATAACTTTTAAGATAAGAACGGTAATTATTATTTATATTTTATCTAAGGACCAATTTCTTTTACATAAGAAGCAACTTATATTAAAATTTAACGTATTTATTTTTCTCTGCAATCTCTATCTTGCGAAAATAGTTAAGATGTTTTTAATTCGGGGTGACTTTCGTCGGGGCGAGGGTGGTGGTGCAGGTTTATTCCTTTGTTTTGATTTCCGTTGCTGCTTAGGTCCGCTTTCTAATTTACGCACCCTTTGCGATAAGAACTGGACAGCTACATGCTTTCCCTTCTTCCACGAAGGGCGTAAATTTATCCCATGCTTCCCGGACAGCAATAAATTCTTTAAATTCTTCCATAAGTGACTTATTGTTCCTATTGGGGCCCGTTTCCGCCAGACAACCACCTATTTTCTTCGACCACTGTCTACCCTTGACATAAGCAACAACAAATATTATGTTATAAGTATGGGTTTTATAATTCAAGACATTTGTAGACAATTGTTGAAAAAGGCAATTTGAATTTATCATTTTCGTATTATACGACAATTGGATGTTTCATGGAAGATTTCCTGGACCACGTCGGACTCGAATTTAAAAGAAATATTTGAATATCTATAATAAAAATAATAAAAACAATTTCACTTCATTTCATCAAATAATGCGGATTTCGAGAACAACCTTAGCGGCCATAACGACTAAATAGTCATTAAATTAGTACAACCAGTTGATAGGTAAAGTATTAGTTTCTGCTCAATTTTGTGAAAAGTTCATTAAAAACAAAGTTGATTGTGTAAATAACTACAATCAACTATTAATACAAAAAATCCAAAATACTACTTAATTATTAGAAATTTATAATCATTAAGTAAAAGAAATTTATTCTGCTTAATTTTCTGAAAAGTTCATAAAAAACAAAGTTGACTATGTAAATAATAAAAACAAAGTTTGTTTTTAAGTAACTTTTCACAAAATTGAGCAGAATGAATTTCTTTTACTTAATGATTATAGATTTACTTAATTATTTTTTTTTATTAATAGTTGTTTGGTATAATAATAAGGGATCCATACTGGAGAAACATATTCCATTTTACTTTGAACAAGTACAAAGTATAGATTCTTGATAAGTTTTACATCGTGAAAATACTTAGTATTGTGTATAATGAATCCTAAAAATTTAACTGAAGGTTTTGTTATAATATCAATATGTTTCTCATCAATAGCAACACCTATATCTTTGAAATGACTCACAATTTAAAACGTTGGTTCACTGATTTTATAATCAAAAAGTATTTCAGAAGCGTTTCTGCTAAATTTCATATCTGCACACTTATTATGTTGTAAATAAAGCTTGTTTGTAATCAACACGCCACTTATTGATTATATTTAAATTATATACAAATATCTTTATTTCTGGATTTTTGCATTTCATTAATTGTAGTATATAGCATTGAAATAATGACTTCAAATAATTTTAAGATTATCATTTCATAGGATTTCAACCCGAGGTCGTTTTGGAAATATTTAGATTATTTTATAAGCCAACTGTGTCTTGCATTTTTTAATCTTGAAGAAGACTTGAACATAATCTGCGTAAGGTAGGCAATTACAAGTTACTGTCTGTCATTAATAAATAAAAAGAAAGAGGCCTAAGATTTTACTTTGAGGCACTTCTGAGTAATGAATTCCACGTTTTCACGATTGTTCAGATAGAAGTTAATACATTTACATAGGTTATTACTAAAATCAAATCTACTAAATTTTGTCATCAATATAGAATGATCCATTGCATAAAACGTCTGGTCCGGTTACACCCAGTTTCTCCTCCTAATAGTCTCAATACGTATTCAAATTTTAACCTGCGCGTTGAGACCTTGGTTCAGGTTGTTATGTTGAATCCACAATTTTGTGTCGTTTTATTGAAGCGGATTTCAAGATGCTCAAGCATAACCTACATTAAAAAATTAAGGTTTCGTTTAATAAATTGTTCAACCAATATTCAATTAGCGTATGGATAACCAGTGATGGCCATTTCGGTTTTTCGAACCACATCAGACTAGTATGTTCTACGTGCAATGCCTCAATGAAGGCGGTTGAACGGATATTATATATATAAATAGAGCGTATAACAAAAATCGACGACGAAGTTGGGGTTGGAAATCTCGAGTCAATTCTGTACTAAGATCACAAGCGTGTTTACGATAATTAGAGATTATTGAAACCTGACAGCTACTACTTTATGCGTGCGCGTGTAATTTTAGCTCAGACATGACTTTATATTTCCAATACCAACTTCGTCGTCGATTTTTGTTGAATTCTCGTTATATATATATATATATATATATATATATATATATATACATATATACAGTTGAACATTTCATTAAATGAATTTCGTTTCCTGTTCTCATAAACAGGATAAGTTCGCATTCCTTTAGTGGACGAAACAACGATTCTCGGTTGTCTACTTTGTAGACTCGAATCGTTGATGATGCCACATGAAATTAAGCAAAACATGACGCTTACATCGTCTTTCATTTATCTAAACTCAACCACACTCACTCTATTGATCAATCGATGTTGAACAATGATTTTAGTATTAATTCTCCGTTCTTCATAACTAAAGTATATGAGTTGCAACTAATTGCCATCATGGCTCGTTCTCCAAATAAATTTACAGCAGGCGATGACAATATTCCAAGTTTTCTTCCTCGTGACTGCAGGTTCATTCTAGTTACTCCAATATACACAATAATAAACTTGGCAATTTCGTCGTGTACATTTCTTACGTTGTGGAAACGTGCTAGACTTTGTCCGGTTCATAAAAAAGGTGAAAAGTCTATTCTCAGCAATTATCGTCCAATATCCATTTTGTCCAATTTCGCGAAACTTATTGAAATTGTACCACATAGTAAAAAATTAATGGCGTTCGCAGCATGATATCTTCATATCAACATGGATTTATGCCCGTCAGGTCCACTACAACTAATTTAGGTACAATTTCTCAGTATTTAACTGATTCTTTAGATGCTCGTGGTCAAGTGGATGTCATTTACACTGATTTTTCCCGTGCCTTTGACGCTATGGACCATGAGATACTGATTTGCCAACTTGCTGCTTTGAGTGCAGTCCCTGCAGTTACTAACCTCATCAAGTCCTATTTATCAAATCGTTACTTCTATGTGTTCTATAGCGGCTTCAAATCTTATGAATTCTCTCCCGCCTCTGGTGTTCCTCAGGACTCTTGTCTAGGACCACTACTTTTTAGCATTTTTATAAATAAATTATTAAGTATGGTTACTTGCCCTTTCTTGGCATATGCGGATGATATTAAAATCTACCAAAAAATCAATAGTACGAATGATATCCTCACTCTCTTCAAGACAACTTGGATATAATCGCTGAGTGGTGTGACCGTATTCATCTTTACCTCAACATTAAGAAGTGTTGTGTAATGAGCTATTTCCGTACACACACGTCAGTTGACTCTTCATATCACATTTCCGGAAACGTATTATCGAAATGTACAACTTGTAAAGATTTAGGTATTGTATTTGACCGCCAACTTACTTTTAAACAACATATTGAGTTTACTTGTGCAAATGCCTCGAAGACATTAGGTTTTATTATACGCGTTAGTCGTGACTTTCGCAATATTGATGCTCTGAAAGCTCTATAATCTGCGTTTGTTTTAAGTAAATTGGAATACAATACTTTAATATGGTTTCCCATCTATGCCAGTCATTCGCTATTCCTGGACCGCATTCACCGTCGATTTTTGAAATTTCTTTCATTTAGAGCTGACCAAGTATATCCTACAACTGGAACGCCGCAAGACACACTACTTCAATGTCATGGCATGGATTCTCTTGTCTCTAGAAGAATTCTGTGATGTTCGATATTTATGAAGAAATTAATCGATGGGAGAATCGACTGCCCGCATATCCTAGCTCAAGTACGATTTAACGTGCCTGCAAAACACACAAGATTTGCCTCTACGTTTAGATTAACGATCTCCAACTCAAATGTCCTGCAACGATCACCAGTGCATGTACTATGCAAGTGCTCAGAAGAATATTACGAAGACATTTTCATTTAAATGCTACATGTATATATTCACCGTCACTTAAAATATACGGTGTCCTTTTCTACTCTTATTTCATTTGTATTTATGTATGTTTTTCTATTGATATCTCGTATTTTTCTGTAATTGGGTTTCCTGTTGAACAATAAAGCTTATATTATATTATATTATATTATATTATATTATATTATATTATATTATATTATATTATATTATATTATATTATATTATATTATATTATATTATATTATATTATATTAAGGTTTCGTTTGATAATCAGAAAACTATACTGCGAGAAAGAACAGTGTTGTCACATCTGTTCAAAACTTAGCCACTACCCATTTCGTGAAACCTTGATGCACCGTAAATCCATCTTAAATTAAATTTAGCTCTGAAAAATACGAGTCTCATATCATGTTGGAAGAACCGAGCTTTAGTGTATATGTACCATTTGATGAATACATACAATTTTTTAATAAATAACTGAATTAACTTTGCTAATTCGTTACTTTCTTTTTTTATAGGTATGGTGAAAAACAAAGGAGAAACAGTGGAGTAGAACTCTCCGGCATCCAGCTCCTTTCCGCAACAGCATACCAGCTCAAGAAACCCTACCAGCAGCTCCTGATCCCCATAACGGTGTGGATCGGTATGGAGCAAGCCTTTATCGGCGCTGATTTTACCCAGGCTTACGTTTCTTGTGCTCTGGGTATACCATCTGTAGGGTACGTCATGATCTGCTTCGGAGTGGTAAACGCCATCTGCAGTTTGCTCTTCGGGTCGGTGATGAAGTACATCGGCAGGCAGCCTATTATGCTATTAGGAGCCGTCGTGCACTGCGCCTTGGTGGTGTGGTTCTTGATGTGGAGGCCGAATCCGGCGAATCCGATGGTGTTCTTCATCGCTTCGGGATTGTGGGGTGTAGGTGATGCTGTATGGCAGACACAAGTTAATGGTGAGTTGATTGACTTTTTCGAATAAGTAGAATAATTTTTCATAATAAACGAATGATTCATTTAGAACATGAATTATGTTTTAGTGAAAACAAAAAATATTTTAGATAGGTTTAATTTTAATAGTTTTAAACTTCAAAGAGAAATAAAATTGTTTTTTTTTTTAATACGAAAAACAATGGTGCTAATATATTTATTTTATAAATGAAATTATATATTTGAGGCAAATACTGTTGGTTCGCGTTTGTCCAGAATAAAATTTCTATAAAAACAAATTTAGATGACACTCCCGGATGAAATTTATAGAAACACAAATTTCAACCAAAACTCCTGGATGTAGTATGAAATTAAGATTACAAATATCGGAATCTGTATCCTCAGTTTGATATCATTAACTTTATATTCTTTCTTTTCATTCAAAATAAAAAAGCGAAAGATAGATAAAAATAAAGATATGTCATTCCTTTTATTTTAGTTAGTAAATGAAAGTAAAAGGAATAATGTATCTTTATTTTACGTTTCATTTTTATTATTGTAGAAAATCATAAACCGAATTCATATTTCATCATATAATTCAAATTTTTGACTTAAAGCCAATTTATAGTTTTTTTTCTTTTCCACATAAATTCGTATATATATTTTTCTTGCTACAATAATACAGGATAAATGAAATTAGTAGTGTGCTCACATCACCAATTTTTTATGATGTGTCTAATGATTCTTATGTCTTATATTTTTCATTTGTTTTCTGAATTGAAATGCTTTACGGTTACGGTTTTGTGGGAAGTGCTCTTTTAGCACAGGTACACATAGGTCTCGTTAGGCCCCTAATGCTTTCTCCCTTTACGGTATCTGGACTATGTGTTAGCACAGCCAGCCTACTTCATTAAGATAGGCTAACATTGCCGAGGTAGGTAGATCGCCATTTCTGACCATTCCTCACCCAGTATGGCCTTTCTGTTGGACTTAAGCGCTGGGCAATATCGAAGGATGTGCCCCGCGGTTTCGTCCTCCAAACAGCACCCTCTGCAGTCTGGTAATTCCACAATCACCATTAGAGGTGTGCTCTAAGTCTGCAGTGTCCAATAAGAACATCTGTGATACGTTTTAAGTTGAAATGCTTTATCTTTGATATAGATTTTCTGGTACTTTCTGGAGAATGTTAATCATTTCAATAAAAAAAAGCAGCGACAATTCTTATATCTTATATAATCATTTTTTCCTCTATTTAATCATACATTTCTCTATCAAGAAAAGAATCGAATACAAAAATATTTATATCAGGCATTTTATTGGAGATACAATTTAAACATTACTCCATCTGGTGATAAAATTTGGAATACTCTTCCTGATGAACATTTGCGTTTACACATCATTTATCACGTGATGCAAAAGGATTTATGATAGGTTATATACACGCGAATAATTTGTTCACACTTAAAATTTCTAGTTATTTTAAAATTACTATTTTTTTTCGCGCCTTTAATAATACATTTATTATTATTAGACAATGCGTTGAGAAAATATTTACGTGATTTAGAATTACACTTCAATAGGTTGTATATTTGGAAGTGCCCTAAAAGTTAACACAAAATTATTAATGCTGCCTTAAATATGACTGCACTGAAGTAATTGATAAAACACACAAAAAGATCAAACAAACGCAATAATTACAGTCGAAATAGCGAATCATGAAACCGATATTAAAACTGATTGATATGTCAAAACACACGTGAATGTTGTTGCGCATCTCTAACATGTTCATAATTTCGTCGCTTTGGCGCTGTTATTTTTATTGTATTTCTAATAATTTAGATATCTTACGTTCGAATATGAACACAAAGGAAATTAAACTTCAACAGACGAATCTCTCTGTTCAATCATTGATAATAATATAATAAAGAATCAGTGATTAAATGGCATTACAAGGCAAGAAGCTTCAAGATTATCTAAAGACCGAAAGACCTGAAAAAAATTACGAATCAGAGAAAATATGGATGAAACCCTACACCCATGTGGTTCATTGAATTTATATAAATATTTGATTAAACAGATAAATCTCTCCGTTCAATCATTGATTCCTCTATTCAATCATAATTTAACAATATTTAATTCCGTCATTATTGTAGTTTAGATATCCTCAATTTATATTTTTTTAACTTTTAAGACAATTTTCAATAGAAAATCTAAATATGTCATCTTCATTCTAGAATTTACATTAAGTATAACACAACACATTTTGTATAATATTCTTACTATCCCGAATTTTTTTCAGAAAATGCAACTTAAGTAAGCAATGTTTGAACACAAACAGTTTTTCTATTAATCCATTATATTTTTCATTACTATAATCATTTAGATTCGCCAAGGATAATTTTAATGTATAAAAAAAACCCGCATAAACAAAATAATTACATGAAAGCTTTACTTCAAAAACTTCCATTATTCCACCGGTAAACACTTCAGCAGAATTTTACTTAAGCTGTGACTGGGTATTCATTGCATGCTTACTTAAATCAAGCGTTTTTATTAAGCGTAATTAAATTTGCATTAGACCGTCCGGATTAAGTAAATTCGAAATTCGTGCGCGCGCGAATATCGTTGCGCAATTTTTTTTTTTTTTCTGGTTACACACCAAACGGTAACTTATTTTTAATTAATGATTAAATCAAGGTGTGTTTTAGTTTCATGATAATTATGTCGTCGTTGAATTATTATAAGTAAATGTTGGATTAAGAAAGGTGATGTTCGCATTAGATGTGTAATTTTGCAAACAAAAAATCGCTCACGTGGTGAAACTTTTTTTCTTGTAGCTTTTCGATTACTAAAGCAAACAAAAAATTTATTGAAATATACGAAACGACATCAAGTCACAAGATGTGATGTGTTTAATGAAAAATGTTAGAATATCAATTGATTGTAAATTGTCATTTTTCTAATAAAAATAACTTTCAATTTATTCATCTTTTATTTCATTTTATAATCTTCCTCTGGTAGTATCAATAGGTTATGGACGCAGACGCTGCATAGGATGAATGTTAATAATAATAATAATAATCTTTATTAACAGATTTTCCAAAAAAACAACAATCCAAATCTTAACCATTTACGGCTTATTAGTATACTATCTACAATGTCCAAAATACTTGAGAAAATTCTGAATATGCAACTGTTAAAATTTATTAATGATAACAGCATTCTTCCCATGTATCAATTGGGTTTTAGACAGGGATATAGCTGTGAGACTGTCTTATTAAACATTACAGATATATTAACTGCTACTGATAAGGGTAATATAACTGCTTTAATCTTATTAAATTCCTCTAAAGCATTTGATACATTTAATTATGCGACTCTATTAGCTATCCTCGAACACCAGGGATTTGGGCATTCTGCGATATCACTAATACATCATTATCTTTAACAGGAAGCAGTGTGATAAAATAGAATTAGTTAATATTAATCAAGGGTTTCCTCAAGGGTCAATCCTTGATCCTCTTCTTTTTAATCGCTATACCTCCTTGATTTTAAATACACTAGATTACTGCAAAGGGCATATGTATGCAGACGATAATTGAGGTATCGTCTGCATACATATGCTTTACTATTAATATTACTATTATTATTAATTATTATTACTATTAATTTTCACCTCTATTATACGATTCGGCTAGTACCCATATAAATTCATATCTTCATAAAATTTGTGATTTCTCTAAACTATTGAATTTATATATAAATCAAATTAAATCCCAAATGTTATTATTTGGTCCGAAGAAAGCAGCATCTCAAATAAAATTAACATAAAAATTGAGGGTGCAAATATTACACTTAGTAATAATGGTAATAACTTAATGGTGATTTTAGATAACTCGTTTAGGTACAGAGTACACATAAATAAATATTTAGCAGCTGCTTACTTAAATCTTTAAAAAACGATACTCTCATAGAGACAGTCTAGCTACTAAGATGAAAATATCACTGTGTAATGCAATAGTATTGTCAACGTTTACATATTATTCAACCTTGTGGCACGAGGCTATTGATTATGTAACAAACAAACGAATTAAGAAAGTATAAAATGCTTGTTTGAGATATATTTATTGATTACGAAAGTTTGATAGAATATCCCATAAAATTAGAGATTCTGGTTGGTTGTCTATGCAAGAGCGACGAACAATACAGGCTGCATGCTTATATCATAAAATAATATTAACTAAAAGCCCGCCATATCTATATAAAAAATATTTTCTAGTGGACTTTCATAACATCAACACCCGTTATAAAGGGAAGTTATCACGCCCTAAATATGGGTCTATAATTTTTGAACGTTCAATCTCTTATAATATATATTGACTTTACAATGATATACCAATAGCATTCAGGAGTTTCTCTGTACTCAAATTCAAAGACAAATTAAAAAAGTCGGTATTAGCAAATAATCTGGTGTTAAGTTGTGGCGATATGTTAATGTCAATGTTTCCAGTTTTTTTCGTTTAATTTTAATTTTATATCATTTTAAGTAACCTATATAATTGTATTTTATGTTCTTTAATACTATAAATTATGTTGTTTATAACTATGAATTACGTTCTTTATAACTATAAATTATGTTCTTTGTAACTATAAATCAAGTAATTTATTTTATATTTTAGGTTTTGATGGAAGAACAGTGAGCGTAAGCTTAACTGAATCCCATCTAATGATTCAGTTGTTTTGTTGTCTATTTGCTCCTCATAATAATATGTATTAAATATGTAATGAAAACTTATTATAAAGATTATTATCATTATTATATATAGGAAAACTATAGTTATTTTATAAAGAAGTTAATTTGAAGAATTATGTAAGGGGTTTAGGGTATGCCTTATCTTTGTTAGCACTCTAAAAGTCGCGCTTTCGACGACTTGTATGTTTTTAAGGGTGACTGGGTGGGGATGGTAAGCAAGGATGACGGCATATTCAAGTAAAGGGCGGCAATGAATGTTAATTGATTGCAAATTGTCATTTTGTTTAATAAAAATAATTTAATTCAGTTTACTCATCTTCTATTTCGATCTACAACCATCTTCTGGCAGTGTCAATAGGTTATATACCCAAACACTGCATAAAATGAATGCCAGTTGATTCTATAGGATCATTTTTCTGAATAAAAATAATTTAGTTCAGTTTACTCATCTTCTATTTCGATCTACAATCATCCTCTGATAATCATAATAAAAATAAACCATTGGGTAATAGTTTTTTTTAATTATTAGTGGGAAAGTAGTTTCAATGGATATTCGTTAAGTATAAGTAAAAACAAGTTGTAATTATCAGAAATTATTTAAAAATTTCTAAATGTACAAGGCGGTCATAGGCCTACAAAGCATTTATTAGTGGAAAAATAGTTATAAGTGTTATAAGTATAAGTACAAGTAAAAACAAGTTGTAATTATCATATTTTATTTAAAAATTTCTAAATGTACATTTGAGATGCAATTAGATATAAAGAGGAGATAGGGGCGATGGACCTCCGCGTTTCCCAAAAAATATTCATAAACGATTTTCAAATGGCAATAATGATTTAGAAATTTTACCATCTTAAAATTTGTGAAATATTTGTTCATTTGGTAAATTTTATTTCTATTACTACCTTAAAATGTCAAAATCATAATTTTATTTTCTCAAAATTAAGAAATTACTGGAATTGTTTACTTATTAACTTTATCAATGATAAATATATTTCGACTAGTGATATGTTAAAATAGCTCAAATAGCTCCCCCCCTTCCAAAAAAAATTGTTATCATATTGATTCTCAAGACTTCTTCATTTTCTCATTGCAATGACTTTTATTGAATATGTAAATTTATTTGAAAAACAAACGTAAATGGAAATTGTGATTCTGTTATTAAATTAAAAGTACAGATTCTTGTATGTAATAAATGGACTTACGCCAAATTTTTCCAACGTGAATTAATTAAACCCGACTCAGTTCCAAGTTGAACTGAAGGCGGATTGGCGTTGCATCAAAGCTTTATAAAATATGTCTTGATTGGGCCTTAAGTATTTCTGATAAACCCGCCATTATTCGAAAGGTGGCTTTCTGGTTATTCCTTTCAATTTTTCCACCACTCATGATTGTTAAATATGTGTTTATTAATAAGGTAGGCCCATCTATGGATTTGTACTCTATGATTTTTACGACTCCACTGGAATAAAATTGGCAATTATTCGAAAGGCAGCTTTCTGGTTATTCCTTTCAATTTTTCCACAACTCATGATTGTTAAATATGTGTTTATTAATAAGGTAGGCCCACCTATGGATTTGTACTCTATAATTTTAACGACTCCACTGGAATCCATTAACCCAAATTTACTATTTAAAAATATTATTAACTGTTTTAGTAGTTATATGGTTTAAAAATATTTTTGCTGATTAAGACATAAGTTATGTAAATTAAAAAATATATATATTTTTTAGTAATGTACATATATTGATGCTCTTATAACTTGTTGTTGAATATAACATTTTATTACGAAAAATGGTCTTTTAACATTAATATAACTAACACAAAATGAAACAAAAACGAATTAAAGCAACAAAATCAAACACAGTAAACGAATAAGAAACATAAGGGATCAAATGAATCATATGATAAAAATCATAATGAACAGACACAATGTGAACAACGTAAGAGGGAGAGAGAGGATTTATGACGTCACAGTTCCGCTTTCCTTGTAAAATAAACCATTGGGTTATAGTTTTTTTTAATTATTAGTGGGAAAGTAGTTTCAATGGATATTCGTTAAGTATTATAAGTATAAGTAAAAACAAGTTGTAATTATCAGACTTTATTTAAAAATTTCTAAATGTAGATGGCGGTCATAGGCCTGTCTGTATTAAATATATATACCTACAAAGCATGCCCATAATGGTGTATGGAAAAATATATCCTACAAATCTAATGCCATTTTTTTGTGGCACAAATTATGCTTTAAAGCTTGAGCACTCGTAATCTGCTCCTCAATTTCCGTTTCAGAAAAAAAAATACATTTTGCTGTGGTGCAACACAATAAATCGAGTTTCGGTGTCAACACGACGCTTAGAACATTTTTCTTCACTAATTAATTTAGTAAACCTCACCAGTGGTAATTTTTTCTTTAAAAGAAATGATATTCGTAATTTTTTTATCTATTTACTTACTTTATTTTTCTAACCAGCGAAGAACATTTCTCATTTAAAATGAAAACTGAAGATTTGTCTTCAATTGGATGAATGGTTTTGAGTACGCAATTATGGAAGTTGGATATTGTTTTTGCTTCCATTTACTTTTCATTTAAGCAATTTATTAAGAGAATTTTGCTAATCACTGAAGATCTGTATTCAATTACATGAGACATTTTCTTTTATTTTTTCTTTACTTTGCTAACCACTGAAGAACTGTGATCTGTGAAGCGAAAACTGAAGATTTATCTTCTATTGAATGAATGGTTTTGAATGTAATAACAATGGAAGTTAGGGATTATTTTTCTTCTAATAAATTAAAGCCAAACAAATTTGCTTCTAGAATACCAATGCAAAAATAAATTTTCTGTTTAATAAAATAGAAAATAAACAGTAATAAAATATTTTGGTGGGCGCAATGTAATTGTGTCCTTAAACCAACACATAGAACCCAGAAGCTACCAAAAATGTCTCACACTTAACTTTAAGCACTTGTTTCGTTGTATGTAAGCCAACTTTATTTTATGTTATTATGTTTTATGTATACTTTATTTTACTTTATGTTATTATTATTTAACGTCTCTATGTTTGATAAATTTTCTCTGTTATTAGATCTATATGTATCTGTTGGGAAATAAATAAATTATTATTATTATCATTATATTTATAAAAAAGCAAACATTTCAATTTCTACCACTACAATCCGTGGAAATGGTGACAGGAAAAAAAATCCACGATTATTAATTTCGTCCCGATTGCGTGTTTAATTTGATCATTTAGAGCCAATTTTCAACGCGTGGATTAAATTCATAATCGGCTCTAAATGGACTCGTGAATGAATGGAGCAAATACCGGACGTGTGAATTATTCATCGAAACATTCCGATTTTCCCACGGCGGCAATCCAAAGAATTTCAGGCTCTCAGACGATCCGCGGCGCTCCATTCACACATTTCCCAATTACATCTTCAAACACTCTGATTAAGAAAGTGTTCACCGTTTAAAAATATTTCGCACTTTCACGTAGAACGTTGAATTAGTATTGTTTGAAGAAGGAAATGCGCTCTTTGATTTTATGCATTGAATTATATGTTATTAGTTAAATATTAATTAAATATTTATATTATATTATTTGTCATTAAAACAATGTTGAAAACATCTACATCAGCATAGTGGGTATTAAAATAATTGAAGGCTGAGATTTAAGTTGATGAGGCGTTATCGAATGTTTAGAGATATAAAAATAATTATTTGTCCCTGAACTGGTGCAATGTACAAAGAAATTTAAGTTTATATAGTAATTCGAAATCAATGATATCGGAGTGAGAGTTTAAAAATAAATACAATATGTGCAAGCACTTGCCTGGACTTAAGGGAAGCTTTGCTGAAAAAATCTAGTAAAGAGGAGTAATCATAACCTTGTTCTGGATACATCTCTATTTGCCATAGGGATATATCCTGAGGAGTAATCATAATCCTGTTCTAGATACATCCCTATTTCCCATAGGGATATATTCTGAGCAGGGTTATGATTGCTCCTCTTTACTAGATCTTTTTAGCAAAGAATCCCTCGAATCTAGGCAAAAAATGTTCTAAGAAAACGAAACTAGCCAAAATATGGTGTATAATAATCAATTGTTTCTTAGACCATAATTAAAAAAAGGATTATTAATTTAATATTAATCCTTCTTTTGATAATGGTCTAAGAAAATGAAATTAGTTAGAATAAGGCGTAAAATTATCACAGGTTTCTTATATCACAATTAAAGAAGAATTATTCTTTAATAGTATTCTTTCTTTTGATATAATGGCCTAAAAAACCAAGATTAGTTAGAATAAGGTGTGAATTTATCAAAGGTTTTTTTAGATAATGATTAAGGATTTAATAATAATCTTTCTTTTGATAATGATCTAAGAAACTGAAACTAGTCAGATTACGTTATAAAATTATCAAAGGATTCTTAGATCACAATTAAGGACGAATTATTCTTTAATAATAATAATCTCTCTTTTGATATAATGGTCTAAGAAACCAAGACTAGTCAGAATACAGTGTGAATTTATCAAAAAATTCTTACATAATGATTAAAGGTAGAATTGTTCCTTTAATATAATATTCCTTATTTTAAAAATAATTTTGCAAGAAACTGCAAAAAGAAAAAAATGTAAAATTTTCATAGGGTTTATTCCTTTAATAATTTTTCGTTTGATTATGTTCTAAGAAACTGAAACCATTCAGAATAAAGTGTAAACATTGTGAAACAATACCAAAAATTGTCTTAATAACCTTACGTTAATGATTACTGCGTAAATTCCAAAATGAATCTAAATAACAAGACTGTGACATCCGGTTTTGGCAAGATAATCTTAATTCTTCTGCAGAATAATGAGTAAATTTTGATTTCCAAACAAATTTCTTTCGTAGAAATTAATTTGCAAATCATTAGAAATCGGTAGTAAAGTACGTAGCAGTATTAGAAATGAATGTATTTGAAGGTTATGACGCAAGAAACAGCGTGTGAATAAATAACTAAATAAACATGAAAATAATAAACATGAATTAATTGCCATTTGGTATCTTTGAGGCGACAGTTAGCGTAACTGGTTCGAACCTCCTCTGGCCAGTTAGATGCCGAGATAGTCGCGAAGAGAACGAAATCAATGGGTTACATTCCATGGCGAGATTATCAACATCGGCGGAATCGTAAGGTTATTTATATCGTGCATGCGGGCAAGTAAGAGAGAAGAAAGTTGCCGGGGAATATATAGATAGACGCGAACGGCCCGGAGCTGAACTGAGTGGCGCTGTGCGAACCTCGCCGTCCGTCCGGATAAATCCGGATCCGTCTTTTGCTCCGGGCAAGGCAGGTTGGAGGTAATGGTAATGATAATAATAATCGCTTTATTATTATTATCCGCGGCGTGTCGGATCCGAGCGTGTCGCCGTTGTGCAATTCCTGGAGAAATCGCTCGGAATTTCTTGATCGGCGTTAGCGTGTGACAAATTTGTTTGTGAATATTCAAATACCCCAATCTAATTATTTAGATAAATTTTAAAAAAAATGCTACCAATAAAATATTTCTATATTTGTAGATTAGCGTCTTTACTTGATTAAACTTTATAATACAAAACAAAATATGAAAATATTATAAAAATTAAAGCTCTATAACCATATGGGTTTATTAAAAATAAAAACCACCATTAATACTAACAAATTTAACGATGAAGTCATGTGAAATTATTTTTAGAAATTAGTCACATAAAATTATACAGAAATTAATTAAATTTAAACATTTAATTTTGTTTTACCGTTTATCAATCTCAGTTTAATAATAACTGGCTTGTTGTCGAAGCTATAGTCGTAGGTAAATGACTAATAGGTTGAATTTTTCCCGAAAAAATGTGTGGTTGTTTTGAATACGAATAGTTTATTTCCACGGTAACAACTCGAGAATTATGGACATGAAACAAGCCCGACAGCCTGGAGGGCTCAAGCGATTTTTTCTAATGTCCCTTGATTCGAGAGTTTTTACCTAATGGAAACCAACTTGAGTATGCAAAAGAACTACACATGTGAGAGAAAAATCTACATCGGGGTTATTTTAGGAAGATTAATAAACAACTTAAATGTTTTTATTGATCAATTATCATTACCTACATTCATAGTTTGAATGTGGAATGTACAATTATTATAAACAACTTTACTACAATTATAAACAGGAAGTGTTGTACTCTTTTTACTATGGGAACTAGTTGTGGTAGATGAACCGCTGGCCCTTAAGCTATCGATCAATGAAGTATGATGTTCTTCATCGAATTGTAGATATGGTTGGAGCGATTTTGTATTTGCATGCCCGGTAATTTTTAGAACTTGCTGTTCTCCAGCACCGGCTTTAATTAGGTTTGACACTACTTAATCTGTTAGAATGGTTGCTGATTTTGAAGTCGGTAACGTTTAATCTAATTTTCATGGCGAATGCTTTTGTCCATTTACCTAATTAATTTTTGACTATAGCCATATTTTTAAACCATAATGCATTATTACTGTTAAAAATAATCTATTTGTTGTAATATTACTTTTACGTTTTGCCAATATTTTTTCCAAAAGCCTAACTGGGCAAAATTATTTACTTTCCGTATAAGGGGCGAGCCATTTACTGTCGGAACATGTTTTCGAACCACCTTGACAGGTTTTTGAAAATATAGAATTAAATTCTACTCTCTCAGTTGAAGAACCATTTGATGCCATCTCTTAAAAAATAAAAAAATATGTCATACAGCTGGCTGCTTCTCCTCCTCTTCAAGAAAGTACGAATGCAGTTACGTGAAAAAAAAAACGTTTTTGAAGCCCTTCAGGTGTGTCTTCGTCTCACATGTCAACATTTTTTCTATCTGTATTTTCTTTAACGAAATAGAGCTTACCTTTTGCTTATCGGGATTTGATTGAATCTGTTTTCTCTTCCTGTCACGTGCATTGCGTGCTACAATAGACTCTATGTCTATGAACGGATCTATCAACCGATCAAATTCATTATAAGATTTTTCTTTAATCATTTTTGCTGTCACGTTCTGCATAGTATTTACAACCCCTTCTTTGTAATCTTCACCATTTTCCTTTTTCATGTTGAAGGCCCAATCAGCCAGCATATTGGTTACATCTTTTGGTGTGGAAGTTGCCACAAGTTTATAGTTACGCGCTTCACAAAATCCTTCGAACCGTTTCCATATTGATCTATTGGTGTATAATGTCGACTTGTGAATATTATTTTTCAATATCTTCTCCCAAAATGGTTCCGAAACGCTAATTACTGTCTGCCATGTTGTTTCAATTCGAAATAAGTAAAACTTCAAAACTGAAGTTTTACACATACATGACACACAAACACACTTTTATATTAATAAAATGGAAGTCGACCTTTTACACTGAAAAAAGGTTTACTAGAACCTTTTATCACTGTAAAAGTATAGCTGCATAGCAACAACGTATTAAATACATTGTTGGTGCATTGCTTTTAAGGGCGGTTATTAATCACTGTAAAGTTAAATAAAAGTATTAAAACAAAATCAAGAGTGTTAATTTAATTTATGTATCGCAAAATGAACACCAATCAAATCAAAAAATATTTTCTTCGGCCCGGGTGGTCACTATAAATCGGTCCTCCTTAGCTTAACCTAACTTATGCATTGAAAATTTTCTCGGATCAAAATTTGTTGCATTATGAAATATTTTATTGTTATGCAACAGCATGTGTACATTGCGTAAGTCAATATCCGGCGGGGTATTTGCCCGGGAAGTAGTTATTTTTATGTGCATTTGTTTAAAGTACTTACGTAACGTAAGTCAAAAGTCACAGAGACAAATGTGAGAATAATTTTGTTTACGAACTTAATCGATTTGTTTAAAAAAATTAAAAATGCCAATAAATTAAACAAACAAACAGATATTTATTTAACTATTGATCTAAGTATCTACATAAAAATGAAAACAACAACAAAATAAAATATAAAATAATAACTAAAGCAAAAGAAATTAAGCAAGAAATATGATTGACAAAAGTTTCACAAGTGTTAAGAAAATTGATTAGAACTTACTCGAGTCGTGGATGAAGGAGAACTGACTGAGAATTTATGAAATTATTTTCAGGAGGATGATAAGTTGATGGGGATGGTTTTGTAGAAGAAAGATGGCAAGAGGATAGAAAACATCTGGTTTAAAAAAAACGTGAAATAGTGGAAAATTTTCAAAATCCAGATTTGGAACCGAGTGACAGATTTTACGATCTTTCCCCGAAATTCTACCAGCGATCTGGGATCGCCCTTTGTTGAGCACGTTTCCCTTTTCCCCTTGATCACCGAGCAAATTTGTAAAATGCGCCGATCGGCCGTTTATTGAGGGTTTGTCCTCGATGGATAAAATCGCCGTTCGGTTCCAAATACCAATAGTGCAATAAATGTACAAAAGAAAATAAAGTATTCACAAAATTCGTACGAATTAAACGTAGAAAATATCTAAAATGTTCAAATAAAGAAAATTATAAATTAAGAAATATATACAATTACATACTCGCGCTTTTGGCGCGAACAAATTTATTAATTATTTTTAAATCATTTTTATTTAATGTATATAAATTACTGTGACCAAATGAGTAAATATTTTTTTCTATTTATATTAACCTGCATTTTTTTGCTACAGATGCACCAATAAAATCAATTTTTAGTTTACGTAGTATACATCCTACTATGTAAACTAAAAATTGATCCAATTTTGACTGACAATTTTGAATTTTACAGTTTTATTGTTAATGTCAAAGCTGTAAAACAACTGTCAACCCAGAGTGCAGTATTCTGTCGATATTTTCGTTTTGATTTTGAAAAGCAGTTAAATATTTTAAATGTATATGGGCTAGGAGCCCATCCGGGCGGAAGCTCATTGGGTTTTGCCTGATTACCCGCCTGTCCAATCCGACCTGGGTATCATCTGCATATAAATAGCATTGTCACAAGCACTGCAAGTAAAAGAAAAAAAATCATTGATGTAGAATAAGGAGGGCCTAAAATAGATCCTTAAAGAACATCGTATACCATTTTATTCGGATAAGATAGAACCACTGAATTTAACTTACTATTATCTCTCGATTAGATAAGAGTATAGCATGCGACAGAAATTAGGATGAAAGTTGTAGACATAAAATTTCTGTTGCAAGGCATTATCTACACTAAGATCTACGAACCCAACAATCGAAATGCTGCGTTTTTTTAATTAAAATCTTCATAGATATCTTGACCAAACGACAGGAAAATATACCACGTAGATCTCCCCTTACAGAAGAATTACATCTATCAAATTAATTTGAAAAGGACTTAAATGAAAATGCATTAATCTATTTTCATATATTTTTTTTTCATTTTACCATTTACCTCTAGCATATTTAATCTATAATTTAGTGATTAAAGCAACAAAAGAGATTCTATCATAATAAACTCTGTAGTGTGAAGTTTTTTTTATGCATTGAATATTATTTCTCAGAATTACTTGACTAATTTCTGTTACTATTTTCTCACTTATCACTTGGTAAAACATTATGAATAATGAAATATGATATATAATTATTGATTTGTTTTACTTAATTAAGTAAAACAAAAGCAAGTAACCAAGTAATAATGTAATGAAATGTTCAGCCACCATTCATCTATTAATTATTTATTAATTATTTTCAAATCATTTTTATTTAATATATTTAAGTAACTGTGACCAAGTGAATGAATACTCTTTTCTATTTCATCTAGAGCATGGGTGACTAGTGACGGCCATTTCATTTTTTCGAACCTCGCCAGACTAGTGTGTTCAATGTACAAAATCCGTTTAGCCGCCTTCATCAAAGTATTGTACATGGAACACACTAGTCTGATGAGCTTTAAAAAAGCGAAATGGCCATCACTAGTTATCTATACGCCAGATGAATGGTGGCTGAACATTTTATTAAATGAATTTCGTTTCCTGTTCTGAAAAACAGGACAAGTTCTCGCCTTCCTTTAGTGGACGAAACAACGATTCTCGGTCGTCTACCTTGTGCACCCAAATCTTTGATGATGCCACATGAAATTAGGCCAAATATGGCGCTTGCGTTGTCTTTCATTTATCAAGTGATAATTATTTAACATGTGGAATATTTTAACAGATGAATTTAAAATATGTCTAATGAAGTTGAAATGGCAGCTTGAATATTAAATACCAAGCATTATTTTATGCAAAAATCCATTTAAACAAGCTAATTATCTTTTAATTTTCTTTATGATGGCTGTATAGACTTGAATAAAAATTGTTTTGGTCCTACTATTTTTTTATTGAACTAAATGTGTGCTGTTGTGAGTTACATGAAGAGATTCGAACAATTAAAAATAAAACACTTTGTATTCCTTTCTTCACTTATTGAAGAAGAAAAGAATACAACGTTTTATTTTTAATTGAACTAAATATATTTCATCTTCATTAGTTGATTTTTTTATAATTCTCTTTGTTTAACTTTAGGTCTCTATGGAACACTCTTCAGGAGGAACAAAGAGGCGGCCTTCTCCAACTACAGGCTATGGGAAAGTTCAGGCTTCGTGATAGCCTACGCCTACTCGACGCATCTCTGCGCCAGGATGAAGCTCTACGTCATGCTCAGTGTTCTCTTGTTGGGCGTCTTCATGTACGTCATTGTTGAGATCCTACACATGAGGAAGCTCAGGAGGCAGAAGGAAAAGGAGAAGGCGGCCGCCGCCTTGGAAGCCAAGACGATCCACCAGGAGCCAGAGGAGACCGACGACGAGATCGACGAAGTCGACGAGAGGATCATTGTCACGCACTTTTAGTTCAAGATGTAAGTTTGATGAAGAAATTATTAGAAATATGTATTGTTAAATAGATTTATTTTGGTTTATATTAATCCAAATAAATATGAAGTTATAGTTTCACTTTTTATTCAAGATGTAAATTAGATATTGAACTTATTACAAATTTGTATTTTTGAAAAGATTAATTTTGGTAGAAGATTTATTCACATGGACACAGTTATTTAAAATATATTGATTTTTTCCTAATTTTTATTGATTTTATTTCCTTTAAAAATTACTGATTGAACCTAAACTAGTCAGAATAAAACACAAACACAAAATCTAGTGTTTAATTCATTTATATATACGATGTCAAATTATGAGATACGCTATTTAAATTATAAAGTACAACATTTTTATACATCTAGTTGTAATGATTATAAATGCGAAATGTACTGTCGTATCTCAAGTTTTGTTAGATATGGAGCGCTGGTCAATTGCTCAGAGAATATTTTGTGTAGAGGATGTTTTAAAAATTGGTTCAATTGGCAAATGCAGTAGTTGTTAACAGTGCACGATATGTGGATATGTTGCAAATGTTTTTAGTGGATGACATCGGTCAACTCTAGTTACTATTAGATGTTTCAACAAGACGGTGCAAGGCCTCATGTACCTATGGAAGTCTTGCGAGGGATTTTTCCGGGTCGTTTGCTATCTCAGCCATGGTCTGTGTGCTCTCCTAATTTCTCGCCTCTGGATTACTTTTTGTGAGGCTATATAAAATCAAAAGTGTACCAGAATTGACCTCACACTCGGGAAGGCTTAAAAAATAACACAAGATAAGCTATTGCTGAGATTCTAGCTGAAATGTGTCTGCGTGTAATGGGATTAATATTGCACTGCACGCAAATATGCATCGATAGAAATGGAGGTCTGCTGGTCGATGTATTTTTTAAGTATTGAAGTTTAAAATAAATAAGAATAAAACTTGGAGTTTCCATATATTTTTTTCATCTTTAAGAGCTGTTTAACACACACAAGAATTCTTGCATAAATTCATAATATCATTATATATAGATAAATATTATAATTTTGCGCATGTGCAATACAGCGATTTTTATAGTATATTTCTTGCGAGAATTCTCGCGAGAAATACATTGAACATGTTCAAAATAATCTAGAAAATAATTATATAAAACAGTCTCCCAATAATGTTAAGCAAAGCACACTACACAATTGCGAATTTTTTTGTATTGGACGATCGTAAAAACAATCTAATCTGCTTATTTTCACAATAATATTTGCTGTGTAAAACAGGAAAAATATTTTTAAATATATAATTATAGCAAAACTTTTATATATAATTCTCGCACAATTTCCTGCGAGAATTCTTGTGTGTGTAAAACGGCCCTAATTGAAAAAGAGAAAAACAGTTTTGTTGCATATTTGCAGTGCCTGTAAATGGATTACTTATAATTTATCACCCTTGACTTTAACATATTGCACAATATTTCAGTAAATTCCTGAAGAGAAAACAATTCAAGAAAAGTTTTATTTCAATACCAGACAGGACGCAGTGTTGGAAATGTTCATATCTATATTAACATATTACAATAGGAAAATATGCAGGATATAGCAGTGAAGTAAGGAATTGGAAAAGGATTACAACTGTGTTAAATTATTCAAGTAATTCAACTTCATATAGCTCGAAAATACACAATCCTGGCATTTTTTTTACAAAATATATTTTTCGATTATAAAACAGGAGTAAACTATCCTAACTAATTAATATAAATTATTAGTTATCTTATCGGATTAATCTTTTTGCTTGCATATAAAACAAACCTTGAATGGAATAAAAAAATCTTTATTGAATTTATATGTATGTATGTACGCCTGAAGCCAAACTCAACCAGTTTTGAGACGAAAAACAGGAAGCTTAAATATTTTCGGATGGTGCGTCATCATAACCGATTCTTTGTTTCGAAAAGTAATCATCATTCGAAAATATAATTATTCTAGTGAATGTTCGGTGAAAGTCTAATAATTTGTAGATTTTAGAACTTCATTGATTTAATTTTATTATTTGAGCGTTAGTCGTACATAAATGATCGTTTTCAGAAAAGATAATTTCCGCAACAACAACAAAAATGTTTTCCAAATTTTGAATAAGTGAAATAGAGAACAGAAAAAAATGTTTTTTTTTCGATTTAAAACACATTTTAATTATTATAGAAAAAAAACTGTACTCAATGTGTTTCCAAAATAATTAAAATATGTAGTCGCGCATCGAAAATATATATTTTAATATAAAATATGGTTATATTACAAATATCAATATAAATAAATAATAAATTATTAATAATAAAATTTCATAATATTACTCGCAAAAATCTTTTGTTTATCTTAATTTAATATTTACATTACTAGGTTCAAAAGACGCTGTGCAAAAATTCAAAAACCTGAATTATTAATTTCAATAAAATATTTTAAGAAATATTTGGTTAGAATTGGAAAAACGATCGCGCATCAGTTAAAAGTTTGGTAATGTCTCCCAGTAACCACTTGGAGCGCTGAACGCAGAAATGTCTCTTTATAAATTATTTCTGTCCTTTTTTCCGAGGATCGTTGTTTCGTCGCTGGTGAATGGTGGTTGTACATTTTATTCAACAATAAAATAAAAACCAAAATTTTTTGCAAACAAATATGACTAAATTTGATTTTGGATTTGAATTTTCCCTACTTACAAATATATCGCCATGTTTTGCTGTAGTTATTTATAAAAATGCATCTTTAGTCTATTTAGCATTCATATCACCATAAATTCAAGACAGGGTATAAAGACCTCAGACTAACATAATTATATATTTATAATTGTAATATATAGCTGAATATAAATATTTGTTGTTGTTACATTTAAATTCAAGGAATAAATAATTATTACTTTTACCTAAAATAAAAAAATATATAATAATAGAATGACACAAACAATAAAATATCAACAGAAAAGAGTATTCATTCACTTGGTCACAGTTATTTAAATATATTAAATAATAATGAATTAAAAATAATTAATAAATTATTTTCACATTTAGCTCTGTGACTTATGACTTACGTTAAACAAATGCACATTAAAACAACTACTTCCCGGGCAAATACCCACGCCGGACATTGTATTACATAATGTTACATAATTTATTAATTATTTTCATATCATTTTTATTTAATATAATAAAATATCAGATTAAAATTATTACTACAATTCACATTTCTTCATATTCGCCTTACAAACAAACACAATACTTATTAAATAAATGAAATGCATTCAATTAACAAACAAATAAACATTCCAGCATGTCGAAATTTCGAAAAGGTTTGGAACGTAAATAAAGAGGCGTGCATTCTCTGCGGGTAATTAAACCCAATTTATAATTTCACCGTGTTTTTTTTTTCTTTCTTGATGTATGTGTGTGTGAAACGAATTGTGTCATTTATGTTTGGCCGATCGCAATAGGTTGTTTCATCAATGTCGTTGCTGCATTTTGAGTTCGGTAATTGATATTTCAAGCGTGTGCGTGTCGAGATGTCGGTCAACTGAATTAATTTTAATTTTGTATTAAAATTTCACTCGCGATGTAAGATGATATCGTAAATGATTGGAAATAAAAATAATATAATGTATTTTTTTGATAATATATATATGTTATATTGTTTAAATTATCTGTATAGTCTGAATGGAGAAGAAGAAGAATAAAATTGTGATGATAGGAGAATATGTTAAATTTCCAATTTTCCGAGATTATAATTGATATAACTAAATAATATATACAGAGAGGATTTTTTATCAGTATACATTAGGCGAACTGTATACCTGCAAAAAAACCAAGTCAAACGCATTGAACCGATTGATGTGACAACTAAACGTCAAAAGCTAAACTTCAAATTGTGTGAAATATTTGATCGAAAATGTATACAAATGAAGAAAAAGTCGAATTTCAAGCGTGTATTACAATTCCGAATACCTCGGTTAGGATGATTCTAAAAATAATTGAACTAAAACATTTTCTGTGGAAGGTTGTATGTTTCGTTCTCTTTATTCTATTGAAAAACGCAACAAAATAAATCATTACTAACACTGCATGCGTTACCGTCACAAATAATTTCCTTTTTTTAACAAAAATACGTCACTTATTATTTTGGAGAAATTGCAGGTAAAAAATATTAAGAGATTTTATCGACAATTTGAAAGAAAAGTAACAGTGAACAACAATAAACTTGAAATAAATAATTAGAATAAGTGCCAGAAATGACCACCAGAAAATGCAAGACAGTAACTGAAACGATCGCAAAAAATCTTCCACGTTGTGCATTTCGATATTGTTATAAACAGAAATAGAAAATTGTGTAATTATTTTTTGAATTATCCTAGTTGAAGGAAATGCGTTTGACTTGGGTATTTTACATGTATACATAGGGCATATGTATACTGTTAAAAAAACCTCTCTGTATATATATATATATATATACTATATATAACAGATAATTTTAACAATATAACATAAATAATTACTACACATATAGGTGTTAGTCTGCCTGGGCTATCTTTCTGATTTTAAGTTTTAGGGGAAGTTTATTAACAAAACAGATAGATAACTAATGTATGGGGGAACTATTGGTGAACATATTATTGCTTCTTTTCGACGGGTAAATCAATGACCCAGTATATCTGGATTTATTGAATTTTGACTTGGTTGTGAGATGTATTATATGCGGTGGATTCGCCATTTTGCTATTAGTTAGTTCAAGTTATTATTTAAATAATTAGGGCTATTCTGTAAGGGAAATGTTAACTTGGAAGTGTACGTTAATTTTTATCATCACAGTCTTAGCTGCTTTTGTAATAATAATAATATTTGTTTCCTCAACAAATATAGTCTAATTACAAATGAAATTATAGTAAATTAATATAAACATTTTACAAATATAAACAGTAAAAACAATAAGATGAAAATACATTCAGTAACTAACTTAAGACAAATACAGAAACATTTGTAGATTGCGCACCGTCAGTTATATTATTATTGTATGTAACTACGCTATTTTTATTTATTTATTACAATCAACCGAAAATAAATCCCAATTACAGATTGATGGAGTATGAAATATTTAAGAAAAGGTAACAAGAAAAGAGATGTTATATATTTTGGATTATTCGATGTTTACAGTATATTTATTTATTTACGCATTGAAACATTTTTAGCGTTGTTAAATCTAATAAAACGATGGGACACAATTTAAGAAATTCATGATACACAGCATATAGAGAAAATAAGTGATATTAACAACAATATTAAATATCGATGGATTTTCAAGTAAAAAACAAAAAAGCGTTTCCTGCTTACTGCATTAGTTTGCAATAATGCGCATTCGTCTGATTTAAAAATTAATGAAAACATAAAAAAATATTAAAATCTTTCAACTAACTTCAGACAAATACAGGCACATTTGTAGATTGTGCAAAAAGTCAGTTCTAATATTGTTGTAGATATCTACATAATATAAAAAGGATTTATTCTCTTGGTCACAGTTATTTAAATAAATTAAATAAAAATTTGAAAATAATTAATTAATAAATAAATTACTTTGCCTTTAGCTACTGTGGCATGACTTATTTTACATAATTACTTTAATAAATGTCAAATAATATCAAATAATTTGCTGTTGCATAACAATAACATATTCTATAATGCAATAACTTTTGAATTAGCAGTAGTAGATATCTACGCCATATTGTACATCATTGTATAATTTCTTTATCATGTTCAATATGGGAAATTGAGAGTGGTGAAGTGTGTTTAGCTTAGCGTAATAGAACCTTCTGCTATCTCTAGAAGAAATACGTGGCACATGATGATTAAACAGACTCAGGAGGTAGGCATTATCACATTCGTAATGGATTAATTTATACAATTCATTAACTTCGATGAATCTATGACTATCGTAAATGTGCGGATAGCAATAATAACAATATATATTCATAGAATGTGAAATTTTATAATTACGTTCATTTTAAACTTAACTTTTCTCGTACGGAATAGCCCCGAATATCAGATTAAATATTTTTGTGAAGCGTAATTAGTCATTACATTAAGAATATTTTTACAACCAAACATAAATGCAAAATAAATTTACGACAAAGAGTGTTTGTATTTCGTATTTATTTAAATACAAATTAAAGTAAGTAATATCTGAAGTAGAGTTTCCAAAATTTTATAGTCTTGATTATGTTAGTAACTGATATCAAAGATGTAAATAAAAAGTATAAAAAAAAACTAAATTATTAATCGTTTTAAAACTTTTTTTAGCAGCAATACGGAAGAAATTAATTTAAAAAAATCCATTTCACTGCAACAATTAAACAAACAAAAAAACATGCATGCAATGCTTTTAATAAAATTCCTTTTACATAAAGCTACTTTCATTCCATTCAATAAAATTTCACATTAAACTTATAATTGTTGCAACATTCACCCATCGTTTATTTTTTTTAGGTTTCAACTTTGTAACGATGATTACACGAATTAATGTAAAAATTAATGTGAGCGCGTTTGCGTAATTTCTGCCCGCAAAAAATATCTGCAAAGATCCATCGGCAGACTTTCTAGTTTTCGGCAGATGCCCTCGATGCATAAAAAAATAACGCGGTATTCTCTCTGTATGCGTGTGTAATTAAATAATAGCCCTGAGTCTGCTTGGGTTACTTTCAAAGTTTAAATGTCTCAATAAAAAAAATACAAAAATAATAATAATAAGAAGAAGAAAAAAGCTGGGAGATATGAATGTTGTTATTATTGTAATAATTTGTTATTTGTGATTTTTTTTTCCAAATAGTCTATTTTAACTTTTTTATTAAACGTAGCTTTTTGTCAAATGGTGATAAAATATACGGGGTGTGCCATAAAAAAATGTTGGTTTTGTTAATATCTTGATAACGGGGTGTTCTTTTGTTTTTCTGATTTTACCGCTGTAATCCCTGGAAAATTTACTACTACTTTGCTAATTTAACCGACTATGTAGCTTAACTAATAACAAAGTTAGCAATGGTGCGTACTTAATTTAGAAAAACCTATATATATATATATTTAAACTAACAAGGCAGAAAGGACGATGGTCGACATTTTCTGAGGCTTGACTAGTTGTAAATGATTATAATGATGTAGATATTGTGGTGTAATTTAATGTAACTCTCAGAAATATAGATTTTGTTTCTATAACTTTTCAATACATGTTTTGCATTAGAATTTTATACGAAACAGCTATCGACCAGAGATCTTTTTGTCTGTCTTTTTCTTGTTCTATATTGCTAACGTTTTTGTCGAAGTTCGCATTATTGGATGAAATGAAGTAAAAAATCGGCACGGTAGGGAATTTATATTTTGGGATTAGATTTTTAATTTGTACTTAAAAACAAAAAGAAAACGCATTTTTATTGAAATAGTTTTATATAAACTATTATATTATTGGTTATTGAAATTTTCTCAAAATAAATTTATGATTAATATTTCTAATATATAAACATTATATTTATTATAAATAATAAAATATAGGAATACATTATTAAAAATATAACTTCATATAGCTGAAAGACCGATGGTCGATAGCCATTTTGTAAGAATATTATATAAAATGTATTGTATTATACTTAATGTAAATTGTATAATAAATATGATATATATATATATATATATATATATATATATATATATATATATTCAGTCTAAATTAAGTTATTTTAATGAGTTTCGGTTTATTGCCCATTTTTCAAAATAATTTAAAATGCAATTTATATATACAAATATCTTTATTCAGACAATTATATTAAAATTTATATATAGCTATATGTTACATTTACAAATATGCAGAAGGTGTTTGTCTGTCCTGGGCTATTGACATGAGGTCTTTCTGCCCTATTCAATCTATATTCCTAATATAAATAATTTTACCAAAAAAGATATAATGACAGACAATATATTTTCGTTATGTAATATTTTATACAATAGAAAATAATGCGGGAAAAAATAGCAAGTCTGCTATTTACAATTTAATTTGTTCTGATTGTAATAGTGACTACACTCAAACAAATAATATAAAGTAAAATTAAAAAAATATATTTAAATATTAAAATATTAATTTATTTATATTCTTGTTTGTCTTGATATTATTATAATATAAAATTATTATGTATAATCCTGTAATTGGGCTACTGTTTCCTGTTGGGTAATATATTTTTTATTATCAAATAGAAATTTAATATAATATATATGCTATATTGAGTACTAAAAAGTATTTTGTTTAAATAATGATTTTAATACATTTTTATAGCATATGATAATAATCACACTTAGTCAAATTTAAATAATCTTTTAAATCGCTAATTAAACAAAAAATCCTCAAAGCCTTTCCTACTTAAAAAAATCAACCGCTGTTTCTCCATCTATTCTCACCTTCAATTTGCAAACCAACCACCTAGAAGGGCGAAAATCTACTGAACTTTTTTTTAGACATTCAAAAAGATTTTGACTTGGTTTGCCACATTGGCCTCCTTTACAAATGCTACCTCCTAAAAATTCCACACCACTTAATAGTGCTTATCCACAACTTTCTCTCAAACCAAACCATCCATGTAAGAACATGTCAAAAACACTCCCACATATTCCATATCTTACAAGTCGACCCTCAAGGCTCACCGCTATCCCCACGCCTTTACGTTTACAGTAACGATATCCATAATCCAGATCCCGCACACTTTAATCCTGCCCAATATACCCTCTTATTTGCCGATGATACTGCTCTTATTTCTTATGTCACCACCATCCAGACAGCACAATGAACCTCTGTCCAAGCATGGTGTTCCAAATGGCGGATCAAAATTAAATTCTACCAAATCTCATCTGTTTATCCCATACCATAAAACATATACAAAAATCTTTCATAATTGTAAAAAATGGTCAAATTAGAAGCAATTACCTTTTATTTTCACAATAAAGATTAAAATTAATCACTTCTAAATGAACAAGTAGATCTATTACATTCTTCACTTTATAATTTAATATACATATATCTTTCCGTCTTAATCAGTTATAAAACCACATTTTTATTTTTCATTTAATTTTATCATCTCAATTTATATTCATTTATTTTATTTTAGCAACATATTTCAGTATACAAAATATTTTTTTAGTAGGGTTTTTCCTTAATAAAAAATGATAAGACCGAAAATATTTTCTTGCTCAAAAAAAAAAAACACTTACACTTACTACTTACAATGTTTTTTACTGCAATAACAGTGGTAAAAACATTATAAGTGTTTATTCAGTGATTAGATTATATATTTGTCTATAAACCATTTGTATAAGTATAGAAATAAAAAATTAATTATAAATTGAAATTCACTTCTAAATAGCCCAATAAATTAAATCTAATCGAAAATTTAAAGAATTCAATTTGAATGGTGTTTTAAATTGTTTCATTCAGAGATTTTCAATAATTTATAAATATTTTATACTTAGTTTAAATAAAAAAGAATAAGTTAAACAAATCGAATTGTATTTAGATTATGGAACAATTTCTCGGACCAACTCAGAAGAATTAAATTGAGATAGATTGAAAACAGAAAAGTTTAAAAAAATGTAACAAGGATTTAACGCTTTAAGGGTGCGGTTTAGAAGAGATAGCTATACAAATATGGGCAATCACTAATTTTAGTTAGATTGTTGTTGTGATTAATGAACAATATTGTATTATACATTAAAATAATCTTAAAATAAGCAGGAATTTCATCAGATAAATTGAAAATTATTTTAATGTTTAGTTTCTGTGAAAAATAATTATGAAAAACAATAAAAATTTATCAAATTTATAGCAAATTTTAAATTAAATTTTTGCTAACAAAAACTTGTGCAAAGAAAATTTAAAGGATTTCACTAAATTCTGCATTCAAATAACTTAGTAGACATGACGTATTAATTTCATTATATCTTACTATTTTCTTTTCTAACTTAAACTAGTAAATTGACGTAATACACGAAAATTAACGATTTATTTTTTATTTAGACTGATACTTTATACTTGGTAGATAAAAAATGTAAATACACATTCATATTATGAAATCCAAAAGAATAGCTTTATTTTCAAACGATTATTTCCATTTTACTATATAGCTATCTCTTTCCACTAAACCGCAACCTTAAGCAATAAATATAGTAAATTCTTTATTTCCTTCTCAATAATATATTGTTTTAATGTACAGGAAAGCACATACTTCGTTTCATATATATTTTTTAAATATATTTTCTCCCATTAATTTCTACTCACGTTCCTTATCGAGACGGTTTTAATAAACGAAATTGTGCTTCAAATTAAATTATATTCAGTTTGGCCAATAAATGTGCACCTAACCAGATTGGCAAAACTTTTATTGGATAACTTATAAAATATAATTTGTAAATAATTCTATTTTAAAATTTCCTCTATTTGTAAATATACTTCGAAGATATATTGGTTGCAGCCAATGGCAGGGATGGAACTTTTGATAACTTGACTTATTAAAGAGTATAAATCAACAACATACACATATTTAATTTTAAATAAGAACCTGAAGAAATTCTTAGATTTAAAAATTAAAAATATCAATAACAAAAATACATTTTAAATTTGTCGCAAATCCACATATACTGATGCAACAATAAACAATAATTCCTAATAAAAAAAAATAAATTAATAAAATTAAATACACATACGACAAAAAGACCTCCAGTCGATGGCACAGGACAAACAAACCTTTATTTTTAGTGTATATACTCAATGTTTGTAGAAATGTAATTGTCTGTATAAAGATATTTATTATTATTATTTTATTAAATACACTGTAATTATTTTTTTTTCTTTATTTTCTACAGAAACATGTTATTTAATTAATAGAGATGAAAGCAAAACAAATTATCAATAATATGATATTTTCTTCAAAAACGAATAAAGAAATTCCGATTTCCATATATATATATATATATTTAAATAAGTACATCGAAAGTAAATAAATGAATTTTAATGAAACTATTATTGTAAAAATATTTCATCAAGTAAACAATTCAACAATTTACCAATATTGAAGAAAATATATATTATTTTGTATTTTTTATGTGTGCCATATTTATATGCGGAATCTTCTTTTTACAATATATTTTTTTACAATCCCCCAATATTAAATAAATGTATTATCATTATCTATTTTGTATGTCTACTAATTTTTATTTTTATTTTTTGTTTGTTTGCAGATTGAGCCATCACCGTTCCTGTGTTTTTTATTATTACTAATATCTCTTACTAAACAACGTCCTTCAACTTTCCGTCACCGTCCAGCGGTTTTGTCCACGCAAATTTTTCAACAAAACCGCAAGCTCACATTTCATCCCTCCAAAAGAAAGAAAGCAGAATGAAAAACGTATGAAAAAAACTTCTTTTCAACACAAAAAATACTATTTTATGATAAATGCATTTACACAAATAACAACCATTCCAGAAGAAAAAATGTAAGGAAATTAAATGTAAATCATTTTATTATTTCAATAATTAATCGGTCTTATTAATATTATTATTATTATTTTAAACGTAGGATTTTTTTGTTAAATGTTATTAATTATTATTTTAATTTTTTTGTTTTATCTTATTATTATTATTATTTTCTTTATTTTAACAGGACTGTGATTTTATTCATGTAAACAACATTTTTATTTAAGGCTTCTTCCCCCCCTTTCCCCACCCTTTTTAATCAATATTATTAAATAACTCGCTTTTATTATTATTATTTTAATTATTTCTCTTTTTGTTTATTTTGGTTGTAAATAGAGAGGATAACAGAATTGAGTGGATAAAACGTTTACTTTAATGCGATTACCTGTACCAGTACGATATTATGCAGCGTACAAAAATTATGCATACTACGGATTAATTAGAATAAACAAAAGAAAAACAAAAGAAAAAAAAGCAGATATAATGCACATTTTTTGAAATAAATAAAAGCGTATTTGGAATTTTTATTTAATATCAGTTAATTAAATTATTTTAATATACTCTTATTTAACTGGCTATTTGTTATGTATTTCCTTCCACTATTTAGTTTTTGTTTACACTTTTTTCTCAATTTGAAATAAGGATTTATTTCAGTGACTTTAAAATTTTGATTAAAAGAAATTATTTCAAAGAATTTTCAAAATTCAAACAAATTATGCATCAAATAACGACGATAAGAAAATGCAAAATGAAAATTCAAATCAATTCATATTTTATTTCTTCTTGGATAAATTAAATTCGATAAAAATGAAAATTTAGTCTTGAAGAATGTTTCAAGAGTTCAATCATCAATAATAAGAATTAAAAGCGACGATAAGTAAATAGTAAAAAAGCTTTTTATGAAAATTGTAATCAATTTCTATTTTTTTATAAATAAATTAAAGTTTATAAAAATAGATACTTCCTCTTAAAGAATGCTTCAGGAGTTGAAACATCAATAATTTAACAAAAAAAAAAGAATTAAAAACCTATAATGATCGAAGCTGGCTTTTACAAAAATAGGAACTGGCCCAGCGATAGCGAGCTTTTTTATAGCTCAATTTTGTTTTCATTCACTTGTTTTATTACTTAAGCATTCTGAAAAATATTTAAGATGAAAGAGAAAATGTTTCATAAAGAAAAATAATCGGGGCTTTTCCGACATCAGGTTCTTAAATTCTGATGTTAAAAATTTGAACGTTTCTTTTCAGATTCTTCAACGCTTATCTTAAGAATATTATTTACCTTAAATTTAATATTATTATTAGATTCTTAAATTCTAATTACAAAGATAAGAATCGAAAATCTAAGAATGAAAATATTAAATTTAAAGTTAACATTACGTTAAATTTAAAATTTTCCGTACGGATTAACCCCCTTTATTAAACTTATAAAGGGGGTTAATCCGTTCTCTTTAATCCTACATGTCAATATATATGAGAAGTTGCTTAGATTGTGTTGATACATGTTAAGATGTACGTACAATTTAATTTTTCGCGTGGGAAATTATTTGATCATTATGGATTTAAAATTTTCAGCACTATTTTTAATATATCATTTAACCAAGCATTAAATATTTAAATGAAATATGTTTAAATTAAAATGCACGAAGCAATGTTTATATTGACAAAATACAGCAAGTTTTAATTAAAAACATGAAGCATAATTTATAAAGAAAAACAATAGCAAATAAAAAAAAACAGAAGGTTTTAATTAAAATACACGAAGCATTCTTTATATCCAGAATTCAATAACAAAACAGTAAGTTTTAATTAAATACATGAAGCATTCTTTTTGTCCAGAAGGAATTTTAAACGCAAATGAGTTTCAAGCACAAGAGTTCTACCATTTTAAACAAAACCCCATTCACGTCTTCACAATTCCTGTTTGATCAAATTATTCTTTTTTTAACAGGAATCAAATATTTACAAAATTTCCCTTCCAGTCCCATCACTATTAACACTCCTTCTCCCTATTTTCCTTTCTTTTTTAAATCATTTGTTTAATTGTTAAATATTATTTATGTTTCTCCCCCCCGCGAGAGTTTTCCTTTAGTGGAAATACAATTCGATTTAAAAAAATAAACAACCTCTTTTAGCTTTTAAATGATGATTATACAAAATAATAAAAGAGATAAACGCATACACTGTACAGTAATCTAAGTAGTTTTAGTTTTTAGTTGTTTAATTTTATTCTGTTTAGTTTAGTCCTGAGAATGAAGCAATCAACTTTGTTGTGAATATTAGTCAGTATTTTAAATGATTCTGATGGAAATATAAATATATGAGTATATATATAAATAGATAGAAATATTATTAAAAGAATTAATAAAAATATGATTGAGGAAAATATATGTTTTGTTGTTTTATTTATTTTTGTTTAACCTATATACACTCGTGGACAAAACAATTCGGACACCGGTATTTGGCAATTTTGTATAACTTACTGTTTCTTGACTATTTATTATTTACTATTCAATAATAATTTTAATTATGAAATATTTTTATACAGGGTGTATTTAGGATGATTGTGAAAGAAACAATATAGTAACAGCTTTTTTCCATTGCCTGAATTTTCTTTCAAGGAAAAAAACAAAGAAAAAAGAAAATTCAGGCAATGGAAAAAAAGAAGAATGAAAAGGAAATGTGAGCGATTCTAAGGAAAGTAGCGTCAAAAGGACAGGCAGGGTTGACATTGAAGGAACTAATAATAATCTATATGAGTAGGTATAAACAGCCCCTCCACTGCGACCAAACAGTCTATTGTAGCTTATAAGTGAGACCTTACAACTCGTTTTTCTGATACTTGGTTTCTAGTTGACCCATGATCTTGCTCAGAGGGATCCTGTGGATCTCAGGTCCAACTCTGCTGGGTAAACACATAATACATGCTTTAGTGTCTCGTCATCTTTCAGTACAAGCTTCACAAAAAAGATAGCATTCAATTTCTAAAGAATGTAGCTATATTTTGACCTAAAATCATTGCTTTAGATTGAGTAAGATTTCTAGAAAAAAATCGTTAAATTGAAGAAAAAGTTGTCGCCATTTTACGAAAGTCAAATTTGCGAGCGGATTAACAAAAGCTAATTTTTTAAAAAGGCTAAAAATATCACAGATTATTCCTCTGTTCATTAGCTACATTTTGGTGTAATATAAAGTCATTTGACTATTTTCGGATTTTTGGATTTTCGCCGAAATTCCACTTTTTCCATTCTATACCCTTGCGATTTTTTCAAATTTTGGTCTTTTTTTTTTCTTTAAAAAAAATCATGAATACCCTTGATAATTTTAGAAACAACACTGGCTATTTAGTTTCCACCAAAACACTCGTTTTGAGTTATTTCATACCTTTTCAATTTGCTCGTTTAAATTAACATGGAGCCTTATGGGAATGGTTCAAGCGAAGCCCGCCGATTGACTGTTTCGGATACATTCGCGCTTACAGTAAGATTACAAGCTTCACAAAATGGATAGAACTACGTTTATTTTCAGCATTTAATTTCTAAAGAATGAAGCTATATTTTTACCTAAAATCATTGCTTTAGATTGCCTAAGATTGATAGAAAAAAATCGCAAAATTGACCAAAATTTTGGCCAAATTTACGAAAGCCAACTTTGCTAGCGGATTGAGCAAAAACTAATTTTTTGATAAGGGTAAAAATCTCAAAAGTTATTCCTCTATTCTTTTATCTACAATTTGGTATACTATGAAGTCATTTGGAGATTTTCGGATTTTCATCGAAATTTCATTTTTTTCCATACGATTTTTAAAATTTTCGGTGAAATTTTTTTTCTTCCAAAAAATTCTCAAAAAAAAAAAAAAAATACGAATACTCTTAATGATACTAAAAACACCCTACACTATTTAGTTTCCCACAAAATATTCACTTTTAGTCGATTCTGACCATTTCCATTTGCTCCTTGAAAATAACACGGGGTTTTATGGAAACGGTATAAGCGAAGCCCGCCGATTGACCATTGTGGATGCATCTGCGGTTTTACTAAGATTACAAGCTTAACAATTAATACGGCCATTGTAGAGCTTTGGCTCTCTTCCCGGATAGTCCCTGGAGAGTCTTTTTAGCTACTCTCATATCTGGGGCATTCCTCCAGAATTGTAGCATCTCCTTTTTCACCCATATCGCTGCCTGGCCAGTGCACACGCTCTCATTTCCTGGTATTACGGAGTGCCCAGTCACCCACACCAGGTTGACTTTTATAATCTCAGACAGATTGCTGATTATTTCTTTATAGTTTGTGACCTGCAGCGATGTACATCTATGTAAAGAGATCAATGAAATGAGTTCTAATTCAAAACTTGTGTTTATTTTAACTTGCTCCAAAAGAATAACTAATTTTACATTTCTATGACGGCGTTCATTCCATAAAAATGCAGCCGTCTTATCAGCCCCTCATCGAGAACGGAGTTCATGATAACTTTAAGCTTACTTTCCCATTAGGTTTAATTTCTTGAGGTCCGTTGGTGGAAGGTGGGCTGAAGCTAAGTGTATGCAGGTTTAACTCTATCTAAACTAGACATCATAAGGTTCAGTCTAACGAGGCTGCAGTGATTTTCGAATTGCGTCATAACGAAGTAAGACTTTCTTACAGCTTTTAAGGTCTTGAAAAATAAATGGTTTCACGCTCGAATGTTGAGAGGCTTCTACTGGACAAAGATTTTGCATAATATCTCTTAAGCGAGATACTAAATGTTGTGGGTCATTCATGGATTCCTTTTGTTGAATGAAAATTTCACCAGGGAGGCGGAGAGGTTCGCCGTAAACCGATTCCGTTAATACCATTGCTGTATGGATAGTAACTTGTTGTTCGTATTCGCTCAATTGCTAGTAACTTATTTAATTTAAAGAAACGATCGGATTCAAATTGTCGACCTCGATCTCTAGTGAATCGTGAAGGAGTACCAAATCATGAATTCCAACAAGTTATTATATCCTCTGCGACTTCAGGCTTAAAGGGAGAACTTCCGGCCATCTTGAAAATCGGTCTATGTTTAAACAGTATCAAAACGATTTTGCAGGTGGTAATGTGTCGACGATATCCATGTGAATGTGTTCGAAGCGATGTTTAGGAGATGTAATAGTTTCAACAGGTGTATGAACGTGTCGATGAATCTTGCTACGCTGACAGGCGATGCAGGTTCGTGTCCAGTTGCTACAGTCCCTTTTCATATTAGGCCACGCGTAACGTTCCGTCACCAATTTGGCTGAAGTCTTGGTGCCGGGATGACTAAGGTTGTGTATAGTACGGAAAATCTTATGTCGTAATCCTGCTGGAATATATGTGTGCGTAGTTTATTAGTTTACAGGTCACACTTCTCTTGTAGTACCAAATTTGTTTCTCCACGTAGAAGGGTCAATCCGTCATTCGCTTGAGCTCTTGCAATAGATTCGTTCGACGCATCACTTCTTGTTTTAATTGACTCGATACGAGAGAATGAGTCAGCAACAACATTTGCGTCACTGTTGACGCATCGGATGTTAGTTGTAAATTGAGTAGTTGGTTAAGTTGGACAGATGGTAGTTTATCTGATTTTTGCTGGAATTTGAAGATAATAAGTTTATGATCAGTGTACACAATGATATTTTGACCTTCAACCATGTGACGGAAATGTTTAATTGCTGAAAAGACTGCATATAATTCTCTATGGTATGCTGGCCATTTTGTTTGTCGCTGAATAAGTTTTTGGGAGAAGAAAGCCCCCAAACTCCATTCGCGTATTGCCAGTTGCAAATTTGGGTCTGGATGAGCGAGAAGCAGTTTTTACAATAACTAAATATTTCTTGAGCTCTTCTGTCCATATAATTGTCTAGAAGGGAATCCAGACAATATATGGACAGCTACCACAGCTAGAGTTGAATGCAACGGTACTTGCTTTTCTGCGGCGTTGGGGATAAAATGGCGGTAGAAATTGAGCATATCAAGAAATCTTCGCATCTTAAAGCGGTTATTCGACCGGATAATGATTTCGTACCTTTCGCGAAAACTTCGTAGCTGAAGAATGAATCAGATGTCTTGAAAAAAACGTGTTAAACAATATTTTTAGAAATAAATGTTCTTCAAAATTAGCCATGA
The DNA here is from genome assembly GCA_963082785.1 of Philonthus spinipes. Taxonomy (NCBI): domain Eukaryota; kingdom Metazoa; phylum Arthropoda; class Insecta; order Coleoptera; family Staphylinidae; genus Philonthus; species Philonthus spinipes. The sequence continues at coordinate 14,436,622 of OY720309.1, read as the reverse complement.
AAATTTCCGTCAGTAAAGGCGATAATGGTGAACCCATTGGTAGACCGTTTGTCTGGCAGAATATTTTGTTATTAAATTCAAAGTAATTTTAGTCAATACAAATATTAACGAGAATCATCATCACCAATTTATGTGAGTCAGGATAGTTTGTGTTTTTAATTAATTCTGTTAATATAGTTTTCAGTTATTGAAATTCAGGTGAATATGCCCCCAAATGCAAAAATGTTATCATTTGATGTAAAGAGTTTATTTTCATCCGTTCCAACTAAGCATATTGTTTACTAGGCGAAATATGTTGATGATGTGTTTTGCATTTGGGATGGGACAATTCGACAGTTAAATTCATTCACAACTTTTTTAAATTCAATAAACAAAAATATTGTTTTCACCACAGAAATGGAACAAAATAATAGATTAAATTTTCTAGATTTAACCATTTTTAAAACAATAGACAATACACTAGATTATAAAATTTACCGGAAATATAGTTTCACCGATATAATTATCACTAATTGTTCTAATACTCACCACAAAATAAAAAACAGTACATTCCACTCTTTAATTTCCCAGGCTAATACACATTCCACTTAATGAAAATAATTTTAAAATAGAATTAAATACAATAAAAACAATAGCTCTTAATAATGGTTATAATGAGCAATTAATTGATAACCTTGTAAAAAAGAAAAAATTAAAGCAATTCAAAAAATATTTTTATTGTGAATCAAAAACTGAAAAATCAATCTGGCATATGTTGAATTTTGTTAACAATCTGTCTGAAAAAATCACACAACATTTTCAGAAATTTAATCTTAATGTCATAATGACCAACCCTTTAAACCTACAAAGATTACTAGTCAATAACAAGTCTGTTGTTGATAAACTTTATAAGTGCGGTGTTTATGAAATTAAGTGCGGCGATTGTGATAGTATATACATAGGGCAGACTGGAAGAAATTTTAGAACACGCCTAGAAGAACACAAAAAATCAATAAATAATTAATAACAAATGTTCAACCGGATTCACACAACACTGTATCGAGAATAATCACATTTTTAATACAACAGATTGTAAAGTTTTATACTCGGGTAATAAAGAATAGTACCTAAACTTCCGCGAGGGTTTGGAAATTAGGAAGGCGCTAAAGCGGAGTAAACCAATTGTAAATAATATGGATGAGATTTGAAACTCTCTAATAACGTCTGCACTTATTACCTGATTTTATGATAGCATGAATTTGTATATATATTTAGTTGTTAAAATTTTTTTGTACATTCCTCCCTGAAGATGACCAATGACGAAACTAGTTAGAGAAAATATAAATAGGTGAAACAAACCAAGTGTTTAAATTTCAATTAAATCATCCTGAATTGATTTGTCTGTGTTAATTATAATTCCATAATCTGTAAATCAAGTGATAACTGTTCGCAGGTGAGCTTAATGTTATTCTTCGTTGTTTAAAAAAAATAAAATGTCATCGATGTATGCGTAGCAGAAATTTAATCCAAAAATAATTACGTCCATAAATCTCTGAAAGGTCTGACCAGAATTTCTGAGGCCAAAAGACATAAACGGAAATTCAAATAATCCAAAAGGTGTGATAATGGCAGTTTTCGATATGTCATTGAGATTTACTGGTATTTGAGTCTACGCTTTCGATAAATCGATTGTCAAAAATTCTGTTGAACCACGCAGTTGTTGAGAAAAATCATGGATATGTCGGACAGGATAACAATTTGGAATTGTTCGAGAATTTATACCACGATAGTTAGCACATAGACGTCATACGTTAGGTTTATTCAGAACCATGTGTAATAAGGAGGACCAGGGACTGTCGTAACGACGAGCAATTCCTTCTTTAATCATTCGACGTTCTTTGATAGTCGAAGCTTTTCGGGATCAAGATGACGTGGCAGACAGGAAATTGGATGTCCAGGGCTTGTTTTAATAAAATGAATGATGTTGTGCTTGACTGACCTTGGAGTTCCGACTGGCCGTTTTAACGGGGGTAATTCTCTAACAATTTCAACTTGCGAGGAGATGGCTCGAACGCTTGATTGGTGGTGGCTTCGTTCTTGGGATGGAATCGAAAATTTGGTGATGGAATCTACTAGTTGAAGTTTGCGGCAATCTGGTAGTACTCCAAAATGTGCTAATAAGTCGAAATCAATGATGCAAATGGCTACATCATCTTCCACAAAATTCCATTTGAAGCCATATAAACAAAGGAAATGCTATAATCTGAATGTATTACGTCATATTTTTGGAGGAAAGTTCATAATATGTGCAATTTACACAAAGAATATCTCTACTTCGCCGAAAATACGAACGGATATAACCTCAAAATCGCAACTTTGAATTCGAATGGCGTGCAAACGGTAAGTTTCCGACAAAAACGGATTTCAGATTTGGTCTTCCCACGCAGAAATCGTGATGGGATATTCTAAATTTGAGCCGCTTCTTCTTAGTCCGAGGTCGATATTTAGAGTGAGTTTACCGTACCGTATGCTGGCTTCATTTTCATAGTGACGGTGGTTCTAGCATATACGCGAAGACGAAGAGGATGATCTACTATGTCGAGAGAATGACGACGATCTGCTCTGTCGCTGGTGTTTTCGGTCTGATAGTGTGGATTGAATTTTCTCCACTTGCTTCGTAATTTCTGACATCTGATTCTGAAGGAATTCATTTGACGTATGGCTAGAGACATATGTCGACGTTGACACAGCGAAAACGGGTGACATTGTCGAAAAGTTATGAACGATTTTGTCAGCAGTTACTGCCAAATTTTCTAGTAAGAGATCTGGTTGAGCGCTAAGAATTTCTTATACGTGAGTCAGTAAACATTGCAACCATATGTTTTCTAATAAATACTCCTGTACATTTTGTCTCGTTACTAAGCGTAGGTGACGAAGGAATTGTGATGGTTAGTCGGTAATTTATTTCCAATTCACTGGCTTCTGTCTGAGTAGAGTACCTAAACCTTTCAGTGTAGAGTTTAATTGTCATGCTATCTGATCTCATGCCCAGTATACTGTCCCTTTCGATATGTAAGATTGTTAGGAGCGAACTTGGCTACGTGCGGTTCATTTACCTTTGTATGATGATACCTGTAGGTCACCCACCTGGCCTCTCATTCAATAACGAAAGGAGTGGACTAAGAAATGCAGAGAAATAAGCGGTGAGTTAAGGACTTTACGGATAAGGGAATAGATAAGGCTATCGAGGAAGTAGCAGTCGGGAAGTCGCCGGGACTCGATGGTATAAAAACATAAATGTGGAGAGAGATTGGAGAAAAAGGAAGACAGCGATTTGGATATCTACTCAACACGATGTGAAGAGGGGAGGCAGATATACCCAAAACATGGCGTGTGGGAGTAATGTGCCCGGTACACAACAAACAAAAAGCCGATAGTTATAAAGGCATAACGATTATATGTACTGGGTACAAGATAGTTATAACGGTAACAAGAAACAGAGTAGATAATCAGGTAGAGGAAAATTTGATCGTGCCAAAGAGACAAGGAGGATTAGGAAAGAATGAGGAACTAGGGATTAGATCTTTACGCTAGGATGGTAGAAAGAGTGCTAGAGGAAAAAGGATGTATGTATGCGGTATTTTTGACTTGAAAGCGGCGTATGATAGGGTGCCGATAGATATATTTATGGAGTGTTTGAAGAGGAAAGGTGTGATTATGGAAGCGATAGAACGAGTTAAAAGAGTAAATGAAGAAACATAAGTGAGAGCGAGAGTGGAAGAGAAAATATCTGAAAAATATATAGTATGGATCAGAGGGAGTGAGACTAGGATGCCCGTTTAGCCCTTTAGTTTTAAATTTATATATAAGCGAAACGGAATAAGTGTCGAACAAAGGGCAAGCGGGTGGAGTAATGATTGGAAAAAGTAATGTACTGATGTGGGTGAGGATGCGGATGATATGGTACTATGTAGTAGCAAAATATGGGGTAGGAATGAATGAGAAGTTGATGAGAGTGGAAGATGATTGCATGTGAATGTAAAAAAGATGAAGTAGATGAGAATTAGGAATAGAGAAAAGGAAGCTCGAGTAGGTGAGTAAATGTGGATGGGGGTGTGAAAGAGTTCAAGTCTCTAGGGTTTTTATTTAAACGCACTGGAGGCTACGGAAAGTATATGAAATGAGTACAAGGAAAATTGATTAGCAGTAATTTTCAGGTGGAATGCAAGCTATGGGATGTACGTCTGAAACCCTTACTTCCCGAAGCTTCCACACCATACATGTGTGGAAGCTTAGGGATTTAGAGAGTATGAGTAGTATTGGAGAGAGCAGTGCAGATTCCTGAGGCAAATTCTGGAGGTTGAAAGTATTTATTAAATGTCTTTTTTTTTTCAATAAAAAAGTAAGTATGTAAACGAGCAAATACAATAAGAAAACAAATGCATTAATTTAGACAATGCATTTTTAATTAAAAAAAAAAAAAACAAAATTATTATCTTATACTACTGAATTGTTGAGGCATTCATTTGACGAAACTGCATCCTTGGTTATATCAATTCTTATAATAATAAATATATTATCTAAATCAATGTATTTGTTTATCCTTCAGAAAGTTTCATGATATTCATTTGTTTTTTTTGTGTTTTCTTCAATTTTTTTTATATAAAATCCAAATTTTGCACTACTTAAAAAAATAAGATCTAGCACATAATAAAACACAATTTTCACCTCCCACAAACATCCAATTTTCGCGAAACCATCAACGCAAGTTTGAGTGAAAGTTTCCGATAAATCCACACATAAAAACAATCCGCGCACATATACACAAATGTGTGTAATTAGCACACTCGTTTTATTATTATTACTTTTCGATATTTCACACTCAAAACGGGTTTTCTCTTTTTTTTCCGAGGATAATTTTATATATACAGTTTTTTTGTTGTTGTTTCTTTCTTTCTCTCGAAAGGTTATCTCCAAGGTGAAGATGATGATTGTATTTAGGATAGTGCTGAAAAAAAAAGAAGAAGCAGAAGAAGATGCGAAAAAATCACTTATATGGATGCTGTAATTAATTCGCAATTTTCGTACCTGGAAATTAACTTTTTTTATTTTTGAGCCGAGCGTTATGTTTTTTCTGTTCCACTCGATTAAAACGTGAAGAAAATCGGCCTTCAAAATGCTATCTTATGTGTTATATATATATATATATATATATATTGGCATAATGGTTATGGTTTTTTGAATGAGTGGTTTTTTAAAAAATAAGTTTTGTTTCGAGATCTCTTAAAAGCTTTAATTTGCTCCTACGCTCTACGGTTCGTTGCTTGTTCGATGTTCCTTTCTGAGAAGGAAAATTTTACGGGGCTATTTGTGGAATTCCGCTAATGGCTTACAGAAATATTTGCTTAAATAATGGCTTACAAAAGGTACGTACATATAAAAATATTTGTTTAAATTATAGCTGCAAAAGATTATAAACAAATAAAAATATTTAAGTAGTGACTTATAGTACACATGAATAAAATTGTGTGAGTAATGACTTTTTCAGATATTTTTTTATTAATTTTATTTTAAACAATTGTGTTTTTATAGAGGTCAATGAAAATAATATGAAACGAGAAATAAGCAAATTACTAGTTAAATAAATATTAAAAGGTGAAACACTTGAATAAAAAAAAAATAAAAAATAATTACAGTGTTGCGTATTTAATTTCTATGTTATGTTAGCATGAAAATTAAAAGAAAAATAAATAACATATTTTAAGTTTATTTGTATTTAAGGTGTTAGTGTAGAATGTTTGGTTATCGATTTTAATTATTAATATTACAATGTTGACCAACTCTTCATTGAATTAAAAGTAAAGAATTTGAAAATAATTAAATAATTAATTATTCAATTTTTCAATGCTCTAAGTCATTAATTTCGACTTACTAAGTGAGTGCAAAGAAAATACAAAAGTTTATTGAAAAAAAAAAACTAATTCTTCGGCAAATACCCAACCAATGTTGAATTACAACATTTTTTTTAATCAAAAATATTTCGTACAAACAAAATTAACTACCTATAAAAGCCCTTTCTTGTCAGTACAGCTTTACTTTATACCGGGTGTAGAATTGATTTACACACCATTTAGATTTCCATGTTATATTCTTAATGAACTTGCTATGTTTTTTGAATCAGAAACAAATAATATCATAACAGAGTTAAAAAATGAAATAACACATTTTGATAATAGAATAGATGTGTAATGTATTTATTATTTTATAATTTAATTTCAATTTCTGAATTCACATTTCTGTTAATGATATTATATATTTGTTGATTAAAGTTCACGAAGATATCATTAACAGAATTGTGTTTATTTTGGATAACAAAAAATGCACAGATAAGCCTCGGAAGAATACACATTAAATATAAATTATTCCAAAGTACTCCCCGGCTTGTGCATGCATTGGTTAAATAATTTTTGTAAAAACACATGTTACATTTTAGCTGAGAGATTTTAAATGTGACAATTTCCCTGACCCTCGAGCAGTACAGTTAAATGCATTTTTAAATTCTATTCATACAATTATACAATTACAATTAGATTTAATTAATTTAATTACACATCCACCTTGCCAGAAAGAACCTCTGAAGAAAAATTCTAAACTTTTCACATGCATTAGAATCTGCTATGAATAGCATACTTGCTCTCTCATCTTCAGTATTAGATAATGAGTCAATATTGCTTGAGATGAATGAGAGAGCTCACAGATCAAAGAATGTAATGGCTTATAATGTTCCTGAACAGTCCGGTGATTCTGAGGAAAAAAATAAAGAAGGATTTGGATATTATTGTCAACATATTTGACTCCCAAATAGAATTGAATCCCGTGAAAATAATTCGATTAGGAAAGTTGTCCTCTAAACCTTGTCCAGTTAAATTATAATTGGTGGATAAAAAATCAGCTATTGATTCTCTAAAAATGAGTAGGGCTGTTGATACTGGAGATATAAAGTTCAATAATGACTTGATACAAATCCAACGGAATCGTCTTAAATCTCTACGGGAAGAACTAAATAATGGGAAGAGATGTGGGAAACCAATCTCCTCGAATAGTATCTTTACATGAAATTAAAAAAAAAAAAAAAAAAAAAAATATATATTTCCTGAAAGTTGGCGGTATTCGAAGGAAGCTTTCAGATTTTATTTTGAATGTTCGCTGCTGCGATTATGATGTGATTGTGTTGGTAGAAACATGGCTTGACTCCTCTGTTTATGACTCTGAACTTGGACTTGGCGATTTTGTGGTGTATAGAGAAGATAAATCCAATAGAAGCAGCACTAAATCAAAAGGTGGTATTCAGAATTCATTAATTAATTTTATTTGTTTATTCAACACAAGTTGTGTATTTATCTAATTTCGGGAATTTAAAATCACTTATTTTGTTGTGTCGTAAATTGAATCTTAAGTACGTAAATAGTTTAAATTTCGCGCCATATATAGTTAATTTTGGAATTATGTTGGCAAACCTTTTTTACTTTTCGTTGGGATACTTTACGCGGACTTCAAATTATTGTTTGAATATTAAGTAGTGTGTGAAATTAAGAATAATCAAGTGCATCCAAAATACTGTCCACTTCAGTCTGGCCAGACCGGGAAGAAAGAGGAATTACATCGGTAGTGTCCCTCTTGACTTATCAAGATTTGCCGACTTCGTCGCCAGTTTCTCCTACAGGCGGAGGTATGCTGATTGCTGTGAAAGACCGAATATTTAGTGTCTCTATCTTTTTGTTAATTGAAATTTTATTTAAAACCAAAAATACAATTTAGAGCAATGCTGCAAAATACAAAAATTAAATCAAATAAATATAAATTCATGATATGACATTTCAATAATACTTATTTAAATTATTTATTTGTTAACTTCAAGGACAATTTGCAAATCGAAATTTATTTATTTTTAGAGTATGTAATCAGAATAATAATAAAAATAAACACGATTAAAATCTAATCCATTACTTATTTTGAATATTTGCATATTTAAAATTGCCGTATGTTTTCTACAAGAAATTCAAATTTTCGATACAAAGTATTAGGCCCACTTGCACCGCGGGTACTTAATAATGATTAAGATAACCTAAAAACGTAAAATATTTATTCAGCCAATTTTGGCCGATTAAATCATGCACCTACAACTTCCCGTCGATTGAGGATAGTCGTGAAGTTGTTTACAGTTAATAAACATCATAGAAAGAGATAGTTAAATAAAGATTTGATGCAAATAACCAAGCGTGGATTTAGAATGGACGAAATTAATAATTTGGAAGTAAATGATCCAATTTTGATTTACCTCAGTTTACAAACATGACACTCACTTGCTTCGACTGATTCTAAATTAGGGGCGTGAAAATTACTAAAAATCCCCCAAAACAGAAATAAAAATCGCTACAAAAATGCGAACGATCTATTTATTATTCGGTGAAGTCGCATTAGTTATTCGATATATGGTGCAATTAAAGTTAATCATGCTTAACAAATCGGAGAATTTAATAGGCATCGGTGCAAACGGCTATTAGACTCACTTTGTTTAATTTAAAAAATCAACATAAGTATTGGTCTTACTTTGTATAAACATTTTCAAGTTACTGTCAAATGCGAATGAAAATTTTAAATAGGAAAGTACTCAAAATAAAGTGTTTTTTCTTTTATTTGCAATATTATGAGTTTATATATTTTTAAAAATATTGTGTTAAATTTTCAAGAAAATCATAAATTAGAGTCATAAGCACCATCTTCAATAAAAGGATTTCATCATTTTTTTTAAAATAACCAAAAATAAATCTAAACCAGAAAGAATTCTGTAATTATCAACATTATTGAATTAGGAATTGATGTATACATAAAAACAGGCACCTTTTCTATATATATAAATGCTAGTGAATATAGAAATCTGTAAGCACTGTAAGCATTTAGAGAATTCTATATTTGCTGATATTGATTTTATTTCGAATAGAACGCTTCTGTTACCAGCGTTTTAAGCAAACTTAACAGAAAACTGTAATCTTTTAAATGACAGCATTTTTTACCAATATATCAAGCTTGTTAATTTATCTTATATTACTCTCTTCACTTATTTAATTCGATTAAATGATGAATTATGATGATTAGTCATAATTCATGTAAATGAATTATTTACTAAATTGTATTCTGAAATCGGTAATTTATTGTAGGTTTTTCAGTGTTTACATATTCATTTTAAAAATTACGTTTGCGGCTGTTAAAACTGCATTTTAATTGTAAATATTGAAACACTTATAATAATAGAAAAAAGTATTTATTCATTAGTTTATTGTTATTTAAATAAATTGAATAAAATGAATTAAATAAAAATGATTTGAAAATAATTAATAAATTATTTCCACATTTAGCTCTGTGACTTTTGACTTACGCGACGTAAGTACGTTAAACAAATACACATTAAAACAACTACTTCCCGGGAAAATATCCACGCCGGACATTGAATTACATAATGTACACCTGCTGTTGCACATCAACGTACTTACGTAACGTAAGTCATAAGTCACAGAGCTAAATGTGAAAATAATTTATTAATTATTTTCAAATCATTTTTATTTAATATATTTAAATAACTTTGACCAAGTGAATGAATATTCTTTTCTATTTATATTAATAGCCAGCGAGACATTTATTCAAATCCCAACCGAGAGAAGTTTTTTGTGAATTTGCGATAACAACAATACAAGAACGCAGGTCCTCCTCTGCCCGTCATTACTATCACAGCGCGCGGCAGGTGAGGGTCGCTCTTTTTAATTAATTTGATTAAATTTTTTTGGTTTAATTTTATTCGGTTTTCATTTAAATTGAATTAATTTGGTTTAATTTAATTTTAATTGATTTAGTTTAATTTGATTTTAATTGATTTAGTTTAATTTGATTTAATACAATTGATTTAATTTTGCTGATTGTATTTGAATTAATTTAATTGATTTATTTTAACATCTTTAAATTATGTAAGGCATAGCTATACTGACGATGGATAGATCCCGAAACACGTGTCTGCAGATGGCCTTATATTAAGTAACGTTCCTTTTGTTGTTTTTACATTAAATTTGGATCAAAAATTTGTTGCATTATGCAATATTTTATTGATATGCAACAGCAAGTGTACATTATGTAATTCAATGTCCGGCGTGGGTATTTTCCTGGGAAGTAGTTGTTTTAATGTGCATTTGTTTAACGTACTTACGTAACATAAGTCATAAGTCACAGAGCTAAATATGAAAATAATTTATTAATTATTTTCAAATCATTTTTATTTAATATATTTAAATAACTGTGACTAAGTGAATGAATACTCTTTTCTATTTATTTATTAAATAGTTATTACCATAATTATGACCGCAAATTCGCTCCTTCTACCAATAAACAGCAATAGCTGTGAGATTAAAAATTCCGGCGTTGCAGCTCTAACGTTACGATAACGAGAAGGGGTTATAATGGTGGGAAGGGAGGAGGGTGGTTGTGTTAACCTGAGTCTGCTCTAGGAGTGCTGGCCGACCGCCAGGTGGAATATACTGCAAAGGAGGCTGATGCAGAGGAGGAACACTGCCAGATGCAGGGGTTGAAGGGGTGACGGTAATAATGCCGGCTGCCGCAGTGCGCCCCCTCGTCTCGGATATTTGTTTTAAAGTAACTCTTTCACATTCCGGTAATGTACAGCTTTAAATAAACTCAAACATAATGATCATATATTGGGTTTTCATTGTAAACATTTAAATTTTTCTGTACAAAACTAGTGGAATAATAAAAAAACGTATTGTTTAAATTTAACACATATATCTTTCACTATAATTTCATTAAGATTATGATCTTTGTCGAAAATGAATATTATATGTTGTTTTGATGCGTTTCAATCGCATAAAATGCATTTATTCAGATTTTTATAAAAACGAGATTTTTTGGAGATGAATAAGAATTGTTTTATTTTGAGACTAATTGCATTATTGAATTTTGTAGTTACTGTTATTATTTATTTATGTGTTATTTTTGTATTATGCAAATGGTGTTGTCCTTAATAATCATTTATATATGGTATATTACATGAGTTAAATATACATAGTCGATTAACTAATCCCTTATAAATATTTTTGCTGTGGTTTTATATGGCAACAAATTTAATTTGTCTCCATTTAGTCGCGATTGGCAGATTATGCATATGGCTGTATATTTTTAAACGAAATAACAGTGCTAGTCAGATTATCGAATGGGATGAGAAGAATTTGAAGGACTGAATTGAACTTTACATTTCTTGGCATTTGTACATTCAAGGACAGAAAATTTATTCAAATAATACTCGTATTAAAGCAAATAAAAATAAATTTAAAACAATTAATTTACTCAATTGAATAATTAATTAATCAGGATACATTTTAATTAATACACTTGGTTGTTCGTTTCACTAATTTTATATTTGAGTTTCAACTAGTTTCGTCGAGACGAAATCGTTTTTCTTTGAAACAACTACTTCTGGGGCAAATGCCCCGCTAGACACTCAATTATAAAATAAATGTTTGCTGTTGCATAACTAATAAGTATTATACAATTATTTGTTATTTTTGATTCAAGAATATTTATAATACTAATAAATTTTAAGTAAAATGTCTGTTTTCTTAGTTTTAAGCTAAATTGTAAATGGTCTGCCGTATATTGAACAAATAAATAAATAATAATATTCTTTATTACCCAACAGGAAGAGACCTAATAATAGAGTTATAATAAATAAAAATAATACATAATTCTAGTTACTAAATAATGATAAAAACCAAGAGAAAATATATAGTTTTGATTATGCTAACATTGAAATCGGTGAAAAATCTGCTAATCAAGCCCATTTGTTTAGATGCTGAATTACAAACATGGGATATGTGATCAGAAAATTGGAGTTTTGAGGTAAACAAAATGCCGAAGTCCCTCATCACCGACTTCCGAGTTAGCACATTTCTCTCTAATGTGTAGTTATATTCTCTTAGAATATAGAATAGATAATGAAATATAAACACATTTTTTTTTAATTCAATTCAAGAAGATTTGCCTTACACCATGATGCAACGCGGCCTAAATCATTTTGAAGTTCAGTTTGATCATTCATGTTCCGTATAAGCTTGTAAATCTTTAAATCGTCTGCGAAAAGGAGAAAATTACTGTTTCTAATATTAAGTCCGATATAATTTATAAATAATAAAAATAAAAGAGACCCACAATGCGAACCCTGTGGTACCCCTAACTAAACATTAATTCTGCTAGACATATGTTTACCTATTCGCACATGTTTCGTTCTCTCATTTAAATAACTACGCAGCTATTTCATAATATTTATATCAAATCCCATCAATTCCAACTTATAAATTAATATATTGTGATTTACTTGAACAAACCTATATAAATTGAATTCTTCGCGCAAGAACTGGAGATACCGCGCACCTGTCAATACCCCTTCGAAAAAATGTAGTTCAATAAAATGTCCATCTAAAATCCCATACCAAACATTTAGACTCCAACGGTGCTGCGTTATCAGTTCTCGTGTCCAGTGAGGATTTTCAGCGCTCCAATAATGACAGTTGTGCCTGTTCATCATCCCTGTATTATGGAATGTCGCTTCAACTGATGAAATCAACACACGGCGAAATAAATCTGGATCCCTGGTCTTTTCCTGTATAACCCAATTGCAGAACTAAAACCTGATTCCAGGGTCATTTTCTGTAAACGCTTGCACCGGTATAATATGATATGGGTGAAATTTGTCAGCTTGCGTTGCACTGTGGACTTCGAAATTCCCAGTTCTTGTTCGATGCTGCGCAGACTAATGTGTGAATCCATGTGCACCAGTCCCAAAACAGCCACAGTCTTTGGATTGGCATTGTCATCATCCATCCTATCAAACTTTTCACGATGCCGTATTAGGTTACCTTCTCGTGCCCTTGCCTCGATGTTGCGAATTGTCGCTGGTGTTGGATGATCACGATCAGGATATCGTTGGACATAAAGCCGGGCTGCTGCAAAGTAATTTTTCCGAGCTTCTCCAAGAATCAGCAGTATGTTTACTACCTCGTTGACCGAATAAGGGATCCCGACCATTGCAAATTACGTTAACAATTGTCACGGAAACCACTCAGATACAAAAATTGAATGGTCTTTCACTGACAGTACGCTGAGATGCACTGATTTTTTTCTTTTTGCGACATCGTAACATTTCGAAATACCAAATGTTATTTTTTATAGAGTTATTAAGACAATATTAATTCACGAAAATTTTACAGAAAATTCATTCTTTCACGATTACAGCGCCAAATGTTGGAAATTAAAAATGTATCTCTATAAACCCTACATATTTTTTAACGCTTTTTTTTCAGAATCTGCAATAAAAAATAAGGGTTCTCATTTAAAATTTTCAAGTTGAACCCCATTCCGTCACCCTCCCCCCAGATAGATAGGGGACCATTTTGTCAAAATCCGAATTCCCCCTCAAAACCATGACGATTATGACTGGGTATTCTTTTCGGTAAAATGCTTTAATTCAAGAAAATAATGTAAAATGTAAAATGAGACACCCTGTGTAAAATATAATATACAGGGTTCCGATGAAGTCCAATATATCAGTTATTAAGAAAAATAGAAAAAAATATTACTTACATAATTAGTAACTACTGCCAAACTTCACATTTTAAAATTAGTTTCATAAATACAGGGTGTTCAATAATCACGTGACGTATCAAACATATGTTTTTTTTTTAATGAAATGATATACTTTTTATGAAGATTTTCGATTTTACCTTTAAAAATAATCATTTTTTATATAAGATTTAATGGGTTAATTTTTGATATTTTAAAAGTTATAAACAAATGTTGAAATCGATAGATGTTTAGAGCCTTAATTTCAATAGTGAAAAACGAAATAAATATTCTGTCAACGCCATACAAATGCAAAAATACTTAATAATAAAAGAAATACTCGTTTTTTTTCTTAGAACATTTTTTTATGTACAAGGTGAAGCAATACGCAAATGATTTTTTTTTCTCTTTTTACTTAAATGGGACACTCTATATTTTTATGATATTTTAATAAAATATTTGTCACTCTTCTATATAACATATTAAATAGCTACCGTTTACCATTTTTGAGATATTTAATTTGAAATACAAATTAGGTATACAATTTTTAACCAAAGTGGGTCGCGTCAGAACAAGTGATTTATTTTGTTGTGAAAGTTATGATTAAGTACATTTTACATTAAATTTTGTAATACTGGTGCAGCTAAACATATTTCTTTAATAAATAATTAATTTGACCAACAACAAAAATATTTTTTGATTATTCGAAAAATATTTAAAATATATGTTTGTTAAATTGATTTATTTAAACAATTCATCTCGACCAAAAAAAACCGAAAATAGATACTAAGTGAAATAATTTAATACTTATAGCATTATATTTTGTTAGTATTATTTTTTTATGTATTTATTTCACACATTCACATCATTTTTTTAATCCAATAGAATTCAAACATTTAACTTTTTTTAAAATATGTGTGCAAATAAATAATCACCGAGCAACTATTTTCTTTATATTTTGCATTCGCCTTTAAAATCTATTGTCATTTGAATATACTTTTAGATTAAATTAAATGTCAGAAAACGATTAAGAATTGCATTTCTTTCAATTATAACCTACTTAAATTATGGATTATGAGCAAAACTTATAATTTTGTAATTTGATTGAAATTTTTAAAAAACGTTAAAGATAGGGGAATAGTTTATTATACAAAAATTAAAGAACAGCCAATTTTCAATCGAAATAGTTTAAAAATTATAGGGTGTTTCATTTAAGTGAAAAAAAAAAATTTATCATTTTGAGTATTCCCCATTAAAACTTGCATATTGTAGCAATGTTGACACATTATTGAATTTCAATTCTACAATCTTGTAACAATATTGGAATGTGAACACGACACTAGGTTGAAACAATATTTAAATACAACTTGAAAATAAATATTTATTCAAGATTGACACATTATTGTGTTAAGTTGATACAATATTGTGGACACAATCTTGACTCAATGATGAATTTCTAGATTGTGTCAAGTTGATACAATCTTGAGTCGATAATTAATTTCTAGATTGACACAATCTTGTATTTCAACTTGTATTTCAGGCTTGATTCAAGTTGGTACAATAATATTGATCTACAAGTTGTAATTCAAAGAATATTCTATTTCTATTATGGATTTTTATGAAAATAATGTTAATTATATTTACAGGTTGCCTGAATCGGTAAACTGTAAACGAAAAACTGGACTGTGTACTACATTACACATATTCTAGTTTACCAGCGCAGTTCATTCAGACAAACCTGATAAATATAATGTAACATTATTTCCATTTAAAGTAACTACCTAATTATTTATAATAAAACTAAAACAACATTATCATAATAAATATTTTATTATATTAATTTAAGAATTTATTTGTAACTATATTCATGAATTTGTTCTCACAGGTTTGGGTCTGCATTAACTGATCAGTCTTCGATCACCATCGATCAGTTTTTTTTTTATTCACTCACTCATTTAAACAAAACGTAACCACAAAATAAGAAACGTAAGGAAAGTAAATCAATGTAAACTGGGAAACTATTTCCCAGCTGTGGATTATAATTAATTTTAAATCAGAGTTCTACTAACCATGAATTACTCGCGTACTCGAAAAATGTAATTACACAAAACCAAAATACAACATTAAAACAAACACTAGACATGCACAAATTATTATATACTTATCTTGAAAATGTAACCGTATCCCACAAATTCCTCCACTTAGAAAACAGAATGGAATTTCCGTGTGGGTTCCGTCCAGCTATTTCTTTTGCTATGTTTGGTTAAACTCGGCTATGGGGGCTGATTTTCGCGGAGACTGAGATTATGTTAAAGGTCAGTCCGCCCTTGTCATAGGCTGATGGTGAAAGGCATTCAATATGACACATTCATTATAGCTGATTTTAAATTACAGCAGAGTTTAATCTGAAAATTGATTGAATTTTGAGGTTATGGTAGACCGTCATCGCTATTTTACACGATTATCTTATTATTCTAACTAATAAAATTAATTACATACAAGCACAAAATTATATATTATACCTCAGAAATAAGCAAACTATACAATTGATCACACATAACCACACTTGTGAACGAAAATCAGGCGTTCGGTCTATCATTAAGAATCAACGAGTTCCAATCACAAATGCACAAACTATTGTTATTCAGGGCATAAACAATATTGTGTCTATAATTATTATATATAATGTGTCAATATTTATAATATATATTCTGTCTTTATTGTACGCAGTTTAAATTAATGAATATTCATTAATTTAAATCTGGATTTCGACATTATTGTGTCTAGATTGAATTTTATTATTGTAGCATTATTGACATTCAATATTGTGTCTATATTGTATGCACTTTGAATAACAGTTTCAATGTATATACAAGATATAAATATTGACATAATATTGTTACAAGATTCATTTCTACTAGGGTTGTTTTACCCTGTACACAACATTTGCTTTATGGTAAAAAACGGCTATTCCTAATTTTATTAAGCATTTTTTCAATTAAATTGCGTTAATAGAAAGTTTACATCGTTCAATTTTGAAAAATAAGGCCCCAAACTTCCATTGATTTCAATATTCAATTGTTTATAACTTTTAAAATGTTAAAAATTGACCTAATTAACCTTATATCAAAAATGATACATATATACAGGGTGAGTGTAAAATTTCTACAACTTTGTCCTTTACAGTTTTTTTCTATCTATGATAATAATAGAGATATATTGATTTCAAAAAAATTGACACATTTTACTTTTTTCAAAATATCTAGTTACTCTTGATTTTTTCAAATATTTTGAAAGTGTCATTTTATTTGTCTTATAAAACTACACTTATTTCCCCATTTAACCGTTTTTCTATCTCTTATAGTTTCCGAGATCTCCATAGAGAATAGAGAACATCGAGAAAAACTCACCCTGTATATATATATATATATATATATACAGAGAGCTTTTTTTAACAGTATACATTTCCCCTATATATACCTGCAAAATACGCGAGTCAAACGCATTAATGTGTGTATGTTTAGTTGCCTATAACACGTAATTGAACACAGATATGCCAAATAAGCAACTAAACATACACACATTGCGTTTGACTCGCGTTTTTTGCAGGTATAACTTCCCATAATGTATACTGATAAAAAAACCTCTCTGTATATATATGAATACTAATTTTAAAATATGAAGTTTAACTGTAGCTACAAATTATGTAAGTGACATTTTTTCGTATATTTCTAAATAACTGAGATATTGGATTTTGTCAGAATCTTGCGCCACGCTGTATGTGAAAATCAAAACCTCAAGCAACTTGCACTACAACAACTATGTTAATTCCAGAGACAGATTGCTTTAATTCTCTCAAAGTACAATTGTATATATCACAATTGATAGAATTGTGAAATACGCCGCATTGGAGTGTATTGAAGTATGTTTGAGCCAGCGTTACTAACATACAACGTAGAGTTCTGGGAATATTACAATATAATACAATATAATAGTTCAGGACAATCAGTTAGGTTGTTTATTATTTTAAATAGAAAAAATGCCCTATAATATTTCTTCTTGAAATAATAAAATTATATAAAGCCATATGAAGACATGTGATTGAGGATTTGCTGTGCCTTACACATTTTCAAAGTTGTTAATGTTGATCTTACTAACATACATACATCATGTATTCAAGAAAGCAGTAATTCATAAAATATACGATACGTAAGTATCCCATACACAGACAAGCCCACACAAACACCAACGCATGGAAATAGATAGAGGTGGTAATTACATTTTCGATTCAAATTAGTTCTTGTGTAATGGCGCTTTGAATTTTATTCCCCAATGAAATAAGGGGAGGTGGGCAAAATTAGTTCGGAAAACCGCTTTCCCGCTCTACCTCACCGATGGCCACCCTCTCGCTCACTCTCTATACACATTTCGGTTCGAAACGTAATTTGTACAATACCGCCGATTTTACACGTTCGATTTAGCGCCCGGCGCTTCAACATCTGCGAATTCATACGGGGTATAGGAGGCGTTAATTTAATCGTAATATGCGGCCGGGCTTAATGGAAAATTATATTATTCACCCCCTTACTCCTTTGGATGTCCCGCACTCCTCTGCGTCGCATTCAGTCTGCGTTTGAATATTATGTGTTTACGACAACTCAAGCTCAGTTTGGCGATGTTGAGGAAATTGACAGAATTTATATGGAATTACTATGCGGAATTGAATATGATGCAGATATTGTTAGATTAAAAATTGCTCCCACATATTTTCATACAGTAGTCACAAAACAAATTGTCAATATAAAAAAAATATTATTTATATATGTAATACAATCACTTTTTAAACGGTATTTTAAATATGTAGTTGGAGCTACGCCTACCCTTAACGGGCGTTGGACCACCCGGGGTTAGATTTAGTTTTAGTAGTAAGTAGTTTGTAAGAATAAAGCCAAATCATACAATAGACTTCAATGACTAATCTCTTAGTGTTATTATAGGAAAACATCCCAACAAGTTCACATTTTACATATAAAATTTGCCCCAAGATTATTACAGAAGCAAGTGTAGCAGGCGGCTGATTTTAAACAAGATGGTGTCCCCTTAGGAAATCTTAAATTTTGGTCTCCTAACTTTTTTTTTTTTTCGTATGATGCGAATTTTTTGAGTTATATTGATTTGTCAGGTTAAATTGTACACCAGAAATAATATTTCAATAAAACACTTGGTTTGGTTCACTTACATATTTTTTTCTTCAACTATTCATTCCTCTCTGAAGATGATCAGTGGTCGAAACTAGTTTGAGAGAAGAATATTATTTATATATATATAATTGCTTAGAAGATTTGTTTTTTTTTTCCACAGTCTTAATTATTTATATGCTTACTCATAATGTAAATTTTATAAATAATTTAGAGGTGATAAAAGTAAATAATATTTATTAAAATATGGCACACCATTTACTGCTATCTATAGAAGACTTGATGAACTAATTTTATTTAATCAAATACAGAAAATTTCATGTAACTTGTCGGTTTTGTTCAGTATATATATTTCACGGGAATTGATGATCGAACGACCTTCCTAAGTAAACAGCATTGTTTTATGACAAAAAATATATTTAATCATAATTACATTTAATGTAGATTATTACGACATATTTAATTTTCTTTTAATTATTATATTAATAAGAAAAAAATTACCGCTTTCCTTACATAAAATGTGATAATTTCGGACGTAATTATCAACTAAATTATTAATCAGATTAATATATTATTAATAAATAATATCATTTTTAAATCGCGGCTTCGAAATCTGTGGAGTTTTAGGATTATTTTGATATATAATATGATATAATTCGCTTAATTTTAGGTACGATAAACGCATGCCTTCATTTATTTTAAATTTTATTTTTGTGATTCCAGCGTTATCTGCAATGAATAAAAATAACGTTTCAATAAAATGTTATCTATTTTTATCCCTATAATCTGATTCTTGAATAAAGAATGGGGGTTCCAATTTGAAATTTCATAGTTGCTGAACGCTCGCCTCGCCAAGGGGCAGTAGGGTGCTGAATTTAAAACATGTTAATGATTAGGTCTCAGATTCATTTCGAATTACTTTGATTTGTCAGATTAAATGGTACACCCGGCATATTCGTCAAAATAAAAAAAAAAAATAATAATTGTAAGTATACTCGAAAATAATAATAATGGTCTTTTACCATTTATGAAAATTTTAATGAACGTATTCGTCAAAACAATAAAGTATTCAATCAAAAAAAATCCTTGTAGTTTATTCATTGGTAGATTATAATTATTATTATTCTATACTAATTAGAAGCCTTTTTAGTATTAAATTACTTAAATACATTTTATTTTAAACAGGGTGTCTCAGCGTGCGCGCCGAGTGGCTTTGCGGCTAAATGTTTTTTTTTTCAAAATCGGCTTTCACGAGCGTATGTAGGTCTATTAGGACTATATTTTAAAATTAGTTCCACCGATTCAAGTCATAAATGTCGCGGGGGCTGTGTTATGGTAGCTGTACTTAAAAATTTAGGAAGTAATTTTATTAATATTGTGCATAATACGGTAGAGCAATTGTTTGTCTCAATTTCTTTACCCAATGTGAACCTTATTGTAGGTGCAGTGTAGATCGCATCGTCTTCTCCACTTGACAAATATGTAGTCCACCGTATTACTGTTGAATCCATTCTCGAACAATATCCTGACTCTATGCTTCTCTTATGTGGTGATTACAATCTATCTGCAGTTACTTGGTCCAATGATGAACTTGGTTGGATAAATAATAATTAATCATCAATGCCTGCACAATTAATTACTGAGACATTTAGTTCTTACAATTTATTTCAAATTTTCAATTTACCAAATGAAAACAATGTTTTTCTTGACTTAATTTTTGCTCACGAAGGGTTTACGGCGTCAACAGCAACATAGTTATTATTTGAGATTAAACAACATCATATACCATATTTAATTTCTTTGCCTATGTGTCCCTATAACGAAAGGCTTACATTTAATGAATACGTTTATGATTTTGTTCGTGTTGACTATTCTGTCATTAACGACTATTTATTAAACATTGACTGGTAAACGTTATTAGTCGGTACGATTGATATGATGGTTGCTTCATTTTACGGTATACTGTATAAGGTTCTTGAGCGATATGTACCACTGAAATGTATTAAGCCATCAACATATCTAGATTGGTTTACTACTGAACTAATTAATGTAATTAATCAAAAACGGATCGCTCAGAAAAACTACGGAAAGCGCCAAACTTCTGAGAATTACAGTAAATTTAAAAATTTACGCACACAATGTGCAAATCTAAGTAATATCTTGTACACTGAATATGTCAGTTCAGTAAATTTAAGTATACGTACTAATCCTAAGAAATTCTGGAGCTTTGTGAAATCTAGCAATTCACTTTCTGATTTCCAAACGTTATGTGTTATAACTCTGAGACCAGTACTAATGGTTCCGATTGCGTAAATTTATTCGCGGACTATTTCTCCTCAGTTTATAGTAAAGAACAACCTTCAAACATGCCATCTTTCAATGTTTCATCTGAAGCTATTCATATGCCACTTAAAATATCTAAAAGTGAAATATTCGAGCCCGTATCAAATTTAAAACACAGCAAAAGCACGGGCCCTGATGGTATACCCACCACATTTCTTAAAAATTGTATTTACCCTATCACAGTTCCAATATTTTTATTGTTTGAGGCATCGCTATCGCAAAATGTCTTCCCCAACTGCTGGAAGAAGAGTTATATAATTCTATTGCTTAAATCCGGTAAAAAAGATGACATTAAAAATAACCGAGGTATCTCACTACAATCGGTTATTCCGAAACTTTTCGATAGCTTAGTCTCAACTCAACTGAATTGGATGTGTAAAAATATCTTCATAAATGAACAACATGGATTCCGATCTGGAAAATCTACCACAACGAACCTCTTATCTTTCAGTTCATACACTATAAATGCATTTGAAGCTAATAGCGCGGTTGACACGATCTTTACTGACTTTGCGAAAGCATTTGATCATGTCAACCATGAAATATTAATTGGAAAGCTTAATGCCCTAGGAATCCATGCCAATGTAGTCAATTGGTTTAGAAGTTTCTTAATCAATCGTATTCAATGTGCAAAAATTAAAAACCATCTTTCTAAAGAAATTAAAGTCGATTCGGGTGTTCCGCAAGGGTGACACTGCGGACCGTTGTTGTTCTTAATTTTTATTAATGATATACATCGAGTCATTAAACATTCGTCTTTTTTGCTTTTCGCCGATGACTTAAAGCTCTTCAAGAGAATCGACTCACCAAATGATTGCTTATTGTTGCAAGAGGACTTATTTTTAATTCACAACTGGTGTTGCAAAAACTATCTTTTATTTAATATTAAGAAATGTAAAATAATGAGATTTTCCAGGAAATCTATTCCTTTAGATTTTTTCACTTCTTACTTTATAGATGGCATTGAATTAGATGAGCTCGATGAAATTGTGGATTTGGGCATAACGTTCGACAAAAAATTGACATTCGGAAATCATATAAATAGAATTTGTATGCGGGCTCTAAGGATGCTTGGTTATATTAAACGATTGGAAACCGATTTATCTCAAACAGCGTTCAAAGTCATCTATTTTGCTTACATCCGTTCCGTTCTGGAATATGGATCATGTGTCTGGTCACCATATCAAGTAACGTATTGCAATAAGATCGAATCAATTCAAAATAAATTTTTGAAAATAATGGTTTATAAATTAGGTTACAACAACAATACCAATATTAATTTAGTTTGTAAGGAGCTCAGTATTGATAAGTTATGTTGTAGATCTTTCGCGGACTTGTGTTTCTTTTATAAACTAGTCAATAACCAAGCGGATTGTGTATAGTCTATGATTGTATTGCTATGTATTATGTAAAATGGATACTTTCCGTCAATAATATATATATATACAGGCTATCCCATTTAAGCATGGTGTATCATAGTTATATTTTTTCTAATTGAATACCCCATATTTTATATTTCTTTCAGATTCTACGTCAAGAATAAAGTTAACTTTCATAATATGTTGATTTGCCTAAACCTAATAATTTTTTAAATATTTATATATTTTTAGAAAAATTGTCGTTTTGAAAAAAAATATATATATAACTTTCAAATGGGGGAATGAAAATAAATGAAATTTTGCACCAGTATATTAGAATAATGGGTGAACATTTTATACTATTAAGAGGAATTAAAAATCTTAGTGTGTTTTGATAATTCAACGTATTTCCTGAAACACATTCAAAGTCACAAAATTTCGTACCTATTTTAAATGGCATACCCCATATCTAGTAGGCGTATTTTGTAGGAAATTTTATTATCTTTCAGAAAATATCGAGGTATTCTACATCTAACCCCAATACTTTTCAAGATATATCCATTTTTGTTAATTTTTGTCAAAGACAACAACTCTTAGTGTACAAAACATTCCCTGATAGAAGACTTCTTAATAAGAAGATTGTTGAGAAAGTTTTATATACATTCAAAATTATACGCAGTGTGAAGTATCTGAAAAAACTAACCTGAATTCTGTAACTAATAATGAAGAAACACAATTATAATGTTTCCTTGACTGATTGTCAATATTTAAATTGAATATTTAATAGGCGCTTGATTGGAAGAGGAGGCTATGTAGCTTGGTCAACTTGATCCTCAGATTTAAACCCTATGGATTTCTGTCTGTTAAGTCAAAGATACAGCACTTCTCCCACAATTATTTATCAATCACATATAATATGCCGAGAAATGTTTAAATATTATTAAAATAAAATTGAATTATGCTTTTGATGGTAGTATTTTTGAAAATTTAATATGAATTAATTTTAATACTATTTTGTCAATTAATTTGTTGTTTTTGTTATACAATTTCAATTTCATCAGTTTTTATGAAATAATGTGTAAATAAATAATGCAACTGGCGTATTCATAATCAATAAGATGTATTCATTTAGGAAATACCTCAAAAATCATTTGTTGGGTAAACTGACTTTATTTATAAACAAACGCTAAACACTTGCCTAATATTATAATTGGCAATAATAAATATAAAGAGATAAAATATAACTATGATACGCCATGATTTTATGGGACAATATGTATATTTAAAACGAATTTTAAAATTTGGTCCTAATACACCTACATACTCCGGCAAAAACGGATTTTGAAAAAATAAACCGTTTAGCCGTGAAGCTACTCGGCGCGCATTGTAAGATATCCTGCATATGAAACATATTTTGAAATGGCTATCGAACAGAGGTCTTTCAGCCTGTCGTTGGCTTATACTTGTCATTTTCTACTTACACATCATCATCGCCTAAGTCCTTTCTTCGCCTGAAGAAGCCACAGTGCGGTGAAACAATTGTAGCGATATTACAATAGACTTTGAAAGACTAAATAGTGTTATTTAACATAAGTTCTTGTTATTTGATGAACATTTTTATTATTTATTTTTCCGTATACAAGGTGGCTATAAAGTTGTTCATTGCTTAATTTCAAGTAGAAAATTTAAGTAAAAAAATATTACACGGTTCTTCATTAACGCCCACGATGCCATTGATATAATGAATATGTGACTAGAAATCAGTAATATTTTTAAAATATTTTGATTAAAATTAGTTCTATTAATATACAGTTAAACATTGCAAATGATAATTTAATGATAAGTCGATTATTAATAGCAATAATTATACATAAAATGTTAAAAACAAATTCTAGGATATTAATGGCCTCATACAGCTTATTGAATAAGTATTTGGAGTAACTCCACGTTCGCATACGACACAAAAATTAACCATTTTTAAATGAAAAAAGTTATGAATGAAATATATTTACTACGAAGGGAAAGGATGAAATACGGAGGTCACTCGACTCACACCTACCTTGGTGACTAACGAAAGAAAAACAGAGAAGGCCACGGATAAAACAAAAAAATACTCTGATATAGGTGGAAATATAAATAGAAAAGAGTATTCAGTCTCTTGGTCACAGTTATTTTGTTTCGTTTTGTTTGTTTTTGCATTAATTTTTTCTCGGATCAAAATTTGTTGCATATTTTATTGATTTGCAGCAGCAGGTGTACATTATGTGATTCATATCCGGCGTGGGTGTTTGCCCGGGAAGTAGCTGTTTTGATGTGCATTTGTTTAACGTACTTACGTAACGTAAGTCAAAAATCACAGAGCTAAATGTGGAAATAATTTATTAATTAATTTCAAATCATTTTTATTTAATTTATGGTAATGGAAATTTTTAAGGAAATTAATAAATGAATGGTGAGTTAGGTTAGATATAAAAAAATAATTACTACGTTATTAACGATTCTCTAACTAGTATCTCTGTTAACATTAATAAGTAGTTGTTTAATTGTTATAACAATACAAATTAATGTATTGAAGGTTCCATTTATCAGCTTTAAATACTGTTTAAATGAATACAATTTTCGTCGCAGTCTATTAAATTAATTCAGTTCGTTTCGTTTAATTTAAATTGAAAAGAGTATTCATTCACTTGGTCAGTGTTAATTAATTATTTGATTTTAATTACGAATTTGTATAGCAAAATCTGTGATATATGTTGTTTTAGTTTTGAAATGTTGAGTTGAATCGATTGCATATAATATTTTATTATAATTAACACATTTGAGCTGCTAATTATAAGGAGGAGGATTTTTTAAATTTTTCTACGTACCCTTGATGCATTCAACTAATTATTTCTAATGAGAAAAACATGTCTTCTACACACTTCATTTTCAACGAAATATTGGCTTATATTGAACAAATCGCCCACTGTACGATCCCATGAACTATTATACAAGCATACATATCGCAGCTTCTTTAATCCTAACAAGAAACTTAAATTGGTTTTCCTCGTTACGTCTCCTGATAAAAGGCGTACAGAGTTTAGTCATTTATTTACCTTGATTTAACTTTTATAAGGGGCACGTATCGCAACTTTATATGACTATATATATAATGTAAATAAACGTATCATTCATACTTTTCTGGAATGAGAAGACGGTGAAAAGGAAAACTCTACAGGATTCGTAAGAAAATTGTGTGCGCACTATATTTGTATGAGATTATTTTTTAACATTAATGTTTTCAAAAAAATAAACGAAAGTGTGTTTATACACTATATAAGTTATTAGCGACAAATGTTTAGTACGCTTTTGTGAAGAATGATAATTAATTTACTATTTTATAAATCTATATATAGTGTGTTGTGGGGTGATGGCAATATTATTCACAATGGAAACAATATAATTAATGAATCTTTTATATCTAATTAATGTGATACAAATTTTTATTAAGAAAGAAGTTAATAATCCAAATGATTTTTTCGTAGAATTTTTTTAAGAAAGTCCAAATCTTTCATTTTATCATGTAAACGATCGCTTATTTTGCTTTAAATTGGGTTTCAAAAGAATAAATTAATGATCATCCTAATTAACTGATATACAGGGTGGCCGAAAATGGTGTGACAATCTTCAGTTAAAGTGGTTCGTTAATCAATTTTAAGTAGAAAAAAAACCTAAAAACAGTTTTTAATAAAAAATTAAATTAAAAATTTAATTAAATAAAACACAAAAAAATATTGGGTAGTTTCGAAGTAGAATCTTGCTATTGAGGTGATATTATTAAATTAGATAGCGTCATTAAACCTATAAATTTAAGCTAGCTCCATCCATCTGTCTATTTATTTAATCTGTCAGAAAATTTAAAATGGGATTTGATTTTTGAAAGTTATAAGGGATTGTTCTTGCGGGAGTTTAAAATTGAATAATTTATTACGCTACTGACTTTCTGGCGCTAGCCCAATGCGTTTGTTTACTTCCTAAGACTTATGGCTTATGAGTATATTAAGCAAAATTACAAATTAATATTTTTTGGTGGTTAAAAATTTATTAAGAATAAACCATTTATTGATCAACCAATACATTAGATAACAACATTAAAAATATAGCAAAATTAATAAAAAAACACATATACAAAAATTATAATTGTTGATCAAAACGATTGTATGTAGTTAAATTAAATTAAATAATTAAACTTTTCTTCCACACAAGTGTTGCACATATACAAAAATTAATCAATTGGTAGATAAATAAAAGTAGAAAATGAGACATAATGTAGGAAAACAGAAGAGAACTTAACGATAGCGTTAATTATATTGTGGTTCTAGAAAGCTATCAGTGTAACCATCTGATATTTGAATTCACTAGAGCAGTCTGTTCAAGAAGCAAATTGTTTCTGATCTTAAATTTAAAAGTGACAGGAGATAACATTTTGAATTGTTCCGGTATACTGTTATAAAATTTCATAACGTGGTGGGTAAAAGACCGTTCGAATATTTTATAATTAAATCTAGGAGCAGATATCGTGTGTCTAAAACAAAGATTTAAATTAAAATCCCTTCTAGTATTGATGATATTATGATAGACATGATACGTGTAATTTTCTTGTTTTCCACATTGAGCCAATGTAGGTTCTCAAGTGTAAACGAGATTTTATTTATATAATCCTAAAATGAGTCTCAGACATGCGTTTTGGATTCATTTAATGAGTTGGGAACCACAACGGACTAGAAACCTGTATCATTAAGATTTCTTGGTATATTTGTGTCAGATGCAAAACTTTAAACAATAATGGATGTTAACTATAATGACCAGGAGATAACGCAAGCGCCCTCTATTGCCTAATTCCATGTAACATCGTCAACGTTTTGGGTCTACAAGGTAGACGCCAGAGGATTGCTCTTTGATTCACCAAATATACGCTAGGTGAATGGTGGTTGAAGATTTTATTAAATAATGGATAAACTTTCTACTGATATGTATAGAGTATAATTTTATCATTTTAATAAATTTTAAAAATTTTTATAAATTAAATAATCCAATAGTAATATTTTACAACATTAAGTTTTAATAAAAGTCTAAAAGTATTCTATATCCGTCGACACAGTCTTTTGTTTCTTATAAACTGTAGCTATATATATATATATATATATATATATATATAACAATCTTTATTAACAATTTAGATTACAAGAACATATTAATATTTGATTAAGTGTTTGACACAAATATAATTAATTGTTAAATAGCTATCAACCATGTATCGATTAATAGTTATGCAGAAAACTATTCATTTTATTAAACAAATTTTTGCTAAATTAAAATCTGTTTTTTTTTGATAATATAATTATTTATTGTGTTATATTCAGAGTTAATGTTTGAAGGTTCAAAATAACTCCAAAGATAATTTTAAAATTTAAAGTAGTATTCAACTTCATTAAATGATATCAAGACATATATGAAAACCGAACATAAAAAATATCCTGTTTAAAAAAATAATAAAATGTAACTAATTTTATGTCAAAATTACGATTGAAATGGTGGATATATAAATTAATCTTTTCAATATTTGAAAAGAAAGATCCAGGATGACTAAACAATATGATCAACCATATAATTGGAAAGATCGCACACAGCGCCATCTTTTGGCTATTTGGACTAATAATATTTTTGACTAATTACTAGTGCCATCGCCAACAATTTGGGGCTACAAGGTGGACCACCGAGAATCGTTGTTTCGTCCACTAAAGGAAGGCGAGCTTGTCCTGTTAATGTGATAGGAAATGAAAATAAAAAAAAATCATTTAATAAAATGTTCAAACACCATTCATCAAGCATATGGACCTCATCAGACCAGTGTGTTCCATGTACAATTCCTTGCACTAACTTCATCAAGGGTCAAAAATTATTTTCTCCGTCGTTATTATGGGTGCGAATATATGAAAAATATCCAGACATTTTAGAAAATCCAACGCTGCAAAAACGCAAACATTCATAGTATTAATATTACGTGTTACAGTGTTGAAAATAGAAAAAATATCAATGGTATTATAATACAAAAAAAATTAATACCACGAATCGACATTACATATATCCCGTGTGAATTTAACAAACCTTCTGTGCTGCGCATATTCCCGTTTTAATTCCGGCAGCGATTTTTACGCGTAAAAAATAATTAATTACAAGCGCGGGCTAAATCCGCGCTTGGTCGTGTGCACGTATGTGTGCGTGCGTGTAGGCGCGTTTAGCGAAATGGACTGGAAATGATTACAGTTTATTTAATTTTCATTGAAAGCCCGATCCGTCAGTCATGTGTGTAGGCTGTGCGCTAAAAATGAAATATCACCCTCATCATTATGATCAAAATAATTGAATACACACCTTTGTAAATGCAAATAGCAAATTGTGCGCACGTTTAGCGCTCATGGAAGCTAATTAAGTAATTTCTTTTATTGGCTTTTGCGGATTTGTTTCAATTAATTAGGTGTAAAATTTATATTTCTTTTACATACTTTAAAGGAATGAAATATATAAAATTACCAATTCATCCTTGTTCTGCTTGTCACTTTATAACAAATTCTTCTTCTGGTTTTGTCCCCTACCGAACGATGGATATTATTGACATTTTGACTATATTTACAACTGCGCGGAAAAGTTTGATGAAACTGCATTTAAACCACGGAATTCTCCTTGTGATAATATTCCTTTTGATTCTACCCTGCATGATCATTCTCAGCATCTCATACCTCTGTCCTGATGATAATCCATCGTGATTTCATCGCAAAACATGCAGTCAAATCCGCTGGACAATTGCTTTTTTTTTCGTATACGATTTAAACCACACGCAATGCCAAGTTACCCCAACTGAATTTCTAATTACCACCGAGACGTTTTATTGATGTCCAAAAAGAAAAGCGCAAAGTCCGGACGGAAATTTTTATTAAAAACTTTCCTCGATGATTTCCACACTTAGCGCACACATAAGTTTTTCCCCGGAGTTTTCGTTTATTAGTTTTGAAGGACGTGCAGGATACTACGTAACGACGCCCGATGCAGTGGCGCGAGGGGGAGGGCGCGAGGATTCCACCCCTTTTCTTCATTTAGAAGTTATAAGGCGTCGTAATCGCTGGACAAGTGTCGGACCTCGGGTTTACCCCATCTTTTTTTCTACCCGGTCCCGACTCAGACAATATCGTTATTAAAACTTGTCAAGCGAGAGAAAGAGGACGCGGAACTGATGAAAAAGGGGGGATGAGATTAAAAGGACGAACGACCGGATATTTTAATGTTGGGAAATTTAATATCTAGTCAGCTCAGTTTTGTAGACATTTTAGAAATATTTCGTGCTTAATAAAATAATTATTATACATTCAATACAGAAGGAATAAATTCGATTAAACTTCAAATTATTAGTAATAGAAAAAAGAATATCTATTCATTGGTTATAGTTATTTAAATTAATAATAGTAGTAAATATCTTAATTATCATATATTTGTACAATAGTTTAAAATAATACAATAAGTAGAACATTTTTATTGTGATAAATGGCAATCGGCTAGTAGCCTTTCTGCCAAATTAAATAAATTTATTAAATGAAATTCGTTTCCTGTTCTCATTAACAGGATAAGTTCCGACTTCCTTTAGTGGACGAAACAACGATTCTCGGTTGTCTACCTTGTAGACACAAATTGTTGACGATGCCACATGAAATTAAGCATAAGATGGTTTGCGTTATCTTCCCAATTATATAAATTAATTTAGTTTAATCGAATTATTAAATTATAAATTAAATTATTTTATCTTTATCTACTGCATCCTTTGACTTATATAACATAAGAACTTATAAAGGGACAAACATCCATTGAAACAATTACTTCCCAAGTATTGTCTAGTTCAATGTCTGACGGGGTATAGGACATTGAAATACAACATTTTTTTTATTCGATAATATTTAATGTGAAGAACAAATGAAAATCGTTATGTAATATAAGGCGGTGTTTCGGTATTTATCCATCGTTTCATTTAATTCAATTTAAATAACTGTGATGAAGTGTGACAAAATACATTTTTCTATTATTAAATTTATTACTTTCTTAAAAAAATGCTGGTGCAACTTGATTATTATTTTCATTTGCGCAATTTGTACAGACAGCATAATTAGTCCTTACTCCCAGTTCAAGCTTTCAGTTACAGAAATAGTTGTTTTAATGTAAATTTGTTTAAAGTACTTACGTAACGTAAGTTATAATGTCACAGACCTAATGTGATAATAATTTATTAATTATTTTCAAATCATTTTCATTTAATTCATTTCAGTTTTGTTGGAAACCCGGTTAAAATATTTCAATATTTCCGGCCAATAACGGACTAATAACACAGAGAACAAAATGACCTCCTTGCTCTATGCCAATAATTAATATTCATGAATTGTAAGTACTTCGCCTTTTATGTCCTCAAAATTTATCCACGACTTTTATGTGCACAGAATTTCATTTTCGGGACTATGCTCTCACTGCCCTTTGAAATATTAATATTCAAAAATGGTTACATCAATTATTTATTTTCTATTATTCAAATTATTCATTTCTGAAAATGCTACTTAAAATTGATTAGTATTTTCAATTGCACAATTCGTACAGGCATTTTTTTTAAAACAAATTGCAAAACAAAGCCACATTTTAAATGGATCATATCATTATTGCAGAATGTTTTTTTTTTGTTAAGATTTCTAGATAGTCGATAGCCTATAACAGACTACTGACCTATCGATATGTATTGTAAATATAAATATTTGTAAAGAATTGTAATTGTGCTGTCTGAATAAAAATGTTTGGATACAATTTGCTTAGTTGTAATACAATGACATAGTATGTAGACTTATTTTTTGAAAATGAAGTTTACTTTTGAATACTTGTTTGAACGCCTTGAATAAGAAAGAAAAAAAGGAAAGTATTGTACAAAGAAAAGTGATAAAATTGATAGCTTTTTGAGACAAGTGCGGTTTGTAACGTGCATTAACATTAATGTAACGTAATAAATTGTCATGTTTCCCGTTTCCCTCTTGGTGGAAGTTTTCCCTTCTAATAAAAAGGTAAAAAATGCTTGTTTCACTTCATTCCTCTCGTGAAAAATGCACAGCGAAAGATACTTTCGGCGAAGTTTTCCTCCGTCTCGTGCTCTCCCTTTCCTTCTCCCCATTTTCCTCCCCAGAAACAGCCTGTTTTGCAATGGAAATTCATAAATTCGCCCCCCTCTTTGTCTGCGGATCCCCCCTGGCCCCGCCGCGCCGAAAACGCCCACCGTCTCTCCTTCTCATTTGCAATTGAAATGGCGCCCGGATCAGCCAGATATCGGCCTGTTTATTAATTGTCCTGCCTTATCCCGGAGCCTGGGGACGTGATTATACGGATTTCGAGTTTTCTCATTTTGGGAAAATCATGCTCTTTTTTTATTAATGGAAGCAACAGCAACACAAAAAAGCAACATCATTCTCTGTTTTTGCATTAATTAAAAAGTCAAAACAATTGCTTTTAGATTATTGTGAACAAACAATAATGTTCATACTAAATTTACCTATAAAAATAACAATTTCCATATGAATGTGTGTGAAGCTCTCAATGAATTCAGTAGAGCATCCCGGCACAATCACCATTAGCCGAATTTCAAAACAGGACTATTAATATTCAATTTTATGGAGAATTGCTTTATCAGGCCGTGTCATCTTGTAAAATATATAATAAATGTGATTTTATTATTTTACAATAATCCATCTAGTTTAAATGAGGTGTATTTAAATAATTAATTGAAGAAAATCAAAAAACGCAAAATATAACAGACACACAGCTCGTTGTATTTTTTTAAACGCTAAAAGTAGCTCTTCTCTCTCGCACGAAACTATTTACCTTTCAATCTAAACAGCGTTTCTGTATTAATAGAAGTATGCTGCTCTTTTAAAATTTGTCTCGATTGAGATACTTTCAATTATATAACGATAGGACTAAATAAAAAAATATTATAATTAGTAATATTTAAATACATAAATAATTGACACGATGTTGTTTATTCCTTACTTCACTTTTTTTTATTTTCACAGTTAAATATATATTGTCAAATAATGTACACGTGCATATCTTACTGCTGCTTTTGTTATCATTTCTGATAGTTAAAGTGAGTGAATGGTGGTGAAATTTACATATATCGTACTCGAAATTAGTGTGCTAATGTTGGTGTGAGTGGAATAATTCGTATTAGCGAATTGTTGAGTTTTTTGTTAATTTATTAATAAACACTCTAGCTGAAGCGTGGTTCGATACAACTTCACAAAAATATTGGAAACAAAAAATCACGACTCTAAGTCATTGCTCTTTTTTGCTATATTTAATGAATTAATGGAATTTATTAATTTTATCGTTTTTTATTTAAATTAGCAATTCCTTTGGTTACCTTTGTTAGATCAATTTGTACCCTATCCGTGGCCTTCATGCAAGTGTTGTTAGTCACCTTGAAGGAATCCTAGGTGTTAAGAGTATCCCTAGTTATTGTACCTTTATTTATATATATATATATATATATATATATATATATATACAGAGAGGTTTTTTTATCAGTATACATTAGGCGAACTGTATACCTGCAAAAAAACCAAGTCAAACGCATTGAACCGATATGTTTAGTTGCCTATAACACACAACTAACGTCAAACGCTAAACTTCAAATTGAGTGAAACATTTGATCGAAAACAAATGAAGAAAAAGTCGAATTTCAAGCGTGTATTACAATTCCAACAGTACTAGAGGAGGATAATACATGTTTTCAATGAATCCAGAGCAGCTAAATACCTTGATTGGGATGATTTTAAAAATAATTAAACTAAAATATTTTCTTTAGAATATTTTATGTTTCGTTCTCTTTATTCTATTGAAAAACGCAACAAAATAAACCATTACTAAAACTGCATGCGTTACCGTCACAAGCAATTTCCTTTTATTTATCAAAACACCTCACTTATTATTCATTTTACGGTTAAAAAATATTAAGAAATTTTATTAAGACAATTTAAAATAAAAAAAACAGTAAAGAACAATAAACTTGAAATAAATAATTACAATAAGTGCTCGAAATGACCGCCAGACACTACAAGACAGTAACTTAAAGGATCACGAAAAGCATACACCGTGTTTCTGATAAAATCGGGGTTAAGTTGGATGCATTTATTAGTAATTCGATGTGTTAATTCCTCCACATTACGCATTTCAGTATTATCATAAACAGATGATTTTAAATGCCCCCAAAGGAAAAAATCATTGGGTGACAAATCTGGAGAACGTGGTGCCCAAGGTATAGGATCGTACCTTCCTATCCAACGACCTGGAAACTTTTCATTTAAAAAGATTCGTATAGCAATTGTAGAATGCGGAGAGGCTCCATCCAATTGTATCCATGGTAGTTGGATATTCAATCGTTCGAGATCTGGAACAATTTTAGTCCTTAGCATTTCTAAGAATATGTTGGATGTCAGGTTCTCATCAATAAAATACGGACCGATGATGTATCTATCAATCAGTCCTATTCAGACATTAACTTTGTTCTTATACTGCGTACGAGTAAAATTTTGTACATGGTGGTTAGTATGTGACCAATATCTAAGGAGAGATAAGGAAGAAGGTTAGTACCATAACATATTTAATAAATAAGAATAATACCTGAAATTTTGTGAATTCACTTCACCATTTAAAGTGAAAGTCGATTCATCGGTAAACAATATTTTCTGTAAAATTGATTCTTCATTATTGATGAGATTAAATAATGTTTCACACATCTCTGTTCTTTTTTCCTTATCTTCTTCGAATAATTGTTGATAATTTCCAAATTTGTAAGGTTTGTATTTAAACTTTTTAAAAGTCTTCAGCACTGAACTTT
The DNA here is from genome assembly GCA_963082785.1 of Philonthus spinipes. NCBI lineage: Eukaryota > Metazoa > Arthropoda > Insecta > Coleoptera > Staphylinidae > Philonthus > Philonthus spinipes. The sequence continues at coordinate 14,402,114 of OY720309.1, read as the reverse complement.
TTGATATTTTTAAATTTTTAGCAATTACTCGTGAAGAGGTTGTTGGATTTTCCTCGACGAAACACAAAATATTTAAATTAATATCCTCAGTTAATACATTACTTACTCTGCGGCGATTTTTATGCGAAGGCATGATACAACCTTCCGAATAAAATTGTTTTATTGTTTTTTGAATTGTCCGAATTGAAGGAATCGGCCGTTTGGGATACTTGGTTGAAAAGATGTCTCTTACTCTTCTTATACTGTTAGAATTGTAATACATTGTCAAAAATTCTACTTTTTCTTCTTTTGTATACATTTTCGCCCAAATATGTCACACAATTTGAAGTTTAGCGTTTGACGTTTTTGTGTGTTATAGGCAACTAAACATATCGGTTCAATGCGTTTGACTTGTTTTTTTTTTTTTGCAAGTATACAGTTCGTCTAATGTATACTGATAAAAAAACCTCTCTGTATATATATATATATATATTTAATTGATTTTAGTAAAATAATTCAATGGTACTTATTTGTGTTACTTGCAACAAAAATATTAATTCTCGTTCACCATCGAATAGGTGTGTTAAATGTAATGACTCGAAGCATGTATCCTGTTTTAATTCTGTTGAAACTGTCTGCGATAACTTTACCAGTCCTAGAATCAACCGTCACTTCCATTCTAAATACTCAACTAGTAATATTTGAAAATCTTATACTTTCTTCTTTTCGCGAAGAAATGTGCAAATTTACTGCAGAAATGCAGGTCTTACGCGATGAAAATCCAGTATTAGAAGATGAAATACTTTATTTAAAAAATCTGAAAAAGCTAATTATTTAGAGAACATCATCCAAGAAGTCGAGTATCGTAAATGTATATCATTTAAGGTTCTTGTTTTCAATGTTTCTGAGCCAGAGGGGTCTAACTCAGTATACCAGATTGAACGCATGTAAAATAAATTTTTACAACATATATTTCATCTTACTAGAGTACATGACGAAATCTATAGTCGCAGTAGTATGCTTGCTCGTATAAACTTGAAACCATTTAAAAATCGACGCATTATAATGGATTAATGTATTTTGTACAAGTTAGCCAATGGGCTTATAAATTATAGTTATCTATCTCACTTAAATTTTAATATACCGAGCAATACAGATAATAAGGCATTATTTCGTGAGCATTTCAGCCGCACTGACTATGGTAGAAATGAACCCATTAATAGAATGATGCGTTACTACAACGATATATGTAATGAGAATCCTAATTAAGATATGTTTAAAATTCCCATATCAACATTTAAAAATATATTAAATTGTATGAACCTTATTTAGCTCTTTTGTTTTATGCAATTATGCACTGTAAATTAAGTCTTTTTCTAATCAATTTGTATTTTTCTTTTATATATTTTGTTTTCATTTTGTAAAATGGTGTACCGTTTGAATAAATAAATAAATATATTTCTAACACAATGTGATCATTATAAATAACCAAGTGGGAGAAATATATACGTCAAAGAGAGAGAGAGAGAGAGAGAGAGGGACAGTTTTTAGCACACAGATTTCTAATCTTACATAATTCGTCCTGATCAGAAAATAAACCATCCTATTTGCAAAATAAGGTTTGAAAATTGTCAAAATCATGTAAACTGCGCGGTTGTTATTATTCGAACCAGCCATTTGTAACAAAATTGAAACTATGTTTAAGTCGTATATTTCACTTAAAATAATTTACACATAATTACAAATCAAAGTGTCATCGTTTAGTTCTTTTCTCGTAGACGTATTGATAAGAAATTAGTTGTTTTTTCCTCTGTTGTTCTTATCGTCAATATTATTGGAAGAATCTAAATGATCTGATAGTGAATAGAATACGTTAATAGGTGGGTTTATTTATTTTTACCCACTACAATTGCATTGTTGCCATATCGGCATTTTGAGCACCGACGGTCGCGTGTCAGATGTGCACACATATAGGTGTCATAAAATAAGTCCCCGCTACATATCGCAATGTAAATAAGAGTTAGGGTGTCCATTGAAAAGTGGAATCCTGGGAGGTATAAAGTGATATTGCATAATTTAATTTTAATCTATTTGTTGGTCTAATAAGAAATTATACATTTTTTAATTCATTATTTGCTACTTTAAAAGTTGTGGTATTATCATTATACAGGGTGTTCTACAAGCTCTATGACAGACTTCGTCAGATGATAGCTCTCATAATTATAATTTTTTGTTTGTTTTTTAATTAAGAGAGGTCCGATTCGTTTTTGTTTAAAAGTTACAAGCATTTAAAGAATGATAATAAATCAACTAGGTTGATAAATGAAAATACCTGTTGCTATGACAGTAAATGTTGTTAGTTAGTGTTATTTTAATTGCACAATATTTGGTACTTCGTGTAAGAGTTCTAAATAAAAAATGCATTTTTTCACAACTGAGGAATATGCAGATATTGTGTTTGTATATGGGCATTTCAATGGGAATGCTTTTCCTTAATGTCTACCAGGGCTTTATAAATGTGGGTTTATGTTTGGAGAGAATGTAGAGACCTCGATTCAATTTGTTTAAAGATACTATATTATTATTCTTTAATTTTTTTTCACCTGAATTAATACTATCAAGTTCTGAAATTGTTTTAAAGTTTGAATTGCAACGAATTTTAAATGTTTTTGCACTCACTTAATGGTTACAATCCAGTCTAATTCTTTAAAATAAACCATTAGTTTATTAATTGGTATACGTTTTGCTTTGAGGAGAGTGTTGTGTGATGTATTGTACCGACTTCTCTGAAAATATTCAGGTGAGCATGGGAGGTGGGCTTAAGAATTAATTATAGTTAAAAACTCATAATTGACTTTAATAAAAAATGTAAATAACAAAATTGTAAATGAATATATATATATATATATATATATATATATATATTCATTTACAATTTTGTTATATATATATAACGTACATTGAAGACTCCGGAAATAAATTGAATTAAATATAAAAATATTAAGAAACAAAAAAAAATGAATAGGTGTTTACAATAAATGCCTTATCTTTCATTTTATTATTGTTGAAATAAAACTAAATTCCGATAAAAAAATACTTGGTACCAAAATACATTCTAAAAAATAATAATGATAACATAAAATAAAACAATTGTTACCAAAATAAAATGTTGAGCGCCACCTAAGAGCACTGCCTTGAGGCGATAATAAAAAATAAAAAAAAACGGAAATATAGTAATACAACAAATATAAGTAAATAATATGTATAGTCTTTACAACCAAAAAATTAAGTAGATATATAAATTACTCCTGAGAAACCGACAACGCTGAACAAAAAAAAATATATAAATCGTAATACCATTCTGTGAAAAATTGATCGACGCAATGAAATCCAAAAAAAATAACCGCGTGTAATCTAATAAAACACATACTTTCCAAGCCTTCGCGCAATTCTAAAAATTATCATATAAAATTCCTAACCTTATCAATCCTGATTTATATTTACTGTAGAGCGGTGGTGGTGATACGAATGCTTGAGATTGGCTATAAAAAATTCGGCAGTGTAAAACGATGGGTGTCCCTGTAGCGTCAGATCGGTAGCGGCAATCGGTAGAGGTGTCTACTGAACGATAAGTTCGGTAATTTAGCCGGCAGTTGCGGTAGACGTCGGCAGTAGGGTGCGGTAGGGGCGGCAATTGATATCGTCTCCAAAACTCGCAGCTTTAATAACGGGCACACGAGGCGCTCGCCATTTGGCAATCAATTCCCTCTAATTGACGATAATTTCCGCCACAAATATAAATAATCACGATAAATCGCCTCCTGGATTGACCATCATCCTTCTTCGCCACGGAAGAATCATCATCGCCAATCCTGCGCGCGCAAAGCCTACTTAAGTCACTTTCGCGAATTAAAATTTGTACCGAATAATACCTAAGCGCCAAATTCAAATCGTTACAGTATACAATACGCCTATTAACAAATGATTAGTAGATGATATATATGAGATATTATTCAGTAATATGGTATGTCAATAAATGTTGTTATTAGTGTCATTTTAATTGCACAATATTTGGTACTTCGTGTAAGAGTTCTAAATAAACAATAGCATCTGATATACTGGTATCTGGTTTCAAGTTTTCGTTAAGCAGTTTATTAGTCTCTATTTTAAAATTACTAGTTCCTACCACTGAAAAAGTTTTATTTGTGTTTATTCGTTTTAACTACAATCGTTTTTATTCTGTATACAGGGTGACCAGAAAAGGTGTGATAATCTTCAGCCTTCATGAGGCCATTAATATCCTAAATATGTGACTTTTAATAATCGAGTTCTCGTTAAATAAATATTTGCAATGTTTAGCTGAATGTTAATAGAACTACTTTTAATCAAAATATTTCAAAAATATTACTGATTTCTGGTCACATATTTATTATATCAATGGCATCGTGAGTGTTAATGAAAAACGTACAATATTTTTTACTTAAATTTTCTAGTTGAAATTAATGAATAAACCACTTTACCTGAAGATTATCACACCTTCTCTGACCACCTTGTATATTATATTATTATATAAATAATGCCATAAAAATAAAATAAAAATAATAAATTTATTTATTTATTGACGGAATCTCCTTTTATACAGATCTACAAAGATTAATTACGCATAAATATATAATAAATTAAAAGAGCAACCTAAATGTTATAAGCAATGCTTAATAGTAAAACGGATAAATAAACATAATATATAAAACGGCTACAATTTAAAGTGAAAATGAATGTATGAATGAATATAATATAAATATGGAATTAAAATTAAATTAATAAATAAAAACATTTCTTGTTTGAAAACATAAACACCAGACAAGTAATAACTTAATAAAAGTTAAAAATTCTATAAATTATTAAAAGAGACTAGAAGCTGTGATGGGTAGATTTCAAAATAATAATTAAAAAAAGTATCTTCAATTTGGTTCTCATTAATCACTTGATGAAACATGTTTACAATATTGATAATTAAATAAAAGTCACTTGGTTTGTTTCACTACTATTTTTTATTCTCTCCGACTAGTTTCGACTTATCGTCATTCTCAAGGAGTAATACAGAAAAAAATGTTTACAAGATATATATACATATTTTTTTGTGAAGGTCAGGTAATAAGGGCTTTAAGAATTGGAGAGTTCCAGATGTCTTCGTACTCAATTACAATGTGTTTTCCCTGTTTTATTGCCTTGCTAATTTCCAGGCCTTCTCTAAAATTTAATTCTTGTTATTTAGGATAGATTTTTTGTGTTTTTTAATTCTTTTTTCAAAACTTCTACCTGTTTGCCCAATATACATTGCATCGCATTCACCACATTTTATTTCGTAAATACCGCATTTATGATTTTTATTGGTGGGTGGTTTATTATTTACAAATAATTTTCTCAGATTGAGTGGGTTCGTCATAATAATATTTAATTCTTTTCCCTTTATTTTTTCAATTCAGACGATCTTCAAATTTTATATTCAGGTAATAAGGGACAAGAATTAAATTTTAGAAAAGGCCTGGAAATTAGCAAGGCAATAAAACAGGGAAAACACATTGTAAATGAGTACGAAGACATCTGGAACTCTCCAATTCTTACCTGACCTTCACAAAAAAATATGTATATACATATATTTTGTAAACATTTTTTTCTGTATTACTCCTTGAGAATGACGATAAGTCGAAACTAGTTGGAGAGAATAAAAAATAGTAGTGAAACAAACAAAGTGACTTTTATTTAATTATCAATATTAAAAAAAGGTGTAAAAGACGGAAAATACTTGATAATTGACAAACGAATATAAATTTAAAACATTAATTAATTGACACTTGTAAATTATCAATAAAATAGTATTAAATATGTATTCATAGATACATCCATTGAAAAATTGCAATAAATATAATAAGTTACGTACACATATATCATCATATAGGGATTAAGTTAAGCATAGATGCAGCTGCCGCTTAAATAGACTGTAAGACACAACAACAAAATCGACTATAGAACATATATTATTGCACTGATTGGTGACTCTTGCCAAAGGAACCATGATACCCATAAATAGTTGAAAGATATATATTTTGAATTAGTTGCATGTTTCTTCAAAAAATATAATTATTTTAGATTAATTACAAATAAAAATGTAACAAAATATACAAACAAATATAACGAATAAATAAATATAATACGCCAAACGGCTAGAATAAAAAATAAAAATAAATTTAAAAAAAAATAATGTAGGAATATATAAAAATTATATTAATAAATAAAAACATTCCTCGCTTGATTGAATAGATAAACATCAGACAATTAAAATTCTATAAATTATTAAAAATGACTAGAAGCTGTGATGGGTAAATTTCCTAAAAAAATAAAATAAAATAAAATAAAATAAAATAAAAACGGTATAAAAGACAGAAAACATTTGACAATTAAATACGAACAAAAATTAAAATTTAATACTGTATACGCACGAGAGCGATATCGCGTACACAAAGAAATGGGTAATAAAAAAAGTAATTTTTCGTTTAAATTAATAAACTTAATAAACAAATGAAATAAACGGACCGTATAAATTATTTGATTTCCTGGTCGTGTGCACTCTTTTTTTACGGAATTTCTTGGCACGTGTTAAATAATATAAGGGACACATGAAAACAGGAACTCACCATTAATTGTAGACTCCCTCCATCTCTTCACGCTGATAATATTATACACCTCGGCCGAAGATAACGCGTGTATTTTACATAAATTAACTAATAGACATGTAACGACAAAATCCATGTGCCATCGCCGGAGTCGTGAATCCAACTGACTAAAGCCGGTGAGGGTAAATTTGGACATGCGTATTGGTCAAAGGGACATTATTCACATGCGCCAAGATTTAAATAAACTAAATCAAATTGAAAAGAAAATTACCTTGGATTTTTATCGAACAAATACATTAATTAATTGACATTACTAAACACTCGGTAAAAAAATGCTGAAAGTGTAATCATACATTATCATCCATTAAACAATTAAAATAAATACAATAAATGCAATAGACTACGCATAGGTATATCACCGTATTGGAACTAACTTAAGCATTGATATCACTATCGCTTAAATAAACTGTAAGGCACACCAACAAAATCGACTGTAGAACATATATTATTGCACTGATTGGATACGCGTGACAAGGGACTATGCTGTCCATAAGTAGTTCTATGATATACGTTATGAATTAGTTGCATGTTTCTTATAGTCCTTGCGGGAACATGGATATTAATTAAACTAACCAAGGAGTTAGATGAAATACATCCATTTAAGATCTTGTACAGGAAACACATATCCATCCGCCTGCTACGTATCTCCAAAGGCAATAGCCCCAAGTAAGTTTCCATGCTAATGCTTGGTAGCAGTAGCCCACTGCAATGAAATTTATACGATGCATACTTAATGAATTTTCTCTGAATCGATTCTATTAATGTAAACCACATAATATGGGGACCAGATTACCCGACAGTAAACGAACTGAGATCTAATGAGCGAGTTGTAGAGAATAGTGATTGACCGTATATTAGTTAGATCAGTCGAAAATCGTTTAACCAAATAAAGAGATTTATTAACTTTATTAATAACACTATCGATGTGTGGATTAAATGAACACTTTGTATCAAATAAAACCCTAAGATCTCGGATCATATTGACTTTAGTTAATGATTTCCCATCGAAAAAATATTGAAATTCAATTGCGTTTTTGCTCCGACTAAAACAAATAAATTGCCACTTTTTAAAATTCAAAGCCATGTCATTTAATTCACACCATTTAGATATACTTGCAAGATCTTCCTCAATGAGCAGACAATCATGAAACGTCCGTACCTTAAAATAAATCTTCACATCATCAGCAAACATCAAATGTAGACATTTTATTGCATTACTAAGATCGTTAATAAACAAAAAAAAAACAGAAGTGGGCCCAGATGAGATCCCTGAGGGACACCGGAAGTTACATTGAAGCGATTAGATAAATTAGATTTAATAGCAATTCTTTGCGATCTGCATACGAGTTAAGATTTAATCCATGTTAACAAAGGATCATGGATACCATTTGATTTCAGTTTTTGCATAAGAATTGAGTGATTAACGCAGTCAAAAGCTTTGCTATAACCTAAATAAACTGCATGGACTTCTAGTACGTTGGAAATGTAGGGTGAATATAAGAATAAGTTATTTACGTGGATCTTGTTGGATAAAAACCGTGTTGGTGTTCGTTGATGATTGCGGAGAAGTTATTAAAAAGCACATTCTATTTAAGTTATTCAAAAACCTTTGATAGTGTACCAAAAACTGAAATCGGACGATAATTCTCTACATTCGATTTAGAACTAGCCTAATGTATGGGAAGCACATATGATTCTTTTCAGATACGAGGAAAGGTACTACTTCTAATGGACAATTTAAATAGACATTGAAGTGGATCAACTAAGTTAACGGTACAGTTACGTAGAAATAAATTTGGAAATAATTACATAAATAAAATTTTGTAGAATCATTTGCTTTTATACTGTATTTTAAAGGCGTAGTAAATATTAATGAGGGATAAATTCCATAACGCGCTCATGTAAATAAATATATTGCCACTTGATTATCATCTTTACACTCGTATACTTAATTTTTATTAAGTTGTGGGGTATTTTACTACAGACTATATTGACCTTGTCATACCATCTATAAAGACATATACATCATTCGTTTAGGTGAAAATATAAGGGGAAGGCTTAGTTACATCTCAATTTCTTTGTCAATACCCAGGACCCTTGAAATTTTTTTTTATTGTACAATATGTTTTTGATTTGAAGGAAAATAATTCGCATTCCCGACTCAATCTAACTAAAATAATATTAAGATTAAACAAAAATATGTACAAGCACAAACATTGTATGCATGCTTCATTTTTATTTTACGACCCAACAATAAAATCCACAGACACCGTTCGGCCATAAAACGGCAAAACTGACGAAATTAAACAATTTTATATGCACGCATAGTGGATTTTCGAGTTTATCGCCGATTCGAGGCCCCGTTTGGCGATAACATCATCGACACCTACGTGGATTTATATTGCGGAGGTGGTCGTCTAAATAAGGGGCGCTTGTTGCGGTTAATTGGGGGCCGCGGCACAACCCATCCCCTCAGCCCCACCGGCGTTTCATGCACTCGGGGCGGTCGAGTGTTTTGTGCGGAAACCGCGACGGCGGGATTTACGTCGAGGATTTAACTTTTAGTGTTGTGTTAAGGGTGCCGCAGTCGAAATTAAGGGCGTGCGACTAAAACGTCGCGAATTAATTATGTCAGCTTGAATATTTGAGTCGGATGAAGTGAAAATTACGTTTGTTATTAAATTTATTTCAATGGTATACTAAAATTTATAGTTTTGAAATTTGATCGTATAGAGTGTTTTAATTTACAACAAAAATTTAATTATTCATTAAATTTATATTCAGCTCTTAAATAAAAACCACGTAATATTTTATCTAAACGAAAATGTTCACCATTTTATCCACCGCGCGATTCTTAAGAAATCCGTGTGCAATCGCAAGAAAGAAGAAAAAAGAAATACATAATGAGGAGGTTTGTATGTAGATCTCCCACGTCTGTATTCCGGTCTCACTATCGGAAAGAAAGAGGACCAAGCCGACATTCTAATTTAACCGCGCACACACACACATAAAAAAAGAATCAGTTATGTAACTGGAACGGAATGGGAAGCAGAAAGGAGATTCAGATAAACGGATCGCTCGGATACCACTTTCGGGGGCAATTCCGGATTTCCAGTGTGTGTCTGGCGACATCTCTTTCTACATGCATGTAATCACATAAGAAACGAATCGCGGGGGAAGACTGGGAGGGGATTACATTAAGGGATGCGATCTGATTTTAATTTTAGTATGTGCCTGGGAAAAGCGCGGAGGGGATTAATTGTTCATTTGGATTGCTTGGAATGGAAATATTGGAAGTGATTGATTATTTATATTTTAGAAGTAATTCATATTTAAATAATAATAAGTTATAAAAAGGAAGATAGCTTAATCATTTTCATTTCGATATCACATTATACGGTTTTACTGAGCAAGAACGAAATAAAATTCTGTTGATTCAACTAATACGCAAGACAATGGACACTTGTCGCCGTTAATTAATTTGTGCGTATTATTTCATTCAACATTTAAATATCAAGTGTGGACTTGAAATGAACTACAAGAAGTTGATGGCAAAATTTGGTATGGTTAGCTTTGAAACCAAATATTTCAACTAAGATATGATATTCGTAAATAAATTCTTAAAGTGACTTACTTACATTAATAGGTTTACACTTTACAGTGTAGTCTTTACGAGATGATAGTCTTTCCATTTACTATTTTATTGAAATAAATACGCTCAGATCTCTGCTGCAATTAGAGTTCTAGAAAATGCTAATAAATTATGTGAGTCTTTTGATTACTTTGCCTATTCCTTTAACAATTTGCGCAGAATATTAATTAAACCAAAACATTTTTTAATATGTTGTGTTGATTCGTTTTTATGTTTGTACTATAAGTATTTCTAGCTTAGTTTTTATTTAATTTATTTTTTCAGAAATCAGTGTATATATTTAAAGGGTTATCATATAATACTGTTGTGCTTTTAGCTTAATGTTTTCTTCAATGAACATTTTGATTTGCATTTTTAGAATAGCTACTAAAGAACAAACTTCAATAACTTCAAATTAGGGAATAAATTGCGCTTTGCGCTATTGGTCAAATTTAAACTTCAAAATATCAATTCACAGGAACGATTCTCTTAGGTGCGCAACTAAGTTCCTGCTGTATCTCTGTTAAGATAGTAGGGCCAAATGAGCATGTGTGTGAAGCTGGCAATAATTCCAGCACTAACCCGGCGCTTCCACCATTTTTTAAATAATCTATATAATATTTTTTTCAACAAATCAGCGACTAAAGGTAAACATTTTACAACCATTTAAGTAAAAGAAACAAAATCTATAAAACGCTATAAGACACAATTTTATAATTGCATCCTAACCAAAATAATGGTGAATTAAAAATCCCAAAAGTCAAATTTTTAAAATGTTATTTCTTCAAAGTGCACTAATTTAGATTCAATTTTCTTTCACGAAATGTTTATACAATTATTATACAATACATTTCCAATGTCAAAATGTTTACATTCTTACTACTTTAATTTCTATGGGGCTTATATTTTCAAATTCTATACTTTAAATTCAACTATCTTTCTAGAGTTCTTTAAACTATTCCTATTGAACAAATATCACTTGTCAAAGGCTTTACATTATACTTTCTTAAATTGTTATTACACATTTTGTTTGGTCTCATTATTTAAATTCATTTTTTTATAGAAATATGATAGAACAATTCTTAATTCGCAGTAATCAATTCTCAGAATGTTTACATTCGTTTTGTTTAATTTGATATTACACTTATTGCTCGCAATCGCGTTGCCACCATCTGATTTTCACTTTCAAAAATATTTTTTTTTTCAAATTGCACTACTTTAAGAGTAATTTTTCTTCATGATATGCTCAAATACTCCAAAATCAACAAATGACAATTATCAGAATGTTTATATTCCACTTGGTTAATTTGTTATAAACATTTTTTTCATAAAAAAAATCCTATCTCGAAATGGCGCTACTTAAAATTCAATTTTCTTTAAAATTATAATAATACAATCATTACATTACAATATTCAACTGTAGAATGTTTACATTCGTTTTGCTTAATTTGTTATTACACTTATTGCTGGCAATCGCGCTGCCACCATGGGATTTTCAATTTCAAAAATTAATATTTTAAAAATTTGACTTTTGGGACTTTTTAATTCACCATTAATTTGATTAGGATACAATTATAAAATTGAGTCTTGTCGCGTTTTATAGATTTTGTTTCTTTTACCTAAATGGTTATAAAAAGCTTCACACACATCAAATGAGCAGAATGCACTGAAACTTATACCAGAATTAAGGGCCAATTAAGGGCTATTTTAGTGCCCTATTCCTGATTTTAGTGCTCCACCTTCACTTAATTCAAGGATGGTGAGCCTTTAATTCATGAGTAATTTGGTTGCAGTCCGTTTAGGGTGGAATATATTTTTTTCAAATTAGGGTTGGAGCATTTAAATCGGGAATAAGGTACTAAAAAAGCTCTTAATTAACCCTTAATTCTGGTGTAAGTTTTGATGCAATATGCTCTTTTGGCCCTGCTATCTTAACAGAGGTTCCCGCTGTTTATCAAGAGATGGCCCCAGTTGTAAGTGCTGGTCGATTGTGACAAAAAAAAACGTCATGAACCAAGCTTAGACATATGGTAAACAAACGGCTTTGATACATTAGTGATTTTGTTGTTGCATCATAACCTTTTGATTGTAATAAAACATTTTATATTTGTTTGTGTATGAGAATTTTATATTTGGTGACTATAGTTTCCACAATTTACACTTGTCATTATCGACATAAAAGTAATTTCAAACCGTACAATTTTGCTTTTTATAAATGCCACAATTACCATCACACCAATATATAAAATTCTTTTATACAAACACAGTTAAAAAGAGTTTTATTATAATCTTACACAATATATAACGAAATAGGAGCCTCAGTGATAAGTAATTTGATTAATACTGGTGAAGCTGCAAAGCCAAGAAAGTATTTCAAACTCCAACTGAAAGTGAAACAAGCCTCGCTCGTCTCAAATTTTCCACAGAAATGTAAAAAATTTAGAATAATGCCAAATTTATTCAAATAAAAACAAATATCAACACAACACCTGCAAGAGAAACATTAAAGTATAGCAAAGATAAGTGGCTGAAAGAGGAAATAAAGTTCTGGTTCAAAAGGAGGGATGTTCTGTATGCTTATACAAAGGTCATACATACAGAACCCTCTTTATTACATGTGATTGAATTCGACCCGCTTGATGATTACACAAGGAAGAAAGTAAGCCGCATTTGCTTCAAGAAATTCAAGTCACAGAAGAGGAAATTCCAGCAACTTCAAAAAAAAAAAAGAAAGAATAGTACAAGAATTACTCCAATGAAATGAATATTGAATCCCAGCCTGTGTTTCACAGTATTGTAATTAATTTATGTAATACACTATTCAAAAAACGACTTGCTAAAACTTGGTCCTAACTACGCGCCACATATATCGAGCGTATAACAAAAAACGACGACGTTGGAAGTCTCGAGTTATGTCTGTACTAAGATCTCACGCGTGAAATGCTGGTTGCGGAAAACATGACAACCAGTACTTTAAACGTGCGCGTGTGATTTTAGTTCAGACATGACTTTAGATTTCCAATGCCAACTTCGTCGTCGATTTTTGTTATACGCACGATACTACAAAAATATTATAAAGAAACTTTAGACATAAAATCAGAAATAGCCCTAAATAATATCTTGGATTGTGAGTATACACAACAAAAAATTGACAAAATTATACAAACTTGTTCCACCATTAACTCGGATAATAAAATACTAAAATCAATTAAATAATAAAAAAATAACAGCCTAATTGTCACCAAGGCAGACACGGAAAATTCAACAGTAATATAAAAAAATCCGAATGTAACAAAAACAAACAAAATTCTCGATTTTATTGGATATTCGGATATCATGGAATTTAAACAAGATTCCACTCCTCAATTCCAAAAAAAAATTCTCAAATTCTTAGTACATGAATTCCACTCTATTTTCAATAACTACAAGAAATTCTTCCTGTTCCCCAATGTATCCATCTTGTCCTAGATTGTACGGGCCTAGTCAATATAAAAACAATTCTCCAATACGTCCCGTAGAATCCTTTACCAATGCATCTGCCTACAAATTATGATTCTATTTTAGTAATCTATATAAAGGATTAACAGAATTTACAGACCCCACCTCCATTAAAAACTCTAATGATTTAACAAACAAACTAACACCGCATATTTTTCATACCAAACATAGGCAAGTATCATTCGACGTATGGAATATGTTTGCAAAAATATCACTGTTGGATTGTTTTAAATTATTTAGAGAATAATTCGATAAATCTATTACAAATATTTGCATCCAAAAAGAATTCCTATATATTTTAGAAGTAATTTTGAAGAATAATTATTTTAGTTTTGATAATATATTTTATAAATAAAAAAAACTGAATGATTTACAATAGGCTCACTACTGAGTCCATTCCTTGCATTTAACCAAGCAAATTTAAAATTCAATCTTAGGTAAAAAACATATTGATATATGGTATCTATACGTCGATGATATTTATTGGTAGAGACCGTTAGCTAATATAATTTCTAAATTTCTTTAACACCCTTCATCCCACAATAAAATATACAATTGAAACTAAAGTAGATGGTAATAATAAATATTCATAGCTCTATAACCAAATCCAATAATTCACTAATATTTGATATATTTAGAAAACCCACATACATTCCTCTTTTTCTAACCACTCACAAAACTACTAATTTTCTGCTTCCAATTCTACGATATACAGAGTTTTTAATGTCCCGTTATCTGATGAAAGCCTACAAAAAGAAATGAAAACTATTAAACACATCACAGTTCAAAACGGTTACACTCCTACAATAATATCTAAATTAGTAAAGAAACGTAATCTAAAAACTGTTCGTAAATATATCTATGCCAGCAATACACCCATCCATAACAAGCCATTTTCTTCCCTTACCCACCTTGGTGAAATTTCTTTCAAAATTAAAAAACTGCAATCGAAACATAAAATAAGCATTGCATTTAAACAGTAACTAAAATAAAAATACTGCATTTACATCCAAAAACAAGAATCGAAAATACTCACAGATCCGGGATTGATAATGGATTGTAATGGTGAGTATATTGGACAAACTGATCGAAATTTTAAACAGTTTTTAAAAGAATAACTCGCCTCTTTTCGCCATAATTTGGTTGATAAGTCATCTTTCGCCAAACATTTGATAGAAAACAATCATTCATTTGGCGAGGATGTACTTTCAATCATTCATTTCGCGGAAAAGGGGCGCAAGATGAATCTCTTTGAATATTTAGAAATCCATAAAGCACGCGCCAATAAGAATTTCCAGGTTGAGCTAATATACACACAACAACCATGATTAATTTGTTTTCATAGCTAGAATTTAGTTGTATACCAAATATGATAAACTTATTTACACCAACCTGAAGACATCCAATTAGAATTACTACAGGTTTGAAACACAGTTTATCCTGCGGATTTTCATAAGTGCTAGAAAAAATGGGATTGTTCGAATTAGACAAGGAATTTTTCTTATTTTTAAAAAAATCCCGTCCTTGAGCCGAAAATAGAAATACGAAAAGGCATCGTGTTTAATTTATGCGTGAACACGACATTGGTCAGCGAGGATTGACCATATGGGGTGCAGTTCACGGAATTAGCCAACGCCGGGTCAGGTACCCGGTCCCTTAGTCCATCCCCGAGGAAGAGGAGAACATCTTGCCCCACTTTATTCTATATATTTTTTCTTGTAAATATTTTGTGATTTTCTGTTTTCATTAAGCTCACAACTGTGTAAGAGTGAAGTCAAAAATAAAACGCAAAGTGTTAAAGTGTTTGTATATCTTCAAAAAAACCCAGTCCGAAAGTCGTTACAAAGCGTCGGCTTACAAACGACATTGTCTTTCAAGACAATTCAACAGGATTAACGCTAGGACCATAGCATATAAATCCAAGATAATAGAGGGCAATAAGACGTGGGTTTATATCACAAACCCGATAAATTAATAAAACAACTGAATGTTAGAGAGAGATATATATCTTTATTTAGATTATACAAAAAATACAAAACAATTTAACGTAAATAATTACAATACATGTATTAGTTAGTCTGTGTAAGCTATCTACCAGAGGTCTTTTTGCCCTAGAATGTCAGATTTTCACATCTTATTAGTATTATATATAAATGGTATTAGTATTAAGTATATATAGTATTAAAAATTGCGATCTTGTATTTTACGTGTAAAATCTTATGGCATTTATAGGTTTTCTTTATAATACAAAAATATTTTCGGATTGTACGAGAAATTCCAAAATGGTTAGAGATAGTGCAATTACAAATAGCATTTTCAAAACATTAATGTATTCTCATTATAATCTTCGAAATAATTACTATTGGTTATTAATTAGCGTAATTAAATAGGAAACGCGGTAAGCAACAAGAAATAATAAACTGCGCTAGAGCGAGTGTTGATAAAACAGCGGATCGTGTGAAAGGTAATTGTAGAATTTCTCGAAATTCATCACATCAAACGGCACCCGATCCGGTTTGTAATTACGGCGCCGCCGCTGCCGCCACCGGATTAGTTCGACATTAGTTCCGCGCATATATATACACGTCTTCGGGAGTATCGATTGTAATTGTGCGAAAGAAAAAGGGACTTCCCGGGGATTTCGCCGCCCAAATCGCAAACAGAGTTTCCAGTCGAGGAAATTGTAATTAGCTAACCGGAGTAATTGGTCGTTTCCTTTCCCCTCCAGGTTCGATTCAATTACGGATCGATGGAATGAACTGAAAAAAAAAAAAATATGGACGAGGAGAGGAAATTAAAGGAATAAACCAGAGTTTATTAAAATATTAATTCAATATGTAAAAAAATATCTTCATAAATTATTATAACTTTATAATTTATAAAGTATTTAAAATAACTGAACTTTAATATTAATTAATAAAATTTTGTTGAGCCACGATCACCTAATTTTATTAATAAAACCAAAATCTCAATTTCCCAGAAAATTACAAAACCTAAGAACAAGGAAATAATTTGATAATGAAATGAAAGAAGGAAAATTTCTGGCAATTGTTTAATTTCATTGTAATTTAAATAACTGCAAATGTGTGAATCATCTTTGTTTCATTTTATTTAATTAAAAATATATTTTGCATATTGAATGGACACATATGATCGAAACACTAAAATAAATTACTAGTTGAGATATAAATTAGAATTAATTTTATAACAAAGTTCATGCATCTCTACTACACAGTATAAGAAAATGAAAAAAAAAAATATTTTCATTAGCAGATTTTGATCATCAATTCCACCATGTAAAAGGTGTTCCAGAATAAACCGTCGTTTTAATTTTTATGAATAAGTCGCTTTCGTTTCGAAATATTTTGAAACTTTTATTGAAGTGCGAAGTCAAGACATGGAGGTTAATTATGAAATAGGACATCGTCCAAATGGCCGCCTCGGCTCGGCGTGCACACATGGGCTCTTTTAATTAAATTTTCAATGACACTTTCGCATAATTGCGGCACAATTGCTACAATTGCTGCTTGGATTTCCTTTTTCAGTTCCGTAATCGTTCGAGGCTTATTGGCGTAGACCTTCCTTTTAAGGAAACCCCAAAAAAAGAAGTCAAATCGCAAGAACGGGGCGGCTAATGCACATCACCTCGGCGTGAAATAACCGCATGGTCTGCCAGCCCCATTGCTTGGGTCAACTTAATCTGGTATGCGTGCAGATGAAGATCTTTGGCTAAAATGCGTTGCATGGAGCTCCTGGATTCACCAACTTCTTGAGCACGATGACGAATTGAGGTTGATGGGTCGACATCGACGCTGGCTGCTACCAAAGCTACATTCGGGCGTTTCGCCCGTTCGAACGGGCGAAACGCGGAAGGCCAAGTTTCTCATGTTCACAACTGAACCCGTGGGCTTTTATGGATAAAACCGACCAAGGTTGCTACGGGGTGGTGCGTTATGTTGACCGAGAAGTGTGCGAGTTTTACGAAACGTCTCTGCAAGATTTTCGCCATTTTTGTAACGATTTTTCACAACTTAAACGCGTTGCTTGATCGTAAATCTATCCATAACTGATAACCTCAAAGTCTACTAGTGACAGTTGTAAAAGAATTAGCACTCTATGATTCTTACCAAAAAATTAATGCCTTATTCAAAATGACGGTTTATTCTGGGACACCCTTTATAATCTTAGGTAAATATAATATTAAAGCAATTGTTCTATCTGAAGACAATAATTTTAAATCATATAAAGTTAATATGTCATTGTAACATAAGGTGGAGTCGGGATAATTAAATGATATTTTAAATATATGGATTAGGCTGTGCTTGTTCCATTTAATATTAATGATTCAACCACCAAATTTGTGATTCTTTCGTCGCAAACATAAAACAGCGTTTTTTTAAATGGATTTAAATATAATATTTACAGTATTCACACTAGTATTAGTTTTTCGTATTTTACAGCATTTAATAGCGTAGCAGCTATCTTTATCACAGCGGATTACAAAGCGACAGCGAACCGCTTTCTGGGTAGGGGAAGCAGATACTATCAAACCATGTATGCTTTCACGAAGAGTGTAATTAGAATTTTTTGATTTTTTTTTGCATGGTGCATTACACTGCGGAGCTGGTAATGGAGAGAACAATCAGGAACCAGAAGAAGAAGTACGCGAACTACTCTGGACATTAGGCTATCCCTACACTGAATACAGAGAAGACTTTAGTGAACATGTCTTCACAAGTATTCACTGAAGATGAGACAAAAGTACTGGCTTAGGGAGGAAGCTTTTATACTCAATGCCATGTCGATCGAAGACATTCTGGTAAATGTGCAAGCAGCATTTAAGGACTTTCCCGAGAAATCAACAAAGAATAGAATCATCCAAGATACTATAAACGTGTCAAACCGTCCAAGAGTAAAAAGAAATTGAAAAAAAATAAAACGCTCAGCACTGAGAGGACTTAATATAAAGACAAGATTCTGCCCACCGTTAAAGGCAACGCTACACGCACTTACGCGTCCATGACCCGCTCCAGCCATATACCTTTTGGTGTCAACAATATGGAGCACCGAACAAGTGCAGCATCAATATCACATCCTCGAAGCTGCTGCCCGTCAGAGGCAAACCCACGTGTAGACCGTGAGGGCGATAGATACTCTCGGGCTTTTAATGGCCCACCCCTCCTCATTTAGCCGTGACAAGCTCGAGGGCTGAATCGATCCCACCGTATGCAGTTAGTCCTTGGATATGGCTAACTGCATACGACTACATACATAGGGACACGGGATGCAACGAGTAGGCCTGCAATTCCGATTTGGTTATCTGCCCCATTTAGACATCCATGCTCTAGAGCACGGTAGTCGCCGTAGCTTGGTGGTTCCAAGATTTTTGTGCGGGCCCCAAGGCAATTCATTGGTTAAGATTACAACCGATTATGCCCATCGAATGTTGACCCTCCTGGATCAGAATACTTACCGCAGACTGCCAAAGAATCAAACCAACTGGATCCTGAGAACTAAAAACGATTTAATTAGACGCTCATAAATTCAATAGGAAGACCAAAGACGCCTAGTACGCAACGAAGCGAATCCCCCAGGATATATGGCCTACCAAAGATCCACAAGCAGGATGTTCCACTACGTCCAATTGTGAGTACCATAGGATCACCAACTTAGCACATGGCGAAGTACCTAACTAGGATCCTCCAAGAAAAATCCAGAGAAACCGAATCGTACAGGGACTCGACGCATTTCGTGGAAAAATTAAAGAGCACAACACTTCGTTCAACGGACATTCTGGTCAGTTTTAACGTAGTATCACTCCATCTGTTGGCACCATGGTGAAGTGCCAACATATGGAGCTCTTAGACTCTTGAAATCCATCTTTCCACGGGACATAATATCACTGTTTGAACATGTATTAAGAACTTCATATTTCCAATGAAATCAGCAGTTCCACGAACAACTGGATGGAGTGGCAATGGGAAGTCCAATCAGTCCGAAAACCGCCATCTTCTATGTAACGTGACTTCTGGTTTCATCAATTTAACCTTTGATGAAAGAAGTCAGTTGATTCCTTTTTTTATTCCCTTGACTGGGTTGTGAAGAACTTAAGTCAACTTTACACGATTTTTACGACTGTTGTTTATTAAATAATGATGAATACACTTTTTAGGCTTTAGCGCTGATATTTAGAATTGTACAGTTTGAATGCCGGAGAATGTCTCTTCCAAAAAAGATGAAGTTGGTCTCCTCCACACCATAACAACCCCTCCCTTTTTGGGCGATAATAATATATTAAAATCTAATTAAGCACGCATAACATTAGGAAGCAAGATGTAAATAACAAAATGAAAAATATTTATATAAGGATAGAGATTTCGCGGACAGACATTAATGTATTTATTTATGATATGATTTGAAAATGAACAAGATTTGAATTTAGAGTTAATGACTTATTTGCTGTTCCAATGTTATCCGTGCGAATGAGATAACGAGTTCCTTAATTTACAACAGCTAATATTATTTACATAAATAGATTACAATAATTGAAATAATGTATATTATTTTTATAAAATGTACTGGGGTACATTACATCTACATGAAAGATTTCTAACAAACAACACTGAGAACAGCGCCCCATATACCCAAACACAGGTACCGCTATGTGGATGACACATTCGTGGTATGGGAGCACGGGAGAGATCTTCTGACAGTTCCAACAATATATCAATTCCTTAAACCCGAAGATACAATTCACAATATAAATAGAAGAGAACAGAAATCTCCTCTTTTTCGAAGTATTAGTCATTAGAAAGCCAAATGGAACGCTAGGACATACCGTCTATAGGAAACCCATGCATACGACCATTACCAAAGCTATTCCAATCATAATAAAAAATAAGGACTTATCAGGACACTGGTTAACCATTTTAAAAAGATATGCGGGCCAACAAATTACAACAATGAAATAGAACATCTCTCTTCCGCTCTGAGGTCTAATCACTACAAGAAAAAAGACATTGACAGGGCTCTGCGATCAACAACGATTTCATCGAGGGAAGATACAACCAGATTAAAGGATAAGGCATTTATACCATACATCCGCAACGTAACGAACAGAATCGCAAACTCCTGGAAACCAAAGAGGTGACCACCATCTTCAAACTTACGCAGAAGTTGTCAGCGATTATTCGTACGGCAAAGGACAAACAAGATCTACGCACGGCGTCGGATGTCTACAGAATTACTTGTTCATGTGGTAGAACAATTATGTTTGAGGAAACCTAATTACTGGACAAACCATTACACTACCAAGCGAGGATACATAGGGAGTCCGTTGAGATTTATAAACATAGGGATAACTTCAACAAAAGTAAAGAAACACTTAGGTTAAATCGAGTTTGGTTGCTAGCTCTAAAGAATTGCACGAAACCTAGAATTAATCATCTGGAACCTATGAATCGCCCACAATAGATGAATGACTCACAATGGATGAATTACCTACAAAAAGTGAATGACATATAACGTATGAATCACCAGAGCACGGCTATTGATTCACACGCACGCCAATACAAAACAGACGCCGAGATTGTGTAGCATTTCTACTCATCCTCCTCCCTCGACGCAGCGTATAAAAACGAGTGTCTTACTGGCACCACCATTAATTTCTGAGGAGACATTGAAGAGTTCGTCCACAGAACCACTGATGCCGACCGCAGGTGTCAGCGAAACGTTTGAAATAAACAACAGACTACGGCCTAATAACCCGGAAATCAACAATTTTGAAGTAGATACTGCTCTTCGTTCTTCGTAATACTAGTGTTGAATTCCTTTACTAAGGAGATGCCTCGTTTGGTACAGTTGTTCATCTTACGACACTTCTACAAAATTTCAAAATAGGTTGCATTCCTGGTCCACTCCAAAGGAACTTAATACAGAAATGACAAAGCTCTGTCTTATTCATTATTGGCTAGAAAATCGAAGAATTCTGTAGTACTCCTTGATATAGGTGTCAAGCGGAGTTAGGTAGTTGAATATTGCACCGTTCAATGTTTTGAAATTATTCTCCATTATCAGGTACTGCAGATTCTTCAACATTTCCTTCTTATTTGTAGCCTTAACGGATCAAATAGAGCCTGTGACTGGCTCTATTGTTCAGACAAGTACCAAAGATGGCGACGAAGAGCCTTTGCTACAGAATCTTTGATTATGAGGTTAGGGGGCTTCTCAGATAGAAGCTTTACGTTATTCAGCGGAGCTATTTTAGGTAGTGGAGCCTTGTTCCAATACTGTCTGTTAATAATAAACAAGCAGAAGTCCATGATGACTTTCTCCTCTTTGGCGGTTAGAACGAACTGCTCCTAAAACATTTAGATTTTTAAACTATAAATGGCCTTCGCCACCTAACGCGCTCAGTGTACTGCACCAGGGGCGCTAAAGTTTGTACCCAACTCCGTACTCGAAGTTCCTTCAAGAATAATGCGACAAATGTTTAACAGTCCGAAATAATTTTTGAGCTACTGGGTTTTCATTGTACCAGAACACTACTTGGTCAGCTTTTCACGAAGCTTGATGATGTAGGCAGTATTGAAGAAATTATGAGTTCCTGGAGTAAACGTATATTTTTGTTGATATATGTAGCAATTCAAATCCAGTGTTCGAAAACGAGTTCCCGTACTTGAGTCTTTAGTCTCTTGTCATTTAGTGTACACAGGTTAGCGTTTGCTTGTTTTTGGTACGAACCTTGGGAATTGTTAGGAGCTTTTCCATGCCAGCTCCAGTGACGATGATGACCACTATATCTACATTGTGCTTGCCACCAGCAATGTCTTGAAGTGGATCTTGCGCGAGAAATTAGGCCTGGTCACTCGCAGTCACTGCTGCACGAAGTAATGACATCTTTATTACTGGGTGACCTAGAGTTTGAGCTGCCGCTCCTAAAACGAATAATATTTTACCGTTGGAAGTGTTGACGCGGTCCAGAGTAGAAATCATATCCTCACTGCGGACCTTCTTTTTCTTTTTGATCGATGTGCTGTTGCAAGAACTATATTAATGCATTTGGAACTCATCATCAGATGAGGATGGGCGGAGCCATAACTAACACAAATCACAACATTCTATAATCCAGAACTGAAGGGTTCACTCCTTACCTCTTAATTTGGGAGTCTCCTCAATTTGGCCTTAATTTCCCCTTCTCGTATTCTGTTTTTTTCTTCGTAGGGCGCATATTGAAACTTGTCATGTTACAGCACATAGTGTCTTCTCTCTGCATTGACAGGAATATTTTGTCCTCTTCATTTATCATCGTCTGCAGGGTATCTTTAAATGAAATATAAAACCTGACGAAGCAATAAATTTGCGAAACAATTGTAGTGAATAAACACAAAAACTTTGAAAATCAAGAAGTTTTTCTTTTTAATTTTTAAAAATAAGTAAAGTAATATGGATTTTCAACACATAAATGCCTCAACAATCAACGAAAAAAAAAAAAGACATTTGCAATCGTTCTAATATTTTTTTCTCTCGGCGCGTTAACCTTTAACGCGCTTTACCTGTACAATGATTGTTGAACTATCAACAGTACTAAACATCGCGTATTTGTTCACACTTAAAAGCATCTAGGCTCGAGAATCTTACCGCTTGTATATAAACCTGACTAATCAGTCATTTATAGCCGCAAATTTTAAATTTAGCCCTGGATGCCAAATTTGCTTACAGCAGCACTTAGTTGCATTATTTAATTTTCTAAAACAAAAAATCCATACGTCAATATTCTACAATATTCCTAAGTGTACGAAAATCTCAAACTAACTTCGCAAAACCTCACGTCCAGAAATGCTACTCAAAAATTTAGCTACTAAAATTATTTTTTGCCTTATAAATAATTTAATCATATGTACTGAAAGATGCATCCATAAATCGTGATTAATATTACACGAGATCGTTAAACCCACACAAGTACGAATAAGTATGTAATACAATTATCAAACGATATAAACATTTAACTTGACATGAAATCTTAATTACCACATAAACTTCACCGGAATCATCCGAGCATTTCCACATACAAAATGCAAATTGTGTGCGGAGTCGAAATAAGGCCAGGGTGCGGCGCGCACACAATGAAAGGAAGGTAATACCGCTCGTGTGAGTGTATACATGTGCGGGCTGGCGGGGTAAGCGGAGGGATGATTTCTAATGAAAAAGCGATTTTGCGAAATGTGTGGTTGAATAGTTCTGACACGAAGAAGGGCGCCGGGTTTTGTCTGTGCGCTCATTCATGCCGGCAATAATTAAATTCCTGTTCGGGGAGTTCGGTCCTGAAATATTGTTCGCGGGGAGTGATTCGTTATCGCGCGTTCGAAATTAACTCTCGTCGGCAACTCGGTCGACCCACAAAACTACACACACATACACACAAATACATTTGCATGCATGCAGAGTAGTAAAACTATTTATAGAGAAGTTTCAAAAGTGAAATCAAGTCTCTGTGTCTAATGATTCGGTTTATTTCTTCATTTTACTTTTGCATATTTTTTTTCTGTGGTCCAAATTGACTTCGTAAAATATATTAGTTTATTTTTTAGTTATTTAATAAAATGATCAACCACTATTCGTCTAGCGTATGGATAACTGGTGATGGCCATTTTGCTCTTTCAGACTTCGTCAGACTAATGTAACGTCTTGGTGAAGGTAGCTGAACGGATGCTGTGTTGTGATTAATTAAAACAAATAACCTGCATAAATGTAACCCCTCTTTTGTAATTTGTTCCATTTGATAATTACCAAACATCGAAAATGAATTTATGTATATATTTGTGTAATATAATATATATACATACAATAAATATTTTGTAGTAAAAACATAGTAAGTGTTTTATTCACTGATTATGAATTACCACATAGTTACGGTCGCAACCATCATTATGATTAAATAAATTAAACAAAATAAAACAAAGATGATCGACTCATTTGCAGTTATTTAAATTACAATGAAATTAAATAAGCTGTACTGATGAGCGATGAATCCCGAAACAAGTGTCTACAGATAGCCTTGTAATTATTATTTATGCTTTCCTTTCATTAAATATTTTAAACTCCAACCGTTGCAGTGCACAGTAGTACTAGTATTCAACAAACAACTATATATTGAGTAATCCAATGTCCAGCGGGGTATATGCTAGGGAAGTAGTTGTTTTTGCAGTTGGAAAATGGGATTGATAGAAATTTATTGATCATTGAAAGAAATTTCCTTATTTAATTTCATTGTAACCTGATATTATTCATATAATTGGAAAGATAGCATAAAGATGGTGCTTTGTGTCTACTGAACAATAAGTTCAGAAATAGTCGGCGAGTTACGTCAAGATGGTTTGATTAAATACAATTTTCATTGGTTGTTTATTTGTACCATATGTACATTTCGATCACAAAGTTATTATTATTAATGGATATAAATGACAAAATATAGCAAAAATAAAATGAGTAGAAATGTGTATTACAGTCGCAGTGGATTTGGTAAGAAGATTTGTGAAAACGCGCTACTTTTAAAAAATAGTTTATTGTTACACCTATCAAAATACTATCGTCACTAACTTAAAACTACGTTTACATGTTTTATATTATTGGTTATTCCTGATTAATTAAATGTAAACGCTGATTAATAACTAAAATATATGTTAAGCATTTACACAGCTTAACATATATTGCGACAATCGCTGACGTGTTATCTGGGCGTCTATATGCGACTCATATGACGTTAACACATAACTTCTCCCCTTTTAAATGGGAAGATTGAGCTGGAGAGATTATCGCGACTTGGCTGTTCTCTTGAGACTTGGACTGTGTTCTTTGCTTGAGGACACTGTAGGCTTTGTAGGTAGAAAATGCCATGGTTGCAGTTGCTATGATGGATAGGATTATCATATCCATCATAGGAACTGCAACCATAGCATTTTCTGTCTACAAAACCTACAGTATCCTGAAACAAAGAAGAACACAGTCCAAGGACAACAGGGTGGTCTCCTGGAGTTTTATTTCCTCTTCTTGTGGGATTACATGTACATTTTTATTTATTTGCTTAAATCTTGTATATCTCCTAAGTTTAGTGGAATTGTTATGATACTTGGTCCACTAACCTTTGGGTAATGTTTCTTCTTGTAGTTTTCTAATAGTTGGATGCCTTCTTGTTTTGGGATTATGACGGTGCGGCTTGGAGATAATTATATCATAATTGTTTCCTCTATGAATGTTGGTGTTAATATACATTTGTCGTGGTCTTACTTCTGGAAGTAATAATAGTAGCTTGCCATTCCTGGTTTCGTTGTCTTCTAGCTTTGGACATTCGGATGTTTTGTGGAGGTTCTCGGCTTTATTTAGTGCCGGGTAAGGGTAATTTGGATTGATGGTGATATTTTATTAGATATAATTCTTACAGATGATAATCGTAAGGTTTGAAATGGATAGTAAAAATAATTTTGTCGTTGGAAACGGTTATTTGCTAGTTGATAATACGTCCTAGTATCCTTCAATTTAATTATTTGTGTGGCATTATAGTAATTCGGAAGTAACCTTAAAATTATTGATAGATCGGTGTGATTGATTACAACGCTATGTAATGTGTTCAATTTAACAAACATGATTGCGTTTTCTATGTTATCTAAGATTGTTATTAAGAATTTATTATTGTTATTAAAAGTTATTTCAGTAATGCTTTTAATATTAAATATTCATCGAATGAGAATATTGGAATTGAACGTAACAACTGTAGCCTAATAATTTTGATTGCTGTATTCTTTAGCTTAATATCGAGAATCGATATGCGTTTTTAATTGAAGTCCGAAGTGGTTCAGGTAAAAAGAGAAAAAAGAGGAAACAATCAACCTGATTGGGACAACAAATAAATGAGAATATCTTTCGGGATAGGAGTTTAGTGAAGTTATTTATAATTTGTTTATTTAATGTAATTTACTGGAAAGAATTTATAACAGTAAAAATTCGGTTAAGAATTTCGTTACCTTTTGTAATTTATTATATGCAATTTTGTCAACATTTGTTCATTTTATTCAATTTGTAAATTCACTAAGTCAGAGAAGCGCGCGCGTTTTTTGTTCTTGTGCACCTGTATGCGTACCAGTGATGGTTGGAGGGGTGGTTCGCGCAAAACATCCTCAACGTTTTCTGATTAGATTACGATTTTTCTAACCGTCAACGTGAATCCTCTTTTCCACAAATTAAATAAATCGAGTTTGATATTTAATTTACGATTTGTATATCGGATTTAAGTGGAAAATACATTCTTTACATTGTGTTATTTGTTTGTGTGATAACAACTACACATTTCACTTCGGTGGATTATTAAAATCAACTTAGAAATCAATCGATTCCATTGTAATCGAGGAATCCGACATTTTGAAGTCTTGGTGGAAATCTCTACTTGGATACAATCCAAGTAACCTAATAAAATCGTACACAATCAGAGGTATGTTCTGTTATTATCACCTTTGTCGTATTCATTTTGGAAAGGTAATTTCTTTTTTTTTTTTGAAAATTTGTTAATTGACTTTGTTTAAAAAAATACGTCAATTCCAATTAATTGAAATCGGTTATTATTATTTTTTTTTTACTTATTTTTGATACCAATGTTGGTTTCAAAATAATATAATTCTACCTCCTTATCGAGTTGGAGAAGAGTTCTGAGTTGGAGAGGGTTCCGAGTTGGTCGTTGTTCCAAAGGTTGGAGAGGGAAACTGATCGGACTTATTTGGAGAAGAGTCAGCAGTAGCTTCCGGTGGAAACACAGGGAAATGTCAATCTCAGATAAGCCTAAATAATTGTTTTTTTTTGTTTATATATATACAGGGTGGCGCAAGATTACGATGAAGTCCAATATCTCAGTTATAAAGAAATATACAAAAAATGTTACTTACATTATTAGTAGCTACTGTCAAAATTCACATTTTAAAATTAGTTTCATATATACAAGGTGTCCAATAATCACGTAACGTATCAAACATATGTTTTTTTTAAATGGAATGATATATTTTTTATGAAGATTTTCGATTCTACGTTTAAAAATAATCATTTTTTATATAAGATTTAATAGGTCAATTTTTCATAGTTTAAAAGTTATAAACAAATGAATGTTGAAATCGATAGATGTTTACAGCCTAATATTTCAATAATGAAAAATGAAATAAACATTCTGTCAACGCCATATAAATTCAAAAATACTTAATAATAAAAGAAATACTCTTTTTTTCTCTCAAAACAAATTTTTATATACAAGGTGAAGCAATACGCAAAATGATTTTTTTCTCTTACTTAAATGGGACACCCTATATTTTTTATGCTATTTTAATAGAAAATTAATCACTCTTCATTTTTTATATAACATATTAAATAGCTACCGTTTACCGTTTTTCAGATATTTAATCTCAAATACAAATTTGGTATAGAATTTTTAATCAAAGTAGGCCGTGCCAGAACAACTAATTTATTTAGTTGTGAAAGTTACGCGAACACAAATATAAAATAATTTAGTGAAACGAATAATCAAGTGTATTAATTAAAATACATCATAATTCATACATATTTTTTTACCACGGGATAAATGAGAATTTAATAAAAAAAAGTAAATAAATATTAAGCTATAATTATTTTAATACGCAATAATATTGAAAATACAACAATTTAAATAGGTATGTTCTTGGCTGTGCGCCAGGATCCAGGTACAACGAATCTTCTTATCTCAGGAATGCGTTCTCGGAGTGAGTCATCGATCGTTTTTTTTTTCTTCTTGATTTGCGATAATTGCGCTCTTGTATTTCGATTCAGTCGTCCGAAAATGCGCAGTGTTCACAATTCCGGTTTAATTTTTAACGTTAAAAATTATTAATAATTAAAAACGTGATATATTTTTGTTTATGAACAAGTGGTAATTAGTGAGTGGTGGAGGTGAGTTGGTTTTCGATTCACCAGGAATGGGTTGGAAGTAATTTTTTCTATTAAGGTATGTTAATATTAATAATTTATTTTTAAACAGATTTTACGATTCCTATTATTATCATCAATTTATTCTCCAAAATTGCATTTGATTAAATAATTTGGTATAGAATTTTTAACCAAAGTAGGCCGCGCCAGAACAACTAATTTATTTAGTAACTTTCAACGCTTAATATTGTAATTAGTAAGTAAAGTACATTTTACGTTATATTTTGTAACACTGGTGCAGTTAAACATACTTCTTCAATAAATGATTAATTTAATTGTTAAAAACTAACCACAACTATATTTTTTGGTTATTATTCGAAAAACATTTAAAATATTCCTATATGCTTTTTAAAATTGATTTATTTAAACAATTCATGTTGACTGAAAAACCGAAAATAGATACTAAGTGAAATAATAAAATATTTATATCATTATATTTTGTTAACATTTTTATATATTTATTTCACACATTCACATTTTTTTTTTAATTCAATAGCATTCAAACATTTTACAATTTTTTTCTTAAAAAAATATGTCCTAATAACCATTATAACTCGCTAAATAATCGTTGAGCAACTATTTTCTTTATATTTTGCATGCGCCTTTAAATATCGATTGTCATTTGAATATCCTTTTAGGTTAGGGAGTAAGTATGTTATTAAATACCAGAAAACCTACTTAAATTATTGATTATAAGCGAAACTTATAATTTTGTATTTTGAATTGAAATTTATAAAAAATGGTAACAGATAGGGGTATAGTTTATTATACAAAAATTAAAGAACAATCAATTTTCTATCGAAATAGTGTAAAAAATATAGGGTGTTCCATTTAAGTGAAAAAAGAAAAAAATCATTTTGCGTATTGTTTCACCCTGTACACAACATTTGCTTATGGTAACAAACGATTATTCCTTATATTATTAAGGATTTTTTCAATTAAATTGCGTTAACAGAAAGTTTACATCGTTTTTCATTTTTGAAAAATAAGGCCCCAATCTTTCATTGATTTCAACCTTAAATTGTTTATAACTTTTAAAATATTAAAAACTGACCTAATAAACCTTATGTCAAAAATGATTAATTTTAAGCGTAGAATCTAAAATCGACATAAAAAATATAGCATTCCATTTAAAAAATCATATGTTTGATACATCACGTGATTATTGGACACCCTGTATATATGAAACCAATTTTAAAATGTGAAGTTTTACAGTAGCTACAAATTATGTCAGTAATATCTTTTTGTAAATTTCTAAATAACTGAGATATTGGACTTCATCGGAATCTTGCGCCACCCTGTATATATACATATATGTATATTTGGGTATTTGGAGAGTATCCGTATTTTGTTTAATTATAAAATTTAAAGCAGTGGCGTATCATATTAATTGTACGACTACGTACTTAGAGTGACAGGTGGAATAAAGTGCAAATATAAATCTCTATTTATCGAAGAAACACACCCTTAGCACTAACGGACAGGTATTTAAGTATGTAAATATTATCATTAGTATTAACGAATTAAGTTTATTCTGTTGAGCTCTATAGGACAGGTATTTTTTTTTTATTATGATATTATTTAAATCATTGAGAATCAATTTAATAACTTGAAATTAACTTAAATACTTAATAATTATTTAAAATTAAACCATTAATTGAGATTATTATTTGGGGAATAAATTTGTTGATCATTTTAATTTTTTTTATCTATTTATTTTTTTTTTTTTTTGGGGGGGGGGGGAGGGAATATGTTTTCTTATTTACTGCCTATCCAGTGTTGGTTAATTATTAATTTTGTTGATTTGATTTATGTTCTGTGGTAGTTGTCGTCATTAAATCACGTGGCGCCCATAATAAAATAAAAATCTTATCGAACCACCCCATCTTTCTTGAGCAGGTCGGCCGGCGATTACTAAATACCATCGAAAAGAACTGGTAAGTGCGCCAACGTTACAAATTACCTTGTATTACCTTCAAATTATTTTCTAATTTTTATATACTCTATTCCTAATGACTTCCATCTTCGTCATCGAGAGTGCCAAATATCCACTTACTCGTTCATTAGTCCTCTTTTTGTATATTCTGATAAAAATAGAGAACATCAGACATGTTCTATATTTTTTCAGATGCATCTTTAACGATATAGGGCGCGTAATCAATTAATTCTGAGAGAGGTAGAAAATTCACAGAGGAGTTATTTTTAAATGATGAATTTTAAAGGGATTGGTTGTTTAATTGAGGAGAGCTGGCCTTCTAGAGTACGCAGGGATAAATAAATCAGACCCTGTATTTCTGTATTTGTATTAAATTAATTCGTTGTTTCTGTTAATTAGTTCTTTAATTAAATAAATGTAATTTATTCACTTCCCATCATTTTTAAAGCACAGTTCTTGACAAAAACAACATTTTTAATGTATGCATTAAACATTAAAAATGCTATAGGCAGTGATGTTTTTGTAGTAATAATAGCGAAAACAGTTTGCTTAAACTTTTTGAGCTACCAAACGGAAACCTATGTTCGAAAACGTATGATTCTAATAAGTCTGCGTTTTGACATGACAAACAAAATAGTAAACTTTTCTTTCTCAAGAATGCGTTAATCAGAAAAGTATATAAAAGTAGAAAATATTAGGGATAAAGTGAAAAAGTCAACAGGAATAACATCAAAATTCTCATGCAAGTTGGGTGCAAAAATAAGTAAGTATAAAAATATAATTGAATCTAAAATATGATGTTTTAAATATTTCTTACATTAATTTGCTTTCACACAAACAGTTCAGCTCGTGTAAACAACTTGCTCTTTCACTTTATTCCTCTGAGTGTGTCGTAATTTATTTTTTGGCTGCAGTTTTCTGTACATCTTTATATCCATCCGTATTCCTCTTCGCTGTATCTGTATAAGTTACAATTACAAAAGAGACGGTGCTTTTGTGCTGTTCGGTGGAACAAGGGAGGGAAAGGAAAAGGGAGGCGCAATATCGCGTGCACTTTTACGGCTGTGAATTTATGCGAGTGGCGATGCTGAAAACGCGATTGTGTGCGCTGAAGACGTTACGTGCTTATATAGTGGCACATTTTCTGTAAATAAATACCGATTATTCTTAACATTGGGCGTTGAAATACTCACACACAGACATTCACGGTTCATATTTCTACATAATTACATTATAAATGTATCAGATTGCATTACGTTTCACACTCGCGTTTATTACCGCACTTTTATACGTTACTTCAACTCACATTTACACGACGTTTATTATATTTTATTTGTTGGTTTTACTTTTTATATAAATTAAGTAATTCGTGTAGTGAGATTATCAATTAATTATTACATATACGAGGGTCGATTTAAAAGTACCCAACCTAATTAAATAAAAGAAATAACTGAAAAAGATATATTTTAATTTCTACTTATTAATTCATAAATTTCGAAATACAAAAACACGTTTTTAATATTATTATTCATCTAAGAGAAGAAACAAAATTATTTTTACCCATTGCTATTGCAATATATTTTAGCTGAAATGAGTCGATAAAATACAAAATACTGTTGGATTGCGTATTATCACATGTGTAAATCTTTTTCTGGCATAAAGTTATAAAGACTAACGAAAATTAAATTGCTTCTTGACATTAGTAGGAAATTTCCAAATTTAACTGGCAGTGGAGATTTTTAACAGATTTTGTAGGGAGGAGTGATAATTATGATTAAGAACTAGCGGACGAAGATTATGTTTAACTGAATCAATAGTTAATTTAAAATTACAAAAAAATAATACCCCTTTAGTCACCCGTTACACTTATAAATATTGTGAAGTTTATTTAAAATTGAGATATTCATTGAACCTTTAAATCCCGAAACACGTGTCTATATATGGCCTTGTAATACGTATTTTTTATTTTTGTTCTTTGCATTAAATATTCTCGATATTTTTATCGAGAGAATGCAAATAATTGTTGAATTATGCAATATTGCTATGCAAAAGCAGGTGTCCATTATGTAATTCAATGTCTGGCGGGGTGCAGGCCTGAGAAGTAGTTGATTTAGTGCACATGTGCTCTACTTATGTAAGGTAAATCAAAATATCACAGTAACTAAAGAGGGAACAATTTATTAAATATTTTCAAATTCTTTTTTTATTTAATTTACATAATTATGGTTTAATATGAGATGAATTACGAGATAAAATTTGGGATAACTTGTTATTTATGCTTTTCATTATCGGATGGGTTGAGTGATTGATTAAATTTTCTTAATATCAGAAATACTTTCTATTAATTTTAATACGAATTCCTCCGTCCGTCACTTTTCCCTTATTTTTTCCATTCTTTCTTTTTTGATAAATAAGTAAATATCCGAGGAAAGATGAAACGGAAACTTTTCCACTTTTGTGAATTAATGAGCTCGAACAAGGCGGTGGAAGAGAAGGAGGAGGGGGGCGGAGAAGTTTTTCACCTGAAATATTAAATTTCGTTGATTAAGATTTAACACGCCGGTGCCTAAATTTCAAGAGGGGGGTTTCAATTTTCTTTTAATCGCCATTAAAACGGTGTTCTTTCGCATTATTTTTTAAAGGGATATATTTTTTTTTCGAAGATGCGACTTGATTTAATTCAATGCGAGGAGGTATTGAAGTTAATCTAATTACGGTATTAAGTAATAAAGCTTAATGTTGGTGCACTTTTTCTAATTGGAGAGTTGAACGTTTTTATTAAACAATTTTATTAAAAAAATAAACATATTTTTATCAAATAAATAAATAAACATAAATTAAATAAAAAGAATATGAAAATAATTAATAAATGGTAAATTTTCGTTAAAAAAAAATGTTGCATTGTGCAATATGTTATCGTTATGCAACAGAAAATGTCCATTGTTGAAACATTTGTTTTAAAGTACTTATATAACATATGTCAGAAAGAGAAAATAATTTATTAATTATTTTCATATTTTTTTTTAATTAAATTAATTAAAATAACTGTGACCAAGAGTATGAATCCTTTTTCTATAAATGAACATATTTTTATAGCTAAGGCTTTTAATTTGTGAAACTCTATTTTAACTTAATATATTTCTTGCTTCTAAGTTTCATAGATTCATTTTACAATTTTTAATATACAAGGTGGACAGGAAATGGTATGACAATCTTTAAAATATTTCTTATACAAGATGGTTAGTAACTCTACACGATTGATTGAAATTTCACAAATGTGTATTTTATTCTAAGTTTTATTGATCTTATCTAAAGAATAATGCGAATTTCCAGACACACGTTTAATATTTCAATGAATCATTATGAAGAATTTATTTTTTTAATTAAATTTTCTACTACAAAGTAACAGGTTCATACTATCTGGAGATTATCATACCTTTTCTGACCATCTTGCACAAGAAATATATAATGGTTATTTTAATGCAATATAAATTCTTCATTTCTTCACTTTTATTACCTTATATTGTATGTAGTAAAAATGAATTCATTTATTTTCCAATAGATGGCTTTAGTTATCTGGATTTTGTGTTGTATAAATCTGATCGGGTTCTACTAAATGGAGCAAAACTATCGAATTTCTTTAATTATCCATCAAAAAAAAACTATGAACAAAGTAATAGATTTATTTATTATGATTAATATCGGCCACAATACAAGATAGGTTCAGCCGCCTTCATCGAGGCATTGCACATGAAACACGCTAATCTGAAGAGGTTCGAAAAATCGAAATGGCCATCACTTACTCATAGGCTAGATGGATGGTGGATGAATAGTTTATAATATGAACAAATTATTAATTAATCTTCTTTATTTAATGAAACGTTCAGCCATCATTCGTCTAGCGGTGAATTAATCTTCTTTATGTTGGTTGTTGGTTGTGGAGACTTGAATTATTTAAATAAAAATAGATATCCTTTATCCTACTTATTTTATATTAAACTAAATATATTTCGGAAACTGTTTCCATCTTCAGTAGTGAAGTTTAAATAAATAATACGTTGTTATAGCATTTTCAATGCAATAGTGATAATTTTAAAA
Source organism: Philonthus spinipes (assembly GCA_963082785.1). NCBI lineage: Eukaryota > Metazoa > Arthropoda > Insecta > Coleoptera > Staphylinidae > Philonthus > Philonthus spinipes. Next base: position 14,367,244 of record OY720309.1, on the reverse strand, counting down.
TATTTAAAAAATAATGTTGTCTATAAACTAATATAAATACAATTATAAAAAAATGCTAAAATTTATGAAGTAATAATATCTAAAAGGGGTTTATTTAAGCAACTAGTATCAAAATTTAAATGATTATCAATGTATTTTTTCATTTCAATAGACTCCAACATGTTTAATTGTGATTTACGTGAAAATTTAAGAAGGTTAACATTTCCAATAGAAAATTTATGTCCTGTATTTATTAAATGAAAAGCTACAGCAGATTTTTCAGAACTAAAGTTTCCAATAAGGTAAGTATGTTCTTTAAATCTAGTTAAACAAATTTTGCTAAATTTTGTTAAATAACAAGAATTTTTTAAGGATTGTTTTTCAAAAAGGTGTTACCTAATAACATTTTTAATTTTGTCTTTGAATATGGTGCAGGTATTAAATTAAATTGTTTAACAATATTATTTTATTTGAAATTTAGACATTGATTATATACATTTTTTGCATAATTTTTATTCGAATTTTGTTCATAAATTGGTGTTAAAGTTGCTATATAATTATTAAATTAATTTCTGATTTTCTATTTTCTTCGGTAATTGGATAAAAAATGGCTCAATAAATCATTGAATTAAATGCTGTCAATTTATGCTTATAATGTGTGTTAGAATCTGAAATAATATAATTAAAAGTATGGGTTGGTTTTCTATATATATTAAATTATAATTTTGAATAATTTCTAATAATTAAAATTGATATTCTTATTAATATTATTAATTTCTTGAATAAATTGTTCAATTTTAAAATACTCATTAATTATAGCGAAAATACTGTCCACGTAGCTGTACCATATTCTTGGCAAATTAACTATTTTTGAGTTCGCAAAATTTTCTAAATTGTCCATAAATACATTTTCCGAAAAAGGAGACAAAGGATTTCCCATTGCTGTTCCGAATGTTTGTTTAAAAAAACGCCATTAAATTCAAAAGTCTTACATTCAATAACTAATTTAGTCAAATATACGTACATTTTGATTTTATTTTCAGGTAAAAAAATTTCTTTTAATATTTTTAAATACTAAAGTTTCATCAATTGGTATACTTGGAAATAGTGATTGAACGTCAAAAGAAATAATCTTTTCTTGAGAATTTAAAGTGACTTTTGAAAGTTTATTAATTAAATCGAAAGAATTTTTAATTGAATAAAATCATTTGTAATTCTTTAACTAAGAATTTAGCAATTTTCTATGTTGGTGAATTAATATTCGAAACTATTGGCCTGATTAATGAATCTATCATTAATTTTAGCATAGTACAATTTCATCGGATTCTTCTTTTGTTCTAAATATGGTCCATTTTTTAACATATCTTCAATTTGTTTAAAATAGACCGATTTGTCCAGTATCACGATGGAATTTCCTTTATCCTTAAAGCGGATAAAGGAAATTCCATCGTGATACTGGACAAATCGTAACACATTTTTTTCCTTTAGATTTCTTATTAATTTGGTCTCCTCTTCAATTCGCTTGTTTTTCTTTTCTTTGTAAACATTTTTTAGTTATTAACGGATTTTAATATATATATTTTCTGTAATTTTTTTAAATTGGGAGAATGCGCATTAGTGCAAACTGATGGAAATCCATGGATAGCCAAATTTGTTTTCAAGATCCCTTATATTCTTTCTATGCTGTGTATATCTTGTGTTACTTAAATTGTGTCCCATCATTTTATATAGCTTCGTCGAATAATTCAAAATATATATATAACATTTATTGTCTTGTTACTTTTTGTAAAATATTTCATGCGCGTTCAATCTTTACTTTGGATTTTTTTCGTTGATTATATCTAATAAATAAATAAAAATGGTGTAGTTACCTACAACTGTGGGCTATCTACAAATGTCTGTATTAGTCTTCAGTTAATTACGGAATGTATTTTCATCCTATTGTTTTTACTGTTTATATTTGTAAATTCTTATATTAATTTATCAAAATTTCCTTTGTAATTAGACTATGTCTGTTGAGGAAATAAATATTATTATTATTATTATTTCTTTAACGTTGTTCTTAAATGTAGTCGATTCTGTACTATCTAATTTATTGGAAGCTATCTCTAAATCATTAATTATTTCTTCCATTGGGTTCCTTTTTGGTAAAATTAAATATTTGGGACCTTTCTTTAATAAATCTATTTCCTGTGAATTGAATATATTACTGGCAAATTTATTTATGAACAATTTAGAAAATTTTGCGAAATCAAAAATAGTTAATTTACCGAGAATATGGTAAAGCGAAATTTTCGCTTTAATTAACGAGAATTTTAAAATTGCAAAATTAATTCAAGAAATTATTAATATTAATAAGAATATCACTTTTAAGTACGAACTTGAAATTCATGGAAAATTACCCTTTTTATATCTTTTAATTGTTAGAAATTATTTAAAATTATAATTTAATATATATAGAAAACCAACCCATACTTTTAATTATATTAATTCAGATTCTAACACACTTTATAAGCATAGATTGGCAGTATTTAATTCAGTGATTTATCGAACCATTTTTTATCCATTTACCGAAGAAAATAGAAAATCAGAAATTAATTTAATATACAATATAGCAAAGAAATTTAATTTTGAATCAAAAATAATCACAAAATAATTTAAAATTCAATAACAAATTTTTAATCAAAAATACGACAACTTTAAAATTAATTTATAAACAAAATTCAAACAAAAATTATGCAAAAATGTATATAATCAGTGTCTACATTTCAAATTAAAAAATATTTTTAAAAAAGTCAATTTAATACCTGCACCAAACACAAAATTAAAAATATTATTAGGTAACACATATTTGAAAAATAATCCAGTAGAAAATTCTGATATTTAGGGAATAAATTGCTAAAAATGTAGCAATTGTACAAAATTATACATAGGCCAAACCACTAGAAGTATTTTAACTATATTTAAAGAACATACTTACCTTATTAGAAACTTTAATTCTGAAAAATCTGCTGTAGCTTTTCATTCAATAAATACTGCGCGATTGAAAATGTTAACCTTCTTATATTTGAGTTTATTGTCTATTGAAATGAAAAAAAAACTCATTGATAATCTCTTAAATTTTGATACTAGTTGCTTAAATAACCCCCCTTTAGATCTTATTACTTCATTAATTTTAGCACTTTTTTATAATTTTATTTATATTAGTTTATAGACAATATGATTTTTTAAATATTTTAATATTATCACAATTGTATTGAAAATACTATAACAACGTATTATTTATTTAAACTTCACTACTGAAGATGGAAACATAGTTTCCGAAATATATTTAGTTTAATAAAAAAATAAGTAGGAGAAAGAACATCTCTTTTCATTTAAATAACGTATTAATTGATTGCATTTCTTTTTTAAAAATTATTCATTTCACTTTAGGAGTAACATGTTTTACAAAAGGAATTAATAAATTATTCAGATCCCCTACTAATTTATGTTATTTTTTTTCTCTGTGTTTCACAATAAAATTCCACTTTAAATCTCATCGAAACACAAACGTGAGTCAGTAATTAACGTGCACATAAATAGATTTTGAACGGAAATGTTTGCTTATTTGCGATACGAATCACAGCGGGATTAATTAATGTCCGACTCCCGGCGCATTCACCGAAATTAATCAAAGCCGTCTGTTTATGGTTTCCGTGTGTTGTTTGCGAAATGTTCGAATGATGCACATACACGTACACACATAAATACACGCATATAGAAAATATACTAAATGCGTGTCTTATTTCGTTTTTTAATTGTCATTCGATTAAAATACGTGTTGTTAATAAATAGAAACATATATGCAGGGTGTCCTTTTTTCGTGCAAATGCATGGGGATTTCGATCATTTGGGGATTTCGAGAGTTAGAGAGTTGGTTAAATTAGGGCAAATATGTGAAATTTGGAGCCCAACAATAATCAGAAATGAAAAAACGCCTTTCAATAATAGAGAACTCAAAAACTAATTTATCTCCATTTTTTTTTTAAATCAGGCTCCTATTGTGGATAAATTTGAAGGACAACAAACATCATTGTTTCTTCTCTTCCTGAGCACAAAGGGAATACCGAAGAGATAAAGAAAACGGATACTGAACCCCTTAAAATTATCTTAGAGCCTTCAATCTTATTTGAGCCTAAGTTGGCCATCCGTCTTGAAAAAGAGTCTAGCAAACCTAGGCTACTTAAAGTGTGTTTAGTGAATCATCATTGAGCCATTCAATTATTTAAAGTTATGCCTAGTTTTAACACTGGTAAAGTCAAGTTTTATGAAGATCGTACAATTAATAAAATCTTTGATTAATTGTACGATCTTACGATCGAGCTTACTTTACATATTAATTAATTATTAAATATAGAAATATAGTTCCTAGTATCGTCAGCACGTGGTCATCATGATTTACAATCAATAAGGGTCAAATAAAAAATTAGTCATTTACTTTCGGAACTTCGGAGGCCTTAAATAAAAAAAATCGTGATTTCCATCTAAAGGTTGGCTGTTGTGTATGACGTCATAATACTTATTAATTAAAACGTGGTTCGATGATTCCGTGATGAATTCTGAACTCAATCTACAGTAATATATTATTCATAGACAACTTGTGTTGCCCATTTGAATAATATTTCTAGTAAAGCTTGTAATAGGTCGTACCGGATATGTACCTAATTTTAAATTTGCGTTATTGTTTCTTGTTTGTTTTTGTATTCGATTGGGTGGTCCGTGCAGAAGGAAAGCGTTGCCGGTATGGCGCCAAGCCCTAAGTAGGTACGCGCGTGTAATCAAGGGGGATCGCAGATGTTTAGTCTACGGGCGATAAGAGGGAATTTCGGGAAAATTGTACGTGACGATCGCACAAAAATTTCGGGTTTATTTGTCGATTTTGAAATAAAAGACGTGCGGTTTTAGAATAAGTTTTTACTACTAGATCATTTAAAATGGGGATAGTATGCATGAATTATAGTCGTTCACACATATAGGGCTATCTTAATAAAATCTTTACAGTATAGTAGAATATCCCTTGGTATATGTTACGGATTTAAATTGATTAATGGGCATGTCATTTGTTGTTTAAACTTGGATCGAATCTTGCGTGGTACTCATAGTTCTATTTCTCATATTATGCGGTATTGCAATGTTCTTATGTTGAATCCTAATTTTTATATATTCCTTAAATCTCACAATTTATGTAAACGCCATTTATCGTTTATTAATCTGGATTTTGTTAAGGTTGCGGATTAGTGGAAAGAGATGGCTATATAGTAAAATGGAAATAATCGTTTGAAAATAGAGCTATTCATAATATGAATGTGTATTTACATTTTTTATCTACCAAGTATAAAGTATCAGTCTAAATAAAAAATAAATCGTTATTTTTAGTGTATTACGTCAATTTAGTAGTTTAAGTTAGAAAAGAAAATTGTAAGATATAATGATATTAATAGGTCATGTTTGCTAAGTTATTTGAATGCAGAATTTAGTGAAATCCTTTAAATTTTCATTGCACAAGTTTTTATTAGCAAAAATTTAATTTAAAATTTGCTATAAATTTGATCAATTTTCATTGTTTTCCATAATTATTTTTCACAGAAATTAAACATTAAAATAATTTTTAATTTATCTGATGAAATTCCTGCTTATTTTAGGATTACTTTAATGTATAATACAATATTGTTCATTGATCACAACAACAATCTAACTCAAATTAGTGATTGCCCATATTTGTATAGCTATCTCTTTCTTCTAAACCGCACCCTTAATTAGTAATTTTTATTTTTAAACTTATAGATAGATAGATGCATACTTAATTGTGCAAAAAGTTTACAATTTGTAAACATTGCAAATGTTAAAAATTGAATTAAATAAAATAATTATAAAATAGATCTGAACCTATGAACACATACATACACATAATAGAGTAAAACCATACATGTTCTGGCGACTTATCGTAGAATGCGAGTAAATGACGTTTTACAGAAATTAAATTATTTCTCGTATTGCATGGTCTTGAGAACTGTTATTCTTTAAAAATCCAATATTTTTGTTTATCATGAGCAAAAGTTTATAAATACATGGGATTGTTAAGATTCGTTGTGGCATAAATGTAGGTTTGCAATAATTCCTGAATTTCAGATTAAACGTGAGTCTAATAATACGTTTCTGTGCAAAAAAAAAATCGTGCAATATTTGAACTATTGCCCCAACACGCAATGTTATAGCATAGATGAGAGTATATAATGACATGATAAATTGTTCGTAGGTTTTTTGTGTTTAGTACATTTTTTACACTGGACAGTAGATAATACAAGCTATTGATTTTTTTAGCGACACACTATATGTGATTATCCCATGTTAAGTATTTATCAATAAAAAATCCTAAAAACTTTGTATTATGTATGGAAGAAAGAGATAGGTTTTCAAAATGAAATGTTTTTCGTTGAATTTTTGTATATTTTGTGGAGAACTGCCATTGTGTTTTTTTTTTTGTCGAAATTTATGATAAGCCAATTTTTTGTGCACCAGTTGTAAAATTTATTTAATACACAACTTATATTAAATTCCAGTTGTTCATCGTTATTTCCATGAGTAACAATAGTATAATATTCATAAAAACAGTACCGGGTTTAATATTTAGAGGGAGGTCATTCACATAGAGAATAAAATTGGGTGGCCCTAAAACACTATCCTGTGGTGTCCCTCTGATAATTGAAAACAACTGAGATATTCCGGAGTTATAATGAATTCTGTTATAAATGATCTGTTTGAAAGATGCGAAGCGATCCAATTGTTAATAACGCCTTTTAGTCCAATAACTTCTAACTTTATAGATATAAATTCTATATTAATAACATTAAATGCACGTGACAAATCAAAAAATACAGTCATCTTTTTTATTTTGGTCCAGAAGATTGTAAGTATATTTTACCATTTCTGTTGTAGCACTCTCTGTCGACAGCCCGGCTCTAAAACCATGTTGCGCATTGCATAGATTATAATTTGAACTTAAAAAGTATATAATTCGTTGAAATACGGCCTTTTTGTTAATTTTTGAAAATATACATAGAATAGAGATAGGCCTGTAGTTTAATATATCATTTACATTTTTTTATACATAAGAATTATTTTAGCTGATTTTGATTACGATGGAAAGATCCCTTGTATTGATTTATTGACTATTGTAGATATTATAGGAGGCACAATATTCGAGGTTTTCTTAATTAACATAACTGGAATTTTATCAGGGCCGACTGCCTTATTTTTTCAGTTGTTTGATTATAGCATTAATTTCAATAGGTACTATGGTCACTTTATGTCCGAAATGTGCATATGGAATTAAAAATAAAAGTGTGAAGAAAGGTTACTAGTGCTTTTTATCAATCAGGTACTATTGGATTAAAGAACATTGATTTCATGCAAACATTAGATACAGTACAATGTTCGTGTATATTTACTGCATTTTTATTTAAAATATTATGAATGGAATTTACAAAATACTTAACAAATTCGTTTGCGATATTTGTATTGTCTGTGTATATACTTTTTGATAGTGTTTTAGTTACAGAGTTTTGAAGTAACATATCGGAAAAAATGGGAATAAGTTACTATTTTATTTATATCACTAAGAGCTACAATTTGTTTAAGTCGTAGTTTACGAACAGCGTTGAATAAATCGTTGTTTATAGCATCTGTAAATTTGGTAATGACTAGCCGTGTGATATTTCTTATAATACTGACTAAAACTAAATTAGTATGCGACACTGAAGTGATGACTTGTTTTAAAGTTGAACCTAGGATTCTTCCTCCACTTGCATCCTATAGTGACGACGTAATCCATGGTGGTGAATTTTTGTGTCAGTTTCTTTATATCTTCAATCACTTGTAAAAAAAATGCATTTGGTTTAATTATGACTTCTGTTTTAAACTCTGGTAAATTGGACTGCAAATATTTATAAAGATTTCTTCCGGTGCCATCAGGCAGAACTAATAATTTAGTTACATTATAAGATCTTTGAGAATTTGAATAAACGGCGATATTATTATTGTTATTTTCTTTTGTTTGTTTGTCTGCAGTTAAAATAGTATTTTCATTTTCATTGGAAATGGACTAAATTTAAAATTACATTCGATTTTTCTATTTGGGTTATATTATTGGTTATGGTGCCATTATTTTCTTTAGTGTGGGTATTTTTAATCATGGAATTTTTATTTTTTATTTGCTTCTTTAGTTCTGTTAATTTCACACTTAAAAAAATAATTTGATTTTGTAGATTATTTATTTCAATATAATAAATAATCTTGTAGATTATTTATTATATTATTTATTTATTTCAATATAATAAATAATCTTGTAGATTATTTATTATATTGAAATAAATAATCTACAAAATCAAATTATTTTTTTAAGTGTGAAATTAACAGAACTAAAGAAGCAAATAAAAAATAAAATCCAATTATTTTTTTCGAAAATTTTCTTATTATTATCTTTTTGCACAATCTTTTTAACTTTTGTATTCAGTTCAATAAAAGTGGAATTCATGATTGATTTTAATTTTGTTAGAAGTTATTGTAGTTTCTGGAGTTCAGATTTTAAATCAGTTAATTTTAATGTGTTTATCCTTTTAAAGGCCATCGTCGTTTCAACTGATATGCGTTTATTGTTCCTGTTCAATATCGCACAATTGTGTTTTTTTGTCTTATTTATTATAATTAATTTTTAATCAATTTAGAATAATTATTATTATTTTATAAATAATCGCGAAGTTAGTCACAGTTTACGCAGACGCATTGTAATTGCCAATATGTAAATATAGTCTATTATTGTTCAATTATTGCGTTATGAAAACAATTAATCACTACGTTACGTTTTATCTCTGAGTTTCATATTATGTGAGTTAATCGATTTAGTAATATGCATTTGTGCAATTATTCTGAAATACAGGTCGTAGAGCACTTAACCTCACTTATTTATTAAAATCACGTTATTTTCAATACACAGTTTATTAGATTAGATTAATTACTGCACTACTTCTACGCACCATAGTTCAATAATTTATCTCACACTAACCGAATTGTTTGCTCGATATCATCATTAAAAACTCACTTAAAACATTACCACGATGTAAACATAACCAAAATATAACAGCAATATAATTTGAATTATTTTAATAATTTCTTGTTCTTATTTTTTTTTTCACTGTCTATTTTTTTTTTTAGTTTATATTATGTTAATTTTTAGCTACTTCTGTATATTATATATTTCGTACAAAGGAGATTTTCGTTGAATAATAAATAAATAATGATTCTATTAATTACCAAGCAATCAGCAATTAAGGAGAGACATTTTTCAGGCTGTGTAATATTTAAGGAAAAAAGTAGAATTATGGTTGGAGGTGAATGGTGATATATTCAAACACTCACGTTCGTGATATTTTTAGGTCATAAAGATATCTAATTATTTTGTCTGTTATTATTTTACATTAACGAATAACTATATCAAGGTATTGTGATTATTTGTAAAATGTGAAATTGTTTCTAAGGCACATTCTACAACAAAACAAAAGGTTCCAATGTTTCATTTGAAACGCAAAATAAATTGTAAATGTGATATACCGTTGATTTAAAAAAAGTTCTTTCCTCAAATTTTAAAATCCAATAAATATTGCGCCCATAAGAAAAACTGAATTTGGCTAAATTTCAAGACAATTAATTAAGTTATTTTAAATGCACGTACTCTATAAAATTCCTGACTAAAAAGTACCTGTCGAATGTCAAAGATCCAAATTCCCAGGTTTAATATCAGGAGTACAAATAAGTTTCCGCTATTTTACAAAATATCGCCCACCTTCTAGTATGTTGCAATTATCACATGTATAATATCGTAAGTTTGGACATCGAGTAATAACATAACCTTTAAGTATTAGTGACTCTGTATCAGCATAACATAATTTGTTTCGTGCGAAAATTTCAAGTTTTGTGCCGAATAAGTCATTTGCGGGAACTTTTGATTTACTTCTTTAACTTGAAGAAATCTGCAGCTAAGGCGCATCGATTACTTATAGAAACATATTGTGAGACTGCTTTAAGTGAGAAAAGTTGTTATGAGTAGTTTCAAAAGTTTAAAAACGATGCGTTTGACGTGGAAGACAAAGAACGTAGTGGAAGGCCGGAAGTGTACGAAGATATGGAATTGATCAAAGATTCATGCCAAACGCAAAAATAACTTGCACCTACATTGCAAGTGACCAAACAAGCAATTTTATATCATTTAGAATCGTTGGGAATGATTTAAAAAGAAGGAAATTGGGTTACGTATTATCTGAAGCCGCGAGACGTTGAACGCTGATTGTGCACGTGTGAAATGTTGCTTGCCAGGTATTTAAGAAAGGGTGTTTGCATCGTACAGTCACAGGTGATAAAAAATGGATCAACTACGATAAATCTAAGAAGATGAAATTACGTGGACCACCAGGCCAAGCTTCAACATTGACAGCTAAGCCGAATATTCATGGACAAAAACTCATGCTGTGTATTTTGTGGGGTCAGCTTGGTGTCGTGTATTATGAGTTGCTTAAACCGAGAGAAACAATTACTGGAGCTCTCTACCGAACACAATTAATGAGATTGAGCCAAGCACTCAAGGCTGCCTATTACAATTCCAGATACGACAAAATTATTCCCCTACATGACAATGCTCGTCCGCATTTTGCGGCGCCGGTCAAAACCTATTTGGATACACTCAATTGTGAAGTACTCTCCCACCCGCCGTATTCAACAGACATTGCTCCTTCTGATTATCACTTATTCCTGTCGATGACACATGGCCTGTGTAAGCAGTGCTCTACATCAAAAATTGAGTCGATTCGCAGATAGCCACAAAAGATGAAAAGTTCTTCCGACTTGATATCCGAATGCTGCCAGAAAGATGGGAAAAGGTAGTGGCTAGTGATGGACAATACATTGAAAAATGTAATGTACCGTTCTTTCACAATAAATTCCTAGTTTTTGATAGAAAATGGCGGAAACTCATTTGTACTCCTGATACTTTTTGAATAAATGAATAAAAACGAAATATGAAAAATTAAAATATTTTTTTGGCAATATCTCGAAACCAAAAAAAAATGTTTTCTGATTATTTTTGGGCTCAATATTTCACATATTTGACCTAATTTGACCAACTATCTAACTCTTCAAATAACCGAAATCCCCATGTATTTCTACGTCATACGGTCACTCTGTATTCCCTCACATATGGTTAGATATGTGAGGGAATACAGAGTGACCCTTAAAAAAATATTGAAAAACAATATTGGAAAAAATTATAGCTACTAAATTTATTTTAGATATTAAATGATGTTGAATGATGCTTAATTATATAGGTTATTGCGGAATTTTGGCAAACTATAGGGAAAGTTGTTGGAGATGGTGAGTAATGGGGTCGATGTTTGTTTGTTGGTATAGGCGTGTATTAGGAGTATTATAAAGGGAATTATTTGGGTATCGGATCTTCGTGAGTACTCTTAGAGCTGATCGCTCCGCAAATTCCAAACCATACAAAACAGAGGGGCGTGTATTACAATAAAGAATGGAAGCATATTCGAGCAGAGGATTATTTTCTATTTTTAACTTACGTTATGTAAATCAGTGTTGTAGTACGTAATAGAGAATAATTAAATAGTTTAAACAATAAACATTTGAAAAAAATATTTTTAATAAATAATGTTCTTTTTTCTATTACTTTTTTTAAAGTAACGTAAGTTAAAAAGTCGTAATAGCAATAGGGAAAATTGAATGCATACTCTTTTCTATTATTATTCAAATAATTATTTAATTTTTATTTATTTGCAATTTTTATAATCATTATTTGAAACTGGAAATGAAATGTGTATAGATTAAATTCCAGGAATTTTGTAAAAATATATTCAGTATATTCTTAAAATTGTATAAAATTCAATATTGAAAACGTATATATCTTTCTCCTTTTTTTTATTAAATTCGATACGAATAAACATTACGTTCAAGAATTGAAATTGGATTTCTCTCGCTAAGTGACACACGCGCCGTTCGAAAATAAATCAATTTCCTTCTTCCCCCCTTCGCCAATTTTTTTACACATGTACAAATTTCCCCGCCTCCTTTCCTCGCGCTTGCTTTTCCAACAGCTGCACGCGGATGAATAAATTGTGAAAAATTGGCAAAAATGAAATATACGCGACGTTTCACAGGCGGCGGGGTTTAAGTTCGGCGATAAATTCACAAATTCCGCGAGTGTAACACGGCGTGGCGGAATTTTCACCGGGGAAAAGGACCGTTAATTAAATATAAAATTATTCGTCCGTGTCGCGTTCTCCTCCCTCCGCAGAGCCTGGCGTTTCTTTGCGGGGAATAGAGAGGGAGATCGAACTTAGGTGAAATTGGTGGAATGGGTTTGCAGTATTAAATTCAAATTTAGTAAAATATTTTACTGGAAATTATAAGAATTGCCTTAGTAAAATTTATTTCACCAATTTATTACAATAAATTAAATTAAAAAAATAATTAGGATGTATTTTAATTAGAACATTTGGTTATTCCTTTCACTATTACTTCCAATTACTTTCGACGAGAAGTTATTATCACAGATAAATATATACAAGTATGAAAAAATCGGTCTCACAAAGATGAAACACCTAGTCTTTGTGCCTTAATTAAAATACATAGTAATTACTACATAAAAATGTAAATTAATTAATAACATTACTGTTACCTGTACAGCCAAATTGTCTATGGATAGAAATAGTTCATCAACTATTGATTATCAATTTGATACTTGCGTAAATATACATTTTCAGTACTTTCCATGTTGTGTTTCTGTAAAAAAAAATTGATGGTGGATAATACATAAAAGTAATGAAGGAAGGAAATACTCTCAAGGTTAAAATAATAATATTAAAATATAATAATTATAAAATATAAACGACTTATTGTGCTACCGATCAATTTATCTGTCCCTTGCTCTTTATTTAAACTAAATATATATATATATATATATATATATATATATATATGAAAAATAAAATAAAATTGTACAAAGTGAAATAAATTTACCATACATGTTGTTAGTTCGGCCCAAGCACGGTTGTGAATCGTAATTAATTGACGGGACAAACATATCTTTATGATTTATGTTTTTATATCAGAGTAAATTTAATTCACCTTCCACCAACCTAAAGATTGAATTTCAATTGAATTTTATACTTACTCGAACGGAACACTAATTTTATATATACATTTTTTCTTAATTTTATATACCGATCTTAACTTTTTCTGGATTAACAAATTCGCGACTTTCGTCCCAAGTCCACTCGCCCCAGCGAATCTCCTTTCTCAAAAACCCTTATGTCTGCGATCAAGATTCATTTTCGCCAAAATCCCTATTCCTTAATTCATGTCCGCACCCGTTCATAAATCCCAACCGACTTCCCTATCTTATTTTATTTAATTCCCCATTATACACATTCTTTGTCTCTAGAATCTAAACGTTACCAAATATGGTCATCCGGATCCAGTTCCTCACGCAAGCTTGCATTCTTTTTTCCACTTCATTTTTTGTAGATTAAACAATCTGGAGTGGAAGGCGTACATGACTTTCTGGATTCCTATTTCCTTTATCTATTCATTGTTATTTTCATAAATCTATACGCACGATTTAATTACAACTAAAAGAACTAAATAATATCGGCAGCGTAGTACAAAAACAATTTTTTTTGTTTAATTTTTAGATTTGTTTATAAATATAAATTTTGCACCCACCCCGGCTAGAACTATTACAATTTCGATGGTAGTAGCGAACTAACCCGAATTTTCATTAATCGTTGCGAATTAGTTTTATCTGAGGATCGTGCACTAAATAATGATCAAATTAACAAATTCTTAACTAAAAACGTAATCAGCAAATTGTATAATCGTGCGTTAGTTGCAATTGTATCCCACACTGAATGTAAAACATGGATACAAAATACCGACTTGGTAATTTACGTGATTACGATTGCCTCGAACAAGATTTAATTAATTTTAAACCAAACAAGAATGAAAAAACCTTTAGACTTTACAGAAAGAATCGAATGCGCTCGTAGTAAGTTAAAAAAATAATTCCTTATCTGGTGTATCCCCATCAACCAAATGTTTTTATCTCGAACATTACGATAATACCGCTCTAAAAAAGCATTCGTTCGTAGCCTCAAAGGTCACTTTCAAAATTGAATTTAGATGAATTTAAAACCCAGATATTTTTTTTTTGTAAATGCAGCAATTCAATCCGAGACTGTATAATAATAATACACTAAGACAGAAAACATTCAATGCCCCCATACAACAGTAAAATCAATCGTCGCAAGGACAAGAACATGGGTACTTTAATTTCCCGAGTCAGCCCATTCCAGTTCAACCAAGGCCACAACGATTCCCAACAAAAACACAGGTTTTCGGCCATTTTTCAACATCAATCAATTTCCAATACCCGTGTCAACTAACAGTCATAACTCGAACTGTTCAAAATAAGAAACTGCACAACCAATGACATTAAGCACAAGACATACAATGAGAAATTTATTTCAACCCCGTGCATATCCATATCAAAACCATTTCATAAGCAACGGAGCCCGTAACTGTATTTCTGAACAACTTTATAATTGTCAAATTGACCATGATGATAAATATTACAATTATTATTTCGAAAAGGTAATTCAATTTGATAACGATATTGATAAGGATACAATTAATGGAATTAAGTACGACCATTTTCAAGAAGCCAGCCTAAAAAATTGCCCGAAAGAGTCGAAATAAATAATGAACTGAATCAAAATACAACGTGAGCATTCCCACCTTTGACGAATTCGAATTTAAATTTAAATGTATTGTTATATGACGTTCAGAAATATTTTGATGGACTCATTGAATTTAGAGAGAAACAATTGAAATTGGTAGAAACGAAATATCCTCAATGAATCTCCCAGTTTCAGAAAGCGATGGAGATATTTTCATTTAAAAATAAAAACTTGGAATAGAACTAAACACGTTTGAAATACAATCAATAATTAATTTAAGTTATTCAGAAATTGATGTCTGAAACATAAAAAACAAACCATCTACCCTGGAGCAAATTAAATGAAATTATCGTTATACTAAGTCAATTTAAAAAAAATCAACGTTTTTCATAATGCCGTAATCCAACCATCTCAAACAAACGTAACAGTGCCTACCTCCGGTGAACACTCGATAGTTGATAGACATACACCAGAAAATTCATTCAATATTTTTCATAACAATACATATTAAACGTTCATTAAAGGAACGCAAAGGAAAGAACCGTATTATAAATCCTCAAAAATTATTTAACTCGTAATTAATTAAATTAGTAAAGAACAAATGACTTATGCTATTTGCTTCGAAGAAGAAGATTTAATGACAAAAGTAGTCCATATTATGCAAACTCATTTTAAACCAAACTCACTAAAATTCACCCAATCCATCAAATTATTACTCGCCATTACAGACATTAATGAGTAAAATTTTAAAATTCTCATGAGATGAAAAGCTTTCACGGTGGAATCGACGAAACCGTTGAGAAATTAAATAAATTCTATTATTGGCCAAATATGACCAAAATGGTACAGTATTACATAAATAGATGTGAAATATGCCAAGCTGGCAAATACTGCAGTCACCCTTCTCAAATAAAGTATTCTATTACTCCCAGTTATTCAAAACCTCTACAACTCTACATATATTCATATTTTCTTGTAATTAATTGTTTGAAATATTTGTTTCTTGTTTATAATTTTGTTAAAAATTTATCCTATTATGATTTTTTCTGTTTGGATAATAAAGTTATTATTATTATTTAAATAAATGGTTACCATGCCTCTGATCTCAAGTGGAGAGAGTGCTAAAATTTGTTCACTAGTTGCCTCCTTCATGTCTGGAAGTACACACGATAAGGCACCTCTAGTTGCCTTATCGTGTGTGATCTGAGTGGTTGCAATGAGCCCACTACCACGGGCTTTTGCATGTTACCGAGTAAAGCGTGTGCTGTTATTATTACTATTATAATTATTTAGTTTAGAAGGCACTAAAGCGGGGTAAACCAATTGTAAATAATATGGATGAGATTTGGAATTCTCCTATAACGTCTACACTTATTACCTGATTTTATGATAGCATGAATTTGTATATATACTTAGTTGTTAAAAATGTTTTGTACATTCCTCCCTGAAGATGACCAATGGTCGAAACTAGTTGGAGAAAATATAAATAAGTGAAACAAACCAAGTGTTTTAATTTCAATTAAATCATCCTGAATTAATTCAAAAATGTTTCATCACGGGTTAAGTGAGAAATAAATTAAACATATAATTATTTAGAATTGAAAATAGAAATTTTATAACCACCATTGACGCTTTTTATAAATACTTTTTTGATTCAATAACCAGTGCAAACGTAATCAAAAACATAATCATACATTAGTCATCATGCATTAGATAAGATAAGATTATATAAGATATCTACTTCTCCAACATTCTAATGATCATATATATTACGATATTACATACTAATAATTTTTGCACAAAAAATAAACATTACAAATGAAGAAATGAAAATTGCTTTGATTTCTAAATTAAATTAAATTCGTGAAGATCTAGCGAATTATAAATAATACGCAACAGCACACATTATAACGGAAGTCGCCACAAAAATATTATTTAAAGTCATCAATCGCTGCCAATCATTTACATAATGAAGAAAACAAAAATATTCTTAGCGATCACCAGATATTTCCGAAAGAAGTTAAAGTCACACCAATTACTGGCGGTATAGTTAGGTAATACAAAACTTATTTCATCTAAACATACGTTTCTTCACTAAATAAACCAAATCTTCACAAATTTCAACAATAAAACTCAACATTCAGTAAAAACAAAACTGTATAAAATTCTTAAAATAAAAAAAAACTTAGTAATAAATTATTAACGCTGATTTCGACATATATTTCGAAAAGACAACAATATAATATAATCAATATTTTTAGTAATATCATTTATAAAAAGAAGAAATAATAATGGACCCAAATTGGAGACTTGTAGTACGTCATTAAATATATATTCCGATGATACGCATAGTCTAGCGTATCATCGGAATATATATTTAATGACGTACTACAAGTCTCCAATTTGGGTCCATTATTATTTCTTCTTTTTATAAATGATATTACTAAAAATATTGATTCTCGCGTACAAATTTATGCGGATAATGTAAAAATCTACCATAATATTACATTCGTTGAATTATAATCTTCAACGATCGTACTATTATGGTGTATTACAACAAGAATTACAATTAAAGCTTGGAGTATTGCCAATGATATTGAACTAAACATCAAAAAGTGTCAATATATGTCCTTCTATTGTACGGTTCACCCTATTGTGTTTGACTATCCCATAGATGACATATTTTTAGAGAGGGTTGATGAAATCTGCGATTTGGATTGATGGAGAATTGACATTCATTCTCTAATATAACAATGTATCTAAAGAGACATATTGAACACTATGTCTTTAGCTCAAAAATGTATAATACAATTATCGAGCATGTTAGTTAAAAATTACAAAAGAATATAAAAGCAACATCAATATTTAACAGTGGAGTAATTTAAATATTCTACGCAAACCACTTGTTTTAGTTAACTCTTCCTTCTATTTATTAATCTGAGATTCATAATTTCCGTTATGTTATTGATACTTGAATTTAATATTAACTGTCTAATATTATATTAATAACAACAGAAATCGATGGCGTTGTGTTATTACGAAATCGATTCATAATTAATCTGAAAGTAATTACTGTCTATTTATTTTTCAAAGAAATTAACGCAATATTACCGCTATAATTAAAATTAATAATTCACATTGTAATCGCATCGATTCATTCGTATAAGGTATTATTTATTTCTTGGTAGCTTCAAATTAATAAATGTCTTGTTCCACATAAGACACTGTGCTGGCGAAACAATTGTAGCAATGTCTCTACAATAAATTTTGTGAAACTTAAAAAAAACACTATTGTTTTATTAAGGAGTTTCATCAAGCAAAAGCCTCAACCATAGATTATACGGGGTGGGCGACGAATAACAGCCATTAAAAGTTTTCAGGGTTCCTGGCCGCGGAAAAATTTGAAAAAAATCTACGTTGCACGGTTGAATACGATCATCTCATGGCAAATATTTTGAAAGAATAAATTCATAATTTCTTGATTGGTACATTGACTCATTTTAATGTTACTAGAAGAAAGAGTCCAAAAATAGTGACACGTTGTAAATGATTTTTTCCACATTTTGTTCAGTGAATATTGACAGTAGCATACTATGGAATACGTATTAATAGTGCAGGAATTACTCAATTGTGCAAAAATTTTGAGAGAAAAGAAATTTCGAAATAACTCAAAAACTACTTGCTCTAGATATGGAGATGTATAAACTTTTATGTTGCAAATTGTCTTACGAATCGCCCAATCAGACGAAATATTGGTCATTATATTTGAAAAAGAAGTGAGTTATGATGTTTTAAGAGGTCACTGAAATGATGACACTTTTGAAATACCTACTGTCAAAATTGAAAGATGTCATTTTTTTATTCAAGACGGATCTATTACTAACAATTCAAGATGTCGCTGGTTTTCCTATCTTGTTCCTACTAGAAGTTATTGGCATTTTTCGAAACGTCAATTTAATGTTAAAATTTGACAAATAATTTTTATAACTGTAAGGGTTATGTAAACATAAATCGATATTATTGGTTAGGCAATTGAACAGGGAATCCGAAAAGAAATTAAAATATAGGGTTTTCCATTTAAAATAACAAAGTTGGTAGCCATTTCGTGTACAACCGGAAGCAAAAGAAAGTCAAAATATTTACCATGAGGTGGTCGCATTCAACCATGTAATGTAGATTTTTTTCAATTTTTTCCGCGGTCAGAAACCCTGAAAACTTTAATGGCCGTTATTCTTAGTCCACCCTGTATATAACATTAATTTGTACTTTAACTGATGGGAGTATCGTTTTGAAAGCAGATTAATAAGAAAAAGAAATGTCTGTATTATGATATAATTTAAAGGATAAATTAAAACAATTGGTTTCTTTCACAATTAATTTCTATTTACTTGACTAGTTTTTCTTTTTACGGCACTATCTAAAATGGATTACAGAAGAAACCGACTGGCTTATATATAGTGAAGCAATAAGTGATTTAAAATTTGGGGAATTCCAAATCTCCTCGTTGTGAACGTTGTGTCTTAGATTTACATTTTATCCTTTATTAACTGAATATAAAATCTTAAAATTATTTCTATCAATAAAATGATTATTCATAATAAATTAAAGACGACGCAAGCGCCACCTTTTGCTTAATTTCAAGTGGCATCGTCAACGATTTGGGTCTACAATATAGACGCCCGAGAATCATTGTTTCGTCCACTAAAGGAAGGCGAACTTGTCCTGTTTATGAAAACAAGCAGAACGTTTCATTAAATGTGAAAATGATTATTACTAATACTGTGTTCAGTAATTCCTGTAGTCTGCTTATTATTAATAATTGACTTGTTATGTTGTTCCAATCGTGTATTGAACTATCTTTCTATCTGGCCTATACAAATTGCGTCACATTCACTACACTTTTTGTAGTCATTTCCTAAATTAGATTGGTTACTACATATTATTTTAAATTCCTAATCCTTTATAATATTAATTATTCTATTAGACAAATATTTCACGTAATTTAATTTGATTTAATATTCATATTTACTTGAATGAATTAATGATAATAGATAGTAATGAGAAGCTAGTCTTCACGGTAGTCGTGCGCGACCCTGCATATATGAAGGAGGTAAAATTTTTACATCTAACATTTTTTTATTTTTTTTTTATTTTTTTATATAATTAATATATATTAATTTTATTATACGAGATGTGTTGAAAAAGTAAGGTGACTTTTCAATTTTCGCGGGCAATGTACATTCGATTATCGATTTTTTTATTATTCGTTTGTTTTTGACAGATAAAAAGGTTAGACATATTTTGTTGTATTCGGCGATTTTCTATTATTATAAAAAAATGAGCAACGAATTATCATCAAATTCTGTGTGGGAAATGGAATCAAGTGCTCTAAAACACTTGAAATGTTGACAGTGGGGTACGGCAAGTCTGATCTAAATAAAAAATGTTTACAAGTGGTACAAACTCCAAGATGACCGAAAAGACGCCAACGATGAATCTCGCTCTGGACGCCCCAACACGTCAACAACAGAAAATATCGTCGAAGCTGTGAAGAAAATTGTTTTTGAAAATGGTCGAATTACCATAAGATTTGCTGAGGATATTAGCATTTCAGTTTGCTCGTGTCATGAATTTTTTTTTTTCATATATTTTGGACATAAGACGTGTGTTAGCGAAGTTTGTTCCAAAACTGCTGAATTTTAATCACAAGAACCGTCGCATGAACATCGCTCAAGAGATTTTGAATTACGTATTATGGTTATATGATTATAACATCAAAACCAAAGCCTAATCGTCCCATTGGAAGCACTCAGAAGAGCCAAGACCGGAAAAAGCACGCCCGATTATATGTCAAAGTTTAGCTCACTGTTTTTTTTACCGTGGCTTAGTGCATCAGGAGATTTTACCTCAAAGTCGTACGGTTAATAAGGAGTATTACCTTGAAGTTATATGCCGTTAGCGAGAAACAATACGATATACATTGTAGAAAAATAATTCATGTCTTTTGCATCACGATAATGTACTTGCTTATTCATCGTTGCTTTTGCGAAATATTTTGGCAAAAAAATAACAAAACACGACAATCAAGCCTCAGCCACCATATTGAACGGATTTGCCCCCCTGCGACTTTATCCTTTTCCAAAAACTGAAAAGCCATATGAAATGACGAAGATATGCAACTATTTATGAAATTAAAACTGCATCGCTGGTGGAGCCCAAATCTATACCAAAAAGTACATATAAGAAGTGCTTTGAGTACTGAAAGAAGCGTTGGTACAAGTGCATTGCATATGAGGGCGATCTCTTTAAAGGGGACAATATAAATATCGATGAATAAGTAAATATTTTCGCATAAAAATATAGTCATTTTACATTTTTAATACACCTCGTATTCCCGTTTTTTTTTTTTTGTTTTATAATAAAACTGGTTTTAAAAATCGTCAATTCCATTTTTAATAAACCAATATCAAACCCGGGGCATTTACGACGAAATATCCCCCAACTAAACCGTAATTTGCGTTCTGTGTATATTTTTACTGGTTGATAAACGACCCGCGTTTTCGCATACATGAATAACATTCGGGTGGTTTAAAGACATTTTTAAGACGGCAAACATCGTTCATCAGTGAAACAAAGCGCGAGGGAGGAAAAGGAACGCAAACAAACAAACCGGGAAAAAAGGAAACTATATCGCCGGGGAACAAAAGGAGGAGAACAAAAATGAACGGGGCAGTCATTTCTCCCGCTTTATCGCCCATAATTCTTTTCTCACCGTTGACGTTCAGAAATTTCCCCATCAATTTCCTCCCGGCGACGAAAAATCCGTCAGATGTAAAAACGTCCGCCTACAGCGTGTAATAAATCCCTTCCTGCTTCGACTAACTGGGTAATGGATTAATCGATTAGTTTTCGGTTTTATGTGGATAAGGTGGAATGCAAGAATATTATTTTTAATTTAAATAAATATGAAATTTATATAAACAAAGGAATATCGTTTTTAATTATACAAAGTGTCCAGGAAGGGTGTGACAATCATTAGGTACGTTAATTTCTAGTAGAAAGTACGTTAATTTCTAGTAGAAAACTAGAAATCAAATACGTGTTTATAACAATCATAAATCTAATAAATAGGTAAATCTTTTAACCAAAAATCATTGTAATTAAGAGAAAACAGTTGTGTCAGTCTAAAGCAAATTGTATTTTATTTATATATTATATTATATTATATTATATTATATTATATTATATTATATTATATTATATTATATTATATTATATTATATTATATTATATTATATTATATTATATTATATTATATTATATTATATTATTTTAAGAATTTATAAAATCCGTTTTTATAAATCGATTGAAATTTTCCAGTTATTTAAATTTTTCAAACATGTGGTTAAGAAATTCTTTAGTGGTGGTTTCCTTTACCACCATCCCAAAATTAATAGAAACGCCTACTCCATTCCTTCCGTTTTTTTTTTTTTCATTATCCCTGTTGGTACATATACGTTTAAAATAGTTTTAAGCATTGGCGAATAAAGGAAATAACAAAGTGTTTTAATTTAATTCTTTGGATAGTTTGGATAAAACCAATAGGATTTACAATAAAATTATTACAATTTTGATTTTATCAATAGTCAAAATATGTAAATATTTCGTGAGACGCTTTAAAGAATATATTAATTATATTATAAATAAAAAAATACACAAAATCTGAAATTCATTTTCTTCGTCATTCTCTCCACAACAAGGACCACCAAAAGGATCCCCATTATCTCCCATTATCTCCAATATTTTCGTATCATATACATATATATAATCCGTATCCTCAATACCTTAATCACATCACTTACCCATTACTGTACGCTGGTGATACAGCCCTAATTGTCCATGCCCCTTCTATGCCAAAAGCTCTAAGTACTCTACAGGAACTGATCGACACGATACAGACGTGGTATGCAAAATGGAAATATACTATCAATCCCACTAAAATCCAACTCCTTATTCCTTTCCACCGACCTCAAAACTCCTCTTTTTCTATCAATATTAATAGCGTTGCTATAACACCATCACCAATTTGTAAATATCTGGGCATTACACTCGATACAAAACTTTCCCTTAATACCCACACCAAAACCCTTAATGCGGCGCTCAAGAGTAGGGCGAGTCATTTTAGAGTTTTGACTTATAAAAATCAAGGAATTTTCTCTAAATCAGCTGCTCATATTTATAAAATGATATGTCGCCCACTGTTTGAGTACGCTTTATTTTAATATCCGCCCCTCTGTTTTGCATAACATGGAGGTTGTGGAATGATCGGCCTTTAAAGTACTCACAAAAATACGACACCCTAATAACCCCCTACACAACACTCCTAACACACTCCTATATCAGAAAAGAAACATCGAACCCATCACTGACCGTTTCCAACACCTTTCCCTAAAGTTTGCCACAAATCCTGATAGAAAACATATAATTAAACACCTGTGTATACCCCGGAATCCTAATATCACCCCAAAATATAACTTCCCCGCAGTTACGATTTTCCACTTCATTTCATCAAATAATGTGGACTTCGATAAGAACGTTAGCGATTATGACGAATAAGTAGACAACGATAAGTACAAGACAGGCGGAAAGACCTCTCATCGATAGCCATTTCGTAAAATTAAAACGTATGTAAATTAACTCGAATAAATATGTCATATATACAAAAATACATTTTTGAAAATGTTTAATATTATAAAAAATATTTAAATTATCTCGACATTTTTTGACCAGTTTCTATTTGTACATTTTCTTGTAAATTACAATTGTAACAATGAATTTACTTCATTTCTTTCTCTGCTTATATGGTTCTATTTTCTAGATAAATGTTTCGTATATGTAGTGAAACAATGCATTCATTTAATAAATGCTAATTAATCAATTGTTGTGTGTAAAATCAATTGTATTATGATTGATTAATTATATTGTTTCAAAATGTATGAAATTTTTTTTTTTTAATCCATTAAATTATATCTTTTTCTATTGAAATTTACAACTCAAAAACGATTTATTTTGGTTTAATATTACTGAAATGTTATTTAAATCAAAATATATTATAGTATTGAATTAATGATAACCTTTAAATTTATTTATTTATTAACGAAGTCTCGATTTTTTACATAAAAACAATGAAATGATCAACAATAGGAATAAAAACATATTACGTATATGTTTTTATTTAGGTACATATTATCCGGCATAAACATTTTTAATAACTTCTAACAATAATAACAGAACATCACAAACACAAATCACTTTATTTGTATACTATCATAATAATATATAGATTTACAATTCGGTGCTAACATGTCTTAAAATACGTTTAAGATATTAATATGAAATTAAAAATAAAATAGGGGAAGAATTAATATTATGTTTTAGAGGTGTTTATTAATATAAATAATTAACTGTAATACACTTTGCCAATTCGCTTTATTTTGGTTAGAATCAAAACTCACTAAGTGCAACTTTACTCTTAGCGATTTTTCATTTTTAAATTCGGATAGAAAAATGTCTGAAATAAAAGTTGTAGATCTTGGAAAATAAATAATTTTTGTTATAAAACAATTATTATAGGACCTTCGGTTTTTATTTTATAAGCGGAAGAATTTCGTTTACCTGATAAATTCCCATCTGAGAATAAGATCATTTATATAAAGTGACGGTTGTTGCGTATGTATAGTTGAATCCCAATGCAAAACCACACTCGATTTTGCAAATAATCGAAATGAAGTTTTTGATGATGATACGTGATAAGGATGAAATTTATGTGGATGAAGAATTCTTAGCCCACTTGTTTTGGAACTCCGCTCAAGTTTACGGGAACTTGTATGGGGATTGAAAATGCAGATAAAATATCGGCTTCGGTATTCTCCTGGGTTAGAGTCCGTCTTCGTTTCCTGGTTCATTTTAGGCTGCCAGTGCAAAAAAGTTGATGAAAAAAAAAATCAAGTGGAACGTATATTTTCGATTAGTTTACAAAACACACACAGCAAGTGAGTCTAGCTACACCATACACAAAAAGCATGTCGAATCTTTCCGCCATTTTAAACTGCACCATTTTAACATGTCTTCCGTCAAATAAAAAGAACTGTTAGATTACCAAAATTACCCTTTTATTTTTCTTCATGGTAGCAAGAAACGTAATTTGTTTTGAAAGTAAATATTCAACAAGTAGTATACTGGTATAGTATTTGTCTGTTATCAAGTTTCTTCCAGATTTCCGCAATAAATTTCAATATTGGTTGTGTAAACATTTTTAGCATCAAACATTGCATACATTTCTATGTCATATTTATATATTGAATGAAACTGCAACCCATAAATGGACGTAGCATTTCATCAAAAGACACGTAATTTTAGCAAACCTTGCTATTTTCAATAAATGGATATAAAATTTATCTAATTGCAACTAGCTTATAAATTACTCGCCTTTGTGCTCTTGTTGTCTTATCATAAAATCTTAGACAACGCGTAATAAACAGGAAACATTTATAGCTCATAACTACTCTCCAGTTCCATCTGATAACCAGATTTCCTTTACTTTTGTATGGAGTATTTTTTTTATTTGTATTTTCCTACATAAATGATTTCATTAATATAAGCTACTTCTTGCTCTTCCTCTGAACCACTTTCTTCTGGAGTAATTATCGTTTTCAATCTCTTCATCGCTAAAATCACTGGAATAGCAAATGTCAATTTCGAATTCATCATCACTTTCTGGGTTATCAATCATACAGTTTATAATATCTTCAAGTTCCTTTAGAGTAATGATGATGCAATTTTTAGTAATATCTATAATAAAATAAAATTACATTAAATCTAGCACTACATTAATATTAAATAAATTAATCAAAATAGAAAAGAAGAATATTTATGTAAAAATGTAAAATACTTACATAAGCGGGCGCACCGTATACGAGACGTTCCCAGCACAATTAAAGCTTGCTAGAAACTGAACTAATACAAAAAGGGCCAACCGCGTACCTGTTACATGGAGGGGATAATGTATTCAACAATTAGGAACCGGTTTAGGGTGGTCGGTTCTATAATCACGATTTTATGCTAAAATTCCGTTTTTCGTATAAATTTTATACGAACGCGCCCGTCAAAAGGTTCAAAACAATCAAGAAAACCATTGACCAGCCCACGAAGAAAAAAATCAAATCAAGCAATTTCTTTCCGAAATATACTTGCTAAAACGCATTCTCTGTGTTCGAACATTAAGGTAACTCTTAAGCCAATTCAGTACACTTAAATTAAATAAAATAAAACAGAGATGATTCACACATTTGCTGTTATTTAAATTACAAAAAATGAATTAAACTAGACAAATTTCTGGCAATGATTAAAAAAGTCGATCAATCCCTTTTTCCAACTACAAAAATCACTTACATTGCAAGTCTTACAAACATCTATTGAAACAACTACTTCCCGAGCATTTACCCCGCTGGACATTTGATAACACAATAGGTATTTGTTTGTAACAAATAGATGTTTGTAACACTTGCAATGTTATCCTTCATGAACCACGTATCGACCATCGAATCCAACTGGCTTTCCCGGTGTTTTTCTTTGAAATTGACGTGTTTTCGATCAATTAGTGATTGTGTTTCGTGAAACTCGTCTTCTGTGTCTAAGGACTTCTCCCAATTAGTGGATTGTTTTTAGAGGGCTAGCTCGAGGAAACGTACTTTATGACATCCTCGATTACCACTTCGCTGCTTAAAAGGGGTGAGTTATCGTGTCGTCGCGACTCTTCTTCAATGGAGTGGGTGTAGGGGTTACTTTTCGAGAAGTCTCTTTAGCTAATTCTCTACTTGCTTTTAGATCAGATTTTTTTCCGTCATTGAAATTTCTCATGCATGGTAAGTTTATTATTGATGTGTTCTTTCTGGATATTTTTTTTAACTTCATTTCCTTAGTTACAGAACTATGCGAATTTTCTTTATCTTTCTTCTCACCATCACGTCGCCTTTTCTTATTATAATAAATAAACTTCACAGCAGAATCTACACCAGACTCTGTGTCAGGATATTTCAATTTTTTCTTTACTTTTTCCAACGAGATAAAATCCTCGTCATTACCTTCTTTAATTTTATGCGATGGAGGAGTTTTCAGTTTTTGCTTCTTGTAATAAATTAATTCTGGCTCTTACATCGTTTTCAAAGGCGTTTCTTTACGTTCTGGACTTGTTTCTCTTATAGCCTTTTTACTAGATTTTTTTCTCATTATTTCCTGTTTCACTTGTTTTAATTGAATTTCCTTCTTTTCTGTTTTTGTTTGTTTTCAACGCCACTGATTCCATTTTTATTCCATTTTATGGAATAAAATTGGTACAAGACAATGTTCGTAGACATTACAATAAATTCTCCAACCACGATAATCTAATTTTTGTAATTATTAAATATTCATTGATTGAATTTCCAAAATTTTCATTTAAAAACATCTTTTCCGGAAAACCAATATTTTTGCCGCACCAGTTATCGTGGTTTCAGTATTTATTGGAATGCCTACAAATATTGTCTTGTGCCATATATATATATATATTAATTGTACAGATGTGCGTTTAATTGATGACACAGTTGTCTCAATTGTTTAATTGTTTAAACTTCTCTTAATTGGATTTTAAGCAAATAGGTTTATAGATTTTATAGGAAAATGTTTCTTTTATTCAACGTGAAAATTCAAAATTATAAAATATATTAAAGAATATATTTTTATATATATATAACAGAAAAGTTTATGAAGAATATTAAACCATATTTAAACGTTAAACGTTGATGTTATTTTGTAATTCAGCACACATCAATTAATAAATATTTTTAATTATAGTCATAAGACAAAAGAGGATTAAACAACATATAGATAGAGTGTTAATTTTGAAATCGTTTTCTCTTACAGGAGCACATAAAACACCAGGAAATGAGGAGGAAAAAGTAAACAATACATAAAACACATTTATACACGCAGATAGGATGTTTTAAGTGTTGAAATTAACAGCATTAAAACGTCCAGAAGTCTTCTTTTCGTATAACAAAATCATGTAAAAACAGAAATATTTAGACACATAACAATAGTAAATATAGTTGTGTATATAAAAAAAAACAATACCATTGTCTATGAGTATATAATATATACGTAAATTATTATACTTTATACACCCGTATTTTATATAAAAAAAATGTATTTACTATTGTTGGGTATCAACATATTTTTTAAGGAATACGTAAATACTTTATTTTGATGTACTTTTTTCACCACTAGTTGTTTTAATGATGATTGTGATGCAAAGGTTGTATCATATTTATTTTGTCATAACTCAATAAAACGATTTAGATATTGTAAATTTGGGTTTGGGTTTAATATTACAAATACCAGTAAGATGAATTAAATACCGTTAATTCCAACCACTGACTACTATTAAAATAACAAGTAAAACATGATGATAAAAAATAATGGAAAAGTGAAAGTGACCAAACGTTATTCTCACGATGGTCAAGACAACACCCAGGGAGGACGTTTTACAAATTTTGTTTTGATAAGAAGTTTCGGAATTAGTCAGATTTAAGACAGAAGTTGTGGAGAAGGATGACAGATAACAGGATGGAGATTCTGAGGAGTCAGAGATCTGGTGATATGGTTGGAAAACGGACTTAATCCCTCACTCTTGGATAATTTATCCCTGCTTGCCTCCAATTCGATACGATCTGTACAAATATGAAAAATCACGTTCATATTAATTTTGCACAATTTTCATATTGCAATTAGAACTAAAATTTCGCTTTAACATATGTATTTTATAAAAAAGGAACTTACTTTTGCCCCAAATATGAAACTTCTCTCCAGATTTTGAAACCAGAGTAATAGATTTAACCTCCCGCTTACAATAAGAAATATATACCTTTATCCTGATGCAATACAATATATACTTCAAACATTTCACCATAAAAATAATTAAAAATTACCATTGCTCGTTTATGTTTCAATAATTACTAATATTGAGTTGAATAAATACTTCTGTAACCAAGTGAAAGGACCGGTTTGTGAAAATTATAAATTACTTATTTCTTGGAGAAGCTGAGTAGCGAATCGTGGAGTTGATTCCAAGCGGTGATGTCCATACACAAATCTCGGTAGAAATATACAAGAATTGCGTTTGGACAATCAGAGCCTGAAACTGATTCTTCGTTGTTCTTCTTTACTTTCTATTGACGTGTTGTTTACCCATTACCTGTTTTTTTTTTTGTCAGGAAGGTAATTTCCTAACTTCTACATTCTTTCTTCCTGAAAATTTAAATAAATTTGAACTAATGTAAGCGACACATTCCGGAACAAATCATTCCATAAGGTCTAAGTCCACGACATATATAACCCTGATCTACAATACCTAGATCCGCTTATTTCCTTCAATTTGCAGATAACACCGCACTTGTACACAAACTCACTGTCCCCAAAGCCCTCGTCGCTACCCTACAGGGGCTGATCGACATACTCTCTCTATGGTTCGCGAAATTAAGAATTTCCATCCAATTATAATTAATCGCAACATTTTATTCGCTACCACAACCCATAAATTTCTCCGTTTATAATTAATATATATAACACCGTATTATACCCATCCGCTATATGCAAATATCTAGGTATAATATTTGACCATAAACTAACTTTCAAACACCATTCTATTCTAATTAAATCCAAAGTCCAGATAGGGCGTGGCATTTCTGATCACTAATCTACAGCAAAAGAGACAGCCTCACATATATATAAAATGATCTGTCACGCTCTTCTGGAGTACGGTTCAATCCTCTCCCTTATCCAAAAATTTCCAACGCTTAACAATATAACGATTAGCTCTTCGTATCCTCACAAAAATCCACCACCAATACAGTCCCCTAGACAACCCTCCCAATACTATCCTATATATAAAAACAGGCATTATCCCCCAACATCCCAAGATTCTCACAACTATCCCAAAAATGTGCCTTGAATTCAACATATATATATATATATATATATATATATATTCGATATATACAATTTTAAAAAATATGAAGGCTTTTTGAGTCATGTTTACCGACATAGGACACCAAAAAGGACGCAAAATGTGTATGCTATCATTTAGCGCTATCTTTTAAACGATAACTGTAAAAATTTCAGACTATTCAGTCCACATTTTTAAAAAGCCTTCGGAATATATTTAAAACGACACAGGAAAGTGTGACCTAATAGGATTTTTATATTTTAAAATTAATTAAAAAAAAATATGACAACATAAATTTATTAAATCACTAGAATTTAAATTAACAAAAAAGCGTTAAAATCGTTTAAAAAATACTTATTTTTTTATCTCAGCATAAGTGTGGTTCAAGAGACGAGCGTTTGAACTGATGGCTGATATAATAGAATTTTCCGATAGCCGACAGCCTAATTTATATATCGAATAACTATGTAATTATGTTTTAACTATTTTTTTCTGATAGAAGCTGTATCTTTTGGCTCTTTTAGTGCCAATTTATTTGAATTCATTTTTAATTGTAGCGTCCATTTTTAATGCATTTATATCCGTTTCTGCTATTGTGACATGCAGATGATACTTTGAATCCGTGCAGTGTAGAGAGTGTAATAAAAGTTTAGTTATTAGAAGCTATTATTAATTTATATCTGTTTCCCCTGCCAACCCTACAATAAATGTATTAAATAAGAAGACAACAAAACCCATATAATAAATCATTAGAGACTTTAGAAAATTTGCGATACCTTTTAAAACAGTGGTTCCAAATATCCAAACCAGAACAAAAATCGTGTACTTTACTCACATTAGCTTACTTAAATATTCAGAGAAAGAGAGAGTTAGAGATATAATTTAAGCTGTCATAGGGATAATAAAAAATCAAGGCTAAAATTAATTGCTCTTTTAAAAATTACTAATATTAATTTTGGCACTTTATGACAAATTTTAATGAAAACAGCTTTAGAAAATAAATTTCGGAATATAATTCTGCGCCGAGATAGTGTTTTTTTTTTGTGGAATATTTTTTAACGTTTTTCATCTTTTCAATTTCACCTAGCTAGATCGCATTTTTTGTACAATAATATTTTATTATTAACACTTTCTATTTTGAGATATCTTGATTAATTTATTGTCCTGTTCATATTTTTATACCAATACACAAGAGCTCTCACTGCTGGAATATATTCTTGAGTGGAAGAACCAGAAGAATCTGCAATATAGTATCGGTTGCAGAAATAAGAGATTAAGCTTTTGTTTTTTTTTTAAGTTTTCACAAAGCTTTTTTTTTATTTAATTTTCAAAACAAAGAAAAAGTTAATTTATTAGCAAAAATAAAACACTTCCATTCCCTCGTAATTTTTCAGCTTTCATCCTCTCAATCTTCTTTATTTTTTCTCCGCCGGTATAAACTTCTTAGAGTAGCAATAATTATATTCCAGTGTTAATGCGGCGGCACGCTCTAACCGGCATTTAAAATCCCGACGTCTTTGTTATGCAGTCAAAACATCGCTAATTTCGTTACGGTCGCATAATCACGTCTCGGCCCATTTATATTCTAAGCGCGTCCCTTATTAAAGTTTCAAACTCACCCCCGCCTCCGCGGCTCGCGTTTTCTTTTTTCACGCTACGCTTTTCTCCTTTTCGTAAAATTAAAATAAAAAAAACCGCATCCGACCCTTAATTAAGCCCATTTACATTTTTCCATGCGCCGAGCGAGAGGAAAATATTTCATTTCCTCGCGGTGTTCGTTTTCTTTCTCCCCCGGCGGCGGACGAGAGAGAGACTGATTCGACTAATTTGTTAAATAGATTGAAACACCTGGGATTTTTTTAAGTGTTTGTTTTTTTATAAAAATCCTAGCAATTATATCAGAATTAAAAATCGTAACGAAATAATTTAAAATATCTAGAGCAATTTTTAATTAGTTGGAATAATATTTACATATAATATTTTTATTTTTATATGCAAAAATTCGTTTCATCATATACATTGTGCTTACACGCTATAATTTATAATTGTTAGTCTTAAGTTATCCTGTAATAATATCTTATATTCTGTTGGATAATAATAATAATAAATAAATAAATAAATATATACAACCATTTTTATTCATTTTATAAAAAGAATACTGGATGGTGTTGGTTTGTCTTGGATTATAGACTAGAGGTTTTTCTGTCCATTCTTGAATTAATTGTGATGTGAAATGAAAAACTGCTACCTAGCTGAATTGTAATGATTCGTACTAGTGAATGGTAACAAAATTTTAGCGCTCGAGCAGCGACGCAAACTACTAAGTGATTGGTTAACAGGATGTATTTATCTTACAGAATACAACAATGGGCAAGAAAAGCCGGAAATTTGTGACATCTTGCGTTGGCACCGTAACCGAGCTGGAAGAGAGAATCTGGCAACAGCATTGAGAATGGCTACCTGTACACCAATGACTTTTTACAGGATCTGAATGATCGCCACATACTTGCGAGCCCGATCACTACTATAGCGACAGGATGCTACATCTGCGCTCACCTCACATGGACAAATTGATTGAAAATAAAATACGAGTGAGAACTCTACAGCTCACTAGAATGAATCTATCATTACCTACATCCGAATTATAAAAAATTGTGAGATATATGCCGCATAGATTTTACCGACTTAATCGAGTTGATTCGTATGGCCCGGAGTTGAAAAATTACAGAAGAATCTTTGTGATTGTCACTTGATCCGAATAGTGAAAGCTTCAGTCCGCCTAAAATATTTCCGCTGCTCCGCCGGGATTTTGTTGGAATTATGTCTAAATAACTAAGTAATATTTAATTCAGGATGATTTAATTGAAATTAAAACACTTGGTTTGTTTCACTTATTTATATTTTCTTCAACTAGTTTCGACCATTGGTAATCTTCAAACAAGTGTTTTAATTGAAATTAAATCATCCTGAATTGATTCAAAAATGTTTCACCACGGATTAAGTGAGAAATTAATTAAACATAAGTAATATTTATTTGATTTAATACATATATTTAGTAGTAAGCATTTGGGAGCAATGTTTAGATTTAGAAAAATAGATTTTGTGAAAAGCAAATTAAATATTTAATCAATTAAAATAATTGATTAAAACATTCAATACTAAACCACCATATAAATAATAATTTGCTTAAATATTGATAATCATTTATTTGGTTGAATACAATGGGGAAAGTGCTATGATCGCCATTCCTATATATAAAAACTAGTATCATTTTTATAATTGTCTTCAGTATTTTCATTAGTTTATATATTTACATTTATATTTCATAAAAAAGTGTATATATTTTTTTGTGAAATATAAATGTAAATATATAAACTAATGAAAGTAGTTTATATATTATAAAAATGATATTAATAATATATTATAATTATTATTTTTTATATTTCTTTACACTCATTTATTCTATTTTCCTCTTACACATAATTAATGACCAAGCCGACTTAATCTGATCTGTGCGTTTTATTTTTGTTAACGAGAAATTCCTCTTAAACAGCGATGAAGTCGCTCCCTTGACTCTTATATCAGTGTCCCTCTTCTTTTGTGTTTTCGTTTTTTCTTCATTTTGGTTTTCCGCGTCCCCGCTTTCATCCGGGAACGACGGTATCTCCTAAATGGATCCGCCATTATCAGCGCCCTCTCCCATTTAAGGATTTGAATCGCTCCTCTTTTCCCATTATTATATTTGTCTCCTACTCTGGAACATCCACGATGGGTTTTTTGCTGCTCTTCCGCCGAGATACACACGCAACAAAAAATATATAACGGGGTTGGAAAGCGAGTAAGCCACCAATAAGTAAGTAATGCTTTTTTCGGTTAAAATATGCTTGTGTTGTAAAAATGTAGATACTCTAAACTGGTAAAATATTTTCAGTTTTTTTTTCTATTGAAAACTTAAAATTATGATTGTTCAAGACGCTACTACAATATTGATGGTGAAAATGTTTTTATTGCAATTTTAATGATGATGGTAAAAATGCTTCTATTGCAATTTGAATTAAATTTAAAATAGAAAAAATCGAAAATAACCATGGAATTAATTTTGAATTTTTCTCTTTTAATTTAACTAAAGTTGCAATGGAAACATTTTCCCGATGCACCCGCCGGAAGTAATTACTGTAAAATAGAATTTGAAAATTAGTTATTAGTAATTATGACAACCCGTGAATATTATAAAACATCGTATACATTATATCGGGTGTTGATTCGGTAGCATCATCATTTAAAATCACATGTAACCCCTCTGTGATATTATCAATGTATAACTTTGATTACAGTCATAATTTTAAGTTTTCAATCATAAGGAAACTGCAAATATTGAGGTTTTAATTAGATACTTTACTTTAATTTTTCATAATAACTCTTTCTCCAACAAATACAGTAAAAATCCATGTTAACAAATAAACAAAAGCGCGTGAATAGCAAAGTGAATATATCAGATCTAATAATAGAGTGTCCTTACGTCATTCAAAATGTTTTCCACAAAATGTTATAAAAATAAAACAATTTTTTGCATAGATTGTAATGAAATCTATTTATTCGGTACATTTTATGCTCTATTTGTAAATAAAACAACTTTAAAAACCGTTATTGCACAAAAATGTGAAACACTGCCACACTTGTTTCGCTAATACCATAAGGCACTATAAGGCAGATGATAAATTATAACATTTTATACTATACGAAATTAAAAACAATACGTGTCAGCACAATATCAAATTCGTATACTAAATTCTATTTCTTTTAATTCGATATTGCCGAGTGTGGAATCAACAGCTAGATGAACCAATTAATAAAAATTGAAATCGTTTCAAACTCACATTATTAAATCCAAAACAATTTGATTTACAAACGTCTTTATACTTGAGCGTCTCAGAGGTTTCTATTTAATCACAATGACCACGCTTTCCTCAATCTCAACCACGCCTTCCTATTCTTAAACAAAGGTTGGACCAAACGCAGGTACCCAGGGCCTTAACACTATTATAGAAAGAAAACAACCAAATAACTCTATATATAACATTTAGAGGGCATCATAAAACGTATTATAGAAATTTAATTAAATAAAATTAAATAAATTATGAATTTTCAAAACTGAGTTTTAAAATTCTATAACGTATAGCGCTAAAACTGAAATCAAAAACTTTTTTTGCATTACGATTGGAACCTTGCACAAAACATTTATTATGAAATATCCGTTGTTAAGGAGGACTGCGTCGTTGTGATCTTCGAGGGAGCGCCCGCGTGGGCCTCTCTTCTAAGATCCCAAAATGGGTTGTGGGTATTAGTGATATATATCCATATGAAAAGCAAGGGTAGCTTGTCAATTAATTTTGTGATATCTTTGATGGTCCAGTCAAACTCTGGAAGAAATATCGGTGGTTTTCGAGGAATATGTAATACTTTTTGTCAGTGCTTAGAGACTTGCAATAAAATGGATCTACCCAAATGGAAGGTCTTTCCTCAAATAAAATAAAAATGGCAAGTCCATCCTTGCTTCGCCGATCTAGCGTATTGAAAACCTTGGGAGTTGATAATTATCCACTACTATAAATGCGTTTCCTGTAAACATACACAAAACGATGTATGTCCAGACAGGAGTAACCTCAACTCGTTGTGGTGTATCTGGTAAATGGTATTAGAGAATGTGGTGCTTCGTACTGCACTTAGACAAAAATCCTCAGTTCAGCCAGCCTACCTTGATTAGGTAGTCTAGTATTGCCGAGGTGGCTAAATCTCTTGTATAAGCCATTTCAGGCCATTTGTCACACAGCACGGACTCCCTTAATAACGATAGTGCTGGGCATTCACAAAGAAAATGCAATGCAGTCTCGTCTTCCATGCTTCACCCTCTGCAAAATGGAGAGTCAGCCATCCCCATATTATACAGGTGCCCATTTATTCTACAGTGACCAGTACAGTGCCTGGGATTCCTCCTAGTCAGTTGCAGGTACCGTTTCTCTGATATCTCATTAGGACACAAACTCTTAGAGAGTTTGCAATCATCAATATCATCCGAACGCATCCTAAAATTATCTAGAGCAATGATGTGTAATATGTTACATAGGGAGTAAGGAGCGAGTCGCACTAGCGTCTCCTGTGAAAATATGTTTATCCGAGCCGCAGCTCTTGCCGGTGCTTCAGCTCTCTGGTTACCTATGTCCGTATCATGCCCCTTTCTGCAGAGACAATATCGCTTGCCTGCTATCCGTTAGAATTAGCTTGGCTACATTTGACAACTTGCTGTTTATGATGTATTCACCCATCAGCTCCAGTTCCGAATCTTTATCTAAAAAATCCTTATCGTTGTAGTGTATTATGCAACCATTATAGTTCTACTGGATCTTCTCAATCATTTTTGATGTTTGAGAGACACAACAAAGAAAAATA
Source organism: Philonthus spinipes (assembly GCA_963082785.1). Taxonomy (NCBI): domain Eukaryota; kingdom Metazoa; phylum Arthropoda; class Insecta; order Coleoptera; family Staphylinidae; genus Philonthus; species Philonthus spinipes. The sequence continues at coordinate 14,330,938 of OY720309.1, read as the reverse complement.
AATTAGAATAAATAACACCTACGACAGTTCTACACCAGAGATGTACAATGACTCGGGTGTTTGAACTAGCACTACTAAACATAAAGCTAATATCATAAATGACAACGATGTAGTAAAATATTCCGATGTCAGAACAACCACAAATAAATTAAAAATAACATAATATATAAGACTAGGGTTGTAAATGGCTCTGGTCTTATAACGCTCAAAACAATAAAATAAATATACATAAATTAATATAAAATGAGATAGGCTTAAAAATGTATCATAATGTAATGGCTTCAAACATTAGTTAAATATAAATTAACAAATAGGAAAATGGAATAATAAACACTTTAAAATTATAAAAAAATGAAGAGGATTCATTCTAAGGAATTTCACTTCCTTGTAATACCCATTTTCCTTCCAGGCTTCCTCTTCGGAACCCTTTCTCTTGTAGTTGTACCACCGTCAGTCGTAACCTCATAGAAGGTACAGTCATTTGAGAAGAAAAGGGTGCATCCGTAGCCCCCTCTTAATACCCAGATCACCAGTTGGATCCATAATTGATATGGACCCACTCACCGATGGTGCCGAAAGGGTGGTTGGTCTGTTAAAAGCTGGGCAAGATGCAGTGAAAGCAGCTACAGCTTCTAAGATTTTTCCACCGCAGGAGACAACACAGATATTTCCTGCTTGGTGGAGGTTTTGGGCCCCATTATGCCTCGATGTTTTTCAACATGGGCTCCCTGGCCGATCCTATGCTGTTTGTAGACTTGGGATACTAAATTGGCATTCTTTTCCTTAGCAGCCAGTGATCGCTTGTCCGTCGACGGACTAACCTTAGTTATCAAATGATATTTTTTCTACCATGACAATCTTTCTTCTTCATCCAAGTAAAAAATGTGATTATCATTTTGTACATATTCACTAGTTTATTATTATTATTATAATTAGTTATTTCTATTTTGTACAATTCTTCAGTGATTGCTTGTCCGTCGTCGGACATTGAGCGACTGGTCTTTATGATGAATGCATTTTACTAACCTCAGTCTGTGCACTAACTAGGCCCAATGTCCGACGACGGGGAAAGCAATCACTGAAGAATTGGACAACACAAAAATAATTAATTGTAATAATAATAAACTAGTGAATATGTACAAAATGATAATCACATTTTTACTTCGATGAAGAAGAAAGATTGCCATGGTAGAAAAAATATCATTTGATAACTAAGGTTCTGCAATCATGCTTATGATTTGTGGCAATAGCTGTGTTAGTAATTGTTTCAGAAGGTTTATTTTGGTCGATGTTGCCTGTGAGTATAGGACACCAGCTGTTGGAAGTTTTGGTGTTATACGTCTCTTTGCTTTTAAGTAAATATTTTTTATTTATTTTATACATTTTATATAAGTACAATTATGTGATCGCGAATTGTGTAATACAACAACGCATTATTGAATTTTATTATTTAAGTTTATTATTATATTGTAAAAACGTAAAATTCTGTAAATCAAAAAATTAAATTAAAAACATAAACTATTGAGTAAATGCCCAAAAAAAAAATATTTACTTATCAAAGAAATTAATAAAAATTAGGATTTATGCTAGCGAATAACTTCAAATAACTTTAAAAAAGAAAAAATATGTAAATCAAGATATTAATGAAACAATATGAACTATTGAGTAATCATTAAAAAAATATTTATTTATCAAACAAATTAATAAAAATTTCAAGTTATACTAGCGAATAGCTTCAAATCACTTCGATGAAGTAGGAACCTAAATTTATATCTTTAATATAAGATTAGAGTAAATTTAGTGAATGAAAAAAAAAAAAAATACGTGCAATGGGTATAATTTTTCATTGACCATTGTTGCAAATTTCTCGTAATAAACATTGAAATCTCATGGCTTTTGTGTGTTTTTATTCAATATCAAAAGAAGTAGTTTTATTTAAAAAGAATCCAATCATCGATTTGACTTATTTTTAAATTAAGTTAATATCGATAAAAAACCGACGTATATTAATAATTTGCGTGTTGTTTGTTGGTTTTTAGTGAATTCATTAAAACCAATAAAAAATAAACGCCAGCCCCCCCCCCTCCTCTCCCCCTCGGCTGGTTTTATATTTCACATGCTCGCATAGTTTTAATCACGATAATTTATCTAAATTACTAACGTTAAATTAAACACGAGGGCGATTCTCAAATTTTATGTGTAACGACGATAATAATAACAAACATCGCGATATTTTGTTGTCATTTCCAACTAAATTAATCGCATCGCAATTAGTTAATTGTAATGTTTAATCGGTGCAATTATATGTGTGAGGGTGGATGGGAAAGGGGTGAAATCGGCGCTCTCGCGTCATGTAATCATTTAAATATGTTTGTACAAATATGAGCGATACAGAGATAACAGACTGAGTCTGCTAATTAATCGCATGGAATTAATATGTGCGTATGTGCGTGTGTGTATATATTTTTTTATTGATCAGTGCTTGTCGTAATAACAAATTCGATTTGAAATTGGGTTGACCGTTAATTTAACTTCATAGTATTGACATATATAAACATGCATTCGCGCTTGATACGTCGAAATGGATGAATTTGACCGAGCACGTAGTGTTTTCGGTTTAATAACAAAGTTTAAATTAGTTGCTTGTCAATGTATCGATTCAAATCTTCTTAATGTCATGCAATAATGAATCGATATTATTATCGCGATAAAGTTGATTTGCGTTTATATCATAAACTTACATGAACATGTATTTTCCATCAAATAGAAGTAACGAAAATATATTCTAAGTTTACATATTATTATTTGACTCGTTTACAACGTTGTAAGTTAAAATTCACATTAGATATCAATTTGAACATACAATCCCATTAGTCATTAATGAATAAATATTAAAGGGACGAGAAAAAAATATGTGTTATTTATGAATATAAAATAATATTATTATTTGAAAAACACACTTTGTTTATTGAAACAATTTTTAAATACTAATATTGTTTAATAACATGTTTAACCACCATTCCAATTAGCGTATAGATAACTGGTGATGGCCATTTCGGTCTTTCGGACCTTGTCAGACCAGTGCGTTCCATGTCGAATGCCTTGATCAGGACCTGTTAACTCCATTGGAATTTTCCATTTAAAGTTTGATAATGTACCCCGGCAACCACTTGGAGCGTTGAACGCAGAAATGTCTCTTTCTAATTTATTTCTGTCCTTCTTCCTCTCACAGATACTTTAACGAAAATCAAAATAATGCATGAACATGGCGTTTGCCATCCTATCCGTATAACCTTAATTTTTGTCATCATTTATTTAATATTTTATTCATAAAATGTACAAAAAATGTTCCATTTAAAATCACGACAATGCATTTGTTTTAAGTTTTTAAGATTAACATGTCTTAAAAGTCGAAAATTTCGTTACCAATAATGGAAAAACGGAATTTATTCACTTGGTCACAGTTATCTAAATAAATTAAATAAAATGAATTTGAAAATAATTAATAAATTATTTCCTCTTTAGCTACTGTGACAATTTGACTTATGTTATATAAGTACTTTAACATACTTATGTGACCAAGTGAATAAATCCCGTTTTTCCATTATTATTAATGGCCAGCGAGGCTTTATTAAAATCCAAATCGAAAAAAAAAAATGTTCACTTCCATCGGGGATCTCAGAGGTGACGGTGTGAATTAATTAATTTTAATCAATTTAATTAACAACTTTACATTTATATAAGACACAGCTGTACTGATGAGCGATGAAATCCTGAAACACGTGTCTGCAGATAGCCTTATATTACGTAACTTTTATTTTATTTGTTTTTTGCATTAAATATTTTCTATTCAAAAATTTTTGCATTATACAATATGTTATTATTATGCAACAGCAAATGACTATTATTGCACATTTGTTAAAGTATTTATGTGACATAAGTCAAATTGCCACAGTAGCTAAAGAGGAAATAATTTATTAATTATTTTCAAATTCATTTTATTTAATTTATTAGATAACTGTGTCCAAGTGAATAAATTCCGTTTTTCCATTATTGGTAACGAAATTTTCGACTTTTAAGACATGTTAATCTTAAAAAGAAACTATTTAATTTATCGTTACCAATTTTTCACTATTACATCAGATTAAATTTTATCATTTAATATTAAAAAAATGTGAAACAACATTGGCAAAGTATGAAACATTTTAATCGTTAAAATAATTCAAATTAACGCGGGATTTCCCTCCACTCCTGCATTCCACTGTTTGAGTAGACAATAGCGAAGCTTGTGGTTTCCGAGGCACGCTAAATGAAACATTAAACACATCTTTCCATTGGAGTTATCAATATATATATAATGTAATCTATTGCCTTGATGAAGGGGGCTGAGCAGATCTTGAGTTGTGTTTAAATAACCTGATATGATGCATACTAATTGGAAAGATGGCACAAGCACCATCTATTACCTAATTTCATGTGACATTGTCAACAATTTGGGTATACAATTTGCCGCTTGAAATTAGTTAATAGATGACGCTTTGGCAATCTGTCCAATTACTGAAATTCTGATTGTATTTAATGCAGTTATTATTGAGAATCAAATAGAGGATTTACAGATATAAGATATATTCTAAATTCTAATTAATACAACTTTTCAAATGAAACAATTCAAATTAATTCGAACAACTCGCATCGCCGACAATTTTATTTAATACCGATATCCGTTTCGTGTGTTTAACTAAAATCGATAGGTCTGGTTGAGTTTCCCGAATTGAAATTCGGACCGACTTGCGGTCTCTCTACTAGTGGATTGTATGTGTGTGCGTTATCGTGCATGTGTAGGTGAGAATTGTACACTCTCTCTCAACTTAGATTGAATTTCTATTACTGCACTCGGCCAGAGCCGGAGAAGTTTGTTTTCGGATACGGATTTGGGTTACTGCCTCTCGGCAATTTCCATGTTTCGACACGGTAAATCACCGCACACATCTAGAAATTCCACTTGATTAAATCCCCTGGATTCAATCGGAATAAAGTACAAAAAATAATATACATAAAAAATAAGTCAAATAACAATATAGTCCATAATAGAGTGAAACGTTTTTAAAATTCTATAATTTATTAAATATCGTATTTCGGCTCTGTGTTTTAATCCAGACGTACGTCTTTTTCTTGGATACATACTGTATCATTGATTACTAATGTATTCATTATTAGGCTCCCAATGAAATTTCGCAGCAATAAAAATATTACTAATCACGGTATTAAATAATGGGCGCGTTCAGGAAACTGTAGCGCTGCAGCACTTTACGAAAGGGGTGTCGCTGAACGGTACCGCTTTATGTGAGGCGCTGTACCGCTTTGTCAAGCGTTAAAGCATATATTTATTTCTGCTGGATCGCTTTTTAAGCCGTGTAGCTATAAACAAAACCGCCATATTTTCGTGAGCATCCTTAACCACGAAAGCGTGTTCAGGGAACATCAAGCGCTTTGCGCTGCAGCGCTACATGTCTAAAATTTCCCTGAACGCGCCCAATGTTAATAGTTAATTACTGTATTCAATTTTCATTTATAGAAGAAAACAGTTGTCGATCATAATTTACAACGATTATTAGCCATATCAAATTATTACGAGCAAGTGTTTATTTTGCTCATAATGGCGGCAATAAGTTCCAATTAGGCGATTTCAGCGTAAGTTTATATTAATTGCTTATTTTTGCTGAGAATTAAGCGATTTAAATGAATGCTTATTTCAGCAAAAAATATTCGAAGGAAAATAAATCCATATAATTATTTGAAAGTATCATTTATAAGAGTACAGGCATTAATTCAAAGGGATTATTCCTTATTTTCGTTTTCCGCAAATCGGATCTCGTTCCGTCCGCGAATCACTTTTAATTGAACAGACGTTCGGGCCTGATTTGCATCTCAAAGGTGGGAGCGCAGGCGTCGCGGCGCCGCCGTCCGCTTTCCCCACCCCCGGCTTTTAAAACAAATACAATTAATACCCTCACGTCTGCCGGAATTATTTCCGAACCCCTTTCAGACGGATACGGCGAAAATGGGCGAGCATCCAGCGTTCCGCGCGCGCAAATTAAATTCCATTTATTTACAATGCGCCGGCTTCGGTGTCCCAAATCCGGCCTCTGAAATGCTCTAATCAGTAATTAACCGGTGAAGACTTTAAAGGAGTGGATTTGGTGTGTTTGTATTGAATGTTTCAAGAAATATTTGTGTTAATTAAAAAAAAAAAACCGGTTATATTATAAAGTGTTTCACATTAAAAATATGAAATAATTATAGAAAAAAAGGATATATTGATTAGGTCACAGTTATTTAAATAAATTAATTAAAAAAAAACAAAAATAATTAATTAATATTGCCTTTTTAGTTACTGCGACATTTGTTTTAAGTACTTATGTAACATAAGTCAAAATAACGCAGTAGCTGAAGAGCGAATAATTAATTAATTATTTTCAAATATTTTTTATTTAATTTATGAAATAATTGCTGAAATGAAAACAGAAACATGTGAAATTAGCGCTCCAATTTCTTTTTTTATATTATAATCCTAGCGTAGGTGTGACCTCAGCCACTTCAAGTATGTAATTATATAGATTTGGATTCTGATTGACCCATAGTTATATAGTTCTCTATGTACATACAAACATAACTTTTAATTTAATTCGATAGAGTTTAAATTGAAATAGAATGATTCAATTTGACACTTCTGCTATTTTAAAACGTTACAACTGCATTAAATAAAATGAAACAAAGATTATTCACATATTTGCAGTTATTAAAATTACAATTAAATTAAAAAAAGACAATTTATGACAATGATAAAATTTTTCCATCTGCAAAAAATACTTAAACTGTAAGTTTTACAAACATCTATTGAAACAACTGCTTTAATATTTACTAAAATTGAGAATAAAAATTTGTGAGTAATTAATACAACTCTTTAGAGAGTTTTAGTTTAATCTAATTTACAAAATTTGAAGAAAAATTCAATAATTAATAGAAGTCTTCGAAGGGAAATCAGAAGTGCTCTCATGTAAAATAAAGGGATATGTGTTCAAATCCCATCAGAGATGTTTCTTTTCCACTTGTATTTAATTAACTTAAATTATATCTCAATATTTTACATTGGAATTTCTTCAATTCTGAGACATAAATATAATTTAAAAGGAATATCAATGTAATTAATTAATTAATTAAAAATGCCCTTATTATATTTACAAAAATTGAAGAAAGAAATCAAACAAACTTCTCTCTCAGACTTTATTGTGTTTTAATTACACAACATTTTGAGAACGCAGAACTTTTTTTATTATGGATAATACATTATTCATACATTTTAATAAATAATTTGATTTCTTTGGACAGTAAATGAAACTCATATCAGACGAAACATTTTTCCTGCAAGCTGACTAAAAGTGATGTTTTTTCTTTGACAAATGTAAAGTGCAATACTAATATGTACTGCATAATTCATGTTTTTCTGTATGAGAAATAATTTTGCCAAAATACACCTTCATATCATAAACAATTACTTTATCCCGGCGAATTCACCATTATTATTGAATTTATTTATATTTAAATAAAATATTTCGCCGATAATCGAATGAAAATATATTTTTGTGGCTGAAAGACCTCCGGTCGATAGCCGATTCATCTACAGAATATAATTCTAATTTTTGTATATATTGTACATACATATACACATTTGAATAAAGATGGTTAGTTAGTTATCTTTTCGCTCAAGATAATATAAAACCTATATTATATCCAACATAGGTTATCACTATTTAAAAAGCTTATTACTCTTGCATTAGGATTTGGAACAAGTTACATAGCAATATAAAAGAGTGTCGCTCTTTAAATTTACTGAAATGTAATTTATTTAATTACCTATGTTAAACGGAACCATATTCTTCATTATAATATGAGGAAGTATCGTTTAAAAAATGATAATACTTTTCGTTTTTGTACTATCAAACTCAACATCCCTATCAGAGCGCACAGCTCAGTATCGCGCTCCCATATTTTACTAAATTTCGGTTAGTTCCAAAGTTCAGAATACAGTAAAATTCGGTGTACGGGTGCCGGAACTACCTATCTGTAAGATCATTGACTTGCAGGTAAAGTATCAGTTCACAATAAATGCTTAAACTTATAAAATATAATAGTGGAATAAATTCGGCTGAGTAGACTGGTCAGCCTCGCAGAGTACAACCTGGGAATAGATCGGGAACGGAACACTATGCTGCGAAATCATTCGTGAGGTGACACGGGTGTAGGGGAAATACGAAAAATTAAACTCAAAATTTAAACAATCTGTTAATACAATTTTATTTTACATACATAAAAAAACGCGTTATCCAAGGATATTCAAACAATTAGATAAATAATAACCTGACAAATTATTCGTAAAATTAATTATTCAACTTTACGAATTGCAATGAGTAAAATATATATTATAGTTATTATAAGAGATTGTGATGTCAATTTATTATTTGAATGAATATTTACATCGTACTTTAAGTGATAGCAGTATTACAACAAGAACTTATCAATATTTGATTAGGTATATCACACAAATTTAATTACTTGTTAAATTGCTATCGACCATAGGCTTTTCCACCTAGCAATAATATTTTTTTCTGTAATTTTTAATTTTATAGATGATTTTTTAACTTTTGAAATTTTCTAGTTTTTTTTAACGAGATTGGCTTTTAATTTAATTTGCACCATGATAATATGTAGATATTTTTATATAACACCATTTAAAATTTACTTCAAAGTAGACCTAATTAAAGAAGGTATGATTCTGCTTAAATCCCATGAGTCCGTAATTTTAGTGCGGAACGGAAACGAGAAGCAACAATATGATTATCTATATGAACAAATTTCAATGAAATTAAACAAGTATTTTTTGCAGTTGGAAAAAGGGATTGATCGAATTTTATTGATCATTGCCAAAAAATTTTCCTTGTTTAATTTCATTGTAAATTAAGTAGCTGCAAATGTGTGAATCATCTTTGTTTCTTTTCATTTTATTTAATTTGAACAAATTTATTTAGTCTCCAATTATTTTCAATTATCAAACTATGCAAATGGCTCAATATGTTTATTGATAATAACTTTCAACTTAAATAAAAAGCTTTCAAACCACCACAAGTATGTATATAGACGCAAATATTAAACAATACGAAGCTTTCTGCTTGTATTATTTAAGCGTGATTTAATCCCTTAAATTATAATATACCCTACGCCAAGTTTTAACTAATTTCAATTATTTTACTTGATGTGTGCAAGAAGGTAATTACTCGGACTATCAATTTTGAAAATTTCCCTAAGCTCGCGTGAGTGCCGTAATTGGCCTGGCCGAGTAGATTAGAGATCAGAGACCCACCCCCAACTGTTTGGGGGGGCGAATGCAATTACGTCGGCGGTCGCTTAAGTGGGCAGATGGGCAGCTCTATATATCAATCATGAACTGTGGCCGCTTGCTTGACGTGATCGAAGCAATTAATTACTTTTTTACAGCGCTAATATAAAGATGCAGTCACATGGGCTTTTACGTTGAAATTACATTATCCACTTAATATTTTGATAAGCAACAGACAATGCATTTTGTTTCTTAAATTTTTACTATTTATTTGTTTGATTGTGCAATGAAAATATGTCCACACGATGAATAAGTTTTATTGATTTACAAATTAAATGTGGTTTTCATTGCAGAATAGTATTTTGTTAAACGAGCGAGAAAGTTGGCAATTAAATTAAATAAATATGATTTGAAAATAATTAGTAAATTTTGTGACATTTTGACTTTTTTATTTTAATTATATATATTTAATTTTAATTTCTAAAAAATGCACATTAAAACAACAACTTCTCGGGCAAATACCCCGCCAGACATTGAATTACGTAATGAACATATGAATTATATCATGCAACAATTTTTTTATCCGAAAAAAAATTCAATGTGAACAACAAAAAAGAACGTTATTCAATATAAAGCCATCTGCAGATACGTGGTTCGGGATCTGTCAGTACAGCTCTGCCTTACATAATTTAAAGATGGCAATTATTCTAGAAGATAAATGTTAATTTATCTGATTGAATAATACCTTTCTCACGAGTCGAATACTGTACCTTTTCTACTCTATCAATAATAACACACGAGTTTATTCCTTACATCACTTTTTATTTAACACGTTAGATGTACATTTCGACCACAAAGTGGTCATTATCAATAACAACTTGTTATTGATAATAAAAAGTGAAGTAAGGGAAAAACTCATGTGTTATTATTGATACTAACACTTCACGTGAACTCAAAACCCATTTATTTGATTTTCTATTCTAATATTGTACAGATGCTGACTGTCTGCTGGTCCACTACCTAAGCAGGTGGGATTTTGCCTCCTTACATAATCACCTAGAGTGGCAAAATCCCACCCCTAGTCCTAATTAGTAGGTGTAGTTAACCAATTGTATTGGCTTTAGTTGACAGTTAATTAAAAATCCAGAATCTTTACGATCTTTCTCTTGATGGATTGTAATTTTTATTATTAATTATTTCGTTTTAAATCCCCCATAACATCCCGGACAGACAGATGTTAAAAAAAGTACGAAGCGATTAAAACCAGGCCGGAATTTTTGGACACATTTTATCGTGAATCTGTTCGTCACGCCTAGACAGCACGTCCGATGATGAAATAAACACCGGCACAAAAACAGACGTGTAAATATTCGCAATCAGAGGAAATGACACTGGCGGATCGATGGATGGCACTTCACCTGTGTCTGGATTAACACGCCCAGTGTATATGATATCATTTTTTTATTTATTGACAGGAAAGGATATGTGATGTCCTAAATTATTAATAAAAAGCGGTTAAATTACTTTATTCGTAGTTTTTATTTTTCCAATGCATTTCTACATTTTGAACACTCTATATCTATTGACAACAATTAACCAACGCCTAATTAAATTAAGTAGAAAGAATTCGAAAATAATTAATACATTATTCTCTCCAATAATAATTGATTAATTATTTTCGAATACTTTTTATTTAATTTATTTAAATAACTGTGACCAAGTGAATCAATCATTTTCTATTATTATCGCCTAATTAATTGTAATCTTCTGTAAGTTGGTTTTCGAGATTATTAATTATTTAAACAAAAAATATTATTTTTATTAAACTAAATATATATTTTTGAGACCATTGACAACTATTTTTTTATATTTAGAAAAAACCTTATACGCTACTTAAGATGGAAACGAAGTTTCTGAAATATGTATTTAGTTTAATAAAAAGATAAGTAGAAAGGACAATAATTTTTTATTTAAATGTCTAATTAATTAATTATTTATGTAAATTTTGATTTGTTGTGTTTTGTTTTTGTTGCACAAAATACTTTTCTCAAACTCAAACTCTCAATTTAGTCAAAATCCTTCAGGATGTAGGTGAAAGAAACAATAAACCTTCACTGCAATAAACACACCTGATATTAAAAATTATAACAATTTTATTCAGGAATATAAATATTTATAGAATAATTTATGTATTTCTGTCCCACTCTGCAATAGAAATTGTAGTGGTTTGATTTTCGAAACGTGGAGGCTCTTTTATATTGTCTAGATTTAAGGTTTATTCAAAACCGTCCGGGAATGGAACGGTAATGCAACGGAAACTAAAATAACAAAATAAAATTCTCAATAAAACGGAAACGGTACATTGAGACATTTTATGTCAATTTAGTGACTTTGTTTTTTTTTTCACTGCTTCTTTATATAAACATAAGCATAAACTGATTTTTTATTTAAATTAATAATTATTAAATCATTGTGTGAATTACGTAGTTACTTTAATGAACATTTTGTTAAAGCTCACGTACACACCACGCGAGAATTCGGCCACCGCTGGGGCAATAACCCCCTCACTATGGGTTTTTGCATTAAGGGTAGGTTAGGTAGTAAGCAGGAATAAATTTGTAAGTAAATCAACAATCGTCGATAGAATAAACTACAAGTGTACACTTACTCTTTTATTAATCTCTCACGAAATTAGACAAATTATTCTAGTAATGAACTGTCATGTACATTTTTTTGTTGTAGCTAAGCAATATTTATTAATAGCCTATAATAATCTCGAAGCAGAATGATTGTCCAAAAGGAAATATTTGTGTTCTGATAACATCAAAGTTGGACTGCATTTACTAATAATTAACATTTGTTAAAAAATGTTCGTAGTTCAGTTGTAGTAATAGGCAAATTATTTTAAATATGTAATTGTTGGTATGAGATGCATAATTAAAAATTTAAATTAAGTTAATATAATAAATGGAAGACGACGCAAGCGCCATATTTTTCCACATGAAATTAAGCAAAAGATAGCTATTGCGTTGTTTTTCATTTATTATGATTAATACTATATACAATAAATGATGGAAAAGAAACACAATTACGATTACTAAGTCGAATATGTGATGCTATTTGTGTGGAGCCACATCGAAACAATTTAACAAACTTAAGTAGGTTATGTCATGGCCAGTAAATGAAAAAAATGTTTAGTTTAGCCTCATTACATGCGTGGATACATTTTATGGAGTATTTTATACATATAGGATATAAACTAGAAATTAAAAAAAAAAGGTAGTTACGATCGGAGGAGGGCAAAAAAATGTCCAAATGCGGAAATCGGCAATTCAGAAGGATTTCAAGTTGCGACTTGGACTTCTTATTGACACGGCCAAAGTAGGCGGATTTTGAATTAGTAGATATGCAACACAGCAAGGTGATTTTTTGCAAAATTTTCCGCGTCAGCCCATATTTTAGGTTCCATCGCACTCACTTATATTGCGAAAAATCTGCTAAAATGATTGTCAAAAAGTTTCTACGGTACTGCATGCCTACGGTAAATTCCGGGATTTTGGAGCAGTTGTTTCTTTATATATTTTTACCATTTGCTTAAGATTATCATGAAAGCTTCTTAAAATAATCCACTACTATGTGGTCATTGATAGATACGGAATATTTTACAAACAATACAATAGGTTTTAGGAAAAACAGTTGGCTCTTATTAAAACTTTACTTCAATAAAGTTTGAATAAGAGCCAACATGTGCGGCAATATGACGGTTAAGATATTATTGCATTATAAACTGGGTTATTGTTAGTTTTATAAATACGCGGTACAGAAATCATCAAAGAAATAATATCTGAACAGTTAATTTTTACTTTCTCACATATGTAAGACAAAGGGAAACTTTAGTTTTTGCGAAAATATTCGTTATGATGGACTGTTCATTATTTTATATTTCCTAATTGTCATCTTAATTGTAAATTATTCAATATAATTCTATTTTTTTTATTAAACTACCTACCTGCCTTATTATAAGAAGAAATCAATTATCTAAATAAATTATTTATTTCATCTAATCGTTGTTTACTCATGCAGATATTATATTCTGCCAATTTTATTTTGTTTAAAAAACGAAAAAAAATATATTAAAAGTAATGTATGTATATAACATTTGTTATTAAAATTATTTTAAAAAAATAGTCATGTATCCTTCACGGTACTTTCCCCAGCGAATTCGGCAAAATACGTTTTTAAATGAGCATTTAATAGTAATGGAAAAATTATTAATTGCAAAAAGAAATCGTTGTATTTTAAAGTTAAAGCCGAGTATTTAAAAGAATATTTCCATTTTCATAATAACTTATATTTATTTTTATATATTAAATAAAAATGATTTGAAAATAATTAATAAATTATTTTCACATTTATCTCTGTGACTATAGACTTACCTACGTAAGTACGTTAAACAAATGCACATTAAAACAACTACTTCCCGGGCAAATACCCACGCCGGACATTGAATTACATAATGTACACCTGCTGCTGCATATCAAATATTGAATAATGCAACAAAATTTTTGATCCGAGAAAAATTTTATGTAAAAACAACAAAAGGAACGTTACATAATATAAGGCCATCTGCAGACACGTGTTTCGGGATCTATCCCTCGTCAGTACAGCTATGCCTTACATAATTTAAAGATGTTAAAATAAATCAATTAAATTAATTCAAATACAATCAGCATAATTAAATCAGTTATATTAAATCAAATTAAACTAAATCAATTTAAATTAAATTAAACCAAATTAATTCAATTTAAATGAAAACCGAATAAAATTAAACGAAAAGAATTGAATCAAATTAATTAAAAAGAGCGACCCTCACCTGCCGCGCGCTGAGATAGTAATGACCGGCGAAGGAGGACGTGCGCTCGTGTATTGTTGTTATCGCAAATTCACAAAAAACTTCTCTCGGTTCGGATTTGAATAAATGCCTCGCTGGCCATTAATATAAATAGAAAACAGTATTCATTCACTTGGTCACAGTTATTTAAATATATTAAATAAAAATGATTTGAAAATAATTCATTACTATCTCAGCGCGCGGCAGGTGAGGGTCGCTCTTTTTAATTAATTTGATTCAATTCTTTTCGTTTAATTTTATTCGGTTTTCATTTAAATTGAATTAATTTGGTTTAATTTAATTTAAATTGATTTAGTTTAATTTGATTTAATATAACTGATTTAATTATGCTGATTGTATTTGAATTAATTTAATTGATTTATTTTAACATCTTTAAATTATGTAAGGCATAGCTGTACTGACGAGGGATAGATCCCGAAACACGTGTCTGCAGATGGCCTTATATTATGTAACGTTCCTTTTGTTGTTTTTACATAAAATTTTTCTCGGATCAAAAATTTTGTTGCATTATTCAATATTTGATATGCAGCAGCAGGTGTACATTATGTAATTCAATGTCCGGCGTGGGTATTTGCCCGGGAAGTAGTTGTTTTAATGTGCATTTGTTTAACGTACTTACGTAGGTAAGTCTATAGTCACAGAGATAAATGTGAAAATAATTTATTAATTATTTTCAAATCATTTTTATTTAATATATTTAAATAACTGTGACCAAGTGAATGAATACTGTTTTCTATTTATATATTTATTTTGTTGTAATATGTCGTTTTTTCATTCTTTTTCTTCTTATCTTTTTTAGTAATATTTTACTGATTTATATTTGTTTATTTCTGTGCAATCTACATTATTATTTTACTAAATTTATCATAATAAGGTGTAATGGAAGATCAGAGTGTATTTCGGTACGCATCTGAATTGCATCTTTCTTTTTCAGTATCAGAACTTTTATTTTTAGGAATCGCTTATAATTGTCATAAATATTTTCGTTTCTGTATTTTTGTTCTGTTATGGAAAAATAAAAATATTATTATTATTATTACTTTGTTATTTCTTAACATACAATGGCTCCACAATATTTTTCCGGACTATTTTATATTCTGGATGTGTTTGCGAAAGATGACGGCATTTTGTTGTTTTATTTGACGTACAAATAATTATGTCAATAATTAAAGTTTCCACAGCCAACATAAAAAGGATTATAAAAATAATTGAGGGTCCTACAATAAAAAGTTTTATAACAAAGATTTTTTCAAGATCAACAAATTTTATTTGAAACATTTTTATATCCGAATTAGAAAATGAATAATCTCTAAAAGTAAAGTTGCACTTAATGAATTTTGATTCTAATGAAAAGCTTTTCAGATCATTCCACTGTTATAAAAAAAAAACTTAGATATAACGTTTGGGTTTAATAAACGGATTGAACCCAAACGCCATTCATGCGCAATCACGGAAACACACAGGCACAAACACAGACATTTTTCAAAAACTCGATGGAATGGACTCGGGTGCCCCAAAAACGTGTTGAAATTAGCGATTTGAAAATTTTTACAATCGCAATATTTTCCCTTGAACAGAAATCCGGGAAACGTAAAAATGGTGGAAACACAGGTTTGTCCCGGCGCATTCCCCATTAATACAAGGTTTTTTGAAGTATTTAGTTTTGAGTTTACGCGATTTATCATAAAATCAGAAGTCTGTTATTTTTTACGTAGCAGTATTATTAATATTTCATCCTGGCATATATTAACAGTAAAAAATGTATTATTTATTTTGTATTATTTTCTATCTATTCTATTAATAAAAATTATATATATAATTATAAAAAGAACTTATTTACTTCGAAAATGTATCTGCCTTAAGTTTCGTATTATGTTCTAGAAAATAAAAATACACATTTCACTTAACAGTCGTTTAACACTTTCGAAATCTCGCGGTCGCTTTAATCGGCCGTCCAATTACAATCAAATCACACCCCAACTCTTTCGCGCTATTACTTTACTTCTGTTCTCTTTTCGGAATTAAAAAAGAACTGGCATTATCGTCGTCATCCGGTTTTAGCAGGCACGGACAATCGGGCAACGTTGGTAGCCATGGTGATCGGGACGCACGGGTACATCGGGATAATGAAGGACGGACGGGACAATGCGTCGGAGGCGAAATTAAAATTTCGGCGCGTTCACCCGACCGAAAATTGCATTTTTATACTCGTTTTCGAATGAAACAACAACGGCCCGAAACACACCGAAAAAATATGTTGAAAAGGGAATAAATAAACCTGTTTTGCGTGTTGATGGAATCATTTCATAATTGGTGTAGCGGATAGGGGGGGAATTGATGAGAATAGAAATTAATGTAATACAGTTGATTTATATATTAGTTATTCAATATTATGTCTGAAATGTAAAACAGAAAACAGACAAATTAGAGGATTTAGATTGAAAGTCATACTTTCTACACTTATGTAAATTGGAGAATTTAATTTGAAAGCAATCTGAATGCCGATTTTTGCTAAAGAAGAAATTAATTAGTCTGGCATGTAAGACGGAGAACATTGAAACATGATAAATAATTAATTTAGTAGCCATCTGAATTCCATTTCGCTCTAAAGAAGAAATCTGTCTTACATGTAAAACAAAGAATATTTGTGCAGAAGAGTGACCTAGGTTTGAAAAAAATATATACAAATTCCAATTCTTTTTAATAAAGAAATTAAATTGATTTATTTCGCATAGATAAAAGAGAACATGATTTGAAAGCTATCTCAATTCCCATTTTTTGCTAGTGAAAAATTTAACCTGAGTTGTAAATCAACATAAAACATTTACACAGCAAAGTGACCTTGATTTGGAGTCAGATTATTTTAAATAAAAACCGCGCGACAGGTCGATTAGTATTTTTAAGTGCGCATCGTTTGTATTAAAAATGTTATATATAAACAATTGCTCGTATAAAGTTATATTTTTTAAATAAAACACCCTATATACTATATTATTTATCAATAATAGTACATCAAGTAATGCTTCAGTTAACTGCAAGCAATTTCTTATATTTAATGTAGTTCTAAGTTTTCGTTGGTAACCGATTGAAGGAAAGTTATAAGATTCATATAATTTGAATATAATCTTATTCAGGTCGATAATATTATCGGTGTTTTTTTTTTTTTTAATTTTTACGGCGAATTAGCGTTTTCTCTTATTTTCCTTTTTGAAATCACGAATATTGCTTGTTGAAGTCGTCGAAAACATCATGCAATGGGGGCAGGTACTGTCCCTTAGTATGTGTAGGTCAGCTGATTCGTGGAATCCGAAAACTGTTACGCTTTCTCTTGCGAGCCGAGGGTGAAACGCACAATAGGGCTGGAATGAAACAATTTCCAGCCCACACGTCATTTGATTAAATAAATACAATTATTTAACAACAATACACCCACATATACATAGGCAGCAGCAACACTTCACCTATCTATTAGCTCGTTTCACCAAGACAAATAAATATAATGAATATAATCACATATAATAGATTCAGACAGAGCAGAAAGACCGTCGGTCGATAGCTGATTGTGAAAGAAAATTCATTCGATTCTGAACGGTAGTTGTGGAAAGCAGAGCCGGAAAAAATAAATCGTGTTTGTAATCGGGTTAAAATTTGTTATAGAGTTTCGGATAATAATCGAAACAGAAATATCGAGAAAGATTTTATATTTCGGCCATGATCATAAAAAATAATAGTAATTTTAAAACGGGATTTCCTTTCGAGACGGGGTAGGGAATTTGTCGGTCTCGCGAATAGTAAGTTTAATTTCAAGATATTTATATTTTTCGGGGTGATGGAAAAGGCTGTGGAAAAAAAAACGACAGTAAATGTTATTTGGCGGTAGATTTATCCCACCACTTTCATCGAGGTCACTATCATCTGATTGTTCCAGTATAAGTAGGGTGTAGATGTTAATACTAATTTTTATCTGCACGTTACTGTGTTCCGATTCTGTTATCATGGCGGTAATTATAATATATTTATCTTTTCCAGAGTGAGTGTAAAATCCGTGGGAAAAAACGATATTAAATGTTATAGGGCTGTAAATTTACCAACTCATTTAATATTGCAGATGCTTTAACAGGTATATCATGGTGACTTTCATATGATTATTCGAGCATATTTAGGGTACATATGTCAGGACGTAATTTTATATGTATGTCACTGTGTTCAAATAAATTCTTTAGTGGGTGATTGCAATATATGAATAAATTTTAAGTTGAAAAATTGCATACATTTTAATACACAAATTCAATTATTTGAAGATAATAATTTCAAATAAGTAAATTCAATACATTTTAAAGAGATAAATTCATAATTGTTCAGAGACAGACAGGTATTCAGTTTTTTTTATGTTTCGACAGGAGCTCAGTAAAACAGTCCCACACATATTTTTTTTTATTATTTTAACTAATATGTATATGGATAAATATTTAATAAAAAAACGAATTAAAGAGAAGTAAATGATCATTGATTTTTAAAATTTTATAAATCAATACAATAAACAGTGCATATATTGAAGCCAATTTCAGAGTTATTTTTCTTTCAAAATATCATGACATAAATAAAAACAAGACAGTGTAAGTACTCATAATACCTATTAACAAAAACAACGGACCTGGCCAATAAATTCATTAATGGGTTATTACGAAACACAACGTATTTTTTGTTAAATTTATTAATTTCTATAAGACCGGGTTCTGTGATATGACAGACGTGATTTTAAGAATGACGACGTGAAAACCTAAATACCTGCGCACATGCACACAGAGAAACAGGTAGGGCAGGTGTAACCTGACTTTTCATTCATACTATAAAATTTACACAAGCTGGTTTAATTTAGTTTTTTTGTTAATTTTATTTAACTTAGTAATTTTTAATTTACGCCCCACGTGGTATATGTTTATAAAAATAAAGTATAGAAATAAACATTTTTTTAAACCGACCGAGCGGCGAATTTAATATTTGTGAAAGCGTGTTTGTCGCCGTCTATACCCTTTTTGTGATGTCACCAGGGAAGTTATATAGACCCATTTTTTTTTAAACAATTCGCTCTCTTTCTCCATTTGCCACAGTGAGTGGTACATCGCATCTCTTTCTCCATTTTCCATAGTGAGTGGTACATCGCAGCTCTGTTTCTCCATTTGCTACAGTGAGTGGTACATCGCAGCTCCATTTCTCCATTTGCCACAGAGAGTGGTACATCGCATCTCTTTCTCCATTTTCCACAGTGAATGGTACATCGCATCTCTTTCTCCATTTTCCACAGTGAGTGGTGCATCGCATCTCTTTCTCCATTTGCCACAGAGAGTGGTACATCGCATCTCTTTCTCCATTTTCCACAGTGAGTCGTACATCGCAGCTCTGTTTCTCCAGTTGCTACAGTGAGAGGTACATCGCAGCTCTATTTTTCCATTTGCTACAGTGAGTGATACATCGCAGCTCCATTTCTCCATTTGCCACAGTGAGTGGTACATCGCATCTCTTTCTTCATTTTCCACAGTGAGTGGTACATCGCAGCTCTGTTTCTCCATTTGCTACAGTGAGAGGTACATCGCAGCTCTATTTTTCCATTTGACACAATGAATGGTACATCGCAGCTCAATTTCTTCATTTGCCACAGTGAGTGGTACATCGCATCTCTTTCTCCATTTTCCACAGTGAGTCGTACATCGCAGCTCTGTTTCTCCATTTGCTACAGTGAGAGGTACATCGCAGCTCTATTTTTCCATTTGCTACAGTGAGTGGTACATCGCAGCTCCATTTCACCATTTGCCACAGTGAGTGGTACATCGCATCTCTTTCTCCATTTTCCACAGTGAGTCGTACATCGCAGCTCTGTTTCTCCATTTGCTACAGTAAGAGGTATATCGCAGCTCTATTTTTCCATTTGCCACAGTGAGAGGTACATCGCAGCTCTATTTTTCCATTTGCCACAGTAAGTGGTTCACCCCCATCTCTTTTTCCATTTGCCACGGCTCTTTTCCATCAGTTACAGTAATTAACACATCGCACTTTTTCGCCAACCAGATAAGAAGCTCGCCACTTGTTACTGCTACATTATTTTTAGTGTTGCGGTCGCGAACGATAATTTTTTCGTTTTTGTCGTCATTTTTAATTTTTATAATAAAACGAGTTCCCCCTTTAAATTAAAAAAAAAACAACATAACATGTGTCCCTGTAACATAATACCAATAAGTAAAGAGCCGAACAGGAACGCCGAAGGAAAATCACAGGGCAAGTGAATTATCCTTTGTACCCGGTGCTCGAGTGCTATCCTTATACAACAAAGCTGAGCTAGTCGGTTATCGCCGATACCGGTGTTCTCATAGACGTACTTCGCTAATTAAGCATCGCTGCGGCTCGCGGAAAAATGCATTTATTTTCACGGTGCATCGCTGCCTCGGAGATAATTCTAATTGAAAGATGATCCACAATATTTGTTATATATTTTTATACCTAATATATAGAGTGTCCCACGACGCGACTGCCATAGATTGGGAGTGTGTTGCTGGGGTGATTTCAAGTCAAAAATTAATAATGAACATACACTTAAAACGGTATCGTAACCGAGCTACAAGTATTTGCAATTATAAATAAGACCACTAATGCAGGTATTAAGTTCGGCTATTGATTTTGGATTACAAAAATATCGTCACAATAATAAACATGTTGGATTACAAAAATTACGTTGGGATGTTTGCAACACTTCTTTATGAAAATGCATTTTTAAAGTATATTTAGCGCATTTGTTTGTATGAAATTATTTATTTCAATTTTTTACTTTTGAGATATTTACAAGAACAAAAGGATGAGCAGTCTATAAAAATTGTTAAATTATTTGAAAAATATTTTTTTGATGTATTGCTACATTTTCTTTAAAGAAATATATATATATATACAAACATCTTTATTCAAGGGACTTTTACATTATATTAAGTACAGTACTGTATAGTATAATACGGTATATAATTTGAGGTTGTTCTTTCATAGGCTATCGACCCGAGGTCTTTCTGCCTATTGATTTTGTTACTATTAAAAAGTCCTGGCGGCTGTGATTGATCATGATGTCATACGGAATCGGACGATTTTTTGATATCTAATAACGTCATGGCAGTTTTTTCCTTTTGAGGTGTGTTCTTTGTGTATTGATGGTTAGAAAAGAGAGCGGATTATAAGTTGAACAGTGCTTCATGATACCAAATTGCTAAAGTGGGATTTTTTTCATTTATTATGGAGAGGATTTTAGATAAGATTATGGATTCTAGAAGCTTACCAAGAACTGGGAGTATAGAGACAGGGCGATAACTTGAGACTTATAGGGTATAGTTGTCAAATTTTTGTATATAAGTGATGATTCCATATTCCCATTCTTTTGAAATTGATTGTTTTTTTTAACTTACTTAAAGATTTTGCGATTTTTGTGTCGAAGGGACTATGCGCATTTACTTTCGTGTTTTACATTAAAATACTCTTAAAGGTATGTTTAATGTTTCGAATGAAGAATACGCCGACATTCACTTTGCTTATGGATTGTGTAATTGAAACGGATGAGAAGCTATTAATGAATATCGTCGACGATTTCTCACTCGTAGACTGTCTTGTAGAACTGTTTTTTTAGCAATGTCCATCAATGTTTAAGAAAAACAGGCAAGTTTCCTACAGCTATTTCTGAACGCCCCGTTCAACAAGAATTTGCTCAAGAAGAAGCAATACTTAATACGATTGATGCTCAACCTTCTAGTAGTGTCTGAAGAATATCCAACATACTTAGCGTAGGCCGGATGAGATGCAGAACATTACACAATATCGGTTTATACCCGTACCACATCATACCTGTAGAAGCTTTAAAACCTACCGACTACACTTCATGACTTGAATTTAGTCGCTGGGTATTGATAAATCAAAGGATTTGTCGGATAATATTGTTTAGTGATGAAGTCTCGTTCACCCGGAACTGCATCAATTAAATTAATATAAGGAATTCATATTATTGGGCAGTTGAAAATCCACGACAAACTCGTGAATAGTATTTTGAAGATAGATTTTTGTTTTGTGTGACATTATTGATGACCACCATATTGATACGTTTATAATTGAAGAACATATCACGGCCATTCGTTATTTTCGTTTCATTGAAAATGATTACTAGATGATGTTCCTCTTAATGTAAAACAACGAATGTAGATTCAGCATGATGGTGCAAATTAAACAAGTAACAGAATTTCTTAATTAAAATTATTTAAACCGGTGAATTGGAAAAGGTTCAGCAGTTCCTTAACCAGCAAGGTCACCTGACTTATATTCCTTAGATTACTTTTTTATGGGTAAGACTGAAAGTTTAGTTTATGCAAAAAATATTCAAAATACAGAGAACAACTTGTAGCTAGAATTATGGAAGCCGCAGAAACTATTCTGATCATGAGAATGATAGCAGAGTTATCACTTCAATTCTAAGAGAAGTAAGTAAGTAAGTAAGAAGTAGTTATTTTAATGCGCATTTTTTTAACGTACTTACGTAACGTAAGTCAAAAGTCACAGAGCTAAATGTGGAAATAATTTATTAATTATTTTCAAATCATTTTTACTTAATTTATTTAAATAACTGTGACCAAGAGAATGAATACTCTTTTCTATTTATATTATGCATTGCTTAATAATAGATATTTCGAAGCCGATAATTTGTTGGTTTACAAATTATTTAATTGCCTCACAAAGATACTCGCTCCTTTAGGGACCTACATATGCTCCATTTTTTCTTGCTAAATTTTGCCGATAGCTTACTCAAATTTATAAATTAGTATTCGATAGAATTTCCTGATTTTTTGAAAATGTCAATTGAAATCACTTGATTAAATCTTTCTATTTTTTAAATCAAACAGTTTCTTTTCATTTTTAATATTTTAAAGAAGCAAACCTATATCAGGAAACCATCAGACAGTCACAATTACAACCTATTTGCGTTTACAGACAGCAATTTACAATATCGACAGCAGATCTGTTTGTCATCCATAAACAAAACAAATTTGCCAACGCGTGCATCACTTCCACATACAAATACACGCAGCCATCAGATACCATCTGCTAATTAATAGGCTGATATTAATACACATCGCGTTTACGCTGCAAACGTGTTAGTTTAATTTCATTGAGTTCGCACAGCCGTATAATCTCTCTCTAATAGACACCACGAATCATCGGAGTCATTACTAATGTTTTAGGCCGCTGTTGCAAATATCCATCAACACTCGAAAATACTCTTGTTATTATTATTATTATTATTATTATAACGATTGTTTTCATTTTAGCTTGGTGACATTATTATTGACATATTGGATTTACCAATATTGATTGTGCTTATTGGGAGTCGCAACTTTTTGCTGCTTATATAATTAAACAAAATAATTTACACATTTATGTTTATGTGTACCAGATCCGTAGGCATAAAACTCGATCTTTTGTATAGAAAATAAAGGTTTAGTGTATGAAAATGGTAACTAATATTGTAGTCAAAGTATTTTTCCCCATATCTCTCTAGCAATTTGCGGAAGCCAGTAATGCATACAAAACTGTAATTCTTTTGAAGGAAACCAATTATACTATAATTTTTATTAATTTTGCTAAGAAGTGAAACTCTACTCAGCAAGTGCGTATCCTATCGGTGCAAATAAGTAATGATCAGAAGTAGCAAAATTTGGTGAGCAAGCTGCAGGCGAAAATATTTCCCAACTAAACACGGCTATCGCTTCTTTGACTGTTACTACTGTGTGTGATGGTGCAGCATTGTGATTCTGCGTCTACTATCAAGTTTTTTATAACTAGCTTATTTGTTCATTAACTTACATTTAATAAAAAAAGTAACTTGATTTAAAAATCGCAGTTATCTGATTATATGGGTAAAATCGAAAAATGTTTGTTAATAAAGATTATTATTATTAAGAGAAAAATAACCAATACAAAATATTATGTTATTTTTTAAAGGATCCGTTCAAAATTATATTTCTAACAAAAGCCAAAAACTGGTAATCGTCAAATCAGGATTAACATAAAAGAAAGTTTTTCAATTCCAAGTACAGTCAATTAATAATTCATCAATATAAATCAATATCCCCTGACAAAAGGAAACGAGCAATTATCCAAACTAGTCCCATTTTATTATAAAAAACAACATCCTCAAAGTGCAAACAGCGATAAGGAAATCGATGGTCCCGAGGAGGAATTGAACCGGAGGCGCGCGAGCAAACATCAAACAGCCGTGCTCCATTAATGATATTTAAAAGTCGTTAAAACCGGGAACTCCTGTCCCGGAATGAATAATACGACAAGTGCCGAGGGGTGAGGGGCGTCTAGTGGAGCAGCGAGGGTGGCGTAGAACGTTTCCGTTTTCCGCTCTTCCACTCGTCCGTAATTTCCTTGTTTCAAATTAAACAAACAATAATATCGCCCCGCGTTTAATTCGAATCGTTCAATTCACCGATGCGATGTTGAAAATATTTACACAGGCGCCAGTTTTGTGCGCCCCTCGTATATCAGATCGAAAGGTTGGGGGTGGTGGCGGGCGGTCTTTACGTAATTCCAGTTAGGTAAAATTGAGGTTGTAATTTGTTTTGCGTGCTTACATCGTTTTCATTTCAGGGTAAGTGTGATAATTAGAGAAATTTTATACGTGTATAAATATAGAAATTTCAATGAATTATTAAAGCTTCTTCCTCATGAATCTTATGATGTAAGTAATAAATGGTTGTAAAGGTAGTTCATATATAAATTGTCAAAATGATTCGACCCAATTAATTATATAAATATTAGCCGATATAAAATACAAATAACACTTTTGTATTTTTTGCCTAGTTTTGTATACGTATTTATTTATCTGGCATAATTTAGGATAAATTATTATAAATATTCTTTTATAAGAATAAAACCAAATTTATTTTACATGTATGTGAAGTTGACAACATTTCTAACAATAGCCCGGCGCTTCCACCATAAGCAAATATATGTATTTCCTTTTTATATATATATATATATATATATATATATATATATATATCGGATGTAAGGGAGTGAAACTACGCACTACATTTAGGCTTCATTAGGCCCATTGTGCTACCTCCCGTAGATCACTCATCCTCAGTTCAGCCAGCCTACCTTGTTTAATAGTCTAGTACAGCCGAGGTGGGTGGATCTATTATATATTGGGTGTACAAGTAAGTTTCTAGCGTTTTTTTTTCCAAAATGTGAGGTTTTATTATGAAAACATGGTTACATATTCTTTATTCAAAGTATCGTCCTTCGGAAGCTATAACTTTTTCCCATCTTTCTGGCAATTTATGAATGCCGGACCAAAAAAATTTCTCGTCTTTCGAACCCAAGAACGTATCGAACCAATTTTTGATTCACGCTACTGAACTGAAGCGAATTCCCGTAAAAGCGTTCTGCATTGTTCGAAACAAGTGGTAGTCAGATGGTGCCAAGTCTGTACTGTAAGGCAGGTGAGGCAGAATTTCCCATCCACTATTTTCCAAATAGTTTTTGAACGAAGCCGCAACATGTGGCCGAGCGTTATCGTGATGAAAAATGACGGACTCATGCCATATTCTGACCGTTTTTCCTGTAATGCTCGCTTCAAACGAATAAGTTGGGTTCGATACAATGGTGCTTTGACCACTCGGAAGCAGTTCGTAATATACAACACCCTTTTGATCCCACCATATGCAGAGCATGACCTTATTTATATAAGGTATCATAATAAATCCATTTTTCATCACCAGTGACAATACGATGCAGAAATGATTTATTTTTATACCGCTGCAGCAACATTTCGGACATGCAAAGTCGCCGTTCGACGTCTCTCGGCTTCAATTTGTACAGCACCCAGTTTCCAACATTTTGAATGAATCCCAATGCTTTTAGGCGCAGGGAAATGGCTTGTTGCGTGACGCCCAATGATGCAGCAAGTTCTTCTTGAATCTGACACAGATCCTCATCCAGCGAAGCGTCTAATTCCTCGTCTTCAAAACTTTTCGGCTTTCCGGAGCGATCCTTGTCTTCAACTTCAAAATCACCACTTTTGAACCGTTTGAACCAGTCGCGGCACGTCGATTCACCAACACATTCCGCCCTATAAGTTTCCGAAAGCAAACGATAGGCCTCAGCCGCACTTTTCCTCATATTAAAGAATAGAAGCAGCGTTTCCCGCAAATGACGTTTATTTGGCTGGAAACTTGCCATGATTTTGCTCGATAAAATATACGACACCGAAAGAAATGCTTAAATATATTGTTGCAAAGTTGTTGACACATACATAACCTACAAATATAATGCATGAGGCCTGACATTTCTGCCCGGGATCCACTGGTGACACCATCTTTTGACAAACGCTGGAATCTTACTTGTACATCCAACAAGCCATTTTTTTTATTCAGGTAGTTTTCCAGACCTCGCAATTTCATTTTATTTTAAATTATAGTATGATTTCTTCCAAACCACTGAGGCTTTTTGGTTAAGTTCATAAATTGATAAAAAGTAATTCATTAATATATTCGAATTTAAACAACGTTACTTTTATTATTAATAACTGAGGCTTCAACTTTGTTATACATTGTTTATCGATTAAATAAAACACTTTTAACTTTGTTTGTATAACACAAAAATTTATTTAATTAATGGCCATCGCTAGTTATCCATATGCTAGATGAATGGTGGCTGAACATTTCATTAAATGTGAATTTCATCTCTTGTATTCATAAACAGGACAAGTTCGCCTTCCTTTAGTGGACGAACAATGATTCTCAGTCGTATATCTTGTAGAAATCGTTGACGATGCCACTTGAAATTAGGCAAAAGATGGCGCTTGCGTCGTCTTTAAAGAAATGTGTTTTATTTAAATGTTACTTTTGTATTTTTCTGAGTTAAGTGAAGAATTTAATATAATAGAGTTAATAAGAAAGTGTGATTGATTCACCAAAACAGTTATTTTTGTTAAATGTATCAATAGTTTACTGAGTAAGGACGCATTTATAGTGATGCAACACTTTTATGAAAATATTCTATAAGGGCTTCTTGTGCTTCGAGTTGTAATGAAATGAAAATAGAACTTAAATATAATAAACTTTATAAAACCGTAACAATGTCTTCGATAATATCATATATTTTTGCTAAATGTACATTACTTACGCCGCGTTTATGGTGGAGCAGCCGAAGCTGGATACCTTGAAAGAAGATCGCGCATAATTCAAATTATTCACACATGTATTTGCGTGCGCACAGAAAATTAAGCGCTATCAAGGTATGATGTAATTGGCGTTTATCATCACGTTGCTCCACTAAAAACGCGGCCTAAGTAATATACATTTAGTAAAAATAAATAATTTTAGCGACGAAATTGTTACTGTTTTATAAAGTTTATTATATTTAGGTTCTACTTTCATTATATTACAACTAGAATCACAAAAAGCTTTTATTGAAAATTTTCATAAAAGTATTGAAAAAATTTGACAAAAATTCCCATTTAAAAATTTAAAGCAAAAAATAAAATGTAAATCTTCATTATCATTCCTCGTGGAATAATTTTCGAATTAATCGAAAACGCGAATGAATTCAAAAAATATTCCAAGCGAAACGTTCTACTCGAGCGCTCAATTAAGTCTCGCAACACTGCGCAAATACCATTTGAATATAAGTTATTAGTTTCGCACCGATTTAAACAGACGGGACTGTCGTCGCCGTTATTATTTTCTCTTCTACACTTTTTTTACATCATCGAACGCTATTGTCTGAATAAATGCATCGGCGATAAGGGCACATATTCATTGGCCCTTTAGCGAATTTATGGGGATGGGATTGAAAGGGCGCCTCGGTAAATTGTGCGCGTCGCGCGGATCGCTTTTATTTACCAGTTATGCGACGGCAGGGCGCAACAAGCGAACTGTACATAAGGAAATAAATAAATAAAACACGGAAAAGATTATTTTATCTGCGATGAGTTTCGTAAGAACGCTTCGCTTTGAGTGAGCAAATGGAAACGGGGCGGGTTATTCAGGCGGATGTGTAATTGAATCGATCACCGGCAATTGGTTTGTTTTGGCTTTAAACTAGGAAACGAGATTAAAAGAAATTGAATCTTGAAATAATTAATGTAAAAAGTGGCTTATTTTTTTACAAACATTGCTTTCTATCAAGATTTTTTATATGCATTAATGCCACTAAACTAATATAAATGTTTAAGCATAAGCTAATTCTCTAACTTTCAGTAAATTCCTTGATTGTTAGAAGGAAATGTTACATTGTGCCCAATAATCACCTTCTCGACGTTTACGATTTTTATTTCATAAATCATGCTATTTTTATTTTTGTCATCAATAACTCAATCTCTTTATAAAAATTGACATTCTTCCTACGACTGACTACTCCGGGTTTCCCTGACAACTTTTTTACCCAAAATTCGTCCCGAAAGTTGAATTTCTTTATTCTTACGTTCTTTTATTTTATATTTTTTTATTTTATATTTTTATCTAAATAAACTTATATAGATTTTTAGAAACCAGCTAAAGCGAAATTTTAATATTTATCCATTAAAACTTTGAATTATCAAAGTAAGGATGTAACAATTTGTTTAACCTTCCTTTTTTTATTTATTCAAGGTGTTGTGCGTCCCGGTGGCAATTCTCAGTAGGGTTCCCCACTTTCGGTCAAAGCCCGAAAGAGCGTTAATAACAACGAAATATCATGGAAATATTTATAGGGCAATATATGGCGTAATCAACTAAACATAGATATTTGCATAGCGTATACAGTAAATCGCACATTTTGATTTTCTCTGGAAATACTATGCCATTTTCTCTCAGGTTTACATCATCTATCACAATTAGAATATGGATCAGTTTATAATTTCGTTTTAAGCATAATTGAAATAAATAAATTGGCGCAGCTAAATGGAAATATTTTTTTTAATAATATAATACCAATAATCGCCCATTTTTCCTATCCACTGAATTAAATCTTAAATATTCTCTTTTACAAATTGCGGAAGATAATTTTGCGGATGGAATACTTGCCTTCCACAAGCCACAAAACAGTTTCATCCTCTCCTTTACTCTATCCCTCATTCTCCTTCTTACTTATTTATACTCCACCAGTACAATAATCCACACCCATTTACACTGTCTGCGGAATTAACTTTTGCGTTTCGTCGTAAATATAGGGCAGCGCGTGTAAATCTTTGTCTCGCCTAAACAATTTACTCAAATGCGTAAAGCGTTATTTACGTCCCTTGGCCAAACTTCAAATACTCTCCCCGGAACCCTTTTTCTCCCTCTTCCTCGCCCTCTCTCTCTCTCCCTCTCTCGCCAATTCTCTACATACTGGTCCGCTCGTTTCCTCCCCTATCGCTAGAACAACGTACGAACTAAAACCACTTTAAATAAATCTCCTTCACGAGAAGGCGAGCCACCGAGCCGCGCCGATTTTAATTCGTTTTGTTCCGAGACGACCGTTAAATCCACAAAATGGGGATGAAATTAAATTAATTTCAACACAAATTTCAATCATTTGTTGGGCGGAATTTTTATAGAACAAATGTAATTAATTTTATTATTGAGCATAATAAATTAAAGACGACGCAAGCGCCACCTTTTGCCTAAAACACACTAGTCTGATGAGGTTCGAAAAACCGAAATGGCCATCACTAGTTATCCATACGCTAGATGAATGGTGACTGAACATTTCTTTAAATGTGAGTTTATTAATAAGGTTTCACAATAGTAATATTCTTGAAATCAGAAATTAAATTCATTACGATCTGTTTGCGCCCTGTGGATGTTTAATTATAATACACTCATAAATTAAACAAACAAAATTAATATTTATTTAAATATGAGCAAAAAATATATAAAAAACAATAAAATAAAGAAAAACGTACGCTAGTTGAAATAAAAATTAAACTAAAAAAATTAAGATAAAAATATCAAAAGAAGACTACAAATATTGTTGTCTTGAAGAAGAGTGAGTGTTTTTGACACGTGAAAATCGGAGAGAGGCTTCGGAATCACGTGACAGGGATAATGTGATTAAGAAATGTGAAAACGATAACAAGAAATTAAATATGTACTTTCGCGATACATTGCGAACATGATTTTTTATTTTTTTTAATTCTCTAAGCACTATTGTATTTTTTTTTATCAGTTGAAAATTGGCACTTAATTGAGATTTACTTCAACTTATAAAATTGCCGCAAACTAAAATTTGGACCGTAAATATTACTTAAGATTCATTTAATTCCTCTGTCATTAAGCTCTCGAGTGCACATTTCATGAAATGAGAAGAAAAACTGCATACATATCCTCAATTTTATTTCGGCGCCAATTAAATTACTGTTAAAATCACTAGGGATAGTGATTTTGGCATGCCCAAAAAAGTCTCATTGCTGCAAAAAAATGTTTTACCGTAAAATTCAGACACTAGCTCAATTTGCGTAGTTCAAGTAAAAAACCACAAACAAGTTTTTTAAATTGGAGCTTTTCTCTTTCGATCACTATTATTTTTTATGAATCCTCTTTAATCAACACCAAAATGCTGCCAAAAGCGCCCTTTGTAACAAATATTAGGTGGGCAACTAAGTTCTTTTCTTTTATGAAATTGTAACATTATTGTGAAAACATGGTTATAAATGAATCATTCAAAATATTACCCGTCGTTAGCTGTTTGTTCGTGTTTTGATGGAATCAACGAATATCTTCATATGAGTGGAACTGCTGATTAACCAAACCATGTGCAAGTAAGTAATCGGTACAAGTACTAATCGGACGGCGTAATATCTGGGAACCATGACGGGTGGTGTAGGATTTCCCATTTGAGCGTTTCTTAATAGGTTTTAACGGATTTTGCAATGTGAGGCGGAGCGTTGTCATGTAGAATCACCTTTTCATGTCTCTGGTTGTATTGTGGCCGCTTTTTGTACGCAGTGAAGCTCAGTCGCATAAACTCAGTACGATACCGTTCCCCAGTGATGGTTTCGTTCGGTTTCAACAGCTAATAATAAATAAACCGCTATGGTAGTACCATATACACAGCAAAAACTTGCAGCATAAATATTCAGCCAAGCCAACGACGTAGAAGTATAACCTGGCAGTCCCCATGGTTTCGTTCTCTTTAGGTTGCTGTAATGAATCCATTTTTCATTACCCGTAACGATGTGATGAAGAAAACCCTTTCTTTTTTGCCGCTGGAGCAGTTGATCACAGACGAAAAAACGAAACGACGCTCAACGTCTCATCGATTCAAATCATAAGGAACCCAAGTTCCTTGTTTTTGAATCATTCCCAACGCATGAAATCGCTTTGGAAATGGCTTGGCGGGTAACTCCTAATTCTGAAGAAAGCTCTTTTTGCGTTTGGCTGGAACCTTCATCGCGCAATGCCTTCAATTCAGCGTTTTCAAAGGTTTTTTGCCTTCCATCACAAGAACGATCATCAACATCCAAATCACCATCTTTGAAGCCACGGAACTAATCAGGACACTTTGTTTCACATAGATTAGAATCTCCGTAAATTTATTGAAGTTCTTGATGCGCTTCAGCCCCGGTTTTCTTCAAATGAAAGAAGAAAAGCAACACTTCCCGCAAATGACGATGATTTGGCACAAAATCAGATATTTTCATACAACCAAAAGTACATGACGCAACAACAAAATCACTAATGTATCAAAGCGTTTCGTTTACCATATGTCAAGGAGGATATTACGCCATCTACCGACATACCGTATAAGTTTTCCACGATGCTACATAGCATTACATACAAAAGTTTAAGCATATAAATAATGAAATATCACTTTGACGAGGTCGATAATCTTTAGCGACGAAAAAAGTCGATACTTTGAAGTGTATTTTATAGAAACGAAAAATCAAAAATAATCACAAATAACAGCAATCTAGTGAGGCATCTGAATGAAAAAAATCAGTTTTAGAAAAGAATTTTGCGCGAAACAGTTGTCAGGGAAATCAACCGAAGTATATCAATTTTTACAAACTCAATATTGAAGTATGAATCGCAAAAATATACGGAATGCAAAAATGACGAGAACAAAATAAATGACGAGAATAACATAAAATAAAGTGAAGAAAAACTAGGTAATCGAAAACCATCACAATTCCTTCATTACCTATGCTTTCTAGCGGGACTAAATATCAAGATTCATTAAAAAACATATGGTTGCAACGTTTACCGACTCACGTACAAGCAATTCTTAGCATTCAACCAGATCTCTTACTGGAAAAATTGGCACTAGCTGCTGACAAAATCGATGAAGTTCAACCCGCCCCTAACTTTTCCACAATGCCACCCATTTTCGCTGCGTCAACGTCGTCTTCTGTCTCCAACCATATGTCAAATGAATTCCTCTAGAATCATATCATAAAGATTTCTAATCAATTGGAAAAAATTCAATCCAAACTGTCAAACCGAACTACCAGCGACGGCGCAGATCGTCGTCATTCTCTCGTCACAGCACATCATCAACACCAACCTCGTCTATTCACATTCAAGAATCTTAACGCTTGAAATGTTTTTTTCACGTTTTTTTTTGTAGAACTTATCGACACATTTGCTGGTTTGCTGGCCTGAGTCAGTAGAAGACATTTTAAAACACTTTCCAAACGGGCCCAAATTCAAACCGAGTCTGCCAGGAATACACACCATGAAACGACCAATCGTAAGCGTCTATTGAAGTGCGCATGTGGCTATCACGCAGCCTAGTTTGTTTATCTTCACTGCCTCTTGAAAATTAATGGACTATACTTCTCTACATAATAACATTGTATATAAAGTTATTTGTCACATCTAAAATTATTGGTTAAAATACTTATTATTACTTTGTGAAACATACAAAAACTACTTGTTCAGAATTTAAAATACTATATGAAAACGAAGATATAAATTAGTAATAATTTATAAAAATAACAATGTTCATTATGTTATAACAAAATTTTGCTTCATCAACAACTATCTTTTTTTTAATAAAATCAAATTAAATGCTCAAAGAGACCTCCATTAGCGGTTAAACATTGACCTAGTCTATCATAAAATTTCTGCAAACATTTGAAAGTCACCGGTTAGTTATTTTATTGCATTCTTCCGTAATTTTTGTTTTTCAGAACCTAGATGTTAGCAATTATGCCATTTGGTGATAAGTCTGGTGAACGAGCTGGAATAATTTTATAACAAGTTTTTGAGAAAATGAAATTTCCGGAGTGATTGGTTAATCTATTACACAATTAGCTGTAAGACAGGATGTTCGCCAATCGAATATTTTTCTTATTCAATTCGCGAATATCCTGTTTTCAACCTGGATTTCAGTGAGCAAAGAACTCCTCCAGAGATTTGCGATTTCTCTGTATTTATGTTGCCAATATTCCCAAGTTCAAAGACGAGGTGGGAACACTCATGTATTTAAGTTTACAAATGATACGGTCATTCTAGTTTAACCTATAGGGTTTTACAGAAACTGGACAGGAATGGAAAAAGGTAGAAATTAAATGTCAATTAAAAAGAGTTTTTAGGAAAAAGCAATCGTGCTTAGATAATACTTGATCCTATCTAGTGAAGAAAATGTTCACAAATAATGTTTCATTAACATTAAAAACAACATTAAATGTTTACTTAAATCGCTAATTTCAAATTTTTAATGTGATATATTAAAATGTTCAACCACCTAGCTAGCTAGTGATTGTCATTTTGGTTTTTCGAACCTCATCAGACTAATTTGTTCCATGTGCAAATTGCACATTGCGATTGAACGGATTCATAATTAATTGAAAACGACGCAAGGGCCATCTTTTGCCTAATTTCATGTGGTATCATTAACGATATGGGTCGATAACCAAGTTCCATTGTTTTAGTGGATGAAACAATGGAACTTGGTTGGCCTTGGAAGGCAAACATATCCTGTTTATGAGAACAGTAAACTAGACAAAATATTACGCTTGTGTCGTCTATCATTTATTATGATTCATATTAAAACTTGATGACTGTAGGATGTGACTAAGTAAAATAAAAAAAATAAAAAAGTTACATGGATAAAAATATATTACAAGTTTAAAAATAATTGAGGAAGTATGCCGAGATTAGAGTATAAACCAGTATACTCTTAATCAGGCATATTTTCAATTCAGCATAAAAGTTAATCTGTCATTCTTAGACAAAGAATCGTATTTTGTAAAAAATAGGGTATAATGAAGAATTGGCTCTAACAATAATTTATAATAAAATTAGTTATTTTTTAGTATAATCAGAAACGCTAAAAAATGTCTTATTTTGTAATTAAAACAATTTAAATATAGTTTTAAACACAATTGATTCTTATGTGTATGTGTTTCTTCTTCTTAAATATAATAACAACGTAAAATAATTAAAATTAAACAAGGAAAAATTGCAAATTGTTATAATAGATGTTTGTCAAAAACTTAGTAACTCATTTTTGCAGCGTTAAATAATGGTAATGATGGAATTTTCAGTAATTTCCTAAATATTCAATCATATTTCGTCAAGTTGGATATAAATTTGTTCTTGTTTAATTTTAATTTAAACAACAATATTCTAAATGAGGAAAAGTTAAAAAAAAATCATAATATCTACTAATTATTGAATTCTCGACAATATATTCAAAATATGATTAGAAAAATACCCACTTTGACATCTATGAATCACACTTGTCGATTCATAAATATTGCAAACAATAAATTGATAGGGAAAGAAAATGATTGACATTGAACAAATTGTAACAAAAGAAGATATAAATAATGTTAAAATTAGTTAGCAATATCTTTGAATCTAACTTGTGTATTCATGGATATTGTAAACGTTTGAATCATATTTGTTTTTATTTTAAAATAATTGATTTATTAAATCACAGCTTACCTAAATAATATTAAATATATCCATGCTCCTAAAATGTTACTATCTAAAACAAACTGTGGTTAATTCCCGATTATTATCACGGCAATAAATACTCGATAACGCAAACAAATGTCATTGGGCAATAACCCGATCCAACCCCAAAACACTAATTCAAACACGCATTATTTATGTATCGATCGCCGGAATTGA
The DNA here is from genome assembly GCA_963082785.1 of Philonthus spinipes. NCBI lineage: Eukaryota > Metazoa > Arthropoda > Insecta > Coleoptera > Staphylinidae > Philonthus > Philonthus spinipes. The sequence continues at coordinate 14,295,498 of OY720309.1, read as the reverse complement.
ATTTTCGTCTGCCGAAGGGGGATGGGGCTGAAAACCGACGTGGCACGTTTATTATTGCTATTCGCGCACGTACGCACGGATCCGAAAAGTGGAAAAAATAAATTGGTTGTCGACGTCCCTTTCCCGCAATGAGCGTTTAATTAATAATGGAATTGATAAATTTTAATGCAAACAGACATTAAGCGCGGGAGGGCGGCCCGGTCATCGATCCGGAATTAATAATAACGGGGACAATCGATCCCGCCGCCCCCGCGCGGGCCTTTCACTTTTATCCCCCCTTTTATCCGGAGAGCCGAGCGGCCGCATCGTAAATATTTCAACTTTAATGAAATCACAAAAGTTCGAGTGAAAAGAGGGAGCCGATCGATGGCTGATGGGATTGCCTCCGGTTCTGTCCTTAAAGCCGGATGCTCGATGGGTGTTATGATTCTATGATTGATGTTTAAACGAATAGATTTCGTTTTTTTTTTATTCGACAGCTTTCAAATCGACATTTGATCAAATTCCTCTTTTTTTTATTATTTAAACTGTACACTATACAAGGTACAATAATGATTCTATTAAATTACTTAAATAAATCCGTCACAGCCACATAAATGGTTAAAAAAACCTGCCTTTGTTTTATAACTACTTTTAACATTTATAACTAGCTAACATTTAAGTTTAAAATGTAATTTAAATGTAATCTTTTTTTTACAAAACGAGTTTCCAGGATTAACTCTGTTCGGAAGTGGAACATCGGCTAGTTCCACTTCTGAACAGAGTTAACATGTGGTTCAGTATGATGGTGCTTCCCATCTCATTTTAGTATAAACGTTAGATCTTTTTTTTAAAAAAACTTAACTATCCGCTCGATTAGAACATAAGATCGAGTTGCCTGGTCTCCAGTCACTAGAACTGATGCTTCAAGATTATTATCTTTGGAGACACATGAAAACTTTAGTGCTTCTAATAAGTCCTAAATATTTTTTTTAATTTATTGCGAAACAAACCATGTGTATAATTTTTACCTAATCGAGATGGCTTCACAACTGCAGTTGCATTCATACGCATACTCTTCAGAGAGCAACATCTTCTATATTTAAACAAGCAAAAATGTGTTATCTCCCCTACAGAGAGTCATTTCGTACACACACGTCAGTTAGATTATTTGATAGTAATAAGTATTTTAACCATTTTTTATACAAATTATTAATTAAACCTCCTTATTCTCACTCACCTTAAATTGCTCTTAACTCCCTAACTATTAAATTTATGACAATAGGGTGTACTGAAATAGAAAAGGATAGTTTTTTTTTTTTCATTTTGACGGAGAATATATACAAACTGGCCCAAAAGTAGGTATGTATACAGGTATTTGTTTTGTTTCTAGTGAATCTGGGGATTGGTAAATGATAAAGTTTATTATAGAAAACCCACCACAATACAACAGTTGAAGAATTTCATCGATGATGCGTTTGAGGATGTTCGTTCTAACTTGAATTAATGTCGCACTGTGTGCTAGAGTGACGGAACGCGTCAATGCCGAAGGTGGACATTATATATTAAATATATAATTAAATCTATAATTCAAAAATTAAATAATACAATTATTGCTATATACCTTATTTCGGCCAGTCTTTATAATGATAGGAAATTAAAACTGTTGTTTTTTTTTTATTTTTCACAAACCAACTGTTTTAATTTTATATTATTTTTATTTAAAAATGTTTCACCACGGGCGAAGTAAGGATTTTATTCAGAATAAGGATTATATAAGTATATAAATCCTTTAAGCTACAAAGATATCCGTACAGATATACCGATATATCCTTCTTCTTAACAGTATCTGTATATTTCCTTTTTTATTTATTCGTTTCGCACACGTGTGTCCTTAATCGAAATAGGAAGAGAAGTGTGCCTTTGGGGCATTAATTTATCGCTTCGAGTGTGTAAACTTTCGCACCGTTCATCCCCCGAAAGTATTCTCCGGACGAACTCCGGGAATAATCCTTGCGGTTTCTACCCGGACCCGTTCTCAGAAAGGATTCCGCAGAGAAAGGGGAAAGTGGCTTAAGGAGCGTCCCTTCTGGGAAACGGGACACGGAAATCAACCCCGAAACTCCCCGGGACCAATTGACTCCGAGAACTCTCCCGCTCGTCACTTTGGCGAAACACAGTAAGTTAATGGTTTATTAATCAAGTTTTTCCCTTGATATAATTTTTATGATAATAATCTAAATTAGAGAAATTTTAACCGTAAAAATGTAATATTAAGTTTTAATGGGAATTAAACCGATTTAATGTATCAGAAAAAAGTCATAGTTATTTAAATAAATTAAATAAAAATAATTCGAAAATAATTAGTAAATTGTTCCCTCTTTAGCTACTGCAGCATTATGACTTATATTATGTAAGTTCTTAAAATATATTTAATATATTTTGCAACGGTCGATAGCCATTTCTGAGGCTAAACAATTTGTAAATTATTGTAATATTGTAAATATTATAATTTAATTTAACTCTCCGAAATAAAGATTATTTATACATTTTGTAACAATCCATATAAATAATGGTTTTAATATTTAGACATTGGTAGTTCATATTGTATGAAATAAATATGAATAAATTATTAAAAATCAATCAATAAAACACAGATTAGATTGAATAATTTTAAATTCTTGACTAGTTTCGGGTTATTATTGGTTGATTTTTAATAATTTATTCATATTTAATCCATATAAAATTAATAAACGAATAAAACTAAAAATAATTAGTGCAATTTTATTTAAATGCGAGTAAAAACCTTTTGAATGAGCAGTGAAATAAATATATGCATTTTTTTAATTACGTTAATAATTTGAAAATATGTTTGATCAAGTACAAAACAAAAATCACGAGATATACAAATTTAATTTATTTTAAAATAGATTTTTTTCAATAATAATACTCTAAGCTAATATAATATTGAAATTATACTTTTCCCATTTGTACGTTTTTTGGAGGAGTTTTTTTATGAGGCACAACCGATAAAAATCGATTCGGTATTTGGCCAACCGGAATACAAAATCCACAGTTAAAAAAGTTTGTAGGGCTGTTAAAATATAGAACATTTTTTGGTGACAGTCACAACCCTTTACAGCATAAAAATGTGTGTAGTTTTGCTGCCCTGAATTATTGGACTTGATTTTTACAATAAAATACTTCATTATGTTATAATAAATTATACTTAATTTTATTTTCATAATACGCCTACAATCCATGTAATAAATTATTTAAACTTGCTAGTGAAATACCACGAACGTGAAGTTTTGCAAATCGATCAACTTTAAGCGTTAATTACAAACAATATATTGGATTAAAATATATAAATATACAAGTTCAGAAAGGTTTCATGTATCAATAATGGAGGGGATATGTTTTTTTTTTGCTTGAAATATTTTTTTTTTCTTCATATAACCCCCCCCCCCCTTGCGGCCAAGTTTAGTGGACGAAACAACGATTCTTGGTCGTCTACCTTACAGGCACAAATCGTTCATGAAGCCACATAACATTAGGTAATAGATGGCGCTTGCGTCGTCTTCCATTTAAACTTGAAATTATTTCATTTAAAAATTATTAAATTATTACTTAAATGATATAGAAATATTATTTTTTCGGTCTATTAAAAATAATCTTCAGAATATCAATCATTATCATAACAGAAATAGTTTTATTTATATGCGTGAAGCTATAATTCCAGCATGAACCCGGCGCTTCCACCTTTTTTAAATGAATTAAATAATTATTTTTACTGTCAACGACTAATTTAAAACATTTTATAACCATTTGTGTAAAAACAACAAAATATATTAAACGCGATCAGTCACGATAATATAATTGCGTTGTAATGATGAATTGAAAAATCTTCAAAGTAAAATTTTTGAAATGTTATTTCTTCCGAGGTCTATACTTTAGATTCAATTTTATTTCATTAAATATCTAATCAACTATTAAGTAATTCATTTCGCACACATTTAATTTTATTTATTCTAATTTCCTGTTAACGGTTTGCAATTCCGTTGGTTTACGTTTTAATATTTTTTTATATCTAAAGTGCGATCACGATGAAAGGAACAAATTCATTTAAACTGTTGCTGATTTTTATCGAGAAAAAACGCTCCAACAGACCGATTAGTATTTAAAACTGCGCCTCTTTTCACTAACAATTAATTTTATTGTTTTTTATTGTATATAACAGGTTGTCCCATAAACAAATGCCAATAAAAAGTTATATTTTTCAAATGAAACATCCTATATATTGTTGAATATTTGGATTCCTCTAATTCTAGATATTTTTCGTATATACTGTATTATACCTATCTTCAAGTGTTTACTAAATATTGAAAATTATTTAATGATGCTAAGTAGGACATTGAACATTTCTTATGTGGCAATTATTCTTATATTATCATTGTTTGTGTGATGTATTATTGTAAATTATCGTTTAAACTTAATTGTGTCCCATTACAACTGGTACTATCAATTTTTATTTTTTATAGTGGCATTATTTCATAAACAGCTGAAGATAGGAATAGGATATTATACAAGAAAAATATCTTGAATTCTCTGAGGAATATAAAAATATAATAGTAAATAGAGTGTCCCCTTGGGCAGAAAGACCTCCGGTCGATAGCCCATGACAGACTACTCACCCACCATATTGATCTTGTAAATATAAATATTTGTAAAGAATTTCAATTCTGTTGTCTGAATAAAGATGTTTGTATAGTATCCCGTTTTAAAATGAAAGATATTTTTGTATTGGCATTTGTTTATGGGACACCTTGTATTTATTTTTTCTGTGAGAAAGATGCACAGTTAAGAACAGTAAGCGACCTGTCTAAGCGTTTTTCCACAAAATATTACCTGAAGGCAGAAAGACCGATGGTCGATATTGTATATAATATGAAATAAATATGAATGGATTGTTAAAAATCAACCAATAACACACAGATTAGATTGAATAACTTTAAATTCTCGAGTAGTTTCGGGTTATTAGCCCATTTTCAAGATTCAATAATTCTCTTGAAAATGTGTTATTAACCGTAAACTAGCGGAGAATTTAAAGTTCTGTGTTTATTTGTTTTATTGGTTGATTTTTATTCATTTTTATTTCATACAATATGAACCACCGATGTCTAAATATTAAAACCATTAATTATATTGAATTTTGTATTTCAAATTTTCTGCAGAAATAAAGATGGTAAATATATATATTCTAAACACCATCTATTTAAAAAATGATGCATGTGTTCTTTTCATTATGATTGCACTTTATACGGCCGTTTAATCTGTCAATATTTCGTTAACAGTTCATGATAGGTATATGACAATAAGTACAAAACATATCTAGAATTATCCAAAGAATCTAAATATGTAATAATATACAGTGTGTTACATTTAAAAAATAACTTTGTTTTGGCATTTGTTATGGGACATCCTGTATATAACATTTTTAGCGAAAAATTTAAAAATACTAATCGACCTGTCAGAGCTTTCTTCTAGAAAACTACAAGCAGTTTAAATGAATTTGTTCCTTTCAATACGAACGCATTATATGTTGCTGAATTCAAATCGTTTTACGTTTTATTTATGAATTACCATAAATTAAGAGCAATTCAATTAACTTCGACAAGAATTTTCTAAAAATTAGAAGAAGATACTCTATTTTATAATAATTTGCAGATATTAGGTAAATTAAGACACTTTTTATGTTCCATATTTTTATTTTAAGTTTCCTGACACGTGTTTCTATCTTCGCAGATCATTTCCAAAGTTAAACCAATTAAAAATATATATATATGGAACATAACAAGTGTCTTAATTTACCTAATATAAAATTACGGTTCCATCAAGAATGTAGGTTCCATCATTTATATAACATGCAGATTCACAATGTTATAACCAAATTGCAAGGTTAGAAATTTTTGAAAATACAAAGTATTATAAAATAGAATTTAACGACTGCTATTTTCGTTAAAGAACTGAATAATTTGTACTCGCATTTTCAAATTAAATCATGGATCATTTAATTTATAAAACTTAATCTGTGGTGAAATATTTTTGTATTAACTGGATTGTTTCTTACAAAATTCTGTATTCCCACAACCCTAATATCTTTCCTAAATATAAACACCGTCCCGTACCATTCATTAATTAATTTTCATAAATAATTAAGAGAGTTCAGTAGCTAGTATATATAGTAGCTATCTACTTACATTTTCTGTGTTTGGTGTTTCAAACAGCTGCAATTTACTTTACAATACTCAGATACTCTATATGTTTGATGATGATATTAATATCGAGCGTATAACAAAAATCGAAGACGAAGTTGGCATTGGAAATCCAAAGTCATGTCTGTACTAAAATCACACGCGCACGTGTAAAGTACTGGTTGTCATGTTGACCGCAAACAGCATTTCACACGTGTGATCTTAGTACAGACATGACTCGAGACTTCCAACGTCATCTTCGTCGTCAATTTTTGTTATACGCTCGATATATCATTATAGGATGTATTTAATGACATTTTAAAACTTAAACCAACTCATTCATTTGGTTCTGACGGACTATCCAGCTACGTTATTCAGAATTGTGTATACTCACTAAGTCGACCGATTTATTTCATTTTCAAAAAGTCATTTGATATGGGATGAGTTCCATCTGAATGAAAATCTTCTTTTGTTATTCCCATCTGTAAATCAAGTCCTCGACACAAAATTGATAATTACGATGGAATTGCCATTCAGTCACTCCTAAAATATTAGATAAATTGGTGGCTAATGAATTTCAATGGTTTACACTTAAAACTATTTCTGATAATCAACATACCAGGCTGATCAACAGTTTCAAATTTGTTAGAGTATAGGCAGTTTTTGTCGAGTGCTTTGAAAAAGCGGCATCAGTTAGACACAATCTACATTGATTTTTCTAAAGCACAAAATCGATTGTAACCCATTATTGAAGAAGCTGTGTTGCTTTGGCCTTCATAATAACACATTGATATGGTTGGCTTTCTTTTTATCTGACATGGTGCAGTAGGTCCGAGTCGGAAACTTCATTTTTTCGATCCTACATCTGTTACTTCCGGTGTTCCCTAAGGGTCCCACTGTGCGGCCATATTATTCAATTTGTTTATTTAAGATATTCAATACAGTATTAAAAATTATAGCTTTCTTATATATGTGGATGATTTCAAAATTTTAAGAATTGTGCAAAACCATAACAACTACCACCAAATTCAAGATTACCTAACGAGAATTTACAATTGGTGTACTAAGAATCATCTACTGTTAAATGTAAACAAGTATTACGCTGTGAGTTCATACAGGTCAGAGAGTTGGATAAACCACATATATTCAATTGGGATTCTACACTCTAAAAAGTGGAAACGTTTAAGGATTTGAGCGTAGTTTTTGGTAATAACCTGTCATTTAATACTCATATAAAAATGTATATCTTAAGGCTATAATAATATTTTGCCATATCTCAAACCTTTAGAACTTAAAGGCCGCAGGATGCTTGCTGATTTGAGCACTCTTTATACCATTTTAAATGCTTCTTTAGAATCTACTTTATTTCTCGAATGTTTATCACTAAATTATCCAACAAACATACAAGAACTCATAGATTGGTCTATGTTGACTTACACAGAGCAAATTTATCTTGAACAATTCCGTTTCCCGACTAATGACACTTACTAATGACTACTACAATTATCCTTGGTTTTACTTATTTGGAGGATCAATTACAACGTTCAAGCCAGCATTGAGTAAACAATTATTTAACACACAAGTAAAATGTGATATGTAGTGATTTGTTTTATTACTATATTTTATTTTTTATATTATATCGAGCGTACAACAAAAATCGACGACGAAGTTGGCATTGGAAATCTAAAGTCATGTTGACAAGTCACGTGTGTGAACTTAGTACAGACATGACTCGAGACTTCCAACGCCAACTTCGTCGTCGATTTTTGTTATACGCTCGGTACAATTATCTTCTTTATTTATGAAATGGTGATATACTGTTAATTAACATTATCGATCACAGGTCTTTCTGCCCTCTTATTAAATTATAATGATGTCAAAGAAAGTTTAAATAAATAAAATGTATACTAGCTATATAGATGCAGTTAGTGGATAGCATATCAGAGCCGAAAATACTGAAGGAGTGCGGTGAATTTGAGATAATGCACGGAGATTGTAAATGTATAAATCGAACAGACTGGTAGAAGTTTTACTAGTGGATTAAGTGATCATACTTTTTTTAACTAAATTAGAAACTCGCCAGCTTCACTGCCCTTATTACGTGATTTTAATCTGTATTAATAGGAGCAATTAAATAAAAATGATTTGAAAATAATTAATAAATTATTTTCACATTTAGCTCTGTGACCTTTGACTTACGTTACGTAAGATCTCGGATCAAAATTTGTTGCATTATGCAATATTTTATTGATGTGCAACAGCAGGTGTACATTATGTAATTCAATGTCCGGCGTGGGTATTTGCCCGGGAAGTAGTTGTTTTAATGTGCATTTGTTTAACGTACTTACGTAACGTAAGTCAAAGGTCACAGAGCTAAATGTGAAAATAATTTATAAATTATTTTCAAATCATTTTTATTTAATAAATTTAAATAACTGTGACCAAGTGAATGAATAATACTCTTTTTTATTTATAATAGGAGCAATTTGTTAAAATTGTACAAATATCCATGAGAGACGTGAATCTCTACCAAAGTATATATTTTAATCAACAATCTAGATAATTGAATACTTCATTCATATTCACCTTATTTTATAATGAAGGAAGGTAAAAATAGATAAATGAAAAATAAATATGCATCCAGCTAGAAATAAAATTACAAATTTCTTCGTAGATGCATTTTTCTATAGCAATTACTTTCACGAAACTTACATTTTAGTTTTTCATTTATTCTTTCTAAAATTACCCGATCGTTATGTTTAAAACTAATTGCATGCATCCTTCATACTGAACTTAATCTGTAATTTTCCAGCGGTTTCAATCTAGGCCGTTTGATTGATGCGATGTTTTTGTTGTTGTGCAGCACGAAATGTCTGCATTAGAAATTTGCCTCTGTATGTGTGTGTATGTGTGTGTGCATATATAGGGCACATCAAAAAGCGAAGCGGCAAATCAACCCCCCGTGGACGTAATTGCAATTTTCCGTGGATCGATGGTAGTTAGGTTTGAATGTGACACATCATTTACATTTAAACGTAGTCATTCTTTTAAAGAAGATTAGAGGACGACTAGATATTTGTTTTGATGTTTTGATATTAGTAGTTTTAGTGCATTTTTTAATTTCCCGTGAGATTTCTAAGAGTTCCAGAATTTGTAAGAGAAATTAAGCAACAGAATGCGCTTAGTGATATTGTTCCAATTTAAATTTCTATAAATAGTAATAATTATGAAGTATTTTAACTAAAATACTTCATTATTATTACATAAAAAAATGTTTTACCACGAGATTAATGAGAATTTAATTCAAAATATTCTGTAAATAGTTTGCATTTTTTTTAGTTTAGTTTTATTTATTTATTTCAAGTTATTAGGTATATAGCAGAAGACTGGATTAGAATCGAATGTAGTAGAAATAATTGTTTTTTAAAACCGTCCAAGTAAAAAAAATATATATTCGAATAAAATATTTTCATCAGACAAGACAACAAGTAGATTTTGTTTACACGAAACTAGAATAAATCCTAATTTCATCACTGACACATTAATTTCGAAAACTTATTAAAATGCAAATTCGGATTTATTTTCCGCGCAAAGTCAAATCCCGGAATCCATTTGAATCCATCTCGTCCTTCCCCCTTTTTTTCGGCCGACGGCCTGATATTTATTCGAACCGACAGCTGTTTATAATATGCCCGGAGGGGCGGGAGGGGTTCGGATGTTTGCTTTGTGTGTTCGCACTCTCGCGCCGCATTCGGATCACGTATCGGCCGTGCGTGCCGCCCCATGCCCCCCGAGGATGACTGCGACGTCCATTCCGGAAAAATAACATCAAAAGGCTAAAAACACACAGACATTCAACTCTCCATTCCCACTAAAGCAATCCTGCAAACACGGAAAATATTAATAATTCAATTCGTAGGTTCTTAAATTTGTCGACTGGTTGATTCGTGGAGAATTTTAAGGAATCTTCTAATAATTCAATTAATAGCATCTTAAAGTAATCTTCTGCCTTTTGGAAATAAAAATATTTCTAAGAAGTAAGGAATATTGAATCATTATTAATTGTTTCAATTCTCGATATATTATAATCTATAATTCAATATCGAAATAAATGAAAAAAATTGTTGTTTTATTTACAAATACCTATATTTGTAAATAAAACAACAATTTTAAAATTTCACAATATTTGTTGTAGAGACAGTGCTAAAATTATTTCGCCAATATAATAATAATCATCTACCAGATGATGCCTCTCTGTTGGCGAAATAATTTTAGCAGTGTCTCTACAATAATTTTTTGTGAAATTTAAAAAAAAACTATTGTTTTATTTATAAATAGTATAGTAAGAAGTTTCAACAAGTAAAAAATGAATGAAATGAAGGAAGGTTGCCTCGGCCATCATTTCCTTCATTCATGATGGGTTATCGTGGATTAGTACAAACAAATATTGAATGGTTAAAGCGTATTGTAGGTATATTTACCTCTAATAAATTATTTTACAACTTATAACTTAATAAATATTTGAAATTATTTTTTTATAAATTGAGTTAATTAAAAATGTTCAAATTCTATTTATATATATATATATATATATATATATTTAATTTAATATAAATAACTGTGACCAAATGAATAATTACTTTTTATGTTATTAGAAAAATAGAAATTCTGCATCCTTCGCAACCTTAATATCCCTCCCAAGTATAAACATCCTTCTGTTACAATTCATCACTCATTTACTTGAGAGTTCAGCTAGCTAGCAAAGTTCTTATTTGTAAATCACCATAAATTCATGACAGGACAGAAAGACCTCCGGTCGACAGCCCATGACACACTACTAACCTATCGATATGTATTGTAAATATAAATATTTGTAATGAATTGTAATTCTGCTGTCTGAATAAAGATGTTTGTATATAGAAAAATAGAAATCATTGACACTTCCATTATTTATTGCATATTTTATTTTTTACATAACAAAAATACAATTGATAAAAATTGGAAGAACATTATAAAATGTAATTTAGTGATAACAAGTATTTTTCTTACTTAATATCAGCAGTTGGACATTTCATCAATACAAAATCTAAATTTCTCATACTTTATTACTTTTGAATATAACACATCAATATTGTTTGTATACAGGGTTACTTAAAATGTCAGAATTTTCAAAAGAAATTTAAATATAACCTTGAATATAAACAAGCTATAGAATCAATCTTTATTTACAAAACATATAAATTTACACATTTATATAACAATCAATACATTACATTATTAATGCAGTTCAGTAAATTTGCGATCTACCAACGGTCTTCCTGTCTGTTTTATTTATTTATTTTTGTTCAACCGTATATTCTTATCAATGTGATGTTAATTTAATAATCGCTAATGTCACTGTGAAATGAAGAGATTAATTCATTAATTGTCATATTTGGGAATTTGAATTTAAGATTAATTACGATTTCGAGGGATGCGTAGAAGGTTAAGTATTTTGATATTTTCAGGATTAGTGACATTTTTTTATAAATACAGGAGACGTAAATAAATATATATGATTTCGGTTTTTATAGAGGTGAGTGTTTGAGAGATTGTGGAAAGACTTTAAGGGACGTTAACACTCTCAGATCTGACATGACCCGGAGAACTGTGGAAAAAGGGTTATGAAAAAGATAGATGCGTATTCTAACACGAGTCTTTGAATGGATTTATATATATGAAGAGCTATTAATACCTTCTACCTTATATGTTACATTTCTAAAATGCTTTTAACTTTTGTTTTCTTGCGTGAGGGGCGAGTTTTGAATGTTAGTTTTAGATCAAATGTAATGCCGAGATATTTGCGGGAGGTTATGGGGTTACTAATTGAACGTTAATTGTGACATGGAATGCAGAATTTGTATAGCGATGAAATGGGATGAGACAATGAAATTTATTTTTACTTAATCGAGTCTCTCCAATATATTTTTGAATTATAAGATCAATTCTAAAAACTATCCAAGAAAATTTTATTTGAAATATTTTTTGGAATCTTGAAGAGTTTGAAATTTATTTAGGTGTTCCGATAATTTTGATTAACCTTGTATATTAATACGAATATATATATATATATATATATATATATTGCTTTTTATAACATTATTTTCTCTAAAATACTCCAAATCTTCAAATGTTAGGAGACAAGTATAGCATATGATTATTAGTGATTGCTTCTGATGTGAAAATCAAAAGCTTAAAAACAACATATTCATTTAACTCTCCATTTCTACTAAAGCAATTATATAAATAAATTAAATATTAATAATTAATAATAATTCATGGAATCATAAGTTTATTGTCGAATAAAATATATATATATATATATATTTTTTCGGTACACTCTTGATAAGCGAAACTGGTTAAGTAAATAAAGTTGAAATATTTTGTGAAACAAACAATTGAACCATTGGATTTTTAAATGTTACCCAATTTTAATTATAATAATAATAATCTTTATTAACAGATATATAAAGAAAGTATACAAAATAAGTAATAAACATTAACAAACTCAAATGTATAATTTATATCTGTTAATTGGCTATCGATCAATGGTCTTTCAGCCTGGTTTTTCGTACTTATGTCCTACTCATGAAAGAAGTATGATGATATCTAACTGTCTTAGTCAGAAGTTATTGTCGGGTATGTCCGTAATTTAACCGTCATTAATTTTGTGAAGAGATGTAATGAATTCATGAAGTGTTATAGTGGGGAATTTGCGTTTGGGGTTTATATTTTTGTTGCGTGGGATACATAGGGAATTGATCAGGTTTAGGTTTATGGGATTTGAGCCGAATTTGTGATCCAAAAAGGAAAGTCTAAGTTCAATAGGGGTGATATTAGTTAGTTCATAAAGAAGTGAATTTGAAGGATTATGTAAGGGGTTTAGGGGATGCCTTATCTTAGTTAGCACTCTAAGAGCCGCTCTATCAGCGACTTGTATGTTTTTAAGTTTTTAAGGGTGACTGGGTGGGGATGGTAAGCAAGGATGGCGGCATATTCAAGTAAAGGGCGGCACACCATTTTATAGATGTGCACTGCTGTTTCTCTGCTAATTCCCTTTTGTTTAAAAGTAAGGCTTCTGAAATGTGTCGCTCGTTTCTTTACCTTAGCTTTAAGGATCCTAAAATGGTCTTTAAAAGTGAGTATAGGATCTAACAGGATGCCTAGGTATTTGCAGTGGGTTGAGGGATAAATGGTTTGTTTGTTTATTGATATAAAGAAGGGAGGGTTTGTGACCGGTGGAAAGAAATTTAAAGTTGGGATTTGTTGGGATTTGTAGATATTCTCCATTTCGCAAACCACGTTTGGATGGTGTCGATAAGGCCCTGTAGAGTGCTTAGGGCTTTAGGTAGGGTGGGGGCATGAGCTATCAGTGCTGTATCATCAGCACAATCATATTTTCATTCAAATCGATATTCCTACAAAACCTGTTTTTTTACAAGCTAAAGAATTTTAAAAAGTGTTTGTCGCGATGTAACTCGCGATTTCTTGAAAGTGTAGGTAATAGACCGCCATCGTACCCGAGCAGCGGGGATGCGACCCTTCCGGGCCGCCCTTAATCGTTGTGCCTGAACAATGAACATTCACGAACAGACCAGAAATATCCAAAGTGTTTTATTATTCTATTGAAACTATTCTCGGATTTTTAGACTTGTGTCAACATCTGGATTAAAATGTGTTTTTCGGAAGAATTATACCACTGTTGCTTTTTTTATTGCTGGTGTACTTTTCCATCCAGGTCACTTTCTTATTGGTGGATTTGTGCACCCCCATTTTCACCCCTCCTACATGCGGAGGTGAAATGTATATTTGTAAATATTTTTGTAAATAATGTTTCTCGAGAGTTTAATAAAACCACACGAAAACATAAAAACGTATTTTCGTAAACCAACGAGACCTCTGCAACCAAAAATTGGTCCTTCGAAACGGAAGTGAAAAGTTTAAGTTTTTTCCACACATCTTCAAAGAAGAAATCCTGAAGCAGTGGTATCGAGGTGTGCAGTTTTCGTCCGTTGGAGAGGGCATTCCGAGCAGTCCCGCAGGCTTTTGGAGGATATCCCGAAGGTAAGGTGCCAATTAAAATGTTCCTTTATACCTGGGTTCCATCCGTGTCCGGGAATTGTTGCGTATATTGAGCCAATAATATTTTTTATAGTAAATTCATTACTATTTCTTAAAAATATTTATAAGAATATAATTTAAAATTTTGTTTGTTTAACCAAACTATTGAAATGGCCGAAAAACTTAAAAATTTAACTTATAAAAGAGGTCAAATTAAAGCACAAGTAACAAGATTTAATACATTTATTAAATCTTGTACTGATGCGAACTTACCATCGACGTTTGAAAGCAGAGTATCATGTTTTGAAAAGACTTTGCAAGAGTTTAATTCAATTCAAACGGAAATTTACATGATTAAAAGCGATCAAACGGATGATGATAAGGAGCGCGAAGAATTCGAAAATTGTTACTGGGATGCGTTAAAAAATGCATTAGATTTAAAAAATAAAATTAACAAAAAATCATCTACCTCAAGTGGCAGTGAAAACAATGAGAATGTAGATAATTATAAATTACCAAAAATTGCATTACCAGTATTTTCCGGTCGCTTTGATCAATGGACCGGATTTAAAGCTAGTTTTGAATCAATGGTTCACAAAAATGAATCATTAAATACAATGCAAAAATATCATTATTTGCGGTCATCTTTAGAGGGAGAGGCTGCTGAAGTAATTTGTGGATTAAATGTGGATGATGCTAGTTATAACGATGCTTGGCAAACATTAATAGATAGGTTTGATAATTACAGAAAAATTGTATATTCACACATTAGATCTATTTTGCAATTACCACAAGTTCGTAAAGATTCCTTAGATGGACTGCGAGCATTTATTGATAATGTTAATAAACATGTTCGCTCATGTTATTTTAATTTTGATTTTAGAGAGCAAACTTGACTCAAAGTGGGTTCAAGATTTTAATATAAATTTGAATAAAAGTAAATTGCCATCTCTTAAAGAATTATTAGATTTTTTAGCAAATCGGTATGATTCAGTTGATTCGCAATCAGTGTCAATAAAAGTTAATCAAAATCTAACAATTAAAAATAAACCACGTTCAAATTTTGTGCATAATCATTTTACACAACAAACCGTTAAAACATGCGTTATATGTAAGAAGACGGGCCACACAATACAAAATTGCCAACAATATCAAAATTTGAGTATTGAAGAAAGGATTTATAAATCTCAAAAGGCAGGATTATGCTCTAATTGTCTCAAGCCAGTTAATCATTCAGTAAATAAATGTTTTGCTCCAAAATGTTCGCAATGTAATCAAAAACATCACACATTATTGCACATTCCTAAAGTTAATTTACCGCAACCAGACACTGATCAATCTATTACTAGTGCTCATTTAAATTGTCAATCTGGAGAAATGATTTTAGCAACTGTAATGTTAAATGTCACGAATAGAAATGGTAATTATCAATCTGCTCGAGCATTGTTAGACAGTGGATCGCAAGCAAATTTCATAACTCGCCGTTTTGCGAATAAATTAAACTTAATAATTAATAAAACTACAATTGAAGTTAATGGTGTCAACGAAACATTAACTAAAGTAAATCATAAAACTATTGCGAATATTACATCGCAATATGACAATTATAAAACAACAATTAAATGTCTGGTGGTGGATGAATTAACGACAAATTTGCCTAATAAATCGTTTGACAAAAATTGTTTAAACATACCTCCGAATTTAAAATTAGCTGATCCTCAATTTAATATTTCGCGACCTGTAGATATTTTAATAGGTGCAAGTATGTTTTGGGATATTTTAGAAAATAAGAAAATTAAAACTTCAAATAAAAATATTATATGTATAGAAACTAGTTTAGGTTGGATAGTCGGGGGTACTATCCCGCATAATTTCCAAAATAATATAAAAAATAACTTTTTAAATAGAAATAATTTAGAATTTGATTTAACAAGATTTTGGGAAATAGAAACCATAAATAGAAAGAATAATTGGACGCTAGAGGAAAAACAATGCGAAAAGCATTTTATCGAAAACACTATTAGAGTTGAGAACAAATTCATTGTTAAATTGCCATTTAAAACGGATCCTAGCTCATTAGGAAATTCCAAACAAATGGCAAGAAAACGTTTTTTCGCATTAGAAAATAAGTTAAATAAAAATCCTCAATTTAAACGCGAATATCAAAATTTTATGTCTGAATACGAACAACTCGGTCACATGAAAGTTATGTCGCATTCAAGTAATGTAAATAGCAGTAACTATTATCTACCGCATCACGCTGTGTTTAAGGCGGAGAGTATTACTACAAAATTGAGAGTGGTTTTTGATGCGTCCGCACCCAGCAGTAACGGATTATCTTTAAATGATGTATTGATGAAAGGTCCAACTATACAAGATGATCTTTTTTCAATCCTAATTCGTTTTCGCACATATAAATATGTTTTATCGGCGGACATTAAAAAAATGTATAGACAAATTCAAGTTGATTCAAATGATTCTGATTATCAGTGTATATTATGGCGATCTAATTCAAATGAAGAGCTTAAAACTTATAAATTACAAACTGTTACATATGGTACAAAACCTGCATCTTTTTTGGCTATAAGATGTCTCCACGAATTAAGTAATGTAGAAAAATTTAATTTTCCGTTAGCATCAGATATTATTAAAAGAGATTTTTATGTGGATGACCTTTTGACCGGGGCTAACTCAATAAAAGAATTAATAAAAATCAGAAATGAATTAATATGTGTACTAAAAAAGGGTAATTTTGAATTAAATAAATGGAATTCAAATAATTCAGAAATATTACAAAATATTCGTGATTTAACAAATGAAAATGTTATTCTTCTTGATAAAGATCAATGCAACAAAACCTTAGGTCTAATTTGGCGACCTTTAGAAGACAGCTTGCAATATTCAATTCCTGAAATTCAAAATAAAACTACTACTAAGCGTAATATTCTTTCATATATTTCACAATTTTTTGATCCGTTAGGTCTAATAAATCCTGTAATAGTAACTGCTAAACTTATAATCCAAAATTTATGGCAGGCTAAAATTGATTGGGATGATTTCGTACCTGATAATATTTTATATTGCTGGAATTCTTTTACTTCTCAATTAATTAATTTAAAACAATTGACGGTTAACAGAAAGGTTTGTTTTGATAAAGGCAGCAAATTTGAATTACATTGTTTTGCCGATGCCAGTGAAAGGGCATACGGTGCATGTGTTTATTTAAGACAAATGGGAGATGTAAAAATATATTGTAATTTGATTTGTGCAAAATCGCGTATAGCACCTATGAAGGCAACATCAATTCCGCGCGGTGCTTTATTAGCTTCAGAACTCACTAAAAGGGTAACGGAATCAATAAATATTAATAT
This sequence comes from Philonthus spinipes, assembly GCA_963082785.1. Classification (NCBI taxonomy): domain Eukaryota; kingdom Metazoa; phylum Arthropoda; class Insecta; order Coleoptera; family Staphylinidae; genus Philonthus; species Philonthus spinipes. The sequence goes on along the minus strand of OY720309.1, from coordinate 14,277,794 downwards.
AGAAAATACATATTATTACAGTGATTCTGAAATTGTATTATCGTGGATTAACTGCCCCACGGAAAATCTTAAAACATTTGTGGCTAATCGAGTGTCAGAAATATGTGATTATACTTTGCCATCGCAATGGAACTATATTAAATCAAAAGACAACCCGGCTGATATAATTTCGCGAGGGCTAATGCCCAATGATATAATTAATAACATTTTATGGTGGCACGGGCCTGATTGGTTAATTAATGATACTAACAAAATATATAAAAAATCATACGAAGCTATAACGCTAGATAATTTACCCGAAATAAAATTAAAGGTTAGTGTTAATACAAACGTAACAAATAATATAGGCTATAAATTAGAATTTATTGATAAGTTTTCTTCATTCACAAAATTAATTAGAGTAGTTGCCTATTTATTCAGATTTATAAATAATTGTAAATATAAAAATTCAAAAATTGTGGGTCCGATATCTGCGTCCGAGTATAAGAAAGCTAATCAACATATAATTAAATTCTACCAAAGGTTATCATTTCAAACAGACATTTTATCTTTGGAAAAGAATGGTTATGTTGATAAAAAGAGCAAATTAAAAACTCTGAGCCCATTTTTAGATAATTGTGGAGTTTTAAGAGTTGGTGGCCGACTGTCAAATTTAAATAAATATAGCTTTGATTTTAAACATCAAATCTTATTGCCTGAAAAGGGGGTAATAACTAATTTAATTGTTAAATATTTTCATACTAAGTACTTACATTCAGGTATTCAAGCGACTCTAGCCTATACTAGAGCACAATATTGGATTTTGGGTGGTTCAAATTCTATTAAACGTGTTATTAGAAATTGTATAACCTGTTTTAAGTTCAAACCCCCCATTAATCAACCAATCATGGGAAACTTGCCTGTTGAACGAATCACTCTAACAAGACCTTTTTATAATTGTGGAGTTGATTTTTGTGGTCCTGTTTATCTTAAAGTAGGGTTGCGCAAAATAACTACTATAAAGGCATATATCGCTGTATTTGTGTGCCTGGCTACTAAAGCTTTACATCTCGAGCTAGTTTCAAGTTTGTCAACCGATGCATTTATCGCAGCTTTCAGACGATTTATTGCGCGTCGTGGAAAGTCAAAAAATATGTACTCGGATAATGGTACAAATTTTGTAGGAGCTGCGCGAAAATTGAAAGATTGGTATGATCACTTTAATTCACAACATAATCAAAATGAATTAATAAATGCCTTTGCCGAAGATGGTATAACTTGGCATTTTATACCTCCAAGAGCGCCCAATTTTGGTGGCCTCTGGGAGGCATCAGTAAAGGGAGTTAAAACTCACATCATAAAAACAATTGGCGAAACAAAACTCAATTTTGAAGAGTATAGTACATTGTTGGCTCAAATTGAAGCAATTCTTAATTCCCGTCCCTTGTTTCCTTTGTCCAGTGATCCAAATGACAATTCCTATTTAAGTCCGGGTCATTTCCTTATTGGCACCCCCTTAGTTGACGTACCGGAAATGGATTTGCAACATGTCAATCCAGGACGACTAACTAAATGGCAGCACATCCAACAAATGAAGCAGCATTTTTGGAATAGATGGCATAAAGAATATCTTCATCAGCTGCAAACTAGAACGAAATGGCAGTTTCCGGGACGAGAACCAGAGATTAATCAGCTTGTTTTAATTCGAGAAGATGGGATTCAACCGATGCAGTGGATGGTCGGCCGAATCACGGAGCTGCACCCTGGAGCAGATGGAGTGTCCAGAGTTGCGACAATTAAGACAGTGAACGGGAGCTACAGACGGGCCATTAACCGCTTAAGTGCTTTTCCAATGAAAGAGTCAGCGATTACCTGCACTAGTGAGTGATTTGTGATTTGACATATCAATTATATCTTGCAATGTCTTGCAAGGAGGTGGTGTATGTCGCGATGTAACTCGCGATTTCTTGAAAGTGTAGGTAATAGACCGCCAGCGTACCCGAGCAGCGGGGATGCGACCCTTCCGGGCCGCCCTTAATCGTTGTGCCTGAACAATGAACATTCACGAACAGACCAGAAATATCCAAAGTGTTTTATTATTCTATTGAAACTATTCTCGGATTTTTAGACTTGTGTCAACATCTGGATTAAAATGTGTTTTTCGGAAGAATTATACCACTGTTGCTTTTTTTATTGCTGGTGTACTTTTCCATCCAGGTCACTTTCTTATTGGTGGATTTGTGCACCCCCATTTTCACCCCTCCTACATGCGGAGGTGAAATGTATATTTGTAAATATTTTTGTAAATAATGTTCCTCGAGAGTTTAATAAAACCACACGAAAACATAAAAACGTATTTTCGTAAACCAACGAGACCTCTGCAACCAAACAGTGTTCCACGATTAAAGCAGTTTTTTTTTTGTTTATTCACGGTTTTCACAATTTTATTCAGCATTAACCGGTATATATAGCACAATTGTCAGTACTAGGCATATACCAGGGGTTGACTCGATTAGGTATACATAAGGATTTCACATGTAAAATATTTTTTTTAATTTCCTACTTCCAGTTTGATTTTTGAGAAAGCTGAAAGAATTAAAATGTGTTCAGAATATTATAATCTATTTAAAATGTTGGATTGTTCAATTTTTTAATCGATGAATAATTAATAAATAATAAATTAAATGTGATTACATTTGAAAATTAACGCATAATTAAATTTTTAGATAAAATTATATTTCTTACCATGCCCAAACAATCCTAAACGAGATTATAAAATATTTTATTGGTCCACCTGGCCATCTCCATGAATACTCCATCTATGCTAATCCAAGACTCACTTTTGAAGCCTATCGTCTTACCACGAGATACTCGACATTATCTCTCGAGTGTTCTTTCATTGAATATCTATATGTTAAAAGCCTATAGTCAAGAGTCACCAAAATCAAAGCCTTTCAATTCCTGAGTTAAACTTATATTGATCATGGATTTCATAAAAATTGACATTAGAATATTTATTTGACTGAAAATGCGACATAATAGAGACATATGTTTTCAGTACCAGATATGTCATTCCTTCTTACATTCTAGGATTTTTTTAACAGATAATTTTGTTTAGAACCGGCTTTACATACTACAAAGGAATATACCCAAAACCCTATCGTAACCGAGCAACTAGCATTTGAAATTTTAAAAACGTAGTAGTAGGAATTCTCCACTAATTTAAAGACCATTTAAAAAGAAACATCTTTATTGAATTGCTTGCTCAAAATGTCTACAGAGTTGCTGTATACATAGTCTAGCTCTTCTTAGAATTGCAGTGGTAGCCCTACTAATAGTCTCAGGATCAACACGAAATGTTTCTGCGGTATCCATACTTCTAGCAACTACTTGTTCTCTCTTTTTAAAATTTTGTACTTCTACGTTGAAGAGAAACAGGCAAGTTTCCAACAGCTATTTCTGAACGTGCACAAACTTCAATCTTCCCCATAGAAAGTAATCTAAGAGATTAAAGTTTGGTAACCTTGCTGGCCAAGGAACTGCTCAACCTCTTCCAATCCACCGGTTTGTTTAATTTTAATTAAGAAATTCTGTCACTTGTCGACGAAAGTATGGAGGTGTGTCATCGTGCCGAATCCACATTCGTTGTCTTACATTAAGAGCAACATCATGCAGTAATATTGGAAGATCATTTTCAATGAAATATAAATAACAAATGACCGGGAGACGCTCTTCAATTATAAACGGATCAATGAGGCGCTCATCAATAATTCAACACCAAACAATCACTAATCTATTTTGAAAATGGTATTCTCGAGTTTGTCGTGAATTTCAAAGTGCCCAACAATATTCCTGGTATTATTGATGCCGTATCGGGAGAACGAGTTTTTATCACTAAACAATATTATACGACAAATCCTTTCTTTTCTCAATATTCAGCGACTAAATTGAAATCTTGAAGCGTAATCGGCAGGTTTCAAAGCTTGGACAGGTAAGATGTGGTACGGGTACAAACCGAAATTGTGTAATGTTCTCCATACTTTCATCCAGCCTACGTTAAGTATATTGGCTATTCCTCGGACACTAGTAGAAGGTTGAGAATCAATCGTATTAAATATTGATTCTTCTTATTGAGCAAGTTTATCTTAACGTGATGTTTAAAAATAGCTGTCGGACACTTGCCTGTTTCTCATCAACATAGATGGACATTGCTAAAAGCAGTTCTACAAGGCACTCTACGAGTGGAAAATCGTTGATGATATTCATGAACTACCGCTCGTCCGTTTCAATTACTCCATCCATAATCAAAGTGAATGTCGACGTATACTTCATTCGAAAAAGTAAACATACCTTTACGGGTATTTTAATGTAACACACAAAAATTAAGACGCAAAAGTAATTTAATTGACGTTTACTGTAACAATAAATAACAAGTGATCATTCACAGCCACCTGGAATTTAATAATAACGAAATCAACAGCCGAACCTAATACCTTTATTAGTGGGCTCATCGAAAACTCCAAATGCTTGTAGCACCGTTATGTTCACGTTTTGGGTGTATGTCCAATCGACATTTTTGACTTGAAACACCCAAGTCACGTCAGTCACGTCGTGGAACAATCTGTATATTAATTTTTTTTGCTCAACTTATTCATCGTATTGTCATCAATTTATGTAGAGAAGTATTTTACTTGTTGCTCTAGATACTGATATAAATTAAAAAATAACTTCAAGCATTTCATTAATAGAAAATGACTAACTTCTTTACTAAAGTAGCTGAGGAGCTGTCTTTTGTTTTCTACTTGATGTTTTCTCCGTCAATAAATAGATGACAAAATATGGTAAGAATCTCCCAATATTTTACCTTTTATATTATTGCCATTTATATTTATCTTGTTTTTTATTGATAAGTGACATAATCAATAATTTGACTTTACAAGGTATACGATCGAATCATTGTTAAGTCCATTAAAGAAAGGTGAAGCTCTCCTGTTTATGAAACCAAGAAACAAAATTAATTTAATAATTGTTCAACCATCAATAGCTAGCATTGGGATGTTAATGGCAACTAAGATATTACGTTCTAAAAACATATATAATATAATTAATGGTTTTAATACTTTGACATTGGTGGTTCATATTGTATGAAATAAATATGAATAAATTAAAATTTATTGGTTGATTTTTAATAATGTATTTATTTTTATTTCATACATATATTATAGGTTATAATCCGAAGTATCGTTTTTTTAGGCTTTATATTTCCCTGTTTATTGTACACACCACATTCAAAGATTATTTATGTGAATTATTATATGTTAGGATCATTGGTAAATGTCGTTTGTTAGGATATGAATAAGTTAGTTTTAACTTGAAATTTTATGTATCTAATTATTAATTTAACGCAAATTAATTAATGTTAGATTAAATAAAACTGCACTAATGATTCAATAAAAACGCTAAACAGCAATAGTTAAAGTCACAACAACGAATCGTGGAAACGATTTGTGTTTAATTTGATCAAAATCCATACCATAGAAAAACCATTAACACGACGAAAAGATTTTCCTATGTAAATCCCTATGAGGCCTAGATAAAAAATGCACTGTATATATATATATACAGAGAGGTTTTTTTAACAGTATACATTTCCCCTATGTATCCCTGCAAAATACGCGAGTCAAACGCATTAATGTATGTGTGTTTAGTTGCCTATAACACGCAACTGAACACACATATGCCAAATAATCAACTAAACATACACACATTAATCGGTTCAATGCGTTTGACTCGCGTTTTTTGCAGGTATACATAGGGGAAATGTATACTGTTAAAAAAACCTCTCTGTATATATATATATATAAAAACGTACTCTAAACGTTCTATCTTTGGCGCTGCGATCTTAAATTGTATCTTCAATTATGCATGGCTTGGTTTTCTTTCTTTTATAACTATCGTTTAAAAATTATGCTGTAATGAATGAATTGGTCGAATTGATACTTATGTGAATAAAATAATACAATAATGTTAACATGATTTCAATTTTCATATGCTTGTTTAATTAATAATACAAAATCTTTCATTTATGGACAGAGAGGTATTTTGCACATAGTTCAAATTATGTTTCGTTTCTAATTACTATGTTTTATAATTTTTTGTTGCTAATAAAAAATATTTTAGATTTACCAATATAGCAAAAAACATGTATTAGGCGCAATAATCAATCACTTCTGAAAATTATTAATATAAGCTGTATTATCCATATTCTCCAGCTTAAGAAATCAAACCGGTGTGGAATTTTCTGTATTTAGGAAATATAATTTTCCAATAATTAATGGTTTTAAAGTAAAAGTGGCCTTTGTATTAGCTTCCTCATGCCTTCCCGCATACTTGAAATAATTTTAGAGACAACGTATATTAATACAGAATAAGATTATAAAAGATCTTGTTTAATTCATGTCGTGTACTTCGCCTCTCTTCTTTCCCTCCTTGTGAGTGTAGCATTATATGGGGTGATCATTAATAAGGGAGTTTTAAGACTTTGTTTGTGGAAGGGCAATTGAACCCCGCGTCTCGGTGAAAGTTCGCAATCCCGCCGACATCGTCGTCGGTATCGAAAACTTTAAGCCGGCTAATGTCATTATTGACTTTGGATTTACGAAGCGTGGATAATGGACGATGCGACGGAGAGGCGGGCGGACGGGGGGCCTGGAATCGGGACTGGGGGTTGGGCTACACGAAAAGGGGGATTTGTAACTTCCTCATTTCGGCTCGCGTGCGTTTGCGTGTTTGTATGTGTGCGCCGCTTATGCAGCATCAACACAATTGACGTGCGCTAATCCCGACCTTATTCGATGCCGCCGCTTAATTAGAACGACCGTAGGGGGATGAAGGGGGCCCAGCGCAGTTTTCCAACAATTGCGGCTTAAATCCCCTAAGGGATTTGCAGATAAGGACACGCTAATGTTGAACTCCACTTTGGCCCCGCGATTGTTTACGTGCATATGTTCGTGAGTGTCCCGGATTAAACGTGTATCGTTGAGTGTTTTGCCGAAAAATAATCTGGTATTTATTCAAAGTAATTATTTTTGTTTATATTCTTCACAAAAAGTATTTAAATTACATATTATTGCTTATCTTAAAATTCCCAGTTATTTTTTTTATATTTGCCCAATAAATCACCCTAATTGTTAATAACGGCGGCTTCAACTTTTTAACTATCAATTAAATAACACACTTTAAACTTTGACTGTATAACACTAAAATCAATTGTAGCTATAGTTTTAAAAATTTACACACAATTGTTGAAATTATAGTCACAATAAATTAATTTTTGTGATACAAATAAAGTTTAAAGTGATTTATTTAATTGATAGTTAGAAACCTTCTAATATTCGAATACTATATATTTATTTATTTCTACTTACATTATTTTTTATGAAATAAATATGAATAAATTATTAAAAATCAACGAATAAAACACAGATTAGATTGAATAACTTCAAATTCTCGACTAGTTTCGGGTTATTAGCCCATTTTCAAGAAAATGGACTAATAACCCGAACAATATGAACTACCAATGTCTAAATATTAAAACCATTAATTACATTATTTTTATTCACATTCTTTATTATTCTTTTGTAAAAAGTATATATCCGTAAATAAAGATTATTATTATGAAAGCAGATTATGGGCTTTCCTTCTCTATATTGAATAATTAAAATCTTAATTAATTGTTAATTCATGATTCTACTTGTTAAGTTTTAATAAGAAGTGAAAATGAACTTTAGAATTTCCGGCAGTAATAACAAAACAACTGGAATATAATAATACTAACAAAAAACACTCAGGCATTCCTGCAGGGTAGCCTCATTAGCAGTTCGGAAATTCCGCCCGTTGTACATCCGTGCAGTTCCAGTTGTTGCTGCTATATTGCATTAGGAACTTTTCAATTCGGAGCAGTTTAAAAGTGAGGGCATAACAAGTCCCCAGCCGTCCCTCGCAGCAATAAGCTGTTATCTCCTTTTCCCGCTGCCGCCCGGCATGCAGGCCGGAATATATAAAGAGGAGGAGATATTGGGTACTTTTATCGGGGGCGGCAAAAAAAAAGGGAGAAAAGGAGGAAGGAGCGGAGAAGAAGCGACAAAAGTCCAGACGGCATATGTGCGGAATGGGGTGAGAGAAGGGACACTTATCGCGCTGCAGAGAAGGGCCGAGGATAAAATTCTGCGGGAGAAGGGGTGCACGGCTGCGTCGCTTTACGGATTTATATGCGGAATTCCGCCCCGGAAACGTCCAATAGCCGATGGATGCTGTTAAGGCCAGATAGTTTCAATACAGTTCACTATCTCTAGACGGAATATTCAAATGGTTTGAATGTTTTAACTTTTGCTTACTACAATACATTTTTTATATCCAAGAAACATTCTACAAAGAATACATTATTTAAATTGTTGTTTTAATTTATAGACTATTCTGGTGTAACTAATTTTTGTTTTACTTTTACAAAATTTACGATTGTTTAATATTATATTATCATATATCATTTGTGTTAAATATGACCACCATCAATTAATATTAATTATAGAATACAGTCGTGCCACTACATAAATATTTAAACATCTTTTATTTCTGACAAACAATTGAATTAAAGAAAATATTATTTCAAAAATCAGTTAATATGAAACTTTTTTGTCTCTATAATTTTTGACAATTTTTACAGTATTCACAAAAAAAACCAATCAATTAGGACAGAAAGACCTTTGATTTGAAGACAGACTAATACCAGTGATTGTGATATTATATAGATATCTCACAATGATGCACGAAAACTTTTAGACCTATTGGCCATCTCAATTGCTACTTTGGTTTAGACCACGAGGTTGTTGCATAACTTAAGTGTTCATAGATCAATAAATACAATTAATTCGGTACTTTAATAAACATAGGAATATGTAAACTGAAAATATTAAAATTATATTAATAAAAAATATTTTTTTTTAAATCTAAATGTAAATAAATTACAAACACATTCCTGGTTGACGAGTTGTAATGAAACAAAATTATAATTGAAAGCGACTTAAGCGGATGTACACTGATATACACAATCACTATTCTGTATGGTAAAAGTTAAGTTTAACCTGTAGGTTATTTTTTATCATCACAGTCTAAGCAGATATGACACATAGATTGTGGATTTAATTAATAACGTAACCGTTAAAATTTACATTTTCCGTACAGAATAGCCCCGAATATGGCTAATGACAAAACAGCTGAATGCGCTGTTTTTTGTGTAAATAGGAGAATAATAATAGGCTTTGTACGTGAAAGAACCTTAATTGGAAAATAAATTGGGATTTATTCAGTGTACCTGTGTTATTAAATACAAAACCTTAATTTGGCATTTTTTTTTTCATTTACTGTTAAATAAATGTTATGTATTTACCTGTGTTCATTTAGTTATTTCGTGCAAGTAAAGTGCAATTATGTGAAATATAAAATGTTTAAAAAATGAAAATCCTAACAATTGTATTTATTACAATGAAATTAAACAAGGAAAATATCTGGCAATGATCAATAAAAATTGATCAATCCCTTTTTCCAACTGTGTTTATGTTGAAAACTTGTATCGAGCGTATAACAAAAATCGACGACGAAGTTGGCATTGGAAATCTAAAGTCATGTCTCAACTAAAATCGCACGGGCACGCGTAAAGTATTGGTTGTCATATTTAACCGAAACCAGCATTTCACGCGTGTGATCTTAGTGCAGATATATCTTGAGACTTCCAACGCCAACTTCGTCGTCGATTTTTGTTGTACGCTCAATATAAAATTACATAAATACAGACACCAATTTCAAAACGTCAATCGGTCATATCTGTATTCAACGTGATTTGGCACCAATATATTAAAACACTGAGATAAATATATCAGGGTGGCTACTAATAGAACGCAAATTGATCTCTTTAGTTGTATACCAGAACATCTCAAATGCCTACCGATTCGTAAATTCAGAACAAAACTGAGGAGACTTCTTATTCAAATCGAACCTTATACATTAAATGAATTTAATTCTAGCACATACATCTTATATTATATATAATAATTTATACTATATTTTATGTAGTTTATACGATTTATTTATACTTTATTTTTGACTTGTGTATAGATTTTGTAAATCTTTGACACCAATAAATTACATTACATTACATTATAACAAATAAATCATATATCGCAAAAACACTTAAATATCTCATTTTTTTTATAATGTTCAATTGGAAAAGATTAAATTCAATTGGATATTAAATAGTATATTAGAGTACGTTAAAATGTGAATAAAATCAATATTTGTTTATCTATAGAAATTCTTCTAAATGAATCTTATGAATACTAAAAATGTTTGGGAATAATTTCAAAATAAAAAATTATTAGTAAAACTAAAATTATAGTGAAATTCTTCATTAAAAAGTTCAAAACAAACAAACTCTTTATACAACATTTTACAAATAACTTCCCTATAATTTCAACTTAAATAAACTTTTGTAAATAAACAAAGCATTAATATTATAAAATGTGTGGAAAGTTCATTGAGGTGGTTTGTTCGTACAAATATAAGAGGAAAGAAGGAAGAAGCCCATATAGAAGAAATACAAGGAACTACCGACATCAACAACAAATAATATATTAAAACAAACAATGTGTACAACCTTGTAATTTCAACAAAATAAATACATTACTAAAAAAAATGGAAATTATTAAAATATAGGCTAAATAATGTGTACTGATTGTAAGACAATTTGAAAGTAAATGTTAATGTAAAAATAAAAATGTGATCAGTGTTATATTATTTTTAATTACCAATAAAATTTTATTTATTTAATGAAAAAACAATTCTTATAAAAAAATGTAGTTCTTCTTAAGGTATGGTGGCTAATTGATTTTCGAAAAATATTCTTATTAAAATAATATTGAATTCTTCTTTATAACGTTTATCGAAGCCGTTTAAACATATGTCTTGAAATTCGCATTATTTTTTAAAAATGTTCGATAAAATCAATAATACTTACAATAAAATACACATGACTTAGGTTATATAAACTTGGTAACTTTTTCTTATACGATGCGTTCATAATAAAAGGAACAAATTCATTTAATCCGCTAGTGATTATTTTCCACAAAAACATTTTAATATTCAAGACTTTTGCTTCCTAATATAAGATGGCCAGAAAGTGGTTATAATCTCCAGATAGTGTGTTTTTTTAAAGGGTACACGCCACCGCGGTCACGATGTTAGTCGTCGGGGCATTTGCTCCTTAATTCTTGGACGATTCCTATCGACTATTTTTTTATTGTAAATAAGTGTAAATAAACGTGTTATTTATTACCCCTTGCACCTTTTCACCCCAGTGAGCTCGCCATCAGAGTTCACATGTTTCTTTGTTTCATTTTGGATAATTAATCTAAATAAACAAGTATTGTATTCTACTTCATTTACGAGGCCAGTTAAATTACATGTATATGTATCGAAATTATAATTCTCTAAATATTTTGAATAAAATCAATAGAAATTAAAATCAATTAGACATTACTAAAAAAAAAACACTGACATAGGTGATATATTAATTGAAAGTTTCGACAATTTTATTATTAAAATTAAAATAAAAGAATTAAAAAATAATTAATTATTCTCTTTTAATTGCTCAGCATTTTTTTAAATTACTAAGTTTGGCAAACAAATATTTCAAACACATATAAAACACATTAAATATAAAAAAATAAAAGAAAGAACTAAGTATTTTAGTACCTGTTAAGTCTCGCAAGGTCGCTTTTACCGACCTTCCAAGAATTGCGAACACCCCCATGGTATTGACCGGCTGAGCCTATAATTTGAAGTGATAATAAATTGTGTCCGTCGCACCCCGGGCGACAGATTTTTTCTTATTGTAAATATGTACTTTAGTGTCTAGTTTTAAGGTATTTATTATACACACGTTGTAGAGAACAGATCTCTAATATAAAACCAAAAAAAACACTCCGTTGAACTTCATTTCATCCCGAAAGTGTAAACTAGGCTGCTTACAACAGTCTGCGGTGTAATTAATGGAAACAACCCCATGATACCCTAACAGTACTTTTCGATAAATACTTCAAATATGACACTTACTAGATTTATCATTATTTTTTAATATTAGTTTTATAAACTGTGAATCCATATAGTATTAAAAAATAATCATAAATCTAGTAAGTGTCATACTAACCTTTTATTTCTAGTTTTTTTTGTTTCTCTTTATTATTTTGGATTTTTTACTTTGTAAAATGGTTTATCCGTTAATAAAGATTTATTTGTTTGTGCAATAATGCATTGCTTTAAGAGTTCTGTGTGTATCGGACTGAAATAAATTTTGAGAAGTTCATAACATATTCATCAGTCACGTGGCAAAAAAGCAAAGATCTAACTGAAAGATCTTCGTCTATCACGAAATAATATTTGACTCTTGTACGTCAGAAACAAGTGGTATTAAAAGCAATATTGTTAAGAATTTTAAAAGAGCTAAACAGTGACCAAATAAAAAGAAAAGAAAATTTGAGTTAGCATTTGTTGACCCTTTACGTAAGCGGTATATAAATATGTTTTTGGTAGTACATTTATTTGCAATGTAACGATATGACATTAGAACCCTGGCATATGTTAGATAGATATTTTTAGTTTATCATCAGCCTAATTTTTTGTTTCATTGATATAAAAATGAAATAAAATAGTACTCGACATAGTAAGTAATAAACAAACTAATTTTGTGACAATAAAATGTAAACATTTGCTTTCTTAGTTTTTAAGAGCACTTAATATCTTTATTCAGATAATAACATTTTTATAAATATAAATTATATATATTCATATGATTGTTTATCTGTAATGGGCTATCGACCGGAGGTCTTTCCGCCCTGTCTTGAATAGATTGTTATATGCAATAAAAATGTCTGTGCTACCTAGCTGAACCGTCTTGAAGCATATTTATGAATTTATTAATGGTAAGAGCAGGATGGATGTATTTTGGAAGGATGTTTGGATTTCGGGATATACAGAATTTTGTAAGAAGCGGTAGATTATACGGGTTATTTACAAAATTTTTTTGAAAGAGTTGTTATACGATGAGATATAGGTATGACTTTCGGAGCACTTAATATTTTACATTAATTTTTCATATACTGATTCATACACACTGGCCTCTTAAATGGGTTCGTGAAGAATTATAAACAACATAACACATTTTTACCTTAAATTTTATAAAAAAAAAAAATAAAGAACAACTCTAATTGAAGATTATTATACCATTTGTTTGTTCATGTATTTTCCTACAAATCAATTAAAAATATTTTGTGTTTGAAATCAAAACACTTGGTATTGTTTCACAAATATAATGACGAGATTTGGAAATCCTCAATATCAACCGCCTTAATAACCTAAATCATTTATGTGTTTAAAACGGCGTATCTTAGTAACATATTGCATTCCTTGATAATGTCTTATAGATGAAACTACTCGGAATAAATAAAATTAAATATGTGAAATAATACCAAGTGTTGTGATTCAAACATTAAATTTTTCACCACGATTTAAGTGAGCAATTAATTACACATCAATTAAAAATATTTTTTAATATTCTATAAGCAAATTTTTAACGTAGTTTGAAGAATGGAAACATCTGAAACGATCAAAGCAGTTATGGAATACACTTAATGCAAGCGCTAAAAGAGCATATAAGCGCCATACTCAGTAGTAATATTAATTTATTTCTGATTGTGATAACAAATCAGTATTGTTACCAATTATTTATTAAATACACAAAATAAAAAGAATAAATAAATGTATGCTTGTAGAAATAATTATTACCAATAATATTTAGAGGATTAATTAAAACACTTTATTTGTTTCACTTGACTAGTTTACCTTTTTATGGCATAATAAAAATTGGATTGCAGAAGAAACTAACTGGCTTATATATAGTCAGGTAATAAATGATTTTAAAAATTATAAAATTCCAAATCTCTCCGTTGTCGTCGATGAGGTGTTTTCCACGAGTTTTGACTCTTGTTCTAGAATTTAAATTTTGTTCCTTATTATCTGAATATAATTTTTCAATTTTAATTTAGCCTTTAAATATTACCAATTCAAAATGTTTCACAAGTGATAATTGTGAATATAATTCAAGAAATTTTATTTCAAATTTCTTAATATGTTGCTAGTAAATTCTGAACCAAATAAATCTTTTAATTCTGTAATAAAACAAACATAGAATTGTTAAGACTTTTATTAAAATTATATATATTTTGTAATATTTCGAGTAGATTTTACCAAAACACAAAAAATATTAAACACTCATTAATTTTATAAGTTATCCAGTAACATATATTAAATTAATATATTGCTTTGCTGTTACCATTACTTATTAATTTAATTACGACTTGAGTTTCGGCAGTTCTGTCAATATGAAGTAATAATAAATACCTGAAATATCATATTTATAGAAATGTTGTGCTACTTTGATTAAATTAATTATGATTTATTAGTTTTACATCGAAATATGCCATAAAGAATTAAGTCCATTTAATTAATAAATTATAATTACTGCATATTCCCAATTATGCTAAATTAATGTTTATTTACTTCAGTGCAATTACACAGTTAAAATAAATGTTATGCAATTAAATTAACAAATCAAATAATGGAGCTTCTGAAAAATAAGAAATGTTTAAATTATTAGAAATTTGCCCGAAGCAAAATTATTTAGATTTTAATAATAAATTTTATGCATAAACACAGGAAAATGTTAATAACGTGTACGTTATTTTTATCATCACAGTTTAAGCAGCTTTCGTAATAAAAATGTTTTTATAGAATGTGAAATCAATAAGAAAAATATTAAATTTAAAATGTACGTTATTAACATTTTAAATTTAATATTTTCCTTATGGAATAGACTCGGTATGATCGGATGATCTGCCTATAGGGGAACTCTGCTAGCAGAAATAATTATGACTCATTTTAAAGAAACAGTTTTTAGTATCCCATCATTTAATAAAAATATTTTATTTTGGAATATATATGTATATGACATTTCCTGTATTTGGCCAGGAAAAAACAGGCATTTATCTTCTTTTGGACAATATTTAAATTCAATAAATTATAAAATACAATTCATTTTCAAAATGGAAACTTACAAAAATTTAAACTCGATTTCACAATAGAAAAAACAAACAACACATTACATTTTAAAAACTATTAAAAATATAATTTTACTATTACTATAATTCCTAATACACCAAACCATCCACACAGATTGCATTTAGTATTTACTTAATTCATATACAAACCACGACACACAAAATTATATATATGTATATGTATACATATGTAAATAAATAAAACATAAAATCAAATGCTTAACGCTATATTTCTATATAAAACACGAAATAGAGAATAAAATATGGATTAAACGTAATTATGTTCCAGACTTGCACAACAAAATTATTAATGGTGCCAAAGGTAAAGAATTAGATATTATGTGTAGAAATAAACTAATAAACTAAATTTAGAAAAATTATTAATAAACAATAAACCACCAAATAAAAACCAAAAAGTACGGCGTTTATGAATTTAAAAGAAGTAAATGTGATGTCTTTTATTTGGGCCAAACAAGCTTGATGGGATAAGCTAGAATAGAACAACATAAAAAAAATACAGTGTGAATAATAAAATAATTTTATAAATGTAGACAAATTTAAAGTTCTCTACACATGTAATAAGAAATTAAATATTAATCTAAGAGAAGGTTTAGAAATTCACAAAGCCATGCACAGGGGAAAACACATCGTTGATGACAAAGAAGACCTTTGGTCGTCCCCGATATTAGCATCCCTTTTTTGTGCTGTGGAAGGGGTAAATCCATTTACGGACGTTGTGTCGGACTCTTCCCAGATTTTGTCCGGGAAACTACCGACTAAAAACCCCTCCCACTTCACCGGCGTCGACTGCCAGGGTCATTGGCCGGTCTCGTGTCTAATGTGACATATTTTGTGTTGTCAGTCACATTTTAATGACATAACTAATATCACAGTAAACTTGAAACTAATATTACAGCGAGGACTAGAATAAATAAGACAGTACAAATTAAAACTAAAAGAAACACAAACCTAATCTACAATAAATATAAAACTTACACCTAATATTACACAAGATCCGACATCGATGTTGGATGCCGAAACTTAAAAACTCTTAACCTGAAAGATCTACTCTTGAAAATACTGTAATAAGCAAAACTAGTTGAGTGAATATATCAGAATTTTTGTTGTGATCATACCAAGTGTTTAATTTTATTTCATTATACTTTTAATTATATATACAGAAATCTTTATTAACAGACAAAACATATAGTTCTTCGCCTGTTAATCGGCTATCGACCGACGGTCTTTCAGCCCGACTTTGTAAATATCTGTCTATGGCTTGTGTTTGAGACCTTTAATTATTTTCCCAATGTTTCACCAAATGATAAATGAAAAAAGTTATTCAAGAAATAAATTAATTAATTTTATTTAATTTCTTTATGGTTTGGTTGACAATCACAGTTCTTATAAATATTTATTGAATATCATTTTAAATTACATACCTTCAATTAATCATATAATTTGGTATTTATATGGTTGTTATAAATTTATGAATTTATATTGATTAAGTTTGGATGACAATTAGCATATCAAAGGTTCTTGATGCAAACCCCATTGAATTATATAGGCAATAATTGGCCCGATAAATTGATCGCTTGTGTGTTTGTTCAAAGGGGCATTTCGGAATTACCGTAATTCAACCCCTTTACGTATGCCTGGCGTATCGCAATATGGACGCACCCCTGGTGTTATACGACCCGGTATTTTTTTAATTTGCGCAGAAATAAAATCCTCAGTTTCATTTTATGTTAAATTGCCACAATAAACATATTGCATAAACATTTAAATTCGTTTTTGGTACGGGAAAATTCTATTTGTTTTTGCTGCCTATAATTAATTTCACATTTAACCAGCGATGAAACAATTAAAAAAAACGAATTATTGAATATGGTAGATTCAGAATTACAGCACGGCGAGGAATTAATTGAATTTTTAATTAAAATTATAATTTAATTTCTAATCAAACGGTACATTTTGTTTGAAAATGCTGCCAAAACTGTATATCACTAAATACAAAAAATATCCAACGTAATATAAATATAAACAATAAACGTTAATTCCCCACCCACAACACTTCATGTATTTATTGTGTTACTTCACCACATTAATAACAGTTAAATTACAAATATACCCGACAATCGGGGCTATTCAGTAAAAGATTTGTTAAGTTTAGGGTGTAAGTTATTTTTTATCATCACAGTCTAAGCAGCTGATTTAATAAATTTATGATATTAAATAAAAATGATTTAAAAATAATTAATAAATTATTTCCTCATTTAGCTCTGTAACAATTTACATAATTTATTAATTATTTTCAAATTAATTAGTTACAAACTTTTATTGGTAAGTTTTTTGAGTTTAAAATGATAATAACAATACAAAATATTTTTAAAATGAAAAGGTTTCTTGTCAATTGGCTATCGACCATAAGTCTTTCTGCATGTCTTATAATTAATTGTCTTTGTCTTCTTTTGCAAATTATTTTGTCATTTGTCGTCATTGTTAAACTGTCTATTGAATCGATCCGGGTCAATTTAACGTCTTGAAAAAATGTAATGAATTTAAATATTGTTGTGGATGGATCTTTACGGATAGGTATTGTGTGATGCATAAAGTGTGTAGAAGGTCGAAGGTGGTTGAACTTGGGGTTTTGATACGTTGTTCAATGGGAAGTATATTTGTTTGTTCATATATGAATGTGTTTGATGGGTTATAGAGTGGATTTTTGCGGTGTCTTAATTTTGTCGGCACTGTTAGAGCTGATCTATCCGCTACTTGTATATTTCTATGGGTCAGAGGATGAGGCTTATGGAACAGGATTACAGCATAATGAAGCAGGGGCGACAAATTATTTTATAGATGCTTACTGCAGGTTTCATAATTGTGAAATCATTTTAATTAAATTTATTAAATAACTGTGACCAAGTGAATTAATACTCTTTTCTATTTAAATTTATGATACATTGAATATGAAAATAAATAATAACGTATTCGTTAAACTTAACATTTCCTACAATGAATAGTCCCGAATGACTTCTGACGCAGATATCATCATATTTCACGACAAGGAGATAAACACAAAATAAACAGGCATAAAGACTACTGGTCGATAGCCAATTAACAAATATAAATTATACATTTGATTTTATAATTTTTATTAATTCTTTTTTTTTCTGTAAAAATCTATTAATAAATATTATGATTATCATTATAAAATATCATATAAAACAGATCGTTATTTTTGTATTTAATTCAATGTTATCAATTAGAGAAAAGTTTAAATTGAAATAACAAAATAACCGTTTTTAAAAACATTATAAATAAATTAAATTAAAATTTGTAATTCTGATGCGCTTTGTGAACAAAACAACAAGCGAACAAACAAAGCCAAAAAAATATACAGTAAATAATTGCACCTCTAAACATGCCTTTGACTCTCGCAGGCCGATTTCAAATGGAATTAATAAAATCGCATACGCCGGTGTTTGAAATCGTAATTAAATTTGTACGAATGTCCTGAATAAATAATTGCCGCATGTATCCAGTCGGGTTTTCCTGGGCGCTTGTTTAATTAAATTTGCGTCGCGGCGCCGCGATGATATCGCAATTGTACCGCGACGCCGGGAGTAAAGGATAATTTCGCAGGAAAATAATAATTAGCAGGAACGGACGTCACGCGGATAGAAGGGTGAAAAAAATGTGCTTTACACGGAATAAAAATTAACCGAACATGTTTTCATTTTTTTAAATAATTAATTTAAATAAAATATTCAATAACAGGCTATAATCCGATGAAATAAATTGAACAGAATTATAAGATTCAAAAACTACAGTCATATTCCAAATTTAAGCATACAATTTGCAACTGAATCTTACTGCTTAAAAAAAATGTCTGCTTAAAAGTGCCATATTGAATTAAGATATTTTTCAATCTTCTAAAAATTCGCTTATCAGGTTGACGGCGTTCAGGACACCTATAGATCATTAGCAGCTTCGGCGTTTTCATTCGCCAAATTTATTAATTATAAGTATGTCAGTATTCAAAATTTTCAAGCATTTTGTTTAAACACCGCAAACAGAAATGAAAAACTTGACACAATATTTGTTCCGTGTTATATTCCACAGCCAACTTAATTATAATTTTAAAAACGCAATATCTCCCTTAATTTCAAACAAAAATAATCATAATTATATATTGTTTTAAATTGAGAAGAAAGAAAATTTTGTTTAGACGATAGCCGACTTTGATGTCAATATAAAAAAAGTATAACCTTATGTTATTTCTCAAAAACTGTGATATGTAGAAAAAATCTGAGTATACCATTGGATTTTGCTTAAAAAAAAAAGTAAATGTTTTTACAGAAATAAATTATTTTAATAAATTAAAAAATTACAGCGGCTTTTAAAAATGACAGAAAATCGAGAAACGCCCTGTATTCCGGCAACTATTCAAGATTTTGCAATTCATTTTTTACCAATAAACGCCTCTCAAAAATCAATCTCCTGACACCTAACTCGGTTTTTCTCTATCTTGTCTGGAAATAGGTTATCTTTGTTAAAACCATTAAAATGACACCACCCTGTACAATTGTTTCTCCAACCGCTAAAATTGATGATTAATGATTAATAAAAATTAAAAATAAACATTTTTGTAAAACTTAATAAACTGTTGTTTTGTTTGCAACTAGTATATTACGGATGCTCATCAAGTAAAAGCCTCAACCAAAGATTAAATATTTCATTCCTGGAAACCTAGACATCCCTTATAAATATAACTAACCTCCTATTATAATTCATCAATTCATTTGTGCAAACATTTCAAACATTTAACTAATTAGCATTTTTTTTTTTTCATATTCCATCACAATAAACTTAAGAGAGGACAAAAAGAAAGAAAGATAGAAAGAAAGGCCGTATACCTTTCGCCTCTAGAAAGAGACAATATAAATTTACAATATATTAATCTTAAGGATGCGGTTTAGTAGAAAGAGTGGGCTATATAATTATTGGCAACTAGTAATTGGAGTTACATTGCTGTTTATCGCAGATTATACATTTTACTGCATTATACCTTAAAGTAGCTTAAAGCATGCACTATTTTCATCAGATTAATGAAATTGCATTATTAAAATTAATTTTTCTAAAAAATAATTATGTAAAAAAAATGAAAAATTGTCAGTTTTTTTGTCAACTTTTAATGTATATTCTTGGTAACAAAAACTTTCAATTTTCAATTTCAAGGATTTCATTAAATTCTACATTTAAAATTGCTTCACATCTATTACCTATTTATTTCATTACATCATGCATTTTTTTATTTTAACATGAATTAATAAATTAAAGAAATGTGTAATAATTAATAATTTTTGTTTAATTCAACTCGATATTTTTTTACCTACATATATAAAATGCAACTACATACTGAAATTAGTAATTGTAAGCTATAAATCTTTTTTTTTTATTAATGATTACTTTCACTTTCTTTCATAGCTGTCTCTTTTTAATAAACCGCAACCTTAATGAACATTTTTGTATACATAAGATATGCTCCCTTATAAAGATGGCAGTATTTCTAGTATAAGCCCGGCGCCGCCACCATTTAGAAATAATATTTCAACAAAATATTTTTGCAAAGCGAAAGGGACAAACTGTTTAATGACCATTCGTTTATTTCTTTTATATATATTTTATTAGTTCACATAGTGTAAATTATTAATTATGAACGCATTATTTAATTATTGTGTCTTTAAGACGTTCACCTCGTGGTATATTTTCAATATTAGTACAAATAAACACGTTTATAAAAAAAATGAATATTATTGCTGACACATTTGTGATAATTATATTGACACATTAAATAAATTAACGAAGAAATTCTCAAGTAAAATGCGAGTTTCCTGCGGTATGATTTTTCAATTCTTCGCCATATTCAACGTGTGCCACAGCCAGCAATAAGTCTGATACCAATTTAACCATTGTTTTGAACACATTTTTGACAGATGCTATTTATTGTTCATTGACTCTCAAAAATATAATGAAAGAAAATCAAAAATAAATGTTTCATTCGCTGAGTTATGATTTTTTTATTTTTTTTTTCGCTAAATTGAACTCGCAATTTGTCCGATGACAAATTAACCATTTTGGGCTACACAGGTCTGAAAGTTTATATTTGTTGTTTATTGACCGTTTAAACGAAATATAAAATAAATACAAAACTGAAATGCGAATCTGGAAAAATTTGGTCATTCTAAAATTTTGTTTATGATGTTTCTGAATATATTATTAAAGTTGTTAGAGAAAAATATATTTAAGGTTGCGGTTTAGTAGAAGGAGATAACTATATAGTAAAATGGAAATAATCGTTTGAAAAAGAGCCATTCTTTTGAATTTAATAATATGAATACGTATTTACATTTTTATCCACCAAGTATAAAGTATCAGTCTAAATAAAAAAATAATCGTTAATTTTGGTGTATTACGTCAATTTACTAGTTTAAGTTAGAAAAGAAATTTCTAAGATATAATGAAATCAATAGGTCATGTCTGCTAAGTTATTTGAATGCAGAATTTAGTGAAATCCTTAAAATTTTCATTGCACAAGTTTTTATTATCAAAAATATAATTTGATATTTGCTATAAATTTCATCAATTTTCATTGTTTTTCATAATTATTTTTTACACAATCTAAACATTAAAATAATTTTTAATTTATCTGATAAAATTTCTGCTTACTTTAAAATTACTTTAATGTATAATACAATATTGTTTATTGATAACAACAGCAATCTAACTCGAATTAGTGATTGTTAATATTTATATAGCTATCTCTTTCGTCTAAACCGCACCCTTAAGCAACTTATTTTGAGGACAAAATTGGTTGTAAACAGAGAGAGTGCAAAAGTTTTGAATTCATTGTGTAATTGTCGTTAAAATAATTATTTATATAATATAATGTTGGGTGGAGGTGCAGAGTCATTTATGGATTTATTGCCGGCTTCACACACATGAATTAAATATAAATAATATAATAATTTTTGCATCATTAAAAATTAAAAAAAAATAATCGAGTAAAATTATCACGTTCCTTATATTTATCAATTTTTAGAAGTAATAAATATGTTTAACCTTTAGTTTTTTATTACTTTGAGAAATAGAGAAATAGAAGGAATTTATTGAATACACATTCCTTAAAAAAAGTGGAATAAAAAATGGTTCACATTCAAATTATACATGACAACTTATTAATTGTGTTATTTCCAAAATAAAGCTTCAAAAAATGAGATTTAGCGAGATATATTTATTATAATTCCCTAAGCATTTGATTTAGATTTTTCAGTAAAATCAGAAATAGATTTCCGCATATTTTCAAATTTTTAAACCTACAAGCCATTATCATTGCATTCTTTAAATGAAATTTTACTTTAGCGACATTTCAGTTAATCACAGATTAAAAGTTAGAAGTGTTTTTAATTTATATGTATAATAAATATAAATATTTTTACGATGTTTAAGTCGTAAAAATATTCAATTATTATTCAGTTATCGATTTTTTGTTGTTGTTGTATTGGTGCGCATATCCCGAATATATGTTCACAATTTGAAGTAATTAGTATATTCTGTTTGTTTTTAACAGATAAAAAGGATAGACTTGTTATTATTATTATTATAAAAAATGCAGCAAAGAATTTGCATCAAATTTTGTGTGAAAATGGAATCAAATGCTGTAAAAACACTTACGGTGAGCCTTTAAGTAAAAATAGTTTACAAGTTGTACAAACTCTTCCAAGATGGCCGAGAAGATGCCAACGATGAACCTCGTTGTGTACACCCCAGCACGTCAACAACAGAAGATATCGTCGAAGCTGCGAAGAAAATTGTTTTTCAAAATCGTCGAATTACCATAAGAGAATTTGCTGAGGATGATGGCATATCAGTTGGCTCGTGTCATGCATTTTTTTTATGTTTGGGCATGAGACGTGTGTCAGCGAAGTTTGTTGCGAAACTTCGGAATTTTAAACAGAATAACAGTTGTATGAGCATCACACAGGAGCTCTTGATTGACGTCAGTGATGATCCTGATTGGCTCAAAAGGCTCATATCTGGTGACGAATCATGGGTATATAGTTATGACGTCGAAACCAAAGCCCAATCGCCATCATTAGAATAAATGCCGAAAAAAAGCACGCCAAGTCCTATCAAATGTCAAAGTTTTGCTTTATTTTTTTTTTTCGAGTACAATGGCGTATTGCATCAGGAGTTTTTACCTCAAGGTGGTACGGCTAATAAGGAGTATTACCTTGGAGTTATGCGCCGTTTGCGAGAAGTAATACGAAAAACGTGCGGAATTGTGGAAAAATATTTCATGGCTTTTATCCAAAAATAAAATGACAATCATACCTCAGCCACCATATTCACCTCATTTGCCTACCTGTCACTTTTGTTTCTAAAACTGAAAAACCCTATGAAAGGACGGAGATTTGCAATGATTGATGAAATGAAAAATGCATCGTTGGAGGAGCTCAAGGCTATACCAAAAAGTGCTTTGAAGATTGGAAAAAGCGTTGGCACAAGTGCATTGTATCTGAGAGGGATTACTTTAAAGGGAACAATATAAATATTAATGGATAAATATTTTTGCATAAAAATATTAAGTCACATTAATTTTTGAACACAGCTCATATGTATAGATCAAAACAGTTAATTCATATCTCTATAATGGATAATTTGTGAAACTTAAAAACTGCCGTCTTATTAATAAATAAGGATGAAAGACATCAGGTCGATAACCGTTTCTCTTTAAAATATATATTTGTTTTAAATTGTTTCATGTATTTTAAATTAAATTAATCCTCATCCACACGGGTAACTTTTTATACGATTCTGCATGACGAGGCACTCGGGTACCAACAAAAGTTGTATACTGTATACTATTCTCTTAACATAACCTATATGTCAATCCCGTTGCAAACACTGTGCCTTTGGGCAAAACAAAGTCACTATGATGTATGTTTCAAAGCGTAATAAAACAGTCATTTTGCTGTCAACAATGCATCATAACGCTACCATCAACAACGGATCTAAGAAGAAGCCGGAAATAATTCAATATTATAAAGAAACCAAATGAGGTGTCGATAAAATGGACAAAATGGTGTCACATTACATAACAAAATGAAAAACAAGACGATAGCCTGTAGCTTTGTTTTTCAACATAATTGATATCGCAGCTTTGGCACCTGTCATTATCTACATGGAAAACAATCCAAAACTAGCTTCTAGGAATTACAGACATCTACTCTTTCTACAAAATCTTGCAAAATATATGTCAATGTCAGGTAGTGAACTTAGAGCAGGAAACCCACGCTACTTGCAACATTTTAGTACACGATCAGTGTATGTTAGGGTCATCGATAGTTCAGCAAAAACCTGTGGAGGAAATGGTATACAGAGATTCGTCTGGGCATCGGTGTTATATATCCAGAACGGCGAAAATTCAAAGGAAGACCAGATATTGTATTTTGAAACAATAAAACTTGTACTGAGAAATAGTTGTACTATAAATCACCATTGAATAGGATCCAATCTGCCTACTTGAGCCTAGTTGTACCAGAGTACTCTCATCATAGCGACTGCGAAAAACAAAGTTTGCGATTCGTTTTCCTAAAAAGTTCTATGAAATTTACGTTTAATTTCAAGAATATTTATTGATCTAAAGTAGAGTTGAGATGATGGCCGTATCAATTGAAAAATATTGAAAATTATATGAATGAATTTGAAATAGGTACCCGGGTACCACGTCGTGTGGATGAGGGTTTGTATATATATATATATTTACAAATTAATAATTTTAATTTTTTAAACACAGAACATTATAGTTAACGAAATTCATGGAGCATTAAGAATATATGAAATCTTTTTTCAATTTAATGTTGACATACAATTAATGGAACTTTAAATTTATTTATGAAAGAAGCTCTAAAAGTGTTTTCTAATTCTAATTATCGTATTAATTATGTTAATAAAACGTTTTTGAATCAAGCATTAAAAGTTATCATATGACATTATTGTTATAATTTTAGTCATAATTTACTTGAAATTAAAATTATATGCACCTTAATTAGCAATTTGTTGTATTGTGGACGTGGTTATTTAACCCTATTATAAGTCTATTGAAATAGCAAATTCCGTAACGAAACCACAATAAACAACCTCTCGTTTCACGCCGGCGACATCCACCAAACCCCACCCCAGCACCAAATTCCCCCGATATACAGTTAATTTGCGAGCGGCGCAAATACAACATCCCCCCCGATATTTCGAACACGCCGGTGTCACTGGTGGCCTGACCGCACTAAATCAGAGCAGCACACGCTGCATTATCGACTACAATCTGTGCAATTGCAGTTGCATTAACTCACACATCGATAACTGCCCAGCGCTGTCCCCCCGAACGGATCGATAAGCCCCCGCAACCCCTTGAATAAAGGGCTCGTTAAGATAACCCGCCGACAATGCCCCCGAATTACGGACCCTATCGCGAATCTTTTTTTTTTGGTTTTGTTTTCGGTGTGTGTAACGTTGATAACCCCCCGGTTGTTATCTGCGCGGCCCCTCTCTTGCTTTGTTTATTACGGGACAGGGTTTTGAATATAAAAGTGGTGGTTAATGGACGGAGGGGTCGTCCTGAATGCATGAAATTACGGTGGAATTAATTGTAGAAATTATACGACTTAATTACACGATTTTTTTTATGATAAAAATTATCTTATCTTTGGGTCTACATACAATAGTTGTAGAAATGGGGAAAGCTGGCCTTATTTATATCATTTTTTATATTTTTCTCAATAGAGAAGAACAAAAGAAAAAAAATATATATTTAGTAGAAAAGCAACTAACTGTCAAATTTTCTTTAGTTTCTTCGGGTAATAATAATAATAATAATATAGATATCCATTTCATTGAAGTAATATAAATATTTTCATTATATGATTTTGTTTTTATATATAAAACATGATTATCTTGTTTTTAAATTGGCATAAATGATCTCTAATCATTAAGCTTTTCTTCGGATATTTAAACTGAATATTCAAATTATTAACTATGGTAAAAAAAATAATATCGTCGACCCGTACGTGACAACAGTATGATATTAAACTTAGATTTAGTACATACATAATAATTAATAGCAATAAAATGAACATAAACAATGAAATAATAACTTCCGCTAATTTCGTATTATTGTTGTCACTATTAAAAGCACTCGTTTTAGTTTGTCGCAGTGTGTAATAACGTTCAGACAGAGGAAGCCTCGCCGCTCACGTAAACCCCCACTAAAATTTCCATTCCAACCCTTCAACTCAAACAACTCCGCCGCAAATCATCATCCGGATGGCTAATCCGGCCCCTTATTATCCCAACTAACTTCACAGGTGCGCACCTTCGTCAATTTTCTCACGATTCACCTGCCCGGAAAAGCGCAGCTAATTGAAGCCCGCCCGCGCTTATTATCATACACAAACATGGGCGTCTCGATAAACACCTCGGAATTGCAGGAGAATTCACCCCGCGGGTATTCCCCCGGAATTTACCTTCCCTAGTAAATTATGTGCGCTCGGCGTGTTGTTTTAGTAAATAGTTGATGGCGCGGCTCGCAATTTAATCGTTTCTAGCATTCGCTTTAAGATGTTTTGATAGCGGAGTTGTTGTTGTTGGGATACCACCTTGAGGGATACCTCGTGAATGTGGAAAGGGGGAACGGTGGAAGATTGAGGGCTTTCACATAAAATAAATCAAATGTATGAAACTATATCCATAAATTACAGATATTTGATTTGTCTTGAGAAATTACTCTTCTGGGTCTCGTTAATAATTTATTATTCAACTAAATCACAATGATTTCAATATCTTCAAATATTACTATGTAGTTTTTTGTTGTATAACCGCATAAACATCTAATTTGAGAAACTATATATTTCGGTTAAATATATATAATGTAAATATATTGTTCGTGTTAAATTAAACCGCTAAATATAAATTTCAAACCCCACTCTTAATACTATGGATTTAAATATTTTTAATTGTTGCTGAAATAGTTTCCATTGTATAACAGTCAGCACGGTGCGGATGTTGTCGTGAATATTGTAGTTTTTTGAGTTGATACAAGACAAGTGAACAATAATTGTTTTTTACTCTTAAATGGCCCAATATCGTATATTGCATCAGGTGAGAAAATGAAGCATATATCTTTTTCCGTCGTTATGTTATTTTTTTAATATCGTTTACTGTTAACCTCTAATTTAACATTATTCTACTTATCACTTTGTATTATATTTAATTTTATTCTTGTTCCCTATTTTATTTGATATAAATTATAATGCCTCAATATGTGTGAGTCGGTTAACACAGCGTCCAACTTGCTCTAACTGTGTAAAATATTGTCATTCAGACTGTCGTGATAAGCATATTTGTATAAACGATGACATTTATGTCAATGATTTACAACTGTGAGTCAAAGTTCTAACCGAAAAATGCGAGAAATTAACTAATGACAACGTTGAATTAAATGCGTTACTAAATGATTTTGCTATAATCAAATCAGATAATTTAGCACTTCATTCAGAATTAGAACAAATTAAGCGTATTGTTAATACCCTTGAAGCTAAAGCTTCCGATAGCATTACTAATATTTCCATCATAAATGAATTGCACGAGAGGAAAGTGCGTGATATGCATTTAATATTGCATAATCTTTCCGAATTGAATTAGGAATCCACTTCCAAATATCTTGTTAAAATTTCCAATATGTTAACCACTGATTCACAATAAATTGAAGAGGACGCAAGCGCCATTTTTGCCTAATTTCATGTAGTATCGTCAACGATTTGGGTCTACAAGGTAGACAACCGAGAATCATTGTTTCGCCCACTAAAGGAAGGCGAACTTGTCTTGATTATGAGAAAATGAAACGATATTATTTTTTTTCTTTATTTAGGTCTATTACCGACGTTTCACCGGAAACGCTGCGACATTGATTATTTCGGAGATCTTTTCATTTTTCATTTTTATCTCGCGATAACAACGGACCCCTCATTTATTTATATTTTACCTTCATAATCAATTATTATGAAATGAACTAAGTTCGTCTGCATATATTGATGTTTCGGTATTGTAAATATTATTTGTTAATATAGGATTAGTTTAGTTTATTAGGGTATAGGTTTAAGTTTTATTGCCTTAATCCGGGAAAAATTCATCATTACGGCATTTCGAGACGAAAACAAAAGCATGGCAGCTTTTGTTTCCGAAATGCACACCACCAGGTACCGTCCTATGGATTAAGGGAGAGTTTGTTTGTCACCCGGCTTCTTGGAATTTGCATTAGGGAAAAACACATTAGATTAAGACTTAGAGTAGGTTGGTCGCTTGCGTCAAGACGATCAAACTAAGAGAAAAAGCGCAACTCGGTTGTGCACGTCAACCCCGGTCTGTGGACCAATCAAAGACAAGAGCCTTAAGCACCCCCCGCTCCGAGATCCCTCCCGACGATGGGAACGGGAAGGGATGTTGCATGAAAACAAAACTGATGATTCAGGTGGGAAAAAGGGCAATTGAGTGTAAGTGAAGGAAGGTGTGAAATATTTTTTTATGTGTCGATATGATGCGATAGTTAGTTCTTTGTATATATATATATGTATATGTATATATATATATATATCGCAGACGCAGACGCCAGATGTTCCAGACGTCGTTCCTGCCAGAAGAAGTCGACTCCAGGACCAGTGCTTCCTGAAGTCCACCGACGCCGAGCTTCACGGTTACCGGTGTAACCGTCTCGACGCCACATCGTCGCTACCAGTGTAGTGTCCCATGCTGTTGCCGGATCCAGTCTAATTCAGAAACCTGCCGACTCCAGGAAACTCAGCCCGACGCCGACGTTGGCCGTTCCGCCGTCGTTCCTGCAGTCAACACCGACGCCAAGCACCTAGGTTGCCAGTACAACCGCTTCCACGTCAACACTACGAGGGTAGTGTTTGTTTCTGCCCCTGGATCGAACCCCTACGCAACGACCCACGGATACCGACGCCAAATCCCGACGCCGATCTGCCGCCTGAAGCCGCCTCCATCCAGACGCCGACGCTACCTCAGGTCTACCTAACATGTACACTGTGCGACTGCTCCCTCTGTTTTTTTTTTTGCTATTTTTTTGTAATTAAATTATTAAAAAGCCATTGTGTTTTAAAGGTTAGTTGCTTCGTCTTTAAATCAACCTGAGCTAGTTGAGAATCAGCGTGAGGTACCTTCCCTCCCGTTGACAAACAGAAAAATTGAGTGAAAATGAGACTTTTTTAAAATGGCCGCTATTTTGTTAGATTT
Source organism: Philonthus spinipes (assembly GCA_963082785.1). Lineage (NCBI taxonomy): Eukaryota > Metazoa > Arthropoda > Insecta > Coleoptera > Staphylinidae > Philonthus > Philonthus spinipes. Next base: position 14,248,221 of record OY720309.1, on the reverse strand, counting down.
CGAATTATGTCATTGAACATAGTCCATCCTCCAAAGAATTTGGTCTAGTTTGAATCTCCCTTACTCGATTTTGTTTCAGATGACAATGGGAAGCCCAAAAGTGTTTACGGTGAAGCAATGTCGGCGTTTTTTGTCCAATGTTAATTATTTATAAATAAAAATGTTTACATTTAATGAAATGTTCATCCACTATTCATCTAGCGTATGGATAATTAGTGATGGCCCTTTCAGTTTTTCGAACCTCCTAAGACTGTGCAATGTCTTGATGAAGGCGGCTGAACGGAAATTGTGTTGTGGTTATATACCCGATATTAATCATTATAAATTAAAGACGACGCAAGTGCCACCTTTTGCTAATTTCAAGTGGCCATAACGATAGATGAATGGTGGCTGAACATTTCATTAATTGTGAATTTCGATTCATGTTCTCATAAACAGGACAAGTTCGCCTTCCTTTAGTGGACGAAACAATGATTCTCGGTCGTCTACTTTGTAGACCCAAATCGTTAACGATGCCACTTGAAATTAGGCAAAATATGGCGCTTGCGTCGTCTTTAATTTATTATAAAAAAATGTTATTATAGTGAAAAAATCATTTTTTTAGAATATCAAAACTATGCCTCCTTAATTACAACGACTAATTAAACCAAAAACACGTCGCTTCTATATAATATTACGCTTGATTTGAGGTTATAATAAATGATATGTTACACTTGAAATTTACAAAGCGATAAAGTTGCCAACTATAAAATACAAGAAAATATAATATTCAGATTAATTTGCACTTTAATTTTTATTTACTGAAAACCTGGAGTATTGTGAAAAGAAAGGAAAAAACGATCAAAATTAAATTCTCAGACATATTTATCACTAATTATTTTTATTTACTACAGTTGAAATAAAATAATCACACTAACAAGAACAACAATACGTTGTATTACCGTGAGATTAACGGGGGTTGAATTTAGTGGCTCCATCTGTGCGGGGGCGATGGCGCCGCGACGTCGGAAGTAATTACGTGGGAGCCCCGGTTCTAGGTGGATGAAATCACCGCCCCCGGGCACGAGACAAATAACCACCCCTGCCTCCCACCGTACACTCGCGCCCGTGCGGATTATGATAATTCGCAACCTCGCGGCGAGATTAAATCGGGATATGTTGCTGTCCCGGGACTTTTATCTCGTACACCCTCAGAATTTAGCAATGTTCCCGACCGGGTTTAGAACTTTTCGAACGGTTTTAATTCGCATGTGGAGAAACTTTGTTGAGAAATATTTTGTATAATAAAAGGGACGTAGATTGATAAACTAATTAATTGAGGTGATTATAAAGAAAGTATTGGTTGCTCAACGGAAAATTTAATAATTAGTGGTTATAATATTCTAAGGCACAATTTTAATTATGGTATATTTTAATTAAAACACTTGGTTTGTTTCATTGTTCTTATATATACAGAGTGGGCCACGAATAACGGCCATTACAAGTTTTTGGGGTTCCTGACCGCGGAAAATTTAAAAAAAAATATATTGCACGGTTGAATGCGACCACCTCATGGTAAATATTTCGACTTTCTTTCACTTCCGGTTGTACCGGATATGGCTACCAACTTTGATATTTTAAGTTTTTCGGATTCCCCGTTCAATTGCCCAACCGCTTATATGGATTTATATCTACATAACTGTTACAGTTTTTGAGATAAACATTTATTTGTCAAATTTTAACCTTTTTTCAAAATTAAATTGATTTAATAAAATAATATTTTCGTTTGAAATTCTATTTAAAATTAATTTGATTAATTTTGATTTCGCCTTTTTTACGTTAATAAAACAAATATGCTTTCTTGTAATTTATATAGTTTAATTTTTTTTTAGTAATTTAAAAGACTCATAAAATCATGCTTTTACCCGTAACTAAGAATAGAGAAACGCGAGGGTGAAATTTTATAGACAATAGTCGTTTGCGGGACGTCGTTTATTTTATAAATTTCCGGGCGAATTGGCGTTTCGCGGAAACTTATCACGTTGCACAATCTCCGGCGAAACGACGCCAAATAACGACATAAAATACCTGATGGCGGTTAACAGCAAACGTCCGGTATAATGTTCCGTATCATAACCGGAAAGTGCTCTGTCGATATGAAGTGGGCAATTCCCGACAGACGCCGTTAAACCAACCGTATCGCGATCTTATAACTAACTCCTAACCGTCGAATATATTTCATTATTTAACAAGGACCGAAGAAACGAAAACAATGGAGTTATTGGTAATTTATATGACTTATGAATTAAAAATAAATGATTTGAAATAATTAAATAAATATTTCCACATTTATCTCTGTGACACTTTAACTTACGATACGTAAATACTTTAAACAAATGTTAATATGCATTTGTTCATTTCGTAATGTAAGTCAAAGTGTCACAGAGTTAAATGTGCAATTATGGAAATAATAACAACTATTTCTCGGGAAAATACCCCGCGAGACATTACATAATACACACCTGCTGTTGCATATCAATAAAATATTGAATCATGCAACCCTGTACGCGATAATTTATTAATAGTATTATCGTTATGTAAGCAAAAAAAGTTTCAGTGGCTAAAGGGAAAATAAATTAATTATTCAATTGGATTGTGCACAAATCACGTTTAAAGCCTTAAAATATGGTTCTGTCAGAGGTTTGTGTTAAACACAGTCAACATTAAATAATATTAATATTTGAATGAACAAAGTTATTTGTAAACAATTTTTTAACCCTTTTTTTAAGCCATTACTTTGTGATACATGTTTAAATCAATAAGGTAAATTTTGGAATAAAATACTTTGCCGGTATCACGTACACAGTTTATTAATATGACCTATACGGTCATTATCAAATGATAATAATTTGTGAACGTGATACCAGCAAAGTGTTTAAATTAAAATTGTACCGTATTAATTATTCAACCGTGTAAATTAATTACTTTCAAATTTCTTTTTTTTTAATTTATTTGGGATAATTCAGTTTAACATAAGTAATAACGAATGATAAAAACAACTAACCTTAAAGAAAAACTCACTTTTTTCTCATTTTATATTTTCTGTTGCTATCTAGTCATCACGGTCGATCGTCATACAGCAGTGACGGTGACACTTATCATATTTCGAAGCATATATGTTTACTTTCCTTCCGAACACCATGATGGTAATTTTATTTAATCCTGTAAACAAAAAAAAGGAAAATTATAATTAAAGGATTATTTTAATTCTAACGTAAATGTTTTGAATTTATCATATAGTTTTATTCATAAAGAATGGATTTTTTTTGAAAAATCCTTCATATATAAAAATTATATTATATGCATTTTATTAAATCAAACAAATCTCTTATTATGTTTTTATTAAACTGATAAATAAAGCACTAATAGCATTTCTTCACATTTTACTTGCTTTACCAAATATGCATTTCGGAAATTATCAATGGACTAGGACTAAATACAAAACAGAAATATAGCATAACATATAGACCAGCGGATAATAACACAATGGCGGTGGGATCAAAAATATGAAAAAAAAAAGTGGATTAAGAGATGAGCCGGAAGGATGAGGATTGAGATACAGACCAGAAAAAGAGAGGACTACGTAAAAAGCACCTTATAATTAAATCCAACAAAGTATTTTGATGAGGACTTAAATCAGTATTCATAAGTTTATGCTTTTTTTTTTTCATTTGAATGTCTTCCAGCATTTTTAATTTGATGATTCTTTTAGTAATTTGATATTGGTGTTTGTCATTTTGCGACCCGTTTCCCATAAATTGTTAACTACTACGGATTTTTTTAATAGCTTAAATGTTTGGCATGTGTTAAATGCTCTTAGAATCTCATGTTAAGTTTACTCTGTGTTTGACCAATATAAACAATGATCACAATTGATGGAATATCTGGTATATATTCTATCAATTGTGCTAATTGTGATAAAGTTTATATTAGTCAAACACAGAGAAACCTTAGTCAAGATAATCTGATTTGTTAAATGTGTTCCGTAGAACCTGCCGAAGTTCAGAATTTACATAAAACACGAAAGTGAGGTTGTATTTTTTATAGTAATTTATTTACATTATATTCCGGTTTAGGGAAAGAGATTAATTTTACGAATATTTTATCTGTTTTGGAGGTGATTGGTGTAAATTGGGTGGTATTATAGAGATCAATTTTAAATTAACGTTTTTAAATTATTTTTTGTATTTAATATATTTTTATATACTCTGAATGATGTTAAATTTATTTTCCCTATTCTTCGTGGATAACGAGATTTTGAAGAATCTGTAGATAAGGAAGTTGAATGAAGCTAATTTATATTTTATTTGAGCAGAGGAGTGTGCGTGGAGGTAAATGAAAGTGTGTGTGTTGGTTTCAAGTAGATTTAAAAATCAAGTTTATTAGTATTTCTTGAAATGACCTCATTTAAAAATGGTAATGAATTATTCTTTTCAATTTCATATGAGAAATTAATACTGCTGTAAAAACTATTTAAGAATGTATTAAAAGAAACAATGTCAGAATCAGATTTTATAATGGCAAAACATCATCAACGTAGCGAAAGTAAATGTTTGGAAACTGTGTTAATGAGTTTTTGGCATTACATTCGAATTGGTTTAGGAAAATAGCTTATAACGGTGACAAAAAAATTCCTATGGCGGTGCCAAAAGTCTGCTTATAGAACTTGTAATTGAATTGAAAAACATCAAGATCCATCACAAGTTCCGTAAGTTGACGAAATTGTTCAATGTCTTCGGATGGAGTTTTATTTGTAGCTAATACTTCCCTAAGAATTGACGATGTTTCTTTTATGGGAATGCTAGCGAACAGGGATTCAAAATATCAAAGATAATGAAAGATTAGTCTCTTTCATAGTCTTTGATTTGTATGTCTTTTAATATGTCGGCACTAGATCTTGCCGAATTATTATATTATAATAATAATAATAATAATATTTATTTTCCTTCCAGTACATAAATTTTACATTTATATAATAAGTAACAATAATTAATTAGTTCTCTGCGCAGAAAAGGAAAACAAGACACGAGTTCAAGTAGATGTCGAAACATCACAAAAGCATAATATAAAAAAGATGAACTAATGACAGAAAGTAAAAATTATTAGTAAGATATAGCACATATATGAACACATATGATACAATTAACTATAACTGTTATATTTATTGAGAACATTGTTGTGTATAGAGCATCCTGAAAATATATCGTTTGAAATCATGTTTGGTTGTGAAATCAAAGCATGTACGACTGAGACTATTTAAGTAGTTAACGATGGTGTATTGGAATGATCTCTCGAACATGGCCGTTCTGTGTGCTGGAGGCGTTAACCGATTCTGATTTCTTACCGCAATATTGTGTACATTGAATTGAAATATGAGTTTTTCGAAGAGATATGACGGGGTCTTCAATACAATGATATCATAAAATAGACAGTAGCTATGCAACATTGGGCGATTGTTCATGTTTAGCCAATTCAACTCAATTAGCTTATGCGAGATTCTATCATATTTCCTAATTCCAAATATTAACCTTAGACATGAATTTTGAATACGCTGAATTTTTGACTTTGTATATTCATATGCGTAAATATGATACTTACAGTGACGGATGCACTTAAAAATTTGAGATGTATATATTGTAAATAAGATGGGACCTAATATGGACCCTTGAGGGACACCTGTTAATATGGGTTTAAAACAAGATATGGTAGAGTTGAGTTTCACTGCCTGGTAGCGCCAGGCAGTGACCATTTCTACCCTTTCAGGTGTAGGGTTTTTTTTTCTATGACCTAATAAATTCTTTCCATTTGTTTCGGTCTTTCGCTAATTGTATTGTTTCTTGTCTTGTGATTTCTCTCTTCTCAAGTATTTTGTTTATCGTTCCTTCCTATGTTTTTCTTGGTCTGCCCCTTTATTGCTTCCCTTGTACTCTTGCTTCCCATACTTATTTCACTTGTTTGTTTTCATCCATTCATTTACAATCCCACCATCATAGTTGTCTTTCTTCTATGTATTATTCTATGTTCTTTATTTGTAATTGTTCTCTTATTGTTTCTTTTTGTATACTTTTATTTTTGCATCTTTTTTGAAATCTCGTTTTCCTGTTATGCATTTGTTTAATGTGTGATATAGTTTGTTTGTCTGTCTGGTTTATTCCATTATTTATATATGCATCCTGTTGTCCTGAATCCTGTATGATAATTCCTAGATATTTAATTGTTTTACTTCCTTGTTTTCCACTTTAATAAATTAAAGACGACGCAAGCGCCACCTTTTGCCTAATTTCAAGTGGCATCGTCAACGATTTGGGTCTATAAGGTAGACGATCGAGAATCAATGTTTCGTCCTCTAAAGGAAGGTGAACTTGTCCTGTTTAAGCAAACAAGGAAAACGAAATTTACATTTATTGAAACGTTCAGTCACCATTAATCTAGCGTAGGGCCATCACTAGTTATCCATACGCTAGATGAATGGTGACTGAACGTTTCATTAAATGTGAATTCCACTTTAATGTTGATATCTGTATTCTCTCCTGTTGTTGCCATTACTATGGTTTTGTCGGTATTTATGTTCATGTAGTATTTTTTTCGATATTGTATTCCATATCGACAGTTTATCTTTGAAGTTAATGACTATTAGCTATTATGGCGATGTTGTCTGTAAATGCGCATTGTTGAAGTTATATATACAATCTGTGCAGGTTTTGTATCCTTATTTACCTCTGACAATTTTTGGTTCACGTATATAATGAATAATAAAGGACTTAGGCTTCCACCTTGTTTTACACCTTGTTTGGTTGTAAACTCCTCAGACTTTTTCTTCTTCGATATAATTATAATTCTAATCTCATTGTATGTATTCTGTGTCACTCTTATCAGTTTGTTATTAATTTTGATTTTCCTTCCCTAATTCTTTCTCTTGGTACTTTGTGGAAAACTTTTTCCATGTCTAAGTATGCTATATATATAGATTTTTTCTCTCTAATGTCCTGTTTATTATCATCTTCAGTGTAAAATGTGATCGTGTGTACCTCTGTTCGGAACCCACTCTGAGATTGTGATATCTTCTCTTCGGCTATTTTCCGTATTCTTTTTCTATTATCTTTTCATATAAATTAATAGCTGTTCCGTTTATTTGATTCCTCTATAATTTTTACACTTTGTTTTGCTACCACTTTTGTATATCGGGACTATCATTCCCACTCTCTTTCTTTTGGATTTTTTTTCTTTTTTCCATATTCTGTTTATTAGTGTCCATAGCTTAGTATTTCGTTTTGCTCCCATTTTCTTAATAATTATATCAGTTATTTTATCTATCTCTGGTGCTTTCCCCCTTTTTAGTGATTTTATTGCCTTTTCAACGACTTCTGTTATGTCGTCTTGTGTTAATTCTGTGTCTTCTATTAATGTTTGATCTTTCTTTGGTTTAGCTCATAGTCTTGGTTTAGTAGTTCTTCGAAGTATGTCCTCCACCTTTCCATTGCCTTTTCTGCATTCATTATTAATTTTCCCGTTTCGTCTTTTATCTTGGTACATATGAATAATCTTTTGTTTTTTATTCTTATATTCTTCAATGTCTTGCAGAATATCTTCTGGTTTTGTTTCGCACTCTTTTCCATTTTGTTTCCAAACTGTTCCCATGTTCTCAGCTTTTGGGTCTGTATCATTTTCTTTGTTTTTATTCTTTCTCTCTTATAATCTTCATAGCTATTTTGTGTTTTTGTGCTCAGGTGTTTCTGCCATTTTTCTTTATTCATTTTTATTTGCTTTTTTATTTGTATTGTCCACGATGCAGTTTGTTTTTTGTACTTACTTTTTTTGCTTGTCCCATATACTTTTTTGCTGCCTCTGCTAATATTAACTTTAGTGGTTCCCACTCTTCGTATATACTTTGAATTGTTGTTTCTTTTTGTTCGTTTATAGCTTTATTTATTTCTTCTTCATATTTTCTGGTTATATCGACCTCTTTTAATTTGTATGTTCTTATTACTTCCTCATACAATTTTTCATTGCCTTTAACTTGCCCCTCTCTTCTTTTTTCTATGCCTATTTCTCCAATTAACATATAGTTGTCACTTCCGATTTCGTATCCCCTTCTAACTCTTATGTCTTTTATCTTTCTTCTGTTATTCCTTTCTGTTATTATGTAATCTATTATTGATTTCTCTCCTCTATTTTGTTGTTCTCTTGTATATTTATGGATTTCCTTATGTTTAAAAAATGTATTAGATATAATTAGGTCTTGTTCTATGCAGTAGTCAATTAGTCTTTCTCCATTATTATTTCTGTGATATTCACCATGTCTTCCCAGAAATATATAATATTTTTCGTTTCTTCTTCCTACCCTTCCATTGAAATCACCCATTATGAATATCTCTCCTTTCCTTTTTTCTGTTTCTTCTGTAATTATTGACAGGCATATTATTTTCTAATTGTTACGATTGAATTTGGGTAACTCTACATTTTGTATGTTGGAAAATTGATGAAATTTATGGGTGTTAGGGAGAGAAAATAATTCTGGCGTTCTGATTTTTTGTATTTGTTTTAACTTCCGACTGTGGTTTATATAAATTAAACATGATGATGCTTTAAAAGTTTCGTTAATTATCCTAATGTATGTTTTAATAAGGTTCTTGTTTTGTATTATGTATGGACCTTCATCTAATAATTTCTGAACAATATTCACATAACCAGTTTTATGAATTATCACTATTCTGTTGCCTTAGTCAGATTTTAGATTGCAACACTATTTCTCTTTTAACCTTTTCACTATATTTTGCGTACTATTTACGGCCGGATTTTGAGAGTCCTTTTTTGTATTTTCCTTCACTACTTCTTCAGCTGACGACCGGAATTCTGCTGCTTGATCAGGTGGTAGGCGGGCTGAAGCGATGTCGACGTCGTTGATAATATCCCCTATGGACACTTCGTAGGATGTTTCAATCCAAGACACAATGTATCGAGTTCACTAATGTTTGTGTGAGTTCTTGGGAGTGTTCTTATGGAAGTTATTTCCGATTATAGATTTTTTTAATCATATATGACTTGGTAACTTGTATGGCAATTTATAAAACAATTGCAACATTATTAGTTGTATTATCTGTCAGTTTGCAAGTCGCGCATCGAAATGACTAAAATCGAATGCCGGGCTGTTATAAAATTCCTAAGAAAACAAAGAAAACCCTAAAAATTATTCGTCAATCATTCGTTTGTACATTATGTAATTCAATGTCCGGCAGGGTATTTGCCCGAAAGTGGTTGTTTTAATGTTCATTTGCTTAAATTGATTTATTAATTATTTTTAAATCATTTTTACATAATTTATTTAAATAACTGTGACAAAATGAATTTTTATCTTTATTAGCGAGTGGTCAAAATTGTTTATATATGGTCGAGAATCACTGGATGATCATCTCCGTCCAGGGCGTCCTGTTAACGTGATTACTGCAGATGTTGAAAAAACCAAGTGTTTGGTACTTGATGATATAAGACTAAGGAAGCGACAATTAGCAGCTTCACTAGGTGTTCATAAACACGATTTTACACGATTACCTTGGGATGACAAAGGTTAGTGCAAGATGGGTATCGCGAATGCTTTCGTCATTCCAAATGTGTGTTCGGGAAGAGACCTCTGAACAATTTTTGGCGCGCTATGGAGATGAACTAGATTTAATTATCAATCGATTTGTTACTGGATATAAAACCTGGGTTCATAATTATGATCCTGAATCAAGACAAGATGCAGTGGCATATTAAGGGCTTCAGCCATCCAAAGAAGTTTAAAGTCACCCCTTGTGCAGGAAAAGTAATGGCAACCATTTTTTGGGACTCTCGGGGCATTTTTCCCATCCCATTGATTATATGAATAAGAGTAGTAAGATAACGTGTGAGTCTTATGCATAACTGGTGCATCGACTTAGAGATGCCATTAAAGTGAAGAGACGCGAAAAACTGATGCAAAATGTCTGTTTCTCCACGGCAATGCACAAGTCCACTCTTTAAAAAGCTTCTGTAGCTGATTGTGGCTTCCAAGAAATTCAACATCTGCTTTATTGTCCACATTTGGCACTGAGTGACTATTTTTTGTTCCCGAATCTCAAAAAAAAACACTAAATGGGATACAATTTAGGGACAATGACGAACTTATTGTAGCTATGAAGAACATTTAAAAAATAACAATGAAAATTTTTATACAGGATTAAAGATGTTGTTGAATCGCTGTTATACCTGCAGGGGAACTATGTTGAAAAATAAAATTTAGGTTTTCCTCTAGTCTTTTGTTTTCACGCCTTGTCCGGGAATATAAAAATTACCCCTCGTGGGTTATTAACTTGTTTTTCTATATTACTGCGTACATGTTTATTTGAAAATCGTCCTAAGTTTGTGGTGTTTTCATTTTGCTGAGGCACAAATTTGTTCATAATTTAACTCCAACTCCGTTCTTTCTCCATGCAATAGACCGATTTCAAACTTTAATAATTTTTGTTTGAAATTTGTTATTAGTTTTGTGATGTTATGTTTATGTTTGGTTATTTTCACTAGTATGAAGTTTGGAAAAATGTTGTTCCTCTTTCACTGTTTCACGAAGTAGATGCCGGCACTTTTAAGTTTAATTTTTGTTTTGGCTTGATTTCTTTGTTTAATTAATTTGTTTAGAATCATAAATTGAACTAAATTATTATATTACTTTAATTACATTTCACCAAGTGAGAAAGGTTCTACTCAAAAAGGAGAAACATAAAAGACCCCCCTTTTATGTTGTAATAAAATATTTTGTTACCGCCCATTTTCTCGCGTGGTTTGACTTTTAGAATGAAATTTACTTTGAATAAAAATAATCTATTATAATTTTCTTCTGTTTAGATACATTTTTTATAATAAAGAATCGTATAATTTTTTATTATAATTATTATTTTTTTAATTCCAAATAACTTATAACTTTTCGGTAATCATTATCAAAAACATTAATAACAATAAACGAGTAATTTTACTGAAAAGTGATTGAAATTTTTATGAAATAATTGAAATCTGTAAGCTTTATTCTCAATAATTAAAAAAATATCTAACTAAATAATACGAAAAGAAATGTAAGGAAGTATGAGAGGAATGGATGAAAGGGAATGGAAGGATAAGAGAATGGATGCAAGAGGAAGGAACAGGTGTAAAAATTGGAATGAGGTTATGGTAGGAGAGAGAGAAGAAGAAAGGTTTAAGTTGTTTTATGGTATATGAAACATGAAGGAAATGAATGGAACGCCAAAAAATGTTCGTTTTATAACAAAATGTAATTAATATAAAAGAATTTAGTAATACTGAAACGTAGCTAATTTTAATTAAAACCACTTTAATAGCTATATAATACGTTATCACAAATGTATATACGCTCAGCTTGGGTAATTAATACAGTTAAGATTTGCGTTTCAATTAAGCAAATCATTTCCATATAAATACCAATTAGTCATTAATTAATTAATAATCCGGAGTGAGTTAATGATAATCGCGCGGGGATCGTCAATGTAACAGGATCATCCCACGTCTGTTGGAATTTACCCTTCCCCGCGATAATTTCTTGTATGACGACGACAACTCACTGTTCACACAACAATGCCCCTTAAATCGATTAGTACACTATTTCCTACCCGCAAATAATATTACTATTAGTATGTGAGTGTGTGAGTGAGTGAGTATGCGGCGGCTTCAAAGCATTACTGCAGCGCTTGTGCGGTTGCATGTTAATTGATTTCAATTTATATTATACGTTTTGTATGTTGTTTGTGTGTTATTAATAATTAAATAATCTATAATTAGGGTGGAAACACGGCACGGGCTTCGAAATATTTATACGTCATTTAAATTAGATTAATTGTTTCATTAAATGTCATCAACATTATTCTTTTGGGTATTGATTAAATGAATTGAATGTAGTTAGGGTGAGTTGTATTTTTTTTTTTCGAACTTATAATATACAGTATTGTGCTAATTAATGTAAACAGTACATTTTTTAATTGTTTTTGTAGTTTGTCGCTTCGAAAATATTAGGCTTAATATGTCATTTATCATTTATTTTAACCTCAACCATCATTCATCTAGCGTACGGATAACTGGTGATAATCACTTCGGTCTTTCGAACATCGTCATATCAGCGTGTTCTATGTAAAAAAGTAAGATACAAAAAGAAAATATATTGCGCACTGCCTATCGTCGGTCTTTAAGGTTGCGGTTTAGTGGAAAGAGATAGCTATATAGTAAAATGGAATTAATCGTTTGAAAATAGAGCTATTCTTTTGGATTTCATAATATGAATGTGTATTTACATTTTTTATCTACCAAGTATAAAGTATCAGTCTAAATAAAAAATAAATCGTTAATTTTCATGTATTACGTCAATTTACTAGTTTAAGTTAGAAAAGAAAATTGTAAGATATAATGAAATGTCTGCTAAGTCATTTCAATGCAGAATTTAGTGAAATCCTTTAAATTTTCATTGCACAAGTTTATATTAGCAAAAATTTAATTTAAAATTTGCTATAATTTTGATCAATTTTCATTGTTTTTCATAATTATTTTTCACAGAAACTAAACTTCAAAATAATTTTTAAATTAACTGATGAAATTCTTGCTTATTTTAAGTTTAATTTAATGTATAATACAATATTGTTCATTGATCACAACAACAATCTAACTCAAATTAGTGATTGCCCATATTTGTATAGCTATATCTTTCTTCTAAACCGCACCCTTAAGCATTTTTACATTTATTAAGGTTTTTTTCATGTGCAATGCCTTGATAAAAGCGGTTGCACGACAATAAACGGCACTTGTATTATCTACCCAATTATTATGATTTTTTTATTTAATTTAAAATGGCTGAAAATATAACAATAAATATGTGATTGAAAAACATTTACAATAATTTGTGAAATCTCGTAATTACAAATAAAAGAATCCACAATATTAGACTTGAACCTAAAATAAATAAAATGTATTGTTGCATCCCCTATATTCCAGCTAACTCGATTTTTTTTTATGTGTGTACGTTAAGTGTGAATTGGATCGTACTGTTGGTAAGTAGATTCCAATAAACGATAGCGAACGAAATCCGGCCTCGCTAACAAAAAAGAATATATATCCATTCATCCGCATCCTACGAATTTCATGTCGGTGCGCATTTCCTCCCCTTTACGATGTCCCAGTGCACGGTCGGATAATAAAATCGGCGGACTTTTACACTTCCGACCGCATACAATGTCCCACGGTTCCGTATTTTTTTTATTGGTTTTCGTTTTCCACGAGCGCGGGATGAAACTATCGGAAGTGCTCGATACGGCGCAATAGAAACGAAAATGAGGGGATTCTCTTTTAAATTACGGGTCGGTAATTTACTTAAAGACTACTTGTGAGTACATTTTTTATTAGAAACATTTTATTAATCCTTGAAGGATAACATTAATTGTTTGTCTTTTTTTTTGCTAAAAAAGGAAAGGTCGTCCTGTGACGAGAAACTGACACTAAAACCCTTTCCGGCGTCGACAATCAATAATTTTTGGTTTAATTTTAAATCTCAATTTTCGGTATAAAACCGTAATAAAATATTGGAACCACAATAAAACTAGAAAAACTTGTGTTTCCAATTTAGGACTAATTTGTACCCACAACTATTTTGTTATAAACATTTTTTTGTTGATAATATAAGTTTTGGTTATATCTCAGATTGCGAATTCAAGAATTTTTGTTGTAAATCCATAAAAAATGACCACACTAGCCGGGGAATCTTGTGTTTCGAATTGAGGATTATAGCGTCGTCTGTCAGGAATACAAAAAAATATTTCAGATAAAACTTTATTATTTTTCCCGGAATATTCCGTACAAAAAATGTGTTGAGGGTAGTGGGTCGAGTTTTGTATAATTAGATGTCCCCCTCTCAGGCGAACAAATTTTAATTATAATTTTTTATCCGATATTGGGATCTGACATGAGGCAACACGCCGCCTGGTGAGAGAACGGCGAACTAGTTTCGCCATAAGAAAGCCCGGCAGCGGCGTGTTGTGATCGGTGATAAAGATAGTTTTTTATCGGATATGAGCGACGAAAACCACCAAACCGTCGCCAACGCGAACCGGAAACGATCAAAATGCGTACTTGTCGAGTTTGGGGCTGTGCCTCGCAAATCTAAAATAGATGTCAATATTATAAATTACATTTTTAATTACGTGATATTTACGGAAAATTTACAAACAAACTTGAAATTTACATATGCTTAGCATTAGCAGAATTCGGTAAATTCCTGAGGATAGTATCACGCATCGCTTCCACATTGCTAGCTTCAACGGAGTACTTGCTCTCTGTATCAGGGGTGCTGAAGCAAGAATGTTGCTCAAGCGGAGCTGGCGAATAATTTTCGAGCGTTTCTTTGAAAGTGTGCCTCCATGAGCATTTGTCGTCAGTGCAAGACAACTCCTCAACGCGATTTCTGAAAAAGTAGAACTTGAACGTCATTGTGAATCATAATTTTCCATATTTAAATTTGCGATAAATTAATATTAAATTAAAAACAATAATCAACAACACATTTATTAACAATTCAAAACATCATAAGTAACGCAAAATTACTTGTTTTAAACTAATCACGTATACAGATTCTATTATTCGCATTAATTTGACATTTGAAAGGCACTCTTATATTGTTACAGGTTAAACAATATAAGAGCTTTGCCATTACATGTTTACATTTTTCCCCGAGACCGGCCTTGCAGGAGCACCGCATGTCCATCACGGTTCCGTCTTTTGCGATCGTCCCTCCGATCTCGTGGGGTGCACTTCGCAAATTCGATGTTTGCAAACAAAAACTCACGATTTCGCGCTGGCCCGTCGCGTCGTCTTTCTTTTGGCTTTTGCCCACATTTTATTATGTGTCCGGCGTGGAGAACGCGCTCTCCCTCAACAAAATTCCTCTGGGCTGGGTTGGAACCAGCCCAAGCGCAAATTTGTTCCATTGTTATAAACATTTTTACGTAAAACTGCCGAAAGCAGACACTTTCAGATTTGAATCTTTATGGCGAACGACGCCATATTGGATCTGGGGAAACTAAGCCCCGCCCTCATTTCAGATCCCAATGTAGTTTTCGATATATTTCAATGAATTCACTTAAATTGAACACCCTGTGTATACAGGGTGCCCGTTATTCGAGCTGCACCATCTTATCTCACTTTTTTGAAGAGATAGAGAATCGGTTAAATGGGGGTAAAGTTGTGTATTTAAGTGCTTACTAATTATCTCCTTTCACATTTTAAATATCTTCAAAACCTAAAATTTTCGATATTTAAAAATTGACCATATGTCACTTATTTGAGATATTTCCTAAAATTAGTAAAAACATTTTTATTAAATGTTATAAAATGATTCGTTTTTGTTTTTCCGAACACTACTATTGTTTTTGTGTTGTCATTGACATAAGTGTGCAACGTACACAAAAACTATTTGTTCGTGTTTGAATATCATTTCAACTACTCTATCGCATCTTGATATTTTTTTTGCCATGGCAACTTGAATAATAACATTAATTAAACAAATGCCAACACGTTGCATATCATTGAAATCAGAATTAAAAATGCAATTCAATGATGTGTCTATCTGTGTATGCTTCTATAAGAAAAACAAAAACAAAACGCTGTCAATATTTAAAACGTTTTCCATTCGATAAGTCATAAAAAAACAGTTTTTATAGAATTAAGAAAAAATTAATAAGAACGGAGATGTGGACAATTTTTATAAATCATTTTTTTTTTAGAATTACATCAAAAGAATTGAAGATATTTCAAATATGAAGGCAATATAATAATAGTAAGCACTAAAATACGTAACATTGTCCTCATTTAAGCGATTCTCTATCTCCTCGAATAAGCGAGATCCCCCATGATGCAGCTCGAAAAACAGGTACCCTGTATATTAATAAAATTAACAAAAATCTTTACAACGAATTGGCCGTGAAAAAAGTTAATTATATTTTTCTATTTCTAATTTATTATTATAAAAAGAATGGAAAATATATTTTTACATTTTCTAATGTAAAAAATTGACCAATGAGATTACATTGTTTACTCGCATATCTTTATATGTCGAAATTGTTTTTGTAGAATAAATTTTATATATAATTAAAACGTTTTTTTTTTTAATTGCTTTAGGTTGTATTCATTATAATTACAAAATCAGTGTACTGTTTCAGAATCAGGAAACCACCGAATAATGTTAATGTTCGATTTAAAGACTAATTTGTATATCTTTCAGATTTGCAAAACAATATCTTGTTATTCCTAAATGCAATTCTGTTAAATTGTTACATCCTGAATATTTTAAGATGGTCGCAATTGAAAATTAACCATGCTTATCAATTTATTTCAATGAAAGACTAGATTTTACACGAGTTTCGTTAGTTTTATTGTGGCCCCAATTATTTATTAAGGTTTCATAGCGAAATTCAAGATTTGAAATTTATCTGCAAATTATTTTATCAACGAAAAAAATATTTATAACAAAATGCTTATGGGTACAAATTTGTCCTATATTAGAAACACAAGTTTGTCGAGTTTTATTGTGGTTCCAATTTTTTTACGGTTTTATACAGAAAATCGAAATTTTAGATTTAACCGAAAATTATATTATCGACAAAAAAATGTTTAAACAATTACTCGTGGGTACTAATTAGTCCTAATTTTATACATTACATTTCTATTTATTAATTATGAAAAGTAATTTTAGTTATAAATTAGTAAAATAATGTATATATTGTTTAAATAACTCATAAATTGTTTAAAATGAGAAACAAACATGGGTACAAATTAGTCTTTACTTCAAAGTTTTGCATGCACCTGGTTACATTTTAATTGAGAATGGTGGGGGTGTTAACTTTAGTCAAGCTAGCACCCCCATAATAAGAATCGGTTTTCCGGCGAAACTAAGTTGGTACAAATTCTAATTTTGCAAGTACAAATTAGTCTTTAATT
This sequence comes from Philonthus spinipes, assembly GCA_963082785.1. Lineage (NCBI taxonomy): Eukaryota > Metazoa > Arthropoda > Insecta > Coleoptera > Staphylinidae > Philonthus > Philonthus spinipes. Next base: position 14,231,184 of record OY720309.1, on the reverse strand, counting down.
AGTCCTTAATATAGGAATATTTTTATTTGATTTTGACGAAGTGGGAGTGCCAACTTTATGGAGGTGCCTTGTAGTATTGTTACAATTTGTGAATAATTTTCAAATTTATTTCTCTATAATTTATTGCAGATAATTTTGAGAAAGCGAATACAAATATTTTCTATTGCGGTTCTATGTAAGTTTCATAATTAATCGTTGAACGCCGAAAATACGTTTGTATCCGTTTTTATTATTTTTTTTTTTAATATTGAAAATTGCTTTATTGTTTCTTTCTCTATAGTAAATATATATTACATATATCAAAAACTCTTTTTTCTTCTTTTCTCCAATCTTTCGCATCCGTACGTCTACTCTTCCATTCTTTTCCGTCCAATAATAATTACAATATTTAATCAACATTTGTAACCAGGTTAATATAACAACTTTACTTGTTTAGCACTACAAATAAAGTTATTTTATTTGCCTAGTTAAATTTGTGTGTATAACGAAGTACAAGTATCCACAATTAAAGATCTAATTTCTATATATGTTATCCTGGCGTTGTTTCAGAATTTATTATTTTAATAACAGAGACGATTCACGCCTTGTAGTTATTTCAATTGACATTTAAAAGTACTGGAAATTGTTGCTAAAATTCGATTATTCTCTTTTTTCAACGCTACAACTGTAAGTTTTTAATAAACATCACTTCCCGGTCAATGTTTTTATAAAATACAAACAATATGTTTATTTATATATTACTTACTTATTTACATTATTTCTTGCATTAAAATGTATAAAATAATTAATAATTTATAAAGAATTATTATTATCATATCACCATTTTTTTAGAAATACACTTGTATCAAAATATACTTTAAAAGTATAATTAGTATATATTCAGAAAGTGGATGAAATAGTTATACTGACGTAAACCAGTTCATTCATTTCCTGCAACATACAACAAGGTCGTTGAGTATACATTTGAACAACTTAGTCCGTAATACTAAGGCATGTTGCCCAGTTGTGCATTCAACAACCTCGCTATATATTGCAAGAATTGAGACAAACCATCTGCAACAATTCATTAGTACATATTTCAAAAATGTACATATTCATATTTCTTCTCGCAATATTTTTATTTGTATATTATTAACATATATTATAAATGAAAATGAAAACACTTCTACCATTTGTTGTGTATAACACTTTTTTTTTAACTTGTAACTGCAGTCTCGGAAAATTCAGCTTGCCATTATCAAACATGGACACTTCATTAACTTCATGAACACTTCATGTTTGATAATTCCAAGCTGAATTTACCGAAACTGTAATATAGTATACGTGTCAATAAAGATGCAAATACAACACAACATTCAATAAGTATCCGGTGTAACTAAGAAAATCATTTTTTTAGAAATTCCTTTTTATTTAATCTTCTTTAAGGATAATACATTAATTCCAGTGCTCATTTAACTTTACGATGCCCTTAATGTAAAACGATTTGTCTTTGCTCTCAAAATAAGCCTGAGTTTCGGCGATTGAGCAGTTTCTCAATAATTTTAATTTACTTGAATGAAAACACTTAGAATCCTTTCTTCATTAATTTATTTATTACCAGAAGTACATTTCAGACGCAATTGTCAATGGTCAATCAAAAAAAAAAATAATAAGGATAAATCATTTTATCAAAAAAAGGTTTCATGTGCATTACGGTGTTTATTGTTTGTACAATATGAGAAGTATCACTTCTGACAATATACCTGTAACATTTTGTTATTGGGTGGCAAATTATCAAAATGGTATATGTTGGACACAGGAAGCTGCGAATTGACTTCGATTTAAGCGACGAATTACTGAAGTGGGGAGAAAATTTTACGGAGTTTTAAAAACTCACAAGACATTCAAAGTATCATCCATCTCTCACAAATTTATTTTAAAACTATTTTCTGGACATTTTTTTCCCGAAACAACAGTCGATTTTTTGCAACCTGGCCGTTCAGCATCATCGGTGCTAGTTTACCGTCCTTAAATTCAGCATACCAGTTAATAACAGTTGATTTCTCTACTGCAGAGTTCCACGATCTTATCAAGTCACTATTTAGCTCGAACAATATTTTTTTTTTCCTATAAAACAGACCAAATTCCTTTCTATCCATTGTCTTGAAAATTTCAAAACTAGGTTAGTGAGCCCAGTTTTTGTAATTTTCAAGACATGGGATAGAAAGACATTTAGTTGTTTGGTAGGGAAAAATACTGTAACCTTTAAACTAATGGTCAATATGCCATGAAATTTTAACACGTACTGCTTAAAGGTTAGTACTATCCAGAAATCACGTGGGTCTGTCAACAATGTTGCTGTATGTTATGACCTATTATATACAGGGTCCTGCATCGCAGCTCCCGTCTCCGATAGGTCAGTTACTAATTAAGTTAGGACTTTGAAATTTTTGTACTTGGATCCTAGGACGAACTTCAGGAAAATATTTGTGATTATACATGGGGTCACAAAAACGAGTTAAGGCATTCTGGTGTTTTTTTTTTTTTTTAAATTGCTTCATTCAATTTTGAAAAGTATGATATTACATTTTGGACACCCTGCATAATTCTTATCAATAAAATTTGATTAGGATTGTTAGACCTTATTTAACAAATACCGTGTATAATTTTATTCATAAGATCCTATTTTATTTTTTATTATTTTTCTAAACACATGGCATAAAATCTATTTTTAGTTTCTTTTTGTTGGTATTATTGAACCGATTTCAATAAAATTTTAGTGATATAATAAAAGGCATCCAAGTAATGAATAAAATATATAACAAGCAATTAAAAAAATCGTCACACCGTAACTCCAGTAACTAAGTGCCAAATAGTGCATTTAATGTCCGAATTCAAAATTTCAGGGGACGAGGTGTTTAAAAATCATTTAGGCAGAAAAACCTATGGTCGATATCCAATTATTTAATTTTTATGTAATATTTTATATCAATTGTTATTATGTTCTCATAACTTAATTGTTAGTAAAGATTGTTATCCAGATAACAATCATTAATCACTCTATATAAAAATTACGATATGTTCTGCAAAAACTTCAATTAATTAAACCGACACGCGAAAACGCCCGTTAATTCCGCGATAATTAAAACGCCAGCATTTTCTCCGAAACGACAACAACCAGCGCCGATAAAAATCGCGCCCAATTCCCTCCCATCCGGTTTCTCCCTCTTATCCACTCGGCTTTCGGTTTTAATAAATTAAAATCGGGAACGAAAATAACAGAAACAAAAAAAAATACGATCCGTGAACCCACTACCCCGTTTGTTTGTTTCGACCGACCGACAGACATTTATGGACCGAGCACGAAAACAATTGACAGGCGACGTTTATTCGATAAAATGCTTTCATTTATCGGCGCAAAGGGAGAAACAGCCCTTTTTGTTCTGCTTTTTTTTTTTTTTTTGGTATCGGTGAATATATCAAATACGTGGATTAATTTGGGATATGTTTTTAATGGAGAGGGGTTTAAAAAAAATGTGTTACGTAAATGAAAGAAGAGCAATGTGGAAATGAATTTCGGATTTAATTTTGCGGGAATTTTCAATTTTAGCTTTGTAAGCTTTCATGTCTATTATTTTCATTTTATAAATCGAAATATTAAAAGAAGACTAATAAGGATCATAACACATAATAAAAAAAATACCTTTATATTCTGTTCAATTCCATTGCCATTTTAATAACAACCACCTGTGACTGGTAAAATATTCTGCCAAATTTGGTCCATAAATTTCTACACTAATAAGTAATAATATATATGAATAAAATAAAATCGAATTATTGAGACAGTTCATTACTTTTCAATATTTATTACTAGTCGTTACTATTCTGTACTACACTTTGTACTCGTTACTAGTAATCATTTATGTTGTATTTGTGTGCATTGTGCGATTTAGTAAATAGGATTCAATTAAGTTGAGTGCATTATTATTATTTCCATTACAAAACAGCATTGTTTAATTCAATTATTACAGAATTTCGACTTTATAACCAGATCTACAAATATAAAAGCAAAATCGTTTAAATAAGCTGTATCCCACCAACACTGTTTATTTCCCTTTTTTTTGAGAACACATCCTTAATGCTTCCCTTCCATTCTGATTTTGTTCTCTATTCTCAAGAAACAACTTTAGAAAATTAGAAGGGGTTGCGGGAGAGGTCGATATCCCCATTCCCGGTTGGCAGTTTTCGGGACGGCCGACGGTCACTCTCCGCATTCGGGGCGACCGTCCCGAGGGATGCGGATTTCGAGCGACAACGGTTTTACGAGCGCCCGGGGTCGGGGGCGGCATTCCGCCTACACCCTCCTTTTCTCATCGCCGGTCGGCGACTTATTATTGCATTCCGGGGAAATTTATGCTAGTAAAAATCAACGTCCGGCGGAAAATAAGGACCCGTCGTTTTTTTCCGGCACGGAGAATGTACGCGCGTGAGAAAGCCCGGAGCGTAAATATCGACCGATGTGGGGAGGAAATAAGGAGAGAAAAAAAAAAGCGGAACGAGGGGGATGATTTGTTGTTTAGATAAAGATGTTGAAAAATTGCGGATGGAAAAGAAATGTGACTGTATAAAAATCCTGCTATTTTATACAGATATTACAGATAGTTTTTTTTGTGCGGAGCTTATGGCCTGGCGATAAATTTCGCAAACACAAGGAAAAAGGGATTTTTCTCAATACTGATTATCACAACATCCCCCTTTTTTATATTCATCTAGATTGTTATGTGAGAAAATATTATACGAATCTTTTTATTTATTTAGCAATATGAAGTATAAAATTAATTTAAGGAAACAGTAAAAACGTATACATAGATGTGTATTCACATTAAAAAAGTAAACTTATTGTTTATAATTAAAGGCAATACGTTTTTTTAATGTGTAATATTTTTTATTTCAAATATATTTTTCAAACATAACTTACTAGATTTCATAGATAATGACTATTATTAACACTTGTTTGATCCAATTTTGTAAATTCACATTTATTTAAATTGTTTTCCTTCTGAAGGTACCTCAGGTATCACACCGTGGGCCTTTATTATTCCTTATTTTTATTAATAACATCGCACTGTCAATTAAAAAAATCAAATTTCTTCTATTTGCCGATTATCTGAAGTTGTATAAAGAAATACGCGACATTGATGATTGCCAATGACCTTTCTTCCTTAGCTTTAAGTTTAGTTTTAATACTCATAAATATAAATATATCACCTTTTCATAAAAAAAAACCTTACAACTTTAATTACAATGTTAATAGCAAATTTGTTTTAAAAGTTAATTTAATGAAAGATCTTGGTATTTGGTTTACCTCTAACTTCAGTTTTGACCTTTATACATAGACGTAGAATATACTAGACGAGTAATGACGTGGTGGGGATAGGGAATGTTTGAAGTCCGATATATCGCGTCTGCAAACATAAAAATAAACACAAGTGGAACCTCACAGCTGTTCGATTTCCCGCTTAAATTCAAATCTAGGAAAATTCCAAACAATTATTTATCATTGTTTATGATGGTCGGAATTGTTTAGCATCGTTGAATAATGGAAATATCTGTCATTTCACGGTATTAATATCTTAATTAACCAAAAAATATGCAGACTCATTGTTACTTGTTATGTTATTATTACATAAACAGCCCCGATGGTAATTCGAAATTGTAACTAAATATAATTTTATATTTTTACATCAGAATAATAACCGTAAGAGACAAAGAAAATCGTAAATGAATTGTTTCAAATGACTTCAATAATGAGTTCGAAGAATTTATGAAATAAATAATGACAATATAACAATAATCACGAATCGGACAATAAACACAAGCAGAAATGAGCAAATAAAACAAAAACAATCAAAATCTAGTCAAAAACACCAATACGAGCTAGTAATTCAATAAAGCACTAACTAGTTAGTGTATTCGGTTAGGCGTCAAAATCAGCTGTGAAGTTACTTTGTGTTTACAAATTGTGTATTCCCCTTACGTCTTTCCCCTGTATGTTGGATGATAACAAACGATGTGTATCCTTCCTCTAGTAATTCTAACTCTATGCCTTTATATTATTTTATGTAATCGCGCCACTAAAATGTTAGGTTATATTAAATGTATCTCTAGGGATCTGTTACTTTCGTCATATACTTTGCATACTGTTCCATAATACAAATTATGGGTTTTAAACTCCAATTACACGTCTTATACGTACAGCTAATTCTTTGTTAGTCTATCCTGATATTGATATTTTTTTTACAATACATTACCCTAATTTAGAAGAAATGTTAAGCGACTGCAATGATGTCATTGATGTTTATTCTTTATATTGTTGTATGTTATATGTTAAATTGTTTTCAATTAACTTTATTTTAATTCAACTGTATATTTTAACACATCTGTTTTTCTTTATTATTTTTAATTTTGCAGAGTTGTAGTTTGTAAAATGATTTATCCGTCATTAAAGATTTATTTATATTTTAATATACAAATAATACAAATAGGCCAGCTTTGTATATTAATTACTGTAGTTGACTTTTTTTTCATTCATTCATAAAATAGAAACCACATTTTTTATTTAATCCAACGTAATCCCTAAAAAGAAAAAAAGCAGAACGCAAATACAAAAATGTACATACTCATTTTTAAATATTCATCCTGCACTCTTCCATACATTTTTTTCTACCTCTTTTGATTTTTGTTTTTAATTCAAGCAGATTTCAGTGATGTATTCATGGGACGCGGCGCGGTTTAATCCAGTGGCGTGCGAACGTGCGGAACGCAGGATTGCTGCGGCCACGGGCATCGTCACGTACGCCTCATGTTTGCAAATGAGCACGAGGGGGCCGGTCGAACGGTCCGAACCACCCCCTCCTCATAGTACACCCCCGCGACCGTTGATAAATTCCCGGAACGCCATTACATCGGAATTACTCTATTGAACTGCGAAATTAACATTCGACTGATGATGGCGTAACTCGGTTTTGTATTTTTCCGCGTTTTCACCCCACTGTTGTGCCGGTTAATTGGTACCTTGTAGTACGGCGAGGGTTGATTTGCGTCGAAAAAAAAAGGAAATAATAATATTTTCAGAAAGAAGTATAAGTGTGTTCATAGTACACATTGTTCTATTGAAAATTGTAAAAAATATGCATTAGTAATGTAAAGTCTGAATAAATTTAGTTCAGACCTTCCGTTACTAATAAAATAACTGAACACATTTGTTTTCAGTAACTTCAATATTGCAATATATCCTAATCAAACTATGAACAGATTTACACTTCGATTGATATGAAAATTTTAGTTGAAGAAACTATTAATTAACAAATCGAGCTGAATAATATCATCATATTAATATTACTTAATTAAAGTGCATTAGTAATCTTTCTAACATAATTACCCAGCAGAAGAATTTTGAAGGTAATTAATAAAAATGAATTATGTTTTATCTTTAGCTACTGCAATATTAGCTTATGTAATTTAAGTACTAAGCAGAGACTACCTAAATATTTAAGCAGATAGTACATGAAGAACATAGAATTAAATAATTTATAGAAATTAAATAAAATTTCTATAAATTATATTATAGAAATTATATTAACCTACAGTTCTTTTGTATGTCCTGCAAAAGAAAAAAAAAACAATATGTGGAATAAATTAGAATTCATCGAGCTCTGCCTTTCGATATAAGAAATACTTGCCTGAAAACGCTCATTCGCTAATTTCTATTAGTTCAAAATATTAAATTAATATATGTATACATTACCAAAGAATGCATACTTAATTTGTTGATTGTTAAGGCTTTCACTTGGTTATACATTTTGAGTTTATTAAATAAAACACTTTTTCACTTTGTTTGTATAACTTGTTATTTTATTTTAGTGACTATAGTTTCGAAGCATAGAGCATCATTATCAAACTAAGAGTCTTAATACATACTTATTTGATTTAATATATAATACATGAAACAATTTAAAACAAATATATATTCTTAAGAGAAACGGCTATCGGCCTGACTTTGTCTAGTTCATGTCGTTAATTAAACCGTCATGATTTTCAACTGTCTAAGTCTCGTCCTGCTGAATTTTATGGAATAAATTGATGAATAGTTGATAGCGGGTGGATACATTTTGGAGTTTGGGTCTCGACTAGAGTTTAGTAACTCACCAAGCTGTGAATTTTCAGTCATATAAACCCGCCGTAGGCCTTGTTTATAGTGGGGAGTCAAGAGCCTAGAGCCTAGATGCTTTTGAGGGTGCACGCATACGCGTTTGCAGACAATTATTCCGTATATTGAAAGGCAGAGCTCGATAAATTCTAAATTATTCTACATATTTGTTTCTTTTTTCCGGACACACAATAAATCATTTTTCTTAATTGTGTGTGTCTTTTTAATGGCCCCGTATCTAAATTGCACAAATACCGGTTCCACTGCAGCGTTTAAATTAAACTACATTTCATGAATGAACTTAAGAAAGGCGGCGATAATAAAACGCCTCCATTATTTTGGCCAAACGCTTGGGTGGGCTATTATTGTTAATTTTATATGTTAATTATTCGAATAAAAATGCGGTTGTGCATACGCGAAAATTGAACAGGAATTGAAATTGAATGTCAAGGGCGAAAACAAGATCAGGTCAAACGTGTTCCATTTTTTTAGTACTAATTCCTGGCTGTTGTCACTATATATATATCGATTGTTCGGTGAACTGAATTAAGTTTCACTTGAATAGGTAGAAGCAAATGATCAACATGAAGGTAAATTAATAATTATAAAGTTTATATAGAGGTATAAAAATAATTGTTATCACTTTATAGCACAGATGAAGTAAAGTGATTACAACGATTTTAATCTTCAGTTTGTTTACCATTTAATTATATTCGGGATTTTATATTCTTAATTGGTTAAATTACAATTGTTTCTGTTTATTTTAAATTGCTGCTTTTGGTCCACATTTGTCATTCTACACCCATTAATTGTAAATTTATGCGGGTTCTCAAAGAGGATGCCATGAGTTTAGCTTGATAATCTCAGTGTATTTATGTTTTAATCCATTCAATATTTATTAAACAGTGTGGTTTTTATTTCACTGAATTTAATGTGCTATGTAAAATTTAATAAATGCAATTTTTATGGTAAATATTTTTTAATAGGAAGAAAGACCTATGGTCGATAGCCCATGACAGACTACTAACACAATTATACATATTGTTATAATCAATTTTGTAAAATTTTGTAGTCATATTTTCTGAATAAAGATGTTTGTATATATATTTTTTTAATGAAAATTGAAACATAATTAATTCAGGATGATTTAATTGAAATTAAAACACCTGGTTTGTTTCACTTATTTATATTTTCTGCAACTAGTTTCGACCATTGGTCCCTGAAGATGACCAATATAAATAAGTGAAACAAACCAAGTGTTTTAATTTCAATTAAATCATCCTGAATTAATTAAAAAATGTTTCGCCACGGGTTAAGTGAGAAATTAATTAAACATATTGAAACATAATTCCAAAAATCTATTTCATACAAAACAATTTAACAATAATTTTTCAATACATATAAGTGCAAACACTTATATGTATTGTACCGACTTTCGAAATTCATTTTAATTTATTATTAACAGTTCTGACTAGAGGATTTTCTGTCCAATAAAAAGTATTTAATATATTTTACTTATTTTATAATTTTAGTGCATCGTAGCTCTCTTCGCTCTTGTTGCCGTAGCCAGCGCCGGCTTTGTAGCCCCAGCTTTCTATTCAGCTCCATATGCCTACGGAGCTTACCCATATGCTGCCCATACATACGCCGCCCCCTACGCTTATGCCGCTCCAATTGCTCACACCTACGCCGCTGCCCCAGTTGCCGCAGTTCCATCTGGGTAAGAGTAACTTAATTTCCCTCTATATTTAGAATAATTGAATGAAAGTGCTCTATTAACATACTGGATAAATTAGGTCGTATTCAAAGTGAGGAAACAAGAATCTAAAGTTAGGATTAATCGGGCCCACAGTCCTGAAACGAGCAATGTTTTTTTTTAAATCAGAAATATTTATGAAGAATATTTCTTGCAACTTAGTAATATATAAGCAATAGAAAAAAAAAATTAAATAAAAATGATTTCTAAATAATTAGTAAATTATTTTCACATTTAACTCTCTGATGTTATGACTTTTCTATTAATAGAAAAGAATTTATTCACGTGGTCACAGTTATTTAAATTAAATTTAATAGTAAATTAATTATTTTCAAATTAATCTTATTTAATTTAATAAGAAATAAATATTCATCGTTATGTTCACTATGTTTTTTCGAATTAACATTTATTAATTCAATTAATGTTACAACAGTCAGTGAAATATTTTTCACAAATTCCACGTCTACTTAAATAATAAATCGGATTATTTCCATTTATTTATTACTTTCCCCAGACCCCTGTCCAAGGGAAAGTATTGTGATCGTGAAAATTTTCGAACCGCCAATTTCAACAAATATGCACGTTTTGAGATCCCGTGAATACTCGGTTTTAACTTTGAAAGAGAACAATCATTTTTTTTTCTATTAATCATTTTGCTTTCCTATTAAATTTTCAATCAGAAACTTATTTGACAGTATTCACCGGGGAAAGTACCATGATGGACACATCATCATTTTTTTAATTCCAAGACTCTGAATAACGATTAATTTTCGTCTCAATCTTTGTATTTTTTTATTTAATTTATTTAAATAACTGTGATGAATTGACTGAATAATATTTTCTATTATCGGATTAACATAAAATTTCTATTTAAAATATTCATTTATCAACGTTAAATGTAAATAAGGTTGCATACAAAGTTTCATCCGATTTTCTCATATGGATAGACTTCTTGTATTCTTCATTCAATAAGTGATATATTAATTCAGAACTGTTAATAATAAATAAAAATGAATTTCTAAAATAATTAATAAACGTGCATACTTCGACGAATAAAGCACACGAATTATTAGTGCTTTATTCGTCGAATTAATTTGATTTTCACGTAACTCAATCAATCAATTTAAACGTGCATACATTTATTTCTTTAAATTATTTAAAAAAGGAACATTTTATTCTCGAAATATACATATAGTTGTTAAAATAAAAAAAAGTAATATAAAATATTACAAATAAGGGCAGAAAGTCCTCCAGTCGATAGCCCTTGACTACTGGCACATCAATATGTATTGTAAATATAAATATTTTTAAAGAATTGTAATTCTGCTGTCTGAATAAAGAAGTTTGTATATTATAAACATATATAATAATAAATATGAAATAATTATTTTTTCTTTGGTTAGTTGGTGTTGGAGTTTTACTGCAACAATTACTTAGCTTAGTAAACTATATTGATGAGGTATAAATCCCAACACAAGTATCTGCAGATGGACTTACTTATATATCACATTTATTACTCTCTACATTAAATATTCAAAAATTGCTGCATTACGCAATCATTTCTGTTGAACCGAAAATTGGCGCCAAGTAGTATTTCAATGTATATATGTTTTCAAGTACTTACGTCATCTAAAGAATATTGCATTAGCTAAAGAGAAAATAATTATTTGATTTTTATTAATTATTGTCCAAATTCTATACAAAAATCTTTTTTTAGAAAAGTAGATAAATTTTTACAAACATTAATTATATACAATCGAAAAAAAGTGTTTGTGTTTCGTTGTCGACCAGAGATATTTCTGCTGTCTTGAATTTATGATGATATTTATTAAAATATGCCAAATAATTTTCATTTAATTTATTTTATAAAACTGTGTTGAAGAAAAAAGCAAATATTTTCTATTGCTATTAATATTCTAAGAACAATATATGATAAAAGAAAAGAGTATGCGTTCACTTTGTCAAAGGTAATTTAAAATAAATAAAATAAAAATAATCTAAATTATGATTTATAGTTATTATTTTAAAATTCTATATATTTAGTAATGCATGAGTCAAATATACGCATCATTTTCTATAAGTTATTCTTTTAATAAAATTAATCAATTAAATAAAAAGAATTTTAAAATTATTAATAAATTATTTCCTCTTTAGCAACTGTGACAATTTGACCTATGTTACACTATTATTACTATATCAAATGTCTAATAATAGACATAACATAAGTCAAACTGTCACAGTGGCTAAAGAGGAAATAATTTATTAATAATTTTAAAATTATTTTTATTTAATTTATTGAAACAACTGTGATCAAGTAAATAAATCCCTTTTTTGTATAAATTATTATAAATGTATTCCTGGTTCCTTCTTTCTTCCTAGCCGCGGGATATTTTGGGGTTAATTCCCATCGCGGGCTAGCGGTATTGAAGGATTTATAGGATGTTGTATAATGTTCCGTTGAGTTTGTTACACGATGTCATTTAGGATTAGATTTTATATTGTCTTATCCATTCTATTGTTAATGCTTGTGTATGCTTTGCTGTTATACATTTTTTTGTTCGAATGTCAGATTTTCTTCTCGTTTTATATTGATGGGTTTGTTTGTTTAATGTGAATTTGATTTCTGTTTTGATTATTAGATTTTTTATTTTATATATTAAGAGCATAATAAAAAATTTCAATCATATTTTTTATATTTAATATTTTGTGTTTGTGAATATAGCTGTTTAGAGTTAGTTCTTTAATCAAGTTTATGAATTATTTTTAGTAATTTATTTTGTTGAATCTGTAGTTTAGTTAGGTTCTTTTGTGTGGTGTCTCCACATATGTTGTTTAAGTATATGTTTTGTGAAGCAAAGAACGAGTTATACACTTGTGTTCAATTCTTCTCTAGTATGTAGTTTCGTATCTTTTGAAATTTTTATTTATTAATTTATTTATATGTGCATTCCATGACATATCGTCTTGGATGTGTAAGCCCAAGTATTTGGTTTGATGTGTTTGGTTTATTCGAGTATTGTTAATTATTATGTTTAGTTTCTCCGATTTTTTATTATTAAATATCATGTAATCACTTTTCTTTTCGTTTATTGTTAGTAGGTTGTTGTAATACCAGTATTCTAATTGTTTTATATCCGAGTTTATGTTATTTTGGATGTTTTGATAGTTGTTTTCTGTATATACCATACAAGTATCGTCGGCATATATATAGGGTTGTTCATTTAGGTTTATTTCGAACATGTTGTTTGTGTAGATTGTATATAATATAGATGGTAAATTGCCTCCTTGTGGTATCCCGTACTCTGCTTCCTTTGGTCTGCTTAGTGTTCCATTGACTCTAGTTTTTTTGTGGTCGTTTAGATAAGTATGTCTCTATTAATTTCGACTCGGTTCCTTGTATTCCGATCATTTTTAACTTTTCTATTAGTTTTCTTTTTTTCTATTATTAAATAAATATAATATGAAAATGATTAATAAATTATTTACCGTTTGTTATAGTGAAATCACTTGGTTTTGTTTTACTAAAATTTAGTAAAACAAAATCAAGTGATTTCTTTATAACAAACGGTTATTAAATATGTTTTACAAAGTGATAAATGAGAAAAAGTATACAATATAATAAATTATTTTCTCTTTAACTTCTGTGACTTTCTGACTTATAATTACTTTAAATGAAATATTCAATAATGCTGTTGCATAACAATAGCATATTCTATAATGAAATAATTTTCGAATCAAAAATATTTATTGCAAATCTGCGGACACGTGTTTCGGGATTTTCATCCCTCATCAGTACAGCTCTGCCTTATAAAATCACTAAGTTATTAAATTAAATCAATCAAACATACCGTCACATAGAGATCTCTGGTGGAAATGATCTAGAGGACGTTTACGGACGGACACGATTGCCAGGCGCAATCGCAATTAATTGTTTTCGGCAAAAAAATCGTTGCATTATTCAATATGTTATTGTTCTGCAATAGCAAATGTCTATTGTTGAACATTTGTTTTAAAGTACTTATGTAACATAAGTTAGTATGTTACAATAGCTAAAGAGGAAATAATTTATTCATTATTTGCACATTCTTTTTATTTAATTTATTTAAATAACTGTGATGAAGTGAATAAATCCTTTTTATGAACATTAATAAACTGAGCGTAGAATATTTTCGTTTTTTATAATTGTTTAATTTATGTTCATGTATTAGAAGCTGATTGAATAATTACTTTCAGATATGTAGCTCAAACCCGTGGTTCTCTTCACGTCGCCCCACACCCAGAAGGCCCATTCACCGCCAGCCACCATATCAACACCGCCCCAGCCCCAGGAACTCACTAAATTGACAACTCTTTCAAATAAATGAAGCGATTAGTTAAATTTAAAATGTGATTTTAGTCATTTTTTTCTACCAATAAAAAATCAATAAACACAATTGTTAAAGCAATTTTATATCCATCCTGTTTTACGATGTTTCAAACCCCTACCTGAACTGCCTAATATGTATTGGATTTACCAAAAATAAATAAACAAAATAAGTGTTTATTAATCACCGATCAACAAACGACGATGAGGCCAAACATCGCGCTCATTATATTGTAGTTAAACAAATTCCGTTTATTCTGCAATCAATGCTTGGAAAAGTGTTAACAGAACGTTAACCAAATACATTTTTTTTCAACAAGTAACGGTTGGTAACATTAGAAACCAGTTTAATAACTAGTTTTGAAAGATAAATAAAATGCAAACATAAAATTACATCGCGCGTAGTATTAAGGCTTAGTCTTATAGAACTAAACCATAAATGAAAACTACAATCGTATAAAATACCATTTTATATTCGTTTTAATTGGTCATTATTAATTTCTGTCCACATTTAATGAAATGTTCACCCACCGTCCATCTAGCGTATGGATAACTTGTGATGGCCATGGCCTCTGCATTCGCCAAAAGTAACCGTTTGGGCGGCCATGTCAGCGCACGGAATTATCGGACCCTACTTCTTCGAAAATCGACAAGGCCAATCTGTCACTGTAAATTCTGACCGATACATAGCCATGTTAAGGGATTTTTTCTTTCCACAACTGCAACAATTTGAAGCCTATAATCGTGCGCCATGGTTTCAACAAGATGGCGCGACATGCCATACAGCTAATGCCTCTTTGAAGGTCGTAAACGAGATGTTTGCTGCGAAACTGATATCGCGCCGAGGTGACATTGCATGGCCTCCTAGAAGTCCAGATCTAAGGCCACTGGACTTTTTTTTGTGGGGATATCTAAAAAGTAGAGTCTACTCTAATAACCCAGCCACGATTAACCAGTTGAAGACCAATATCCGGGAAGAAATGGCAGCTATTCCCCGTGCAATGTGCCAGCGAGTTTTTACCAATTTGAGGTTCAGATTCGAAGAATGTTTGCAGCGCGATGGTGCACACCTGGATGACGTTATTTTCAAGAAATGAATTTCCCAGATGTAAATTTTTATAGAAATAAAAATTTGTATGTGAATTGTACTTAGTTTTTTTTAATGATTTTTTCAAATTCGTAATTATTTCTGGCCCACCTTGTACAAATAAAACACACGGTTTTGTTTTTTTAATTTCACAGATTTATTGTAGCAAACACTGCTATAATTGTTTCTATACACAGTATCATCATCAGGCAACTTTTTTAGTTGTATAATTAATAGATATTTGTTTGTTGCATACCAGAACAAATGTGCATTGCAATTTAATTATTTTAATCAATTGTCTGTTGATTTTTGTAATGAACAGTTGAGTAAAATTATAAAATGTATTAGTAAGAATCATTTCCTTGATTTTTATTACAAAAATTAGCATTGAATAAACCAAACAAAAATAGCCATTTTTTTTATTTTACAAAGCATTGTATTTTTTTTGTTAAATCATTATGTAAAAAAATAACATTACATCTGATGAGAATGTTTCGCTCAAACTTTATTACAACAATAAGAACTACACATCAGACAATTGAATAAAACAAAAGATTAACCATTACACCCGCTGAGAGTGTTTTCCCCAAATTTCATTACAACAATGAGCGGCAGTAGTTGGTATTCGTCGTAAAACACCGAGCAGTTTTGGTAATTTTACGAGTGCAGCGAGCCGCCGCCGTCTCGGGAATCGCGCAAACATTTCCACGAATTCGTGCGGGAGAGCGGGACGGTTTGAATCTTTGATGGACGGATTGTGTTAAAGTGATGATATCGAGCCAAGCATCCCCGGGAGGACGAAGCGGAGTGCAGTACATCAATTACACATCCGGCAATTACCGAGGCGGTGCACGGGATTGCTCTTTGCGGATGTCTGCCGAGAATCTGCCGAGCGTCAATCTCCTGCGGGGAATTTGTTCCGAGGAAAATGGAAAATTGGAAACACCCAGACAGTCGAACAACGGCCGGATCAACACTGCTTCGCATAGTCCTGACTTCACACAGAGGGTGTTTCATTGTGATACACAAAATTAACCGAAACTCCGAAACTATTCGCCGATTGATAAGTTTTTAATACGTTATACAAGTAATACTCTTTAAAAAATCGTAATAATTATAAATTGATTCCGTTGAAAAAATCCTTAAATAACAACTGAAGAATAAATAATTCAAATTATGGTTCTTTGTCTGAATACAAAACACCTTTAATATGTACATATTTTTCTAAAAGCTTAGATAAGATTCTTATATTAAGTTTTAAGAAAAAATAGGTGTTTTCTATTCATGCAAAGAACCTTAATTTAAGCTATATATATTTTCAATGTGCATAAATTTAGCTCCAAGGAAATGTTATAAACTTTAATGAATATGGTCACGTTATTTAACCGTGGGTCTTTTCACGATAAATTGCCAAACCATACGAAACCCAAAATAAAGAAGAGATCCCAGAGCCCCAGAAAAAAAAGTTGGCAATTTAATGTTTCTCCTCTCAGAAAACAAAATTCCTTTATTAGAATTGTCATCATTTTAAGGACTCTCAAACGTCCTTAACTATAACTTCAGGAGTTAATAGTTGGAAAATTCCAAACATAATTTCATGAGACAAGTATTCTTACACCTTTCGATGTTCTTTGCTAAAGCTATTCGCTGACAATAACAAAAATAACCAACTTTATTTCGAGAAATATTCACAATATTGATATAATAGTTCGCGAACATAAACGAAATAGTGTCAAAAAAGGAAGAAAGGGCAGTATGGAAAACAAATTAATATAATAATAATAAAACACTGAATTTAAACTTGGTTTAAAAAATATAAATAAAAAATATAACTTGGTTATTGTTTCACTGTTTGTATTTATTTTTAAAAACAGACGACCATTTTCAAAGTTATTACTAAGAATGGTGTTGCAAGAGGAGCGGTGTGCGTTTTATACCTAAAGAGGATTAAGTCATTACCCAATTATTGGGGCGCAAAGAGACAAACGTAGCAAGCAGCGGGGTGTTAAACGTTTCTAAGTTGTCATTAGTAACGAATAATCCTTTTTCTATTGAAGTTGAATGTAAAAAGTTCCCAATAATTTAGTTTTAAATTTGTTAATTATTTTTAAAGGTTTGAATTTAGAAGGATCGAAAAATTCAGTGTTTTCAGAAATGTTTCACCAAGTGTTGGATGAGTCCACAGTTAAAAGTTTAATAATACTAATAATAATTCTAATTAATTACATTTTTTTCGAAAAAAACTCATTAATAGTGTTGTTCAGCATTTAACAGTAAATTATATGCAGCATTATTGTATTGTTTTAAGTTCTTTATTTCTTGTATTCTTTTAGGCATGACATGAAATTTAATACATTGGTATATCGCGTTTCTTTCCGTCAAGATTATTCGTCATGGATTGGCCTTGAAGCTCTCTTATGAAAATTGATAACAAGTGCTCAGTACTCTACAGAATTTATTAATACAGATAATGATATGCGGATTTTTATACATAATCTTATGTAATTTGATTTTAGGTTGCATAAACCTACAATTTTATAATATTTTTTTTGTTTTTTGTTATAAAAAAATATGACGGAACGTTCAGTTTCAATTAATATTTTAAGTTTTATTATAAAATTCAGTGAATATGTTGAATGCATGACTTTTTATTGCATTTAAAGCAACACCATTAATAAGCGAGCGCGTTCAGTTTGTTTATTTATTTTAGATGAGTAACGAATTCCGGAGACCCACTCCATGCCACTTCCAGCTGATAAAAAAATCGATTTACAGTTTGGTGTTCCACCCCCTTCTAACTTTTTTATTTTAACAGTAAACTATAAAAAAAACATATAAATTTGTAAACGGCAGAAAATTCTCTAATTAATGATATCACCAACTTTCAACTGTCAAAGTAGCGATGGTCAACTTTTTTTTCAAATGACACCATATCTATTTTTTGTTCAAATCCGATAGGGGGAGCCTTCCTGTACCCGAATATCCATCACAACTATACGCTAGGCTAACAAAAAATGAATAAAATAAGAAATTATCTAAATCGGTTTATATTAAAAAAAAAAACGAAAATTATGAAAAAATAAAAAAACTATTTCATTAAGTGTTCAAAATGCCCACCTACTTCTAAACATAACTCATCTATATGCAACAATCCTTGAATGCAGATACATTTCAAAACATGACACTTTAATTTGCGGCATTCAATGAGAATCCTTTTTTTTATTTATTTTTTGTTAGCTAAGCGATAATTGCTTAGCTTACAAAAACATGAATATCAATAAAAATATCAAAAAAAAGGTGATGGATATTTGGGTTCAGGAAAGTACATGCTATCCGAACAAAAAATAGATAAGCTGTCATTTGACGCTCAACAACAAATTTTGCTAATTGAAAGTGTTCAAAGGAAATTTAAAAAAATCTGCATTCTTATCTACTTGGGCACTACCCTCCTCAGGAATTTGATCACACTATGCTTCTCAAAATTGGTAACGTTGAGTCCCTAGAAAAAAGACGTCATACAGCTAGTATTTCATTTTTGTCTAAGGTTTTACACAACCATATCGACAGTAGTGATATATTAAGCCAGATCAACTTTCATGCTCCAGCATTCAACGGGCGACATAAACCAACATTATATGTTCACTTCTATCGAAATATACCTGGTTTACGTTCTCCTATTAGCACAATGTGTTGCATTTTTAACCAACGGTTTTATTATTGTGATATATACTGTAAAACGCTTTAATCAATATTATTACGCTACCAATTCTTTTAACAATTTGTAATCTTTATATGTATATTTTATTGTTTTCGTATCGATATTTGTACTGGTATTTATATTCTTATTTGTGTTTTTATTATTATAATGTAAAATTATTTTGTATTATCCTGTAATTGGGCTAATGTTTCCTGTAGGGTAATAAATTTATTATTATTATTATTATTATTATTTGAAAAAAAAGTTGACAGATTCTTGCCGTTGACAAATATATGTGGTTTGTACAATTTACTGTCAAAATAAAAAAAAAGTTAGAAGGGGTAGAATACCAAACTGAATCACCCTGTATAAATGGTAATTTAAAAATCGGATATTCATTTTGTATACTAGTTTAGTTGGTGCTTTTATTTAAATTACTAAAATTGTTATTTTATAAATGTAATTAATAGTAATTTTACAAAATCACATATGATCAAGTTTGTTTTTATTGTTAGAATTTTACAAGTATGTTTGATATTCAAACAACATTTTTAGCATAAAATATTTAATAATTGGAAACTATAAATTCGTTTAAATTGATTATTTTTAATAGAACAATTATTTCTTTTCTATCGTATTTCTTTCTTGAGATAAGATAATATCATTTACAGGGTGAGCCACGAATAACGGCCATTAAACATTTTCGGGGTTTTGACTGAGGAGAATTTTGATAAATGAAATACTCGACTTGTTTCGAAATATCTATTTTTAAGAAAATGAAAAAAAAAGTCGAGAATTTAAAGATATTCATGTTAATCGATTTTTATTCATGTTATATTTATTGTTTATTATATTTATATATTTATTTTTCTGTTCATACTAATTATTATAATAGATTAAGTATGATATTTAAAAAAAATGATGATGTGTCTATCACGGTACTTTCCCCGGTAAATTCTATAAAATACGTTTTTGAATGAAAATTTAATAGGAAAGGGAAAAAAATAAATTGAAAAACTAGATTGTTATTTTTTAAAGCACTTTGACGTTTTGTTTGTTATAAAAATAATAATTTAGATATATAAAGTTTCCACAGCCAACATAAAGAAGATTATAAAAATAATTGTTTATATTATTAATTAAGTTCTCACTTAACTCTGTACATTCTCTGTACATTCCTCCCTGAAGATGACCAACGGTCGAAACTAGTCGGAGAGATAAAATATAAATAGTGAAACAAACCAAGAGTTTTATTTAAATAATATATATATATATATATATATTAATTGTTTATTTCTAAGAGAATTTATCAGGTAGATGAAATTATTCCGTTTATAAAATAAAAACTGAAGGTCCTACAATAATACTTTTCCGACAAAAAATATTTATTTTTTAAGATCTACAACTTTTATTTGAAACATTTTTCTATCCGAATTAAAAAATGAAAAATCACTAATAGTAAAGTTGCACTTAATGAATTTTGATTCTAACCAAAAGCTTTTCAGATCATTTCACAGTTATCAAAAGCTTAGATATAAAGTTTGGGTTTAATCCATTTAGCTGTTTATGCGCTATCGCGGAAACACACATACACACACAGACATTTTTCAAAACTCGATGGAATGGACTCAGGGGACCTCAAAATGTGCATATTTGTTGAAATTGTCGATTCGATCACAATACTTTCCCTTGGACAGGTGTCCGGAGAAAGTAAAAATTGGAATAATATAATAAATAAAATAATCCATTCAGTTCAAAAAAGTTCATTCAAGATATTTTCCTCATACATCCACTATCTCCGCACAAAGAAAATTGAATAAACCCCAAGTCAAAGTCACACACACACAAAAAAAAAAAACATAATAAAATCCTCTCTTGAAATCCATCCATTACGTATTTTTGTATTTTCTAATAACGACAAGGCCGTTTCGCATTTGTTTACTTGTCGCGAGCTCGGAGAACTGCAGCTGACATAATCTATTATGGGCGAAATGAGGAACTAGATATATGTGTACATGTGTGTGAGTGTATGTGGGTGTGCCAAGGGTTGCTTTTGCGAGCTTTTGCTTCCAGCTTTAGCTCTTTTAAATTGAAGTAAACAGAGTGACAAGGCGCTTGATGTGTCGACGCTCAGAGGGGAGGTGAAAAATATGGGGTATACAGATTCGGTCTTTCACACCATTGTATTGGAATATTAGAAAAAATATATAAGTAAATAAGAAGAATGAAGATGTATTTTACTAATGTTTTTTTTTTTTTAATTAAATAAACAATTACCGTTTTCGCTCGACTGACTTCATATGTTTCTTTTAGAGCCATTTCTCATATTTGTTCTTTAAATTTAATTAGAAATGAAACCTCATTCACGTAAGGGCATAAATACGAAAAACTAGGCGGAAAGACCATTGGTCGATAGCCAATTAACAGATTTAAATTATACATTTTATGTTTTAATTTTTATTATTTATTGAGTATTTATTTGCAGTATATATATATAAATATATATCTTTTCTTATACATAATGGATAGTGGAAGCCATTATTTTATAATGCATAATTAATTAAACAAGAATTAAAAAGAAAAAAAAATATACATCAATAATGATCCATATAATGTAGAAATTTTGTAATGTCAACATTCTATTTATTTTCGTTTAGTTAATATTATTGTAAATATGAAAATCATTGAAGCATTTCCAGATTGCCTCATATTTTGTTATCAGACAATAGCACCCAATTTACGGCTCATAACTTTAAAGATTTTATAAAATTAAGAGTGCTAGGTATATAGCTAAGCACTCATTGTTGTTGATAATGCGTGCTTAATAAAAACCATTCTAACCATTGGAAAATACAGTATGAAGAAAGGTTACAACAATCTTAATTTCAAATAAATAAGTTTTGAGTTCACATGAAGTGTTAATACCAATAATAACACAAGAGTTGTTTCACTTTTTATTGTGTTTATAATGAAGTAAGGAAAAAAACTCTTGTGTTATTATTGAGTCTTAATTTATTCATAATTATTTAATTAACTGCATTATAGGATTCAGTGCAATTGACAGATGTTACATTTTTTGTAATTCATTACTCTATAGTTGTGTGTCACCGCTCATGTTTTTTACGTTCCCCGGAAGTAAATTAAATTCCGTGCAAACGTTTACTCGCGCGCAAGGCCCTTAATTTGATGTCGGTGCCCGCGGAAAACGCATTCATGAAATTTTAAGAAGGCCCCGCAAATTGCGAACGCTGAATAAATAAGCCGGCGGTATTAATATTAAACACCCCGCATTACACGTCTTTTTTATTATTATTATTTTTTCCGCTCCCCGGTTGCGCTTCAGCGCGACACACCATCCACTTATAATTCATGAGGCTGTAATTCAGTTACGTGGCTGTTATTCGAGTTCTTTTAATTAGCACAATCTTGTCAATTTGGATTATTTTTATTGTGGAGTTTTAACTTTAGAAATATTTCTTACAATCTATAATTATGGTATTTATATAAAAATCAGTTTTAAAATATCAAAGGATAAATCAAAAACACTTGATTTGTTTCACTATTTCACTATTTATTAGTGAAACAAACCAAGTGTTTTTGACTTATGCTTTAATACTATTGTCAAAATGTTTCACCAAGTGATAAATGAGAAAGTTATTCAAGAAATATTTAAAATATCTTTTCTTATACATAATGGATAGTGGAAGCCATTATTTTATAATGCGTAATTAATTGAACAAGAATAAAAAGGAAAAAAATATATACATGAATAATGATCCATATAATGTAGTAATTTTGTAATGTCAACATTCTATTTATTTTCGTTTAGTTAATATTATTGTAAATATGAAAATTATTGAAGCATTTCCAGATTGTCTCATATTTTGTTATCAGACAATAGCACCCAATTTAAGGCGAATAACTTTAATGATTTTATAAAATTAAATAGCGTAAAACATTTTTTTTATTTATTTAATTGCGGAATCCATGTAATGTAATGCATTTACTACTATATATTAAAATTAAATAAAAACTATCATAGAAATTCAGTAGAAATATAAAAACGAAATAACACAACATATTAAAAGATGTCTTGATTTATTATACTGCGCATCTTGTATTATTATCGGCGAAGTAATAAAAAGTTTAACGAAATTTATTATCATTTCTTAGAACTCTAGTTGCCGCAGAGTTCTGAGCGTAATTAGTTCGATGAAACGGTACACGGAAGAAAGCACTCTTACGTAGAGACCGTGCTGGATCTTATAAGCCTATTAAGTAATTCTGGACAATCTATTGTGCCGTTTAAAAGTTTGTATACTAATATTACAGCATAGTTAAAACGTCTAGTTTTAAGGCTGGTCATATTAAATTTTGACATAATTGTCTTGTAGTTCCCTTCAAATTCACATTTGGATGATAATAAAACTGACGAATTTTTGTTGGGCATGTTCAATAAGGTCTTTTTCAATATTAGTATACGGAGACCACACACTTGTAGAATATTCGAGATTATGGCTTTTATTTAGTAAGCCTCATAAATCATGAATATTCCTAGATTGTTGGAAGAGTGCTGTCATTTATAAATTAGGCGATAAAAAGTAGTGCATAATTATAGAACTAACTAACGTATTATATAAAACTATTAAAGTAAAATAATCGTGAAAGTCCCCAACGTTACGTTTGACAAATCCTAAAAGTTGATATGCTTTAGATACAATTTTATTAATATGAGTGGAGAAAGATAAGGTTTTATCAAGTGTAATACCTAAGCCTTTTATACATGTCACACGTGATAAAGGTTCGCCTAACATAGAGTAGGAATACGTCACCTCAGATTTATGTATAGAAAAACTATTTTTTTTATTTTTTTAAAGTGAAAGATTATTAACTAATCACCACGTGCTAAAGAGATCTAAATTTTCTTGAAAAAGTTTCGCGTCTTCTATTTAGTGAACCTTCGTGAATATTTGTATATCATCCGCAAACATTAAGCATTTAGCATTTTGAAAACAATCATGAGCATCATTTATAAAAACATTAAACAACAAGGGTCCCAAGTGCGATCCCTGAGGAACACATGAAATAACAACGATTGCGCGCGACTTATAATTGCCGATGCGAATGTACTGAGTTCTGCCCGACAAATACGAATAAAATGTGTGCCTCCAGTAACAAAACAATGTAGCTTTTCGATTAAAAGTTGATGATTGAGAGGGTCGAGAAGCGAATGTAGATAGAATTTCCTCATTTCTCTTTTCAAATGTATCAATAATATATGATTAGTAAATTAGGAGATTGGTCGATGTTGATTTTCAGTTCTAATTCCATGCTGATACATGGAAATTGATGATTGTAAAATTCGAGCCAATTGATTTGTTATAAATTTTTAAAATAATTTAGGAATCGCGGCTAGTAGAGATATTGGTCTATAATTATGAACTACTTTTTTATCGCCTAATTTATGGATTCGACGAATGAAAGCACTCTTCCAACAATTTGGGAATATTCTTGATTTAAGAGAATTATTAAATAAAAGCCATTATGTGCCGGTAAATCGAACGCACAATTCAAAGAATTGTCGTTGGTAAACCATCTATTCCAGGAATATTACTATATTTTAAGAAACTAAGTTCATTCAAAACATAGGAAATGTTTACAGTAGCTAGTATATACATGTTAATGTTATTGTGGCACGGTGTTGAAATATAATTATTGTTTTTAGTATCAGAGGCGTGATATACTCTACCAAAGAAATTTTCGTTCGGTTCAAAGTAAACGAATTATCATGTGTAAATGACGTTAGCATATCATTGAGGTTGCGTTTAGATTTAATGTGACCCCAAAATGCTTTAGGGCTGAATTTAATGGATGTTTCGACATTTCGAATGTAATTTGAGTAACACTCGTTAGCCAATATCTCACATTTGTTTCGTATTAGCCCGTGGTGAAACATTTTGAATTAATAATGATATAACAATTAAAACAGTTGTTTTCTTTTATGTTTTATATTCACATGAAACATAGAAACAAGTGTTTTAATTTTATATCATTACTAAATTTTTAGTAATCAGATTGAGTCCAGGATGACATATATTTTGTATAATTGTTTCTTAAAGATATAAGCTGCATTAATTCGCGGCTGAACCATTTAGGACAATGCGAGACGTTACTACACTTTCCGCCATGTTTAGGCACGAATTCAAATATAATAGAATAATACCGATCACAAGCACCATGACTAGATTGATGCAGCTTGGTAACGATTTAACACATTTTATTGGTTTGATCTGTTTAGCATATCATATAACACATTTAAACATAGACTAAGTTTTACTCGTAAGTGTAGTATAACTTATCATGTACTGTTGATTTGACACTTTTATGTTAATAATGTATAATTGAATACTGCAGTTACTGTTATTATTATAATTATTTTTCTATCGTTATATATATTATTTTTTGTATTATTTTTGTATTATGAAAATGGCGTTGCCATTAATAAACATTTATTTATTTATTTAATATTATAATTTTCAAAAACATCGCCCCTTCAGATACCCAGAAAGGCAGAGCTCAGAGAAGAGAAATCAGCACGTTTGAAGTTATAGCTAATTTTATTCTCATTGACATTATCTAGCCTAGAGGCTCGTTAATTCAAGGATCAACTCAATAGCGGGATTTTGACAATTACAAATAAAATAGGGTTCGTTGATTCAGAAACTCGAATCGAAGAAGATAAGTCAGACGGGACAAAAACAAGATTAAGCATGACTAAATTAGTATTAGGAATATTATTTAATTGGTGCGAGTTTATAAATCCGAATGTCTTAGCAACTAAAATAGCTTTTGGGCAAATTGAAACGGTTCTAACTCTGATATTATTATTAATCCAAGTTGTTGATAATAAATTATAATCGTCAAACATGATTAAAGTGTTAAAATTGATAATTGACGTATAATGACTTTGACAATTTGATATGTCTGAGTTAGGTGGAATGTATACAGAGCCAATTACAAATTTAGTACTACTTACCTGAACGCAAACATATAATTCTTCAATAAGAAAACTGCGGTTAAATACTTCATAAGAAATATATTTATTAGAGACGGCAATAAGGACATCACCACCATGCGATTTAGATGTTGCATCACGTCGATGGACTACAATTATAGAAACCTAATTCAGAATCATTAAGAGAATTAATAAGCCATATTTCGCTAAATATGAATATACCACGTTCCATTATAGGTATTGAAGTATTAAAAGCAATTAGTTTGGAGCGCAATCCACGAACGTTCTAATAATATAAAGGTAAATCCGAAAGAAAAGATGCTAGCATATTGATTCTCGATTCTCCAGTTGAAAATGGCTGTGAATCATATTTTATAAAAAAAAAAAAACTGGTTGGAGCTATTGTTAGATTCTTAATATCTCGGTTTACATCGTCGATTAATAAAAAGTCGAATAGAAACATTTTTAAGTGCTATGAATGTATAAATATCAATATCAGTCGCAACAATGCCCACTTTGAATGAGGAATATATATTGTTCTTTGTGAGAGCTATACAAGATGCATTTTCTATAATAAAATTATTTTTTTAGAAAGTCCAGAAAATCATCAGATGTGGTGGAAGGCGCACAATTATTAATATAGTAAAACGAATGTCGTTGTGCTCTCTGAAAACTTGCAATTTCAGCAGTGCCTGTGATTGATTTTTTTCAAATTTGATTGTATTTTGCCTGTGGTATGTAAGTTTATTTTATGCGGAGGTGTGGCAGAAGTGGGGAATTTATTAGTCCTACCATTAGCACTCGTGGCATTATCAGAGTTTTTTAGAGGGTTAATTGATGATTGGTGGTTTATTTTATTTGAAACAGTATATTAAATAAAATATATTTAATATATTTAAATAACTGTGACCAAGTGAATGAATACTCTTTTCTATTTTTGTCTATTATTTGAAACAGTTTTACAGGTTTTATGATCAGAATTACAATCAGAATTTTCTTAACTGGTGTTGATTATTGGTTGGTTCTGGCAAGTGTTCGTACAATTTTGTTTTGTTACTTTTTTATTCAGGCTATTACAAAATTGTAAGGGTTTAATAATAATAATCATGAATGGATTCCATAAAATCATTTTTTGATTTCAGTTTAAAAACTCAGCATTAATTAATTTACGTCAGGCCGAAAGACCTCCGGTTGATAGTCGTTTCTCTTAAGAATATATATGTGTTATTAATTGTTTCATGTATTCTATATTAAATTAAATATATATGTTTTCTTTGGAAATAAAGATGATTGTATATATAATTTACGTCAAACATTTTTCAGATCAGATAATTTCTTTCTTAATTATTTCATTTCTTTAATTCTAATACAAAATCATATTTTAGTCGGTGATGGCCTCTTCGTGGGGTTGGAAATTAGACGGACTGCATTAGTTTAAAACTTTAATAATCGCTAACAACAATTTCATATTACGTAACGTAACCTTATTTATCTCTATGATTTTTCGACATATAATCTCATAAGTCTAGCCAATATAAAATACACTAAATTTCCGCAGCGTAAGATGGCGCTCGCTGGCAGGTAATTAAAAAAATAGCGCCTACAATATAGACCGTTTGAAGATGTAGCTACTTCATCAACGAAGACATAATTTTCTATTATATTTTCATTGATTTTGAAATTATTTTCATTGTCATCGTCAGCATTAGCACAACGTGATTGCAGTGAGGATAAAGCGCAATATTTAACGATAAATATAAAAAACTATACGTATTGCAACTCATAAAATAGTAATAAAATAACATGATTTAGGCACAAAGATCTCCGGTCGATAGCCCATGACAGACTACTAATCAATATGTATTGTAAATATAAATATTTGTAAATAATTGTAATTCTGCTGTCTGAATAAAGCTGTTTGTATAATACGATTTGTTCCAGGTGTAAAAAACACGTAAACTCAGGAGTTACTTGTGACTTTCCTAAATCAATTTTTCGTGCCATTTGTATTACTCTAATGACTTGCTGGGTAAGTCACCGAAGTTTTTAGATCGAGTAATACAAACTGAATGAAAAATTGATTTACAAGAGTCACAAGTAACTTCTGAGTTTACATGTTTTTTTTACACCTGAAGCAAATCATGTTATTGTTATTAATTAATATAAAAAAAACTATACGTATCATTAAAACAATGATACGTATAGTTTTTTTTATATTTATGAAAACACTTTAATTATGGAAACGGGGTAAACTTTTCACATCACAGGAGCATTTCACGGGTGACAAACGTACAAGATTAGCTTCGGAAGGGCTAACAAGACAGAACAAAGGTTAAAACAGTTTGTATGCATCTTTTTTAAATTTAATTCATTTATATCCTTATTATTGATTAATTCTCCTTAAGGACGATTAATCGCAGCTAGCAGTTCCAAATCGAAACAAAGAAAAAATTTACAGAAATTGGCGTTTTTTTCTATTTGTCAATTGATGCGAATACAATTAATAACTACTTACGGATTACAATCTGTTTTCCAGAAAGATAAAAAAGATACAATACTTTTACTCAACAATTAGAAAATGGGCAGTTGAATCTTGGCAAAATTAAAAAAAAAAATCGATGAACGTATCCCCGTCAAAATTTAATAAAATGAGGAGCATGATCTGAACACGAGTATGTTCCTCACTTAATTATCAATCCACCAGTCCAACAATAATCTAATGGAGCAATCGAAAATGCTATAAAACTAATTACAAAAAACCAAGATCGCCTAAAATCGCTTAGTGCTTGATTTAAAAAAAGTAATTATTTAGATTTTATTTATTGTAGAATTAAGGGGAGACATATGCAAAGTATCAGCAAATTTAATGTTTAATTTTTCAATAAGTAAGTCTTGTTTTAAAATGAAAACGTTATTTTATCCGTTTTCATATTGTAAAAGATTTCCGTTTTGTGAGTATCGAATAGGTATTATAATAGCTCGAAATACACTTATAAACTGATTAACAGTTTATAATTGTACTTCGAGCAATTAAATTTGTAATAAAAACATCGTGAAAATTAAGAGACTGTTTTTAATGTATTAAAACATTCGACCCCAAAACACTACACTTAATATCTTAATTAATGTTATGATCGCCTCTTTCCACACGTTCAGTAAACACTGAACTGTATTCGCTGAATTTTTTAAAAATGTATTTACAAATTTCTAAGGATTGTTTTTCGATTACAAATGATTTGGAAAATCTGTTTCCATTTGATGTAACCACAAAATTAGTAAATAATTATAAATTATAAATTTCAATGGACAACATCGAGGTATAATTTGAATTAATTAAATACAAAGTGGAAAAGAAACATCTATGATATGAATTTCCACTTTATATTTAATTAGTTTAAGTTATACCTCAATGTTGTACATTTAAATTTCTACAATTCATAGATATAAATATAATTTAAAAGGAATGTCAATTTAATTTAATTAATTAAAAAATACTTATTTTTTTTAATAATATGCAAATACTAAATTCATTTATAAACTTTTTAGTACTTCCAGCATCAAGTACCGGGAGTATGTATTAAATGAATAATTTATTATATTATTCTTAAATAAATTCATAATTTATAAATAATTCAAAAATAAACATTTCGAATTTCCTAACTCACTTAAAATTCCACCCAGTAACTCGCTTCCTGCAGAAAACTCTCAATTTTCTTGTTTACACGCCCGGAATTTATTTTAAGAACGTCTCATCCATAACCCTTGAGATGGTGAATGCGCTCGCGAAGGGGTGGAGGGTGGCGTAGGATGCGGATTACGGACGGCTCCTTATTCATTATCCGACGCAAATGGCTCAATCTTAAGCCCTCCGAGGACAAATGGGGGTCAATTTATTAATAAAACTCCCTGATGGATGGATCGCGCAATCCATCCCCGTTTCCGTCCCCGCCTCCTCGACAACCTCTTACAGCCCCCATCAATTGACAGTTTTCCAATAAGCCCTCCACAACAAGGAAACGGGGATAGCTGGGAGACTTTGGAGTGATCTTTGTTTGAAATAATGATGGAAATAGAGATTACTTTTTTTTTGTTTCATTTATAATTAATGAGATAAAACTTTTTTGTATAAACGATTCTTTTAATACTTACTACAAAAAAATCAATATTCATCCCTAAACATTTTCGAGGGATATTTATGCGTGATGTGTTGGAAAGAATAATGGGCAGAAGGAGAAACATGCGAGGGGAAAGTGCGGAAAAAAGTAACATCCATCAGGAAAATAAATTAGAATTCGGCAGGGATTGCGACACAAATCTCCGGAACGCGTTTTAAATGCAATATCTGTTAGAATTCCATTCACGGCCGTCTCCCTTGATACCTTGATATTTCCATACACGCGTATGCATGTACACAGCGGGATAAGAAAACATACACAAACACGAAATATAATATGAAGTTCGGATTTTTCGCTTCTATTGTGCTGTGTCTAAAAATATACATCTTATGAATAAAACTCCCCTTTGTGTATTACTGAAGTTAGGAAATTTAAATTTGTATATACTAAAGTTTTTTTATAAAAATTTAATTAATCTGAATGCAACAATAAGAGCACAGTGGTAACTTTGTATAACTTATAATTTTATATTAGTAACTACTTCGAGCATTGAAATTATAGTCAATAAAATAAAATATTAAGTTATACAAACATGGTTAAAATGGAAAGTGAAAAGATACTATGTGACTCTCTTGTGCTTTTTCATTTTTTCATATTGCGATTCCTCACATAGATCCTTTTTGACAAAATCAACAAATTAAAAAAATACAAAACACTTTATATTTATTTGTGGTGTTTCTAGAAGATAACATGTATCCGTTAATAGAAAATCATTAAGATGACTAACTATGGATGAATAGAGAAAGCTACAACAATTTTATTTAAGAAATTATTATTATCACCAATAAAAGTTCCAATTATTTGCATAATAAAATTTCCCATAGAGGGGATGTATATAAAATAAATATAAGATTTAAGGGCGCTTTAACACCACCTACACATAAAACGGTGATTTTCTTAAGATCTTTCTCCATTCAGATTAATAAAGTAATGATTCAATGTCCTCGTAATATACTTAGCTCTTCTAAAAATCCCTTTGTAATAGATTATAAGAAATATATTTTAGTATAGTCATCGTTTTTGCATTTTAGTTTATTAAATTCATTGTATACTTTTTCCTTATTTATCACTTATTTTTTTTACTAAAAACAAAACCATTTCATTATAACAAACGGTTATTAAATTTGTTGTATCAATTTAAAGCACTATTTTTTTCAATAAGAAATCATTATTGCATGGAAATTAGCTTTTACTTTTTAATTATAGTTGTGGTTAGGTTGAAAACCAACAAACATATTGTTATGCTGAACTTCGCCACTTTCAATGTTATGCTCGTATTGAATTTTGTATTAATTTATAATGTCTCTCATAATATTGAATAAACTTATTTAACAATAAATTAAGTTTTGTGTGATATATCAATATATGATATATTCTTGTAAACTCAGTTGTTAATTAAAATTGTTATATATATTGAATAAATACGTTATTATTATTATTATTATTATTATTATTATTATTATTAAAAAACTCAAACTGTATAGTGAAGTAAAAGCACAGATGTAACTAAACAAAATATGTCGAAAACCTGCTGCACGTGATGCTCAACATCATTATAGAATGATTTTAAATTAAAGATCTCTACCAAAAATGTTGGCTCTTCTTTACGAAAAGCCTAATTACTTTTTTTGTAAAGACATTAAGAAGTAAGCGCGAAGCCCAAAAATTTAAACCGTTTTTAACAGAAGAAAAAGGCAACAGACGTTTTTCAGCGTATTCGAGATATAATATCAATCATGATTTTTTCAACGTCATATTCATTGATGAATAATCTTTTTGTACATAGGTTACAAGAAGTCAAGTGCACTTCCCGTCATTGAAAACACAGTGAAGCACCCCCGGGATTGCTTCTGTAAATAAAGATTTTGTGTTTTATACCGTTTTAAGAAAAATCTTAATGCACAAAAAAGAGCATAATATATGAACAATGCGTATTGAAGTCTGCTGGTTTTGGGCCAGATAATAACTTGTGGGTGTATAAGAGGTTAACGGTTCGAAATATCGGAGGGTAGTTAATCGTCGGTCATCGAACGACAGACACCTTCCGCGCGATCAGCAAAGACTGACCCAGTGTCCGACTTTGGAGGCTTGCTGTTGACTGTCAAGGAAACCAGTCACTACACCAAGAGCCAAAAGACGAATTTCATAACTTCCTGGAACAATTTTACATTTGGAAAAGGTCCTGACAACCGATTGAAAGGATGAAAACGTCAAGATCACCAAGGAAAACATGTCCATGTAGGGAAATAAAGTAGCAAGGGCCACAGTTCCCTGAATGGGAATCTTTCATTCAAACTTCCACGAAGATAACACCAGAATAACACACTGTAGATCTAGCAAAATGGAAACTTGTCAGAGCCTGTAAGCTGAAACTTTTTATCTAGGAATATAAAAAAAACATCGGAACCATTCGCGCACGTAGTTGGTCCACTACGTGGCATTACGACATTGGATTGACACTAATTCCATAAAAAAGGTATGGACAGCTCAGAAAAATGCAAGTCTTTAATCTGAAACTTTTTTCATGCCACAGCCGACATATATGAAGGTCTTTAACCAAAATATTGCTGAAAATCTCTTCGAAAATATGCTCTAACGATATAAGGCTATTATTGAACATAATTGCGATTCAACAACATACGAGGGAACTTAATTGTAGTGGATTTTTGATGTTAATATGATAATATTTCAAGATCAAAACTTTCATTTCGAACATTTTGTTTTTGTTTTCGGGAGATACGATCGACATGCTCTTGATAAACATAATGTGTATGCAATCTCATCATTAAAAATAGGTGAAGTTTTTGCAAAATGGAAACTTGATTATATTACAGATTCTACTGAGGTACCCATGATGGACGTAGACATTTCCGTCGATATAGCGGTAATAGGCAAAATTTAGAGTTTGTCTTAGAACGTCACACAGCCAATACCAACCAATACATCATGATATGTCTTTATGTCTTGGAAGTAGCTCCCCCCATCCCAGGTGTTCATTAATGGTCTGTAATCTGTTGCAATAGCAACTCAGTCTCAATGTATGGTATTGAGACTATCCCAAACACCATTTTTCAGACAATGCCAGACTTTTAAGGACTTTATACAAAATTCGATAGTAGAGGTTTTAGATTGGCCTGCAAGATCCGCTGATATATCGCTAATACATGTATGGGATCACATTAGAACAATACTTCAGTGATTTCTGTAACCTCTTGCAACAAAAAGATATCGACCACTTGATTCAGTCTATGCCTCGCCCAGTTAGATATTGCTACAACAACTGCGGCGGACCAAAAAAGTATTGAATTTTTGTCAGAATTTTTTTTTTTTTCGTTAAACTGCATCAAATTTTAATCGTTTGTTCTGATATGAAAACCGAACATAAATTTAATACAAAAACATTTAGAGCATTTTTCTTTCTGGGTGTAGCATTACATTTAAGCTCCAGGGTAAATTGTATGGCGTTAATGGTAACTACACAAAAATTGAAAGCATCGCATATTTGTTGTCCAAATGAATTTCCAAATAGTTTGCTAATACATTTTAAAATCTACTCCTTTATACAATCTGTTCCACAAGATAATGTTGTTCCTATTGTTGAGACTGGATAGTACGACTATCTAATTTTTTATTTAGCTATGTGACATTTTAGTTACGTTACATAAGTAATTTAGACAAATGGATATTGAAGCAACTAGTTCTTGGGCAAATATCCCACCAGTAATTGAATTACATAATGTACACCTGCTGTTGCATGTCAATAACATATTTCATAATGCAACAAATTTTTGTCCGAAAAAATTCAATGTAAAAAACAAAAAAATATCGTTACTTAATATTTGCCCGTGAAGTAAATGAATACTCTTTTGTATGAATAAATTATGTTTTATATTTTCTGTACAGATTTATAGTTGGTATGATCCATTACCGCGTCCTTATTTATGAAACTTGTTTGCAAGTTCCAGTTACACCTATATGAACTAGACAGTTAATTACATTTAGTATACGAATCTTAACTTCTTATTATAGTTATAAAGCTCTGCTAATTAGATTTATTAAGTTTGTAAATAATAAAAACAATATCTCTGCACTTTATTTCTAGTCAAATGTTCTGAAAACAAAAACAAGTGTAGCCAACTCGAAGGATTGATATTGTGGGACAGGACAAATGAAAAAAGATGCAGGACGCGAGGACACGAGCACAGGCCACGACCGGGAATTGCCCCGGTCGTGGCCTGTGCTCGTGAGATTATTTCACAAATGCATGTACTGTGTGCGTTTACTGGCCACTAATACGTAGCTTGGAAGAGAAGATCAAAGAAATATTATACTGATTAATAATGTTGCTTCTTCTATAAAATAAAATATAAACACATGTATTACAATTTTTTAAGGCTACACCATTCTATGACTCTATGCCCGGCCAAGTATTTGTCAGGTGAGTAATTGTTTCAATGGATGTTTGTTCTTTTTTATAAGTACTTAAGCTATGTAAGACGAAAATGGCTGTATCTAAAGGGATTAATTATATATTTTTTTATTTATTAACTATTACTACAATTCTTTATATTTAATTTATTTTAAATAAGTGTCACCATGTGAATGGAATACTATTTTCTATTATAATACACACTGGCCCAAAAGTAGTTATACAGGTATTTCTTTTGTTTTTAGTGTAAACAATGGCTGGAAATCTGAGCGAGGAGCATCGACGGTGGATCCTTAAGACCTACTGGAAGTACGAAAATGCAATTATGATTGCTACTTTTCTTCGAACTTTAAATAACATAATTTACATAATACTTCTTAACCCAAATAATAGTTTAGTTTAATCAATAAAATGTCCTTTATAAACTATAATTTTAGTTGGATCACCAACTGTGGCAAACCAAAAAAAATGAAGAAAGAGTACTTAAATTAAACGAATCAAAATGGTATACAAGAAAATTGATATCCTTTGTAAGCATTAGTGGAAAAGAAAATAATAAAGAGAAATTAACTCAAAGTTCCAGCAAACATTAAAAGTTGAAGACCAGTTTAAGACCCAAGTCATTGAAGATCTATTGTGCGAATTATTATGAACATGACCAAAAATATGTGTATTTTGTTTGCAGATGAATGCATAAGTCAGAGAGTTTGTTTTGAGAAAACTTTATTCAGGACCGAACACAAAAGTATAAAGTGAGTGGAATGGCTTGTCGCGCGGCAGACTTTTTTGACAGTTATATATCAACAAAAAATGACACGAAGTCACCGCGATGACAAATGAAGAGCACGGCGCAGGGGCCATAATAGAAAAACTAAATATCTAGTTCTAAGGACTTTTCGTTCGTCGTTAGATCGAAAAATAATTACATTCTAACACATTGTTATGCTCATTCTGACAATTGTCAATTGATGGTAAATCAATCAACCTTTATCAGAATTATTTTTAGGTTATGTTTGAGATTATTTGCAATAATATTCGATATTCCAAGGATAAGACAGAAAAGCATTGCAATGTAATACGATATGAGTTTGGGTAATTTAAATGAAACACTGACATGTACAGTTTCAAAATTATCTTTGTCTCACGACAAATTTTTCGCCACACGGTAGCATCATCAGGTGAAGATGTTAATGATTGACGTTATCATTAACACCTGATGATGCTACTGTATAGCGAAACATTTGTTGTGAGACAATAAAAATAAAAATAATTTTGAAGCTACAAAAATGAGTTTTTTACTTTATCTAAACAATAATGCTACTAATGAAAGCCTCAAGTATTCAATATGATGTAAATAAACCATTAAAGCAGAAGATAAAGACGGAATATGTTGAAGAGCAGCAAAATTTAGAACGGATTGGGATGGCAATCGATGACTCTGCAGTACTCGTAATACTTGGAATAAAAAAGCAAATTTTGACTTCGCCTATACGATGAAAACAAGATTGAATTTGACCAAAAAATATACCAATTGGGTCGAAAATAACCAGAGGAAAGTGATAATCTTAGACCAGATACGCTTTTAAGTGCAGGACCGGCGATTAAAATTTGTTCATAAGAAGGTGGATGAAATACTGCAGCACATATCAGTTATTCAGTTAAGAAGAAGTTCTGAGGCTGATTTCTTACTGTGATACTTATTTTAGTAGAAGAAATGATGAATAGTGAAAAATATAGGGTTAGAATAAATGATGGACCCATTTTAAAAAAATTCGTATTTATTAAAGTACAAAACCAAAATTAACTAGCTTTGTGGCGGTGAAAAGAGGAAGTTTCAATATTTTTTTAATACATTAAAAACGTTCAATGTATCGACGGTTAGATGCAAGACGACGTTCTGTGGAACCGTATCACTGCGGTTCGATAGATCGTTCAGAGTTGTTGATAGAGGCGAGACGTAAACAGCTTCCTTAAAATAACCCCATAAAAAGGTCATACGGGGTGAAATCAGAAGATCTCCTTGGGCAGAAGTGTAGAGTCAGGTCTTCTTTTCCCCTGCGACATATTCAGCGCTGAGGAAATAATTCATTAGAAAGAATCGTACAGCTTTCCATACAGTTGATTGCGGTATTCCAAATTTTCTACTAGCACTATTGGTAGACTTACTTGGACTGCGAACTAAACTTTCTTCGATACGTCTGACATCATCCTCAGACAGACGCGGTCGGCCTGTGCTATTGGATTTTCTAGTTGGTGGTTCTATACCATTTGGTATTGGCGAACTTTTTGCGAACTTAAGTACGCAGGAAACTTTGCGCTCCACAGTAACCATCTCACTCGCAACTAATACTTTGAAACTTTCTCTTTTTGGGGCTTCATAGATTTATATTAATAACTGTGTAAAGCAATGCTAATTCAATGTTTCGCTGAAGCGTTGGTAAAAGTTCAAACCAATGAGAAAGCAATTTTTCAACAAGACTCAGTTTCATTCTTCGAAGACTATGGTGAAATACTTTAAGGATAAGAAAATTAGAATTTTGGATTTTCATGAAAATTCGCCAGAGCTCAATCCCGTTGAGAAGTTGTGGATGATCTGCAAGGCCAAATTACAAAAAAAATGGACTGTGTGACAAAAAAATGAGGTTAAACGCAGTAAGTCAGGTCATCAACAGTAATTGCAAAAATCGGCATGGATAGATAGATTTTTACAATTATTCTTGATACTACATTTGATTTACAGCAAAGGGAGGACATATTTGATATTAAATAATAGTTATTAAACCTTGTTTAAATATTTAACACTAGTTTTATTTTCAATAAATAATATTTAGGGACGGAAAGACCTCTCGTCGATAACCATTTTGTAAAATATAATATACGTATTGTAAACAATATTTAATTTTCTAAATTTACACGAATAAAAAAAACATTCACATTAATTAACACAATACTGTATATTGTTGTCTTTTAGTATTTGTAAAAATATAAGCAAACATAAAAAATAGAATGATGAGCACAGAATTTGTCAGGCAAGACGTTAACATGGACGCGCGGCAATTTTGGACGCGCACTTCCCGGAAACGTACACGCATATAAAACCGGAAACCGGGGAATGTTCCCGTGAAATCTTCGCGCGCCCTTCCCCCTTTTTATATGCGGGCCGGGAGCCTACGTAACGATGACGATTCCACGGGTTTCTTTTTTTACTGCCGGGCTTTTTGCGAGAGCTCGGGGGAGGAAACGTGTTCCTCCGTTTTCATTTCGACCGCAAACGGATTCCCTTTATTTCCGCCCACTTTTATTGGATCCCCCGAAAACACACACACACACACGCACACATACATGCGGGAGATCCTGGGGGGTGCCCCCGGGCTCATCCTGCCGGGATTAAATGAAGTGTGGCTCCGGATACGGTTCTGGTGATCGAATGATTTCGTGGTAAACACGTCGTCGGGATATTCGAGATCATGAGTGGGATCCGATTTCTTCTTTTTTATGTTTTTGCGTGGAAATGATAAGGACGTTTAAATAAATTTCTACATTTTTTTACGATGTTTACAAAGAAAACATTGTAACAACGTCAATTAAATTCCAAGAAATAATATACAAGCAAATAAATAAATTTGTTGAACAATGGGAAACAAAAGACAACACAGAATAATATAAATATATAACATAAATAAACAATAATCATAAAAAAATAAAATGACAAATTGGAAAAACCAGGCGGAAAAAAACGGTCACCCTATTAATAGATTTAAATTAAATAAAAATGATTTGAAAATAATTAATTGATTATTTCCACATTTAGCTGGATGACATTTTGACTTACGAAACGTAAGTACTTTAAATAAATGCACATTAAAATAACTACTTCCCGGATAAATACCCCGCTGGACATTGAACTACATAATGCACATCTGCTGTTGCATATCAATAAAATATTGCATCATGTAACAATTTTTTTGATATATAAAAAAATCAATGCAAAAAACGCAAAACAACGCTACTTAATATAAGGCCATCTGCAGATACGGGTTTCGGGATCCATCTCTCGTCATTACAGCTCTGCCTTACATAATTCAAAAATGTAAAAAAATCAATTAGATTAAATCAACTACTCAATCAAATTAAATCAATTATATTAAATCAAATTAAATTAAATCGATTTAAATTAAATTAAACCAAAAAATTAAATGAAACAAATTGAAATAAATTAATTTAAAAGAGCGATTTTTACCAGTCGCGTGCTCTGATAGTAATGACGGACAAAGAAAGGAAATGTGTGCGCGCGCTGTTATGTAAGGCAGAGCTGGATTACCAGATTCCAGAGAATAAAATGACAATGATATCGATAATTAAGCGGTTGGTGGCAAGTTAACATTATTTAATTCCAAATTAGGCAAAGAAATTTATGTTAACGGCAGATGTTCCTCTCACGATACTTGGCGAATGTGGACTCCGAGTAGACTCCGAGATTTCAAATTCCCTACTCCAATATTCCGACCTGTATATTTAGTAGGCTCTGAACAAAAATATGATTGAACGCTTTTTGGATAAATGCACACGATTATCAGATCCTCTGAGAAATGCATAATATTGGGACAATATTTATTATTGTATCGTTTTTCCTTACAGAATATATTTATTGATTATTTTGGTAAATGAAGAAACATACACTTCTGAAAAATTTTATAAACTGATTATAGAAACAAAACCAATTTCATTTAAAACCATCCGACATTCTTTGACGCAAAAGCTTCCCTGTTTCCATTTACTTCTCTTATTTTTTCCCTTTCCTCTTTCCTTCGAACGATAATTAGTTTACGCGCTTCATTAAACTCGATTTATTTCATTATCGGTCTCTGTTGAATTGAGATAAGGAATTATAATGAGATTCGCATTTTTTCTTATTTTCTGTGCCTCTCTTTTCTCTGTGTAAAAAGTATCAGATCGATGGGGCGTACGGGCGGCAAGGCTAATCGCATTTTAAAACAGTCTAGATTAAGATATTTTTCGAGGAGAGAGCGGCAACGCCGTCTTTCGCCTGAATTGACGATAATTGAGCGGCATTGGCCGGAAAAGAGAGCCTTTTGAAAAGCGCGATTAGGAAATTCGCGAACAAACAATCTCGGGGATTTTCATTAGCTCGCAAAAAATATATATAATAAAAACTTTGCGAACAAACAAGGATGGAATGAAAATAAGTAGATTGAAAGAAAGGGAAGAATGTATAAATAATATATCAAGAGACTATTGATAAAAGTAATTTATTTATTTTATTAATATATACTCCTTTATTTATTGATCTAAATAAAGATGAATTAAAAATAAGAATGAATCAACATTCATTAAAATAAAAGGACAGTCCGGTTTCACCAACAACAAGAATAATTATAAAATGAAATGCAGAATTTCTAATAGAATTTCCCTATTGACAAAAATAGATTAAACATTTATAAGGGTATACGAGAGGTAAACACGTGTCGAAATATGCTTTATGTTTTGTAACGTTCTTTGTCCTTTGGAGCAAATATTCTCCAATCATGTTTACTTTCCCCGGACTTTTGTCCAAGGGAAAGTATTGTGATCGTGATTTTTTTTATTATACAAATAAAATATGATCAAACATTTTTATTTTCTAGAATGATTTATTTTTTTCTTTATTTTACATTGTGTTGGCACGAGTGAATAAACACAAACAAAACAATAAAACATCATATGTGTCAGTATTTATGAAATCAACAAAAATGTTTCCTACCGAACATAAAGTTTTCCTTGTCGAAAGCAGTTTTCAAGATGGGAGAGAAAATCAAGAATTGACGTATTCCCTTCATGCGTATTGAAGAATTCCGCATTGCTTTCCTCGCAGATTCATACGATTATTTACGGTATGCTATTCAAGAATGTGTTCTAAAGTTTCGTAAAACAGGAGTTGTAAATAGAAGACCTGGCTGATCAACGAAAGGGAGGTCAGCTGAAGAGGAACGAATCAATCTTTCGACCGAAAAATCCATCCGAAGGCTTTCACAGCAAGTAGCAAGTTAATGTCGAACATGCCTATTAATTCTTTAAAAAAATATCTTCACAAAAGTTCATACAAGCTTCCTTGTGTGCAAGAACTCCGGCGTCTCGATTACCAAAATAGAATTTATGATTGCCCCGGAACATTAAGGGTGCGGTTTAGAAGAAAGAGATAGCTATACAAATATGGGCAATCACTAATTTGAGTTAGATTGTTGTTGTGATCAATGAACAATATTGTATTATACATTAAAGTAATCTTAAAATAAGCAGGAATTTCATCAGATAAATTAAAAATTATTTAACGTTTAGTTTCTGTGAAAAATAATTATGAAAAACAATGAAAATTGATCAAATTTATAGCAAATTTTAAATTAAATTTTTGCTAATAAAATCTTGTGCAATGAAAATTTAAAGGATTTCACTAAATTCTGCATTCAAATAACTTAGCAGACATGACCTATTAATTTAATTATATCTTACAATTTTCTTTTCTAACTTAAACTAGTAAATTGACGTAATACACGAAAATTAACGATTTATTTTTAATTTAGACTGATACTTTATACTTGGTAGATAAAAAATGTAAATACACATTCATATTATGAAATCCAAAAGAATAGCTCTATTTTCAAACGATTATTTCCATTTTACTACATAGCTATCTCTTTCCACCAAACCGCAACCTTAAGTTAGTGCATTCGACATTATAAAACAGAGAGTGGCGTTGTATTTAAATAATAAAGGAGAACACTTTGAACATTTGCTGGAGAGTTTAAGCTTAACTCACTGTAAATTGTACTTTCTATTATAATTAAATTCATTTTTTTATTCTTCAATTTGTTAAAATAACATAACATACAGCGTGTGATTATTTTTGTTGCAAGCATATTTTTTTAGTAAAAATTCAAAGCAATCTAGAGGAAAAATATTCTCGATCATATTTTATAACAATATAGACACATTCATCTGGTACTTGTCAAAGCACTATTCTCCAATGGTCTTTTCTATTATTATTAATATTCTATGCCTGCGATGCTAGATATGAATGCGTTGTGAAGAACAGTTAGAGAAATAAATCTACTAAAACAACGAGAAAACCTTAAGATGAATCGAAACGTGCTTTGCGCTTGATTACATATATTATCTAAATGCCTATAAAGTATAAGTTTACTTTCGAAAATAACTCGCAGATCTTTTATCTCAAAATATACTTTTTTGGAATCCTCGCAGTTTATATGCATAGCACTTAAATGATTCGAAAGACATTTATTAGGTTTATTATTCATCATAATAAATGAAAGACGACGCAAGCGCCATCCATACGCTTAATGAATGGTGGTTGAACACTTAATAAAATTGTTTATCCATAATCTTTTTAAGGATGAACAAAGCACCGAAATAATATTATGTGGCAATTTATATTATTTAGAATTCATTACTGGTAAGAAATAACTTTTAATTAATCTTAAGTAATACTAATTGATAAATTGTATGTTC
The DNA here is from genome assembly GCA_963082785.1 of Philonthus spinipes. Classification (NCBI taxonomy): domain Eukaryota; kingdom Metazoa; phylum Arthropoda; class Insecta; order Coleoptera; family Staphylinidae; genus Philonthus; species Philonthus spinipes. The sequence continues at coordinate 14,188,950 of OY720309.1, read as the reverse complement.
TTTTTAGTGTTTTTTGTTGTTGTATTCAAAGCATAAGCTGTTTATTTTGCCAGAATTTTCTAATAATTCGATGTAATGGTTTCTTTTTTTTCAAGTAATAGCGCATTATTTACCTCATATACTTGTTTTATTTCTCGTCTATAAATTGTATTTCATTTACAGAAAAAGGCACGGCTAAATTTGTTAATACTTACAATTACATTGTTGCTATTTCCTTCGATGTTATGTTTTGGGTTTAGTCCTGTTCACCTCCAATTATCTATAAATAAAAAAAATGTAATTTTAATTCGTATTTCTGGATATGTACGCAAAAATAAATATACAACATATAAATATTTAGTGTTTAGTATAAATACGCATCATTTTTTGGTAATTAAAGAATTTTTGTTTTGTTTTATTTTTATCCATACACAAACATTTTTATTCAGACAATTACATACATACATACAGTATTCGAGACTGCACGTAGCAGTAATTTTAAACGACCATAACATTGACATTTATTTGACAAAAATTAATGAACAGACGGTGACGAACACAGACTATTTATTTAGAAAATTGAAATTATAGACACTTTCCAAATAGACAGTCATGTTATTTTTTTCCGAAACAAAATGTTGGTGGTCATGTTTGACTTAACTGCGCCTGAATTTGTGATTCCCATAGTCTCTAAAACCAGCACTCAAATAACCAGAAATGGCTAGCACAAATTACATTGATTGCAACATCAGCGCTTCATCCAACAAATCCCTGCTTGTCTCTCATGTCCTCCATAATAATCCGATTCATATTAGTCTGTTTGTGGAAACCAAATACAATAACCCATTCCCTCTCTCCGATTCGCATCGTATCCAACATCCTTCAACAAATCTCTATAATAACCTTAAGGGAGAGTCTGTAATTATAATAAACAATCCACTGCATCATTAAAATGAATAACTTTACCCTCCATATATTCCTAGCATATATCCATCCCACATCCTCTATCGAAGATACCATTTTTACCAAGGCCTCGTAATATAATCATGAAATTTTAATTTGAACAAAATGAAAAACAAACATTTGCCTCTTTTATAGCTGTTTCACATTTTGTTCCCACGCTTCATTAGAGATAGAAACCCTTTCCTTAAAATTCGCATATAGCATCCATTATGGGCCACCCTAACGTTTGTCGTAAAGTTACACACCCATCATTAATAATTTCTTTCATCAAACTTAGTGGAAATTTAGACAAGGACGGTAGCAATCATGTAAATGAAATAAAATAACAAGAACAAAACAAAGACAGGCAGAAAGATCGTTGGTCGATAGCCAGTTTCTGACATACTTAACACATGGGTCAAAAAGTCCCGGGACTAATCAATAGAAGACACCAAAAATATTAAATGCGCTATTGTTGTAGGTATCACCAACCTTCAAAAGAAACGTGTGAAAATTTCATGACATTTCGTTTATTAATTTTGAGATATTGTGGTTTAAGTGACGCTACATTTGTGAATTTGTAAACAGTGAATCAAAACAGGTTTCGTGTTTTAATTAAACGCTGCTATCTAATGGGTAAAAATACCGTACAAGTCCTCGAATGGCTTTAAAAAGGCTATTCAGTCGAAAATAACCATTTACCGATGGCATACTGGTTTCAAACGTGGTTGAACGACATAACTTAGTCGACTGATTGGGTAACGAGATCAAGCGCAAACGACCACACATGAGAAAAAAAATCATTGTAACAATTCATCAATTCACAAGTCGGTAAAAACCATGCCAAAAATTAACGATTTTCACTTGGAATTGTTGCTGCATCCACCCTATTCTCCAGATCTGGCACCCAGCGATTATTGGCTCTTCGCTGATTTGAAAACGATGCTCTAAGAAAATATATTTGGTTCGAATGAAGCTCTTATTGCTGAAACTAACGCCTATTTTCAGGCTGTAAAATAAATCATTCCACAAGAAAGGCAGAGACATTTTAAAGAAGCGAAAGAAGTGTGAATTTATCACTGTAGAATGAGATAATATAGATAAATAAATGAAATTGTCGCAAAAAATGTATTTTTATTGGTTAGCCCCGAGACGTTTTGATCTATGTGCTATCAGCCATGATTAAATGCACAAATTTTATGTATAAGTTCAGAAATAAAAAAAATCGTATTTCTACTAAAAGTTATAAGCATTTTTCGAAACGTTAATTTGATATTAATATTTGACAAATCGATTTTTATCTAAGAGTTATGTAGACATAAATTTATATGAGTGGGTAGGCTATTGAAAGGGGAATCTAAAAAATATATAGGGTATTCCATTTAAACTAACAAAGTTGGTAGCCTTTTTCAGTACAACCGGAAGTGAAATAAAGTCAATTTTCCACGAGGAGGCGGCATTCAACAGTGTACTGTAGACTTTTTTCATTTTTTTTTGCGTTCAGGCACCCCGAAAACTTTTAAAGGCTGTTATTCGTGTCTCACCCTGTATAAGAAACCACGAAGGGAAGTAACGATCGTACTTGTTGGCACACAAACAACTTCGTAAAGGGGAAATCGACCACTAATGATAGGCTGTATTTTTTATCCAATTAATTTATTAATTTCCAAGCTTTCGGAGCTATTTTGCTCCTTCTTCAAATAACATTATATGACTTAAGGTCAAAAAGTAAAAAATGTTTTGTTGAGTGAAAATGCAATAAGTGTAAATAACAAAAAGGTGAAATGATAAAAAGTGAAAGTATGAAAAGTTACAATGAAGTTGATTTGAAAAAACCCATGAATGTGAAAATATAATTACATATTTAATTCTTGGCTCCAGGTAAAACACAAAGCGCGAAATCGCAAGATTCTTCCCGCACATGTACAAGGTTAAGTTCCCAGCGTACCGTAATTTACGCGGATTTTGCTATTTTTCTTAAAAATTACTGATACTAAAAAAATAAACAAAACGATTTATTTAATAAGTGATTAAATATATACAAAAAACAAATAAAGTTAAAATAAGAAGAAAAAGTATAAGTTAAAATATTCAGTTAAAAATGCATTACGACCAAAATAACGATATTGTCGACGCGTTGTTCTGAACATGACTGATTTATTATTTTTTTAAGTAAGAGGGAATGCATTGGGATAGAAAAATCTCTTCTAGAATAATTGGAGAGAAATTTTAACAAGATAAGGCAAGCGATATTTTTCAATGTGAGAAAACAGAACAAAGAATCAGGTACTGAAAATATTGAGGAATTTTTTGGTGCGGTAGAAGAGACAAGTCCAGATTCTCAAATCGATCGTGTATTAACGTTTATGTGCCCAAATTGACACTTTTGGACTCGCTCCTTAGAAATCTGGAATGTTTCCTGGACAATGGCTAATCATTTTTTGACCTTAAATGAGTCGTATGAAATGCAAGCTGAAAATCCGAGACACATTTGGTTTTCAGATTTTGATTTAGAAGTATCACACACAAATAAGTATAGTAATAATGCAAAACCTTTCGCTTGTATAAAGGGGCGCAATAAAGTAATAAAATTTAAACCGAAATTAGTACGGATTACACATATTTAAATTTTACATACAATTTTACAAACATTAACGTAAACATACAGAATAACAAGCCGAGCTAGCTCCATACAAAATCCGTCCACTAAAATCTGTCTTTTTTTGACATTTGCTTTTATTTCTCTTACTCACTGATAAAATAAGCTATACATTTTCATCGTACCCGTGCCCCAGATGGCGTTAGCATTAATCGTTGAAACAAAGATTACACATCTGTATTTATATCATTTTGTTTTTTGCCAATGTTGAAATATAAAATGTATATTGAATTAAACTTGTAAATTAAATTCACTTGGTTTTGTTTTACTTATGTATATTTTAACTTCAGCTAGTTTCGGCTTAATGCCATTATCAAGAATTCTTGATAACATAGGTAAAACAAAACCAAGTGAATTTAATTTACAAGTTTAATTCAATATTAACAATGTTTTACCAAGTGATTAATGAGAAAAAAGTGTCCGATATAAAATGTATTTTAATAAGAGGAATCACATAGTCTGTGATTGCTACCAAGTTAAGGGGAAAATTAATAAATAGCGATTTCTAAAGGAGACAAATTAATTAGAACTGCACCAAGTCAGAAAGGGTGGACTTGGATAATTTAATTTATTAATATGGGAAGACATTTTTAAAAAAATGGAAATACATACATTACAACTAAATTTTAATTGGGATGCGATGGAAAATTTATTTGGACTGATGAGATCGGGTTGTGGATGCAATGAAAATCTGACAGTATCCCAATTTATTGGTTTATTGAATTTATATATATATATATATATATATAAATGTGTTAACAAAACAGTTTTGAATATACTAATTCGGAAAAAAATATTTTCAACTTCTTAGTAAATTTGAGATCATTTCTAGATGTCAAGTTACAGAGTGAAAATCTAGTACCATAAAATCCAGCACCCACCTTTTTTTACTCAAAAAGAAGTATGAATTGAATTTTAACAAATGGTGGGATCAGAAAATGTCGAAGTACTCTCTGTGGCTTTTATTTCAGGGGAATTTAAACTCTCTAACCAATACATTCACACAAGAGAATTTTCAAATAATTCACAGAAACTGCAGTATCTTTCAGAAAATTTGGTTATTATAGAGAAACATCGAAAGGAAGTAACATTAACTGCTAAAATTGTTAATTGTTTAATTAATTAAATAGACTTTAAATTCCTGAACAAATGCTAAGATCATAACACTTATATTAAAGATTGTATTATTCTAAATGTATGCAGAATAGATAAAAAATTAATAATTAAAATTAAATTTATTAGTAAACTAATTCCGTAATTCAGTTTAAGCTATGCCATGGTACTGCAAAGGTGTAAATAGAGATAATTCAAAATATAAAGTGAAGAAGTCGGCAGAAAGAAATTAAAAAAAAACAGCATATTTAACTAATTCATTTTTATATCTAATTATCGGGAGTGCATTTGAACATTTTATAGTCGCCGTGGTTAGTAGAAATATATATATATATAAATTCTTATGCTTTATTTTAATGTCGCTTGAAAAAATCCTGAGTGATAGGTGCAAGAAAAAAAGTATTACAACAGCTGTAGCTTAACCGTTATGTTACAAATACTTAACGGTTAAGGTACACCGGTTATAGGGTTACCTTAGTTATTTCAAAGCAGTATTAAATTATGATTATTTATGAAGTAGAACCCTGCTAAATATATTTATATACATACTCAAGATTCGTCGATTTATATATATATAACACACAAATAAACGTCACACGCTAAACTTCAAAATGTGTGAAATATTTGATCGAAAATGTATACAAATGAAGAAAAAGTCGAATTTCAAGCGTGTATTACAATTCCAACAGTACTAGAGGAGGATAAGACATTTCAATGAATCCAAAGTTTCCGAATACCCCAGTTAGGATTATTCTAAAAATAATTAAACTAAAACATTTTCTTTGGAAGGTAAATCATGACTAACACTGCATGCGTTACCGTCACAAGCAATTTCCTTTTTTATTAAAAATGGATCACTTATTATAATGGAGAAATTACAGGTAAAAAATATCAAGAGATTTTATTAAGACAATTCGAAAGAAAAGTAACAGTGAAGAACACATAACATAAACTTGAAATAAATAATTAGAATAAGTGCTAGAAATGACCACTAGAAACTGCAAGACAGTAACTCAAACGATCGTGCATTTCGATATTGTCATAAACAGAAATAATTGTTTAATTGTTTTTTGAATCATCCTAGTTGAAGGAATCGATCGTTCGGCTTGCGTATAATAGGCAACTAAACACATACATCAATGCGTTTGACTTGGGTATTTTACATGTATACCTGCAAAATACGCAAGTCAAATGCATTAATGTATGTGTGTTTAGTTGCCTATAACACGCAACTGAACACACATATGCCAATAGTCAACTAAACTTACACACATTAATCGGTTCAATGCGTTTGACTCGCGTTTTTTTACAGGTATACACTTCCCCTAATGTATACTGATAAAAAATCCTCTCTGTATATTATTTAGAATGTGTGACAAAGAAACCATTATTTACTCCCGTGACGTTATCATATCTCCCTTTCCCACTTACATATTTGACATACTACATATTTTGAATTTTGAAGTTGCACGTTGTTGTCATTGTGTCAGATTATTGCGATTAGCATCATTTTATTCATTCTGTTCCTTAGTTGTTTACTGTGTTTGATTTTTTACTTCAATTCGTTTTTGCTTCGTTTTGTGTTAGTTTTATGCCTGTTATACACATATTGATATTCATTAGAATAATTTACTTCTAAAGTAAAAAATATAAATAATAATGTTTAAAATTCCAAATTATTTACTGTTTTATTATGCAAGAAGTTTCATGAATTTTACGTATAATTCTTGTAATTAATCTTCAAACGTTGAAAAAATAAACCGCCATCTGGAATTTTATTTTGACTTGATTTTTATGTTTACCTAATTAAACCAAGTAACATTTATTTGAAACTTTTGTTCGCATCTTTAATAATTATTGAGGTATTTGATTTTTTTTTTAAACACGATTTCTAGTTTTTTTAATAATTTCTAAACTGGAAAATTTCTCAACATAATCCGAACCAGCATACAAAACTGTAAAACATTGCCCATTTAACCTGATCTCTAACTTTAAGAATAAGAAAGATACCCATGCAATCCTACTCCACTTAAGACACCCAATATATATCTACCAATCTTGATACATACTACATACATATACTACATCTATGTTTTACTTTTCACCGCATCGCCTGGAACACGAAAACGCTATGTAGAATGAAAGGGATTGTTCTGCGGAAGAGAAAAAGAACTACTTTTAGCGTTAAAAAAAGTACACACGGCTGGTTGTTTATTATAGTCTGTGAAAAATAAAATGGACGTTTTTATCCGTTCTTGGCTATCAACCAGAGGTCTTTCTATTATTTTTGTTTTTATGTTTCTTTATTATTAGAAATAAAATGTTGCAATTATAAATGCTCAATTCGTATTGCGTGCAACATTTTATTCGGCAAAGTCGTTGAGTATACAATTATATTGAAAGTGATTGATATTGTAATTTTTTGACAAAATATCCATAGAATCAATTAAACTTTATAATTTTCTATCCCGTCGTGGGTATATAAATTAATTTAATCAATCGATGTAAACAATATCTTCTGTATTACTGTATTTGTTTCTTTTTAATTATTTTTCAAACGAACTAATAAATAATCCTTTCCAAAATGCATACCATTCCTTTATCTCAACGTCAATCCGCGAATTTCCTTTCGTTTCATATACCATTTCACTTACAAAAGCAACAAAAACCTCCCATTGAGAAAGAACACAACGGGCGTATCCGTAGTGAAAAGGAATAATCGGAAAATGCAACAGACACGGTTGACGGGCGGCGTAAATTGCGCCTGAAAAATGACTGTAGCAGGTGAGCGGCCTGAAACTGATGTCCCGTTTCAGCAAACAATGAATACGGATGGCTCTCTTTAACGATATATATCGTCCCCATAATTCTGCGACGGTCACGATTCGAAAAGGGGGGAGGAACAGGGAAACACGTCCGAACCAGCGACACTGGGACACGCAAAAAAATATATATATAAAGGGAATGGAACGGTGTACAGGGCAAAAAGAATGAGTGGAAGACGGGTGGCGTTTCAAAGTTGTCAAAGTCAGTCTGCAGGGAAATTGGTGTATAATAAGAAAGTTTATGTAAAAGTAAAAAAATACGTATTTATTAATTATTTTTTTCTACTCTATTTGATTGCATTTCTTTTTGAAAATTTTAATTTTGTTTGAATAACTAAAGTTTTAATTATAAAGCGTGTACCAACAAGAGCGCCAGATTTAATCTTAAAGAAAATCATATACATTTTTTTGAATTAAGCAAACATTTTTATTTCAACATAAAGAAAATAGTTTCGATTAAACGTGAAATACAACATCAGACAAATGGAAATTACGAAATCTCTGGCACAGGGTTATTTTTTTAATTATATTTTCTCATAAAGAAAGCTGTATTTCACCAATAACTCGCCGTATTTCGTATTTAAGATGTTTAACCATTTCAGGTTTATTCATATACGCCTTATCCCGAAAGAAAATAATTCCATCGGCATTATATCGCACGACCTTGGAAGTCAATGTTTATCGCCAAATCGGAACATGTTTAACAATAAAACTATTGTTTCACGTAATGTGTTGTAGGTCGCACTGTCTTTTTGAAAGAACATGTCCTCTACATCAATTATATCCAATTGAGGCTACAAAAACTCCATTAACATTTCACGTTGACTCATACCATTTAAAATTGCCGCATTTTCAAAGAAATACGGTCCAATCATTCCAAAAAGTTATTCGTAGTGGATCCATTGGTTATTCGTGTGATACGAGGATTTTCAGCATCCAAAATCCGACAGTTTAGCTTTTTTACGTATATGTCGAGTTGAAAATGTGCCTCATCTGAAAAAATCCGTATTAATTTGATGATGCTCGAATACCCAATCTGCAAATCCACGCCACGGCGCGTGATCCCTTGGATTTGATTCTTGTACTAATTGAACCTAGTACGCGTGTAAATACAGATCTTTTACAAAAAAGATCGTTCCATAGTGTTTCTATAAATATTTAATTCTTGACTATAATGCCGAATGGATGTTCCTGGATTCTAGATCACACTTTCCGTTACAGTGGCTATATTTTCGAGTGACCTATAAAGAAGGGGACGAACAATGATCTTCCGATACAAGAACGTATATTTGGTCTCACATTTTGTAATTAAACTCCTGATTGTAGTTTCATTTGGTGTATTATTACAACCGAAAACTTAACCTAATTGGGTAACTGTTTTCACAAAACGTTCACTATTTTTGTAATGTGTCTTTTTAAAAGTTGTTCGTTTGAATACTCCTCCATATTCTTAAATCGCTTAGTCTGTACGTGATAACTGCCAAAAAAATCACCGTACAACTCGTATTAACAAAATGGTGACAAATTTAAGTTTGTCGCACTTGTTGGGACACCCTTTATAACAAAAAAAGTACAGGAAAATATCACAACAAGAAAAAATCAGTAAAAATTTGAAAATGCTATGTCAAACTTGAAATAATTTTTTATCTTTTATATAACCTTTTTTCACTCAAAGGGAAACACGTTCTAATGTGTGTGTTCAAACTCGTCAAGAGTTATTATGAGTAGGATTGGGTTTGTTCACCCGACAGCACTAAAAAGACCCCTTATGTATTACTCGTAAATTTACTCGAGATCACCTTTGGTATTGCTTCCTGTCAAATTAACTTTGAATGTCAAATTATGTTTTATTGAATTTTGTTAATTTTTTGATAATTAATCGTTTCAACATTTTTAAATTTAAATTTAGCCAAGGACCTTAATTTATTCTTTCATCGGATTCTTTGGTCATTATAATTTTTTTGATTTCATTCCAGCTTTTTTATATTTTCGAGCACGAGGTTTAAAAGTTCGCGACTATCGTTGAAATTTACAATTTTGTTACGCATCATGTGACCATTTTTTGTAGAGTATGAAGGTGTGTTTCGGTGTATCTTCAAAATCACAATAATTACATATATTTGAATTTCATTTTTAATTTTTAAAAGATAATTATACACATCATTTTAATTTGGCAATGTGTACAATCGTTTTTTTATTTCGAATTTCTTCAATTTTTTTCCTTAAGCAGAAACAATATTTAAATCTTCTAATTCCACATTCGAATAATGAATTACTGCAATATTTTCTCCGATGCTCCGATTAACAGCCTCGTTATTTCTTTCAAATTCAGTTCAATATTCCACAAATTCATTTCTTCCACCTAATATTGCTTTAGAAATAGATAGCTTATACATTTTCGCAGCCGCATTTTTGTTTTCAAAATTCCTTCTGACGAGATTCACTTTTTTCTAAATTGATTACGAAATTAGAAAAACTTCCTTCACGTGCCTCGAAGTTTTCCCTCATTTCAAGCCTATTTTTTTTTTCTTCTTTTCTTTTTGAACCACTTCTTGATTAATTTTCACTACTTCTTATACATTCGTGGACAAACTACTCTCATTAATTGTGGTTTCCTTTAAAATCCGCACATGTTTAACGATTTATCATTACCTTTTTCGAAATTAAATTCGTTTTGTAATAGTTTGCTTCATCTTCAAAATTAAAGGTTCTTCATTGATGAACGTGTAATTTTGAAGATTTTTCAGTTCCTTCTTTTCGAGGCTGGTTAACTGCTGAAGATTGCGCAATATTTTCTTTTAAAGGTTGATTAATGGCTACAAATTCTTCAGTTTCTTCTTTTAATGTTTAATTAATTACTAAAAATTGTTAAACTTTTTCTTTTAAGGGTCGATTAAATGCTAAAGTGTAACGTGACTTGTGGATTCAACAATTTATCTTTGGTGATAGAATGCACTTATTTCTTTTAATTCAGTATGTCATTTTACAGCTTCATTAATTAGTACAGATTGTTCAACTTTTTCTTCTAAAGATCGATTAAATGCCAAAGATAGCACAACCTTTTCTTTTAAAAGTTCAGTAATTGCTATAAATTTTCCATTTTCTTCATTTAAAGTTTCATTAATTGATTAGTCTTCAAAAGCTTGATTATTTGCGAATAAACTTCTTCTTTTAAGGGTTGATTATTTGCTAAAGTTTCCTAATATCAAAGATTGTCCAATTTCTAAATTTGTAGATTGTTTTACTCTCACATTCTAGGATTGTTCAAAATTATTCTAAATTCGAAGATAGTTGTTCATTTCCTGAATTACAAGATGGGATCCTTCTCTAATTTCTAAATATGTTCAACTTATAAATTTAAATCGAAGAATATTCAATTTCCGAAAATTGGTCTTCTTCGGAATTCGAAGTATGCTCATTTTCTAATTTCACAAACATTTGATTATTTAAAATGGAGGAATGTTTAATTTTCAAATTACAAGATTGATCATTCTCTGAATTCGAAGTACACTCATTTACTAAAATTACAAACTTTTCATTATTTAATTTCTAGTAATTAAAATTGCCGACTTCTCTTTCGTTTCCATTAAATTGAATGAAAAAAAAAAAATATATAATAATACACGCGAACAGTGAACTAGATTTGTTGACTTGTGTTTATATTATGTGTTTTTTTTTTGTGTGTGTTTGTTTATATTGTAATAAATTTCGGTAAGTAAGCAAGCAGTTCTTACAATCTCCGTAATATCTCTGTGGCAGCAATTCTCGAGTCAAAAAATAGGCCAAGAGCGGGACGCTACAATCCCTACTGGTTGCCACTCTATACTATTATTTACTCAATGTTATTATTCAAAAAGTGTAATTTTTATTTATATATCAACTATAAATGTTATAGTACATTATACGAAATATTAAAAAAATACTAACGAACGATTGAGTGATTAAAACATATTTTCCAGTTTTAATTGAAATCTGGAATTTATTTAACATTTTTATGATATTGTATTTCATAGATTAAATTATTTGGTATATTTTAAAACAAAGAAAAAATAATTTTCATGAATTAGTAATACACAGTTCAACTGAAACAAGTTACATGAAAATAAGTTATTGTAGAAACACACATACACAGTGTTTTTTTTTAAAGTATGGAGTGGTCTCAGGTGATCTCAAAACGTATACCTGGTGCTGCCGACCGCTAGCAATTTACATGTAAAATCACACTTTTGCGGCTTCCTGCTCCCCTTATTATTTTATGCGAAAAGCATAAGAGATTAAAATTATTCAAAATTTAAAATGCTATATGACAGCTCGGTATTTATTTTCAAAATAGTACTAATAGTAGAAGAAAACGAAGATATAAATTAGTAATAATTTAAAAAAATAACAATAGCAATGATTTTAAAGTTTTGATATATCAGTTTTGTGTATCCGTTGAAATTAGCGATTGAAAAATGTTACTATTACAAAAAGTCTTTATATTGTTTACAATAACTTTTATGTAATGCACAATCTAAGACTCGAATATTATCCCGAAACATAAACTACGGATTAAACTCCCTCGCGCAAACAAATAAACACTGATATTATTCATGATTTAATCCACTTAGCAACAACACGCACTCGCACGCGCGCCCCCTTACTCAACACAATGTAAAACAGACGAAAAGAGAGATCATCCCAATTAGCCACTTTCCGCCTTATTAATCCCATCCAGCCAATTAATTTTTTTTTGGCACATGAGCGCGAAGTATACGTCGTGTTTTGTGTACACGGCCATTTTTCTCCCCATTATCCCCGATGTAGGTCGAGTAATTTCAGGAGATTAAGTTCATTATAACCTGGTCTGAAGCGGGCGGCTCGAAAAAAAAAAAATGAGCAGGAGTAGAGGAGAAACGGGGGATAATACCGATGATAAGGCTTTTACGGAATCTCATCGACTAAATGGGAATGGAGAGAGGACGAAGTCGGGGAGTGGGAGCGAGAGGGAAAGTGGGGATTTTAAAGTCAATGCGATAAAAAAAATGTATGTGAAAGATAAAATGTGGATGATGGTATTAATGGTATTGGAAATGGAATATATAAAAAAATAAGTAGAGCTGAAGAATTTTTTTACGTTTAATATTCCAACAGTATTAAAGTAATATAATTAATTATATAAATACACATTCCGGTGGGCAACAAATATTTGTTAATTCTAATATCCTCATTAGTTCTATTTCTAGCTAATATCGTCAGAAATATAAAGAATGGATTCCATCGTTATGTTCTACAATGTACCAGAACCAAAAAGAAGACACAGGATCTAAATACTTCGAAGCATAACTTTATAAGAAATGGTATCGTCAAATCTAGCATAAATAGTGCAAACTCTACTCTTGATCAAAGAGACGTATGACCCAGGACAATTAAATTACATTTACAGTCTTCCTCCTTCGATTGTGAATGCATTTTTTTATTATTATTATTTTATTTTATTTGTGGGGCTGTAGTGGTACTTGGAACTAAAGATAATTTGTGCCTCCCCTTACGCAAAATAATTTAATTTGTTACCTCACAGGATATACCTATCCTTTTGAAGTGCCCTAAAAGGTTTTTTTAATCTTGAAATATTTTAGTTCAAGAAAAGGGAAGTAGTTCTCCAAGAACCTTTGTCTTACACGAGGTAGACTCGCATTTTTTTAGAAGATAGATAACTGTTTCCATTTCCGCGAAACAGAATCTACATGTTTCATCAGCGACTATTCCCATGTTTTTTTTAGGTGGCCCTTAACTGGGATATGTCTTGTTAGAATTTTACTAACAGGAATTCTAACAAGACATATCCCAGTTACGGGCTTTAAAGTATTTCCAGAGATCCCTATTAGTACTGGAATATGACCAACCTCTTAGATCCTCTATACTCCTACCATTAGCGTTCTTTCTCTCTAGCCTCAATGTCCTTTATTTTTGCATTTATGAATTGTTTGGCAAGAAGACAAATGCGTTCAAGGGCCTATTGGAACTAGCTCAGCCCCTTTTTCGCAACTGCCATTTCATTGTCCTCTCTCTCTCATGCCTGGCACCCATATAAGGCTTATTCTGTTCTCTTTTACCAGTTGCATCAGGGAGTTATGACACTCCAGAACTAGGCCCGAGTTCTTTGCCGGATTTTGAAGAGCCATAAGTGAAGCCTTGCTATCACTAACTATATTGGTATTTGCCTTCTTTATGTCCCTTCCTCAGGACATGTCTGGAACATAGTAAAATTTCCATGATTTCTGCTTGGAAGATGGAACAGCCAAATCCCAGAGACATGTGGATCTCAGTCCTTGGTCCACTGACTTCCGAACCCGCCATTTTATTCCTTTGGGACCTATCTGTATACCATACCAGATATCCCCTTACCAGTGTGGGGACATTGCTAGGGACCAGTCATCCCTTTCAGGCTTCATGATGTCGTGCAAATTTTCTTCAAAGGTGCAAAAGACATCTAGATTATCCCAGGAAAGCCCCATTAAATGAGGAGCTTGATTTAGAATGCTTAAGTGACGTATCTGTTTTTCTTTTCTGAAATTGGTTCTTTTGTGTTTTCTTAGGGTTTCTTCGAGAACGACTCTTTGCAGGTTAAATGCAATTTAATTCTAGGATAAAGCTATTTTGCGGAGAAAAGGTGACAAACAGTCTTCTTTGAAATATCTTTCACAATTTTTCCAACGCTCTTTATTTTTACTTTTTTGTAAAATTCAATACACACCAATTTTAGATAAAATAAATGTCATTTTTATAATACTCCCATCTGAGACTCTACCATTAAATGGAATATTTCAAGAAGTTGATATCATGGTTAATTTCGTACGACAAAGATATATAACATCTAATATAGTAAATACTTCAAGAAGGTTTTTCACTGATTCTGTATCTTCTGAAAGTATCTTCTGAAAGTACAATTATTAAAAAATGTATTCGAAGATTGTCTGTAATTCTAGAAGTTACAAATGCAATTCACCCATTCATATTTGAAACGTACACTAAGCAAACTGTATAACATACTACTTATTATTATAGATGGTGCTGTATAACTTCAACTGTGCACAAAACATTAATACATAGAGTCGAAATTATTGCAGCTGCATTCCTCCCCTACTCGGAAAAAAACTATCCGGAATCACGTATTTGTACCATATATTCTACAGAATTTTTAGAAGATATTACATGATTAAATATTGTATTACAGAACTAAATTTGCTGAAATAGCGGCCTTTACAATCCTAATAAAGATCAGAGACCCTCTGAATTCCTTACATAATCGTACAAATCTACTTCTTTATGAAATAATCATTTTTTTTATTGAACACACTCTCTTTTTTTAACCCATAAATTCGCCTTAAATCCCGAAAACTTTTACCTGATTAATTCTCTATGTATCCCACTTAATAAAAATATAGAGTCTAAACGTAAATTTCCCACAATAACTCTTCATGAATTCATTGCATCGTTTCGCCACCGTAATGACAGTTAAATAACGGAAAATACCCGACAAGGACTTTTCATGCAGACAGTTGTTAATCATCATATTATTAATTACTCTGTTGAGTAAATTAATTATTTTCAAAATATTTTTATTTAAATATAAACATTTATTTAAAACAAATAAAATAGTGTTTTTTTTTTTAATCTGGACTCGCTGTTAGAGTTTTCAAAAGAAATACGCTCATAGTTTAGAATAATGAAACTTTATCATTTCAACAATTGAAACATAATTTAATTACAAACTAACTAACAATCTCTCGCTGTGTACAAACAGCCGGACAAATTATCGCGTTACAGAAACGCGGTTAGTTAAATAATCCCGGACGCTGGAAGGGGATTATTCCCCCGTGCAAGATTTATCCGAAAGTTAAAGTCGGTCTGAAAAAGCTCCGCTCATTAATTAAGTGGCACTTTTTCAGCGCACAAAGGGGAAGGATTTTAACTACAAATTGTCCTCGTTAGCTTCGGCTTAGTTAAAAGGGAAGGGGATGGGAGGAAAGAATGGCGCCTCGTTTTCCATTCAGCGCAATTCGAGATTTCTTTTTCAAACAGACGTCGAAACGACAAAACAAAAAAAGGCGAGGTACATAAATAGGAAGACATCGTGTATCAGTGATGTTTTTTTCTTGTTGTTGTGTGAGTGTACTACTGTTTGATATTCTTTACGGCGCCTTTTCAAGCGGGCTGTTCGGTAAACCGGATAATGAGGGTTCTAATAAGAATAATGATGAAGTATTATTTTTTTTTAATTTAATACTTTATCATATAAACTATACAATCACGATTCTTACTTCGATCAATATTTCGCCACGGATTAAGTAAGGAATTTATTCGGAATGTGTTAATTCTAATTATATTAATATATACATATATATATATATATATATATATATATATATATATGTATATATATTATATATATATATTTATATATATATTTCAATAGAAAGAAGTATTTATTCAGTTATTTAAATAAACAGAATTTGAAAATAATTAATATTTTCTTTTTATTTAATTTATATATTTTTTATTAAAAACGGTAATGTTACCAATTTTTTAAAATTTATTTATTCACATTAAATTAGGCGCCTTCCATTTATTATGATAGTTTCGTTTGATCAGTTAACTGTTTTGTGTTTTTAACGTAACTAAGAGAAATAATTCATCTAGTTTAATTTGTATTAAATACACATTTTACAATAATGAAATTTCACACAAAACTAATGAAATTACATATAAATAGAAAACAGTATTCATTCACTTGGTCACAGTTATTTAAATATATTAAATAAAAATGATTTGAAAATAATTAATAAATTATTTTCACATTTATCTCTGTGACTATAGACTTACCTACGTAAGTACGTTAAACAAATGCACATTAAAACAACTACTTCCCGGGCAAATACCCACGCCGGACATTGAATTACATAATGTACACCTGCTGCTGCATATCAAATATTGAATAATGCAACAAAATTTTTTGATCCGAGAAAAATTTTATGTAAAAACAACAAAAGGAACGTTACATAATATAAGGCCATCTGCAGACACGTGTTTCGGGATCTATCCCTCGTCAGTACAGCTATGCCTTACATATCACCTTTTGTGAATTTGCGATAACAACAATACACGAGCGCACGTCCTCCTTCGCCGGTCATTACTATCTCAGCGCGCGGCAGGTGAGGGTCGCTCTTTTTAATTAATTTGATTCAATTCTTTTCGTTTAATTTTATTCGGTTTTGATTTAAATTGAATTAATTTGGTTTAATTTAATTTAAATTGATTTAGTTTAATTTGATTTAATATAACTGATTTAATTGTGCTGATTGTATTTGAATTAATTTAATTGATTTATTTTAACATCTTTAAATTATGTAAGGCATAGCTGTACTGACGAGGGATAGATCCCGAAACACGTGTCTGCAGATGGCCTTATATTATGTAACGTTCCTTTTGTTGTTTTTACATAAAATTTTTCTCGGATCAAAAAAAAATTTTGTTGCATTATTCAATATTTGATATGCAGCAGCAGGTGTACATTATGTAATTCAATGTCCGGCGTGGGTATTTGCCCGGGAAGTAGTTGTTTTAATGTGCATTTGTTTAACGTACTTACGTAGGTAAGTCTATAGTCACAGAGATAAATGTGAAAATAATTTATTAATTATTTTCAAATCATTTTTATTTAATATAATGAAATTACATTACACTAAAAGAGAAAAATAAATGAACGCGAATTTCGCTCTTAATGAAAGTCGATAGGGAAAAGGGTATTCGGTCCAATTTGAAAACGATCGGTTTCCGCTAATTGGCCGCCGTTGCAGGGAGACAGAGAGGGCGAAAAATCAAATCGGCAACCCCGTTAACTTCAAACGGTGCATCGGACGGACTTCAATTTAAATACGGAAGGGACGTTGCTTCGGGAACGGACCCAATTAATTCAATGTCCCGATCCGTACGAAAAAGCATTCCGTTATTGGAAGTAGATAAAAAAAGGATAATTAAATAATAGTAAATATATGGGCAATTATTTAAATAAATGCGAACTCTTTTCCATAAGTGATATATTATTGATATAAATGTACACCTTATACTTTTATAATTTCAACTATCAATTAGTCTATAATCTTCTAAAATGTTTGTAAATGTAATTATTGTCACATTTTTAAATTATTTTTGTTTACTTCGGTCATATTTTAATACTTACAACATTCACGTCTCTGATCTTTATTAGTATTGTAAAGGCCGTTATTTCAGCAAATTTAGTTCTGTAATACAATATTTAATCATGTAATATCTTCCTTAACTTGACTTATGTAATAAAACCTTTGGTTATCGGCATCAATTAAGTATTATTATTATTATTATTTTTCTAACAATTAAATTCCGAGAAAATCGAAAAACGAAATTAGTCTTTAAAATTCACAAAAATACTAAGAAGCAACGATTTATTTAACTTGTTAGTTCTTGAGACTTCTACTTTGTTATATATTGTTATTTAATTAATTTATTTTTAATTTTATAGTAGTGCTACCTGCAAAGAATGAGGAGTGAAAAAAATGATAATGAAATGGATAATTTCCGGGTTTAAAATCCAAAAGACGAGGAATGTCACCGAAATACCAAACTGCAAAAAGGGCTCAGAAAAGTAATATGAAAACAATTAACAAAATACTACAGGAAATGTTAGAACTTATTACAGCACAAGATCAGACAATTCAAAAAACTCTCACAGAAGCCTCAACACAAAATGCCCCCATATACACACAACCGTCATATACACTACCACAATCGGCAGCAATAAAAATAATACACATTCTCAAGCAACAATTGCATCATATTACACACCGATAGATGGCACAGCAAGGAACGTAAAGCGCATAAGGTCCGAATAGTGTATAAAAGAACAAAATAAATTCAGGATCGATAGTCTCACCACGAATTCACCTGACAGGGTCACCACTCGGAATCCTCACCAGCCCCTCGAAGGGTACTTCATCGCAGCTTCCACTGATACCGAGGAAGAAAAGCAGTTTCAAGAAGATCAAGAAGAAGATGTAGACTTAAATTCGTACCAGCGCAGCACCAGAAAAGGACAGACGAGAAATTGCAAGTACATCACTCCCAATCACACATTTAATTTCACTACTGTCAATGACATCACAAAGCTACAAATAATGCAAACATGGATCGGTAATAGACACCATCCTAACGCCTTAATAATTAAGACGCACTATGAATTTTTGTTAAAGAGCAACAATTATAAGCTCACCATAGATAGCTGTTTGAAGAAGCTACAGGAGATGCATGCCATTCGTGAGTTTCGAGAAAATCGGCAATCGAACACACGTTGGGTCGCTAAGGAACGTGGGAGCGCCGCAACCTTGTGCCGTCATATTGCTTAGTAATAAAAGGTGCTGAAACTTAGATTAACGATAAAACATTAAGCGGGCGCTTAAATGAATTAAGCTTCGGACTAGATATTGTCGCAGAATTATAGTTAAAAACGCTGATCAATGTACGCTCAAGATTCGTGTCATCACAGGGTCACTTGATACTTTAAAAAAATGCTCCATGACAATTTTCACTGTTTGCATAAAATTTATACAGTAGAAGAAAGTAAGTCACCGACGCCTATCCCTATCCCCTGCAGTCGATGTAACAAATTCGACCATATTACACAAAATTGTAAATCGCATGTGCAAAATGTGGAAGTCATCACCTATCTATTACATGTAATACCACTTTGCCTCCTAAATGTAAAGCCTGGACGGATTACGGAGCATGCTCGATGAAGTGCCCCACCACGGCCCATTGAAGGAGTTCCGAACGTTAAGATCATCAGCAAATACCAAGAAATCAGTTGACATAGACAAAGAAGACAGTAAATTCACAAAATCACTCACATATGACAATTCACAAATTTATCATTGACATATACGCGACAAAAATTAACGAACCGATAGCCAATAGAGACGAACTTATAAAAAAAACTAAATGAACGAGTCATCGATTTATTCAGTGTCGACACGTATGTAAACTTTCTTGGTAATCGAATTTTTATTGTTATGTTAATTTCGAAATCCTCCGATGTCACCCCCCCAGTATTACACACTGGCTATTCGCAAATCACCAGAACTAGATAGTATAACTTTTATGTATACTAATATCGAGCGTATAACAAAAATCGACGACGAAGTTGGCGTTGGAAGTCTCGAGTTATGTCTGTACTAAGATCACACGCGTGAAAAGCTGGTTGCGTTTAACATGATAACCAGTAATTTACGCGTGTGCGTGTGATTTTAGTTGAGATATGACTTTAGATTTCCAATGCCAACTTCGTTGTCGGTTTTTGTTATACGATTGATATTAATTCCTTAAGAACTCCCATTTAGCTTCCCATTTTCTCCGCAACAACTGTGTATACGTTAACTTATTTGTTAAACCAAATCCAATGTTGCAATTCCCCTTAAAGAGTCCCCTGTTATACAAATTCCTTTCTCAAATCCTTTTCAATCCAAAAACAATGAGGCGGCTCTATAATTGCAGTGAAACCAGAAATAAAATTAGGAAAAGCCAACACTCCAAGGATAAACCATCCAATGTATGAACGTATCCACCAAACGCCAAACAGCAGAGCTATTGTGCTCTCAAGCATGGATGTCTGAATGGGCAGATACCCAAGTCGGATTTGCAGGCCGGGGGTGCCATGACCCCGTGTCCCTATCTAGGATAGGGCTAACTGCATGTGCCGGAGTCGACTCAACCCTAGTGGTTGTCACCATTAAATTAGGAGTCAAGGGTGGGCCGTAAAAAAACCGAAGGTGTCTATCACCCTCCCGGTCCACACGTGAGTTGGCCTCTGACGGACAGCTCCTTTCGTCGATATGATATCGATGCTGCACTTGTGCGCTGCTTCACATGGTCAACACCGAAAAGTATATGGCCGGAGAGGGGCATGGCGTAGCAATAGGTCATATCTACTATTAAGCTTCCTTTTTGAATCTTCCAATCTAATAGTTTACGTTCACCATTCCTCAGCTATCGAGGATACCATTTTCAACAAAGTCTCCCATCATAATCGGTGAAAAAATAGGCATATTTCTTCTTTTTTGTCAAATTCAATGTTAGCATCCACACATATCCAACTTTTATTATATAAGAGAATCCAATCATACATCCCAAATCTGATCCTTGTCACTAGCAATATAAAAAAATTGATACACAATCTCTAGTTAATACCTGTTATAGGATCCGATCACTTATCCATAATTTTCTCTCTGGCCTTAAAACCATTCCTTTACCGAAAATAACATATGGATATAAGGACTATGACTTTAAAACAGCGACAGAAGATTTTACAACTTACATTGAACGCTATTAAGATATTTCCCCCAATCTATATCCTCATTTTCTGAAACTTTCGCAGACTCAAATAAACATAACACCCCACAATCTGAAGAAAACCTTACAAATATTCCCTTGCAAAATGTATCCTTCGACTGATGAAATATAAGCGACGATTATAAAGGGATATTAGACTGTTAGAAGAAACGAACTTAAAACAATTAACAGACTCAATAAAGAAATACGAAGACTTATTTAAAAATACAAAACTGATGTATGGGTTAAACCCTGCCATGAATCGAATGGCAGTTAGGAAAAATAGTTTTGAGACACAGTAAAAAACTCAACAAATATAACGAGACTGACTTAATAAAGACTTATACACAGACTACATACTTAATAGATATTAAAAAAAAAACATGAAATATTAACAAGTTACCATAAAACTATACATGATTACGAGCGAAGCGAGCTTTGTTAAAACTGCTGACTGTCGGGATTACGATCGACTATTGATGTTAAACCTGAGCAGACAAAGAATTTATTTCTTTGAAAACCTTTTAGTCGTCCATCTATAAGAGATATTTGCTGGTTTTAATGTTAATCTCTCTGTCACTAATAAACAGAAGAAATAACAGAGTCCCACAATGTGAATTCTGTGGCACCCCCGATGTCACTTTAATTACATTTGAATTATTCTCCATATATAACATATGCAGAACCCGATGACGTTAGAGACGATTACAATCGACCAGTTAATAGCGGAGAAGTTTGCGGACTACGACAAACAACAAATTATTCGACATTAACGTCATGCCTCTTCCCTCTTTCTTCACAGGGGGTAGAGGCTGTTCCTTGAGGCACGATTATCGATTTGCACTTTTCGGATTACCAAAATATCGGTTACATCGTTTGACGAGAAACGATGTAGTATAGATTATCCTTTCTCGCGAAACATTCGGTAAATATGCGTTTAGGATAAACTCATTTTAATTATTTTCTAAAAATATAATTGAAAATTGTATTTCTGTGACCGGTAATAAAATTATTTAAATAAAAATTGTTGTCCTTTCTACTACTTTTAATTAAACTAAATATATTTCGAAAACTATGTTTCAGTAGTGAAGTTTAAAAAAATAATAGGTTGTTATAGAATTTACAATGGAATAGTGAAAATATTAAAATGTTTAAAAATCATGTCGTCTATAAACTAAAATAAATACAATTATAAATAACGGTAACAAATTATTGGGTATTGCCCAAAATAGCTAAGAAATTAAATATGCCACTTTTGGATACAAAACTAGCAATGGCAGTTGCTCTTTGCAAAGCTGGAAAATCAGCCAGAACAAAGTGGGAAGGCCGTCCCATGACACTCTTCAGGCAGATTTATGACAGTAATATAAAAAAAGACCAACAAAATAAATCCCCCAAGAAGATATTCGGAAGAATAGTCATTTTCTCTATTAACAGGAGACAGATTGACAAAAATACAATTATCCGAGCTGCGTAGGAAAAACTGTCACAAAATATCAAATTCCTTTCTGTCTTAATGAAGATAGAAACTATTATCTACGGTTTCATTCTGAGTAAATTGTATTTCTGAAAAATATTTCATAAGTTGAATTATCATTTTGTAGTTGCACGATGTTTCGTATGTGGTACAAACCGATTTATTTGTATTAGTTAAGTCACTTTGACAGATGGTTTGTTTTAAATATTTTTATATAAAATTATAATTCAAGTTTTTATGTAACTATAATAATTTTAAAAATGAAAATTCGTGCGGTAAAGAATTAATTAAAATAAGTTAAATAATTCTTTTTGGCTGAAAGACCGATTGTCGATAGCTATTTTGAAAATAATAACATAGATTGTATAGTATTTTAACATGTACAAATACCTCAATAAAGATATGTGTATAATTCTTTTTTATTTATTTATCGTAATTTAAATAACTGTGACCAAATGAATACATTTTTTTTTATTAAAATATTCTACATTATAACTTCACTTCTTTCTATCACTTATTTTTTATATTTCCTCTTTTTGTGTTATCATTTTTGCATTTCCCGAGGAAACGAGCGTGTAATTTGAGGAAAGTCCGTCACCCTATGTTTATATGTTTTTTCCCTCGTTCCGTACGATCGCGCCGAAATGGCGTTTCTTTGATTGTATGCATAAATCATCCCCGGGCCGATACAATGAAATATTCAGGGGTGCGGCACGTGGCTCGTGTGGATATCGACCCCGAATTGACGGTGATGGGGATGGATACGAAGAGATGGCACGTGCTGCAAATGTTTTTTTTATATATATATATTTTTCTTTTTCGTTCGGTTATATTTCATGATATTTCATATTTCGGTAAGTAAAAAATATCGCTTTTCCGAAGCTTCACATTCCGATGATGATTTCGATAGTTGTTTTTATATCGAAATAATATGAAACATATATTTTTTTTGGCTTCCCATTTATATATCGATATTATTTTTCATATTTTGTTTTAAATAAAAATGATTTGAAAATAATTCATAAATTATTTCCACATTTATCTCTTTGATATTTTGACTTACGTAACGTAAGTACTTTAAACAAATGCACATTAAATCAACTACTTCCCGGGCAAATACTCCGTCGGACATTGAACTACATAATGTACACCTGCTTTTGCATATCAATAAAATATTGCATCATGCAACATTTATTTATATAAATAGAAATATATATTAGTATTAGGCGAAGAATGACATTTGTTCTGTTTCATGATGTTTTTGTTTTCAGTTGTCTGACCCGTGTTTCGGTATTCGCCGACCATTATCAAAGTTTAAACTGAAAAACATTATGGAACAAAATAAGTGTCACTCTTTACCTAATACAAACATATGTGTTCAATCAATTGCAACATTATTTTGTGAAATCGAAATATGAAAACGAGCGACCATTGATGATTACTACAATCACCAATAGTTGTGAAATTATATATTTTAAAACAATTTACTTTTTTTCTGATCTGATAATATATAAATGGAAGACAATATTATGCTAAATAACCGTACTTAGCAATTATTACATTTAATCGATGATTGGTTTTCAGTTACGTGAAGAGTATGACCAAAATAATTAACACTGTTGTATTCTTTCTTCACACTTTATTATAATTATTATTTTTTGATTAGTTAATTATTTTAATTTCTTCTGGATAGCGATGGACTTCTTCTTCATTTTAAAACTTACTACTTTGTATATTTTCTGCAAAGATTAATCCCATATTTCCGTTGTTGTGTTATTCGTCAGTTTTAGTATTTTCCCACTTGACCTAATATACGCAAATAACATTCAAACAACATGAAATGTTTATACGACAACATTAAACATGAAGCATTTTTGTGCCCATTCTGCTCAGTGGATTTAGTCTGAAACCTATGCTACCTAACCATGTAATAAATGCCATTTTCCTGAGTTGGCAATACTAAAGTCAAGTTGAGATGATTACTTGAATTATTCCATATCTGGCTGTAATATGTTAGTGGAATGAAGGTTATGCTTTTATAGTTATTTTTTAATATGAACAAATTTATGGTTTGTTAAGGATTTTTATAACAGAATTTTTAGGACGTTGGTAATCGATTGTTAACTTGATATGAAAATCATAACTTATCAAATTAATTTGAACACTTCAGAGAAGTGTAAACATTAAAATATAGCAAATCATGAAGATTTTTGTAAGAACACACGTATTTATTATTTTATCAGTGACAAACAAAATTCTGTTAATTTAATTATTATCTTACTGTAACATTTCCTAATATATAACCAACAAATTATAAGCTTGGTTTACAAGATAATACGAGAACAATCTTGGCCTAACCTAAAACACAAAACTTAATTTGCAACACTAAATTATTGACATGTCAATGTTGCAATGACATGTTGGAAACCAACTCCAGATAAATGAAATTGATCCCACAGTGTTTTTATTGTGTAACAAGATACAGAATAAATATTTTACATTCGAAATGAATCAGGTAAATTGTTATGAAGTTATTGTCGGATGTAAATGTGAAAGACTGCGAGTGGAAAGGCATTTGATTCAAAATCCACAAGATAATCTTAACTTCGTGAAGAATGGTTATCTAAATTCTCTATTTAAATAATTGCTATCGACTGAATAAAATATTTTCTATAACCATTAGCATAATCTTGGTTTTGTAAAGACAGATTCTCAGTATAATGTTTTTATATTCCATAGTGATGTTAGCCGACTTTTTATGGTTAATATGCTACTACATCTTTTTGGTTGGTTTAAAGAAGTATTACTATTTATGAACTATGAAATTATAAATGAGCTGCTCAGTATATTCAACCAAAAACAATTTAAGCTAAGTTTGGCTTACCAAGATGATAAATTGAATTATTAAATGAATTTAAAATTATATATCCTACTGACATTTAATAATGCCACAAGATTTTAGGCAAAAGATGGCGCTTGCGTCGTCTTCCATTTATAAATCTACTAACAGTTTATAACCCTTAATTTATTCATTAATATCATAAAACTGATAATCAATAATGATCATTTGAAATAGTAGGTCTACTAACAGGACACTGTAGACTTAACAAAAATATAATGGGACTACAAGCAGAAGTTGAATATAAATTGTGTTAGAATTATTCACATTCTGAGTCACTGTATGACCTTTGAGAAATTAGTATTCTTAAGCTGGGCTAGACCAAACCATGAACAGAAAGCTACATCCAACACTTATTGCGAGGAATTGTAGCATTAATCAAAGAGGCTAAATTAGAACTTGCCATCTGAGATAGTCGGGATCTGAAATAGATATTGTCTTGGTGGTAATATATAAGATATATAAGTTACTAAATCGCCCAAGAGTTTAGTTTGGTTAGTATGCATATGCACACACCATACAAGAAAACTGATCTACCAATCGAAAATTATGCTTTCCGCATACTACGGGTCGACGTCTTATCTTACGTTAATTAGCATACTTTTACCAATTCACATCAGTAATTAAGCTGATTATTTGCTTTTTAAAAAACAGTGCGCAAAAGTTCCTTGGTCCTGTTGAAACTGAATACCATCTCTTGTTTTTGCAATTTCATCCACAAACTGTGTTGATGAAAGTTTTTACGTAAATTTCTTACCGTTTGGGTAAAGGACCCACCATCTTTAAAATATCTCTAGAGGCGAGAAAAGTGTTAGTGTCATCTAATTAAGTTAATTCAAGTAAAGTTATCATCAATAAAAGCGTCTGTAGAAATAAAATCAAATATTTAAAATATCACCAAGAAATTAAATGAAAAAAAAAAAATGAAAATATTTAATTGATAATGTTCAAATAATTAATTATTTAATTTTTATTATAATAAATCATTTGATTGTAATAAATTTCATAAATTAAATATAAGTGATTTGAAAATAATTAATAAAATATTTCCACATTTAGCTTTGTAATATTTTGACTTACGTTACGTAAGTTCTTAAAACAAATGTACATTAAAACAACTATTTCCGGGCAAATATCCCGCCTAGTACACACTTGCTGCTGAATATCAATAAGTTATTGCATGATGCAACAAATTTTTGATGTGAGAAAAAAATATAAACAACTAAAAGAACGTTACCCAAATTAAGGCTATCTGCAGACTCGTATTTCGGGATCCATGCCTCGTCAATACAGCTCTGCCTAACACAATTTAATGATGTTAAATTGAATTTTGATTCTTTTCAAATTTCTTGATATTTACTTTAGTTTTTAAATAACTGGGACCAGGTAAATGAAATACCCTTTTCTGTTAAAACTGAGAAGTATTTCAAATACCGTTTTAAAATATTTTTAGGTTATGTGATTGGGCCTTTTATGAGTAGAATAATAGTTAAACGCAAAAGAAACAAGAAGACTTTATAATCCGTCAGAAATGTTTACGAGAAAATGATTTTATTATTTTCATTTTCAATTAAAAATTTCTGATAAACAGGATATAGGCGTATTCAGTTATCCCACGCATATTTCTCACTCACTTGTATAAATAACAAAACTTTTAAATCCACCAACTCTCACCGCCTCCACTCGAACAACTTCGAGTCCCACTTTCGTCCCTTGTTAGGTGCGCGCAAAAAGGGCCTCGCCCGCCCCCACCCATCTCCCTTTCTAGGAAACTTGCGGTTGATTCGGGTCCGTCCCGAGGCCCTTATCCCGCTGTCCCCGCCAGTCTCACACCTAGAAAATACCGTTTGATTTATGCGGCGAGTCCCCGCAATTAACTCGCCGCTTCCTGTTCCTCCGCCGAAGAGCCCGCCACCGATAAATTCTTATCCGAATCTTATACGCCGGCCGTAAATCCAAGCGCGCCGGATGTGTAATAAAGCCGAAACCGGGGCGAATACGCTTAATTAAAAATGTCGATAAATAAGACTCGGGATGCTCAAAGGGACGGGATTGGATGGAGGAGGTGGCTTTAATGAGTTTACAGATTGTTTTGTAATAAAATTGATATTATCTCGGAGTTTATAAGGGCGGACTTAATTAATTCTAAGTTTATAGGGAATAAGGGATTACCTTTATAGCTATAACTTTCGGGATTAACGTAAGCGGAATGTAATATATTCAAACTGAAAATAGTTCAGACCTCTTCTTAATTTGAATATATTATATACGGGCTAAGATGTAGTTATGGTGTTGAAATTTGTTCTTGCGGACAATAAAAAAATATTAAAAATAAACTACAGGTAATCACAGAGATGGTAAAAATGTTTGAGGTACACATCTATGAACTTTATAAATGAAGTAAAAAATACAGAATAAAATTCACTCCCAAAAAATCACAAGTGAAGTATCGAGCGTATAACAAAAATCGACTACGAAGTTGGCATTGGAAATCTAAAGTCATGTCTGAAATAAAATCACACGCGCACGCGTAAAGTACTGGTTTTCATATTGACCGCAACCAGCATTTCACGCGTGTGATCTCAGTATAGACATGACTCGAGACTTCTAACGCCAACTTCGTCGTCGATTTTTGTTATACGCTCGATACAAATATAATACATAAAAAATATGAAAAAAAAAAACAGATTTATTTTGATTTGTAGGAAGAAAGTGAAAAAAACTCGTAAGAAAGTGTTTTTGCGTGTAATCATGTCAGCGTTAGCACTCAACTCCGTCTCGTCATTTGTTTGTTTTATTGTAAAATATGGGAGTTATAAACAAATGAAACATTACCTATGACATATTAACAAAACAAAACAACAACATCTATCAAAGTTTTAATATCATTTAATCTATAAGGTGTTTAAATTGATTGCCATCAACACTAACACAATATTCCAGTCTTCTAAGAAGACCTCTGATGCAACTTGCTCTAACCATATCTGCAGTAATACTTCTACAAGCTACTGTGATTTGATTCTGTAAATCTTCTATATCTCTGTTAGGGTCAGTATATACAATATTTTTTTAAATATCCCCAAAGAAAAAAATCCAAGGGCGTAATATCAGGAGATTGTGGTGGCCATTTTATCGGACCATTTCGTCCAATCCAGCGCTCTCCGAAAGTTCCATCAATAAAATTAGTTACTTGATGAGAATAGTGAGGGGGTGCACCATCTTGTTGCCACCACATCATTGCTCTTTCATTTAAAGGAATATCTTCCAATAACTCAGAAAGTTCATTTTGTAAAAAAATTAAATAGACTGCACTAGTTAATGTACCTTCATAAAAGTAAGGACCAATCACACGACCATTGTATAAACCGCACCATATATTTATTCCCCACATTTATTGAAAATTAGTCTCTTTCATTCAGTTCGGATTATCAGCAGACCAATAATGACAGTTATACCGATTAACGGTACCATTATTATGAAATCTACTTTCATCGCTCCAGAGAATTTTATTTAAAAAAATGGGATCGTCTTCGAGCTTTACTATTATTTGAGCAATGAAGTCCAATCTACGTGCAGAATCTTGAGGCGTTAATCCTTGCACCAGATGTATTTTACATGGGTGGTATTTATTATTTTGTAATACTCTTTTTGCGGCATTCTCCGTAGATGAGAATCATGTCGACTATACGTAAATACAGATGGCCTAATTACTTAATTCAATTAGACTTAACTCTAACATTGACAACTATTTGACACTGATTGTTTTGAATCGTATATCTGATTTGAAATTGTTTTTGTGTAGATATTCCATATGTTACTATGATTTACTCATTGATAATTATTATAATTATTTTAAAATAAAATAAAACAAAAAACCCAAATGTTTTATACCGTTGTATTCGTCATTAAATAACCTTATCAAATATGTATAGATATATAGGGTGTCTCATTAAAATTTTTGAAGTTGATGTCAATTTGTCGGAAATTATGTGGCAAAAACAAAGTCTAAGTACTCTGAAATAGGCATCATATGTAACCATTCAAATCCTCCAAATTTCATTTTTGTAGTGTTATCGTGGGACACACCCGGTATATTGCAGAATAAAAGATTTTCTAAAAATTTTGAGAGTTGTTGAGGTGTATTAAAAAATCATTACCTTTTTTTTTTCTTCAAATCAAATTGTATATTTAATTAAAATTGCAAAAATAAATATATGGTTATGTATAAATTTTTAATTTACTTTTGGGAAAAAAATTTTACTACGCCAATCGCAATCTAAGGCATTTGGCATTTTCTTTCCATATGATCAGTTGTATAAATCTGTAATTATTGTTGATCACTGCATAATACTATTGAATTATTTTTTCATTCGGCACTTGATGTAATATTTTAAACTATGTAAACTATTACACTAGGTTATATAAAAAAATAATAAATTGAGTGTATTCTATTATAATATATTTTAAAATCCTCGAAGATTCAATTTTGTATTACTTTTCAGAACAAAGAAACGGGAAACGGTATGAGGTAAAATAATTAATATTTGCTAAGAATTAACATATCGACATCAATCTAACATTTTCACGCTGTGTTCAGTATTTAATCATAGATCTATTAAGTGCTTGAATATTACGTCCATTTTTGTTTGTTTGTTTCATTTTTTTAATTAAATTTAAAGTGTTGATACGAGAAACGGCTCTAAATGAAACACGCGAAATCACTCGAGCGAACACAGTGGATGTTTGTATCCTTTTGTGCTCCCTCTTTATGAATTCGTGTGTTTTATTACGGTGGCGGCACAAAAGGAGGACCGCTGCCGCCGTTGCCGCCGCCACCGCCATCGCCGCCGGGGGAGCATAAATTACACGGGAACGATTGGTATAAACAAAACGGTCCCACATGTACATCCGGGGTCCCAGTCCGCCGGCCACTTCCGGCGCGGCTCGTGTGTGAAACACTGTTGCCGCATCGGCCCAGTTTCCGGTCAGCATGCCACCGCCCGCTAACCCTAATTTATGCCTCACGACTGGGGGAGATACAGAAAAAGAGAGAAATACAAAAGAGATATATTGAATCAGCACATACGGATCGAACTTAGATGAATGAAAAAAAAAAAAAACTTGAAAGTTTGAAGTAATTGCGCTAACGAATTGTCGGGAAAACGGAATGGAGAGCGATAATAAAAACGTGGCGAGAACGAAAACGCCTAAAATGGAAAATGGTAGATTTATGTGATAGTCGTGCATGGGCGCGTTATCCTTGAATTTTGGATTCAAAATTATAATTGAAAATCATAACTTGTGATATTTGTGAACAAGCAACATATAATATTTATTACATTGTATAAATAAATGTCGGTTATAACTTTAATTTAGAAAATTGCATATATGTATCTAGTACAATTTTTAAAATTATAGTAGAAGTACAGGGGATTACAAACGCCACTGCATCCTTTGGTTAAGTGCATATCGTCATGTGAACAATAAAATAAAGTAGATTAAATAAAAAGTACTTGAAAATAATTAATCAATAAATTGGACATAATGACTTATGTTACATAAGTACTTTAACAAATGTCTAATAATAGACATATGCTGTTGCATAACAATAACATATTGTATAATGCAACAATATTGCAAAGTTGTTAAATTTTTAATTAATTTAATTAAGAACTTTGCAATTACATAAGGCACAGCTGTACTGGCGAGGGATCAAATCCCGAAACATGTGTCTGCAGATGGCTTTATATTACGTAACTTTTATTTTAATTTTTAAATTTATTTCATTTTTTGTTTTTTGCATTAAATATTTTCGTTGCATTATACAATATGTTATTGTTATGTAACAGCAAATGTCTATTATTAGACATTTGTAAAATTACTTTTGTAATATAAGTCATAATATCACATTAATTATTTCAAGTTCTTTTTATTTAATTTATTTAATAACTGTGGCCAACTGAATAAATCCTTTTTCTATTAAAATAAAATAGTGTTGATTTTCAGGCTATTGGGCCGTGGTCAGTTGCGTTTTGAATTAAACTCCAACAGACCACGACCCGATATTTTAGAAATCAACGCTATTAATCACACTGGCCGTGAAAGCCTACACAGTTTGCTATTAAAAGAAAACATAAACGAAAGAGTCAATTAAATAAGCAAACATTACTAGAAATGATTGCTAAAATATGATCATTCCTTTTTTTCAACGCTGCAAAAATCACTGTTCGTTTTTTTGACAAACATCTATTGAAACAAATACTTCCCGGATATCTACCCTACCAGACATTGGATTACACAACAGTTGTTTGTTCCTACATGTCAGTACATTGCGGTTAGGAATGATCTAATTTATGCGATGATTTTCAATAATATTTCAATATTTAATTTTCATTTAATCTTAAGTAACAGAAAAGTGTGGATTATATCAGTTTTCATTTCAATTAAGTTTGAACGTCACAATATTGCTGTTAAAAGCTATCATATTTTTTGTCGATTTATTGAAAGTCGCCGAATAGAAACATATAAAATATGTTCGTGGTAGCTACAGTAGCAGTATACAAAAAAAATTAATACATTTGTTTAATGGATGTTTTTTGTAGACTGCTGCTGTAGCTGCCACGAATATATATATATATATATATATATATATATATATATTTTCTTTCGGCGACTTTGAAGTATTGAGTGCCGCAAATTGAAATAAAAATATGTCTGTGGCAACTACAGCAGGTTACAAAAAATCCATTAAAAAATGTATCCATATTTGCCATTGATGTTGCTGCCACAAACATATTGTTATTTTAATGTGTAGCAGTCTACACAAAATTGCATAATTTTGTAAAGATTTTTTAGTAGAATGTTGTAGTAGCTGCCACGAAAATATGGTTATTTTAATATGTAGCGGTCTACAAAAAAATTGATACATTTTCAATGATTTTTTTAAGTAGACTGTGGCTGCCACGAATGTGTTTCCTATCTTCTTCCTTTCTTTTTCTTTCTGTGATTTTCAATAAATCGACAAGTTTCTGCTAAAAAGTCATTGCTTTCATTAAACTCAATACCATTAAATAATAGCTCATTAAACGTCAATCAATTACATCCAATTATATAACCAACCCAGTATAAGTCAACATTCCTGATATTACACTATTTACATATCAAAAATATACATTACCGTTTAGAAATACTACTGACACTAGCAAGAAACGTATGTAGAACGATTTATATATTTGCTTTAAGTACTTTCGAGCATAGCCCACTCAAATGGGTCATATTCCTCCATTGTATATGTGTGGAGTGAATTACGTAGATTTTGATTAAAAACAGAGACTGTAAAGGTGTAACTTTTAATTTATTTTAGTGACTACAGTTTTAGCAATTTTAATTTGTCGTTATAAAACTAATAGTGAAATTTAGTTTCTTAGTTTGATAATGACAAGTTTTTTTTAAACTATAGCCACTAAAATTAATTCTAAATTATCGAAACAAAGTGGATGAATGATATTATTAAAACTTAAAATAATGTATAACGATATAGAAGTCTCTATAATCAATAATATATAATTAATGGTTTTAATTTTTAAATATTTGTAGTTCATATTGTATGAAATAAATATGAATAAAGTATTAAAAATCAACCAATAAAACACAGATTATATTGAATAACTTTAAATTCTCGAATAGTTTCGGGTTATTAGCCCATTTTAAAGAGAATTTAAAATTCCCGAAACTAGTCGAAAATTTAAAGTTATTCAATAAAATCTGTGTTTTATTGGTTGATTTTTAATATTCTATTAATATTTATTTCATACAATAATTTATAACTTATATAAATTGGTAAATATTAATTGGTATGTTTTATGGTAATAACACTATGAAGTCTTACCACCTACTACTATTTCTTCTAATAAACCGCAGATGGAGGATTATGGCTGGGAGTCATAATGCAAATGGACTCCAACTGAAGAAAAGTAGAAAAAATAGTTAAACATTCTGTAACAATATAGAAGTTCACTTAATTCATTTGTTGCCTTGTTTCATAAACAGGGCAAATTCGTCGAGATTTAGTGGTTTCCTAACTTGAAGGCTCATATTACATTCCTTGACCAAAAGAAGTTTTGCGCTATTGTAACCATTTCTGTAGAAGTTGCATCTGAGGTACTCTTAAAAACTTGTATTTAACATTTTATTAATGATGTAGTTTGTTGCTTGTTGTATGCTGATTTTTGTTAGTTTATCGATTATTTGATGATTTTAAAGACAATTTAATTGTGAGTAATATTTATTTTATATATGTTTCTCTGCACTTCTTTATTTTATAACATATTTTATAACATATTTATAATATATTCTCTATCACTAGTTGTTTCTTGTGTTTAAATTAAAAAAAAAATATTTTTCAATATTTTTTCTTACATTAAGTGAGACTAGAATAAATAAAAATTCGTGTGTTTTTTTAATAAGGAAAACTATTGAATACATTTCAATAATGTTAAAATTTCAGATATTAAATAAATAAATACAAATCGAAATTATATTTAGAGATGTTTTATATAATTAAAATAATGGCGAAATGTTTCCTTTGCAGTTTTAATTAAATACAAGAAATTGAGTAATTAATTATTCTCTTTCAATTTCTCTGCAATTTAGAGACTTACGAAGTAAGTACTAAAGGAAAAACAAATATTTGTTTCCCGAAAAATTACATAAATAAAACAAATTACCCTTCCTGCCTAGTTGCAAGGCCGCCAAAAAGCGAAAATTCGGGGGTTTTGGAAAACGAAACAAGAATTTACCAGTTAATTTGACATATATTTGTCGTCAATTTAGAATAATATCGACTTCCCCTAAGGTGCTGAGGGCCCGTGACACAACTCTCCGTGGAAGACCTTTATAAAAAGACTCCTGGAGAATCAGAAAGCATTAAAAATAAAAAAAAATCAATTTCGGTGCATTAAGAATGAGTTCGATTTTGAGAAAAAAAAATTGATAAAAGTGCGGCTGAGTAAAAAAGAAATTTTTCCACTCAGTCTTTGGCGTAAAATAATGACAATCAATAGTAGGAGAAATACGAACGATCAACGACTAGAAAAAATAGTTTGGAATATAAGAATACACGTTGAATTATCGCCGTCACTGAATTTGAAAATGTGGATTTGAGATAATCAAGTTTAAAGATTTAAGATGTGTTTACTAGGGTCTTTGCTAGCTATGCACAAACTCACATAACTTCGGCAATTTGTATTCAATCAATATGAAACTTTTTAGGAAATAATCTTATCCACCCAGTATATTCCTGCAAATACCTTCGACACAAAACTTTCCTTTAAACCTCATATACTTACCCAAAAATCAAAAATTAAGGCAAGGGCACAACACTTCAGGGAACTTACATAGAGGAATTTATTTCTACTGAAACTGCAGTCCATATATATACATCGATTTGTCGGTCCTTGTTGGACTATTGTTGCATTCTTTTTAGCCAAATCCGTCCCTTCATTGTATATAACATACAAGTAGCTGAAAGTTCGGCACTCAGAACCATCACTAAACTTATAAATCTCAGTAATCCCCTATATAACCCTTCCAATAAACTCCGATACGAAACCACAAAAATAATCCCGATTGACCAACGTATCCTCAACCTATCTTCAAAATTATCCACGAACCCCAACAATTTTGGAATTATCAATCAATTCTGCATCCATCGAAATCCAAACATCACTCCCAAATTTACATACCCAGCAGCAACACTTCACCAATTCATCAGCTCATTTCAACAAGACAATTAAATAAACATAATGAATATACTTTGATTTTACTAACATATAATAGAATCAAACAGGGCAGAAAGACCGTCGGTCGATAGCCCAGACAGACTAACACTAAGTATTAATAATTACTTGTAAACATTTTAAATTGTATTAAAAATTGTCTGAATAAAGATGTTACATATATATAGAGCGTATAACAAAAATAGACGACGAAGTTGGCGTTGGAAGTCTCGAGTCATGTCTGTACTAAGATCACACGCGTGACTTGTCAACATGACAACCAGTACTTTACGCGTGCGCGTTTCATTTTAGTTGAGACATGACTTTAGATTTCCAGTGCCAACTTTTTCGTCGATTTTTGTTATACGCTCGATATATATGTATCCCTTGTACATATTCAAATACTGCGATAAAAAGCTATTTTTTATGTAGATAGGCATCACTCCTCATCCTAGAACTTTTAACACTGCTTTGAATTACGAGAAATTCCATCTTTCAAATATACACCATTCATGAATTCCATTACACATAAATGACCAACTGACTTACGAGGCAAGGACTGCTGACTGAAAGACCAATGGTTGAAAACAATCTTGTAAATAAATTTGGAATGTTTTATAAACTTAATGTAACTGTGTAACGGGGTACGCATGAAGTTCCTGCTGTTAGTACCAAAACGCTCCGTACTACCCTCTCCTCTTGCGCCACCGTCGCGCTACAACCGCATCCCCTACATGCACCACCACCTACACAGGGTGGGGAACCCAACTCAGCCTTTAAAAGGAGTTTCACCCCCACAATTCGGCAGAGCATCACCAATTCTTAATCTTGAGGTATTCCGCACCCTTCTGAGGTCAGAAGTTTGCAAGACTAACCAGTTGAGCTCTTGCAATACCGAAGATCACCACCAACTCTCAACACTTGAAGTACTTCCGCACCCTTGTGAGGTCAGAAGCTTGCAAGTTAGACGAGTTGAGCTCTAAATGCTATACGCAGTAACGCCGCAGAAGAAAACGCTCTTCAGGTCTACACTTGCCTAGTCGGACACCACTCGCCAAGACGACAAGAAACCCCGGCCAGTGACGCCGAATCGCAGCCTCTTCAAGGACAGCCAGAAAGGAAGAAATGCCGCAGCCTACAGAAGAGAGGACCGAGGTAACTCTTGACGCCCCTATAAGAAGCAACTCCGCCGTGACGTGCCGCCGCCGCCACGAAAAATCATTTCGAAAAGCTGTACATTTTTGTAAATAAATTACTCTAGAAACCACCACGACCTGTTTTAACTCTGACTAGTTGAGCAATACTACACAACTCTAAGTATTTCAATTGAGATGTTAATATATGAATATGCATAATCAAAACTCTAATATTAATTCTAAAAAAGAAACACAAAATCTACGTTCAATTTATTTATATATAATTAAAAATGCAATGAATCATTAGTGCTGTTCTTGATGTTTATTAACAACTGAAACATTAAAAACTTCAGTTTTTAACTTTTATTATCTGCGAAGACCCAAACATGTGTCAGGCAACTGAAAAAATCATTTCTTTATCATCTTTTTTAAACATTTTTTTCTGTTGAAAGTAACCATAATGTGAAAATATTACTCTTTGCCCTTTAGGAAAACTATTCAAATATCTGTTTAATTATTTTCTCACTTAACCCATGGTGAAACATTTTTGAATTAATTCAGGATGATTTAATTGAAATTAAAACACTTGGTTTGTATCACTTATTTATATTTTCTCTAACTAGTTTCGACCATTGGTCATCTTCAGGGAGGAATGTACAAACATTTTTTAAGAACTAAATAGATATACAAATTCATGTTATCATAAAATCAGGTAATAAGTGCAGATGTTATAGGAGAGTTCCAAATCTCATCCATATTATTTACAATTGGTTTACCCCGCTTTGTGCCTTCATAATTTCCAAACCCTCGCGGAAGTTTAGGTACCGTCCTTTATTACCCGAGTATAAAACTTTACAATCTGTTGTGTTAAAAATGTGATTATTCTCGATACAGTATTGCGCGAATCCGGTTGAACATTTGTTATTAACTATTGATTTTTTGTGTTCTTCTAGGCGTGTTCTAAAATTTCTTCCAGTCTGTCCTATGTATATTCTATCACAATCGCCACACTTAATTTCATAAACACCGCACTTATCAAGTTTATCAATAACAGATTTGTTATTGACTAATAGTCTTTGTAGGTTTAAAGGGTTGGTCATTATGACATTAAGATTAAATTTCTGAAAATGTTGTGTGATTTTTTCAGACAGATTGTTAACAAAATCCAACCTATGCCAGATTGATTTTTCGGTTTTTGATTCACAATAAAAATATTTTTTGAATTGTTTTATTTTTTTCTTTTTTACAAGGTTATCAATTTATTGCTCATTATAACCATTATTAAGAGCTATTTCAATTAAATCATTTTGAATTTATTCAAATATCTCCCTGAAGAAGTCACTAAAGAATGGCGAAATAATGAAAAATAAAATATGTGTTTAATCGCCGCCGTTTATGCTCTATAACAAGATATTAAAACAAAATATTAATTCATTTTAAATGTTTCTTTTTAAAGCATTCATAAATTGAAAATATTAATGTTTGCTCTGTAGAGAAACTATTTAAAAATCTCCCTGAAGAAGCTACCAAACAGTGGTGAAATAATTAAAAATAAAATACTTAATTTAATCTTACCGCTGTTTATAACAATAAAGCAAAGAATTTAATTTTATGACAAAATAACTTCAAATTGACATTACTATTTTAATACTAAAGAACAAAGCGAGTACGTTCCATATAATTTTTAAGAATTACACTTATCAAAGACTAGTATTTTTCTAACCATTTCTTGAATATAATTTCCAGTGCCTAATAATTATTAGTTATTAAGGTTAAGGCTAATTTTATCATCATTTAAGTTTTATAAAGTTTGTATGCAATGACATAATAGGCAAGAGTTGAGCTACTCTTAGTGTTAGTTATGAAAAACATATTAGCAAATCCAATATAAACTGACTAATTTATGAAAACTTCACTTCAAAAAAAAAAACCCTCGCATACTTTTTTAGCACTCACACTCAGCTTTCTCGGGCCGTTGATTGACTCCCATTTATATTTGCCAAGCCAGGGCTTTGCGCGATCGCAAAAAGGGCCTAATTGCGCCATTCCGCATTATTGCGCCCGCAGACAACGTCCTTTTGTGCGGACGGCCGCCCATAATTGGGGGATTCTCGAACCCGACTTTTTCTTCCTATACCGTCCCGTCCCCACGCCATTCCCCTCGACGACGACGCGGTCGTTTGGCCAGTGGCGGGTAGTTTTTTCCCGCTCCCCAGCGGGGGTGAAAATAAAAGTGTCCTCGTGAAATCACCGGCCCGCACATCCATCACGCCGGTCAAATCCGCTACGGGCTCCGAATTAATCATCTCATTAGATTTATGGGCGACGAGAGGGAATGTCGAGGGGAGAAAAGGTTTATTTCTTCAATGTGAAAACACTACAAAAAATTTGGAAACTTTAGTAATATTTTCTAATTTCATCACAATAGTAATCATTGTCATATATTTGCTTTGTGTTAATTCCCCAAAAATTATTAACTAAATATTATGCTCGTGGCTGAAAGACCTATGGTCGATAGCCATTTATGAATAATAATGTATAAAATATATTGTATTATACCCAATGTAAATTTTACAATAAAGATGATTGTATTGTATATTACGCTCGATATATTTAATTTCATCTAACTTATATATATAAATATATATATATATATATATATATGTTTTTAATAGTACTATTAATTATTATATATAGAAATATCTTCAACAGTATTCATTCACTTGGTAACAGTTATTTAAATAAATTAAATACAAATGATTTGAAAATAATTAATAAATCATTTCCACATTTAGCTCTCCGACTATTTGACTTACGTTACACAAGTCCTTTAGACAGATGCACATTAAAACAACTACTTCTCGGGTAAATTTGTCTAAAGTACTTACGTAACGTAAGTCAAAATATCACAGAGCTAAGTGTGGAAATAATTTATTAATTATCTTAAAATCATTTTTATTTAATTTATTGAAATAACTGTGACCATGTAAACAATTCCTCTTTACTATTAGTACTAGAAGTAAATAAAAATTCATAAAATAATTATATCAATTTTAAGTTACATATCATTTTAAAATTTCCCTGATTTAAAATATAATTCCGACCGCTGCAAAATTCGTTGAAATATAGAAAATGCCGCCTCTTTCTCTCTGCTCCAATTATTTTCATGCCGAATGTCCTTTATTTTCATTCGGATCGAAAAATAAATACCAACAATTTATAATTAACTAAGAATTTGAATGCAAACTTCTACTTAATATTCTTTCGAAATAATGTAAAATTTATTATAAACGAAAAAACTTGCTTAGACTGTGATAAAAACAGTTTCGGAAAATAATTAAATACACTCACTTTCATATGAAATCCACCACCCACTAAAATTAATAGGTTGCATGGAATGAATAAAGTTTCAAAATTGTAGTCTAATTCTTAATGGGTGGTGTATTTCATATGAAATATGACACATATTAGAAGTAAACTAAAAATAATATTATATGCAAATATTTCTTCTCATTTTAAAGTTAACTTTATTCAATATATAATTCCAACCTCTGCAAAATTCGTGCAAACATAAAAAATCCGCTTCCTCCTCCCCTCTCGCCAATTATTTTCATGCTGATTGTCCTTTATTTTCGTTCGGATCGAAAAACAAATACCTGTATATGAACCGTGCTTTAATTATTGCCGCAATCACGTGTAATTTAGGTCCGAACGGGGGCGCATTTACATACACACGTATTAATACAAGGGGGTGATATATATTACGGTAAACAAGCGCCGCCCGAATGTAACCTCGTTACGTAAACGCCCGACACTGCCGAGATTTGAATTACTTAACAATTTATCAAATTAAACCAACACCTCCACCCAGAACCCACCCCCGCATTTGAAACCGAACCCCCCCCCCCAACCCCGTTTGAATTATTCCACACATAATTTAACATCAAATACATCTGTCTCAATTACTCGTATGTGTTTGCTGTGTATTATTACTCGTGTTTATTGTGCGTTGTAATGCAATTGTAGGTGTAAATTATTTTTTATTTATTATAATCAGCTAAAAAAAATAATAGAAAGTTTTTTTTATATTTTTAAATATTAAGTATGACTAGTAAAACTTATTAAAGGCTATTCCGTACGAAGTGATGTTAAATTTCTCATAAACGAGAAAACTCGCTTAGACTGTGAAAATGTGAAAATAGAGTGTAGTGTTGGGCAAAATCGAGTGAATTTAGTAACCCAGTATTTCTGAATAACGAATTTTAAGTAGGTGAAGTTAATATATATATATATATATATATATATATATATATATATACTTAAAATTCGTTATTCAGAAATACTAGGTTACTAAATTCACTCGATTTTGCCCAACACTACACTCTATATATATATATATAATCGATGTCCCCTTTTACCAATTGGTGTCGGGGTGGTGAAGTTATTAAATTGGAGTTTATTAATAAATTGGTGACACTTCCCACTATAAATGTTATAAATAACATTAAAAAATGTCATATACTTCATTTTGCTGTGAGAAAAAGATCGACAAGTTCGACTTTAATAGATAGTTTCCAATATAATAATAACTTTATTGTCCAACACCTGAAACAAATATAGGATAGCATTTAATTAAAAATAAACTTAAAGTACAGTAATAATAATTGTAATAATGTAACACAAAATACATAATAAGGAACATACGAATGCAATGCAGTCTCATTTCTGATGAGAAAAATGTGTCGTCAAACAAACGATTAATATTTTTTTCAAATAAAAAAGAGGATCCTTTCGAAATACATTAGTTTTGGCGAGAGGTACATAAAATGTAATTATTTTACGGGGTAAGAGAGTTTTCAATTAATAATTTCACTTAAGACAATAAATCAGCACAATAAATCTTAATATTTAATAATTTGTACGTAAATAGAACTCTATTGGCATCTCTTCAATTAGATAAATATTAAAAAACGTGCCCGTCAAGCAGTTATATATAATTACTGATCGCTGTGGCTTCTTCTTCGTTATACATTGTGTAATATTATAATAAAACACTTTTTTAACTTTGTTTGTATAACAGAATTTTATATTTAGTGACTATAGTTTGTTTTGTATACTCCAGTCCGGGTATTATTTAGGGCTATTTATGATTCAATTTCTAAGGTTTCTTTGAAATGTTTTGGTTGTATATGTGGTGCGTAGTTAGTGCCACGTCAAAATTAAAAACCTTCTCTCAAAACATAAAATAAATATCGCATTTGAACTAGCAACAAAAATAAACTATTGCATTTATAACCAAAAAACAAAAATCGAAAATACTCACAGATCTGGGATTTAGAAACTAATATGTAAGGATTGTAATGATATGTATATTGGCCAAACTAGTCGAAATTTTAATAAGCGCTTGAAAGAATATGTCGCCTCTTTTCTTCATAATTTGGTTAATAGATCATATTTCGCCAAACATTTGATTGAAAACAATCATTTATTTGGCGAGGATATACTTTCAATCATAAATTTCGCGGAAAAGGAGCGCAAGATGAACATCTTGGAATCATTAGAAATCTATAAAGCACGCGCTAATCCGGAAATTCCGATAATTAACGACCAGGTTGAGCTAATATACACACCGCTCTTAAAAGCTGTAATCCCCCGCACTACAAAAACAATTACCGTCACAACTAACCCCCTTCCCTTATTCCCTCCACTATCCTTATATAAAGAAAAAAATGTATCTTTTGAAATTACTTTTAGTTTGATAATGACAAATGTATATTGTTGAAATTATAGTCACTAAATATAAGATTCTCTTATACAAACAAATTTAAAAAGGTGTTTCAGTTATATATAATCAAATCCTCTATCAAGATGCGATTTATCAATTTATTTAATAATTTAAACACATATATACAAAATAAAATAATAGAAGCGTACTCAAGCCCAGGACTCGCTAATATGGAATATAATAGTTTTATCGTGTTAATATTGATGAAGTTTTTATCGTGTCATTTTTATTGTCGTAATAAAAATCCCAGTGTTTTGGAGGCAGTGTTAAATATTTTATTTATTTGATTTAT
Source organism: Philonthus spinipes (assembly GCA_963082785.1). NCBI lineage: Eukaryota > Metazoa > Arthropoda > Insecta > Coleoptera > Staphylinidae > Philonthus > Philonthus spinipes. Next base: position 14,146,669 of record OY720309.1, on the reverse strand, counting down.
AAAAGTGAGGTGTTCATAAAATATGACGCCTAAATCACTGACTTCAGTTTTACGCGTCAAATTGCGTACATTAATGTTATAATCAAATGTAATACATTTTGACCGTAGACTATAAGTCACAACAAAGCATTTCTCAACATTCACGTATTGATTATTATATATATATATATAAACCAGCTTTGTATTTTGTTTAGGCTGTCTCGTAGTACATAGACGTCGTTTAAACTCTCGATTTTGCTAAACATTTTAAAATTATCTGCATAAGCTAAAACCGGGAAAGTGTAATAGTTTCAACTGGGGTGTCTGCAGAATTTATTTTTCGATAAAATTTGTTAAAAAGTAATAATTAAATAAGGGAAATTATCCATACATTGTATCGTTGCTGCGGCAATTTTGTTTGTTTATATTTTATACAATTTAATTGATTCAGATTCTGACGGGTAAGTCCCGCACGCGCTTGACCCCAAATTTAGGCGAAATCAACAATTAAGTTAAAACTGTTTATTTTTATACAATTTAATATGTTAATATTCTGACGGGGAAATCCCGCACGTGTTTGGCCTCAATTTTCGTAAACTTGACATAATGCATAAAGAACTTACTATTGTAAAAGATAAATGTTGAGATTTCAGACGGGGAAGTCCCGCACGTGTTTGAACCCAAATTTATGCAGAATTGGAAAATAAGCGAGAATTGAATGCGTGAGAACGAGTGTGAGCTTGCAAAAATGGAATAGCGTTCATGACCATATATGGTCAGGGCGAAAAGTTGCAAATAAGTCAAAATTGTGTGAACGAGAAATGGTGAGAGAAAATCGGGGAGTTCGACGGGATTCGTGAACGGGGACGGACGTGAAATTAAGTAATCGGGTTTTTGAAGATTAAATTAAATACTAATTACGGGTAGAAGGGACGCGGAAAGTACTCGCGGTCGTGCGTAGATTAAAAAAGAGCCGGAAATAATAAGAGAATTAAAAGTAGAGAATTGGTTGCGGGCACGTGTGCTATAAATTAATTCAATAATAAATTTGTGAAAATGGGTCAAACAACTGCAGAGGTTTCGCTCATGTCTGAAATCAAGTAAGTTCAAATTTTATTCAAAGGAATCAAAAGTTTTAATTGATATAAGGTGATTATTTAAAGCAATGATTTTTCACAATAATTAATGTTTCATTTTGGGGCCTGAAAAATTGAAATAATGTATAGTTAATATAAAGTTAATCACCAAAATTTAAGAATAAATTCAAAAGTCATGTGCATAAAGCATAAAGTAAAAATATATAAAGGGACTACGATTTAAATCAACAAGGGATAATTAATTCAGTTCTGTTTTTGTAAAGTTGATATTTTATTTGTTAATTAGTTATACAAAACCTACCACAATCAAAATCGTTTAAATGCTACCAACATTCAATACAGCTTTTAAACTTGTTATCTTTCTCCTCTCAAATTTAAACACTTTGGTGACCAAATTCCTCTCACTGAAGAACAATTACTTTTTTTTACTTGAATAGATGTTATCCAAGACAGTAACGAATATGATAATTTGACTAGTCGTTTCTTTCGATTAATTGTGTCAGAAACTTTAATCCAAGCTAAGAAGGCTTTCTCTTTCATTCTCTAGCTCTATACAACAAATAAATCGTTATAATATCATTATCTATTTGTTGATAAGTACGTATGTACCGTTATAAAGTTTCACCCCTATATCTAGTTAATATCTGAATTGAGATTTTAATCTTAAACTTTTCACTCTCTCGAAAGATATATATATAACTATATTATGAATTAATTACTTACGAAATGTAAGTCAAAATTTGATCAACGAATTAAATACAAAAAGAACACAAACTCGAACGAATAATACTAATTCTCAAACAGAAAATGTAAATAACACAAACTCGAACGAACAATACTTATTCTCAGATCAATTTCATAAAAATGAATTACACGTCGTTGAAAAACAACAAAAATCACAATAACCCGCAAACGTTTTGAGATAAAGCACAACTCGAACGAATAACCACAAACTCGAACGATTATAATGTGCATATTCTTGAAACAACACATAAAACCAATTAAAAGTAAAACACAATTCATAAAATGAATTACACGTTGTTGAAAAACAACAAAAATCACACATTTTTTTTTTTGAGTTTTCAGTCAAAATGCACATGACAAGCAAACTAAAATATGACAAAATAAGGCGCACACATATTAACAAACATAATGAATGTAATCATTTATCAATATCTAAAAAAATGCCTTATTAAATTAAAATTAGTGCTGCTTGCCGTAAAACTCACTTAATGTCTTTTATTTCTTGTCCACAAGTCACCCTTTTAATTTACAGGTGAAAACACGGTAAGTACCGATTATGCATTTTGACATAAATAACGGGCCTGTTAAATAATTAAGGGTTACTACATAATCACAACAAAACGACGTTATTGAAGTTTCAATTGTAAATTTTAATAATACCGGGGGTCGAACTATTTCAAAAGTTAGCGAAAATAATAATTATCATTTAAATAGCATAGGATTATGGTATAAAAATAATAATCTTCATTTAAATTTGAATAAATGTTTTGCCATATCATTTTGCCGTAGTGGAAGGAAACATTTTGATTACGCATTATATGATAAAACTTTGACTCGGGTCACAAAAATTAAGGATTTGGGTGTCATATTTAAACAGAAGCTCGATTTTAAAGAGCACATTTTACAAATTTGTAATAAATTATTAAACGTGTTGGGTTTTATTAGTCGCTTCGGCAAACATTTTAAGCACACGACGGTGAAATACCTTGTCCCTAGTACGGCCTCACGTCGAATATGCTTCTTCAGTTTGGTCACCCTATACGAAAAGCGCTATTCATCAAATTGAAATGGTTCAAGGTAAATTTTTGAAGATAATGGCTTTTAAGATGGAAATAGATTAGATTCATAGCGGGATGTTGTCTTTGTTGGGTCTGAGGTCGTTAGTTGAAACAAGAATTTTGTTAGATATATGTTTTTTATACAAAATAGTAAATGGATTTATTAACTGCAATGAACTGGTAGGTTTGTTGAATTACAATGTTCCCCGTGGATTACATTCGAGGCAAAGGTCACTAACTATGGCATGAACCTAACCCTATCGACCGATTGATGAGACAAGCAAATATTTGAAATCCCGTTTACGTTACGTTGATCTATCCAGTTTCGTTGATATATCTTATTAGATATGTTTAATTTAAGAAATTTTGTGGTTTCGCATTTAATGTATTTACATATTATTTCAAATTGGTATCTGGAAGATAGGACTAAGCTGATTATTATTATTATTTTTATTTTTTGTGTTTATTTGTGAATGTTTCTATTTACATTTTTTGTGTGTTACTGTAATTGTTTTTATTAACATAAAAATGATTTGAGTTTGTCATGATTAATTAGTTCATACCATATAATTTTTTTACTATTAAATGATGTGTACATTATATTTTTTTTAATTCTATTTACTTGTTTATTTATATGTATTGCTCTTGCGGTGATTTTAATTCAATTTTTGCAGTTTGTAACTTTTTTTTGTAAAATATTTTATGTGTATTTGATTTACTTATATATTTATTCACGGTGCGCATCATTATTGTTATTGTGTTTATGGATTCTGATTAGAAAACTCAATGGTTATACTTGATCAAGGAGTTATTAGTCTAAATTTTATCAAATCAATTGAATATATTGTTGTATTTTGTAATTACAAATTGTCATTAATTGTGAAAAGGTGATTTTCCGTAAATAAAGAAAAAAATAATTAATTAATTTATAAATAAAATGAAAACCTACTATATTTGGCAGTGGTTGCGACAGATTGGGTGTTGAATTGTAAACCGGGCCATAGGGATTTACATGTAAAATTTGAAATGTGTTAATACTGGCTCCCCTAATTATTTGACAATATCTGTCTATTTAGATTATTTTTAAAACATATTAAGCTGAATGAAAGTGGGAAAATTGAAAAAAAACTTTATTTTGAATTAAAATAAAGATTTGCCACGAAATCGTGATAACAGATATTCCATTTTTTAAGTGACAGATAACTGTTAAAATTAATTTAAAAAAAGATAAATTGCAATAAATAAATAAATAATTAGCAAAGCTACTGCGATAAGGACAGAAAAAATAAAATATAAATTTGTCGTAAATTGGTGGTGAATAAGTTATAAATAGAAAAAATGTCGAATTTCTGAATTATCTTAAATATAGCAGAGAATGAACTTAATTTTTTTTGAAATAAATATGAATACATTATTAAAAATCAACCAATAAACACAGATTAGATTGAATAACTTTAAATTCTCGACTAGTTTCGGGTTATTATAAATTTTAATTATCTTGAAAATGGGATAATAACCCGAAACTAGTCGAGAATTTAAAGTTATTCAATCTAATCTATGTTTTATTGGCTGATTTTTAATAAATTATTCATATCTATTTTATACAATATGAACTACTAATATCTATATATTAAAACCATTAATAATATTTTTTTTATTAGAATCCTAAACGTTTTTTTTTTTTTTTTTTTTTTGATAGCGGTTTTGTGGATTTGCCTTAATTTTTATAGGTGAACAATCTAAACCATCGGTACCGATTTATTAGACGGAAATCATAAATATATTTTTTTCATTGATTTAATTAAAAAAAAAGGAATAAATTAATGGTGCATGCGCCGGGACTATACATTTCCTCCCTGTATAAAAATATGTGTATGTATATTTTATTGTGAATTAATAAATATAAAGCAACGTATTCCCCGCTGTGCCAGTGTGTGACATTAAAACTGCTTCCGCGGGGTGTACTTTGCGGAATTACCGGCGGCCCGATTAAATTAAACTCGGACCGTAAAAATCGAGCTTCCCGGTCGTACATCCTTAGTTTTATCTTAATGCTCCATCCCCACGCTGCAGGAGTAAATAATCGTAAACAAACCTGCAGGAAGGAAAAGATGCAGTCCGTTGCACGGCACTTGGATTTATTGCGACGATAAAATCAACAACTCGACAACAGTGTATTCATTTGTGCGATGGAATGAAATAAAATGGAAATATAAAAAAGGAGAGATGGACTTCAATTGCATTAATTTTACTTTCACAATAATGATGTATGTTGTAAATGGTTATTAGGTTTATTTATCTAATACATATACTTCAATTTTGTTTTGAACGTATTAAAAATTATTTTTATCCAATTTGAATTTATAAAAAAAGTTTAAGATCTACAAGTATGTACAAATGTTTTTATACTTCTATATTCGAATACAATTCAGTGAAATATAGGATTAAATAAAATGAAACAAAGATGATTCACACATTAGAGTTAAATTACAATTAAATTAAACAAGGAAAATTTCTACAAATGATCAACTAAATTCGATCAATGTCTAATCCAATGCCCGATGGGGTATATGCTCGGGAAGTAGTTGTTTCAATAGATATTTGTCAAAAAGATATTTATTAAAAAGTTAGAGTAGAGTGGAAAACAGGATTGATCGAATTATATTGATCATTGCCAGAAAATGTCCTTGTTTAATTCCATTTAAGTAAATGGATTGTATACTAAGTGCAATAAAAATGTAATGACTAAGAACTGGTTTTTGGTGATTACATTTATATTGCACTTAGTATATTTAAATTCAAACATTTGGTTATTCGTTTCACTGTTACTTTATTTATAGAACATAAATCGAGTAATAAGTAAACCATATCGTAATTATTACATAAAAATTGTTTCGAAAATAATAAATTATTCAAACATTTAGCTCATTTTTTATTTATAATTAATAGTTTTAATATTTAGACATTGGTAGTTCATATTGTATGAAATTAGTATGAATAAATTAATAAAAATCAACCACTAAAACACAGATTAGATTGAATAACTTTAAATTCTCGACTGTCACCAAGTAAATGAATACTCTTTTCTATTTATAAAATTGTTTCACCATGGGATACGTGAGAAGTTAATTAAATAGCGGTTATATTACATAAATTATTAAGAATATTTTTGGATATGTAAACAAATATATACAAAATGTATTTACATTTATCAACACGCTAATATTTGATTACATCTCAATAAAAAATATCGAATGCAAATTAAAATTTGAAAAAAAAACATATGGAGCAAACCATGTCAAGCCACCCTCTGAGCCCCAACCCCAGCAAATAAACAAATACATTTCATTTAAATTTGATATGCAGGAATCATATACAAATTTGCTGCATGAATATTAACTTAAAAGTTTGACGTGGACGTATTCCTGGTTTTAAAGTTTTACACAGACTTATAGATTGTCCTGATTTACTTGAAAGTATTGCAATTCGTTTTCCAGATAGATTGCTGCGTAATAAAGACACGTTTAATGTAGCTTTTAGAAGTACAGTTTATGTGAATTGAGCTTCGGTGCGTATTTTGCGTTATGCTAATATGGACAATTTTGAATTCTTTCTAGGAAAGTACGCATCTCCGAAAATCCATTGCGAAGCTAATAATTTGTTTTATTTTGATAACATATCCTATCATTTTGTGTATTCCTTAATTATGTGTTATAATTTTAATTTTAACTATTTATTATGTAAAATCTTAATATTTCAATAACATGTCATCTACCATAGCATTAAACTATTATAAATTGTAAATAGTCATAAATTCAATAAATAAATAAATTATTAAAAGTCTAAATATTCTCTAATCGCCGCTTTAAATCTCAAGGAATATCATTATAACATCCCCGAAGATTTAAATGTAACTTTATTTTTATTTCATTTCGTGTTCCAGATCGAATGCTGCATAATAAAGACACGAAACTTCACGTACTCGCCAACAAATATCGTATTTCTAATATAATTTATTGTGTTTTAAATTCGTTTGTATTTAAATTTATAAATAATTACAGTTGCTTTGTGTGTCGTAACCATGGATCCTTTACAATTTTTCAATTGTAAAACTGTCCTTTATATTTTTGATGAGGTGCTGGGTTAGGGTTACTAATGAATAATAAGCCACTTATTTAAACTTAACTATTAATAATTTTATTAAAGTAAAATAAACAAATCATTATAAACTGCGCACGCTGCGAACAAAAATATAATGCTAATCGGTTGATTTGAAAATTAAATAAATTAAAATAAAACTAATCCCGAAATAGAAAATATAAAACAAAAAAATAAATACAATTGGCGCCACCCAGGAATTACGTCCTGGGACGCATTAAATGCTGGATTGTCAAAACTGATTCACCCTTAGTAGCTCTTTAACGTGAATGTTTAATTGTAAATACATACTTTACACAAAATGGAAAATTGTAATATAACAATCTATCTATCAGAAAAAAAAAATAGAAAATAATAAAATCTTTACAAGCTTATAATATAACTTTACATCTCCGTCGTTGCTGACATAGTACATAAAATATTACAATTTTGTATTTTTATTCTTGTCAAAATATTCGGATAAAAAGTGATGATTATTAATAGTCTATGTCAAAAATCCCTGCCAAATTTAAATATAAAAGTGTATTTATTCACATGGTTACAGTTATTTAAATAAATTAAATAAAAAAATATTTGAAAATAATTAACAAATTATTTCCACACTTAGCTCTGTGACATTTTGACTTACGTTAAGTAAGTACTTTAAACAAATGTACGTTAAAACAACTACTTCTCGAGCAAACACTTACGTAACGTAAGTCAAAATAGCAGAGAGCTAAATGTGGAAATAATTTATTAATTATTCTCAAATCATTTTTATTTAATTTATCTCTGTAAAATTCTTTTGTATAAAAATAAGCAATATATTTAAATATCTCAATTGATTTCCTTCAAAAATCAAATCAAACGTAACTTTTTATTTACAAGAAAATATACAATCCATTACCACGCTATAAAAAACAATCAATATATCAATTTCCAACCCCTCTCGGAAGAAATCTTTCCACCCTCATGGATTTCGCGAACACATCCAACATCGTCAATTTTACATTTTGCCAATCGCGAAATATTTGAGATACACGTTTTTTTATTCTTCTCCTTATATATTTATATATTTTGGCAGACGCAACGCGGACTCGCAAATTGGTAATAATGGCCTATAGAATGGGGTTGAAGGAGTGTGCAAAAAAAAAAAAAACGAGGAGTATAAAAATGTAACGAGCGTCGCGACGAGACGGGATAAATCCATTGCGGAGATAATATCGCGCCAGATTGGATCCACTCCAGGAAAATATTGAGGAAGGGGGAAAAAGAGCGGAAATTCTGTTGATATTTTAAAAGAGAAAATGTACGAATTTAAAGTAAGATAATGCAAAAAACGAACGAAATATATTTTAAAGTTCTGAGGAAGGGATTTTATGAAACTAACTTTTCTAGAAACGATATAAGTTATTTCATTATAAACCAGCGCCCTATTTATATGACATTATAATTATATACATTTTTTACATTTTAATATTATATATATATATTGTTTATTACGTAATTTGTCTACGACCGTTTTTTTTTTAGATATAAGATATGATAACAAAGATTTTATGAAAGAAAAAGAGAAATACATGAAAGGTATGAGGGGCAAATCTGTGTATTAAAACCATTTTTTTGCGCTTTTGTGGCAATTTGCATGAACTATTTATTTTTTCTTATCATACCATATTTTTATATTATATACACAAATTCATTACCTTGGGGTGGAATAGTGATTTACAATGTGAAGAATGGGGTATTACATTAAATCGTTTTAATTTATACTATGATTTTACCATAACATAATTGATACCTTTAAGTTCCAGTGTCCTATTTATAGGACAGACCATATTTTGGTAGTTATGATAAAAACAATGTATTTTACTTTCCCAGGACCCCTGTCCAAGGAAAAATATTGTGATCGTACAAATGTCAGAATCGCCATTTTCAACGAATATACACGTTTTGAGTTCCCATGAGTCCATTCCACTAAGTTTAAACAAATGTTTGTGTGTTTCTGCGATAGCGCATAAACGAATTGAACCCAAACGTTATATCTTAAATTTTCTTTCTGAATAGTCAAAAATATCCTCCATATAGTTTTATTTATGTTTCACTACCTTTTAAATGAGTCAATAATTTATAATTTATATGTCATCTATGAAATATTACAACTACTCACAATTCTTTCATATTTAATACAACTCGAAAATAACAATCATTTCGTACGAAGCCCATTATTTTTTATGTGCATTTATTTTTTCTTTCAGTCTGTCTCCTTCCTTTCTTATTTTCGCGTAATGGTAATTGTTGTTTTAAGTGCGACCGATATGGGGGGACTTTTACGCCGTGATTTTATAAAGGAGCCGTTTGGCTTTTATGGATTGGTCATCAAATATCAATCCGGGATTTTATTGCGACGAGTTAAATTAACCGGATCGTAAATTTCGGCTTTCATAAAAAGACAAAACGAATTAAGAGAGAAACAAGCGAGGAAACGCAATCGGATTAAAAATAAGTAATTGAAGCATTTTCTTAATGGAAAATATATTTTTTACATGTTTGCTTGTGATAAACAATTTGCAAAGGCAGAGTTTCTGATTAGTATTTTTTTAATAATAATAACAAAGAAAAGATTCATTCGCATGGTCAGAATTGTTTCAAAAATATTTTAAATAAAAATGATTTGAAAATAATTAATAAATTATTTCCACATTTAGCTCTGTGACTATTGACTTACCTACGTAAGTACGTTAAACAAATGCACATTAAAACAACTACTTCCCGGGCAAATACCCACGCCGGACATTGAATTACATAATGTACACCTGCTGTTGCACATCAATAAAATATTGCATAATGCAACAAATTTTGATCCGAGAAAAATTTAATGTAAAAACAACAAAAGGAACGTTACATAATATAAGGCCATCTGCAGACACGTGTTTCGGGATCTGACGAGGGATAGATCCCGAAACGGGAACGGGACACACGGGAAGTAGTTGTTTAATGTGAATTTGTTTAGCGTACTTACGTAGGTAAGTCAATAGTCACAGAGCTAAATGTGGAAATAATTTATTAATTATTTTCAAATCATTTTTATTTAATTTATTGTAATATTTTAAAGCTACTTCCTGAAAAATAAATGCGCAGGCGTAACGCAATGACCGTATTTCCCGCTAAAAGTAAATTACACCTACAGCATTTTTTAATATGCAACCAAATATATATAAATTTTAAATTAAAATACAGTACAAAAAAAAAATAAAATAATAGCAAAGAAAACATCATTTGCACCAAATGCGGAGGAGCACACCCAGCCAGTATATGTGACACCACAATCCCTCCGAAATGCAAAACATCTGGAGGTACTGACAATGCCGCCTGGACATTGAAATATCCCAAACGCTAAAAGGAGCCCATAGATGGAATCCCAAACGTAAAAAAATTGTATCACAAAATAATTGGCCAAAACTTGACAATATACTCACGAATTAATTCACCCATCACATTGCATTACTTTATTATTGAGACATACTAGACGAAAATAAACGACCCGACGACTACAACTAACAGGGACGAAATTATCAAATGATTATGACAAAGATTCATCGACTCTTTCAAAACCGACTTGCACGTAAACTTCTCCGGTAATAAAATGTTTGTAGTGACTAACCCAAATGAAATCCTCCTGATGGTCCCTATTTATGGCACAAATACAGATTACACTTAAATTTCTAGAAATAAGTAGTTTAACGTATATGTATACAAACTCAAATTCCCTTCCCATTAAAACCCATCTTGTCTCCAATTTCCTCTATAACAATACAATTCTCGTCATTTTTTGTAGAAACAAAATCAAACAAACGCATCATCCTAAAAGATTATCCCCATTTACAAATTCCATCGACTTTTCCCATCCAAAATTATAGGTCCATGGTCCCAGCGAGACCACAAATTAAACGTGGCAAAGCTAATCCTCCTCGCATTAATCATCTAATGAACGAATGGCTTCACTGCACTATAAAACTTGCAACTTACATCCTCCAGGTATTTCTCGTGTATAGCCATCACTGTTCCAACAATGAAGAAACCATCTTCGCCAAAGCTTCTTTATATGACCACTCCATCATAATTTTAACGCAAATGCCCCCAAACACAAACAACTTGCTTCGTTTTTATCTAATTCAATTTTTTTCCGCATTTTCACTCACCCTGCCTTTAAATTGTCTCATCATCAATCCTCTACACCCGACGTCTTCTTAATTACAAATACTTTTAGTAATCTGGAATTAATCCCCGACCTTGGACCATTTTTCCATTAAAATTTTCCTATACTCAGAAAAGAGTATTTACTCAGTCACTTGGTCACAGTTATTTATATACATTAAATAAAAATAATTTTAAAATAATTAATAAATTATTTTCACATTTAGCTCTCTGACTCTTGACTTACGTTACGTAAGTACGTTAAACAAATGCACATTAAAACAACTACTTCCCGGGCAAATACCCACACCGGACATTGAATTACATAATGTACACCTGCTGTTGCACATCAATAAAATATTGCAGAAACATGTGACTGCAGATGGCATTATATTAAGTAACGTTCCTTTTGTTGTATTATATTAATTTTTTCTCGGATCAAAAACTTTGTTGCATTATGCAATAATTTATTGATGTGCAACAGCAGGTGTACATTATGTAATTCAATGTTCGGCGTGGGTATTTGCCCGGGAAGTAGTTGTTTTAATCTGCATTTGTTTAACGTACTTACGTAACGTAAGTCAAATCATTTTTATTTAATATATTTCCTATACTCTACCAATTATATCCCAGTACCTAACAGAATTGGCTATAACTATAAAATTGCGACTTAGACAAAGTGACATTAATAAATTCATGGAACGACATCAAGACATATCCTTGATGTCCATATCAGTTCTCATGACAACATTGTCAGACGCTATGAAAAATCATACACTTATGTTTACAAAAAAAAATATGAAAATCTCCTTTCCAAGCTCATCCTTGCACTAATTAAATATAAACGACAGCTATAAGGACTGTGAGAAGACATGATACTTAAAAGTAAATTCAACAGACTGGCCAAAGACATACACAACTTAATTCAGGAATATAAAAAATATCTGTCGATTAAACCCTGTAAACCCCTAAAAAAAAAATAGTTTTGGAATGAGGTTAAGAAACTTAATAAATACAGGAAAACAGATTATCTATAAAAAAATAAAAGACCCATTGACCTCAGAGACCACAACAAATGGCAAACAGATAGCGGACATATTTGCTAAATTTTACCATAAGACATATCTAATGGTAAGTGACAGTTCCTTTATTAAGAATACAGTTCACTCCTTATACAATTCCTTAAAGTCCATTCCATTAGCCCAAAATATTCACGACGATGTTAAAGATGAAGAATATTACGAGATATTACATAAAGACAAAAACTCTGCTCCAGGTTATGATGGCATACCGAGGTCCATACTGAAATTCCTCCCACCAAACATCCATGAATATATCTTTCGAACTTACAATTTCCTTTACAAATACCAATCCTTCTCCAAAAGAATGGAAACAGGGTTTTATCACATGTATCCATAAAGCGGGAAATAACAACACACAAGGTTTGAGCTACCGATCCATTACTCTGCTTCCAGTCCTTGGAAAACTATTTCAGTTAATTATCCTCAAAAAAAGTAAGTAATATTATCCAACATAAAAATCCCCCCCCCCCCTACCTAGATGGTTTTATTCAGCACTAATCCATATCTTTTTCTCTAACAATATTTTCTTCGAATTGCCCACCTTGAACGTTAAAAACGCATCGCATTTTTAGATATAGAACAAGCTTATGACTCAGTATGGCATCGAAGTGAGGTGTTTAAATAGAACTCATCGCGTATCCCATGCAATTTAATTAACATCCTAGATAGTTTCCCATCCAACAGATCTCAAAGTGTCAGAATCCGCCAGAATTAGTCGTTTGCCTTCACTCCTGAACAAGAACTCCCCTCTATCACCCATGATGTAGTTTAATAACACATGCCCCTACTATCCAAAAAATAGTAAGCACTCTTAAAAACTTTATTGATGACGCACAAATGTAGTTCGCTAAATGATGCACTTAAATGAATCCAAACAAATTGCAATTCCTTATAGCATTTCATCGCCTTCCCATTCAATGTACAAATTAACACTGTACAATATATCCATCAACAAGTGTAAATATTTAAGTGTAAGAATAAATCGTAAAATTACATTCACCACACACTCCCAAAACCTAAAAGCAGGTGTCAAGAAAAGAGGCATTTCAGAACTAATATTTAAAAATGATGGCATTTCTACTAAATCCGCGGTTTTTGTCTATAAAAAGATCTGCCGGCCTTTTGCCAAAAATGCTGCTATCCTTCATCATAATATTCACCCACGAATCTTAAATAACATACAAGTCGTATAGCGGACAGCCTTGAGAGTGCTTACTAAAATCCGACACCCTAACACTCTCAAGCACTCTCTGCCTGCGACTTGTATAAAAATTAAAATTCGTGGGTGAGGATTATAGTTAAGGGCATTAGAGCAAAGGCCGGCAGATCATTTTATGGATAAAAACTGCAGTTTTAGTATAAATGCCTTAATTTTTAAATGTTACAGCTCTGTTCTCTGTTCTTATTTAATAATTAACCATTATCAAGAGCTGGTGATTTTTTTAAAGTAGCAGCTTCTAATATACTACTAGATTGTGGCTACTTTGAGATTTAAGTTTATAAAATTGTACAAGAACACGGGGCATCATCGTCGTGCACAATATCACTAACTAAATGATTTTGATAAGGATCGCATTTTTGGTATGCGATAAGGAGTATTTTCTGTTTGTGTTATTGCCGAAATAGTCGGTCATGGTGTATCGGTAATTGTGCGATGCTGGTCTAGGTGGTTCTAAACTGGGGAAAATCGATGTAGACCTGGATCCGGATGATCATAAAGCATTAAGCGTGAAGATCGAGCTCTTCGTCAGACATTTTTAAGGGATATATTTACAACATCGGTAAATGACTGGTTGGCTGTCAATAGGCAAAAAGTATATATGGCTACTGGTTATAGAAGAATCTGCAGTTTGGGTATTGGATCATACCTTCCATTATTGTGTCTGCTCTTTACTCCGCAGCATCGCAGAACAAGAATTGATTTTTGGAAAGAAATACAATAGTGGACAAATGCATTAAATTATCTTCAGTGATTTGTCTCCGTTCTGTTTGTCCGCTCATAATAGTCGCAGCAGAGTGAGACATCGTCGTGGTTAACGGAGAATTTTACAATTTTCTGCTGAGACATTCGCTCCTTACACATGGAGCTATGATTTGGGGGGCGATAGCATACCTGTAGTCAGTCCCTCTAATTTTTATTGAGGAAAGTCTTAATACGATTTTGTATATTAACACTGTTTTACAGCCAGTGTTGGTGTCCTATGTTAATGACTTGCTTGCAGTAAGATAATGGTCAGCCTCATACAACAGCCATTTAAAAACAGTTTTTTTTATCGTGCTGAAATTATTATCCTGGCCATCTTATTCTCTTTATCTACCGCTGATAGAACATGTTTCGGATATGATAGGTGTTAGAACAGGCAACTTACAGCGCCACCCTAACACAATAATAGAACTTAAATGTCAAATTATCGAAGCTTGGAATGAAATACCACAAGTAGATTTTAAATTGCCTGATTACTAGTATGCCTCGACAAGTTAATGAGTGCTAAGGCACCATCATTTATTGATCTCGCCAATATTAGTCACTTTTAGCATTTTTGTATTTTTTCTCTCTCTTTTTAGTGTAAAGCGGAATGTTCTACTAACTGTAATTATTTATATTGTATATGTTATTATATATTTTTTGTAATATTGAAAAAGGAGAAATCCGTAAATAAATAAATAAATAGTGGCGGTCCAACACTTTATTAATTGTTATTCATTTGTTTTTTTAAGTTGATTTTTTGAATATTGATGTACCTTATTTACATCTATAAATTCCGTAAATGTCATTTAAATCGTCCAATAAATTCATGGTGTTCTGATTTTTGTGAAAGGCAGTAACACAAGAAAATCTATTAGATGTTAATAAAAATACTACCAATGATCGCATAATTGAGAAGAAAAATAAAAAAATAATAAGTACAATAAAAAAGAACTCAGGGTGTATTCTATTATTACCCAAATAAAAATATTTTAAACCCGTTTTATGCGGGTAATAAGAGAGAATACTAAAATCTTCCCGAGGGATTAGATATTGAAAGGGCGTTAAAACTAAGCGCATCGATCGACAAGAACATGAAATATATGTCGAATTTCCTTGTAACAGCCTTTCTTATTACCTAATTTTATTGCTGTTCACTTTATTCGGTTTTTTTACCGCATTTATATTTATTATTGCCTTTCAAATAAGAATCAATACATGAAATGATGAAACATAAAAATACGGGAACTAAATAAAATTGTAACTACCGTTTGTTATAATGAATTTTCATTCTTGAAAATGGCATGAAGCCGAAACTTTTCAAAAATATAACAAAAATCGTAGTAAAATAAAACCAAGTTTTTTTCCTTATAACAAACGGTTATTAAATATGATTTACCAAGTGATATATGAGGAAAAGTTTACAAAAATTGTAAATTATTAAAAAAATAAAATAAAACGTGATAAATTAAATAATTTATTAATTATTTTCAAATCATTTTTATTTAGTTAATTTAAATAACTTTGACGAAGTGAATGAATACTCTTTTCTATTTAAAATGTGATAACATATTCGAAGTTACCATAAAATGTTGCTTTGAAAAAGTTTATTATATTTTTATAATAATTTCGAAGTTACAGGCATCCTAAAAAATGACTCAGCTTCAACTTCCGGTTATAACCTGGAAACGGTTAAAGATAGATCAGTTTCGCTGTTATTTTTATCATTAAAAATTACGAAGACGGTTTTCCGACACCTATTAAAATAAAATAAGTTTTCCAAATATGGCACCACCAAAATGGACCATCCTGTAACAAAAACATTAAATAGAAATGACATATATTATCATGGAAGAGCGTTAATTATTTTTTATAAATAAACATTTATTTATTGGATACTTTGTTATCATTTATCACTTGGTAAAATAAATTTAATATGAAATTTATTTAAAAATTTAAAACAAATCTATATTCTTAAATTAATTAAAACACATAGTTATTTATATAAACCTTCTTGATGGGTTTAATTAAATATTAATAGTGCAATTTGTATCTCGTTTAATACAATTTACTTAATTACCATCTGTTTGGATAATGTGTTTGTTTATGTATATTAGATAGGGTTGAATGGGGTTTATTGAAATCAGGTTAAGAAGTCGGCCGAGTCACCGAGAGGTCGTGAGGGAAAGAGAAGCGGCGAGAACGGGAAATATCGATCCATCCTCTTTCGTATATCGAACCCGGAAAACGCCGACGGCGGCGTCTTCATTCAACTACGAACGTTTGCTCCTCCAAATATCAATCATCTACAATTTTTATTATTATTTGCCTCTTACGTACACACAAGCATACATATGTACGGAAATATGATTGCAATCGATGTTCGATAAAATATTTATTTTCGCGGTAAATTGGTTTTGTTGCTGTTGTAAATTAAACAAGAGTATCGTGGTTATTGTTGATTTAAAATGATCGTAATACGAATTTAATTAATTTTTATTATATTCTGTTTTCTACCTTGTGTACTTAATTTGATAATAATGGTTTGTAAATCGATGTATCGATAATTTCGTCGTTTTAAATTTTAATTCCGGACAGTATTCAAAATCTTGTGAAATGTTTGTAAATAATTCTTTTACTTAGTATCATCTAGTGGCGCAAATTATTTGTTTTGTTATTGTTATTACTTCTTTATATTTGTTCTACGATCCACAATACATAAATATTGTAGATTTATAAAAAGGTAACTCCGTTAAATAAATAAATAAATAAATATATACATAAAGCAATGAATTCCCGAAGGGCTAGATTGGTCGTTTCTTCAATTATTTTGGGAACAAAAATAACTAAAATTCTTCACCTAAAGAAACTACAGCGTAGCGAAACAATTGTAGTGAAAGTAAATATATTATAGTTGAAATATTTTAATTTAATAAAATGTTCAACCGGCATTCATCTAGCGTATGGATAACTTGTGGTGACCATTTCGATTTTTCAATAGATATCCATACGCTAGATTTATTAAAGTGAACAATAATTAAGTTTACATCCCCATTTTTTTATACCCACAATTTCTCTGTTATTCGCAAATATCTCACGTTAGAGTTAATTTACTCGATTTTTTAATACAATAATTTTTTTAACCTTTTCTCATTTATTTTATTTAATAAATCATTTCAATATTTATTCTATTATTCTTCCAACCATTTTTTTCTGCATTGTCGTTTTTAATTCATTGAATTGTTTTAGAAACTCTGCCATTAGAGAGGTGTCATTTCTAAATATTTGTACATCACATTCAGAAATTTGTAAAGTTACTTCATTACGTCATTTCCACGTTATTTATCTCTTCTCGCTCATCCCTCAGTAAGTCGATTGTTTTGAGAAACAATTTCCATTTACTGAATTGCAGAAATCACAGTTAACGTAGCCTCTGTTTTTTAGAATCACGCATTACATTTACCGCAATTATTTTTTTTTTTTTTGAGAGTTCATTATCATATACATTTATTTTCTTAAAGATTACAAAATCTAATTATAGGAAATTTAGAAATAGTACAAACAAAATCAATTCAAATAGCGGTGATTAAATTGAAAATTCAATTAATTAAACCACCTTTTAAGTTTGTTTATTTAACAGCAATTTATTTTGTGATTATAATTTCGATGTAATTAACGAGCCAATATCGTTATTGACGTCGAAACTATAATCACTAAATAAATTCACTGATATGAAATTACCTACGGATTTGCCCGGCGAAAATTAAGCGCCGGTGAAAATTAAACAAAAATCAAGTGTTATTTTAAGTATTTAAAAAATTAAATTTGAGGATAAGTGAAAAATGTATATTAACTATGTGTTTAAAAATTATTTAAAAAACCTTACAAATAACATAGCCCTGATTTTATTATTTTATTTCATTGTTTACACCTTTGACAAAAATCTGTAATGAAAAGAAATTGTTTAAATTAAACCAAACAGTAACATTTTGGACTTTGAGTCTGACGCATATCTTCATGGGATTCGTGGCTTAAAAATTATATAAAAGAAACATACCCCTGATTTTATTGTTTACTATTATTGTTTACACCTTTAGCAACCATTTAGAATGAAAAGCAATTGTTTAAATTGCACCAAACAGTGTCATTTTGGATTTTGCATCTGATGCACATCTCCATGGAATTCGAGGTGTTTAAAAATTATTTAAAAAAGTTACATAAGATTTTATTGTTTAATATCATTGTTTACACCTTCAGCAATAATCCAGAAAAAAATGTTTAAATTGCATAAAACAGTGCAATTTCGGTAATTGAATCTGATTCATCTGTAATTTGTAATAGTTGAAAATAGTTATTGTCGTAAGAATTTTTTAATAATATTACTTTGCTTTACTTATTTTTAAAAAATTAAAAAGAAAAACTTCTTGATTTTCAAAGTTTTTGTGTTTATTCACTACAATTGTTTCGCAAATTTATTTCTTCTTCACCTGAATTTGAAAATCAAGAAGTTTTTCTTTTTAATTTTTTAAAAATAAGTAAAGTAATATGGATTTTCAACACATAAATGCCTCAACAAACAACGAAATATTACTTTGATAATATAATTGTTGCACTTTTCATCAAATTTCATCTTTTAATTTTTAATATAACGTATGGTTTTAGTTCAACTTTCCCGGCACCTCCGTCATAGTTGAGGTGCCGAACAAATCCGTGACTGGAAATGCGTGTGTAACTTCGCATCGGTAATACATTTCAGCTATACAAAGTTAGAAAGTGATTTAATTAATAGGATAACGATGTATAACACAGTAGAAGCTTTAATAATTAATCAATTAATAATCGGTTGCTATTGTAATAATTTCATCGCAAATACATTGCCAGATTTTGAATTATACAATGAAAATTAACCGTTGAATGTAATATAATTTGTATAGAGCAAATAAAAACAAATATATATATACAAATATCTTGATTCAATGGACTTTTACATTATATTAAGTACAGTATTCTATAGTATAATACGGTATATAATTTGAGATTGTCCTTTCATAGGCTATCGACCCGAGGTCTTTCTACCAAAAAAAAAAACAAAAAAAAAACAAATATATTATCGAGATTCCAGAACCTACAGCCCATATTAGAAACTAAAACCTTAACATACCTGAAGTAACTCATAATTCCTTAGTGACAGTTCACAATTTCCAATAAATGAATTAACTTTAAATTTATTTTACGGAATTCTCCATTATAATTGATTACATTATACAATAATTTACATATTTGTATATAATCAGGTAAGTATTCCTAACTATTAATAATTAATTAAAATTATTAAAATCATTAATTATTTAAATAAAAGCATTATTTTTTTGTCATACTTTTTCCTTTCCATTCAACTAAATTTATATTTCGGAAACTATGTTTCAATCTTCAGTAGTTGAACTTTTTAAAAATGTAAAAAATGAGTTGTGATTGCTTTATAAGCGCTATAGTAATAATATTAAAATAGTTACAAATCATGCTAAGAATAAACTGTTAATATAAATATAATTACAATAAAATTAAACAACGATAAATTGTTGACACTTTCATCAATCCCCTTTTCAACTACAAAAATTATTTACAATGTAAGTTTTTCAACAATATATTAAAACAACCACAGTGCAAGTAATTTTTGTAGTTGTAAAAAGGGAATAATCGAATTTAATTGATCATTGCCAATATTTTATCCTTGTTTAATTTCATTGTAATTTAAATAACTGCAAAAAGTGTGAATCAACTCTGTTTAATTTTATATAAATACGATTATATAAAACGTACTAAAATTTACGAATTAATAAGGTCTTCCAATAACTCTCAATTAAACTTTTATAAATCTATTCAAATAAAAAAAATATTAAATATATTATTAAAATGTTAAATCACAGTTTTTTTTATATAATACAATTTTGTACAAAGAAGATTTCCGTCGATTAATAAATAAATACAGTTGCTGAGAATACACGAATCTTCTCGACAATAAATAAAATAATAATTTAATAATATCTTCACCAAAGTAAAAAAAAATATCCCTTCACGCTACCTACCGCTAATTATCAAATCACAAACGTATACAGGGTGTTTCAAATTCGGTTCTCACAATGGAGATCTCGCTTATTATAAAATTTAGAAGGTGGGTTTAAATTTGTCACGTTTTCCCGTTAAAAAAACTAAGCTAAGTTTCTTTGTTTTTAATTTTCACCGTAAATAAAGGATTATTATCATTAAAAATTCCATTGTATTATCATATTTTTCACAAATGATTTCCACCACAAATCCCTCTTAGTGAAGAGGTGCGCCTGAATAACGGCCATATTTTTTTCACCATTTTGTAATATTGTTCTTTTTAAAATATTATAAATAGCAGTAAAAATACAGACCGATACGCATTTTTTAAGCAATTCTTGATTTTTTGGGAAATAAATTCCAAAATTGGACAAAAGCATCGGTCATAGCCCGTTAATTTTATTTAATATAATTAAAAAACAAAGTCTTAAACTTTAAATTTTATTGTCTTGAGTAAGTGAAATCAATATTCTACTATTAAAATGGAACATATCGCTACCTGAAAGCAAATTCTCACAATTAAACAAAAAAAAATGAATTTTGGGAAATTACGTTTAAAATTAGTTTGGTACTAGCCATTATATGATATTTATATTTTATTGCTTTCTTCACTTCTCTATTTTTAAATACTAAATGTACATTTCGAGCGCAATGTACTCTTTATAAATAGTTTCTATATAAAATTGGCAAATAAATAAATATATAAACAAAATTAAATATACAAATGTGATGTGTTTGAAAATCAGATAATGTAAATCATTAAATCGAATCAATTATTAATAAATAATTAGCTCCCTTAAATAAAATGTTATTTAAGGGAGCTAAATCGAAAATAATATATATTTCACACGTATTGTGATCGGTTACCAATATAGCACTGGTCAATTAAGTAATAATAACGAATGATCATAATGCGGCACATTGATATATTTTAAAATTAAAATGTTAAGATAATAATGCATAAGATGGTATAGTATCATAATTCAATTATGAAAAATTTCTCTCGTGGAGTAATAAGGATTATTAATAAGTTATTCTTTTATTAGCATTTTAAATTTATTTATGTTTTTGTTTCCTGTAATCGAAGAGGGATGATTGACATTTTTTATTCCCATATAGTCTGTACTCGTTTCGAATAATGAGGTTTTATGTTTAGGTAACGTTTCTAAACCGCTTATTTTATAATTTGTGTCGAAGTCTCTTTTATTATCTAAAACGAACAGTGACATGCGGTACAGGCAAAGTGAGTACATTGTTATTATTTTAAAGCCCTTAAAAATCGATCTGCACGGGTACATTTTGAATTATGCGTATTAATCTTTTTTTGTAAAGTATATTTGGGGCTCCCCCAAATTATTATAGCATATTTCATATGGTTTATAATGCACGCGTTATAGAAGATTATTAACGTATTTTTATTTAAGCATCTTCTCATATGAAGAGAGCATAGTGCGCACTATTTAGCTTTTATTCGATATGTTAAATATGTGCGTCCCGCGAGAGGCTATTATTGCCATACAATCCCAGAATTTAACCTTTTCTACTACTGGTATTGATTTTTCTGCTGATTTGAAGAATACGCTAACGTCATCATTGTGTTTAGATTGTAATTTGAATTGCATAATATTTGATTTAGAACTATTTGAATACACGTTATAGTTGTTGCACCAAGTTTATATTTCTTTTATTGCTGAGTTGCACAGCCTTGTAGTTTCTAATAATGTATCACTTTGAATTATTTAGCTATCGTCGGCAACATATTGACAAGTAATTAATTCAGCATTAGACTGAAAACTATTTGTTAAATAATTACTATCAATAAGAAATAGCAGTGGAGATAAAATCGCTCTCTGTGGTAGCCCAGCTTCTATTAACATTTTATTTGAGCGATATACAGCATTTATTTCGTAAAAACCGTTTTTAATTATTTCAACAAACTGCGAACGGTTTGCTAAGCATCTTTCAAACCAATTTGCCAATGCATTCCTTATGCCGTAGTGTTTTATTTTCGATAATAGAAGAGCATGGTTAACCGTTTCGAAAGCTTTTGTGAAGTTGTAAAAGATACTAGCTATTTTTTATCATTTTCAAATCATATTTATTTAAATAATTCCGACCAAGTGAATAAATACTCTTTTCTATTTTTTTTAATTTTATCTAATGAGTTGTTAATAATTTATAAAATTTCGCGGCCGAATTGGTGCACAATTATTTTCCTGAATCCGTGGTGCGAGTTTGATAGGAGATAATTTTTTTTTAAATAGTTGGTTAATTTAATACTCATTGCTTAGTAGATAAATATGGCAAAGATGGATAAATTAGAAATTAGCCTATTGTTTCCCTTTTTGTGAAGTGTAATTACTCAGGTCATTTTCAAAGCTTCAGAGTATATACCGGATTACAAGAGCAATTTATTATGTTTTTGATTGATTCCACCAGTAATTCCGCTACAAAAGTGATCACACTTCCTTGCATATTATCATAGCCGTAGGCATTTTTTTCTCACTATTGATTTTATTATATTCAGTGTTCCATTATCACCAAGTTCCACCATTGTGGAATTGTCGTCATTTCTAGTATAATACATATTATTGTTAAATGTAACTGGTAATTTTTTAATGAGTTAATAAAATATTCCTTAAATATTATATTCCTTCAATCACTTCTTTGTTTTATACAATATATATATTTCGGACACAAGTTTCAAGTTTATTTCTCATAAAATTGACAAATAAATACATAAATAAAATTAAACAGACAGAAATACGTATGGTCGATTTGACAATTAATTATTTTTTGTGTAATTTACTTAATTAATTGTTGTTATGTTTTTGTATACTTAATTGTCAATAAAAATTGTTATATATATAATATAAACATAAACAAAATTAAATATACAAATGTGATAATATTTTAAATCTGATTAATAAATATTTTTTTGGAATAGTTTTAAAGTAAAAAAAAAAATATATATGAAAACTATCAGTAAACTTTAAAAATTTGAAGTCATTTATACAACAGTTTACTAATACTAATTGATGTAAATTAATTTTAATAAATTGTTGCTTGAATTTTATATATTTATACATATAAAACATTGAGAACACTTTTAAATTTTTATTAAATTACAATTTATTAAAATAAATTGATATAAGTTAATTTTAATAAATTTTTGTTTAAAGGAATTGAATCGAAATTAAAAGTTTACTCGATTTTTTATATTTAAATAATTCTGAAACGAAGTTACCATCATCGTTAATAGTGGAGTTTGTGGACGATAGATTTAATTTAGTAGAAATATAAATAAGTAGGAGAAAGTAAATGGGTTTTATAAATAATTTAATAACTAAAACTTAAGTAAAAATGTTAAGGAGTACAAACAACTTAACAAGTTTTACTTAGTATCTCTCTGATCTAATATATATATGTATATATTGTATATATTTATATATATATATTATATATACAATCGTCTTTATACCAAACATCTTTACAAAATCTATTTAGCAATAAATATACCTATACTTTGAAGTATAGTACATATTTGTGGTTAATAATTAACCATCGACCAAATTTGTTTCTGCCTGTTGAATTTTTTTTTTTGTTAAATAACGGTTTAATAACGCTTATGGAACGCTCAGTACTCGAAGAAAATTTCTTTAAAAACAATTTTGAAATTAAATGTTTTTTGTTGTCAATTTTTCTTAACTTTGTCCATTATAAAAAAATGCATGACAAATAAAATCTTTGAAATTAAAACACTCACCATCAGGTAAAGTAGTTTCACATTGTTTCACCCATTTCAGATTTTTTAAACTAACGACAGTCTCTAGTTTTTTTTAAGCTCACACAATCAACACACCAACGAAGAACAGCAAAAAATAAAATTAAACACCGTCGCAGACTGATCAAAACCGGATGCAGCAGACAATCACTGTGAGAGAGAATATGGACCGTTCGGGGTTGATGGTTGCACTGTTACTGGGGGTGGTGTTCGCAGGCCGACGGTTCGTCACCCAGTGAAGTCACTTCCGTTCGTTTCGGAGGAATCCTCGCCCCGTGCACTCACACACACACCACCACGCACACATATAAGTGTGCGGCGGCGGCGCGCGCAATTACCGCCCCCCACCCCTGCGGAAAAAATCACACCGCCACCACTGTCAAAGCCGCCGCCGCCGATGTTCAACTTTTTGACACGCGTGCACACACATACCGACGCACCCTCAACCCTTTAAGTGTCATGACACTGCCACTATCCTATTTTCTCTATTCTCTTTGTAGCGAGCGGCGGTTTGGTGGATGATATTGTTGATGGTGGTTGTGAAAATTAATGATGAAATTTACGAGGATTGAAAAAATTAATATTTACAAAACTTACAATTACAGAAGTAATGAATCGTTTTTTTTAATCCATATAAAAGCAGAACTGAGTTGATTCTTTAAAATAATTATATAATATAAATATTCTATCAATCAAAATATAAACAGATTTAATTCATTAAAATTGTGCAATATGAATATTATTTTAACTTTTATAAGAATTAATTCAGTTTTGCTTTCATATGAGCTGGAAACAAATCATTACATTCGTGAATATGTAATTCAATGAATATTTCATTAAGATAAAAAATAATACGCTCTTCTTCACAAAATTAACAAGGAATTTGAATTAACATCAATTCATATTAAAACGGCCCGGCGCTTCCACCAGAATTATTGAATACACAATAAGTATATATTTCCTTTAATAACAATTTCTCATGGAAAAATTTGTTTGCACTGAATTTCACACTGAGTTCTCCTAAATAATTTCACAAACTAATGAAAAATGTATGCGTTGGAAGCTCAAAAATTGATTTACTTCGAAACTAGTGATAATTCAGTAACCGTAAATACTTCGTTGTAATAATAACAATGCTATTTTTATTTACCATTAAATACAAAATATATTAGGTGTACCTCAATTTAAATTAATTAAAAGGTTGCATAAATTTAACTAATTCCATAGACAAAAACATGAATTAACTAAATAATGATTATAAACCGCCCCATCTCTCCAACTTTACCAGAATAGACTTCTACGATCATTTAACAGTCACATAAGCAAAAGAAATTCTGTTTAAGAGCAAAAATTCCTGTCTGTGTTTCAGGTAACATGTCACCAACACTATCAAGCAATTGATAATATCATACTCTGTAATTCACAAATAAAGCATTGCCTTTTAATTATACAAAAAAAGTAAAAAGCAGTGTTTCATTTGTGATTAATATTAATTTCACAAATCAAATAATTAAAAATACAACACTGTTTTCTTGTTATTGAGAAAATCTAAAATTTATTATTAAAATTAAATTTCTGACAGTTATAATTATTGTTTAATTTTCATAAATAAAATCAAAGCAACTTAATTAAATATGTTATACTTTTGAATAATAAATTCTTAAAATGTATACAGGGTGGGCCAGGAATAACGGCCATTAAAAGTTTCCAGGGTTCCTGACCGCGGAAAATTTTGAAAAAATCTACATTTTAGGGTTGAATACAATCACCTCATGGAAAATATTTTGACTTTCTTTCACTTCAATAGCTATCAACTTTTATTATTTTAAACGGAACACCCTGCATTTTTCGAATTCCCCGTTTAATTGCCTAAGCATTCATATGAACTTTTGTCTACATATTTCTTACAGTTTTTGAGATAAAAAATTATTTGTCAAATTTTAACCTCAAATTGACATTTCAAAAAATGCCTATAACTTCTAGTAAGAACAAAATAGGAAAACCAGCGTCATCTTGAATTATTAGTAATAGATCCATCTAGAATAAAAAAATGAAACCTGTCAATTATGACACTGGATATTTCAAAAGTGTAAACATTTCTGTGCCCTCTTAAAAACATCATAACTCATTTTTTTTCAAATGGAATAACCAATATTTTATCTCATTCAATTTTAATAAATAAAGCATATTTATTGTGTTTATTAAAATTAAATTACAATATACACCAAAGTAAAAGCATCAAACGTAACATCATAATAAGAAATTTATTTCTATCATACCCGGTGCATCCACCATAAATATGGAATAAATTATCGAGATATGTTTCTATTTCGTGATAATTACTGCGTTCCTTCTCATGCAAATGAAATTGATTTTTCATACAGAGAATCATCAATTTTAAACCACCTTCGTGTCGAGGGCTCAAAAATCGATCAAACGAGTGTTCAGTTGTGAGGCTACAAAGATTCATGATATATATTTCTCGTTTATTTATTTGACCTTTTGTTATTATAACCTATTATAAAAAATGATAGTTAAATTATTAATAAATTAAGAACTAACCATATTTAGAGCATTTTTAATCAAATTCATCAGATTCAGATTCAAGATTTAATTTAATACATTTTAAGTTTAGTGATAAAATTCTTTAATGCCCTTACTTTTCCACAAACATTTTGTAAATTTTAATTCAATAATGTTTTACATATTTACTGTAGAATAATATAAAAAATTGTGACAAGCGCAAAATTAGGCAATGTA
Organism: Philonthus spinipes; assembly: GCA_963082785.1. Lineage (NCBI taxonomy): Eukaryota > Metazoa > Arthropoda > Insecta > Coleoptera > Staphylinidae > Philonthus > Philonthus spinipes. The sequence goes on along the minus strand of OY720309.1, from coordinate 14,119,760 downwards.
AAAACAAAATAGCACTAAAGATTTATACTACTTTGATTGTGTAACAATGTAAAAGATATAATAATTGACAAATCGTTAAAATTGTGAATGTATGTAAGCCTAAATTAATTTCTTTCATTTTGTAATTAAATTATATTGAAAATTTAATTAAAAAAAAACATTTATGTTTTCCGTAAAAAATACACTACATTATCCATTCGATTATTAGAAAAATTATAAATGCATATTTTTGTTAAAAAAAATTTTCTCTATTCTTCTTAAATCGATTATTTGTAATGCTGTGGTTAACATTATAAGTGCTAGTTATTATGTATTTAGCAATAATATAAAGTGAAGGGGAAACTCTATTTTATTGCTAAATACATGATATCCAGTACGGATGATGTTAATCACAGCATTCCAAATAATCGATTAAGTACGTAAATCAGTTCGCTAGTTATATGATCTGAAAATATTTGAGATTTTGCTAAACAAACCCATCGAAACTTTTTACCCTTGATCCTTTAATAATTAAAATTATTTTTTAAATAAATTACAATATTTAGTAATTTAAAGGCGATAGTCCAGGCAGACTAATACTAAATATTAATAATTACGTATAAATATTGTAAAGAAAATTGTATCAAAAATTGTCTTAATTAAGATTATAATCGAGGCTATTCTGTAAAGGAAATGTTAAGTATAACGTGTACGTTACTTTTTATCATCGCAGTTTAAGCAGCTGTTTATTTAAAATATGGATTCATAGAGTGTGAAATTGATTAATAACGTATATTTTAAACTTAGCATTTTCTGTACAGAATAGCCACGAATATATGTGAGTAATTTATCCATAACTATAAATTTTATTTTAAATTAGAATCTGTATTTTTTATAAAAATTATGAGAAAAGAAAATGCGTGCAATTTTGATCTTTCGAATAATTTTTGTCTAAGATTTTCTAAGAAGTGTGCGAAACACAAGAATCGCATACCGATTCCAAGCACGTTTTCGCTCGAAATTACCGTAGGTATGCAACATCAAAGGGAAACGCACAGGGGTTAAAATGTATCGATCAAACATTCGGGGGCTGTGACCCAAAAGTAGTCGAGGGCTCTTTACGTACATAATATGAATCGAATGAAGTATAATCATATATTAAAGGCAGTTACGTGAAAATCAATACGCTTGCTGGAAATGTTTCGAACGCTCTTAAATATTTCAATTAATGAAAAATGCCTCTGTTTTTTTTGCTCATTGATGTTTAATGATATTTGAAATAAATGTTTTAAGTACGAGTAGAGATCAATTTGTGTCACGTCAAAGTCAGGAAAGAATTTGCTTTCGTGGGGAAAAAGTGAAAAAAAATTGTATGCGAGTAATGTGAAGGTTTATAATATTAATAAAAACGGTGAGAATTATTTACTTCACTTGTGCTCAAATTAGCACTCGATATACATTTAGAACACTATGTGTTCATTTTAAATCTATTGACGAATAACACGTAGTGTGAAGTAAGTAATTCTCACCGCTTTTATTACTATGTATTGAATATATTAGCAAAGTTTTTATGACGTGTTTATCAAAATTAATTTGAATATGGGCAATTGACTACCATCAGACTGGAAGCCTCTATCCTTAGACTTTAAGTACTTTCCACCTTTTGAATGTGTGATATTATAAAGACAAACATTATAGGAGATATCTCCAAAATGAAAATAGCTTCATACTAATGCTTCATAAAACATTCTTTTTATATGAGATGTTAAAATATGTCTTGATGAATATATTAATTTTTAATTTTACAAACGATTTTGATATACACTTATTAATGTAAGTTTTAAAACGCATATCATGATTGCAATAGGGTCTAAATTGCCAGTCGAATTTACTAAAGGTATAATAACGTCATTGAAATTAATAATTAATTGTTGTTCCACAGTATGGTCTACGTTGCGGTGCCCAAATACCATTGCTAGAGATTTAATGGGATACATTTATTATTATATGTATTTATTATTTAATTTTATATATTCTTAATGGGTTTATATATACAGATATATTTATGTTATATATAACACATAAATTATTATAAATTATTCATGATAGATCACTTTTATTACAGTTTCAAACTATTACTTATATTTCTCAACTTACTATCAATTCTTAAACCATTTGCGATAGAAAACTTGAACGCATTATTGTTTCTTTTCTTAATTTCTATATTGCTATTTGTTTATACAAACACATTATGGTTTGTCTTTTGTTGTATTATTTTTATTATAATTAAATTGAACCTTTGTAAATTGGAGATTTCCGTAAATAAATAATACAATAATTTAGAGTAGTGTTAGCCTATGAACATTAAAATTAATATCCCTATTTTTTTTTTCAGGACCTTCCGGTTTAAATGAACAAGGAGTTTAGAGTTACAAGCATACATTATTGAAGAGTACCGTTTTATAGCATTAGTTAATGTATGAAATAAAATAGAATGAACCTAAAATTGAACACTATTTAAGATTATTGAGTTTAAGCGAACAGGTGTTTTAATATTAACATAAAATCAAAATTCAGTAATTCATTACTTCACTTTATTAATTCTCACTGATTGATGTAATTTTGTGAAACAAGGTACTAATTATCAATAACTTAACTAAACGTTGTGTCTCGAAATGTACATCTAACACAGAAAAGTAATTAGGTGAAGTAAGGAATTTAACTGCATTTTGATTTTCTACTAATATTGATCCTTGTGATACCCCATATTCAATATTATTAAGAATGAAAAATTGACCATCAAACTCCACACTGCATATTAAATGAGAACAATAAGTTCCTGTTTAATTATCAAAATTCTTTTACGAGAGCCTATAAAATTCATTATTGAAATTAACAAATTCTCACAGATATAATCAAAAGCTTTGCTACAATCAAGCAATATTAAGCAAATTACGTAATCTCAATCAGTAACTGTTAATCAACATCATTTTAAATAAAAAGTTGTTGCAGCAAAATTAAAGCACCAGTGTCGATAATGTAAACTTCGTTTCAGAAATTTTTAAATTGTTTAAAAAAGTCACAGAAAAAATGAAAGCATTTTTACTAAAAAAAAAAAACATTTATAGAAGATTAATGAATGTAGATTAGTGAGGTAAAAAAGTATTTCAAGATCGCCGTCAAGGGATCTAGTACCACATGGGATATCCGCATTTATTTTTATTGAAATTTAATTGGTCACGCAAGTAGAAAATGCGTGTAAAATAAATATGATCACAATTTCATTCTTTCCACTTATAGGTTTTATTAAAAAAATAAAAGCTGAAATTTGTTCTAATACCAGATTGTGTATTTAAATAAATTCCCAGATCGAAAATGGGAAACTATTATTTCCTATTTTAGACTCGGGAATTTATTTATAAAGTACTTCCAGTACTTTTAATAAAACAAGTTATAATAACAGCTCTTAAATCACTAAAATCTGTGGTAACATTCTTCTTCTAACATTGTTACCGACTTTCCAAACAAATGAAAAATGTGCATTTTAAACTTCGTTCGAACCAATTGCCATTGTTTTTATACTGCTATTTGTTCAGAAGATACAATTGCAAATTAAAAGCTATGCTTCGTCGTATTTTCGTGAAAATTATTTAGATTATACTTTATAACATTTTTCATACATTTAGAGTTCTAATAAAACATATTTAGAAAAATATTAATTATTTGCATATAAATAATTTATACATTCGGTTGGATTTATTTTAGACTTATCATCGACAATATATAGGAGGCACAAATGATATTTAGGTCGAACTGCCACTGCAGCCCAACAAATCAAATCATCGACAATATAACTTTTTCATTACATATGTTTAAATATATAGGGTTATTATAAATGATGGACCTATTTAAAAAAGGTATTTATTAAAGTACAAATCCAATATTAACAATCTATTTAGCCACGAGTCGAGCCGTTTCAAAGTTTTTTAATATTAATAGAAAAGAGTATGCATTCACTTGGTCACAGTTGTTTTAATAAATTAAATAAAAATGATTTCAAAATAATTAATAAATTATTTCCACAAATTAAATAAAAAGAATTTGAAAATAATCAAGAAATTATTTCCTCTTTAATTATTTTCAAATTTATTTTATTTAATTTATTTAAATAACTGTGACCAAGTAGGTAAATCCCGTTTTTTATTATTAATTATTCAAAATGTCACATAACTAAATATGGAAATTTTTTTTAATTATTTTAAAATCATGTTTATTTAAATTGCTTTTTAATATATTTTAAATGTTCAATATGTCCACCGTTCGTGCATCAAACATCGACGCTGAACCAAACTCATGCCTCTATTGATAGATTCACTTGGACTGCAAACAAAACTTTCTTTAATACGTCTGATATCACCCTCAAACATACGCGGTCGGTCTTTGCTTTTTCTTGTACATACACAACCAGTCTGTTGGTATTGCTTAAACCAACAGCTAATGGATTTTAAATTTGGTGGTTCAATGCCGAATTTGCAAGGAAATGCTCGCCACTCTACAATTTGCGACTCAGTTTTTGCGAATTAAAACACACAGAAAACTTTGTTCTGCGCAGTAACCATCTCAGTTACAACGGACATTTAGTAAAAGTTTTAAACTTCCTTGTTTCATGAGTTGAAAGATTGTCAATTATGGATTTTTACTTTAATAAATACGAATTATTAAAAATGGGTCCATCATTCAAAATAACCCTGTATAATGGTTATATAATGGTCCATGTTAGAAAATCGGCCACCAAGATCTTTTTATCAGTCCTTGTCTAGTATATATCACTATTTAAAAATCGTGCATCGCTAATGCCGTTGTCAGTATTCTGCTGATGAAATGTGATGAACTGTGATTAACTAATGGATCGTAGAAAGGGACAATTTATATTTTGGATTACATACAAAATGACGTTGATTGAGGATTTCTGTTTTATAATAAATTAAGGGATAAACTCTGGAGACGTTCAACTATGGTAGAGATATTGCAAATTTCGCAGAGGATCGAAGATTTATTTTAATAGAGAATTCCATAAACACCCGTTTCTCTTTATGACTTAATTTACCTTAATTAAGTAATAATATTACGCCATTATTTGTAAATTTTAAAACCAGATATTTGCTTAGTGTTTTTCATATTTCATATAAACTTTATCACGAAATCGTTTATCGATTTCAAAAAACCAAAAGAGAAAATAATTTATTAATTCATTATTTTCAAATTCTTTTATTTAATTTATTTAAATAACTGTGACCAAGTAAATAAATTCTTTTCCTATTACATCTAGTATTAAGTTATACAAATGGGTCCTACCAGTACATTTCCTAATTTTATTATCCATGTGATTCCACAAATTCTCGATTGGATTTAGGTCTGGAGATTGAGATTGCCATTTTAAAATGAAAATTGTTTCCTCAGAGATAGAATGCTTCAATAACTTTGACGTATGTTTGAGGACGTTATCATGTTGAAACAATGATCTTATAATAATTACAATTTACACTTGTCATTATCAAACTAAAAACTTTTAGTTTGACAATGACAATTGTAAATTGTTGAAACTATAGTCACTAAATATATAATTCTGTTATACAAACAAAGTTAAAAAAAAGTGTTTTATCATAATCTTACACAATGTATAATGAAGTAGAAGCCTCAGTGATCAGTAATACGATGATCTTAGTCGCATATTATCCTCCATATTAAGTTTACGTGTTTCAATATATAAATCTATCCATAATGCCTTGAATTGGTACAATGGACCTATACTAAATCCGAAAAAGCAACCCCAAACCATATCAGATCCACCTCCATGTTTAATTACGTATTTTTTATGTACTTATAATGCAATCTTTTATTAGCAGAACGTCTAACATCACGTATGCCATCAGATCCAAATATATTAAACTTGGACTCTTCGCTTAAACATACCGTTTTCCAATCAATGTGAGTCAAATGCAGATGACGGTGAGCAAATTATAAACGGGCCTTCATGTTTTTATTTAACACCAAAGTTTTTTTAGCTGCACATCTTGCAAATAGAGTTCATTCAATCTTCGTTTAATTGTTTTTGTTGAGATATTAGGCAATCCCTGGCCTTGTAATTCATTTCTGATTTGGATAGGTATTTTAAAAGTATCCTTCGAGGCAATCATATAAATCACTCTCACGGTCTCTTTCACTAAGTTTTCTTGTACGACCACTTCATTCAGCTTCACAAAGTGACCCTACTTGATTACATTTCTTAATAATTGCCCACACTGTTTTCCGATTTAAATTTAAGTTGGGTGCAATTTCTACTTGATCTGACCGTTCTCAAGTAATGTAATTATTTCCTTTTTAATAGAAAAGGTAATTTTACGACCACAAAGCATTATAAGAAGAGCCTATACCAACGTTCTTTACTGCAAAAAAGCACTGTTTCTATTAAATTCAATTAAAATATTAATCATAAAATACGTGTCTATAAATTTTTATCCTAATATAAATGTGTTTTTTCTTCTTTATTTCATTGTGTGTAGTTATTGAATGTCAAACATCACATTAAATAGATGGCTTTAAAGTCTTTTCGCGTAAAATTTTTGATAATACAATTAATAATTATATAAAATTATAACAACATTTGAAGATGTGTAATTGTTTGTCTATATAATTTTGTCCATCACTGTAAGTACCTTGTATAATTTTATTCAGAAGATACTATTTTATTTTTCATTATTTTTTAAACCAACGACGCAAACCCATTTTTTTACTTTTTTGTGGTATTACTGAACCGATTTTAATAAAAGTTTAGAGGTATGTGTTAGTAATCATAAAAGGCAAATAAATAATGAATAATATGTATATCAAAGAATTTAAAAAACATATGCCGTAACTCGTTTTTGGGACACCCTGTATAATACAAAATATTTTCCTGAAGTACTTTCTAGAGCTCAAATAAAATTTACAAAATTTCAAAATCTTAACTTGGTTAGTAACTGAGCTACCGAAGATGGTAGTTGTGATGTAGGACCTTGTATAACATCTCCAAATAATTTAACTCAAATGAACTTAGAACTTATCCATAATTCATATGAATAGTTAAATAAATAAAATGGTTCTTACTAATGCTTTTTAAACTCAAATTATTTTATAATTGTAGTATTTGACACGTTCTAATTGATTTAATTTTACCATATTTATTTTAGTAGAAATGGTAGACATTTTTCATTTCATTTAAAATATTTCAAAATTAATGCCTTAATTATCATAAACATCTGTGTTTCGGCTCGTGATTAAAATGGGCAATTTATTTTAATAAATTTGATCCAATTTGTAAAGCTCCAAAAATGCCGCGATTTTTTTTATACTCCGTTTTTTGCCGCCCGTTGTTTTTGTTTGTGAGAGGAGGTGAGAGGCGTCCGTTTCCCGTCCGGAATCCTCCGGGACGTATTGTATTGAAATTGCCGGGAGTAATTAGGGTTATATTCGTCGACTCGAATACCAAGTAATCCCTTAAAATATCGTCCATTAAGGGACGCGGCCATAGATTCCGCCGTTAACTCCCCAGTCAGGTTTTCAATTAGGGCCGAGTTTGAGCCGCCCCCCCCCTCGTTCCCTTCCGCCGCCCCGGCGAGCCCTTTCAGGGCGTCCACGAAGGAAGCGCGAATTGAGTTATACCCCTCGTCCAATAAAGCAGATATGAAATACACAACTGACGCTCGCATGTTAAGTAAGTGTAATATGTATATAGTTTAATATTGATTGTAATCGCGTTTTGTTAAAAAATTACTATAAGAATTAAATTAAATTTTATAAATAGCCTAACAAAAAAAGCTTCATAGGAATGCATTATAACTGTAATGATTTAGTGAATGAAAATTGAATCTAAAAAAAAAACGGACATCGAAGGAAATATTAATATATATATATATGTTTGAGATTTTGTAATTCGTCCTTAAATAGGCAATTATATTAATGTGTCTTATGGCGTTAAATAGATTTTATTGTTTTTTTTTTTTTTTTTTTCACAAATAGATATAAAATGTTTTTCATTAGTCGCATGTTAGTGGTAATTATTTAAAATATAGAATAAAAAATGGCGAATGCGCCGAATTTTTTTGCTGTAATTGTAATGAGAACAGATTTTATACACTGCATATATTCTTTTATTTATGCATATCTTAGGATGAAACCAAAAATGTACGCGAATTAAAGCATTTGCAGTTAATTGGCATGTATTATTTTTTGTATATTTTACTCTTTACAATGAAATTAAACAAGGAAAATTTCTGGCAATGATCAATAAAAATCGATCAATCCCCTTTGCCAACTGCAAAAAAAATTGTTTTATTTTTACTCTTTATTGCATTTTATTGAAATAGGGGTCCGGGGAAAGTAATAAATACTTTAAAATATGCACAAAATTTGAAAAAATACCCAAAATATTCTAAAATACGCAATAGTAAATATGTCGAACGGAAAGCATTGTGATCGTAATTTTTTTAATCGCCAATTTCAACAGCTATGTACGTGTTGAGATCCGTTGAGTACATTCCATTGAGTTTTGAAAAATATGTGTGTGTGTGCATGCGTATGTTTTCCGCGATAGCGCATAAACGACTAAATGGATTGAATTGTTTTTAATCACAATCAAAACTCATTAAATACAACTTTACTCTTAGCAATTTTTCATTTTTTAATTTGGAAAGAGAAAAAAAACATGCTTAAAATAAAAGTTGTATATCTTGAAAAAATAAATAAGGTTTGTTATAAAAAATATTGTAGGACTTTCAGTTTTCATTTTATAAGTAGAAATATTTAAACTACCTAACAAAGTTGTTTAGAAATAAACAGTAATTTTTATAATCTTCTTTATGCTGACTGGGAAGACTTTAATTCTTTAAATAATAATTTTTTTTGTCAAATAAAACATCAAAATGCCGTCATATTTCATATATCATTCTCCTCCAAAATATTCTAGAAATTAAAGATAGTGTGGAGAAATGCTGCGAAGCCATTGTAAGATAAGAAATAACAAACTAAATTGTAATATTCTTCCAAATACTCGGCTTTAACTTTAAAAGACAACAATACAAATTTAATTAGTAATTTTTCCTTTAATATTGAATGTTCGTTTAAAAACGTATTTGACCGAATTCACCAGTAAAGTACCACGATGGAGACATAATCAATTTGAAACTATTTAAATGTATTTGCATAAAAAATGGAACATTGAAAAACAAATCGAATATTTTCTAGAAACACGAAAAAAGCAATCCGTTTTCCCCAACAAATTCTATAAAATATTAAGTCCACAGACTTCAACCTTTAACATAAATAAAAGTTATCGATAACCTATTCGTGAGGCGATTCTTTAAGGGTCGGAGGTGTTTGGTCCATTAGACCCTAGTTCGGACAAGTCTGCACACACACACACATACACACATAAACCGAACGGAGAGTGCTTTTCTGAGACGAAGCGTCAATACGATGATGACACGAGATGATGAAGGATGATGGGCGGCAGATATTTAATACGGGTCCATTAAAGCGAGGGGGGCGCGCTCTTATCGCGCGTGCTGAAGGGCGCCCGGGGCGCCCCTTACCCACCCCCTCTCGGCCCCCGGAATGGCGGCAGCACGAAAATTGAGCGAATATTGCCTCGAATATTTCACATTATCTTCCTACCGAAGCGGGTTCTCGCTCGTAGAAAGAAAAAATGTAATGTACACAGAGGATAAATCGCGGATGGGAGAGGAACACGCCCATGAGAAAGCGCATTAGGTTTGGAGGGATGAATATATTTTGGAGAGATTTTTCAAAATCAAAGCAAGGAAATTTGTTCTTTGTTAAAAAAATACACATTCAAATGAAAAATATTGAGGATTTCATTACTTTAAATATGTAAATATGTTGATAAACTTACCTTCCACCTCTTATAGTAAGCAAAGGTGAGTATCGATTCTGAAAAAAAAAAAAAAAAATAAAAAAACATTTATTAGTTACTTTACCACATTGTTCAAAATATATATTTGGTATAAATAACAAATCAAGAAAAGTGTACAATTTCTTTCATTATTTGAAACAAATTGTATACAATTCGAATTAATCCTTTTTGTGTGGCAGAACGACTGTTAGTCAATTGTTTTATTAGGTCTACAAATCCACAAATTTGAAACGTTATATATTATTGTTTATTAATAACAAGAATATTTTTTTTCAATATATCGCTTGTTATTATTGAATTACTCATTATTTATGAAGAAATTCATGTGTATATCCAATTTCCAAATTTTACTAATAAAAATCTTGTAAAATTTCTATGAAATTTTAAACTATTTTAACATTTTTGTTGTCCGATTTGCCTGTCACGCAACGCAAAAATAAGGATTTAAGATGGTATTAAACAGTTTTATCGATTGATGCCCGCCGGGTTATCTTACAGAGAAACGAATGGCATTAGTAGAAAAAGACAATTATAGCGAATAAAGCGGTACAGATACGATTGAAAACCGTGTTTTTATTGTAAAATATCAATTTACAATTTAATAATTATAACTAATTAATTGCCATACAGTTTGAAGTTTACACTAATACCAACGTTTAGCTAACATTAGTTCAAACTTCAAAATGGATTCATGGTTGTGTTAATAATTCACGTTTTATTGGAAAATATATTAGACGTTTAAAATCTTTTCCTGTTTCAAATATTACGAATATATATATATATATATATATATATATATATATATATAAACAAAAAATGTGTATGATAATAACGTATTTTAATGTTAAATGTTTGTGAAGCCTTCTAGATTTAATTGCTACAAGACAACTAGTTAAACAAGATCAAATTTTAATATTGAATCTTATTAACAAAGTATTGACAAAGAAACTTTTACAGATAGTTTTACATGATTTTCCCTGAATCATCTTAGGCTATAAAGTTTGCGTTTAATGTTGTGATCAGGTAATATAAATCGAAAGCTTCTTGAAAGGAATAAAAATACACCGTATTGAAGAAATGTGTGGATGTGTAAATAAATGAAATACAAAAAAATATGTTAATGAGTTATAAAATTATTTAATGTGTGAAAAATTAATTGTACTGTTAGTCGAAACAAAAATCTTGCTCATGTTAATGTCAAGAAACATTCGACTGTAGATATAACACTGAAAGTTTGTGAGCTAGATCTTCACTATTGGTTAGTTACAACTTCTTTGGCCCATCAAAATATTATTTTTCTTAGTAAAGAATTAAATATTAATTTATTAAGTAGTTGATGCAAGAGTGTTAAAGTCCTCAAAATTCAATTCCAATTATAATGTCCTACGTTCGACTTTGAAACTATAAACGAATTATTCTCTGTTTTCAGAATAATTTATTTATACTTTTACAAAAAAAAGAAATGTAATTTAAATAAAAAATATTTCAAAATAGTTAATAAATTATTTCCATATCTAGCTCTGTGACATTTCGACTTACACTACGTTACGTTACGTTGTTGCATGATGCAATATTTTATTTACATGCCACAGCAGATGTGCATCATGTAATTCAATGTCTGACGCGAGAAGTAGTTGTTTTGTCTAAAGTATTTACCTAACATAAATCGAAATGTCACAAAGCTAAATATGTAAATAATTTATTAATTATTTTCAAATCATTTTTATTTAATTTATTTAAATAACTGTCACTAAGTGAATAAATACTCTATTATATTGAAAATCAAAATTTGTTATCAAGTGTGAGGTCAGAAAGTTATTGAATTAAAGGAACTGTTTATGAACCTATCTATGTTATCCACATTTTTTAAGGAGTTAACTCCTTTTTAGAGAAATATAAAAAATATGTATATTTTGTTAATCCTGTACTACGAATGTGTTTTATTTTTATATTAAATCTAAAACATTTTATTTGAAACATTCAAAGAAATCTAACGCGCTCTTCCTTTTGTTAGGACCCTTGTAAATGATTAGAGAAACGGACGTATCAACACACCAGCGATAACTCGGAATCGTATTGCCGAAGAGAGAGAGAGAGAGAGGGTGAGTGAGGGAGGGGGCCAGGAGAAAAAGGACGAAACCGCAGAGCTCTCCCGGGCCGGGGGATTCTTTTTTACGGCGCCCCTTCGGCCCTTATCTGGGGCCAGAAAGCGAGCCGAGCTGTGATGAGCCACAAAAGGAGTTGAAGATTTTTAGACATATGTTTTTATCTCGGCCCGGCCACCGCCTTATCACCCCTTGACTCTTTTATTTTATTCCTGGAACATCCACACATAGAAGGAATAAAATCTCTACTCACACACACACACACGGGTGAAATTACTATACTCGAAAATTTCCATTGTTGCCCCCTTGTGTGTGTGTTTTTTTTTATCCTTTCGTTCTGCGATTTTTTTTACGAGCCGGAGCTATGCAAGCTCGTTATTCACGCTTTGGAAAATTGAAAAAATCGGACACCCCGCACCCCCCTTTACGGTTAATATGGATTTATGGTGGTGTTAAGCTTCATGGAGATAGGCACGTTTTATTGCAAATAAATTATTGGACGTTTAAATCCTTTTTGGGTATTGAATATTAATCTCGCTTTCAATATAAAAAGCCAATAACGGTATTTTCTGAAGCCATCAATTAAATTTTATAAACATTTGTTTTTAGTGATTTTACAAATTACTATAAAATATTTAAACAGAAATTATTGTTGCTAAATAAATAGAATTTTAGAATATTTTGCTACTACACGAAATTTGTATTTATATGATTGTTAAAATTGGTGAATTCGCCGGGCTGTGCTATTGAGTATTAATAAAAAAAATCAATTACAAATACGGAAAGGCCATTTGTCGCTTATTTTAATTGCATTAGTCATGATTTATGATCCATGTTAGAATGCAATCATGGAAATATGTCAAAAAAAAAATCTTTTATATGAAAGTCTGGGCCACTTCAACTTAATTTTGTGATAATTTAATTATATTTAATTTATTATTTAATTGAATTCAGAAACAATTAATCAAAAATTCAAACAAAGGATCATTTTAGAGAGATTTTTAAATTCTAGACACATTTTAATTATTTCAGTTTTTCTTTAAAATGAACAGGGAACCAGGAATTAAAAAAAGTTTTTACATGTAAAATCCATTTGTAAACCTCTATAACGTCAATACTCTGTATATACAAATAAAATATAAAATAGTAATAGTAATGAAAAACTATTGAAAACAATTATACTGCCATAAAGTTCGCCATTGTAAATGGTTCAAAAGTTGTAATTATAAGTATAAATAATAAAAAATAAAAGGCATTAAGAATGTATTATAAATATTTACGTTGTATTGTGTTGTATTGTTAGTATAAGTCTGAATAAAAATGTATGGATATAACAGTTAAAAAAAATGAGCAATAAGTTTTAAACTAAAATCGTTGTGGATTAATCTGACTAATTTATATTAAATTATGTGCATAAATAATGGACGAAATTAATATTTAAATGCAGCGGATAAAAAATGTGTTATCGTTTAATTCAGTCATTAAATTTTAGAACTATCTTTTAGATGTTTTAATTTTTATTTTAAGGATTCAGTCTTAAAAGTAATGAAAAATAAAATAAATATTTCAAATGAATGTTCAGATTTTGCAATTTCTACCGCTACTGTATTTTCCTCCATCGTTTTCATGCAAACACAGAATTCTAATCCGACCGCTAGGAGCACTTTATACCCGAAATAAAACATTTTACGCAAATTTGATGCTTATCTGCGCCTCAGGCGAAACACCACCGTTTCCCATCCGCGGTCTCCGATATAAATCATAGCCGATAGGTCCGGTTTTTATGGACGGTCATCCCGAGTTTACATTTTTAAGAGGACGACCGTTAAAGGAGATAAAGAGACACGTTAGACGGCGATCGTAAAGGTTTATTCCGGCGATGATAAAACCGACTCCGGAATGTAATGCCCATTCAGACATCACTAAAGCACGGATACTATTATTGCCCTCCCCGCACTCTCCACCCCACCGCTTGCCAAACCGAAATCTGACTTGGGACTGCAACTGGCCAGGATTCGATTCGATCTCGCGTTTATTGTAATTGCAGATTTGAATTTCGATTACTGTAAAAGTTGATTTTATTCAAATTTTCATCCTCTTCTACTTCTTCTTATTTTCCGCAATGAAAATGTTATTGTACAAGGGGTTCTAGATAAGCAAAACCATCATTACATAAAAGAAGAATGTGTAATAGAAATAAAAAAAATCGTTTAACATATCTTTGTATAACATTTTTTTATGCAATGCAGAGATTAATGAATTAGATTACTATACCTTTTTCTAGACAATTTTTATTACCGTACTTATTAAAGACTTATTAATAAGGGTCATTGCTCTCATAAAAAAAGAAATTTTCAAAATGAATATATATATAAATTTATTCTGACATCAACAATTGTTATAAAGTGAGAATCAATGTGAATTTGATTCGCTAAATCAATATAAAAATTTTCTTAGTTAACACTTTATTATATTCCTTACTTCTATAGCAACATAATCAACTCAAAATCTGCTACATTTGAATTTGAACTGAACATAAGATCGATCGAACTTACTGATCCGATAGACTCAAAATAAATTGAGTCTATCCACACCGCCGACTCGCGGAAATTAAAACAATCTCCGAACGGCATCACCCGAATCGGGTTCCACTCATGGGCGAGTCAACTTTAATGGATAATTTGGAACTGTATAATTTTCTTTGTCTAACGCATAAACATCCCTTTAACTCTATCTTATCAACCTTCGATGTATACCGCTGGTAAAGACATTAGTAAAAATCTCAATGGGAAACCTTAAAAATGGTAATTTTTAAATTGCAATCTAAATGTCAGAAAGCATCTTTTAATGCGCAATTCGTTTTCGTCTAATAATTTATAACTTTTGTACACCTTTGCATTTATTTTCAGCTTTAAATAATTTTAACCCAACGATATTTTTTAATTTATTTCAAAATAATGGTGAGAGTGACTGTAAGGAAGGTGAAATGTTGCATAAAACGTAAATGAGGCTACAGTGGAGTAGATTTTTTTCTTCGTGAAAATTTACTTTAATCCAATTTTATTTTTTTTTGTTTCCGTTAATACGTAAATAAAAGATGAATATTAATATAGAATGGTTGATTAATCATTCCAATATAAATGGGTGATGCCTATCTACAAAGCCAAAAATAAACGAAATTTGGATTTTTTCTCGAAAATTAAACACTATATTCCAAATTAGTTTTCAAATATTCAATTGACTTTTCAATAGTTATTAAGATCCATGAAATCAGGAGGTCATGGCAACAAGTTACTCGCAACAACAGACTTTTAAGGAACAGAAATCAATTAAAATAAAATTATGTTCAGTGAGTCATTAAGATGAATAAATAACTATCATGTCATGGTCGCAAAATGTACTCATTCTTAATAACTAAGGATTTAAAACAAGATTTTTACAAAATGTCAGCCTGTCGAACTTGAAATATCACATTTTTAAATGAAAATTTTTCATTGGTCGATTGTAAAAATCTTAATTTATCCGAACGAAAAAATAAATAAATAAATAAATAAATAAAAAAAAAAACACTGCTGAACAAAAATTATAAACGAATGATCAATTCGATTTATGCACTAAAAATATAATAGATTTTTTGTAAATTTTCATTCACTATTTAATTGAATATTCAGTTTTTTTTTTTTAGTTTTTTTGCATTAAAAATTTTCGATTCAAAAATTGTGGTATTATACAATAAATTATTGTTATGCAACAGCAAATGTCTATTATTGAATATTTGTTTAAAGTACTTATGTAATATAAGTCAAAATGTCACAGTAGCAAAAGAGGAAATAATTTTTAACGAATTATTTTCAAATTCCTTTCATTTAATTTATTCAGTAGGTAAATATAAGTAGATTTAAATATTTTGCGGGATAAAAATTGTATTATTGAATTGTACGTCTAATTTGTTCGCAATATAACGCGAAAGATCACTGTTTAGTTTTATTTGTTGAAATATTTTATTGTTATATTTGTATTTTTTCTAATACCTCTATTGTATACTATATTGCAGTTTGTAAATGTTTTATGCTAATTTTATTAACAGTTTACAAATCTTGGGGTATTTTGTAAATACCTTTATTGGTATTATAAGACATTCCTATCTACAACACAATAGTACGGATTATTTTCGGTAATTAAGCATTTGCATATATCCGCAGAAATCGTGCGTAGCCGATTTCCACATCTCAAAAAATCTACCTGAGATAATCAACCGACCCTTAGCTAGAGACGTGAAATGCGCATGCACCCGCATCTTTTTCTCTCTTTTTGTGCAATTTGTAAATATTATTTTAGTTTTAAGTTAAGTTCTCAAGCGTGAAGGTTGTATCCGTTTTGTAAAGTTTATTTTGTATTATATTTTGAGTTGGTAATAGACGTGTTAAACAAAACATTGTTGTAATTATTACCAAAGAACTAAAATCACGGGTGAATCCTTTGAACCAGAGGAAAATACATTTTGCCCGAACAATCACATTTAATTTCTCGTTGTCCTTTTCAAATGTATTCTCTCACTTCATCACTCTCACGTGATTCTAAATAATTCCTCAGATTTAAACTTGCCAAAAACAATTCTTAACAACACTCACTCATCTTCAAGACAGCGATCGAGTAAATCAAACCTTCTTTTAACTTGCAATATTTGTATTTTTCTTTTCGATATTTTACATTTTTTCATCTTAATGACTTCATTTTTTTCAGTTTTTAAATAAGTATTCAATATGTTTGTTTAATTTATGAGTATATTATAATTAAACCCAAAATCGCCCACAGAGCATAAACATAATATATTAAACATACAATTTTTAAATAAGCAAAAACAAATTCTATTTAAAATGCTCATGATTTTTTACAATTATTTCGCAGCCTAATTAATCTAGAATTCATTGAAAATATATTTCATTTAAATATTCATGTAAAATTACATTTTTTTTAATCGGTTAGGTCACATTTTGAAGATAAACGACATCAGTAGAGTTACATCCAGAAGTATTCAGACTTAACGAGACTTTAATTGTCTTTTAGGAATAAAAGACAATTAAAGTTCGATGATTCACATCAAACACCTTTTAAATTCGATTAAGACTGAGGGGTGTTTCAAGTTCGAGTCTCATCATGGGATCTTGCTTATTATAAGAGATAGAGGGTGAGTTTAAGCTTGGCGCTTTTATATATTTCCATTTTCTGATTATTATTTCGCTGAGGCAACTGGGCTAAGTTTCTTTGTTTTAAAGAAAAATAAAAAGAAAAATGAGATTTTGCGCTTTATTTATATCTTCGTTATTTGAAGCAATATTTCAATTCAGCATAGACTAATTAGCATTTTGTTATTATTTGATTGAGTACTTACTCATTTCCTCAATAGCATGTTTTGTTTCATTTGGACCATCATCAACTTTAAAATATCTTATAATATGCCATATTGGATTTTTATCAGATTGAAGTCCTCTATTTTTTTCTGAATGCAATAATATAACATATTATACCTTCATTGTAATAAGTTATGCTTTATCATATCACTTTTTCTTTTTAATCAAGGTGCCCTATTCTAAAATGAACGACAAAACTTTAGTATTAAACGAATCTTCAGTAAAACAGATGATAGGAACTTGGTGTTCTACTATAGACGCAGGTTCCGGGATCCAAAGTAAGCGATGAAATCGGGCTGAATCGGCAGACGAGATCAACCAGGACTAGTAAGAAGTTAGTTAACAGCATATTCACTATTAAAATAATCATATGGGATGTGAATAGTTTCAAACCATTTAAGTCCGAAGGACCAGATGGTATATTTCCGTCGTTATTGCAAAAAGGGAATGGAAAGAGGCTAAGGTGATATTTATCCTTAAGGGAGGACGCAGGCCGCAAGATCTAGAGAAGTCCTATTGGCTCATCGACTCATTTAATTTCTCCTCAAGATGATGGAAACGATTGTGGACAATCACATACAGTACGGCCCTTTAAATAGGTACTCTCTTCATAGGCAGCAGAATGCCTTCTATGAGGCAGCCACAGTAGAAGCAGTTTCCAAGACAAGGAAAATAATTCAGCCACCAGGAATCGCGACGTTGGGTGGATTGTCCCAAACAGTAGCCTATCCCACAGGGTAGGTTCAATCACCTCTGCTGTGTCCGGTGGTCGAGGATCTCCTTAACAGAGAACGGGATCCTGATTGTTGGGTATGCAGACCTGCGGCGTTAATTATGAGGGGAAGGTTCGAAAGTACGACCATCAACCTTGCACAGAGTGAACTTGACATCATTAGTGGATGGTGCAGGAAATAGAGGCTGAGTGTAAACCTTAATAAGACGATCGTGGTTCATTTTACTAGGAAAAGGAAGTTGACTTTGGTAGCACTAACACTAAATGGCCAGGTGCTTGAGTTATCCGAAGAGGTCAAGTATCTAGAAGTTATCCTGGACAAAAAACTCACATCTATTCAGATCTTCCCGAAAAAATGGGGGCTAAAACCAAAAAATGGTAATGTGGTTGTACCTTACGGTGGTAAAGTTCATTATAACTTATGGCTCCTTAGTCTGATGGGCGAAGACAAAGGAAAAAAAAATACAAGACAAACTTCAAAAATTGCAAAATCTTGCATGCCTTGGAGCCAGAGAAGCGATGCAGAAACTCCAACTACAGCCATGGCAGCTATGTTGGACCTGCTAACGCTGTCCAAACAGGTTAAAAAAGAAGTTCTATTCAGTGCTCTTAGACAAACGTGCACCACGCGTATACATGAAAATAAGGGAGCAGGCTAGGAAGGAGATCCTAAAATACGCCAAACACGCTCGACTTTAACAATTTATTTGAAGTGGTATTGTTCGAAAAATTGAGAACCTAGACGACAGAAAAGCGTCTATATGATACACCGATGAAGCTAAGTCTGCAAAGGGTATTGGCATATACAGCCGGGGTTATTGCGCCCATGGGCAAGACCCCAAGTATTTTCCAACTCAAAATAATGGCAATTGATAGATGCGTACAAATCTTCCTGGGAAGACATTTTAAAGGCAAGCGGATATTTATTATTTAGGTCAGCCAAGCAGCCCTAGTGAGTCTAAAAACCAACAGTTTTGACTCCAGGGTTGTCTGGCAATGCAAACAGACCCTCAATCAGCTAGTTAAGGGACACAGATTAGCCTTATGTTGGTCTCCCAGGCAAATAACCAGAGAATGGGAAGATGAACAGAAGCTAGCCCACTGGAGGATCACTTCAAAGCAATTTGAATTCTTTATAGAGTATTCGGCAGAGAGGAGCAAAAAAGTCGTGTGCCTCTCTAAAGGACACATTAAGACTGTGGTACTACTCTGTAAGGTATCACCTTCACAAGATAGGTAAGGCAGCGGAAACCACCTGCCGATTATGTGACAGTGGGGGAAACCATTGTGCACATAACATGTAGGTGTACGGAGCTAGCGTATAGTAGACTTGTGAGGTTCGCAGAGGCAATTCAGACTTCTCAGGAAATACGAATGAAGTCTCCCAAGAACATCCTAGACTTCGCTCAATAGGTTGGATTCCTTGCAGAATAAAGACAGAAGGTTAGGCACAATATACCTTATTGATCGCGGTGCAGGAACGCTGGACGGTCATATGATCCAGGGCTTAAAAAGGTAAATACAACTCAAGCCTAATATCACTAACGACCCTAAGGTTGTAAAAAGACCCTGATAAAACCTTGGGATGGACGACACAAAACAAATCGAGAAACTTACCACGAGAAATAATGATAATATAACGAAAGTGAAAGAAGAATCTGGAAACATGACTCTAGAATATTCGGCATAGAAAGTTCCGGAAAGTTCGAGAAACGAGTACGATATAAGCGCGCGCTCTAGGGGCGCTGCGGTCAGTCAATCTATCACGAACGTCCGAGTGCTCAACATCGCATGGTAAATAAATAGTGTCAGTGTATATTTACAATATATGTGTTAAGTGTACTCTAAATAAATAAATAAACATAGTTTTACTTATTTCCGAGTCTGATTAAACCCGGTTTCGTAACAATAAATTAAGACATCTTAGTTGTAAAAGGACTTCGATGCGACTGTACATGAAACGAAATAAATTAGTAATTAATTAACACAAAAGAAAAGGATAAATCGCTATAATCGCTTTAATAATCTCATTTGACGTAGAAATTGTACGCATAATTCTACGGACCCCTAATTATTTTCAAGTATTTCCGCCACATTACCACCAAACCTCAGCCTATTGCGTATAATCGTATAAGCATATTATTATTATTATCACTATTATTATTATCCATTCTGATAAAGCAGATTTCTTTAGTTAATAGCTCTAATAAAAATCAGTATTATATACTTATTCAATAAAAATTTTACCATGTATCGTTTGTGACAAAACAATTTACATCATGTAATTTTCTATATAAATTTGATTCTAATGATCATCTTGTGATTGAAGTGTACATTTCGACATTTTATTAGTAATAAAGTAATATAGAAAGTATACAGTGTTAATCGTTAATTAAATAATAGTAATGGTTAAGTAATTTTTATTTATAATTAATCTGTATAAACGTATTTTTTGCTTTAATGAAAATCTTATTTGAATCCATTCCGCATTTAAATTATTTCATGACTTACTTTAGAAATCCCCAGGTAGTCACAAGAAAGTAATTATCCCCTATGTTTACTCACTCCTTTCCTTCCCCACCTCCACATAATTCCACTCCGTCTTCCTCCTGCCCTCCTTCCCCCGCCTCTCTTCAATCCATCTCCTGTTCTTACACCCTGAGCACACTTAACGGTAAACAATGAAGTATTATAACGTCGTTATTGCTTGTTTTCTCCGAAGGCGAGTGAATGGATCGAGTCTCGGAGACAAAGGCGGTTTTCGGATGGGACTTGGATGGGACGGATGTCGTCCTAATGAAGGATCTCTGCCTTGGCGCCTCGCATACACACACACCCACACATATAAGTGCGAGTCCCCGTACGCACACACGAACCGGCGAAAGGGGATTTAATGAGGATATTACTGAAAAATCATTATTCAAATGATGTTTACCTTAATACCCTATTGTGTGTGCGAGAGAGTGTTTTGATAAAGGGATTATTATGGGGTGGATTTTGCATTTTAGTGGGTTTTAATTAAGGGATTGTTATTAGACGAGGATTTTCTTTTGTTGGTTTAATGCAAATGGGTGATTTGCTTTCGAAGTAATTGTGTAAGGTTTAATACTATCATAGAATGTTTCTCCTATTGAAATAATACATTTTTAAACACTTTCTCATCACATAAAACAGTTTACCATCCCATATTGTTTACAAAGGTATGTTGCATTAATAAAACAAATGGAATAATAATTGCAATAATAGAACTGTTCTATGTGATGATAAAGTGTACTAAAGAAGCATTAGATCAATAGAAATATATTTTATGATAGTATTAAAACTTATACAATTACTTCAAAAGAAAATCATGAAATTTTAATGGGTGTGGAACAGCGAGATGAATCAATTAAAAACAAATTGACAACGTGCAATGTTTAGACTCATTTTTAGATGTATCATAAATAATACCTTCAAATGGGGGGTGGGGTGGGGGGAGACAAGATGTTTCCTTTCACTTTATATTTAATTGAATTTAAATTATACCTCAATGTTGTACATTGAAAATATTTCTAGTATTCACAGATATAAACACATAATTTAAAAAGGAATGACAATTTAATTTAATATTATACGTTTATTACACAAAATTATCTACTCTAAATCAGAGTATTCATCTTCAATAGAAGAGCCAGTTTTCACATTAAATTGTATCTGCGCTATCAACTACACCACAAAGACCTGTGATATCAAATCTCCATACAATACTTCAAATTAACAATGGAAAAAGGAATAACAATTCAATATAATTAATTAAAAATGCAATATTTGCATTTTCATTTGATTATTCGACTTCAGATGAGAACAGGTTCTGTGTATCGTCCTCCGGCCCATCACGAATGTGGGTATAAATTGAATACAGGTGGATTTGAAGCCCTGTATGGAGATTTGATGTCACAGGTCTCTGTGGTGTAGTTGGTAGCGGCAATCGGGACACGTGGGTTCAAATCCGATCAGAGATATAATTTAATTGAATTTAAATTATACCTCAATATTGTACATTGAAAAGTTCTACAATTCATAAACGTATAATATATTTAAAATGTGTGTTATTTCTGTAAATTGTTGAATATATAAATATTTTATTTATATGCAACAGCAGATATACATTATCTAATGTAATGTCTGGCGTGGTATTTGCTCGAGAAGTAGTTGTTTTAGTGTAAATTTGTTTAAAGTACTTACGTAACGTAAGTCAAAATGTCACAGAGCTAAATGTGTAAGTAATTTATTAATTATTTTCAAATCATTTTTATTTAATTTTAAAATATCTCAATATTTTTTTCTTTCAGTTCTTATTTAAGATATTATATATGATGTTACTATTATTGTAATTCTTTATAGTCTATTAAATATTCCATTAAATGATCAAGGATTCAATAATTATTATATTCAATTAAATATTGAATCATTGTTCATTTAATTGAATAATTAATAGATTATTAATGAGAGACAATAGCCCAAAACAATTTATTGTCTCTCATTAATAATCTATTAATTATTCAATTAAATGAACAATGATTCAATATTTAATTGTCAATAAAGAATTACAAGTTCTAAATTTTAATAGATTTAGATGTTTAGATGATATTTGCCACTTTTGATAATGCCTCAAAAATCGAAACAAATCTAGTGTTAATTGTTTATTTATCCTTGATTATTTTCAAAATGTTATACCAAGTAAATGAGGTTATTTTGTACATTATAATTTTCATTCCGCACGATGTGTAAAATCTACTAGATTTAAAATTCTTACTAATATCTGTCACCAGATTTTTAATGGTGCATATTAATCTTTTTTTTTTGTTTTCGCAGTTTTTTTATTGTAGAAACAATATTACAACTCTAGTACAACCTCACCAAGAAAATGATATCCCATAAGAACTTTGCGTTCCTAGAAATCCTAACATTAATTCAAATTTCCAAAACCTCCCACAATCACTCTTTCAATTCATAGAAAGTTACTACTATACATAAATCAAAACTTATCATCCCATGTTTCATCTCACAACTCACCTCACATTAAACCATTGTTAGCCGATTGCAGTTTTATTTGCAGTTTAAAAATCCATCAATTTGGAATGTTATAATTGTATAAATATTATTATATCAAAATGTTGAAAATCGAAATAATAGTTTTCAAGTGACTGAAACACCGATGGCTGATAGACATTTAGGAAGAATATTATATATAGTTTTCAATTGCCGATTTGTATCAATTTTAATATATTTTTTTTTTTTTTAATAAATTACGTGGCAAATTTTTCGATTTTTACACAATGAAAAAGATACTCATTCCCTGTTTATAAATATATATTTCTTAACATACCTTAATAAAAAAATGCCTGAAAATCCATTCCGAATGAATTAAAACTCACGAAAACTTACATAAATTAACTCATTTTACCAATTACTGATTACCACTTTTTACAAACAAACATAAATCGCATGTTTAATTTGAGTAATTTCAAACGTCTAAAATAAACGGGAGTAGTGAACAGACCGCTCGTTTAAGGCTAACTGGATTGGAATTTGCGAGCGTAGTTATCGCAAAAAGTATAAAAAACAAACGATTGTTCGCATTCTTTAGATAAAAAGATTCGTTGTACATGGCACAGGCAAGGACATACGTATTAAATTGTTTTGATTTGCGCAATTAATTTTTATTTTTTGGAAAGTGATGATTATTCATATTACAGATCTTACAATAACAATGGCTTAGTATTAAAACAAATAAACAATAAGTATTCTTTTTTAATTTTTTTTATTCATATTTATATTCAGCTCCAGTGTTCTGAAAAACTAAATAAATATTGTATCTATTGAATAATACAATAGATAAAATAATAAAAAAACATAATTTAATATTTTTTAACTTAATTGAAAGCAATATGTATGTTAGTGGTTGAATTAGGTTGAGGAAAATGATAATCGGGGCTATTCAGTACGGGAAATGTTAAGTTTAACATAAAGGTTATTAATTAAATTCACATTCTAAAATAATAGCTGATTAGACTGTGATGATAAAAATTAACGTACACTTTAAATTCAACATTTTTCTTACAGAATAGAGCCGAATATCAAACTAAAATGTATGTTAAATAAACGTAGTAGTTTATTAAAGTTTTCAGATTGAGAAATTAAAATTTCACGATATGTCAATGAAAAATGAAAGTGTATAGTCTTTTTCCGCTCAGAAGCTGGAATACTCGTTCGTTAATTCTCTGATAACAGTTGTGCTAACATGCGACGACAAGTATCAATTATGTCAGTCTTTATTTAAATAACTGCAACAACAAATATCTATTGTGTAATCCAATGTCCGGCGGGGTAAATGCTCGGGAAGTAGTTGTTTCAATAGACGTTTGTAAAACTTACAATGTAAGTATTTTTTGCAGTTGGAAAAAGGGTTTGATCGAATTTTATTGATCATTGCCAGAAATTTTCCTTGTTTAATTTCATTGTAATTTAAATAACTGCAAACGTGTGAATAATCTTTGTTTCATTTTATTTAATTCAAAGAATTAATGATTTGTTTTTCGACAATTTTCTAAATCTTTTCTCTTCCTATTTTAATAAACTCAACAAGCTTGCTTTTTTATTGGTCTCTTTGCTACAATTTCAACACAGATCAAAATGGGCATACACATGCATCAATGTCATATCAATATTATATTTAATCTAGTTGCAACGTTTTTAAAAATATTTTATTCAGTGAACAGATGCTTTAATTCAAAAGTACAACCTAATCAAAATTATCAGTGTTGTGGGCTATTTTAGGAGAACTGCATGCATGAGTATTTTAATGAATGCAACTGAAGTTATTGTTTGTAGTTCCAATAAGTTTTAATTAAATTGAAATATTTAATCTCCGCAGTTACATCTTATGTATCTTATTTTATTCAATATCTACTTTCTAACTGCGAAAACCTAATAAAGTCTATCTCTGTCTCAAACTTCTTATTTGTTTATTTATTAAACCAGATTTCTCTTACGCACATAGAAAAATAAACACAATTAGAAATAATAACAGCACTCAACTAAATTATTCCATGTCGGAATTTTTAATTAATTAATTAAATTGATATTCCTTTTTAATTATATTTATATCTATGAAATTGAAGAAATTTCAATGTACAAAATTGAGAAACAATTTCAATTAATTAAATATAAATGGAAAAGAAACATCTTTGACCGGATTTAATCTCATGTCCCCGATTTCAAACCGAGTCTCTGTAGTGTAGTTGGTAACATACTCGGCTAGAAATCGGGGGACATAGGTCCAAATCCCATCAGATATATTTATTTTGCACTTATATTTAATTAATTTAAATTATACCGCAATGATGTTCTGAAATTTCTTCAATTTCAAAAATTATTCCATGTTTATATTTATAAGAAACCGAGTGAGTTGACAAAAAAATTAGAATCCTCAACAACTAAAATGTAATTATGACAAATTAAGTTAATATACAAAAAATAATAATAAATACCTGATGTCAGTCATAATAAATGGAAGATGACGCAAACGCCATCTTTTGCCTAATTTCATCTGGCAGCGTCAACGATTCGACTCTATAAGGCACAAAAAATAATTGAAAGAAATATTTAAATTGACAAATGATTTTTCTGAATAATAATAATTATTTTTAAATTGTTATTAAGATATAACGTCAATACAAATTAAGTCCTGTTGAAAATAAAAGAAAGAATGGTTATTATTATTATCGTTAAATTGTTATTAGGTTATAACATCAGCACAAATTCAGTTTCGTTGTAAATGAATTAAAACAAAATATATAAAAAAATCCTAAAAAGCCGTATCATTTCATTACCCTCACAAAATACGGTGTATTTTCACTAGTAGACAAAATTTATCGCCCACACATTCCAAACACCCCTACAAAAGGGAGGAGGGAAGCAAAAGAGAATAAGAAACGCGCGACATTCCCGAGCGTGAGGAACGTCGTTAAGAGCCGGGGTTTGTTAGCGAATCGAGCGGAATTTTCGAGTGTATCTCACGATTGAACCAGGAGAATATTCTTTATTATACGCTGGAGAATCACAAATAAATATTTCTGTCGAATGAAACGTAAAATATTCTTCACAGAGACCCGTATATACGCTTACGTTCGATTTTAACACTCTTATGATTTTTATTAGGTTTACGTAGTTAAAAAAAATATATCAAATAAAATAACAGAAGCAAATATAACAGTGGATATTGGCTTTTTTATACTGTGTTAATAAAATATAAATAATGTTAATGAAAAAACATTAATATAATACGATTTGATCGTTGTAGATCCTGAAAAAATAAATGATTTTTATTATAAAACTTTTTATTGCGCGACCTTCTGTTTTCATTTTAGAAGCGGAAGAATTTCGTCTATGCTTAGAAATATGCAATTATTTTTATAATCTTCTTTATGTTGGCTGTGGAGACTTTAATTATTGAAATAATAGTTTTAATGTCAAACAAAACGTAAAAATTGCCGCCATATTTTGAAAACGCATCCAGAAGAATATTTTATAAAGAAAAACAGTCTGGAAAAATGTTGTGGAGGCATTATAGGCTAAGAAATAACAAACTAAATTTAAATTTTCTTCCAAATACTCGGCTTTAGTTTCAAAAGACAACGATTCATTTGATCAATTAATAATTTTTTCCTTACAATTAAATGTTAATTTAAAAACGTATTTATCGAAATTCATTGGGGAAGGTACCATGATGGACATTTCAGAATTTTGTTATTCATGACAAAACCATCTTCTTCAACTTTTAAAAGCGCATATAGCAGTCCTTATGTAAAGTTTTAAGGACTGTTCAGTGTACTTAGAAAGCTTTTCAAAATTTGATGAAGGTGGTTTCAAGCCGAGTGCCTTATCAACTACACCACATAGACATGTGATGTCAAATCTCCATTCAGTATAAGTATACGCTTACGTTCGATTTTAACACTCTTATGATTTTTATTAGGTTTTCGTAGTTAAAAAAATATATGAAATAAAATAACAGAAGCAAATATAACAGTGGATATTGTTTTTTTTTATAATGTGTTAATAAAATATAAATAATGTTAATGAAAAAAACATTAATATAATACGATTTAATCGTTGTAGATCTTGATAAAATAAATGATTTTTATTATAAAACGTTTTATTGCGCGATCTTCTGTTTTCATTTTAGAAGCGGAAGAATTTCGTTTATACTTAGAAATATACAATTATTTTTATAATCTTCTTTATGTTGGCTGTGGAGATTTTAATTATTGAAATAATTATTTTTATGTCAAATAAAACGTAGAAATTGCCGTCATCTTTCGAAAACGCATCCAGAAGAATATTTTATAAAGAAAAACAGTCTGGAAATATGTTGTGAAGGCATTATAGGCTAAGAAATAACAAACTAAATTTAAATTTTCTTCCAAATACTCGGCTTTAGCTTCAAAAGACAACGATTCATTTTATCAATTAATAATTTTTCCCTTACAATTAAATGTTAATTTAAAAACGTATTTACCGCAATTCACTGGGGAAGGTACCATGATGGACATTTCAGAATTTTGTTATTCATGACAGAACCAGCTTCTTCAACTTTTAAAAGCGCATATAGCAGTCATTATGTAAAGTTTTAAGGAATTTTCAGTGAGCTTTTCAAAATTGATGAAGGTGGTTTCTAACCGAATGCCTTACCAACTATACCACAGAGACATGTGATGTCAAATCTCCATCCAGTGCTTCAAGTGCACATATATTAACTTTATACAGTTATTGGTGATTAATTAATTAATCGATATGGTGTTTGCACTATATTAGATCTAGCGGGATTATCTGACTACAAGTTTTTCTGTGCAGGAAGAACAGCCCATGGACATGCTCTTGGGTTTGGATATGCTGAATAGACATTTGGGCTCTATTGATTTAAAAACTAACATATTAAAAATTCTTACAACGGGTACGGAAACGAATTTTTTACAAGAGAGTAATCTGCCAGATAGTGCTCTTCTTAGCTATGTTTCCGAGGAGGGGATCATTCAAGAATCAAGGAAGCAATCCTAGAATGTCGATGTTCAAAGAGTTCTGTAATTTTTAATATTACAGAAAGGATACGAAAAAGTGCCTTTTGGAAAAAAAAAAACAGATTGACAGTGGAAACTAGATGTATATTTCGAACACTATGTTGTATGAGTTTATTAATAATCTATTGAATATGAATACACAGTGCTTCGATTATAAATCAAGTATTGAAATAATGCAATGAAGTATGGAATATAACTTCTTAAGTTACTTCACAAAACTCACAAATATACCAGGTGCGACAAAAGTCAGTTAACGCTATGACAAATAATCATATGTGACTAGTCTAGTGTCGTTCATTCGCGTCATATAAGGTCGTTCATACGCGATGTTTACTACTGTTGATAGTTCAACAATCATTGTAAAGCCCGTTAAAAATGAACGCGCCGAAAATTCACTTTGCTGTTGAAGAGAGAGAAACTATATTTTATTTTTCAAAATGGCATCAAGTGGTGATCATACAATCAATTCGAAATTGTAGAAAGTTTATTGATGTGCACTGCTCATTGCCATTTCGAACAAAATATCTTTGCTCTTCAATTTTTCGGCGTGCTCATTTTTAATGCACTTACAATGATTGTTGAACTATCAACAGTACTAAACATCGCGTATGCGTGCGCACTCAAAAGCATCTAGGCTCAAGGCTCTTGCCGAAAGTAAACGACAGCCGAACTTGCCAGGGTACCTACATAACAATTTAGACTAAAACATGATTTTTGAAGAATTTGCGGTGCAGCATCGTAGCATACCTGTTTCTACGAGACAAGTGGTGTATAAGCTACATAAAAAGTTTTAAAAGACCGCGTTGGTTTTAGATACTCTTCATAGTGGCCGGTGGTAGATCGTAAGTACCGAAGAAAATATACAAGTCGTTACCCAAGCGTTCATTGAAGTACCTACCAAATCTGCACGTCGTACATCTTGTGAATTAGAAATATCGGACCGCAGTTTACGTCGTATGTTAAACATAATGAAGGGGCGTTGATATCGTCGAAGTTGCACGCCCTAAATGAAGACGAACCTGATAGCAGGATAGAATTTTGAATCGATCCATTCTCTAATCTAATCCGACGAAGCCCAATTGATATTAATCGCGCATGAACTGTGCTTCTGAAAACCCTCGTGTAATCATTATAGAAGAATTAAATATTCCTGACACAACAGTATAGGCTGGAATTTATGATGGTGGTCTTGTCGGCCCGTTTTTTATGGGACAGTAAATCGATTTAAAAGAAGAGTATTTTCAAACTCTTCTTTTAAATCGATGATAAGTTCCAAATAATTCTCAACATTTACTGTCCCATACATTCGGAGTTACAAGACATTCAATATTTTACGGACTACGAGTTCGTGCTTTTTTAAATGACATGATTGGATAGGGAAAAGAGGTAGAATTGAGTTGACTAGATTTGACGCTGTGACTGTGTGGAGCACAGAGGAATTTAATATTCTTTGTGCTAATGCAGAATTATGTAAGAAGAATTATGTATTAATCAAGGTGATTCACACTTTGAACATAAAATGTAGTTGTTTGTACATTTTTATATAATTTTCTGACTTTTTTAATAATAAACTAAGTTGTTGTCATTGTTTGTTTTTATTAATATATAATACGATTAACTGACTTTTGCCGCTTCCAGTACAATTTCTACTATACCTTTAAACCACAACAAAAACTCATTAAAGAGTTTCAATAATTGTAAAGAAATAAATTTAAAACCATATTTATTAATTATATTATCTATAATATTTTACACCTCCATATATCCCCTTCATTTTCCAATAAATGCGTATGTGCATCTAAAGGAAGGGTGTTTCTTTGTTCGCGAGGGATGGCGGGGGAGATTCGGAAACGGTTGAGTAATTACGGGCGGTTTTAACAACGTGATATTTGGTGAAATATGGGTCGGTCCGTGAACGCTCCATTAAGATCGGCGTAACTTATCCTCCAGGAGCATCAATCTTCGGCTATCGAACATGACGTTCGAGCCCACCCCCTCCCCCGTCCGCGTAAGCCTTCCAAGACCCCCGATCCCTTCCTTAAGACGCGAGTTTTTCCCCCTGGTGGATGTACGACAAGACGTTATTTTACTCCGGCTGAATTTCAATCAGGAATTCTCTTTTTTACTTTCTGAAGAGCGGTGATGATGGGAAAGTTCATGTTTTACGGATGTTAAGGTTTCGAGAGTTTATTTTAAATAACTTACGTAAGAATTATAATAATGTATAAAAGTAATCAAAATAAAAAAAAAAAATATGAAAATGATTTGAAAATAATTAATAAATTATATTTGTCAAAAACTTACAGTTTAAGTAATTTTTCGGTTGCAAAAGTAAGGGGATTCATCGAATTTTATTGATCATTGCCAGAAATGTTCCTTCTTTAATTTCATTGTAAATTAATAAATTATTTCTACATTTATTTATATGACATTTTAACATACGTTACGTAAGCACTTTAGACAAGTGCACATTAAAAAAACTACTTCTCGGGCAAATACCCCGCCAGATATTGAATTACATAGTTAACACCTGTTGTTGCATATCAATAAGATATTACAATTTTTGATCCACGAAAATTTCAATGTAAAGAACAAGAAAGAACGTTACTTAATATAAAGCAATCTGCAGACACGTGTTTCGAAATCTACACCTCTTCAGTACAGCTCTGCCTGACACTATGTAAAGATGTTAAATTAAATTAATTAAATCAATTATATTAATTTAAACTAAATCAATCAAATCATATTCAACCAGATTAAATCAAATTCGAATCAAATAAAAAAAAATAGTTGAATTAAATTAATTAAATTGAGAGTATCTTATGGCCGCGTTCTCAAATCGAAATGATCGGACTCATGGAAGGGACGCGAACAATGTGTGCGTTCTTATCATAAATTCACAAAAAATCTTTCGGGTCAGATTTGAATAAACGCCTTTCTCTTTACTATTCGTATTCGATTACTATTAACAAAATAAGGCATACTTTTGTTGTCTATGATGTACCATCGTTTTCAGATATACACTTTTTAGATATATTTGAAACCACTTTATGTGGCACTTGTCTTGATTTTAATGAAACTATTTGCCTGCATAAGAGTTTTTTTTTACATTAATTTATTTAAAGATAGCAAAATAACATGTGACATATTGAATATATTATATATGTTTAATTTTATACAAGTTAATAATCCAACACGTGTAATAGAAGTATCGTAATATTTGCCTGATCTAATAATAACAACAACAAATAAAATAATTATAGAAAATGGGATTTATTCACTTGGTTAAATAAATTAAATAAAAAGAAATTGAAAATAATTAGTAAACTACTTCTTCTTTAGCTATTGTGACAATTTGATTTATGTTACATAAGTACTTTAAACAAAAGTCCAATAATAGACATTTGCTGTTGCATAACAATAACATATTGTATAATGCAATAATTTTTAATCGAAAATATTTAATGCAAAAACCAAATAGACATTTGTTAAAGTACTTATGTAACATAATTATCATAGTAGCTCAAGAGGAAATAATTTAATAATTATTTTCAAATTCTTTTTATTTAATTTAATAAAATAATTATTTGTCGATTGACTATTCTAAATGCACTAAATGTTCCAGATCAAGAACATATACAATGTTTCATTGAGATTACTAAAAAATAGCATTCCATCTAATACGGTTAAAACTTATTTGAAGATAATTAAATCATGACCAATTGTAATATTATTTTGCCTCAACACCATGGAAAAAATAAAAACCTAAATGAAAATGTAATGAAACTTTATGATTTGCATGCCATTTATAACACGGAATTTTACTAGAAAAAAGAGTCAGAGAATCTGTGAAAATACAAAACAAATGATATTTTCGCGAATGGGTGAACCGTTCACACGGTAGTGTTATGTTACATCCGGTTGGTGATATTGCTACCTGAGTCGTCAATGTTAAAGGATTCCTTAAATCAGCAGAAACATGATTTATTGCTCATGAGGAAGATTGAAGGGGTTCGCGAACACGTCGAATCGGGGAGTCGTGATATAGACATCAAACTGATTATTAAAGTTATTGTTTAATTTATTTTAAGTCATTAGGTTAAGTGGCCACGTCGACCCCCACGTGACAATATTAGAGTTTATTAATAACATTTTTATTATAAAAAATATATACAGGGTGTTTCAAATTCGAGTCTCACGATGGGGGTCTCGCTTAATATAAGAGATAGAGGGTAGGTTTAAATTTAGCACTTTTGCATAATTTCATGCTGATTAATATCCCGTTGGGAAAACTGGGCTGAGTTTCTTTGTTTCCAAGAAAAATGAATAAAACTGAAAAATTGCATTTTTTATTTATATCTTCGTTATTCAAAGCAATATTTCAATGCAATGAAGACATTTAAACCTACCCTCTATTTCTTATAATAAGCGAGATCCCCATGGCGAGACTCGAATTTGAAACAACCTGTATATAAAAAAAAAACGCTTTATTTTTTTTGCATTGTAGAGTGATTTGTAGTAAACCCACAAATCACTCTACAAAGCAAAAAATGCTACAATTTGATATGAAAAGAGAGCGTTTGTTGATTTTCACTTCCAAAATAAAAACAATATGTTTAATAATACATTTTATAATATTTTTAAAATATTAAGAAAAAATAAAAAACAAACATATACGATTGTCTGAATTACATCGTAAATTGTATGAACTATTCTTCTTCTTCTCGAGGTGGAATATTTTGAGTTGTATATTATAAAGAGGTTTTCTATACTTTTTTGTTTATGAGCCAAATATATTTCGAAAATTATACGTTATACAAAATATATCAACTATAATTTGAGTTAATATTTTTTTATAATTCAGGATATTTAATTAAAATTAAAACACTTGCTTGCTTTATTTAAGTGAAACAAACAAAGTGCGAAACGATAAAAGAAGAAATCAAAAAGATTGGAAAAAATATTTACATTTACACACACCTGTGCAATAATATACAAACTGAAAAACGTATAAAAGAAAATAGAAAGACTGTTATTCCTTACTTAACTTTTTATTTTTATGTTAGATGTACATTTCGAGACACCAAGTGCTCATTATCAATAACAAACTAAATTCTAAAAACTATGTGCGCGGTATATAAAGCTTACGGATTAACGGAAAAACCAAAAAGTAATTAAATCCAGTAATACAGCGGCTAAAGGTTTGACACCGACAACCATTGGTGTCATTACATTATCTGTGGGTTGGGACGGCGGCTTAGGGGTTGGAAGGGTTGTCGGTGGGATTCATTATCGGTGGGGTTATTTTTAGGTAACAAATCTAATAATGGATTAACTAAGGGGCTGAGATCAAAATTTAGTAAAAAAAAATATTTTTATACATTTCTATGGATTCAAGCATATTTAATTTACGATGACTAGATTGTTTTAAAAGTTTCATATTGTTTATCGAAAATGTGTGTCCTGTTTCTATTGAATGGTATGCGACCGCCGATTTTTCCGGATTTTGAATTTTAAAATAGTACTGGTGTTCTTTGAATCTTTTTAGAATGTTAGGTTGTGTTTGGCCTACGTATATTTTGTTGCAATTGTTGCAGTTTATTGAATAAATTCCGGCTTGCTCCAAGTGGCTTTTTTTTTCAAATGTGTTACCAAGCAAACTTTTTAATTTTGTATTAACATTAAAAGCAGGAACAAGGTTGAATATATTCAATAAACCTCCAATTTTCATACAAGTTGCTGGGTGGAAAATGAATCTAGCATACTCTTTTGGGGCGGTTTCCTTCGAGTTAATTAGTGTGGTATTGGATTTTAATTTATAGTTCCTAATATGTTTGTTAATTAATTTATTTATTGTGTCAATATTGTAATTTAATGAAATGGCTATTTGCTTGATTAAATTAAATTCCTTTTCCCTATTTTGTTTTGAAATCGGTATGTTTATCGCTCTAAAAATTATGCTATTAAAAGCAGCTAATTTGCGTTTAAAAGGAGAAGACGAAGAATGTAGTTGAATGTGTGTGTGTTTTTCCTAAAAA
Source organism: Philonthus spinipes (assembly GCA_963082785.1). Classification (NCBI taxonomy): domain Eukaryota; kingdom Metazoa; phylum Arthropoda; class Insecta; order Coleoptera; family Staphylinidae; genus Philonthus; species Philonthus spinipes. Next base: position 14,085,403 of record OY720309.1, on the reverse strand, counting down.
TGTTCAATTTTATTTTTTTATTATTGTTTATCAAAAGTAAATCTAAATTTGATTGTTTTCTTCTATTTCATAAGTGAAGTTAATACTCCGGAAAAGTTTATTTAAATTTAATGTCTTTCGTATCTGTGTCTGTTTTAACTATTGCGATAATATCATCAACGTATCTATACCAAATTCTCGGAAAGTTGGGTTTTAATTTCTTAGCCTCATTTTCAAGATGGTTTAGAAAAATGTTGGCTAAGAAAGGGAGACAGAGGGTTGCCCATTGCTGCTCCGAAAGTTTGTTTATAGTACGCCTTGTTGAAAGTAAAAGTATTGCATTCCATTACAAATTTAGTGAGCTTTAAGTAGTCTTCTATTTTTGAGTTTTTGTACATCTAACATAAAAATAAAAAGGGAAGTAAGGAATAACAGTCTTTCTATTTTGTGATCAATCACTTCACGTAAACTCGAAAATGTACAGGTATAAAAGAAATAGTAAAAGAATATAAAGAAACATCATGGAAAGAGTTTGATAATATCCTGGAAGAAAACAATAAAAGTGATCAAAAACTGTTTTTTAAAGAATTTGAAATCCTTTGGAGAAGAAAAACCAATGTCGGATATATACATCAAAAACAAGAAGAATGAAATATTAACAACAAAAGAAGAAATGATGCGACGATGCAGAGAATATTTTAAAGAACTTTTAAACAAGAGGCAAGCCAAATTGAAAACACCGTGAAAACAGATCAACATCAACTAAAGGCGATAAAATAGAGGAATTACAAATGGAAGAACTCGAGGTCGTTATTAAAAAATCTAAAAAATGAGAAAACACCAGGAAAAAATAAAATAACATCTGTTAATCATTTCAGATGTTATTTTATTTTTCAATGGAAATAACAGGGATAAAAGTTTTGCTAGACATTCTGAACACAGCAGGGAAATATGAAAGTACGAATAGAGCCACAGTTCGTAGATGCACAAAGCGGATTCAGAGCTGGAAGAAATACACAAAACCACTTATTCACTATAAAACTAATAATACAAAAATGAGAAATATACAAGAAACATACTATACCTAGCATTCATAGACATGGAAAAGGCTTTTGATAAAGTACGAAGAAACAAAGTATGGTCATGCCTAAAAAATAAACAAATTAGTGGAAAAATAGTAGAATATTACAAAGGATATATAAAAACCACACAAATTACATCATTAAAAATAACGTAATTTCAAAAGGTTTTAAAATAAAATGGGATTAAGACAGGGTGGAAGGCTAAGCCCAACTCATTTTAATATATATATATATATATATATGTATATATATATATATATGTATATATATATATATATATATATATATGGACGACATAATTAAAAAATGCGAAAACAACACAAAAAAAATTTTTACTAGATACCGATAGCTACAAAAAGTGGATATTTCAGATGACGTAGTGTTAATTTCAGGCAGTGAGAAACAACTACAGAAAAACATTGATATATGGAACAAAACACTAAGAGGGGAGGAAATGAAAATCAATAAAAATAAAACAAAAATAATAATAATAGGCGAACAAAATAATAGTGTAGAAGTAGTGACAGAATTTAAATATCTAGGAGTAAATTTAGACATTTCAGGAAAGCAAGATAATGAGACCGATGGGAGGTGTAGAAACCAGTGAAGCTATACTATGCGATGAACAACAACTTTATTAGCAGGAATGAAATATCTACACAGACAAAAATAAAGGTTTTCAAAACAATATATAGACCAATATTGACATATGTTTGTTAATCGTTGACATTTTCGAATACACAAAAAAGTAAATTAGAAGCAATCGAAATGAAATATCTAAGAAAAGTACTTGGAGTAAAAAGAATGGATAAAAAGAGGAATGAAGATATAAGATTCGAACTGAATATACAACCAATGATAAAATACATGGAACATATATAACTGAGAGGATAGGGACATATATATCGAATGGACTACATCAGGACTGTACTAAAGATACACGAAATACGAGGAAAAGAATGCGAGGAAGACCAAGGTGGATGTGGAATAACCAGAAAATAAAAATTCTAAAATACAGAGGAAATAATTTAAAAGACGCAATGTAAATGACAGAGGAAAGAAGAAATGGAAGAAACTTGTATCTCGATAAGATATTGAAATACTATCAAAACCGAAACCTTATGGTAAAGGGGCATTGATTGATTGAATGATTTAACAGATTTACCTTTTTACAAATCTACAATATAATTAATAATATTTATGTAACAAATGATTGGCGTCGCTAAATGATACTACTAATATTATTAAAAATATCAAAACTTAGAAAAAATTAAAAATAACAAACAGCGAGTTTTACTCAGTTATTTTCTAGAATAATAAATATAACGTATAAGCAAAATTGTTTTAGTTTTAAATTTCTATAAAAAAAATGATTAAATTTCATTTGAATCAAGTGAATATTCTTTATATTGTGATTTTTTTATTACAACCAATCAAATAAAGAAATAAATAAATGTGTGTATACCGTATAAAAATATTTAGAGCAATCAGAAAAAGCAAGATGATACGTCAAAAAGCAGTGATGATAGCGAGGGCGCGGATCCACCCTGGAGCGTATCACCCACATACACGCACCAACACAGACTCAATCATAAATATGTACATACACATACATAATATAACACATATGTATTTTTTGATACATCAGCAAGTTTTGGTATCTAACGAGAAATTGGAGCCTCCCGGAATTGATTTATCCCTCCGCTCGCTTCGAAGATTATGAGAAAGCGCGCTTGAGGGGCGAGAGGGAGGCCGAATTGATTTAATATGCAAACACGTGCTCGCCCCCTTCCACCTCGGTCCCTCTCCTAATTTATACGGCCATTTTTCGCACCTCTTTCGATGCGATGTACATTCAATCGATACCAATATGTACGTGTGAAGAGAGGAGATTAATTAGGGGCTGTTATATCTTACGGATTTTGCGCGAGCGGGGAAAAAGTGGAATGAAAAAAAAAAAAAAAAAAAAAGAGTGAAATTTATGGGAAGCGGATAAATCAAACAAGACGTGCAATTAACGCGCCCGTCTTTCTATCCTCGGGGTGTTTGCAGAAATCATTTTCCGAAAATGAAATGGTTTTATTCAATTTCATGGAATGCGAATTATTTTTATAATAGAAAGAGAAAATGTTTAAAGATTCAAAATGCTCACCAACAAAATACAAGTCAAATGCTGTTTGGAAATACAGAATGTCCGGGTCTAAAGTTGCTTTCGCGAGAAGGTCTTTAGAGACTATAACATTGGTTCCATTTTTTTTTTCTGACCACACATTACTGTGATCATTTTTTAAGGAGAATCCACGAGTTTCAGAAATATTTATGGTAAAAATTTGAAACCTTACCTTATTTTATAATTTACTATTTTTTTATACATTTTTCTTATTACTTAGAAATCTATGCATTACATATATTTTATTGGTATAAATGAATAAATTAATACTTTTGAAAAGTGACAGGGCAACATTTTATTACTGCTTAAAATTACGGCTTATGCAATTTTCTAGATCATATTCAGTATACTAAATTTCTTAATAAATTTATTATTGTATTTTTATTATTATTTCAATGATTCGAAAATAATTAATAAATTATTTCCATATTGAATATTTTAGCTAAAATAAGGTGAATAATGAATATTGGACCACCCTCTAGATTTTACTTGGGTTAGTGGCCTTTACCGTCACGACCTCGAAATATTTTGATTCTCTATAAAATATTTCGTTTTTTTTTTTAAATTAAGTCACGTCTATAATGCTTAAAACATAATGATGCAGAAAGGAAAGGGTGGTAAATGAAAAGGGTGATGGCACTTATAATTCGTTTCAGATGTTGTTTTTTTAATTGTTTGTTCAAATAGAACACTTAACAATAAATCAAATTACTTTCAGGTTTTTATAACTTCTGGATAAAGAATGGACTTTTATCCGGCAATTGTAAAACCCGAAACTAATTGTTATTTATAGTAATGGGTTTTTATTATACGAGGAATTAGTATTAGCGTTAAAGGCCTTTCCTCTCCCCGCGTATCTTCAACAAGTTTCATAAATAAGAGAAAGGGACAAAGGGAATTTTCACACGCTCACTATTTTTCTGGAAGGAAGCCGGGAAGGCGTTAAACAGGACCTCTTTTTTACGACCTCACTCCACTCCTCCTCCTCCACCGCCGATGCCGACGACGTGGGGGTCCTTTGTCGAGGAAGGGTTGCCATGGAGACGGGCGGGAAGTCGTAGTCGTAGCCGTCGTCGGCGGCGGCGGCGAGCAGAGAGAGGACTTAATAAAGTTGCCGGCTGATCACAATGGGAAACGAACAACTATAACGCCCGCTCAAAGTCAATTGTTACTGTAAATATTCGCCCCCCTCCCCTCTCCTCTTTTCCCCTTGAATTATTTACGAGTGTGTGCTTTACATTATTATGTGGCGGGAAAACGACGATAAATAAGGGGATCAACCGGAAAACTGTCTTTCCGCGGTTTCCAGCGTTGAGTGTGTTTAAATTCGTTCCACACTCTGTTTACATAAATATATGCATAATAATAATTTTCAAATATAAATTATATTCATTTACATCATTTTTTATAAAACACTTTATCGTAACAACCGTTTATTACATTATTATTATTACACATAAATCTGAAATAGTTTAGAAAGACCTACGCGAAGAAGACGATTAAAAAAATACACTTTTCTTTTTTTACAAATTTTATTTTTTATTAATAAATTTACAATTCATTAAAAGAAGTTCTCATAACATTATTAATTTTCATTGATTATGTGATTATAATCATTGAAAATTAATACTGTTATGAGAACTTTTTTTTTTTTCGTACATTTATTTTTGTAGTAAGTTCATTAGTTCTCTTTTCATTTCAACAAATATTAAATTACAAATAATAATACATTATTCATTTCTGGTTGACACAGTATGTACTTAGCTCTGGGGTATCCCAGGGTTTCATTCTTGGACTTTATTATTTATACTCTTTTTAACGATTTATACACTTCCTTATCCTGTACCGTACTTACTTATGCCGATGATTGAAAAATCTATTGTGAAATTGAATCGCACGATTATGTGCGATATTTGCAAGCTAACTTAAAATTAGTCAGTGTAACAAATATGCTCTTTTTCTAAATATCGAGAAATTTTACTCATCTAATTTTAATAAAATGTTCAACCAGCATTCATCTAGCGTATGGAAAACTAGTGATGGCCATTTCGGTTTTTCGAACCTCATCAGACTAGTGTGTTCCATATGCAATGCCTTGATGAAGGCGGTTGAACGGATCTTGTGTTGCGATTAAATGGTTAAGTACCTGATATGAATCACAATAAATGAAAGACGACGCAAGCGCCATCTTTTACCTATAATGACGATGCCACATGAAATTAGACAAAAGATGGAGCTGGCGTCGTCTACCATTTATCACGTATAAACTTATTTAAAATAGCCTGAATCGTATGTTTTTTTTACCGTCCAAAAAGCAATTATCAAAATGCAAAGTTTATCAATTAAAAGTTAAGAATAATTGCCAAAACTCGCGTCTGTAAAATTACAAGACAGCGATTTAATTTTTGTACCTTAAAAAGACATGCGATTAAAAAGACACATTATTATTTAAATATTATGCTCTAAGTATCCCTCACAGCACAGTCCCTATACTAGATAACTTCCTAACGGCCAGTATCAGAAATATCTATTCAAAATCATTCACTCCTCAACAATTAGTACCGCAATTATCAATTTTATGAAATATTTTTTATTCGTTACATTTATAAACTCGATCTATTGTTTATACATTTTTCGCCACATTTCCTCAAATATGCAAAGGTTTCCGCCTTGCTACTGCATGTAAGTCAAAGTTGCCATAACCAAACAGGAAGATTTTTTTTTTTTTTCATTTTTATTAATCAATTATTTTCAATAGAAAAGAGTATTTAATTACTTCGTCATAGTTATTTAAATAAATTAACACTTGAAATTGGGCAAAAGGTGGCGCTTGCGTCGTCTTTAATTTATTATGATAAATAAATTAAATAAAAATGATTTTAAAATAATTAATAAATTATTTCCATTGTCTAAAGTACTTAGGTTACGTAAGTCAAAATATCGCAGAACTAAATGTGGAAATAATTAATGAATTATTTTAAAATCATTTTTATTTAGTTCAATTATTTTCAATATTATTTTTATTAAATTTAAGTCGTGATATTGTCTACTAATATACGATTTAAATAGTTAGAAATTAACATTTAATGGAAACACGATTATTTACAAAATGATGAAAAATCCGTATTCCTATTACTTCTAATTCAATCAAATTGAACAAAATTTCCAATTACCACACAAACTACCGCATAATAAATATTAATTTCAACCATTATTCACGTTAATAAAAAAAATCGAGCACACATCAAACAAACACGAATAACAATTGTAATTAAACCTAAATCATTTGCAGGTGCATTAATAAAATTACCGAACAACTCTAATTATACAAATATATATCGAATATTGAAGTGGAGCGTTTTAAAAAGTGCACGTTATCCCGGCGCATCCGCCAGGAACGATTTTAATTAATTACCCCCTTCCTCCCTCGCCCTCACCCATCCTTTTTATCGTCATCGTTATCATTATTATTACCATCGCCGTATAATTATATTAGTATTGTTAATTGAGAATTTGACTGGGTAATTTTTATGGGTCGTTAAAATTGTTATGCGCCGATGAGGAGGTGGAGGATCGCGAGGAGGTGGGGGGTTTTAAACTTTATATATTCTCCGGAAAAGGGGGATTAAAATTTAAATGAGGATACGTTAACGTCGTTAGATTGTAATAAATTTACGTTAAATATTATCAAGTTTAAAGCCATGATACTTACAAGAATTTTAACAGTTGCTGTATCATTATCTCGTTACGGATAATTACTTTACATGTGGATGAACATGAATAGAAGGAACAGAAAAAATAAATCATGAAAAGAAAAAATCTATTCTCATAAAATTTTCATAAAAATAATATTCCTTCATTACATTTTAATATAGAAAAATGTACATTATTTTATAACCTGAATATACCCCCTCCCGAGGGTCCAATTATCGATTTTTTTATAATTTTGTATTTTTCGATATTACTAGTGTGTAGTTTACAGCTCCAAAGCTCCAAAGAACTGGGGACTGAAACCAATCGTTGTCCACTGGATGTACACGATTGTGGTATCTCGACGGAGTCTAACGTCAATGGGAAGATGCCGTAAGTGAATGTCAGTGAGGTGGGGGGCTCCGTCATTTTATTCAGCGATAATTGGATGTAAATTTAAAATGTAGTGAATTATTAATACAATCACTTATTTGAGAAACGCAAACGCGCCTTGCCTGAGTCAAATTTTCCCACTTGTTTTATTTTTATTATTATTATTATTATCATAAAAAATAAACTTTCGTAAACTAGCATGTTACGAACCGTTGAGATTTCCAGAAAACGAGTAATAAAAATTATAATAATAACAAAAGAGCTTAAAATTCGTAAATCCGTGGGTATTACTCGGACTTGTAAAACTCCATGGGGTCGTGAGCCATTAACTAAAAATTTCTAGAAAGCAATTATCCGATACGCTATTGTTATGTCACGTTTTGCTCGACGGTTGGGTTCAGGTCAATTTCGGGGAAGACGCAATCACCGCTTCTTGCGCACCACCCCAAAAATTCCCCCACGCATTTACACATTTTTGCTCTTTGGAAATCAAAAAAGGAACATTAGTAATTATAACTTCAACCGATGCACATCAAAGCTTACACATATAAATTTAAAACTCAACTAATAATTTAAACTTAAACTTATACTCAATTGTACAAATTGTAAAGTATTACTATTTACGGTGAATATATATGGTTTCTAATTTATTTTTTATTTCATCACTTAATTCACCCGCATCAAAAATAGTGACGTCATCTTACCAGTGAGATGATCACCTAACATAGCATATAATATAATCTAAACAGGCTAGTCATTTACTGTTACGGAAGAGTCTATATAAAACATTTCTATCAAGTCAGTATACCATAAAACTTATTTACATCCCTCACATTAGACTCCGTCCAGATATTAACAGGCCCATGGGTAAGACCCATTCGTTTCTACGGAGCTATAGTATGGTGGACCGCTCTTGATAAAATTCACCAGACGGCACTAGCTAAAATACAGAGATCAGCAGAACTGCTTATAACGGGCGCGGTCAGATCTACTCGCTCGAAAGCGCTAGACGTAATATTAAATCTAGCTTCTGTTGACCTTTATTGGAGGATCATTGCAATAGAAGCTGCAATGTTCCTCGATCAGAATCAGCTGAGTTGGGAAATGGAATATTAGCAAACAGGGCCACGAAATGAATTCAAGATCCTTCCTTGTCAAAATCACGCTGACGTCTAATAGCAGCCTTCCAGAACCAGTTTTTGGTAATAAGTTCTCCATCTCCATTCCGGATAAAACAGAATGGTTAGAGGGTAAGATTGTCCAATGAAATAACGTCTGGCTCTTTACGTTTAGTTCCAAGTCTGAAGGTGGAGTAGGAAGTGGAAATTTCTCTCGAGTTCAACCTCAGAAAATTCTTTCGACTTCCAAACCACCACAGGATGAAATCATGGCCACCTGAGTGGTTGAAGAGGTAAAAAACCGATCTTTAGGTTAACCGTATTAAGTTCATCACGGTTGACCAGGTCGCCAATGGGACATTAAGCAGTCCCTACTGTACCTCCTAGGTGGTCAGAGACTGCAGAAATCTGCTCAACAAGCTAGCAAATAGGTATGACGTGGGACTCAATTAGGTACCGGATCACAGTGATATCAAGGAAAATTCAATCCTTAAAATCCAAAACCTGTGATGGCAATGTGACTTTTTTCGCGGTGCAGAGCGAAGCCTTGGCTTCAAACTGACAATGAATTGCATGTCTCCCTCAAATTCGCATTACATACCATCTTGTACTCAAATTAACAACGCATATAAAGTGATCCGTCGTCTCATGTTTGTCATGCGGCTTCTTGGAGTAGGACAATGATGAGCAGTTCTGCTGAAGAATCAACTTATTCTACCTGTCTAGTGGATTCGGCAACGCGACATACTACAATTTTCGCGAAAATTTGCATACCGTGTCGAAATTTAAGGACCGTATCTGTAACAAAGCAGTTCATGAAGAAGTGATGAAAAACCGACATTAAAGCGAACCAACTCATTTATCGGTGTCAGGCGACGGCTCTTGGAAGAAGCATCTCTCTATGGCATATGCTCGCAGGTTGGGATATTCTCTAAACAAATCTTGATATCGTTGTGAAATCGTCGTATTGCCAGGCGTATTATTGATATGGAAATTAAAATTTCATGAAATATATATAAACCATTGACGTTTCCTTTTTACAGATTTTTATTAATATCACGAATAATAATTTAAATATGAATACATGAATGGTAATAATAAAACTAGGCCAGAAAGATCACACGGTGATAGTACAAGCATTATAATTATTTATGATTTGTATTATCCGTAGAGTCTAGACAAAGATGTGTATATTTATAAGGTGTAGTAAAAGAAAATCCATTATTTGTGCATGAAATCGCAGGCTTTGATTACCATAGTGAGAATGATCCGATTTACGTCAATAATCCGCCGATTTGTTCAATAACTTGTTGCCATTTTGAAGGTAATTTTATTATGCCTCTTTCATAGAAGCTGAATATTTTTGTGTTTAACTTATTGTATTTTGTGCTTTGTAAGAGCACTTAGTTGTTACGACTTTGGAAAATAACAAGATGGACAGTTTTTTGGTTAGAGCTTCTTTATTTTTCCATGGCTGTACAAGTCATCACAATTTTAACGTTATGATAAACCACGTGGAAAAATACAAAACGTAGGCAACACAACATGCAAAACGTGTTAGAGGGCGCAAGCGTCCTCGGTCTCGTTGTCCGTCCGCATTTCTACGAAGATCGTTCCGATGGGCTGCGAACCAACCGTTAAAATTTCCCCCAAAAGAGGAATCGGCAGGTAGGCAGTAATTTTTGTAAAATTACATGCCAAATCCGAACAGAAGCCCTTGTCCCTATTGTTAAAAAATGAGACATTCGACTTTCACAAGCCTCTCTTGATGCGAATTTTTCACCAGCAAAATTGTTTGCCATGGACTGGAAAATATGGTAATCACTTTGTCGCGGATCCGGTGGATGCACAAAATCCCTCCAACTAAGCTCCCGGAGCTTCTGACGAGTTACTATCGATGTGTATGGCCTGACATTATCCTAATGGAATACAATTCCTCTGCTATTGGCCAAAGCTGGCCACTTCAGGAAGATTGTTTCCTTCAGATGGTCCAATTTTTACAGTTTTTCCGCAGGGGAGCAAGCAGCTCGTAGTAAATCAAAAACTTCCTAGTCGTCAATCCTGACTTGGACACCGTTTCCGCCGGCTCACCGCAATTCGACCACATCCGTTTTCATTTGACGTTGTCGTAAGTTTTTTTTATCACTATTCACCAACCGCTACAAAAATAGATCGATTTTGTTGCGATTCAGCGGCAATGGAGATTCGGTCCTTGAGTTTTTTTCTTTAACTCGTGTAGCATCCATATATCGATCTTTTTTATCCAGCCTTATTCAAATGATTCCATACTGTTTTTTTTTTTTAGCTTTCGGCTAATCGAAACAGTATTTACTAAACACATGATTTTATAGAAATTTAGGACAATTAGCCTTCCAATGCGTAGTGCATGTTTGATATTGAATTCCAGAACGGAATCGATGAAACCAAAATTGCGTATGATTAGCTGTTACAGTATCAAGACCATAAATTCTATTCACATTCTCGGTCACCTGGCTTACGTTTTGGCCATTATCGAAGAAAAACTGTAAAATATAGAGTATTTTCACTTTGCTGGTATCCCTTTCTCAGAAAACTATCAGAAAGGTATTATTAGGATGAAATCTCATATTTTCTAATACTATCTAGTAGAACACAAGCTTAGACCATAAAATGCAGGGCGAACCCACTTGCGGGACGGGGGTAAATATACGATCAGCATTAATTGCTTCTTGCAGTGGCATTTGGAACCATTGTGCGCGTTTACAATCTAGAAAATAACCTCATTTACACATTTAAATTAACTAAGACTGGACTATTGCATACGGGCAAAAATAAGTATTCTTAACTAGTGCTGTTTCTTGTCGTGGTATTTATAACTATTGTGCACGTTGCTTACACCCTAGAAAAATAACCTCATTTATACTTTTTAATTAGCGATGAGTGTTGTTACCAGTTGTTATTATCTTATCACAATTATTAATTAAGCCGGTTATTTCTAATTGCTGTATAATTTTAGAGGGGCATCTCAGCGCCACGCGAAATACTTTGCATAGTTCCAAACTGATTAACTGAATTTTAAATGTGGCTCTCATGAGTTCGCATACAAAAATGGCAGTGCACCCTCCTAATGATTTTACGCTACGTTCTGATGTTCATAGATTAATGGTAGAACCCGATCGGAATTATGCAGCGCGAGATACAGATAAAGCTACTTATTGGAAAAATAATGGATTTCTTTTTACTACACCTATTCCGAGGACATGCAAAACTGCAATGAAATATTTAATTTTAAAACTACAGCACCTTAAAGTGAACTGTTTTATAAACGGATCGTAGCTGTAATAAAATCATTTATCATTTATCTCTAATAGAGCAAAAAGGTTTTAATTTATAATTTTAGTTATTTTAATTTTTTTTCTATTTTATTTCATTCCACAAAAAGACAATTTCTAGTATATAACTTTGAAATATTTATATTACTCGGATATTGAATAAAAAACAAACAACGAATGTTGACTCAAAGACTTTGTGGTATTTATTATTATGTTGATTCTATTAAGTTTTACATTAATACTTAGAATCTGAAAATAATAATGCGGAACAAAATCTTCTTTGTGTATTCACTAAAGGTCCCGTCAATTTTACATCGCATCAAAAGCACGTTCCCGCTGTTTCCCATTATTTTTCCTTCCGCGATTCCAAATTAAAATTCCCCATCAATTATTTTGGCATTAACAGGAAATTACTGGATCGTGTCCCCGAGCGCCGGCGTCGTACTCTAAATGAATCAATCAAATGACAACTACACAAAGAATAATTAAAAAAAAATAAACGTATTTCAAGTATGCCATTTTTAATTTTAATTTAAATTCTTTACTTACAGAATGTTACCGATTTACAAAAAAATAATTCATTGAATCCATTATATAAATAATTATACTAATAATTTCTTTATAAAGTATAATCGTTGAGTTTTCCAATAAGAATCCATATAAACAATAAGAATAAATATGCACACAGTTAAGATATATATCGAAAATGTGAATAATTAAATTAATTCTATTAAAAGTGCAAACATAAAAGAGTGCGCATTATAATCGTACTAATACATACATAAAATACTATACACATAGAGGGATATTGAAATTTTTACAAAGTCTTTTATAGCCCGAAGACTGGCCTCGGCAGGTTAAAATTGCAACTCACAAAAAAAAAAAGGATATATTTCTTAGCCTTAAAAAATTGTTGTAAGCATGGTACGTGTTAATATTTTTAATCAAATAGAGCACTACAGTATACTGTAAGCTTTTTTTGGCAGAATAAGTATTTTTAGTGAAGAAAAGTTTACAGCTTACATCATCTTCACATATATATACTTTTCGGCCATTATCAATGACAACGATCTCTTTGTGATCGAAATGTATATTTGATAAAAATAAATATCCAGTGGAAATAAAAAAAACTTGACAGTGTTTTAGATGATTTTACTATAATTAATTAATTTCAGATTTTTTGTGTTTGATGTTACGCAATACATAGATTTAATTTTTGTTTTAAATTTTTTGTCCCGTCCAATAAAGTCATAAGTTGTCGTGTTTGTCAGGTGAATTACAATTTTCCCTTTTCCCGGGCTTCACGTGTTTACAGCGAAATAAATCTAGCGAGGTTTCCAACTCAATTTCGCGGAGGGATGCCCTCTCTCGTCTCGCCCATCCCCTCTCTATTCACCCGCTGGCGCACAGGCCGCCTTCTTCCCGGCATGCACACTGTTTACCTTAATCATTATTAAAATATAATATTCCGGGGGAATTGAATAATAAATATGAAATAATATTTGCTTTCCGAGAACGGGGAATCTGTTTGTCTGCGAGTGTTTTCCCTTTTTCCGGCTCTTCCTGCGCCGCTCCACTATGTTTCCCCTTCTGTTATTCTTAGTACTGTGCCAGTGTGAGGGTGTTATTTTTCAGGTTATTAAATTGATTTGTGTAATTTTATTAATCAAATATCATTTAAAAAATGCCATACCGATAAATCAAATTATTTCCTTCATTGCAAAAATAATTATACATACTAAATCATTACCTAGTATGTATAATTATTTTTGCACTATCAAAATTTAAGTCGTAAACAGTACTTATGTATATATATTTGATTAAAATCTGAATACATATAATTATTAAGTTATCGAGTATGAAATGGAGCGAAATTCATATTATTAATTTCAATTACACAAAACCTCATTTAGACGCCGTATTTTGGCAAAAATTGTTTTTCGTGTGAAACGTACATTCTTTCCTCTTTTTAACGCATATTTCAGTTAAAAAAAAAAAAAAACATTTCTTGTGTTTATACGATTAAGTGAGACTATGGAAAACAGGCAATCGCCAATATCAATATTCATTTGAATACAAACGCGACTGTAGCCCGTTGCTTTAAGAAATTTCGTTCGGGAGATTTCGACATGTCCAATGAATCACGTAGTCGATCCAAGACTGAGGCAGATAATAACGTCCTGAAAGCCACCGTGGAAGCCAATTCCAGCAAAAGTACGCGTAAAGTATCATTAATGTTTAATGTATCAAAGCAAATAATCTTGACTTATTTGACACAAATCAGTAAAGTGAAAAAGCTGGACAAGTGGATACTACATTATTGGACTGATGCACAGAAAGAATGAAGACCCGACGCATATCTTTCTCTTCTTTCTCGAAACAAAGCCGAACCATTTCTTAATGAAATCATTACGTGCGATGAAAAATGGATTATGTATTATGGTTGGACAAAGATAAAGCACCAAAACACTGTCCGAAACGAGATATACAGCAAAAGAAGCTGGTGGTCATTGGCTTTATGGAACATGGCCAAGCGATCAAGGTGAAGAGAAATTTTGCGATTAAACAGCCAAAATTAGTTAATCGGATGACCCCAATTCTCTTGCACGACAACGTTCGACCACATACCAGGAATGACCGTATCAAAGCTACAGGAGTTGAAGTTGGAAAGTCTCTGTCATCACCATACTCACCAGACCTTGCCTCCACTGTCTATTTTTTTTTTTCAAAATTTAAATAAATTTTTAGCTGAAAAAAAAAACAACAGGCTGTCACAATTACGTTTCAATAGCTAAGCTAATCGACTCCCGTGATCCAGGCTTCTACAACAAAGGAATAAATGAGCTACCTCTAAAATGGCAAATACACCTTTGCCATTTTAGAGGTAGCATACTTTGATTCAAAATAAAAAGTTTTTATTAAAAAATCCAATTAAATTATCTGCATATTTTGCTCAATTTCATACATATTTGAGTAAAATCTGTATATATATATATATATAATTAATAAAAATTGATAAAAGACCTAGCAATTCTTCATTAAATTTGGTATGGTCAATCACGTAGTAACGACCGAAACCATCATGATGTTAAAATTATACCCTCTTTAGCTACTGTGATTTTTTTATATAAATATGGTCAGAGTTATTTAAACTCTGACCATGTGAATAAATCCTTTTTTCTATTACTTTCATACTAAAGATTTAAAAGAGCTACTGTGATTTTTTTATATAAATATTTTCGATTAAAAAATGTCACATTATACAATATCTTATTGTTATGCAACAGCAAGTATAACAGGAGCAAAAAAAGGAATTACTTATTAATTATTTTTCAAATTCTTTTTATTTAATTTATTTTAAATAACTCTGACCATGTGAATAAACCCGTTTTTTATTTATTTCATACTAAAGATTAAAAAAATGTAATTATTTTAAAAGAGCTAATTAAAAATGAATATAAGCTAAAGTAATTAGTTTTCGAATAAAATTTCACTTTATTAAGGCTATACTGATAAAATTACGAATACTGGTAAGTTCAGCGACATGATAATAATACCTTTTAAATGCGTATGTATTATTAGTATATGTAATCGTGGAACTTATTGGTCAACGTGATTAATATTATTCCATAAAAGTTCTTACTGTGTAATTATTAAAAAAAAAAAAAACGCGTAAATATTGATGAATAGGTCTATTATTTTCATGTATTTTAAATTTATGAATTCAGTCTATTTTTTGCTTTCTTTTAGATGTGATTAATAGTTAATGGAAGCTTAAATATTATTTGCATCTAAAAAATAGGCAGAACTCATAAATTTAAAATATATGAAAAAAAATAGAATTTATTCATCCATCTTTACGCGTTTTTTTAATAATTACACACTAAGGACTTTTGTAGGATAATATTAAAAATACTGAATAGATTGCACATATAATACTAATAATACATACGGATTTAAAAGGTTATATTATCATGTCGTTGAATTTTATTTAAATAAAAATACTTGTCCTTTCTCCTACTTATTTTTATTTTACTAGATATATTTCGGAAACTATGTTTAATTCTGACAAATCTGCTGTAGCTTTTCATTCAATAAATACGGGACATAAATTTTCGATTAAAAATGTTAAACTTCTTAAATTTTCACGTGAATCAAAATTAAACATGTTGGAGTCTATTGAAATGAAAAAATACATAGATAATCTTTTCAATTTCGATACTAGTTCATTAAATAATCCCCTTTTAGATCTTATTAATTCATAAATTTTAGCACATTATATATAATTATATTTAGATAGTTTATAGTTAACATGATTTTTTTAAATATTTTAATTTTATCAATATTGCGTTGTACACCATAACAACATATTTATATTTATAAAACTTCAACTACTGAAGATGGAAACATAGTTTCCGAAATATATCTAGTAAAATAAAAATAAGTAGGAGAAAGGACAAGTATTTTTATTTAAATAATTAAAGTCTCCACAACCAACATAAAGAAGATTCGTTGAATTTTAATAAAATTATTGATATTCGTAAGTATTAGTAATTTTATCAGTAAAGCCTTAATTAAGTAAAATGGAACATGACAACAGAATTTCAAATGAAGGATTTAACACACACGGACACACAAATCCACAGATGTATTAATAGCGGATTTCGTACTGGGAATTTCGATGATAATTCCGAGTGTTATTTAATTGTAACATTGTTGCACTTTGCGGGGATGATCCAATGCAGTAACACAATATGCAGAGTCGTACAAGTGCCAGAGGTAGTCATGGGCAACGGACATCGAGGACCACCTCTTCTTGGCCGCACATGTCACACTCGATCCCGATAATTGCGTCCCGATGATTTTGTATTCATGTTTGAATCGTGAAATCAAATCGTAATGGATTATGAGATTGTTATTGAAATGAGATAGTGTTATTAATAAATGAGATTCTAAATTGATGAATGAATAAATTACATTTCATTAAAAAAAATGTTAATATCTTTTTTATAATTTAAGTTTAATTATTGTGAACTAAAATTGAATAAACCAAAATGAATTAAAGTAAAAAAGTGATCTATATTTAGCTTCGTATAATATTTAAAATATCGAACGTATAACAAAAATCGACGACGAAGTTGGCAATTGAAATCTAAAGTCATGTCTGAACTAAAATCACACGCGCACGCGTAAATTACTGGTTATCATGTTGACTGCAACCAGCATTTCACGCGTGCGATCTTAGTACAGACATGACTCGAGACTTCCAACGCCAACTTCGTCGTCGATTTTGTTATACGCTCGATATATTATACAAAATTAAATGTAAATTAATTTTTCATTCTTTGTATTTTCTGTTCTCCCATTAAATTGATTTTATCAGAAGTACAAATGGAAAACCGACGTTTTCCAATGGATGCCGCCAGTAAATGCTGGTCAAAAAATTCAGATCAAAAATATCAAATGGTAGGTTAAGCATCTATCAACAACTCATCATCATCATCATCATTATATTTGTGATTTTTTTATGTTTTGAGCCAAATAAGCGTCATTATTTGTAGGAAGTTTTGCTTTTTGCATACAATTCTAAAAAAATCTGCGGCTGAGGCGCATCGAATGATTGCAGAAACTTATGGTGCGGTTTCTATTAGTGAAAGATCATGTCGCAAATGGTTTCAACGCTACAAAATTGGTGATTTTATCGTCCAGGATCGGTGAAAAAGTTTGAAGACGCAGAATTGGAGGCATTACTGGATGAAGATTGATGTCAAATATAACAAGAACTTTCAGATTCATTGGGCGGCAAAAAAGGAAGGGCTTTTTGCATCGTATTAACTGGCGATGATAAGTGTGTCTAATGTAGTAATGGACACACTTTTCATCGCCAGTGATGATCCAAAGCGAAAAAAATCGTGGGTCACTGCGGCTCGAAGCTCATGCTGTGTATTTAGCAGGACCAGCTCGGCGAGGTATATTATGAGCTATTGCAACCGGATGAAATAATCACAGGAGATCGCTACCAAACAAAACTAATGCGTTTGAGTGGAGCGTTGAAGGAAGAACGGCCACAATACGAGGGAAGACATTTTTTTATTCTTTCTTTGCTCCGCGACAACACTCGGCTACATGTTGCTCAGGTCGTTAGAACCTAGCTGGAGACATTGAAATAGAACATCCTACTCGACCCGCTGTATTCTTCAGACATCGTTTCTTCCTGAGGAACACTTTCATTCTTACGGAGAGGCTAAAAATTAGGTCAATTTGTGGATCATCTCAAAAGCCGATCAATTTTTTCATCGCGGAAACCGTATGCTGCCATAGAGGTAGGAAAAGGTTGTGACTAGCGATGGACTACTTTGTAGATTAAATATAACTTCATTCTCACAATAAAGCCTGAATTTTTGAAAAAAAAAAAAAAAATACGGCGGTTTTCCATTTGTTTTCCTAATAGTTTTTTTTAATATAGGTAATTTTTTCATTTTTCTTAACAGTTTGAAATGGATTGATATATTTTTCTTCGTGTTAATAGAAAGAGTGTTAAAAAATAAGAAATTTTGTGATAACCGCAAGTTTATATCTAAATCCTATCATAAGTTATAATTATAAGAATTTTTAAAATTAAAAATTATTGATGAAATTTTTAAGAATTGTATGCGTTAATTTAAATGAATTAAATTATAATTGAAATAACAAGATTAAACTATTTTGTCACCGAATTATTGTTAAACTTAAAAATCGCTCCCTCTTTTTAAGTTTAACAATAATTTTCTATTTTTTTTTAATAATGCAATATTTCTTATAATAATTATATAATTATTATAATTATAATTTTAAAACCAAATGGTGAAACATTTCAAATTTGTTAGCCGTCTTATTTAATAAAATCACCTAAGTTTATACAATTAAGCGACTTCCACTCCTGCAGTAACAGTATATTTTATCATGGGGCAAGACGGGGTTGTTATTTAAACAGCCCTTGTTACCACCCTGATATCCGGATAGCTCAGAAAATAAATAAAATAAAAAGAAAAATAATAAAAAAAATATTCTTAAATATTAAAATATTTACAGTAGATTTACAAAGTTTGTACAACTTCTATCAAAAAATAGAAAAAAAGAAAAACAACAAGAGAAATAATAAAAAAAAATGAGAAATTGAAATTATACAAAAAAAATACTTAAAGGAATAATTATATACAAATCACTTACTCGGAAAAATAATGGTCTTGGTTCAGCTGCTACTCGCCTTTCCCTGGCAATGTAGAGCACTTGTTCACTTTTTATAAGGGGTATCTCTCACCCCACCACCAATACCACGGGGCTCATCCCTTTCGCATACCAAAGCATTTCATTTTAGAATTATTTTCTCCGAGTAAGTAAATATCGTTAATATAATAACATTTAGTAAAAAAAACATGTGACATTTTCACGTTTGCCTAACAAAATAATCCGTTAAAATATCAACATGGTGATGTACTATATCGATGATGATCGATATAGTTGATACGTATGACGATGTGCAATACAATCATAAGTTAAATTAAAAGAAAAAAAACGAAAAACATTTAAAAGTGCATGTTGATTACATAAATAAAATATTATATTAAAACACTTATTTAAAAAAAAATGATTCAAAAAAAATAATGAATGGGACGATCGTGGCTCGTCCAGGTATATTTCCTAAGCGTTTGTAAAAGGGACCATTTACTGCGTTAATCCGCGGGGTGCTGTTTTACAATATGAAATAAGTTCAAACAAATCCAGCTGTTTTATGGCTTCGAAAAATGGTCACTTTTACAATTTCGCTGAAAAGGAATGGATTTATTTAATCGCTTTTGGGAAAATCTGGATTTTGTCTGAAATCCCCGCTCAGATGTCACGATGGGGAAGAATTTATATTACCAGATTAACAATGGGATCGCAAATCCGATTGTCAAACGAATTTTCCTCATTTCTCAATTGTATTAAAATTTAATTGAATGCCAAAATATCTTATGATTTAATTAAATTTAGTTTCGGCGAATCCAAATGATGCGCCGATAACAATTTATTGCTGAAGTTTTTGCATTTCAGATCGATAATATTATGTCTTTCTTCGTTGAAGGCCTGGCTTGATAAAAAAATCCGTTAATTTACCCCAAAAATAAAAATCTAAACAGTCGGGAAATCGTGGTGGCCAAGGAAATCAGATGGGGAGTCTTATTTCCTTTCCTTTTGATATGAGAATGGACTCCTTATCCATTCACATCTCAGGAAAGACTATATCCAAATAATTTTGCACGCAATAAAAAAACGCCCCCTAGTGGTGACAAAATAATTCAATTTTATTGTTTTTGTTACAAATTTTATTAACTTCAAAAAGTTTTCAAATGACATTTGAAATTATTAATTTGAAATATTCTTTTATTTATAACTTGTGATAGAATTGCGTTTGAATTGCATTTGTCACTAAATTTCTTACATTTTGATCATATTTCTATTGCGACTAAGAAAAATACATCATTCCATTTGGAATTTCTAAGAAAACTGGTAAAATAATCTACTCCTTAACTTGGCGCCACATAGCTGCGATTGAATTACTTATTTTTGTGATTAGTGTCAATAATTTTAATTAGTATGATGAATTCTTTCGCATGACATTAAAATCACTAATATCGATTAAAAACCAAAAGAGTTGACATTTGCTCGTTAGAAATTCAGACCTTTCCCCACCCTTAATTTCAAGAGTAAGACAAAAAAGTCTATAAGAATTTTGTTTCATGAACTCATCATGATTTCAAAAAGTGTAGTTTTGTTATGCCTTTATTAGAACTTTTTTTGAGACAATCGCAGTATTTCTTTTAGACTGTTCGTAGGGGGCACCCCTACCGGAACAATTACGAACTAGAAAATTATTTTCATTATTATATTTTTATGGTCTCTTTTATTAACATTTTATTAATTTGAAAGATCTAGCGTTCATAGTTCTTGGGATATAACCGGTGACCTTTCTTATTTGGACACCCGGTACATATATCATCTAGTATATTTATTTATTTCTTAACAGAATCCCCATTTTTACATCTTACATGATTTTTACATGACTTAATTGTTAAAATATAAGGTAAATCCATCTTCAAGTTATAATCACGATTGTAAAAGTATCAATTTGATGAAACAAATGCAGTGTTTGCAAAACATATTTAAAAGTAAGTTAAAATATCCTTATTTTATGGAAATGAATTTTATACTGTTGTTAAAATAATTTGTAATATCATTAAACAATAATTAAATAATGCTTACTGTACTCCTGTATTAACAAAATTATCAGAGCGGAAAAGGGAAACTGTGATTCTGAAAGATAAAAAAAAAGAACACATAAAAAACAGCACACTCCAGTGTAAGTATATGAAAATATTCCCATCCGTTACTTTGTAAAAGATATAGATCCGGAGAAGACTATGGCGCGCAAAAAGAAAGATAATGGACGAGATCCTCGCAATGCGAGAGACGGGATCCACAATAAAAGATAAGAACATCGGAGCCGTAACATTATTACTTTCCTCGGAGAGAAGGGGGTGTTAATTACGTCCATTACTTTTGATAATGCACCCGAGGAATCATTACGGTCCATACGTACAGAGGCAGACACTCTCTATTAAACTCGAATGTTCAGACACCCCCCGATATCAATTCCCGCTCGATGAGAAGTAATTACGTAACTGGAGATAATTTTATCGCTGGTGTTATTACACGCTGGAAATGATAACTGTGATAATAATAGTGGTGCTTGTGGTAATAATATTAACGTATACCGTGTGCGCGGAAGTGTCCGTTATTTTTGAAATACAATAAATATAAATATACCCAAAAGGATTCAAGAAGAAAGATTATACTAATATTTTTTTTATTATTTACCTCAAGGGTTATCAAAATTAAATATAATACAAGAATTGGCTAACATAATTATCTTCGCCACTTTAAATGGAATAGTGTGGAAGACAATATTCGTTAAACTCTACAGCTTCAAATGGAAAAGAGTTTAAGACTATCAATAGAAAAGAGTATTAATTCACTTGGTCACAGTTATTTAAATAAATCAAATCATTTTTATTTAATTTGTTTAAGATTATACTATAGAACAAAATGGAACGCTAAAAATTACGGTGCAGACGAAACCGAGGAATACTTAATACAGACAGAGTCTTAGAGAAAGAGCCTTATTTTACACCACTTTAGCTGCAAAAAAACATCCATATGAGTTGTTCTCTATGAAAAAAGGAAAAGCAAGAAAAGCTCTGATTTTGTTAATAATCATCTAGTCTGTTTTTCAATAAGAGAAAATCGCACCAGTTTATGGCTTTTGGTTTAACTTTGGTTTTCTTCGATTGTACACTTTAAACATTCATTTTTCTAGATTAGAATTTATCAGATTTTCGGTAAGCAAAACGTTGAAATTTATCGTACTTGTCTGACTAATTGGACATATTATAAAATCTCTCTTTCTACCGACATTTCAAAACTGTATTCTATTTTAACATTGGAAGAATTAAATGTGACTCTACACGGAATTCGGAATTATCCAGAAACGGTCACCTTCTTATCGTCAGTTGAAGATGGGTATAGGACAATATATACAAAAATTATCCGAGAAATCCAAATATCTAACAATACATAGGGTGTTTCATTTAACCAAAAGGTAACTTTGTTTCGGAATTTGTTTATAGGACATTCTCTATATAAAATGTTTAGTGGAAAAGATACGCAGTTAAAAATACTAATCGACCTGTCGGAGCGTTTTCCACGAAAAATAATCACCAGCAGATTAAATGAATATGTTCCTGTCATTAATTTTAAATCTTTTTATTTCTTTTTGTTTATATGAAGTGAAAATGAGATTTTAATTAAAAACACACAGTAAACAAAAATCACCACATCGGCAATCTCCAGCGTATTTCTCATTTTCATTTTCCTAGCTGCACACCCGTCGCCCATCCTCCCTTGATTAGTTGTGGATATTTACAAAAGCGAAATGAGTGTTTGCCTCTGATTGAAATGTATTCGCCTGTCTGTGTATGTCTCCATGTGTCCTGTAATAAATCGTGTTTAATCAGAACCACTGTCTGTCTATATATTCCTGTGTATGTGTGTGTGTGTGTGTCAGTGGCGGCAAGTCGTCGTGTCGTCGTCGTCAGTGGCGATGGCTGTGTGCAAATTCGCCGGTGTGTTTGCCGAACAAACACAAAGATCAAACGTTTCGCTCTCTGCACTTAATTATAAACACAAATGCCCTAATGAAATTATTTATCACCGGTAACCGGAATCTGCTCACGCAGAGATCGACGCCGGGACAGGGGCCAATATTTGCTTTGCAACGGGACCGGCAAATTAAAATTTAATAAATTGTTTTACGAGCACGACATCGCGAAGACGAAGAAAATAATGAAAGTAACGTTAAATATAATTAATTAACTTATTTTTTTAAAAGGAGGGGGTTTTAAGCCGCTACATGCTTTGAATTTTAACAAATTTAAGGGCGCTTTTTTATTTTCGGTAATTAATTTCTTAGATCTAACAAAAATAAACGAATGACGGTTAAAATAAATAACAAAATGACATTTTTTTGAATACATGAAGCAGGTTTAACATCCTGAATTTCATTTGTATATACAGGGTCCGCCAAGGACAGTAGGAACTCATTGTATTACGTAGAATGTATAATAGGCTAGAGGGGGGAAACCATCGTTAGTAGTTGCCATTTCAGTAATCATGGAAGAGTGGAGTAGTGAATATTGCCTATCGAAACGTATTTAAAAAATAGTGATTCGACGGTCAAAATATAGCGTTTATTTTACTCGCATTTCAACTTTGAATGTAATAGTAGTCAACAATTAAATTATAGGTTCAAAATTTCGTCTGCAATTAAGGTTAAATCACCAAGGATGCGCATCCCACCAGATAATGTTTAGAGGCCGAGAACAGTAACCCAACGAAATCCATGTCATTCAGTTAAACGACAAGCATTTTTTTCAAGACTTCCCGAAACAGTACACTACGGCGTATTCTGCATAAGCTCATAAACTTTGATCCATATAAGTAATAAATTGTTCAAGAACTGATTGCTGAAGACTTTTTAAATCGTGTGAATTGTTGTAATCGACTTCTGGAACTTATTGCTGACAATGTATTGAATGGCTTAATTATGTCTGATGAAGCACATTTTTAGTTTTCTGGATGTGTAAACAAACAAAATGTTCGTTATTGATCTTCAGGAAATCCCAACAAAAAAAGCTCCATCAACGACTGTTTGGTTGCAAAGGTCTCGTTGGTTTACGAAAATACGTTTTTAGTTTTCGTGCGGTTTTATTAAACTCTCGAGGAACATTATTTACAAAAATTTTTACAAGTATGCATTTCACCTCCTCATGTAGGAGGGGTAAAAATGGGGGTGCACAAATCCACCAATAAGAAACTGACCTGGATGGAAAAGTACACCAGCAATAAGAAAAACAACAGTGGTATAATTCTTACGAAAAACAAATTGTAATACAGATGTTGACACAAGTCTAGAAATCCGAGAATAGTTTCAATAGAATAGTAAAACACTTTGTGATATTTCTGGTCTATTCGTAAATGTTCATTGTTTAGGCACGTAGCTGACGGTCTATTATCTACACTTTCAAGAAATCGCGAGTTACATCGCGACAATGACCTTTGCATAGCCGCGAGTTTCGCGATTCAGTATAATTGGTATATATTTTTTTGAAGATGGTCTTGGAAATACTGTCACAGTCAATTCGCAACGATATGTGGAAATGAACAACTTTTTGGAACGAGAGCTTCGCCGACAAAAAAATTATTTGAATACTGAATGGGGGGTTGGGATAGAAATTTGTTTGAAAGACAACAATGGGTTGTTACCGGCACTTACTATAAACTTCGACAACACAGACAAATTTTCCAATGAGTGACCTTCGTGCCAATTCAAAATCGAGTTTGTATGGTTGGAGATGAAATCCCGCACCCTTCACATCATAACGCAGCGTCTTGTGGTGAAAAGCGGTACTTTCTCTCAGCTCAGCGAAGTGATTTTAATAAAAAGTACCTGACCCGTCTGGGTACACCGGATTTCGCCTACCTGCGAAGGACCGCACAAGAGAATGTCCGAAGCCACTCGCATTGAACAATAAGAAGCACTCAGACTGGAAAAACACCAGAGTTTTTCCTGATAAAAAAAACACGAATCGAACCAACGCGAGGAAGACACCATCATTTAGCTGATAGAAAGACCAACACGTCGATATATAACACACCACAAGTATGCGCATTAGTGTGAGAAAACAAAGAATTATGGCGTGAAAAACAATTTTATCGATATTTTCATCTGCAACGTACACTCAAATAATAATAACAACGTGCATTGTGTCTGGATGAACTTTCAACATACTCTGATGTACTAATCAAATTTTCTTCATCCAGACACAATGATTTATGCCACCCCGTCATTGTTAGAAAATTTGTATCATGCACTAAAAAAAGCATTTACAACCATACGATACATATCAATAGGTGTAAAATTCAATTGTAAATAAATTAATATGTGTCACATCATTCCGAATTAATTTGATTTTTATTAATTACTCCACCGTTTCGTAAGTAATCAACGTATGTGATAAACGAGAGTTAACCAATCTCCCCGTTAATAGGGTGACGTCTTAAAAAATATATTAAAATAGCAGGACTGGTTAAAATAGCCCTAGCAGCCAAAGCCATTATCCTCAATTCATATACCTAACCTTCTTATCCTTTTATCTTCTATTCTTAAAAAATTCTGTATGGTTTCAACAACATGAAAATAAATATTTTCACCAGCACTAAAGTAGTAATTTTGCGAAATGGGAATATTCCTTGGCTGGCACGGTCTCCCGACCTAACCGCTTGTGATTATTGGCTATGGGGTTTTCTGAAGAACAAGGTGCGTTTAAATATACCATAGACAATTCAGAAATAAAAAAAAAAAAAAACATTTGCAATGAAATTCCTATGAATATGCCAGAGTGGGTTATGAATAATTTGCAAAACCGCTTAGAACAGTGTGTATACCATAAAGGACAACATGTAAACTTCATTATTTTCCTTAAATAAAATGGCATGTAATATACTACGATGAGGTTCGAAAAACCGAAATGACCATCATTAGTTATCCATACGCTAGATGAATGGTGGGCTGAACATTTCATTAAATGTGAATTTCGTTTTCCTTGTTTTTATAAACAGGACAAGTTCGCCTTCCTTTAGTGCACGAAACAATGATTCTAGACGACCGACCCAAATCGTTGACGAAGCCACTTGAAATTAGGCAAAAGGTGGCGCTTGCGTTGTCTTTAATTTATTATGAATCAATCAAATAGCTTGAATTATAAACAAAAAAATGGTTACACTATTTTTTTAATAAATTTAGAGAAATCGTTTATAATAACTTCATCGAAACAACTTTTCATATTCATACTCGAGGACAATACTCAGCGCTAACCTGTTGACATCTGAAGTCGAATAATAGAATGGAATTAGACGTCATACAAGCGAGCATTGAAGAACATTACATAGTGGAGTCACTCCAAATCATCATCGTATGTATCGTAGAACACTGTTGGAAAAAGAAAAATATCACCCGAAGAAGCATTTTTCGTTTTGATCCGAAAAAAAAAAAAAAAAATCAATGCAAAAAAAAACAGAAAAGAATGTTATTTAACATAAGGCCATCTGTAGACACGCGTTTATCTCTCGTCAATACAGCTCTGCTTTACATAATTTAAAGATGTTAAAATAAATTAATTAAATGAAATCAACAATACTCAGTCAAATTAAATCAGGTAGTTGTTTTAATTTGCATTTGTTTAAAGTACTTACGTAATGAAAGTCAAAATGTCACGCAACTAAATGTGGAAATAATTTATTAATTATTTTAAAATCATTTTTATTTAATTTAATAAATAACAGTGACCACGTGAATAAATACTCTTTTCTATCATATTAAAATTTCTTGTTATAAAGAACAATGGCGCCTGAAGAAATATTATCTGGTTTTATAGAACGTAGATTTTAAAAAAATCTATATTAAGTGGTAAGAGCTAACTAAAAATTAGTCAATAGTTGAGGTTTTCTGTATTATTACGTACTTCAAAACGCTAACTAGTATTATCCGCCGATAAAAGCCAATTATATATACAAGAAAAAACATAGAACTTCAAGCATTATTATACCTTATTGTGAAATTAATTGTTTTTGTACAAGAATTTGTCATTTATAATATATAAACGCTTATTTAAGTAGAATGACTCACTTGTAGGTAGGGTTGAGTCAGCATTGTTGTACATTGTAGACGGGAGTATCATTTATTACGTAAGTAGTTTCACTGCAACTGTCTCTGGGGCACTGAAGACCAATTCAAATAAAAATTTTGAAAGAAACTGCCAATGCAATGCGATCCAAAATTCAATACGTTCAAGATCAAATCCATTTTCCAATATAGTTAAGGGATAATGCGTAAAAGTAAATTATAAACTTGTCATGACATTATTAGAAAGAAAAATATGTAATGCAGTGTCTATCGATGCAGCGACTCAAAACTGCTATCTTTACAAAGCTCTATCGACAGATTTCAATGACCTTAATAAAATGTTGAAGCTCGAAATAATAGATCATTTGCATGATGGTTATTGAATTCACTGAATGCGCCGTTTTTAATATTGTTTTGGCTTATGAACTACGTTTTAAAAAATGCTACCACAAACAAACTTCGAAAGGAAGATTATTGTTGGGAATCGAAAACATGCCACACAGGAATACAGGAATCTTTCAAGGCTTAAATTTACCTTAACCGATGTGAAGCTATTAACGGTGTTTTCGACTCGGCGCATTCACCAAGACGGATGTAATTCGTGGTTCATCCACAAATTTTAATTTCCATTTCATTACATTAGCATATTAAGAAAAGTCCTAAAACTTACTTTGTATAACACTAATATTATTTTCATTACAATTTTTAAATTTTATTTCTGTTATCCACGAATTTCAACTTGAGATCGAGCAAATTTTAAATAATGTTAATTTTTAAATTGTAATATTGTTTTTTTTAATTTTTTGTCATCGGCAGATTTCGACATAAAAATGAACACATTTCAAAATATATACTTAAAGATAGATATAAAATTTAAGTATATATATACTTTTTTCAATTTTAGGCTTGATTTTTAAAACTTTTTTATTGATATTTTACCATTTAAGCCAAAGTCAAACGTTTTGTACTTTGAAATTTGTTCCATTTTGGTTTGAAAACCATGGATGACAAAAAAATAATTATAGTAAAAAATAAACCGTTTTATTCATTTAGATAGTTCTTAAGACATCTAAAAACAAATCTAAGAGTAATAATTCGAAATTAAATTACACCAAAGTCAGCCGTTTCAAACTTTGAAGTTTGATCGATTTTGTGTTGAAAACTCTGGATGATCAAAAAGTGGTTATAATAAAAACAAACTTTTTTATTGTCTAAAATCTTACGACATTTAGAAATAATCTAAGACAAAGAATTCGAATTTAAAGTGCGCGAAAGTCAGCCAGTTTAGACTTCGAATTTTGATCGATTTTGTGATGAAAACCGTCGATGACAAAAATATTAAAAAAATAGTAATAATAAAAAACTAATTATATTTCATTTTCGATGCATTTCTCTTAGATTATTTATAGATGTCTTAAGATTAGAGAAAAGTTTATTATCTCTAATAGTTCTTAAGACATCTAGAAATAATCTAAGAGAAAGAAATCGAAAATAATATGCCCTAAAATCTGCCGTTTTGGACTTTGATTTTCGATAGATTTTGCGTTGAAACGTGTATGACAAAATTAAAAAATAGTAATAATAAAAAATAAACTTTTTTATTGTCTAAAATAGTTCTTAGGACACCTGGCAATAATCTAAGACAAAGAAATCAAATTTAACAATTTCGGACTTTAAAATTTGATGGATTTTGTGTTGAAAGACGTGCATAATAAAAATCTGTCGTCTCAACTAGTTCCTAAGAAACAATCTAGAATAAAATTGTCGACTTTAAAGTGCGCCAAAGTCAGTTGTTTCGGACTTTCAAATATGCTCGATTTTGTGTTGAAATTCGTGGATGACAGAAATAAAATTAAAATTTTGTAATGAAAATAATAATAGTGTTATTTAAAGTAAGTTTTAGGACTTCTACTAATAGACGAATGTAAAAAAATGAAATTAAAATCTGTGGTTGAACAACGAGTTACCCAGAGTCGCCGGGTCGAAAAATCCGTATCTGAAAAAAACGTGGAATACTTTACATCGGTTTTGCCTTATTGTTGACTAGCGAAAGCCAGAGTTTTGCAGTACGAATGATGGTAATACTGTTTACTAAAATGATATATACATTACAATAGAATACAATCCATTCGTTTAATTATAAGGCACCGAGATTTAGAGATTATGCTTGGGAATCTGTGGAATAATTTATAAAATTGTACTCATTATTCTGTATGCCACTATCGATCGATAAACAGTTAATTGATTATCCGCAAATCACTGCTCTGGTTTTATGGCCAATCAACTATTTATTCGAGGAAGCACAGGAAACGCGCTACAAATTCATAAAAATATTTTTCATGATTTATCGCGCAAAACCACAATGGACGTAAAATATATTTAACCATTTGTAAATTAGCTCCGCACCTCACACTGAGAAGTTGAGAGGAACATTTAACGATGTTATACAAGACTAAATAAATAAATTAATAAATAGCTCCGATCCATATATCTCAAGTGTAACAAAACCACCGAAAAAATCAAATGTCGTTTGAAGCTCTACATTTTACTATACTCGATGACACGGATACTGAAAACGAAATTAATATTTCCACTGTACTTGGAACCGCATAACCATGGCATAATAAATTTATTGGTAGTGAATGTGATTAGTTTAAACGTGTATTGATGTAGTGTAAGATTAGGTCAAAATGTAACAATAGCCAAAGAAGAAAAAAAAAATTAATTATTTTCAAATTCTTTGCTTTTATTTATTTTAATGACTGTGGTCAAACGAATAAATCCTTTTTCCTATTACTGTGCATAATATAATATTTGAAGTACAACAGGTTTATAAATTTGGTATTATTGTACGATATGAAAAATAAAAATAAAATATAAGTACTTTCCTATGAATACTCGAATATATGGGATTGATAATTACAAATAAACAAATATGTAGATTTGTTTGAACCACTTTCAATATTCCGATGTAAAACACTTGTAAAAATTTGTTCCGATTCCACGTGCGCCATATAGAAGACACGACGAACCGGGCAATCCTCAGCAGCTCGAAATTTATCGAAACCGATTGGATTTTATGAAAAATCTCCCGGGGAGATGGGAGATCGAAGGGAAGGAATAAAATCCGGTGCGATCGGACCTCGTGCCATTCGAGAAACGGCGTGATTGCGCTCGCGATGGTAAACCGGAAACCGGATAAGATCGACGAGGTGTGAACGGGGAATTGAATGGCGATAATTTCGCCCGTCTCTCTCGCCAGCTCTCGTTGTGTGTTCACTTGCCCGTCATACGACGGACAGGGAAACAATGCCGGATCGTATAAATTTATCGGCGTTATTGTACAATGTACTAACCGTTCAAAAAGGCATTAGGGCGAGTCCTGGCGTTCCCGTATCCGGCTGTCTGTGATTGCAATGACCCTATCCTTCTCTTTCCCTGGGCCGTGTCGTTATTTGGAATGGCCTCGACGTAAATATACGCTCGCTGGGAGGCTATGTCCGATCAAGGGAGTGAGGGTGGGGTTTATGTCCGAAAAGGGATAAATACCTATTGATATTTATACGGCGATCTGTTTAATGCTTGACGGTTTATTGCCGGATCTCGACGGTTTATACGTGGCCGGATTATTACGGGGCGGGTGTTACACTTCCGATAAACTTAACGTGTCACTGCTATTTTATTGGTGTAGACACAATTTTATTTAAATTACAAAAATAAATACATTATTTTAATCTTTAAAAAGATTTTCTTTTACAATTCTTATTTATGCAAAATAAATAATAATCATCATTTACAAAAAAAAAATATTTCTTAAATAACTTTATCACTCAATTACACATTTAATATTATATTATGACACATTATGAACATTATGAAAATATTTAATGGTTTTTTTATTCGAATAAGAAAATATGGTTTATTCTACTTATATAACTTTTACAATAATGAGGAATCCTAATTCCGCAACTGTATGCCATTGAAAAATTTTCCTAAAAACAATAATATATAAAAATACTTATCTGACTGCTCGAAACTATTCGAGCTTAAACTAATATTTTTTTCTAAATATAACATTACGTCGGCATCGAATTAATGTCAGGAGAGTATGTTTCCAACAGGATCGGGCAGCTGCCCACACGTGAATCTTCGTTTCCCGGTAGGTTAATCTCATACCGGTGATATTGCATGATCGACAAGTTCTGTGAATCTGTCTCTATATGACTTTTATTTGTGGGGTACCTAATGACAAAAGTGGACCTTGACATGTCTTAAAATTTGGCCCAACTGCGTGATAGTATTCAGTGAGAAATTCGTACAATTTCTCGAGCAACATTAAGCGTAATTATGACTAACTTTACAGCTGAAGTCGGCTGTGCATCGAAAACTGAGCTTGTCATTTACCTGAATTTATTTTCGCAATTGATTTAAAGCGAAATGAATTTGATTTTTCAAATATCAGAGCCTTACAGTTTATTGTTCAATTATTACATAATTGAAAATGATTTCCCGTTGGATTGAATAGAACATCATTTCGAAAATCATTTCGAAATCCACCCGGAACCGCATAACCATGGCACAATTCCCGGTTATAATTGAAGAAAGCGGCGGCATCCTGGCAAAACCCCATTCCCCGTTTTCGCAGTCGTCGAATCCATAATTCTAATTTCCCTAGGACTATTCCCCGTCACGATATATAAGACTTAACGTCGTCTGCCGGCGATGCCAGACAACCCACCCACATATGCAATCCAGACACAGTTTAATGTTCCCGGTTTCCGCACATTCCCGTGTTGCAGCCCTCGTATCGTTCAAGAACATACGTAATTAACTGCGGGGATTCTGTAACAAACCAATTACATACGGATGCATTTAGAGACAGAGAGAGAGAGGAAGAGAGAGAGGAAGGTTTGTTTCGAAACAGTCAGGGTGAGAAGATAAAACAAGAAAAACGGACGAATGAGGGGGGATAAACGCGGGGTTTAATGTGGGGTGATAAAAATAACGCTATTACCTGTAATGCGTCGGAATGGTGAGTTTATAGTTTGTTCTTGTTTTTGTGGGGGGTGTAAAAGGGGACGCACTTAAATCATATTTCTTGTTATTATGGAAGTTATTGCTTTTGATTTTTATTAAAGTGTTACACAGAATACATCATGTAATAATGGTTTTTAATATGAATACAGGTCACATAATTTTTTTTTTTATAGAAAAATAAAACTTAAAAAAAAAACTTTTTTAACGATCCACTATTAGAAACAATAAGTTTGAATAGCATATCGTTAAAAAAAGTGTTTTTTTAAGTTTTATATATATATACATCTTTCTTTATTCAGACTATACAGATAATACTCAACAAAATAACATAAATAATTACAATCATGTATGTATTAGTCTGTCTGGGCAATCGACCAAAGGGCTTTTGCCGTGTCGTAAATTTATTATGAAGTCAAAGAGAAAAATCTATGCTGTCATCACAACAGTTCAGCTAGCACTGTCCTAATGATTCGCACAAGTAAATTGATGAATGGAGTAATGAGGAAGTTTGTATTTAGCAAGCATATTAGGAGAATTAGAATTAGGCAAAAGATTACTCTTGCGTCGTCTTCCATTTATTATCAAGCATATTAGGGTTAAATAATTCCGAAGATATTCAACCGGTTTCAGACTTTTTGATTACTCTATATATATCTGCAACTTGAAAAATTTCATTATGATAATGAAGACAATGCTCAGAATTTCAGTATACAGAATACAGAATTTTGTAAGAAGGGGCTTTAAGTTAAATTTTTCTAAAATATATACATATATATTATGGTACCTAGATTCATATTAAAAACTATTAATACATGATGTATTCTGTGTAACAATTTAATACTCTCTATATGTATCTTAAAAGTACCACCTTTACTTAAAAAATGGAAAATTTCTATCATCTATGTTAAAAGATAAGAATGGATTGGATTTTATAACCCTGAATCCTTTATTGACTTTATCGTCTTTATCGAATTCCCTACACAACATAATTAGTATGTAAATAGAAAACAGTATTCATTCACTTGGTCACAGTTATTTAAATATATTTAATATATAATTAGTATGTATTTATGAGTTATGTGAAAGTTTAAAACAGTAATAAAATAATTCCTAACTTCACTTGTTTATTTGAGCACTAGATGTAAAATTCTGAGCATTGTCTTCATTATCATAATGAAATTTTTCAAGTTGTAGATATATATAGAGTAATCAAAAAGTCTGAAACCTGTTGAATATCTTCGGAATTATTTGTCTGTTCAATATAACATTTGGAACATGTATTTCAGCAATTAATTTCTATTAATAAAAAAATAATTTTGAAAAACTTTGATATCTAGACTTTTTTCATTCAGCGCAAACTTATTTTTTTATGGCACGGTTATTTAAAATTATGCTCATTTGCTAACTTATTCTTTTATCTCTACGATTGTGTAATTATTTGTTACAAGACACACTAGATGATAAATACATTAAACATAATAGAAAGTGAATGACTTAGTATAAAAAATCAGTCATTTAATAAGAACGCAAATGTACAATCAAAACCAGAAGAGAACTTACTTAATAAAATCTCTTCTGTTTGTTCTAAAAACTAAACATCGTAAGATAAGGACATTTTTGATTTTCGAAGAAGCTACATACTTCTTCAAATATCATAAATGCTGTTATCTTTTCAGCGATTATATTAAGAAACCTTAGAAAGAGATAATTAAAGTTTTTATATGTTTCTTAATATAAAATAGAAAATGATAACTTTGCAGATTAAAACAATTACGTATATAATTCTTAATACGGTTTACAAAATAAATACAGTAGTATTTTAACACTTGTGTAACACAGTTTATTAGTTACGATGAATACGTGAAATAATTATTCCTTCTGCCGTTTCCTGCATTCCGCAGTGCATATTTCAAGATAAAGACGCCGGCGGTGGAGGCTGTCGGCCGGAGATAGCGCGCAGGTTCGTCGCGACGCCCTTTCACCCCCTGCCCCACCATCCTCTCGGAACAGATTGATGTTGCGCCCTTTTCGTAATGCGGCCGACCGCCAAATGTCACAATATAGTGCGGCCTAAACACTTAAATACACCCGTAACGTTGCCGGTGGTGAAAATTGTTATTCGTCGTTGCCGGCGAAAGTTTTGAGTGAATGAATTCAGAGTTTAAAACAATTCAAGAAAATTTCGTATTTGCGATTTCTAAGTTTTCGTCGGTATCATCATATGCAATACTGTATGAATAACTGAACTCTGTTTACATTTTATTCTCGTCGCAATGAGCTTGTTTTTTCTATTTACATTGGCGTGATGTATTGTTGATAGAAATGAATAAAGTTATATGAAAGTACTTTATACATTTTTCTCCACTTATATTATTTATTAATGCATGTACATTTCGATCACAATGCCATCATTATCAATGTTTTACAAAGCATAATCTTAAAAACTAAAATGCTTATGATATAGAGTTATGCGGATTACAATCAGGTAGATAGTAACAATTAAAAAGTGCTCAAGAGGATTGTCTATATTAATGAAAGAAAAAAATGGAAAGATTGAATTAAACAAATGTTGGTTCTATAGGAATATAGAGGCTCGGGCGCCACAAGTGGATGGGAAGAAACTACAGGTTGTAGAGCTTTCAAGGAAATCCTATAGTATCCGAATGGAAGATCAGCCAATAATTATCTGCGAAGTGCAAATCAAAAGCAAAATTCTGCTATCTTCACAAGGCAGTACAGACTTAGAGCACATTTTAATAGACTGGAGATTGCAGAATCGCTAGAGGGTGCTGCTCGAAAATTATCCCAAATCTCCCAAACATTTTCTGCAAATCATGTAAACCAAAACATGCAAAACCAACTCTGCCTAAAACGAAAGCTAAATATCTCTCCAAAATTTCGGCAACTTGAATACGTTTTCATACTTTCATCTCATCTTTTATCGAGAACTAAGAGACTAACATGACACTTAAGAGAGTGACTTTTCGCCGAAAGACCAATGGTCGATAGCCATTTTGGAATTAATAAAATGGATTGTATTTACCATGCACAAATAGCTCATTTTTAATATGTTAATTTAAATAAATAAATTTATAATTATGCAACAAATACTCTGAAAATGTAAAACGAGATCTTTTAATGCAACTATATATTTTTTAGCTTCTTGTTCCAATGAGATTTCCAATGAAAGGAAATATATCGAATTTCTCGTTGCGCGCAATAAAAAAATACATTTCCTTTCATCACTTCACTCGCTCGCACTTCAAACAATTGGTAACTGGATTCCCATTGCTCCCACTTCAATTATTAATAAGAAGCGGAAAGAAAAAGAAGCAAATAAATTCAGCGTGAAATACAACAGCATTAATATAATTCGATCAGTGTTGCGCTTTTATTTTAAACGTTAGTTTGAGATGTGGACTCGTAGCAATTACTACTTCGTTGGCGAGTAAGCGAAGTCGTTTTCTATTACTGACAATTTGTAATTTCTTTCCATTAGTGAAAAATATAACATTAAATAAAACACTTTTTATCTTTGTATTGCTTGTTATTTTATTGTATCATTAGAAACTAACGTTTATTTTGATAATGATGCTGTATTCTATTTAATGAACTGAAAATGTAGAATCAAAGTAATAATAATAATAATAATAAAAAAACAATTTGTACTAATACCAAAAAATATTCGATTCATCTAATTGCACTTATTTAAATAATTAAATGGTAAAATATGTCATTAAATATTATTTTTAAAATATAAGAACTTAGCAAATCTATTCAGAATACTTCCAATTAAATTAATTAGTTGCTGGATTTGGAGTGATGCATATTCCAACTCTGACATCATGTAAACATAAAAGATATATATATATATATATAGGGAATTCTGTTGAATGAATAATAATGATTAATCGTTTTCTCTTTTCTATTTGGCCACTGCAAGAGTGGCTTATGAATTGTAGTCATTAAAAAATATTTCCCGAGCAAGTATTCCGCCGGCAATTTAATTTTATAGTGGACATTTGATGTTACACGATAGGTCATTACAATGTTCATTCTTTATTGGTGAATATTTAATGCAAAGTAAAAAAAAGTTATTCAATTTATATATTCCTAGTTTACGAATTCAATGAACACAAACAGGGACAGTGAAATATAACTCGCATATTTCTAAATACTATAAACGCAGCAAACATATGGAATGAAACTTTGTTAGTTACAAATCACGTGAGAAGTATGTTTATGCATACATAAAAATATTTCTAATTACAAATTTGTAAAAAACTCGTAGAAAAGTGTTGTTGCGTGATTTTTTTTTATTAGAATTATATGCTATTAGATATGTATGAAAATAGATTTTCTTGAAATTGGCAAATGGTTGGTAAATCCAGACAAATATGTTAATTTTATGTAATTTAAACATTGTACCATAAAGGGTGTTCTATTTTCGATGGTTCCTTCAAGTAATGTAACATTAATATTAGAGATAGCAAAAATCAATTTATGCTTCCAGGGGTCAATTTTTATGATAATGTCAAGTATATTATCATTTAAATTCAGATAAAATATATATTTTACACATTTCGAATCAGCAGAAATATTTAATAAATCTATATATACAATGACTAATTTACATACACTGATGAAAATTAACGGAAGATTTAACAATGGCTACTACCTCTCTTCGGTACTCCTCGATAAAAAATGCACCTTTTAATTTGTAAAAAAAACACAATAATGGAATAGAAATAGAATTATATTGTTCTACAGTAATTTTGATAATAATAAAACATATTATTTTTGCTATAAAATGATATAAATTGTAGAATTACTGCAGCAACTATTTATGAGTTATGAAGTAGGATGAAATTTCATGGTTTACTTTTTAAGGAATTCATTAAATATTAATAAAGCATTTTAAATGGAAACAAATCCAGTGCTTCATATTAAAATTAAATTCTACATAATTTAAACGTTCTTCTTTAGAAGAAGTAAGAAAATCCTAAATCTTTTGAGGAAATTAATAAATGAAACAAAATCAATAAAATACAATTTTCCCTTTAACCCGTTTATTTTTAGTTCTCTATTCAATAATTACTTATAATTTATGTTTACCGTCACTAAATACAAAAATCAACACCGAGAATTTACGCCGACAGTAGAGCAAGAGGCGCGAGAGAGAACAGAATAACTGGGACAAGGGCCATATTTCGTTTAAGTCAATGGGAATTAAGACAGATGAAAATTGTTGCTAAATTTTGTAAAATTGACCGACTTCAATTTGAAACTGAGTTGTGGTTTTATTTGTCGCATCACAAAGATGCATGCCATTTGCTGAAATGGTTGAGATGGTCAAAGAAGTAACCATATTCTTACCAGCAGGAAAACAAGTTTTGTCTGCATCAATAGCCAAGCATTGTTTGGCCAGCAAAGAACTTTCAGTATTTTGAGAAGAGTGAAAACTTTGACAAGGAGGACTATAACAGGGGACAGGTCGAACCACCTCATGACTATACATAAAAAAAAAAACATGCTTGGGAAAATCAGGACAAAAATTAAACTAAGACTGTATAGAGATTTGCTGAAAATCAAAGTGTGGTTTTGGAGTATTTGTTAAATATATTTATTTTATTTTTTTGAGTCTTTCGAGCTTCATATGGATTACTCATATACATAATACTCTCTCTCTACCTTACGGAGATCCTGCGTATGCCAATGCATATGGTTAAAAATATTGTTACGAAATCGGGTTTAATCAGACTCGGAAATAAGTAAAGCAATGTCTATTTATTTATTTAGAGTATACTTAACATATTTTTTAACATCACACTGTCACTATTTATTTATAACTAGAAGTTTAGAAGTAGAGCACTCGGACGTTCGTGATAGACTGCCCTCCTCGCCACTAGCGCACGCTTATATAGCGTGCTTGTTTCTCGAATTTTCCAGAACTTTCCATAACGCCATGTTTCTGTCGCTCGCTTGAGAAAATATTCCAGATTGTTCATTCCAGTTTCTTGTTTCACTTTTGTTACGATATACAGGATTATAATGCGTTGAAGCCTTAGGATATGTACATCAAATTTTGAATTCCTTGAACATATACGAAGATGCAGGAATTTTTATTAAATATGTTTTGCATATCAAATCGCTAACCTGGTTACACTTATTTATTAAAGCAATTTAATACTAAAGAAATAACCACTTATTGAGCTATATTTTTTTGTTATATATAAAGGGTCGACAAAAGAGATTATAAAAATAATTTTTGTAAATTAAATAAAAAGTATTTGAAAATAATTAATAAATTATTCCCATTTCAACCACTGAAACATAAGTCAAAATGTCGCAGAAGCTGAAAAGGGAATAATAATTTATTCAAATTACAGTGACCAAGAGATTTTTTTTCTATTATTATATTCTTTTGGTATTTTTCTTTATTGAAGCAATAAAATGAAACAAAGATGATTCACACATTTGCGTTTATTTAAATTACAATGAAATTAAACAAGAAAAAATTCTGACAATGATGAATAAAATTCGATGAATCCCTTTTTCCAACTGCAAAAAATTACTCACACTATAAGTTATACAAACATCTATTGAAGCAACTACTTCCTGAGCATTTACCCCGCAGGACATTGGATTATGCAATAGATATTTGTTGTTGCATAGCAGTACTATTGCGAATTGCAACGGTTTGAGTCAAAATAATAGTTTCAAGGCTATCTGTAGACACGTGTTTCGGGATTTCATCCCTCATTAGTACAGCTTTGCTCTGTAAGCCCTTAATTGTTAAACAATTTTTAATAAATTTTTACATTATTTCATAATTTTTTTTTGTTTTTATATAAAGAAAAAAGGAACAAGAACTCTTATGAAAATCAGGGGTGATTCCAAACAGTTCCCTCATTTTTCGCAACAACTATCGAAACTAAAAAAAAAAATAGAAACTGTCCGTCGGGACATATCTGGCGTTTTCCCTGCCTGCCGAAAATCGATGCAGCGGGCCCTTATTTATTAAGAAATTCTAATTACGGAGGACGACAAAGAAAGCGAAACGGGGCCGCATTCCTAACCTCATTCCGGTCCCGGCGTGCTATTAATTCCCGGGAATCAATTCAATCGCCCTCTCGTCGTCTCTCTTACTTTTTCACCGAAAAACAAATTTTTCCCGCCGCCCTTCGCCGTCGCGATTTAATTGCGCCTCGCGCACATTTTAATTTTGGGCGCGCTCTTTCCGAACTCTCTGGATTAATTGAATTTTCCCTTTTATTTGCGGAACTGTAACAGTCAATATAATTTG
This sequence comes from Philonthus spinipes, assembly GCA_963082785.1. Classification (NCBI taxonomy): domain Eukaryota; kingdom Metazoa; phylum Arthropoda; class Insecta; order Coleoptera; family Staphylinidae; genus Philonthus; species Philonthus spinipes. The sequence continues at coordinate 14,045,998 of OY720309.1, read as the reverse complement.
AAACGTAAGGCTAACAGAAATAAAGAAAACAAATAACTCGTATTTTTTGTTTCTTCTGGAAACAATGATGGCATAATTTTTTAGCACGACAATGCCAACTCGCATACTGTATGTTAACTAACTATTTCAACAAGAAAAACTTCGAATTAATGTCTTATTGTCAATATTCACTCGATTTATCGCCTGATGACTTTTTCTCGTTTCCCACTATAAAACAAGAGATGCGTGGACAGCGCTATCGGTAGTAGACATCTATGTGGTTTGAATCTGATGGGAATCGCTTAGTTTTCCGTCACTATCCAATGCCAAATTCGTCGTCGATTTTTGTTATACGCTTGATATATCTTCTGTATTGGATAATAATGGACAAGGTTAATCATAGTCTCACAATTAATAAGCTCCATACTTTTGGCTTAAGCGATTATTAAATTACTCAAATAAAGAGCTATTTGACAGATGTTTGGCTTGCGTTCGTACAAGTGATATGCCACAGGGTTCAAATTTAGGCCCTTCGCTATTTTCAATGATGTCACTGATTGTATTGATTTGCTATGTTTGACGTACGCTGATGATGCAAAGATTTTCAGATCTGTAAAAACAATTAACGACTGTAGAGTTTACAAAATGATATTGAATAATTTAAGCAACATGTGTTATGTACATTGTTTGAAATTAAATATCAATTATTGCAAACAAATGATATTCAGTCAAAAATTTATAAACACTAATTACATTGACACGATTGGTGACAATTATCTTGAAGCCGTTAATAATTTTAAAGGTCTAGCAATTTTATTTGATCCTAAATTGAATTTGGGTGACCATTGCTACATTGGTAAATGCTTGCTACAAATTGTTGAGATTTTTTTTTTCCGAAATACGAAACAATTTATTAATAACCTTCCTGCTATAAAATTTTATTACGTTTATATTCGCAGCCGACTAGAATATTGTTTTGTAGTATCGTGTCCAGTTATATTTATATAACTCCAATTTATAAAATTCAAAGAAAGTTTTTAAAAAAGATATATATTTTAGATCCAACACAAGGATATCCGACCACTGAATTACAGAGGGATTTCAAAATATTTTCGTGTCGGCAAACTTTATTAGCACATTCTGTCCATTTACAAAATATTGCACAATAGAATTAAAGTACCAGAAATGTTATCGCAATTAAATTTTAAAGTCCTTCGCCTAAACGGCAGACATTCGGGGCGTTTTGTTGTATATATTAACACCCATATAAATAGGGTAGTGAGAAAATGGCATTTTTTAAAATAAAAAATGCCCCCAATTTTTTTATATTTCTTCATATAACTTACAATAAAAACAAACTTTCGTAATCACTTCATCGGAAATTCATTCATATTGAACATAAAGCACTTTATTAAATGTTTTTCATGTCATCAATTCACATTTCGCAATTTGAATTGTAGGAGGAAAGCAATTGTGAACCGGAAGGGGTGTAATTAAATTTGGATCATCGCGGCGATGTTTCGGATGCACCGTGTGTTCTTCGAAGGAGAAGAACCGGGAGCAGGAAGCCCCTCTTTTGTATTGAGGTGTAGGGAGTAATAGTAATGTCGGGAATCGGGGGTGAGAGATCGTCTGTTTGACGGCGCGCCGTCTGCATGTCGATAAGGTCGCCATGTCATCCCCTTAACTTAAGAGGGTTGATTCGAGACTATGTGTGTGTATGTGCTTCTACGGCTTTGTAATACGTATACAACTGTTTTGTGTATGTGTGTGCGTTTGTTTCTCTGTATGTTTGTAAGTGTGTGTGTATGTGTGTGTGTTAAACCCCGTGACGACATGATGAAGTTTTCGATTATGCACCCGGTGTAATTATCACCGGATGATCTGAATATGTTACGTGAGGGAATAAGTTGGCGGCTTGTTAACACCTCCCTTCTCCAACAGCAATCAACTCTATGATCTTGTAACCGTGATTATGAATCAAGTTTACTGTCTTGTGTGATTAAATCATCGAAATTTAGAATTTAAAATACCCATTAATTTTTCAAAAATAAATTATTAATTTTTATTCGTTAATATTTTAATTAAATTAAATACTCATTGTCTATAGTGGGCACTGTTAAATTCGATTAAATTATAATTAAATCATCATTAATCATTAATCTGAAATAACTTTAATATAATTATATATAGTAAAATTTAATCCAATTAAACAGTGCTCACTAAAGAAAATGATTATTTAATTTTTCGTACTACCGATAATATGCTACATCTATTTGTAATAATTTAAAGTGAGTCATTTTTGGTACAGCATGACATGCTTATAAATATAAATATTAGCATATAAGGCAGTAATTAGTACTTAATTCTAAAGAATTCAAGAAATATTTTGGAATTGTAATTCATACATTTAAAGGTTGTTTCATCTTTAATTTTAACCAAGATAACAAACAAATATTTTGCAGATTTTTTCTCTATAAAAAGTTTATAATATTTACACATTATCTCTAAACAAATTAAAATATTAAGCAATTGTTATTAAAAATGTTTCGTTTTGTTTATATTAAGTGTGTGCCCCAATAATAATTTTTCTATAAATAAAAAAGATTCAGTTGGCCACAGTTATTTAAATAAATTAAATAAAAAGAATTTAAATATAAAAATATCACAGATGCAAAAGAGAAAGTAATTTATTAATTATATTTTATTCCTTTTTATTTATGAATTGAAAACATTTCATTGAACAACATTGAGATATAATTTAAATGAATTAAATATAAGTAGATAAGAAACATCTGTGATGGGATTTGAACCCATGTCCCTCGATTTATTGCCGAGTACGTTACCAACAATACCACAGAGACATGTGATATCAAATCTCCATTCTGTGCTTCAAGTTCACTTACATTCAATTTAAACAGACTTTGGTGATGGGCCCGAGGACGATACGGAGCGTTAACCTTTTCCCATCGAATAATGAAATTGAAATGCAAATGCCTTTTTATTTAATTTTTAATATTACTAGTGAAAGATATAATTTCTTATAGATTTTGAGCCACTGAGTCCAGAAAAATATTTCACGTAATATTTAAGGAATATTTAATTAATAACATTAATAACGCAAAAGTATTTTCTACAACAAAATAAAAATTGAAAATCCCTTAATCTATTTTATTAAGGCATTTTAAATTTTTGTTTTGTTGTTTTAGAAAATACTTTTGCGTTATTAATGTTATTAATTAAATATTTAATTAATAACATTAATTGTTGTTTTAGAAAATACTTTTGCGTTATTGATGTTATTAATTAAATATTTCTTAAATATTACGTGAAATATTTTTCTTATAATTCGTTCGATAGATTTCCCTTATAACAGACCACCAGTAATCCCTAACATACTTTAATCCCCAAAAACCATTTTGCCGATCTTCAAACACCTTTAGATCCTGATGGAATCGCTCGTAACTCATACAACCTAAGATTTCAGGAAAAGTCCAAATACGAGTGAAGGAAATGTATTTTAAAAGACATTCACACAAATCTCTTGATAATTTCGCAATAATTAAGCAAACATTTCCTGATATCTCTCATTATTTTAGTTCTTTAACAAGCTTTTTAAACAATATTCAAGCATTTTTATATTCCAAAAGCAAAAAATTATTAAATTATTTATCTTGCATGATTCGAAATCACCATTACTCTTTTATCCATAGCATTAACAATTTTTTATGATGCCTAATTTAATATGTGATTGGGGGCAAAATTACATTTTATGGATCTCCGAAATATATTTCTTTAACATTCATTTGTCTTGGAATAAATTTAATTCATACATACCATTCTTTTTGTATAGTGATGTTCTTTAGCCCGACTAAACCATAAACACCGAAAACAGTCAAATTTAGTATGATCGCCTTGTAAACCCAATAACAAACCAACCACATTTAGGTCTCCACAAAATGTCCAGTTCTGCAGTTTATATTTTATCGGTTTAATTAGAACAGGCATAGTGTGATATGTCTCTTTACTGTTCATAGTATGACCAATTGGTAAAGATGTTTTTTTTTGTCATTGTGAAGTAATATTTTAAGCCATATTTCATGGGGCTATTCGTTTTTTTTTGTATAACATCAAATACTTTAGATTGATTTTAACAATACATTCATATTTAGTATTCAAATATAAACTGCCGTAAAGAATGTCTACAGATTATGAGAATTATTATGGCAGATAGAAAAAGATCTAAACCACGACTGTTTGAAGACATTATTCATTGGCGAGAACTCAGGTTGAAGATTCTTCTCAAATTCGGACACTTTTTACAGTAATAATAATAATGTTCTATATGAGTGAGTATAGTCGGCACTTTCACCGCGACAAGAAAGTATATTGGGGTTCATATGTGACAACTTTCATTTAAAGATCTACGGTTTTTTAAGTACGCCATGATCTTACACAGAGGGATGGTATTCAGTTCTAGCTCTGTGGACCCGAAAACCAGTTGTCTGGTTTGACATCCCGCCGGACAGACAAATGGTACATACTCTATCGTCTCATTATCTTCCAGGTACAGTATACAGGTAAGATTATCCCGTACTTATATTCTTGTGCTATAGTGGTTAAGGCGAAAGTGTCCAGTTTCTGCGACCACTGCAATTCTGAGGTCGCCTCAGCTCATTTCAAGCAGAGCTTTGGTTCTATTACCGGATGATCCCCAGATTAGTTTTAGTTACTCTCATACCAGGAGCATTAAAAATTGCTAATTTACAGAGATATATTGAATTTAAGCTTGAAAGACTGTAACTGGTAGGTATAATTTTGTTAAAACATTTCTAAATCTAAAATCACTGAAGGAATTCAGAGAGATTGCTCATATGCTTCTTCTGAATTTTCCAATGAATGGCATGCAGTGGATCTACATGTACCTAATAGGAAATCATGCTATAACACAAAATGTTGCTTGGATACACATTGAACAACATCAAGACAGATAAATTCGTTATCAAAATTTCATGCTGTTATTAAAAGGCTAAAAAATGAGCCATAGTTTGACTTGTTTAATAATATAATAATAAACGAAAATTTAAAATGATTAATTATTATTTTTTAATTAATACTTTTAATATTTAAACATTCGTAGTTCATATCATAAAAATAAATATGATTACATTTTTAATAATCTATTCATATTTATTATAATTATTTTTTATTTGCTGCCATTACATTTGTAATTAGATTTATTATCTATTTACATATTTTTCTTTGGTACGGATATGTGGTTTTACAATTCGATTTATATTTAGATTAATTAGTTATTTTTTGGTATTCCTATTATTTGTATACAGGGTGTCCCGGTAATGTTGGGAAATGGCTTAACCTCAAGTTCCTGGGACTAAAATATAATGATCTAACTAAACTTATCTACATGCAAAAGTAAAATTGTTAAGCCATAAATCACCGCCAAACTTAAACAAAATATTACCTGTTTCATTAATAAGAATTGAATGCTTATTTGATTTTTATACAATTTTCCATAGTTTAATACAATAGTATAATACATCATTCATGTTAATATGACCATCATCAATCAATATTAAGGTTAGAATACAATAGTACCACTACATAAACATTTGAATATCTTTTTATTCGGTCACACAATTGAATTAAAAAAATATTAGTTGAAAGATTAGTTATTTTAATTTTTTTTGTCTCTTTATATTTTTCGATACATTTTTCAATATTCGAATAAAAAAAATCAAATTCAAATCAATAACATTAAATATTTGGTAATAAAACGGTGATGTGTCTATCATGGTACTATCCCCGATGAATTCGATAAAATAAGTTTTAAATTGAAAATTTAATAGGAAAGAAATAATTAAAATTGAAAAATGGTTCGTTGTCTTTTTCATTTTTTTTTTAAACTGGAAGCGTTTACGAATGATGTATTAAATATGACCGCAATTTGACGTTTCATTTAAATAATAAAAGTCTACACGGCCAACATAAAGTAGATTATAAAAATAATTGTTTTTCTAAGAAAAAAACTAAATGTCCTGCAAAAAAGTTTTATAACAAAATTTATTTATTTTTTCAAGATCTGCAACTTTTATTCGAATTAAAAAATTAAAAATCACTAATAGTAAAGTTGCAATTAATGAGTTTTGATTCTAACCAAAAGCTTCTAAGATCATTCCACTGTTATATAAAGCTTAGATATAAAGTTTTAATTTAATTCATACAGCCGTTTATGCGCTATCGCGAAAAAACACAGACACACACACGGGCATTTTTTAAAACTCGATGGAATGGACTCAGGGGACCTCAAACCATGCACATTTGTTGAAATTGACGATTCGAAAATTTTTACGATCACAATACTTTCCCTTGGACAGGGTTCCGGGAGAGTAAAATACCTACTTACCACATTTATTTTCTAAGACAATAACAATTAAAATTAATATTTTACTTAAATGATTGAAATTAATTATTTTTAATTAATAACTAGTAAGACTCATTTATTTATGTTTTCCGAGTAACTAGATTAGAATTTTACGAAATAAATAGAAATAATTGTTTTGTACTTAATTTTTTGCGACCAAATTATCTAAATTAATATTTTAAATGCAACAATCATTCAAGCAACAATAAAATTTGTAAAAATAAATTTTATTGTATCTGTAAATAAAAAGACTTCTAGGTATTTATTTATAGGTTATCTTATATTTCACACTTACCCTCAAGTGATGGTATTCATATTAACTCAAATGATGTGTTACATAATAATATTAAAGCATTGTAAATTTGATTCAAATCGAATAAAGCATTCAATTGTTATCAATAAAATAAATATTATTTTGTTAAAGTTTAAAGATGAATTCCAGCTTAACTGCTATATTTTCTACATAGATAAGTTCGGTTAAATCTTTAAATTTTGGCCCAAGAATCTGAAATTAAGCCATTTCCCAAAAATAACGGGACATCCTGTATCTAGTTACCCTTGACTTTTTCAAATATTTTGAAAATGTCATTTTATTCGTTTTATAAAAGTATACTTCTTTTCCCATTTAACTGTTTTTCTATCTCTTATAGTTTCCGAGATCCCCATTGAGAATTTCGAAAAAAACTCACCCTGTATATAGAAAATCTTTAATTTTGTGAGCTACATTAAATTACATTACAATATTAAAATCATTTACAACTTGTTACGCAAGGTATCGATCATCGTTCGTTCTATCTGCCTCTTCCAGTTCTTGTCGATTTATTCAATCGTCGTGATTGTTAACATCACTGTCCGTTCTCCATATTTTATGAGATGTTTTTGTTAAGGAAGAGTACATTTATGTAATTTTAAAGAAAAGTTATATTAATTTTTATTCCAGGAATAATATTGATTGGGGGCGCTTCCTTAAATTCTAAAAAAAAATTCACCGTCGTTAAGAAGGGCGGGGAGATCCTTTTTTAATTACCGCGATTGACATTTTCAATTTTCTTCGACGGGCGTTCTTTATGTTATTTTCAATTTTTTTTTTTTTCGTCTTCCCATTCCCCTCGGAGGCTTTCAATTAGCGGCCCTTAATCGGCGGTTTTAATCCACCCCCATCCACCCAGTTTCCCTCCAGCCTGCAGGCCCGTCCCGTCCCCGATTTTAATATGTTTCCCGTCATGAAGTAATTAGTTTTGTTAGCTCGGGCGGCATTAAAAGTCGCCATCGCCGTCGCCATCGGGTTAAGTTTACTGTTCTGTTTCATAACGATGCTTATCTGCTGTTAATGTGATTATCCGTCCCTTCGCCGAATTAAACTTTAACAGTCGCGACCCTCGCCCGTCCTTATCACGGGGCGCAGCCGGAAAATTAATGGAATTATTTTCAATGCAGTTATTTATTGCGTTTGTTGTTTATTGTTCGTATAAATTGATTAATCGCGGTATAAACTCTCATTGTCACTACTGAAATAATTGAGCGTTGCACAGTTCCATTACGTAATTGTTATTGTAATCAAATGTCAGACAAAAATTAAGTTAAATTAATTAATTAACATTAATAATACTTAATAGCATAATAAGTAAATGTAACCTTATTAAGAAAACATTTGCAACCGTTTCACATTTTTTTACTCTTCATTCTAACTAATTTCGTTTTTTTAAACAGATCTGAGCAAAAATCGACGAGTTGGTCCCGCATTTCCAATCACGGATATTGTTGCCAGGCGCATGCACCATTTAATTATCTTGTTATAATTGTTTTTATCATTACAACTACAATCGCACAATAATCAATAAAGAAAAAAAGAAATAGTAAAAGTATTTCGACCGATATTTAAGGAAACTTAAATTTATTTTTAAAAATATTTATTAATCATTATTTCTGTTTTTTAAAAAAAACATCAAAGAATTTCGAAAATATATAGAATTATACAAATTTTTAAGACTACTCGAATTTAATAATTTAATTTATTATAACATACATAATTTAAAATTCTTTAAAAACCGCTCGAAATATAATAAAAAAATCTTCTTTCTCCTAGGTATTTTATAATAAATTAAATTATTAAATTCGAATACATTTTTAAAATTTATAGATTTCGAAAGGCACGAAAGATTTTGCAAGTTTTTTTTTTACGTTTTTTTATAAAAGATATAATGATTAATAAATATTTTTTAAAAGAAATCTAAATTTCCTTAAATACCGCTCGAAATATTATTACATTCTTTTTTTCTTCTTTCTCCTCCCTTAAGATAACTCGCGGATGATTTCGAGATGTTGGGTTTATTCGTGTTATTTCGCGGAGTTGTTTTTCCACCCCTCGGGCCTGTGCTTTTGTAGCAATTAGACTGGGCGGCGTGGGGAAGAAGAAGAAGTGGAGGATGAGGGATAGCTTCCTTGTATAAATTGCTTAACGTTTCAGATTTCTGCGTTAAAGGGGCAGAGGGGGCCTGAAAGCGTCCTCGGTTTTCCCGGCCCTCCCTCTTCTTCCTTCGGAACGAAAATATTTATACTGCCGGCGTAAAAAGCCTATCTGGCATGACGTTTATCCCATCGGCGATCGATTAAAAATACATTTCGGTAAATAAATTTCGTTCGCTTGCGACAATATTTCGGCAATATTAATAAAAAGTCAATATTTAAACAGTTTAATATCACACAAAAAAATATGTTTATTTCGTTTATAAATAAACCTGTTAGAAAAATAAATAATTAAAAAAATAAACCTAGTGAATACCCAATGCTATGGCATAAATAAAAATGAGTAATAAATAATTTATAGTAATAATAATTTATTAAGTATTTTCAAATCATTTTTATTTAATTTAAGCAGATGTGGTGTTTGTATATAAATTTTGTAATGGCAATTCTGTTCGTTCAGTAGAAGAGTATCGACGTCGTTTTCCGAACCGAAGAATTTATAATAGGCAAGTATTTCAAACTGTTTTTATACGAAACTAGTCAAGAGCACGTATTGTTTCTGAGAAACAAGAACGGTTTCATTCGAAACTTGAAAATATTCTGGATGTTGTAGAAATTAATCCAGGGATAAGTAAAACATTAAAACGGCAAGGTTTAAACGAAAATATTTCACGAAGTACGTTTGAATCTTCGACTACGTATCTTCCAACATGACGGAGCATCTCCTCATTATGCAAATATTGTGAGAAAATTTCTAGATACCCATTTCGGCGATCGCTGGATTGGTAGAGGAGATCCACGCCCTTGACCGCCGAGATCACCAGATCCCATAGATTTCTGTGTTTGAAGATGGATGAAATCGTTAGTTTATACCATCAAAGTGGATACAAGAGATGCGCTACTTGATCGTATTCTTAATACTGCGACGTTAAGGGTGCGGTTTAGAAGAAAGAAATAGCTATACAAATATGGGCAATCACTAATTTGAGTTAGATTGTTGTTGTGATCAAGAAACAATATTGTTTAATTATACATTAAAATAATCTTAATATAAGCAGGAATTTCATCAGATTTATTAAAAATTATTATAATGTTTAGTTTCTGTGAAAAATAATTATGAAAACAATGAAAATTGATCAAATTTATAGCAAATTTTAAATTAAATTTTTGCTAATAAAAACTTGTGCAATGAAAATTTAAAGGATTTCACTAAATTCTGCATTCAAATAACTTAGCAGACATGACCTATTATTTTTTTTTTCTAACTTAAACTAGTAAATTGACGTAATACACGAAAATTAACGATTTATTTTTTATTTAGGCTGATACTTTATACTTGGTAGATAAAAAATGTAAATACACATTCATATTATGAAATCCAAAAGAATAGCTCTATTTTCAAACGATTATTTCCATTTTACTATATAGCTATCTCCACTAAACCGCAACCTTAATTAGAACGAATCATCGTTAGTTGAAACTGGCAGCCAGGTCCGTAAACGCGCGGTGGCGTTTTCGAAAATTTAATGTGAATTAATGCTACTTATTTTTTGGAAGTTCAGCAATACATTTTCCTTTAATTGTACAAATTGCTATTATTCAAAATATCTCCGAAACAAATGAAAATGGTACTGATATATATGAACTAATTCTTTCCGAATCACACTGTATACTAATATCTTTATTTATGAATTCACAGCAATATATTTACAAATTAATTGTATAGAATAATATATAATTAATATACAATTCAAAAATTGGCTATCGACCAAAGGTCCTTCAGCCGGTCTTTGTCTGGATACATAGATTACACGAATTGATAGATTGTAGTTGTGGGGAATTTAAGTTAAGGTTCTATCTCAGGGTTTCTAGGTATGCATAGGTGCTTCATGACATCAGAAATATAGTAATTGGTTGCGAATTTTGTGAATAAGGATTAAAGGCGGTAATTAATGGGAGGAATATTGCAAGTGTCCTACAGGAATCAATTCGTAGGATTATGTAAAGGATTATCAAGATACCTTATTTTAGCAGCACTCTCTGCAACTGCGAGATTATTTAAAATTGCGGGACGAGGGTATGAGTCGGCATGTTGTGGTGTATAAATAGATAGCGTTTTTTTTTACATATGCCTTTATAAAAATAAACACATATTCTAAAAAATAAAAATAATGATTTTTGCAATTTTTGGGCGAGAATGAGTTATGAAGGAAAATTTTGAGTCGAATGTCATTCTCAGGTATTTACAATGGTGAGATGAATGAATGTGTTCGTTGTTTATATAATACGATAAGTATAGCGGTGGAGGGGAATATGAAGTTGTGACTTGTTAGAATTTATGGAGATTCTCCTTTTCGCAATCCAGGTCTGTATGAAGTCAATGACTTCCTGCAATGTTCTCAGAGTCTTTTTTATTATGGGGGCATGGGCATTTAATACAGTATCATCAACGTGTAGCAGAAGATATCCAGATGGATTGATATGCATTAGGTCCGGAATATATAAATCTTAAATGAAAATTTTATATATGATAGGAGAGACAGATGAACCCCGACGAAACATCTGTTGGGGTGTGAATGATTGTTAATGGGAGTTTCGTACTCGTACTGTCAGATAATGATTTGATTTTTTCAGGAAGGTATTAAAGATATGAATATGAATAAATCGTTTGACAGTTTTATGTAAGGCTTGATAATGGGAGCGACGTTGAACAATGTTCAATGAAACCGAATCGGTGCATAGGAAACTAGGATTAGGGACAACAGTTTCTTCCGAAAAAAGCATTCAAATCATTTTTTAAAAGAAAGTTGTAATAGATCAGATAGGGGTAATAAATAACATAAAAATTAATTTTATTTATGACCCCTATCTGAACTATTACAAAGTGATTGAATGGTAGATAGATAGCAAGAAAGAGTCGTTACCCGTTATATATGGAAGTGATGACACCTCTCTTCTATTCCGATGGCAATATTTGTTTATTATAGCATGGACAGTAATCTCTTTGCGATTTTAGGTTATACTTTTACACGCGAAGATTGAATCGATATTCGTGGCGGCAGAGTTGGGCTTTATATAAAAATAGCCTACGCTTTAAATTTATAACTTTTGACATTTTAAATAATTTATAACAATTGTTGATTATTTCTAAAATTAAGAATTTTATGATTTATACTGCAGTTTTGTAGAGATCTCCAGAAAACAATATTAAGCAGTTTATAGAACATTTTCAGGATACAGTTAGTTTTCTTCTGCCTCAATGTAATGAATTATTTTTGTTGGGAGATATTAATATATGCTTAATTTTAATTGCAATAACCCCCGCATTTTATTCGACTTTCTGATTACCTATAAACTCGTCCAATTAATTTCTAAACCTAAACCTACTCGTACCTGCTCTAATAGCGAAAGTTTTATTGTATCATCTAATCCGAGCATATGTTCTTATTCTGATGTTGAAGCTGTTCATAATATTACAGATCTTGACCTGGTATTTTGCAAACTTAAGGTATCTCATAATAAAGAAATTAAGGCTGCGATTCCCAATACGTTTCCGTTTTGAAGAAATTAACAATGTTATACAATCATAAAAAATATAAACCTTGAATACAGGCAGATAGATAATTTATTGATGAAGGAAATGAGATAATTTAATTTTTTTAATAAAAAAATAAGAAAATATTTTTTTCAAAAATTAATTTAATTAACAAAAGTACATCTAATCTATATTAAACACATTCAACTGCATGTGGAAAGTCTTCCTCTTAAATATAAATGATAAATACATTCATAATATATTATTTGTGAACTCATTAATCGTATTAAATAGTCAATGAGAAGAAATTTAGTAAGGCGTCATTATTTTTATTGTGGAACAGTATCTAGTAATTCAGATGTTTACGTTAGGTTGAAAAATTAAAGTTGGAATAAAATAAACATACACATTTTGTAAAAACCACTGCTCTCGCGCTAATCGCACCATCTATTAGGCGTAAAATCGCTGCCTTAAATTTATTACATATCGAAAATTATACCAAATTTGAAATGAATTTTTATTGCAGACTTCAAAATTATACACACTTTTTTTTTACCTAAATGACTGTAAAAAAAACATAATTTTATTTAATCATTTATTTTTAACCATTTTTGATAAAAATGCTCCCTTAATAAAACGTAGAGTTACAAAGCAACCTACTACATGGCTCACTGACACCTTGAAAAATATAATGCGAATACGTGAAGCAGCTTATAATAAATTTAAGCAAACAAAAGTTCCTAATGATTTTTCTATATATTAACAGTGGCGTAATTTAGTGAATTCAACTGTAATCAGTGAAAATAAGGCATTTTTTGAATTTTATATTAGAAATAACCCGCTATCGACTTGGAAATGCTTAAAAAAATAATGGAATTATTCTCAAAAAGACCAAAATAAGTATACCTAATATTATTAAAGTTTTTAATGCTATTAATGAACATTTCTCAAACTCCTTTCAAAGTTCAACAGACATGACGCTTAATATTTTTTATTTGAATAATATTCATAATGGAGTTAAGGTAAACTTATTTATATTTAAATCAGCTACAACTGAAAAAAATTCTGACATAATTGATAGTATTAAAACAAATACCGTTGGCTTTGACAAAATTAGTTTTTCAATACTAAAGTTTCGTGGACCTTCTCTAATTCCCCAATGAACGCATATAGTAAATGCTATTTCCCTAACGTATGGAAATCTGCCAATGTTTTGCCTATCGCAAAAAAAAAAACAATTCACCTGAAAGTGTTAATGGTCTCAGACCAATAAGTATATTGCCTGTTGTAGCTAAGATACTAGAGAGAGTCCATTACAATTAAATGGTATAATATATTGAATCAAATTATTTGCTTCCCTCTACACAATCTGGATTTAGTTGTACAACTGCCTTAACTAATGTCTTAGTTGACATTATTAGCGCTTTTGACAAAGGTCCTGTCTCGTGCTTAATTTTATTAGACTATAGTAAGACCTTTGATATTATCAGCCACTCTCTAATGATTTCTATTTTACGTTATGTTGGCTTCTCCAACTCAGTGGCTAATTTATTATTTGCTTATTTAAGCAACGGATATCAAAGAGTCACTATTGATGGAATTTTATCTAGGTATATTTCAGTTGAATCATGGATCCCCTAAGGCTCTATTTTAGGGCCATTTCTGTTGTCTATTTATACTCTACCGCAAACAAAAGTTCTAAAATTTTGTTCTGCTACCTTGTATGCAGACGATACAGAATTGTTATACACTATTAAACTAGTTGATGTTGTTTTGGCTATTATGAATACTAATTCGGATCTCTCTAGTATTTTAGAGTATTTACGTAAGAATTCACTTAATATGAATCCTATAAAGTAGATAGTAATATTATTTGGCCCACGGAATTCCATAAAATATTTGAAAACCCGTTTAGTATCAAACATGGACATGGTAACACTTTTATCACTGAATCTTCCCGTAATCTGGGACTTAACATAGGTACGAACTTGCGATTTAAAGCTCATATTAACAAGTGCATATCCAGATCCTTTTAAATTTAAAACTTATTTATTCTTGTCGCCATTATTTAAATTTAAAATTAAAAAATGCTTGTTTAAACATTTGTATTGAATCACTTTAATTTTGGTAATGTAAACTATCATGGTTTTATGGATAGTATTTCCAAGTGCCGTCTTCATAAAATCCAGCACTCTTGCATTCGCTTATTTTTTAATAAGCAATCATATAACAAATAACATAATACAATTAAAATGTATTAATATGATCAGCAGACGCATACCGCATTGTTTAACTTTTTATCATAAAATTATTATTACCTATAAATCTCCATATCTCTATAATAAAATAATATTCCGCTCGGATGTTCACAACATGAATATGAGATTTAGAGGTAGTATTTCACCGCCATTTCACAAGACGGCACTATTTTAAAGATGTTTTTCATATAACATTTACAACCTGTATAATCATATACCGTGTTATACAAAGAATCTCACATTGATTAAATTTAAAAGCAAAATATATCATAGATTATTAAAAAATGAGCTTTCTAACGTCAACTACTACCTGTTTGTTGTTATTTATATATAAATTTAGTGACATTTATTGTATGTGTAAATAATTTAAAGTATATATCGGTTCATTTTAACATAATTATTTTTTAGGATAAGTTAGGTGGAACAACAGTTTGATTACATACCAGATTAACTGAACTTCGCCTATTAAATTAGAATGGTAATTTACATTTTGAATTTTTTTTCTTAAAAAAGACGTTTATTATTATATTATATATGATAAAATATTCGGATGATTTATTGGTGAATTTTTTCTCGTAGGGAATTTAAAATATGTCTAGGGACGCCATTATATCCGGTGGAGGTGTTCTTGCCTCTATGCAGAAATTTAAAATAACCATCTTCCTTAATTTTTTTCCCAGTTAAAAAGGGAGGATTTCGGGTGATTTATTTTAAAGGAATTGTAGCAATAATTTACAGTCTCCAGCAATGTCTCGTCGTACTTGGAATTATCTGTCATTTTGATATCTTGTCAAAGTAATTTGGAAACATATTTGCTATAATTTCGTTGTCAGTGTTTAATGTTTGTGTTGTCAGGTATTCATGGAATATTTAACTGATATATTTTTCTAATGAATCTATTACTATGTTTCTTTTGTATTATAAAAGCTAAAATGTTAATAAAAAGTAATTTAGTAATATTAAAAACGTATAGCTATAACTATCGCTACATATGGATACTATTCCTATTCAATATTAAATTTTAATTATAGGAAGTTGAAACTTGTCTGCAGATGGCCTTATATTAAGTAACGTTCCATTTGTTTGTTTTTGCATTAAATTTTTTTCCGATCAATTTTTTTTTGCATTATGCAATATTTTATTGATATGCAACAGCAGGTGTACATTATGTAATTCAATGTCCGGCGTCGGTATTTGCCCGTGAAGTAGTTGTTTTAATGTGCATTTGTTTAACGTACTTACGTAAAGTAAGTCAAACGTCACAGAGCTAAATGCGGAAATAATTTATTAATTATCTTCAAATCATTTTTATTTCATTTAGTTGAAATTT
Organism: Philonthus spinipes; assembly: GCA_963082785.1. Classification (NCBI taxonomy): domain Eukaryota; kingdom Metazoa; phylum Arthropoda; class Insecta; order Coleoptera; family Staphylinidae; genus Philonthus; species Philonthus spinipes. Next base: position 14,029,988 of record OY720309.1, on the reverse strand, counting down.
GTTTTATGAAAAGAAAAGCCAGAGAATTTCTCCAGCAATAGTTAAATATTGAAACTCAATATTTATTAGAAAGATAACACAAATTTGAAGCAGGAAGAAATTTTTGTAATATTTAATTATTTAAAAATTTTATTTAAGTTTCGAAACTAAGTGAATTAATTACAAAACTATAATTCAATAACTTATCTGAAAATCGAGCTTTATTGCAGGTAATAATCGCATAGTTTTGTATGTATAATAAGTAATTGGGTAATATTGCGTAGAATCGTCCCCGGGGAGGGTGAAAACGAGGGACGGGCGCGGCTAAAGCTGAAAACTGGTTTGTTGCTGCGACAACGAGCCCCATTGACACACATACAGACGCGCACAGACGTGCACAAATATCCCCACTAGCGGAATATAATAATACGGGGGAGCTCGTTTCATATCCGGGCCTGCAATTATTTCCCCCCTATTTCACCCACCCTCGATCTTTCACCTCTTCGTACCTTTTCCCCACCTCCTTCCTTTGTGAAACTGTCATTTAGAGAGATGAGCCTGTGTCTTGGGAGAAACCACAGAATAGACTTAAAGCGTTTAATTAATATCTTATAAATAATTCTTGTTGCATTTAAGAGAATATTTTAGAAGTTTCAATTAAATGCAGTAATAGAAGTTAATCATTCATTTTATCCTCCACAAAAAAATACTTAATATTAAAAAATAATATAAAAAATTTGAACATTTGTTTTAAAGTACTTATGTAACATAAGTCAAAATATTAAACTAGCATAAGAAGGAATAATTTATTAATTATTTTAAAATCATTTTAATTTAATTAAAAAATGCATTGTTAATTAACAACACCATTTCAATAGTGTTTTAAAAAGTGTAAAGTACATTTTAGAATATAAGATATAATATAAATTAGTGTTGGATAAAATATTCTACTGTTAGTAATATAGTATTTCGAAGTTAGCTATTTTAAATAAATAATGTCAATAAGAAACAATAAATTGATGTTTTTCAATAAATAGGGAATAGTTACTGATAATAATAGAATATGTTGCATTAAACAATTTTCATATACTTATTTTTACAGTAAAAAATGAATTAACAATACCTTTAATGTATCTAAATAATTTTTGTTTCGAAATCCAGACTGTCTAAAAACTGAAATAATTAAACCTAACCTTAAGAAAGACGTGCTAGATGATTTTACAAATTGGAGACGAATAACGCTGCTGTCCGTGTTTTAGAAAGAGCACTAATTGATCATTTGATGGTCTTTTTAAATAAAAAAATAACTACAGCAAGCTTAAAATGGTTTTGTGAAAAGTAAATTCACAAACACAACCATATTTGACTTCACAATAGAAGTTAAAAATGCCCTTGATAGATTAGAAATTCCACTGGGAGTGTATCTAGATCTCTCAATGGCATTTGGAATAGTAAATCATATCATCTTGCTCGAAAAATTACACAGATACGGTATTAGAGGTACTTCTAATGATATGATATAATCCTTTATATTAGATTTTAGTTTTATGTGATCTTAGATTTAAAAACGGTACGATTCTTTCGAGTAATAAAAATAAATATTGGTATATCGCATGGAAGCAATTTTTAACCGTTTATTTTCATTTATGTAAATCACTTTCCCAAAAATATAATACAGATAGAAGTGGGTATTACATCCTATGCAGATGATACTAATATATTAATTTAATGATAAAAAAACCTAATTTAGTCGATAAAACATATTGAGTCTTTAATGTCGCAAAAGAAAAAAGAAGATAACAAAAACAAACACACTACTTTTTCAAACTAAAAATATGCTAAATTGGTAATGGCTACAATCAAACTAAATAATTGATGCCATAATATTGAAAACAATTTAAATTTACTTGGTATGTTATTAGATGGCAGAATGAACAGGAATTATCATTGTGAGAAAACTCAATTCAGCTTGTTACGCCTTACGAGCACTCAGAGACATATTATATATATTCTAGCTTTAACTTTGGGATTTCATGCGAATTTTGAAAGTTTTCTTAGTTATGGAATTATTCATTACGGATCGTTTCTAACGATAAATTCGGTGATAGCTGTAAGGGGTATTTGAGAAAGGATAACATATTACCATTGTACGGTATTTATGCGAACGAACTACAATTATTCAATTTTAAAAACAAAACTTAGTTTATAATTTGTTTATAATTTCTCCCGCTAAATATTATTTTTACCAATTTTACAACTTTGTTAAAAATTGTTGGCGAAAAAAATATAATAAATAATATTTCTTGAATGGTTTTGCCACTTGTTGAAACATTTTGAACTATTACTGATGAAGGTTTAAATTAAATTACACTTGGTTTATTTTTTTCTATTTACTCGACTAGTTTCGCTATTTAAGGCATTATCAAGAGTAAGTAAAAAGTAAGTAGAAAGAAATTGTGAAACAAACCAAGTGGAATTTAATTTAAACCTTCATCAATAATTATAAATAAACTAAACCTAAATAATTTTTTGTTTAAAATATTTTATAATTTTGATTTTTAACATTTATTTTTTAATAAACTAATCATTTAAATAAAATACAAGTTATTTTTTTTAATATGTAATTTGGAAATGGAGATTCCGTTAATAAAGTGAAATTGAAATTGAAATGGTGTAGATATTATTCGAAATTGTTATAACATGTTTCCTTCCAGACTAACTCGCAACTAAAGTATTCGCAATTGCTGTTTATTTTTATTTTATAGTCTCTGTACTGTATTTTTTTGCGTAGGAGGGGGGATGATAAATATGTTTCTGGAATGAGGAGTGATGGTGGACTAGAGCCGGAGATGACGGCTGATCAATGGACACCTCCGACCCGCCGGATCAGATCGTCTTCTGATATATTAATGGAACTGCCAGGAAATATAAAAGAATGGGGATGGTTATATATAAAGCGCCAGTGGGGGCGATTTAACAGGGGGCGGTTTTCGGATTCGGTTCCACATAAATCTGGTTTACTTTATTTTTCCTCCCTTATACGTTTTAGAGATGTACGTTGCGAACGAAAACAAAAAGAGTCATGATGTGGAAAAAATATCTTTATACAGATTTTAAATGAACATACGTTAAGTAATGAAACTTGATGATAAATGATTTTAAAATAAAACGTAATATTTGTCTTAATTTAGCTGAGAGATTAGTTATTTTATATCAATTTTTGTCGAGTCTGCGAAATACTTTCACAGGCAATAATTAGCCAGTATAATTATTTCTACATTAGATAACCATCAATTTTTATCATTATATATATATATATATATATATATATATATAGAGTTTTATGTAACACCGAACATGCTAGAATGTACTCAATGTAAATTTTCCTATGTTCGATTTGTACTGGAACGCATCAAAGCATTGGGTGCGATGTGATTGGCTACGATTTCTAATGTCAACTATTATGTCAAGTGCAACATGTATAATTATGGATATTTTACTTAACCGCAATGCATGCCATTAAAATCTTCTCCTTTGTATACATTATTGATACGTAAAGATGTCCAACTCTTTGTATATGCCTGCTTTAAGCACCAGAACAGTAAATGTCACTTGCTTGCGATAACTGACAAGCGTAAGTCAATTTTGACGGAGAAGGGTGTAGTTTGGGTTGATTATATTATTTTTAGAAATATTAGCCAATCACATCGCACTCAATGCTTTGATGCGTTTTTGAACAAATCGAACATAGGGAAATTTACATTGAATACATTCTAGCATGTTCGGTCTTACATAAAACTCTCTGTATATATACATATATATATATATATATGCACGCAATTTTTATTGACAAACGTAAGAATATCTTCATATAACATAAAATATTACAATGTATACTGTAAAAGTCTGCCAATAGGCTATGGACTAATGATCTTTCCGCCTGAATTTTGTATTTTCCTTCTGGCCAAAATATTGGGATAAAATGTGATGATCGTTAACAGTCTATGTAAAAAGTTCCTATGTGATATGTACATCATATCCAGCAAGGTGATGATTATAGCGGTAATCATTAGCTTTCTTGACATCGAAATGGCATATGATAGAGTTTGAAGGGCCGGGCAGTTCTACAAACTCCTACTCCAGGACTTCCTTTTGAATGGCCAAACTGATCGGTGGCTGTTTGGAAAACCGAACCTTTAAAATAAGAATTAACAAATCCTAGTCGTCTTGGAGGACAACAGCATAGGGATCACCGATCTCCCTATGCCTTTTTAATTTATTAATAAATCACTTACCGGAATTTACAAACAAAGAAAATCATAGAGATCTTTTAGTTTACGGACGACACGGCTTTCGTCATTTATGGTCGCCAAAAAGAACAGGGTACGCATTAACCAACAGCAAACTACGGGGAAAAGATTTCAATTTGCACAGACATCCAAATAAAGAAATTGGTAAGGGTTATAAATGACGTAATAATGAGAAACGAAAACACACGAAACCAAAAAAAAAAAATGTAATGAAATTACACAATTTCAATGAACTCTACCGATGATCAAAGAATTAATTGGTTCTTATTTAATGGTATTTTATATTGATCTCACCATTATGAAAATATGGTGATATTTTAATATAGCTGCTTTTAATATTCTACTAGGCTGTGACTACTTTCACGTTACAGTTTGTGAAATTGTAAAATATGCCCCGTGTTCATCCTCTTGCTCAATATCACCATCTAAGTGATTCTGATAGGGGTCGCATTATTGGTATGCAAGAAGTGGCTTTTTCGGTTTGTGGTATTGCCGAAAGAGTTGGTCGTAGTTTATCGGTAATTATGCGCTGCTGGTGTGGATAGTCCGAAGCTGAAAAAAATCGACGTAGACCTGGATCAGGACGACAAAAAAAACACAACTGAGCGTGAAGATCGAGCTCTTCGTCTGACATCTTTAAGGGATAGATTTAAAAACTGGAAGCTAATTCCATTACAGGAATTCCTATCGATATAATGTAGTAATATTTTATTCCTTTCTTCACTTTTTTATTTTTATAACTATATGTACATTTCAAGCACAACGTGCTCTTTTTCAATAGTTTTATGTAAAATTGAAAAATTGTAAAATTTATTTATCATTTATTATTACATTATGTCAAGAAACTTCACGTACTCACCAACAAATATCTTAGATACATATCGATGTTATGGTGACAAATTTAATTTCGTTATAAATTTCAAACCATAGAGCTTAAAGAGGAATTAGCAGTCAGGCCGGAATCAAACTGGTATACGGCTCTAAAGGCAGTAAAAGTAGTCAGAATTTACAGCACAAGAACCGAGACAGGGATCGCGATAAGCCTAGCCAAAGATACCACAGTGTTACAGGCAGAGGCAATCGCGGTTCACTATTGCATGCCAGAAATGACAAGACCATAAAAATCGGTCTATAACCATATTCTCGGATATGCAGGCATTAGGTATCATACAAGTGACTTCTAAGCCAGTGTGGGACTGCATAAATGCGCTCAACGAAATAGGAGAACATAAAAAAGTGACACTGGTGCGGATCCCAAGATATACGGGTCAATCAGATAATTATAAGGCAGACGAGCTGGAAAACAAGGCTTTTCAAAGCCATGTATAGGGCCAAAACCCTCCTGCGGTATCGCAGAAACATCAGTCAAACAATCCATCGAAAAATGGACGGAGACACCGGCCCAATCCTGCTGGAGGAGGGCTTGGGCAGGCGAATGCATTTCTTAAAGGACGAACGCTAAATATAATAACAGATAAGGCAGGAAAATGGTCAAATCGATAGTAGGTCTTCTGATAGGAAACTGTTGATTAAACAAGCATATACGCAAATTAGGTTATTAGGCCTATCAGAAGATGCGATCTGCAGATTCCGTGAAGAGGAGGAGAAAGACCCCCTTCACATACTGTACCAATGTGAAGCCCTATTAAAAATTACATTCCTACAGGTAGGGGACACAAAAAATAGCCCAGAAAGGTACGCCCAAGGCTCACTGTCAGGATTAGTAGAGCTAATCAAGGAGACGAAGCTAGAGCTGGTAATCTGAGATATATGGGATCCAAAATAGATCTGAAAAGGTCATAGTGGTACAGGCTAAGAAGCCACCAAATCAATATCTATTTGTCACAGATTTACCACATCACGGGCATTGGAAAATGACTGGTTGGCTCTAAATGAACAAAGAATATCCATGGCTACTGTTTATAGAAGAATTCATAGTTTTAGTATTAGATCTTACTACGCAGCATCGCAGAGCAAGATTTGATTGGCGGAAAGACAGTGGACCCATGAATGGAATAACATTATCTTCAGTGATGAGTCTCGGCTCTGTTTATAGGCTCATAATGGTCGCAGCAGAGCATATGGTAGTCGCTCTCCTTTAGTTTTTATTGAGGGAAGTATTAACGCTCTTCGGTATATTAACACTATTTTACAGCCAATGTTGGCGTCCTTGCAGAACACTATTCTTCAGCAAGATAATTCTCGGCCCCATAGAGGGGCCATTTTAAGACTGTTTTTTTATTGTGCTGAAATCACTTTCACTTTACGTAGATATTGATTGCTTGATTTCTAATATCCCTCGACGCGTTAATATTTTTTTTTTTTAAGTTGATCATCGTACTTTATTTACATCACAAAATTCTGTAAAGTTCAATAAAATCGTCCAATTAATTCTTGGTGTTAAGATTATTTTTAATGGCAGTATTTAGATAATGTTAGGGGAGTATTAATTTATATAAATTGAAAACTTTATTTTTATTTGCATTTTCTTTTAAAAATATTTAAAACAAACATATATTATTTTAATTACAATGAAATTAAACAAGGAAAATTTTTTTGTGGCAATGATCAATAAAATTCGATCAATCCCGTTTTCCAACTGCAAAAAAAATTACTTACACTGTAAGTTTTACAAACATCTATTGAAACAACTACTTCCCGAGCATTTACCCCGCCGGACATTGGATTACACAATAGATATTTGTTGTTGCATAGCAGCCCTACTGCGAATTGCAACGGTTTGAGTCGAAATTATTTAATGAAAGGAAACAACAAATAATAATTGCAAGGCTATCTGTAGACACGTGTTTCGGGATTTCATCCCTCATCAGTACAGCTATGCCCTGCAAGCCCTTAGTTGTTAAACAATTTTTAATTAATTTTTACGTACCGTCTTCAACGAGATCGCGGATGGAAGTGATCGCGGTGAAGGACGCGCGCATTGAGCGGATTTATTGGCTCCGAGCAAAAAATAACATCGACTCGGCGTGAGAAAAAACAGCATTGTCTTCAATTAAATTAAATAAAATGAAACAAAGATGATTCACACATTTGCAGTTATTTAAATTACAATGAAATTAAACAAGGAAAATTTTTTCTGGCAATGATCAATATTATTTTGTTGCGTAGACAATTCTCTGACGGTATCAATCATTATTGTGAATTATTTCATTGATGCAAATATTTGAAAAACATAATCGAATCTTGCGAAGTTTAAAAAAATGTTCATTTGAAATTTTATCAAAGACACACGTTGTTCCCTGAAATTTTGAATAGGGGCATTTCAATTCATTACTTGTTACTTAAATTGACAAACCATTATCAATAGTGATAATGCTCACTTTGTGTCCGATATGTACATTTGGTAAAACAAATAAAGTGTGAAGAAAGGTTATTAGTCCTTTATTTATCAATTTAATTTGATCTTCACGTAGCTCAATCAATCAACTTGTTACTTATTTACCACGCTCGTTTTTTGCATAGCGACCCATATAAAGTTACATTACAAATTAATGTTTTGTTTACGATTAATATTGATCAATGCTTAGTAAAATAATTTTTCATTTTACATAAGAAAAAATGCATTGGTAAAGAGAAATGGGCAAAAATATTAAATTCAATGTAAATGTCTATGTAAATGAATACCTGGTATGATATTAGAATCATAGAAAAAAATATCCTGCATATTTGTATGACGCTATAAAATTAATTAGAAAAGATTTTATCATTTTTATTTTAATAATAAATTCATAGTGCAAAATACAATTCTTATTAGCATATTTACTCTGATTAAATAATTAAAAAATATCGCAACACTTCCTCCTTATTAGAATCGTGAGCTTGTCCTACCGAACACATGCATCCGTTTGTAGCGAATATTAAAAAAAAACGCAGGAAGAGAAAAGAAATAAAAAACACACAACAAGAAAACACCGCGCGGAGAACGTGTTAATTAAAAGCGCGCATTTATAATTTCGCGCGGGGATAATTAACTGGCTCCCACGTAAAAATTCCAGTCCACCCATTATTTATTTCGCACGTGCCTGAATTTATGGCGGCGGCGCCGGGCGGCATATTAAAATGGCGGCATACGGGGCAAAAACCGCCGTCCCCAACTGTCAATTGCACACGCACCTACAAATAAATTGATGTGTAATTTCCAGCGCGGAAAAAATAATTTTGCGCGTATAAAAAAAATAAATAAACACGGAATTAAAACACGTGTGTATATAATATGCGGGGCCATTGTGTTAGCACGTGTTGTGTATAGCCTAACTAGAATGTATTGTTGTTGGCTTTTTTTGTATAAAAAGATTAAATTTCGTTTAAAATAATGGTTTTAAATATCGATTTTTTATTATTTATACATCCCGTTATAGTTCATCCATTGATTGTAGAGGATTTTGTTTTTAGCGGTTAAAATAAATGTAAAGTTGACAATAAAATTGTTAAGCTCAAAAAGATTAAATATAAAAACTTAAATAATATTTTATTACTTTGATTTTGAATAGAAAAAATAATACAAATAAGTACTTTTAATAGAAAATATAATTAAAAATTATTTAAATGACACAACTAAATTTTAAACACTGTTTTTAAAAATATTTATATTTAATTAACTTAACCCATGGTGAACATTTCTAGAACAAATTATCGCTGATAAATACTAAAGTGCGAAAATAATTGAGAAATAACAAAAATTTAAATATTCAATAAACGTTTTATAGTCGTTGATTTAAACCGACAATATAAAAGCAATTATTCATGCAAAACAACTAAAACTAAAATCCCCGCCGTTTCGGTATTAAGGGTCTAAATTGAAAGGGCAACCGCACGAGTGGCAAAAGGGCCGCTCTCCCTCGCAGAGAGCGAAGACAATGGAGATAAGGAGGACCGCTGCGATGGGTCCCCCGGGCGGCACGACGCGGAATTGCACCGCGGGCGTCGCGACGCCAATCGACGTCGGCACGTCGTCCTCGTCGTGGCGGTGATTTCCTAAATGGAAGATATCTCGTGTCTCGGCGGTTTGTTCCTCGCATTTTTTATCTGTCCCGACGGGGGAGGGCGGCGCGGTACGGGCGGGCGAATTGAAAAATTCGCAATTGGATGGATCGTGTCGGTTGACAATTCCCAGAAACTCTTTTCACTTGATGGACGGATTTATGTCGATTGCGTTCAATTCACTTTTCGACCTCCTCTTCTACCTCCGTCGTCAAATGTTTAAATTAAACGTTCCTTTCGAGACGATCGCGCCGAGAGAGTGATTGCGATTCTTTTTTAAATCAAAATAAAATGAATTTCTAATTTTATTTCCATGTAAAAATTAAAATAAAAATAAAATTAAAAGCAACGTAAAACGTAAATAAACTAGACCTGAGGCTGGGACTGGGGCTATCGTATTTGTTAGAAATATAGATCCAAAACAATAAAAAAATAAACTAGACTAAGATATTGATAACACAGCTGTCACATCCAAGTGGGTGGTGCGAAGGAGGTGATGATGAAGCAAATGATGAAAAAATATATATAACACCAAAAAAAAAAAAAAACCAGTAATTAAAGTCGAAATAGCGAATCGTGATATTATAATATTATTTTTAATTTTGTTATCTACTTTATTCGTGTTATCTAATGTATTCGTTGATTAATAAATGGTTTATTATTATTATTATTAAAAATATGTTCAGAATTTAATCGCTTTGGTGCTGCTATCTACAAGAAGTAATTTTCTGAATGAAATAATATACTAAATGCAGTAGCATCATTGAGTATATTATTTAATTTTTAGTTATAATTCATGCCATTTCACTCTCGATTTAAGTCAGTGAAAATTAATAGCACACTAAATTATAAGCATAATTAAACCCTTGCGAATAATTACTATAATACATTTGAACTATCTACTTTTTACATCGTGCCGTTATTTTTTAATTTTTTTTATTTTATTTCGGTACAATCTCTCAAATTGTAATCTCTCTACGCGCAATTGTCGGGACACTTAATTCCTCGGGAACAACGGGGAATTGCTCCGCGGCCGATTCCTAATTACCGCCGGCACACACCAATTACGTTATCGTTTTTTAAATGGCTCTCGAAAAAAATGTTACTTCACCGGACTTATCTTAATGTGTATCTTTATGCCGGCTGGAGCGGCGTCCTCCCGGAAAAATGCAGTTAGCCCCCACCGCAACTCTCGTCCCATAACTGCCGTTCTCTAAGTTTTAATAGATGCATTACTTTTATTTGGGAACGATTTAAAGCGGAGGAGTTTAAAATAATTACAGTTGAGTTAGGCATAAAATGAACAAATTGTCATGAATACTGCCGACAATAAATGTATTATGTAATAATAGAAAAAAGGATTTATTCACTTGGTCACAGTTATTTAAATAAATTATAATTAACTATTAAAGTATCCCTTTCAGCTACTGTGACATTTAAAGTACTTATGTAACATAAATCAAAATGTCGCAGAAGATAAACAGGAAATAATTAATTGTGAGCAAATGCTGGGACCGAAATTATTTTGCCTGCCCCACAATTAAATTAAAATAAAAATTAAAAAATCAATATATCCATTAATGTAAATATCCATAGAAATTTTAATAAAACAAATTTTAAATTCTTTTGAAAATGGGCTAATAACCCAAAACTAGTGGAGAATTTAAAGTTATTCAATCTAATCTGTGTTTTATTGGTTGATTTTTAATAATTTATTCATATTTATTTCATACAATATGAATTACCAATGTCTAAATATTAAAACCATTAATTAATTAAATATTTTCAAATTCCTTATATTTAATTTAAATTACTATAATCGGTTTTAATAAAACTTTGAGTGAACAGCGATTAGAATATCAATAAAGGACATCACAAAATAATGTTGCTTCATGATAATGCACCATCGCAGACAATTTCTTTGATCGGTTTGAAAAAACGATTGCGGTGTTTATTTGGGAAACACTTTCGCATGCGGCTTACTCGTCAGACTTAACTCTGCATGATTTGTACTTATTTACATCGATGCGATACGCTCTTATTGAACAGGGCTTCATTTTCTATGAAAATAACAGAATGACTGGTTTGCCTCTAGTAACAGTTTTTTGTCGTGGAATCCGCAAATTGCCAGAGAAATGGGAGAAATATATAATATATAGCGAGTGCTGGGAAATAATTGCAAAACCTTTACCATTTTCATACAATAAACGTGTAATTTCTATACAATAACTCATGTTTCATACTTTGATCTCTGGAAATAATATGACCTAAAGACTTACAGAGCAAAGCTGTATTGATAAGAGATGAATCCCGAACACGTGTCTACAGAGAGCCTTGTAATTATAAAATGTGGGTGCCTTTCATTAAATATTTTCAATTCAAAATGTAATATGCAGTTGCACTGGAATGAAACAACAATCCAAACGAGACCAAATATGAAGTGTTTAAATCAATCAAGAAGTAATAGTTGTATTTATGAAAATATATTATTATGTATGGCAGAAAAACCTCTGGTCGATAGCCATTTAACAATTGATTAATTTTTGTGTGATATACATAATCAATGTTTATTACCTTACTGTAAACTTAATTGTTAATAAAGATTGTTATATATATGTATATTATTATGTTGCTGTTCATTAAATAAAATGAAATTTAAAAATAAATCTAAATATATTTTTACTGGTTATTACCCGTAGTACAAAATATACGAGCCAATATATATATTTTTTTAATTTTTCTTATAATTCTTAGCGTTAGAGGCAATAAAATACATATATACGTGTAAGATGGAAAGTGATACCAAATAAACGTTTTTAATAATTTTAAAACTCGTACAAAATCTTGAAATATTTCCGTTAGGTTATTTTAATATCATCTCTCTCACTCTGGAAAAAGTTTTAATAGCACATGTCCATCTCTGAGTCATGCAGTCCGGGCCCTGATGATATTCCCCGATATATGTTTTAATGGATCGATGTTGATTCAAAAGTGATTATATACGGGATTTTTTTATGCATAAAAAATTAGTTACATTTTACAAATCTTGAAAAGTAGATATAAATCTAACATTTTGAACTATCGGAGATATTCGATTCAATTTACGTTTTAATTGGTTGTGTTTTAATTTTTTAAATAGCTGGATATATTAATGTACGTTAATTGCCACGTTTTAAATCAATGCATAGATTTTGATATTTATTATAATTTATTAAATATGTTTTTTTTGTTGTAGATTTTCATTTAGAGTCCATATTTACAAGTACAAAATAATCCAAATAGAGAAGAATATTTTTACTTTTAATGTCTGGCAATGGAGTATATTTATAAAATAGTGAATGCTTTTGCTGTATACAAAGCTTTCGGTGGATCATTTGGACTATTTCGTGATTGTTTTCCTCGGTGTGTTACACATCCTAAAATTCTACACATCTTATTGTAATTTTTGGTATTAATAATACTCATGTTATTACATTATTATTAGAGAAAACACAAAAAATGACCTATTTTCACCGATATTTAAACTTTTGAATATTCAAATATTTGAATTATACTAATACGAATCCCATCAATTGAAATATTATTTCAAAATGTTTTCGTTACTTAGGCCCATTTTTACAAATCTCATTTAACGTTACTCTTGATTTTTTATTCGGTTGGCAGCACTGTCTTGTTGATAATAAAATGGAGAGAATCATAAAGATGATTTATTTGCTTTATTTGCCGATTTTAAAATTGGTTTATGGCTATAGTTATATTGCTATTAGCAGTTACTAATTCATGTTACAATACAATACAATATTGTATATTAACTGACCAATAGACAATACTGTATTGAACACTAAACATTAAAACATGCACATCATCATATAAATTAAACACAAACACATGCTATTATGTAATGTAATATTTAGTTTTAATAACATAAAAATGTACACAAGTAGAAACAATAATCCCGAGGAGAAGACGAAAGAAAGGAAACAACACCAATCAAATAATGTCAATATAGATGTAATAAATAATAATAAGTGTGTGCAACGACAAATTTAAGGATTTAAGGATTTAAAAACCTACATTTAAATATCTTCAGATTCATTATAGATCATTTTCGCTAGAGCAATTTTTTTCTCTTACAAGAACTGGCGAATTGGCCAAAATGGGTAATATTGCGTATACAGGTCTAATATTTTTCTAATTAAAAGAAAAAAAAATAATTACATATTCATTTTATTAAATTCTAAAGACTGTCTCTTTTTAATTTTTTTATTAAATTGTCAATAAGTGAGGCTTATTTTAGGTTTAGGTTTTAGTTTTAATCTTACTTCTAGTTTTTGTTTCTCTTGTAAAATCATTGATTCGTTAATGAATAAATAAATAGGAATTTAATTGTAAAAAATAATCAACTGTTGTCATAAATGATGCGTTTATGTAAGTAGGTATCAACGGAATTAATACTTTTGTTATGACCAATTTAAAATATTAGTATTATTCACTGTCAATTTATAATTATATTTCAGATTGATTATCATTTACATACATTTATATATTTAGTTGTAATATTGATTTTTGTTGCATTGTTTTGTAAAAAGGAGATACCGTCAATAAATATATTATTATAATTATATTGTCTGTAGGGCTTTAGTGTCAGAATCGTTTTACAACACGGGCACTGTCCCTACTGTGATTTTAGTTTTAAGAATAAAATGCCTAACAACACATTTATATCAGTATCATACGTGAAAGTAAGTCAGAGCATTAAATAAATCTTGAGACCGGCTAATAACCTTAGCAGTCGAAACTGGTAACGTGGGAGGGGTTTTAGTGGGTAGGATTCCAGTCAAGGCTTGACTGAAAGGAGTCCCACACTTTTTCCGTAACTTGATTTCCTCTTTCACGGCCCAAAAAAGATGAGGCTTCAACAATGTAAAACATTGTGTATAAAATGAATAAAACACTTTAAACTTTGTTTGTATTATACAAAAATTTTATTTATTGTGACTATAGTTTTAACAATTGACACTTGTCATTATAGAACTAATATTAAATTAAACTAATTACATTGTCGGCATTTATAATCGGTACATTTTAATGAAAACAGTGGAAGGGATGGGTGGGTAGGTAGATTACAATACGACTTTAAACTGCGGGTGTACATCAGCTCAACCTGGTCGCTGACTCAAGGAGGTTCATCTTGTGGCCTTTTCCGACGAATTTATTATTTCCATCGTAATATATATATCTCTTCCTACTAAAATAAATATTTTTAGTGATTAATTTTATTGCACGAAAATAAGCGTAAACGGCTAATAGCTGACATGTTTATTTCAGAAATAGCCAAATTAAATTATCCATACCATTGCATGCAAAGAAAAAAAATAGGACATACTAATTCTGTCATTTTATTTATAAGAAATAAATAAATTTGTTTTCATCTTTTCTTAATATTCTGGATTACTTTTCAACAATAAACAAATTATTTATATGAATTGTTCAGTTCCACGTGTCATTAAGTGTCTCTGTAAGATGTTCTGAATCACAAAAATACTTAAGTTGAACACGATATCCTGAAACAAATTTAAGAGAAAATTTAATATTCAAAATTGAATCACCGACGCAATGAAATTTTTCGCATGCCTCCCTCGTGTTCTAAATCGGTACGATGCGCGGGATGGGCGGAGGGTCGGACGGGAATTATTTACTTTCGATTAGATGATGAGACGTTTTTCAGGGAAAAGGGTCGCCCGGTTACTGTATGGGGGTACTTTCCGATTGTTCGCCGTGTTCAATTTAGGGGCGGGATCGAAGATCGGCGCCCCGTCGCACGCCCAATTTCCCCCCGGATCTATCCGCGATAGATATGAGGGATGATGGGAATCACGCGGGATGATGCGATACAGCGAGATATGTATTAAAACGATCGCGTCGTATAGCAAAATACGCGGCGGTAAATTTTCTTCTGTTTTCAAATTCAATTCGTTAAAAATATATGGTTACGATGAGAATTGTTTTGCTTGTTGCAAATAAAATTTTGAAGTAAATTTCATGTATATCTAATATTGTTATGAATTCAAACACCTAGTAATAACTCATCAGATTCAATACACGAAATCACATGTACATTTCGATATGATAGTTTTTTTCTAAAGAAACATCTGAATTTATAATTTTACCTAACACTTAGAGTTTCTCTTAGTTAATATAATTAAGAAAATAAGTAATTAAGGAATGAAGATCTCTGATCAATAGCCCATTACAGACTACTAACACATCTATTCGTAAATATAAATATTTGTTAATTATTATAACTGTAAAATCTATATGTATTACAATTTTTTGTGTTATATTGTTTTCTATTATCTGAATAAAGATTGATGTATATATAAGTAAAACATTTTTATAACACACTTGGATTGTTTCACTAAAAAAATATTTTTGTAAAAAAAGTGTATTATTCAAATATCAAAATCGTGATTATGTTCCATCAAGTGATAAAATATTGTTATTGCGTAGGAAAATTTAGCTTTTGGAAGAAAAGTCATATATATGTATATAATATTATTCTTTTAGTATTTAGTCAATCAAACAAAGTGTATAATTTAAATGTTATTATTTTGTTTAATCATCTGAATAATTGGATTTAAATAGTTACAAATATTTGTAACAAGCATAATTAATTTCTTACTATAATAAGCGTTTTGCGACATCCAACAAATGTTAAGTTAAGATATTTAACTTATTCATAAAATTTTTATTATATGAACTACGATTGCAGCAATCTTAAATTATTTTTTAGGTACCTTTGTAAAAAAAAACATGATTGTAATAATTAGAAAAACTAAAATGTTCTTGGCAGAACTGTTGGTATTATCCCCCCAAATCATCAACAATTCTAACTACATTTCGTATAAACAGGGAATTCTAATTATTAACAGAATTACTAATTCAAATTTTATTTCATTTTATCGAAGAATATTTTTATTATTATATTTTGATGTTTTTTTTTTGACGTATTCACTTAGCGAAGTAAGGCTATATATATGTTTAATTAATTTTTCACTTAACCCGTGGTGAAACATTTTTGAATTAAATCATCCTGAATTAAGGCTATATATTTTTATTGTATTTTTACTTTACCCGAACCCCTGTCCAAGGGAAAGTATTGTGATCGTGAAAATTTTCGAACCGCCAATTTCAACAAATATGCACGTTTTGAGGTCTCCTGTGTGTTTCCGCGATAGCGCATAAACGGCTAAATGGATTAAGCCCAAACTTTAAATCTAAGCTTTTTATAACAGTGGAATGATCTGAAAAGCTTTTGGTTAGAATCAAAACTCATTAAGTGCAACTTTACTCCTAGCGATTTTTCATTTTTTAATTCGGATAGAAAAATGTTTCAAATAAAAGTTTTAGATCTTGGAAAATAAATAATTTCTGTTATAAAACTTTTATTGTAGGACCTCCGGTTTTCATTTTATAAGCGTTTACCTGAGAAATTCCCTTAGAGATTTTAATTATTGAAATAATAATTTTAATGACAAATAAAACGTCAAAGTGCCGTCGTATTCAGCACATTCGCAAAATTTTAAAAAATGAAGAAGTGTATGGATAAATGATTTCAACACATTGTAAGGTAAGAAATAATACACTTAATTATAATATTCTTCTTAATGCTCGGTTTTAACTTTGAAAGACAACAATCATTTTTTTTTCTATTAATCATTTTGCTTTCCTATTAAATTTTCAATCAGAAACTTATTTGACTGTATTCACCGGGGAAAGTACCATGATGAACACATCACCATTTTTATGTTTTAATTGTGTTTATATTGTGTAATTTGAATAAAGTACATTAATTAATTAAAGTTATAGTTTTAATTTTTAATGTTAATTATTTATTATTTATAATCTGTATACTTTAATAACATATCTATTACTTTAGTATTAAGCTCATCTGTAAATGGTTCGTCATATAATGCATAAATAAATAAAACAATTAAAAACTGAGACGATTCACAGTTTTGCAGTTATTTAAATTAAAATTAAATAAAGAAATATTACTGAAAATGAGATTTGTTTCAATATATTTTTGCCAAAATTTCAGAGTGCGAGTAATTATTTCAAATCATTTTATTTTAATTTACTTAAATTACCGTGACCAAGTGAATAAACTCTCTTTTCTATTTATAATTTTTTCAACGTTGAGAAATGGGAATAATCAAATTTTAGTGATAAGTTTCAATAGTTTTTTCTTGTGTCGATTTAATAAATTACGTTATTATTACCCCGGTTTACTTTATACAAGAAAATATTGTGGCCAAGTAGTTGATTACTTGGTAGAATTATTTATAGTACACCTCTCTGAATCCACACGCGAATATTAATAACATCCAATTTTATTACAACAAACACAACATCGAGATTAAAGATGGGCGGCACATTAATTCAACTTTTCTACGTGCGAAGAGCGGCTGTAAATTCAAAACGCGCGGACGCGAATCGTGGATGTGTATTAATAAAAGTCGGCTGTGTGTGTGCGGACTGTGTAATTAAAATAATGAAATATATCAGCGCTGATAATTGTGCGGACTTAGTTCGTGTGCTGGCTGCTGCCTGCCTGCTAGCTGCTGGCAGTGCGGGAACGTGCGATAAATCAAACACGTTCCACGTTCTGGCGTTCCACGTTCCTGCCAGTATAAACATGTGCAGGTGCAATACCTCTCAGTGCAAAGACATAAATTACACACACACACATACGTGCAGACAAAACTCGTACGGCATATTTCAACGGGGAACAGGGACGCGTCAAGTCCTCCACTCGTCCTTTTCACATTCACACACATTCATACGTTACGGGGCTTTACCAGCGATGTTTTATTATTTTAAATAAGAAATTAAAAATTATTTTATAATAAGAATTTAAAAATAATTATCTCACTCATTCCCAACCGTACAATGGGTTATTCAAGGTTTTCCTTTACCGAAGGGATAACATATTCTGTATATCCAAAAACCATATCTCACCCCACGCTCGTTATCCTTGCCGTTTCATTCCAAATCACCTAACGATCCCTATAAACTTTATTTGATTCCGTCCATACATAGTGCTCAATGTGGCGCATCCTTTTAATTCAAAACAATTTATTCCATTCCACAAAATCACACAATAATCCCCGACAACAACAATTAACAAAAACACAATTCTCCCCTCCTACATCTACAAGTATCAAGGAATCCTATTCGCCTATAAATCATCCTTTAAATCGCAAATCTAGTCCGCGAAAATCAAATCAAAATATGAGGCTCGGCATTTCAAATCACTTACTCATAAAAAACATTTCGATAAAAAAACGCAACTATGTTACAAGACTATATTCGCTACCCGAATTGTTCATTAACCGATCATCTATCTACCATAGATTGGTTTGTGAAATCGATTAATTCCTTCTGGAGACCCAAAAATTTAAATTAGAAAAGGGATGAATAATTTCTTAGCAAATTTATTAAAACTTTAATTCGGTTCTCATTTTAACTAATATTGAATTGAAAATTAAAGGCACTTCGTTTGTTTCACTGATATTTTATTTACGAACTAGTTTCGACTTATCGTCGTTATTAAGGAATAATATACTGAAAATATTTTTACATAGTAATATATATAATCAAGTAGTAGTGGTGGTGAGGATGGGGAGTGCCAGATGTCTTCGAATTCATTAACCACGTTTTTTTCCCATTTTAAAAATAGCCTTATGAATCTCCAAGTTATGTATTATTGTCACAAATAGACTCCCAGATAACATGTCAGCAATCATCGCAAATCAACGCATCTTACTATATGTTTTACTTATTAATAAGCATTTATATTAAATTAGTCATGAATTATCAATATTATAAATAAATGTAAACGTAGTTCTGTTGCGATTGTATCTTGATAGTTATAATAATAAACCGTATTTAAAAAAGTTGTGCGTTTCCACAAAACCTTTAATTACCAGGCCTTTTCTAAAATGTACATCCAATCCTTTACCACCTGAATAAAAAACGTAAAAACAGCTTCATTAAAAAAGTGGTTGAATTCGATACAATGTTTGGCAAAACCTGTCGATTGTTTATTAAAATATATCATATACATTATTATAAACGACGTCGATCTAACAATATGATCGACGTCGTTTATAATAATTCTTCACTGGTAAAGAATTTCGTACGATCTGACACATGTTTAGATTTTTGTTTAAATATTTAAATGGAATAAAACGCTTGATGTTTTCGCTTCGACGCTTCGTTTACTACAGATTTCAAAAAATATATACAAAGTTTAGATATGTACAAGGGTAGGAGGAAACACATTTTTCAAAATACAATAATGAGAATTTCTGGAAATGACCGTTAAATCGCACGTGCTTATACATAAATTTAGGGTAAATTAGTTTGTTCTCAATTGGCGCATTTACAAAAACTAATCCCCCGCGGCTAAGAGCATCTTCCCGCATTCCCAGAAAATTATGGTCACCACCCGGTTTCGGATTACAAGTCCCTAACATATATAGTCTTGCATTCTAAACTGTCCTTTTCATTTTTTTTTTGTTATTTCAAGATTTTCCCGAAGTGATTAAAAGCATTATCGTTGTAAATACCCCAGCTCTACTGATATCAGCTTGATTTGTGTGCTATTCTAAGACCAATGCTCTGACATCCTTCTATTTTATCAAAAGATCTTTAATGGCGGATGTCGGCATTGGTTCAGAAGGAAACACATTTCGCTGTGATGATTTGTGTTCTTCATTCAAGATTTCTTGGATTTCTTCAGTCGTCAGTTGATCTCCATGTTCCATTATGAGCTCTTCCATGCCATCCTCGTTCACCTCTATTTATAGATCTCCAGCAGTTATCAAAATTTCATTAATTATTTTAGGGATGTCTCCATGAGCACCTCTGTTTCCTTGTACGATGAATAGACACAGCTTTTGCGAAGCAGAAATCAACTGTCGCTGTGTGATTTCTAATAACGCTTTCTGAATTATACGAATAGCTTCAAGAATATCATTTTTTACCAAAACGTTTTAAAGTCATTTTTGAGGAGAATTCGCATGCTTAAAAACACGAAAAACGCGTTATTATACAATTTCCCGAAACCCGAAACCTCATGATTCATCAGCTGTATCAGGACCCGACTTTGCTGATTCAGCCGATGAAATAGAAGGTTATTGCGGATTTCAAGACACTCGCACTTCGGAGATAAAAGCCAGGGAAAGTCAGAAAATTATCCCTTGGGTGTATTGGTGCTTTGTTAAATAACAGCGTTTTTAGTGTCCCGTGATGCTCAGGGCACAAACTTCAAACTGCCATTCTTTGAAAAAACCATTGCGCTCTGATTCGATCTTCACATTGTTGTGAGTCTTCTCTTGATTATGGGTTATTATAGGATTCTCAGAGTGGTAAACGAGAAATGGTTTACGTTTCATATCACCACTAGCATTAACTCCAAAAAGTAACGTCAATCGGTCTTTCATGGATTTATGCTCAGGAACATTTCTGATCTTTCGCGATCTAGGTACGGTTCGGCATGCCCTTCCAAAACAAACCAGTATCTTTATAATTAAATATTTGCTGTGGATGATACCCTTCTGTTTCAATGAATTGAACTTGAAATTTGAAACAGTATTTCTCAGCTTCTTCTTAATCTGCACTAGCAGACCCACTATGAATTAATACATGTTAAATCCTGACCTCTTTTTAAACTTTGCAAACCTGCCAGTGGATTAGAAAAGTTTTTTTGGAATTAGCTTTAGTTTGTATTCCGAATATGTGATCGTTTTCCCAACTCAAAAATATTTTGTGAAAGTATTGGTTGTCCGATTCCGAACTGTTCGTGAACCGATCACCCACTGTACATCGACTTGCCGGACCTTGTTAAACTACAGAGCCATCCTTTTCTCTTAAATCATTCCATCCTCTATTTACCACCAATTAAAAAAAAACAAGTGTTTATTTTAGCTATTAAAATGGTTGTGAAATGGTTGCCCAAGAAAACAAAACAAATCAAATATAATTAAAACATGTACAATTGTTTCTGATGAACCGTACCTTCATTAGGCAGAGATTTTTCTTAGAAATAATAGAAATATAGAAAAAGCAATGAATATCTCTGAGATCTGTTTCACTCAAAGTTCTTTTAATTTAAATTAATATAAACGTATAAATCCAGAAAATCCAATGAAACTGGAAGAAAGAAGAAAAAAAACTAATTAAGAAGCAGTGAACAGGAAAGTCAACAAAGACCTGAAGAAAAAGGATTGTTTTTACCTAAAGGCAGATAAAGGCAACATCGTTGTGATTGTGAAAGAAGAACTATTACAAAAGTGTCAACGATTTATTAAATTCCGGACCGTACATTTCAATAACAAAAAATCCTCTTAACATATACATCTGTATTAATCTTCCTCTTAACATATACATCCGTATGTTAAGAGGATGTTTTGCCGCCCTAAAGGAGTCAACAGGTTTAATTGATAAAAAACAACTATATACATTAAAAATGGGTAACCCCAATTTATCACGTCTTTACTGCCTACCAAAAATACATAATCCGGGGAATAAATTTAGACCAATCGTATCAAATATTGATACAGCGACTTATAAGCTGGCAAAATGGCTTGTTAAAAAAATTTGAAACCTTGCAAACAGACAACAATTTTTCCATTAAAAATTCAATTGATTTAACTAGTCGATTGAGACAGGTAAATATACATCCAAATCACAAATTAGTATCGTTTGATGTAGAGTCCCTTATTCCAAGTATTCCCATAATAGATACAATCCACATCCTTGAAGAAATATTAATAAAAAATAACATTCCAACTGAACATATTAAACAATACCCACACTAACAAAACTCGTAATGGAGTACAACACATTCGAGTTTAATAACAAATATTACAAACAAACCTTTGGCACCGCCATGGGCAATCCCTTACCTTTTTTTCTTGCTAACATTTTCCTCAATCACTTTGAAAATCATGCTAAGAGAAATCAGACAAAAAAGAGATCAAATTTTTTCAGATCTATTTACCTACCAAATTCAGAATATCATTTAGAAAAAGTTTACAAAAAATCAATTTAACACGAGCGTACTACGTAAATAAAAAATTTCTATCAGGTACTACATTTGATGCAGTAGACGAACTTCAAAAGTCGGGCGTGTATTGCATCAAATGTAGTAATATCACAAAAACTTATATCGGATAAACTAGAAGGAATGTTTTAACAAGGTTCAAAGAACCCATATCTCACATTAGATACAACAACCCAGACAAGTCAGCAATAGCACACCACTCCATCGAAACAGGACATAAATGAAGATTTATTAAATAACATAAGAGTTTCAACCATATAATATTTATTTCCACTCGAGTCAATTAAATAGACTAATCAACTGATTATTAATCTGAACAAAATTAAAGCCGTAACAATATCAACTCAATAAATTTTGTAGCTGGTAATCCCATCTGTTAATAATTAAATCCATAAACTCGCTTTTCAAAAAAAGTGGTTTCTATTTATTTAATATTTTTATAGCAAATCCGATTTATTTCATAGTTTCACACACATGGACACACACAATGTTGGCGTCCATTGTATTTAACGCACACAAACTGAGTTATATATTTATGTCACGTAATAACACGTTTAATCAACTCGCATTATCGAATTATCGGAGGGTGGCCGGAATAAATGGTGGATGCGCCGGGAGTTGCGAGTACGCGGCGGCCATAATGGATTTTATATCGTCCAGAGTATAATTCCTGGGGCTTACCGGGGTGGTGGACGGCGGTGTGAGGTGGCGGGAACTGGACGGAGGGCGATTTTAATTTCTATTAGTGGATTATTACCGGTTTATTGTAATCCCCTTTCGCTTAAATTCTTATTGAATAGTCGTACGGAAATAATCTATATAGATTTAACCGGACGGTGCGGTAACAATGAGATTAATGAAAGTCAATATTATATAAATATTTTAATAAAATACGACAGTTGTAATTGAATGATTCTGTGCTAAAACTTGTTTTTTACTTCCTCCAGAACTCTGTCCTAGGGAAAGTATTGTGATTGTAAAAATGTTTGAATCGCCAATTTCTACGAATATGCTCGTTTTGAGGTTCTCTGAGTATGGAAGAGTTTCGAAAAATGTCTGTTTCTTCAATAGCGCATAAACGGCTAAATAGATTAAACCACAGCTTTATATCTAAGCTTTTTATTAGAATGGAATGATCTGAAAGGCCTTTTCTAAGAATCAAAACTTATTAAATGCAACTCTTACTCTTGTTAATTTTTCATTTTTAATTCGGATAGAAAAATGTTTCAAATAAAAGTTGTAGATCTTAAAAAAATAATTAATTTTTGTTATAAAAATATTATTGTATGACCTTCAGATTTCATTTTATAAGCGGAAAAATTTCATTTATCTGAAAATTCTCTTAGATATAAACAATTATTTTTATAATCTTCTTTATGTTGGATCTGGAGACTATTGAAATCATTATTTTTAAGTCAAATAAAACGTCAAAATGCCGTCATATTTCAGTAAGTGAATAAATCTTTTGTGAACGACTACAAAAATGTTGTAAACAATTTATATACTGTAGGGAAAATTTGTAAAGTCGTTGTAAGGTAAAAAAATAATAGAATAATTTCTAAATATTTGGCTTTAACTTGAAAAAAAGAATAATTCAATTTTTCTTTTAATAACTTTTCATTTACTATTAAATGTTTATTTAAATTTCATTTGACCAAATTCACCGGGGAAACTACCACGATGGACCACCACCATTTTTTAGTTTAGTAAGATGAGTGATTATTAATAATGACTTTGTTTTTTCAACAAAATTGTATCAGTTTTTGTATCATGAATTGTATCAGACTGTTTATTGATATATTTAACATTGTATATTATATTTTGTAAAAGGTGTAATGTCGTATATATACGAATAAATAAATTATGATATAATATTTCTCTTTCAATCTTTGACGTGCGTTTAAACAATACTGAGTAAATTAATCATAATTCTTTTTTCCACGTATAATTAGCTATTTCTGTAATGAATTATTATCTTTTGGTGGTGGATCCGGAAAATATTGGAATTTGGCGCATTTTCGTCCTATCGTTGGGTCATAAAACTGTCCACAAAGTTTTTGTAGTGTAATATCTCTTCTTTCTAGCATCATCTAGTAGAAACCGATCGGATTTATTCAACATGAGATATAGATAACTAAAACTATCTATTGGAAAAATTACGTATTTTCTTTTACGCTACCTAATATTATATTCGTTTAGAAATAAATTGACTTGAATTAAATTAATAAATTTGTAAAATACGCGTCCATAAAGCGGTTCGGTTTTGGCATTCGATTCTACACACAAATTACAGCTTACGATTTTTCCTGTTTGCCATTTTTTGAAACGCGTACCGCAATAAAGAACCCTCAAACGCTTTACAAGCCGAGACAGATGTTCAATTCAATTAAAAAACTGGCCACACCATTTCGCATCCACTTGTGACCTTTTGGATAATATTGCCGGACGACCGAAAGAAATGTTGGATACCAAAGGAGGAAAAGAGAAACCCATAGGAATAAAAGAATACAAAGCCGCCGACAAACACGCGTCAGTGTTGCACAGCCTAACCTTGATAAATGAAGCTTTGAAAAAAAAAAATCCTGAAATTTAAACTGGTTTCCACGCTATATTTTCTTTCTTCTATAATTGTCTTCAATGCTCCAATTTCTATATCCAATCAAATGATTCATAAAATATACCCGAAAGCTCAAATTTTCAACTGTTTTAACAACCAAAGTATGAATACGTTGTATCTTCTTTCATATCCAACATGAAGTTTGCAATGGTTGTATTTTCTAAATTTATTGAATAATATTTATTACAGTATCGTTAAGAAAATAAATGGTACGTCATTTTCTTAAATATTTAGATTTATTTTTATCTGACTTAGGTTAGGTTAGGTTAGGTTCGAGTGGCAGCAGCCTCAGGACTGCTCACTTAGGCCCACTTAGGCCCATTGTTTTACCACAAGTAGAAGGTTTTTCCTCCTAAACAACCCAATTTGAGCACCTAATGAACCTGTTCAGATCGTTCACCCTTATAGGTGAAAGATCCGCCAGTTCATTTGCGTAGTGCAGACCGAGGTACTTGAGTCTTTTCCCCTCGAGGGCAGGACATTGTCCTAGATAGTGGAGTACTGTTTCTTCCTCCTCCTCATCTAGGCATTCTCTGCAAAAATCATTATGGTTGAGACTCATCTTTTGTGCATGTCTACCTAGAAGACAGTGGCCTGTGATTATGCCCACCGTCTTCCTTATATCGATTCTGCTGAGTGCAGTTAATCTTTTGCTGTTTTCCGTATCACACATACGCCATAACTGCCTTGTTGTGTGACACGTGTCCTCATCTCTCCACCTTCGGTTAACCAATGACATCATTTGGTCCCTTAATAATTTCTTGCATTCCGCAAGGGGGATGTCGGCGGAGGGCTCGGTAGATGGGTTACTCATTATAGCTCCCTTCTTTACGAGGTCGTCAGCGATTCAGTTACCTTTAATATCACTGTGACTCGGTACCCAAATGAGCCCAACGTCATAGCTGTTCGCTAAATTATTTAGCATAATTTTACAGTCTCTGACCACCTTGGAGGTGCAGTAGGGACCGCTTAAAGCCCCAATGGCGGCCTGGCTGTCCGTGATGAACCTGATATGGTTAACCTGAATATCGGTTTTACCTATCCAGTCCGCTGCCATTCGAATAGCCATGATTTCCGCCTGTAGGACGCTGCAATGGTTCGGGAGCCGAAAGGATTTTCTTAGGTTGCTTTTGGAACCATCTGTAAAGAGCCAGACGTCCTTTCCTTGGACAATCCTGCCCTCTGCCCACTCCTTCCTGTCGGGGATAGAGGTGGAGAATTTGTTACCAAAAACTAGTTCTGGAATACAGCTATCCGTCTTCGGAGGGATATCGACAAGCTCGTTCAGGATTCTACCGTGACCCTGTTTGCTATTATTCCATTTCCCAACCGAGTTTATTCTGATAGCTGTAGTAGCTGCTACATGTCTACAGAAGAGGTCAACAGGAGCTAGATTTAAGATGATATCTAGCGCTTTTGAGGGAGTAGATCTGACTTACATGCCTCTGAATTCACAGCTAATAATGGTGATCGCTAAATTGATTGTTGAAAGGCTGGAGGTAACTAAATCAGGACAAAGTGGCGAAACAAAGCGCTGTTTTTTGAAGTACCCAATGTTAACCATTTTTTTTAAGTTCGCACGCTCATTCAATTGAGATAAGGTAAAAATATATTATTGCAAAATATACGATATGTAGGTGTAATTTTGATTTAGCGTTTTTATGTTCTATTTGAAATAATTAAAAAATACCCATTTTAATCGGTTAATTGCGACAAGCCGAATCTAATAAACAGATGTAATAAGTCGTCAATGCAGCAATCAATTAACCTGGTAAAATTATCAGTGAATTTTATTAAATCATTCAAAATATAAAAAAAAGATAATTAGCAAGTAAAATTAGTTACGTAAAGTGACTTTAAAGTCATAATTATAAAATATTGTAAAAATGTAAATGATGACGTAAAGTTATTTTAAGGTCATAATTAAGCAAAAATAGTGACAAACTGTTTCTATAGAGGCAATTTATGAAAAATAATGTCTTGTGACTTTAAAATTACAAAATATTATTCCTTCTCCCTTAAAATGTTATTGTTGTGAACGGCGATTAAATGTTTGCCGGTAACAGTCTTATGCAATTCCTTTCTCAAGTATTTACTTTAAGAGGTCCACCAATGTGATTTTTGATTTTGTTTGCTTGCGAACACGCCGGTCCAACGCTGTATTGTAGAGTTGAGAGAAAGATAACAAAATCTGATCCGCCTATTTTAGGGAGTAAATAGATGTTCAATTGAGAGTGCTTTTGACACAATAGTTTGATATATCTCCTAACGTGTCAATGAACGTGCGCTTTATATTAATGTATATATCAGACTGAACTCGGTCAGTATAGTTCCTTCAAAACTTTCAGGTTTATAACTATATGTAATGATTGTTCAATTAGAATGAAATCTAGTAGTACTTGTCTGTTGGCTGTAATAATGATGAGTTCACTACCTGTAACGAGTGATGGGTAAAATCGATCGAAAAAGAATCAATAGCCGGACGTCGAACGATAGATACCGCTTGCGAATTCAGCACAGGTGCAGACCTGGGGGTTGTCTATCGGGGGGACGACGGAGGGCTGCCGTGGTTCTGATAATATTCGACAGGAGAAGTCACCAACATCATGGAGTTCTTCAACCAGTTTGTGAATGATGATAAAATCACATTTCAGTGAAGAAAAATTACCATTAACAACTGTACCTTGTGGATGAAAAACATTTCTATGTAGGGGAACCTCCCTGAAGAAAAATCTTGCATTCACCAATAAAATAGAATCATCCACCTGAGGTGATATCATCAACCTACGTACCTTCGGTGGTTGCCAGGAAGTTAACTAGCCATGCCAAGATTGGGTAAAACTTTTTAACCAGAAAGAAAACAAAAAATTTAAAGTAATAATTGAGCAATAATAGTAGCACACAATGACTTTCAATAGCATTAGTAGTAAAAATAAAAGTATAATGTTATAATTAAGTAAAAATAGTGACTGGTGATTTCAAAGTCCTAATTAGACATTAATAGTGACATACAGTTACTTGAAAAAATCTGGCGAACTTAGTGATGTATTCATTATACTCTAAAGTTAATTTATGGTAAAAATAGTGGCGCAGGGTGTCTTTAAAATCATAATTACAAAATAACAGTGACGTACAATATCTCTAAAGTAAATTTTTGGAAAAAATTGTGACCCGTAATGACTACAAATTAAGTATTTAGTAAAAATTATGACGTAATATGGTAACATACAATTACATCAAAGTCAATTAGTGCCGAAAATATTAAGGAATAATCAGCGAAAAATATTAACATACTATAACTTCTCAGTCAATTTCGGGATAAATTAGTGATACACTGTAACTCTAAATGCTATTTTTTATAAAAATATAGCAACATAAATGATGTTCAAGTCATAATTATTAATAAGAGTGACTTACCGTTTCTCAGATGTATATTTCTGAAAAAGAAAGAAATACATTAATATAAAATTATAGTAAACATAGTGACGTTAAGTTTATATCAAATAATTGCAAGCTTATCTAGCACCTAGCGAAACATTTTTTAAAAGAGTTGGCTAATGTTTCACAGTTTGTTTTTATTTTTAAGAACAGACTTGCTTCGGTCCGACTACAATTTTCAAATTTGTTACAAGAATAATGTTATAGGAGAAGCGGTATGCGTTTTATGGCTAAAGTGGATTAAATCGTTACCTAATTCTTGTGCCGCAAAGGGGCAAACTTATCGGACAGCGGGGTATTAATCGTTTTTAAGTTGGCATTAGTAACGATAAAACCTATTTCTATTCAATTATT
This sequence comes from Philonthus spinipes, assembly GCA_963082785.1. Taxonomy (NCBI): domain Eukaryota; kingdom Metazoa; phylum Arthropoda; class Insecta; order Coleoptera; family Staphylinidae; genus Philonthus; species Philonthus spinipes. The sequence goes on along the minus strand of OY720309.1, from coordinate 14,001,157 downwards.
TTTTGCTTTTTATATTTGTTGATAATTTTTATGTTTTGCTAACCTTGTCTTTTTATGATTATACTTATAATAACATAAGTTTTATTAAACTCAAACCTAGTTTAAATTCATTATTTTATATCTGTTTGTATCAACTCTTCATCCTGTCCAACTTCATTGTGATAATCGATTTCTTATTTTGATGAGATATAGCTAGAACCAGTCCCAACATGAAATATTACATAAAAAGAATTTGAAAATAATTAATAAATTATTTCCTCTTCAGCTGCTGTGACATTTTGACTTACGTTACATGAGTATTTTAAAAAATCTCCAATAATGGACATTTGCTGTTGCATAACAATAACATAATCTTCTTTATGTTGGTTGTTGGTTGTGGAGACTTTAATTATTTAAATAAAAATACTTGTCCTTTCTCCTACTTATTTTTTATATTACTAGATATATTTCGGAAACTATGTTTCCATCTTCAGTAGTTGACGTTTTTATAAATATAAATATATCATATTAATTCATGAATTTTAGCACATTGTATAATTATATTTAGATTAGTTTATAGTTAATATGATTTTTTAAATATTTTAATTTTATCAATATTGCGTTGCATACCATAAAAACATATTTTTATTTATGAAAACTTCAACTACTGAAGATGGAAATATAGTTTCCGAAATATATCTAATGAAATAAAAAATAAGTAGGAGAAAGGACAAGTATTTTTATTTAAATAACAATAACATATTGTATAATACAATTTTTGAATCAAAAATATTTAACGCAAAAAATACATAATATAAGGCTATCAGTACACCTTTTCCTTTTATAATTGCAAAGTTTTTAAATTAAATCAATCAAACGTACCATCACACGTGCGATTTCCGGTAGAAATGATGTTCATTATTCTACATTTACTTATGTAACATAAGTCAAAACTTCACAATAGCTAAAGAGGAAATAATTTATTAATTATTTTCAAATTATTTTTATTTAATTTATTTAAATAACTGTGACCAAGTGAGTAAATCGTTTTTTATTACTGTGAAATAATACTCTGATTCGTTTATAATTTTAACATTCTCGGTTTTCGCTTAATAGGTGTTATATGGTAATGATATTCGATTATTATTTCCTTGAATTTCGAAACACAGTCCTGATTGATTTAGGAAGTGATGTGAAACGCCAAAAAAATCAACAGATTTTTACTGGATGTTATATACTGTGTACCAGTTCAAATGTTAAGCAGTGTATATTTAACATTTTAATTTCTGCAGAGGACATTATATTACTTTGTATAAAATGGTTAACTCTAATATTCTCATATATATATATAACATCTTTATTTCTGCAGAAAATTTTATATACAATAAATTAACAATATGATTCTTATAATATGTTATACGTTGTCCATAGAAAACGGCTATCGACCATCGGTCTTTCTGCCTGTCCTTGTCCAGTTCTTGTATTGTTATCTAAAGGTCATGATTGTTAACGTCTTTGTCTATGTCTGCAAATTTAATGATATGAATTGATGAATGGTTAATGCAGGTTGGGAGAATTTAGGAGTAATGTTAAGGTTGCGAGGGATACAAAGGTGTTGTATGATAGGAGTAATGTGGGGATTAGTGGCGAATTTTAAAGATAAGGATTCCAGTCTGTGTTTTATTGGGGGAATTTTGCATGTATCGTAGAGCAGTTCATTGGAATAATATTCTTATAATACCTCACATGTTGTCTTTAGAGAGCGGCTATCGACCATCGGTCGTTATGCCTGTCTATGTTTCGTTTCATAAAAAATGATTGCTATTTATTATAATTTCTATTTAATATTCCTAATATTGACACATCTACCACTTCTAATATTTACACAGAATAAGAAAATAATACGTGTATCTCGGCGAAACATGCGATTCGTGCTATTATTTATCCTTGTCCAATTTTCGATAATTTATTATGTATGGGACATAAAGATGGACGCAATTTACGGATATGAAAGCCGTAACGTTAAACACAATAAAGTATAAATATGGACGTCCGTTTATCCGATGATAGGTCGTATTTATGGCGGCTATTCGTGGCCAAAGTGGTGATTTCGATCTTTGAATATTGGACTGCGGTCCGTCCAAAGCGTAAACGCACCGACGAATTACCCTTAAAATTGGACATCGTGTGTTTTTATATGGAATGAAAACTATATCTATGTGGGCAGTTTTTTATAAAAAAAATTCCATTTTAAAACTTCGTAAAATACATTTTCCGAAAATGGAAATCAATATATTCTTATAAAAAAAGGTTTGTATTAACTAGAACTTATTGTATCTCAAATGAGAAAGACTTATGATCCGTAGCTATTTAACAATTATTTAATTTGTATATGTTATATCATTGTTTGTTAACTTATCATAAATTTAATTGTTTATAAAAATATTTTTCTAAGCATATTCTTAATAATTCTTGCATAATCTAATATCTCTTCCATAACTTTGGTTAATTTTAAAATGGAGAACAAAGACTGCTTTAATTATAATCACGAGACGTGTCGTCAGTTCGCGTGGATGTCCAGTGGGGTTATTACAAAAAATCGCACAATGGAATATCCGAAGATTTAATAAAAGCAGGGGGCGGCCATCGGGGCGGGCGAAATAATTTAAAAACTTGTTACTTTATTAAAAACTATACCCCGCTCGCTCGTATTCAACGTACGTGATCCGCACTTATTATCATCCCCCTTTGGACGTTCAGTTTCTCTGGACATTTTCTGCTTAATTTAATTTATATATTACTTTTTTTGTCGGCACTGATTAATTTAATATTCTACTACACGCTTTATGCAGACATATTCGGATAGAATAAAATATATGGATTTTGTATTTTTCTATTAACTATGGAGATTTTTATACATTGTTATTTAGAAACATTAGAAATAAATTTGTAGTTCCTGCTACTTTTACAAATAAAATATAATGGCATTTAAATTTTATAAATCACATATATTTCATTAAAATAATGATTTATTTTTAAATCGAGAAATGTTTTTTTTATAATTATATTATTTATTATAAATTTAATATATATATATAATATATTTTACAAAATAAATATGGATATTCGATAGAAAAACCTCTCGTCAGTGGTCAATTCCAGAAGAAGATAATGATGTTTTACGTATAATAACAAATTCTATATACTTAAATACCTTTATGTACCCAAACTTTCTTCCAAAATACAAATTTCCAACTTCTACTACTTTTAATTTAATTTAATCAAATACGAACTTTGATAATAACGTTAGCGATTATGACGAGTAATAGATAATTAACAAGACAAAGAGATACAGAAAGTCGTAATATTGTTAGATATATGTTTTACAAATAATAATTAATTGTGAAAAATTACACGAATAAAGATGTATGTATATAAAAAAATCATTTATTGCAAATACATCTGTTACTTTTATGGAATACACATCTATTTTATTCTTCGTTTCTACATTTAAATGATTTTAAATTAATTAGCTATTTTTTTAGATCGTATAATTTTTTTTAGCATGAAATAGTGAATTGGAGTAGTATATAATAATTTAAGATTTTAAAAAAATATAAAATAACATATTTTGACTTAGCGGATAAAAATCAAATCAATAAAAATCATATCAATATGAATATGTACTTATTCATATTGATAAATCGTAGGAGCTGACTCTTTTAAAACATTTTTTTTTTTTCATTTTACCATCTCTTTCTAGTAAACCGTAATCTTAAATATTTGTTAATATTATGAATGAAAAAAAAAATTAGATTTACATAATGCTTTTTTATTTCATGATTATATTAAATTCATTGTAATTCGTTATTTGTGTTTTTTTTTTATATTTGAAACACTTAAGAATACTCGGAATATTTTGAAAGTTCTTTACCATAATGTAATAATTTTGTAAATAATTCTTGACTTTATGTTCGCGATAAAAATTTCATGTTAGACTTTAATATCTAAGTACAAATATTTTATTTTAATATTTTAAAATGAATAATATTTTCTAGCGTGATTCATCCAACTCGAAATGCGAGATTACATTTGTAAATCGCCCGCCGACGCATTAACTTTTTGTCGGCGAAATCCGCAGATTAAGATAAATTCAAAGGAATTATGTAACAACCCTTATACCCGAAGAATTGAGATTGATGGTTTACTCGGCGAATAATTTTTGTTCAAAACTTAAATTGCTTACTCGGCTCGCGCCCCTCCGCAGCCCGCGCCACGTCCCGGCCTGGAAATTGATTATGTTGCGTTGCGTGTGTTCTTGTATCGATTCCACCCTGTATAAGGGCGTGCAAGGGCTCCAATTACGGTTCAACGGCCAAAATTTCGGAGGACGCATTAGAAATATGCGAATATTAAAAACAGATTGATTTCTGATTTTTTTATTATTATTGTAAGAAAATAAAATAAATTGGCAGAAATGCCGACGGTCGATAGACATTTTCTGAGGTCTAACAATTTGTAGATTATTGTATTTATATGTATTATAAAATTATATAATGTAATACACAGAAATAAAAATTTTCAATATATTAAATACAAAATATTAATCATTAATGAATTCATTAAATGTTTAGTTTAAATTAAATAAAAAATCATTTCAAAATAATTAACAAATTATTTCCACATTAAACTCTGAGACTTTTGACTTACGTTAACAAATGCACAATAAATTAACCATTTCCCAGGCAAATACCCCTTCGGACATTGAATCACATAATGTACAACTACTGTTGCACATCAATAAAATTGATTTGATTGAATATAATTGATTTAATTTGAATAATTAACACTGTTGTATCCTTACAAGAGTGTTGATTATTTTGATTATACTCTTCACGTAACTCAAAAACAATCATCGATGATTAAATTTAGCTGAATATTATTGATTTAATTAAATTAATTTAATTTAACATCTTTAAATTATGTAAGGCAGAGCTGTGCTGACGAGAAATATATCCCGAAACACGTGTCTGCAGATGGACTTGTTGCATGCTGCAAAATTTTATTGGTGCGCAACAGCAGGTGTACACTATGTAATTCAATGTCTGGCGGGGTATTTGCTCGGAAAGTAGTTGTTTTAATGTGCATTTGTTTAAAATGTCACAGAGCTAAATTTAAAAATAATTTATTAATTATTTTCAAATTATTTTTATGTAATTTATTTAAACAACTGTGACCAAGTGAATAAATCCTTTTTTTTATTAACGTGTGCGAATAAAGATATATGTATATATGTACTTAATTGTATTTGCACAATAATGATGTATTTAAAATACTTATTGATGACAATTTTTAATTATGATAAACGAACAAAAAAATCCAATGGCGGAAATTAATTAATTAAACCCTAAATATTCATAATCAAATCCACGTGCGTGTTTCGTGTTTCCGTAAATTGAATTACGGGTCACTTAAATCATCCCTTGCTTAATTCGGAATCTCGGCTAATCGTAAAAATAACTCCCCTCATTGGGGAGACGCGCGTGTCCCCCGTACGGAATGCCCTTTTCGCGAATCGACGTCGCCACTAGGGGGCTCGTAAAACAACCCTCGAACATGTCATCCGCATCGGAAAAACACAGGCCTCACGGAGAGCGAAATGGGGGCTCTGAACATTAGCCTCCTCGTATTCTTCGCACCTTATTTTTTACACTTCCTTCTTTTTTTTGCTCTCGCGTGGTAGGGAAACGTGAGGGGATTTTGTGTATTAAAAAAATAAACGGGAGCTGTTGTGGAATTTTAATAAAGTGTGTGCATATGTGGATGTAATAAGAACTGGAAATACAAAAATTAAACAAAGGACATATAACGAATTCCTTGTTTTACTCTCATTAATCACTTAATTTAATTTATGTCTATAAATGTTCAAGAATTTAGATGAAGATGGAATGCATATCTTGCATATAATAATGGGGCATGGAGTGAAGAATACATACAAAAAAAATGGTGCAAAACGAAACTACAAAAATGGAATGTACAAACAATCGGGAAATTCACCTACTTAACACAACAATGAAAATCCTAAAACAAATAAGAGAAAGTAGAACCCGAAACAAAATAGAAGGCCAATTAGACGAATAACAGTGTGCATTCCGACAAGAAAGAAGCATTCAAGATCATCTGTTTACCATAAAACAATTAATAGAAAAAATGCACTACCAACAAAAAAAAAAAAACTGTTTTGGGCGTTTATCGATCTAGAGAAAGCTTTCGAAAGTGTAAAAAGAAATGAAATCTGGAGAATACTAGACAAACACAAAATTGACCACAAGATAATTAGAACAACAATGAAGATATATAAGAATACATATAACTTTGCCATAAGTAATGGTATAATATCAGATCTTTTCGAAACAATAGACGGACTGCGACAAGGAGGTGGATTGAGTACGTTATTGTTCATCATTTTCATGAAGGAAATATTAAAGGAATGCAACAGAGAAACTAAAAAACTAAAAAACAAAATTAAGATGACATCAATAGCGGTAGAACTATTTGCTGACAGCATTATGTTATTTGCTGATTAGGAAAATGACCGAGAACACAACATACTAATATAGAAAAATAAATTAGAACGAGCTGGCATTGAAATTAATAAAAAAACTAAGAACATGGTTGTTCGAGAGCACAATACAAATATCATAATTAACGAAGAGAAATTGGAACAAGTATACAAATACCTAGGAGTAAAAATTGAAGAAAATGGTATATCACATACAAAGATAATTATCAGAAAACATAAGACATTAAAATTCCATTCAATGCGCTTAAACTTGGTAAATAATAAGAAGATATCGACACAAACGAAGATAAATATATAGACCTGTGTTAACCTTCGCATGCGAGTCGTGGACATTAAACCCAAACAAAAAGAGCCGGACTTAAGCAATGGAAATGAAATGAGCCGTTAAAAAAGTAATGAGGATGAGCAGATCACGCAATTAAAAAGTAAGAGAGGATGGTGCAGTGGAAACAGTACTGGAATTTACAGAAAAAATACAACTAAGCTGGTGGGGCCATCTACAGAGGATGTTAGATGAAAAACAAACTAAAATGATATGAGAGGCAAAGAATCTACGAAAAACAAGACCTGTCAGACCAAGACAAACGTGGAATAACATCATAACAAAAGTACTGGATGAGAAGGGGATATTATTCAAAGAAGCAAAGGAAAGGACAAGAAACAAAAAATAATGGAACATTTTAGTGCACAGAAATGCATAAATTGAGTAAACTTCATATAGAAAAAGAATTTTTTTATTATTTTTTTAATAGTTGTATTTAGTTCCTATTTATGATTATTACCACTTACCGTTATACCTATAAGAGTAGGTATAACGGTTTTTTTGATAAAGTATGGTGAGTCGTTAATGTTGAGACACTTAAAAATCTGAACAATTAATAATTTAACGAGAAAACGTTTCAAATAAACCCCGAATATTTTAGAGGGGGAAATTGATCTGTAGTGGAACGAAGCCAACTTCATTATTTTATATGGAACCCCCATTGTTTTATTGTTGATTCGAGTGGTTAGTTTAAAAAAAAAGTAACTTTTAATTTAACCCTGTTTTATAATCTCCATAGATGGCGCTATTATGAAGAAAATTATTGTACTATTTTTTTTTTTCATCGATCTAGATATTTTCGAGATAAATAAATAAAATATTTGTTAAAATTTATAAACTGAATATTCCTATAAAAAAGTCCAGTGAGGTACGTTCTGGCGATCTGGCAGACCAATAAACAAGACCAACTTTATCTATCCAGCGGCGAATGTTGAGAAATGAGATGGACATCCATCATTTTGGAACCGTACATTCTTTTGTCTCTCCAATGATGTCCTCAAGCAAAATAGGCAGTTCCTTTATCCAAAAAATCTCAGAATGTGTGCTCAGTTAAATAGAATAGACACATTTATTTTTCTTACTACAGCGCTTTCTATAAATAAGAGAAAAGAATATTGAAATAAAAGTTAGCTCTTTTTGAGCTAACTACTCGAATTAAAAATGGGAGTTCACATTTAAAATTGCGAAGTAGATCCCCGTGGATTCCCATTAGAACTTGTAAAAGCGTTCCACTACAGACCAATTTTCCTCTCGAGCTTATTTGAAACGTTTTATCATAAAATCATTAATTATTTTTATATTTTAATAGTTTTGTTAAAATAATACTATAACACAAAAACAATGCTTCTACCAACATTCAGAGATTGATCCAGGATTGAGTATTGATCCTGAGATCAATTCAAAATATATAAAAGATTTGATATAATCCTGAACTATATTGTAAAGAATCGTTAAATCCAACAATTCATAAATCCTAGGTTAATGTATGTATGATGGGCAAATAATTATTGTTAGTGACTTAACGAAATTGATAAATGATAACAAATAGGATATGAAACCAAATATTAATTAATAAACGCTCTACATATACACATTTATTAAGTTTCATACAAATTTTTTATAAAGGACTGAATAATTAAAAGAAAATGGACGTAATATATACAGATTTTCAGAAAGATATCCACACTATTAGTCAAAATGTTCGCTGAGGAAAATGGATGGATTTGGAATAATTACAACTACTAAAAATATAATCAGGGCTTACTTGTACGAGCGAACTTGTCTTGCGGGTAAGGAGATCATAAATCTAAAGAATTTGAACCAAACAGCGGTGTGCCACAGGCCCACTGATTTTTATTATGTTCAAAAACGATATATTAAACATCATCAGTATGATATTAAATATATACAGGATTAGTAAAAATTAGCAGAACATATAATAATTCACAATTTAAAAAAAAATGAATTTGAATATACAGTGTGTTGAATTTAGTTAGATTATTAGGTAAATTAGGGTTTTTTTAAATAGAACGCCCTATATATATTTTTTTAATTTTTTAATTTTAATATTAATTTTAACACTTTAATGTAGCATTTTTTCTTTTTATAAAATGTATATTTTTGAGATATAAAACAAATAAATAAATAAATGATTTAATTAATTTTGATTTTTATAAGACTGGATTAATTTGTTATGAAATGCACTTCTCAGTCATAATTTTCAAAATTTGAGTTCGATATTTATTTCTTATATGGAACCCAAATTTTGCAGAAGTGCTTTTCGGAAAAAAATAATGAATTTTTCGAAAAATAAAAGCTTATCATCTGGAGATCTTTAATCTCCATTTAAAATGTAAATATACACGGTGTTCAATTTACAATGAAAAATTGCTAAACTTCCCTTTGGATCTAGAACAATTTGTGTATTATTACGCAAATGATGCATATATTCAGTCAAGTGATTCATGAGAACCAAAGAAGAAATATAATTTGTGTAGGACAAAATCGAATAAAATCAGTAATCGTGTATTTCTAAATGTTCAATAAATAAAATCAATAAGTAACAATAAATTAATATTTTTCAAAAAATATATAACAATTACGAGAGTAATAGAATATGTTGCATTAATAATTGAAAAGCAGGATTTATTCACTTTATCACAGTTATTTAAATAAATTGAATAAAAAGAATTTGAAAATAATTAATAAATTAATTTATTAATTATTTTTTCACTTTATCACAGTTATTTAACAGAATTTAAAAATAATTAATACATTAATTTATTAATTATTTTCAAATTCTTTTTATTTAATTTATTTAAATAACTGTGATAAAGTGAATAAATCCTGCTGTGAATAAATCCCCCTTTTCTACAATTATTAATAGCCAGCGAGGTTTGGTTAAAATCCAAGCCGAAAAGATTTTTTGCATAAAACAATTTATTGAAATCGCGCATAACATTCGCGCGACCGCCCGTCAAAAAGACGTCCTCTAACGATCACTTCCATCAGGCATCTCAGAAGATACGGTGCGTTTTAATTAATTTTAATCAATTTAATTAACAACTTTGCAATTACGAAAGGCACAGCTGTCCTGATGAGGTATGAAATCCAGAAACACGTGTCTGCAGATAGCCTTATATTACGTAACTTATATTTTAATTTTTTGTTTTGTTTTTTGCATTAATTTTTTTTGATTCAAAAATTGTTGCATTATATAATATGTTATTGTTATGCAACAGCAAATGTCTATTATTAGACATTTGTTATAGTACTTATGTAAAATAAGTCAAATTTTCACAGTAGATAAAGAGGAAATAATTTATTAATTATTTTCAAATTCTTTTTATATAATTTATGTTGCATTAATAAAATTGTCATATACTTAATTTTAAGTAATAAAACAGATCGAAAAGTCGACTTTGCCCATCTATAGTTAAAATTGTTTTTACCACTTCCACTAGTTATTTTGATTTCGGAGGACCAGAAGTATATTACTTCACATAGCGTTAGCGTTCAAAATATATTTAAATTAAAAAAAAACGTTGCAAGTTACAATTCGCTATTATTTTTTTTTTTTTTTTTTGGTTACATGACACTTTCCTCGGCAAATTGGGTTTTCGCACAAAAATATAGGTGAAAACTTGTAGATTCACTATACCGGAAACTTATCGTTCAATTCGGCGCATGGTTTGCGTGCTAATAGCTAGAATGATTGAAGAAGAAGAAAAATTGGTGCGAACTCCTTGTCCTACTCTTTACCACTATTTATAAATTTTTTAACCGAGGCCTGTCTTACGCTCGATTTGGGATTATGACTATGACAATTGTGTTATGCAAATAAGGTTAAAAAAAGTGTTAGCTTACACAATGTCTAACCAAGTTGAAGTCTCAATCATTAAGTTAATTAAACCCATTAATTACGTTGTCCTTTCAACAACAATGTTATTTACTTTAATATAATTTAATATTTAAACATTGGTAGTTCATACTATATAAAATAAATATGAATAAATTATTAAAAATCAACCAATAAAACACAGATTAGATTGAATAACTTTAAATTCTCAACTAGTTTCGGGTTATCAGCCCATTTTCAAGAGAAATTTAATAAAACAAATTTTAAATTCTCTTGAAAATGGGCTAAAATAAATATGATTATATTATTATAAACTAAATTTTAAATTCTCTTGAAAATGGGCTAACAACCCGAAACTAGGCGAGAATTTAAAGCTATTCAATCTAATCTGTGTTTTATGTGTTTTATCGGTTGATTTTTAATAATCTATTCATATTTATAATATACAATGTTATTTACAATAATATTTATTAATTGTTCAATATCATTATTAGATTTTAAACATAGCGATCCTTCGAATTTTATTCAATCACCGGGAATTGAAATAGTATAACTGTAGGATAGGTCGAGGTTGGGAAGGGGGAGTGAATTCATCCCAGCCCTTATAAGCTGATATTACAATATTTTAGTCAGATTCGTGCCGCGTAAATGGCATTGGATCGGTTCCAATATGTGAGGATAGACCGTACCTGGAAACGTGACTGCATAATGTAACTTATCGATATCGAAAATTGAACTCGACTTTTCCGTTTTTCATTCACGTTTTTTTTTTTCTTTGCTGTTGTCTGTTTCTTTTCATTCACGTAGATAATGTATTGCGCTGATTTAATCTTCTTGGTTTATTTATATAATTGGTTACTGATTCTTTATGAGCATATTATGCTATTTGTTTTAGATTTCGTAATGTAAAACAAATAATTAATTAAATTCATTTGTTAAATAAATATTGAAATAATCAAAAATTATCGACAAAGAACTTTTAATTTTAAATATAATAAAGTATTAATATTTTTTGAAGAATACAAAAATTAACAAATATAATTATGACGAAGAAAACATTTTATATTTTTTTAATAATTCTAATTATTCGAGGCTATTCCGTATTGAAAATATTAATGATGTTAATTATATTCATATTCTATAAACATATATCTATTATAAAGCTGTATAGACTATGACGATGAAAAATAACGTACACTTAACATTTGACAAATGGAATAACCCCGATTGTTTGGATATAGCACATACTGTATCCAAACAATTAAATGGAGCTGTTATTGTTTGGAGATATTTTCACATCGAAGTAAATTTATTTTCTTGGTTTTTAAATTTTAAAATTATACTTTATACAACCGATATTTGAAATAAAAAAAATTTGGCTTCGACAACATTTTTACCAGACGGTACTTAAAAATTTATCAGACGACTCAAGATCAAGTTTTAACATTAATGTGAATGATAAAGCTCTCCATTGTTTATGGAATAAGAGATGTCGTCGAGTCTAAAGCATTTTCTTTAAATTTTAGAAACAAAATAAAAATAAGAAACCCAAATAAATTAATTCAAGCGGATTTGGAGGAGTTGGTCCAAGTGAGTCGTGACTCCAATTCAGAAGACCGGACGATGATGCTAACACATCCACTGATGACCGTATAGAGGAAAAAGAACATGATTCTGAATTAGAGATTGAACGTAACTACTCCAATGATTTAAAGAAGAGAATGAAAATAACAATCACTTTATTACTAAAGATGGATTGAGTAGTTGCCACAAAACATCGCTCAAATGTAATTTCAGTAAACCTCGTGAAAATGTTCCCCGCTGTTGGACAACAAACAAAAGATATACAAAATTTCATGAGAATATTTCAGATGAAATCACGGAACATATAATTGAGTGCACAGTTATACAAATTTTGAAACTTCGATCTAAATTTAAGAGATAACACGACTCTAAAGGTATAACAAAAATAGAAATGCGAACATTTATTTCGATGTAATTGTTATATAAGAAACAAAATCATATCAATTCTTTGGCACTATGGATATTATGGCACAGATCTGAAATATTTTTTGCATGCATGAGCAAAAATAGATTTTTATTTTTACTCTGGAAATTAGATTTGATAAAAGTGCAAGGAACCATAAATGAAATATGGTAAAAAAATTCATGAAGAATTACAAAAACAACTACATATATTGCAATCGTTCTCAGCTTGCTCTATGTAGTGTGAAAGATAGTAACAATAAATTTGACAGCGATAACTAGTAGCTATCGCTATTCACTAGCAAAGGAATTACTAGAAAATAAAATTACAATGATTGGAACCATGAACAACAAAAAATAATTGCGAATTACCACCAGAATTTTTGCCTCAAAAAAAAACAGACCTGGGAGTTTTTCATAGTTTGGATTAAAAACAATGGCATTAGTCTTTTTTATACGAAAGAAAAATAAATCGGTAGTATTGATTTTAACAATGTACTAGAATGGAACTGCAGATACAATGTCGAAGACCTGACATAATATTGCAATATAACCTAACCAAACTCACAATTGACATGTCAATAAAATATGCAGCAACTATTCTATGTCTAAAAGAATAAGGAGATGACCATTGGTGTTTTGTTTTTACAGAATGTATCTGCGCACAAATCGTATATTGCTGCGCAATCAATATATAATTTATAGTTCAAATTGCTTGAATATAAGAGGTACATTGAAGTAATTTGAATAAGAAATTGTATTTTTGTTAACATTTTAAGTTTTTTTAATTAAATAGATTTTCAAAATATAAATTTGTCTTTTATTCGCGACAATTGTTTCGCGCACTTTTTCGGCTTCTATAAAAACTGTGTTCAATTTGACAGGTCTGTTTGATGATCTAGTAGTGTTCCTGTGTTATTTGATTTAATTGGTTTCGATTTTTTAGCGCTTTGAGTTTTTTTCCTTTGTTTTCTAAAGAGGAAAAGTCAAAGTACGTAACCGACCTCACAAAAGTCATACATAAATATGTAGTTTGAAAGGTTTGAGTCATATTCATGACTGCTTCAATCAGCTTCGAAGATAGGAAGGAATTTATACATAGCAGAGAACACATGAATGTTATTTTCAGGAAAGAATGTATCCGTTATTTTAAACATTATATAACTTTGGTTAGTTTAGTTTGAAAATAGAATAACTCTTCACGAAAACTTAATTAAATTAAATTTAATTATTTTTTTTATTTTATTATAATTGCACAGAATAGTTTATTATTTTTTTTTTTAATTTTCGTGAGTGTGTTTATGTTATTAACAATATTATAAAATTCACTTAAATGAAACAAACTCAAATAGATAAAAGTAAAACGAATACAGGAAAGAAAATTACATACGCTCCCTTTTCCCGTCGTTTTCCTACAACACACACTCATACATTTACAAACAAAAAGTACAAAACATAACGCCTATGAAAAGTGTATACACACACATCCCGGGAAATTTCTCTGCGTTTCCTATAGACCGACTTGAAAAGCGCAAACAGGCCCGAAAGAGAGACAACTCGACGTATGTAAACGCCCGCAGCCGCCTCTTCTCGGTAAATCAACTTTTCGCTGCCGGCTCCGGTGTGTGAATATGTGGGGACATGCATTTTCCATGTATGAGTGTGTGTGTTTGTGTAAAATGTACACTTGGAAAATTGCGGTGCTCCGCCCGAGCCAGAAGTTAAACTCGGGCGAAAAACGAGAAACGCCGGAAAAGTGAACGAGAAGGAAACTCTTGGGTGTACTTGTTGACTCAGCTCGAGTGTATAATGCCAATCTTTATGTTTTTATTGCTCGCAATGCTCACTTCACATTTGTATTAGTGCTCAGACTCTAAATATACAAAAGGCAATTGCTAATACGGAAAAAGAGCGAAACAGTTATTTATACTTCTTACTGCTTTCCTTTATTTCTCGTTAGTTTCTACCACCTATCAATTTAATTTATTGTGGCTAGTTTCGATTAAATGTCACAGTAAATACATTATCTTATTTATTTTCTCTTTGATAGTACAATATATTTTATGCTAGGTGGTTAAGAAACTAACTTAATATTAACATGAATACGTAACTTTTAAACAACTTTCCATGCAAAAAAAAAACACCGAATATTGAAATAAAAAAAATGAGCAACTGCCATTGTTTAATGGAACGTTGTTTTTTATATAGAAAATTGAAACAATAGAGGATACAGTATTTTCAAATTCAACAATATACTGCGGATCTGAACTTAAATAAATGGTGATAAATGTAATAATATGAAGGTAAATTATTAATAATACACTTTGCTTGTATTACGCATTTCATTTTTTATTCCATAAATAGTTTCGACTTAGTACAGTCATTAACGGTCAATGAATTTAAAAAATCAAATTTGCAACTAAAACACAAAATAACAGGTAAAAATCAAGTGCGTGATACAAAGTATTTCATTAATTGTTTACCTTCATATTAATGATAAATACGTATCACAAAGTAATGGCTACAACAATTATATAATTGTAATATACAGAGAGCTTTTTTGTTAGTAAAATTTTCTTTCCTTTAACCTAAATATATTTTGTTGCGTTTTTTTTTTGCAAGAAAACGAATTATACAACCTTCCAAAGAAAATATTTAAATTTAATTATTTTTAGAATCCACCCATTAATGGTATTCGTCCGTTTTGGATAATTCATTGACAAATTATAAATAATGATTATCTTATGTTTATGATGAAATTCATTGCTTGACAACATCACACAATGGTCGATTATTCGGCTTTAATTTTTCTGCAAATATGCTACCCTATCCATTATGCAGGTAGATAACTAGTACTTCGAGAGGGTTCGAAGCCTTTCTTGTAAGCAGCATATATCGATTGATTACCTGGTACTCGTGCGAATGAAAAAAAAAAAAAAACAGCAGGAAGGGGAAATTCGTAGCGAAGAAAATCCTAGAACAAACAACCCCGCAACTAACGCCGAGGCAGGGATAATGGAGGTGGATGCAATGCATCGAACCCCAGGCTCTCAACCGAACGAAAGAGAAATCCTAAGCATTTCCAACCCAGGATCAGGAGAAATATGTGCAGAGGGGAATTCTAACTGAGGTATGGAAGTATGACACTATGAAGGGTCCTCAGTTTACCGAAAGCTAGAAAGCTACTTGGAAAAGGGGGTTGTGTACATGGCATGTGCCAAAGAAACCTAAAAGAAGTCACTGTTGGAGAAACAGTAAAATTACTGGCAATAAAACCCTGGAAGGGCGCTGTCTTATGCAGGATATTGTCAGAATGTTCAAGGCGAAAGTCTGCATACACAAGACGGACCTAATCGAGGCCAAGGACACGGCTGAACTTATCAGTTTGATGAGATAGAGACAGCAAAAAGGATAGAAGTGAGCTGACAGGAGGACAAGGGAACCAAGCTTATCTTCTCAATTAACAAGGGTATGCTGAAGGCTCTGGAGAAAAAATCAAAGCCTACCTAGGCCTCTCCTAATTAACCTTCATGGTCCTCGGAAGGAAGCCGGAGGTCTCGGATAATGGTGAAAGTGATTAAAATTAACCTTCATAACTCCAAGGCCGCCACTGCTGCCCTGTGCCGTCAACTACAAACAGAGAAATACAGCCTAACCCTAATATAAGAATACATAATACTAACTCTGAAAAGGACAGATACTACATTTATGAACGGAACGACATAACTATAATAACTTCTGTTTCTCTTATCTAGCTGCAGTGAAAGTGAAACTCTGGAGTAAGGAAAACACAGTGGAGGCCGTTATAGCCTCAGAATATCTCCCATTCGCAGCCCTTCTAAGAATCTTGAAAAGCTAGCTACCTACTGCAGGACGAAGATAACTGCAGATGTTATAGTGTTTGCTGTAGAACAAATCTAAGAGGCCATTAGAGCCTCCTTCCAGAACAACTGCCCTACAACGAGACGCTCCACCGTTAAAGACTGGTGAAAGGAAAACCTCACAAGACTAAGGAGGGACACTCGCAGACTGAATACAAGATCAGGAGGGTACACCGGAGGCTTGGAGATTGATCAAATCCCCGAGGGAGCAAAGCTCCCCAAAATCTTAACAAAAGCCCATACACTCCGTGTGGAACTCTGATGTAATCAAATTTCAAATTCACAAAAACAGCGGAAATCCTCATGAGAGCACATTTTCCCATATTTGAAATCCTGCTAACAAATATTGCAGACATATAGTATACCTCCAATATTTCTGATTATAACCCCTGGAAAGGCGACAACAAAACAAGACTGAGAAATCGCAAAGGAAATTATAATCTTTGAACGAATCAAGTAGGCAATTGGAACGTTCTATCGATACAAATCACCGGAATTTGATGGGATGGACGCAGTGCTTCTACAGCAAGGGCTTGACTATCTCCTGCTGATATTATGTAAATACTACAGAGGCAGCTTAGCACTAATACACGTGCCAACTACCTGGAAGAAAATCAGAATGTTCTATATTTAAAAGCCTGGGATGGACCTTACCCAGCCAAACGGATACAGACCAATTTGTCTTACATCGTACCTACTTAAGACGATGTAAAAACTAGTAGAAAGGTACATAAAAGAAACTTCAATCATTGTGAGCCACTCAACTCCTTTTAACATGCCTTTCAAGCTGGAAAATTATGCGAGTCTGCTTTATAACAACCGGTTGTAAAGATAGAAAACACGTTGAAAAACAAAACATTGGCTTTGGATACATTTCTTGATATTGAAGAAGCGTTCGAAAACACCTCTATCAGAATCATCGTAAGGGCGGTTAAAAGTCATGCTGTGGAAACCACGGTAAGCCAGTGGCTACAATCCATGCTGACATATGTAATGGAAAAATAAGCATAAAATACAAAGGAGGATGCCCCCAGGTGATGTTCATTTCTCCCTCCTATAGACATTGTGGTAGACGAGCTATTTATGTTACTAAACGACTCAGGATATTACGCTCAAGGTTATGCCGATGACATCGTCATTCTGATCACGGAAAAATATTCAACTATTATAACAAGGAACATGAACGATGCCTTGAAATCTGTGGGGGGTAATGGGGTTTACTGTTAACTCTACGAAGACCGCTGACGTCCCCTTCACAAATAGAAGGAAATGCGTGAGCCTGCAACCCCCAATCTTCTTTAACCAAATTCTGCAGCTAACCAACTAGATCAAATATCTAGGGATTCAACTGGATACAAAACTCACATGGAACCTACAAATAAAATATATAACCGACAGAAAAAAAAGTGTCATTAATGACAACAAAGCGCGCTCTGGGAAAAACATGCAATCTTAATACTAGATAATACATGATCACACCATATGGTGGCCGAACATAGATCAATGTGGTACGCAAATAGCTATCTCTAGAGTAAAGCGGCTTGCTTGCCTATGCATAACTGGCGCTCTGTATACAACACCAACTGCCTCAATGGAAACTATACTAAACCTCCAACCACTGCAAACAGATTGAGAACAGATAGTAACCAGCATCGCATGGGAAACTATTCCAGAATAGAACAGGTAGTTATCATAACTCAGCTACAAATGAGAAGTGACGACATGACATTCCGCTACTTCTTAAAGAGACCTTTCAAAATAGAATATGAAAGGGACAATGCTGCACCTGGATCACTGCTCTGTTAAGCTGATGGATCAAGAAATTACACAGAAATATACCGCGGAACCCTAAGATGCGATATCTTTGTATCTCTGGGGAAGATGGTAACGGCACATGAAGCCGAAATCTTCGTGATCAATCAGTATATTGGAAAACCTACCTAAAGGCATAAAATCCTAATCCTCACCGGCGGAAGTTGCTGTAAAAGCGCTTGAAAACTGCAAGATCCATCCAAAACTGATATACTATAGCACTGCTACAAGGGAGGATTTCAATGTGAAAGCGCATGCTTTTTTAGAGGATAACTTAGATCTTACGTTGGACCAGAACCGATGATATCGATATCAAAGAAAATAATGAGACCATGCGTAAAAAAGAATGTTGGAAAAACACTGCTAAACTAGACACTGAGGCTCTACAACTATGCAATACTAATCTTGGAATAGTCAAAGGCATGATAACTGGACACTGTACCCTATACAGAGACCGAAATTTTCGACTAACAACAATTATGAAAATAGTACAACTAGCCACATCTCCGGTGCTAGAGCAACAACCAACTTCCTTGTACGGCTTGTACAACAACAAAAAAGCACCTTTGTTAGTAAACAACAGTCCTTCAAAGTTAGCCTACGCATTGAGAGTGTAGCATGAATAAATTACAATGATTTTTGTGATTCTACGCAGGAAGGTATGCTGATTAATTCTACGTAAGAATTATTTTGTTATTGATAAGTTTAGTATTTTATTTGTATTTCTTTATTGACGGAATCTCTTTTTACACAAATCTACATTGACTAATTACGCATATAAAGGTGACAAAATATACATCTTATTATAGGAAATGGTTTCATTTCCTGCGAATATTTCGGTTTTATATAAATGGGGTTAAGCCTTACACCGAAAGGTAGATAGGCTAAGCAATAAATAAAAATAAATAAAATAAATGGGGTTGCGATGGTCCATCTCTTTACAGTATTTTCCATTACATATGTTAAATTATATTTGAATGTGCCACCAAATTCTTGTGCGTCGGAGTGAAATTGTTAGATCAGCTACAGTAACTATCGGTCAATTAACTGAAGAAGTACAAGAGAATAATTTAATAAAACCTTCATTCATCTAGCATATGGATAATTAGTGATGGCCATTTCGGATACACTAGATGAATGGTGGTCGAACATTTTATTAAAAGAATTTCGTTTGCTATTCTCATAAACAAGACAAGTTCGCCTTCCTTTAGCGGACGAAACAACATTTTTGGTTGTCTATCTTGTATAGTCGAATCGTTGACAATGCCACATGAAATTACGCAAAATAAATGAGCTAGCGTCGTCTTCCATTTGTTAAGAGAATAACTAATTTAATAATTAATTTTGAATTCTCTTAATTTAATCAAAACATATAAAAACATAGCATAACACATTATATTATTAAAATACAATGAAATTAAACAAGGAAGTTTTACAAACATCTATTGAAACAACTACTTCTCGAGTATTTGTTTAATTTGATTTGATTATTAAAATATATACCATATAAGTTAAAATTAAAAAAGAAATTGCTATGAACAGAAGACTACCTTTCATACCGCTAGGCTGAGATCAGGTCTCATAGCCGAGAATCACAAGGCGAGAATAGAAGGAATGAACTCTCTACAGCGGCAATTGCAAACGATACATTTTAATATATAAAATTAAAACTATTGAAATTATGTTTTTATACCTTCGATTATTTATTTTCACTGCTAAATATATTTTGAACTATCTGTGTTATCAATAACAAAGTTTCATAATGGAATAAAGAACAAAAAACTATGATTGTTTTTACCCTTCTCGGAAACTTAAACCACAACTTGTTAATCAAAACTGCAATGGATACATTTTCACCAGTATTATGATTTTAAATAACTGAGGAAGTTGTTATTTATATCCTTAGAATTATTAATATTTATTCGAATGTAAAGCATAACTAACTGTCATTTCATACTCCCTATTGATTTTCATCTTAATTTATTATCTCATTTCAAATTAATGAAAGTATTTTCTGTTACATTTCCCACATCGATTTTTTTTATTCAAATAGATTCCAGTGGAAATCTCCGGCAAACTACTGGGGTAAACTTTTCCCTCGTCCCACTTTCTAAATTTTGACGTGCACAAGAAGGAGAGCAGGAAACGAATCGAATCAATTTAATAAATGACCCACGTTTCATCCGTCACCCTTCTCAACGCGGAAGAATTCGTTTTCGGGCCTGTAATTCGGTTAAGGGGGCAAAACGGGGTTAGAAAATATGTAACTTATATACAAAATTGAAATCAATAAAAAGGCTTGTTATACGACATATATTCATTCCATTTTACGCAAATTTGATTTTGATATAAATACGTAAATTGTATTTTAATAACAACAAAAATATGCAAAAACACGTTTGTTCAATAGCCAGCAACTAATACGCTCCTCGATATATTGTAGAAAGGAAAACGATTATTAGACGAGTAGAATTTTCATTTCATTTAGATATGATGCAGTTAGTGAAATTCCTATTATTAATTTGAAAATAATATTTCGCAAAACACATGATTCGTTATGTGTTTTGCGAAATATTATATATATATTAAATATAATTTATTCTAATGGATTTCCAGAATGTAACGTTCGACATCATTCAACAGTTCGATTTTGTCCGTCAAAGTGTATGCATCGTCAGAGCGAAATTATATTAATTTCAGTCGATTAGTATGTCATTTCACTAAATATATTCAAACATTTTTATTAAGACAATTACAGAGTACGATAACAAAAACATTTATATAAAATACAAGTATTTGTTAGTCTGTTTATCAGAAGTCTTTCTGTCCAGTATTGAATTTATGGTTATGTGCAATAAATATATCTGTGCTAGCTAGCTGTATTATCTGAATTGGGAAAAAATCTGGGTAATAAAAAAAAGGTAAAAAAAGCAATCGACAGTATTAAGAAGGCAGCGACGAACTCCAGAGGCATAGTTGATATTGATGGCGATAAAACGATTTTTGGTGTTTTTCTTGGTGTTTTCTAACAATATACACATTTTAAACTGATATTATTTTAAATTTTATTCAATGATTTTTTTGAAAGTTAATAAGTACTAACAAATTTTTTTTAAAGCCTAAAATAAAATCACATTTCTCTGTCTATACATTTTTTTAACGCGTTAAATTTAAACGCTTCGCTATTATACACTCGCCCCTATATCGCCAAAATTTTACCGTTCCCGACCACCGCGAAATATCGATTTTGCCACCCCCAACAGACTAATTAACCGATAATATATAATCCGTTGGGCCACCCATTCAGGCACGGCCCATTTGTCTACACACACACACGCCCTCGCCCCCCTTTTACGAAACAACAAAAAAAAGTGTAACACAATGGTGCACCCCGTAATTACACCGCCTAACAGTCATGAATCATTGTAACGACCTCTGATCATCAGCACTCACCTAATTCATCAGGAAGTCGACCTCCACTCGTTGCGTTGCACCGGCCCGATATTTTGTATGCCTTTCACAACGGAAAATCTGGAATAAAAAAATAGATGAATGTGATTTATTGTTGGAAATTTTATTTCGTAATAAAATAGAGAAAACAATGACAGATTTCATTCATTCAAATTTTAGCATAGTGCCCCTTCCCCCACCGTCCTGAAAATTCGTAAAATACAAAGGTTCACAGAACTCCGGAGATGGGTACAACACAAATAATTCAAATGATAAGAAAGAAAACGTTAGAAATCCAAGAATTCAGGTATCATAAATAATCAATCGATAAACGACAGAAACTGATAGAATTGTCGTTGATCAGTTGATTTATTTGCCGTGCCTTCTCTTTATTAATCTAAATACTCTAAATTATAATTTTAGAAAATGCGACATAGTCAAACTTTATTCCGAACTAAGTCTTTCTGATAGATCTCTAGTCTACTCACGAGGAGTTTAGAGGTTGTGATTGGTGCTCGTTATATAACTTTGTATCGTTGTTTCTATGAATATACTCCCTTGTACAAGCAATCTAAAAGTCAATATCTTTGCTGGTTTGCATTTGACGTCATCCATAGCATCAAATTATGAAAGAACACCAAACGTAGCTTAAAATAAATACATTAATAACATATCCTCAAATATTTCAAAGAATCCGAAGCAATTATGATTATTTACTAATTTTGAAAATGCTCTACTCGTATTCCTGGAGTTATACTACACAATGGTTGAATCAAATTTTCCTGTTGTTAAAGTCTATGCTGACTTTCTCTCTATTGTATATACCAGTGCTTCACAAAGTTATTCGTTTTCCAATATTCACAATAATTTCCCTACTATTAATATTAACAAAATTAGCTCTGGCGATATTCACAATGCCAAAAATCGCCACAGCAATGTTATGTGGGGCTGGCGATATTACAAGCTTCTTAATTAAAGGCTATTTTCAGTTTTATTTTCAAATTCTCGATATTTCCTTCAATTTCGAAAGAATCTAAATATTTCCTTATTATACAAACGTATTTGAAATTGTTATTATAACAGCATATATCCTAATATATTAAATAAAATTAATATGAATAAATACTCTTTTCTATTTATATCCTAATGTTAAAAATTACATTTCTGCAAATCAACACGTATTTATTACAAATTGATATACAAATACGAATTTGTGTTGCTTTAGTGAATATGTCTGCAGCGATATTCATCATCAAGATCTAGTGGATTGTATTTATACAAACTTTGCTAAAGTGTTTGACCCTGTTTATCACACTGTACTATTATATTAGCTTGGTAAATGTTAACTTCATGTCAACATAATTAACATATTTAAATCTTATTTATCAGACCGCCGTATCTATGTTTCAGTCAATGGTTTCTCATCTAAAACATTTATTGATCGCTTAGATGTGCCCCAAGGATCCGATCTAGGTCGATTTCTGTTTCTTCTATCTGTCAACGATTTAAGTCTTATACTAGATTGTAATAATTAATGTTTGCAGATGATCTTTAACTATTTTGTAATATTGATATACAAGTATCTTGTATTCATTTGCAAAATATGCTTGACTCAATTACTGCAATAATCCAATTTAATACACGTATACCATTATAAATTAGCCGCTGAAGAGGCTTATAAGGACCTAGGTGTAAACTTTGATTCTCACTTTACTTCCAAGTATCACTATAACTCAATAATTAGTGCAGCTTATAGGTCACTTGGGTTTATTATTCGTAATACTAGGTCTTATACTTATACTGCGACTTTAACTGTTTTATATATATAGTAGTTACGATCCATACTTTAATATGCTTCTATTATCTGGAATCTAGTGTATAATACCAATACACAATAAATGTTTGAAGTATTTGTGGTATAAGAGGACTACAACACAGAGAAATGAAATAATAATTTAAAAAAATAACTTTATAATTCGAAATATTCTAACAAGTATTTAAAAAAAACAATCGATAAACGACAGAAACAAATAGAACGGTCATTGATTAGTTGATTTTTTGCTGTTCCTTCTCTTTATCAGCCGAAATATGACAGTCTATGTTTGATATCACTCAAGTTCTGATTGTTTCGTTTTTATTATTTGCATTCTCTTCGTCTTTGTTGATCTAATTCTAACTGATTCAGGCTTTTATCAACTGAATTGCTTCTATTTCTGAAAGTTTCTGGCTATTGATCTTTCCTATCTATAGAATTTAGATTTAATGAATCGTTCAGCCAGCATTCATCTAGCGTATGGATAACTAGTGATGGCCATTTCGGTTTTTCGAACCTCATCAGACTAGTGTGTTCCATGTGCAATGCCTTGATGAAGGCGACTGAACGGAAATTGTGTTGGACGAAACAATGATTCTCGTTCGTCTACTTTGTAGACCCAAATCGTTGACGATGCCACTTGAAATTAGGCAAAAGGTGGCGCTTGCGTCGTCTTTAATTTATTATAGAATTTAGGCTGACTATTTCAGGAAGACAATTAAACATTCGAGAAAAATTGATAAATATCAAGCAGAATTTGAGCCATAGTAAACAAAAACAGAATTCGATTAATGGAAAAGTAGAAATTTGATTCTATTGGGCATGGTAAATATTTAATCAAGAAACGACAGAAATAATTTTTCATTTATCAATTGAATTTTTGCCGTTCCAGCTCTTTATTGATTTATGTATTAACATTTTCATTCTTTATAACTCGAATTATCAATATTTATGTTTCACGTCTGTATTATTTCGATTCTGGTTATTAATATAATTCTAAAAAAAGGATTCAATGATTAGAAAATAATTAATAACTTATTTCTGCATAACTAAATGTTAGGCAAATACCCCGCCAGAGATTGAAATACGCAATATACACCTGTTATTGCATATCAATAACATTTTTATCCGAGAAACTTCAACGTAAAGAACAAAAAGAACGTTCCTTAATATAAGGCCATCTACAGATAAGTGTTTCGGAATCAATCCCTCGTTAATACAACTCTGCCTTATACAATTTATAGATTCTAAATTAATTAAATCAATAAGAGACAATGAAGCAAACTGCAAGAGGTAGAGAAAAAGTATTTAAGAAGAGTAATAGGAATAACTAAAAAAGACAGAAGAAAGGCAACTTGGTTGGTGGTTACACCAACAAAGAATGGAAGAGACAAGTCTAGTAAGAAGAATATGGCTAGCCAATATACAGAAGAATAAGAAAGTGGGAAGGCCGAGAAAAACATGGAACAGCATTGTTGCAGAAATATTAAAAAGAAAAGGACTAACGTGGAAAGACGCTGCAAAAATAGCCAAATACAGAACAACATGAAAGAAGTTCATCAAAAATTAAATCTAAATACATGAGACAATAGGTGGCATAAGGAATTAAGAATATATATTTAAATTAATATTATTAAATTAAATATATAATCTTAATTCCTTATGCCACCTATTGTCTTATGTACTTAGATTTAATTTTTGGTGAATTTTTCTTTAATGATTATTAATTTAAATTAAACTAAAATTAATTAAATTGGGCTAAATATCTAAATGATTTAATAATTATTTTATTTATTTGGTCACAACAATTCAAATAAATTAAATAAAACAAATTTAAAATATTATTTCCTCTTTAGCGACTGTGCCATTTTGACTTACGTTACGTAACGTTATTTGTTATTTGCATTATAATTATCGAACCAGAAAAATGATTGTATTATGCAATATGTTATTGATATGCAACAGCATATATAATAATGTTAGCTTATTTACAAAAAATATGCTAATTCTATTCTTAGTTGTCGAATTTAGGCTAACAGTCTAATTCTATCTGCACCTTTCGTTTACCTGTTGAATTTTGAAATTTCCCGCTTTTTATTATGGTGAATAATCCTCAAAAGAATGCCAATTCTGACGTTCTGAGTGATCAACAATGATTGCAGATCGATAGTAGCCAAACAAACACGCAAGTTGGTAGAACTGATCATATAAAAAGAAAATACCCTAGATTGCCATTGGGGTAGCAAAAATTTTTTAACAAAATAAATTAAATATTTAATCAAATTGAAGAACTTCCAGTCTAAAACGCTGAGATATAATTTAAATTAATTAAATATTAGTGAAAAAGAAACATATTTGATGGGATTTATACCACAGATAGTTGATAGTGGAGGCACTTAATTTTTGAAAATCCATGATCACTTAAAATAAAACACTTAATGATTTTCAACTATTTTTTGTGTATTTCACGACAATTGTTACACAAAAAATAGTTGAAAATCATTAAGTGTTTTATTTTAAGTATACCACAGAGATATGTGATAATAAATCTTCATCGACTGCTTGAAATTCACTTATATTCAATTTATACAGACATTCGTGATAGGCCCGAGGATGATACACAGCACTAACCTATCCCTATTGGTTGTGTGTTGAATCACTTAATGGAGATTTTACATCAGATGTCTCTGTTTTGTAGTTGACAACACACACGGGACTTGGGTTCAAATCCCATGAGAAATGTTTGTTTTCCATTTAAATTTAATTAATTTAAATTATATCTCAGTGATGTACACCAGAATATCTTCAGTTTCATTGAAATAAATATAATATAAAAGAAATATCAATTTTACACGTTGAAGCTGCTCCGGACTTATGTTCCTTATCTATTTGTCAATTACTGATTTTAGTTCGTTTAAGGTATGCATTCGATTTTTCAAAAACACAATGGCAAAATACGACGCACATCGCTGCTAGTGTATAACATTATTATTCTTTATTCATTTTTCCTTGGCATGAAATTGGAGGGATAAAACTCCACAGATTTTTTAACAGAAAATTTATCTTGTCCGGAATCATTGTTTTTCACTCTGCGTGTCCTTTATCTGTCGAATTTTTATATATTCTGATTTTATCACATAAATGTTGGTTTTTCAGAGAACTTTTTGGCTACTTTTCTCTCTAATACTTCGTTGATACTAAAATATTAAATTGATTTTTAAAATATATTTTTTTTTTTACAAAAGTAAAACTAATTACTAAAATTAAAATTATTCTATGCTATAAAACGTATATTTTAATAGAAACATTTTTTGTTTTGCATCATTCTCGGTGCATCGTTCCAGCTCTAATAGGATATAAATGTCGGATGGTATTTCTTTATTCTACAACGGAAACGGAAGAGTTGTTTCACTTTTTCCGATAATTACATTTTTCATATTTTAAAATCATAACAAATAATTCAGTTCAAATTCAATGCACCGATAAATTTGCATTTTCATAAACAACTTTTACCTATGCGCGCATTGAGTTTCGCGAGTAAACCAAACTACGGGACGAAACGAAACGGGAAAAAAAGAAGTAAAAAAAAAACAAACGAGAAAACTGTGGAGGGAACAACACAGAAAGAGAACGCGACCCGGGGCAAAAGTTGGCCGAACACGAAACTAAACACGGCATCACATTAAAATCGGGCAACTTTTCTAATTTCCATAACCGTTCCGGTGTTTATGGAAGGAAGCCGTTGTTGCGTGAAGCGGCCAACTAGCTAGCGATCCGGAAGTCTGAAATGCTTCGAGAAATAAACGAAAAAAAAAATTAAATAAAAGAAAAGAAATAGAGAACCACGGTATGGCGGCGTTTCGGGTCTTTGAAATATCTTGAAAAACAATGGAAAAAAGAAAGAAACAAGAAAGATATTATAAAGATAAAAGAACAAAAATAATTATCACTTGATGGTAAACGTTATTAATGTTTCTTTTTGCATGGGCGTAGCCAGATATTGGGAGGAGTTAAGATTAAGTTTTAATATTTGAACATTATATTCATTTTTATTTCGATTATTTTTATTGCCATTGTAAGTGTATCTATATAAAAATAAGTATAAAGAAACATAACGTGAAAATAAATAAAATGTTCAACCACCAATCATCTATTGTATGGAAAACAAGTTATGGCCATCAGACTAATGTATTCCATGTGCAATGCCTTAATGAAGGCGTTTGAACGGATTTTGTGTTGTGATTAATTAACCTGAAATGAACGATAATAGTTGAGAGATAAATTAAATTAGGCAATAATAATGTCGCCTTGCGTTATATCCTACTTATTATGGTTCATGACGTTAAAATAAAACAAACACAAATAATTTACTAATTATTGTTTGCAAATCAGATAAGATATCTAATAAAATGTTTAACCACCATTCATCTAGCGCGATTACAATTTCGTCTTTCGGACTGACGATATTTTATTAAATAAAATATGATTCGCAAAGAATAATTAGCAAATTATTTGTATTTGTTTTATTATGAATCATAATAATTCCATGTGCAATGCCTTGATGAAGGCGGTTGAAATGATCTTGTGTTGTGATTAAATAACCTGATATGAATCAAAATAACTGTTAATGATTAGAAAATAGATGGCGTTTGTGTTGTCTTTCCAATTGTTTTATCTCATAATTAAAGTTATGTAATTGTTAGTTTGCAGTTTCGTTGGACAAGTAAAAATAAAACACGTCATACGTTTTGATGTTTTTTAGGTTTTCTTCTAGAGATCAAACTCAATAAATATACAAATTTACAATTTTATAAATGAGTTACACCCACAACGGGATTTTTTATCTGATAATTGAAAATAACAAAATGTTACTGGCTCGGTTTAGACTTGCTTGGGCACTCGCGCTATTGATTCGCAATTTATACAACCGCGTTGCAACAATGCAAAATTATTTCCACTTTATAGTCGTAGATGAAATTATTCATATAAAGCACGCACAACATGTTATTTGCTGTCGCTGGGAAACGGACATAGATTATTCAAAGGGCGCTTGTAGGCGCCAGATGATGTCTGTATGGTGACGACTCTAGTGATGCCATCCAATCCAGGGTGAAGCAGCCCCTACCCCAACACAAGAGCAGGACGCTTTCCTCCTTTATAAGGATAAGTTGATCTATTTTGGGCTCCTGTCTTGGTACCTACCATTTTTTTCTAGTTTGTAAATGGTTTAAGTAATCTCGCTGCCACAGATTTCAAAAATGCTGCCTCATTTACTGTATGCGCTGCCATTTAAACAGTCTGCCGGGATTTATTTGTCGCAAATCTACTTCCGGTGCATCCAACATAGAGGTGCCAATAAGGAAATGAGCAGGTGTTTTGAAATTATAATCATTAGGATAATTGGTTTAAGGAAATAAGGGGCGAGAATTTGCAATTGCTTCGATTTGAGCTCTTCAAAATTGAGTTTTGTTTCGCCTATTACCTTTTTAATGTGATCTTTTACAGTTTTTACTGCGGCTTCCCATAATTCACTGAAATACGGCGCTCTTAGAGGTATAAAATACCAGTTTATACCTTCCTTAGCATAACTGTTAATAATCGCATTTCTATTTTGTTTGATTTTAGAAAACTCTTGTAATGTAAAGGCAGCGCCGAAAAAAAATGTATGATTATATCTATAAATGTTAGCTGATTTTCTGCGCCGTACAAACAATCTATTGAAGGAAGCCATAAATGCGTCTGTTGATAAATTGGACATATTGGACACAAGTTCTATGTGTATTGCTTTTGTCGCAGAACAGATAAAAAACTGCAATTTATGCTTTTATTGTTGTCTCTTTATGCAAACTATGTTGGTAGTGTAGTGTATGGACCCACAAAAATCAATCCCGCTGTAATATAATGGCCTCATTAAATTTATTCGTTCGGGTGGTAAATTGCCCATGAGTGGCTGAAAATTAACAGGGTGAGTTTTAATACATTGAACGCATTTCCTAATAATACGTTTTATTTCATTTGGTCCACTTAGCATCCAATAGCTAGATAGGGTAGATTGAATACCAGGGTGTAAAAATTTAAGTGAAAATACCGAATAATTTAGGTTAAATTACATTTTTCTGGCAACAACATTTGATGTTTTTAATTATAATTTGGTGAATCTAAATTAAATAATTGACCATCCACTCGCAAGATACAATTTTATTTTTTAGTTAACATCGTAATTAATTGTTAAAAAATCAATATCCTCTTGAAATGTGATATATTATTTTAATTTAATGACGCGAGTGACTGCGTTATTGAATTCGCTTACTGAAATAGGACCATAAATTTTATTATTTGGATATTTACAATTATTTGTAAATCCTAAACATAATGTTGTTGTTCTTACTAATTAAGTGGAAAACACGTATTAATTAAATCACACTCAATATTTTCAACATTGTTTATCGTGTTCAAATATACAAGCTTGATCTCGGGTAAGTCATTTAAAGGTAATTCGCTTGCTATATGTGACAGTACTGAGTTTTTAACAATCATGTTGGACCGTTTCACCACAAAGAACTATTAATTAATTTTTCAGGCATAACACCTCTTGAAAGAGTACCTGCAGAATTTTTATTTGTTTTGACATAAATCCACTGATCAGAAGAAGTTAAATCACATTTTCAGCCACGCGATTAGCAACAACGGTCTTCAAATTTATTTTATTCATTTTTTATGTAAAATTTACTTATTTCCAATTATTACTTAACTTTAATAATGAGATAAAATATAATTTGCAACACGATGGACATTTGCTGTTGCAATTTTTGAGTCAAGAATATTTAATACAAATTTATATAATTCATTCGAATAACCCACTTCATAACCCACCCAATACGCTTCTATACGAAATCTGCCAAAACCCAACCACTGAAGAAAGGCTAGAAATCCTCTCCTTAAAATTTTCCACTAACCCCCACATTGCCCCCATCATCCAACACTTATGCATCCCTCGAGACCCAAACATAATTTCAAAATTTAAGCACCCAGTACTAACTATCAATTCATTTCATCAAATTTAACAGGACGAGACATGGACAGTTAGTAATCATGACGGTTTAATCAACGACAGGAACTACACAAACACAGGCCGAAAGACCTCCGGTCGATAGCCGTTTCTCTTAAGAATATATATTTGTTTTAAATTGTTTCATGTATTCTATATTGAATTAAGTATGTATGTATTCTTTGGGAATAAAGATGTTTGTATATATATATATATATATATATATATATAATTCATATTATATAATTATCACCAAGTGATTAAATACTCATTTCATACATTTTACACACTCTACATCGTATTTTTTATAAAATTTAAAATCACAAAATCTAGACAACATTGATTAACACAAAAGAAACGCACTGACAGAAATCCAAAGGATGCACCATTATTTACGAAATCGAAAGAAGAGGGTGAAATATAAGAAATACATTCAGGAGGGAGAGAGTAGCTGCTGCTAGGACGGAAAAGAGGAACGGGAACTCGTATCCTGGATGGAAAAGGGACGGGAATATTCCTCATATCCCTTACTGTGTATCCCACGACTCCTAGCACTTAATTTCACGGCCTGTCGGATAGTTGAACTATGCCTGGACCGGACGTGGAACGCTTTATGACAAATCACGGGATGGATTTTATAAACCGGAAACAGATGCACTCCGTTCTTGTTCCTTTAATATATTTATTTCCGATTTTTCGAATTGAATAAGATTTTCTCTTAATAAAATCTTGATTGATTTAAATATATTTATAAAAATATAAATATTGAAATCCAATAATACAATTAACTGTGTTCTGTTTTAGGCATTTACTTTATAAATAAAACATTTTTTTTTTCCGGAAGTAAATATACAGAAGATCTATTTTTTATAATATTCTGTATAACCTTATCATAATATATTGTTTACATATATGTTTGGTGCTAAATTCAAATCGTGACAAGATGATCGAATAATGAGTGGTATATGCGTGAAATAAAATGATACTGCGTCTGTCCGCTTTTTTATTCTTATCCCGAAAACTCACAAGAGGAAGAAGAAACGCCATTATTGGAATATTCGTATTCATATTGTTATCATCGAAACTGCATAGTGATAATTGTTTCATATATTCGTATTCGTATTATTGTCGTCGAAACCGCATAGTAATAATTGTTTCGTATTGCCGCCGGCTTTTGTATTGAGCATCACTCTCGGGAGCCCACATGTTATAGTGCATCTTTGGTCTAACGGTGAGTTTCATATTTATCATTTCCCTTCTACCTCGTCGTATTTACCACTCAGCGTTGTAGACCATTCCCGTTATGGCGAATTAATATAAAAAAATATACAGTTCACTAATATTGCTGATTATTCAATTTTTAGGCAATTATTTTGATTTAGTCAATTAAATAGCAATATTGACAAACATACAATTATCTTTATTGTAAAGTTTACGTTAAATTTAAATGGCTATCGACCATCGGTCTTTTGAGCAAGGAGTCCATGTTTTTATGTCATATCAGTCTGTTAGTCGTGTTGATGAGTGATGTGATGAATGAATGAATAGTAGTTTCAGGATAGCGGAACTTTGAATAGATGTTTGGGTTACTTTTAAACGATAGTCGGTTTAATAGGTCTTTGGTTACGAGATTAGTAGTAATTTATGGAATAATTGGGCAAGTCTTAGGGATATTGGGGTTATACCTTTTTTGACGCAAAGGAGTGTGTTGGAAGAATTATGAAGCGGATTGTTTGCGTGACAGACTTTAGTTAAGGTGCCAAAGCCTGAAAGTTTCGCTACTTCTATATTATTAAGGGTTGGGGTTTTTTGGTTGTGAATTGCACCATAGTTAAGAAGGGGGCGACAGATCATTTTATATATATGCATCGCGGTTTTGGTGGAGATGCCTTTATTTGCATATGTTAGTGATCTGAAATGTCGTGCCCTTTCTGAACCTTAGTTTTAATTTGAAGGGAATGAGGTTTAAAGGTTAATTTGGGGGTCAAATGTGATACCGATGTATTTAAATATCAGGGATGGAATGATAGGGATGTTATTTATATTAATTTTAAATGGGGAAGTAAGTGGATTGTAGTGGGAAATAAGAACTGAGGATTAATTAGGATTAATAGAGATCCATTTGGTGAACTATAGGTATAAGGAGTCGATGAGTTCTTGAAGGATAAAAACGGCTTTGGGGACTGTAGATTGGTAGACTACCAATGCTGTATCGTCCGCGAATTGAAAGAAGTAGGTGAATGGGTTTATGTATTGAGGATCGGAATTATATATGTCGTGTATGTAAATACTGTATAGGAGTGAAGAGAGTGGGAACTTTGCGAGATGACTTGTTGGGGTGTGAAGGTTTGAGATAAGGAATTTTCGATGCGCACGTTAAGGGAGTGACATTTGAATAGGAGACCTTTATGTCAAACGGAGTCAAAGGCTTATTGGATATCAAGAAACCTAATTGCGGATTTTTTTATTTTCGATATGCGAGGTTTGGCAGTTATGTTAGGATTGAAATATTGACATTTTAGCATTAATATTAATTCTGTAGATCAAAAAGTAGACATTCAATACACCATTTTAAACAAATCGATTTACTTCTAATTATATGATAAAAACATATTATGATCAAATAAATGCATCAATAAGTGACAGCATCACTTTTATTCAATTTTAATGACGAGAAATTTCATCACTTGGTAAAACATGATTATGATTATGTATGAGTATTAATAAAAATCACACAGTTTGTTTAACAACATTTTTAATTTATTCCGACTAGTTTTGGCTTCTACCCATTATCAAGAAATGTACATAAATTATAATTTTACAAAGTGTATATATAATAATAAGGGCGTTTAGTATTGAGAAAACCTAAAGTTCATCGTTGTCTTAATACCATGCTTTTCGGCTCTTGGTTTTTGTATTTCCAAACCTTTTGAATACACAGAGAAGCCGAAACTAGTCGGTAAATCAAATATTTTTTGAATCAAGACAAAGCGATTTTTACTTATATATTTAAGTAAAAACTCTTTTTTCATTCTTCTCCTTCTTATTTTTTTCTTAATTTTTATACTGATTTATATTTGTTTATTTCTGTGCAATCTACATTATTATTTTACTAAATTTATCATAATAAGGTATAATGGAAGATCAGAGTGTATCTCGGCACGCATCTGAATTGCATCTTTTTTTCCAGTATCAGAACTATTATTTTTAGGAATCGCTTATAATTGTCATAAATATTTTCGTTTCTGTATTTTTGTTCTGTTATGGAAAAATAAAAATATTATTATTATTATAAGTGTTTTGCGTTAATGAAAAAACTTAGTCTAATATACATATTTAAAATATTTATTATCTATATTCGAGATACACTTTATTTTAAAATTATGATTTAAAAATATTAAAATACCGTGCATGAAAAAATAATAAGATAAAAGTAGTATTACCTTCGGTGTTAAAAAAACTTTTAAAATCGAATTATGTATTCAATTAACGAAAAAATTGAAATGGTGAAATGGTTTTTCAGGGAAACAGAAGTGCAATGTTTACTGTAAAATTCCCAGATCGGAATATTCCTGACAATACAACAGTTAGTAGATTTGTTAAAAAGTTTTAAAATGCCGGTACACCAATTGATCATTTAAAGTGTTATAAAGAAATTTTACTGATGTAGGACATGAAAGTGTTTTCAATGTTTTGGCCACTGCGACAGAAAATCCAACATTGACATTGCAGACAAATATCTGCAAACATTGGCGTACACCATTCCACGGTTTTACGTATTTTGAAAGCAAACAAGTTTCACTGCCACAAAACCCAGTGTCACCAAGAACTTTTGGAAGAATATATGTTTAAAATAAATGCGTTTTATTACGAAATAATGGAATATGCAGGCGATAATTGTGACTTTCTTACATTATATATAATAGTTGTTTTACGGATGAATGCATATTTACTCTGCATGACATGATTACTGCAAAGTTATTTGCATGAAAGACTGGGTTATGTTGAATATAGATCTGTCAAATAACATACATATGTTTGCAGCAGTGGTGTTCCGCAAAGTTCAAATATTGGACCGTTATTATTCGTACTTTTTATTAACGATATTGCCACACGTTTTAACCCTAACTTTATTCTGTACGCAGATGACTTGAAAATATTTAGCAAAGTTTGTAGCTTAGTTAATTATCAAAATTTACAAAATGATCTGGAATTGCTTCATGAATGGAGCATTAATAATGGCTTACACCTAAATATATCTAAATGTAAATCCATGACATTTACCAGAAAGCAAAACACTCTTCATTTTCAATATAGTATTAACGGGATTTTACTAGAAAGTGTCTCTAGCATTCAGGACCTAGGTGTGTTTTTTGACAAAAAATTAAACTTCTTTAACCACATTACTTACCTAACAAAGTCTTATTATTGCATGCTCGGATTTCTTTTAAGAAACACTAAACAATTTAAAACCTTAGAGCCCCTAATTAACTTCTACCATGCATTTATAAGAAGTAAATTGGAATACTGCAGCGTAGTATGGAATCCATGCTATCAAACGTATATAAATGACCTTGAAAAAAACCAAAGGAAATTCTTGATATACCTCTACTTCAAAGCACATGGACAATACCCTGTTCAAGGCTACAGCTCTTTTGAACTTGAAAGAAAATTTGGTATAATATCGCTACAAAATAGAAGACGTATGTCTCAAATTGTTTTTATTTACGAACTAATTAATTATCAGTTGCATGATTCATACCTCATATCTAGACTAAACTTTGCTGTTCCCAGGTCAGGCAGTAGACATACGAATATTTTTTTATAATAATCGAGCAAATCTCACACACAACACTATCTCAACTCACCCATCATGTCTATGTGTAACTCGACAAACATGCTGCCTCTAATATAGATATATTTCATATTAATTTATCAAAGCTCACTGCACATTTGACATTATATTACATGTTAAATAACAGATAACATTTTTAGATTATGGTAGATGTGGTTATTGATACTCTACACACAAACTACACTACTTCATGTTTTCATTTAATTTCATCCTATTTATTTCTTTTTAGTTTTTAAGTTATGTTAATTTCATTGTATTATATTGTAAGTTTATCCATTATATACACATTATGTACGTATTGTATCTATATAATATGCGCTATCATTGCATTGTTTTAGTTTATCCTGTAATTAGATCTTATGCATCTGTTGGATTATAAATAAATAAATAACGAACACTATATGCAAAATGTTATAATATGGGCTACACAAAATCAACATAAAGTAAATAACACAAGAACACAGTATCCTGTAAAAGTCAACGTTTGGGCTTGAATTTTAGGACAACACATAATAGGATCTTTTTTTATCGATGGAACACTTGACAGGAGAAAGTTTTCTGGAATTATTAATTGAAAAAATCGCGCCAGCAATTACTGAAGTGGCTCAATATAACCAACAAATATGGTTTCAAATGAACGGCCACCCCGCTTACAACGGCCGAATGTGCGTGAATTTTTAAATCACAGTTTTAATCTAAAAATAATTGGACCTAATTACGATAATCAGTGGCATCCTAGTTCATATGACCTTTAACCTAACGACTATTTTCTATAGGGACACTTAAAATTCAAAATGAACACATTGAACGAAATAAGTGATCATTTTAAACATAATAATGATTACGCTTACCATTTAACTTGTCGACCTGGAACCAAGCC
Source organism: Philonthus spinipes (assembly GCA_963082785.1). Taxonomy (NCBI): domain Eukaryota; kingdom Metazoa; phylum Arthropoda; class Insecta; order Coleoptera; family Staphylinidae; genus Philonthus; species Philonthus spinipes. Next base: position 13,964,689 of record OY720309.1, on the reverse strand, counting down.
AAGTAATGTATTTCCAGCAAACTTTCTAACTTTATTAATATTTAATAAAATGTATTGCTTAATCTAAACAAGATGGTTTTTACTTTAAACGCTTTTGTGATTATTCTATTCAAGAAACTGACAAACAAGTGAAAATCCAACTTGTTTGGAAATACTTCTTTCAGTGTAATGGAATATGATTCAATAATGTGAAGGATCTTAAAAATGCCATTAGTGCAGAGTGTGGAAGAATAACACGCTACCAGTTAGTTAATATTATGCGTGAATTTTACAATCGATTGGGACATTGCCAAGCTATCGACGGAAATATGCTGGAGCACATGATATAGTTTTTTTTATTCTGTTTTGTTTTATCTTCAGAAACTAGTTTATAGTTATTTTTCATTTTGGGGGTATATATTTAATCATGTTTTACCAAGTAATTACATTACAATAAAAATATGGTTAAAGATATTTTGAACCTAACAGTGCTTCTCATCTGATTTTTTTATATACCACTGTTCATCTACCAATCTGGAAGTAAAATAAATCTGCTTTTTTTTTACACATATGGTCTGGATTAATTAAATGATCAACTTCGACCAGCCTTAAAAACTTTTTTTTAATTTAACATAAACTAAGGCATACACTAAGATGGTATTCAGGACGAGTAATCTCCGAAAGAAGAAACTCTGTCTGGTGGCAACGAATTAAAATAAACATAGCAAAATCAATATATGGCTATATTTGATGATTTTTTGTATCAGAAAGCAAGGCCAATTTATAATTATGGTTATATCGCAAGCAAGGGTAATAATTTGGGAGGAAAATATCAAAATGTCAGTCAATTTTAAGTAATACGAAAAAATGTCTAAGTAAAATTCTGAAATAAGTGTCTAAATGACATTTTAAAGAGCTCAATGTAACCTAAGGATTCAGTTGAAAAATGTTTAATGAGTACTGAGAGACATTTTAGAAGCAATTTTCTTATTCTAGGCTCGAGCTGGCGAAACATATTTTTTTATCCACTCCAATAATCTTGTACAAATTGTACAAAGGAGATTTCGTAAAAAATATTTCGTGTAGGCACAAAGACCGATGAACGATAGCCGTTTTCTATGGACAACATATAATATAGTACAAGAATTATATTGTTAATTTATTGTATATAAAATTGCCTGCAGAAATAAAGATATTATATGTATATATTTCCTGTATATTTCATTATATTTCATTTTTGTTTAAGGTTTTACCCAACCATATCGACAGCCATTATTAAGCCAGATCAACTTTCATGCTTCAGTATTCAATGGGCGACATAAACCAACATTCTATGTTCACTTCAATCGAAATATGTATGGTTTACGTTCTCCTATTATCACAATGTGTCGAATTTTTAACGAACGATTTTATGATTGTGATATATTCTGTGATACGCTTTCATCAATATTATTACGCTACTAATTCTTTTAACAATTTGTAATTTTAACTTGTATATGTTATTATTTTCGTATCTATATTTGTACTGGTATTTATATTCTTGTTTGTCTTGTTATTACTATAATGTAAAATTATTTTGCATTATCCTGTAATTGGGCTATTGTTTTCTGCTGGGTAATAAATTTATTATTATTATTATACGACTATAAAAGCAAACAAGTATAATTATATTTTTTGTCCTGACAATGACATCAATGAGAACAAGGAAAAGCTAAAGGTAAAATAACTAATTATTAAGTTATGTAAATTATTTTCAAATTTCTTTAATATAGAAAAAAAGGGCAGAAAATCCTTTCGTCGATAGAACAAAGTGACTAACACATACATATATTAAAACTATTTGTTACATTGTTTCATATTATTTATACAGTCTGAAGATGTGATTATGTATAAAGAATGACATTTCAATTAAAATAATAAAATCTAAGTAATCGTGGTTTCTTTCATTCGAAAAGGAAATATCTGTGAATGTATAAGTTACAACTCTGCGACATCGGTCAGTGATGGATCGTGACAATTAGGAAGGTCCAAGATTGGACTACCCCGCGCCCGCATCCCCCTCCTGCTCCCACCGACGGTGTGATGGAGTGTGTCGCAGTTAATAGGAAGTCTGGTCCGCAATTCCGGCCCTCAACTTCAATATATATCCTCGAATGTGTCTTAGTTAACATTCTTTACGTGCCTTGTACATCCTTGGAAATTGCTTTGTCTTTTTTAAGGGCTCGCATCCCCTCCGTACCCCCACGCCGTCGTTCCTTCTCACCCTATATTGCGACACTTTTTACACACACACACACAAAGAAGGTTTGCGACACGACCTCCATTTATTAAAGGAGGCCACTTTTCTCCACCTCGAACTTTAGTTTTTATAAAAATTCGATACAAAAAGAATTATTACTTGACAAAATTTTACGGGATTCGTGGTGCAATTTAAGTACCAAAAAGAAATCGCAACATAAAAGATAATGTTAATATTGTTTAGGGTTCTACTCTTATTTTTTACATCTCGGAATGTTTAATTATTGACAATAGTTTCTACAATCTTAATATTGTTAAAAAAACCTCTTGAGAATGTAATTTTAATCCGAATTGTCAAGAAATTAAAGTTATTATTAAATTTATTCTGCTTGAATTTATTATATTGGTAGAGAAATCTACCTATTTTTTACTTTCCTCGGACCCCTGTCCAAGGGAAAGTATTGTGATCGTAAAAATTTTCGAATCGCCAATTTTAACAAATATGCACGTTTTGAGGTCTCTTGAATCCATTCCATCGAGTTTTGAATCGAGTGTGTGTTTGCGCGATAGCGCATAAAAGGCTAAATGTATTAAGCCCAAACTTTATATCTAAGCTTTTTATATAAATGGAAAGATCAAAAAAGCTTTTGATCACAATCAAAACTCATTAAGTGCAACTTTACTATTAGCGATTTTTAGCGATTTATGATGAACGCATCACCATTTTTCAATTCTTCAATCAATGAACATTAGAAATTTAAATAATATTTAATAAATTAAAATATTTATTTTAATTTTCTTCGTAAACAATTTTATTCACAATGAATTTAAAAATCCGCTCTTCAGTTAACAAAATTAATCATTTTAAAGGCCACGACAAACAATCAAAATTAAATTAAATTCTATTCAACAGCAATTTTCAATATTTCCCCCGCAAATTATTTCTGTATGTGACGCACGTTTGTGAACCCCGGAGGCCGGCCGCTTCTGGGGCTTTCGGAGCGGCACGAGGTCAGAGCGAGCACCTCTCTTTCGAAACCGGGCGCCGCCTCCGGAAAATCAAATGAGTTTTATTTATTCCAGTCGCAGATGAGACTGCAGTAATCAGTGGCCGCCCGAACTGCGGATTTTCCGAACCAGCCCCGCTACCCTCGGACGTCCCCACAACTCCTCTCTTTCTCGCACAGTCTAGCCTTTCCCCTAAATAGGAAAGGGGGCATTAGTCCGCACAACAAAAGCCTCGTGATTGTTATCATAATAGCTGGATGTTAAGAGAAGGAAAATTGATAAGAGTGAGAAATAGAATGGGCTAAAGATGAATAATAGTTGGAAATAGAGAAGGATACGTACTAACAACAATTGACGATAAGTAATGGATTTAAGTTAGCGGTGATGTTTGTTGGGTGGATCGCATAACTTATTATTAACTTTGTTTGCATAACTAAACTTTTAATTAGTAACTTCTGATTGATAGACCAGGACATACTGATACTTTTGTTTTATTGTATCTACTTTTTGTTTATAAAAATGTATGTAATTATGTGAATAAAGATATTTGTATATTAATCACTCACAATGAAATTAAACAAAAACAATTTCTGGCCTTGATCAATAAAATTCGATCAATCCCTTTTTCACACTATAAAAAATTATTTACACTGTAAGGTTTACAAACATCTATTAAAACAACTACTTCCCGATGTTTGTAAAACTTACAGTGTAAGTAATTTTTTGTAGATTGGAAAAAGAGATTCATCGAATTTTATTGATCATTGCCAGAAATTTTCTTTGATTAATTTTATTGTAATTTAAATAACTGAAAATGTGTGAATCATCATTGTTTAATTTTATTAATCAATCATCTATCTCTGCAATAAAAACTTTCGTGAAACTTAAAACCCGTTGTTTTATTTACAAATGATGTACTATGGAATTTCATCAAGTAAAAACACCAACAATCGATTATATTCATACATATTGGAACAATAAAAAAATGTAAACGACACAGCAAAAGCAATAATATGATGGAAAAATATTTACTACTTAAGGTTGCGGTTTAGTGGAAAGAGATAGCTATATAGTAAAATGGAAATAATCGTTTGAAAATAGAGCTATTATTTTGGATTTCATAATATGAATGTGTATTTACATTTTTTATCTACCAAGTATAAAGTATCAGTCTAAATAAAAAATAAATCGTTAATTTTCGTGTATTACGTAAATTTACTAGTTTAAGTTAGAAAAGAAAATTGTAAGATATAATGAAATTAATAGCTTATGTCTGCTAACTTATTTGAATGCAGAATTTAGTGAAATCCTTTAAATTTTCATTGCACAAGTTTTTATTAGCAAAAATTTAATTTAAAATTTGCTATAAATTTGACCATATTTAATTGTTTTTCATAATAATTTTTCACAGAAAGTAAACGTTAAAATAATTTTTAATTTATCTGCTTATTTTAAGATTATTTTAATGTATAATACAATATTATTCATTGATTACAACAACAATCTAACTCAAATTAGTGATTGCCCTTATTTGTATAGCTATCTCTTTCTTCTAAACCGCACCCTTAAAGACAATATTTGATATAATTAATAATGGAAATGGCAAAATTTTAAAGGTAGAAATTCTGATAAACAGCGACAACAATATTATAAAAATTAAGAGGGGCAAATGTATATGTGAAACGTAATTATTATTATTTAAATACAAAAATTGTTTAATTTTTCTCTGTGATATTTTATAGATATTTAAATGAAAATTAAATTTAATAAATTAACATGAAAGTCAACGCAAATATTTTTACAATATATTCCTAAAAACAATTCAATTCTCTTATATTATTCAGAGAAGAATCCTAGAATGCAAAGCAAATTTATTATTTTTGTTATACATTCTATGAATAAGCACACAACGGGCTGTAAATCACAAAGTAGAACTCGTCGTTTGTCAGTTTTTAAAATTAATGAAATTTCACTGATTATTTGAATATGCTCTCAATGCGCTGATAAAAAAGCCTTTGGATTGCACCTGCAGAATTGGATTCTACATTGTAAACGGAAAGAGAAATGATTAAAATTAAAAAAAATCAACAAAATATGTCGAATTTAATATAGAGTTAGGATTTTATTTTAATGAACTTGTTTATAATAAGGTTGATCGACAAAAACACTTGCTTTTGTTTCACAAATTTAATATTTAATTTACAGACTAGTTTTGGCCAGACGACCATTATCAGTGTGGACGTACAAGAATTACTGTAATTAACAAAAGAATGGTCCGCGTTTTATGCATTGGGGATTAAGGCTAAGTGGAGTGGGTGAAGACCTGATTACTGAGGCGTAATTTAATAAAGATGTCGATCAGCGTAGTATAATTGCTTCCAAATTATAGTTGGTCATATTTAAGCGTATTACGATCGCATCCTTAATGTTCAAAAATTCCTAGTAATTTAGTATCTTCGATTTATTTATAATTTCTTTAATGTTTTAAATTTTGAAGGAGTGAAAAAATGGCTGTTAACTATATACGTAAGATATATTTTTGGTATTATTTATACGAGTATTAAATTTTCATAAAATTAATAATAATAGAATATTTTTTTGTTTATTCTTGCATTAAATATTTTCGATTGAAAAATTGTTGCATTATACAATATGTTATTGTTATGCAACAGAAAATGTCCATTTTTGAATATTTGTTTAAAGTACTCATGTAACGTAAGTCAAAATGTCACAGTAGCTAAACAGGAAACGATTAGTTATTTATTTTCAAATTTATCATACAATTAATCTTATAATTGAAAAAGTTATATATATATATATATATATATATATATATACATATATTCCTTTTTGATTATAAGATTAATTGTAAGATAAATTAAATAAAAACAATTTGAAAATAATTTTCATTTGACAAACGCAAATTTACCTAATTTTCTCAATATATGGTATACTTTCATATTTCGGTATGTTTGTGAATAATTTAAACATTTTAGTTCTTCCTATATTTCCTATATTTAAAAAACCTATCACCACTTCTTGTTGGTGAGGTGGAGGGCAACTTTGAATTTAAATATGCGAATCTTTCTTTTTTTGAAAATTTTAATTCTACGCCAGAAACAATGCAGCTTTTATTTAAACATTTTCGCTCTAATCGAATAATAAGTTCTATATAAATTAGGAAAGAATACCTTGGTAACATGATTTTTTAGATATATACAACACGTTTTAAAACTAAAATATTAATAGAGAAGAGTATTTATTCACTTGGTCACAGTTATTTAAATAAATTAAATAAAAAAATATTTGAAAATAATTAATAGATGATTTCCACATTTAACTCTGTGACATACGTTACGTAAATACTTTACACAACTACTTTTCGGACAAATACCTCGCCAGAGATCGAATTAAATAATATACACATAGTTATCAAATATTTAATATCCACAATTATATTTTGATTTTTGTCTATGTACATTTTATCTAATATACAAAATTATGCAACTAATGGCAAATAGAAATTAATTTAAAAAATAACAAACGCTAAAAGATATTAAATGAAAGATATATTAAATAAAATGATTTGAAAATAATAAATTATTTTCACATTTAGCTCTGTGACTTTTGACTTACGTTACGTAAGTACGTTAAACAAATGTACATCAAAACAACTACTTCCCGGGCAAATACCCACGCCGGATATTGAGTTACATAATGTACACCTGCTGTTGCACATCAATAAAATATTGCTTAATGCAACAAATTTTGATCCGAGAAAAATTTAATGTAAAAACAACAAAAGGAACGTTACTTAATTTAAGGCCATCTGCAGACACGTGTTTCGGGATCTATTCCTCGTCAGTACAGCTATGCCTTACATAATTTAAAGATGTTAAAATAAATTAATTAAATTATTCCAAATACAATCAGCAAAATTAAATCAATTATATTAAATCAAATTAAACTAAATCAATTTAAATTAAATTAAACCAAATTAATTCAAATTAAATGAATAACAGAGCTAAATGTGAAAATAGTTTATTATTTTCAAATCATTTTTATTTAATATATTTAAATAACTGTGACCAAGTGAATGAATAATACTCTTTTCTATTTATATTAAATGAAAGAAATTATTATGTAAGATTCAGCTTTTTTATCTTTTTATGTAAACGTCTTCTTTCGAATAATCCGGCTATCATGTTATTTTTTTTTGTATTTAAATAATATGTATTATTAGATTACAGCGCCATCTATCATCAATACGGAAACGATTAAAATAAAAGATATGAAGTTGATGGCCAAGAATCATAATTGCAATAAAAAATATTGGAGTTTAGTGGAAAAGGCAAAACAGTAATTTAAATAAATGTAAATTTGATATATTTATGTATACAGATTGATACGGTTGGAAAAGTATGAATAAGATGTGAGCGGCCATCATCATCATCATCATCCTTGGCGGAAGTTTGAGCGGAATTTTCAGCATTTTTCATACGTGTCTCGGGGCATTAGTTAGGTCCATTATTATTCATACGGGTCGTTAGAGGTGGGCCCCCTTTTATCGACCCCTTCCCTCTCTAATGGCCTCTTAAACATTACAAATTGGTCTTTGGCCGCACTTAATGTCCCGTGTACACCGGGCTGCCTTTATTTATTTTTTCCCGCATTTCCCTGCCATGCGACCATTTTTTTCACTGCTTTCGTGCTTATTTATTTTTTAGGGCTCGATAATTTTAATATTCTATTAAATAAAAAAATGACTGCGTAAAATTAATTCATGTGGTGAAGTAAAGAAAATTGATATAAATGGTTGTGAGTTTTGTGAAGATTTAAATGATTAATATAAGAAAAACACTTGTAAAAACTTTTCTTCGCAAATTTTTATTATTACTAAATTGGTATTTCGACTGCGATCTAGTCATCTTTAATAGTTTGTAAACTAAAATTAAATATCGAAAAAGAAAATAAATATCGAAAATTAAATAAAACATTCGAGATTAATTTAATGTATACGTTTAATTATTTCATTTAAAAAAATAAATACTATTCAATAGCTTAATTCTATATTTAAAATGGATTGCGCGTTTAATTTGTAATTTCATTATGTAAATAAAATAAATTTATTATTACTATATATTTTATAGTATATATTGTATTCACTGTAATTAGCTTTATAAAAAAATGTGATATTTAAAATATATTATAAAATGTATATTTAATTTATATCCTGGAAAAAATGTGTACTTCTACTTCATTGTAATTAATTTTATTTCTAGATACATGTTGAATATTTCAACGCCTTCTTGGGACGCAGTGAAAAATAAATCAACATGCGTTGAAGATTATCGCACCCTGTATATTTCTTTCAAATTCAATCTTCATCAATTCAAACGTTGTGCACGAAATGACACATTTGCATTGATTAAATATCCATTTTCTATTAGATGTATATAATTATCATGAAATTATCCGAAAAATGCAATTCCACTCTTGCTTTATTTACTTACATTAATTTCATGTAAATAAAAAAGCGACGGTGGAAGTGCATTTTACGGATTTATTATTTATTTATTTTTATTCTGCAATGCTTGCAATAAAAACGGAAAAAAAAGGTTACGACGCCAATTGTATCCTGCATCCTTTATTATTATTATTATTTTTTAAAGAAATGCAATAACAAAAATTGTCTCAAAATTTGATTTGAACAGCTATAAATGTCGTACTTTTGTTTACTTACTGTGAAAACGGTTGTCATGTGGGGATAATGTATTTGCGTTTTAAACTCATAAAATATTTATGAGTACGATTTCAACAAGAAAAAAAGGAATATTGTGGGTACTTTTGAAAACTATTGTCAGGTGTGGAATTTCAAAATTAATTTTATTACTCTCCTAGGAAACGTATGTGAGTTTATTTTGAAATGTATATGTTTTCAGTGAATGCGTGTATGATCTTTTTCTCAAGAATTCCTTTCTTATATTTAATGTTTATTTTCTTTTATGCTGATTGAAATTATTGTTTAAGTTATATTCCTCTTTTAACAATATTTTGTATCAAAAAAATTAGGTTATTCACATTCAATTCTTAACAAATATATGATTATTCGTTTTGGTTTTTTTCTCAAGTTTATTTCGTTTTGTTGAATTTGTATTTTTGTTCAATTTTTTCCTTGTTCTATTATCTTCCCATATATTTTATAGGTAATTGATTTTTGATGTGAAGAGGGCATGCTAAATTTGTTTTCTCGTTTTATTTTACCGTAATATCTTGTCAAATTACTGATAAGTTTGACCAATTTCATGTTATTTATTTATTTTATTTTATTTTATTATTCCCCATTAAGCTACTTCTTTCACTTGTTTTATGGTTTTGTCATTTATTGTTATTTTACATTTACTTGTTCTAGTTTATGGTTACATATTATGAATGTGGTTTTGTCTTCATTTATTGTTAGTAGATTGTGTGAATGCAATGCTTCATTTTTTTTTCATTTATATTAATAATTAATACATTTGGTTTGTTTAATATTTATTTATATTTTTTGTTTGTTTTTGACTTCCGACTTTCTTCGGCTTTTAATTTTTTTTATTGACCCTGCTCAATAAAAAAATATAGCAATTTTCAAAAAGGATATTTATATATATATATATTGTAGGCGCTATTTTTAAATTACCCGCCTGTGCACGCCATCCCACGCCTCGGAAAGGAAATTTATCTTATGTTGGCTAGACTTATGAGATTTGTGGGGAGCTATGTTCAGGTCAAGAGATCATGGAGAATGAGTAGAAGATTAAGGTTACGTTACGTTATATGAAATTGTTGTTACTGATTTTTTAAACAAATGCAGTCCGTCCAATAATCAACCCCACGAAGAGGCCATTTCCGACTACAATATATATATATATATATATATATATATATATATATTTAGGTTAAATGGAAATAATGTTATATTAAAAAATTAAGTAAAAAATGCTATCATATTTCATGAATTATAAATATTTGTTAAAGTATAAACTACACAAATATCATGTGTTCTTATATTTTATTCATTTATCTCAGCCGTTACCATGTTAACTGTTTTTGTAATATAATAGAAGTTCAGTTTTTATTAAAAGCTTCAGTCCTTAGTTCGTGCTGCTGTTTTCATTCCGTGTCTATCTCAACTTAAACCATCACAATATTATTATTTTTGTTTAATTATTATATTTAATTAAGATTATTCCAGAAAAATATTTTTAATTTAACCTAAAACCAGTATCAGAATCTAATTTTAATCTTACAACAAAATTTTCGTGCAAACCACGAGACACTTTCCAAGTTTACTTTCGGGAGACGTTTATTTTCTCTCTCTCAATTTTCCGTTTAAGCCCGCCGTGGGAGGATTTAATTAGGCAAAGTCCGCCTCCCTCAAAAATTATCATTTTCATTATCCGGACACTAATTGCGTCATTACCATTGTAATTATCGCGCGGAAAAGTTACCCGTGTCGGGATATAACCCTAATGAGCCTACTGGAAAACCCACCACTTGAATCTAATGAAAAAAAAAATGTGAAAAAAAAAGACAACAGAAAAGATATTCTTAAGAGTAATATGATAAAGTTATTAAAATGGAAATTGTATAGCTTGTATTAATTAATATAATTGAATATTACAATAATTTTCTTCGTAGCGTTTCACGAGACTTGAAAAAATAAATAGATTTCTGGAAATTCGTTTAATTTTTAAAGAATGTTGTAAAAAAAAAACATAGAACGTGCAATAAAATTATCATTTCTAAAATTTATGAACAAATTGGATATTTCAACAATTTTATATAAAAAAAAATCATAATATAATGATATACTTGATGGCGATGACAAAATCGACCTGTCGGCTCCGTCACACAGTGAACATTTTAGTAAATTTATTACAGAATGGCAAAGTCGATCTTTTCGATTTTTTTTACTACTGCAAAACTAAGTATATGATAATTTTATTAATGCAACATATTCAATCAATATCAGTAACTGTTCCATATTTATTCAAAAATATCAATTTATTGTTACTTACTAACTTTATTTATTTAAAATATAGATTTAATTATGAAATGGTCGATTACCAATATTATTTTATTTTGCCCACCACTAAAATTCATAGTCAGATTTTCAAAGTATCAGTAGTAGTAAAATACGAAGGTTAGCTTAGAATGGGATTTTCAGTTAAATAACTATGTATACTTCATAAAATTGTCTAAACATTGTTTTGTAAAAATAATAGAGTAAGGTAACCCCGAAGTTTAAAGGAGGATAAGGCATTAGTGTGCGGCACGGTTTAAGGTTCCGAGGGTCGACCCGGTTCAAGCAGCACTCGAGTATTGAAAACTAAACAAATCGAGCAGTGCAAGAAGTGTGAAAATCAAACGCGCAAACACAATATGGATAGTGACGATTATTCCGCTGAGCAAAAAAAAGAAAAGAGACGAACTCAATGATATTTTATTAAAGTCCAAGAAAACAGCACAGATCCCGACAAAAAATGTAATAATAATAATGATATTCTTTATGGCCCAACAGAATAACCAATTACAGAACAGTTTAATTTAAAGAAATACAAAATATATTAATAAATATACAAAAAAATACAAAAAAATTGTACTTGATAACGCAAATTTAAAAAAGATTAATCTTACAAACGACATTGAAATAAAGAAAGTAGGAATTATCTTCTGAACTTATTAGAAATAAATATGTCATCAAATAAGTTGTCAACGTTTCGGCTCATAGAAAAAATTGGTGATATGAACAGAACATTTGTTTTAGGAACAGGTAAACATAATGTATTGACGTCACGGGATGCAATTCTAGGAATATGCTTGCCAGAATAGATCCGAACAATCAATCCTGTTATTAAACAATTTAAACATAAACATGACACTATACATTTCTCTGCGATATGACAATGATTCGAAGTCATGTCGACAAAGAAATTGATTATAATGAGTATCTCTATTAGGATATATTCGGTCCAGCTTATATGACAAATATATTAAATATAAATAGAAAAGAGTATTCATTCATTTGGTCAAAGTTATTTAAATAAATTAAATAAAAATGATTTGAAAACAATTAATAAATCATTTTCACATTTAGCTCAGTGATATTTTGACTTACGTTAGATAAGTACTTTAAATGGATGCATATTAAAACAACTACTTCCCGGGCAAATACCCCGCCGGACATTAAATTACATAATATACACCTGCTGTTGCATATCAATAAAATATTGCATCATGCAAATTTTTGAACCGAGAAAAAATTAATGTAAAAAATAAATATTTAATTTGTATTAAATATGTTTTTTGAACATGTTCCAATACTAAAATATTGCTGGTATAATAGAAAAGGGGGATTTATTCACTTGATCACAGTTATTTAAATAAAATTCATTCATTTATTTACGGAAATCTCCTTTCTACAAAAACTGTAAACATTTACATAAATCATCATAAATAATAATACACAAATAAGTCAACTATTCAACATAAACTTTGAACATCTTTATCCCAAGTGATTTTACAATTCAATAAATAAACTAAATAAAAAGAATTTGAAAATAATTAATAAGTTATTTCCTCTTTAGCTACAGCAAATGGATATTATTAGACATTTGTTATAGTACTTATGTAATATAAGTCAAATTGTCACAGTAGCTAAAGAGGAAATAATTTATTAATTATTTTCAAATTCTTTTAATTTAATTGCTGGTAAGGTTAACACAGAAATTTGGGTACCATATAGCATATGCGTATTCAAGTGTATTACGTACTAACGCGAAATACAGTAATTTATGTTACTGAAGTACTTACAAGAACGCAATACGAAACCTAACATGTTGGACGCCGAACAAGACATGTTATTTATATGATTTGCAAAAGTCATTTGGCTATCAAATAATACTCCAAAATCGGTAATTTCAGTTTTGCGCATTAAAGTTTGTCCATTAATAATATAGTCGTTTGTGGGGATAATCGACGACAGTCAGAGACCACGTAACATTTATTGATATTCAAATTAAAATCATTTTCAGAACACCAGCGTCTTATTTTAGACAATTTATTTTGTAACATAATCGCAAAGATTTTCAGATCATCGGCAGAAGCTAACACAGGACATGTAAATGAACAAATCAGATCATTTATGAATATAATAAATAATAGAGGTGCTAGATTCGACCCTTGGGGAACCACAGATGTTGAGATGTCATATATTCATCGATTTATTTCGCCTGTAATAAACATTTTATTTCTTTCATGATGATATGATTTAAAAAGATTGACATATAAATCAGGTGTGAATTACACGTATTTATAATATTTTACTCAATTGATATGAACAAATATTGATTAATACGCTCCTCTGTAATGGATGAAGTGGTCTCGTTGAAATTAAATAGCATACTAGATTTAATTACTTTTTGGTTTTTCCGTTAATCCAATTTAGTTTGTTATTGATAATGAGCACTTTGTGTCTCGAAATGTACATCTAACATAAAAATAAAAAGTGAAGTAAGGAATAACAGTCTTTCTATTTTATGATCAATCCTTCACGTAAAATCGTAAATATACAGTTACAAATAGCATAGTGTTTGATAGACGGGAACGTTGATCATCTATATCTGTAATTATAATTTACGTTTAAATCAGTTTTAAAATTTATTAAATCAGCTTCAATAACAGCAAAACATTTAGCAATCTATTCATTAAACTATAAACTTATTAAATTATTTTCAAAAAACTTTGTTTCGAATATACAGTAAAAATTCAAAAGTACCATTTGGAACGTATTAAAATATTAAAAATGTGTGACAGATTCTTGATTATTAGTATCTAATTAGCAATTCTAAATAATTTGTTTACAACGTCGTTTCGAAATTTGGAATATATATATATATATATATATATATATATATATATATATATATATATATATTAAATATATATATATATTAAAATAGGGCAGAAAGACCGACTGTGGATAGCCATATTCTGAGGTCTAATGTAATACTCAGAAATAAAAAAAAAATCAGTAAATACTAAAATATAATCTCCAGCCATTGATTTCAAATATTTTTTTAAATTAAAAACATGCTACTTTTATACTCTGGAAATACAAGAGGGTGACAGAATCGTGATAAGCAATGTATAATTATCAATGCTGAATAATCTGTTTTTAGTGGAATTTCGAGATTTTAAAAATCTGGATTCTTTCGTATACCTTCGATCGTTTAAAGATTTTAGTATAGTCAAAAAGCGCTTTGTTTTATCATTCGAAATATATTACATAAACCATTATCGGTGCGTTGATCTATATCTATGATAAATATTAAATCATAATCGATGAAATTATAAAAAATTATACAATATGAGAACCAATAAACCAGTAAAATAAATCACGGCTTGAAACGAAATATGCGACCCGCGAATATTACACTGATTGCGAAATCGTGTCCTTAAATTAATTAATATGCAAATGTGATTAGTTCGGTTTAGTCCACAATGTGCGAACTATAATGCACACCTGTGTTTCAGGTTTTGTCGCGTCCATAAAGGCGCTCGTTCCGCGTGTTGTCGGGACGTTTCAGTGGCTCTTTGAGCGCGCTCAGTTAGGCTATGTCAACGCTTAGTCGGCCGACAAGTGGGATAATGGCCTAAATAATAACGTCATGACGTTACCGGAGGGATAATAATAGTTTGCATAAAGAAATCGTCGAAACGGCGAGCGCCGGTTTATGCAGGTGACTGTTAAAATCCGCACATTGCGGCGAAGTTTGGAAAGTTTTCGAAATGTATTTTGTTGAAATATAAGTGCTGGTGATATTGTTGGCATTATTTCAGTATTTTAAAATGGAATATTGTCTTTAATACTTTATATTTATAGTGAAATGAAAATGGAATAAGGCTACTTATATATTTAATAATTGAAAAAATGGATTCATTCACATGGTCGCAGTTATTTAAATAAATAAATTAAAAAGAATTTAAAAATAATTAAGTATTAACAATACTAATGTAACTAAGAGATTTCATACTATCTCCTTGTTGTTATAATAACAGAAATTAAAAAATAAGAACTAAAATCTAAGACTATAAAAAGGAGAAGTTAAAATAAAAAAAAAAGAAAATGAAAAACAAAAAAAAAAGACAGCGAAATATTAAACAAGAAAATGATAAAAATGCAACAAACAGTAGAAGAGCAACCATATCTATACGAAGAGTAATTAGATAGATGAAGTTGTCTATTTAAAATTTATTCATACAACCAAGTTTCAACTATTATAATTAATCACAATGAAAACACTTTTTATTCGTTACTTCACTTTTAAACAATTAATATTATAATTAAATTTTATTTACTCAAGGTTTATTAGTAGATTCATGAAGGTACGGAATGCGATTCCTAATTAATCTCGCTTTCAGAATTCCTTTTTATAACCTCATTCTTCTATTGTGAATAATATTGCAATTGTTCTTTGGTTTCATCTGCATAAAAGATATGTTTTTACACAGTAGCAGAAGAATTGTTTTTAAATATTTGTTGGGCATCTTCCTGTGATTTCCGAATAATTTTTAAAGATCTGGGTTTATTATTAATAAGTTTTACCTAGACGAACTACTTTAACCGGTTGTACATCAACTTTGCATTCCTTTAAAATATTAGTACATTTATGAAAATATATTTCTGTAAATTCACGAATAAAAATATTTCTATAATTGAAACATTAGTCTCAAAACTGGTGAACGCGCCGGGAATCGCCTTTTTAAAAATTTTGAAGTTACATATGTATATATTTATACAATAGTATATTATATTTTAAGAAAAAAAAGCGAAGCAGTACATTTATTTTCTCTAGTTTATTTTCTTAATATTTCCCATCTCATAAGTTTTCCATTACCAACAACCGATCCGAAAACTGTACTCTCTCTTCAACGTGAACATTTCGTAAATATTTCGCTCGCAAACTGTAATAAAAGATGAAATGAGGAGACGTTTATATGATTCGTCTCGCTGAGCGCGGCGCACGGGAAGGAAGGAAGGAAAGGGCATATTTTCGCGTGAATTAAGGCCCGCATTATATTTAGTGTCGTCCCATTTCAGGGGTGAAACGTTCAGGTGATTTCAGTAATGGGGAACGCTGAAAGGGAAATTTGTTAAACATCGCACGCTAATTTATTTAACATCCCTCCGGCGGGCCAGAGAGGGGCGCGCGACTTCGACCGGCGCCCCCTCCTTCCTTTTGGGGCTCGCAATAAACCCTTTTCCGCGCGCTTAATCGAACCGGTTAAATAATTCAACGAAAATTAATCCATTTATTTTAAAATAAATTTACAGTTTATTTTTTTGCAAGGGCGTTTAATTTTATAGTAGCTTATTACATATTTAAATATTTCCTCATTTATCAATTGGTGAAAGATTCAAAAATAAATTTTATTAACGGGGAAATTGATTAGCTCTCGTTAATTTATCCAGAAACTAGCTCAAAAAAAAGAAAAAATTAAAACAAATTTATTTACACAAAAAATAACAACAAAATTTATATATATAACTTTATTTTCGATGTAGAATCTGAAAAAAAATGGGTATTCCATTAGAAAAAATATAACTATGATATGACATGCTTTAATGGGACACCGTTTATATTTGAAACCAATTTTAAACTGTTGTCCTAATAGACCTACAGACGCCTGCGAAAGCCGATTTTGAAAAAAATTAACCATTTAGCCGTAAAGCTAACCGGTGCGAGACACCCTGTATATATAAAAAAAGAAATTAAAACAAAAGGACAAAAAAATAGAGACAAATTGATAATTCCACCGTTTCGCGACAATTAAAAAAAATAAAAAAAGGAAATATTTTTAATCAAATTAAATCCTGAAGTAGATCAACGTGTGTGGATTGGAAATGCGCGTATGTACATGTATCATACACGTTGATCACTTGCGAAACGGTGGAGTAATTAATAAAAATCGAATTATTTCGGAATGAGTAAGTCCGATAATATTGTGACATATATCAATAGATTGGCAATTTAATTTTGCTTCTATTGATATGTGTCTTTTGGTTGTATTTGTTTTCTTTTCTTGCTAATATAAAAAGCAAATAGAACAATGCTGGGGTGTCATAAATCATTGTGTTTGGATGAATAAATTGGTGACTTCTGAACAAATGGTTAGTTGAAATTTCATCTAAACACAATGCACGATATTTTAGTTTGTTGTGTGTATGTTGCAAATGAAAATCTCTTTAAGAAAGCGAGAAAATAGTTTTTCACATGATGACTGCTCGTATTCTCAGGCATCTTAAGCATATTTGTGGTGTGCTGTATATCGGTGTGTAGGTCTTTCTCTCAGCTAAATGATGGTGTATCCATCGCGTTGGTTAGGGGTTTTTTCCGTCTGGGCGCTTCCTATTGTTTAATGTTCGTGGTTTTCGGTCATAAATAAATAAAAAAATCATTAATATAACTCCTACACATTTACAACATATTTTTTGTTGTTTGAAAATTTTACAGGGATACAATTAAAGATATCGACAGATTGCTCAATTTTACCATACAAGCCAATGTCTGCTAGCAACTCTCGGCTTGTGCAATGCACAATTTCATATAGATAATTTAAGAGTCTAGTATATAATGGCTTAAGTTCAAATAAGGAAAGTAATGCACTATACCAGACGTTAAGATCTGGATAGTAACGGAATATTTTATAAAACAAAAATTTTATACTTTTCTAACTCGTTAAAAAAGTTGAATATGAACATTATAATGTGGTGACAATACCGGGGCACAGTATTCTAATTTAAAACGTACGTAAGCTTCATACAATTTAGTGATAGTACCAACTTCACGAACTGGTACTTACACTTCTGAAAAATCCTAACATTTTGATTGATTCGGACTGCAATGCGATAATGACGATTAAATGAAACGTTCTAGTATAATATCATCTAACATATAGCTAAAGGAAGTATGCTGGACCATTCGATAAAATGACATACTTTTGCATTTTGATGCATTAAGTTTTAATTTGTTAGCATTACTCCATTTATTTATCTTTATCGTATCATGCTCTAAAGTTAAATAATCATTAAAGCAAATAATACTTTTAAAAAAATACATCATCCACGTATATTAATATGCTGAAATCCATACCATCTATTATATCGTTGATGTACAAGAGGAATAGTAAGGGTCCAAGGTTTGAACCTTGAGGAACCCCACTAATAGAACAAAATTATACAGACATATATCACTTACATTCAATGCGCTGAGACGGGTTAGATAAATAGTTATCCATTAAAGCTAGCACACACAAATTTTCTTGGTTAATAGAATCATATGAATGATGGCGACAAAAGATTTAGTGAAATCGGTATGTATCATGCCAACCTGACAACGCTGCTCTAAGTGATACGATATAAATTGTGTGAAATTTAGGACATTAGTGAGCCTTTACCTTTTTTTGTAAAAGCATGCTGACTTGTAGTTATTGCCGATTATACATGGGTGTATATTTTTTCAGCGATGATATAATCCAGGATTTTTGCATAGTTGTTAATAATTGAAATTAGACGATAAGATGTTCAATACATCTATTCTCTGACTTAAATACCGGAGAGATTTTAGCAGTTTCCGAAATAGTTAGTAGATGACCTGAATACTTATTATATATATAGACTAGAGGTTTTGCTAAACACAAAATACAATCACGCACTAGAAAAGATGTCCACTAGTAAATTTGTTACTTAACCGTTTTGAAGCTTTAATCACATTACCCTCAGTTATAGTTTGAATACTTAGAGCTTCGTTTAAGAACACGATTGATACTTCCTCTTCACCATCATGCGTAGCATTACGGTAAATGGATGAAAAGTATTCCATGAAACTATTAAATATTTCACTTAGATCCTCGACTATTTTGTCATTGTATGGCTTAACACAAGGGATGCGGCTACGAGACTTTTTTGCGTAAATATAATTCCAGACGTTTCTTAGATTTTTGTGTATAGAGTGTTCAGTATTTTCCACAAATTCCTCTTGGTATTTAAGAATTCCTTTTCTATTTTCGAAATGTAGCCGATTGGCTTTGTTTTGATTAATCCAAAACTTGTTTTTTTTTTGTATAACTTGCGGTCATTTATTCGAATTTATTGTTTAGTATGACAACTGAACCAACAAGGATAATTCCTTTGCTTAAATTTAAATTTAAATGAGACATTGTTATCAAAAATGCCATACAGACTTATCAGAATTCTGTATGTTTAGTAAATTTGACCAACCATATTCAGATATTTTATTGTAGAGTATATTAAAAATTAGCTTTGCGGAAGTTATATATTTTTTGGCACTACGTTGCATTCAATGTTGATGTTAGTTTCGGAGACAAAATCTACGGAGAAAGTAAGTGGGGGATGATAATTGTCAATCTTACTAATTGGCATGTCATTACATAAAAAACTTTCGATGATTTTTGAGGTGAATACGAGATCAAATAAATGGTTGTTGCAAGTAAAAAATTGTTGTTATGCTGAATTGTATTGTTAAGGCTTACTAAGGTTTAGAAAAGAGTATTCATCTACTTGGTCACAGTTATTTAAATATATTAAATAAAAATGATTTGAAAATAATTAATAAATTATTTCCACATTTAGTTCTGTGACTTTTGTCTTACGCTACGTAAGTACGTTACTTAGGTAGCGTAAGTCAAAAGTAAGTACGTTACTTACGTAGCGTAAGTCAAAAGTCACAGAGCTAAATGTGGAAATAATTTATTAATTATTTTCAAATCATTTTTATCTAATATATTAATAAGGTTTTTGGTGCATGTAATTTTCTATCCGGCATTACAGTAGTTGAACTGCTACCATAACTAGGTATGTTGAAATCACCACATATAATGGCAGATTTGTGTTGGTTTATAATACGATGAAGTACTTCTAAGAGTTGGATATATGAAAGAAAACTTTAATGGGCCTACGTTTTCCGAGACGAATTAATTGTATTAATTGTTTTATAACGGGTATATCATTACTTATAGTATTGAATATATTTTTTACCAAGTCTGAGTCATGATTTTTATTATCATCTATTACGTTAAACAATAAGAAATTACGTGCCCAGTTATTTCTTTCTCTAATCTCATTTGTGACAGAATTTATATAAGGGTTTGTTTTCATTGCGATTGTTTTCTTTTTCTAGGTTATCTTTAAAAGTCAAATTTTGAAGTTAATTCAGCAAAATGGGACTGCATATGACTTGTGATCTCATTGAATTTAGCTTCGATTATCAGTTTTATGTCTAAGTCACGTGCAAATTTATCACACGTTGGTAGTGCAGGTTTAAGGAAACCCACTCTATATAAAACGATACAAAACCATTTCGACTGTGTATTTTCTTCATTTCGGTAACATTTAATTTCAGACTAGGTTAGTTAAACTGCAGTTTCTATGCTACCATTTTGAACAGGGTTCATTGTATTTAATAGCGGTATGTAAATGCTTAGGATGCAAAGTACCATTCCAAATAGTACATAAATAGAACAAAAATAAACAAAAAAGAAACTAACACAAATCTTCACACTACTCGGCCCGTCGTAGTGACTAACAGTAACTACAAACACACGGATAAGATAGGCCACGGATCGGAATCACACCAGAGAGACAAAGTATAAGTGGGATTTGTGATTATTTTTTGTCTTTTATTTGCGTTGAATATTTATTTATTGTTTTAATACAGAAAAAAAAATAAAATAACGTTGATATATTAAATAAAAATGATTTGAAAATAATTAATAAATTATTTTCACATTTATCTCTGTGACTATAGACTTACCTACGTAAGTACGTTAAACAAATGCACATTAAAACAACTACTTCCCGGGCAAATACCCACGCCGGACATTGAATTACATAATGTACACCTGCTGCTGCATATCAAATATTGAATAATGCAACAAAATTTTTGATCCGAGAAAAATTTTATGTAAAAACAACAAAAGGAACGTTACATAATATAAGGCCATCTGCAGACACGTAAACGAAAAGAATTGAATCAAATTAATTAAAAAGAGCGACCTTCACCTGCCGCGCGCTGAGATAGTAATGACCGGCGAAGGAGGACGTGCGCGTTCCTTTTGTTGTTTTTACATAAAATTTTTCTCGGATCAAAAATTTTGTTGCATTATTCAATATTTGATATGCAGCAGCAGGTGTACATTATGTAATTCAATGTCCGGCGTGGGTATTTGCCCGGGAAGTAGTTGTTTTAATGTGCATTTGTTTAACGTACTTACGTAGGTAAGTCTATAGTCACAGAGATAAATGTGAAAATAATTTATTAATTATTTTCAAATCATTTTTATTTAATATATTTAAATAACTGTGACCAAGTGAATGAATACTGTTTTCTATTTAAAATAACGTTGCATATAATTAATATACGATATTAAATGTTTGATCTAATACAATGGTATTAATAACTACACTAAATAAGGAATTAACTGGTGAACATTTTCGATCTATAATATATTTTGACTTTCAACGTGGTCTAACTCAAGAACAATGCATCAATCAATTAAATTTAACTTTTGGCGAAGAAGCGCCATCGCTGGTTTTGGATTTAAAACATGGCCGTAGTACGCCAACAGACGAAGTTAAAGAAGGTCGTCAAAAATCGGTTGTTGTGCCGGAAATTATCGATGATGTGCCATAATTGAAGAAAATCAAGAGATGTTTCAGCATGTTAGCATGACCTACATATATAAGATTTTGCACGAACATTTGGGCGTTCGGAAGCTTTGTGCGCGTTAGATTCCACATTTGTTGACAGACGCTTAAAAAAATGCTCGTGTCGATTGGTGCCATAAAATGATTTCAAAATACAACAGTGGTGCAAAGAAAACGGTATAGAAAATCGTCGTAGGTGATGAGTTGTGGATGTGAAGCAAAGTTAAAAAGCAAATGGTGGCGTTTTTGGTCTTGTAGCAACAGTGACTTGTTAATTCAACTTGGTGTATACGACCATTTGTTTACCTGAAGTTTTCGGTAAATTGAGAGAAACAAACACAAAACGACGTTCATTTTGTATTATGATAATGCAAGCTCACATACATCACATGCAGCAAATGAGTATTTGGACACATGGACTCAGAAAAGATCGAATTGATGGGTCATCCGCCTTACAGCCCTGACTTGGCACCCATTGACTTCTTGTTCCCAGTAATTATAGTTAAACTGCATGGACATCATCATCGCACGAAGAAACGGTTGAAATCTTAAAAATGTTTATTTTAGAGCTACCATCTTCTAACTGGACAAAATGCTTTGACAGATGTTAAAATCACAAGAAAAAGTATATAGATCTTAAAGGCAATTATTTTGAAAAACAATAAACAAATTTATCATCAAATTCATTTGTTTATTTTTTCTATTCTCAATACATAAATAGTAACTCTCATATGTATCCAATGTAATAAAATTATAAAAACCCAAGGTCGAGAGTCCGGACAGTCTAACACAATATTTATGTTTATTAAGTAAATATAAATGTATGTATGTTCATGTAATGTTGTCTGAATAAAGATGTTTGTATATATATATATATATAAATCCTAAATGTAAATATCCCAACATAATCTTCTTTATGTTGGTTGTTGGTCGTGGAGACTTTAATTATTTAAATAAAAATACTTGTCCTTTCTCCTACTTATTTTTTATTTTACTAGATATATTTATATATATATATATATATATATATATATATATTTATAAAACTTCAACTACTGAAGATGGAAACATAGTTTCCGAAATATATCTAGTAAAATAAAAAATAAGTAGGAGAAAGGACAAGTATTTTTCTTAAATAAATCCCAACATAACTCTTTATGAATTCATCAATCACATTAATGACAGATAAATTACGAACATAATCGACAATGACTTGATATAGACAGTTAGTATCATTATAATCTTTTCACGACAAGGACATTAACATGAAATACTAGGCGGAAAAACAACAGGTCAATGGCCAATTAACAGATATTTATTATATGTTTGAATTTGTAACTTTCATTATTTTGTACATTTTTTATTTAGTATATAAATCTTATGTATCTATTTGTGATTTTGACAGAAAGAAGAACTACATTGTAACAAAGTTATTATTTTAGTCGAAATTAATTTAACTATGAAAGCATAATTTTATTAGCTATATGTATATATTTTATAAATATTCTAATAATCCGTAATTTAATATTATCGGGGGCTATTTGTATAGGACTAAATTTCTCCTCCCGTCTCAGCAAAATTTAATATCATAATAATTATCTTAATTAATACGTTAATCAGGATTTAATATAGAAATTGAAATGTTGGTTTTGTGTGTTTGTCTGTGTATGTGCGTGTGGCATTAATGCGCATTTAATCAAGCATAATTGAAGGGTTTCCATTCCCGTCTTTCCCTTAATGTGCACACAGACGGTGATGCGAGCCCGCGCGCGCTAACGTATATTTTCAAAGAGAGGACGGGAACGGTTTTCCCATTTTCATACCTTAATTAATAACGGCAATGCGAGGGGTAGGACCGAAACAAGAAGGGATGAGATTTTATTTCCCGGTTTTAATGATCTAAATGTTTATAAATATTTGCTAATTAATATATTCGATTAAATTACAAACAATACAACAAAATCTTTACCAGGCAGCTGAGTTGTCTGGAAATTGTGAATAACTGGAAACTGAAGAACAAAATGCGCGGTTTGCGCAATTTGGTATTTAAAATACGTATACTAGTAATATTAAATAAAGATTTACTAGCTTAAAGTATAAAAAAGACATCAAAAATTTAGAATAAAATATTAGAATTAAAAGTGAGATTTAACGCGGATGTGACCAAAGAACGTGGTGTTGCTCGTTTCAAAGTTGAGAACAAGCTCTCTTGTTGTAAGAAAATAAAATACAAAATTTATAAAAAACGGGAAAAAGTTGAGAGTATAGAAAAATATATAAGTTAAATAAGAAAGGAAAAATATATGGCGGAAAATTTTTGAGATGGTTCTGGGTTGAAAATGGTTGTGAAAAGGGTGTTTATATCTTAATCCTTCGCCTGAGGTTTATTAAGAAATGAGCCTAACTACACGTTCTGCTCGGCATTCTTTTTAACTGAAGAAAAAATTAACAATAGTTTATTGCCTTTTAGCATTATGCAAAATTGAAGAAACACGCAAAATGCCAATAAAAAAATTCAACGAAGTCCACCTGAGGACGCTTCGGTTTTTTTGCAACATATGGCTGATGGAAACATAGTTTCCAGAATATATTTAGTTTATTAAATAAATAAAAATAAGTAGAAAAAAAGAAGACCATTTTAATTTAAATAAACAAAAATCTCCTTAACCAACATAAAGAAGATTAAATTTGTTTCCCTAAAAAGCACAGACAAATAGATTAATATGTAAAATTTTCACATTATAAAAATTATGTATGGAGATTTAGTTAAGTGATTAAACGAGACACGTCAATGTAGCTTTTAAATCCGGTGTCGCTAATTGAAAGAAAATGTTAACTCGTAAAAAAAAAATTACAAAAAAAACTCTTTTTTTATTAATTGAAACAAATAATTACACCGGAGAATGTCCATAATCAATTTCGATAATAATAACTGGAACGCTGTACATATATCTACAGGTATTTGTATAATTTGATTGGTTGGAAGAGGAGACAGATAAGTATAGGCCGGGGCACGATATTAATCAGCGTAATAAATCAGTTCGAATTACGTTCGGTGGTTATCAGTAAAAGCGGGGGCAGTGACGGAGGCGGCATTAGGAGGTAATAGATTACCGTTAGCGCAATCAGTAATAAATAGATAATGTAACGCCAGGTACACATCGTGATTGACCGGTCCGCAGCGATGATTTACTGCACTCCGACCGCGGATGCAGATCCATAATTTCAACCCCCAACCTCGCTATCCCGCACGGGATACATCGATATGCATTATTGTTAATGAGAACGAATCACAAAACGTCATTTTATGCGCGATACCGGATATTCTATAGACAGTTTGTGGATATTTATTAATGTCTGATCGATAAAAGTAATTATTCAATGAAATTCACAAATTATTAAAAACAACCTCTTTATAAAAATAAAAATTCGTTTAAAATATTATTATTATTTTTTTAAATAAAAATTTCCGTTATTTGAGAATATATATACAAGATACAAGAAAAATAACCAGGAACAAGAAAAAGTGGACGAACGAAATACATGGACACGAATAGTAACAGTGAAAAGTAAATAACAAATGTATTAAACCGAACGTAATATAATATTGATATAATATTGATTATATATATATATATATATTATAACGTAGATTTTCGCGGGCGTAACATGTTGACGCATTTATTAAGGTTTGATCTCGCGTATTTTCTTGGAACTGGTCCATTAAATCGTCAGAAAAAAAAACTATTTAATTTTATTGCTCTAGCAACCACTTCTTAGACTTCTACACACTACAATTAGATATTGGTATTTCTTGTTTGTTCAGGATCGCAAAACAGAAGAATCACCAGAAGCCAAACAAGAAATACGAATATCTAGTTGTAGTGCGTAGAAGTCTAACAAGTGGTTGCTGGAGCAATAAAATTAAATAGTTTTTTCCTGACGAAGATGACTGCGACGTCATCGAAACGTCTAACTGAAGATTTAATGGACCATTAATACTTTTGCATATAAAAGTCTGTCCATTTATTTTTTTTTTGTATGGTTTCTATGGAAGACCAGTCCAACTCTAGGTTAAACTGAATCTCGTCCTATGATTTGTAATATTATTAGTTTATTGACAATTATTGTAGAATGATACAATATATTACAAATAAATTTATTATTATTATATTCTAAAATGGCAATTAATTTAATGAATTCCACATATTTTAATAACCGCTTTTGTTTTGCGAAAATAACCTTCATATACACATCTACACACAATGCAAAAGTCGTTTAAAGAATTATGATTGTTGAAAAAAATACATGAAAATTATTAATATTGTCTTTATTGGAATATTCAATCAATGAATCAATAAAAACAGTTTATCCAATTCAATTTTTGTTTTATTTTATTTTTTTATCGTGTGTTCTTGTTGTGGCACGTGTGCTTGTATGTGTGAAAATAATTAGAGTGGCGACTCGATGAAGAAACTCCATTAGTTATCAGTGTCTCCGATGTAATCAAAAAGAAAACTACTCAATCAGCGAAGAGGAATTACACCTCCCGAGTCAATTCTCCATTGCCTCCTCTGGGGATTCCCCCGATCCGCAAGGCGACCCCCCACCCTTGAAACAGTCACGATAAATAATTAAGTGTAAAGGAAACAAGAAAGGATAGTAGGAGCAATTAACGGATCGTTCAACTGATCAACGCGATAAAAAATAAATCGATACGATGAAATGAGAGTAAAAGGGTGATTGCAATTTATTTTTCTTCAATATTATTGGAAACTAAATTATCAATTTTAATTCAAGTTTATATATAATTTTTATAAATAGATTATTTTATTAGGGCGCATATTTATAAAAGAAGAAAAGAGTGTGGGAAAACATATTTCCAAAATATTACAAGCCAAGGCTTTACCGTTTTCACTTGACACTAAAATAGATGCGGAAATGGATCGGCTTATTATGTCAGATATAATTACTCCAATTAAAATTTAGGAATGGGAAACACTTATTGTGCCGATATTGAATAAGGATGGTACCGTAATGGTATGTGGCGATTATAAGGTAACCCTTAACCCATTTTTAAAAAGAGATAGGTATCCCTAGCCCCGATATGAAGAGTTATTTACAAAGTTAAACGAAGGACCATAATTCTTTAAAATCCACATAACTCAGGCGTACCAACAAATTTTATTACAATTAAAACACTTTTTATTCCTTACTTTATTTTTATACGATAGATGTACATCTCGAGTGTTAAGTACTCATTATCAATAACTAATAATCTTACAAACTAAGTGCGTAATTATATACACCTGAACAGGAGTGGGCGAAAACGGGAAAATTAAAGGGATTACATTACAAACTATTAAGAGGATTATTATTCGTCGGAATTTTAAAAGGTTTAACGGTGGGTTTTCTAGCGGGCTCAAATAAAAATTTAATATAATTAATGGTTTTAATATTTAGACATTGGTAGTTCATATTGTATGAAATAAATATGAATATCGAGAATTTAAAGTTATTCAATCTAATCTGTGTTTAATTGGTAGATTTTTTAAATTTTATTCATATTTATTTCATAAAAAAATAATAATTTATCATAAATTTTGCGCATTTTTATTGCCTCCAACATATTTAATTAGAAATGTAATGTTTTTTTTTTTTTTAATATTTTAATATTATTTTTTGAAAAATAATGTCCTATTTTTAAGTTATTGTCAACTAAAGCGGATTTATCTGTACTTTTATTTTTGACATATATGGTATATTTTCTCTTTGAATCTTTTATTAATAAATTCTTTTAAGTTTGACCTATGTAACATTTATTACACTCTTTACAAGTAATTCAATAAATTCCTGGCTCCTTTTTGTAAATTGATTGCCTAGTAATGATCATAATTTGTTGTTATTATAGAATGCAGGAGTCATATTGAATTTATTCAGGACCTTCTTAAATTGGTTACTCGTTTTTTAGTTGTATATAAACCTAGCAAATTTGTTGTTTTTCTTTCCTTAATGGGTATGAGGTGTGTGGTCGATTTTATTTTTTTGGTTTCTTTTATGTTTATTAATTATTTGTTAATTGTGTATTCTTTGTAATCTAATGAAATTGCCATTTCT
This sequence comes from Philonthus spinipes, assembly GCA_963082785.1. Taxonomy (NCBI): domain Eukaryota; kingdom Metazoa; phylum Arthropoda; class Insecta; order Coleoptera; family Staphylinidae; genus Philonthus; species Philonthus spinipes. The sequence goes on along the minus strand of OY720309.1, from coordinate 13,936,578 downwards.
CTTATTAGTGTTAATTATGCTTTTATATTTTCTGTTGAAAGGCCAGTATAAGGGATCTAAATATCACGCTGTTAAATGTTGAGAATTTATATTTGAAATGTGTGGATGAGGAATTTTGAATTAAATTAAAAGTATGAATGGGTTTTCTATATAGAAAAGAATTATATCTGACTTAACGAGCCGATCAATTTCCGCATCTACTTTACTTTCAAGTGAAAATAGTAAAGCCCTTGGCTTGTAAAATTTTGGAAATATGTTTTATTTCTCATAATTTTCTCATAGTGATTCTGGAAAATACGTTTCCCACACTCTTTTCTTCTTTTATAAATATGCGCCCTAATAAAATAATATAATTGCAAAAATTATATATAAACTGAAATTAAAATTGATAATTTAGTTTCCAATAATATTAAAAAAAAAAATTTCTATATAGAAAATCCATTCATACATGTATATATTAAATTATATTTTATTGTTTATTTTATTATTTTTCAGTGGTAAATCTAGGAAAGGGATTTGATTGTTTTGTTCAGTTTCGTATATAAAACTAATGCTGGGATACAACGCATTTAAACTTGTTTGTATATCTTCAATATTAGTGTCTATATTATATCGTCCACATATCTACACCAGACTCTCGGAAAATTGTGGATTTAATTTTTGGCTACGTTTTCCAGATTATTTATAAAAATGTCAAAAAGGTTGATAGGGAGGGGGTTGCCCATTGCTCTACCGAAAGTGTGTGTATAGATTTTGTTGTTGAATTCAAATGCGTTGCACTCCATCACTAGTTTTGTTAAGTTTATGTAAAAGTCTGTTTCCTCTGATCGAAATGAACTTTCTTTTAATTGGTTTCTTAATATTGTCTAAGGGGATACTGGAGAATAATGCTTCTAAATCAAAAGAAATCAAAATGTCGCCTGACTTTATTGGAATATTTTGTAATTTATTATACAGGTGGAAATAATTTATTACAGAGATATCATTGTTGATTTTAAGTTGCTTGAATTCTTTAACTTACCAACTATGTTATAGGTTGATGAATTTAAATTTAGGACTATGGGTCTCCATTTATTGCCATTTTTATAAATTTTTGGTAGGCAATATAATTTTGGTATTGATGGATTTTTTATATAAAGTCCATGAATTGTTTTTTTTGTCAATTAAATTTGTTGGAGTTTTGAAGAAATTGTTGATTCTATTATTATATGTGCTTAGAGGATTTTTTACTTGTTCTATGTAAAGACCACTTTCAAGTAAAGAATTAATATTTTTGTAATAATCATTTTTGTTTACAATAACTATCGCATTACCTATATCGGATTTTAAATAAAATATTTTATTAGATGAAGATACGCGAAAGCTGCCATTATTTTCGGCATTTGTTCAGCGCCAGCGAAATTTCAGCGGTTTATGAATAGTTTATTAAGTAAATTTGAGATTTCGTGCACATTTTTAGTTACAGAAAACTTTTAAGGAGCACATATCACGATTAGAAAGAGTTTTAATTACAGGAAAACTTTTGAGGATCACATGTCTCGATTAGAAAGAGTTTTAAGAATCTTACAAAATTTGTTTAAAGATTAAGAAGAGAAACTGTTTATTTAAAAAAAAAAAAAAATTTTATTTGCAAAAAAACAATTTATCGAGATCGTACGTGACAATGGCGCGACCTGCCTGACCAGATACGACCTCTGCGATCACTTACATCAAGGATCGCAGAGGTGACAGTGCGTTTTAAATTTTTAATTAATTTAAGTAACAACTTTGCAATTATATAAGGTACAGCTGTAATGATGAGGGATTAAATCCCGTGTCTACAGATAGCATTATATTACGTAACTTTATTTTAATTAAAAAATTGTTGCATTATACAATATGCTATTTTTATGCAACAGTAAATGTCTTTTATTGGACATTTGTTATAGTACTTATGTAATATAAGTCATTACGTCACAGTAGCTAAATGGAAGATGATTTATTAATTAATGAGTATCAAATTCTTTTTGTTTAATTTAATAAAATTTCATACTTAGGATATATTATTGATAAAAATTGACTTCATAAATCACCCAGTATGTTAAAATCTATAGAAAAAATGCCTGTGCCTATAAATGTTTCGAAACTACGTTCATTTCTGGGACATTATATATACACATATTTATATACACACCTTTATTCAGACTATACAGATAATTTTAACAATATAAAATAAATAATTTCAATACATGTAGGTATTAGTCTGTCTGAGTTATCGACCAGAGGTCTTTCTGCCCTGGTAAAATATTATCATAGATTTATACCAAATATGCCTACAATAGTACACATTAATTAATTAAAAAAGATATACCGTGGATTTGGAATTTGGAATGTGAAAATGCATTTGAGCATATTAAATCTCTCATAATGTTAAAAGAATGTTTAGTTCATTATAATCCAAAAGTAGAATTAATTTTAACCGTGGCTACATCCCAAGTCGGACTAGGGGCTGTATTATCACATGTACACGACTCAGACATAGAGCGGCCGGCAACGTATGCATTCCGAACAATTTCAAAATCTGAAAGAAATTATTCACAAATAGATAAAGAGGCACTCGCCATTATTTTCGGCGTGAAAAAGTTTTATCAGTATTTGTACGGTAGGAAGGAAAAGAAAGGCATCCCCACAATCGACTCCAACGGTATGTTTTTTTTTTCTTTTTCTAAGCGAATTCGATTATAATATAAAATATACAAAATCATCCACTAATCATGTTGACTTTCTATCGCGTTTGCCTATTAAAGATGTTGAATATACAGTAGATGCTGTAATTAATTATATTAAGGTTATTTATAAATTCAAATTCAATTTAATCATGGAATCATTAAAAAGGGAATATCAAAATGATCAAAATTTATTAAAAATCAAAGATTTTATATTAAATGGTTGGACAGAAAAGGGACCAATGGAATCCATTTTTTAGAAGGAAAAAGGAAATAAATATCGATCAGGGCGAACGTAATCCCAAAAATATTGTAAGGGGAAATTTTAAAAGAATTAGATAATTAGTTATATGGGAATTGTTAAAAATAAATTTCTGCCTCGATCGTTTGTTTGGTGGCCATCACTAGACAATGATATTGGAAACATATTGAAAAATTGCACAGAATACCAACAATTTCGTAGTAAACTGTAAAAAACTATATTGAAAAATTGGAAAATTCTAGAATCGGTTTGGGTTGGATGCATTTCCAATGCAATTCTAGAATTTTTCAACTTTTTAAAGGAGTTTTTGTCGTATTATGACGCAATTGTTGGTATTCTGACATTCTAGGACCATTTAAAGGTTTATATTTTATAGGATTAACGCATGCTCCCACGAAATTGATCGAGGTATTTTCAATGCATAAAATAACATATAAAGTGACGATAAGTAAATTAAGGTTTTTTCTAGGCTAGGCGTTTCAAAAACATTGGTTACCGATAACGAAACACAGTTTATTTATGAAGAAATGCATCAATTTGTATGTAAAAATAACATTCAACATTTAATATCACCACCGTACCAACAGGCATCTAATGGAGCTGCGGAAAACTCAGTCAAAACTGTAAAATATTTTTTAATCAAAGAATTTAAAGGGGGAGATGTGAATATGTTATTATTCAGATTTTGATACATAATTACATAATAGTTCCACGGGTGAATAGCCAGCACGTTTATTCTATAGTAGACCGTTAAGTATAAGATTAGATGCGATTAAACTGAACAATGATACAAGAAAAACTAAAGATTAAAATGCGGTTAAAAATAATTTATCAAAAATCCAAAATAGTAATAAACAAATTATAAGGGACGTAGAATAATTAAATTTAAGAGGGGGAACAAGAGATTATAAGTATGTTAAACCGTGTTGGGCTCAAGGAAAAATTGTGAAAACACTTGGGTTCGTGAAAGCTGGGAACACGACGTGGAATGGAACCGACATGTGAATGAGATAATTCAAAATTATAGTGAGACGAGTGAAACAAATGAAGTCTTATTTAATACTAAGACTCCAATTTGTAATGACAAATGTGATTTTAATGAATTGACAGAGAATGTGGAAGAATAATGTTTACAAAATATAAGTGAAGGAATTTCATTAAAATCAATTGAACCTGATTCTGATGTTCAACCATTTTAGTGGGAGATGAAACTTGCAATTCGCCTGTTTGCCCTAAACGAACAAGCGGCCATCAGAGCGGTTAGCTTACTAAGTTTTATTTTTTGGTCAATGTAAAGATATAAGGGGTGAGAAGTGTAGTGTTTAATTAATTTTATTTATATTTTGCGCCCCTTTATTTCCTAATTGCTTTTGTTGTGATATTCGGCGTGCGCGGATTGATTGTAAAGATCGGAATTACCACGCAATCGATCTTGAGTTTGTAATTGGCATGTACCTAGCTGGGATGATTATTATTGAAATAAAGTTAAGTTTGTTTGTATTTGTCAGTGTTTTACTGAGCCACCCAGTAGAACGTTACAAATGTTTTCTTTAGAATTCTAAATATAACGGTTAGTCTTTTCATACTTCACTCCTATGTATAGCGAGTTTTAATTAATTTAATTTTATAATAATTAAGGATTAACTTTGAATCTTGGTAAATAATACTTAATTTATTATTCAATGGAAATGTTGATAAATAAATATTTGTTACACAGAATCACACGTAATGCTTATTTATTATAAAATAAATTAAATTAAATCTCGCTGTACATAGGAATGAAGTCATTCAAACAATTTCCCTTTTGCTACTGTGACTTTTGACTTACGTTACGTAAATTTAAAGTTCTTACATAACGTAAGTTAATGAACAAAATAAAAAACTGTACTTTAAAACAACTACTTCTCGAGCCGTTAATAAATAAATAAATTTATAACCCTCTAGACACTGAATTACGTAATGTTGCATAGTACTAACACAACATAATGCAACATTTTTTGAATTCGAGAATATTTAATGCTAAGAGCAAACCAGGTCTAATATAGGTCTGTCTGCAGACACGTGTTTTGGGATTTGTCCCGAATTCTATTCTATTATTCCGCATATTATTATTATTTGGACACGTTGCTCATATTTCATCAGCTCCATTACGCAAATCAATATCACTCACCATTCACACTCTATTATTAATGGGGAGGCTATCAGATGACAAATATGACAGAACCAAGACTGTACGCGAATGATCAAAGATGCCGAAGCGTCCTATAATTCCCAAACAAGACTGCAAACACCAAATGACAAAATGATACTAAATTCAAATTCGTCCTTACTTCTAATCTTCTTTTTTTTAAAACAGAAATTGAGGTAAATTTAAAAATAAACACAATATATAATTTGAAGAAATTGTCAAGGTACAACATTGAGATATAATTAAAATTAATGTAATATAAGTGGAAAAGAAATATCTATGATGGTATTTGAACCTATGTCCCTCGATTTCTAACTGGGTTACTAACTACACAACAGAGACATGCGATATCAAATCTCCATTCAGTGCTTCAAGTTAATTAATTTAAATTATATCTCAATGTTGTACATTGAAAATTTCTTCAGTTTGTAGATATATATATATATATATATATATATATATATAATGGAATATCAATTTAATTAATAATAAACAATTTTTAAAATTATTCACAAATAAAAACATAACACGCATAAAACAACCATTTCCTGTAAAACACAAAGTGACGATAGTAAAGATCCGCGGTTCCCCGAAAAATAATAAAAAGAGAGAGGAGTAAAAAGGGTCGTAAAGATAAAAGAGGCGAGCTTCCGTAACGGATCCGTGCACTTAAAAGCGCGATTCATCAATTCGGCCGGAATTTCGATTTGTTTCAATCACAAATCGAACGACCCCTTAAGAATAAAAAAAAAAGCGAATGAAAGAGAGCGTAAGAGGGGAAATGAGGAAAACACCAAATTACCAACTCCTTTCCATCCATCCTCTTTACCCTTCTAATGAAATAACTTTAACAGTGCTCGATCAACAAATTTCTTCAGTCTTTCGACTCGGTTTAATTCGTTTGATACGCAGAGAGTTTTATTTAAGGGAAGGAATTGATATGTCTGTATAAAATCTTGGCGTAATGAATTCATTGATGGATATTAAAAAAAGTCAGAGATACTTAATTCACCATTTTATAATACCAATAATAAAAACATATATCTTTATTTATTCGATTACAATTTTCTTTAAATTTTACAAGAAAATGGTTTACTTGATGGTTAATTTTTAAAACTAAATATTCTGTTTTGTAATAATAAAAAAAATGCCAATAGATATTTGTCTTAAATATATTAATAAATCCATTAAAATTTATTAATTATAAAACACATTTTAAAAAAAATCAATTGTTTCACATCATAATCTTTATGAATTAAATGAAAGAATTGTGCAGTGGGGAATCAAATAAACTATACATTTTTTAAATGTATTCATGTGTCGCTTTTATTTAATTAAATATCTCTTAAAAAAGAAAGAATTCTTGCGAATATAAATTCTTTTTTGAAAATGTAAAATGTGTTATATTATTAAATTCTTATTTTATTTTTATTGAGAATATTTTCGAAAAGAAATTTCTATATATATATATATATATATATAAATATCTTTATTTATGAATTTTGTACAATGAGGTGTGTGTTTACATTTTAACATATGTTATAATACTGTCTGTTATAATAAATCAAAATTCACAAACTGGCTATCGACCAGAGGTTTTTCAGCCTGTCTTTGTCCTGTTCATGTCAATTTTTTAAACGTCATGATTGCTAACGTCGTTGTCTGAGTCAGTGTGATTAGATGAGATGAATTGATGGATCGTTAATGTGGGGAATTTGAATTTGGGATCGATGTTGTATCGATTGTTGTATTCTATTCGCAACAATTATTTCACTTTTAGCTGAGATGTAATTATATAAAAGCAACAAAATATAAATTATTGAAAATGAAGATTTCTACTTCGCTATAATGTGTTTTAAGTTTTAATGAAATCACTATTTCACATTCTTTGTATAACTTTATTTTAGTGACTACAACTTCAGCAATTTTAACTTGTCATTTTCAAACTCTTAGCTACTAAAATAAAATGAAAGTTATACGAACAGCATGAATCAGTGTTTTTATTAAAACAAAATATAAATTGATTATAAATCGAATTTTATGATGAAATAAATATTTTTGGAGATTCACAAATTTTCAAGCCAAATCTTAGCTGTATTGAATTGAGCATTAACACATTACTAAAACAATTTTATTATGAAATTATTTTCCCATCCGTAATGATTTTTTTTTTTTTCAATATTGTTAAGTGTTGGATTTAGGATAAATCGAGGGGGAGCTATTGGATGAATAAATCTGGAAATACGAATAGTCATAACGTTTTATTTTCCCCGGACTCCTGTCTAGGGGAAAGAATTGTGATTGTAATTTTTTTATCGAAATATCAATGGAAACATTCATTTGTTCTATTTCATCAATTTTAGAAAAATGTCTGTGTGTGTGTTTTAGCGATAGAGCAAAAACGTCTGAATGAATACAGCTCAAACGTTGTATCCAAGATTTTTACTTTCCCCAGGCCCCTGTCCAAGTGAAAGTATTGTGATATGCACATTTTAAGATCCCCTCAGTCCATTCCAACAATTTTTGAAAAATGTTCCAAATAAATTATGTAGATGAAAAAATTTTTTTTTTGTTAAAACCTTTTATTGTAGGACTTTCAATTTAATCATTTTTATAATCTTCTTTATATTGTCCATGGAGACTTTAATTATTTAAATAATTTTTGTCAAAAATAGTTTGGAGAAATTTTGCGAAGCCATTGCATGGTAAGAAATAACAAACTAAATTGTAATATTTTTCCAAATACTCGGCTGTAACTTTAAAAGACAATAATCCATTTTCCAATAAAAATATTTTTCTTTACTATTAAATGTTCTTTCAAAAACGTGTTTGATCAAATTCTCCGGAGAAAGTATCATGATGGACATATCATCATTTTTATAATAGTGATAGGATCTGAAAAGTATTGGATCAAAATCAAATAATTGATCAAAATCAAATCAGAATAAGTATAAGTTTCCTCTTAGAATTTTTTGTTTTCCTATTTTTTAAAGCTTAATCGCGTTTAAATTTTTCAAATAAAAGGTTTGAAAAACATTGCGTTATTTAACTTTACGGTTAAATGTCCATTATATGGTCCTATGCTCGACAAAGTATTAGCCTATGAAGTAATTATTTCAATTAATTTTAGTTATTTCTTTATGAGTAGTTTCGCTGTATGAAATATAAATTACTTGCTTATTTCAGATAATTTTCTTTTTAAAATTATAGACGTGTACAATTAATAATAGACAATACGTGTGAACCTATTAATTTTTAAAAATTATAATTGTATATTATGTGTTGCAATTTGAGTTGTTGTTATTCTCTCCATTTATTTTTTGGAAACAAACATGGCCCGCTCGCGTTTTAATATTCCGGGCGTCGCCGGAATTATATTATGTATTTTTTTATTTCGCCGAAGCGCGCAAAAAATGATTAAAATGAATTATCCGGCTTTTACGTGCTTCCGGCAGCGGTGGTGTTTTGTTTCGCGGGGCCGGGGAGCTGGTAAAAAAATAAATAATTCGCCCGGGGAATGAACACGTACCGAGTTCCAAAAATATTTGACCGGCTAAATCTGATGGCAGTTTTATGTTGGCATTAAAATTTGTATATAGAGTACTTAGAAAGTTTGATCCTTGATGAAATAGTTATTGTACGTGGTGATTATTTTAATACTCTAGAATTTATTAGCCCAGATAGGAATACCAATTCCTTAGAAATTTTAATTAATTTTATTCATATCTGCAAACTACGTCAATTCAACTCTATTTTAAATGGAATGAATCTCGTCTTTTTTACTGAACACATAAATTGTAATATAAATAAATGCAAGTCGCCGAGAGATCAGTCCTTAGAGTGCTAACCAAGATCAGACACCCCCAGAACCCTTTACATAATCCTTCAAATCCACTCCTATATGAGCTCACCAATATTTCTCCCATCAAAGAAAGACTTTCCTTCTTATCTCAAAAATTTGCCTCAAATCCCATTAACATAGAACTAATAAACTCCCTATGCATTCCACGTAACAAAACTATAAGTCCCAAACGTAAATTCCCCAGTCTAACCCTCCATGAATTCATCACTTCATTTCACATCATTCAAGACAGTTAAGTGACATACATATCCGACAGAGACTTTTGACTTAGACTGTTAACGATCATCACATTTTATACGTTTATTTTGATATTGACGAAAATACAAAATCCAGGCGGAAAGACCACTGGTCGATAGCCAATTGGCGAACTCTTACAGCATGTATTGTAATATTTTATGTTATATGTAGGTGTTGTAGTACGTTTGTCAATAAAGATTATGTATATATATATATATATAAATGCGATGGTCTATTACTACCTATAGATTCTCACAATCCCGCACTGGAACTTATGCTATTTTGGAATGGCCCAAGTAGTATCTTTCACAACTTATGTACGGATATTTCCACTTACAATTTTCGCAAAACTAATTTTTCATTGCTCTATGATGAGTTGTGTAATATAGACTAGTTCGTAATGGAAATACCTACTGAAAATACAGATAATATATGTAATAAATTTTACTAAATGTTATATTCAGCTTGTGATAAGTATGTGCCGAAACGAAAATATCGCAAAGAATGTAAAAGGTCTTATCCAATGTGGTTCGATAGCCACATTATAAAGTTAATAAAAAATTAAAATCGAGAAAAAATGAAGCAGAAAATAATTCTCTTATAAATAGAAATTAATTTGACAAATATCGTAAGGAACTCAAGAAGAAAATAAATAGCACTAATAAAGATTTTATTAATCACACTGAATCTTCTATAAAACAGAAGCCAAAGGATTTTTAGAACTTTATAAACAACAAAAGAAAATCTACCCGTACTTCATGTACTATGCAATATAATAATGGAACACTCACTGAAAAATAAATGGTAAATGGTTTCGCTCACTATGTTAGTACAGTATACACCTCTGATAACGAACCAAATGATTCAAGTAAATCACTCGATATAATGGGAAATGTCATGTTCTACGAGTGACGTTCTAAAAAACTAAAGACTCTGAGATATGAGATCACCGCTGGGGTTGAGCAATTACCTGATTTTTTTGTATAGAATATCGCATGTATCATATACGGACATTTCTTTTCAATAAAATTTTAAAAACTGGTCTCTCTCCTAAGCTTTGGAAATGCGTTCGAATCTACCTAGTTTTTAAATCCGGCAATAAATCCGATATCTTAAATTACCACCCAATTACCATTATTTGTAACTTCTCCAAAGTATTCGAAAGTTTAGAATCTGATTAATTATATGCAAATGTAATGTTACAAATAAGTATGAATCAACAAGGTTTCATGAAGAACTCTTCAACATAAACTGTAAGTTTGTTCGGTTGTTGAGATCTCCTGGTTCTGAGATCCAAGTGATGGTTCATAGAAGTGGAGATTGAAATAAAATATCTTTAACACTAATACTTCTATTTACTCCAACAAAGCAATATTTACAGATATTATACAGTTTAAAATTTACAAAATACGTGTTTCTTGTTTCAATGATCGCAAGTAAGTGATTTTTAAAATATTTTTAAAGATAAAATTTACACTACAACTAGGTGGGGGTGTATGCTGCGCATGTTACAGGACGCGTCGCAGGTAACAAAAAAAGGTTTAAGGGAGAAGATATGCAAATTAGGATGACCGCTTTCGTGCACGTCTGGGTGCATCCCAGATGTTCGGTTTCACCGCGATTTCATGAATTCCCGAAAACGGTCGTTTATTGCCGTATTTGTGGAATTCGAGGAAGTTTTTCTTCAAACATTTAAGAAAAGATATATAGAATAATGTAATAAAAAATACTTTATTAGTCCTGAACATGAATATAAACTAATTATGTAGTACAGAAACAGTGGCAAGCTCACTAGATAATAATTTACAAACTGACGTAATATACGCAGACCTGTCAAAGGCAACGTTTCTCACTACCTAGTCACTGAAAACGTAATTTTAAAATTCAGCATATTATCAATAAACAAATGTTCAAGTATTAGAGAACAATTTGTAGAGTAAAATGTGTATCTTTCGGAGGTATATACTGCTAATAACGGTATGCCGCAGGGATCTAATTTAGGGCCGCTATTATTTGCAATTATTCATGCGAACGATATTAAAAAGTTATTTGAAAAAAATGTTGTCGAATTAAATAAATGGAAAATGTCCTTTGTTTAATCCAATATCAAACTGGGAATTTACCCGGGATGATGTACAATACGTATATAATATACAAATTTCCAAAATTTTATTTTTTTTTTATTTAAACACAATTTAAAAATATATATTTGAAATTTATTCTTCGCCTAAAAAAGCTATAAAAGCGTGTGAAAATATTATCAGGAATATAGGATAAATTTATTTTCAAAGTATTTTTAATTTTGTAAGATACCTTAAAATGTTAATAAGTTTGATCTTTCAAAAATTATATATACATTTGTAAATTAATTAAATCTATTAAATACCGTGGTCTCCTCTTTACAAAGAATTAAACGAATAGTCTGAAAACCAATATGATAGGTCCTATTATTAATCAAATGTAAATATGTATATAAAATTTTGGTTATTTATTATTATTTAGTATGAAATGAAATTTGAAATTATTTAGAATCTCTTCTTAGTATATTTGGAGCGTAGCCATGGCGGGGGGTGGTTAGGCAGGGGGCTGCATAACTTCTGAGCTGCAAATTTAAAAACAATTTAAAACAAATGTATTTTCTTAAGAGAAACGGCTATCGACCGGAGGTCTTTCGGCCACATATTTTAATTGTATTGTTTGTGTATATGTGCCCTTAGGTTAGGTTTATGATAATTTAAATGTCAATTACATGTTTAATATGCACGTACAATAACTCACTTATGCAAGCATCCATCTTGTTTAAAATTACTGAGATCGACGCTATATAGTATGGACCAACAAGTCAAATTAGAGGATATACAGTGTCCTTAACAACGGAATTAATATAATGTAATTAAATCTAATATGCAACAATTTAAATCCAATAAATTACTGAACAAATTAATTACTCGTGTAGCAGAATTATGTAATGTGATTTAACTCATATTAAATTATAATTATTCGAATATGTGTTGTTTCCACTATGAACGGAGGTGAATAGGCCGGTAAAATTGGAGTCGAACGAAGAGCGAGCCGGAGAGTAGAGTTGATCGCAATTACGTGAATTATTCCTGCGGGGTTTCTGTTTATTCAGTTGAAATTGCTCCTTGTAATTTCAATTAGTTGCGTGTTTCCGGCCTCCGGTGCCACGTGATCGAAACCGCCACCGCCGCCGCCGTCGACGTTGCCTCACGTGTTTTCGCCGTTCGTAGCGCGATAAACAATAATGAGTTTATTATGAAAAGGATCCGATTCAACATACAGGTCTTACATACGTGCAACGTGATCAAAACAATGTACAGTGGAGTTTTTATTTCGTTTTAGCTGGAATGTTGACGTGTTCAATTTGTATTAATTAAAAAATAAATTTTGTAATATTTATTACATTTATTTTCAATTATTGAATTAATTTTTGAATAAATTGGCGAAAGTAAGAAATTGAATTAAGTAGTGAAACGATCAAATATACACAAATATCAAAAAGGCCATTATATAATTAGTTTAATTATTGTGGTATTGAATATATGCTGTTAATTTTAGGCCATCAAAAAACCAAATATACATTAATTAACAATTCTATTGCACAAGAAGCATAATAGTAATCAACAAACATTCACAGTTGATTACCGTGAATACATTTTCTAAATGGAGCTGGGTAATTGAGAAAATATGAAATATGGTGGACGCGCCGGGTAGTTCGCAGACCGTATTTCGCGATCGTTCTGAATACGAGCGACTATATCAGCTAATGACATCCCGTGTATCAGCCGTGTGTGTAGCACGTATGCAAAACCACCGGGCTCCCTTATTAATTAGACGAATTAATTAGGGCGGAATGCTCGGAGCGCTCGCACGAGGACGATTACCCAAATTCCCCTCAACACCCCAGCTCTGAATATAATAATAATAACAATACGAACACCTATTATTCGAAGGAAAAGGTTTTCGGCTATTACATAAACACACGAGTTGTGTAAGTTTATTATTCACCATCTCCACTCTGTGTTACAAAATCAAACATTTATGATTATTTATTTCTATAAATTTTCTTTAACACTGGCAGCTCATTGTTAAAAAAGTAATTTATTTAGAAATATCAAACAACAAAATAATAACAAATAAGGCTCAATTATTTAAAAATTAATAAGCCTTATATAATACTTTATTTTTCATAATAAATATGAATACACTGAAATAATCTATTTATATTTATTATTACAATATAAACTACCAATGTTTAAAATTTTAAAGTATTAATTGTATTATTTTTAATTATTTATCAGAAAATTAATATCCGTACTAACAATATTTTTTGTAAATAAAATTTAAGCTAAAAGCATTTCAATTCCGTTAATTTAAAATGTCTTCAGCGGGCAGGTATTAAGCAGTTTCTAAGTTTCGCGCGGATAGATTTTAGTGTAAGGCTTGTCTCGAAAATAAGGAATTATTCCAGTGTGTAAACATTCAGACAAAGTGCCTAGCACTAGGAATGGAACTTGGGCTTTGTGGAGGCGGAATTTAAGGTAAGACCGGGCACGGTTTGAACTCCGCGCAATAAATCGCCCAAACACAAATCTTGCAGATTAGAAGGTATATTTAGGCGCATTAATTTCAAACCCTCAGAGCTATTGTTGTTTATTACTCAAATTGGAATTTATTCGAGCAAATTATATAAATTTTTTTGTATATAAACTTCATTATTCGGAAGTTTATAATATTTATATATACAATATATTTTGGTATTTTTTGTATGAGCTTTCGATAAGACTTCGAGGTCAAGTAAAAATCAAAATAAGGGCACAAATTCAATGCTTCTTTTAACTTGTCGTATATTAATACAAGATGCACTTAAAAAAAATATAAAAAGATAAATTATGTTTAATTCATATTCTTTCTACATCATTTTATTAAGTAGAAAACAGTATTCATTCACTTGCTCATCAGTTTTATTTAATTTATTTAAATAAAAATTAAATAAAACTGATTTGAAAATAATAAATACATTATTTTCACATTTAAGTAGTTCTTTTAATGTGGATTTGTTTAAAGTACTCACGTAACGTAAGTCAAAATGTCACAGAGCTAAATGTGAAAATAATTTATTAGTTATTTTAAAATCATTTGTATTTAATTCATTTGATTAATTTCTATTGTTTATATCAAACAATTTGGGTATTTTTTCTCTTAATTGTGTGAAAAACCCTGAATTATTTTATGTAAAAATATAAATATTGAAATAATTTATAATTTCTACTTTATTACGATTTCACTTAAAATCTGTATCATTAATGTGATTATTCAAATTTGTCATTTTAATAATTTAGTGTGTTTCATAGTTAGTTTAGCGTATTTTATTTGTAACTTTTAACAACGGTACTCAATACATTAAATCTAAATGTGACGCCGATTCAACCCCAATGCCTAGGCAAATTGGACAATACAAATCGAAAGAAACGCCCAATCAAACTTCGCTTTAGTTGCATCAATAGTGTCGAAAAAAAAAATGTAAAAAGTGTTTACATCCTCAAGGAAATCCACCCCAACTTAATCAACAAACTTGAACTTAATCATTATCATTTGATCGAACGCCAAAGCAAATAGATTATTATAAAATCGTAAAGTCTGAACTTGACAATCGTAAACAAAATGGTGAGACGAATATTTCAATAAAATATAAGAACAGCATTTCGACCATTACATCTTCGGAAAACTAAATGTATCGAACACCGTAGCTAACTCACTCAATATTTTCTATCAAAATGTGCATCGACTAAAATTCAAAACCCATGAATTCTATACTGAATTCTGTAACTTGAATGCTGATATTATTCTAATATCGGAAACTTGGCCGGACAATTCTATATTTAATTCAGAACATTTTACTAACACGTTTGACGTTGTTCGATCTGACAGACAATTCCCTTTCGTAAATCGCTCGAAATGTGGAGGAGTTCTACTTGCTATCAAGAACTATTTATCCTTTTCCGTAATAAATTCAAGTGACATTTCAGCTCCAAAACATTTTATTCTTTGTAGGTATTATTTCGATTCCACTGATATTTTTATAGGAATAGTATATATTCCACATAACGTAAAATACTAGGACCTTGAAACATTCATATATAATCTGCGAAACATAAAAAAAAACAAGTTTTTTATTTTTATATCATTATTAATTAAAAATATTTCACCACGGGCTAAGTGAGGAATTTATTCAGAATATAATTCACATCCAGCTTAGAAGCTTATCTACTTAAAAAAAACACTCATAGGGGATTTTAATTTGCTTGATATATATAACAAAAGATTGCTACTGAGCAATAGGGCTTATATTTTAAATATTTTACGGAAATTCTTATCATCAAACAATTCAATAATATAGCCAAGAGTCACAACACGTGACCTAGTCCTGTGTAATTTTGATATCAATTTAGTCATTCGCTCTAATTACCCTTTAATTGTTGAGATAACTACCACTCCGCGCTAGATATTGTTGTACCATATTATCTCTGACACCTTTCCTTCGAACGATAACTACAGGTACAACTTCCATATAGCCGATTTTCTAGCCTTATATGACGAAATTTTCAACTTATATTAGAGGGTTCTAGACTTATTTAATGATGTCACTGAAATGGTATAAAAATTCTATGAGGACCTGCTTACACAATAGTATGAATAAGCAGGTCCTCGGTGTCTCACATCAAAATAAAAATATTCAGTTTCGTACACACGTTCTAAAAACGAAATTATCCTACAGGCTTAAGTAACATAAAACCAAAAATTCTAAATACCTGGCAGAATTTAAGAAAGTTAGCAACCTAAAGAAACACCTTATTGCAGAAGCGTAATCCAATATCTCCTGCACTGAAAATAAAGTTAAAAGGAACCCCAAGGACCTATGTAAATTTATTTCCAGCAAGAGTGGGACAACGAGAATGCCTGACTGCTTTTATGACGAAAATTGTGAATTTACAACACCTAAAGATACCTTTAAAAATGTATTTTACAGTAATGGAACTCTCACAGTTGACACTATTTATTCTAACTGTCCTCCTTTTACAATTTCTAAAGTAGATGAGGCAAAGCTTGTACCCATTATAGCATCACTTCCAAACAAACTCACAGCGGGTGATGACTAAGTTCTAAGTTTTCTACTGAAAGATTGCAGATATGTATAAGCCAAACCTCTAACATCAATTTTCATAATATTATTATTAATTTTTCAATATCTAAAAGTGAATTTCTCAACCGTTGGAAACACATGCTAATCCTATCGAACTTCGCTTTTTAACAACGTGCGATGCTACATCTCGCCCCACCAACACGAATTCATGCTACGGACGGTAGACACTGACAAATCTTGCTACTATTTCGCAGTTCATTTCTGAAGCTTTAGAGTTGATGTCATATACACCGATTTCACCCAAGCATTTGACTCTATCAATCACAAACTGCTATTAGAGAAAGTTGAGTCATTTGGGGCTGTGCCAGCGGTTACTCAATTTACACAATTCTACCTGCTATGTGTACTACAACGGTTTTAAATCTTTTGAATTCTCACCGTGGATTGGTATACCACGAGGGTCCATTCTTGCCCCCTTCTCTTAAATATTTTTTTAATGATTTGCTGGAGATGCTCACTTGCCATGTGTTAGCAAACGTCTACGACCTCTAATTTACCAGTGGATCCAATTTTAGAACGAAGCCGACATGCTGTAATCAAATCTAAAGATTATATGTAACTGGTGCTCCCGTGTAAACTTAAAACTCAACGTAAACAAATGCAGCGTTAAAAACTACAGCCGGAGACGCAATGCTCTCATAAGAACTTACCAAATTTCAGATGATTATCTGCTTCAAAGATCTAGGAGTTACTTTTGATAAGAAATATTCACCTTCACTACCCCTATTGAAGCTATTCGATCCGCAGCCTCCAGATCATTAGATTGTATACTGAGAAATGTTTGTGAATTTCGAAATACTCATACCGTAAAGTCGCTTTTGTATCAAGTTAATTGAATTACTGTAGCTTAATTTGGTATACGGCATGTATTAGTCATGCCCTTCTAATAGATCCCTTTCATTGGAGCGAATCAATAACATTTACTTGAAAGGCATAATATGATAACATTATCGGCCAGACGAGACCACAGCTGCACCACAATTCTCAGAAAACTAGTACACCGTTTCCAATTACTTTCCGGGCTACCTTTCAATGTTCTACAACAACCAACCCGATTCTCTTCATCATTCCGACTACCCACATCAAGGACGGTCGCCGATCTCGTTACGCAGAAAAGTCATTCGATGATTTATTTATGTAAAATATAACTTAAATGTAATTTCTACTGTTAGTACTTTTAATTTTCTGTTTTTTTTTCTTGCGGCACTTTTTTTTTGCTTTGTACTTTCTATTATATTGTCCTGAAAGTAGGAAATCCTGTTGGGCAATAAAGGCTATTATTCTTATAATTTTAATAAATACGATAAAATATTATTTGCTTAAAAAAAAACTGGCACATAGATAACATATTTACAAAAACAAAATTAACAACTTTTTCTTATACCTATTACCCCCCACCCCTTAATTTTATTATAACATCCTCGCATGCTCCATCTACACATCTTCCATATACCATTCCTTCCTCTCTCCTCTGATCCACACCTAGCCCTTGCCAAGGTAACCTTTTCCATTTGCACAAATCTCTCTTTGTGAGGTACCTTGGCAGACTCCCATGCCTCTGCCATCTTTTATACAATGAATTGTACCCACTCCTTTCAATCAGACCCTGTCGCTCCTGCATTTCATCCAATCTGCCACATTTATTCCCTTCTCGATCCATTCTTTGAATATATTTTCTGATACCCCTCCTCTCTCATACATCTTTCTTCTATCCATTCTCCATTCGGTTTTCCCTATTTTCACATACACTCTCCATACCTCCATCCTCGATACACTCTCCATCATCTCTCCATACAAACAAGCTCTACCCATCTCTTTAAACAGAAAATAATTAGGGGTAGACTTTTCTATCCCTAGTATCTGCCTCAGAAACACATGCTATCTTTCAATATACTCATACATTCTCGTTCCTCGCAATTCCACGCTATGCATTAAGATAAGTTTCACACACACATCCCATAGTTTACACATAATTCCAAAGTTTCTTTCAATTAATTTCCCCTACTTCTCTTTTGCCATGCACCATACCCAATCTCACATGTTCCCCATATCCTCCACAACATTTAAACACAAAACCTAGATACTTAAATTCCCTCACTCTATCAATTATACATATATTATTTGCTCTTTGTATTCCCCATAATAAAGACATTATCTATTACGTAAATATCCCTTAATTTTTTTTTTTCATTATTATGACAATTGAATAACATTTTCATACTGACCTATAAAACGACATTAAGAATCATGACGTTTTTATACATAAGACAAAGACATTCATTCAAAACTCAGCCAGAGTGTAATACACTATTTAAATTTTTGTTATGTGTTTGTAAATTAAGATTGTTACATTTACTTTATTTATTGCTTTATAACAATATTTTTGCGGTAATAACCTAAAATAAGTTCTGTAAATTAAATAATATCTCAGTTTTGATAATTTTATGTCTTTAAAATTTAAGGAATTTACTCAATTTTAGGTTTTTAATCGGGGCTATTACGTACAAGAAATGTTAACCCTTGGGGGCGAAGGGGTGGGGGGCTGAAAAATGTATGTCAGGATAGAATTTTAAAAATAAAAATCGACGCGTGTCAGAGCATTTTTCTAAAATTTGTTTATTTACGATGTTATAGAATTTATCCGTTACTTTTGAAGCACCCTGTATATATATATATATATATATATATATATAGAATGTGAAATTAATTAAATTAATTATTAAATTAATTATTAACGTACACGTTAAACTCAACGTTTCTCTTACATAATATCGCCGAATATCAGGAAAATTATACTATTAATAAAAATGTTCGAATTTAACGAAAGAATTCTCTATTAACTTACTTACTTTAATTAATCACTAATAAGTCTTAATAATGGTGTCGCGAAAGGATGAAAAAAGAGTGCGATGTAACGAATGAGAATGGGCGTGCGAGGGGATTTTTTTTTTGAGTGAAATATCGACGCGTTAATATTCGTGACGGCAGTTTTCCGGGGGACAAAGGGCGCGATTTGTAACTGTCGCCGTCAGAATGGGATGCATTAGAGACGCCCGCGAGGTGTCCGACGACGCCCGGCGTCGTCGTCTCCTGTATCTCCCGAGAGTTGAAACCTTAGACCATATCGCTCACTCACAAAACCTACGCAGCGAAACACAAAAATGAAGAAGAGTCGAAATCACTACTGGGTCTTCTTACAGAGAACGTCTGCTCACATATAAATATGAAACTTCAAGGAGTTGTTCATTTTTATATAATCAATACATTTTTAATGTATTATGTATTTAAATTATATATGTAGTATACATTAGAAAGTTGCACTTACAAAAATAGCAAATACGGAGCTTTCAGATATTATTTTATTTGAAAAAAAAATGCTTCTTAAGAAGGTAATGAGAAATACCATCTTTACATACATATATTGTTCCGTCACCACTCACGAACTAACTTATATAAATGTATATTTGGCAACGATGGATTAAAAAACCGTGAAGCAATAATCATAAATGTAAGAAATCTAGTTAGTGCCATATTTTAAGTATCCATCAGAAGTTTATTTATTGATATAGAAATACAAAGCTGTCAGAAGAATTTTTATTAAAAAGATGTTTATGAAAAAGTTTTAATATTGTCGAAATTTCCAATTTATTTATCAGCTATGCCATTGAAATTTTACAAACGTGTAATATATTTGACTTTATTGAGTTTTCAGTGGCACATTTAATATTTCAACGACCTCGAGAGACTATACGAAAAAGAATCTAATATTCTTTTATTTAGATTATTGATTGAAAATTAATCGATTATTCACATAAACTAAAGGTAATCACTTTTTTATACAAGATATCAAGATATACCTTACATATCTTGTATGAAGGTCGAGTTATTTTTAGAAAAAAAAAAAAAACAAGGACCTTCTATGTACAATTATAATAATTTGTACTCAATGTTTTATTTATTACATTGCAGTGAAATTTTATTAATAAATATAAAACTAATTATGAAATTAGGTTTTATTGTGTCTAAGCCATTACCTTTCTATATAATTCATATAATTTCGATTAGATATATAAAACAAATTGCATATTTTTCTCTAAACCATATTAAAATCTCTTATTTAAATCAATTATAACTTATTTAGTCTGATTTTACTTAAAATTACTCTTATTAATGTGATTCTTTTAAGAATTTAGTGTATGTAATAGTTGCTTTTATAAGATGATTTATTGCTTTTACTATGCTTTTAAGAACGCGTTCATACGATGTTTAAAGATTTTATTGTTTAGTGTCCGTATTTTTTATTTTTCTTAAATACTATTAAAAAAACTAATGTAAATTTGGGCAGAAACATCTATGGTCAATAGCCCGTGACAGACTACTAACACTATTGTACATTTTGTTATAATAAATTTTGTAAATTTTTTTTGTCATATTGTCTGAATAAAGATGTTTGTATATATGCAAATTGGTTTACATTTTAAATAACCATAGGGTAATCAAAAACTAACAATATTTAAGGATCATTGTTTTATAAAATAGAGAAATTTAATCTAATTAAAAATCGTCCGTAAGAAAAAAAAAAAAACAAAATGAATGATTGTCTAGAAGAAATGAAACATGCTATAAAATAGGTATATCGCCGATTAAATCACAAAAAAGTAATGATTGATATAAATAAAATTTATATAAATAAATAAAGAAACATTTTCCACTATTTTTCTTTCTCTCGAAAAAGAAGAAACAGTCCAATTTTCTTAACGGGATATTAATCGGCATGAAATTGTGAAAATTTACCAAATTTAAATCCATCCTTATCCCTGACAATAAGCAAGAACCCCTTAGATAGATTTGAATTTTAAACAGCCTGTTCTCTTATGGGAACGATTTAATGCAGACCCGCCGATTGGCCAATTTGGACACGGCTGCAGATTGACTAACAATATTAAACTCATAGACAATATAAAATGAGGGTTTTTTTTAGTATTCTTTTTGGATGTAGACATATTTTCCCCAAAGATCATTTATTTCGTCTGATCGAAAACTATTTCCTCGATAAAGTTCTAATTCACACAGCTTTAGCCCCCATTCTTTAGCTACAGCTTGAATTATTTAAAGTGTTTTGGCGATTTTTAGATTTTCGATGAAAATTCCACTTTTTTTCCATACGATTTTTTCGGTGATGTTTTTTTCTCTCCAAAAAATCTGAAAAAAATTTTAAAGATACTTGATCATAGTATAACTGACATTAGCTACTTAACTTCCAGAAAAATAATTATTTTCAATCATTTTTTGGCGACTTAAATAGCTGCGTAAAATTAACATGGGAACGGTTTAATGAAGACCCGCCGATTGCCCTATTTGGACGCGGCTGCAGTTTGACCAAAATTACTAAGCTTAGAAACAATATAAAAAGACGTGTTTTTTAGCAATCCATTCTTAAAGGATGTAGTCGTATTCACCCCAAAGATAATATTTTTATTTTATTCTTGGATATAAGAATTAGCTTAAATTTTAGCTGAATTTCTGAAAATGTATTCTTTCTGAATTTATAAAATAATATAAAAAAATTCGAAACCATACTTAAACTTTCCTTTTACATTTGCATCAAATCGTATGGATCAAATTAACTTTTCCACCATCAATGTATACTAATTTTATAATGTAATTATGTAGTCAATTCGTGTTTCTATGTTATGTTCAATGGTTAAGCCATGCTTTAAAAACGTTGATTGGTTTTGAGTTATGTGAAGAGTGAAGAGACTTTATTTTTTAACTAACTAAATAAAGTGTGAATAAAGGATACAACAATGTTATTTTTAAAAAAAAGTCCTATCATAACTGTGAGTAATCACCATATGATTTTCATATAGTCAAAATTTAGTATTAGAAGATGAACCCAGTTATATATAAACTCCCTAATATCTTATGTTACCGCAAAATTTAAATAGCCTCCCCATACGTTATTCAATTTCATCTAGCCATTCCACGACAGAAACAATTATATCATGGACGAAGAATATTCACCAACATAAAAAGGGCTAAAGCCCTCTGGGATTATTTTTATGAAAATTTGGAAAATGTAGTGAAAGGTTTACCAGACCGCAATATATATAATTATGATGAATCTAATTTATCATACGATCCTGGAAAGAAGCGTGGTGTTTATAGGCGTGGAGTAAAATTGTGTAACGAGGTGCAGCCGACGGTACCTCCCTGGGTTCATCTTTATCACTCACGGAAAGAACATCGTTCAAAAAAACTTTCATGTTGTGACAAACCGTGGTGAAGTAGCGGTACAAGATGCAATCGCATAACAAATGGATGAATTGATGCTGTTACTTTTTGGGACTGGTTTATAACATCATTTCTGCCACACGCTAAACGTTTAGAGTGAAGAAAGTTTTTGCTTATATATGGATATTGATGTCCATAGAATTTGTGTGGAAAATAATATTGATTTCATATGTTTAGTCCTGAATTTTAACACATCTTTGTAAGCCGCTAGACGTAGGCTTTTTTAAACTAACGAAAGAAGCATGGCGCGTGATGTTAACGGAATGGAAATTATAAAACATACATCTAAGCATTTTCCCTAAGGATGTGTTACCACCCTTTTAAGGAATAACCTAAGTAAATAAGATGGGCACCGTACCGCCTCATGTGTCAAAGAAAACGACACCAACAAGATACAATACGAAACCAAATAGCTAAAATCTGCCGCAAAACGAAACTTGATCAACTCGTTTCGTCCTGCTTGTATTTGTTCTTTAGATCGGCAGCAGATGTTCAACAGAAAAAGAAGTGAAAAGAAACCCTGGTCCTATCATCGAAGATGTATTGACAGCACTTCTATAGGAGCAGAGGTTTGTAAAAAATCATCCCGAAAAGGAATAACACAATGTTGTGTAAAAGCAAATGATGACGAAACTGGCGATGACGACCAAGAAATCAGCAATATCAACCTCGTACTAGCGTTGCAGGTTGCTTTGCAAGATTGTAGTAGTATTAGTACTTGCAAGATTGTTGATTGTTATATTATGCATCATCAAGAGCGCGTGGCCCTCGACATAAGGAACTCGGCAGCCTTTATAAGGAACGCTCCGTTTTCCCCAACAAAGGTAGCCTCAAGCATGTAATTAGAGCAAGGCTAGACCATTGGATGCGGAGTGTACCTACTTGCGAGGCGAGGATAAATATGCCATACTATTGCTGCTTTTTGCGGTGGTATTTGTAACTATTATGTGCGTTTACACCATAGAAAAATGACATCATTTACACATTTCAATTGCCTGATGTGTTATGAGTTACGTCAAGAGATTCCAACAATTAAAAGTAAAACAAATACAAATTGTTTTAGAATGAAATTAAACAAGGAAAATTTTGTGACAATGATCATAAAATTCGATCAATCCCTTTTCCCCACTGCAAAAATTACTTACACTGTAAGTTTTACAAACAACAATTATTTGTTGTTTCTTTTCATTGAATAATTTCTATTCAAACAGTTGCAATTCGCAGTAGTACTGCTATGCAACAACAAATATCAATTGTATAATCCAATGTCCGGCGGGTTAAATGCTCAGGAAGTAGTTGTTTCAATAGATGTTTGTAAAACTTACAGTGTAATTTTTTGCAGTTGGAAAAAGGGGTTAATCGAATTTTATTGATCATTGCCAGAAATTTTCCTTGTTTAATTTCATTGTAATTTAAATAACTGCATATGCGTGAGTCATCTTTGTTTCAATTTATTTAACAAATTGTTTTATTTTTAACATTTTAACATTTGAATTAGCCAAGGTTGGATGCGCGCAGGATTAAATATATGAATCTAGTGCTGCATTTAGCGGTAGTATTTGTAACTATTGTGCGCGTTATTTACACCCTGAAAACAGAACTTCATTTACATATTTGAATTAGCGACGAATGTTGTTAGCAACTGTTATTTTTTTATCAAAATTTATTACAATTGAGTCGCTCCTTTTTAAATGGTGTATAATTTTAGGGGGGTATGCAAACGTCACGCAGAACACTTAACATAAATTGAGAGTGCTTTTATGTGGTGCCAATTAGTTCGCATACAAAAATGGCGGTTCTCCCGCCACACTCCTATCTTTACGCTGTCTTGATATTTTTAGATCTGGAATGAAAATTTCAACGATTGATCTGAATTCTGCAATAAAATTTCTCGACATTCATTACCTACCAATTTCATGAAATCTTACAATTTTATTTTCTTACAGAAACTGGCGAATTGGCCCAATATGCAATAATTGACCAATATTTTAATCATTGATTGATTTTTATCTACTTAAAATATAAAAAAATGTAAGTATACATTTACATTATTAAATCGTAGAAACTGACTGTTTATTAATATATTAATTTTTTTTTTCCTATAGCTATTTCTTTCCACTAAACCGCAACCTAATGTAGTAATTCCTAACAGTAAATAATAATCCAGTGTTAGCATGGTAACACGTAATATAAAATTGGCCTACTCAGTTCGCGAAATCACATATTGTGAATTTTAATTTTGATGCCGTTCAGGACGCGATGGAACATCTTCAGATACGGTTGCACAAACAATTATCAAACGTACATGATTGAAGTATTCAAGCTATTAATCATCATATTGCAGGTGATATTGTGGTTCCTATATTTTAAATAAAAATGGATTAAATATGTCAAAACGTTAGTTTCATAATTGATTAATTTAATTATATTTAAAATAATTGATATTATTCAAGATAATTCATTTTTGATCAAATGTTTTGTACATTTAATAATCCACCACTGTGTGTCGTGTAGTTAAACATCTTGCATTTCCGCAAGCGGGAAATTCTGAATTTCCATTAAAAAATTAAATTAAAGATTAATAATCGTTTTTGGCGACGTCGGGCGAGGCGCACACAAACCTAAAAAAAAGAGCGGCCCGTTGTTTACAAAATGCCGCATTTTTGTGCCGGCCGCAATTTCCGCGCGCTTGTCGTGATGGATGCTAAAAAATATATACATATATATATATATATAAACGGCCGGCCTCAACAGTAATTAATTATTTTTTCAACAGAAACAAACCCGCCCTAAAAAAATAACATCAAAACCGCCCCTCTTTCTGTGGTTTGCAAAATCAATTAATGGATTTTGATTGAATGCGTTTAATACGAATTTTTCGATCTGTTTGTTTATATTTTTATTAAGAACAACAATTTAAAAAGACTTTTGTTATTTGCTTTTGTTCATTATTCATCGTTTGTTCGCGCCAAACCACTCGAATTTAATTTTTATTTTAATTATTTTATCTTATCTGTGAATATCAAAATGTTTTCCCTAAATGTTTTATCGTGTTTTCTATCTCATCTTTCTTTGTATATATTGTATAAACCTAAAAACCGATAATATCCCACTTATATAGTTTCGACATGTTAAGGAAAAAACTGCCATGACTTTATCGTTGATATTAAAGGGAAAGAGTTCATATTAAACCAATGTTAGTATAAGTAGGAGCAATAATGAATTAGAGTTAAATTAAATAAAAATGATTTAAAAATAATTAATAAATTATTTTCACATTTAGCTCTGCAACTTTTGACTTACGCTATGTAAGTACGTTAAACAAATGCACATTAAAACAACTTCTTCCCGGGCAAATACCCCGCTGGACATTGAATTACTTAATGTACATTTTTATCAAAATCAAAATTTTGATCTAAGATTTTTTTTTCGGATCACAACTTCTTGCATTATGCAATATTTTATTGATATGCAACAGCAGGTGTACATTATGTAGTTGTTTTTAAGTGCATTTGTTTAACGTACTTACGTAACGTAAGTCAAAAGTCACAGAACTAAATGTGAAAATAATTTATTAATTATTTTCAAATCATTTTTATTTAATTTATTTAAATAACTATGACCAAGTGAGTAAATACTCTTTTCTATTTATTTTTGAATTATAGTTATGCCTAAAACTCTTAAGTTTTGTTAAAAATTTAATAATTAAATATGGATATTGCAACAAAATTCAAAACATTTACATAGAATAAAAATAAGGAATTATAGAAACTTCTAAATTAACAATACAGAAAATAGTGATTAAACTAAATCCTGTTCATACAAAAACCGCTAGCATTTCTGGGAAAAAACATTACAATTAACATCATCTTCATTGTGGAGTTTTATAGTTTCTAACTATTCCTCTGAATTGTCATTTCGATTTTTTTTGCATTTCTACAGGAATAATATCATGATAAAATTGGAGTTCTTTCAAATTTCGCCAATTATTCCCAAAGTGTTTGGTATGTAGATTATTTATATCAATTAAATTGAGGTTATTAAGCTGCTAAAGACCACTGCTTATTTGATCAGGTTTTGTCATTCTTGGCTATTTTCCCTTTTTTTGAGATTTATTTAAAAACCTGTAGATCGTTTTGGTAATGAAGTTTACGTCTTACTAGAATATTACCAGACCGACACATCTTAAGATATTTTTTTTTCTTTTTGTAATTTCAAGTATCATATTCCCGGGGGTTTTAACACACTTTTAACATTTTTTTCAATCATGAACAATGAATTCTTGTTTTTTTTTTTTAATATATATTTTTCTCAATAAGGCCAAATACTCCATCAACAGGTAAAAAGAAGTGGCCTACTACTGGAAAGACAATTTCCAACTTTTCAACATTCAATAGGGTATCAGCTGTCAACCACTTACAGCACATTCCAATAAGAATACTATTCTTGTTTGCCGCTGCATCCATCTGCCATTAACATAGCAGTAATTTGTTTACTTGCGAAATCTGTTTTATTAAGCCTATCAAACACAGCGGATGCTGGAACCTTTATCATATTCATTTTCTGTCCAGTATTAGGAGAAAGCATTTTCTTTGCTAAGTTTAGGTTTTTACGATTGTACAGAATATATCTGCACAATCGTAAAGTTGGCCTGGTACTTTTGGAAGAACTTCATTGGCAGTCAAATGATATTTTCACCAAGTCATCTCAATCTTCCCTTAAAAGCATCTACCCTAAGTTTTTTTTTGCGGTTAGTAACTTCTTCTTTACTTGTTCTGCACAGCGTTTTATTTTGTATGTAAGTTGTGGACAAGTAGAGCATACATTAGTGAGAGGTGTTGTAAATCTCAAATTGTTCTTTGTGTTAAAAATTGTTCGAAAATACGACGGCTTTACTTTTTAATTTGGAGGAGACTGCGCATCATACATTTCATATATTTTTTGGATAGACAAATTGGAAGAAAAGTATGATTTCTCTGTTGATGAACGGATGATATTCAATGCACTAAAAATTGTTAATAAACTTTTGAACAGCCGCTTGTTTCATTTCGAATTTAGGAGTTAACAGGTTAACTCCCCCTTTTTTTCAGTTAGTGTTTGAAAATGTTTCATGACGTGGGACAAGCGATATTTTGTAATAATTAATATTTTTTAAAAAGACGACTGGCTAACAAGAACGTTTTCTTTTAAAGAAACGACGACGTATGCACACCTTAACGGTGCAATACTTTAAAATAAACGCATCTTGCAAAAGTTTATCTTTTGTTTCATAAAATGCGGCATGAAATTCATTAACTTCTTTAATAGTCAATGATGCACATTGATACGATTTTATTTTATAGCTGCATGTTGGATATTGTGGTAACTGTTTCGAGGAGTATCTATAATGTAAAAGATTTCATATTTTTAAGTTTACTATAAATATCATGAGAGATTGTATGAAAGTATTTACTTCAAGAAAAATAATTTACTTGTCCCTTTTATTAACATTACATTTCTATGTCGTTGGATCACGTATCCTTTGTCGAGCTCTATTAGACTTAACATGAAACACAAATATTTCTATTGCTGCATTTCACTAAAGGAAGCACAAAAAACACGAACCATGACGCTCATGGTGAACTGGTAATCAACTGAACTCCACCACCATCTCTGATCGGTCAAAATGGAGATTTCCGTTTTTGATGCTAAAAGTGTTATGGTTTTGTTTCGGAGCAGAAGTTTTAAAGCCGCTTTTAGATAGCATTTTGTCATATTATATACTCACTGAAAACATATTCTAGTAGATCAGAAATTTAGAAAAAAAACTTGACGTATGCAACTATTTTTATTAAAAATTGGAGACTTCCGGTTTTGATTCTAGAACCCTCATATAATTTATACCTGTTAATTTAAATAGAAAAGAGTATTTGTTCACTTGGTATGTTAATTGATTATCGACCAAACTGATTATTCGTATTTAAATTCTTGTCTCCAAAAAGTTTTTTTTTGATTAAAATTACATGAAACTTTGTTGTTTGCGCTAAATATAGTGACATTTCGACATTTTTCTAGCGAAAAAAATCTATATTTGTATTTCATGAGAACCCTGCTCGTCGGGAACCCAATATACTGCTGGTAAAACTTTATGTAAAATTTCTAGCTGTACAATACGTTAAATTCCTGCCTCTACGTACTCAATAAGTAGCAATAACAGCTAATCCGGTGTCGAGAGATTTCTCCCAAAAATCAAGAAATGTGCGCCACACTCGATACGCACATTTACCATTTTTTCGTCTTCTCTCTCCTTCTTTGTATGCCCTTTAAAATCGTTTTTCTTGTTTAACTTTCTTCTATTCTTCAACTTTTCTGTCCTCTTCCTAAAACGTTTTGTAACAGTCAGTATTTTCAACAGCACACAAGTAAGTTCCCTTCTTTCAGTCCTCTATGTGAAACTGAATATTATGTAATATCTTTGCTACTTTAAAGTTTTCTGCTATATTATTTTTTTTTCTTTTATTTTAACTTGCAATTTATACATTTTTTATTAAGTAATCTTATTTTTTTGTAATATTTCTTTTATTTCTTTAATTAAATATAAACACCTGAAGCTAAAAACCTATGGATAATACCTATCGTGGCAAAATGTTAAATATAAATAATAATTGTGTAAAATTACACGAATAAAAATGTATTTAGATATATTTAAACAGAAAGACCTTTGGTCGAATGCCCAGATAAATATCTACATGTATTATAATTATTTATGTTAATTGTTTTGAATTATCTGTTGTCTGAATAAAGATTTGTGTATATATAAATATTATATAAAATTAATTTTGAAAATAACATGGCTTAAACAATTGTTTCAGTAAATTACTCTTTATTTGGCAATGACGCATTAATGACTTAATAAATTTCAGTTATACAGTTATACAAAGTATGTATAACTGAAATTCATTAAATAAATAAGACGTTAAAAGCGTTTACATTAATCAACAAATTTTATTTTATATCCCAGTATATTTATGTTTTCATGATTGAAAATTACAATTATTATTGGCAAAAATTAATACTAAATGTGAAACAAATCTACATTTTTAAAAACATATGGGTCATATCGGTTACATAAAATAATTACACACTATTTTTCTGTTACTTTTGTCTTATTGATCACTTGGTGAAACTTTATGAATAATCAAAGATGGTAAAAAATATTATTACTTGGTTTTTCTTTACATATTTTATATTTGTTCAAATAGTTTCGGATTAACGCTATGATCAAAAATTCTTGATAAGTAATTATAGGAAATTCACTTAAAATATTTATTGTGTTTTTTTAAAGATGCTAAAAAATGTTTTATTACTTGGTTCTTTAATCCTATAAAGTGATACAAAAACATTAAAAATTTACACGTTAAAAATTTGATATTGGCACCTGACCGAAACTAGTTGAACAAATATTTGTTACCTGACCGAAACTAGTTGAACAAATTTTTGTTCAACTAGTTTCGGTTAGGTGCCAATATCAAATTTTTAACGTGTAAATTTTTAATGTTTTTGTATCACTTTATAGGACAACAAGTAAAACAAAACCAAGTAATAACATTTTTACCATCTTAAATTAAACACATTCAATATTTTACGTGAATTTCCTATAATAAATAATTATATTACTGGATTACTGGAAAAGGCAGGTGTTAAGTCAATTTTAAATCGAGCACTCTATTAATTTGCAAACAAACGACAAAACACAAATAAATTGATCGTTTATTGCAATTAAAACCCAACGTCAAACTCATCCAGATTATCCCTTTTCAAATGACGCGAATTTCCCACCGAGTTTCAAGGCGTCAATTAAAGATTCCTCCGTGTGAATTTTTCTATTGATTATGAAAATCGCGGAAACGTAATTGGCTGTCTGACAGTACGAAAGCGGATATGATGTACGAGTGCTGTTAACACGTAAAGTGATCCACGGCTTTGGCAAGCGAGGGATGAGAGGGGCGGAGGGAAGGGGGTGATTGATCGCGACGGATGCTAATCGAAATCGCTGAGGGGATTTATTTTTATTTCATTTCCAGAAAATGTCTATTCCTTCTTCAACCCCATCACAAATTAAATATTGATGAAGAAACAAAAAACTAAAATATTTCTAAGATAAAATTGATTTGTTTTTAACATAATTGACAAACTAACGTGTAAATGTTGCCTAATTGAACGGACACGGAAATGCAACCACAATAAATACCCGTTAAGCCTGACTTGGACTTCAATAACTTCAATATCAAGCATCGTAAATTTCGCCGTAATGGACGTCGTCATACACATTTTTTTGTTTGTGATTTTAATGGATGTTGTATGTGTGTGATATGGGATAATAAGTCATAACTTCGGATATAGGTGCGAATGCGTGTGAGTGTAATAAGTCATAAGGTTCAGTTTGTCCGTTGGTAATAGCACAAATCAACGTTTTGCGGTTGAAATGTGAGCTTGTCGATGTAATTGATGAATTTTATATATAAATATAATTTTAAAAAAATCACAGAGAAATGTTTTATTTTTTCTACCACCAACTTGTAATAATGTACAATTTTTTAAAACTTTTAAAAAGACGATTAATAGAT
This sequence comes from Philonthus spinipes, assembly GCA_963082785.1. Classification (NCBI taxonomy): domain Eukaryota; kingdom Metazoa; phylum Arthropoda; class Insecta; order Coleoptera; family Staphylinidae; genus Philonthus; species Philonthus spinipes. The sequence continues at coordinate 13,905,199 of OY720309.1, read as the reverse complement.
GAGTAAAACTCAACGACGTTAATATAAAAGATAAACGAATCCCCTGGACCAGAGAAAAGACACACTCGTCCCCAACTATACATGTAGGAACCCTGAAATTTGTCTGATTGTCGCAGGCTGTACTACTTGCAAGAATTTTAAATATAAATATAATGTAAAAAATGCAGATAGAATTCCGTTAATCATTATTACTCTTTCTAATATTTATATCATCTACATATATTTTTTAAAATTATTTAGTTAATTCTTAATTATAATTTTCTAAGAGAAAAACAAAATTTAATTTAGTAGATTTAAGTAATTTAGTAAATTTTGTTTTTGTATTATCATGCGGTATTATATGAGTAACAATATTTAATAATAATAGAAAACAGGATTATTCACTTGAACGCAGTTATTTAAATAAATTAAATAAAAATACATCCTAACAACCCACTTCACAATCCCTCGAACGAATACCTTTATAAATCCACCCAAATCCCACCCATATCCCAGCGTATTTTAGCCTTAAGTAAAAAAAATGCCAATAATTCTGATAATCTACCCCTTCTTACAAAACTTTGTATTCCCCGTAACCCTAATATCCTTCCTAAATACAAACATACTACAATCACCATTCATCAATTAATTTGCGCAAATCATCAGGACAGTTCAGCTAGCTAGCATAGATTTTTCTTTAACTTCATCATAAAATCACGACAGGGCAGAAAGACCTCTGGTCGATAGCCCAGACAGACCTAACACCTACATGTATTATAATTATTAATATTGTGATTATTAATTATTAATAATTTGAAAATAATTAATAATTGTTCCCTCTTTAGCTACTGTGACATAATGACTTATGTTACATAAGTACTTCAATGCCTATTATTAGACATTTGTTAAAGTACTTATGTAACATAAATCATTGTATCACAGTAGCTAAAGGGAAAATAATTTATTAATTAATTATTTTCCAATTCTTTTTATTTAATTTATAGCAATGTTTAATTATAATAATCTTTATTTTTTATGTAATATTATTATGTACATACTCGTTGTTCCCTGAAATTTAGAATATTAGTAATGTAATGTGTTTGCATTGTATTTCGATTATTATTATTGGTCGCTATGCAAAAAAGTGCCAAATGATGCATTCAAATGCTCGTAATCAAAATTTCGGGAACAATGTATATATTACATATAAACTGTTGCATGCAATAACTTTTCTTGCAACAGTAAGTGTCCATTTTGTAATCCAATGTCTGACGGGGTATTTATCCCGGTTAGTGTCAATGGATGATTCTCCTATTCAAGGACTTAATATGTAAGAGAAAGTTGCAGCAGATAAAGAGAAAGTAATTAGTTAATTTTTAATTGATTATTATCCTGTTTCTTTATATTTAATTTATTTTAAATAACTGTGACTTAGTAAATAAAAGTGTATTAGAGAATAGATGAAATCAAATAATGTCGTGGTCCAGTTTTTTTTATTGTATACAAATACCGATACTGCTCTTTGAATTAAATATTATTAACACTAAAAATTACTATTTCAAGTACTCAATTTCAAAACTATCTTCATTCTCGAGGTAGACGTAGTATCTGTTTTAGTTTGATATTCTAAATAACAATAATAATTATAATAATGTGTATTAATAGATATAATAATAATAGTCTATATTTCCCACTTCTTACAAGCATGATAAGACAACTATATATTTTTCTAATCGATAATATTGTTTGTATCATACAATTATCATACAAACAATAAAAAAATATATTTGCATGTCTTCTTCGCTTATTTTACTAAATAAGATAGAACATGATTTGTTTGGATTAATTTGTGAACAGTATTGAGCACATGCATCTGTGGAGGTTTTTAATTCCAAATTAATTTCATTTGTTGCATTATTTAAATCAGATGCTTTGAACGAATGAAGCAGCTGTATGTCGTCTGCGTACATGTGGTATTTGAGATTTTTTAAATATTTCTCAAAACTAGATGTATACACAGCATATAGAAATGGCCCCAAGATTGATCCTTCTGCGACCCCTTTAGTATTTCTACACGAAAGTGATTTAACATTGCCAATAAAAGCCGTTTGGTGAGGGCCTGATAAGTAGGAAGCAAAGAAAATAGTGGCATCATTCGATAATCCAATATAATGAAATATTGACAGTAATATATCATGATTTATGGTATCAAATGGTTTACTAAAATCAAGCGTTACTAAAATACTGCCTTTGCAACAGTCTCCAGCAGTAATTACATTATCCCTAACATCAACTAAGGCCGTCGTACCACTGTGGTGAGCTCTAAAACCAGATTGGTGTTCGAGCAGAATATTATATTTTACTAAATGCTCTCTAAGCTGCGAATCAATAATCATTTTTTAGGATTTTAGAAACGTCCGCCGAGACAGTCACGTTTTCGTTTTCAAATTATTGTTTGAATATTAAGTAGTGTGTGAAATTAAGAATAATCAAGTGCATCCAAAATACAGTCCACTTCAGTCTGGCCAGACCGGGAAGAAAGAGGAATTACATCGGTAAGTGTCCCTCTTGACTTATCAAGGTTTGCCAACTCCGTCGCCAGTTTCTCCTACATTTTAATCGGTCTAAAGTCTGAGACAGTAGTAGGATTTAATATCTTAGCAATTGGTAAAATTAAAGCATGCTTTCAAAGGATCGGAAAGTAGTTTAGAATTAAACAAGAATTAACAATATGTGTCAAAACAGGTAATATATGTGGGCAGCATATTTTAACATAAAAGCATTAATATTGTCACTACCGCTGCCATTTGATTTTATATTGTTTAGTACTTTCTCTATTTCAATTATTGTTACCAATTTAAATTCAAACAATTCATTAAAATAATATTTTTTACTCGTATTGTAGAAATGAATTAATTTTTGGTTCACAGAAGGCGTATACTAATAAAATATAAGAAATAAACAATAAAAATTCCAAAATCAATATGTAATTTATATCGGATAATTGGACCAGTGGTCGTTCCATATTACATTAAAATATTTGAAACACCCTACAATATGTCGGTAATATAGTTCTCAAATGCGTTTTCGACCAGGAAGTGATTTTATTGATTTTAGTAATACAATTTTTTACAGGATAATTTCTATTTTACATTTTCAGCATTCGCCTTTAGCGCCTACTTTTAGTTTAGTAGAAAAAGAAATTAGATTGACGGAGAAACAGAATAAATATCAGATCGCCCTTTGTACTCAGGGGAAAAGTCGCTAGCCAAGTACAGAAACTTGAACAAATCTTATAAAATCATATACAAGTTAGTGTATTTACAAGAAGAACTAAGGATAAACTATAAGAACTATTTTCTGGACGGACGGAACTTTGGTAGTTTGTGTCGATTATTTTGGTGGAAACTATTTCCGAAATGTATTAATTTGCATCACAAAATGAAGAATTCTCCAGGAATTATTACACAAAAAAAGCTTTTGATTTTAATATCATTTCACTACACAAGAAATTTTAAATTCTCCATAACGCCTGCCCGAGGCTAGATCGCTCTAACCAAGCCAACCCTAGCCTTGGGCAGGCGTTATGGAGAATTTTAAATTTCTTGCGTAGTGGAATGACATTTTGATTTTGAAGTTTTTTTTTGTGTGTAATAATTCCTGGAGGATTCTTCATTTTGTACGTTGTGTATAAAACAAGGTCCAGTGGCAGTATTAAACGGAAGGAGAGTTTGTGCAGATCCAGAACCACAGCTAACGGAAATAGATCTTGAATAATCCGTATAGTCAATAGGAATGGACCTTGTGTCACAGCTGATGGAAAAGAATTTATGAATCACGTCGAGGATAATCGAAAGGAATAAATCAGATATGTTTTACTTTTTTTTAATTGATTGGGAAATGTTATTACCTTAACAAATTATTCAATTATTTAGTCAAAAATTCTCTGAATCATAATCTTCATTAACTGTTTTAAGTAATTACCATTTTGAAATAGATGCTATCATTTTGACATTTCCTTTAAGGCTGCGGTTTTACGCCTAATAGATGGTGCGATTAACGCTAGAGCGTGCAGTGGTTTTTACAAAATGTGTTTTTATTTTATTCCAACTTTGATTTTTGAACCTAGCATCAAACATCCGAACTAGTGAATTTGTTCTTTTTGACTATTTAATAGGATTAACGAATTTACAAATAATATATTACTAATATATTTAATATGGATAACAAAAATCGACGACGAAGTTGGCATTGGAAATTTAAAGTCATGTCTGAACTAAAATCACACACGCACGCGTAAAGTACTGGTTGTCATGTTGACCGCAACCAGCATATCACGCGTGTGATCTTAGTACAGACATGATTCGAGACTTCCAACGCCAACTTCGTCGTCGATTTTTGTTATACGCTCGATAGATTAGATGTACTCTTGTGAATTAAATTATAGTTTTTTTTTTAACAATTTTTTCACTTTTTTGTTTTTATCTGATGTTGTTCACAGGTAAATAAGCTATCTACCTGTATTAAATGTATAATTTTTATGACTGTATAACATTGTTAATCCCTTAAAACGGAAACGTATTGGGGATCGCAGCCTTAAGATCTTCTTTCTGATTTTGTAGCAAAACCGGAAAGATAATCATAATAAAATGATTAAAATATATTATTTTGAAAATACTTATATACACATACATTTTTGAAAATTCTGCAGAAATCAAATCCTTTATTTAATGTAAATATATAACCATATATAATTGGTTATTGGTTTATTATTATATTTGCCGACGTAATTTATTCACAATATTGAAATGGGCATTATTTAGTAGTAGTCCTATGTATATCTAATAGTATATTTGTGTATAATTAATGATCTTAAACAACTTACTGAAGTTCAATTGTCTTGATAACGAAATATTGACAACACTGTTGTCATTATAGAACTATATGCTATATATTTATTACGGTCATGTTAATTTTGCGCTAAAACTTGTGAATATATTGTTTGTGATCTTAATTCGTGATTTCTTCATTGGTTGTCTACCGTACCGTCTGTAATCGCGTGGCGCCCTATTGTTTTCAGTTAAAACTGACCCGTTCTTCACCGAGTTGATCTGGTCGGACGGTAAGTTGACGGTAGTAACGTAGAAACAGTGGGCTACAAATGAAATTACAAATTTCGATAAAAATGAAATCATTTCTTATTTACATTTTTTTAATTTAATATATTTTTTTGGGCAAAAGACCTCTGGCCGATAGCCCAAACAGACTAACACCCACATGTATTGTAACTATTTATGTTATATTGATCTATATTATCTGTTATCTGAATTTATATACAGGATGGCCCATTTTAATTCATCCAGTAGAATTTCTCAATAAATATGCATCATGCAAAAGTTTAAAGGTTTCGAGGGACACATCACAATTTTGAAATCTTAAATGGGATTATGCACCGAAAATTATAAAATTTAACTTGAGGTTATTTTTTTGAAATCTTGATAGATGGCGCGGTATACGCAAAGTTAAATCCAAAAAAAATGGCGTTTATAGGGTGTAATAAAAAATATGGGTTCCCATTTAAGATTTTAAAGTTAACCACCCCCTGGACAGTGAACATTTTTTAACAGCATCGAATGTCCCCCTCGAAACCATTAAACTCTTCTAAACATTTTTTGTACGATGCATATTTGTCGATATTTTCCACTGGATGAATTAAAATGGTTCACACCATATAATTTTAAATTTAATTTAACACAACTTACAAATATCAATAAAAACGCATTTCCACATAGAAAATGCATTTGAAAGATTGATTTTCCTTACGTATACCCTTGTTAAACACAAAATTTGTATTTACTAATTTTATTTTTTTTTAATTCAAATTAAATTGAGATTCGAGTGGAGGCCGCATAAATAATATTTTAATTAAATGTTATAAAGACGTCTTACGTCTCTCGGGGTGGTGTTATTCTGGGCATTTGCCAGGTGCTTATCCAGCAGAAAAGGCGAATTATGACCCAGATGATCTCCTCCCTCTTTTCCTTTTTTCGGAGACAATCGAATTTCTTACCCATAATTCCCTTATTGCAGCCATTTATCACTCCCCTGAAGACCATTTATATATTTTTACTGTACATTTTTTTAAATAAAAATGTTTCTAATAATGGATTACTTGATAATTTAAAAAGTCTCGACTCAAATAAATATACAAAATTAGTACAATAAGTCAAATTAGTTATGTTAAATCTCGGTGGCCGGTTGGTTAAATAAATGTGCTATGTAGGCTGTCATTTGTATTTTATATACGTATCGAAGCAATTACAAGATGACTTGCACAGACTCTATTATCCGCTCGTCCGCTACCTGCTTATGAAGGGTGGTGTAATTCCACCCCCAATCCCAAGCAGTGGGTGGAGTTTTACCAAGTTAGTTATTTAATTAGTTATTTATTTATGGAATTTCAATTTTACAATATACATTTCATTTACAAAATCTAATAAATAAAATCGTAAGTCTAATTGGTGTCTGCAGACCCAAAACGGTCCAATAAAGCCCTATCAATATTAAGATAGAAATGCTAAATTAATTTTATTTAACTATTAAAATTATGAATTAACGCGTTAAAGCTGGGACATAGCTGCTTTCGAGCTCATTTATTTAAAATTGGTGTTTTTGACAGTAATTTATGTGAATGTGGAAAATATTGAGAGAGTCTAAACCATATTTTCTTCTCTTATGAAAAAAATAACGCTCAATGACAATATTTCTTAATAAATTATTGTTTATATGATTATATGATCTTATCACTTCATTTTTAAAGGATAGGTTTTCTTTTTTTTTTGTCAAGTGATTTCCAAAGAAATCTAATTCTCACTTCTGAGACATTATTACCAAAAAATGTAATAAAGATATTTCTTTCGGACAGAACTATTATGAATTGTACTTTTATAATAAATTTAGTGATCATGTAAAAAATCGTTCAATTAATTAAGGAATATAATGTAATTTGGTATCATTTGTTTTATTGTAAATATTGAATACTTACTATTTATACAACGAAAAAGTCGACCTGTTTGTTGAAACTACATTTTGACATGTCGAGGATGTTGTTCTGTAAAGAAAAAAAAACATTATAGATTTATGTTACACAAAATAAAGCACTGAATTTATAATAGAAAATAATGCGATAATTAAAATAAAAAAATCTGAATGGCGTTTACAGTTGTTTCGATACACAAATATATTCTCAAGTGGATGCTGAACTATAACAATTATTGCAGTGCTATATAGAATAAATTTTCCATCATGATATCATTACAAAAATATTGAAAACAGTGATTGTGATCGTATCATAAATGATGGACCAATTTTAAAAATTCAAAATATGTAATCTTAACACTTTGGTAAATAACACACTTTGTTATGATTTCACTATTTATTGGTTAACACTGCAACAATTGTTTCGCTACACAATAACTTCATCATGTAGATGAATAATTCATTTTACAAACTTAAACTAGTGCTTCAATACTAATGATGTGGGGAGGTAGGGGGTTGAGGGAGTTGGGCTAGGGAGTGTAGAAGTAACTGTATACATAAAAAAATAATAAAGACATACAAAAATATAAGCAAGACGAAAATAAAACATGAATGATAATACGAAAATACAGCATAAATTACAGTTATTATAAATTTAATAGGGATGAATTATTTACATTTGCTTCAAAGTTTCCTCGACATATGGTAATATTCAATATCTTAGTTAGGTTTTTATATGTCGTATTAAGGAGTGAGATAACTTTACACTTCTTGTGGTTCATTTTGTCACCATTCTTGTGTATGGGACATATTAGAGCTATTTCCCACTCTTTTGATAATATCTCTGTACTCCATATGTTCCCTATTAGTTTGTGCAGGTATTTGGTGATTTCCGATTTCCCACACTTGATTAACTCGGCTGGTATGTTATCGCTTTACATGTGCACCCCTGCTTGTACTTCTTATATTGTGAGCTCCTCTACATGTGGTTGGGCTACGTGTCGGAGACTAGTAGACTGTCGTTCTGATCTCAAAGTCTCTTCCATCCTCTAATACTTCTCCTTCATTTACCAGAATCATGTTGTCACTTCTTTTTGTCGTACATTTTTGGTTCTTGTGTGTCTATCTTGTAGTTTGTTTCTTGCTTCATTTCTCTCTTTGATAGCTAGCCTTCCACTCCCAGAGATTCTTTAGCGGCTTCTATCTTTTAAAAATTGGAATTAAGTGTTTAAATTGCCATACATGTGAGAGTATTGTCACCTAATATTCATGTACTGAATTTATGTTTCTGTTATATATATATATATATATATATATAAGTTTTTTTATCGTTGTCAACAAACTGTTAATCGTTAATCTCTACACTGAAACGAATAATTCCACTCAATTAAACCTATCGCGACTCAACACTATTTTTCATAGTTTGCTACATATGCTCTACTGTGCTTCCTTCTTAATCCTTTTTCCGCTTCTCATTTTTTTCATTGTCAGGTATCTCACCTAATTTTTAGACGCGCTTACTCACGGTATTTTTCTTTATTATAGAGATTTTCTCTCTTAGCTCTATTTTTACTATAAAGTGGTCCGAGTTTAATGCCGCTCCTCTATAGGTTTTAATTAATATCAGTTATGTTTGGGGTCGGAGTTTTTTAGATTCATAATTCGCTTTTTATACGCCAAAGGGATTTCACCAACACTGGTGGATGGCAGTAAGTGTAAATCTGCTCAACACGTTTAAAAGTAGTGCAGGAAGAATCAGAAAGTGGATGCTCTGGCAAAAAGAGATTAATGTAGAGCCTACATTGGGCCAGAACCGATGATATCCAATAACCTAGCAAGACACAGGTACAGCAAACTAATTCGGAAAAAAAAACTCTGGCATGAACTAGCAACTGAGCAGAAATAATCTTAGAATAGTCACAGACTTGATAACTAGATACTGTGCCCCAAGGAAACACCAGCATAACACCAAACTCTTTAAAATGGAACCTATATGAAGACTGTGCCATGAAGAGGATGAGGATGTCTCTCATGTGCGAGACACCACCTGCAGAGAAGAAAACCTAGTTCAAGGGAATTCAGCCTACTTCCCGAAATGAATAATGCTTTTGGGGTTTGCAGACGAGACCAAACTTTTCGACGAACAAAAATAATGGAAGAAGTACAATAAACCAAATGACTTCCGTGGTAATGCAACTATACTACCATTGCTTATGCAACTAACAAAATTTACCGTAAGGGGATACCGCCCGACCTCATACTTTCATGCAATCTTGGAAACTTTTGACGCACTTTTACGTAGACCTCACTGACTTTAGAGCTAAGTAGGTAGAGGCCTTGCTCATGAGGCAGAAGACTACGGGTTAGAGATCCGGATGAAATTTTGTTTCAAAGACAAATTTCATTAGGTTCGACGTGTGTATTGTGACGTCTTAAATTAATATTAAAATAGCAGTACTAGTCGAAATGGCCCTAGCAGCCATTTCACACATTACTGACTTTATAGTTTAAACCTAGAAATTATCATTTGTTCCTCAAGTTAAAGGAATACTTGAGTGTCCATCGCTTACGAAGATAGCAATTATATAATTTCTTCTTTCCAACAATATAAATATCTATGATATAAACAATATTATCGAATAGAAAAGTGTATGGTTGTCTTATTTCTGGATTAACCCGTGCATATTTATAAATTTGTATTAACTGTAATTTATTTAAAAAAAAAACATCATTTTCGTTTCCTCCAAATAAATCAACAAGTACTGACTGCTTACTATACTTGTGTCCAAAATTAAATGTTAACATCACTATATACGCAGCTTCAAATGATTGTAGTATAAACATTATAGAGATCGTAGTTGAACGAGTCTCAACAAATCTAATTTAATGTATAATGTAAATATTTTAATTCTTAATTGAAATTAGACCATCGTTCAATTAAAAATATTTGTTATATAAAATATGATGTATCCCAGAGTAATTTCGGTTGCATTTATTATTATAATAATATTTTTATTCATAAATTAATTCTATCTATTTTTTTCATAAAATATTTTAAGTATAAATCGAAATTACAGCCATAAACAGTCCTCGCGGTAATTAAAGAAAATTCCCCATTTTTTCTGACCGTCCAAAGTACCAACTCCGGGTTAATTTATCATCATTATCTAACGTAGTTATTTATAAATATTGCCGCCTCCGAAACTCTTCTGCGAGACGGGGGCCGCAGAGAGATTGTGGCGGCCATTAAAATGAATTTAGTGCCGCCGCCGTATAAGGACCCCAACATAAGGGACGGAAGGGAAGAGAGGAAACAACAAAAAGGAGAGAAAAGAAGAAGCAAAAAAGAAAACAGAGCGCGATGTAAGTGAAACAATATTGTCCAGATCCTATACAAGGATGAAATATCAGGATCCGCATTCCGTTTCACGGCTCATATCCCCCGGAGGCGGCGTTCGGAACGGACTATGAAAAGGAAGGAGCCGGAGCCGAAAAATAAATATGAAAAGCGAATAAGGGCGTAAATATAAGTAAGGGCTTGACCGTCCTAGCGGAAACGTACTGTAATTAACATTTGGAATATTTGTGGGTGGAATAAAGCAGGTGGATCGTTTATGAATTGTTAAAACCCATCTCCTCCTCTCATTCGCGTCAATACTTCAAGGATCGCTAAATGTACTTTTAAGCTATCTTATTTGAGTAGAGTAAACTACGAGAGGGTTTTAAAGGATCTATTTGCCGGGAGGGTCATTAGTCATCTTAATGGAAGCGATCGCTCAAAACGGGAGGCGACGCGTCAATCAGAAAACCGAAATCGAAACCGTCGCCGACCGCAATTGTTCACCATCTCGGGATCCGTCAGGAGAAGCAGAAAAGCACATACGCACACAACCAGAGAGGCAAACACGATAATAATGTATTCCGTTTGCTAGTTTGATATTGATTTATGGCGCGGTACGTGTATGAATAATAAATGAAGTCGGGATCTATTTTTTTTTTCTTCTTCTCCTTTTCGTTTCTTTCTCTGTCCGCATTTTTTGCAGTTGACACAGAGGGATGCAAAGGGGAGGGACGGAAAAGGTATTTCACTTTTCACCCGAGATTTTCGTTCTTTGCTTCCTCGCACATTCCCACCCTTAGATTCTCAGAAATTTCAATCCCTTACAACCTCCCGCGTGTCCATCCTTTATAACATTGCACATTACCATACCTTGTATCCAATATTTTTTTGCTTTTATAGTATCTCATTTCCTAAACATATCAAATGGATTGTCTAAATAAATTATATTCTTCGAAAATTGGACTATCTGTGATAAAAACAAATATAATCAAGCCTTTATAAAATTAAATCCATTTTAATATGAAATAATTAAAATATGTTTTACGTATTCAGAAATATTTAAATAAAAATTCCATTATCATTTGCACAATTATTAAATTACCCCATTAAATAATGCAAACGACAAAATATACAAAAAAAGCGAGAGGGTAGTTTCAGGCGCGTAGCCATGCACGGTTTTTAATGTAATAATAATTCGTTTGAAAATGTCGCGTTGCACGCTTCAATTATCGAAAAATAATTCGCCTTTGTTTGTGCGTTCCGAATCGATTTTAATTAATTTATTTACACCGTTAAATCAAAATTATCCCCGCGCGGATTTTACGCAGCTTTTATAATCAACTAATTTTACATTCGCACAAAATACGTATTTATATTATTTTATTTATTAAAAAGATACGCGTGATGAAATTTAGAAATTATTTGTTGAAATTTTAAGTGAACTCGTTCGAAATTTCAAGAAGGGTGCTAAATTTTTTAAAAAAGTTGAAGGGTTGTGAAGTTTTTATTTGATACTAAAAAGTGTAAATTGTTCAAACTGTAGTAAATAAATATAAAATTAATTCGATTATCTTAATTTCCCTAATTAGTGAAATTTCGATTCCTCTTGCATTTATTTTCTCTCCGAAAGAACTAATTTATTGTTATTATTATTTATCATCCGGTTAATTAATAACTACAAATATTTTGTGAGAAAATATTAATGATTTCACTTAAAAAAGAAAAAAGAAGGGAATGGCGTCGGCAGCAATAACGTGTAAACAAAGGGTAGCTAATCGTCGCGAAGTAAACAGCGTCAAACAAACTGCACGTGTTGGTAATATAAATAACATTTTGAATAAATAAATGTTTAAAATGAAACAAAATTTGATAATTTCAGTTATATAAATCATAAATTATTAATAAATAAATGTTATAAATTTGCAATTCAAGACGTGATTTCGCGCTTCGATTGTTAACCTTCGTAAGGCCTTGTTTATAGTGGAGAGTCAAGAGCCTAGAGCCTAGATGCTTTTGAGTGCGCACGCATACGCGATGTTTAGTACTGTTGATAATTTAACAATCATTATAGAGCGGTAAAGCGCGTTAAAAATGAGCGCGCCGAAAAGTCACTCCGCTGTTGGAGAGAGAGCAACGACATTTCATTTCTCAAGATGACATCGAGCCGAACAGACGCTGATCAATCCAAAACATGTGGATTAAGTGATGTGAATTTCGTTTACATTAATGATTAATCATGAAATTATTACGTTAAGTCAGTTTAAAATATATTATTACTTTAAATCTAATTTTTTATGGTATGTCTTTTGTCAAGTACTTTTATTGTTATTTTCTTACTAGTTTTTTTAATTAATTAATCATAATAAAATTATTTGCTATTTTATGCAATTACATTTATATTAATAATAAATACCTGACATAACATACATAAGGAGTTAGAATTAAATTAATTATATGTTTTAAATTGATTTATTGTATTACAATAACGTTATTATCTTTTTTGGTGAAATGCTGCCAATGATTATAAACAAAACCTCAGAGAGTATTTTTTTAAAATGAATTGTGTTGTTGCATGGCATTAATTACAATAATAATAGTTGTATTTCTGTTCTTTTATCTATTACATTCTTGCACATTAAAAATTCCAGATGTTAATGAACTTCAAGGTCGTGTATTAAATCTTTTATTTTATTAAACAATAATATATATGTCGTAGTGGGTTTATTGACCCTTCAAAAATGTCTAGTTGGTGGAAGGCCATGCAACGATACATTTTCCATTTAGAGAAAATAAATCACGTCTGTCGAGTGTGTTTATATTACGCATAGGATTTTTTGTTTACGATCGTTGGCAGTACTTCACGAGAGAGATAATTCATAAGCTGCATTTTTAGGAGAAAAATATTTTATTAAAATCATTTACAAAATTAAATAATAAAATAAAATGTTCACTTTAAATACTTTATATGAGATTGTCTGTAATTAGAATTTCATTATAATATAATAAGTCAATTTATAATACATAATTAATTTAATTCTAATTTTCTATGCATGTTGTGTCAAGTACATTATAATTTAAAGTGATACAATAATAATTAATATTTAATAATTCAATAACTATTAAAAATTGACAGGAAGATTCGGGTTTTATTCCTATCTATATAATTAGATAAAATAACAGCATGTAATGATGATTGATTAAGTAAAGGTAATTACATTACTTCCACTGATAATGATAGTAATAAAAACACTTGACAAGAGACACACCATAGAAAAATTACAATTAAATTGATATTGTATTTTAAACTGACTTACCATAATTTTATTATTAATCATTAATGTAAACGAAATTCTAATTACACACACACATCACTTAATCCACATTTTTGGTATGATCGAACGATCACCGTCCGCTCGGCTCGATGTCATCTTAAGAAATGAAATGTCGTTGCTCTCTCTCCAACAGCGGAGTGACTTTTCGGCGCGCTCATTTTTAACGTGCTTTACCGCTTTATAATGATTGTTAAATTATCAACAGTACTAAACATCGAGTATGCGTGCGCACTCAAAAGCATCTAGGCTCTAGGCTCTTGACTCTCCACTATAAACAAGGCCTAAAGCGTCGGCCTCCATTATATTTTAATAATTCCAAAGTGTATGTTTATTTATGTGTAAGTGACGGTTGTTGAAAATCGCGCCTATTATAAATTATTTCTTTGATAATATTCATTACTAAATATCGAGAGTTTTTAGCATTGAAATTGATCCCTGGAAGTACTTTTAGATTTTTCTCTATCTTTAATTTTAATGGTATTTTACTTGAAGAAATCATCAAAATTAGACTTCGTGTACTTTTCGATCACGATGTTATCGTTATCAATGCTTTACAAAAAAAATCAATCTTTGTAAAACATTGATAATGATCAAATCGTGATCGAAATTTACATCTGTTTTTAAATAAAAATGTGAATAAAGTGTACAAAGTGTTTCATATTATTATTAATATAATTAAAACTATAATAATAGTATTGTTTATACATGCACTAAATTTAATAAATAAATATTATTTGCTGGATTTAATTAACGCAAAACATCGACAAACAAAATGCACTGATGGGCATTTATTAAATCCAAAACCGTGTATTATTATTTTAATTATTTACGATTCCACTTAATTAAAATTACCCCGTTATCGGTTTAATTTGCGCATAAATCGGGAAAAAGGGTCCGCGATGGGAGGGAAGGGGGGAGGTCGCGAACACTTTTCAAGCCCCCAACCCATTTTTTTTTTACAAATCACATCCGTCGTTCCCTGATTTATCGTTTAATTTCAAGCCTGACGGTCATTGGAATTAATTATTTCGGCATTGATGCAATGATTTGATTGACTGTGATTTTTTTATTTTATTTTCATTTATCGCCGTTTAATTTATTGTTATTGCGTTTCACTGTTTGACGGGGGAAATTAAGAACGCGGGATCGATTGATGTTTATTTATTTTCCGATTATTAATAAAGCGCACTCAATCATAAAATTATATTTTCGCTCTGGGGGTGTGTTTTATAAAGTTTATTTGATATCCAAATACATCGAAATGTAAAAATGTGTAATGTTGTAATTATATTACTGAAACATTATATAAACCAATAAAATTTAAAGAAAAGAGATATTAAAATTAATTAATTTTCATTTTGCCTGTCTCGTGTTGGCTTACATAACTTAACTAAAGAATAGATCAGTCAATCAGGGCTATTCCTTACGAAAAATGTTAAGTATAACGTTTACGTTATTAATTTAATTCACATTCTATATATAAGGTCCTGCATCACAGCTCCCGCCTTCGGTAGCTCAGTTACTAATTAAGTGAGGACTTTTAAATTTAGGAAACTTTACTTAGATGTTAGGACGTAATTCAGGAAAATACTTTTGATTATATAGGATGTCCCAAAAAAGATTTACGGCATGATGATATATTTTGTTAAATTTGCTTCATATGTATATTCATTATTTAGGTACATTTTATGATTGCCTACATACTACTATAATTTTATTGAAATATTTTCTTAAAGTACGTCCTAGGACCCAAGAAAAGATTACAAAATTTCAAAGTCCTGACATAATTAGTAACTGAGTTATGGAAGACGGGAGCTGTTATGCAAGACCCTGTATTAAAAAAACTGCTTAGATTGTGATAATAAAAATAGCGTACATCAATCATACCACAAACTGCTTCTACCAGCCAGGAAGTATGACAATTTAGTGGTGCATGGAATCATATGTCCTGAGCAGACGTAATGGATCCAGAAAAACAGCCTTCTGAATTTCATCGCATAAAAATCTTACTGTCTTTCGACAATCGGGAATTATACTTAAATTGCTTAGAACTGAGTTTTAAATACTACCTAACGTACCACTTACAATCACAATTAGTTTGATTGTGTGATCAGGATAAAGCCTGGTAAGATCGTATAGGAGGTTTTGGTGTTTTGTCCGTTTCTCCTCCTCCTTTAAAACGATAATTATATCAGCCAAAGCTGAAATTCAATAATGAACGTAAATACGTACTTACGTAACGTAAGTCATAAATCACAGAGCTAAATGTAAAAATATTTTATTAATTATTTTCAAATCATATTTATTTAATATATTTAAATAACTGTGACCAAGTAAATCTTTTCTATTTATAATAATGAACATTGTTTTGAGATCGAGGTCGAGGAAGATTATATCAGGCTTATTGGCCTTGATATACCTGAGTGAAGCGAATAAGAAGTTCCAGTATATTCGGCATTAATCATTTTCTACGACGGACTCTACCTCCTCTGAAGCATTATTATTATTCAAATTTAAAATAACTCAGCTCAAGCTGGTGTTGGTCTAGGGAAAAAAATATTTCAACCCATTCAGTTTAAAATTTTTCTGACTGTGTGGTAGGTTTTTAAAAGGGTTACTTTTTGGATTGCATTACAAGATTATTATTATTATTATTGATGTACGACATCAATTTTCAATGCGATTAATATTTTACAAAAAATGTACAAAAGAAATCAAGTTACAATTAATGAGTATTTTAGCCAAAAGTTATGAAATAATCAATCCATTTAGCCGTTTCTGTGCTACCACAAAAACACATGCACAGACATACACATTTTTTTAATCGGTGGAATGAATTCAGGGAACTTCAAAAGGTGTAAATTCGTTTAAATTAGCGATTTAATTGTTTTACGATCACAATACTTTCCCTTGGGCATTGGTCTGGAGAAAATATAGTATTTTTTTTATTACAATGAACCTATATATATTGTCATTTTTCCTTTTTTAAAAATATTTTCACAAATATAACACTGTTCCATTGCATTACACGAGTAATAAAATCGCGAAGTGAATTCAGCCATTGTTTTTATTTATTTTATTTGTGTCTTCCTTTCCGGGCGAGTGAGAGTGATAGGTAATGGCTAGCGTGTGCGGATCGCTTTCCTTTTTTTATTGCCGCAGCATAAAAATAAGAAAGCTTTTATGTCCCTCTTTTTGGATATTATCTGGAGGCCTTTTAATGCCTCTTCTCGCCCGTAAAAGAGAACCGTGCACATATGACAATATTTCCTACTTTACTGCTGTCCTGAAACAAGAGGTGATTTCGTAATAAAAAGGATTGAAAATTACTAGTAATAAATATATAAATAAAGAAATTCATGCTGGGATTATTGTATTTCTTAATGGTGGGTATTAAATATTTATGCTTACAGTAATAGCGCTTGCGAAAAATAACTTAACCAATTAGAAATGAAAAGATAAAATTAATTATAATATTATTAGTGTGATTTAAGTTGTTTAGTATAGTATTACTATTTATTTTTAAAATACAATCTGATTTATATTGGCGTGAATTTTTTAGCGTATATTTTGAAATTCTGAGCATCGAATTGATTGTTTAGTAAAAATTTGAAAAATTCATTCACTTTATTGCAATTTATTTTAAATTAATATATATAGCCAATTTTCTATTTCTCGAGTTAAATTAAATTATATCACAATATTTACAGTATTGTAGTAAATTACATAAAAAGAATAATTAATTAATAACTTATTATTTCTTTAACTACAGTGATACTTTAACTTATGTTTTTTTTTTTTTCTATTAGTATTACAGTGGCGAAACAGTGATTCCCATTCCTTTACCTTGTAGGACCAAATTATTGATGATGCCATAGAAAATTAGGCAAAAATTCTTCTTTTTCTTGTAATTGGTTTTCTTTTAATTTATTTGTACTGGTATTTATTTATATTTATATTCATGTTTGTCTTGCTATTATTGTAATGTAACATTATTTTGTATTATCCTGTAATTTGGCTACAGTTTCCTGTTGGGTAATAAATTTATTATTATTATTATTATAAGTTGGTATTTTGTATGCTCAACATATGTAAACATATTTAAATGTAGAAATGGTGAATCCGTAAATAAATGAAATTAAAAAAAAAAAGATGGCGATCATTTAAGCCTCAGAAAATATCATCCATCGTTGGTTTTTCTATCTACCTCTGTCCAATTCTTATCATTTTATTCAATTGCCATGATTACTAAAATTTATTAAAATAAAAGTTCTCCAAATTGTATTACATGAATTGATTAATTATTGATGAAGGGTGGGCATAATTTGTTAAATAGCTAAACTAATTTTTAACTTAGTCAAAATGAATTTCATGAAAAACTTTCTAATTTATCACTTGGTAAAAAGTTTTGGCAATAATATATATTAATATATTTGATTTATCGAATATAACATATAGTAAGAAATATATATAAAATGTGTGTTTTATAATGAAATTGTAGAATTAATTCAATTTAATTATACAACAGGTAGAATATATAAATTTCCATTAACAAATGTAAACGTTGGCGAATGCGATTTTCATTTGTTTATAATTAATATATTAAATTCCGACGGTGTAAACTTGATTTCGACGAAAATCCTCGGCAACACACTGATTAATTATTAATTTCCTGGGTCCGAGAATTGAGGTCTATTATTATTCATTAACGGTTGGACGCAACGTAATAAATTCGTCCGAGGGGTTGAGACTTGTCGCTCCGTCCCGCACTCAACCCCCGCTGCCATGCTAAGCCGCCAAACCCCCCGACCCCCCCTCGAATCCCTGAAATGCAATTTGGCAATTTCCCTCCCCGGACTTCTCCACGGCGTCGGCGTTTTTGCCCCCCTTTCCGGATTGACAGGATAATTAAAATAGGGACGTTACGTGAACGTGCGGTCCAAATCCGCCCCCCGCCGCCCCGATATCCCCGGAGTTTAACCGCAAATTTAGGCGACGTTTCGACGTCTAACCGCCGCAAGAATATCGACTTCCAGTATAATTAAGTACGTCTATAAACTTTATATTTTTACATGAATTAATCTCGATTATTTAGAAAGATGCGAATTAACCGATCCTGAAAATATAAATGGAATGTCTTATATTATCGAGAATAAATATCTAGCGTAATCTGAATAATTTTGTGTTAATTAACGTGTAATATGATGTCAAGTGAGCCTTGATAAATTGATATGAAATTTATAAATATCATGAGGCAGAAGTTTAATTTTTTGTCAAAAAAACACACCTAGGTCCCGAAAGCTAGAGACACTTTCTAGTATAATCCCTTTAATACTATATTGAAAATTAAGAGGGTTTTGCTTTCTGGTAAATGCCATGTATTTACATTTGGCTGTATTTGAGTATAAAACATTTTCAGTGCTCCATTCATGAAGTGATTTTAAATTATTTTGTAGATTTTGACAATCACAAACCTTGCTAAATATATTCAGATCATCTGCGTACAGCAGACAGAGTTAAAACATTTGGCAGTATCATTAATAAAAAGTACGAATAACAATGGTACAAAATTTTAAATTTGCGGAACACCTCTGCTGCAAACAAATTTATGTGATTTGAGAGATCTATATTCTATATTACCCAATATTCCATGCAAATAACGTTGCAATATTGAAACAAGATTATTATCAAGGCCAAAAATATTTTTAGTAATAAGTTATGATTCACTTTATAAAATGTTTTAGAAAAATGTTCTATAAAAATTACGTCTACTTGAAAGTATTCGTCTAAAGCACTTGAAACGAAATCAGTAAAATGGCTGAGGTTTGTTGATGTAGACTTGCAGTCCATAAAACCATGCTGTTTTGAGGTTTTGAATTTATTACAGTGATGAGATATAGAATTGTATAAAATTACAAGATTTTAGCAAAGATGGAAATTAAAGATATTATTGATTTTGTAGAAAGCAAACTTGTGGAATTCAACTTATTTATTTTCAGTCTGTACAATACTAAATTGTTATTCGCGTTGTCAATAGTTGCGCAAATATTACTTGATCAATATTTTACATTTATTACAACAGATATAGGTCTGTAGTTTTCGATATTATCAATCGCTTTCCATTTACGTTCTGGTGTAATTTTTGAAACGTTCCAAACTTTAGGTATTGTGTTGGTGGTTAATATATACAATAAAGGTTCAACCAAAATGCCAATACAATCACGAATTATCATTGCTAGAATATTGTCTGGTCCCATGGTTAACTTAGGTTTCTTTTTTTCTATTGCTCATAAACAAAATTTTGGGATAAATTATTTAGTTAACGTATGAGGCAATATACAACTCTTATAAATTGGTAGATCGTTGTTACCATAGATTTAAAAAAAATCGAGGCAAATGCATCAGTTACGTTTTGAGGAATCAGTATACGACATATTACCCTTCTTCATTATTTCTCGTATAATAATAACGAACTTTGATGGGTTACGCAGCCCATCTAAATTTTTAAATAAATGACGAAAGTTTCGTTGGATTACGCTTAATTTCTGATTCAGTGTTATACATAAATTCTTTAAAATCATGTTTTATATTATTTTATTATTTTTAGGCAGAAAGACGGACGGTCGATAGCCATTTTATCAGGTTTGTAAATTATTGCAATTATATGTATTATAAAATTATATAATGTAAGACTCAGAAATAAAGATTTACAATATATATTATTTTTAACAATATATCGAAATTTGGATTATTATTAGATTATTATTATTATTAGGATGATGTTTATAAATTTTCCACCAATATTTTTTTTTCGCTTAATATTATGAATAGTTGTTCTTAGTAACCAACCTGGGTATTTTTTGTATCTTTCTTTTACACGTGGTACACATATGCTTATATAGTGATTCAAAATTCATTAGATGCCAGATCAACGTTGTCATTAGAGATGTCTGACGACCAGTTTGTATCGCATAGAAGCTTATACAATAGAACAAAGTGTGTTTCCGAAAATTATTAAGGACATTATCTCAGCATTTTTTTTAAATTAGTTAAAAGGTGAGAACTAGTGACAGTTAACGCACGATGATAACTATCTTCGTTGACATATGATTGAACGTAATATTATAATTAGTTTTATTACACTAGAATATGTAATTTTGCATTGGACTTGTAAAATTTAAAAAAAATCATATAATAAACTGGTTATTACTGGTTAGATACAGATCAATATCTCTATTTCTTTTCTGAATCACGTTCATTACAACTTCTAACTACATAGTATTGTGTGTACTGTATAAATGTAATAGAATAATGTTTAGAAACTTATAAAAATCAGACTGTAATCTCTTGGGAATAAATATATTATGTATGGTGGAAGCGCCGGGTTAATGCTGAAAATATTGCAAACTTCGCATATAACCCACCAGAGAGTTAAGCCTCTGACATTTTAAGAAATTTATATATTATATATGGATCTTCCCTGACAATCAATGGTGCGAAGAATATTGGAAGAGATATTTCAATTTATTCCAATTCATCAACAATATTTCAAAATCATTATTGAGGATTTCAGGAACAGGAAGTTTATCGATTGTTATATTTTCTTTGAGACTTCACTTGCACCATCCTGTCAGTCTCAATATGTAGCTATCCATGGCTATCAACTAATACAAGTAGATCGTATTAGTAATAGAGGAGGCGGAATTGCTATGTATATTAAAAATGGACTACAATAAACACTCATCCCACTCACTTACAAAACAAATATATGTGTTGGATGTATATATAATCCACCTTACTGGGAATGTGGTGTAATTTTTTTTTAATCAATTTGAAGAGATTATTTCACACGAGATTATTTTAATGGGTGATTTCAGGATTGACCAGATATCCCTGGCAAAATAATCTATTAATCTATTATCACTAATAGAATCTGTAAGATTCAGGTAATTGATTCCACGCAAGGGTTACTAATTAACTATATAACATAAAAATTACATTGGTTAAATGTTGTTTAAACGTTTGTCTTTACATTATTTAATCATTGCAAACTGAATAAATTCTATATTTAATGTAAATATAGTAAATATAACTTAATTGAATATAACATGTTTTTTTTTTATTAATTCGAATAGACTATGCATACGGTTATTTGTATATTAATACTGCAAAACGCCGCATGTATAATCTGCTAATTACAACTAACTGGAAATAAACTAAAAGTATATTGAAATTATTTATTAAAAAAACAATTATTTAATTAATTGCGATTAACTAATCGCTATATTAGTGAACTAAATGTATGATTTAATATTTTTATATTGAAAGGGTCTTCTTTTTATTAAGTTTAATAAAAAATGTTTTTCGGTGGTTTTAAAAATTCATATATGCATAAACTTGACGACATAAACACGGAACTTCTTTACGATTGCGCACATGTTTTACACCCCTGAATACACGTGTCCTTTATTAATTTAGAAATATATCCGCATATATATTTCCTTTCAGAATATAAACATGTATTTTCATTTTAAAATATTTATAAATATATTCATGGGATTTTAGCACGAGTGTTACAGTTTTTGACGTTATTATATTAATAAAAAATAGGGCGGAAAGACCTCCGGTCGATAGCCCATGACAGATAAACAATCATATCAATATATATAATTTATATTTATAAAAATGTTATTATCCGAATAAAGATATTTGTATATATAAAAAAATTATTAGTATATTAAATGGTTTATTTGCAAATTTAACGGACGTGTTAATCAAATTTCATTCCTCCGTATATCTACGAATTTATATTTCACAATCTATTTAATTATACAAAGAAAATATAAGAAAATGTAATACTTTTTTTTTAAGTTTCACAAAATTCATTGTAGCGACACTAGTTTAATTATGTTAGCGAAACAATGCAATGTCTCTACAATAGATTTTGAGACACTTCTGCTTTTATCTTAAATTGATTCAGCAAAATTCAGTCAGTGATTAACCAATGACGAATCTAAAAAAAACTTCATTTATTGGACGACTGCAATTTTCTGTGACCATATCTGAATTAAACCAATAGTTCATTAGTTAAATATGTATATGCAAAATAATATAAGAATTTAACAGGCAGTTTATCTTCATCAGAAATTTATTAAGACTAAGTAACCTGTTTATCGTTACAACAAGATAATATTAAGAAAATTACGTTTTTATACATATTACTTATTATACATATTACCTTACGAACGGATATTCATAGTTTATTTCTACATTTAAAACAAATTAAATTAGTCCCTAAATTTCATTATAAAGTCTTCCAACGGTCATTGACTTACCTGATAATGCATGTTTACAAAAACGTAATGGAGATTTGAATTGATTGTTTTATTTCGTTATGAATGATAATTTAAAAGAAACTGATGTACTGATGAGGGATGAATCTCGAAACACGTATATACTGATAGCCTTGTAATTATTAATTTTGTTTTCCTTTAAATAAATATTTTGACTCAAACCGTTGCAATGCACAGTAGTACTGGTATGGATCAAACAAATATCTATTGTGTAATCGATTATCCGACGGGGTATATGCTCGGGAAATAGTTGTTTCAATAGATATTTGTCAAAAACTTACAGTGCAAGTAATTTTTGCAGTTTGAATCATTGCTAGAAATTTTCCTTGTTTCATTTCTTTGTAAAAAAAAAACAGTTTTTAACTTTGTATAACACGATTTATTATGTGATTGAAAGTTTCGACAAATATTTGTTTGTCATTACGAGATATAAAGTGAATATTTTATGATTAATATAAGTCATTCAATTAGAGCTTATTTTATACATTATCGTTAATAAGTGTTAGGTCGCAATTGAAGTGAAGTAGCACGATCTTAGAAGTTAGCTATATCACTTGTTAGAAGCTTTTTGTGATGCGCCACATATTCACTCATGGTGATATGTCTCAGAAATTTAGGTACAATGCAGCTAAAATCAAATATAATTCTGCCCCACTGTAAATGCGGCCGTAGTGGTTAAATGCTTAAACCAATAGTAATAAACAAAACATATCTGTTACTGGAAATGAAGTGAAGATTAATTTAAAAAATCATACGAAGAATAACCGCTTTTATAACAGATGAGAGCGTTTTAAATTTTCACGTTCGAAATTCTTCACGTATTTATATTTTCATTATCCATGACACTCGAGTGTTCAACCCTATATCGCTAGGTTTACCGCTTTGCAAGAGAGTATTGAAGAGGGAAAAGATATAGAGAATTAGTGGCTCGTAAAATTATACAAAATTATACAATTAGAATTATGACGCTCAATTGATTATTACTAAGTTATTAAATATATTTACAATATATAATATAGGTACTACTATAATTACACTAATCTATTCTAGGGCACTTAGTTATTAACAAATGCAAACAAGAGTTTTATGCACAGAAAATAATATAAGAAAGTGGGTGTTTTTCACACATTTGAATAATTATTTTAAATTATTTAGAATATTACTTTTTTAAAAAAACTGAGAAAAAAAGGGGACATTAATCTATCTTATACCAAACCCTCATAAATGTGATCATTTTTCTCTAGCCGCAACATACAAAGTTAGCATTTTTGTAATTAGGTGGATAGTTCATATCGTACCCAAGGCCCGAGCGAACTTTACAATTTTATTAGTTTTAGGATTATCCATTATTTATGTTTCTAACAATTGTGAAAAAGGATTCAAGCTGCATTTACGATAGGAGTACCCACCGGCACCCGAATAACAGGGCTGTAAAACTCCATTTTTGAAATTTTGTGTTCGACGAGGACGTACCTTCGCCAGCGTTGTGAAAATTATCGCGTCGCGAAGTTTTACGGTCTAGTCTGAAGAAATGCTGCTTGGAAATCATTCCAAATGTTAGTTACATCAGCCTAGTAGGCTATTCTTTTCTTTTTCTTCATCTTTTCACCCACTCACCCCAAGTCCCTCGTCTTATTCTCATTACTTATTTCTTAACCATCGCACAAGTAAGTTCTCTATAATTATCTATCAAATGAAATTTGCTATATTTAAGTCTTTTTTATTAATTTTTCCATTTCTTATTTCCTACTTTCATTTTATAATCAATTATTTTCACTTTTTGTTTCATTCCCAATTTAATGCATTTTATATTATTCAATTTATATTTATTTGTTTATTTTTTATTGATTACAAATGCACATTTTTACGAATACATTTATTTTATTTTAATATTACGTGTCTAAGTAATTTTTAAAACGAAATCCTCGATAGGCGTAAACATGAATTCCCCTTAAGAATGTGTAAGTAGAATCTGATATGGATATAATAAACTCAAAAAGGAACTAATTTTAAATCAGTTACCGGGATGGCTGTGATCGTTATTATGTCTTCGCCATTTAATCAATAATCAAATATTAAATTTGATTTACTTAATTATTGAATTGAATACGGATAGCAAAATAGAATCCTTCGAAATTCTAAATAAAGGAATTTATCCGAATTATTTGGAGGCAAACTAATAATAAAAAAATGAAATCGGAAATTCGCGGAATGTGTGAATGTTAATGAAATCAACGGTGCGCGATTGAAAATCGGATGATTCGGAGGCATCCACAAAGAAACGCCTCGTTCATTCATAATTGGAGTTTTCTCGCCGGGATCGGTTGATGGGGGGTGCGAGAAGAGAGCTAGTTCACGGTTGAATGGGCACAGTTTCTGATCGGCGTGTGAATGAATGAATGAATTCACACTTCGTACCTCCAGAGGGGATTTTCTCCTCTAATTTTCGACGTACACTGCCATTCCACCATTTCAACATTTTATTTTCGTTTCTTTTACCTGTACCGTATGTCCTCTTCAAAGATGCATGGTAGATAGTTCCCATGCAAATTTTCAAAGGGCA
This sequence comes from Philonthus spinipes, assembly GCA_963082785.1. NCBI lineage: Eukaryota > Metazoa > Arthropoda > Insecta > Coleoptera > Staphylinidae > Philonthus > Philonthus spinipes. Next base: position 13,879,594 of record OY720309.1, on the reverse strand, counting down.
TTTTATATCTCCTTTAGTTGACATAGATGATCAGAATGAAATTTAAAAAAGTGGATTATTTTTATAATTTTCAATCAAGCTTCTTCCTGTAATTTTATTTATTCTTCGAATATATGAAATTATTAATAACAAGTTTTCAAGAAAATTATTCGTAATTTTTAAGCATTCCGAAAGTCCTACACTGTTTGAACTAATTTCAAAACCCCTGAATTCCTATTGTCAACAAGAAGAAGAAAAAAAAAAAACTTTACGCAAATGAAAGCAACAAACATCCCCTTCTTTTACGTTCGCGGAATGAGGTTTTACACTTTCAGCACACATCCGAAGGCGCGAGATGATGATGGTAGTGATGATGGCAGTAATAATTCGCTGTAGGCGGGGGAGGGAATTTTGAGGTGCGAAGCGCGAACGGGGTCGGGTGATTAACTTGTTTGTCGGATTTTAATTGGACAATTTTGAGTTACGCGTGCGTTAGCGTGCGTCTAATTGAGATTTTATTGCGCAATTTTGAGATGTCTGTGCGAGTTTAATTGGCAATTCCATTACGCGCCCTCCACACTTTCCGGGAACCATCAGAGAATTTAACGATTAAATTAACGGTGAAAATGCTCTCGCCTGAAATAAAGTAGGATTCTTACCTTACAACTGGGTGCTAATAAAATATAAAATTATTATCGCTTATATATCAGAAATATATTCTGGAATGTTTACAAAACATGTAGTAATAATTAAAAATAATACTGTATCTTTTTTCTATAAACACTAAATAATTCTCATGAAATTGTCATAAATCGAATAACATAACTATCTGACTAGACAGCAAAATAATATCCATTTATGCAAAATGCGTTTAATAAAATCCGAGACTGGCGTCAGATATTGGGGACCAAATTTTTTAAACAAATTCTTGACCAAATTAAGGAATTTTCAACAAATGTATTTAAACTACGAATTGAAATTTACTTCTACAGGAGGCCTATTTTAATATATGTGAATTTCTGAGTACGGATGACTTATACATATAACCATTTACTACATTTGTTTCACATAAAGTTACTATCTCAAATATATTTATTGCTATTATTTTTTATGTCTTTGTATGTGTATTTTTACTAAACGTGTTTATCCTACATCATGTAATTTTAGCCAAATTGCACTTTATTTTTTTATTTATATGAATTAATATTGTAATATTTATGACTAAATTTACTATAGTATTCTTATTATACCTATATAATATTGACCTATGTAAAACAACTAGTGGAAAATATCAAATTATTATTATTATTACAATTTATTTTTATCATGCCAGGTAAAAGAAAAAAACATTTTTTTTAATATTTATAAGCAATGTGTGTTGCATTAATCTCAAGAAATTATAAAAATAAATTTAAAATTTCAATTTTATAAACAATTATGTAGATATAAATCCGCCTATGAATTTGTGTATTTCATTATTGATAATGGCATTACGCCGAAACTCTCAAAAATCTACAGGTTATAATTCCGACCAAAAAAGCTTGATAATACACTTAGATACTTTAAAGTGCATTAAGTTCTCTATTCCGAATTATTGTAACATTTCATGAAAACATAATAGTTGCATTCACCACCACAATTATCAAACAAGAACTTAATTGCACATATGTATGATAAAATAGAAAGAGTTATTAAAAAAAAAAACGCAATATCAATAGCAACTACGCGATTTTCATTTCAACAATGCATCTTTCAAATAATTTAAAAGGTGCAATCGCGTCCGAATAATTGAACTATTTTAATGTTATTCATATAAAAATATCTAACGGCCTAAACCGCTTTTTATATCGCGATTTCAGTATCAGGGTTTCTTTAAAAGTTTTATTGCAGACACAGTGAAGACACATCTCAGCAACATTAACGAAGAATCTTTTGCAATCGATGACAAAAATATTAAAAACTATTCTTCAGGTTAAAGGAACGCAAATATAGTAACAATGATATAGTTCATTATTTATTTCCATATAAGTAATTTATAATTACTTTTGTGACATTGACATTATTTGATTTACAATTTATTTTAATTATAATGTGGTTGTTTAATTTTTAAAATTAGATATATATTTAATTATCAAATATTCTTTTGCAACTGCATCATTCGTTAAGGCTGCGATCCCCAATATGTTTCCGTTTTAAGGGATTAACAATGTTATCCAGTCATAAAAAATAAAACATTAAATACAGGCATCTAACTAATTTACTGATAAACTACATCAGATAATTTTTATTTTTTTTATAACAAAAAAGTGACAAAAAAATATTTTTTCAAAAATTAATTTAATTAACAAAAATACATTAATTTAATCTATATTAAATATATCTGAGTATAAGTGGAAAGTCTTCCTCTTAATATCCATGTTTAACACATTCATAATATTATTATTTGTATGCTCCTTAATCCTATAAAATTGTCAATGATAACAAATTTAGTTCGACGCCGCCATTTTTATTTAGAACAGCTCCTAGTAGTTTAGACGTTTGCCAATGGGTTGAAAAATCAAAGTTGGAATAAAATAAACATACAAATTTTGTAAAAACTCGGTCGTTAATCGTACCGTTTATTAGGCATAAAATCGCAGCCTTAAATAATGCAATCACTACACAACACAATCCGGTTCGAAAAACCATGTAATAGTTCAGGGTAGTGTAGTGAATTCAAAATAGGTACATATTGTCCCTCACAAAATTCAATCTACACAACACACGGAAATACATGGATATTGCGACGCATCTGAAAAAGCATATGTAGGGCTAGTGTATGCGAAAACAACCATCGATGGTATTACCATAAAAATAATACTTCAATTAAAATCGAAGGTGGCTCCCATCAAATCAAAACTGCGAATTCCAAAATTAGAATTAAGTGCTGCCCTGCTTCTAGCTAGTCTCATTCGGAAGATATCAAAAACACTTCAATTTGAAAACATTTTTTTCCTAGACCGACTCAATGATTACAATAGGATGGATTCAAGGTGATCCAGCGAAATGGAATCCATTCATACCCACCAGAGCAACCGAAATAATACAAATCATACCCAACGAGAGATGGAACCACGTGGACACAAAAGAAAATTTGCCGATTTAGTCTCTAGAGAAACAACACCAAATAATCTTCGATGCAACAGATTATGTTGGATAGGTCCATCATGACTGGAGGAAAAAACTACGATTCTAATGCTATTAACCTCAGATCACAAAGATGAATTAAAGATGCACCAGGTGTTTACGCTACAAAGCAAGTGGGGCACAATTGTTAATGGGGCATCTTCCGGAAACCAGAGCGACGCCGTCACCCCCTTTCACACATTGTGGCATCGACTACATCGGACTCATTTCGAATCGAGCCTAAAAAGATTATGGATATCAAGCTCTTAAAGGTTATGTAGAAGTTTCCGTTGGTTTATCCATCTAGAAGCTGCAAGTGATTTAACTACAGATGCCTTCCTAGCAGTATTAAAAACATTCACGGAAAGGCAATTGTAGATTTATTTACGCGATAATGGCACAAACTTTCAAGGCGCAAGCAAATTACTCGCAGCAGAAAGTGAAACTATGATGAAACATTCCAAAATTCAAGACACTCTAGCTACCCATGTAACTCAATTGCAATTCATTCCTCCAGCAATGTCACATTTTGGTGGAATTTGGGAAGCCGCTGTAAAGTACTTGATCTACATCGGATCATCAGAGAATCTATACTCACGTTTGGAGAACTATCTAGGTTACTATGTTAAATAGAGGCTTGTTTAAACTATCCACAACTCTGTTCAATTTTCACATAACCAAATGATATTATTGCAATCACGCCCTCGCACTTATTAACGGTGTGTGAAATGAAAACACCTTACTTATCAACGTCCATGGCTATATCACTGAATCTAAATAGAAAATGGAAATTATTACACAAAGTGAAAACAGATTTCTGGCAAGCATGGCACAACGAATTCTTATCTCAATAGCAAGTGAGATACAGATCGAACAAAAAGCAGCCTAATATGACCTCAGATACAATAGTTATAAATAAAGAAGATAATGCCAAATGGCAGCATTGGCAATTAAGAAAAGTAATTAAAACTGATCCAGCAAAAGATGGAATAGTCAGACTGGTTACAGTTATGAAAAGTGGAGGAAGTACTATAAAAAAATCGATCCATCATCTTATTGCACTTCTCAAAGACGAAATTGACGAAGAAGAAGATACAAATATGAAACAGAGCTACACATGCATATGGCATTAACTAAAGAAAAAATAATTAAAAATAATAAAAAGAAACAACTATTATGCTAATTAATGGTTTTAATATTTAGACATTGGTAGTTCATATTGTATGAAATAAATATGAATAAATTATTAAAAATCAACCAATAAAACACAGATTAGATTGAATAACTTTAAATTCTCGACTAGTTTCGGGTTTCTCTTGAAAAATGGGCTAATAACCCGAAACTAGTCGAGAATTTAAAGTTATTCAATCTAATCTGTGTTTTATTGGTTGATTTTTAATAATTTATTCCTATTTATTTCATATATTATGCTAATATTTATTCTCTTACAGTTTTATTTTCAAGTTGCAAGCAGCTATTACACAATTAAACATCCCCACGGTGGATTATATATTGAACACTTTGGTAGCGCACAAACTGAGAAAGGAATCTTTCGAATCCATGCAGAATATAACCGAACTCTTTTGGAGGATGATGTACGTCGAGCTAGTAACATCACCTTGCAATTTCTACAACTATGCAAAGAAACCCACAAAGCAGCAATAGGTGTGGAATGCAAGAGTCTGGTACATCATTTGAGAGAAATACTAAAAAATATTGAAACATTCTCCGGTATAGCAAATCAGGACAAATCACGCAACAAACGAGGATTACTAGGAATATTAATGACCGCAGTATTTAGAGTTAATGACGAAGTTTACACAGATATTGACTGCAGTGATGCCATGGCAACATTCATCATTACAGACAAAGCTAAAGGAGTTGGAACAATTTCAATTAAAAAAAAAAAACAAGTTTTCCAATTAATCAATGGAATGTGAAAATGGTATGCCGCCATAAATTCCAACAAATTAAATATCCGTTTCTCTAGCGCGCATCAAACAGCACATAATTTTCTCAGCAGAACACCTCTCCAAAATTTTAAGCATCCAATACTGACAAAATACTTTCCATATTTTAATATCTCCTGCTCAGATTCGATCCACCATAAGACACGCAAATTTTAATTTCCCACCCTATTTACACATATTATCCGTACCTATCATAAATATGCAAATCAAGCAGGATAGCAACACAATACTCATTTATTAGCACTTCTTTATTGTTGATGCATAACAGTTCACAATAATAAAAGCAACAGCTACACCGTAAAAACATATTACAAGGCACTGGATTTATCGTAAGATATCATCGCCGTTGACTACAATCAACAACTCTACTTTCGTTTACAATAAACACAATTTTCGGATTGCAGAACACTGACACGACACACATATGTCAGCGCACCCACCCAAATCATGGACATCGAGACACATCCCGAATGCATCATCAGTCAAATATTTGACCGAGATGACTAGATACGTTGCAGAACAAGAAATTTTCCATTACATTCAATTACATGGAAGCAACTACATATGTCAAACAAATGGCTACACGAGAGGATGTTCAACTTAGCAACACGGGAGTAATCCAAATAATCCAGGATTGCATTACACGCGTACAACATGTGATGGCGTTATTATCAAACCATATGGATTCCAAAGCAACTCTGGTCACCTATTCGAAGAAAGTTAACATTTAACTTATATGTGGACAAACAGTACCGCCCATAAAACCAATTTCATTCTAATCTGTTCTACGATCACAGAACAATAAGATGGCAAATGACATAATCAACAAAGAAGAGGAACTTAGGGGTCAACTTTCGAAAGTCAACTGGAAACACATCAGATACCACTTGTACTGGACCAGTGCTGTAACTACCATAGGCATATTTGGCGTATTAGGACTGTGAATTGCAATCATTCGGCACATCTGAAAAAAATGAAAGTGACAATACCTCACCGGCAGAGCATCCATAAGAACTTCATATGGTTCAGCTCCCACATTATCTCCAGAATATTGTAGAGTCCAGAGGACATACAAAATGTCAATACACACCTACTTCCAAGGAACTTATCACCGAGTCCATTCAACTACGATCACTAATATCCCACACTCCCGGCGGGCAGACTGTTTAAATATCAATTATTCGTCTGCGATTGCATCATTCGTTCAATAATGCAATCACAACACAACACAATTCTGGAGAGCTGATGCCCCACTTATACAAGAAATGAAGATCGCCAGTCCGGCCGATCCACGGCAATAACTTCTGCAACTCAGCAGTGCACGTGTGGACTATGTGACCACCGGCGTCTCAAATCACCGGGTCGATGCTACCAGTCAACCAATATAGAATATAAATACCTACAACGAGGCCAACGAGATCAGAGTTATTTTGACTCTCAAATTAATTGGTTATTACGTTGCAATATGGTCCTATTTAGAATCCACTACTATACCCTGAATTATTAAAGTGTTTTTTTTAAGTTAGAAATGTTGTTGATGATTGGATGTATATAATAAATTTTGTGTGATTAACTTTTTGAAATATATTTGTATTATTTCCATAACTCGTTCCTCTGTAATTTTGTGTTGTTTTTATTCATTGATGAAAATATAATCCGTCGCAAAGTTTAATTAGATTATTTTAACAATTCACAAACATTACTATACTTGATCAAACGCACAAAGCTCGCGAGCTTTAACGACATCCCCGCAAACGAACCGCGCTCCTAATAACTCGATTACAAGTTGCCAACTTAATCATTTACATGAATACAGATAAATTACGAGCGCGACCGGCGTCAGTTCCACATAAACCAAACCCCGCCTGCACCCAACCTCAAGAACAACTTATTAAAACCGTATTAATCCGCGGACTAAACACCTTAATTACCGGACTCCCGGCTCAATTAAAGCCGACGACACGTGCGCCCCGTAATCGCAAAGATAATAATAAACGTCGGCGTAATCGTAAACGTTGATAAAAAGCGATGTAAAAATAAAAAATATTAAACGCGCGGCGAGGCGTAATTAACAGATAAAATGTTTGCAATAAAAGTTTAATCACGGCAGGGGCAGTAAACAGTTTTAATAATGTCTCGTGTTGTTCGGGCGTTATGGCGGAGGCGCCGGGATTGCATTGTGTGCGCCCGGGTGAAATATTAAATTGGGATTTGATATCGTGGATGCACGCCGATGCACTAATTAATCCCGATACATGATCGTCATCATTATTCCATCGAGGTCGGTTCATCATCCATCAACTATTAGTTGAATTCCTGGCCGCCCGCGACGGAGATTTAATCGCGTTAATAAATCGGACGGCCTGTTTGTCGTTTATCCGGCCAGTTTGTTTTCAAAACAGTTATCGCAGATTTTAACGTGGTTATTTTAATTGTTCGAATTGTTATTCTGCGGATTTAACTAATTAATATATATTTTCAACGAAATCATTAAATTTATTTTCGGAAATACACTCATAAATGTGCATTTTAATGATCAACAAAATGTCAACAATTAAATGAATAATAATAATGTAAATATTATTTGTATCAACAGTTTCATGTGAATAACCGTGCGAGTAACGCAACTAAATGGGTGGGTGTTTTCTCCTTAAATCAAATCTTATAACTAAAATTTTAAACCAAATCGTCTTGATATAAATTTAGTTTGACTATCCCTGACTAAATATTCCTAGAATAAAACAATTTAAAATAATTATTCTTTCTTTAAATTTGTTCTCCTCAATGTACTAAAAAATTGTATTGTTTAATAAAACATAAAACTAATCAATTAATAAAATTGAATAAGCCAATATCAAAATTTCTAAATTATTTTACAGGGAATTTTAAACTATGAGACTTTTTATCAATAATTCATAAGTTTTCCGTAAATTGCTTTGTTGCGTTAATATCTGACAAATATTATTATTAATTACTAAAATAATCGCCCAACTGTAAGTACTTTGCAATAACCTTACACTAGAAATTAATTTTCATCAATCAAAGCTAGCGTTAAGAGCAGGGTTTGACCTTTTCTAATCACTCATTAAAATGAAGGCATTAAAAAACAGCAGTACACATATGTGAGCCGTTTATTTTGAAAGTGGCTTAAGTCTAATTGTCTATTATTTCTGGTTAACTTCAAATTATGTTTTTTAATAAAAATCTTTTAAATTTTAATAGTAATTTAGTACGTTATATATAATTATGTATATATTAGTTTATAGTTAACATTATTTCTAACAATTTTAATTATTTCACTATTGCGTTGTATACACCATAGCAACATTATTTCATTATTTATATTTATTAAAACTTTAACTATTGAAGATAGAAACAGATTTTCCGAAATTTATTTAGTTCAAATAGTTTTATTTAAATAATTAAAGTCCATTAAACCACCATGAAGAAGATTTCAAGTTATTTATCAATAGAGCAATTATATTCGAGGCAAATACAAAAATAACCGTTTGTTATAATGAAATCACTTGGTTTTGTTTTACTAAAATTTTGTTATATTTTCGACTAGTTTCGGCTAGATGCCATTTCTGGCATTTTAGTAAATCAAAACCAAGTGATTTCATTATAACAAACGGTTATTAAATATGTTTTACCAAGTGATAAATGAGAAAAAAGTATACTATAAATACAATAATTCTCAACGCATAGATTTTCGGAGTTGGTTCATTTATTGAGTGGCCTAAGTCCATTTATACTTAAGTTGAGATATTTATGATTGATAAAGGCACAAAGCAATTACGAACGTAATTTTAATTATTTAAAACTTAACAAGTTAACCTCGTTTTTTTTTTTTTGGAAAATTGCATTAATTGAATAATCAGCACGTATTTACATAATGCAGTAAAAGAAAATGTAAGCAATATAAATGAAATAAAAACTATCCTATATTTCTGAAAACCAACACGGTTTCATATTCGTGCGCTCAACAGTAACTAATTTAGCTGTTATAACGCAATGCATTAGTGAAGCAATTGATATTCGTAAGCAAGTTGATGTTATATATATCGACTTCATTTGCCCATTCAATTTAATCAATCACAATTTAGTATCAAATAAATTGGATTCTTTTGGACGTAGTAATAACTTACTCAGTTTCGTGTCATCATATTTTAATGCACGCACAAGTTATGTTTATTACAACGGGTTTAAGTCAAATATTTTTTATTCGCCATCAGGGGTTCCGCAAGGTTCAATCCTCGGACCCTTATTGTTTACCATTTACATTAATGACCTTATTATATCGCTTTCTTGTCCTGTTCTGGCATATGCGCATGACTTGAAGATCTATAGCGTTATTAATGATTTAAATGACTGTATGTTGCTTCAAACTAACCTGTATAATATAAGTGAATGATGTTTAAAAAATAAGTTATCATTAAATATCAATAAATGCGTATATCTATCGTATAATAGAATAAAAAAAACACTATTTTTAATTATCACATTATCGACAATAACTTAACGCGTGTAAATGTCTACAAAAACTTAGGAATAACATTCGACAATCAGTTATCATTTGTTGAACACATTAATATCATTACTAAAACCGCTTTTAGTATGTTAGGATTTTTGATTAGAACATCATTTTTTTTAATGATTCTGATCTGCTTAAGATATTATATTTTGCCTTAGTCAGGAGTCGACTAGAGTATGGTTCATCAATTTTCTATCCCTACCATGCTAATCACATATTATTATTGGAAAAAGTACAAAGGAAGTTTGTACAGTTATTAGAGTTTAAATCAACTGATACGTATCCAAATCGCTCTATTGATAATACTTTTCTCAGGCCCGGTCCACTCGGCACGATTTAAAATATTTCGGTTTCGTTGGTTTCACCCCATACCAGCAGAGGCGCACATGTCGTGAATTCTTGCTAACATAAACAAATCCGTAAGTATTGCAATTTTTATGATGTTTTAGCTATTTCATTTCCGTTTTCAAGTGATGGTGTGTGATTTTGGATTTATTCTTAATAAAAATTTAAGGATGCATACGTTTTCGCAAAGAAATGGGGTAAGACATGTTTTGTAATTTTTATGAAGATGTTAGTTTTATTTATATGATTTCAATTGACTGTGTCTTTTATAATTATTAAATTTAGTAATAATAAAAACTAGGAGATGACTGAATGTATGTGCTTTTATCAATGAATACTGAGTTATTAGCATATATTTTTTGTATATGTTTTGTTACTAGACATTGACGATCCTGGTACCTGGCACATCTACGGATGTTTTTCAAGTTTTTAACCAACAACCCGCATTAAATAAACAACCACAAGACTGTAAGTATAAGAATTATCAACTCGGTAATTTTTAGTTTCATATTATATGATTATATTTATGTTTTTGTATACATATTCCTACATTTAATTTTATAACTGCATAAAGAACTCTTTAAGATATTCACATTTGTATTTAGTTTTTCAGGTTTAAACATAAACTTGTCAACTTTAAATGTTTAAATATATATATATATATATATAATTATTGTTAACCTAACATAAAAAAAATCATTTGTTTTTAAATAAATTTGTTAATGCTTTCATTTATATAACATTTTTAATATGTTTAATTATGTACATTAAATTTGAATATGGGATTATACCCGCCAAAACCCCTCTCGCCCCACTGTTTTTCGACTATCACGCCTCTAATGTTATGGGGTAAAACTAACGTAAAACCCGCAACCAAAATTTAAAATTGTGTGGACGATCTAAAGATTAATCTGTGACTTTTCTATTAGCAAAATATAATATGCCATCATTAGCTGAAAGACGCCAAGATGCAAGTTTTAATTTTATGATGAAGTTTGTCAACAATATTATTGATTGTCGCAATTACTTTGCATGGTAAAATTTAATATTCCGCGTATTGCATCGCGGCAAGAAATTACATTTCATTTACCTAATGCAAAAACAAATACAATGCGTAAAGCACCCATCTATCATATGAGTGTTAATGTGAACAAAAAAGTTACCGACATTTTTAAGTAATATTGCATTTTTTTAGTTTTAATATTTTAAGAACTACGTACCGGGTGTCCAGATAAGAAAGGTTACCGGCTATTTCTCAGAAAATAAGACTCCTAGAGCTTTCAAATAAAAAATATATTAATAAAAGTGATCGTGAGAAAATGTTGGAAATATATTTAAAGTTCGTATCTCTTCCATTAGGGGCGCAATGAACGGTCGAAAAAGTAATTCAAAGATTATCTCAAAAAAGTTAAAATAAAGGTATCATAAAACTATACTTTTTAAAATCATGATGAGTTTATAAAATAAAATTTTACAGAATTTTTTCTCGAAATAAAGGGTGGGGAAAGGTCAGAATTTATAAAGATCAAATGTGAAATAACTCTTTTGCTTTTTAACCGATCTTAATGATTTTAATTTCATACGAAAGAACTTATCATACTGATTAAAACAAATGACAACAATCATAAAAATAAGTAATTCAGTCGCCGCTAGGTGGCGCCAAGTTAAAAAGAACACAATTTATCCATTTTTCTTACAAATTAATTCATTTATTTACGGAAATCTCCTTTCTACAAAAACTGTAAACATTTACATAAATCATCATAAATAATAATACACAAATAAGTCAACTATTCAACATAAACTTTGAACATCTTTATCCCAAGTGATTTTACAATTCAAAATTAAGAGTGGTCAGGTAATCTCAGGGGTACATTACAAAATAGAAAATAAATAAATATTGAATAAATAAACATATATATATATATATATATATATACAATAATCAAACAATATATTAATAATAATAGAAAATATGTATAAAATATATTTCACAATGTATCACAGATGTTATCACAGCAAAGTAGATGCAAAAGCAATGTATCACAGATAAATGTTAAACATGCAATTAATATAAATGGAATGATATATTTTCTTAGTGTCAATCGAAAGTGAAATTGTAAGAAATTTGGTGAAGGCCGCATCTCAATACCTTTATTCTATCACAAGTTATATATAAAAGAATATTTCAAATTAAAAATTTCAAATGTCATTGTAAAACTTTTTGAGGTTAATAAAATTTATAACAAAAACAACAAAACTGAATTAGTTTATCAATGTCAGAGGGCATTTTCTAAAGCGTGCTAAATTATTTGAATATACTCTTTCTTGACAGGTGAATAGATGGGGATGCTTATTTTTTTGGTCACCAGGATTTGCTGAAACTTCAGCTTTTTATTTTTGGGGCAAATTAAAAAATATTTTTTATCAATCCAGGCCCAGAACCAAGAAAGACATCATTTTTTAGATCTGAAATGCAAAAATTCAGCAATAGATATACTGCTATTGCTAGAGTAGATGTCGCTGCTTATTTAATTTTATAAAATTATGTGATTGTATTAAATATGACGGTGGAGTCATTTGATAATTTGAAAGATAAAATGTTGATATAAATTTGGCATTGAAAATGTTTTTCCATTTGGTTTTAATATTCTTTTCAACTATATTATAAGAAATATTTCTGTATTTAAAAAAAAAATAATAGAAAATTAATATTAAAATTAAAAAGCGGCCCCTACCGGTGACAAAATAATTTAATTTTGTTATTTTAGCTATAATTTCATTTATTTTAAATTAACACATAAAATGCTTAAAATTTACATTAATAATTTTTAATTCTAAAAATTCTTTTAATTATAACTTGTGATAGGATTTAGATATAGACTTCCGGTTTTCACAAAATTTCTTACTTTCTAATCCTCTTTCTACTACCATTAGGAAAAATATATCATTCCATTTGAAATTTTTAAGAAAAATAGGAAAATAATCTATACTTCAAGTTGGCGCCACCTAGCGGCGATAATGTTATTTATTTTTCTGATTGTTGCCAATAATTTAAATCAGTATGTTAAGTTCTTTCGCATGATATTAAAATCATTAAGATTGGTTAAAAAACAAAAGAGTTATTTGACATTTGCTCTTTATAAATTCAGACCTTCCCCCACTCTTTATTTCAAGAATAAGAACAAAATTCTGTAACCTTTTTGTTTCACGAACTTATCATGATTTCAAAAAGTGTAGTTTTATGATGTCTTTATTAAACTTTTTTTGAGATAATCGCAATATTACTTTTCCACTGTTAATTGCGCCTCCTACCGGAAGAGTTACGTACTTGAAATTTATTTCCAGCATTTTCTCATGATCACTTTAATCAAAAAAAAAATTGAAAGCTCTAGGCACTCATAGTTCCTGAGATATAGCCGGTGACCTTTCTTATCTAGACACCGGGTACAATTATAATTTAAGTTATGATGTTATCCTGTATTGGATCTTTCCGTTTGGATAATAAAGAGTATTATTACTATCATTATGGTTAAATATCTATTATATAAAATAATATGCTTCAAAATCAATAATTCAATTAGTATTAATCTAATTTGAAATACGAATAAATTAACACTTACACAAATAATTGTGATCTACTTCATGGAACTAATCACGTGAATTGTATCAAAATACATTTACAGCACACGCGTTTATTTATAATCACTGAATAAAATAAATATTAATATTTTCTATTGCCTGTTTTGTTGATTTGATAAACAGACCGGTTCTCATGAGTCATCACCGGCAGATCTGATTGGTCCAAGTGGTTCTTATCTCGTCAGTGTATGGCACCGCTATTCTTTAATGAAATTATTAAATGTGATGGACAATATGTTAATCCTTTTCGTTCTTCTCTTTCGCACTTATTTTATTATTGAGATAAATTCGATTATTTACAATTGAATTAGTTACAATTTTTATTTGGGAACTCGCTCCGGAAGGCCTGAAAAGAGATTCAATTTTGTAATGCAATTTTTATAGCACTATGATATAATAATGTGCTTTTGAATTTTTTGCTTCCTTTATTCTTGTACAATTCTGTGCAATAAAATTAAGCATACAAAATTTGTTATATGTAGTTTAAGGAGGAAATGATGATTTCTTAGATACGAAAAAATATGTAAATATGTCAATTTCTTTAATTTATTTTTAGCATTTATTGAAACTGCTGCTAAGCAATTAAAACAGACCCGAATTTAACAACTAGAATATTGTTATAAGGCTTGTGTTTAATTTTATTGCACAGAAGTGTACACTAAATACAAAAAAATATACGTGCTTGCAAAAAGACACTGTAATAAATCTTTTTATAGTCCTACCAATACTTTTCTCTACTAAACATGCAAAATTCTCAATATTAAACAAATATTTGAAATAATCTTTTTTATGTTGGTTGTGGAGACTTTAATTATTTAAATAATAATGGTTGTATTTTCTTCTACTTATTTTACACTATACCCATAAATAAATAGAAAAAAGGGCAACCATTTTTAATTAAATAAATACTTGAAATCCTTTCCGTAAAATTCACCACCAATTACCACATAATTTCTATTATTAAACATCTCTGTATTCCTCGTAATTCTAACATTTATCCAAAATATATACGCATATTTTAGATAAATGTTAGAATTACGAGGGATACAGACATGTTTTACTAACAATACATCAGTTATAAACATTTTATATTAATAATTAAGTAATTTTATTTTCACAGAATCATATATTTTATTTACAAAATGCAGATGCAAATATATTTTACATCCATCTTTGCGAAGCCTGTCGCTCGTATCCTTCATAAAACTTTTAAACCTTTTCACAATACCTCACATGCAACTCCGCGTGTGCCTGTCTACGTGTCTTTTATTTATTTATTTATTTAAAATCCGAGAGTTAACTTATCATACTCCAGTGGATAAATACAGCACACCTCTTCCTTCCTCTTCCCTTTCATGGAAATAAATACATCCTTCTCGTTCTCTTTTTCATAGTAAATACGTGCAAGCCGGTGTACGCCGGAAGTGCACGTCGTCCTCGCGACAGGAAATTGTAAGTTGGCAGAGGAAAGGGACGAAAAGGACGTCACTGCGTCCGTTTTCCCTTCCTCTCGCAGCGTTATCTATCGATTCGATCTGTTGTTGTGCATGTTTGCATGGGGAGTACGTCGGGATTTCTTGCGAATGAGAATGAAATATTCGTTGTTTTTTTGTCTTGCTACAGGACGTTCTTTTCGCTTCTTTGAAAGTTTTGTTCGTTTTTTTTTTCAATTGTAGCGCGAGTTTTTGGCATGAATTGTAATTTAGTTGATTTTGTATACTTTAGACTACTTTAGAAGTGTGCATATAACCATAAAAATGATAAATTTATTCGGGGATATTCGGTACCAGTAATATTAAGATTAAAGTTTGTTATTATTAAATTCACATTCTATGAGTATAAATCTATTACATAAGCTGCTTAGACTGTAAGAATATTAATTAACGTACACGTTAAACTTAACATTTTTCTTACAGAATAGCCCCGATTCACTTTTAAAATATATAATTTCAAATTCGACATTTCGAGGATTATCTTTTAATAAAATTGGTATTATTATATCAAGTTCCAATATTAACTTTGCTCTGAGAATAACATGTATTCAATATTCGAATAAATCATTGAAATATGATATTAATTTACAAAATCAACCTTTTGAATAGTTGTAACTGAAGTGTTCATTTGTAACAAATTTATTGGTACTATTTAAGTACTCTAATGAAGGATAGCAAGTGTCTTCATTTACAATTCAATCAGAATCAGTTGTAGCATCAAACACAAAATATCGGATATGACCACTAGATCAAGAATTCTGTTCTGCTCATTTTTGATGTTGTAAAGTCTCTGAAGATCACAGAATTTAAGGAAAATGTGCAAACGTTCCTTATGTTTATTTTATATATTAGTTGTATTACAAAACTGAGGAATGCTTCGCATTGAAAATGAGCAAGTGCTTATGTTTGAATGTAAGAATTTTGGAATGTCAAACAGCTTATATTATATATATATATATATATATATATATATTATAAGTACTTTCGGTTTTGTAGTATAAAATAAAACACTTTTTTAACAAAGAATAGTTTTTAATGAATTATATATTTTTCATTTTGCTCAATGACCTTTTGCCATCTTTCTTTCAGCTGCATGATTCCGCGCTCATAAAATGTCTGCTCCTTATCAGCAAAAAACTGAACCAGGTGCATGTAAAGGTCATCGTCATTTGTGAAAGTTTTACCATTCAAAGAATTCTGCAAACAAACGTAATAAATGATAATCAGGTGGTGCCAGAACAGAGCTGTATGGGGGATGTGGCATCACCACCCAGCCAAGCTCCAATGGTTTCCCACGAGTTGCCAAAGATGTGTCAGACCTTGCATTATCATGGTGAAACAGTACACCTTTCCGATTTCACAATTCTGGCCGTTTTTCTTTGATTGCTTCATCCAGTTTCATTAATTATTGACAGTAAACATCAGAATTGTTCGTTTGGTTCCTTGGAAGCAGCTCAAAAAAAACACAACACCTTTGTAATCGCACCAAACTGATAGCATATTCTTTTTTGTATGCAAAGCTTTCGATATGGTTCGTGCTGGTTAATCGTGCTTGCTCCATGATAGTTTTCGAAATATGTTATTGTGCAGGACCCATATTTTATCACCAGTGATGATTCTTTTTAAGAAAGAGTCGGTTTCATTTCATAAATGAACTTCTTTCAATTCGTGAGGTGCCCAAATATCAAGCTTCTTAACTAGCCCAAGACATTTTAAATGTTTTTCAATTGTTATGTGCGATATATGTAGCCTCTTCGCAACTTCTCTAAGAGTTATATGATGATCCTCTTCAATTAGGACTTTGATTTGGTCATCATCAACTTCAGTAGGCCGACCAGAACGTTGCTCATCTTTGAGGGAAAAATCTCCAGAACGGATTTTTATATCAATTCTGACATGTGCGTTCTGATAAGTAATCATATCTCTTTGTGAGCCGCAGCAGCTTTCTTTCCTTTGCGGAAACAAAAAACTATAATATGCGGAAAATGTTCGTTTCTGCACTCCATTTAAAATTAACCCACAACTAATAGATTTAATAAAAATCACGCACTACTTGCTCCTAAAGTTACGTCAATGTGACCAGTATCACGTAACAAACGGCAAAGTACAGCACTAACATAAGTTATACGAAAAATAAAGCAATGCTCTCTATCAGTAAAAAGCGAAGGTACTTAGTTGCCAAACCAATATAGGTCTAAACTGGTTGGAGGTGATATATAAAGGCAAACAAGTCATACTGCTTTATGTGAATATGATTTTTTTTAAATAACCATTTCACAAAAATATAACAATAATATGATAATTCTATCTGTATAATAATTACCAAATTAGATAATTGGGGTAATTCCATTTGGGAAATGTTAAGTTTAACATGTGCATCAGTTTTATATGGGCACAGTCTAAGCAGCTTTTGAAATAGGTATATAAAAACATAGAATGTGAGATTATTTAATAACATACAAGTTAAACTTAACATTTTCTGTGCGGAATAGCCCGGGACAGTAAAAGGAAGTGAGAGGAAAGGGATTGAATTGAGGATAACGAATCTGGTCCTTTTAACCAGCCTCTGAAATTTTCAATATTTTTATTTTAAGACATTACAATACATTTACACTACACCCATTAACCCTGAAAGTAAATTGTCTCTTAAACAAGCAAGAGCAAAGCTTTTGCTTACTCGGCCATCCTACACCACAATTAAAAAACAAATACAAGGTGATTGGGGAGAAAATGCAAATATATGTATGCAAAGACATACACACGAAACAAAATGGGCAAAATAAGTTCATATATTCAAGCATGATTTTCATTTGTTTAAGAGATTTTTAAAGTTATAAGTTAATCAATTTAAATTTCACAACGTAATGCTGAATGCCAATTTTAAACAAATAATAATTAAATTAAATAAAAATGTTTTGAAAATAATTAATTAATTATTTCCATATTTAGCTCTGTGACATACGTTACGTAAGTATGTTAAATAAATGCACATTAAAACAACTACTTCCCGGGTAAATATCCACGCCGCACATTGAATTACGTAATGCACTCCTTCTGTTGAATATCAATAAAGTATTGCATTATGCAACAAATTTTGATTCGAGAAAAATTTAATGCAAAAACAAACAAAAGATAAATTTCATAAAAAGTGACAATTGTTTTATGAAATAAATATTACTCCGTCATATTTTCATTCATAGGGAATATTCAGACATGGTATTTGTTTGTTTTGCGACATCGTTTTCTGAATCAAAGAATTTCTAATAGGCAACTGCTTCAAATTGTTTTACACATGCTAGCGATACTAGAATGTTACCTAGTGAACATATTATTTCTAAAAAACACCAAGGGCTCGGTTTTTGACTTGAAGAAAATGTTCTGGATTTGTAGAAAATAATGCAATGGCAACTACAATGCGCATTGCACTCCAATTTGTAATTCCACAAACAATGATTTGAAAATTATTAAAACTACAAGATATAATCGTTTTTTTTTTTTTTCATGTGCAAAAAGAACAAAAATCACCGAAATGGCGAGTATCCATTAACAGTATAATTTTGTCAATGAATTCGTGAAAATTAAAAATTACTGAAATGCATTTTGTTTACTGAAGGAAACCACCATACCATGCAAGAACCCAATTTCCAACATCAGTTTAATATGGTGCGGTATTCTAAATTATTTATTGTTTTGTCCTTTTAGAACCCAATTTACACTGGATAACCTTCTCTCGTAAGACGACCAGTATTTCTGTCAGCTTTTTTTTTCTAAATACCTATTGCGACGATAGCTGGATTGACAGAGAAGGCCGGCATCCTTGGCCACCGAGATTACCAGATCTCTCTCCCTTGAATTATTATCTCTTCAGATGAATGAAGTAGTTAGTTTATACTATGAAAGTGGGCGCAAGGGATGTGTATTGCATCGCTTTCTTAATTCTGCCGCATGGGGCACAAAAGATCTCTAGGTCGAAGTGCCACTACAACATAAATCTAATAATAAATTATCCTGTCGCGTTAATTACAGCGAATCATCGTTCAATGAAACTGGCAGGTCCATTTATAATTACTCTAATAAGTATATTGAAGTGGCTGGTGGAATTTACGAAAATAAAACGAGAATTAATACCACTTAATTTTTTGTTTGTCTGTAAGTTCAGCGACACATCTTCCTTAAATTTTATAAATGACTATTGTTCAAAATATCTCAAAAATAAATCAAAATCGGATTTGCAATTATTTTGCATTTTTTAGCTTCCTGGATTTTACAATATTTCTATTTCCTCCCGTATCACCCTGTATAACATACACCATTTTTCTATATTAAATAAAAATGATTTGAAAATAATTAATAAATTATTTCCACATTTAGCACTATGACTTTTGACTTACGCTACGTAGGTGCGTTAAACAAATGCACATTAAAACAACTTCTTCCCGGGCAAATACCTACGCCAGACATTGAATTACATAATGTACACCTGCTGTTGCACATCAATAAAATATTGCATAATGCAACAAATTTTAATTCGAGAAAATTTAATGTAAAAACAACAAAAGGAACGTTACTTAATATAAGGCCATCTGCAGACACGTGTTTCAGGATCTATCGCTCGTCAGTACAGTACCTTTTTTTCTCATTGATCACTATATAAAATATTATAGTTTAAATAGAAAACAGTATTCATTCCACTTGGTCACAGTTATTTAAATATATTAAATAAAAATTATTTGAAAATAATTAATAAATTATTTCCACATTTAGTTTAATTTTATTCGGTTTTGATTTAAATTGAATTAATTTGGTTTAATTTAATTTAAATTGATTTAGTTTAATTTGATTTAATATAACTGATTTAACTTTGCTGATTGTATTTGAATTAATTTAATTGATTTTTTTTAACATCTTTAAATTGTGTAAGGCATAGCTGTACTGACGAGGGATAGATCCCGAAACACGTGTCTGCAGATGGCCTTATATTAAGTAACGTTAATTTTTGTTGTTTTTACATAAAATTTTTCTCAGATCAAAAAAAAATGTTTGTTGCATTATGCAATATTTTATTGATATGCATCAGTAGGTGTACATTATGTAATTCAATGTCCGGCGTGGGTATTTGCCCGGAAAGTAGTTGTTTTAATGTGCATTTGTTTAACGTACTTACGTAGCTTAAGTCAAAAGTCACAGAGCTAAATGTGGAAATAATTTATTAATTATTTTCAAATAATTTTTATTTAATATTATAGTTTATTTTAACAGATAGCAAAATCTTGCATTTGCCGAATTCTTCTGATCTGATAATTGATATTTCAATCTTGAGGAAGTTTTACATTTATTTATTGTTGAGGTTTCTATTTTGTTATATATTGTAATTCGTAAATGTGTTTATTCGACGGCTTCTAATATGAAAATTTATACGATTTCAAATGATTACCTACGTTTAAATTTTTAATTATGATGAATATTTCACATAAGGAGTTGTTTATGTGAAATATTAAATTTAATATATAATGTATTTTTATTATCACAATCTGTGAGAGTTTTATAATTGACATGAATACATAAATTGTGAAGTAAATACCATACACAAATTATATGTTAAAGTTTTTAACAAAGTCTTAATTTTTAAAATGGTACCCATAATAATTCCATATTTCATTCGATTCGTTTTTAAATACCTTTCATATTGTAATAATTGTATGATTTAAATTGCCATGTATATATTAGCTCCAAGTTATATAAATATTTCTCGGCACATTAAATTTTGAATTTATTATTTCATATAAATCGTGTTTACGAGATATTACATGTATCAAAAAATGTTAATATTCTAAATCAATACAGTTATAGCAACAATAAATTGCAGGAGTTTACTAATAAATTTAATTGATAGAAATATAAATTTACTGATTATTAATTAATATTAAATTTCAGATAAAAACATTAGCACTCTCTTTACAGTATTTTTTTTTATTTTGCTAATTGTACATTTCGAGTACTACGCATTTATTATCAATGTTAATAATTATATAAATCAGTTTCAACTATTACAAATACACTAAATAAAAAATGGGAACAAATTTTAAAAATAATAATCACGAAATATGTTATCATTTTGTTTATAAATAAATCTTTGCTTTGTTTCTTATATCATTAATCGATTTTTAACTATTATTTTAATATCGTAGTACACATATTTTTTTAATTATAAATTTCGTCTCATTTATACAAAAATAAATGAAATAAATGTATTTGATATTTTTGTAATTGCTCAAATATTGTGTTTTGAAAATTTTTTATTGTGAATTTTAAACTAATTGTTATTATTATACATAACAATGATAATCATTAGTAACTTAAAACGATTTAATAGCTATTATTATTATTTATAAAATCAAAGGTTATTAAGTTGGACCGTTACTGGAAATGACCATTGGATGCGTTCAGATGTTCGAGGTTCATTAATTTTGCAAAAGATCAAATGTGCCGACACAAAGTGAGATTACCGCTTAGAGCCGTTTTACACACACAAGAATCCTCGCATAAATTCATAATATAATTATATGTAGAAAAATATTATAAGTTTGCGCATGTGCAATACAACTATTTTTATAATATATTTCTTGCGAGAATTCTTGCGAGAAATATATTGAAAAAGTTTCAAATAATCTAGAAAAGAATTATATAAAGCAGTCTCCCAATAATGTTTAGCAATAGCATACTACACAATGGCGCGTTTGTTTGTATTGGACGACTGTAAAAACAATCTGCTCTGCTTATTTCCACAATAATTATTTGCTGTGTAAAACTGGAAAAATATTTATATATATATATATATAATTATAGCAAAACTTTTATATATAATTCTCGCACAACTTTCTGCGAGAATTCTTGTTTGTGTAAAACGGCCATGAGAACTATACTGTGTTAATGTTTTCAGGACGCTTTATGAATTGTTTAGAAGGAAACTTATGATAGAAATAAGATTTTTCTATTAATAACTTTTAAACTAAAGGTTATACAATAAAAAGTTATAAATATATATATATGGATTCTCAAGATTTAAAACTTTTATTGATAACATGTTTCTATACTAACGAATAAATGAGCATTTACTAAAAGTGTAACTGAATAACTAAAGAATCTTCAAGAAAAGTTTCTAAAAGAATATACTCATTTATTCAATATATACGAATTTTATTGAAATGCGATCAATATATGCCAAATAATTATGGAAAATAAAAGAAAGCTTTACAGATGTCACCACTATTGCGGAAAATTTAAATTCAAATTATTTAGCAAAAATATACAGACACAGCGTAAAATAGTCCCAGGGGACCTAAAAAAAAGACGTTTCTGTTGAAATTTGCAAATTAAAATTTTAATGATCACAATACTTTCTATTGGACAATGGTTTAAAGAAAGTAAAAATTTTACGCCTTAAGTATTGAAACAAAATTTAATCGCCAATGCTATTGTAGTTTAATATCTTTTATATCAATTATTTTATTTCGTAACTATTATTGTATTACCTATTATCATTCCATTTTGCAATACCGGATTATGAACATTACCAAATATGAGTGTGGGTATTGTGTTAGTTGCAAATCATTAAACGCCATTCTTGCCTATTTCTTTATAACGATTCAAAATCTTTCACTTTCTACTGGAATGAATGCAATACACATGCATGGAAATTTGCCTTTTCCATGGTGGAAGTTTATACAAGCTTATGTTAGGCATTGTTGAAGGTGCGAGGATCATTTCGATAGACACTTCGATCGCGAACTGTTAATTAAGTATTAATATCAACAGCAACATCTTATAACTTTTCAACTAAATATGTCTATAATTAAAACAACGAAGTTTTCAATCAATCCACCCGGACGCTAACAACGAGGAAAAGCAGCCGCTCGGTTTTCTCACCTAACAATGCACTGAATAATTTAATCTCTATTACATTTGTGAAAAGTTTCATTTTTATTAAAAAAAAAAACAATGACAAACGCAGCCAAAAATCATTGGATTTCTTAATTTAGCAAACACTTTTATTTAATTTTGTTTCATGTTTTTTTTTTATTTTTTACTTTCATATTTCCATATTTAATATATTTCTTTCTAATTTTAGTCATATTTTCCTCTTAAATAGATTTATTAGTGCATTCACCTATTTTCCCTTTCATTTTTTATTTAAAACAACATTTATAAAACAAACGTGGGAAAAATCGCCTGTAATGACGGCGCGCTTAATAAAAAATGTAAATATATTATGATGAATGCTCGTGTGTGTGTGTATAAAGCGAAACACACAAAATAGCGAAGAAGAAGAGGTGGAAAAAATGCGGCTCAATTGCGGCGCGGAAAAATAAACATGGCGGGGCTGGCGCGCGACGTTTTTCGTATTATCCCGGAATAATAGAAAAAAACTGGGGGAAAATATTAACCGAGCAAATGTAGCGCTAATGATTTGTAAGCAGAAAATGCACGTCCGCTGGGAAATTAATGAGCTGGATGACTCTTTTTTAGTTATTTCCAGAAGTTCTTTTAGTACGCTCGTTTTATTTTGGGCTATCGCGCCACAAATTATCACTACTATTAATTATATTGTGCCACATATTGAAGTAATTAATTAAATATTTACGTTATAGTCATGATTTGAATAAATTGAATCAATTTCATGATGACTTCATAATGTGGTTCTGTCATCCAATATACATCGAAATCTTAAGGGTGCGGTTTAGAAGAAAGAGATAGCTATACAAATATGGGCAAACACTAATTTGAGTTAGATTGTTGTGATCAATGAAAAATATTGTATTATACATTAAACTAATCTTAAAATAAGCAGGAATTTCATCAGATAAATTAAAAATTATTTTAATGTTTAGTTTCTGTGAAAAATATTTATGAAAAACAATGCAAATTGGTCAAATTTATAGCAAATTTTAAATTAAATTTTTGTTAATAAAAACTTGTGCAATGAAAATTTAAAGGATTTCACTAAATTCTGCATTCAAATAACTTAGCAGACATGACCTATTAATTTCATTATATCTTACAATTTTCTTTTCTAACTTAAACCAGTAAATTGACGTAATACACGAAAATTAACGATTTATTTTTTATTTAGACTGATACTTTATACTTGGTAGATAAAAAATGTAAATACGCATTCATATTATGAAATCCAAAAAAATAGCTCTATTTTCAAACGATTATTTTCATTTTACTATATAGCTATCTCCTTCCACTAAACAGCAACCTTAAAACGATTTGGATCTTTAATAAACATTTTAAAGTGGCGTTTTAGTAGAAACAGATTGCTATATACTAAAGTGGGAAATTATTTATTGAAAAAGAGTTAGTCTCTGCATAAATACATACTTACATTTTGTATTTGCCGAGTCGTCAACAGAAGCCGTCTTTTTAGGTTACTTCACTTCGAAGTTACTGGCAATAAACAACGTTTAATTATCTTGCTACTTCCATACCTCTATGTTCATTGAAGAAAATCAGTAATCATAATCACATCATTTCAGGGCTTTAGAATTTACCATATTGTTAGATAAACCTTTTCTACCAGATTTTATAATTCCACAAGCTAATGTATTTTCTGCCAAATGAAGAATACTTATCTTTGACAGTTTCATTTTTCCCTTCAAATATTTGAAATTTCTTTATGAAACCTTTGCGGTGAGATATAGACCAGAGTTTTTAGGCACGTTTTATAGGTTTCATAGGATTATATTGCTTCAAACTACTACGTCCTTTAAAAACATCATCGATTCGTCAACATATATTATTATATTTAAATAACTGAAAGCAAGTAAAGTATGTTAAAATACAGTGTAAAATGTATATTAATACAATAATATAAAATAGTTTATTTTCTGTTATTAGATTATTACTAATTCTATATAGTAAGTCTCTAATTTTTTGCATATAAATTTATTTCTAAATTAATTTCATTCCAAACGTACCTCTCGCAAATAGAATAAAAAATTCCCCAATTCCATCGTAATACGTAAAACTTGTTCTCCGGCAGGAAGGTTTCGTGGGAGGACGAGGGGTGGCATTTCTCTTCCCTTCTCGAGTAAAGTTTTGGAGTGTCTGGCCCTCGAGCAGTTTCGAGTTTTGGGCCATCCGGCACTACTGTCGACGGGAGAGAGGGAGAGAGTGAGTGGAAAAAAATCAGAAAACTACCGCCCCACCCGCGCCAATTCCGCTGAATCTGAAAACCGCCGCCTCTTGAAAATCCACCCCCTGTCCCCTCCATATTGAGCAATCATCCGCACGTGTGTGTACAGAATAAAACTGCCCTCGCCGGACCATCTGAAGATTCACAAAGTTGAAAAATGAAAGATGGGGAATTATTGATGGTTTCCACCGTTTTTTTATATATTTTTTTTTAGCTGATCACATCTATTCCGCCGTTCATCTTTCAATATACACTTTTATTTAATTTAACAAGAATATTCTCTATATTATGATAACTAATTTCTATACTTAACATATTTGTTTCTAATGTCCGTCAAATTTATTGGTAAATTAAATAAAAAAGAATTTGAAAATAATTAATAAATTCATCTACTGTGACGTTTTGACTTGTGTCACGTAAGTACATTAACAAATAACCGTTTGTTATAATGAAATCACTTGGTTTTGTTTTACTAAAATTATGATATATTTTCGACTAGTTTCGGCTAGATGCCATTTTCAAGAATGAATATATAAATGGATTTACAAACTATTATATGCAAATTGGTTTTTATGATTACTTCGTCAGGTAATAAGGGCGCTTAATATCGGGGAATTCCATAGGTCTTCGTTGTCATTTAATATGTTATTTCCCGCTTTAGTAGCTTTTGTGATCTCTAACGCCTCCCGGGAATTCAGCGTTAATCTCTTATTACCTGCAAATTTTATTTTTACATTATTTGAGGGAAAATGATGTTCATGAGTGATGTAATGTTTTTAAAATCCAGTGGACTGTTTCTTATTTTTTTTATGTTCTTTTATTCTTGTATCAAAAGATAGTCCGGTTTGTCCTATGTATATTGCATCACAGTCATCACAGTTAATCTCATAAACACCACTTTTATTCAAATTATTGTTTTCCGGTCTTATTTTTTATTCACTAATAATTTACTTAGATTTATTGAGTTCGTCAAAGTTATGTTGTTGTTCTTTCCTTTAAGTACGTTTTTAATTTGAAAAGATAAGGGTTTTATATATTCTAATTTGTTCCACTTGACTATTTCTTCGTTTTTTTACACTGTAAAAGTATTTAGATAGATTTTCTTTTTGTGTTTTCATTAACATATTACTAATTAAATTTTGTGGGTAACCATTCTTTGTAGCAATTAATTTTATAGTGTTTAGTCCGTGTCGAAATCTAATTTACTAATCGGTATGTTTAATAATTTATTGAGGAGAGAATGAAAAGTGCTGTTTTTAATTTGATTGTGTGTATTTAAGCATTCTGGTATAATGGTATCTGTATATGTCGGTTTTCTATATATTTTGTACGATAAGGTATGTTGTTTAGTTCTGAAAAAAGTTACGTCCAAAAAGTTAAGGCATTTATTTGTTTCTTCTTCTACGGTGAATTGTATATATATATATTTATACTATTTATAAAATTTGTGAATATTTCCAATTGTCTATTTGTCCCAGTCCATATACAGAATACGTCATCCACATACTTTGCCCAAAAGTAGACATGTTTACTCTAAATTTTGTCTAATAAATTATTCTCAAAATGGTCCATATAAATATCAGACAATAAAGGGGATAGATGTGATCCCATAGGTAAACATCTATCTAATAGTGATTTTAGTTCGATTTTTTTCCTGTTTTGGCTTATTTGAGTTATTGATTTGTGATTGTAATATAATTTTTAGTTCTTTCGTCGGTATTGAAGTAAATAGACTTTTAACGTCTAAGGAAATTAATTTAGCATTATGTGGTATTGATAGGTTATTTAGTTTTTCTATTGTGTGCTTTATGGTGTATTTTGGTTTACAGTTTAAAAAAGAAGGGGTGATCCTATTTAGAAATTTGCATAATTTATACGTCGGAGCATACAAGTAAGATACAACGGGTCGCATGGGATAATTTTCTTTATGTATTTTAGGTAATCCATATAAGATCGGTGCTTTCGGATTCATTATTGATAATCTGTATCTATCACGTTCTGATTTTAGATGTACGGCACTTTTTTAAGAACTTTTTTACATAGTATTTGGTATTTATTGGTTGGATAAGTTTTTATAATTTTATATGTGTTTGAATTTAGTAATTCTTCTGTTTTTTTTCCATGTAATCCAATTTATTTAGAATGGTTATGGTGATACCTTTGTGTGATTTACACAATATTAAATTATTGTTTTTTAATTTATTTTTTATGCTTGTTATGGTCTTTTTATCTGTGTTACGTGCTATTTTTCTATTTTTGAAGTTTTATTTGTGATGTTTAATTAATTTTGCGGTTTTATTTTTTAAAATTGTTTTTTCTTCGTCCACGTAATTTCTGAGACAATAATGTTTTCTTATTTTCTTTATTATTTTTTTCCATTTTTTTTATTTCTTTTCATTTTTTGTTCGAGGCCCCTAGCGAGTTATTTTTTCTTTAATATTTCAATTATAATATCGTTCCATATTTTTCTTGGTCAGCATCTTTTTCAGTTTTCTGTTAATTTGGCTGCAATATCTTCTTTGCTCGACTTTCCTTTTTTCTCAGAAAAACATGAGATAATATAGTAAAATTATTAGACGAAAGAGAACTTATATGGTGCCAGAGAAAGAAGTAACATTTTTCAATGGAACATATACTCTTGTTTAATTTAATATTTTTTTGATTTATCACTTGGTAGAACATGTTGGAGTGTTAATGATTAGGGGTTTAATAGTAGATTATACCACGAGTAATAATGATAGCTATTATTCCCGAGGAACATTTACGAACCGAGCCGCGTAAGCGGCGAGGGAGTAACATTCCGAGGTAATAATAGCCATTATTGCGAGTAGTATACTCTACTTTATCTATGACTAATTTATTAATTTGTTTTAACGAACAACTTTATTTTTCAATAACATTAACACTAGCAATGGTACAATTAATAAATTGAATTGGTCGAGAACTATCAATAGATTTGTTTTCAATACAAATATTTGGAATTTCGGTTGCTGAAGAGGAAGAAGATGCTTCATTACTATTTATCTGTTTAGCAATAGTATCTGCTGTAGTTTTCTTGTTTCTTATAGACTGATCAATGTAACTTTCAGCTACCTGTGTAGATCTCCAGCCCCCATGACGCTTTAATCCAGTTATATCGCCTCATCCATCAATGTACAGAGTGGCAGATGATCTGCGATAACAATGGCCGGTATAAGTTTCAGGATTTGGCAATTTTAAATATTTGGCAATTTGTTTACCAATATCTGCAAATTTGTTTTTTCCTATACGTTGTATTGTACATTTTGATTTTTGATAATTTAGAAAGAATGAATTAATTTTTACATGTGACGGACGGAGATTGATGTACTTCTTTACCATATTGTAAAACGTACTGTTTATGGCGAATGTTCGTACAATTTTGGTTTTAGTCTTGGGTATTGTTATTAATAACTGTGTTTGATGATCTTTCACGTCTTCAATATTCATTTCATAAAGCTCGTTTGAGCGGCATGCACCCATAATTCCAATAATTAATATAACCTGAAGCAAATAAGAATATGAGTTTTGAATAGTCAGATTAAATTCGGTATATTTACCTTATGTAAAAGAAAAACTTTATCAGGAGCTTTGTCAATAAATGTTCTTATTTGTTTCGGGGTCAGAGTGGAAGACTTCTTTGGTTGAAATCCTTCTGATTTTCTTTTTAAAAATGCTCGTAGTTTGCAATATTTTTCCAGATCAACGTCATGATTTATTCTCAACATAGTTTTAATGATTGAAAAAAATGACCATAATGAAGAAGGTTTGTAATTTGTACTTAATTCAGCGAAATAGGCCAGCAGAACATGTTCGGAAAATGAGTTTGCTTTCTTTCGAAGACGCCATTCGTTGAAGATTGCGTACGTTTTATTATAAATGGATTTCGATGTTTCCGGTATCAAGGTAGATGTTGTTGCTGCAGCTAGTTGTACAATTTCTGGAGGTGTACAAGTAAAAGACTCTTCATTTTCATCCATCTCATTAGAAATGCACAAACACTACGCGCTTGACACTGACTGTTTTCAGTTTGTGTATTTTGTTTCCATGGTATTTAATTTGAGAAATTTTTTGATTGGAGTGCACGAGGGAATAATGACTATTAATCCCTCGTCATTATTCCCTAAGAGAATAATATATGGCATTATACTGCAAAAATCACAAGTATAATACTGCAAAAATCACAAGTATAATACATACATTATATATTAGTCGTAGATAAATTATTTTACACTAGATTTGTTCGACAACTTTTTCATTTTATTTATTTTAAAATGAATTCTTTTATTTTCACATTATTATCAAGTAAAAAAAAAACGATAATAGTCGAGTGAATAAAAAAAAGTTATGAAACCAACTAAGTATAATTAAATTTAAACACGGAATTCTTAGTAACATATTTTTTCCAGCAATATTTTGTAATCTTCAATTAAAAAAAAAAATACAACAAATACCACTGTTATTTTAAATAACTTTCCGGAATCTGTAATTAATATATAGCAAGCATTTTAAAATTATTTCTACAGGGTTACGTTTAACAATTTTTGGTTCACATCACTTTGAATACCTGTATTATATGCTGGATTAAAAAATATTAATAAATTATTTTTGAAGGATTGCTATCCAGATATTATATTTAAATATTTGCTACACATTTCTTCACTGATTTCAAAAATATTTTTTGTTTTAAGTAGCGCCAAATTGTTAAAAAAAATATATTGTTATAATACCCATAAACATATTACTGGAAATATTGCAAGCTTGACAAATTTTCGTAGTTTACTTCTTGTTTATTAAAAACTATTGCGATAAAAATTGCATATTAACAAATCACAGTCTGTAATCTGCTTGATCATTAATCATCTGTTTTAAGATAACATATTTCTACAATAAAAAGACTTTGAAACTAAAAAAAAAACGTTGCGTGTTATTTTGTGTTGTGAATTACTATGGTGTTATATTTAATATTATTCTATCTCTGTCTCTCAGCGTTTTCTCTTGTGTTTTCCAGTATACTAATTTTTTAAGTTCTTTTATTTTGTATTTTTTAAATACTATTTTGTTTCTTTATTGTAATTTGGTTTTTCACCGAACAAATTGCTTCGAAAATTCAACTGTTTAGTGAAGAAATGACACAGTTAATATCTTTTCTACCGTAATCGTATTCTATTATTATTATTATTAAATTCTATCTCGCCTTTTTCGCGCTGAGTTAAATACCTGACAGGATTTTATTCAATATACATGTATGTATTTATTTATATTTAGTCGCTATTTAGAAGTCTTTTTGTTATATTGCAAGTGCTCAGAATTATTAGTAATTCTAAGTAGATGTTTTTCTTGATGTCCATTTTTTATGCTCTTGCTGAGATTTTTTGGGAATTATTCCAGTTGTGCTAGTGGCAATATTGAAATGGATTCCATCTGCCACATTTCCTTGATTTCAGTGAGCAAGTCTGAGTACTTTCTTATTTTTTCAGCATGGGTGGACTCTAAATTTGGGGTGGATGGTATGGCCTCACCTATCAATAATGCTGATCTATTGCTCTTGTTGACCAGTACAATATCTGGTCTATAGTTTAGTATCGCTTTGTCAGTAATTATACTCCGATCCCAGTACATTCGTATTGCGTTATTCTCCAGAAGGCTTGGTGGGTCATATTTATATGGTTCAACTTCGTCAGCTTGTGCTTCAAGGCTAATTGTTGAAAAATTATTTTTGCAACATTATCATGCCTCGGTTTATATTCGTTTTGCACAATAGTTTGACATACAAATGTTTAGTGATTTATGTTCTCCACCGCCGTTCTGCATCGCCTACATTTATCAATTTGTGTGCCATCTTTAATTATATATTTTTGGTAATTTCTCGTAAATATTACTTGATCTTGTATTGCACACATGAAGCCTTATGTTTCAGCGAAGAGGTTGTCCTTCATTATTATTATTATATTTATTTACAGAAATTTCACCATTTTACAAAACTATAACAAGTTTCTTCGTTGTTATTTTCTACTGTCAACTTATCACTCTTATTGAATTGCTCGCATTAGTAAGATTTTATTGTATTGCTGTACTTAACTGTTCGATACAAACAGTTTTATACATAATGTCCAATCGTTAAATGTGAATTTTATGTGTACTTATCTTATAAACTTTAGACTTAACGGTATAATTATACCGGACTGGGATAGTATTAATAATAATATTTTTAATAATAGAGAAAAAGGATTTATTCGCTTGGTCACAGTTATTTAAATAAATTAAATAAAACGAATTTGTCGAAAAGATTTTTTTGCACAAAACAATTTATCGTTATCGCGCATGACATTCGCGCGACCGCCCGTCCAAAAGATGTCCTCCAACGATCACTTCCATCGAGGATACGGTGCGTTTTAATTAATTTTAATAAATCTAATTAACGACTTTACAATTATCTAAGGTACAGCTGTACTGATGAGGAATGAAATCCCGAAACTCGTGTCTGCAGGTAGCCTTATATTACGTAATTTTTATTTTATTTTTTTTTGTTTCTGCATTAAATATTTTAGATTCAAAAATTGTTACATTATATAATATGTTATTGTTATGCAACAGCAAATATCTATTATTGGACATTTGCTATGGTACTTATGTAACATAAGTCAAATTGTTACAGTAGCTAAAGAGGAAATAAATTGTTAATTATTTTCAAATTATTTTTATTTAATTTAATAATATATTTATAATATCTGTTAATAATGTTGAATTTCAGTTAATTATAAAAGATAAACAACAACTCAATTCGGAGCGCGAAAACTTTCTCTCTCACACATAATTATCCCCCCGGATTTCCGCGTTCGCTCCTACACCTGAAATCCAATTCTAAACCCTCCTCATCCTTCTCCTCCTACACGGAGGACGCTAGAAGGAGGGGACTTCATATTATAATTAAATTAAAATGGTACTTGTTTGTGTTTCAATCAACGGTTAAACAGAGTAATGAACTGAAACACTATCGGCCGGGAGAGAGCGGCACTCTCGCACAGCGAGCACGGCTTGCTTGATTAATTGCGCCCTCGTTTTATTGCTGTTTCCTAATTAATTAACTGTTATTAATTGCCGATTCCGCGTTATTATTGTCCTCTCGACGTCTGCTCGCGCACCGGGGAACACCTTTGATCCTCCTGACGCGGGGTTTAATTAAATCCTCCTCAAGACGACGCGGAGCTGCGTTTGTTATTACTTATTTTCCTCAAGATTATCGTTTTCTGATATTGGCGCGTATTTCATTACGGGGAATGTGAAAGAGGATTATTTGGCGAAACAGTATTATGTTAATGTTTAATAAATTTCTAGCGTTTCAGATTCGTGTTATTTATAATTAACTTTTTTTTTATATTTCGTCACTTTGAATTAAAATCTTGAAATTATTCACCTTTTAATGCATATTGAAACTACAAAATAAATCACAAAGAATAACATACATTTGATTTTTATTATTAAATATATTATATTATAAATGAAGTATTAATCTGTTAAGTTTTTTAAGAAATTGTATTTTATTTATTTTAGAAATATCCATTTGGTTATATTTTTAGTTTATATATGTATAAAGTTCATATTCAACGACTGTACATTATATTACGAAGCCAGAGAGTTGCTCCTCTAAAATGTAAAGAGCTGAAAATTTAGTTTTCCTAGTTTTAAACTAGTGGCATACATTTTAATGTAACAGTATACAAACTTATATCGATTTTATAAGACAATTATATTAAATAAAATTACAACCGGTGATTTTTGTTGGTGCGTATGTGAAGTTAAATCCATAATTTTGTAAGAGCATAAATTAACACAAATTCCAATATTATATAATTTCACAGCAAATTATATGGTTTACTTAGCAAGATTAGAGCAATGGGAATTAGTGATATTGTTATTAAATAGCTTGCTAGTTACTTACAAAATAGGACTCAGTGCGTTCGTATTGGATCCTGCTATTCTAGGAAGATAAACGTTACTTCGGGTGTTCCACAGGGCTCTCATTGCGGACCAGTTTTATTCCTTCTATTTATTAATGGCATTCATATGCGTATTAGATTTTGTAGCTTCCTTCTGTTTGCTGATGATCTCAAATTACTTAAAGCTATTAGAACCACTGTTGATCAAGAACTACTTCAAAATGACCTTCAGAATGTAGCTGAATGGTGTGATCTGAATGATTTGCACTTGAACTTGAACAAATGTTCCTTATATCCTTTAGTAGAGGCTCTCATATTTCGGTTCCTTATGCCATTAATGGCCATTTATTAACTTTAGTCTCTCAAGTTAAAGATCTTGGTGTTTTATTTACTTCAAAATTAAATTTTAACAAACATCTTAATAACATTTTCAACTCTGCTTTAAGAATGTTAGATTTTGTTTGCAGATTTTCTAATGGCTTCAGTGTTGCGACAGTGAAATTGTTATATCTGACTTTAGTTAGACCCCATTTGGAATATGCCTATGTAGTATGATCTCCTTACACAGCAAATGCCATACAGCGACTTGAGTTGGTAAAGAGTCGGTTTCTAAGATTTATTCACTGTAGATTAGGAGGGTCGTACTTTAGCTTTAGTCGCAGTTCTATGCTTGATCAGTTGGATTTCAGATCGTTACAAGACAGAAGAGTGCTGCTTGATTTATGTTTCCTGTGCAAGTTGGTCAATGGTATTATTGATTGTCCTCAATTACTTAACTTACTCAATTTTAATATTCCTCGCGGTGTTAATTCTAGGCATACTCTCCTTTTTAGATTGTCTTTTCATCACACGAACTATGGCATCTTTAATCTCATCGATGGACTTATGCGTCTTGCGAATGCGTTGCAGGATAAGTCTAGTTTTAATTTGTTTTCGAATTCTTGTAACAGTTTTACGGTATATACGTTTGTCGGAAGCTATGAATTTCTGATCTATATATGCCCGTGTTCGTGTTATGCACATCACTGTATAAACATTTTGTATATTTATTGTTATGTACAAAATTGTTATTCGAATTGTTATTTGTTGTCGTATTTGTATTTTTTTTTTCTTCCCATTACTTTATTTTTTGATATATAATACAATTTATATTTGTATGCTTTTGTAAAAAGGTTATATCCGTAAATAAGAATAAATAAAAAACCATCCAAATTTCCAGTAGAAGACATTATAAATGGCATTGGAAAAATAAGTGAAAAGAGAATATAATTTAAATATTACTAATGAAATTGCAATTGTAATTTGCCAATCTATATATATAAGGATTGCCGATTGCTGCATGTAGGTACAACTAATAATATGAAAAGGAAATTGGCTAGATTTCCATTGGCACAACAAACATATATTTTTTTTTTTCATTTTCTTACTTATGTCAGTTATCTCTTTTTCAATTGCTGCTTACAGTTCGTTTAGGGTATGCATTCGATTTTATTAAAACGCAATGACAAAATGCGATGCACGACGCTGCGTGTCAAATATTATTAATTTTTCCTTGTCATGAACTTAGACCGATAAAACTCTGCAGATTTTTCTGCGGGAAATTTGACTTGTCTGCAATCATTGATCACTCTGTAGCAATAATTGTTGTCATACGAATTTGTAAAATTTAAGATAAATCAATTAAATATGATTATAAATAGCAGTTCCATTGTTTTGTATGCATATGACAAACATTTTTTTTTAGATTTAATAAAAAATTTAAAAAGCAATATTTTAGTAGTAAATATAGTGATAGTGCTACAATAAACGGAGGTTTTGTCTCATCTAATTCATTTCACAATACCGCTGAAAGAATTTCAAGAATAAAATTACATTTATGTGTGTTTCAAAAAAAAAATATACGGCGCGCATTATTACATCCTCGTTTATAACTTATTTAATCACCCGGAGAAGTTTCCTGTTCCTTCTTCGCGACGAACTAAATCCCCTTTCATCTGAGAGGATCCCCGCCCCTCAAGGCTCTCTCTCCCACGTATAAATTCGTTAACGCCGCTCCCAATGTGTGACACGTTGGGTATCCAGAAAGAAACGACCGGGATAATCCCGCAGGAATCCGACAGACAAAACGCGAACTAATGTAATTTCTTCTTAATATTAACACTTGGTTGACTCTCTATCGAGTCTTTATAAATAAACCATTCGAGTATATATTTTTATATATATACAAATAAAAATGTTAGAATTTTCTAGTATAAATTCTCATATAACAACCCACTAAACAAAATGTTCTGAAATATGTTGTATCAACATTAAAATCAACATTTTTGTTACATTGATACATTATTTTTCTCTATATTTTGCTTAATGAATAATTCTTACAGGTATATATCCTGTTCAAAATAGTGCCGCGAATTGATTTATGGACCAAAGACTTTTTATTATCCATGCTCATTTATTTTATCGCCTGCAATGTAGAATTCTTCCGAAATATATTTCCATTACCACAAAGACATCAGAATTAATTTCGTATCAATAAAAAAATGCCCAGAACTTTTACGAACAATTGTCAATCAGCTCATTAGCCAAACATTAATTAAAGTCAAATTACCATTTTCTGGAACCAATTCATTAAAATCTTACGTAATTGCGAGAATAGCACGGAATTTAACATATTAAAAGCCGTTGAAAATTCAGTACATGAAAATAATCCGGGCATACATCTCCTGAATGACAGAATAGAAGTAGCAAAATATTAATTTAAGTTTATATTAAAATAAGTCTATAAAATTCAAATTTATATTATAACTTAACAATGGCATATATGTCTAAATTCAAATCGTAATTAAATTAAATTAATAAATAGTAGCAAAGATAATTTTACATTTTTTAAAAAGATTTAAAGTCAACATCCAAATTAATTACTCCTTGAGAATGACTGAAGTCGAAAGTCGGAGAAAATTAACGTATTTCAATAATAATGAAAGATTTTAATTAGAAAATTGAAAATATTTTATTAATAATGAAATAATATAAAAAAAGTATTTTTTGACATGTAACCACGTGAATAACAATTTTTATTAACAATTAAGTTCATAATTACTTAAAAAAACATTGATTATGGATATCACACAAAAATTAATTAATTGTTAAATGGCTATCGACCATAGGTCTCTCTGCTTGAGTTTTAAATAAATTGTCTTTGTCTTAACAGGTCATGATTGATAATTTCGTCCTATAAGTCCCTATTAAGGAGTGATTTAATTATTATGAATGCTACTTTTATGAAATGATGCAATAAATTCATGAATTGAAGAAGACGGAAATTTGCGAGGGGAGATTATGTTCTTATTTCGGAAAATACAGAGAGGCTGCAACAGGTCAAAGCGGATAGGATTAGAGGCGAATTTTGTAGCAAGGGATTGTAAACGGAGTTGAATTGGAATAATTTGGGCAGGCTTAATCAACTGGATGTTTGACGGGTTGTGTAGAGGATTTTGAGGGTGATGGATTTTAGTAAGTGCACTTAGAGACATTCTTTCTACTATTTCTAAATTAGATAGAGTTATAGGGTGGGGATTATGAAAAGGGACTAATGCGTAGTCAGGCTAAGGACGACAGATCATTTAATAAATATGTACAGCAGCTGCACCTTGGTTTTTAAATGTCAGGCTTCTGAAATTCCGCCATTTTCTTGACTTTAGTTTTTTAGGATCGTAGAATAAGCTTTAAATGTGAATTTTGAATCAAAATGTATAGCTGGGTATTTACAAAAATCAGAGGGATAGATAGTTTGGTTATTGATGGAAACAGAAAAAGATGAATTAGATGAACGATGGAAAAGAATAAGTTGTGATTTCTTAGGATTTACAGAAATGCGCCATTTAGCGAATCACGTTTGAATTGTATCAATTAGTCCATGTAGAGTGTTGAGAGCTTTAGGTAGGGTGGAAGCATGAGCAATTAGGGCAGTATCGCGGTCGTAAAGGAGAGGATACGCGGATTTATTTACATATTGGGGTTAGGATTGTAAATGTCATGGACTTTGAAGTTATACAGTAGCAGCGATAATGGATAACCTTGTGGCAAACCTTCTTCGAAGGTGAATATCCATATCCTAGAATCATGCAGTTTTATTTATAAAGATCTTTTAAGTATGAAACTATCTAGGAGGTTAATGATGTGTAGAGGAATATTATGGGAGTAACATTTGTACAGGAAGCCTCTGTGCCAAACCAAATCAAACGCTTGTTTGATGTCTAAGGATTAAGGATTTAGGAGAGGGAGGGCAGCAAACACCGCGCCCACTTAGGCCATATCCTCTGGCCCATTGCAGTACCTCCCACTTGTTTGATGTCTAAAAAAATATTGTGGTCTTCGAGACATGCTGTTTGGCAATTGAATGTGAGAATGGATATGGGCAATATAGTGGATCGATTTTCAAGGAATCTAATTTGATAAGGTGGTATAAGGTAGGTGATATGTATTAGTAATTTATTTTTAAGGATTGATTTGTTAAGAATAAAAAAATACACTCAATGTAAAATAAAAGAGCAAGTCTGAAACAATGGAATCCACTTTTTTTCCGAAACGAGTGCAAACTACAAGTCCTCACTGACAACCGCTCTATTATGCGAGTTCCCGTTCTCCCCCTCCATGCATCTTTTCGGGCACCTATGCATTCCGGTTCTTTCTGAATTACTCTCACGCCTCCTAAAACAGGAAGAAGGATGATAGGGCGAAAGCTTGCTTGGTCGAAAGGGTCCTTGTCAGGTTTGAGAATGCAAATAAAAACGCCTTTTTTTTAAATTCTTGAGGTATATCTCGGGAGGAATAAATGTGGTTGAAATTTTTTAGGATATGGCTATGGATGTTAGTCGGGAGGGATTTTAAGATAAGTCTAGGGATATAATCGTAACCGAAGGCGGAATTTTTGCCTTTCATAAAAATATCAAAATACTCTTCCTCTTTTATTTCATCATCTAGTATTATGGAAGTTTGTGAGGATTTATAAAACGAAAACCAGGAATTTACTGTTTAGGAAGTCGTTGTCGTAGTCTAAATTGTCCGTCATTGAATGAACCTACCTGAAATGTCTTGCAAACATGTTAGCTATTTCTGCCTCATCCGTTACCGTCTTTTTTTTGTCGCTAGATCAGTGATCTTTTGGATGAAGTTCCTTTTGCGATATTTTCTGAGCTTTTTAATTTCATGCAAGTATTGCTTTCTAATCCTATGTAAATAAATTAAATATAAATAATTAATAAATTATTGCCTCTTTAGTTACTGTGACATTTTGACTTATTTTTACTTAAAACAAATGCTTAATAATGGACACTTGCTGTTGCATAACAATAATATATTGTTTAATGCACTTTTTTGCTGAAATTCAGTAATTAAGTCACAAACTGATGTGAGAAAGCTAAAAAAGCAATTAGTTATTTCCCTATATGTCAATAGGTGACAGCATAACCAGTTTTATGGTACTCATTTTTTGATAAAGGGACTTCCTGCAAATTATATCCATAAGGAAATGTCTCCTGTTTACAGTGAACAGAGTTTGTCGCGTAAAGCTTGGCCGAGAAATTCCCACAAGAACGCTCAAAAATTGTTAATGAACATCGAACTGGTCGCCCCGTTCAGATTTCGACAGATGCAATAACTCGATGGGTGGACGAGATGGTACTAACTGACAGACAATAAGCAGCATTGCAACTGCAATAGGGTGTCTCACGTGGCTTGGTCTATGAAATTATGCATGATCGTTTGAATTTCTGGCAAGTTTGCGTACGGTGAGTACACTGACAATATACTGAGGAACAGAAAAGAAATCGAATGGGCTTATCTTTGCAATACATCTACGCCGATGAAGGGGAGCGCATGCTTAACAGGATCATTACCGGTGCATCACTACCAACCCGAAACAAATCGTGATTAAATGCAATGGAAACATCCTCTTTTACCACGTACAAAAAATTCAAGGTTTTGCCCTGAGCTGGTAAGATCATGTTTATAGTGTTCTGAGATTATTGAGCAGTGCGCATAGCTCATTTCCAACGTCCAGGCCTAAAGACGGAAGAAATATCTCTGCATCACGATAATGTTAGGTCAAGCGACCCAAGCGAGAATTGAAGAAGTAAGGTGGCAACTAATTGAACATCTGGTTTACAGACCCGATCAAGCCCCAAGCGAATATTATCTGTAATATGCACACAAAAGGCATCTAGGCGGCAAATATTTCAGGACTGATCAACAAGAATTTTACGCAGCAGGTATTGGGGGCATTAATAAAGCCATGGGATAAGTGTTTAAATGTTGGTTTACATTTTTTCGAAAAATTAAACTAGTTTTTATATTATATTTTTTATAATAACTTTTGTGACTAAATTACTAAATTTTCCTCGTATTCATAACAAATCTAATGTTCACTCATGACGTTAAAATATATTTTAAAATGCGTATATTTACATAACATCATATTTTGGTCAGAGGAACCTGTGGTTAAGCCATTTCCCAACATTAGCGGTACATCCTATATATATATATATATATATATATATATATATATAATTCTGTATTAAGTATACCAAGTATGTATGTATGTATTCGGAATTTGTCATTAAATAGCGCTAATTGTCAATGTAGTTATTGCCAAAACCGTGTTGTTGGCTCTATCTGATGTTGTCGCTAAAGTATTCAACTCACAATATAACAGCACAGTTTGTAATTGTGTTGAACATGCTGAAATGTGTGTCTTCAAACTATGATATGTGGACGGCATTGATTTTATGTTGCCACTTGAAGAAAAAATTCTGCAGAATCGCATAAAATGTTGTTGTTAAAGCTTATGGTGAGCGTGCTCTTGGAAAATCGTAATACTATGGTTTAAAAAATACATTATTTCAACGATTTTAGCGCGAGAAGAACGAAGAAGGTAAAAGTTTACAAAAAAAGTTTGAAGACCCGGAATTGTATAGTTGTGTGAGAATGAAGCTCAAACACAACAGCTCACTGATCAATTAATTGTGTCACGAGAAGCCACCTCCATACGTTTGAAAGCCGTGCGAAACATCGAGTAACATTGAAAATGAGTTCCACATGAACGCAATGAAAGATAGTAGGAAAACTGAAATTCTTATCGCCAGGTAACAAAAAAATATATTTTTTCCGTCGCATTGTAATTGGCGATGTTGAAATATTTTAAGAAAATTCACTTGTATCCATATCAGGAAGAATTGAGTTATTATACGGAAGTTTCAATCCAGCCAGTTGTCATTTGCAACTTAAAGTTTAAATTCAAAGATATGGTCAGAACATTAAATGTTTATGTAATTAAAAATAGCGGACTTACATTATTGTATATAGATTGTTTTTTGTCAATTTAAATTAGTTATTATTTCAATGCTTTATATCCATAAGTCGAATAAAATTCAAGAAAAAATTAAGCAATTATGTGACATTAGATTTAAAACAGCAGCAAAACAGCGGAGAATGAATAGAATGAATTTAATAGGTTGTTAGATTTTGGTATAATTATGCCCATGGAATTAAGCAACTGGCGTACAACAGTCGTCCATCACGACTGTTGTACGCCAATAAAAAAAAAACGGTACGGTAAGGCTTTGTCGTGATTTTAAGGTAATGGTTAATCCGGTATTAAAGGATCAATATCCTCTACCTCAAAATGAGGAACTGTTTAGTAAGGCTCAAGGAGGAACAACATTTTTCATTGGTGAGTTTCAAAATTTGAGTATCATGTTTTCCCGCACCCCCAAGAAGGACTGGCTGGATACGTTCGTGTATAGATTACTTTTAAACCCTCTATCAGTTTAACGGACAATTGTATCTACTAATGATACAAATATTTTATTTAATATATATTTTTGTTTTTGTCTTTCAACGAATTGAAATTCTTTCCATAAAGCAATTTTCATTGCCGATTAAATAATTCCATATGAGTGTATGCTATTATCACATTTTTTATCTGGTGGGGATGTAATTTTGGAGCTGTTTAATACATACGTTTCGTATTTAAATAGTGTGTTTGCGGTAGTAATTCGTTGTTGTCGCCGCAGTCGCTGTTGGATATTAAGCCCGTGTTTTGGGGGGAGTTAAATTACAAAGTAGTTGGTTTATGTGTCGGCCCGGCGCAGTTTAGCCCGACATATTTACATGCAAATTTCCACGATGGAAAACGAAACGGCGACGGACAATTCCCCCGTTGGGAACAGAAAGAGGATGCACAGAGGAAAAAAAGCATAAAGTGAGGGAAAATAAATATGCAACAAAAATACCAGACGAAAATCTACATTTCATTTACCACGTTTTAAACAGTATTTTCTGAAGTTTTGGATTTTTTCATTTTTATTCAAATCACATTTATTAAAATGATTTATAATAACAATTTGCGACTGTGAGGAAGAAATTCCAAGCTTACGGAGATGCAGGAGTATATGTTTTGTTGCCTAATTATATGTTTTCGATTATCTTTGTTATTAACATGCTTACTCTCTCTATCTTTTCCCGGTTTTATTAATCGGGAAAAGGTAGAGAGAGTAATTAGATTATTTTTATAAAAATATTGCGTTTAAATAATTTAATAATCCACAATTTACTTAAGAAACTTAAAATACCTAACATTTTTTATTAATGGCATTTTTTACTACTACTACAACTTTATTCAAAGTTATTTGTTTTACATATATTTACAATAAATAATGGTATAATTGTTTTTTCTTGCTTGCTTGAACAGGCTATCGACCAATGATCTTTCTGCCAATGGATTACTATTCTTGGTTAAGATGGATACATAGAGGATATGTAGGAAAAGAGGGTAATTGATGAATTTTTGAATTTGAGGGAGATGTTGGAATCTTTGGGGATTCACATTTTTTTTAAATAAATTAAAATTGTTATTGTTGCACGCGAATCTTTCGGCAAGGATCGGAATTCATTTTTTAACGGGGGAATCTTTGGTTATGTGATAGAGTTGTTCGTTTGAGGTATTGTGTAGGAAATTTTGAAGGTGTAGGAGTTTTGTTAGGATGCGTAAGCAACTTCTTTCCGTTATTTCGATGTTTTTAAGGGTTTTGGAGGAGATATAACATGCAGCTGTAATATAGTATCGGGCAGCATATCAATTTGTATATATGAGAACAGGTCTTCATGTTTATACCATGATTTTTGTACGCAAGGCTGCGGAAGTATTTGGCAGGCTTGTCGATATTTATTTTCAAGTCTTAGGTGTGGAGTTAAAGAAGAGTTTATAATGGAGCAGGACACCTATATATTTACAGAAGGTGAGGACGATACAATATAGTTATTTATGTTAACTGTGGGTGGGACTGGGGGAATGCGGTGGTAAGGTAGGTAGGATTGAATAGCTTGGATTTTGTACGA
Organism: Philonthus spinipes; assembly: GCA_963082785.1. Taxonomy (NCBI): domain Eukaryota; kingdom Metazoa; phylum Arthropoda; class Insecta; order Coleoptera; family Staphylinidae; genus Philonthus; species Philonthus spinipes. Next base: position 13,836,914 of record OY720309.1, on the reverse strand, counting down.
ACAACTTTTATATATATACACATCTTTATTCACACTATACAGACAATACAAAGCAATTTAAGATAAATAATTACAATACATGTAGGTGTTAGTCTGTCTGGGCTATTGCCCTGTCATGAATTTATGATGAATTTATAGAAAAATCAATGCAGGCTACCTGAACTTTTCTGATGATTCGCGCAAATCAATTGAATGGTGATGAGAAGATGTTGTATTTAGGAAGGGTGAAAGGTTGCGGGGAATATAGAATTTTGTTAGCATCGTTTTTTTTTTTATTTCTCAATAGTATTTAATTAATTTGTATTGTGAATCGACTTTCGAGTTGTAGTTTCGGAAATATAATTTAAAACATAAAAACAAAATATTCTAACAAGATAAAAACATATTTCCTTTTTTTAAGAATACACTCCCTCAATGATTTAAATATTTAAATCTTATTTTTTTATTAGTGACCATATTTTTTTTAAAATCTTTTAATAATACATCACATTTGTATATTAAATTTTGTTTACATGTTTATTTGTTTATTTGTCAATTTTACATAAAACTATTGAAAAAGAGCACGTTGTGCTTGAAATGTACATATAGTGATAACAATAAAAAAGTGAAGAAAGGAATAAAATATTACTACATTATATCTAGATACTTCACGTACTCACCTACTTATAATTATTGGGAAATATATTTATTTAATCAAACAATTTAATGAAAATAATTACATTCTTGGCATGAAAAAAATAATGACCTACAAAGAAATTACAAGAATAAATATTAATTAAAAATGTGCCTTTGGGGAAAACCCCATGCTTTACATTTAATTAATTTAATTGTATTATTTATTATTATTATTTAAAATCATTTCTTACGGCAGAAAGCCTTAGCACTGGGACATAACCCAGACAGACTAACACATTCAATATAATATTTATGTTATAATGAATTGTTTTGTATTATCTTTTTAGTCTGAATAAAGATATGAATCAATAGATTCACAAAACAAAAAGAAAAATATGTCATTACAAAATGGAAATTTTCTCATTATATGACTCTACAGCGATTGTATTTATGTAGAAGTTTGTAATTAAACAATGAATTTAATTGAATAGTATGGCCTATCTCTTTGGGTACAGTTTTACGTGAAATTTTGCAGCAAAACTGAATATATGATTAACTTGTTTCTTGTTGATTACTTTGTAAAACATTTTTACTAATATATAGGTTTTTCATGGCAATATAACAAACCAAGTGAATACAATTAAAGACTTATATATTAGAACTGAATTTTAAAATCGTTTGGGAAAAACGTTATAATTTTTATACTCCTCATTTAAAATAGACTGTTTTATTAAGTGAAGATTAAAATGGTTTGAGAAAGGCTTATTTGGAAAGGAGTCAAAAGTTTATTGATTAGAACAGAATGATATTTTTATTATCATTAAATTGGACTCAGTTGACTTGTTAGAGTTTCACTTATTATTCTGAAAGGAAAATAAGTTTAGCGTGTACGTTATTTTTTAACATCACAGTCTAAGCAGCTTTTTAATATATATAAACTTAAACGTTAAACTTAACATTTCTCATACGGTTGTTACAAATATATTGGGTGTGAAGAAAAGTTGCCTATGTTTTTTTCACTATTTATGGTGTTGAACGGAATATCTCGTGATATTCTAATCCTATTGAGTGACATTTATATTCATTAGAAAGGTTAATTTGCATAGAAAAAACTCTCTTTGACAGTTGTGTGTTCGATTGATTCAGTCGAGTGTTATAGCGCGTCAAACATGGAAGTAAACAAGGAGAAAAACCGCTTCGATATAAGCAAAAAAGCGCAGGTGGCCAAAGCTGTGAATGAAGTTTTTGGGCCCGATGGTGTAACAAAAAATAATACGCAATTTTGGTTTCGTCAATTTCGTTCCGGATTTTTTATGTAAAAGATGCTGCACGCTATGGAGGACCTATCATAGTAAGCATCGATGAAGTCATCGAAAAAATGAATGGAGACCAGCATTTAGGCAGTGTATAGATTGACAATGAGTTAAAAATCACTCATACAAGTGTTTTGAACCATTTATGGCAGGCTGGATATACCAATAATAATGATGTTTGGGTGCCACATGAGCTGACGCAAAAAAATCTGCTGGATCGCATTTCCATTTGCGAGTATCTGCTAAATCGCAACAAAGTCGACCCATTTCTCAAGCGAATGATGACAAATGGATCAACTGCGACAACAATATCTGAAAAAATCCTGATCTCAGACCCTCTCCTAGCCGACAGATTGACGGAAGGTTTTGCTGTGTGTTTGGTTTTTGCTGGGTATTTGGATACTCTATTATGAGCTGCTCCAGCCTGGCCAAACATATAATTCGGAGCAATTGGGAACAAAATCATGCTGATTTGTTATTAAAATGTGACGTGAAAACCACCGCAGCTGTTCAGCCACCAGACTGTCAAGAACTTTCGGTATAACGGACTGAATAGCGACACTCCTGCACTTTTTATCCCATTACGTGTTTTTTTTCAGGTATTTGAATAATGTATTTAGATTTCCAATGATTAGTAACTACCCCCGTGGTAAATGACTTTGACTTTACAAAGAGTGAACAGACTGGACAATAAAACGAATAAATGCAATTTTGTAAAAAAATAACTAGAAATTCCATCAAGACCAAAAGAATGACCGTTTCAGTTTTAGAATAAAGTAAAATATCTCCTCACAGCTAACCGTTAGTCTACTGTATTAACGGTTAGCTGTGAATATACTATCAAATAGAAATTTCACGAATTTCATACCACTAAGTAGGCAGGTAAATAAAGGAAAAATATTTAGAAAATAAATTAACAATATCTTACCCATTATTTGCATTAACTTCCTAGTAACTCATCTCAGATGGAATGCCGTGTTCTTTCTTAGGTCTTTTACAAATTTCAAGAAAAAATTGGATCTGATTTGACGGGCGCATTTACACTAGAAATATAATTATTATAATCTTCATTCGATCAAAATTTACAAAGCTCACGTAAATTGGAGAAATCATAATAATTATTATATAGGCCGGTTGATTAAAATTTAGCATGAGCAATTTTTTTTCTTTTATTAAACGCTTTATATGTTCAGACATCCAACTCGGAAATATGTTATTGTTATATCGAATATATTTAAAAGGAATAAACATATCTATAACGTCATAAATTATAGAGTAAAATGTTCCTACACTAAGATTTATATCATTCTCAGAGAATGCAATATCCCAATTAACAGTATGTAAGTAAGCATTTATCATTTTATTTATAGTAGGCTAGATGAAAAAGTTTTTTTCTTCTCAAACGAAGATATATAGTTGAAATTAACTTCTAAAAATGTTTATTACATAAGATCTGTGATGTGTTCTACTTGCTCAAAGTGGATCCTCGCTGACATACATAATAATATTATCTAAATTAGTGAAACATAAAACTAAAAGGACTCCACGTTCATTAGAAATATTGTAGATTTGACTTATTTAAAAATTATTTAAAAAGCTACAATATTGGAGAATAACATTAGCAGCCGCATATGTATCTATATTACTAATATTATACCAACGATTTACTATATCAATAAATAGAAATAGAAAAGAGTATTCATTCACTTGGTCACAGTTATTTAAATATATTAAAAAAAATGATTTGAAAATAATTAATAAATTATTTCCACATTTAGCTCTGTCACTTTTGACTTACGCTACATAAGTACGTTAAACAAATGCACATTGAAACAACTACTTCCCGGGCAAATACCCACGCCGGACATTATGTAAGGCTTAGCTGTACTGACGAGGGATAGATCCCGAAACACGTGTCTGCAGATGGCCTTATATTAAGTAACGTTCCTTTTGTTGTTTTTACATTAAATTTTTCTCGGATCAAAATTTGTTACATTATGCAATATTTTATTGATGTGCAACAGCAGGTGTGCATTATGTAATTCAATGTCCGGCGTGGGTATTTGCCCGGGAAGTAGTTGTTTTAATGTACAATTGTTTAACGTACTTACGTAGCGTAAGTCAACAGTCACAGAGCTAAATGTGGAAATAATTTATTAATTATTTTCAAATCATTTTTATTTTATATATCTATACATATTACATAATTCTTCTAACTTACTACAATGACTTTAATATTTTCCTAACGGCAACGTAGGAGGGTTATACACCCCATACGAAATATTGTTAAATTTAAGAGATACGAATAAATGTTCTACAGCGTTGTCGCAAAGAATCAAAGAGGATATGTAACATTTTTTTATAGCAATCAGAATACTGTCGCCCCCTCTGCTATTACCCTCAATACACCGTTCACATATATATATATATTATAATTTTGAAACCTACAACCAAGTTTCTACAAGAATGATCAAATCATAATTTGAATTACTAACATTAAGCGAAAGTTCTCCTAATTTAGTTCTGATACCACTACAATTCTAATAGTATACATTTAATTTATTTTTACATTGACATTTTTAGCGCGTTATTCGTTAAATATTGAACTCCTATACGGTAAGTTATACACAAGTTATCACCTTCACTATTTCTACGACCCAGTTCCGACTTTAGAAGATTGTAGTAGGCGATTTTTTTAGTACGATCCGGGTGGAATATATGTGTATTACTAGGATCCTTATTTGAATTATTTCTGAGAACAGTTTTAGCATCAATTTCGAACGAGAAACATAGTTTGATGTTCAACGGTAAACTTCCTCGAACAAAGTATCTTTCTTTACTCCAGATGGGTCATGGTTTATACGCTCATCCTTATTCACAGAAGATGATTTATTAATGTTGAAAAGAATGATATTCGTCTTCTTGTACAATTACAATTCTAAGTACACTTAAAACATAATTTTTATAGACACAATTTTCCTAGAATTTGTATATTTGTTTGAAACTGGAATTCAATTTCAACACGCATACATTTTTAATTAAACATCTGAAACGCAGAGCCGGACAGGAGAAGCAAGCGAACATCCAGCGAAAGAAAAAACAATTTCACTTCGCTCGTTGAGCGCATTTCGCCGGATTAATAAAAAAAATAATTAGCCCTTAACGAAGTCATTATTGATACCTAGAAGTACATTTAACTTTTTATCAATTGGCTCCGCCGTCAATAACTCGAGACGCGAAAATCACCCACGTTCCCTAATTAGTTTCCAACAACGTACTCCTGCGATTTTACCCATCTCTCCGCGCGAAATTCCCTGAAGTGAAATCGTTTTCCCTCGGCGACAATAAAATGGAGACTAGAAGAAACGAAAACAGAAAAATATAATTTATTAAACTATTTCATATATTTTTAAATTAAATGCAGCGATATTACTATTACTTTCTTCTCATTAATCATTGCTAAAACATTATTAATAATTAGTTAGTATATTCACTCAATTTTGTTATATTTTTGTTTCAACTAGTTTCGGCTTGATGCCATTATCAAGAATGACGACTTAAATGATTATAGCATCAAATCGAAACAAAAATGTATTAAGTAAAACAAAACCAAGTGAATATTATTTCTAATTTTAAACTAATTATAAATAACACGAATGACATGGATCTCGTTTATTATAAGAAAAAAAGAAAACTGGGCTAAGTTTCTTTGTTTTCAAGAAAAATGGAAAATACTGAAAATGCGATTTTCTTTTTTATTTATATCTCCGTTATTTGAAGCAATAATTCAATACAATGAAGACATTCTTATTGCACTTTTTATGATCTAATCGATGGCGTACTAATTTTACAAATAGCATGTTTCGTTTCTTCTGGACCATCATCAACATTCTTATTTCTTATGGGCGCCATATTGGTTTTTTATCAGATTAGAATCCTCATTTTTTTTCTGATTACAATGATACCACGTATGATATCTTTATTCTGATAAATAAAGACAGTTTTAATAAACAATTAAAATTAATCAGTAGAAAATATAATGTAACTTGTAGCTTTGTGAATACAATATTTATAAAAAAGTTTTGCAATGGAACAAAAATTTATATAATGTTTTTTTTTTAACTAAAAATTATTTTAAAAATTGTAATATGCTGAAAATCAACATTAATATTAATAAAAAATATTAACACAAAAAATTTGTCTTTAATGGGTCTCAGATTAAAGCTTTGTTTTGCCTTTAAATCACTTTTAAGTTAGGTACATATTTATAAAAAGACACTCTTGGTAATAAAAATTGAACGATTTAAATATTTAATAAATAGTAATATTTCATTTTAAATTTTGACAATCAATGACTGAATGACATCCATCTAGTTGCTAAAAATGAGTGCTTCTTTAGTGTCAATAAAGAAAATTCCGAAAAAGAAGATAACTAATTACAATAAAGGTACGATATATTATATTATTGTAATCACAATAAATAGAGGATTTTAATCTGATAAAAAATCAATATGGCGCCCATAAGAAATAAGAAAGTTGATAAAGGTCCATAAGAAACGAAACATGCTATTAGTAAAATTAGTACGCCACCGATTAGATCATAAAAAAGTGCTATAAGAATGACTTCGTTCTATTGAAATATTGCTTCAAATAACGAAGATATAAATAAAAAAAGAAAATCACATTTTTTTTTTCATTTTTCTTGAAAACAAAGAAACTTAGCCCAGTTTACTCAGCGGGATATTAATCAGCATTAAATTCTGCAAAAGTGCCGAATTTAAACCTACCCTCTATCTCATATAATAAGCGAGATCCCCATGGTGAGACTCTAATTTGAAACACCCTGTATAATTAACATGTATCACAAAGTAATGGCTTCTACAATCAATTATATACAAATATCTTTATTCAGACAATTCAATTTTTACAAACATTGAGTATATACACTGAAATAAAGGTTGGGCTATCGACTAGAGGTATTTCTTGATATTGATGATAATGTGCAGTACAAATGTTTGTGCTAGCAAGCTGAACTGTCTTAAAACATCTTGATGTATTCATGAATTGTGAGAGTAGGATGGATATATTTTGGGGGATTTTTGGATTTCGGGAAATACGAATTTTGTAAGAAGGGCTTGTTTATAGGTATTATTTTCAATTTTTAAAAAGCTTTGTTCTACGTTGAAATATAAGTATGACTTTGCTAGATAATAATAATATAATAATATAAGTATGACTTTGCTAGATTCATAAAGAAATCCGTTGGAAGGATTGTAGAGAGGGTTGTTAAGATGTCTACGGTTGGCGAGTGTTCTTAGGAAGGATGTTTCGGTAACTTGGATGCGATAGAAAGAAGCTCGTTTGATTTCAGTAAAGAGTATAGCATGGTATAGAATATAGTCTAGTAAATATCGGCAAATCGATTTGTAAATGTGTATGACTGTTTTTACACATATACCTTCTTGTTTGTAATTGAACGATCTAAAATGACGTGGCCTTATTTTTAATTAAATATTTTCATTATTTCATATATTTTTTATTTAAAACAGAAATAATACATTACAATATAATGTAAGTATTTACAATACATGTGTTAGTCTGTTTGGGCTATCAGCTTAAGTATTTCTACCTTTATATTAATAATATATCGGCTGAAAGACCTCGGTCGATAGTCTTTTATAACACTTTTGGGTTCAATACATGGATTTACTACTACTAATATTTTACTGTCACATTTGCATAATCTCTTAGCTTCAACTTGCCTATAGAGATTTCGATATATCTCCGCAAACTCAAAATTGCATCAATTTGTCGTTTACCTACTACAAATATATAATATATATATTAAAACAAGTGGCGGAAAGAGAATTGGTCTATAAATAATTAATATAGTATTAATTATATATTAGATTTTGTATTTCCATCATATATTTTCTTTAAAAAGAAGAAGAATTATAAATATGTGTTGTTTAAATCATTAATTCAATAAATAACAAGATTTTAAATTGAATTTAATATTTGTATAAGGATTTATCATTCTAAAACCTCCCATTTAAAATAACTGACAATAAGTCACAATAACCGCGTGTGTAACAGTTTGTCGGGGCGGTAAAAGTTGAAGGGGTACTTTTGAATATTTCAACCTCTCACTCGTAACTCTGGAACATCTTGTAAAACTGAGCTTTTATGTTAAACGCCCCACGACCGTATAAATTCGCAGATTAAAAACGAGAAGGGACGCGACATGTGCGCTGTGTGATGTTCGACCCTTCACGACTCGCAGGAGTCAGCAATAATCTTGATTGAGTACAAGTTATAATTTTTTGTCGAAATGTAACGATTATTATTTGATTTTATGTAATAAAATGAGTCGATAAATCAAACGTTATTGTTTTTGTTTTAAAATGTTTACAATATACTAGTAGAAATATGGACTACAATCTTGTATTAACATTGATATCTATTAATTCGTTATACATCGTTATTCGATTAATAAAAATACTTGTTAACTTTATTTGTATAATAAATTAAAGACGACGCAAGCGCCACCTTTTGCCTAAGGTCTTTAATTTATTATGAATAATTTCGGGTATATAACCCCAACGCAATTTCCGTTCAGTCGCCTTCATCAAGGCATTGCACATGTAACATACTAGTCTGATGAGGTTCGAAAAACCGAAATGGCCATCACTAGCTATCCATACGCGATGAATGGTTGCTGAACGTTTCATTAAATGTTTATTTGTATAACTGAAAATTATTTAGTGACGCTTTTAATGAAACGTTCAGTCACCATTCATCTAGCGTATGGATAACTAGTGATGGCCATTTCGGTTTTTCGAACCTCATCAGACTAGTGTGTTCCATGTGCAATGCCTTGATGAAGGCGACTGAACTGAAATTGTACTGGAGTTATATACCCGATATTAATCGTAATTAATTAAAGACGACGCAAGCGCCATCTTTTGCCTAATTTCAAGTGGCATCGTCAAGGCATTGCACATGGAACACACTAGTCTGATGAGGTTCGAAAAACCGAAATGGCCATCACTAGTTATCCATACGCTAGATGAATGGTGACTGAACGTTTCATTAAATGTGAATTTCGTTTCCTTGTTTGCTTAAACAGGACAAGTTCGCCTTCCTTTAGTGGACGAAACAATGATTCTCGGTCGTCTACCTTGTAGACCCAAATCGTTGACGATGCCACTTGAAATTAGGCAAAAGATGGCGCTTGCGTCGTCTTTAATTAATTACGATTTAGTGACGCCTTTAACGCATTATTTTCAAACTAACACTGTTAGCTTTATTAATATCAAAATTATAGTCACTATATAAATTTCAGTTATACAAATACGGATGGATATCTATGAAATTTTACAGGTATATATAATGCGGCAAAATGCATCTGATGCACATTTTTCGGTTTAAGTGAAAACACCCTCAAGTGTTTTAACTTAAATGGGACATCCTATATATTTACGTAGTTTATTAAAGAGCATGTTAATACGAATTTGCATATACTGGATTTAGTGTAAAAAATCTGAAATCTGTATAAACTATATAAAATATAGCACTTTAACCAACTATTTGTAAGTTTTATACATTCGAATAAAAAAATATATAAATAAATTGATTTTGTTTGTATTAACAGTAATATAAATTGTAAATACAAATAAGAATGGTTCATTCATTTCAGTGAAACAGATCATATTGAATTATTAATGAAGATCGTTTATGGTGATCGTATTAGAACGTATGCAAGATCATAAAAGAAATACCATATCACGTTCAACAGTTACTAAAACATTCTATAACAAAATTATCATCATTGTCCGCTTCAATATTTTTAAACTTTGTGATGACATTTAATGAAATTAATTAACGTCGTGTAACATGTTATAACTCTCTTATGTTATTTTATTAGAAAATTACGTAATTCTCTGATTGAATAAATACATTATATAAATTGTACAAAAAGTATTATGAGCATCAGGAACGTTAAGGAGTACTGAACTTATACAATTAATGCAGTCGTCTCTTCTCTGCGCTCAGGTCCGTCCTTGAAGCTTATTAATTTAAATATATTAAATAAAAATGATTTGAAAATAATTAATAAATTAAAACATTGTTTTAATGTGCATTTGTTTAACGTACTTACATGGGTAAGTCAATAGTCACATAGCTAAATGTGGAAATAATTTATTAATTATTTTCAAATCATTTTTATTTAATATAAATCAATTATATTAAATATATAAACTGTGGCCAAGTGAATGAATACTGTTTTCTATTTATTAATTTAAATTAAATAAAAATATTTTCGAAAATAATCAATTAATAAAAATGAAATAATTATTTTCTTTTCAATTACTGCAACTTTGACTTACATTTATTACCTCGCTGGATATTAGATTTGTCTCGTCAACATATTTTGTATAGTTTATTTTTTATTACAAATGAGTAAAGTTCGCGCCCAAGTACTTAGGTTGCATTGTGAAACCTCGTCGGGAGTCCAGCGCTCTCCCACATCAGTCAGTTCAACATCATCCCCCTGGCGGAGAAAACTAACACCTCTTCTAGCTATCGGTACTCTAGTGGCTCACAACCAAAATTTTCAGGTGTTCCTGGATTTTCCCGGGTTTGCCACATCTAACCTTACCTGTACCGACGCGAGAGAACCCTTCGGTCGGGTAGCAACGAATAGCGAGAGACGTCACGGATTTATAGCCCCACGCTGTACAAGGATTACAATAGAGCGGGCCAAACAAAAAACCCATTGTTTTTCGCGAAACCGCGAATCAAACCAGGACGGCACATATGCCATTAAATGGTTGGAAGAGAGAGCTTCGCAATGATCATAGTTCGAAGTCGGGGAACTTGTAGAAGTTGATTAAAACTTCAATTTTCTGATGTGGGAAGCAATTTAAGATTTTCCAATTTTCCGACGAGTTTCCACGCCACAACAATTACGCTTAAAGAATTGTCTTAATCTTCGTTATTTCTGTTCTTTAATATGATTTAACGATTTATGTTTTATTTTATCGATAAATTATTTGTTAATAACATTCAGTTGCAACATAAGTTCGTTCGGTTTTATTTATTCTTTTGTTTTATAACGATTTGTACATATTCGTATAAAGTATAACAATTCAATTGATACAGCTCTTTTTGCTTTACTAAATTGTGTTTTTAGTTTTTATGGATAATATAATTTTTCATTATTTTTCAGGTTTGGAAATGAACCATCCAAGAGGCAAAAATCTCCATTTTCACCATCCGCTTTTCTTTACTTTTCATCGAGGTCAAAAAGCTGAAGCCACTCGGGACATACGCAACGTGTATGGAGAAGGTGTCATAGGTGAATGCGTAGCACAAAAAAATGGTTTTCAAAGTTAAAAAAACGGCGACTTTGAGCTCGACCACACGTGTTGCACAGGACGACTTGCAGAATACTACGAAGAACATCTGAAAGCTCTTTTGAAGGCTTACGATCGTCAAACTTGTAAATTGGCCGAAAAAATGGACTCCAGTACTATGGCAATCTCCCGCCACCTTCAGTCCAAAAACTCGGAGCTTGGGTGCCTCACGAGCTTAACGAAATCATATGTTGATTGAGCAACACGCGGTCCTAACAGCGTTTTTTTATACCGAATCGTCACGGAAGATGTGAAATGTACGTCAATATGGAGCAAAGAAAAGAGTGGGTGGCTCTATAAGATACGTCGAAGCCGAGAGTCAAGCAGGATCTAAACCCAAAGAAGCTCATTATCTACGTTTGGTGCGACTGGGAAGACATGATACACTGGGCACTGCTGGAAAGGAACGCCACGGTCTACAATTAGCTTTATATTGCTCAACTACACCTCGTGAATAGCTTCATTCAGTTTTTACTTTCCCCGGACCCCTGTCCAAGGGAAAGTATTGTGATCGTGAAAATTTTCGAACCGCCAATTTCAACAAATATGCACGTTTTGAGGTCCCCTGAGTCCATTCCATCGAGTTTTGAAAAATGTCTGTGTGTGTGTCTGTTTGTCTGTGTGTTTCCGCGATAGCGCATAAACGGCTGAATGGATTAAGCCCAAACTTTATATCTAAGCTTTATATTACAGTGGAATGATCTGAAAAGCTTTTGGTTAGAATCAAAACTCATTAAGTGCAACTTTACTCTTAGCAATTTTTCATTTTTTAATTCGGATAGAAAAATGTTTCAAATAAAAGTTTTAGATCTTGGAAAATAAATAATTTCTGTTATAAAACTTTTATTGTAGGACCTCCGGTTTTCATTTTATAAGCATTTATCTGATAAATTCCCTTAGAGATTTTAATTTTTGAAATAATTATTTTAATGACAAATAAAACGTCAAAGTGCCTTCAAATTCAAGTTATCATTCGCAAACGCCTCCAGTTTGCAAAAATGAAGAAGAGTGTGGAGGAATGATTGTAAGGTAAGAAATAACACACTTAATTACAATATTCTTCTAAATACTCGGCTTTAACTTTAAAAGATAACAATCAATTTTTTCTATTAATCATTTTGCTTCCCTATTCAATTTTCTATCAGAAACTTATTTGACCGTATTCACCGGGGAAAGTGCCATGATGGACACATCACCATTTTTTTTTTAATAAAAAGGCCCGATTAACAAGGCCAAATCATCCTGCTTCATCACAACGCCAAGTCCTATGGTTCATAAGTCGTCAAAGCAGCTGTACAAGAGCTCGAATGGGAGGTTCTTTAGCAACCAACGTACTCTTCGGACCTTGCGCCAACCGATTATTATCTTTTCCGCTTCATGTCAAACCAAATGAGGGGTGTTACCTTCGACATCGAAGAGGAGCTTAAAACGGTCTCAATCACTTCTTTGATACCAGACAGGGCGAAATAGGATCAACAAATTGGTCGAGAGATGCAAAGAAGTTGTAAACAATAACAGGGAATATGTCATTGATTAATTTCCTTTTATAATTATTGTTTTTTGTTTAAATTAACCCCTTGGACCAACGAACTTATGTTACAACTAAAAATAATGCTTCTGCTGACAAATTTTTATACATAAGGATGAGAATCATCTATGTATGTGTTTATATTTGTAATTTACATGTACAGTTTAGTTTTGTTCTTGTACCGGGTGTCCGAATAAGAAAGGTCACAGGCTATATTTCAGGAACTATGAGTGCTAGACCTTTCAATTAAAAAAATTGCTAATAAAAGTGATCATGAGAAAATGCTGGAAATAAATGTCAAGTTCGTAACTCTTCCGGTAAGGGGCGCAATTAACAGTCGAAAAATAATTCTGCGATTATCTCAAAAAAAGTTCAAATAAAGGCAGGATAAAACTATACTTTTTGAAATCATGATGAGTTCATGAAACAAAAATGTTACAGACATTTATCTCTTGCTCTTGAAATAAAGGGTGGGGAAGGTCCGAATTTATAAAGAGCAAATGTCAAATAACTCTTTCGTTTTTTTAACCGATCTTAATGATTTTAATTTCATACGAAAGAACGTGTCATACTGATTAAAATAATTGACAACAATCACAAAAATAAGTAATTCAGTCGTCGCTAGGTGGCGCCAAGTTAAAAAGATTTTTTATTTGAAAGCTCTAGGAGTCTTAGTTCCTGAGATATAGCCGGTGACCTTTCTTATCTGGACACCCGGTACAAGCGGTTTTCATATTTTTTATTTTTCTTACGAAGCTGAACTGCCATATTTTGCCTATTATCAACGTGTGTGACATATGCATAGATGCAACTTATTATTACACACACGTTGATGTAGTTTCTATTCAAATATTTTAATATTTACTTCGTATTTACCTGAGATAGTCAAGGGAAAAGGGTGGGCTAATATAAAAGAGCTAGCACCCGACTCAGGAAAGTCTACATCCTACTGTCGCAAGCTACATGCCACGAAGGTGTTTATTTTTATTATTATTTATGGTTTTCTTATTTATACTTGTATATATTTGTTGTTGTTATTGTCAATGTAATCGTTAAACTCTTCAAAGATATTTATTCCTTTAACTAAGTGCTACAAGAAGTAATTTTAATTTAAATTCAGTTTTTAATTTTCGCTAATCGGAAGTTATTCGGTGGGTTTATATTCGGCGTTTAATTAAATTAAAGCCCGAGATATCCCTCCCGAAAGCAAGATTACACAATGAACATTTAGTGTTGCACGAGAAATTTAATAAATAAGACATTTAATTTATTAAATTGGAATAACTGTATTTAGTTTCATAAAGTGGAAAGATTTGCGTTAAAACAAATTCAGATTGAATCAAATTTCAATATAGCTAATTTGTTTATAACATGTTGATTGCTGAGGCCGCTACTTTTTTTATAATTTATCCTTGTATATGTTTTCATCGCCTCCAAAATGTTAATTTGTTATAAATCTTAATTGGCTTTTTATTAGTGACTATAATTTCGGCTATATTAATTTGTTTTTTATTATTATGTAGTATGGATATATTTTTATGTAAATTACTACATGTATATTTCTTAAAGAAAGTGAGCATTACTAATGGATTACCACTTAAATAAATGTTTCGTTGAAATTATAATGAATTCATAATAAAATAAATACCTCAATAATTAAGAATTGTATATCTGTCACAATTCTTAATTATTGAGGTATTTATTTTATTATGAATTCATTATAATTTCAACGAAACATTTAGTCAAGGCTTTACATCGGGGGGCTATAAGATCATGTTTGTATGTAAATCCGGCGCTTATATTTTATATATTTGTAATTCAACATCTTCTTGTAAACTAAATTTATTTCTATATCAAATATCTTCGACACTTTGTGGATTAACCACCAAATATTTACTATTTCTGTCACTCCCTCTCTTTGCTCGTTTTCAAAGGTAATATTTTTTAAGAAACACGAATCATCGAAATGGATTTTGTTTTCGTTTATGAATAAAAAGTAAATGCAAAATCCATTTAGATAATTCCAAGCAGATACTTTGCTTTCGTGTGTTCCGTCTAGTTTTCGTTTCTGCGCTGGATTTTCGCATCGGAATTAAAACCGCAGGCTCTTCAGGTTGATTAAATTAGGGGGTGGATTATGCCTCTCTTAGCACGCGCATAAATAATTAAAACCAGCGAAAGTATACAGACGAGAGAATGTCGAAGAGAAGCGGCGACAGTTTCGCTGTAGGTTTATGTAAATATTTTAAATAAAAAATTAGGCTTGCTCCTTATATACAGAGAGTTTTATGTAGCACCGAACATGCTAGAATGTAGTCAATGTAAATTTCCCTATGTTCGATTTATTCAGAAACGAATCAAAGCATTGACTGCGATGTGATTGGCTACTATTTCTAAAAATAATATAGTCAACCCAAACTACACCCTTTTCCGTCAAAAATGACTTACACTTGTCAGTTATGGCAAGTGACATTTACTATTCTGGTGCTTAAAGCAGACATATACGAAGAGTTGGACATCTTTACGTATCAATAATGTATACAAAGGAGAAGATTTTTATGGTATGCATTGCGGTTAAGTAAAATATCCATAATTATACATGTTGCACTTGACATAATAGTTCATAAATATAATTAATTTCTGACGGAAATAGTATTAATTGGGTTGACTATATTACCATTAGAAATCGTAGCCAATCACATCGCACCTAATGCTTTGATGCGTTCCTGAACAAATCGAACATAGGAAAATTTACATTGAGTACATTCTAGCATGTTCGGTGTTACATAAAACTCTCTGTATGTCATGTAACCGTATTAAATTATTGTAATTACTATTTTGGTATATTGTCAAGCATTATGAATGTTTTAAATATTATTTTAATGAATATTCTTTTATATTATTATTATTTTATGTTTTCTATTTTTATTATTTCTCAATCTAAATCTTTAATTAATGATTTTTTTTCTCATTAAAAAGCACTCATTAATAATAACTTAAATATTTGAAGGTACAAAGGTCATACGTGCAGGGACGCCGCATTAAGTGCAGCATCGCTTTCAAATATTTGTCTAATAGATAATTAATTGATATTTTTGTGTATATAAAATCAATCCAATTGAAAAATAAATAAGACATTAAATGAAAGTCAATCGACGAATATAAAAAAGTTTTTTTTTTTTCATTTCACGTTCCTCGGCCCGGTACACAATATATTGCAGAATAAAAAGATTTATTGTAACGTACATTTATGTTGTTCCAATTCTAATTTGTTTATACCATTATATCCTTCCAGAGAACACCTTACTGGCAGTTATTTAATGTAAAGTTTAGATTGATTCTCCCCTTTTTGTTGTACGTCGACTGTATTGAGAGTAAGCCGGGCGCCGTCGTCCTCCCTAAAATGCTTCTTGGTAGATTTAGTTGTTAAGAATTATAATAAAGCATAATTTTGAACCGGAATCTCTGCTCCACCGCTACGTTATTTTACTTTTATTCCATAGTGAACAAAATTGTAAGGTACTTATTATTTTGATGGCATAATTGTAATTAGTAATTATGTATTGAAAATAATTTCAGTCAAGTTCATTACGTAATCTTCTGTAAGTTGGTTGTGGAGTGTTAATTATTTAAACAAAAATGGTTATCCTTTCTTTTACTTATATTTTATTAAACTAAATATATTTCGAAATCTATGGGATAAATATTTCAAGAGACCACTGGTCTTGTAAACAAAAAATGAAAGTTTTGTAAACTTAATGTAACTATAAATATCATAATAAGGATGATATGCGTATTTAAAGATAATGGAATAATGTATATTTATTTATAAATATTAATTTAGTGGGAATTTTCATGGTTCCTTTGTTGTTTAAAATTTGTGTAAAAGAATTCAAATATTGAAGATGAATTCCCAACAAGGGAATCATGAAAATAATGCTAAATTAAAATTTATAAATAAACATATATATCACCATATATTACTCACCTAATAAATTTCTTACACAAGAAATCACCAAAGACATACACACCGCTTCCAAACACATACCACCCGATACAGCCAACGAATTCATCAATACAAGCAAGTCAATTATTAACAAAATAAGAAATAAAAAGACTACAAATCGAAGAAGAATCCCCTGGAACACCCTGAAGGATATCAAAAATAAAAATGTTAGTATCTCAAAGCCGATAAAGGTAACAGTGTGGTGATTATTAACAAATCAGACTATTCTATCCACGTAAATAATTTATTAGGAACGGGCCTTTATACAGAACAACCCGCTCAATAATTACATAAAAAGAATAAATTCAACTTTAAATGGAGCAACCAATTGAATTGATGACAATTTGAGATATAAATTAAAAAATCCCTAACTACCTCAACTATATTGCTTTGACAAAATTCATAAACCGGGTAATAGGTTCAGGCCAATAGTTTCGAATATTAATACTCTAGCGAAATAGTTCGTAAGTCGTTTTCAATCTTTAAAAATTGAGAATGACGTATCAATAAAAAAACTCTATAGAACTGACCGAAAAATTAAGTAAATTTAAAGTCAATCCCCACCACAAATTAATTTCGTTTGATGTTGAATCCCTTTTCCCCAGCATTCCAATTCCAGACACCTTACTATATTAAATTAATTAAAAACAATTTCCCACCGTACCATATTAAACAATACCTTTCTTTAACCAAGTTGGTTAAATAAATTTCAGTTCGAAAATAAATATTATAAACAAACGTTCGGTACTGCTATGGCAATCCATTATCTCCTTTTCTCGCGAGTATTTTCCCGAACCGTTTTGAAAATCATGCTACGAAAACTATATCAAAATTCCCCAAACTTTGGTTACGCTACGTAGACGACATATTTGCAATCGTAGATTCTGAATTTGCTACGAACAACTACATTAATTCATTAAATAACATTTGTAACAGTATAAACTTCACTTTTGAAACAGAGATTAACAATGCATTATTGTTTTTAGATCTTTCAATCATCCGACATGCAAACAAATTAGAATTCGACATTTAAAGAAAAACCCACTCATACATCCAATTACATACATGCAGATGCTTATTCGCCCATAAAATATAAAATATCAGCTTTCAATAGCATGATTTACAGAGCAATAAAAATTCCTTTATCAACATGAAATAGAAATAAAGAGTTTAATTTAATCCATAAAACAGCTGCCAATCTCAACTTTAATTTAAAACTCATCAACCACTTAATTAATCGACAATTATATAAACACAAAATTTTATTCAGTACAAAACTAGTTAGACAGTCAAATAACAACAATAAATATGCTAAATTAATTTTTCCCCTCAAATGGACATTCACTTTTCCAAACTTTTTTAAAAAGTAATATTACTGCAACACAAAAATCCACAGAATTTTGGGTAATACTTTCAGTCGAGTAAATAACCTTGAGAAATCTCGAGAAATCAGGTATTTACTCTATTGAATGTAATAACTGTGAGAAAGTATATATAGGTCAGACCCAAAGAAATATTACCACTAGATTTAAATAACTCATGGTCCACATTAAACATATGAACCTGAAAAAATCAGCTGTAGCATACCACGATATGGAAACCGGGCATAAATTCACCATAGAAAATGTTAAGTTATTAAACTGTTCAAATTCTTATCACTTAAATTTCTTAGAAGCAGTAGAAATGAAAAATCAAAAACGCAATTTGTTAATTTTTTATTTAAGCCCACTTAACCATTCATTGTTAACCTGTATCTAGACTTAGCGGCCGACGTATCTGTAATTATGTTAATATCTATTTACTCATCCCTTTACTCATACCCATTTAATCCCGGAATTCCCTAATACCTCCCCTTTTATATCTACATAACCTTTTTGCTTCTTTAATATATATACATGTTTTCAATTTTGTGTTAGTTTGTATCTATTATATACATTGATAATGATCACTTTGTAATCGAAATGTTCATTTGGAACAAGTAAATATACAGTGAATAAAAGTTTACAGTGTTTTTATTTAATATATATATATTTATTATTTTTAAATACACATACACAATCATCCTTATTGTGATATTTACAGTTACATTAAGTTTACAAAACATTACATTTTTTATTTACAAGATGGCTATCCACCAGTGGTCTTTTGAAATATATATTCCCGTTTACTTAGTTAAGGGTACGCTAAAAGTAAATGAAAGTAGGAATTATTTTGTACGTCTCTCCTTGGTTAATGTTCCCATATTTGGGGCAAAATCTAAGGGAATGTCAGTGACCATTTTTAACCTTGATATCACAGAAAATTAATTATAATTTTGATAAAAACACAATTATATGGAGTATTTTTTATCGCTACAGACATTATAATAATCAAAATAAGCTTTAAACAAAATATTTATTTATTGGGAATATATAAATATGATCATATTCTGTTTAGCATTAGTTACTTCTTTTTTCTAATTTGATCGTAATCCCCTAATTTCTTAATTAAGAATTACTTAGCATTACCAAGTACTTAAACAAGACGATCCAAACGGGCATAAACGATATAATGTTGGCAATAAAAAAGGACTAGCTATAACGTTACTTATTATTCCTTTTATTTAATTTATTTAAATAACTGTGACAAAGTGAATAAATCCTTTTTTCTATTATTATCATTCTAATGTTTTTTCTTGATAAGTTTAATCATGAATCGACTTTGAAAGCCTCAACAATTAAAAAATAATCATTATATTGTACTGAGTACTGTTACCATGGCCGTGCTTTTTATTATTATTCTGTGTGTTTTTTTTTTTTATTTTTTTGTTGTTGTTTCAATCCACGGCTCTGCGTTTTATTCTTATTCTCTGTTTTTTGTTTCCTGTCATTTTAATAAGGTTCTGATTTAGCATTATTTGAAATGTCCCCGTTTGTACGTTAAACGTGATTTACCACCGGTTTCGAGTGAATAAATAATAAATGCGGCGAGATCAGGGGGCCGCGATATGCAGGTGAAACGTGCCCCCGATCCGGAGGTTCAGATTATCCCTTTTCGCGCGCAAATACACCCTGCGCCGATTTTATTATTATTATTATTATCATAGGGGAGCAGTTTACATTGTATTTTTACGGTGGAGGGTGTTTTAAAACCGAAAATCCAGATTCCGAATAAAATGATAGGATAATCAATATTTAAGGAATAAAAGAATTGAGAAATAAAAGTTTGATCCTTTAATATAATGAAATAATATGGCAAGAATACATCTTTTAATTAATTAAATTATTTCTCAGTGTTGTGTACTGGAATTTTCTTCAAGTTCACGAATAAAATTAATTAGTAAGTGAATAACCGGTATGTAAAAAAATGTAATTTATTTTGTTTCGTGTTGGAAATGAGAATTAATTTATATATTGTTCTCGATAGGCAGACACGTATCGATACCTAAACTACTGACGGGTATATTTTTCGTTCATAACCAGTAAAAAAAAACCCAATAGTCTTGGAAATAGATTTGGTAAATAATGAAATAGAGCTTAGTCGCATCAAATATATTTTACAATCGTAAATAACTACATTCTGGCCTATACAGTTTATAGTTTACTTAAATAATTATTTCAATTACATTAATTTTATTACTCTAATACACTTAAGACGATTAGAATGTAAACCCGGAAAATGTATGCAAGTGTGTGTGTGTTTATGTTCATGTGGAACTCAATTAACGTGTAAACCTAGGTGTATCGCATATACACCCAGACATTATTCATTACGGTGTTTAATTGGTAAACCACTTTGCCGTAATTATGGCTGATTGGGCGCGCGCCCTCTCGCCGCTCGCAATTTGCACTGGCTGCCGGTGTAGCACAAATACACACCATGGTCATTTGCTCAGGAACCGGCTTATGCAAATCTGGCTGATCAAAAGGAGCCGGTGGATGATAATGGATGACGATGGCCACAATTAGCGTCATCTCTTGATGTTGATGCAAGTTTGTGAGTACACGTTTTATTTGGTGAAAATTGATAATTATTTACTTAAAGAAATGTATAGTCAGGATTTTGTAAATAAAATGGTTAATATATGTGGATATGCAATCAGTACTATAATTTATGGATATATTATGTCAAAACAGGGTTACTTAAATGTTCAAGTCGACTCTTAGTATACCCTAAATGCAACATAATTGTGAATACGTTCGAGTAAAAATAAATTGCAGAAAATTCATGACTTTTTTTAAATTTATTTAAATAAGTGTGATCAAGTGAATAAATCCACCTTTTCTATCACGATTTTTCGTATTTTATTTCAACTTTTCAGATTGCCAAGACTTGGTTTACTTAAATTTAATTAATTTGTGAAGTAAACTACTACTACTACTTAATTCTTAATTACATTAAAATAAAGAGCATATTGAGAGGGATTAAAATGTTGGATTACGATATTGAACATCATAACAATAGATATTGTAAAGGAGCGGGGATAAGGGAGAACTTTGAGGGACACCTTGTTGGATTGGAAATGAGTCGGAAAAAGTTTGGCGAATTCAAATCTTGTAGGAATTTAAGTAATTATTAATAATTATAATAATTTAATAATAATTATAATAATTTAATAATAATAATAATAATAATAATTTCTTTATTTCCCAAGGAAGAACCAATTATGTTATTTATAGCCAAATAATCAGCCCTATTGAAATTATATAAAAAAATCACCATCATTTGTCGAGTAACTTATAGGTGTACATTATTAAAAAATAGTAGTATTTAAAGCACGATGATGTTTATCGCACTGGATGACAGACAGGGAAGAATTTCCCAGATTTGCGTAACTAGGCAAGGATGTATCAGTAAAGATTAAATCCAAAAGAACATCGTTTGTATTGGTTATTGTATTTAGTTGGTGTAAAATAAGATAACCATATGAAAGATTTGTGCGATTATGTAGATATGTGAAGTGTGATGGCGCTAAAAACAAGTGACAAGCGACTAATATTTAATATAGTATAATCATTGAAATGCTAAATAAAATAAATAATGAATTAATACAGTAGTGATATTTAACTGAATCAACATTTATTTATTTAAAATAATGTAGATGAAATTAAAAAAAAAATAGATTTTGATTTTCAACAGATAGAAATCTAAATAGTTGCTGAACATTTTATTAAATAAATAGTTGCATTGTGAAGGCATTAATTCTTTCACAATCAACAAAAAATTAAAAAAAAAATCAATTATCCAACATTCTTTTTTTTTATAAAAATAATAAACGTTTCAAATTAAATATTAATTAATATGTAACAGGGTCCTTTTTTTTGGTAAATGTATAAACCTTTGAAATCAAAATCGATAAATGCCTTTAGTTAATCGACTGCAAAAATTACACGCGACAAAGTCCTCGACGCGTTAGATCCCTCGATTTTCGGTTGTTGTATTTTTTCCCAATGTGCGCGGGAGAGAGTGATTGTGGGGCTCGAAGGATTAATTCGATTTTGGTTTTAATTACACGCCGGCACACGTTTGTTCTTTTTAATGGTCGAATAAATACGGGCCTAGTCGACCGTGTTATTTGCCAAACAATTAGACTTTTAATCGTTCTATTGATTATATCCAGCATCTTTAAAACAAAATCGAATACAAATATTATTATGTGTTTCGGTTAATTAGAAATAAATTTACAAACACAAATAGATGTAGTAAAAAATAAAATAAATAAATTAGTTATAATCTCCAAATAAATAAAAAAAATATATAAACGCAATAGATGAATTTCGTTTCTTGTTCTCAAAAAGAGGACAAGTTTGGCTTCCTTTAGTGGACGAAACCAAGATTCTACCTTGTAGACCCAAATTGTTGACGTAACCATTTGAAAATAGGCAATATAGTGAATATATATGCGAACCTTTTGCTCATTTATCTGCAGATATTAGATAGCGTAAGACTGACTTTCATTAATCTAAGCAAGGCACATTATTATCATCTAGCGGCGCCAATTAGTTTTTTTGTTGTTGTTATTATTTCTTTATTTTTGTTCTACAATCCACTATACATAAATATTATTAATTAAATTGTAGATTTGTAAAAAGGTAAATCCGTTAAATAAATAAATAAATAAATAGATGCGCTATCTTTCCAATTATTACAATAGATTGAGTAACTTTAAATTTGTAATTTAAACCACTAGCACAGACATTTTTAATTGCATACCACCATTAATTCAACAAAGATCTTTCTACCTTGTATTGAATTTATGGTGGTGTGCGATTAAAAATGTCTGTGCTGGTAGTTTGTATTATACCTCTGGTCTATGGTCCATAATAGACGAACACATTCATTTTATTGTATATTCTCAATATTAACCAACCTTTTATTTTAATCAAATTAAATATTTAATATGATTAATATACAGGATTAGTTAAAATTTTTGGAACACGTAAATGATTCTTCAATCGTATTAATTTTCAAAAAAAGCTTCTTCGATATAAACCAGCAGTCACTTAAATATATTTTGAATATACATAGTGTCCAATTTACTTTAATAATTTTTCATTATAAATTGAACACTTTGTATATTCAAATTTCAAGATTTCCAGATAATACCATTTTACACACAAACATCTTTATTCAGACAATATGACATCAAAATTTTACAAAAATTATTATATCAATATGTACAATTGTGTATGAATTTGTGGTGATTTGCAAATTAAAACTATGCTAGCTAGCTGAACTGTCATGTATGCATAAGTTAATGAATTGGTGGATAGTGACCGAAAGGTTGTTATGTTTGGGTGGCGAGAAATGCAATATTTTGTAAGGAGGGATAAAGTGTGAGGGTTTTGAGTAAATTTTGTGGTGAGGGTAAGTATACGCTGGGATATGGGAGTTATTTGGGTGAATTCGTTAGAGGGATTATGAAGTGGATTATTGGGATGCCGGAGTTTAGTGAGGGTTCTTAGGGAGGATCGTTCAGATACTTGGAGGTGGTATAAGGTTGAAGGTTTCATATTGGTGAAAAGAATGACTCCGTAATCTAACAGAGGTCAATACCATTTTATTTTCCAAAAAATGCATTAATTTGTTTCTATAGGCTATTCCTAACAATTTGCGGAATATATGTGCAATATTTATTTGTTAAAATTAATTAAATGAATTTGCACTAGAAATTTGTCGGCTGATTAAATAAATAATAAATTTATTTTATATAATTTAAAAATTATATATTTTATTAAAAATATTTTCTTAAAATTAACCTTAGAATTCAATCATGAAAAAAATCTATACTGCCTTAAAAACAGAACACCAAGTATTTATTTTACAATTTTTATGACATTTCCGGAATTTAACGATTTCAGTAACCTGTTGCGATGATAAAAAAATCAAGTGGTTTTGTTCTTTTTTAATGGAATTTTTGTTTATTGATATTACAATTATGAAGAGCTGGTGATTTGTAATGTAGCTGCTTCTAATATATCAGTAAGCTGTGAATTAAAGTTTGTAAAATTGTCAAAGATTGTTTATTGTCATGCACAATATCTAAGTGATTATGATAGGGGACGTATTATTGGTATGTGAGAAGCGGAATTTTCTGTTCTTATGATTTCCGAAAGAGTCGGTCGTAGTGCATTGGTAATTGTACACTGCTGATCTGAAAGTGCGAAAATGGGGAAACTCGTCGTAGACTTGGATTAGAACGACCAAGAAGCACACGAGCGCGAAGATCGAATTCTTCGTCTTACATCTTTAAGGGACAGATTTACAACACCGCAGGCATTGTGAAACGATTGGTTGGTTCTAATTAGCCAAAGAGCATCGATGGCTACTGTATATAGAAGAATCCGCAGTTTTGGCATTAGGTCAATTATTGCGTCTACTTCTTACTCCGCAGCATCGCACAACAAGGCTTGATTGGTGTGGAGAAAGAAAACAGTGGACCCGTGAATGGAATAACATTAATTCGGTGATGAGTCTCGGTTCTGTTTATGGGCTCATGATGGTCGAAAAAGAGCGAGACGTTGACGCGGTGGATGGAGAATTTTACAGTTTTCTACTGAAAGATATACGGCCCTTACAAAGGGAGCCATGGTTTTTGGGACAAATAGTAGCGGGTCTCCTCAAGTTTTTATTGAGGGAAGTCTTAACGCTATTCGGTATATTGACACCATTTTACAGCCAGTGCTAGTGTCCCATGTAAATAGTTTGCAGAACCCGTTTTTTTCTTTAAGATAATGCTCGGCCTCATACAGCGGTTATTTCAAGACTTTTTTTATCGTGCCTAAATCAATATATTGCCCTGGCAATCTTCGTTTTCCTAATCTATCGCCGATAGAACATATTTGGGATATGATAAGTGTTAGAATAGGCAACTTATATAGCCCCCCTAATACAATTATAGAACTTAAACGCCAATATATCGAAGCTTGAAATGAAATATCACAAGTAGATATTTATTGCATGATTTCTAGTGTGCATCGACGTGTTCATAAATGCTTAGGAAATCGGGGCGGTTCACACACGTTATATATTTGTTTTTTTGTTCAGTTTTTTAAGTTGATTTTTTGATCATCGGTGTATTTTATTTACATCATCAAATTATGTTAATCTCTTCAAAATCGTCCAATAATTTTTTGTAGTTCTGATTTTTTTTGAAAGGCAGTATAAATAAATAAATAAATGATGTATTTGTAGCTATCGCCATTTTTCAAGAAGTAATACAAATATGTAATATAAAAATAACAGAACAAAATATTAAACAACTAAAATCAATTTAAACAATTAAACCTTAATTTAATATACATTCCATTTTAGTTTAACAAATCAATATAAAAATTAAAGAATTATCTTTAAATAAGCCGAACCAAGGTTGACTGTTTAACATATTGCCAATATCCAGAAATCTAGAAAGCGAATTATTTTGGCTAGATTTAGCCAAGTCTTTTGAGCATCTAAGTAATATATGGAGGTGGATCGAGTTTTTCGACTGCGCACATTTACACATTCTAGCAGATAGGGATAGTTCAGCATGCCGTTCAATAATCGGTTATGCTTTCCAAGCTTGAAATTCACACATCTAAGAAACTTATTCTGCACCGCTTCCATATTGACAATATTATTTAAAGTAAAGGGTATCCAAACATGAGATGCGTACTCCACTTCTGACCTTATCGATGAGTAGTATAGTATCTTCAAGCAATCGCCACTTAGATTCTTCCAAATTAACCAAATAAAGTTCTTAATGTTTTTTTTTTATTAAAGTCGATGTGTGACTATAAAATGTAAAATTATTGTCAAATTGTACTTCTCTTTTAACACTTTTGAAAACGCAGATTCATTGATGGTATTTTGATATTCATTGATGATATTTAGATAGGCGATAGACTTGCCTATCTAGATCTATTTATAGACATGTAGTTGCATTTTGCTAAATTTAGATACAAATTATTATTAATACATCATTAATATAAATAGGTAATGATATTTTGCAAATGGTAGCAATCCTCAACAGAAGAAATAATTTAAAAAAAAATTGGCTGTCGGTAAATAATAAAAAGTATATAGGCTGTTTCATTAAAAAAAAAACGTAAGTTTACTCAATTATTTAAGTAAATTGAACATCCTCTATATTCAAAATGTATCAAATTATAGCTTCTATTTATCAAAGAATCTATTATTTCAACCTTTTTTTAATCCCTATCTTTGGAGTGTATTTAGATGTTCCTGTTATTTTAACTAACCTATATATACAGCGCGTTATATATGAAAATAATTTAAAATAATAAATAAAAATTAACGAGGAACATATCTCATTTTTACTTTCATCATTGCAATTAATTATCATTAGTAATATTAATTGATTGCGATGATGAAAGAGAAACAAATTTGTTTTCCATTTTATGCGAATTAATTTTTATTTCTATCCAACATTTTTCGGTTTCATATTAAATATTTTAATATCTGGGATAAATTTGATTAAACCGCATTTTTTTATATTATTGCATTTATGAAGCGTATACACTATTTTTACATGTGGTTAAAATTAATCCCTTCGCTTTCGAGATTTTAATATACTAGCTGTTATGTTATGTATGAAATTACAAAATGTATCAAATAGAAGACGACTCAAGCGCCATCTTTTGTCCAATTTCATGTGGCATTAGTAAATTTATTAAATACAAAATAATAATAATAATCTCGATAGCCATTTTCTGAGGCTTAACTAGAGGTTTATGATTGTAATGTAAATATTGTAATGTAATTTAACGTATTTCTCTGAAATAAAGATTTTCTATATATATAATAATAATCCTTTATTTACATAATAGTTACATTCAACAAAGATGTATAAATCTACATATCAATATAAAGAGAATAATAACAATTGAATGAAACAAAATGCGCAACATATGGCGGGATTCAGTGTTCGGGAGCCCCAAACTGTTCTACCGTCCAAACCTTAAACGTTTACTTCACATGTGTAAAATACTGTGTAGCTAAGTAATTAATTTGACATTAAAATAAAGAATAAATAAATTATGCTTATACATTTTGAGAAGCGTACATTGATATTGTAGCTATCACCATTGTTATTAGCGTTTCTGTAAATATACATTTACAGAACTGCTACATTTTATGATGATCTGTAAATGGCTAATTCATTAATATTATTAATGACGGAAACGAAGATTTATTATATCAGTTTGTTAATTTATAATCCACTGAAGGAACAACTTTTAACAAATAATATTCCATCAACAATTAAATATACATTAAAGATCAATGATATTTTATTTAAATAAAAATTATTGTCCTTTCACCTTCTATTTCTATTAAACAAATTTCAAGAAAATGGTCTAATAACGGGCTATTGTCGATTGACGTTTCGCTATTTAATACAGAGTCACACCGCTTAAGTACAATTTTTTCTTCAATCATTCACTAACAAGGAAAAATTGAAATTTGAATTAGAGAAAAAAAAATGAGAAAAAATAATGAATTTGTATTTAAAAAATACGGAAATTTAATAAAACTTAGCTTAACTCTAACAAAAAATTAGAATAATGAATGTCAAATTATAAGTGAGCCATTTACCGGCCCTACAAATATGCAACAAAATTATTTCCTTTTTCTTTTTCAATTAAAGATGGAAATTAATGATGGACACTCCAAGTTTTTTTTATTCTTAATTATTTTGAACTTCAATATTTAAAATTATATCAACCAGGTGTCATCCATTTTTATCGATGCATATCTGCGCGCGGTGCGACATTGACGCATTTCAACCGGAAACTAAGAAATAGCTTGTCTTGTGTTATTTTTAAGACTTCTCGAGATTTAAGTATTTTCATTGATTTTACATATACCCACAATAAGTAATACGGAGGCGAGAAATCAGGAGAGCGTGTAGGCCACGCTTGAGATAGGAGACAACCCGGAATAGATAAGTTTGATAAATGAGGCCTTGCACCATCTTGTTGAAACCACGAAACATCTAATGGTAACTGTTAACAACTACTGCATTTCCTAATTCATCTTCGAAAACAATATGCGCTTAAGATAGTATATAAAGAAAACAAAATTACTTTATTATACCACTTGGATTCCAAGGAATGTTGTTTTCTTTATATACTATATTGAAAATCTACCACCAAGTTAACGTCGACAAAATTAAAAATGCGCTCAAGATTCCAGCTGAGCGGATGCCGCACCAAATAGTAACTTTTTCAGAATGCTGCCATTTTTGGAATAAAACGTGCCAAATTTCAGCGGACCAATAAGGCAAATTCTGCTTATTTCTTTCGCCATGCAGTTTAAAATGTGCTTCGTCTCTCATAATAATATTGTTGAGGAAATCAGGCTCTCTTTCTAAAATCCAGCGACTGAATTGTAAACGAGTATTTTGGTAATTCATTAAAAGTATCCTTTCATACATCATCATAGACCAACCACCTGAACGAAGTAAACCACAAATTCAACGAAGAATATAATGTGCTCCATATTGGAAAATCTAGAAATAAATAAAAAGCGCACATCAGGCCATTTGCTTAACGCGTAGGTCGAATTCTCGGACTCCCCACTCCTGAAGATTTAAAAAAGATAGCCCAATTAAAATTTGATGAAACTTGTATATAAATATATATTTTTCTAAAAATATATTAAATACATATTTTAACATATATACATATACATATTGAAGCTGCAGCGTAGCAAAACAATTGTAGTGGAATTAATAAAAAGTTGAAAATCATAAGCAGATTTGTTTTTAATAAAAAGTAATTATTGATTTTCAAAAATTAAGTGCTTCGGTACTAAACGATATTAATATTTTTCTTACAAAATGACCAGAATTGTTAAATAAAATCGATAATATTTTATAAACTATAGTAAACATGAAATATGAAAGTTGGGCAAACAAAGATAAAAATATTTTTTTGGGAATATATAACAGCTTCAACAGTAAATAAAAAACTAAACAATAATAAAATTACATTTTATAAATTCATATTACGTTATGATATCAAAATATTCGCGCATTGTTCATATTTTGAAATAATTGTGAACGCGTGTATATTCCGCCTAAAAAAACCTCTAAATTAATTCGATATCCATTTCCGGTGTTGACGCCTGTCCCCGATTTATTATCCAATAAACATTTTTTCCATTACGCGCGGAGAAAAATTGGCAAATTGATGGGCGAGCACGCATTTCCACCCCTTCCACATGCCCATACACACGAGCGCGCGCAAAAAAATCAACCCCAATGTTACGTTATAGTTGTGTAATCTGCGAAAATTTTATGAGGGGATAATAAAAGCGGTTAATTTATGTTTTGATTGCTGGAATATTGCCCGTTCCAAACTAATAACGTGACTGAAAATTGATCGATTTTCTATAAAGGGATATTTTAAACTAGCATTTTTTTTTAAATTTTAAAATGAATGTGGAAAGTTCTTATTCGGTTTACACGAGGAATTTACAACCATAAATTACTCTACGTAATCCAAGAATAAAAATAGAAGAAAACAACCGCAATTGATGAAAGTTATACTGAAAACGACGAATTGCAGTGGAAGAAAGCGGCGGGAAAAACGTGGTGTTCAGATGTTAGAAAAATACTTGCTCGGGCACAGTGAAAGATTTTGCACATTCGACACCAGCGCGGGCAACACATGATTTCCGCCATTACTGTCTAAAATTGTAAATATTTTTGTAAATCAGTATTTCCTTCGAATATTATTATAATATTAATTATGTTTTTAACATAATTAATTTAATGATAGCTTTTATTAAAAAATATTTTGTCATTTTATCTAAATTTGGTTACCTATTTGTTAGTATTATAACAAATAAATCCCAATATTCCTTCAAAATTACATCTACAATATACTAATTCATTTTATATTCATATATATTCATTTATATATTTATTTTCATATTATCAATCATAAATAACTAACTGGCATACGCGATAAAAAGATAAGGACTGTCTGCTTTGAGACCAATGGCGATTTGTAAAAATTAAAGTAACATATTTTAACTATTTAAATAAAAATTATTGTCCGTTCTCCTACACTTTTTATTAAATTAAATAAATATTTAGTTTTAAACAGGGACAAAGGAAAATAATTTTAATTCAAATAATTAAAAGTCTCCACAATCAACTTACAGAAAATTAGAATTCATTTTAAAATTGATCTGATTGTAAATAACCCAATAAAGAGGTTTATGTTATGTATGTATATTTAAACACAATTTATTTAAAAATAAATTATTAAACCACGAGCTGACAAAACAAATCATCCGAAGTCGATCGTAATTTTTATTATCTTCGGCGGCAGTAAAAGATAATCAAGCGCGCCGAGATTGGCCGTCGTGAAACTTTAATTGGAGGGCCCTCTTCGGCGGGTACGGCCCTGGCAATAAATGAATAATGAGGGTGCGCACTATAATTACCAGTTAGTGAGGAAAGTTTTTGGTGCGAGCACCGGGATAATGTACCAATTTTGCAAATTACAATTTCATTACAACTTTTAGAGGAAACTTTTGCGGACCCGGTCCCCGTTAAACTTACAAGACATGCGCTAATGCATTTTTTTTGCGTACGCTTCATTTTTTTCCTCTTATTGGAATAAACAGAAGAAAAACTGTTCATAATAATTGAAAAGAGTTTGCTCACCTGTTTGAAGTTATTTAATTTGAATCGCGTGACTTCTCTTTACTTATTACTTCTGCATATACACGTCGGACTATCAATTTAATTTTTATTGTTTATGAAGGCATTCATTGTTTGAAAATCCATGATAACTTTAAATAAAACTATGAAAAACATAATTGTTTTATTTAAAGTTATGAATTTTATTAAGGTTTTTATGGAAGATTAGTCTAATTGTTAGTTCAACTAAATCTCGCTTTATGAATTGTAATATTAATTTTAGTTTATTTTTTTTTACTATTATTGTAGAATTATACTATGTTTTACCTATCAAATTTTTATAATTAATTAATCAAATAGGCAAAAAATGAAAATATTTAATAAAATTGCAGAAAAACCACTGGTCTTTATATTGTTTTGTATCATTTGTATATTCTCAATGAAAATTTGTCTATATATATTTAATACAAATTAATATTTTCCATTCGGTCCTTGCAATCTAAGCAATATAAGTACTAAATTCTATTGAAACAATTACATTTCGAGCGAATACCATGCCGGAAGTTATAGTATAAATGAAAATCTTGAAAAAAATCACATAAAATAGTTTTTTTTTTCTAATTAAAAAAATGGTGATGTGTCCATCATGGTACTTTCCCCGGTGAATACGGTCAAATAAGTTTCTGATTGAAAATTTAATAGGAAAGCAAAATGATTAATAGAAAAAATTGATTGTTGTTTTTCAAAGTTAAAACCGAGTATTTAGAAGAATATTATAATTAAGTGTGTTATTTCTTACCTTACAATGTGTTGAAATCTTTTATCCACACTCTTCTTCATTTTTAAAAACTTTGCGAATGTGCTGAATACGACGGCACTTTGACGTTTTATTTGTCATTAAAATAATTATTTGAATAATTAAAATCTCTAAGGGAATTTATCAGGTAAACGCTTATAAAAAGAAAACTGGAGGTCCTACAATAAAAGTTTTATAACAGAAATTATTTATTTTCCAAGATCTAAAACTTTTATTTGAAACATTTTTCTATCCGAATTAAAAAATGAAAAATTGCTAAGAGTAAAGTTGCACTTAATGAATTTTGATATTGACCAAAAGCTTTTCAGATCATTCCACTGTTATATAAAGCTTAGGTATAAAGTTTGGGCTTAATCCATTTAGCCGTTTAGGCGCTATCGCGGAAACACACAGACACACACACAGACATTTTTCAAAACTCGATGGAATGGACTCAGGGGACCTCAAAACGTGCACATTTGTTGAAATTGGCGATTCGAAAATTTTCACGATCACAATACTTTCCCTTGGACAGGGGTCCGGGGAAAGTAAAAAGGCTACTAATTTCTTTCTATAGGAAGTGTGTTAAATGAATTATTAAACGACGAAATAAAAAATCCCATTTTAAATACATAGGAATAAAGGTGATTTACCGTAAATAAATGAATTGAATTGAATATTAAATCACTGTATATTATATAAAGTGATTGAATAAAGATGTATATATATATAATTCAAAAAGGAAAAGGAAAAATTTAATAAAAACAAAAAACTCGAAAAAATGGGGTTGAGGGGTTAAGATCGGACACTTTTCTTTACATTTAGCAAATCTAAATAAAAAGCAAAAAAAGTGCATATAACGTGCCTTTCTTTATATTTATCATCTTCACGTAACTCAAGTGCAACCAACAAGATTTATTTATAAAGGAGTATACATAAATGTTCAAGTAATGCAATTAAATTAAAATTACTTCATCAATCTCACACAACATAAAAAGTGAATCATTTCCTTTTAATAAATTACTTCATTAAACTCTTATAACGATAACTAAATTTAGAAACGCGTCTTCATCATCGCCTCTGTTGCACTCAACAGAAAATCATTTATTTTCAGAATTACATTCCGTACAGTTACAAGCGCAAATATTTCAGTTTGTGTCGATTCGCCGTTTGCCATAGCATTATTAAACCGATTATAGCTTGTTAGAGGGCCGAGTTAATCCTGTTACCATTTAGGTTTACAAATAATATTAAGAGGACGGAGCGCGGGCTTATCAAACAATAATTCAGCGTTATGTCGTAACGTAAACCAATTTAATATTCATGTAATCCGATAGATTAACATTGCGACCGTCATCTGTATTTGTTTAAATTAATGTCCATAAAATATTATGTAAACTAAATCGAATTATATAGAAATATTGTTAATGATAACAATACAAAAATACTGTTCATACGCAATTTAAGAAAACGGATCATACCAAAAACATTTAATTTAAATAATAATAAATTAAATAAGAGTAAAGTAAGACTTGGTGTTGGAAGTTTTTAACCAAAAGTCGCTGGGATTATAGGAATGAAAATATTATATAACCCCTATATATATATATATATATATATATCCATGTCTATGTGAGTCTGTCTTTGCTCTCTGCAGACCAAACCATAATTCATCAAAATCATTTACAAAGTTAAATGCTGAATTATGGTTTGGTCTGCAGAGAGCAAAGACAGACACACATAGAGAATAAAATACACCTTTTCTGATTCAAGGAGTTTCAAAATGGATAGTTCCGCTTTCATCCTGATTTTGAAAATTTTCATGATTACTAGACTTTCCTTTATTTTGTAAATTAAAGTAAAAATATTAGTAGAAAAGAGTATTCATTCTCTTGGTCACAGTTATTTAAATAAATTAAATAAAAATAATTTGAAAATAATTAATAAATTATTTTGACATTTGGCTCTGTGACTTTTGACTTACGTTACGTGAGTACGTTAAACAAATGTACATTAAACTGGGAAGTAGTTGTTTTAATGTGTATTTATTTAACGTACTTACGTAACGTAAGTCAAAAGTCACAGAGCTAATTAAGGAAATAATTTATTAATTATTTTGAAATCATTTTTATTTAATTTAAAAATATTCGTTTTTTTAATATTAAATTATTAAATAAAATAAATAAGTACAAAATAATTATATTTATCCTTTTCTTATAACTTCCTAGAAGTAATTACCCATTACCAACTCAAATTTAATAATCACAATTTTCCTCCCTCCTTATAATTTTTGTCAACAAGCCACCCCCGAGGGAACGACGGAGAGGACGCAATGATTGTAAACTGATGATTTTCATTAGTCTTCATTATGCCGAAGATAATTGGAGGACAAACAGACATTTCCCGTCTCCCCTCCTCGCCAGCCGGGAGACACAAACTCGAGAGGGGGATAATGACATAATTTCGGGGCGTCGCGGCGGCAAAAAGACGCCATCGATTTTTCACCCGTCCTCGCATTAATCGTGTACACACAATAAGTGCGATAGAATGATGGGGATAATAATAATATTCGACGGGATCAATACGCCGTTCATTAAATTATAATTTCTTTTGCGTAATGAATGTTTTTTTTTTTTTGCTTACCTCACTTTTATTTTCATTAATAATAAAACGATTTTGTTGGATATTAAATTAATGGAATAAATTGAAGATAATAGCTATTAATCATAATAAATTAAAGACGACGCAAGCGCCATCTTTTGCCTAATTTCAAAGTGGCGTCGTCAAAGATTTGGGTCTACAAGTTAGACCACCGAGAATCATTGTTTCGTCCACTAAAGGAAGGCGAACTTGTCCTGTTTATGAGAACAGGAAACGAAATTCACATTTAATGAAATGTTCAGCCACCATTCATCTAGCGTATGGATTATTAGTGATGGCCATTTCGGTTTTTCGAACCTCATCAGACTAGTGTGTTCCATGTGCAATATCTTGATAAAGGCGGCTGAACGAAAATTGTGTTGTTATTATTATATTAATAATAATAAATTAAAGACAAGGCAAAATATGGCGCTTGTGTCGTCTTTAATTTATTATGATTAATATCGGGTATATGACCACAACACAATTTCCATTCAGCCGCCTTTATTAAGGCATTGCACATGGAACACACTAGTCTGATAAGGTTCGAAAAACCGAAATGGCCTTCACTTATCCATACGCTAGATGAATGGTGGCTGAACGTTTCATTAAATAATAGCCATTGATGATTTTTTAATTAATTTAAATATATAAAGAGCAAAAGCGTTCTGTTTTTAATAAAATTTAAAATTTGAATTCATTACAATCTAACAACAAGAAATCCATATAATTTTAATGTGATTTATCGGTGAGACACCCTTAATATTTTAAGCAAAGATGCATTATTTACTTGACCAAATTAATTGAAACTGATATAAATAAAAAGCAGAATCCTGAAACAATATTTATTATATTGTTTTACAAATATGAAAGCCTAGGATGAAAATGATGACGCTCAGACAGTACGAAGATGAGTTCAGATTGAGTAGTCATAAAAACATGAAATTCTACCTTGTGTTATTCAAAATCTGAGTTTTATTATATTAAACGTTTAGTGCAAACATCATGTAGAAATATTTATAAAATTTCTATGAAAACAAAAAAAAATCAAAAATTTGGACCTTAAAAACTATTCTGTTACCTGATGAAACTCCATTATAACTGATTATACAAGTAAAACGCAGGGTTTTGTTTTTAAGCTTCACATATTTATTGTAGAAAACACTGCTACAATAGTTTCGGTACACAGTATCATGGTCAGGCGGCTGATGTGACATTTTTTATTCAGTTATCGGCTGCCTGATGATGATATTGCGTATCGAAACAATTGTAGCAGTATTTTCTACAATACATCTGTGAAACTTAAAAACAAAACTCTGTGTTTCACTTGTATCGAGCTTATAACAAAAATCGACGAAGTTGACATTGGAAATTGAAAGTCATGTCTGAACTAAAATCACACGCGCACGCGTAAAATACTGGCTGTCATATTGACCGCAACCAGCATTTCACGCGTGTGATCTTAGTACAGACATGACTCGAGACTTCCAACGCCAACTTCGTCGTCGATTTTTGTTATACGCTCAATATAATCAGTTTGAAAAATATATTTTGTCGCACTTGATTAATAGTTTCAATCACTGTGGACCACAGGCAGTTAGAAATAAAATTATAAATGGGATCACATAAAGAAAATTCACAGTTAATCCAAAGAAAATTACAAATATTATAACATCAAAAAGTCGCAGTGGTTAAAGAGAGAATAATTAATTCATTATTCAATTGATTAAATTAATTATTTTTAAATTCTTTTTATTTCATTTAATTCTAATATCGTATAATTTTGTTGTTATTATATAAAAATAAATATGTTTGTTTATTTTATAGAATACATATTGGGCCGGTTGTATAAAGCATTGTCAATTGTCAAGTCCGTGATTAGCTAGCATGTTGTTAGATTTAACATCATGTTAGCAGCATGTTAAGTCGTATTCGGTTTTATAGAGGATGATTAACATGATGTTAGTTAATCAACGCTTGACAAAACGTCATTAGGTTGGTTCGATGAGCAACGGTTGGTATTTAAAGAAGTCTGTTTTACAACGAGCTCGGAAAACGAATGAAAATATGAACATAAAATTATATTTTCTGTAATATTATGGCTATATTTTATAAACATTTTCCGTAAAATAAAATTTAATGCAATAAAATGTAATTTTATATTCATTTTGATGGTTTTCTTTTAATAATTTTTGTCCGTGTTACATTTTCGCTTCAGTGTAAAATCGTAAGTAACCTCAAATTTTCGTGAACAGGAAAAACATTCCGAACGAGTGTTTTCTTCTTGTTTCTGTTTAGTAAAGTGTAATTAGTTAAAAATGAGTAAAAGTGCAATTAAAGTCTCCTTGAATGCCAAGTTGAGGATGCAAAACATAGCAAAAAAGTAAGTGAATTGTATTATTACAAATTAAAATAATTAGTTGT
The DNA here is from genome assembly GCA_963082785.1 of Philonthus spinipes. Lineage (NCBI taxonomy): Eukaryota > Metazoa > Arthropoda > Insecta > Coleoptera > Staphylinidae > Philonthus > Philonthus spinipes. The sequence continues at coordinate 13,800,039 of OY720309.1, read as the reverse complement.
GTGAGGATTGAAAAATACCCTTTTCTATTCATAAACAATTCAAAATTTCCTCCACCTGGAGAACATATTCTAATATGAGTACAATCAATTTTACTAATTACTTTTGTAAATCTTCCGATTTCATGAAAAAATAAATTTAACATCTCAAGTTCAATTCTCTTGTTTTTATGTATATGTATTGTGGTTTCAGTACTGCCATTCGGTCCCTTTATTATTAATTCTACAGACAGAGTATCTGTGAAACCCAACGTTATCAACAAAAACTTGTAGAAACAAGTCAATAACGAAGAAACGGAAAGCCATAAGAATGGATTTTTGCTTTAACGGCATGATTTCTACGAGTAAGTGGCTCAATATTTCTACCAATTAATGATAGTAGTTGCAATTTTATTAATCGTGTATTTTTCTTTCTTCATTTGGATTCTTTTTTAAAAGAAATGGCCTCGTTCGGAGAAGAGGTTTTGGCTGTTCATTACTCACACTACTGAATGAAGAAAATTTAATATTTATATTTTTGTAATTAAAATTGTTGCTATTTATAAATAAAGACTTATTTTTTCAAAAACTTTCTTACTTTCTTTATTTAAATAATTCGAAATCATTTCTTTTTTAATGCATAACCTCATTATTAATTGCTTAATCAGTGGTCGAGCATCGATTAACTTAAGACAGCTGCGTTTTTAGGAAATTAACGTCGCCATTGAAATAAAAAAAAATTGTGATTCTTTTGAGAAGTAAAAATATAACACAAGTTTTGAATTATAACTCGTCTCATTGATCTCCTTACAAACTAATAAGTGACTTGACTGTACGTTAACGTTACGTTAGCTCTTTATAAAACACATAAGTGGACTTAACGTAACGTTAACATACCGTCAACTAGCGATGCGTCAAATATGGCTGAAATTATTTTATAATACACAAAATGCACTTAACGATACGTTAGCATGATGTTAGTGTATCGCTAAAGTTGACGAAGCTTTATACAACCGGCCCAATATAATTCAAATAATTAATTTATTTTCCACAAAAAAATTGGATATACAAAAAACTTTATTTTACTGCATTTACTAAACAGTCAACTTCTGGATCGTGAAATACGCGAGGGGGGGGGGGGTGGTTTGTTGGGTTCGCTGTAAGGGCTTCGGCGTGAACAGGTGGCGGAAAGTCGCATTTTTCAGCGCTTTACGGGAAACCGCGCAAATTCCATTTTCCGCTTAATTAACTATGCTGATTGTTAAACGAAAATTGCTCCCCTGTTCGCCCCGTTGTTTGCGGGATTTGTTCCCGTCTCGTCCGGGACAAAAAGGAATTTCTAGGATTTAATTAGGGGGGCCCCGGGCTGCATTGCTTTTTCAACCAACAATTTAATGCGCCGGCACTTTGCAAGCTCAAACGGACAAATTCGTTCGCGATACCGTGTTTGCCGTGAAAGTAATCCCGGGACCTTTATAATACGGCGGGATTAAATCGTATGCAATATTAAGTTGGTCGCTGTATTTATTCTATTTAAAATTTTTATTCTTTTTTGGTTTTTATTTTCTCATATACCATTTTAATACGTTCGAACCAGAAATAAGCAATTAAAATAAGATTCAAAAAGGAAGAAATGCTACAGGAGGATGTAGAAATTTATTGAGAGTATTTAGTGAAGGTATATCTTCTGATAAGACATGCAGAAGATGATACGAAAAATTTGAAACAGATGTATGTGAAGTTGGAAATAATTTCAGCAATGACCCGGCGATTCCACCATATATTTAAATAATTTACATAATATTAAATGAAATGAAACAAATATAATTCATACATTTGCAGATATTTAAATTACAATGAAATTAAACAAGGAAAATGTCTGGCAATGATCAATGAAATTCGATCAATCCCTTTTTCCAACAGCAAAGATGTTGTTTATTGATCATTGACAGACATTTTCCTTTTTTAATTCCATTGTAATTTAAATAATAATTTTCACAACAAATAAGCGACGAAAGAAGAATATTTTATAACCACTTGTTTTCTTAAATTGTTATTATATACAATCTTGGATCTCGCTAATCGCCTTAATGGTGTTATTTTCAAAATGGCATATATCAAATGGTCATACTTTCAATTAAATTTTCTGTTGAAATATGATAGAACAACTTTTAATTGGCAGTAATCAATTCTTACAACGTTAACATTCGTTTTGGTTAATTTGTTATTACACTTACTGCGGGCAATCGCAATAAAAATATTTTCAAAATGCCACTTTTTAAGCGTAATTTACCTTCAGAATATGATCAAACAATAGTCAACAAATATGAATTGAAAGAATGTTTACTTTTCATTTTGACAGCAACACGTAAAATAAAAATAATAAACTAATAAGAATGTAAATATTATGATATTGGAAATGTATTGTCTAATAATTGTATAAACATTTAGTGAAAGAAAATTGGTTCTAAATTATAGCACTTGGAAGGAAATACATTTTAAAAAATTGACTTTTGGGATTTTTTAATTCACTATTAACTTGGTTATATTATAAAATTGTGTCATGGCATTTTATAGATTTTTTTTTTAATTTTACACAAATGATTATAAATTGTTTACCTAAAGTCCCTTATTTGTTGTAAAATATATGCTGGAATTATTGCCGGCTTCAAAAACATTTCAAACAGGTGATTTCGACCTTTGTGATAAGCCACTTTCTGGCCGACCATCTTTGATCAACGAAGATGTTGCATTTCTAGATGATAGAAGAGTGATCAATTTTCATTTGAAATATTAAAACAATAATAGGGTGTCTCATATAAGTAAATAGAGAAGAAAGTCATATTGTATATTGCTTCACCCTGTACATAAAAATTTACTCTAAGAGAAAAATTAATATTCCTTTTATTATTTAGTGTTTTTCAATTGTATAACGTTGACAGAATATTTATTTGGTTTTTCATTTTTGAAATATAAAGCTCTAAACATCTATCGATTTCAACTTTCATTTGTTCATAACTTTTAAAATATCAAAAAATGTCCTAATAAATCTTATATCAAAAGTGATTATTTTTAAATGTAGAATCAAAAAGTCGTTGTTCCATTAAAAAAAAAAACATGTTTGATACGTTATGTGCTTATTGAACACCCTGTATATATGAAACTTATTTTAATATGTGAAGTTTAATAGTAGCTACAAATTATTTAATTTTTAAATAACTGAGACATTGTACTTTACATCAATCTTGCACCACCCTGTATATATATACAGTGCGTTCACAATGAAAGGAACAAATTAATTTAATCTCCTAATATAGAACACTATAAAGTATCTAGAATTCTCAACGGAATACAAACATCTAAAAATATACAGGGTGTTCCATTTAAAAAAATATTACTTTGTATCAGCATTTGTTTAGCAGGACACCCTTTATATAAAATTTTTAGTGAAAAAGATACGCAACTGAAAATACTAATCGACCTGTCGGAGCGTTTTTATCAAAAATAATCAAGAGTAATTTAAATGAATTTGTTCCTTTTATTGTGAACGCAGTGTATATTTACAAGAACATCATTTCTTAATTATTTTCTTTTAATTTAATTAAAATTTCAATTGCACATTATCACCATTATTATAATTGGCATTTGTACTAAAAAAATAAAATATTTGCTCTTATCTACATCATAAATGTTTCCTATACTTCCTTTATTTTGTGATTAATGCATATGTTGTCAGTTAGCGATCCATTAACATAACAATATTCTTGTTAATTATTTCGAACAAAATTAAATAAAAAAAGATTTGTGTGTTGTTATAAAAAACTGTTATTTCAAATAAAGTTAAATACTTCAATAATATAATTATTTCATCACATTTATGAAAATTATCATCAATTATCTCAGTCCAGTCCGTGTCGTTATAATTATCTTCAAGTTTATTTTTATTTATTTTCGGTACGAAGCTGCGTGCGCCCGGATTTTTATCTTTTATTTTTTTGGCGAATTTTTCGAAACACGAAACCCGGCTTTTCCGGCAATTGTCCGCACGCGATGCCGGGATTTAGTTTTAATTTCGGGAGTCCACGGAAATGAGGAAGTCACGTGAGGACAATTTGCGGGGAGTTTCCGATATAGAAATGAAACTGAACGAAAACTCCAAAGAGACTGTAATAATAAATATCGATGGTGAATTTATTTCGCGAATTTTCTTAATGGTTTCTTTATTATTAATACATATTAGAATACGAAGATCGAATAATATATAAAATACAGAAAAATCTCCGGTTTATTTAATCCAAACGTTGCTTTTAGCAATCCTTTTCTTTCTTTATTAATCAGCATTATCTACTGTCCGAAAGGGAATTTGTCCGCAAAGTTGTTATTTCGATCGATATTTGTTTAAGAATACATAGTTCAAAAATTCCTGGAACTAACCAATAAAAAATTCTAATTTATTTATCTATACATATTGTTCTAAATTAAGTCCGCACCATTGCTACATTTATTATTATTAAATCTAGAGAGTTTGTTAAATTAGCAAAGTAGTAGTAAATTTTTCGGAGATTACAACCGCGAAATCAGAAAAACAAAAGAACATCGCATTTTCAAGATATAACATTTATTTAATGGGACACCCTATATATTTTATCATAATTTAATCGACTTTCTAGCTCAACTAATAACAAAGTTAGCAATGGTTCGCACTTAATTTAGAACAACCTGTATACTAATAGGCGTTTAGTTTCCGTTGAGCATCTTTTTCAATGCCAGATGTGGAGAATAGGGCGAGTTCGGAAAAAAAATCCAAGCGTAAATCAATAAATTAACAAAAACTGATTTTGACATGTTTTTTTACCGAATTAAGGTGCATTATCTTGATAAAATAATGTTTTTGTCTTTGTTATATCGTTTGATCTCGTCACCCAATCGGTCAAGGCTATATAATAGTCAATGTTGATCGCCTGGCTTTTCTTCAGATAATCGATGAACAATATTCCATGCGTATCTAAAACTACATACACCATTATCTTACCAGCCAATTGTTGGGTTTTTGGACACCTTGTAGCGTAGCATTTAGTGATGAATGAATCTTTTAATCGCACTTTAATAGCTCCAAACAATGCTCAGATTGATCAATTCGTTGTTGTTTTGTTCCACTGTAAGTAAACGTGGCACCCACTCCGAACATGTTGAACACGGTGCCATTTGATATCTGACATCCTACAGCTATCTCCTGCAATTTCACTTTGCTATCACCCATAACAATTTTCAACAATTTTTTTGATATTTTCTGGCATAGTCACCTCTTCTGGCCTTCCAGAGTGTCCTGCGTCTTCGGTGGTCGTACGACCTTTGAAATCAGAATACCATCGGCAAAAGTTTTTTTTTTTTTTTTTCGATGGAAACATTTTTCAAGCCATTCCTGGGCTTGTACGGTGTTTTTACCCATTAAATAGCAGTGTTTTATTAACACACGAAACTCGTTTTTATTCATTGTTTACAAATTCACAAAAGTAGCGTCACTTCCACCTCAATAACTCGAAAACTACTAAACGAAATGTTATGAAATTTTGACAAATTTCTTTTGAAGGTTGGTACTACCTAAAAAGCAGCCATCTATTCGTTAGTACTAGGAATAACCCATGTGTTATTTACATTATATAAGTCATTGTAACAATCAGACCTAGCCAACGCCAATTAATTCTCAAATTTCACGTATTTAGTTCTCCGAACCAATCGATGGGAGGGCGCATATGTCGGAACTTCAAATTTCTCGCAATTACGAACATCTGATGCACAAAAAAAAAAATAAGTTCGAGTTGAATCAAGTTATCCTTGCGTCTACCGGCCCCGAAATTTGTTCGAAATTGTTAAAAAAAATCATCTCGGTGCAGTTGGTGTTGGTGAAAATTGCGCCCACAACTGATTTCCGTTTGTGAAAAGTGCTATTGTGTTGTCTTTCCGTGCATTGGAAGTGATTAACGTACGCATAACTGATGTCCTTTAGAAGACCCGATAAATTATCAAAAACGTAAGTAAATAACAGTCGAAATTAAATTATATTCCCCAGACGGTGCTAAAATGTCATCAAATTGACGACAATAAACATTTAGGTTAACCTTGTAATTAATTTAAATTGTATATTTTTTTAAATGTTCCGAGTTTATACCCCGTTTTTTTTTTCTCTCTCTCTTCTAGTATGTATTTTTAGAAGAAATATATTGTTTACTTTTTAGCTTCAATAATTATATGTTTTTAATTTGTTTTATGTTTGCAGGCAAGTTGTTGAGTAGTTTATTTCAGAAACAAATAAACTGTTTTTTTTTTAATATTTGTAAGGTATTTAAATGTTATTACTTTACTTTTCCATCGAGTGTTCTGCGTATGAATTTTTTTTTTTTGTAAATTAATATCGGTTTGTGAGTTTAATAATGTATGAATTGAGACACGTCGTGCTGCAAGGTTGATTGTGTTAATAATAGTTAATTGGGATTAAGTTATAAATGTGTTTGCTAGGTGTAAGCAGTCAAGATGATATAGCAACTTTAATTTAATTTAGTAATTACGTAATTAAAAAATGTTCAAATATTAAATTAATAAGAGCCAATGTTTCATAAAGCGGTCTTCCCCGCAACCTACATCCCGTATATAGTAGAACAGCCCTTGACGTTATTTTCGATTGCAGCGCCCCTAATGGAGTTGTTCGGCGAAATAACTCACGGAACGTGGAGTCGAGGAGTCATCAATCTAATTTAATCTAGGGTAATACTGGTTTAAAATAAAATATTGTGTCGGTCAATTTCTTGTGGGAACGAAAATATAATATTCGAATATCGGGGAGTCAGCATGTTGCTCTAAGTACAGCCTGCTTACTGGTCACCTAGAAAATCATAGGAGGGATAAAAAGGATTGCCATTCTGTAAAAATGGGAAGAAAATATCGATTGACATGGTAGTAATAACAGTATTAAAAGCAGTAGTAGTAAGAACTGAAGTAGAAACAGTAATAGTCAGAACAGTTTTAAGTGTTTACTTAGGCGTTAAGATGAACGTAGGTGTATCAAATTTTAAGTGCTGCAATAAATATTAAAGTCTTGTCAACCGCCTACTTCTATATCCTCAAGTGTCAAGACTATTTTATTTTCCATAATTAGTTTACGTTTTGCCACCCTACGAAGGTAATGGGTAATTCTTCCTTATTGGCGTTTGAAAGATTTCTTCTCCAGGAACACGGCCCTTTGCCGCAGAGTTCCTTTTCGTAGATTTCCTATTCATTTGCAATGATTTTTTGTTGGTCAACTTATCCTTGTGTTGACTGGTATTCAAAATCCTTGATGTTATCGGCCTTTCACATGTCAATTTCCTTCAGAACCACGACAGCCGCCGGAAGTAATCCCGATGTGATACCACGGGAGTGGTTAGCCCTTTGTTAATGGAGCAGCAGGTGTCTTTCGTTGGAAATCAGTCAACCATGGGATGTCGAAAACAGGGAAGTGACAATATTTATGATTATTATTTCTAATTTTTAAATATTGGTAGTTCGTAATAAATTTAATAAATATCATATAGCGCCACACATCGCCCAATTTTTAAATGAAAGCGTCATCACCAGTTATCAACACGCTAGATGTTGGTGATTGAACTAATTTATTAAATTAATTGGGAGTTCAAATTATATTAAAAATAATTGTTTTATTTTATTTATTTATACATATTTATTACATTCATAATATATTTCTTAATTAATTAATATCATTTTTTTAGAATTTTACAAATTTTTACAAAAAGTTCTAAACCAACTTTGATATTAAAAATATTTAGTCAAATATATATAAAGTTTTTTGTTTGAATGTAATATAAATAATATAATAAATATACAAGGCAAAACGACCTCCGGTCGATAGCCCATGACAGACTACTAACCTACCAATATGTATTGTAAATATAAATATTTGCAAAGAATTGTAATTCTGCTGTCGGAATAAAATATTGAAAACCTATGAATACAAAAATGATTATTTTACCATTTAACAAAAATCAAAGAATTTTTGTATTAATTTACAACAATTTTTCAGTTTCTACAAATAAGCGTATGTGCACAAACAAATATATATAATCAAAATGTTTCCCCTTTCTCTCTCTTTTTTTTGTATGCCATTCATTTTTTGTTGGATGTTATTCTCGTCCGTGCAGGGAATTAGAAATTGCGCGCACAATGCGAATTCAACAAGTAAATTCGAAACTATGACAGATTGCACAATGAACAAAGCGTGCTCGGACGCTAACTTTTCAATATAAAGCGCATCCAATAAAAGCTACGTATTTAGCAGCGTGAGGGGAATTACTTTTATGACTTCCACTAGTTTTTAAATGCCACAACTAAACGAAAATTGCAATTTAAAATTAATCCTTGTAAGGATTTTATAATTCTAACGTTAACTTGATAATTGAAAATTTTAACTTTTACTGAATAAAAAACATTTTCTTAATATGTAATAAATTAAATATATAGCAATTAATTAATTAATTAAAGTGAGTTTTATTGTTGAGTTATGTGAAGTGCTGTATAAGATAAATTAAAGTTTTGTCACTTACTTCACTATCCATAATAGATCTGAAAAGGTCGCGGGGGTCAGGCCATGAGGCCGCCCAAACATTATCTATCTACTTACTTCACTTAGTAAGAAATAATAATCGAATATTTTATTTATCTTATAGTTATTAGTATGGTAGAAGCATCTTTAGGCAAATGTAATTTACATAAACTTCTTGATGATGAGACAATGTATCGAAGCAATTGTTCAAGAATTGATTTGTCTATTAATATCTTCAAACGCTTGTATCTGTTGATCTGTCTGATATTTATTTTTAATTATTACTATTCACTTTTAAGTGTCGCTTACTGGGGTTGCACAATTGCTTTTATTTAGTTAAATGCATATTTCGAATGCCAAGTGTACATTATCAATAGCTTCCTGTAAGCTATCCATTGTAACTTCACCCAACTCATCAAATCAAGTGATACGTAACGTAAGTCAAAATGTCATAGTAGACAAAGGTGTTAGGGTTTGTGAATTTATATTTAATTTATTTCTATTGTATTCGCGATCGTTTTTTTATAGTCGCGCATATCTGGAGTTCATTCGCGGGATGAATCGCCAGTTTGGCTGATGCGGTCAAGGCGTGTGTATTGTATTCAATTGAAATAAAGTTTTGTTGGTGCAATCTGAGGTTTTATTCAATAAGTAACGAATAACAACAAAAGGAAAAATGATTTTTATTTTTATCTGAAGAATCTTTTCTTCAATTATTTTATAATAAAAGGTGCTAAATATTATATAAAGGCGCTAAATATAACTCTCTGTATATACAAGAACAAAAAGGTGTGAATTATTTAATAAGCCTCCGAGAGTCGGATAAGGTATTAAAAAGTGCTAGGGGCTGGGGGTTAAAAGTTCGGGAAGATCGCGAGTAATTGAGTGCCCTCGATCCCGGGCCACTACTCCGGAGAGAAGAGAGAGCACTTTTTAATTAACACCGCTCTATTAAATTTACATCTGTTAATTCCGCCAAGGTGAGCTCTCCACTTCCTTTCGAAAAACGGGACGAGGGCGAAAAAGGGGGACTTTGATTAACATCAGCGATTTACGATTAAAGACCCTCGTTCGCTTGCTTTCTTGATCAATTAAACTCGCGAGACAGATTGATATGCTTTTTTTAATGGAGCTCAAGTCTTTCTGTTTATGAATGAAGCACTTAAAGTCGGAATGCGCAGTATTCGCACATTATTAAGCAGTCGGCAGCAAATCCTATTTTCATTTGTTTATACAGAAACGGAGAGAATTAAAACTAACACGCATTAAATAAATTTATGTAATTAATAAAACCTTACCTTAGTCCGTAACCGACCTGGATGTGATCTTTGATTCAAAAATATCTTTAATGGAATAAATTAATTATGTAACCGGAGATTTAATTAAATCTTTAGTTTTTGTTTGTTATAGCCTGTAAGTTCTTAAAAAATGTCAATTTGCTTAATTATTAATTGCGCTAGACGGAGTGCTAGCGCAATTGATCTGACAGGCACAAACCAGGAACTTTTATTAGCCACCCCTCAGCAGCGAAGATTTGCAGCCCGCCCCTCGCATTATCTTACTGTATCAATGAGGCGCATTGAACCTAACAATCAGTTTCTATCATAACACTGTGGTAAGTATTAACATCCTTTATGTTCTGTTAGGCTCATTGCGCCCGATTTCGTCATATATTTTTAGGTACGTGATCTGTTATTTATTTCATCTCAATTGTTTATTTGGCTTATTTTCATGATATAATAGTATGAGTTGTATGGATTTTATAAAAAATCCGTAGAAAATCTCGAGGTGGCTTCTGGGGACATTGCGCCCAATCTTGTTTTAATTTATTTTTCTGTCTTTTTTCTCCAGGTTCTCTGCTACAATGAACAAAAAGTATGTCTATGAATTAAGGTGGTTGTTGGATAATCTAGACGAAGGGGAAGATAGTGATATTAATGCAACGCGCGCAGTATTCGTAATGGTTCCATGAATAAACGTTTGCGCTTGCCGACGCATTGGCTAGAAAAGGGGAAAGAGGCCATCTTGGAAGACCGATGGTGTTAAAAGACCATATCCAGAGTCTTGCAAGCATTGCTCCCGACTTGAGGAAAGAATTAATCAAATCGGAAAAACAGCGGCGATTGATGACCAATAGCAAAGCGAAGAACTGAGTAAGGAGCTAGAAAAAGAAAAGGAAAGGAAAGAAACCATCATTGGCGGAGGTTAACAAACTTAACCCCATAGTGAAGGGATATTAGGTACAATGGGATTCCTTAAAATTGGAAAAAGGTCTTCTGATGAGAGCTTGGGAAAACGTCGATAGTACAGAAACTAGATTGCAAATGTTAGTACCACATATTAAAGTGTTTGAGGTTCTCCGATGGAACGGCTGGGGAATCAAAAAGACGTTAGAAAAGGTTCGAGAGCGATTTGATTGGGTGCATTGCAAAGAGCCAGTGAAACAATGATGCTACAAATGCGAGTTGTGCGCTGCGGCTAACGGACCCAATTAAATAAGTAGACAGTGTAATGTATGTAGCTCGATGGAAAGAATAGCTATTGAAATCGCTGGCCCATTTCCCCGTACCGATGCTGGAAATAAATATGTATTGGTTGCAATGGATTATTCCAGAAAATGGACTGTGACGTATGCACTCCGAAATTAGAAAGCATCTGCGGTTGCGGAGGTATAAGTTAAAGAGTTCTTCAGCCGTTTTTGTGTAACTCTGGAAATCCATTCTAATTAAGGAAGAAACTTCGAGTTTGTTCTTTTCCCAAATTTGTCGACTACAAGGAATTAGTAAAACGAGTACAACACCTCTTCATCCTCAGTCCGATGATATGGCGGAAAGGATGAATAGAACAATTAACATATATTTATCTAAGGTAGTCTTTGGACAACAAAGGGAATGAGACCAATATATTCATCTCTTTCTACTAGCTTATCGATCTGCAGTCAATGAAACTATTGCTCAAGAACCTGTATGTATAATGTTCGGACGAGAGCTACGATTACCCTGCGACCTTCAGTTTGAAAGAAAACCACTAGTAGAACAAAACGCTGGAGATGATTTTGTTTCTAATCTGAAGACAAAGATGTCCAAAATTCACTATCTTGTCCGTAATAATATTTAGATTGTTAGCAATTTGATGAAAGAGCAATATGACTTGAGAGCCAAGGAAGGGAAGTTTGAAGTCGGAAGTCTGGTTTGGCTTTATAATCATCAGAGATGTCGTGGTCTATCACCTAAACTTCAACGGCAGTGGGAAGGCCCATATGTTGTTCTTAAACAAATAAATGACTTGATCTACCGGATAAGGAAGACCCCTGGCAGCAAGCCAAAAGTGGTTAATTTTAATCGTCTTGCTCCGTATGATGGATCTGATAACCAATTCGAAACCCAGCAAGTTTTAAGTTTGAAGGAAACAACAAAGCACGGTTCTGTATAACAACAAAGGTACATCAAGACACATTCACTGTTAACGATGGCTCACTATGTCGCTGAAGTATCGAAGATTTTTACATGTAATTTATGTTATTGGATAATGTATTTTCTTTCTTCTTCGTGCTAATTAATTATTGTATTTTGGCTCTGACAATATTCTTTTGTAATGTGTATTATCTTGTGTATTTGCATTATTTACTGAATTAACTAAAAAAAGATCTGCGAATAAACAAAGAAATAGCTAGTGACTTTAGGAGAAAGTTCGGCCGATTGGATGAACTACGTGATCAACATCCCACTGATGGCAAGGCTCTACGGCTGCAAGAAAACAACCGTTCAATTGGTATATTGAACGGTTGTTTTCTTGCAGCCTAGTAACGAAGAGGATGTCGCATTACAAACCGACATATAGGTATATGTAGATGATTCTAGTGAACTTGAAGAAAGACATAATTCAACGAGATATAAAGAATTTGACAATCGTAAAAATAGGATATGGCTTAGATAGCTTGGATTGGAGGGTGGTGAGGAATATGTTGGAGGTCCTTTTCAGAGGAACACGGGTGAAAATTACGGTTTGCAGCTTCAACCTTCTAGGCGGCCAGCCTGGGACGAAGTCGGTACCTTGTTATTTCTACCAAAGAGGTGTATGTAAAAAAATGGGGATGATGTAGTTATCTCCACGATCATTTCTTAGATGCGAAAGTTAGTCTAAGTCCTGGGACAAAATATTGTTAAGGAGTGGAGAGTGTAACTTGGCCGGTATTCATAATGGTTTTGTTAATAAACGCTGGCAGCGCTGACGCATTCATTCGAAAAGGGGAAGGATGCCATCTTGGAAGGTATGGCGGAGAGTTTGGTGTTAGTGGTGTGATCAGCCTGTGAAAGAATGTCCGCGGTAAAGTCTTAGTTTTTAAGCGAAAATTATGGTCCAAAGTGAAGGATATCATTATGATAGCGTGGGTAAAAATATATCATGGTCGACAAGAGTTAAGCAGCGGACTCCTGGCCACGCTACCGAAAAGTATGATGGACGAGTTCCACAGAACCAAGGAGGGGTTATAAATTAACAGTGGTGTTAAACTGCTCGAGACCATTTAAGTATTTGTAATTTAACTGAATCAATTTATTATTGTAAAATGAAAAGTCCTTAATATAATTAAAATTAATTACTCGAACACGAGAAAAGTTACATTAATTCTGAAGATGAAGTTGAAAAATGTGTTTTCAATTCAGAAACTGAGCAATGTGGTGAGGACACAGATGAAGAAACATAGGACATTCTTTATATGGGGAAAATAGAAATACTAAGTGGACCGGTGAGCCACTCAGTAATAACCGACGCCGAATATCTCAGAAAGTTTGCATTCACCTTCTAAAGAATGCTAAAACTGCATTTGAATTTTGCAAAAGAATATTCATTCACGATTTTCTAGAATTAATTGTCAAATACACAAACCTTTTTGTTCCATCAAAAATCAATGGAGAAAATATATAACACGTACTGATTTAATGAAACAAAGGCTTTAATCGGCTTATTGTATCCAGTAGGAGTATAAAGAGCGAATCGCCAGAGTCTGGAAGAACTTTGGGAGAGAAAAGGTGATGGCATCGAAAAATGTACCCTCGTTATGGATCTAAAAAAGGTTCAAGACACTTATTCGGTGCCTTCGTTTAGACGACTGGACAACCCGAACCGAGAGAAAAATATAACCGCTTAGTTCCAGTTCGAGAAGTTTTTGACAAATTTGTGTGCCAGAAGAGCTATACTCTTGGGGCGAACCTCACTATAGACGAAATGCTTCTAGGTTTTCGAGTTTTAGCAATATATACCCTCAAAACGAAGCAAATTTGGTAAACAACTATTTGTCTTTGTTGAAGCCCAGATGGTTTACACAGTTAAGTTTTAAATTTATTTGATAAAATGGTCAACCATCATCTAGCGTATGGATAACTGGTAATTGCCATTTCGGTTCTTCGAACCTCATGAGACCAGTATATTTAATCTGCTATGCCTAGATAAAGGCGGTTGAACGTATCTTGTGTTGTGATTATATCATGTCAGGTATTTAATCACAACACAAGATCATAATATCTCCCAATTATTGGAAATTTGTGCTGGAAAACAGCCACCAGGACCATTCTGTCTTAGCATGTAGTGAGAAAAATGGTTGAATCCATATTTGAATCTGGCAAAAAAATTAAAGGCACTTGCTAACGGTCAACATCAAGTTTGTTAAGTGGTATAAGAAAGTTATTAAGTGTTTTCTTTATCCTAACTAAACATTTTCATTTTAAAATTATTAAATGATACACATTTATAGTGCTTTCTTATGTTTTTATTAAGCTATCTTTCATTTAATAATTTTATCCTTCTGATGTACTCATACAATCACATTAATCAATTGTGTTTTAAAAATGTGCTCTAAATATTCGATAAATTCAAGACGTAAAACACAAAACAGTTTTGGATCACTTTATAAAGGAAATATCTGTAAACATATTCTTCTTCTAATTTCTGATGTAATTATTATCTTCACTCATTACTCACTCATTATAGAGCAACACACAAACAGCCCGAAATTGAAATTTAATATTGCCTCCCTTAGAAAGTCGGAAAGGGGGTTGGGATAATACCTCATCGGTTTGGATTTAGAATATCATCATGAGCGCTAACGATCTAACTTTTCGATGCTCCGTCTTACCCTCGCGAAAATATGGAGGGAGGGTAGTGAAAATGTCAACCCTTTAATTAAATGCTTTTCGTTGTAAAAAGAAAATTACACACAAAATCGTATGGAGATAATTGCGGCGTATACTTTATGCGAGTTTTCTTTGTAGGCATTTTCTTTATCGAAGTTTGTGTAAAGTGTAATGTTAGTTTTAGTATGAATAATTCTATTGAAAAAATAGCAGCAGCACCATCTTTTGCCTAATTTGTGTCAACAAAATTTAATGTATACAGTGCGTTTACAATGGAACGAATTCATTTAAATTGCTCCTGGTTATTTTTGATCAAAAACACTAGGACAGATCGATTAGTATTTTCAATTGTGTATCATTTTTACCAAAATATTGATATACAGGGGGATCCATAAACAAATGCCGATACAGAGTTACCTTAAAAAAATGGAATTTATCATATATTATTACATATTTGGATTACTACAAATATACATATCCATAGACGTTACTACGTGTCAACATCTGAGGTACAAAACACTCAAGTAAACACCCCCCCGTTTACTTGAGTGTTTTGTCATCGTCAACTGTTCTTTGCATTCTTTGTATACATCGTTTTAAATTGCAATAAATGCTACGTTTGTGTTTTATTATTCGAGATATCAATTTTATATTTGGTAGGTTAATATTAAATCGACATTGGTGTATAGTGATTATGTAAACGATTTAATTGCATATTCGGATTCACTAGAAATTACATGAATTTTTAAAAATGTATGTTCTAATTATTATAAATTTATTACATGATTTTCCATTGGTTATAAAATTAGTAAATGATGAGGCTTTTTCATGGCTTTTAGCAATTATTATAATTTAAGGACCTTTTTTTATATAGAGGCCATTTTTATAATACATATATGTATATATCATTAAATAATATAATATTAATTACATCTATTTTTAGATTTCAATAAACCTGATGAAATTTTACATAAAAGTATATTTATTGTTTACATAATTTTAAAATTCGTGGTCAAATCCATCGATTTGTTTACAAACATAACCTAACATGATGGCACAAGCGGTATCCCATCCCCACCACATCATGCTTCATCTGTTTATATACCAAATCTATGTTCATATCAGATAGTATTTTGCCGCAACACAAGATCCGTTCAACCGCCTTCATCAAGGCATCGCACATGGAACAAACTAGACCGACGAGGTTCGAAAAATCGAAATGGCCATCACTAGTTATGCTAGATGAATAGTGGTTGAACTTTTTATTAAATGAAAAGTTTTTATCCGAACTGTTTCTATAGTTATTGCAACATATCGTAAATATTTACAAAACTCAAAACAGAAAGGATCTATTGGAAACGTCATATTTGTATTATACTTGCTATGAGTTTACGTATAACAAAGTAGATACCTTTAAATACTAGTTTCATATTTATAGCGTCAACATTATTCTATTTTTTAAAAAAGTTGGACCCTAATATTTTAAAACTAACCTCCATATAATGTTAAAGATATTTCATCTAGTGAATAATTAAATAAAATGAAACAAAGATGATTCACACATTTGCAGTTATTTAAATTACAATGAAATTAATTGTGTAATCCAATGTCCGGCGGGGTAAATGCTCGGGAAGTAGTTGTTTCAATAGATGTTTGTAAAACTTACAGTGTAAGTAATTTTTTGCAGTTGGAAAACGGGATTGATCGAATTTTATTGATCATTGCCAGAAAAAATTTTCCTTGTTTAATTTCATTGTAATAGTGAATAATTTATTAAAAATTGCATTTACAAATAAATTCTAATTTATTCTCAAAAAAAAAAAAAAAAACAAGAGACAACTTTCAAATAACTAAACCCCAATCATCCCCCTTCGCTAACATCACAAAATTCCATCGATTATCTCCCGTTGATTCAGTTTCCTTGTATCGCTTACATCCTAAGCGGGCGCAAAATAAAAAAATAACGGGACCCCCGCAAATCCGTACAAATAAGCTCCCCAGTTTCGGGATAATCCTCTTTTCTTACTCTCCCGGACGGAGGACGAAATCCCGGGACATTATACGGGCTGCGGGCCGATAAATAAGGAAGAAGAAGGAAAAAAGGAGACGAATCAACCGATTTATCAAAACGCTCACCCCTTTTTTTATTATTTTTCCGCACTGGAATGATTAATGTTTTACATAAAAGAACGATTAAATGAGTGAACATAAAGTGAGGGAGAGATTAAAAATATTGTTGTTGTTGTTTATTTATTTAATGATTTCAAATAATTGTTTACTAATATTATTAAATCAAACACTTTTTTACTTCGTTTATACAATTGGGATTTTTTTATTGTTGATTATTGTTTCGACAACCTTAACGTGTCAATATCAAAACAAAATTGTTTCATTTATTAAAATTTAATTACAATATATAATAAAGTAGAAGCCTCAACAATTAACAGGCTTATTAATAAAGTTATAAACAAAGACGATACAATGTAAGCTAAATATCTATTGAAATAACTACTTTCCGATCAAATACCCCGCCGGACATTGTATTATACATAGATATTTATTTGTTACATACCAGTACTACTGTGCACTGCAACAATTTGAGTCGAAAATATTTAATGAAAGGAAAGAAATTCATAGAATTTTATTGATCATTGCCAGAAATGTTCCTTCTTTAATTTCATTCGAAAATAAATTAAAACTTGGTTTATTCCTTTCTTCACTTTCTTATTTACACGTTAGACGTACATTTCTTTCACAGTGTGGGCATTATCAATAACATTTTTTTTATGTACATCTAACGTCTAAATAAAAAAATAAAGGAATGAATAAACCAAGTTTCAATTTATTAGTATTATTTTAACTAATTTAATTACAGAAGTAATTGTTATTTTCACGAACACTGTCAGCCTGGAAGCTATGTGATATACATTTTTTTGTTTAAACCAATTTATACAGCAAAAAATTAATTTTAAAATGCAACTCACTCTGTGACTTGCTTAAAATACACCCATGAATTGTCTAATATTCCTTGTATATATGTACGAATGAAATTGTTTCTCATTCTGTAATAAGAAAATACAAACACTCGGAATCTCGAGAGTGTACTCTTTAAAAGAATCTCATCAGCATTTATAAATGTTAAGGGGTGTCGTGATCACGCCATGAAAACGAAAACAAGCGCAGACACGCGGACAGAAGAGACAAACAAAGGCGACACGAGAAAATTATCGGGGTGACTGCTTTAATCTTATCGACCCACTTACCCACTTGTTTATGGGCATCTATTTTCATGGGGGTGGGGATGTATAATTGTGCCGGTTAATATTAGCAGTTAAAAACACGATTGAGTAAATACGATGTTTTTAATATTTTAACTAAGGCTATTATTAACGTGAGGTGTCGGTAAAAATTTATCAATTTCAGCTATAATTCCCCTTATACCCTTATACAGTGTGATCCATTTTAATTCGTCTAGTGGAATATCTCGTCACATATGCATCATACAAAAATGTTTAATGGTTCTGAGAGGGATATCCGATCCTGAAAAAAAAAATTGCTGACACTACCAGGGGGCGGGAGAGGTGGTCAACTTTAAAATCTTAAATAGTAACCCATATTTCTTATTAAAAATGTGGACACTACACCAAAAATGCAAATGAATTTAATGAAAAATATTTTTATTACTTTTCGATATATAATCGATAAGATCTTTTCCATGCGATTGAATCACCCTTCAAAGAATTTTGTTCAGTCAGAAGATGGTAGCTCTGAAATAAGCATTTTGAAGGTCTTAACCGCTTCTTGGGGCGATGAAAATCCTTGTTCACTCAGTTTCTTTAATTACTAGGAACAAAAAAAAGTCGGGGCTATAAGGCGGATGACCCATAAATTCGACCTTTTGTGTGTCCAAATACTCCTTTACTGCATGTGATGTGGGTGAGCTTGCATTGTCATGATGTAAAATGATTCGCTATGTTCCTCTAAATTTACCAAAAACTTCAGGCAAACAACATTGACGGTCTTTTGATTTCTGAGAGCCTCAGTTGTCTCAGGATCGGTTTTCATGAAGAAAAACGCCACCATTTGCTTCTTAATGTCTCGAGAACGAACAACTTTTGTCGGCATTGCCTTTACCTACATAATTTTTGGTGAATGTTTTATCGGATGATTTTCTTTGAAATCGTGATAGATGACGGTGTAGTCATAAAAATTAAAAAAAGTTAATATAAAGAAAACACTTAACTTTTTTATACCACTTTTATTTTACTTTAGTGACTAGTTTCCATTACACGGTAATCATTATCAAACTACCGTAAAAAGTTAAATCTGAACAAAAGGCGTTCAGAGAGTACGGCTCCTCATTAAAATTAAATAATGTAAAAAAGTTTATTTAAAGATTGTTTTTTTTATTTCTGAGAGAAAAATTGATTTTAATTTATCAAAAATGGTTCGTCAAGCTTACGGCGATGCCCGCAATGGCCGGACAATTTAATAGCGTAAGAAAACGAATTTAAAATCAATATCATCCAGCAAATATTTATCATTGTGCTTCACATAGACTAAATCTAGTAATAAACGATGTAAATCAAGCTTGTGAAATTTTAAATGCGATTGGAACTATCAAGAAAAAAATTCAACTTTTTTCGAGAGAGTTTATTAAGAAAAAAATATATATATATATATATATTTAATTTTCTATTTTGTGAGACACGTTGACATCATACATAAATTATGATTAAATGGTAACATTAAAAATATGGAACGTCTGCAGAAGAACGTTTTCATAACCTTCAGAAAAAAAATGGAGAAATGTTTGTTTGAATTGAATATTGAGATATGAAATCTCTCAAAATTGTAAAGAAAGCAAACTTACCGATTAAATGTTCCTTCCGATTCTCCTGAATATTATTACAGAGGAGCAATTTTTATTCCATATCTCGATTCTTTAATAACTTATCTGAAAGAATATTTTTTTCAGGCGAATTCTTAATTCCAATTCACTTCTAAATATAAGAGAAAGCTCGATAAATTCCAATTTGAAATAATAAAAAATATTATTGAGAAATATGTTTGTTTTCGAGAGAATTTCCAGAAAGAATCTCTTATTTGGTATAATTATTATAGGTTCTACAAAGAATTTGACAAATAATTCTTTGTAGAACCTATAATAATTATACCAAATAAGAGATTCTTTCTGGAAATTCTCTAGAAAACAATAATGTTTTTTGTATTGGCTACTTGTACAGCTGAACGATCGGTTAGTTCCTTGCGGAAAGTAAAAACAATCTCTAAGCAAACTATTTCTACATTTTTTTTAATTTATAAGGAGCCACTGTACTCTTAATGCCTTTTGTTTAGATTTAACTTTTTTTATTTCTAAAAATCTTTATATTTTTTCGTGTAATTTTCGAATGCACAATTTTTATTGCAGATATGTTTATTAAAAAAAATATGTTTATTAATGCAAAATCTACATACATAGTTTTCATAAGTTACATAAATGTATATTACAGTCCAAAATAATATAATCAATGTAGTAGAAATTCGAGAGATATTCCCAGTAGCAATATTAAGTAACATTATTGAATAATTACATAATATATTAAAATTACAGCTTAAATAATCGTCACAGTTATAAAATGCATTCTCTACTAGGAATCCTTTAACTTTAAATTTAAATGATTTAAATTCATGTATTCTAAACCCTAGTGAGGGTTTGTTAAAGAAAACAATAGAAAATTTATTTGACCCCGTTTAACTCCGTAGTAATCTGATTCTTCTCTGGTACATATGTCTTCTCTTGTATTATATTGGTGAATATCGTCATGCAATATAAACTTGTTCATATTCTTTATGTAAAGTAAACATTCAAGAATAAACATTGGCGATAGTGTCAATATTTGAAGACGGACAAAATGATCGTCTTGATAGTCTTCACAACCAGTTCCAGCACCTACTCCTATTGCCGAGCAAACTGTCTGTGGCGGCTAGACGAGTGACCCCATATTAATAGGCTATAAGATAAATGGACCTGTATGAGAGAAGAGTAGACCGAACGAACCATAGCTGGTGTTGTTGCAAAGGTTTCATAAGAGAAATATTCATTTGTTTAAGTCATCCTAGTCCTAATAATTTGACGTGTGTATCATTAAAATCGTCGATAGAGGTGCTTTTAAATCTTAAATAGTAACCCATAGATGCATCATTATTTGAGGCTTGAACTTGGTTTCAAAGTAATCGGCTTATGATTTGAAACCAAGTTCAAGCCTCAAATAATGCTACTCCTATGGGTTACTATTTAAGATTTAAAAGCACCTCCTCGTCCCCCAGGGGTGGCAGCAAATTTTTTACAGGATCGGATGTCTTCTCATGGTTCTTTTTGTTCAAAAAATTTTTTAGTATGATGCATATTTTACACCCAACGAACGCCATTTGTTTCAATAGACGATGTTCCTCGTAAGCTGACTAAACACTGTTTTTATAGGGGAAAATATTGTTAGCTTCATAAGCATAATGAGGACTCTACGCCAAGAAAATCAACTCTTATTTACTTGAATGCTTAATTTAAACGCGATCGTACAAGCACCGATGTTGCTGAACGAGCGCTCTGGTCGCCCAAAATCGGTAATTTTTGACATAAAAAAAGGTCCACATAGCAGTTTTAAAAGACAACTTGAGCATGCGCAAGTTGCTTTCGAAGTGGGTGCCACGTTTCCTCAAACTGCACCTAAAACTACAAAGCGTCGATGTTTCATAGCGGCTGTTCAGAGCTGTTCAAGTGAATTAAGGGGAATCGGTAGCGCTCTTTGGTGTGTTTCTGGCTCAGTGGATGGTACCGCTTTATATGGAACTTATAAACGGTTTAGAATGTGTATATTATTTATATTATTTGAACTATACGCTAATCACGGCTTAAAAATTATAATAGCAACTGTTTCGCATTGAAAAATACAATGCCTCAGCGAAAAAAAAAAAAAACAACACGGTAATTACGAAATTAAAAGGTGCTGCTCAAGCAGCGATAGCAAATGCTGAAATGGATACTGAAATTTTAGAGTCAGATTTAAGAAATTCTCCCTACCATATAATTGGGGATCATGCAATTTGCAGAAATTAGTTTTTTTTTTTCAAACAATAAAATAACTCAGTTCCTATATCCGGTGACAAAACTGTGGTACTAGCATACATCGAGGAATCTATTTAGCCACTATTAAGGAAAGCTCCCCAATTGTTGTATAATGATACGAGTAATATGGCAGAAAGTTTTATGTCTCTTGTCGCGAAATTTACGGGGGACAAACTAGTGAATAGAAGTTGCCGAGGTTCATATAATTATAGAAGTTGGGGAATGCAGAGCAACGCAGTCAATTGGTGGAATACTTTCAGAATTTCACTTAGGAGAGTCAAAAGAATAACCTCTTCAAAACTGTCGAAGCGATCGATTGGAATTAAGCGCAAAAATATTAATCAAAAATATAATGGCAGAGCAGATTACGGGGCTTAGTGTCAGCAACCTGATGTGGACACTGACGAATTTATCGAGGAGTCTGTTAATATTTTAAATAAATTTTCACTAACTCTCGAATAAATACGCAAAATTGAGTTGAAAATAAGAGGACAGGCCGATAACGAACATTGATTTATAGAGAGGAAACAACTATTGACGGCATCTAAATTTGGTACAATCTGCAAAGGCGACAGAAAACACAATGGGCTCCTCTCTGTTACCGGCGATTAATTTTAATCGTCGTCAACGAAATTAAAATTTTCAATTTTAATTTTTTTTTTTTATAAAATGAGTTTTGGCCAGCTCTCTACCTGCCGGCCGCCGCGGATTAACCATCGGGTCAACATTTACCTGACCCGAGGTTGGAAGATCACCGCCCGGCCCTCCGGATTATCGTGCAGCTATTAGGGCCCGAGCAGCAGATTAAGACGCCCAGGGAGAGGACACGGGCCGCCGTTGCAATTTGAAAGAGAAAGATTATAGATTAACGTAATTCTTTCAAATTGCATTTTAACGGTTGGATTTAAGAATTCGCTGGAAATAATTATCTTGTTTACAATAGTTATTTTCCAGTGAATTCTTTGCCAACGGCCACGTGGTCCTCGAAAATCATCCCTACTCCAGACGATTTTCGGCGATTAAATACGGGATGCATCCACCCAGATCTTCAGTCCACTCTGGTGCTGTACAGGGGGCAGCATGTGGATTCATGAGGAACTTTTGTTCCTCGAAATTTAACCTTCTCTCTGAGACAGGAAACTCTGACCGACGCAGACGCCAGATGTTCCAGACGTCGTTCCTGCCAGAAGAAGTCGACTCCAGGACCAGTGCTTCCTGAAGTCCACCAACGCCGAGCTTCACGGTTACCGGTGTAACCGTCTCGACGCCACATCGACGCTACCAGTGTAGTGTCCCTTGCTGTTGCCGGATCCAGTCCAATTCAGGAACCTGCCGACTCCAGGAAACTCAGCCCGACGCCGACGTTAGCCGTTCCGCCGTCGTTCCTGCAGTCAACACCGACGCCAAGCACCTAGGTTGCCAGTACAACCGCTTCGACGTCAACACTACGAGGGTAGTGTTTGTTCCTGCCTCTGGATCCAACCCCGACGCAATAACCCACGGACTCCGATGCCGAATTCCGACGCCGATCACAGGACGCCGAGCTGCCGCCTGAACGCCACCTCCATCCAGACGCCGACGCTACATCAGGTCTACCTACATGTACACTGTGTGATTGCTCTCTCTGTTTTTTTTTTTTGTTTTTTTTTTTTGCGGATTTTTTTTGTAAATAAATTATTTAAAAACCCATTGTGTTTTAAAGGTTAGTTGCTTCGTCTTTAAATCAACCTGAGCTAGTTGATAATCAGCGTGAGGTACCTTCCCTCTCGTTGACAAATGGCGCCCAACCTAGTGGCCGAATAAAGCCCACACCCATGAGAGAGCAACTAACCTTTGAAGGATTAAAACACAAAGAGGAGGAGAAGCACAGATCGTACGGGGCCGACAGCCAGCCGAAACCATGTCCCGAAAACTACCATTTGAAGCAGAATGTGTGGATTTCTACTTCGAGTACTTCGATGGTTTCTTCGAGCGGCACAGGAAATGGCCGAATAAGTTTAAGCTGGACTACGCCCTGAGCGGACTGGACGGACCGGGAATTATCAAGTGGAAGAAGACGCTGCAGGAGCGCTATACAACGTGGGAAAGTCTTCGGCGAGTGCTGCTACATGTCTTCGCCAATAAAAAGGGCATATATGTGGTCTCACCATGTCCTCTTTGGGAACGCGTAAATTATGCGAAGATTCGTACCGAAGAAGCGGAATGGGAAGTAGCAGAGAACCTGACGCTCGAGGACACCCGCGTTGTTTATCCACACAACTTAGCACCAGAATGCGAGTTGAAGGAAGAAGCGGAATGGGAGGAAGTAGAAGACTTGACGCCCGAGGAAACCCGCGTTGTGTATCCACACAACTTGGCGCAGGAATGCGAGCTGAACGAGGAAGCCTGCGAAGAAGCTGCCTCGATTCCTGCCGTTGCCTCCGAAGCCGTAATCGTCCTTCAAGTAATGCCCGAGAGATACACAGAAGCAAATATCCATCCCGACGTTGACAAATTCCTGAAATATCGCCCACAACAAATTGCCTTCAAAAGTTGTGAAAGACCCGGGACATTCGCCCGCACCGAAAACGATCACACCTGCTCCAGAATCAAGAAGTGTGATATGTGGACCAGAACTCGCCAAGCAGCCCTGCAAGCTCCATGGCCTCGACGAAAGCCGCCCTGGAGAAGAATGGAAACGCTGAAATTGCATTATCGCGAACTTTGCCCTGGATATCGGAACAGACAACTACATATCGACTTTGCTAGAGGACTCTGGAAACCGCCCTGGAGAACGGAATCTTCCCTGGACAGGAGACCTGGATTTCACCGTCTCCCACGACCGCAACGGAAGCCCCCCTGGATATTTTAGTGATCGGACACTGTGAAAGTGCATTTACCCCGCGAAAGGACGTTAAATTAGTTTTAGTGAAGTGTAAATATAATAGTTAGATAGATAGTGATACCCCCCGGACGCTTAGTGCGCGTAAACAGGACAGTAGCAGACAATTTCTCGAAATCCAGCTGGCAAAACTCATTTTACGGGGCCGTTTGTTACCGGCGATTAATTTTAATCGTCGTCAACGAAATTAAAATTTTCAATTTTAATTTTTTTTTTTTATAAAATGAGTTTTGGCCAGCTCTCTACCTGCCGGCCGCCGCGGATTAACCATAGGGTCAACATTTACCTGACCCGAGGTTGGAAGATCACCGCCCGGCCCTCCGGATTATCGTGCAGCTATTAGGGCCCGAGCAGCAGATTAAGACGCCCAGGGAGAGGACACGGGCCGCCGTTGCAATTTGAAAGAGAAAGATTATAGATTAACGTAATTCTTTCAAATTGCATTTTAACGGTTGGATTTAAGAATTCGCTGGAA
Organism: Philonthus spinipes; assembly: GCA_963082785.1. Classification (NCBI taxonomy): domain Eukaryota; kingdom Metazoa; phylum Arthropoda; class Insecta; order Coleoptera; family Staphylinidae; genus Philonthus; species Philonthus spinipes. The sequence continues at coordinate 13,774,857 of OY720309.1, read as the reverse complement.
ATAATTATCTTGTTTACAATAGTTATTTTCCAGTGAATTCTTTGCCAACGGCCACGTGGTCCTCGAAAATCATCCCTACTCCAGACGATTTTCGGCGATTAAATACGGGATGCATCCACCCAGATCTTCAGTCCACTCTGGTGCTGTACAGGGGGCAGCATGTGGATTCATGAGGAACTTTTGTTCCTCGAAATTTAACCTTCTCTCTGAGACAGGAAACTCTGACCGACGCAGACGCCAGATGTTCCAGACGTCGTTCCTGCCAGAAGAAGTCGACTCCAGGACCAGTGCTTCCTGAAGTCCACCAACGCCGAGCTTCACGGTTACCGGTGTAACCGTCTCGACGCCACATCGACGCTACCAGTGTAGTGTCCCTTGCTGTTGCCGGATCCAGTCCAATTCAGGAACCTGCCGACTCCAGGAAACTCAGCCCGACGCCGACGTTAGCCGTTCCGCCGTCGTTCCTGCAGTCAACACCGACGCCAAGCACCTAGGTTGCCAGTACAACCGCTTCGACGTCAACACTACGAGGGTAGTGTTTGTTCCTGCCTCTGGATCCAACCCCGACGCAATAACCCACGGACTCCGATGCCGAATTCCGACGCCGATCACAGGACGCCGAGCTGCCGCCTGAACGCCACCTCCATCCAGACGCCGACGCTACATCAGGTCTACCTACATGTACACTGTGTGATTGCTCTCTCTGTTTTTTTTTGTTTTTTTTTTTTGCGGATTTTTTTTGTAAATAAATTATTTAAAAACCCATTGTGTTTTAAAGGTTAGTTGCTTCGTCTTTAAATCAACCTGAGCTAGTTGATAATCAGCGTGAGGTACCTTCCCTCTCGTTGACATCTCATATACAGTTTACTTTATAAGGAGCCGTTTTCAATTGAAGCTACGGTCTACGGACAAATAATTGAAAAAACGTGCCTTACAAAAGTATGAAGAAACGACCAAAACTTCCGTAACACCGTGCGGCGTTTTTTTTATCGATGAGACATATGGCTTCTTGGGCATCTTCAGATGGACTGATAGAAAATGGTTGCAAAATTATCGAGGTGAAATGGCCAAAATTGGTAGAAAAAAATGACTATTAGACAAACAGCAAACGAAAAAAAAACTTTCTTTTTGGATACAAATTTAAAATTAAAACGCAATAACAATTTTAATTATCAAATATAGAGCCAGATGCATATTGCAAAAGCCGACTTTTGTAGTATGGACAAAACAAGACCAATCAATTGAAAGAGTTGTCAAAGACGACAATTTTTGCAAGACAAAAATTATTGATAAATTAATATTTTTTTTACAACAAGTAAAAAGTGTAGGAATTTGCCTATTAGAGAGCAATATTGAAACATGTGGTGTATATGCGCTTTATTTTGGATTATAAAGAAATTTAAACGTTTTATCCGAAATGAAATTATATTTACGGTTTATTACTTACTTTTATTTATTTTATTTTTTTGTTTCTTTGAAATAAAATTATATTTATACGTTATATTAAAATGTAAAGAATGTAATTTTATAAACATTTTGTGTGATTTTATTTTTTAATTCATTTAAATACGTAAATAAATATCAAGTTTAATGTCGATGGATGTTTTCATTGATTTTTTGTCGGCTCCGAAATCAGCGTATTCAATTTCTTTCTATGTTTGTTTGTTTATATCCTGTATTTACGAGTCCACGTGGACTAGAAAATGCATGTCGAGGCTTCAATCTCCAATCGGAGGCGACGGAGTGCGATAAATTACAAGTTCAAAAACTACGACATTGATTCAATTATCTATCGTCTTTCTTCACTCGCAAAAATGTATTGGTATCGTATCACGTTTGTCTTTATTTAACACAGGCTGGAATGTTAGCCTTAAATATTTTGTTTAATTATTTTCTTACAAATACTTAATTTTCGGAAAAAAAGGTTTCACGTGCGAACTGCTCCTAACTGTGCTGAACACGATGGCGGTTTTCTTTTTCCCCTGAAAACTACAGTTTTCGAGAAATAACGAAAAAACTTTTAAATTATAAGTTCCATATAGAGCGGCGGCATCTACTGAGCCAAAAACATACCAAATAGCTCTACCGATTCCCCTTAAAATGGATTACTTGCTCAATATGTGACAATGGATAAAACATGTATCTACCACTATACACTTGAATTAAAAAAATTGCTGGTTGAGTAGACAACGGCCGGTTAAAGTCGTCCAAAAACTCAAAAGTCGGCTGCAATAATTTTGGCATCCATATTTTGGAATGCGTATAGAATTTTATTCACTGACTATCCTGAGAAAGGCTTGATAGTTTTGAGTTGCCAATATGACATGGTGTTATTAGATTGATTGAGTACAGAAATACAGAAAAATTTGTTTTACACGCATAAGAATAAAGTTCTGTTTCACCAAGACAGTGTCACATATCGATGAAAAAAAAAGATAAATCGGATGAATTGTCCAAATTTTGGTTTGAGTGACTACTGGCTCTTTGCAGATATGAAAAATATTATCCAGCGAAAGAAATTTGGCTTAAATGAAGAAATTATTGTTAAAACTGAAATTTATTTTGAAAGCAAAGACAAATCGTTTTACATAAAAGTATTAATAAGCAAGAGAAGCGTTGCTGTGATTGTGTCACTTTTGAAGAATAGTATGTTGATGAATAAAGTGGAATTTCTAAAAAACAAAAATTAATGAGACCTGAGATTTTTGAGTGATATCTTATAATATTTTCTCGGTTTAATATTTTGTAGTCGTAGCACCAAAAATAAATTGTCAATGTTAAAAAATACGTTCTTTATTGTCAGTGATTTCATTTAATCAAATTAGAAAAAAAAATCGTAAACAATATCAAACGCCGAACGTCCTTTCAATTTATTTTATTTACTCGCGTAAACAGCAAGCGAGCTTCGATTAATCAATTTACGTTATTTGTGCTTTTCAAAGTTTACGGACACACACACGCGCGCCCATATGCAGACAAACATACACAAAGATATATCCGAGGGGTGATTTATGGTCGGTGGCGCATCACGTTGAATTTTGTTTGTAAATTGCCGGCGACGTTTAGGGTGGATGCGCCGGGCGAGCGCACCGAACGCGAAATTCAATTATTCCTCCCTTCTGGCGATAACTCAAAAAACGAATAAAACCGAAAACTTTCGAGATCGGTAGACAAAATAGAAAACAAAAGGCAGCGTTAAGAATTTGCTTGTATTATTTACATTAACGTAATTTTAGAAAAAATAAATATTGATTTTCTTTACTATTTTATGATTAACGTCTAGATGCCCTTTTTATGTTAAACCTACGTTTTATAATAGTAATTATTATTGCTTTTCAAATTTTGATTTAAAAATGCAAACAGACTTGCGTTCATAAAAATCGGCCCATTGTAATCTGATTTTAACTAGATTTTTTTTAGAAATTATTCATAAAATCAAAAAAATATATATACTGCTTGAAAGATAATTTAATATGCTTTAATATTACTTAAAAGGGTCAGCGCTGTGGAACTAAATTGTGGTGATTACCCTAAGACGTACATTGGATAAAAGAGGAGAGCATTTGATGATCGAATTTAAGAACACCAGTAAAGCATTCTTAAATGATAAGGACACCACAACTTATGCTAATCATCTGAAAGGAGAGAACTGTCACATTAACGCAGTAGCTGAACGACTAACACTGTGGCAGTAAACCAAAAGAAGTTACTTGTTTTTTTTTTATTCTGTACTTTATTCTTAAACAAATCGATTATAGAGCCTTTAACTTGATGAAACTCCATAATAAACTATTTGTAAATAAAACAACAGTTTTTCAGGTACAACTCCATTCCTTTTAACTTTTTTTAAAGTTCTTCGCTTTTCTTCCTTAGTTCAACGTTGAATTTCAGCGGTTTCGCGTTGTGTATCTCGCGGTAAGTTGTAGAAACACTGCCACAATTGTTTCGCCAGCACAGTGGCATCATCAGGCAGACGATTAATATTATATCATCATTATATCATATTAATCATATGCTTGATCATGCTACTCTGGTGGCGAAACAATTGTAGTGTGTGAAACATAAAAAACTTATTTTATTTATAAATGGTATTTTATTTTTAATTGTCGTAAATTTGAAAAGAGAATATAATAATAAAAATTATTGGTCATTTTTTACCAGATCGAAACAAAGTAGAGAATAATGTTTGTAATAATTTAATTATACACTCGAATAATAAACAGTAATCGGGGCCCATTCCGTCCGTGCAATATCTCATATAACATATACGATTTTTTTAATGGTAAAGGATGAAAGGATAAAAAGGTTAAAGATATGAATTGAGGATAATGTCTTCGGTCCTTTTTAACGAGTACTACTATTTAACAACTTATACAAACCAAGTAATATTTTAACCTCAAAATTAGAGTATACATATCTATTATAATACTCGATTAGATTGCCATGATAGAAATAACGTGTACGTTAACTCAAATATTCCTCGAGTAGGACCGAAAACTAATAAAACACGATTTGATTTATTTTTTTCACTAATTTATTTTTCACTATTAGATGTACATTTCGAATAACTTTCAACTTTTAAATAACTGAATAACTTGAAATGTACATCTAACAGTGAAAAATAAATTAGAGAAGAAAGGAAATCAAATCGTGTTTTATTAGTGAATAATACTTCATATAACTCAAAACAAATAGCGAATATAGGATTGAAAAAATAAATTATTTATTTTATCAATGTAAAGTTATTAATTGAAGCATTGATGCATGAGTATTTTTTGTTAATAAATCCGGTTTCTATTCAAAATACGAAATCGTATTTCTCCGTATTTTCAAGCCGCATGAGCAACAAGTGCGAACGCTCAGACCTACGCTGCGGACCAGCGCGCATTTTCATTCAACCCCCCATTTTAAAAACAAATGAAATCGTTCACTTACCTTTCTATTAACTGGATGAAGCCATCAGGATTGTTGTTGTTTTATGTGTCTCTTGTATTTTTTCGTGAAAGACTAAATGCGACTGGTTTGTTTGGGGAGCACCGGGCGACTGAAGTTGCGGGCGCTCATGAAACACCAGCACGAACGCCACTGGCGCGCGCGCGCCCTTTTTTGACCCGGATGCGCGTCTCGTTTCATTTTTTGCCGCTTCTTTTTCGTTGTTATTTTATTATTGCATTCATTTTGTGCCGTTTCTGTCGTTTTTCTCTTTTCTTCCGGAACGTTTTGCATTTCCTTGTCCCTTCTGCGCAGATGAATCTATTCAACGGTGTGTACCAATCACAACAAAAACTAGCATTGATATACAAACAAGATAAAAACAGCAAAAAAACTTAACTTTGTTATAACCCATACATATAAAAAATATTTTAGTAATAATAATTTATAAACCATTAAATAAAACCATTTAAACGATAAAAACAGTATAAAAGTTTATTAATAATAATAAAAACATATAAATACAAAAGAGTATTTATTCACTTGGTCACAGTTATTTAAATATATTAAATAAAAATGATTTGAAAATAATTAATAAATTATTTTCACATTTAGCTCTGTGACTTTTTACTTACGTTACGTAAGTACGTTAAACAAATGCACATTAAAACAACTACTTCCCGGGCAAATACCCACGCCGGACATTGAATTACATAATGTATACCTGATGTTACACATCAATAAAATATTGCATAATGCAACAAATTTTTTGATCCGAGAAAAATTTAATGTAAAAGCAACAAAAGGAACGTTACTTAATATAAGGCCATCTGCAGACACGTGTTTCGGGTTGTTTTTACATTAGATTTTTCTACGATCAAAATTTGTTGCATTATGCAATATTTTATTGATGTGCAACAACAACATGTCCGGCGTGGGTATTTGCCTGGGAAGTAGTTGTTTTAATGTGCATTTGTTTAACGTACTTACGTAGCGTAAGTCAAAAGTCACAGAGCTAAATGTGAAAATAATTTATTAATTATTTTCAAATCATTTTTATTTAATAAACCTTAAAACTTAGTTTACTTATTGATAATTGTAACCTTTGCAATGAGACTATACCAGATATTTGTAATTAGTCTTTGAAAATTTAACTTTAAAAAGATAATTAAACATTTGGTTGTTCCTTTGGAAGTTATTGCACATTAAATTTATTTAAATTTGCAATAGTAAAAAGTATAGATATTCTAGCTGTACAATCTGACCGTGGTTCAAGGAGGATCATGGCTACGTCATTGATATATAAAGTGTGTATGTTTTCAATATCAGGTTCAATTGTCCGTCGCGGAATGACAGACTTCCTTCAAAGGATCAGTACGAGGGCTGGCTAGGGGGATATCCAACTTCGACGGCTTGCACTAGGCTGCCGTGGCTCTGAGAAAAGGAGATCGATAGGAAAGCGGCCACCACACCAAGAGAATTAGGAAGAATATCATAGCCACCGGGAACCTTCTCACACACGGAAAAAAATCCCGCATACGAACGAGCGGACGAAAACGTCAGACACAGGAAGAAAAACGTTTCCATCTAAGGGAAATACAGCGGAAAAGGACCGTGGTTTCCTGGAGTGGAAGTCTTTCATTTCAAACATCAAAGAGGAAATTCCAGTATACAAACATTGTAGATCTGGTAAAAAGGAAACTTATCATTGCCTTGGCTGAAATATTTTATTTTAGAGGTTAAAAAAATATCAGCAAACCAAATTATGATGATACCGACTTCCTCCGAAGATAAGGTACTTTTAGTTATGTACGCGAATAATGACTGAGGACTTTCCCCGTGTAATAAACAACAGAAGTTTTGTTTTCAAACTTCACCAAAATAAAACTATTAGGCTGAAAGACTTCCGGTCGATAGCCGATTCATTTACGGAATATAATTTTAATTTTATATATTATTATACATACATATACACATTTGAATAAAGATGGTTAGTTAGTTAAAACAATTATTCAATGGTTGAGTTTGTCACTTGAAGAAACTGTATATTCATAATTAAATAAAAACGCAATGGTGTTTTTTTATTGTAAATGCACTGCTACAATGGTTTTGTCAATACAGTGGCATCACCAGGCAGATGATTAATAATATAATTATTATTAATTAATCTAACAATCTAATTAATCATCTATCGGATGGTGCCACTGTGGTGGCGAAACAATTGTATCACAATAAAAAACAGTCACTAAAATACTAATGTGTTTTTATTTAATTGTAAAACAATAATTTTTGATATTCTCTGGTGTCACATCAATATTTATATTGGTATTGCAATCATTAGCATCTTCATCAGTTTTGAAATCAACGAAAGCTGTAGAACCATCCCGCAAGCTTATTTGTGATCCTTCAGATTCATCTGAATCTTCATCGCTTTCGATTTTCATAGCTTTCTTTTTCTTTTGTCTTGAATTAACATCCACTCTGGCTTTTCTTTCCTGTCCATCTTTTTTCATTTCTTTCTGTCTATGTCTTTCTACTAATTCATTTTTTGCAGGTGTATCTGTGTATATACGGGATTTACCAGGTTTTATTCCTTTATTTTTCTTTTGTTTCTAACAACTGTAGGATAAGGTTTTATGACATCTGATGTTATAGGAATATTAATCGTCAGGTTGAGTCTCAATTGTAGAAGTATTGTATAATTATTGAACGCTATTTTCAATTTTGACTTAATTGTCCCAAACACACCTAGCGATGGCTTATATGAGTGGGAAAGACACAAAAGTTATTCCATTTTCTCGACTGATGTTGCTATCTTAAAAAAAAAACAGGAAGAAGGACGATTGAAAGGATATCAAGGTTAAGGAATCATGAAGTGAGGGACATTTTTGGATTAGGTAATTTCATTCAGCCGCTAAAGAAAAAGTATATATACAGGGTGTTTCAAATTCGAGTCTCACCATGGGGATCTCGCTTATTATAATAGATAGAGGGTAGGTTTAAATTCGGCACTTTTGCAGAATTTCATGAAAATTAATATTCGGTTGAGAAAACTGGGCTAAGTTTCTTTGTTTTCAAGAAAAATGAAAAAAAATAAAAGAAAAATTCGATTTTCTTTTTTTATTTATATCTTCGTTATTTGAAGCAATAATTCAATACAATGAAGACATAGCACATTTTTATGATATAATCGATGGCGTACTAATTTTACTAATATCATGTTTCATTTGTTCTGGACCATCATCAACTTTCTTATTTTTTTTTTTATCAGATTAGAATCCTCTTTTTTTATTACAATGATACCACATATGATATCTTTATTCTGATAAATAAACACAGTCTTAACAAAATATTTTTTTAATACTAATAAATTACGCATGCCATGAAATTAAAAGTAATCAATAGAAAATATAATGAAAAAGAAAATCGCATTTTTCACTTTTTTTATTTTTTCTTGAAAACAATGAAACTTAGCCCTGTTTTCTCAAGGGGATATTAATTACATAATAAAAAATAATAGAACATGCCGTCATGCCATCAAACATTAAAAAAATGTCTCCAAAAGTTTTTGACAACTTTGACAGTTTGTAAGGTATGAAGTTAATCTTTTTATTCATGGAAAATATTTAATTAAAAGAAATAAACAAGATGGATTAAAACAGAAAGATAACAGATTAAATCCAAATAACATTAGAGACATTTAATAACATTGCAGACAATTCAATATCTGACGTAATTAATTTATCTATTATAACTTTCTCCAATGATGAATTAAAAATTTTATCACTACATTACAATTACTGTTTTGATTTTAAAAATAATAATGATTTAAAAATTAATAATATTGCAGAATGTGAACTAAATTTATTAAATGTGAAAAAAGAATGCAATTATGAAAGACATCAAATCGAAAAAAAAAAAAAACATTAAAAAATCAATAGTTGTGCCTGTATCTAAACATGGTGGTAGAGACACTTTCGTGAATTACAGACCAATATCGATACTGACAACTATTGATAAAATATTAGAAATATACGTCGAAAAAAAAAATACGTATTTTTAAAGAAAACATAAAATCACTGATAATAAACAATTCGGATACTCAAAAAATTAAAGCACTATATCGTTACTAGAACATATGTGTAAATAAATGAAAAATTAAATAAAAATTTACATGTATATTGTTTATTAATCCATTTTAGCAAAGCTTTTGATATCATAAGACACTAATAAGCATCATTGAAAAGTACAACATAAGAGATAATTAAAAAAAATATATATTTTGAAAGCTATCTTACATCAAGGTCATATGTGGCAAAATAAATAATACATAAAGTGATCGATTTGAAGTAACAGTAGGGGTACCTCAGGGTAGCATTCTTGAGCCTCTGTTGTACCTTATATATGTAAATGACATAGGAACATATTTTAATCACTGCAAACATTATTTATACGCCGATGATAACCTTCTCATATCACGACATGTCAACGCAGAGATATCAAGAGATAATTTATAAAAGGACTGTTAAACACTGTTACAATGGGTTCATGGCAGGCAAAGAAAAGCTAAATTGATGCACATAACATTATCAAATACACAACGATTCCCAAAAAAATCAATTAAATTCTCATGCCTGCATAATGATAATGATACCGGCAGATTCGACAGATGTAGATGTGAATTAATAAGCATAACATCGACTTAAAAAAAATATAAATCACTATATATGACACTTTTTCATCGAACGAATTCATACAAAATTGGGAGAACAGACTAAAATATTTCTCCTACAAATTCTTCTAGCTAAAGGATTTTCTACCCAACCATACATTAAAAATTATTTGTTTTTCATTGTATTTTCATACATTCAATTGTAAGTTATGGAATAACGATCTGGGGATTTGCACCGAAACACCTAACGGACAAAATTTCAACCACTCGTGATAAAATAACTATATATATATACAGTCAAGATTGACAAATAAAATACACATTGTCAAAAATATTTTTACGGGAAGAACTATTTAAATATTGATTCCTTGTAAATCATCATAAATATATTTCATCTTTGGGACCACTATCACACGATCACGAAACCAGAAATAAGTGGAAAGGGAAATTTTACATATCGCTACGGACAATCGATGTGCAACTACCAAGTTTATTAAACTCCTTGCCAAGTTGTCAGGTTGTTAAGTATGAAATGTAGCAAACCAATAACAACTTTTTATTTTTAATCATACACCCATATTATCTTTATCAACAGAATTTGGTTGAGTCGACCACGTAGTTCATTAGACAGGTCGAAATCTAAGTCACATTTGTAGCCACTTGAATGCCGAATATACTATTGATATTGGCGACTGACTACTGTGTTGCGGCTCCACGGTGGAACTCATACTTCAGCAGCACACGAATTTCTCTTTGATTTCCATGGACTCACTTAATAGCCTATACATAAAAAATGCATTTTTTTCAAACTGAAATATACGTTAAAAAGAGGAAAAAATGTATCTTTCACACGAAAAATAAATGTTGCCAAAATACGGCATCTAAATGAGGTTACATGCAATTGAAATTAATAATATGAATTTTGCTCCATTAAAAATTATTTGTTTTTCATTATTATATTATACATCTATAAGTGCATTTAAAATACTATTAAAACTGTATTTAAACTCTAATTAAAATTAATTATTTACTTTAAGATCACCACAAATTATATTTTAAGGCCTTGGGTAACTCGGTCCAGCCCTTCTTTAAGGATAGGAGGGGGTAATTGAGGCCGCATACGTGGTGTTTGTTATTAAATAGAACCCTCTGAGACGCTCTATAGTAAAGACGTTTGTAATTGTAAAGAGTTTTGAATTTTAAAATACAAAGTTGAAATGACTCCAGTTTTTATTAATTGGTCCATCTCGCCGTTTATTCTACACTCCACAGCATCGAGCGTAAACACTTTAAGGTTGCGGTTTAGTGGAAAGAGATAGCTATATAGTAAAATGGAAATAATCGTTTGAAAATAGAGCTATTCTTTTGGATTTCATAATATGAATGTGGATTTACATTTTTTATCTACCAAGTATAAAGTATCAGTCTAAATAAAAAATAAATAGTTAATTTTCGTGTATTACGTCAATTTACTAGTTTAAGTTAGAAAAGAAAATTGTAAGATATAATGAAATTAATAGGTCATGTCTGCTAAGTTATTTGAATGCAGAATTTAGTGAAATCCTTTAAATTTTCATTGCACAAGTTTTTATTAGCAAAAATTTAATTTAAAATTTGCTATAAATTTGATCAATTTTCCATATTTTTCATAATTATTTTTCACAGAAACTAAACATTAAAATAATTTTTAATTTATCTGATAAAATTCCTGCTTATTTTAAGATTATTTTAATGTATAACACAATATTGTTCATTGATCACAACAACAATCTAACTCAAATTAGTGATTGCCCATATTTGTATAGCTATCTCTTTCTTCTAAACCGCACCCTTAAATAAGACATGAAATAACTAGTGATTATAAAATTACTATTATTGGATCTTCCCTATAAAAGTATTCAAATTTGTGTTTAAATTAATCCTAATCTTGAAATTGGAAATAGTAACAAAAAATATAAGGAAGGTGTTATAGAGTTGACTTTTACCACGCATAAGTGCTTTGAAACGTTAATTGTCACATACAATGGAGAGGAGTTGAGACATTAAAAGAAAAAAAAATATATATATAAAAAAATATTATTATTAATAATTCACTGATTTCTTAAATATGTAGTTGAAATTTTTCGTTTTAATTATATGTGTATTTTGGCTTCCAGCTGTTGGGCATAAATAAATTGTTATTAAATTATTTTAGTGGACATTTTCAAATTAAAAATTATTTTAAAATATCATCTTTTTAGTTATGTAGCGGCTTCATACAAAAATCCCCAACGTCCATTAAAACTATTTTTGAAAAATATATCTTTATGTATGTGTGTGGATTTGGTAAACTATAAATGTCTGTTTCCCCATTTCGGCGGGCGGGGGGTCACGAGGGTTAATTAGAGTTGGGAAATGGTCCCCTCTGGGATTATCCAAATCCAGGGGAACGATTAGCGACAGCGGAAGTCCATAGGATATTAGGGGGGACGTTTATCCTCCTCGTTCACCTTATTCGGGGTCCATAATCACCTTATTCTTGACCCCGTCGTTTAGGGGATGAAATGCGAGATAATTGTCACAGCCTAGGCCACTTCATTAATTAATAAACCGGTCGTGAAAATATTAGATGAATATTATGAGCAGTAAATACAATTACGGATCATTTTATCTCTAATAAACTTATTTAGTAATTTGACATTATCTAAAAACTGATTTTCGTGGATTTATGAGACTTTAAATTGGATATGTTATTGTTATTGCCATTTCTAAAACATATTACTAAGAATAATAAGTTGATTTAGTTAAAATTACAGCAACAGATAAACAATTCTCCAATTAAAATATATGTATATCAATAGATTTCAAATATTATTATATTATTTTTATTATTTCATTTCAAATAATAGTCTTTAAATATAAACTGTGACCAAGTGAATGAATACTGTTTTCTATTTATATAAACAGGCCATCGTTTAAATATGGCTTTACTAGGATAATTCGGTAAACTTGCGTTTTTTAAATGGAGCGTTCCACAGTGGAAAATCCGACGAGTATGGGATTATCATAAAGTAAAAAAGACATAATTTAAATGATTGTATAATTTTAAGAAATTGAACTAGCAGCAAAAATTAAATGGAATCTAGTTGCTTCACTAATGTCATTTTACAATATATATATAGAAACCATTATAGTTGTTGTGACAACTATTAATACAGGTGTCAAAATGAATTCAATTTAAAGAACTGTTCTCAAAATATAACTCATATGAACGTAAATCTAAACGATTACAAAGAGAATAAGATGGATCTAGAAACAATTCTTGGTTTGGTACAGTGTTATTATGAATGCGGTAGAAATTACACTACTGGAGTACAAAGATTTCGTACGAAAATAGATTTGAAAGCAGGACCCTGTCAAATGAAAGCGCACCGTAATTTTATTATGAGTATTAAAAACAATTTTCTGTACTCCAGACTCCTTATTTGTCTTTTAACTGTTTATTTTCATAAGTTGTACATCATTGAAGGTAACAATGCACATATTTACTTCTACTCATACAGGGTGATCCATTTTAATTAATCCAGTAGAATATCTCGACAAATATGCATCGTATGAAAAAATGTTTCAAACAAATGATTTCGAGGAGGACACCCGAGGCTGTAAAAAAATATTCGCTACCACCCCTAGGGGAGCGGGAAAGATGGTTAACTTTGGAATCTAAAGTAGGAAGGAATATTTTATATTACAGATTCAGATTCTACGCCAAAAATGATAAAGGTTTTATCAGAGATTTTTTTTTTAAATCTTGATAGATGTCGAGATATTTCACTGGATGAATTAAAATGGATCACCCTGTATATGAACTACATGTTCAAAATTAATACATGATATAAAATTCAGTATTGACCCATTCTAAAGTTTTTAATAATAGGAAAAGGATCTATTCACTTCGTGACAGTTATTTAAATAAATTGAATAAATGAATTTTAAAATAATAAATTAATAAATTATTTTCTCTGTTGCTACTGCAACATTATGACTTATGTAAAAGAGCAAATAGTTTATTAATTAATTCTTTTATATAACTCTAAAGTTTTTTACTTTTTTTATATTTAAATGAGAATAATATAGTCATAAACTGAAGATATTTTGCTAATGCATATGAAAATGCTGTAAATTTGTTTCCCGTCGGTCTTCGGGTTGTGGGAGAAGGCAAAATTAAAACATAATATTTTAATATTCTGTTATCACCATCGTATTCTACATCTATAAGAACGGCGGTACAATGCAAATACCGAAAACATACAATACTTTTCACCAAAAAAATCAAAACACTGGATAAAGGACAAGAGTTAAATAACATTTGAAATAATCAGATACACATTAAAAAATATTTTGCAATAGTAAAGCCAATATTAATAAACTAGAACACAGTACAGTCTATGAATAAACTATTATGGTGAAATTTACATCGAACAGACGGAAAAATCTTTTAAAATTAGATTTCAAAAACATTAATAACAATAAAATGTAATCGATAAAAAAGAATCAACTGGTTTGTCAGAATATTGTATCTCGTTCGGTTATATTTTCAATTTATAGAATCATAAGAACAATAGCTGATCCATTCCAAACCACCTATAAGGCTAGGCAATTTGCAGTGCTATAAAATTTAAAAAAAAATAACGCCGTGAATGATAATGAGGATATTTCTTATTCCCCGATTATGAAAAATTTTCATACCTTGAACACACAAAAATTATATATGTATATACCTTGTAAATTCCTTAATAATGACAGTTAATCGAAAATAGTTGGAATAAATTGCAATAAATAAATCAATAATATTAATAAATAATAAACCAAGTAACGTCCATTACATCAATTTACAATGTAGTAAATATGTTTATTATCATACATTTGTACAATAGTTTATAAAAATACGCTAAGTAGCATGTTTTTATTTTGACAAACGGCTATCTCTTATTGTCAATTTAAATATTAATTTACATATATTATATTCCATCTATAGCCCGGTGCATTCATCATTTAATTTATTTTTTAAATAATTAAATAAAATGATTTATTTCTGTAATTAATACACAACATATTAAAATTATAATATAAATATGCATTGTAAGGCCTGTGTTTGCCTTCACTTTCTTCACCACAAGAATTTAGACATTTTGTATTTCCATCCTGGACCATCGTTATTAGGTAATATATGCAGTTATTCATTTTTATTTACTATATTTTTTTGTTGACTAATAAATGATTAACTATTAGTTTGGTGATGTGGTATTAAGTTGTTATATTTCTCTACTTAATCTCCAGTTAATAAATCTGAATATTGTAAGCGTTTGTTATGATGAAATCACTTGGACTTTCATTTTGAAAGATTTACAATTAAGAAATAAATAAAATATGATTCAAAGTCAAATTTGCCATGGATGAAAATTTTATATTAATGAATTAATATTGAAATTATGTTTTATCAAGCGATTAATGAGAAAGAAGAAGAGATTTATTGTTAATGTTTTATCTTTGTTTTGGCCTATATTGTACATTCATCTAGATAATAAGCACTATGCTCGCAATTAATCAAGTCAGTACTTTGAATCATCAACTTGGTCCCAACTTTGATTTTATTATTATAGATTATTTGGCTCAAAGGCTGATCTATTACAGTCGTTACCGAATACCAACCATCTGTGAATTCCGACTCTAATTTATACCCAAATTGCTACAGATTTATAATTCAATTAAAATAAGTTAAACAATTAGTTAATTAACCTGAGTGATATCCAAAACACAAAGCACCATCCTCTTTTGTGAAACATCGTTTTTCTCGAACATCCTCCTCAAAACCGACCTTCTCGCTCTGCGTGTTTAGATGCTTTCAACTTTAAAAACGCCAGTTTGTGGAGCTTAAAATAAAAAAGAGCTATTATTATTTTTTTCCGTAGTTTAAAAGAATTGGCTAAATCAAAATTTCAATTCTAGTAAATTTTCTAAAAGTAAACATAGTGCAACTTTTTTCTAATTTAATCCACCCTATATCATTTACCGTTTTCAAGATTGTGCATTTTTATCTAGAAAACGCTGCATATCGATTTTTGGAGTAAATAAAGCGTGGTATATTTGCTTTCTTTTTTTTTCTGCGACGTCGTAAAATGGCGGATAGTGAATAATTACTGACTAAATTAAACAAGTTAAAAAAAACAAAACATCTCAAGAACAAGTGAGTATAAATACCTCACGATGTGAGGTTAAATATCTTAATCCAGTAATGCTCCTACTGAAAGTAGGAAGGATCAATTTCACATTTAAATGTCGATCAGCCAAATGGTAAAAAAAAAACACAAATTCACACAAAAATGTAAACAAACTACAAGTGTAAATACACTCAGCAATCCATATATTAACAAGAAAACCAAAGAAGACGTAATCGCCTGAAACCAGAAAAAGAATCTTTAATATTCTCCGTTGCCTGCCGCAAAAATGTGATTTATTTAGATATGATAAAAGCATCAGCTGATAATAAATCGATTAATAAAATTAATGATAAATCACTTAATAGAAAAAGCATATATATATCACAGAATAATGCTGGCCATAAAAATAATTATATTAAGAAAAAACAGTTAATGGATCGAATAATACTATATATAATATAAAAACTGTTGCTAAATTAGGATATCTTAACGTCTATCGCCTGGACAAAGACACAAAAGTGGAAGATTTAAGCATATTTCTGGAAAATTTGGCATCAAACATCAAATTTGATATTGAGCTGTTGAATTCAAATGAAAGAACCTGCTCATTTAAAATTTCATTTCCAATAGAGCATGTCTAATCCGTATACAATCCGAATATATGGCCGTCAGGCGCCGCAATAGATTTCGTTTCCGAAAAGATAGAAATTTCCACAACCCTGCCTCCAGTCAAGCAAATACTTAGAAGCTACGTCTGAATTATCGATATTTCATTTAAAAATTAGAAGTATACGTAACAAAATTGATGAATTAGTGATTGCTCTCAAATCTTTTGGATATCCAGACGTCTGTTATTAAAAAAAATAATAGTGATATTACCAAACTGTAACAACACTGAATTTAAATTTGGTTTAAAAAATAGCACACTTCGTTAATGTTTCAGAATTTTTTTATTAAAAGATCTGACTAGTTTCGGTCAGACGACCATTTTCAAAGTTATTACAAGAATAAACTTGCAGAAGGAGCGGTGCATTGTGTTTCCGAATGACGCTTTCATGGAGGGGTATTTTTCAACATTAAAAATTGAAGAAATTAATTATGTTCTCCGTTAATAGTTATTGAGTAATTAATTCATAAACATAGGCAAATTTTAGAAGTTAAATTCGATGGAAAACTTATTAATACGTCAATAAAAATTCATATCTTTGTAATCGCTTGAAAATGCATTTACATTTTTATCTATTTAAATTAAAAGATGTGCGCTTAAAATACTGAAAGAAAAACTTTAACATGTTGAATGGTTTATGATGTAAAAATCATTAGATATTTTTAATTTTAAAACATGAATTTAAATTTAGCAAATATCCCAAAAGCACTGTTCAAATAGATTCGATATCTTGTTCACTCCATAATATAGCCTCAAGTTTCATCTTTTTTCGGAAATAAATATTTTTTTAATTAGCGAACCGATCTTTAGAGAAATTATTATTTTTGTGTTGCGAGTCGTCGTAAAATTACGTTCGAATAAGTGAGAGTTCCAGATATGCGTAGATATGCTAGCGGAGATGGGATTAACTTGGCGCACCCAATTTTGAAGTGAATAGCACACACACAAATTATTTCTCAATAGATCGTTTTGATTTTTTAACAAAACTTGAGACTATGTTCTGATATAAACTAGACATAAAATCTATTTAAAATATGCATTTGCGAGTTTCGCTAATTTTAAATTCGTATTTTAAAATTGGATAATTTTTAATACTTTAACTATTTCAGATGCTCAAAGAAACACTTTAAAATTTAAAACTGTTAAATAAATAAAAAAAAATACAAATTTATCTAATTTTTAAAACATGGATTTAAATTTGGAGAGTTCGCAGATTTTTAATTTAAATTGCTTCGATATCTGATTCACATCAAAACATATTCCTCTTTTTCACAAAAAAATGAAATATAGAACCATCTTTTGAGAAATATTTTTTTGTGTTGCGAGTCACTTTAAAATTAGGTGCGCGAAATTAATCCCAGCTCTACTACCTACGCTTATTTTGAAATCTCACTTATTCAAATGTAAATTTACGCCGACTCCCTACACAAAAATATAATTTCTCAAAAGATCCGTTAGATAACTAAAAAAATCGTTCTTTCCGAAAACGAGAAAACTTAAATTCATGTTTTAAAATTAAATAAATTTGATAATCTTTAATTCATAAACTATTCAACTTACTAAAGTGTTTCATTCAGCATTTGAAGCGCACATCTTTTAATTTAAATAGAAAAAATAGAAACATATTTTTCAAGCGGTTGTAATGATATGAATTTTTATTGACGGATCGGTTTACTTTCGAATTTAACTTTTAAAATTTGCCCATGTTTATGAATAACTATTAACGTTATTAAGTTGAGATTTTGTATTTCTGGGTTCTAAAGTGTGGGGAACATGATATTGTACTTAATTTATTCAATATTGAAAGTTGAAAAATATCTCCCTGCGCATTCCCGTGACCGCGTATGCGCTATTCGGCAACACAAAGCCGTGTGCGTTCTATCCCTAAAGGGGATTAAGTCCTTACCTAATTATTGAGGCGCAAAGTGACAAACATATCGAGCAGCGGGGTTTAAACGTTTCAAGTTGTCGTTAGTACCGAGCGATCCTTTTTGTATTAAATTCTTAATGTAAAAAGTTTTCCAATAATTTTACATTTTTTTGTGATTTTTAAAGGTGTGATTACTGAAAATGTTCGTTTAATTATCAATAAGACAGTGTTGCCAATCGAATGAAAAAATCAAGAGTAACGTAACTTGAGGTTTGTAAAATTTGGCCGAAATAAAACACGTTTTAAACTTTATTTAACCCCTGTATTTTTACAATTAATTATATGACTATAGTTTCGACTATCTAATATTCATTCTCAAACCTACTAGATAGTTGGCAATGCTGTCTTATTGATAATCACTTAATTATGTGTCTATAGTTTCGATTATCTAGTTGGTTTGAGAATGAATACTAGATAGTCGAAATAATAGTCATATAATTAAGTGTAAAAATACAGAGGGTAAATAAAGTTTAAAAAGTGTTTTATTTACGCAGAAAGAAATGATAATCTACAAGTTATTTTATATGCAGTTTAATAAAAATTTCATAGTGGAAGGAATTCTTTAAACGATGCTTTTCTATATATAAAAAAGTTAAAACATAATTAACACTTTGAATAATTAAGTGTCGGAAATTCCTCGTAATATATAATTAAATTCGAGTTTTTCGTTCTGTGAAAAGATTTCCTTATTAGCCCACTTTTCTCGCCGAAAAGGGAAAATAATCTCCGGGACCGTGTTTTCCCCTTCTTTCCTTTCGTTCTTTTTATTTTTAATTAAAAACCGGAGGATCATATTTCAATTAGACGTCCTCGATACGAAATTAGGCGGGCGGGCGGAGGTGGAGACGGATGGGGTTGTGTGCTAGGGCGGGAGAGAGACAGTGAAGGCGGGAAAAATGGAGGAATGTGCACCGGCGTCGTAAATTCGCATTAGCGGATGAAAAATGATTTCGAAATTATTACGCCCTTCGATTTTCCCCCACGGCCGCAAATAAATTGGAAATAATGATCGTGTTTTTATCTACGATATCATACACGCGCTCGCCGACCAACACAAGACGATGGGTGGAAATTAAGACTTTAATATGATGGTCAATATAATAAATGTAAACATTAATTATTCAATGTCTGGAGGGGTTTATGCGCAAGATGTAGTCATTTTAATGGATATTCGTTTTAAAGTACTTTCATAATGTAAGTAAAAAAATTCGCAGTACTTACAGAGGGAATAATTAATTAATCATATTTCAAATACTTTCTATTTAATTTATTTAAATAACTGTGACCAAGTGAATAAATATTTTATTTTTTAATATTAATAGCCAGCGAGGCTTTATTTCAATCCGAGTCGAAAGACATTTTTTTTATCCAAAACAATTAATCGAGGTTGCGCATGGCAGTCGTGTCCGTCCGTCAATGTTCGTTTCGATCATTTCCACCGGAGAACTCAAAGTAATGGTACGTTTGATTGATTTAATTTAACAACTTTGTAATTATATAAGTCAGAGCTGTACTAATGAGGAGCAAAATCCCGAAACACGTGTTTGCAGATAGCCTTATATTACGAAATCTATTGTTTTTTTTTTTTTCATTCATTATTTTTTATTCAAAAATTGCTACATTTTACAATATGTTATTCTTATGCAAGAGCAAATGTCCATTATTGAGCATTTTTTAAAGCACTTATGCAATATTAGTCAAAATATCACAGTAGCTAAAGAGGAAACAATTTATTAATAATTTTCAAATTTTTCTTATTGAGACTATACAGATAATTTTAATAATATAACATAAATAATTGCAATACATGTTGTTGTTAGTCTGTCTGACCTAACGGCCAGAGGTCCTTTTGTACATTTTTTATTTAATTTATTAATTTTTTTGCTTTTCACTTTAATTTATTGTTCTTCCGGCGAAGAAATATATTCGCCTGAAGAAGCTACTATGTAGCGAAAAAAAAAAAAAATTCGCGAACTAAAATCAAAATCTTAGTAGTGTCATTTAAAGTTATAATGTATCTTCAAATAATTAATGCATTCACTTTCACAAAAATTTATTAATTATTTTCAAATTATTTTTGTTTAATTTACATAAATAAAACAAGTTGTTGGAGTAAGGAAAAAACTCGTGCGTTATTATTGATACTAACACTTCACGTGAACTCAAAACCTATTTATTTAAGTTGTGTTAAAATACAATTTTCCTGCCGGTTCCGGTATATTGACCCCAGTATAAATAAATTCCCTGCAGCGCTATGTGACTTTAATTTTTGGATTTTTTCGTTTTATAAAAAGTTCCCCGAGGGGGAGAAACGTTTAAAAATCCCAATCGCCGGTATTAACGTCTAATTGGCGGGGATAATGCCGCTTTGATCTCACGTTTATTGATGCACACAGAGCGTTGGCTACAACAAAAAAAAAAAAACGAAGCGCAATTTTATATCCTGTCATAAAATATCAGGTGTATTAATTTCGTTTTTTTTTATTTAGTGTTAGCTTTATGGGATAAAGGGTAGAATGTAATATTTTCAATTTGGAAAGTGATATTTTAAAACACTTAATTACAATGTCTTTAATAATACATATCTTAATTGACACATTTTTTTATGAATTGACAATAATAATATAATAATATTTTACAAATGTAAAGGTTACTTGTCAATCGGCCATCGACCATTGGTATTTCTGCCTATCTCTTATTTTGCAAATTAATTCGTCGTTGATCATCATTGTTAAACTGTCTTTTGAAATCATCAATGTGAACTTAACTGTCTGTTTTGAAAGGATATAATGAATTGAAATATTATTGTGAAAGGATTTTACCGGATGGGTCTTGTGCTTGGGGTACGGGAAACATTAAGTGTGTAGAAGGTCGCGAGTAATTAGATTTAGAGCAAATTTTTGGAAGAGAACTTTCATATGTTGTTCAATGAGAAGTATATTTTTAAATAAGTATTTTTGTTTGTTCAGTTATGGAGTGAGTTTTTTGGATCTCTTATTTTAGTTAGCACTCTGAGACTTCAGAGTTTTGGTTATATTTAAAAATAAATGTGCCTCATTGAAAAACCTAACAACAAACAGTATAGTATTAGTGTTTATCAAAATACGCGATTTGACAAAGCAAGTTTGTATGGAGTCGATTAATCCCTTCAGAGTACTAAGTGCTTTGGGGATGGTAGGAGCGTGTGCTATTATGCCGTGTCGTCAGCATATAAAAGTTGATAAGCGGATTTATTAATAAATTTGGGATCAGAGTTATAGAGGTCGTGAACTAAAAGATTGAAAAGGATATGTGATAATGAGAAACCTTCTGGAAGGTATTGTTGGAGGACAACATTTTTATTTAGAGATCTGTTGTGGAGAAAGCTGTCAAGAATATTAATTAGGTGTAAGGAAATCTTGAGAGAATTGTATTTAAACAACAGGCCCATATACCATACTGAGTTAAACGCTTTTTTATTTCCAAGAAGACTGGCTATTATTATTATTAGGTTATTATGGATAGCGGGATGGTAGTGGATCGAGGAAGCCGAATTATTATTCAGTTTGCGATGTAATGCTTGACGTAGGCATGAATATGATTAGGAAGGGATTTAAGGATAAATATTGGAATGTTATCAAAACTTAGGCAGTGTTTTGCCCTTACGGAACACTGAAATATTTTTCTTCCGTTACTCCATCATTTAGGATTTGGGAAACTTGGGATGTTTTAAAGGAATTGTGCCAGTCTTTAACTTTCATGAAGAATTGATTGGTTTAGTAATTGTTGTAAGTCCTTGAGTATGTCTGTTTGAAATGATTGGCAAAAATTTCAGCGCAGCCTTTCTTGTCCGTGGTAACTAAATTTGTCCTTGGGTCTCTGATATTCTCCATCAAATCTGTTCTTTGGTATTTAATTATTTTTTTTTTTTAATTTCTTAACAATATTATAAGTCACCATGTCTTTACAAGCTTTTATCCAGAGGTTTGATTTGTAAACTGAAATTAGTCTGTTTAGTCTATTAAATTTCTGTTTAAATGAAACTTCCTCTGATGGTCGAAGGCCCTCTTGTATTTTACTAAGGATAATATAAATTTTGGGAGAGCATATTTCAATTTCAAAAAAATTGGATATTGTAACGGGGAATTTGCGGGCGTTAGTACCAAAGCGCTCCGCACTACCATTCCCGCTTGTGCCACTGACGCGGGCACTATACGCATCCTTACGCACACTCCCGAGAAGTATCTGCAATTGCGGGGATGAAACCGTAGCAATAAATACCGCTACCGAAACCGAAAACCGGCAGGGTTCCACAAGCTGTTAAACTGATCAGTTGGTTTTGAATTGGGTCCCCTGCGTGGACTACAGCCCTCGGAGCGAGAGGCCCCTACGTTAGCCTCCCCACCCCGCACCCGAATTGAGATACAGTTTATCTCAATTGCATATTTGTATATTTTTGTAGAAATAAAACATTTTTCAAACCCAGCAACTACAATATTGAGTTCTGGGGTATTGTGCTGTTCAAAGCTATGTATCACAGACTATAACAGACAGCCAGCTATGTATTTTTTGACACTAAAAGTAGCACTTTCTCACTTCAACAACGCTATTTTCGTTTCGCTCAACAGCGTTTGCGCATTCCAGGTGGCGCTGTATAAAGTAAAATAATTTACAGGACTTTGTTCCTCTTTTAGTATTTATCTCGTAAGAGAGATGGTTTCATTCGTGCAAAGATTTATTTTTATACAAACAAAAAAATCCACAGAGCTAATAATTTTGTTGAAAATATTTTTTTATAAGAAATGTTTATAATTATCTACAATAGTTACCGAATATGTCCACACACTATCCACGTGTAACGAAATAAATTAAAAAATCTTTTAACAAATTCATTGAAATATACGTCAATTTTTCCAAAAATATTTAAATATTTCAAAAGTTATTTGGTTTAGGCATATGAACATATTATGAAAGTTAACTTTATTTTTGATGTAGAATCTGAACAAAATATAAAATATAGGTCATTCCATTAGAAAAAATATAACTATGATACGCCATGCTTTTATGGGACACCCTGTATATTTGATACTAATTTTAAAATGTGGTCCTAATAGACCTACATACGCCTGTGAAAGCCGATTTTGAAAAAAATAAACCATTTAGCCGTAAAGCTACTCGGCGCGCACGCTGAGACACCCTGTATATTATTATTAAACATAATGTTTAAATTAAGTGAAAACATTCATACATTAGACTGTTCCTTAAAAAATGAACATTACATTTTACCGACATACATTGTTTTCTTGACAGCTGCAAAGACGCCAAACACTGTTTGTCACAAGTGCAGATTTTCACACATTAATATTCTCATGGCCACCAATAATACAAGAAACTATCATGGTATTAAAAACACTTAAATTATTTTACAAAATAATTTTGACACCAAAACAACTTCATATAAAAGCAGATGTGCAATCTTTGCGCCAACTATTAAATTTAGCGCCATCTGGGCTACAGAAATGATAAGGATCTAAAGCCTATTGTCTATGGATATGATCAATATTTTCCGTCGTCTTCCGATCACATTTCTTAAACCTAACCTAAACATTTTAATGGTAAATTGTATTCGCTGTATTGGTACTAATCATGAGTTATAGTGATAAAAGACGATGGTGGGTAAGTCCTATCAATGGAGATCGGGAGAAAAAGGAAGAGTTCAGAAGATTATTCAGAGAAATGAGATTGCATGCTACGGAATGGGTTTTCACATATACAAGGATTACAGCAACGTTGTTTGAAGATTTGGTTTCTTCAAAGTAAATTAAACATAGTATAAGAAAACCGTTGAGTCCGAGCCAACGAAAAGCAATTACATTAAGGTGGTATAAATTACAATTAAATTCAAAAACACCATATTTATTTTGTTAATTTGTATAGATATTTGTCTACTACAGACTCAACATTTTCCATAGCCAACAGTTATCACATAGGTGAATCAAACGGTATGCACTGTGGTAAATGAAATTGTACAAGTTTTATGGGATGTTTTGTCGCTGAAAGTTTTAATTCCTCCAAATGAAGAGAAATTTAAAGAAATCGCATAAGAGTTTAAGAAGAAATGGAATATGCCTCTATGTGTGGGCAGTATTGATGGAAAGCACATTAAAATATCGGCCCCTACAAACTCCGGAACATTATTCTATAATTATAAAAATTATTTCAGCATTATTTTATTGGATATTTGTGATGCCAATTATAATTTAATGTATGTTGATATAGGAGTATATGGGTCAGTTAGCGATGGAGGTGTATTTAGCTCTTCAGTCTTTGATCAAAGTTTATTGAATGACAATATGAATGAAAAACCAGTGCCGGACATTTTAAAATCACGCGCAAAATTTAAATTAAACAGCTTACATCGCTTTTTAATGGGTTTCTTGACATTTTTGGATATCCACATAGATGTAGCATATAATATATACTACATCTATAATATTTACGTAAAAAGTTGACATTTTCGAACTTTCTTATGTATTACGTACGCACAGTCATCTTCTACCATAACCATAACATAAAACATAATTCATTGTGAACAACGTCATTGAAAAACACGCTTACGACCATTGTGAATCCACAATGAGAGAGAGAAAGACACATGTCAAAGCGAAACAGATTTTAGCCGACAGATTTCCTATAGAGCTAAGCCGGCTTGCTATGTATTGTGTCATTATATCTATCAATGTTATAACCTACTGTTTTTGGAGGAATGGAAATGGGAGATGACAGGTTCAGTATAGAAAGGTAGTCTGAACATATATCGGGGATACGATTAACATTGGTGAATAAATGGCTGATATTACTTGCACATAGGACAACGTCGAGGGTGGTAGATTGGGTATTAAAAATAATAACTATGGAACTAATATGAAAAGTCTTCAGCAGTTTCTTGAAGTGATGAAAATCACCGTCCACGCACCTTTTATTTGAAAGTGGGGAACAAGAAAAGAGTCATTAGGCTTTAAAAAACGGTCAAACACGGACAATGAGACATTATTTCGATATTTTCTCCTTCAAATTTTCAGTTATTTTTGTTTTCAGCAATATGAGCTTCTATACTACACGTTAAGTATAGAAGATCGCATTGCTGTGATGACTATTCATTATTAAAATATTTGAATTTCAAAATAAGAGTCACTCATTAGTTGGAAGTAATTCAAGTTGTTGTCGCAGTAAGATAAAGTAACAATATGAACAAAATATTAATTCCAGATTTCGATGAACATATATTGTAATTATTAAACAAATTATTTTATACCATTCAACAATAACAGCTCTTCATTTCTCTAAAGGAATGGTTGAGACGTGTCTACTACTACCTAAGAAACAAGTGATCATTTTGTTGGAAATACTACATGAACGAAAGACTTTAGTAGGCTTGGGCTCGTCATAAAACACCAAAACAATAGCCTTTCATTTGAAACAAATATTTCATATGAATAAATTCAAGTTTCACCTCCTGTAACACTGTAACAACAATGTTGTATACGGATTTTGAAGTCCTTGGTTGACTTTTTTCCATTTGACACGTATCAACACGAGAGTTTTTTCCGTTTCGGTCAAATTATGAGCAATCCATATGAAATAAATCTTTCATATACATAAATTGTCATAGAAAAACAATTGAATTTACCGATTTGAAGTTTCCCACGGATGTCCAGCCACGGATTTGTCCGGTGCCGTGTATTTTTTTTTTTTTTTTTTATTTTAAAAGTAATTCACCGAATAACTCAATTATACAAGAACTGTAACAACATACATCCAACTTAATTTAAAATAATTTTTACTTTAAATTATTAGCCTCGAATCAAGACTTTGACATATCTGATTCAAGGTCCAAAGCGAAGGTGTTTGTTATAATTAGCGAACGTTTTTTCTTACTACATTGTTGCTAAAGGTCTATATAATTATTTAAAACAATAAAATCAGGGGTATGTCTTTCGAGACTTTTTAAAAGAATTTTTAAACTTCAGCCACGGATTCCCTAAAAAAAACGAACTTTTCTAAGCCCAAAGGTGTTGGTCACTATTGAGAGAATTGTTTTTCTTTTTCTATTCCAGATTGTTGCTAAAGATTAAAAACAATAAAATCAGAAGTATTTATTCTGTAGCATTTTTAATGTCATTATGCAAAAGTTTAAATAATTCTTAAACAGTTTTAGAAACATTGATTTCATTATTTTAAATCAAATATTTGGACCTTTAGCAAAAATCTTATAAGAAAAAGAATTTCATGAATTTTGACAAACACCTTTGTTTTAGATTTAGTTCGACCCTCTATACGAAATCCGTGGATGAGCTTTATTTCTTTTTAAGTTAGGAAATACATACCCCTGATTTTATGCTTTTCAATCATTATATAGACCTTTAGTAACAATCCAGTAAGAAAAACAAGAATCTGAATTGTGATAAACACCATCGTTTTGGACCTTGAATCTGGTATGTCTGAATCTTGATTCGACGCTAATAATTGAATGTAAAAAATATTTTAAATTAAGTTGGTCACAGTTTTTGTGCAATTGGGATATTTTCATTCTTTGTTGTGAATCACTTTTAAAATAAATAATTTACCCGGCGCATTCACCATGGCGGCGGATCCGGATAAATCCATGACTGAAAATCCGTGGGTAATTTCACATCGATATTGAATTGCAGTATGTGATATGTCAAGAGATGCATTTATCCATCTATAAATTCGATACCTATCCTCTTTAATCATGTGCATCATTGTTTCTCGGAGTAACAACCGATTTTGGCCGACCTTCCGACATTGATCGCTGATAGACCCACGACTATGATATAATTTTGCAAACCAATTTCTTTGATGGCGCTTCAATACCAATAGTTGCCCGAAGAGATTCTATTCTAGTTGAGATGAAGGCCTTTATTATAACCATAAAAAATAACCAAATGCAAACCTTAACGAGAGATTTATATTTACGTATAAATTTTCTTATTTTAAACGTTCACTAGCAACAACATCATCGGTCAATTGCCAAATTGCTGGTGGCTTTGCAATAACAAACGTCAGTGTTTACAAATACAGCGATGACGCAATTCACTAACGTCATCTATTGTTCTATCATAAAAACCTAAAAGGGCATCTAAGTAACAGTTTCATGCATATTGCACATACTGTATATTTGGTTTATGATTGTTTAAAATTTACATAATTAAATATTTCAGTTAAAAGGTAAGATACACATTTTTTGTTACAATACCCAAAAATTATTAAAAATACGAAGCTCGTGTAATTATTTTAACCTTCGTGATAAAACCACGTGTACACGCTCCGTAAAAAAGAAACAATAATAACAACAATCAAGCTCATTTATACTACTACACCACATATTCCGGAACGAATCGCTCGCAAAAAACTCTTTGGAGCGTTCAACGAAGCGCATTTTCCCCCACCTATTTCGACTCGTTTTTTTTTTGTGTTGCCGGATCGTCGCAAAAGGACGGTTATTATTTTCGGAGCAAACATTACACACACACACTCCCACAAACAGACGCATACGCGCGCACACAAATGCAATATTTGTGTTTTTCCTTTTCTCGCTCCTTTGACCAGCGCCCGTTTCTGTGCGTTCGAGTTTGAAAACGGCACTGCGTAAACACCCTCGCGAATAAAATGAAAACAATAAACAAACAGGCTATAATATAAAAATAAATAAATGGAGAGCAGGACGAAATGGATTTTATTTTGAATTTAATGATGCTGGAAATTATAAAATAAAATATTATAATTTTAGAACAGAAAGACTTCTGATGAATGTCCCAGACAGACTGACAACTAAATATATTGTATAATAAATATAAATGCTGTAAACATATCAAGTAATAATTAATATTCATTGTGAAAAATTCCTAAGAAATACTCAGAAGACTTAATTACTTATTTAATAATGATGAAATTGAAATTTATTTATAATTACAGGTAATGCAATCACTACTTTAATTAACAAAGACAAGATTGTGAACATATACAATGTTTTTTTCTGCTACTGTGATTAAAATGCAATAGATATTTGTTGCACTTAAGTATTTAATTGCTGTGGAAAATGATGATGATAATTAATTTATATTGATGATATATAACATCTTTATTCAGAAAATTAAAAACAATATATTTATATACAATATATTTATGTGAGTCTGCTTGGGCTACCAACAAGAGGTGTTTCTGTCCTTAAATTGATTAAATTTATAGTTTTGTTTTAATATCTAACACAATTATTTAATTATTTATGTACACTAATTAAACAATATTAATTTTATCAGCCCACAGACCTCGGTTGATAGCCTTTTGTAACTCTTTTGCGTTCAATAAATGAATTTACTATTACTATTAATTTCACTAATTGGGATATTCTAGTAGAAAAAAGAGGCAACGAGAGAATTAGTAAATTTTCATTTCAAATTAATTTTTCAACGTCATAATTCTTACATCAAAGTAAGTCATAACCTAGATTTCCTACAAAAATCAGCTAATACTATTAAATCCTTAATTCCATCTTCAAGTAATTATGAAATCGTTTGGAATTTATTAACTGACCGCTATGAAAATAAACGCCTTCTTGTTGACATTTTCAAGCTATCTGGGACATACAAACTAACAATAAAGATTTACATGTATCGTTAAGAGCTTTAGTAGACTCTGTTAAAAGTAACATAAGGTCATTTAAAAATATCATAGGCCAGGAAGATATGTGGGATTTAACCATGTGTTTCTTGATCAAAAATCTAATAAATTAGATACATTAGAATCATTGCTTGAGTTTTTGAAATGTAAGTGCGATATTTTAGAATCACTTCGTCCTCAAGGATCACAAATTAAATCCAATAACAATTCAAAGATAAAACTTGCAAATGTTTTACTAAGTAACGATAAATCTAAACGCAATTGTCCTATGTGTAGTGGTCAGCATTTAATATATTCTTGTAGCGAATTGATGGCGCTAGAACCAAGTAATAGATTAAACAAAATTAAGGCTAAATATTTGCATCAATTGTCTAAATAAAGGCCATAGTAACAAACAGCATAAAAGTGCATGTAAATGTAAAACTTGTTATAAAAGGCATCACTCGTTACTTCATATGAATGAGTCGCAAACAATCACTTATTCGCTTTTATCAACCGCTACTATAAACATTATCGATCTCTGAAGTTCATCATAAAACTACAATTAAAATTAAATTGTATATTTCTTCCTTTCAAACTCACCTATCGTGTCTTATACCGGATAAAATTACAGATCCTATTCCTCAGTTTTCATTTGATTGTTCAGCTTTGAAAATTCCTAAGAATATCCGCTTAGCAGATCCCACATTTAACAAAACAAGCGATATTGATATGCTGATAGGTTCAGATTTGTTTTGGCATTTGCTTTGCGTCGGTCAAATAGGTCTAGTAAGAAATCTTATCTTGCAAAAAACACAATTAGGCTGGATTATTGCTGGGCCACATCAAATTAGTTCAAATAAATGTATCAGTCAATAATTTAAGGTATGATTTTAAATTATCTAAATTCTGGGAAATAGAGGAGATCATTGGCGCAACCCCATATACTCAGCAAGAGAGTCATTGTGTGGAAAACTATACTAAAACAACAAGCCGTAGCGAAACAGATGGTCGATTTATTGTAATATTACCTTTGAAATGTGACCCAATTGTATTAGTAAATTAGTGCATTGAAAAGATTTTAGTCATTAGAAAGAAAACTAACTAACAATTCTAAACTCAGAAAGTCATATGTTAACTTTATGGCGGCATACGAACGATTGGGACATATGCAACAAATTAATTCACACAAATCAAATTAATTTCCGAAATTTTATCTCCCACGTCATCATATAACTAAAAATGATAGCAGTACCATGAAAATTAGAGATGTATTCGATGGGTAAGCGCTTTCTGGCAATTCAACGTCTCCGAATTCTATACAACTGGTTGGGCCTACCATACAGCGAGATTTATTTTCTATCTTATTAAGGCGTTTTAAATATGCAATAACCGCTGATATAGAAAAAATGTATTGACAAGTGCTAATAGCCCCCGAAAACAGATCTCCACAACAAATTCTTTGGCGTGCTTCACCTAATGAAGATATAAAAGAATATGAGCTACAGTCACATACCGTTTCAGCCTCCTTTCTTGCAATTCGTTGTCTAAAGCAGCTAGCAATTGAAAACAAATCATTATTCCCTATGGCTAGTTAAGTTATAGAAAATAACTTTTATGATGATGATCTGTTGATAGAAGCCCATACGATTTCAGACATTACGCGCTTACGCATAGAAATCACAACGATTTTAGCAAGCGCCGGCTTTAATTTGCGCAATAATAATTCATTAACAATATCCGATTCATTAGAAATCAAAACATTAGGTTTATTATAGGATTCTATATCTGATTGCTTCAAATATAAAAATAAATCATTATAAATTAAAGACGACGCAAGCGCCACCTTTTGCCTAATTTCAAGTGGCATTGTCAACGATTTGGGTCTACAAGGTAGACGATCGAGAATCATTGTTTCGTCCACTAAAGGAAGGCAAACTTTTCCTGTTTATGCAAACAAGGAAAACGAAATTCACATTTCATGAAACGTTCAGTCACCATTCATCTAGCGTATGTATAACTAGTGATGGCCATTTCAGTTTTTCGAACCTCATCAGATTAGTATCGAGTAATAACCCCAACACAATTTCCGTTCAGCCGCCTTCATCAAGGCATTGCACATGGAACACACTAGTCTGATGAGGTTCGAAAAACTAAAGTGACCAACACTAGTTATCCATACGCTATCCATACGTGGCTGAACGTTTCATTAAATATAAAAATAAAGGCAAATTGAACTCACGAATCTCTAAACGGAACATATTATCCTTTATCGGCCAATTATTTGATCCATTAGGATTTTTATCGCCTATTACGGTTAGAGCTAAATTAATTATGCAATCCTTGTGGCAGCTCAAATTAACTAGGATAAATCACTTCCATTTGAAGTACATTCCAAATAGAAATAATTTATTTGTAATTTAAATTATCTTGATCAAATTTAAATAAATAGAAATATAATGTGCGAAAAATAACATTGAACGTTATGGTTTTTGCGATGCTTCTCAATCCGCATATGGGGCATGTGTTTACATTAAATCAACTAATGGGGACGGGAATATTAATACAGCTCTACTTTGTGCAAAATCAAAGATACCCCCATTACGGCAAATCTCGATTCCAAGATTGGAGCTTTTTGGAGCCTTATTACTAGCTCAACTAGTCAACAAGGTTCAAAATGCATTAAAAATAAAATTTTCAAATGAATATTATTGGTTTGATTCGACAATTGTTGGCTTCGGTCAGAATCAAATAAATGGAAAACCTTTGTTGCTAATCGCTTTCGAAAATTCAGGTCAATGGCTGCATGTAAAAAAGAATGAAAATCACGATGATTTAATAACAAGGGGCATTGACTCAAAAAAAAAACTTGTAAATAATGAACTTTGGTGGTCCGGACGTACATTTTTAACCTCATGTTCAGATTTTTCATTTTTGATTAAATTAGGAGAGGTTGATATTCCAAATCTTGAATACGAAAACGTAATACATCAACCTGTATTACATGATTAAATATTCTTCGAGAGTTTGATGTTATATCAAAATATTCAGATTTAATTAAATTAATTCGTGTAACTGGTTATTGTCTTAGGTTCATAGAAAACTGTAGGAAAACTGGCATAATTAAAAACAAAGGACCGCTAACAATCGAAATTTTTAATCGTGCCAAAATATCATTAATTAAAATATCTCAATCGGAGTACTTTTTAGATGAAATTAAAGACTTAGCCAATAATAAAAATCTTAATAGACGTAGTCCTATTTTGTCATTGGATCCTTTCTTAGATAATGATGGCATTTTACGTGTAGGTAGTCGTTTTAAAAATTCAAATTATTCATTTGAAAAACGTTACCCCATCATACTATACAATAAACAACGATTAACAATGTTTCTTATTGAAACTGAGCATAAAATATACAGGATGGCGCAAGATTCCGATGAAGTCCAATATTTTAGTTATTAAGAAATATACAAAAAAATGTTACTTACATTATTAGTAGCTACCGTCAAACTTCACATTTTAAAATTAGTTTCATATATACAGGGTGTTCAATAATCACGTGACGTGTCTAACATATATTTTTTGTAATGGAATGGTAATACAAATGCAAAAATACTTAATAATAAAATAAATACTCTTTTTTTTTCTCTTAAAATAAATTTTTATATACAAGGTGAAGCAATACGCAAATTTATTTTTTTTCTCTTTTTACTTAAATGGGACACCCTATATTTTTTGTGCTATTTTAATAGAAAATTGATCACTCTTTATTTTTTATATAACATATTAAATAGCTACCGTTTACCGTTTTTGAGATATTTAATCTCAAATACAAATTTGTTTTTTTTTTAATTTTTTTCTTAAAAAATGTGTCCCAATCGTCGAGCATCTATTTTCTTTATATTTTGCATGCGCCTTTAAATATCGATTGTCATTTGAAAATCTTTTTTAGGTTAGGAAGTAAGTATGTTATTAAATGTCAGAAAACGATTATGAATTGCATTTGTTTTAATTATAGCCTACTTAAATTATTAATTATAAGTGAAATGACAGAAAGTTTACATCGTTTTTCAATTTTGAAAAATAGATCCTAAACTTCCATTGATTTCAATTGTTTATAACTTTTAAAATATTAAAAATTGACCTAATAAACATTGTGTCAAAAATGATTAATTTTAAGCGTATAATCTAAAATCGACATAAAAAATATACCATTCCATTTATGAAATCATATGTTTGATACGTCACGTGATTATTGGACACCCTGGATATGTGAAACCAATTTTAAAATGTGAAGTTTTACAGTAGCTACAAATTATGTCAGTAATATTTTTTTTGTAAATTTCTAAATAACTGAGATATTGGACTTCATTGGAATCTTACGCCACCTTGTATATGCATTGCGGGGAGCAAACATTGTTGGCAAACTTAAGAAATAATATTGGCCGTTAGCAGGGCGTAACTTATTTAAAAAAAATAACAAGAAACTGCATTACTTGTTTCAAGTATAGCATAATTAGGCAGCCACAAATTATGGACAATTTACCTGAGAAACGTGTCTCTACTTCAGGATCTTTTCATTCATGTCGAATCGATTATGCTGGACCCTTTTTAATTAAAAACAAACGGGGTCGCGGTTCTAAAATGAGCCATAAATTTGGAACTTGTAACCGATTTAACAACGGCTGCATATATTGCTGTTTTAAGAAGATTTTGTAGTAAACGATGAAAACATCCGGGTACTGATGGTACTGTGCGTGTGGTAACATTTAAAACTGCATCAAAGTTGATAAAACGTTCAGTAATGAGTATATGTGTGCTACCAATGGACTCTAGATATTGAAGGTAAAAGTCTATATATATATATATATATATCTTGTTCAGCACATTATAAACTATTTGTGCACAAAGTTTCGGACCTTTTCAGCTAAAAATAATATTTGATGAAAATTGAAAATTTACTTTTCTCGACAAAAAAAGCTTTTGTCTCCGATTGAGCTAAAAATTGCTAGATATGCAGTATACAATACGTTCAAGGTTTTTTTAAAATAATATTGGATGAAAATTGGAAAAGTTGTACTTTCGACTTCCCCCCCCCAAAAAAAAAGCTTTTGTCTCTGATTGAGCTAAAAATTGGTAGATATGTAATAACAATACGCTTAATAAGATTCTGAAATCATTTATTCAAAATTTCAATGGTAAATATATTTTTTTTAATTCGAAAATTTGTTTATACAATTTTTTTTATTCAAACTTTGAAAATTAATAAAAACACTTCTAAGCGGAATCGAAACTTTATGATAACGGATTCGTGTTAAGCACATTGAAAACTACCTTTTTATAAAGTTTTAACATATTTCAGCCAAAAAATGTTGCAAGGATTTTTATTTAATAAAAAATCGTTTCTCTTCGATTAAGCTAAAAATTTGTGGAAGTGTAGTATTCAATACGTTGAATAAAATTAAAAAAAAATATTTTTTTTTAATTCGAAAATTTGTTTATACATTTTTTATTTCAACTTTGAAAATAAAAAAAACTTCCAAACGGAATTGAAACTTTATGATAACGGTGTTCAGCATACTGAAAGCTATCTTTTTACAAAGTTTTAGCCCATTTCAGCCAAAAAAAATTGTAAGGATTTTTTCAACAAAAAAAGCGTTTCTCTTCGATTAAGCTAAAAATTTGTGGAAATATAGTATTCAATACGTTGAATAAGATTCTGAAACTAGGTGATCAAAATTCCAACAGGATTTCTTTTTAATAATTTATTAAATTGTATCATCCTCCATACATTTTCTACACAACTTTTTTTAGTTTTTTTAAAAACATTTAAAAAAACATAACTTACACATTCTGGAACACAACATTTTTTAAGGACAAACAGCATGCTGGGCAGTGAATGTGAATTGCATACTTTAAACACTCATTTATTTAAACGTACATGGTGATGTTCGTTGTACCTGTGATTACAATTGACTTAAATTAAAACATCACAAAGCTGTCGTGATTAAAGGAAAATAATATAAAAAATCAGGGATATTATAGAAGAAAATATATGGAACGAATTAAATAATATTCTTATATATCGTATTTGTTTAATTTTTCACAATTGTTTATTTTTGCTCATGTCTTTTGCAGCAAAATATTATATATATATATATATATATATATGACAATTTTTATTCAACAATTAAGTTTACAATAACGTAATAAACTTTGATTATGTATATCACACAAAAATTGATTAATTGTTAAATGGCTATCGACCAGAGGTCTTTCTGCCTGTGTCAAAGTATTATTTATAAAGAAAATATTTTTTTATACCACTTAATAATTGTTAAGTGGCAAAATAACATTATATTGAAAATATGCCACGAAGTAAACGCCTCGAAAATTCAATAATTATTTATAAATTACAATTATAAATTTTGCTTTACGCCCCCTTTGTCATTTACTCTTTTAATGATAATCTTAAAATGAAAATAAGTGGCTTTTGGCCAACATGAAAAAGCCACAGTTTTTTATAAGAGGCAACGTATTTCAAACGTTCAATTACTATCATTATATGTGTATGTATTTCGTCCATGAATTTGATATTCATACATAATTAATTGTTTTTAGGCGATTGCTTATAAAATAATGAGAAATTTAAACAATCGTTTTTTTTACAGGTTGTGTGTTTACATTTTGTTGTATTTATATAAAATAAATGCGTGTTATTAATCTATGGTTGGAATGTAATTGAACATAAATAGAATAAATAAGTTTAAAATAATTGAAATAAATTAAGTTATTAAACTCTCCGCACTGGAAATATATTTATCCAATAAAACATGTGCGGGTAACCCGGCGCTTCCACCAAAAACGCATTACCCGATATCTCCGGGGCGTACGTGCGCCCTCTTTCTCCCTAGTTTGCATAAAAGGGGCATAACTTTTAATTGTTCCCCGCCGTTACGGGGTGCTGCGCGCATTCCGTTTTATTACAGGGGGATAGGGGGGCTCGCCCCCTCTAACCGCCCCCCTCGGTGCATGCGTATTAAAAGCCCCGCGCGTCTTTTAATCCGGCGTTCCGCTACCTGTTTAATATTTATACGCGCCTGTGTGAGGAATACGATAAAAGTGGCCGGGTTTTTATTGCGTCGGATAATTTCGGTCTAAAAATTCATTGTGTGTGAAAATTAAGCTTTTAAATTTCTAATAGTTTGGCGTGCTGGTTAATCGGCGCAATATAATTCCGGCATGTTTTCTCGCACACTGAATAAAATTTTGAGGAGCAAAATTAAAAAAAGAACTTTTTATAGCAACCTGAACCATCAAAAACTGTAGAATATTTAAATCTATAATTTTTCTCCCAGCAAACACAAGTATTCGGGGCTGTTCTGTAAGAGAAATGTTAAGCTTAACACGTACGTTAATAATTAATTTCGTAATCTATGAATATAAATCCATTACGGAAGCTGCACTGAAAGAAAGATTGTTGGATCTTCACTTGTTTTTCAGCTTCTTAAATGTTTAACGGAATAATCACAAAAGCGTTTAAAGTAAACACCTAAACATAATTATCGGAATGAAGTTAAAATGATTAAAATTATCTTGGTACATCGTACTAAGTTAATTGATAATTTCCAACAAAAATTGTCTCTTGTCCAAGTAACTGTAGTAAGATTCAAATGAATCTTGTTTAGAATAAACATAATCTTATTTGAATTAATCAATACATTTTATTAAATCTTAACAAAGTAAGAAGGTCTGCTGGATATACGTTACTTGGCAGGCTCCCAGGTCAACAATTTAAACGGTAACGTCATTATCATGTTTAAAATGATCACTTATTTCTTTCAGTGTGCTTAGATTGTGGTAATAAAAAGTAACGTACAAGATAAATTTAACATTTTCCTTATAGAAAAATCCCCATTATTTAATATAACAGATAATTTAATCTACTATTTAACAATAAGTGATAATTGATAACAACAGTTTAAAGCCGTTTTTTTAACACACCTAATCGCATCAATATTTAAGAAAAAACAAAAACTCTACAATTCTATTGTTGAGGCTGTTACTTTATGAAACTCCATGTGGATTTAAAAATGAAAACCCGATGTTAAACTCTTTAGTTTCACAATATTTTCGATTGTTTCGATAAACAGTATCATCATCATGCCTGATGATCATATGCGTATTGAAATAAATGTAGCAGTTTATCTACAATAAATATTGTGAAACTAAATATGTTTACATCGTCTTTTAATTTATTTATTTATTTATACTCTAATCCGTTTACCCTTGCGGGTGTCGGATTTATTTACAATGGATTTTTGAAAAGTATATATACAATATTTAATTCTGTTTCTTTTTATTTTTATTTACATCTTTTTAGTTCTAGGATAATGTTTTGATTTCATTCCATCATATTCTTCAATCCTCTGCTGCTTGTCGTACTTGCTCGTTCCAACTCTTTTTTGGCCTTCCCACTTTGTTCTTTCCTTTGATTCTTGCTTCCAGTATTTGCTTTGTTAATCTATTTTCCTCCAATCTCTGTGTGTGCCAAAGGCACTATAGTTGTTTTTCTTCAATTCTTATTTCTACGTTTCTCTCTATATCTGTGTTTTCTCATTGCCCCTTTTATCTTCCTTATAACTTTTATATCCATTGCATTTATTCTGCTTTTGTCCCTTTCTGTTATTGTCCAGGATTCACTTCCGTATATCAATGCAGGCCTTACCACTCTTTTATACACCTTGGTTTTTGATCTTGTAATTTATTTATTTTTTACTAAGATCGTATTCTTTATTGCGTTATATATTCTTCCTGTCCTGTTCGCCCTTTCATTTATTTCGTCATTTATTGTCTCTTCAATTAGTGTACCTAAATAGTTACAGCACTTCACTTGTTGCAATGTCTTGTCTTCTAATTCTATTTTGTTTCGCTCCTTTATTAGATATAACCATAGTTTTAGTCTTGTCCGTGTTTATTTGAGTATCATTATATTTTCCTGTAGTTTTTCTTCGTTTTCTGTCACCGTATCATGTTGCGTGCAAATAATAGCACTTGGAGTGTAAGTTTCTCTAGTTTACAGTGTCCTATGTTCATATTTTTCGATTTTTTTTCTTTGCTTTTTTTTTCTTCATTGTGTGCATTCTTGTTTTAGGCCAACTTCTCTTTTTAAATTCGGCTGACTCACTGTTTCCTGTCCTTACTCTGTTAGTTTTATTTCTGTATAGTTCGTATATTACGTTCATCATGTGTCATTTACTCCTTTATATTTTAGTACTTTCCAGATATCTTTCGTTGTCAAATGTTTGTTGTAGGTCTATGAAGCATAGAATGATGAAAATTCAATGTACAACACGTATAACCTATATTGTATAGACCTGCATAGCCCCGACCCTACATAATCCAGTGTCCTATGTCCTACAATACACGGATGATACAGCTCTAATCACCCACGCACCCGCCCTACCCAAAGCTCTATAAACTTTACAGCAACTGATAGACTCCCTCGAACTGTGGTTCGCTAAATGAAGGATTAAAATTAAACCCAATAAATCCCAACCACCGTAAAAATAATTCCATCAACATCCTCATTAACCAAATTCGTATTGTACCAACCTCCCATATAAAAGTACCTTGACATTACCTTCGACAAAAAATTCAGCTTCAATAAATATTCCTCAATAATAAAAAAACAAACAAAAACACTACTCGAGCTAAACACTTCCGTAGTCTAACTTATCGAAATCTAGGCATCTTAATAGAAAATGCAACTAAAATCTACAAGATGATATGCAGCCCTCTGTTAGATTACAGCTTCATCCTATTCACAAATTCTCCCAAACCTACACTTCATATTATAGCAGTCAGAGAACGTGCATCCCTCAGATCTCTTACCAAAATCCGACACCCACTTAATCCGCTTCACAATCCGTCACATACCCTCCTCTATAGCAGGACCAAAGTTACTCCCATCAATGAACGCATCCTTTACCTATCCAAAAGATTCGCCCAAAAAGGAATTTAACTTCGAAATTCTGTCCCAATACTGCATCCCTCAAAATAACTCCGTGAATCCCAAATTCATAAATCTCCCACAAACTCTGTCCCAACTGATTACTCACTATAATCAAGAATAACCATTACTTCCAGCGCTTTATTTCTCTTTCCTCATCTATAAATCACTAACACCTCACAATACGTCTATAACAATCATCAACCTTGGCAGAAAAGCTACTGGCCGATAGCCATTTATCAAAATAAAAATTTACTACTTATTATATTATTTTAAACTATAGTACAAATGTACAATAATAAAGATATTTACTACTACTACTCAATGTACAGCACTGAAATTTCTTCAATTCACATATATACAGGGTCCTGCATCACAGCTCCCGTCTTCGATAGCTCAGTTACTAATTAAGTTAAGACTTTGAAATTTTGGAAACATTACTTGGATTTCAAGACGCATTTCAGGAAAATATATTTGATTATATATACCCAAAGACATACAGCATGATTATTTTTTTAAATTGCTTGATAAACATTTTATTCATTACTTAGGTGCCTTTTATGATTGCCTCTACACCCCTAAAATTTTATTGAAATCGGTTCAGTAATACAAACAAAAAATTAAAAAAAGTGGAAAAAATTGGTTTTGCGCCATTGGTTTAAAAAATTAATAAAAAATAAATTAGGATCTTGTGAATAAAATTATACAGGCTACTTGTTAAATTAGGTCGAACAATCCTAACAGTCAAATTTCATTGATATTAATTATACAGGTTGTTCAAAATTTAGTGTCAAACTTTTCGAACTTGAATGTATTTTATTTTCCTTATCTTAAATTGGAACCCCTGTATATTTTTATATCATTCTATGCAGAATTATAAAACAAACATTTTTCTTCGTATCAACCCTACTTCAATTCCCAATAGCTTAAAAATTATTTGCAAAAAAACTGTTATTCTCGACTATTTCAATAGCCATTTTGATAAATAAAAATCGAAGGTTGCTTTGAAATACATTTTTTTGGCATTGTAAACTTCAACTGTCAAAGTGACATGAGTCACGAACGAATTCAATCGAGATGATCTTATGGGAATGATTCTCGTATTTCCAAAATACGGCAATAATTCCTTTTCATCTTCAACTATACAAGAAAACATGCAGCAAACAATCAAAGACGTATTTCAAAATATTACACCCGATCTATTACAGAGACTGGCAAGGTAATTTCATGTTCGTCTTCATTTGTGCCTCCACAACAATTGAAAACATGTCAAACATAACTTCTACTATGTACTTTATTTTTGGAAATATGTTTGTTCTATCCTTTTAATGTTATAACTAAAACAATGTTTTATGCAAAGTTTAATACTTGCATAATGTGTGATTTAGACAAATATCTGTGAAACCTTTAGAACTGTCGTTATAATAATTGTGGTTGGAAGACCTGTCTTTCAATGAAATGTTTTTTTAAAAGCAACCTTCGATTTTTATTCATCAAAATGCCTACTGAAATGATCGAAAAACGAAAAAACAGTTTTTTGTCAATAACTTTTAATCTGTTAGGAATTTAGGTATAGTTGTAAGGAAGAAAAATATTTGTTTTTTAATTCTGCATGGAACGATATAAAAATATACAGGGGTTCCATTTTAAAATAAGAAAAATAAAATACATTCAAATTTGATAAATTTGACACTAAATTTTGAACACCCTGTATAATTCATATAAATAAAATTTGACTATTTGGATTGTTAGACCTTATTTAACAAGTACCCTGTATAATTTTATTCAGAAGATCCTAATTTATTTTTTATTAATTTTTAAACCAAAACCATTTTTTTCTACTTTTTTTTGGTTGGTATTACAAAGCCGATTTAAATAAAAATTTGTGGGTATGTTGGTAATCATAAAAGGCTACTAAATAATGAATAAAATGTATACTAAGCAATTAAAAAAATATATCATCATGACGTAACTCTTATTTGAGACACCCTGTATAATCAAAAATATTTTCCTGAAGTACGTCCTAGGACGTTTCCAAAATTTCAAAGACTTAACTTAATTGATAACTGAGCTATCAACAACGAAGGGAGCTGTGATGCAGGACTCTGTATATATATATATATATAGGTAATTAAATTAATAAATTATATTAATTTATCAATTTAATTATCTATGAAGTCTATCTTTTCCATTTCACAGCATCTTGTTCGTTTCATTTCTCATTATGTGTATTAGGTCTTGTGCACTTCTATTCTTCCTGAACCCGTATTGTTCTTCCTCTCGTAGTATTTCCAGTTTTTTTTTTTTTCGTAGTCTTATTTTGATTGTTCTTGTGAACATTTGTCCTGGTTCACTTAGTAAAGTAATCCCTCTATAACTCCCATATATTTTTCCATCTCCTTGTTCGTATATTGGTGTTACCATCCCTTTCTTAGAGTCGTCGGGTATTTCTAGTTTTGCCATAATAATAATAATAAAATAATAATAATAATAATAATAATAATAATAATAATAATAATAATAATAATATAAGCTTTATTGTTCAACAGGAAAACCCAATTACAGAACAATACAAGATATCAAAAGAAAAACAAACATAAATACAAATTAAATAATATAATTACAATTATATACAAAAATTTTTATTCACACAATTACATTTTTACAAACATTGCGTATATACATTAAAATAAAGGCTTGTCTGTCCTAGACTATCGACCGGAGGTCTTTCTGCCCTAATTACAATTATTTTATTTCGATGGAAAAAATAATTCCAAATTGGGCAAAGTACTGATTGTGAATGGAAGATATTTCTGTAACAGTGGTTCGTAGGCAAATGAATTTTCCCATATGGACCCCGAATAGACTCCGATATTTTGAACTGCTCTATCCAAAATTCCGGGCTGTATATTTAATAAACTCTGTATCAACTAATTGGCCAAGAGGTGGAAAGAGGTCATAAAGCAACAGATAATTCATAATTGATTAAATTAATCTTAAAAAATAAGAGTTTTTAGAAAAAAATTGTAAATAAGCAATACAAAAAATGGTATTTACAAAATCAAAATAAAACGTGCTAATGAACGTATATTAGGCAAACAGAGAGAAGTTTAAAAAAAAGTCTTGAAGAACATAAAAATCCTTTCTAGATAACGAATGAACAAAGGAGTTTCCTACTCATTGCATTTCAATTCAGATTATTTCCAACACATCCAACTGTATTATTGCGATCAAAAAGGATACGTTTTCTCAGCCATATGAATTTCAGTTACCTGCCAAACAATGATATAGCGAACTATCTTCGAAGGAGAATATAAATCAGTCGAACTCCCTGCGAAACGCGTGAAGTTCATACATTTAATCTTGGATTTGCGTTCCTCGGGTTGGGTTCCAAATTGTTTCAGGGTGGGTAATCGTATTTAAAAATCGAAAACTCACTCCATTGAGTCTCGCCTACCAATAATTTCAATTTTTGTAAGAAAAGGTATTTCAAAAATTAATATTTATTCTGTGTCGAAAAGCTCAGGCCAAACCTCCCCTCATTTAATGCATGCCATCTAAGTCATGCATTAAATTACTATAAGTAATATTTTTATAATTCAATTTTTGGCCTTATAAGTAGCATCGCCCCTTAATATCCTTTAATTGTTGAAGGAATAGTGGTTATAAGGAAAGACGAGTTTAACTGAATGGATCAGAGAGCATGGAACTCGTATGAAAATATTGTTGATATTAGTATGTAATAGAAGAGAGAAAACGGAATACAAAAAAATAGTATTTGTGTTTGATTAATTAGTTATATGGAAAAATGTCAATAAACGTCTTTTTGTGAAAAAAAAAAAACATGCACTAGAAATATCAATTGAGTCAGTCCTATAAAAATGTTAATTTATCAATACACAAGGAATTTTTTTTGATAACTTTGTAGTAGTTTGAGCCATGGTATTACCCAAATATATTTCTACCACACTTCTGTTGCATTGTGTGTGTGTGTGTGTGTGTGTGTGTGTTTTTTTTTAATTTCTGTAATATTTAGTGTTTAAAACCTTGTAATTTATTCCATCAATTAATAAAATGATTGTGTTTACGAAACATTAATCGATGTTGTGATCAAATTATATATACAAAAACTTAATTTTGAATTAATTTCTCACTTAACCCGTGGTGAAACATATTTAATTAATAGACTTTGATTAAAGCACTTGGTTTGTTTCACTGATTTAATTAGTGAAACAAACCAAGTGTTTTAATCAAAGTCTATTATACAAAAACTTATAGTTTCACACGATTTGTGTTGAAAGAAAAAAAAAAACGTATAAAGAAATAAAATGAAAATGACATATTACAAATTGTTGCTAGATTTGCAAAACAAAAACTTTCGCGATGTGTGACGAAACGTAACTTTTGGCTGAGGTACTTTTGGTCGATAGCCAATTTGGGAAATGTATATTAATTAGGTATTATAAAA
The DNA here is from genome assembly GCA_963082785.1 of Philonthus spinipes. NCBI lineage: Eukaryota > Metazoa > Arthropoda > Insecta > Coleoptera > Staphylinidae > Philonthus > Philonthus spinipes. The sequence goes on along the minus strand of OY720309.1, from coordinate 13,731,318 downwards.
TTAATACATAAATATACTGCCGTATATTCATAAATAAATGTATCTGTATATATAGGGTAACTTCTATAAAAACAAGTTTTATTATCATTGCATTCCGTACGACCAATACAAAATAAGATTTTTTTTTTCAAGTTACTTCTTTTTTTTTCTGAAAATTAATAAACCGAAAACATTTTTATGTGTGTGCATGTGCGTGTTATCGATTGAGACGGTTGAATGGAGGAGAACGCGGACCGAAAATTTGTGGGTCGCGGTAAACGAGGATCGGATGTCTCCCATCTAAGAATGGAGGGAAATGCTTTTGCGGCAGGAGGAGGGGGTCGTAATGACGCCAGTGAAAACCGAAAATTTCCACCGAAGACAAATTAAAGAGGCATCAAAAGGAATCCGATAACCTTGATGGATGGATGGGCGAGTGGATGCATGAATGAATCAAATTGTAAAGACACGAAAACTTTGACGAAGAAAAAGCGATATGGATAGAAAGAGCGAGAGAGCAATGGAGGTCGGAGGGGAAGATAGTACGGTGGATGGACGGAGAAACGGAGAGTGATGAATCTGTATAGTTGTCATTGTAAATCTTTCAATATATATATACCACTCGTCGAAATTAGTCAGAACTTAAATATAATATTAGTGAAACGAAAGTGTCTTAATTAAAATAGATCATCCACATTATTGGATAAATTTCATTCATTTTAAAATTTTAATAATAAATAATTTAAATTAATTATTTTCAAAACTCGTTTTCTATTAAAATTATTGAAAATAACAGGGTTCAATTGATTCGAATTATTGTTACATTTTTAAAGTAGTTTTCATTATTATTTAGACATTTCTTTAAAAGCACGAGTATTTTGTTTAGCAATTCAAATGATTATCCTTTCAAGTATAAAATCTGTATTACTCCTTGAGACAAACAACTCGAAACTAGTTTGAGAGAATAAAGAAATGTAATACAAACCAACTGCACTATATTCAATTATCAAAATTGAGTTTCATAAACTCAAGTTTCATTAGTGTATGCTATAATAATTCATTTTTGTTGAAAATTAAGTGATTTTATATTAATTATTTAAATCAAAATTATTATCATTTCTCCTAGTAGGATCAAAAAAATAAGAATTTCCACAACAACTTGCAGAAGATTGTAATTTCATGTATATTTTATTAAAATATTAATAGAAATTGTTAACATCTTTTATTGAAATTATGAAAGGCAGGGCTGTACTAACCAGGGATAGATACCGAAACACATCTCTACAGATGGAAAAATATAAATATACTCGAATCAAAATCGTTGCAATATGCAATAAGTTATTAAATATAAAAGTGTCCATTATGGAAAAGTCCGAGAAGTAGTTGGTTTAATGTTCATTTTTTTAAGTATTTACGTAACAAAAGTCAAAATATCACAGTAGTTAAAGAGGGATTTTTTAAGTAGATTTTCAAAAAATGTTTTTTTATGTATTCATGTAGATATCAGCTAGTACTGGACTTAAAGGAGATCTCATTTACCTTTATTAATTATTTTCAAATTCGTTTTATTTAATTTATTTAAATAACTGGACCAAGTGAATAAATACTCTTTTCTATTGAAATAAATAAACGTCCAGATAGTTTCAATAAAAATGTTAGCAGCTTATGTTGAAAATTTAATAAATCATACTTAAATTTGCGAGCTCATTCATATATACGTGCGTGTGTACGTGCGAGCACGACATTAATCTATATGCTAATAAAGGTACATGAGTATTGACAGTCGAATTTCGAGGAAAACGTGTACCCGCAGTAATTCCACTTTACTTAATCAAAATTAATCACTTCGCTTTAAATTACTTTTGAAGAATGAACGTGTAAAACATATTACATTTTCAATCAAAAACTTATTTGACCGAATTCGCCGGCGCAAGTACCATGATGGACACATCACCATTTTTTTAATATACAATCACTTGCCTATTTTAATATAATTTCGTTTTGGGGAAATAATACTTAAATATTTTATATTTATTTTTTAAACTTATTTTTTTTTATTTCAACTCTATCCTCATTTGTTTTTACATCTAGCAGTTTTTAATAATAATAGCACCCACGTATTCCATGTCCTCTTGTGTGACTCTTATTAAGTTAAAAGATTAAACTAATTCAAATCGAGTTTCACGATAATTCCATTTTATTACGGCGAAAAGTCATATTCGGCGTAATTGGCAAAGATTTCGGAAAACTTTTCACATGTCTGCGCGAATGCACGAATGTTAATTCCGCTAGACGGCTAATTTCTCCGCGGCTTTTAGGGGCGAAGCGAATGCATTTAAATGTTACATTTGGCGAGCCGAAAGTCACAAAAGATCGTCGCGCCATCGCCGGTGGGCCGCGAGGGGGACGGAGGGTGTAATCGCCAAAACACCAGAATGAGAGAGGAATGGGGAGAAAAAGAAGGGGGCCGATCCCTGTAATTGTGCCAAAGGCGGAGCCCAATTTGAATATTTGAATACTAATACATATGTATATATTTTTATTGTAATTTTAGAAATGTTTGTGCTTTTATTTTTGTCATGAAATTTTTAAATAAAATTACTAATTAATAATATACGAGGCTATATAAAACGTAAAAGGGATTTTATTTTCAATTAAAATTTAGGTTCCGGTCTCGACGTGATTTTTAACAAATCATAAAATTTTTTAATGTATAGTCGAAATGTCACAGTAGTTAAAGAGGAAATAATTTATTAATTATTTTCAAATTCTTTTTATTTAATATTTGCACAATATACTGGCCTGGTCTCACCGCTTATATTTTATTTATATTATTTATTCAAAAGTAATAGACAAATTAAGTTATTTGAAGATAATCAAAACTTTTCTGGCTAACTTGTATAACGGCATAATTACTGAAATTGTTAGTTATAACCACCAGTAATATTATATATGAAAAACATGTTAATAAGTTGTTATGCACGCTATATAATTATAAATAGTGTCTTTAGTTCTTCTTCTTTTTAATAAGTAAGTAATGCAAACGCTAAGTACCTTTCTCCGGGTGATATAAAACTTCCACATTACGAATTTATTCCCGAATGATAAATATTTCATAAACCGTAAGTACGGCGCGCATATATGTTTCCATATCCGCACAAATTGTTAAAAACCGCCATAATGAAAATTTACTCGTGCGCGGTGATTTTGTGGCTTATTTTAAAACCCCGTCGCGCTTCCTTCCTCCTTTCCTTCCACTCCCGCGAATCGATATTTTGCACAAAATGTCCTCATTTTTTCAGCATTAAATATTTATCAAAACCCCTAAACCGAAAACTATCGACAGGGATTCACCGAGCTGGCGAGACGCCGCGCGGATAATTTCGTCTGCCATCAATCATGCCGAACTATGTTGGGGAACCGAAACAAAAGAAACGCGGGGAATGTACAAAGAAAAAAGGGATCCATTTAATCGAAACATTTAAGGCATAGAGTGTAGTTAATTCGAGATTAATTGATGATTTTTTTAAGGTATTTAAGAAATGAAATTCTATTTTGTTATAAAACAATATTTTATTTCACTGATGATAAACGTATGCTACATTTTCTTGAATTTGAGTTATGAAAATAATACACTAGTATAAAAAAGTCTGTTATTTTTGTTATCTAAAATATTAAAAAATATAACAATTCTTTGCAAAATTCTGTATCCCCAAAAATAATATTCCTACAAAATGTTCACATTCCTCTCTCATTATTACGCTTTTAGATGGTTCAGCTAGCTAGCACCGATTTTTTTTAATCAATTGCCATGTTGGATATAAAGAAAACAAGATAATTATTTTATACCACTTGGATTTTTATTAATTTTGACTAGTCGAAAGTAATGTTGTTGTTTTTTTTTTAAATTTATCATCGATAATGTTCTTTAAGTTTCGTACCAAAATTCCCTCCATATTGGCCCATATAGCACCCTCCACAGTCCGTACATACACCTATTCTCCATGAATCCCACCCCCTGGTATGGTTTCATTAAAATACACAAACTCGATTATCCTATACGCCCATTAGTGTCTTATATCAACTTTCCAGCCAGCAAAGTAGAACTTAACTCTATTTTCAAAACCATCACTAACTTCTCCTACTCACATTTAATTAAAAATTTCGTCGATTTACCTAATAAAATTAAAGACCTAGTAATTGTAAATGTGCATGCTTCGATTTTTCTAATATGTTTGCCAAAATACCATCAGATGATTATATTAAATTAATTATCCAACAGCTTTACCATAACAATGTAAATCCTTTAGTGAAAACAAATTTTATTAATTTACACGAAACCATCTTATCGTACAATTATTTCAGTTCCAATAACAAATTTTTCTTTCAAACAAAAAGTCTAGAAATGGGATCCCCACTGAGTCTATTGCTAGCCGAAGTATTCATGTCTATGAATTGTAGAACTTTTCAATCTACAACATTGAATTTAAATTTAATTAAATATAAAGTGGAAAAGAAACATCTCTGATGGGATTTGAACTCACGTCCCCCGATTGCCGTTAAGGTACGCTACCAACTACACATCAGAAAAGAAGTACTCATGAACAATTTAACAAACACAATGATAAATTCAACCTTAGGTAAAAAAACATATTAAATGATGGTATAAGTATGGTGTAGCAAGCTTCGAGGATAATAATAATAATAACAAATGCATTTATTAAAAAGAGATATGATACAATATATAGTATATAAAAGTGTAGACTAAGTTCAGTCAGCATTACATGTTACTGTTCTTCCACTTAACCTACTTACAATATAGCAAGTAATACAAGTGCGTACTTATAAGAGAAAAACAATATTGTAGAACTTAAAAATAATATTTTTAATACATGTGAGTATTTATAATAAAAAGCAAATAATATTCTACAGCACATTTGGTTTCTAATTTCACCGATTATAAAGACCACCTTGCTACAGGAAAATACACACTTGTCATTTAAATACTTTAATTGGTAGTGATTTCAGGTTTTTGGGGGGAATTTATTGTATAGTTTGTAAATATTGAAACCAAAACTTCTTAGAAAGATACATGTTTTTTGTTTGTTTGTTTTTTACTATGGTGAGATAAACCCCCGAAACCTGACATTAATATTGTATATTTTATGTGTTTATCGTATTTTTCAATTTATATATTTTTATCTCCGCTTTCTCGGCTGTAGTTGCCCTCAGAAAAGTCTGTCGAGATCATTTTCATTTCTTACTTGAACAATTTTTGAGCCCTCTTCTTTTCTTGCTAATATTTTCCCTTCTCTTGTCCAGACATATTTGCATCCCTTCTCATTTGCTAAATTTCTCGCTTGCTGTAATAATCTTTTTGTGATTTGTAGTAACCTCTCATAAATTTTAATTTTGCCAGTGAACTTCTGTCCTAAAATTTCAGAGTTAAGATTGTTTTATTTTTATATTTAATTATTTCCTATTTTTTTGTGCTAATTTTCATAACAATTGGTTTTGACCTTTCAGAATTTCGGGTTTCTGTTCTGAAAACGTCAATAATTTCGTTTTGTTCAATGTTAACTCCGGCTTTTGTTAATTATATTGCATACTACATGCAATAAGTTTTACTCTTCTTTTTCTTGTACTCCTATTATTTCAATGTCTTTTGCAAAGATCTCGCTCTCCAGGTCATGAACCCTATTTTCTAACGCGATAATTTTCTTATCTTTTTCTTCATTTGAAATAAATTCATTTAATATTTTTAACTTATCATTTAATTTCTGGATTTCTTCGGCTCGCATTTTCTATTTTCGATTATTGTTTTTAGTTCTTTAATTTGTACCAAAAATTTTGCTCTTGTAATTCCTTCATTCGTTGATACGGATTGGGAGCTTTGCGAATTTATATCATCGCAACTTGATTCACGTCTCAGTTCTCTTTTCTTCACGTCACTCATTCTTTTATATGTTGACTTTCATAGAGCAATTGTGGTGGTAAACAGAATTGCATCCTCTGCAAGTCACGTAACCTCTATCTCTCGACATGACAGAATTGCATTTACCACACTTCATTTTAGTTTATGAATTGAAACGGCTCATTTTTAATTAACAAAAGATTAATTTACTACAGCGTAAAAAAATCACTACCGTTTTTTGTTGATTTCGACGATCTCGAGTGCGGATTTCCCACTCACGTATTTTAATCGCCTCAAAAAAAAGTCAGAAGTAAAAAACTCACCTGAGAATATTTAGCTACAGTTTGCCTGTGTATTTAATTAAATATTTTATTTTTTCTTATAGAGTGTAGTATTCTCCGAATGACCATATTAAGCCAGTGTAGTTCAGAACACTTGCCAGAGAAATGATCATACTCGCTGATTCCTAAATATAAACATATGCAAGAATTTTGCACCTTCTCTATATGATCTTTTATCACTTCATCCAAGCAAGCACTATAGACTACATCAGAAAAATTTAAATAACTCAATACTAAAGTGTAACAGAGAACACGTTTCGTGTTTTTTATTTAAGATTTTCCTTATCGAATAAATCATTCTTAAACTATTGTAGGCTCGACTAATATGAGCTTTAAAACGTAAGTAAGAGTTTAAGATTAGTCTCAAGTTCCGTACGGAGTCTACAAATGGTATCATGGTGTTGTCAATCTGAATTTTAAACAGATGCTTAGCTGATGATACATTTTTTACGACCAAATAAAATGGCTGTTGTTTTGACAGGATTTATTGTTAGGGAATGTCTTTTGGATACCAATGAAAGATTCGATATGTCCTGTTCAGGTTGTTGAAGGGAAATGAATATAAAATTTGAGTGTCATCTGTATATAGATTACAAACACAAAAATCAAGCGTTGAGGGAAGGAAAGATGAATAAATGGAAAATAATAGCGAATTGAACCTCGAGAAACATATACATTAATATTTAATTCAGTAGATGTGGATTGATTAATTTTTACTTGTTGCCGCTGATTATATATAAAATGGCCAACTAAATCTAGATCATTTAAATCAAGGCCAATATAATTTAACTTAGCTAATAAAAGATCGTGATTAAGAGTATCAAATACCTTAGTATAATCAATTAAAATTAAACACTATAGTAACTCTTTATTAGTGGCATTAATTATGTCATCGATGGCATTTATTAAAGCAGTTGTGCAGCTGTATGCAGCTCTAAACCCAGATTCATTAGAAGGAAGGAGCGTATTATACTCTATAAATTCAGTTAAGGTTGCGGTTTAGTAGAAAGAGATAGCTGTATAGTAAAATGGAAATAATCGTTTGAAGAAAGAGCCATTCTTTTGGATTTAATAATATGAATATGTATTTACATTTTTTATCTACCAAGTATAAAGAATTACTCTAAATAAAAACTAAATCGTTAATTTTCGTGTATTACGTCAATTTACTAATTCAAGTTAGAAAAGAAAATTGTAAGATATAATGAAATTAATAGGTCATGTCTGCTAAGTTATTTGAATGCAGAATTCAGTGAAATCCTTTAAATTTTCATTGCACAAGTTTTTATTAGCAAAAATATAATTTGAAATTTGCTATAAATTTCATCAATTTTCATTGTTTTTCATATTTTTTTTTTACACAAACTAAACATTAAAATAATTTTTAATTCATCTGATGAAATTCCTGCTTATTTTAAGATTATTTTAATGTATAATACAATATTCTTCATTGATCACAACAGTAATCTAACTCGAATTAGCGATTGCCAATATTTATATAGCTATCTCTTTCGTCTAAACCGCACCCTTAATTTATCTTTCATTATACTGCAACTAAAGTGAAAGAAGAAACTGGAAAGATCACTCTAGAATGTTCGACGGAGCGGGCGACACTAAATGTGGCGTCATCTAAAGACTGGTCAGGTATCCCTACCCTTCTGCGCCTGAAGATTTCCTGGACAAACTAGGAGTACAAGCATTCGTGGAAGGAATACGGGATACAAATATCCAACAGCTCCTTCGGCTATCCCGTCAGAAAACCATATTGGATGCTCTAGTAAACGCATTGAAGATTGAGGCTGCTAAAAAAACTTCTAGAATAAGTACGCATATGAGAAATGGAGGCCGAAGGAATGATTAACCACACTTCTTTAACCATGAAGAAAGTTATAAAATGTTGGCAGTGCGGAGGAATAGGCCACGTGAGAAGGAAGTGCAAGAAATACTTGCAGAAAGTGGCAGAAGAGGAACAGGAAACATTGAAGAGAGTTAGTATGTGGAAGCGAACATCGACTCTAGAAAGATAAGCTTCAATAACAGATAAAGCAGCTAGGTTGAGGCAATCGTTACAAAGTATGTGCGTTAACGGAAAAATAAATAAAAGAACAAATAAATATGAATAGATTATTAAAAATCAACTAATAAAACAGAGATTAGATTGAATAACTTTAAATTCTCGACTAGTTTCGGGTTATTAGCCCGTTTTCAAGAGAATTTAGTTTTTTTTTCTCTTGAAAATGGGCTAATAACCCAAAACTAGTCGAGAATTTAAAGTTATTCAATCTAATCTGTGTTTTATTGGTTGATTTTTAATAATCTATTCATATTTATTTCATACAATATGAACTACCAATGTCTAAATATTAAAACCATTAATTAAAAGAATAAATATCCAGGATGCGAGCGATAGAATGAAGGACCGTTATGACATTAACTAAGGAGTATGCGAACCCGGACAGCTTTATGAACGAGTTAGCAAGAAATCGGAAGATCCGCAATGGCGTGACCAAGGAAGAAAAGAGAGATCTGTTCACAATGCCCTCTGACTATGCCCTGCCACAATGCGTAGGAAAGGATCTACTTATAACAAAAAGGATAGTGGCCGTATCTAGGAGGAAGTTTGGAGGTATGAAAAACCTTAGGCAACAGAATCATGTGGTTGGAAAAGCACTGGAATTAGAGTGGGATGGTCAGAAGATGTTCTACTTGGTTACAAAAGAAACTATGGAAAACCATTATACCATTCGATATAGAATGCGTTATGCGATTTGATTCACTTGATAGACCACGGAGACAAGAAACTGATTACCCCAACAATAGAATGCGGCCTGGATAAGTTAAATTGGCGAGTGGTTAGAAATATTTTGGAAACTATTTTCTATGGATCTGGTATTCAAGTCGTAGTATGCTGTTTCAATCCCTGGACTAAAGCCGCTACGAAAAGCGTTCGTTGTTATTTCTACAATAGAGGGACATGCGCCAAAGGAGCCGACTGCAAGTACCTTCATTGGGAAACTATTCCGCGACGGAATGGTTTAAGGGGAGGGCAGTTTAACGAAAGTGAAAGTAGAAACTGGAAAGATCACTCTAGAATGTTCGATGGAGCGCGCGACGGTAAACGCGGCGTCATCGAAAGTTCCGGAATGTTCGAGAAAGAAGCATGCTTTATAATCGAGCGCTAGTGGCGCTGCAGGCAGTGAGTCCCAGTCAGTTTATCACGAACATCCGAGTGCTCAACATCGCGTTGTAAATAATTGTGTTAAGTGTACTTTAAATAAATAAATAGACATTGTTTTACTTATTTCCGATTCTGATTAAACCCTATTTCCTAACAATACTTTCAAGTAGGTTTAAGATCATCTGGATTGTCATTTTTTGGTAATACGATAAAAGTAGCTAGCTTCCAGACGAGAGGGAATGTTCCTTTTTCAAGACAGCAGTTGATTGTATGTGTTAGATATTTAATAATTGCGGCACTGAGTCCATCAGAGCCAATAGAATTTGTTTTTTTTATTAATAGTAGATTATAGATCTTATCAGTATCAACCAATGAGAAATTAAATTTTCTTTTAGCATTATAATGACGGTTGTTTGCATAAAACTTTATTAAATTAAGATCAGTTATACTAGTAAATTAAGAAAGCGTTAGCAACATCTGCATTATTAAATTTCGCTGGTAGATCATAATTTTTGTTTTATTGCCGATGTTCTCATGTATTTCCATAAGAATTTGTGGTCATCGTCTATCTTATTGTTTAGATATGTTTTCTTTTCGCGAACTATAGCTGAGTCGATCATATTTCTCAAAATTGTATATGTAGTACAATCAGTATTTTCACGGCTGTCTTTAAATCTCATATAAGCAAGATCTTTACCTACCATCATACCAGCTTCTTATTGTAGGAGTTAATCAAGGGGCTGGTTTTCTGGTAATATGTGAAGTTATTAGTAGATCATGAATATCGAACAAATGTGTCAACGAATTATTAAGGTATGACACTTAAACATCTATGCATTGTAAGTAAAATACGTTGTTTAACTACAATGAATAAAAATCTTTTAAAAACATAAAATGGTCAATATTACTTAGTCTACGATAAGTGATTAATTTACCGGTTTTTAGCGAGTCAATGGCAAGGCTACAATAGATCAAATCGTGATCTGCAATATGCATAAAAGTGGTGATACTCTTCAGGTAGCGCGATTCGTTGATTAATTTTGGATAAAAAATCTAAATAATAAAAATATTGTATTATTCCTCGTAACATCTCTCGAGGCCGTTAAAATATTAAATGTGTCTCTGGAAATTGGTATTATTTTCTAAATATTTAAAAAAATATCAATAGAACTTACAATCAATTACATATTTGTGATAAATAAATTGGAAACTTCAACAAATTAAAAACTTCTTCAGAAGCATTTTTTAATTAAAACTAGATCTGATAACAATGTATTTTCATACTTAACCTTATTAAATTTCCCTTTACTTTGACATATACTTGTCATATCTTTTTATGTAGGTTTGTGTAAGTTCAGTATACTTTCTGAAGATGTATACATTCAACGATATTCTGCAATAGTAATACAACTGGCGACAAAGATGAGTTGCAAAGAAGATATCCAAATCGCGAAGAACCCTGCGTAAAAACGTGCTGTACATGCATGATGGTGCACCACCTCACATAGTAAGTATTTCAAGATAATGATTGGACGAATATTTTCCAAATATATGGATTGGGCGCAATGGACCCATACTATTGTCACGTGGGGGTCGACGTGACGGACTTTAGGTGCTTACAATAAATTAAAATCAATAAAAATAGAGTGTTTTGTACTTACTCGTTCAACTAAACACAGTGCCCAACAGAAACTACTCTAGAGAAACAGTTTCTCTACACCGTGTCCGGGTACCAACCCGATTAAACCAATTCCCCGGACTTCCTCGATCATCCTTAGTCAGCAAATATATTTTCCGATGATCGAGAAAATCCTTGAGACTAGCTGATCGAAGGAAAGTCGTCGCGAAGCGGAAGCAACCCTACACCGGTGTATGAATTGATCCGTTTCGTGACGTTTCGCGCTAGTAAAGTTGCCGAATAAGAATCCAATTGAATTTTTCGTTTGGTGATTTTTAAAAGAAAAGGTTTATAAAACACCTTCATTGGACAATGTAGACATCATGAATAGAATACGTGTTGCGGTGGAATTAATTTCGGAAAAGATGTTGCTCCGAGTAATTAATACTATTTCCAGAACGGTTCCGGATGTGCTTAGAAATGGATGATTATCATTTCAAATATTTACTTTAATAAATCATTTTTGATGTATACTTCAAATATGACATTTTTTAAGATTTGTTAAATTTGTAATTATTATTAAATTAAACACTCGTTTGATCCATCATTGCCAAATTTACATTTCTTTAAATTGGCTCGTGAGCAGTTATAAGCCACAATACAATGTTTTTTTTTACTTAAATTTTCTGCTTGAAATTAATCAATGAACCACTTTACCAGAAGATTATCACACCTTTTCTGGCCACCTTGTATAAATATGTAATGTATTAATTAACAATTATTCTACCTATAAATTAAAAAAAGAAAAACATTATGTGCGATGCTTTAAAATGAACATTTTTTCATTACTATAGCGACTATTGATCCTTGATTAAAGGTCACTTATAATTTGACACCCTTTATTTTATCATATTTATTTAAATAACTATAATCAAGCGAATCAAGGGGTGATGCCTACCAGCACAGTTTCAAAATATCGTTTTCTTTTTCATCGTTAAATTCAGAAGTGTGCATGTTTAAGATTATTCCATAAAAAGTTTCATATTGATTGGATAAAAATTGTCGAAGTTATGCTACTTTATGCATATAAGTTAGTCAAGACCCAAATGAACACATTTCAAATCTTTAAACGCGATTATCTCAAAATCACATTTTCAAAGTCGGTGACAGCAATAATTCAGTGTATATTCATTCAATATATATACATATTATGTCGTTTAATACCGTTATTTGTGATCGATTTATTAATTTAATGAGCATAAGCTACATATGTTTATGTATAGCTAATTGTGTTTTCTTACATTTGTAAAATAGGTAAATTCCATAAATAAAGATAATAAAATATAAATTATAATATGATAACGGCTTTTAGTCTCGATCTAAAATATTTTCTCGTTGATCGTTCGGATTATGCCTATAATTTATTTTCTATTTTTACAGCCGATTATAGACAGAATTTTCGACTCGAAAAAGCACTTTTTTACTCACGAGGCGATTTTGTCATTTTTTCTCGAAATCGAATGATCAACTACAGAATTTATTCTTCTTAATGCAACGCAATTGGAATTTTTAATATCAGATAATTTCTGCATCTCCAGTAGCCGTCATCTCAAAATAACTTTTTAAAAGGTCTTCTACGGAGAGCTACTTTGACCCGTAATGTAGCTCTCCGTAAGGACCTTCAGAATTGACGACAAATGTATGCCAAATAAACTGATGAAATTTAATTTTATTTATATTGTTTCGTTTCGAGAAAAAAAAGATTTTTCGCTTTTTTCGGATTTGCTGATATGCATCATTCCTTAATTCTCTTTTCTGTTTCCTTTTTTTTTACGTAATATGACGTCCTACCGATTCGCAATTTTGGACGTTCTTGTTCAATAACTATATATTGTCTTACTAGAATTCTAATGATTTACTCGGCTCCCCTGCGGCTCATTTCGCCAACCTCATTCTCATTATTAATAGTCTTTATTATACGCTTGTTGAATAATATACTTTTTTCTATCGTTTCGCTTTTTTTAAAGTAAAAATACCTTACAGCAAAAAAAAAATCGTTGGGCATAACTCTTCTTATATCACTGCATATTTATGTGGCTGCTTTAAAACTTTAATAACTGCTGGGTTTAGTGTAAATATAATTTATATTCATGATTTTATTTTTAAACAGTATTAATAATAATTTATGCAACTACTTGCGAACGTAAACACGATGCAACATTGTTATACAGATTTTAGTTAAAGAATAACAATGTCACGACAGACGATGGGAATAATTAAAAACAACGCCGTCGGAAGAGGAAGAAGAGTTAGTCAAGCCGCGTACATTTAACGCAATTATCCCAGTCTGATGAGTAACCGCCGCTCCTCCGCCGCCAAACCGGATTATCGCGGTGTTATAAAAGCAAGAGCGGCGGAGGAAGGGGTGAGTTTGTAGGTGGCGAACTGCAAAAGGTGAACCTACCTCCTCCTCTTGCCTTCCCTTCATTCCATTCCTTCACTTAATGAACTACATTTACATGTAACGTTTTACGTGTTGGAAATTCTTTGAGCCGGCGGATGGTTAAATAGTTAAGAACTCCGGGGGTGGAAGATCGGGGTGGTTGGTGTGCGCGCGCGGCTTAATGGTAACGTTTGTGTATATGCAAAACTATATTTTCATTTCCTGGCTTCGCCCTCTTCCGACGCTAAAAAGAGCGCGCGCTGTTGTACTTAGAGGTGGAGCCCCCTTTTTGGCACCGGAACGGAGCTCGTTTGGCTGCAGTTGCTAAATGTAATTGTAGGCAACACACGCTTTACATTTACAATGTTTTATTAGTCTACGGCGCTTTAATGTTCATAAAACGCCACTTTCTTTAATTGAGTTAGACAAAACGAATAAATTAAAAAAAGGAATGTGATGAGTGGGTTTAAGAACTTGTCGCTTTATTTTTAATTAATATACAAACATCTTTATTCAGACAATATGACAATAAAAGTTTACAAAATTTACAATATGTACAATTATGTTATTAGTCTGTCATGGGCTATCGATCATAGGTCTTCCTGCCCATTTTTAATTTATAGAAAGTTAGCTCCAACTAATATTCTAATTGCCTCTTTGTGTAACATAAATATTATCTCCGCTGGTGGCGAGCTACCTCATAATAATATACCCTGACCAATTAAGGAATGTATATATGCAAAATACGTCATCTTTGTTAAGGCCTCGTTAGTATTTGCTGCAACTAAAGGTTTTTATTGATTTTTTTACTTAAATGTTCTTGTAACGAAAGTGAAAGAAGAATCTAGAAAAATCACTCTAGAACGTTTCCAGGGGGGTTATTCTTGAAATTGGTCGAACGGTGGTTTCGAAAGTCGCATGGGCGTTTCGTACGAATCGGTATTCTCGAGTGAAATCATACATTGAAACGTGCGCCGGGGTCGTGTGAAATTGGTCGTTTAGTCCGGATCATGCGATGGGCAGCGAGCGCATGAAAATAGAGAGCTAAAACCGACTTTAGTAACACATCTTGGTCAACTTTAATGCAAAATTAGTGGAAATATGTGAATAAAATTGATAACCTTTGATTATAAATTGTGAAATATTCTTAAAAAAATATATATTTTACTGAATAATAATAATAAATACATTGTAGTTTGCTCTTAAATTGTAAAATATATTGTAATAAACGCGAGGAATGTTATTAAGAGTGCTTTAAATATTGTTATTTACATGTTCGACTTCTCGAATAATTAGAGTATATAAATGTGAAATATTCATTTAGCTTACTGAAATCATGTTTTAGAAATTTAATTTAAGTACTGATTACAGGCAGTCGTTATAAATTCTATGAATTTTTCAATACATAACTAACATAGCTGTAATGTTAACTTTGCATTAAATTAATCATATTTGAGTAAATATATTATTAAATTGTGGTAGTTATTTTAAATTTGCTATTAACACTTTAATAAAAATCATAACATTGAGAAGCTACTTGCTAAAACATGTTTTAATATTACGTTGCCAACAAATGGAAGTTTTGAATTATATAATATTGTAAACCTAAGTTTAAATATTTTTACAAAGAATTTAAATATAATATGTTAAATTTATTATGTTTTTGTTCAAAGTAGTATCACGATAATTATACAAAAAGATAGAATCGTTCAAGTAAAATAACATGGAAAATATAACTGAATTGTTTTATGTTTTACATATAAAACATAAAAAAATGTGCATGTATGTTTGATGGAATTAAAATGTACTAATATATATTTCGTTTAATTCTTCGATTAATTGAGATTACATAATAAACACCTTATAATGCAAATATATTTGTGAAACATTTGTAGTGAAATAATAATCATTGAAATTATTTAAAAATTAAATAACAGAATTATAAATTTATTTTATTTTGTATTAAAATTATAATACTATTGTTTGTTTTACTTTCACTATTTTAATTTCCTCTAATTCATTAGGAACAAACTAAAATATTGATTTCGATGACATTTGTTGGTGAGTACGTGAAGTCTTTTTGATATAATATTTATACTTTATTCCTTTCTGTATATATAAAAAATATTTCTCAATTTTAAATTAAAAACTATTGATAAAGTGCATATTGTGCTCGAAATATACATCAAGTATCAAAATGCATGAGTAAAGAAAAGAATAAAATAAAAATATTATAAAATATTCGTTGTTTATTTTACACCAAAAGATTTTTTAAAAAACAGGAACCATTCATTCCATTCATAAATAATTAAAACAATATTATATTCCCATTTTTAATGAAGCAAAACAGTAATTTCTTGTCTCGTTGGTAAAATGAAAATGTGGGCACATAAATCCACATAGAAATTTGTGGTTTCATAATTATTTATTGTCACAAATACTAATAAATAAATACACATATCACAATCGTCCAAAATTTTTGGGTTATGTTACACCAAACTGTTGAGCTCGTTAACAAAATATTATAATTTAACATTTCTTTCAACATTTCATAACATATTCCGATATAATACACTTTACAATAACAGTTAATAGCATAGTTTAAATATTTAAATGAGAAATGTAGCATATTAATTTTATGTAACTAGAAAATCTCGAACCCAGGGGGGTGTCACTCAAATCTCGGTTTGTATACATTAGCAAATAAACGTTAAAACATGAAATTTATTATATTTTTTAAATATATGGCCGGTTACGTATTCTATTGCCGTTTGCACTTAAAAGCCGTATAATCATTTGTTAAGAACCGCCCAAATCGTGGTCAAAGTTTTATCGAAGCCAAATATGTCTTTGTATTTTCAAATGTCGGTGGTGTAAAGTGTGTTGTTATTGTGTAGTTTTAATATTTAATCGAGAACATGAGTCTACTTGGAAGTGAAAATATCCAAACAATAATATGGAGCTATGGTGGATATTTTCCATGTGCTATATGTAAAAAATAATTATAGAATAATTAAAAAATTAAAAAATGTCTTCTTCATTATAATTATATTTGTTCATTTTTAAATTGTTTAAAAAATGTTAATACTTTATATTATTTAAATTTAAGAGTTATTTATGGATGATTTTTGATTATTTTAATATTTATTTAATAAATGCATTATATTATTTTTTTTCGCTATTATTATATACTTGATTTCCCAGTATTTCCTTTCAGATTTAAATTTTCCCGCTAACAAAATATTATGATGTTGGTAGAACTGCTTACAAAGTAATCTTTCAATGTTTGTAGGTTGATATCAAAATGTGCTAATGTAAACAATGGTTATGAGTGTCCGTTTTGGAGGGGAGTTGCTCTTCTATTTAGGTTTTCTATGGTCGAACCCCACTAGACATTTTTCATGCCACTGACGTTCGATCGGTCGCCTGAATTCGAGAATACCAAACGTACGAACTATGCGAAGCGACCCACGCATTTGACAACGGCGCATGATCTCGAGAATAGGGCCCCAGAGCGCGCGACGGCAAACGCGGCATCCGGAAAGTTCGAGAAACAAGCACGCTATATAAGCGAGCGCTAGTGGCGGCGCTGTGGTCAGTCACTCAGTCCGAGTCAGTCTATCACGAACGTCTCAGTGCTCAAAATCGCGTTGTAAATAAATAGTGACAGTGTGGTGTAAATAAATGTATTAAGTGTACTCTAAATAAATAAACACAATGTTTATTTATTTATTTAGAGTAATTATTTCCGAGTATGATTAAACCCAATTTCATAACATTCTATTTCCACTTCCCATGTTAGTTTGAGTCGAAAATAAACACCCAGAAATGTAACTTGATCTTGTTTGTTAGTGCTGTTTAAATTCATAACCTGTCTCACTGGTATTAACTTACAGACCATCTTCATTAATACAGGTTTTCGGCTGTTTGATTCCGTCTACTAAATGTAAACTATTATATTTGGTTAAATAAAAATGATTAAAAAAATCTTTTGTATTTATATTATATTAGGATTTTGTAGAATTATCGTGTCGTATGCAAACGTATTTAGATCTACATTACGCTCTAAATCATTTAAAACAAATAGTAAAGGCCCTAAAATTGACTCTTATGCGACCCCATGGGTTAATTCGGCATATTTAGAATGATTGGCATGAAAATAATAATAGCAGATGATTATGAGTCATATAAATCTGAAGAATATTTTGATGCATTTGTTTTTCTGTAACAATTCTAATAAATCATCATGAAAGGGCGACGATATTTCAAGTTTCAAACGAAGTTAACAGTTTCTCCTAAAATTTATTTTTGTGTTCTTCAAAAATTTGAATTATATCTGCTGAATTAGAAATTTTGAAATAGCAAGACTATAGTTATTCTCATTTCTAAAATATAAAGCATGGTTATTTTATGTAACAATTGCATCTAAATTCCTTGTTTATAATTATAATTGAATTTTGTTCAACCACAAAAAGTTTCGATAATTGATGATAATCATTTCAGTATTTCAAATTTCATCCGACCAGTGTGTTTCATGTGCAATGCTGTTATGAAGGTAGTTGGATGGATGAATTTTTATTTCTTCTTCCTTTTGGTGGACAACAGATTTGTTTGTTTAGTTCGTAGACTCAAATTGTTGACGATGACATTTTTAATTAGACAAAAGAAGAATATTGAAATCTTCAGAATTTAAAAGGTAAGTTTGTTGATGTTTTGGTAAATTCCGATTGCCTCATTTGAGGTTCAATTCCTTTAAGACCATTTATATTTCAAGTTTTGTCGTACTAATCCTTCGCAGTTTAAGATTGTATCGACCAGAAGGAAAGTATTTATTGAGACATATTTTTGAATTTAATGTTAAATCGGAATAAATTTATTCGCTAAACGTGCAGTTATCTTAATTTGAAAACCGTAACGACCCACAGTTTGTCGGCGGCAAACTCGGCGGGAAAATTTCAATAAGAATTTTGATAAGCCGAAGGAGCACAATCCAGTCCGTAATCGTCCAATTAAGATTCATGCAGTCCTCGCGCGAATTCGTATGCAAACGTCCCCGGCTCTTGTTAAAGAGATACAGGAGCGACGGTTTTCCGTCACCTTGATACTCCCCGGCGTGTTTCGCCTTCGTCGTTGCCCTTTCTTCCAGACGCCCGCGGAGGATATCTTTATCGGCGATATCCTCCGGTGTGTCTCGCCGTTTCGGGCCCTTTTTATAAAACTGGGGCGTGATTTGTCCGCTCCGGAAGGGTCGGGTGGCTGTGGGTTGAGGGGAAGGGTCGGGAATTATCGTTATCCCGTCTGGGTGGCGGGACATACATGCATTTAGCATTTAACCAGATTAGAGTGCACGCGCGGGATTGGATTTCATAAATTTCTGCTTTTCTACGAGGAGGACGTGAGGACGTGATTTCGTGTCGTTGAAACGATGAGAGAGGAAGAGATTTTTTAAAGGCTTTGATTGTTTTATCTGAATTATTTAATAATAAGTTTTATTAAATTAAAAAAAATACATGTTTGTTATAAAGCAACAGGTGAAGTTCACTTACAACTATTATTTCAATAGGTAGTGAATTATCAATATAATTAGTCTGTATAGAAATGAAGTGCAAAATATGCAGCTGATTATTTACAGAAGTTTCATTCTTTATTTACTGAAATCATAAATTTACCCCGAGTAAATAACGTTTAAATTCACATTTAAAATATTTAAAATAATTCTTGGATCTTGGAGGCCTTCACTTCGTGTTACATATTTCAAATAAATTTGATCAAATGTGAAATGCAATTGAAAAACTCTGTTATGCTGTTTTTTTAACCGATTAAAAAGAAATAATAGAAAGAGGGTATTTATTCACTTGGTCAAAATTATTAAAATAAATCAAACAAAAAAAATAAATTATTTAAGCTTTTTTTCTGTTCATTGCATTGAATATTCCCCAATCAAAAATTAAATTAATTCAATATCAAATATTCATTGCATTGAATATTCCCCAATCAAAAATTAAATTAATTCAATATCAAATATTCATCGTGTGGTTCAATGTCTCGCGGGGTGTTTTCCCGAGAAGTAGTTGTTTCAATTTATGTTTGTTTTTTTAAAGTACTTACTTTATGTAAGACAAAAGTTGCAGTAGCAAAAATTGAGTAATTAATTCTTAGGTTAGGCAAATTGATTATTTTCCAATTTCTTTTTGTTTTATTGATAAAAAAATGCTAATTTGAATTAAACTTTTGATTGTTGTCTCATATAATACTTGGTGAAACATCTTCACACGTTGAATATAAGATTGATAGTAGAAAACACTTGTTTTTTATTTCACAAACTCAATATCTTATTTCCGCAATAATCTTTGTAAACCACATTGATAATGGGGGTTTGACTAGTAGTTTCTTAATAAAATACTGAATTTATGAATAAAAACCCAAGTGTTTTATTCTATCAACTTTATATTGAAATAATATATTTTTTAAATTAAATAAATAGAATTTGAAAATGATTAATAAATTATTTGCTCTTTAGCTACTGCAACACTGAATTTTGTTTCTATTAATACATTTTTTTATATTATTATTTATGATTAGCTTAATTAAATCAAAGCTGTTTGCATTCATTGCCATCGAAGTTACGAAATAATTACTAGAGACAAACTATTTTCATTAAAATTAAAAATCATTGCGTACATTTTTTATTTAAATTTCAACGCGATTAGTTTAATGATAACTGTTTTAGCACACCCAGCTATGTTTTGCATAGTTGTAGTTAGTGTAGCAATTTTTTCGAATTTGCCGAAATAATGACGCGGAGATATTCGCTCGAACTAAATTAATTATGTGTTGCATACGAGTTGCAACGGGATAAATTGAGGGGTGCGAAATTATAATTGCAACATCCGGCGCAGAGAGGGGTGTTCTGGCGACTGGGGAGTGTTTCTGTAATTTGTAAATTTCTCTGACATCGCCATGCATCCACCAGATGAATTTCTACGGGCAGATATTTTAATTCCCCGAATTGCCCCCGAATTATTAAATTGAAAATATTTACATACGCCAAATAATTTAATGGGAATTTTCTTACTCATTTTTAGTAAATTAATTAAATATTTATTTACCCATATTTAATCATGTAATTACTTTATACCAAACATTGAAATATTCATAATGTGAAACTCAATACTTTGATTTTTATATTCCATATATTTTATATAGGTTTTTAAAATAAATTTCATTTAATGAAAAAAAAAATATATATTTTTAACACCCTCAAGGTAGGGGTTTTATTTAACGAACTGTCTTCTACGTTACTACGTTGTTCCTACTGGACCAATATTTCATATCCTCTTCGCGATTCACTAAATTATTCTTATCTTATTATACAGTTCTATAATATTGCCATCCAAATATTGCTTGTTCGGTTCAATGGCACTTGGTCTTGTTTATCAGCAGTTCCGCTCATATGAACACATCTCAAACTGACTCGATTCGTGGATGGCCTAAAAAAACGCACACTTCTACCGTGATGGTATTCAAACTCTGTCAGAAAGATGGGAAAAAGTTATCGCTAACGATGGGCAATATTTTGAATGATCCATGCTGAACTGAAGTGTCCAACAGCAGTCAGCCAATATCGCGGCACTTCATCGACCCTGGTAGCATGACTCCATCTCCGAGATATCTTGATGAAATCGCTCACCATGTTTATCGGTGACTGATCCTAGGTTCTCGGGGAATAAATGAAGATATGAGTGGAGGAGATGAATCTTCAATGACCTGTGCAACCCAGGATTCTGAATTTCATAATGCAGTTCTCTATAACATTTACGTAGTCAGAATATTTATTATTTCCAAGGAAATTGGGCACGACTCACTTGAATGTCATCCATGCTTCTCTTCTCGCAGTACCATGCAATAAGTCTTAGTAGTTGCTATGATCTTCCTTATCTGCGGGAATTGCGGATTTTTTATTGTTATGATTTTGTGGGAGGTTCGCATACTGCGCAGACATACAAAAGCCTCACAAAAGTCACAGTAGCTAAAGGGAAAATAATTTATTAATTATTTTCAACTCCTTTTTATTTAATACAAAAAAATATATACAATAATATAATATACAAAATACTTGTTAGGGCCTTAATGCTTCCTCCCTGTAGGGTCAGCATAGCCAGCCTACCTCGTCAAAATAGGCTACCAGTGCTGATCTCTTATATTCGCCATTTATGGCCATTCCTCACCCAGTATGGCTCTACTACGGGATATTAGCTGTGAACTTATGAATACAAATTCTATTATTTTCGCATAACTCAACTCTGGAAACTATGTGCACAGCTACCGAAAAGTATTTGAGTCATTATCTAACGCTTTTACGAAATTCTTCATAAACTCCAGTTTAATATGAAGCGGTAGTGGGATAACATTGTCACGCTGAACCATCGATACACGAAGGACATTTTTACTGCTGCTGCTTTCTATCTCTGCTATCCGGCTAACAGATAAAACACAGCAATACATGCTGTACCCATGAGAATCGTGATCACTTTTAAATTACCACAGATATGCAAATTGTACTCACAATAGCGTATTTTCTCAAGAAGAAGCGGCATGGTTTCGTACGTATCTTTCAAGTGGGAAGAATATCATATTAGTACTGACGCATTTCTGTTTCTGTCGTACAACACTACCTTCAAACTTGTTTTTTGGAGAATTCATGTAAAGTCCCTATTCCTCTATGCTATGTTCCACCCCGAGGCTTGATATAAGACGTTCAAAGTTTGTGCAATAGCAGATAGCGTCAGCTATTGCAAAGAACTGCTCAAATTCTTTGTGCCTGTGGCGAAATTGTGAAGTCTTTATACCTCGT
Organism: Philonthus spinipes; assembly: GCA_963082785.1. Taxonomy (NCBI): domain Eukaryota; kingdom Metazoa; phylum Arthropoda; class Insecta; order Coleoptera; family Staphylinidae; genus Philonthus; species Philonthus spinipes. The sequence continues at coordinate 13,708,991 of OY720309.1, read as the reverse complement.
GCAAGATAATTATTACATTTTAAGCGTGAACAGCTTGGTCTTTTGTTAGTGCCATTTCACGGACCACAACGAAAAGGCGTTCCAATTTAAAATAAGAAAAATAAAATACATTCAAATTTGAAAAGTTTGACACTAAATTTTGGATACCCTATATAATTCATATCAATAAAATTTGACTGTTATGATTGTTAGACCTTATTTAAAAAGTACTCTGTATATTTTTATTCATAAGATCCTATTTTATTTTTTTATTATTTTTTTAAGCCAATGGCGCAAAACTATTTTTTTCTACTTTTTAATTTTTTTGGTTGGTATTACTAAGCCGATTTCAATTAAATATCAAGCAATTAAAAAAATAACATCATTCCGTAACTCTGTTTTGGGACACCCTTTATAATCAAAAATATTTTCCTGAAGTACATTTTAAGACCCAAGTTAAGTTTCCAAAATTTTAAAGTCCTAACTCAATTAGTAACTGAGCTATCGAAGATGGGAGCTGTGATGCAAGACACTGTATATATATACAGAGAGGTTTTTTTAACAGTATACATATCCCCTATGTATACATGTAAAATACCCAAGTCAAACGCATTGATGTATATGTTTAGTTGCCTATAATACGCAACCCGAACAATCGATTCCTTCAACTAGGATAATTAAAAAAAAACAATTTAACAATTTTCTATTTTGTTTATGACAATATCGAAATGCACAATGTGGAAGAATTTTCACGATCGTTTGAGTTAAAATCTTGCAGTTTGTGGTGGTCATTTATGGCATTTATTCTAATTATTTATTTCAAGTTTATTGTTCTTCACTGTTACTCTTCTTTCAAATTGTCTTAATAAAATCTCTTGATTTTTTTTACCTGTAATTTCTCCATAATAATAAGTGACGTATTTTTCATAAAAAAGGAAATTGCTTGTGATGGTAACGCATGCAGTGCTAGTCATGATTTATATCATTGCGTTTTCCAATGAAAATGTTTTAGTTTAATTATTTTTAGAATTATCCTAACTGAGGTATTCGGCCACTTTGGATTCATTTAAAACATGTCTTATCCTTCTCTAGTACTGTTGGAATTGTAATACACGCTTGAAATTCGACTTTTTCTTCATTTGTATACATTTTCGATCAAATATTTCAAATATTTTGAAATTTAGCGTTTGACGTTTAGTTGTGTGTTATAGGCAACACACATTATTCGGCTCAATGCGTTTGACTTGGTTTTTTTGCAGGTATACAGTTCGCCTAATGTATACTGATTAAATAACCTCTCTATATAATTATTACATTAATTAATTAAGATTTAAAAAAATAAAAATGTTGTTATGGTGCTACTAAATACTATAGGTTAGGATAGGTTAAGTTAGGTTACAATGGCAATAGCCCTGAGACTCTTCACTTAGGCCCACAGAGCCCATTGTACTAAATACTATACTTAATATTAATTTAAGGTGGTCATATTAACACTGATTTAATTATTATAATATTATATTATATTATATTATATTATATTATATTATATTATATTATATTATATTATATTATATTATATTATATTATATTATATTATACTGTTATATTAAATCATATTGCCATTGGTCAATTCCAATTATCATTAGATTTTACGTGGTTTCAACAAGACGGTGCAAGGCCACATGTGCCAAATTTATCTATGGAAGTCATGTGAGGAATCTCAGCAGTGGCCTGTGCGTTTTCCTGATTTCTCGCCTCCGGACTACTTTTTGTGGAGCTATGTAAAATCAAAAGTATACCAGAACCGACTTCAAACCACGGACGACTTAAAAATAACATTTAGTTGCATATAAATATGCAACAAATGTGCCTATACATGAGTTACTTATAATTTGACACTTTACTATAAATTAATCATCAAACACAAATGGTTTCATAAGGATAAGGTAAATATGTCACATGAAAAATCCTTGTATATAATCATATATATATATATATATAAATAATAAATGGTTTTCTTTCTGCGACTTATTTTTTATTGAACTAAATATATTTCGGAAACAATGTTTTCATCTTCAATAAAAAAAAATAAGTATTAGAAAGGATTTAAATAAAAGAAATATAATTTTTATACAAAATTAAATGTTTGATTTCATGGCTAAATTAGACCAACTGCAATATTTTATATTATCCTATCAGTACAATCTAACACAATTTGAGTATATTTTTACAGTATTTAAAAATCAATTTTTACTCATTTATCATATATATATATATATATATATATAAAGGTTGGTAGTTTGTCATGGGCTATCGACCGGAGGTCTTTTTGCCGTCGTAGATATTTTTTTTTTTTTAATTTAAATTATGAGTTTTATGATAAAATAGAGTTTTCTATTATTTATCAGAAAAATGATATTTTAGAAAAAATATCAAATATTAAAAAAATTGTTAATATTGTAATGAAAGTGACAGAAGAAACTGATAGAACACTCTGGAATGTTCTACTGAGCGTGCGACGGTAAACGTGGCGTCATGGATAATTCAAGAAAGGAGCACGTTATATAAGCGCGCGCTAGCGGCGAGCCGGGGAGTCTATCACGAACGTCCGAGTGCTTAACATATCGTTAGAAATAAATAGTGACAGTGTGATATTAATAAATATGTTAAGTTGACTCTAAACAAATAAATAGATATTGTTTTACTTATGTACGTGTCTGATTAAATCCGATTTCGTAACAGTAGGGGAAAGTGGTTACCCTTCGTACACTTTTTACATTTTTGTTATTCAGTTTATGATCAAATGATTAAATTATATGGTTTATGCATTTAAGTGTAGTAAATATATCATAGTTAATTACAAAAAAGTCTGAAATTATTATGTTAAAAGGTTAAATAATTATAGCGATTTTTCTGGTATAAGATACCCCACGTATGGGATATAGCAGGCGGGGTAGTTTCGCATACCTTGTGGTAGATTCATAAAGGGCAATTGAAACGTCTATTAAACTTCTTCAACGGTTTCGAAATCAATCGAAAATGTAAAACTTTCCCTCAAGCTTATTTGTGATCGTTCGGATTCCTCTGAATCTTCATTACTTTCGATTTTCTTAACTTCCTTTTTCTTTTATCTTGAATTAAGTTCCTGTAAAGTACGTTTTATTTGTTTAGCTCTGGCTTTTCTTTACTGTTTTTTTTTGCCTCTAGTTATTTTTTCCCGATGTATGTGTGTATATACGGGATTTATCAGGATGTCTTCCTTTATTACAATTTGTAATTCTAGGATAGGGTCTTATGACTTCTGGTTTTATGGGAATATTAATCGTCGGTTCAAGCTGAGTCTGATTTGTAGAAGTGAAAGGTTTGCAAGTCTCGGTCATAATTAAAGCAAGGAAGCAGAAAACAGCTCATGGGTATTAATAGAAGACCATAGCAGATTCTCCTCATTCATATGAGTCGATGTTACATAAAAAGGAGGTTGTGGTTCTAGAGCGACTGAACTTATTTCCGCGTTTGATGGAATATTTTAGATTTATTTTAAGTATACACGTCAATGGAAGCAAAATTTTTATCGCTTCATTGAACGGCCATATACCTGCTAATATTCTTCGCTGCAAAAGATTCCAAATATGGTAGGTTTACCAGTTTTGAAATATTGTAGATGCTGATATTTTTCCTGGATTCATCATATGCCAATTATTGAAAGCTATTTTCAACTTTGATTTAAATGGCCCAAACACTGCTACATCTAACGGTTCCAAGCGATGGCTTGTGCATGGGGAAAAACACTAAAGTTGATACATTTTCTCGAGCATACTTTTATAATTATCACATTTAAATAAAATATTTTCAGGGTAATTTGCATAAATAAGATCTAAATAGGAGCATTCGTATGCGTACGAATGTGCCTCCGTAGTACTGTCCGAATGGTCCCCAGACCACGCACAAAATTAAATTACAAATTTATATAAATTCGTATTAAGTATGAGAAATATTAGTTATTAAAAACAAAAATATGCAATGTTAACATTATCAATATTTTCTCACAAATATACAAATTGTACTTACAATGCGATCGTAAATTTCAATAAAAAAATAGTTACTGCGAGCAAAAACACGTTACGTCTTGTCAGCTATCACAGCGTGGCGCAATTGGTGCGAATTTCGTCAGGCAACATGGCGGCCGGTATTTCCACCAACTTAAGCAAACACGTGTTTATGTGCGGTTTAATTTTTCTGTTATACTTAATCTACAGATGTGCCCCATGTACGAAAGGTGAATACTTTCCCCTACTATAAGGATATTTTTTAAATTACAAATTAGTTTTGCTAGAAAATAAATAATCAAATATACAAAATTTAATTGTTTTTATTTAAGATAAATAAAAAGAACTTTGTTAAAATGACGTTTTTTGTAAATAGCAATTGAATTATTCGGTAGTGATTGTCATGCAGGTTAAATAAAAGGTGCGAAAAATTGTTAATAAAATAATTACTCGAATTTATTTTTAATACCATAAAAATACACATATCACAACATACACATATTTACACAAACTTTAAATAGTAATAATAATAATGAAAACAAATAAAATAATTATAAATTAATTAATCCTAACAAAGACAACAATTTTAAGTAGGTACATATATTTATTTTAATATATCATTAAAACCATGGTTATATAAACAATATATAACGCGCTTGAATTCAAACTTATTAATTATTTAAATTATTTGTATGTTTAGTTGTTTATAACGCAACAAAAATTAAGTGGATAATTATAATCACGTTATATGTGGGAGTAAGTTAATTTCAATCGAAAAAAATATTTGCTTTAATAATTGTGTTACGCTAAAAATATATAAAATATCACTTCGCGTTTACCCTAAATATAAACGACAAGGAGAAATATATAACACTAATTGTTAATAAATTGACGGTTTTTTAAGCATATTTGTGGGGACAGACACTGGAATTTGTTTCGCCAACACAGTGGCATCATCAGATAAATAATTTATAAATTTAACTCTTTACACACCGGTGTAAAGAACATAGCCTTATGTACTGTTTATGATAATTTCTGACATTAATAAAATTTCACTGATTACTTAAATATAATTGCAATATATTGTATTTTACAAGTATATAACATTATTTATTACACATTTTTGCGTACATACGAAAAACAAACAAGAAAATCTATAAATAGAAAAGAGTATTTATTCATTCACTTGGTCACAGTTATTTAATAAGAAAATCTATTATATAATTATATAATGAATTTGCATTACTTTATTTATTTATCGTTATTTTTACAAAAAAATATGAATAATCTTCTTTATGCCGGTTGTAGAGACTTTAATTGATTAAATAAAAATGGTTAGCATTTCTCTTTCTTATTACTTATTTTATAATTCTGTATGGCTGTCCTTTCTGCTACCTATTTATTAAAAAAATAAGAGAAAAGACAACAATTTTTATTTATATAGTTTATGAATATATTAAAGAATATTAGTTATTCAAAATCATAATTTGTAATTATCTTATTTATGAATTTTTATGTACAATATTATAAATATGTCGATATTAAAAACAAAACAAACAAAAAACACTTGAACGTCATGGATTTTATATCCTTATTATATGCAACGAAATTTACACATTTAAACGACAAATATAGATTTTAATAATTTTCAAATCTAATACAAATATTTTCTAAAATTATTTAATTATGTCAATATTGTGGTCAGTATATTATTAGAAGACAAATAAATAGTTTTCATAACTAAAGAGAAGAACTAGGGCTAATTTTCGAATTAATCGATCCTGTTTATTACGACTAAAAGCGAACCATGATGTCGCAATTAATTCACATTCGGAATTCTCCAGTATTAGCTTCTAATACGTACTAAATGTAGCGAAATAATTGCCGTAAACAATAATTGAGTATAGTGTAAAATTAGTCGTTATTTTTAATTAATTTTTCATTTATTTTATTGGTTAAAATAAAATTTCATACAATAAGTGGTTTCTCATGTAACGAGAAATGGAAAGAAAAAGGATTTTAATTTTGGATTATGACATAATCTAATGTGTGTGCAAATTTGGTTGCCTACAATAAATCCACAAAATATATAACTTTTACAATTTATTGAATATTTTTCTTTAATATATACATACGTAGAAAATGCAGACAAAATTGGTGATTAAATAATTTGATTGAAATTAATAAATGCGTCATACAGAAATATTAGTAAACACATTTATTCCATAATCAAGTTTTTAGTAGCATTTTTTTTTGTATTTGCGCGTTTTAAAATTTCATACATACGCTAGCTTTTTTTTGTACACATATACTCACACACAACACAAATTCATTATCACACCACGTGCGTGGTAATTTTTTTGTTTTGTTTTACTGTACGCACACAGAAATATTTTTTCATACAAGCAGAGCCGCATTAACCACTCCATTAAATCATAACCAGAGGGGTTGCGGCACAGAAAAAAAATAAACACGCTAAATCGAGGAACGCGCGCCCAATTCAGGTGGTGATTGTGTTTTTAACCCCCGTAAAGTGCGCCCCGCGCTCGGCGTTTAAAAAGTCGTTTATGGGGTGTTTATCCCTCGGCGAAGTCGTTTTCGGGGGCGGCATTTCACCGCCCTCGTTCGCGTTTTCGATTTCGATTTTATCGCTTCCGCTGTACTTTTCCAATATTTTCATCAAACTCGAGTGCTCGTAGCTGTTCTGGTAATCAACGGGTTCCTCCTCGAGGGGGATGATGTAATTTGTCGTTTGATTCGATGAAGTCTCGTCGTGTTCTTCGTTCCGGTTGAAATTGTTCGTGCATTGGTTTAAGTTTCTGCTGTCATCTTCGAAGGATGTGAAGAAGGTTTCGTTCAGCTCGGAGTTTTTCTTATTAGCGGCGTTTACTAAATTCGAAGATTGCGCGCTAAGATTACTTTTAATCATCTCGATATCATTTTTAATTTGCAGATCCCTGTTCCTTATTGGTACTTCTGGTCTTTGTTTTTCAAACCCTGCTTGCATCTGAAGATCCTTGCTCCTTGGCAGCGCTTCTGGTTTCTTCAATTTTTGCTGATCTCTTTCACATAACTTCATTTCAGAATTGCCATTTTCCATTCTTAATTCCGTGTTTTTCATTGCGTTATCAACGATCTCGAATCCCCTTCCAGTTTGTTGATTCAAGCTTTGTGGATTTGAAATCTCCATCTCTATATTTCGGTTCAAATCCTTGCTTATAATTTCCATATTATGATTTTTATTTCGCAAATTCTGATTCACATCTTCTTTAATCATTTCTGTTGTGAAATTACGACTAAAATCATCATTATGATTTTCTGAATTTACATCATTCATTCCATTCCTCAAATCCTTATAAACTGCATTCTTTACCATCACATTTTCTTGCAATCTCCGCATTTCTACATCCTTATTATATTCCGCATCGTCTTCTTCGATTCCAAACTCGATTTGGTTTTCGATATCCGCGAGGAGCTCTTCCTGGGTTTTCGGACGTCTCGGGCGCGGAAGGCTCGAATCTCTGGGCTTGTAGTGCTCGATCATGTTCAACCCACCCCAATCATCCAAACCTCCCAGGGAATCATCGCTTTCGATTTCTGCAAGCGGAGCTTTTGCGGTGCTCATTTTGTGCAACAGCATAGTCGGTAGTAAAGACCCAAAACTGCGGGCTCTTGTTAATACATTATCAATCTTATCACCTCCCGGTTTCACCTGCCCGTTCTTTTTCGCTTCGTCCGGCAGAGAGTGAACAGAGGAGTGCTTTTCCAAATCCAAGGTATCCGCGTTAGTTTCACCCGCAATTGTAAGCTTGAAGTCAGTGTAGTTGGGCAAAGAAGCAATCGACGGTGTTTTCCTTTTCTTAACCTCCTTCAAAGAACTGCTTTCCTTTCCATTCAACTTCTTATCCAATTTCCCGTTCATTCCATTCTCCTTCATCTTCTTATCAATCCGTGGTGAATTGTGGAAACCATCCTCGCAGCACGGGCATTTGTAGTTGATTTTCTTCTGCACCATCACTTGCTCCTCGACTGGCTTCTTGTACTGAATCAAAGAGCCGAGGGTTTCCCTCAAGGTTTTCTTTTTCCTGGGTGGTGGAATCGGTGTGTGGTTGTCCTCGTTATTGTTGTTTTTAGAAAATGAGTTTTCAATCTTGCGGTCTGGCACAACCAATGGAACATCAGTCCATTCTGATTGTTTGGTAAGAGGCTCTGATGCGTTATCAGTTTCATCTTTTGTGGGAGTCTTGGCGTTGACTTGATAGCTAGAAAAATAAAAAATAAAGTATAAATAAAAAATATATATTTTTTATATTAAATAGCAACAATTTTTGATCTGAGAAAAGTTCAATGTAAAGAACAAAACAATAACGCTATTTAATATAAGGCGCTCTGTCTTTTTAATTTAATTTAAAATTGTGTAAGGCAGAGCTGTACTGACGAAGGATGGATCCCGAAACATGTGTTTGCAGATGGCCTTATATTAAATTACGTACTTTATGTTCTTTACATTCAATTTTTCTCGGATTAAAAATAGGTGCAGTAATACAATATGTTATTGATATACCATAGCAGTTGTACATTATTCAAGTCTTGTGGGGTATTTGCCCGAGAAGTAGTTATTTTAATATGAATTTATCTAAAGTTCTTACGTAACACAAGTGAAAATGTCACAGAGTTAAATGTGGAAATAATTTATTAATTATTTTAAGATCATTTTTATTTAATCAAAAATAATATATTCATATAAAACAAAAAACAGAAAAGAAAGTTGGAGTCTCTCAAGCATACTAAAAAAAACGCCCAGTTTTTAGATACCTAATAAAAGACGGTCCTAGTTACCTTAACAATTAGAGATCAATTATTGAAATTATAAGTAAATAGATACTTTTAACTTTTATAATCTATTTATCATTATTACGCATTCGGAAAAGTTTTTGCTGCATTGCATAAATATCTCCTTAATATTATTGAAACACTTGAGTCATCTAAAATACCTGCCGGCATGTTATTAGATTTAACTAAGGCTTATGATACTTTTATTGTCACATACTACAACATTAATTAAGTAAGTATAGAGTCTATGGCATGCCATTCAACTTAATTAAATCATATATGTGCAAAATGTGAAAATTAAAAATATCATTTCAAACAAATAATTCGTAACACAAGGCATCCCTGGGGAAGGATTTTCAGATTAATCCAGGATTTAGGCTATAACGCTTAATTATATACCGATGACACGATGTTATTAATTGTATGCAAATATACATATAAATAAAATTGGAAGAAAATGATCAACTATTCTCATGAGGCGAATGGCTCTGTGAAACTAAATTAAAACTAAATATAATTAAAATTGGAATAATATTCTACAAAACTATACACTAAAAACAAACTTTTTTACAAAATAACTATGCTTCTAAATAGTACACTTACATGTACAAAGAAAATGTTCGGTTTTTATGTATACCCCAATGGTATAATATATTCCTTTTTCATTCAATGATGAAAAATGATCATTCAAAGCTAATAACTTGCTAAATGTTTGTGGTATGTTCTTGTATAAATAAAATTGATATCTGTTTCTCTTGAGAATATATAATTGTTTTAAAATATTTCATGTATTGTATATTAAATAAAATATGTATGTATTCTTTGGGAATAAAGATGTTTGTATATATAAAAGATTTAATTAGTAAATAAATAAATTGTTCGTTATTTTATAATTATAAATAACGAACAAATTATGATCATAAAATTTTGATTAGAAAGGTATGCATTGAAAACTTTGTAATTCAGACTCATAGAGGACATAAATATAAATAGAATGCAGAAACACCTATGGTCAATATTAATAATTTTTGCATGATATACCTAACGTGACCATACGTCTCGTTTTGGACGAGACAGTACCATTTTCAGGCAGTCTATCCCACTGTCCTCTGTGCAAACAAAAATGTCTTGCTTTCGCAAACATATAAACCAATAATTTAATTAATATAAATAAAGTTTTGAGTTTTACGGTTGCTTGTGTATTAAACAATTAACGTCACAAAATTTATAAAAATCTTTTAACACGTTGACGGACACTTGCGTCTATAGCCGTTAAAGCCAAGTTCACTATGTGACATGACGGCAATAGCCGTCTAAAACGAAACGGTCGTTTTGGACACTGCGGCTATAGCGGCACTGCACATCTGTGTACTGGCTTATACGTAGAAAATGAAGTTTATAGAATACAGGGAAGCAATCATACGATCTCTGACTGATTTAAATTATAAACAGGATGGAAGGTCTTTGGTTCAATTTAAATGTGCTCGAATCCAAACTAATGAAATTAACTATAATGTAACACAGCATTTTCCTTAAAAAATTTCCCGTCCTGTAAATTATCAGCGAAAAACATATTTTCATCGTTGTAAATAATGGGAATAAGGAAGGAAACATCATATTGCTGCAAAATGCATACCGAAAATAATATGTAATAATTATAAAATTATATTAATTTTTTATCATTTATTTTTGTTTGATTATAAACTAACATTTAGTGTAAAACTCCAAAAAAATACTTTTTTACGCACAACAAATTGCTGATTTGTCATTAAACCTGTCATTTACGTTTTTAAATTTTTGCTATTATAGCCGCCATCGTCCCATTACTTAGTGTTTAGATTCCGCTAGGGACATGACGGTTATAACCGCAACCTAAATAAAGGTGCTGAATTAATCAAAATTAAGATTATTTAAGCAGAAAAACTAAAACCATACTTCTTATATTCTAAAAATTATAAAAACATATAGTGTTAATTTTCGAACTTCACTTGTTCCTACTATCCGTTAATGTGTTAAAAAAACTCATTTGTTTGCACACATTCCTGGTTGTAATAGTATTGGATTGACAGCGTCATCTATTGGCAACGATGAGTAACATGATAAATTATACTGTTAGATCGAGTGACGCATATATACATATGTGTAAAGGTATGCTGAACTAGCGCCTCACATAATTTCAACGCCCCCCTTGCTTCTCACCTCCCTTTCGGTCATTCAGACCTCGTGACGTAGACGAATTAGAATATTTTCGTGCGTACATCGGCGAAAACAAGCATAACCTATTTTCACATTACATACTTCTACTTCTTTGTTTATGCCCGTTCATTGTTTCATTATTTAGATATACTTTGGTCTTTCAACGACCATGCGAAAAGTAAATTTGAAAATTGTTATCACCGGGCGTAATACATTAATTTGTTTGTCTGCGGGACATTACATATTTTTGTATTATTTTATTACGTTGATCCACACTCTTTTAAAATGTTGCACTCTTTAGGTTTTACACAAACAAATGCACTTGTTCGAAGAGGTAATCCATACTATTGTAACTGAGTAAAAATGGTAATAACTAAATTCACTACTACACTGTATTATTATAAAAAATTAATACATTTTTTAAGCATTCGAATGGTCACATCGTGAATGACATAGATATTTGCAATCAATAAATTTTATGAAGGAAGAAGACTCAATCTTTAATTTACTAGTACACTTTTATTTGTACGCAATAAATACAACTTAAATATCGACTTTTGAGGTTACTGTCTATTATAATTTTATTACGATACAAATATTAAACAATTTAATTAATATTAGTATTTTTATTTTAGTAATAAATATAATAAAATAAAACGAAAATTAATTATATTAATATAACCTAAGGCCGTATTTTAGTTTAGTCGATAGCGACTCAAAACGAAGATGGAGCGATTCCAAACAACGGTTGATTGAGAGAAAACTCCGTTTCGATATCGTTTAATTTATTATTCCATAACTATTTTAATCATATTTAAGGCGTGCGCAGTAAGTTACTGTGAGGTCATAAGATCTCCCATTAAATTCCCCCCACTCTCAAATTTTCTATTCCATATTTCCTTTATACATATACTCAAGCGTCGTTGCTGTTACTCATCGTTATCCTGGATTACACCATCTAGTGGATTTTACAAAATGCATTAGGAGTCCCGCTTTGATGAAAATAATAATAATAATTTTCACTTTAGATTAATTATTGTAATATTTTTGTATAAATACAATTGAGTTAATAAATGATTTAATTGGTAAATAAACAAATTTCTATCAATAACATCACAATTCCCCTTCCTATAAATGCAAATATCTAGGCATCCTTTTTGACTCCAAACTCACCTTTAAACCCCACATCATATCTAACAAATCCAAAATACAAGTAAGGGCTCGTCATTTTAGGTCTCTTACGTATAAGCAACAAGGCATAAGCTTAAAAACCGTACAAAATATATAAATCAATTTGCAGGCCCTTACTAGACTACGGTGCAATCCTCTTTACCCAAATCAAACCATCATCCCTTTACAATATCGAAGTTGCCGAAAGATCCTCTCTAATAATACTCTCAAAACTCAGACATCCTAACAACCATCTTCACAATCCTTCCAATGAATACCTCTATGAAAAAAAAAAAAAACAAATCACTCCCATATTCCAACGCTTAATAAACCTATCCCAAAAATTTGCAAAGAATCCCTATAACCAAACCTTCCTGTCAAAATTCTGTATCCATCGAAATTTTAATATCCCTTCTAAATACAGCCATCCGTTCATCAACATTCATGAAATCATCAGAACACTGCAAGACAATTCAGCTAGCTAGCACAGATACTTTTATTGCAAATCACCATAAATTCAGACAGGGCAGAAAGACCCCAGGTCGATAGCCCGGACAGACTAACACAATGTTTGTTTTCTTATTTAAATATAAATGTATATATACGATTATGTAATGATGTTGTCTGAATAAAGATGTTTGTATATATACAGGGTGGCGCAAGATTACGATGAAGTCCAATATCTCAGTTATAAAGAAATATACAAAAAAATGTTACTTATATTATTAGTAGCTACTGTCAAAATTCACATTTTAAAATTAGTTTCATATATACAAAGTGTCCAATAATCACGTAACGTATCAAACATATGTTTTTTAAATGGAATGATATATTTTTTATGAAGATTTTCGATTCTACGTTTAAAAATAATCATTTTTTATATAAGATTTAATAGGTCAATTTTTCATAGTTTAAAAGTTATAAACAAATGAATGTTGAAATCGATAGATGTTTAGAGCCTAATATTTCAATAATGAAAAATGAAATAAACATTCTGTCAACTCCATACAAATGCAAAAATACTTAATAATAAAAGAAATACTCTTTTTTTCTCTCAAAACAAATTTTTATATACAGTGTGAAGCAATACGCAAAATGATTTTTTTCTCTTTTTACTTAAATGGGACACCCTATATTTTGTATGCTATTTTAATAGAAAATTAATCACTCTTCATTTTTTATATAACATATTAAATAGCTACCGTTTACCGTTTTTGAGATATTTAATCTCAAATATAAATTTGGTATAGAATTTTTAATCAAAGTAGACCATGCCAGAACAACTAATTTATTTAGTTGTGAAAGTTACGCGAACACAAATATAAAATAATTTAGTGAAACGAATAATCAAGTGTATTAATTAAAATACATCATAATTCATACATATTTTTTTACCACGGAATAAATGAGAATTTAATAAAAAAAAGTAAATAAATATTAAGCTGTAATTATTTTAATACACGATAGTATTGAAAATACAACAATTTAAATAGGTATGTTCTTGGCTGTGCGCCAGGATCCAGGTACAACGAATCTTCTTATCTCAGGAATGCGTTCTCGGAGCGAGTGGTCGATCGTTTTTTTCTTCTTGATTTGCGATAATTGCGCTCTTGTATTTCGATTCAGTCGTCCGAAAACGCGCAGTGTTCACTATTCCGGTTTAATTTTTAACGTTAGAAATTATTAATAATTAAAAACGCGATTTATTTTTGTTTATGAACAAGTGGTAATTAGTGAGTGGTGGAGGTGAGTTGGTTTTCGATTCACCAGGAATGGGTTGGAAGTTATTTTTTCTATTAAGGTATGTTAATATTAATAATTTATTTTTAAACAGATTTTACGATTCCTATTATTATCATCAATTTATTCTCCAAAATTGCATTTAGCAATAAATTACTTTCGCAATAAACAAATGCGGTTTTCGCAAGACTAAAGTAGGTATACATTAGTTCTAAATTCATTAATGAAGATTTGCTAGTTTGTTTTGCGATTCCTATTCTTTTAAATCGTCCACATCGCAAAAATTATGTTTAACAATAAATTAATTTTGCAACAAAGAAAACATTTTTTTCGTAAATTTTTAATCATTTTCATCACTTAACCCGCGGTGAAATATTTTTGAATAATCTTTGAAATTTTCCAAAAAACTAACACTTGTTTTTTTCTTACAAAATGTTATAATATCCTATTCCATAATTACTTAAATGGGACAACCTATATTTTTTACGCTAGTTTAGTAGAAAATTGATCACTCTTTTTATATAAAACACTAAATAGCTACCATTTACCGTTTTAAAGATATTTAATCTCAAATACAAATTTGGTATAGAATTTTTAACCAATGTAGGCCTCGCCAGGACAACTAATTTATTTAGTTGTGAAAGTTACGCTTAATATTATAATTAGTAAGTAAAGTACATTTTACGTTATATTTTGTAACACTGGTGCAGTTAAACATACTTCTTCAATAAATGATTAATTTAATTGTTAAAAACTAACAACAACTATATTTTTTGGTTATTATTCGAAAAATATTTAAAATATTCCTATATGCTTCTTAAATTGATTTATTTAAACAATTCATGTTGACTGAAAAACCGAAAATAGATACTACATAACCCATACAGTCTTATATTACGGATTACATAAATTGAGTAAAATAGGTAATTTAAAATAATTTAATAAGCTGAGACAACACAACAACAATTATTAAAATAGAAGATTGTCGTACGTAATGAAAAATGCAGAATAGAGAGAGACTGGATCTATTGGATATATATGTGACTAAATGTTTCTTCTACACGTTTTCAATTAAATTAGCAGATTCTACGGGTAGAAAATCGACCCCAGATATATTCTGCTGGAAACGAATAGATGGAGTGTGTATGTGGAGGTAATGGAAAGGGTGATGAAATACGAAAGAAAGTTGAGTGAGTTGGAGAGTGAAAGGACGGTGAAGGAGTTGTGGGAATCAAGTATAAGAATGAAAGGAAAAAGGTATTTGAAGAGAAGGGAAATATATGAGAGAGCAGCGATGTGTGAGTTATTGGCAAAGGAATGGCTGGAAAGAGGGGTAAATGTGGGAGAGTGGATGAGAGTGAAGTTGAGGTAGGTGGAAATGCAGGAGAAGCAGGAGTGCATAAGGAGAAGTGAATATAAGATCATGTATGTAAGGTGACAGGTGTTGTGGTCCCTACCAGAGTATTTGCGAAATAATAGTTGTACAAGGGAGGAAAGGATGCTGCTTGCAAAGGAAAGGTGTGTTTCGAAGGAGAGAGGGAGAAAAGTGTGGATGGGGTAAAGGTATATGTGTTGTGTGGTAGGGGCAAAAATACGTGGAGACATACGAGTGAGGAATGTAACGGAGTATGTAGAGAATGGTTGGGAGGGAGCAGGAGTTGTTTGGATTAGATGAGAGGAGATGGGGCTGGTGTAGGGATATTAAAGAGACTGGTATGGAAAAAGAAAAAAAAAGGATAATGGTTAGTAAATATATAGTATAAATAGTTGATTACGGAATACCTTTTATTTTGCTTTGATTATATTTTGTTTGTTTTTGAGATCGCTCTTTGTTGTTGTTATGGTTTCGTTTTATGCCAGTAAAGGTTATTTTTATTTTTATTATTTAATTAGAAGTGAGGATACCATATATTATTCCAGTCGAGATCTTATAAAAGGAAAGTATAAGAGTAGATAGAAATAATTTGAGGCGAGGGTGGAGGGCTTTGCTGTGGATTATTGGGTTTGTTGTAGTTTATAGTAAGAAGTCATAAACTACAACAACAAACCCAATAATTAATTGATAATTTAATACAAACAATATAAAATTAAAAAAACAAATAAACAACCCACTGAGCACACATTTTATTATGTAATGCTATTTTCATAACAACGTTTAATATTGTTACAACGTTGCTAAAATGTTATTTTTTAGTCATTAAAATTTCGGGGGTGGGTTGTTGGGTTGGGTTAACCCCCTAACCACTCCCCTATATACGCTGATGTTCACTGATGTTCACATTACTTCTGAATGTTTAATTAAGTTGAATTTCGGAAAATAAAACATAGAAAACAATTGGTTGGCAGATGAAAAAATTGATTGATCTGTACTCTAAAAGTCAAGTTGTTATTAAATAAAATACCTAGAACTTTACCTTTTAAATCTCTGAAGGACGGATCTGTTAATCGACAGTCGTCGATTATTTTAATAGGTTTTATAACTTTAAGATCATCTGCAAACGAAAAGCGATGGGTATCAATAAAGTTTACAATTTAATTGATAAATATATTGAAGAAAAAGGGAACCAGATATTAACCTTAATGACATGCGCTAGATAAATGGTGGTTCAACATTTTAAAATAATAAAAATGTTTAATATAACATATGAAACAGACTGTTGCGGTTTATCACTTTTTTATATGGGTCGAGGAGAAAATAAACAATAATTAGAGATTTTTAGTCGAAAAGCATAAACGATTTTTTTTACAGACACGTTGTGCATCAAACAAAAAACAAAACGACGTCGGTTGGCGCGATTTTTAAATTTATTCAATTACAATACAAACAAATATTTGGTTTCGCAATGCTGAAACTAATCAAGTATGTATTCAAAAGTTTTAGCACGTGTGAATATGTTTATTTTATGATTAAGCATATCTAAACGCAAGTTATCATTTATTGTATACACGCTTAATACACGCTGGTTGGTATAAAATAAAACACGAGCAAACTTCATATTGCCTTTGATTGAAAGTTGAAATTCACATATTTAATTCATTGTTTAATCATTTACTTCAATTTTAAAATTGTACACTTTTAAAATTTATATAAACAAATCGCATGCAAATTTATTGCTTACTTGTTTTTTTTGCAATTGAAAGCGTATATGTTTTATTTTATTTTTATTCATGACTCATTTAAACCGAATTTTTGTTGTTGTTAAATGTAGCTATACATAAGAAACGAGAGTGGCGAGCCAGTTTATCAGAGTTTATGTTAATTGATAACGGGATCGAAGGACGTTTCCATTGTGCTCGCTCCGTGTGAAACGTGTATTATTTGCTTGACCTCAACCATTAAGATTACTTTTTCAAGAGTGATGGATTTTATTATTTGCAATTGAACTGCGTAATAATGTTTGATTTTATTGACCTTCGGGAAGAAATTTTGCGCTTTAATCTATTAAATATTTTAAATATATTCTGAAAAAATGTGAGAAGAAAAAATGATGTTTTTTTTAATTAAAAATATTTCATATTAATGAAATCACTTCTAAATTTCGTTTTGTACAACACAAGTATTTTCTTTAATATATTTAAAAATGTATAATGAAGCATCCATTATAGAAAATACACATATTTTCTTCATTTTACATAAAATCATTGTAAACAAAAATATTATTTTTTTTAAAATAATGTTTATTTTAATACTATAATTGTTTCAATTGTATTAGATTATTTCTATGAATATCTATTTTAGTTCATACACTCTATTAAATTAGATATACAGTGTGATCAATTTAAGTGAAGACATTGAAATATCTCGAAAACTACACATCGATTAAAAAATATAATTAAAATTTAATTTTAATAAATGAAACACTTCTTTACTTTGTTTGTATAACTCGGAAGTAAAAAAGAGTTTCATTTATTAAAATTGAATTACAATGTATAACAAAGTAGAAGCCTCAACAATTAACAAGTTAATTAAAATTTGTTCGCCTCGGAGGGGGACATCTAATCATACGAAACTCTATCCACTACCCTCAACCCCCTAGGAATTAGGGTGTGTGAAGTTAAATAGGAACCCCCATTTTTTGTACGGATTTGAATACTCCGGGAAAAAATAAGAAAGTTTTATCTGACATTTTTTTTGTATTTGTGACAGACGACGCTATAATTGACAAAATGCAAAATTGGCAAAAATCGTTGAAAAAATGGGGATTTCCTGAGAAATACATATGAAATCAGACAAATAAAAGCACACGAAGCTGCGAATCTTCATACCTCTCTCATAATAGTTGTCTAATTGAAGCAAGTTTTCAAAAATTCGACCTACAAGCGCAAAAACTCATCATACTACTATAATGAATCGACTGACATGCGCATCTCTGACAAAAAAGATTTGGATTTCTGCAAAATTCATTTAATTTCATTTCTAGAAAACAATTACAAGTGAACAATGCCTTGTGCAAGCGAAGAAAAAAAAATGAAATGATTCTGTTTTATGCCGAATGTTGGAGAAATATTGCGAGTCTGTTGTCTTATACGCTGAGCATTTTCTGGATTTTTTTTACAATATTTTTAGAACATTTTTATCGGATGGTAGTGTAAAACCCAAACAAAGAAAACGAGCAAACACTGTCACAGGAGTCCGTATCACATTTCATTGCACCAAGAACTTCATGGAGATGATTTTCTTAATAGAGTAATATTTTCTGAATGGGCACTTCAACAAATAGAAACGATCCCAAATTTCTTCGTCAATGTACTATTTTCAGATGAGTCTATATTTACAAATAATGGTACTATTAATCGACATAATATGCATTACTTGTGTGTACAAAATCCCTATGATTCCACACCAAACATTTACGGTACAAGAACGTTGATGTTCAATTTATCGTAACCAGTAAATTGAGCATCGACATCCTTGTACCGTAAATGTTTCATGTGAAATCATTGGGAACAAACTCATTGGTCCAAATTTTATTGACGTTACTATAAATAAAATTAAATATCGACATTTTTGGAACAAAAACTACTAATAATACTCGAGGATGTTGCTTTACATGTTCGCCAAAGTATGTGGTTCCAGCATGACGGTTACCCAGCGCATTATTCAATTGTTACATGGGAAGTATCAGACCGTGATTACAATGCTCAGTTGATCGGTAGAGGTTGTCCTATTGATTGGCCTGCTAGGTAGCCTGATTTAACATCACCGGATTTTTTTTCTCCCTGAAGATAATAACTTCTACGAATAAAATATAACAAACACTCAATGATTTTCAAGAAGTAGTACACAACCCATAGAAGCAAGTACGTCTTAAAAATTATTATATTTTCAAAATAATCACAACTTTAAAATTAAAAAAATATATATGTATTACATTATATACCTGATGGTACAAACTTCATACAAACTAATAAAATTGTGTTATTTAGAATGTCAATATGAAATTCCACCACGTATTTTTTATTCATTTATTATTATTGTATTAATTGTATAATTATTTTTTAATAACAATAATATCTACTCACAAAAACCTCCAACATACAAGAGTAAAATATAAATATACCGCAAAGGAGACGCCTGGCATCTTAGTAAGAAAAGAAATGAAGTATTTAAGTTGGGTTAAATTTTCTTGTGTGTGTAAAGTTATGCCAATAAAGGCTTTTTTAAAAATATACCGCAAATATATAAGAAAAGAATAAACCATAATGTCTGTATGTATAAACAAATATGAGTCTAAAAGTTTCTCAAGAAACAATTAAGTCCACTATCCCAAATGATTCAAGAACAGATAATATGTTAAATAATATTAGTAACAACTTTAAATTAGTTACAAATAAAATTAATGAATCATTAATAACTAACATTAATTATTTATCAACTTTATTTATTTATGAAAAACTCCAATTTACAAAGGTTCAAGAAAATAAATATAAGATGAAAAAATCGTTACTTAGATTAGAATTTCAACCAAAATATTTATATTATTTTCACAATATAAATGGCTGATAAATAAATTTTGTCATTTAGACACAGCAACTATTTCCTAAAAATAAATTAACTTAATTTCTAATTAATTCAAACTTGCTACTCATATTTTTCCACTTACAATTTTTTTCTACTGTGAAAAAAAATCCTTAATTAATGTGTCATAATTTCTTTAATTATTTAAGTTACACTTACTTAAATCTGTATTTTCAATTACCTGAATCCTTCAAGTATTGTTTTTGTATATGTATGTGAGTGTTTCTATGTGTATTTAGTTTGCTAGTTAGTAAGATATTCAGACCTCGACCGTTCTTAGCCGTACACTAATTACCCATCATACACAGGAGCACTTTTCTTGCTCATTTTTTTTCACATCAATTATTCCTGAATGTTTCACCTTTCCTGCGGAGGAAACCACTTTTCATTTATTCCACCTTCTTTTCGCTCACTCTCCTACAATTAAAACGGCACTTTGCGCTTCTACGTAAAGAATAATTATATTAATTATTCATTCGGGTTATTGAATGTGCGAAAATCACTCGATCGGATAATATGCTTGAAATTAAAAGGTATATTTTAATAGTTATAATTTTATAATGATATTATAGTAATTCTTCTAATGGATATAATATTATAGTGTCTGTAATTACAAATAATTGAACTTTCGAAATCATAGCTGTAGTTATATGTTTTAATTCGCAGAACGTGCAGCGTTATTGTTTTCTATTAAGAAAATTATCAACAACTTGCACAAGTTGGGCAAACCTGTAGTTACATAGAGTTTATTTAAAATCTCTTTCGTTAAATACATTGTTTCTTTCTTATCTTAGAATCATTAGTTTAAATATAAATTTATTGTAGTCACCGAATCATCTTTATTGTTTTGTCATTACAGATAATTATTGCGGATTATATCTTTGTTTTACTATATTTAGTATTTTGTCATTTTATTTAATTATTATAACTTTCTCGAAAGGTGTAATTTCACAAATTAATAAATTGTTATTATATATGAAAAACTTGGAGGGTGTCAAACTTAGTCAACGATCATCGAATTACCAACTCGAAAATATTTTATTATATTAAATAAACTTTTACAAAAGTCTGATCTATCTATAGGTTCATACCAACCTGTCTTATATATGCAGAGGCGGATTTGCATTTTTGGCCGTCCTAGGCCCCAGGCTTCATAGCAAGTGCCATCCACTCCTTACTTAACGCCTATCATAATAGACTACTAAAAGAATTTACTTTATTGCCAACTATGCCTTGAGAATAAATAGTTAGTTTTTTTTTTTTAATCAGATCTTGGAGGTGTTGACTTCGTGGTACATTTTCAATTATGATCCAAAGAAAACCCTTAATTTTTTACACCTTTTATTTTATAACAATTACCGTGTAATTGAAACTAATCACTAAAGTAAAATAAAAGTAGTATATTACAATGGAGGTAAACAAGGAAAATTTCCGACACTGATTAATAAAATTCGATCCCCTTTTTCAACTGCAAAAATTACTTACACTGTAATTTTTACAACCATCTATTGAAATAACTACTTCCCGGGCGTTTACACCGCCGGATATTAGATTTCAATAGATGTTTGTAAAACTTACAGTACAAGTAGTTTTGGCAGTTGGAAAAAGAGATTGATCAAATTTTATTGATCATTGGCAGAAATGTTCCTTGTTTAATTTCATTGTAATCTAAATAACTGAAAATGTGTGAATCATCTTTGTTTCATTTTGCAATTTTTATATTAAAAAAAACTTTATTTTAAAGAACAAACAAAGACGGTACTAACAGTATGCTAACACTATTCTTCAATCTGTGGTTCTATTTGCACATTTATTATTGTCATTATACTTGTTGAAAACATTTCTTTTAATCAAAAATCTAATTAGCATTTATGAAAATATTTCATCTGTGATAAATATATTTTTAATACATTATTGATTTCACATTTTTAAAACCTAAAATAATTTTTAATTTCCACTGATTTATTACGTTATATTTATGATCGAGAATGTTTCTCCTCTACAGTGCTGTGATATGTACATGTTGGTACTTTCAATGTATAAGCAATTGACTAATATACTTCCTAAGGTTGGTAATAGTTGAATGAAGAAACTGTCCATGTTCACGTGCGTCGTTTTAATTCTAACCTTATTATACAGGGTGTCTCAGCGTGCGCGCCGAGTAGCTTTACGGCTAAATGGTTTATTTTTTTCAAAATCTGCTTTCGCAGGCCTATGTATGTCTATTAGGACCACATTTTAAAATTAGTTTCAAATATACAGGGTGTCCCATTAAAGCATGGCGTATCATAGTTATATTTTGTCTAATGGAATGACCCATATTTTATATTTTTTTCAGATTCTACATCAAAAATAAATTTAACTTTCATAATATATTAATATGCCTAAACCTAATTATTTTTGAAATATTTAAATATTTTTGGAAAAATTGACGTTTCGAAAAAAAATCATAACTCTCAAATGGATGAATGAAAACACATGAAATTTTGTACCAGTATATTAGACTAATCGGTAAATATTTTAGGCTATTTACAGGAATTTAAAATCTTAAGACGTTTTGATAATTTAACGTAACTCCAGAAACACATTCAAGGTCAAATTTCATGCTTATTTTAAATAGCACACCCTATATATAATAGCCCTATCTTGTAGGAAATTTTATTGTCTTTCAAAAAGTATAAAGGTATTTTTTACCTAAACCTAACAGTTTTCAAGATATATCCATTTCCGTTAACTTTTGACATAATATTTATTATTCATAATATGGAAAGTCGTTACAAAGCGCCATCTATTGTTCAATTTAATATTTATTATTATTATTCCATAAAGGCAAGTGTTTAGTTATTGTTTATAAATAAAGTCAGTTGACCCAACAAATGATTTTCGAGATATTTCCTAAATTAATACACTAATTTTATTAATTGTGAATATACTAATTGCATTATTTATTTACACATGTGTAAATTATTTGATAAAAAATTGTTAGAATTGTAAAACAAATATAACGAAATACATCAAATAAATTGACAAAATAGTATTAAACGTAATTTATTATAAATTTTCAAAAATACTATCATCGAATACATAATTCAATTTTATTTTAAATGATAATAAATGTATATTTGATTTGACAGAAATAAATCCATGGGGATTAAATCAGAGGATCTAGGTGACCATGCTCTTCCAATTTATTGCTTATTAAACCACCTCTTTTGACGAATATTCAATGAAATTAAACTTGTAATTGTGTCTCCTCATTATTAGTTACTGTATTCAAGGTAATGTCTTCTTATTAGGATGTCTTCCATCAGAAAACATTTTGTACACTAAGAGACAATCTTAATAACGGTACATTATTATTAGAATCATGTTAATTCTTTCATTTAAGGGAAACATTATTTTTTGAATTGTTAGTAATAATATGAATGTGTCAATTAAATTTGCTTATAAACAAAAGCCTATTAGAAAACTGGCAATAATATTAACTAAATTAAGCAATAGATGGCGCTTTATGTTACATTGCCATATTAAAATAATAATGATAATGACAAAATTAATAAAAATGGATATATCTTGAAAACTATTAGGTTTAGGTATAGAATATCTTTATACTTTCCGAAAGACAATAAAATTTCCTACCAGATAGGCCTATTAGATATAGGGTGTGCCATTTTAAATAAGCACGAAATTTGACCTTGAATGTGCTTCTGGAGATATGTTGAACTATCAAAACATCTTAAGATTTTAAATTCCTCTTAATAGTCTGAAATATTCACCCATTTGAAAGTTATGATTTTTTTCGAAACGTCAATTTTTCCAAAAAAAAATAAAATATTTCAAAAGTTATTAGGTTTAGGCATATGAACATATTATTAAAGCTAACTTTATTTTTGATGTAGAATCTGAAAACAATATAAAATATGGGTTATTCCATTAGAAAAAATATAACTATGATACGCCATGCTTTTATGGGACACCCTGTATATTTGATACTAATTTTAGAATGTGGTCCTAATAGTCCTACATAGGCCTGCGAAAGCCGATTTTGAAAAAAATAAACCATTTAGCCGTAAAGCTACTCGGCGCGCACGCTGAGACACCCTGTATATAAAACCCATTATTATCACCACTCACCACCACGACATTTGACATATATTTGATATCAAGGGTTGAACAGTTGATTACAATTCCTAAAACCTTATTATATTTCTGACAGTGACCCACGAGATGTCCTATGAACGAAATTAATTCCACAATGTGTTACTAGATGGCAAGTGTGATAATAATTTCTATCTACTTTTTGTAATAATTGAAAATTCTTGTATTTGAAGTAAATATAAATGTCACCTGAATCGCGCTGCATTTGCTTAAGCTTTATAATTAAATAGTAATAGTATATTACATAACAAGTTTCGTAAGTACTGACGAACAAGTAATATACCAGGCGTCCTTATATGAAATGTCAGTCTGATGGCTTCAAAAGCAAAATATAGTTATTGCATTAAAAGTTACGCATATTGAAAATACAGGAAGTTCGCTTATAATTAAAAAAAACAGATATACCAGGTCACTGTGACCACATAATGTCCGAAATGCACCAAGCAAGTGGTGGAAATAAATACATTTGATGTCAGTTCTTCAATTATACACGGGTCATTGTTTCCGGAAACCATCCGTTAATTTACTTATGGATATTCATGCTGATTTGCTACAAATGAAACGACACGGAGGACGGAAATTTTCTGCAGTTACAGAAGGTTACATTGATGAGTCAACTAATAACAAAGTTAATATATGGAAGAAAATTCAATTCGGCTGCTCATGGCCCAAACTTCACTATTAAATATTAATAGTATATTACATAACAAGTTTTGTAAGTAACGTAAGTATACCCACGCCGGACATTGAAGTACATAATGTAGACCTGCTGTTGCACATCAATAAAATATTGCATAATGCAACAAAGTTTTTATCCGAGAAAAACTTAATGTAAAAACAACAAAAGGAACGTTACTTAATATAAAGCCATCTGCAGACACGTGTTTTGGGATCTATCCCTCGTCAGTAAAGCTATTTGATGTAAGTCAAAAGTCACAGAGCTAAATGTGAAAATAATTTATTAATTATTTTCAAATCATTTTTATTTAATATACAACGTGGCTAATTTTTAAAGAAATGGAAATGTTTTATTTCTCCCAATGTGTATATAAACTGTCCTTTCTACATAAGTGATCTATGGTTGACATTTCCAAACTATGTAGCGCACGTTGAATTCCACAAGAATTAATTTCGATGCGCCAAGCAGAAGAAACAATTGTGGCAGGTTTGTAATAAAATTATTGAAAAGAGTCTTTATTCACTTAGTCGCAATTATTTAAATAAATGAAATTAAAAAAATATTAATAGCCAGCGAGGTTTTTATTTAAATCTGAGACCAGAATATTTTTTCTTGTAAGCGATATAACGCGAGCATGGTTCGCGTCCGTCGCCGAGCTCGATCATTTATACATGAGATCGCAGCAGGAATGATACGCTTGATTAATTTAATGAATTAATTTATTTTAACAACTTCAAAATTATATTAGGCAGAATATCTGGAGATGGTTTTATATTACGTAACGTTTAATTTTTTTGTTCTTTGCATTAAATATTCTCGAATCAAAAAAAGTTGCATTATACAATATATTATTGTTATCACACAGTGGCTTAACCGGGTAGATAAATGATAATTACAGATTTGAGTATTTCCTGTATACACTAATTCTACTGTTATTGGGGATGTTTTTATTTTGATTAATATTTTGTATTATGCTTCTGTTTCCTGTTGGGTAATACATTTATTATTAGTATTGTTAGAAATTAAGAGAATTACGACAAAAGAAAATTAATAAATATTTAGTAGAGGTAAAATATTTACTTCTATTTAGCGACATTAATGAATTTTCAGTAGTTACTTGAACTTGTAATGTATTGGCAAAGAACAATATCCCCGGCTGTGTTCAGTGAAATAAAATTCTCATTGTATATTTCTTGTATAATTTTATAGATACGTTGTATGCTACACCTAAACTTTTCTCCCGATCTATTGTAAGCGAGGGTGCACTTACTCTTATTGTTCTCAGCAGTTATTAATTTCCGGATTGTGACGCCCCGTCATAAATCATGTCCCTAGCCCAGAACCACCCCCCTTTTACACACCGCCGTCCCGCAATTCTGCGGGGGTAATTATTTGATTTGAGCGCCATTATTTTATTATGAACCTAAATAATTGATGGCCCCAGACGACAAGGAGAACGTTGCCCGTGGACGCGCGTCCACTTTCCAATTTTCATAAATCCGTACGAAACAATTGGAAGGACGCCACACGAATCTTCAAAATAATAATAATAAGAAAATAAAAATCAGATTTATCGAAGGGTATTCTCAGGGAATGTTATTGGGCTGTGAAGAAGAAACAGAGAAAATAAAAGAAATCTATAGTTTATGAGTTGATATAAATAGTCCTTTCTCTTATTGCGCATTTATCGGCGTGTTTTGTGCAATAATGAGAGTTTTCTTTTAATTTCGGTAAAAAATAAATACAATTTGCGATTTCAATTCTAAATGCTAATGGGTCAGATAATTCTCTTAGCTTCGAGACACGTTGTAATAAACGTGCACTTACTTTCACTAAGGAATAAAACGAGGGAATTGTATCTCTCACTATTATTATTATCTCACTGTACATTTGTTATTTTATTTGAAATAAATTGTATCTCTCACTAATATTATTTTCTGACTATACATTTGTTATTTTATTTTAAATACACATAACTAGATTTTTTCCAAAATTAAAGAAATTGTCTTTCATAATTTGAATCTCATCAGTACACTCCCAAAATAAAAAAATAAAAAACAATTAAGCATAAAATTTATTAACACAAATAATGTTTATTTTTAAAATTCGTTATATATTTAACGATTTCAATAATTACAATGAAATTAAACGAGGAACATTTCTAGCAGTGACCAATAAAATTCGATCAATCTCTTTTTCCAACTGCAAAAAATACTTACTCTGTAAGTTTTAGACAATCATCTGAATTAAATAAAAAGAATTTGAAAATAATTAATAAATTATTTCCTCTTTAACAACTGTGACAATTTGACTTATGTTTCATAAGTACTATAACAAATATCCAATAATAGACATTTGCCGTTCCATAACAAACAATTGAATTGAAAATATTGAATGCAAAAAAACAAAACAAAAAAAGTTAACTAATATAAGGCTATCTGCAGACACGTGTTTCGGTATTTCATTCCTCATCAGTACAGCTGTGCCTTATGTAATTGCAAAGTTTTTAATTAAATTGATTATAATTACTTAAAACGCACCGTCCCTTCTAAGATCCCCGATGGAAGTGATCGTTAGTGGACGTCCTTTGGACGAGCGGTCGCGCGAATGTCATGCGCGATATCGATAAATTGTTTTATGACAAATTTCTGTTGAAAAATCTACTTCCCGAGCATATACCCCGCCTGACATTGCAACGGTTCGAGTCGGAAATAATGAATAATGAAAAGAAATCTCATTGATCCTTGCCAGAAATGTTCCTCGTTTAATTTCATTGTAATTTAAATAACTGCAAATGTGTGAATCATTTTTGTTTTATTTTATTTGATTTTAATAATCACAAAAAATACATTTTTAATATATATTAAATGATTTCTATAATTTAAATTATACAAAAGTTAATTTAAAAATTGAAGCTATAAGAAAATTAACAAAAAAAATGTTTTTTTAATGAAATTGAAAAAAAAACCTCACCTGTTAACTTGCTTTTCATCCAAATTAGCGTCAGACTTCCACTTTTGTTTTTGCTGAAAAATGAAATGAAAATGTTAAAATATTAAAAACATATTTATTAGAAATATTATCATAAAATGTAACTATGTATATATTGATCTTTATCAACATTTATATACAAAAATATTCAAAATAAATATTAAGAACTATAGTTTCAAAAATATAATTTATATATACAGGGTGTTTCAAATTCGAGTCTAACCATGGGGATCTTATTATAAGAGATATAGGGTAGGTTTAAATTCGGCACTTTTGCAGAATTTCATGCTGATTAATATCCCATTAAGGAAACTGGGCTAAGTTTCCTTGTTTTCAAGAAAAATGAAGAAAAAAAAACTGAAAAATGCGACTTTCTTTTTTTATTTATATCTTCATTATTTGAAGCAATAATTCAATATAATAAAGACATTCTTATATCACTTTTTTATGATCTAATCGCTGGCACATTCATTTTACTAATAGCATGTTTCGTTTCTTCTGGACCATCATCAACTTTCTTATTTTTTATGGGCGCCATATTGTTTTTTTATCAGATTAAAATCCTCTATTTATTCTGATTACAATGATATAATAAATCATACCTTTATTGTAATTAGTTATCTTCTTTTTTGGAATTTTCTTTATTAACAGTGATGTATTGAAATATTGATTCAAATAACGAAGATATAAATAAAAAAAAGAAAATCGCATTTTTCAGTTTTTTCGTTTTTCTTGAAAACAAAGTAACTTAGCCCAGTTTTCTCAAAGGGATATTAATCAGCATGAAATTCTGAAAAAGTGCCGAATTTAAACAGGGTGATTTGGGAAGAAAAGGAAATATTTTAATGGCATGTTCACGAAGCAAAAATAACCAAAATAAGTTCATATGTTTAAGTCCGATTTTCATTTATTTCAGATATATTTTGAACAATAGTAATTTATAAAATTAGTCTTAATGGATAATCGCCTTCTTGGAGATTTCTTACTTTCTGCAGATAAAAAGGTAATTTATTAGTTATTTTTAAATTATTTTTATTTAATTTATTTCAAATAACTGTAACTGTGTGAATAAATCTTTTTTTGTTTTTCTATTATTACAAATGTAATTATTATTGTCTAAATGAAAATACACAATCAATTAAACTTACAATCTATAACAATATATAATCTATATTTTATATGTAAAATATAAAACTCGCTTAGACTCTGATGATAAAAAATAACATGTGCGTTAACTTTAACATTTCTTGTACGGTATTGCCCGTACTAATTACTTTTACGTCTCGCTTGTCACAGACTCGCATATCCACGGGATCTGGAGTGTAAAGAGCGATATTATACCTCGTAGGAAACGTTATGCTTTATATTTAACGATTTTTTAGTTTTCGGGAAGATGAAAAGTAAACATAGTACTAAAAAATTACAACCTTTAACGATTTCAAAAACTGTTCTTTATAAAATAACTATTTGGGATATCAACACAAACAAAACTAGCTGAAAAACAAATTGCGCTTCATTCTTTATTCCACCTTCTCCAACCATACCAAAATTTGTACACCACCCACATCCATTCTTCTATATTTTTGTTGCCGTTCATCCATTCTACTCTCACTCTCTCGTATTGCTCTCCAAAATGTATACATGTATACTTCCCGCTATTACCGAATACACATTCTTCCATCCAATATTTCCAACCCGTCATTACATAGAGTTTATTTAAAATCTCAAATGATTTCCTTTCATCTAATAAATTTTGTCAACTAAATTGCTTTTTTCTTGTCGTGGAATAGTTTAAGTGCATATTTTTAATTATAATTATAAATAATGATGGTGGATTATATATTTTTATTGTATATTATATATAGTGCAATTTTATATTTGTAATTATTGTTGTTATGTATTGTAATTAATATTCTTATCTGGCTGAAAGGCCACTGGTCGATAGCCAGTTTCAGAGTTGGAAATATATTGTGAACGTTAGTGTATTGTTAGATATTGTATTGTAATTGTATATTCCAATCTCAGAAATAAAGATGTTTATGTATTATTATATCTCCAGATTCACACCAAGCCCTTACCAAAGTAACCTTTCCAAACACATTTAACTCTCTACTCCTCAAATATCCCGGAAGTCCTTCAAATACTTGCCATCCCCTATACTTATATAATGATATATTTTTAAGTTTTAGAGTTACAGTATTATCTCCACCACCCTATAGATTTACGCTACTTATTGTAAAAATAAAATGCAATAAAATATAAAAATTTAAATTTACTCAATGCAAAATAATCGTAATACTATCGTAATAATCCTTTAGCAAATTGCTGTTATAAATAATAATTCAACCATTATTGCGATTCATTCATTTCCCGTCCAATTCATAATTTATTTGCAGATTCATTTAAGCAAATGTCTCTATTAACGGCAAAGGAATGTAATTTCTCTCTGGAGTTTTAACGAACTCACAGTTATAATTTGATCGTTTTCTTTACGGTTTTGTGCTGTAATGAAATTCTAACACGGTGAATTATTTATGTAATTGAAATTTACACCGGAGATTATTAACGGTGCACTGTTTCTATTATGAGTGGGCTTTTTTATGCTCGGTATAAACGTATTAATAAAACGGCGCACACATAAATTTATCCATTCTGATTTGGTCGTTATTCCACAATGAGACATAAATCGCGTATAATTATGTGCGTGTTGGTTATTGTTGCAATGAGAGAATTAAAACGGTATATACATGACCACAAGTAAACTATAACTATAGTAAATTGTTTTTCAGTTTTTTTTAAATGTCGTATGTATGTTTTAATGAGTTTTATACGAATTAAGTATGAGGATATAAATATCTCTCAAATAGTAATTCTTATGAAAAGTCAGTGTAAATTTAATTAAATTATTAAATATTTCAAAGTATAACTAATACAAAAAAGTGATTAGCATAATAACTTATATTTAAACTCATACATCATTATTTTCCATTCCTCTTCCATTCCAGTCTCTTCAGGATCTTTACGCCAGCTCCATTCTCTCTTATCCACTCATCAAACCTCTTTCTTTCAAAAAAAAAAACATTGTTTGCATACTCCTTCATATTCCTCACCCAAACGTATCCATGTATCTCTACAGCTCTCGCAAAATACACAGCTATCATACTTTTCATCTTCTCTCACCGGATCCATACCTTGCTCATACCAAAGTTACCTTTTTCTTCACCGATATACTCCCTGAGCTTCGGTATCTTGGCAAACTCTCATGCATTTGCCACCTTTCATCCATTGGATTGTATCCATTTTTCCCAATACATACTTGCCTTTGATGATTCTAAATATTTCTACTTTTCTCTTGTCTATGAAGATACATTCACTCCTCTCTCCTATCACTCATTCGCCATGCCGTTCTGTGATAGACCCGCCTATTCAAATATTAACAAACACCTTTAACTATCTTTTACTCCCACACATACTTTCCATACCTCTTTCACTAGCCTCTCATTCTCCAAACTATACAATTACATATCGTATCACTCTTTCTATAGCCTCACTATAGATACTCCATTCAACGGTTGTTTTAGGTTTGCTTAGTGATGCTAATGGCCCTTTACCATCCGTGGAAATAATAATATTACATTATGTTTGTTTCATGAATAATGGTGGCGTATATCGCAGACAGTGTAACAGATTAAGATATACGGACGTGTCATTATCCAAGGATAGAGAATAAGTAATGTTTTCTGCCTCAGAAAAAAAATCCTAGCTCCACATACCCATATGTTGTTTAGATATATCAGTGAATATTGAGCAGACTTCTTCTATTTTGGATTTGTTTATGTTTATTGTGTATTTTTTTAAAGTTAATTGAATACATGGTTTGATCGAGTGAATCCATCATTTTAGATTTCAAATCAGAATTTGTCTTGTCCAATTTAATTTTGACGAGGCTGTACTGACCAGGGATAGATCCCGAAACACGTGTCTGCAGATGGCCTTAAATTAAGTAACGTTCCTTTTGTTGTTTTTACATTAAAATTTTTCTCGGATCAAAATTTGTTGCATTATGCAATATTTTATTGATGTGCAACAGCAGGTGTACATTATGTAATTCAATGTCGGGCGTGGGTATTTGCCCGGGAAGTAGTTGTTTTAAAGTGCATTTGTTTAACGTACTTACGTAGGTAAGTCAATAGTCACAGAGCTAAATGTGGAAATAATTTATTAATTATTTTCAAATAATTTTTATTTAATTTTGAGCTTCAACTCCACCTCTTTGCTAGTATTAATACAATATTACATAGTTTAGGTAGTATAATCGCATCAGTTTTTTTTTTATTTCTTAGTGAATAGTATCACCTCTTTCTATCTAGAGTTGACTGTGAGGACTTCAGAACTGGACCCGTTTTCAATCATACTTAGTGCTTATTGTTTTCTATTGCATATAAAATTCTCGTATTTTTAATAAAGTATTACGGTCAAGTCATCCGCACAAGCTACAGATTAGAATCCGTCATTATTTAGTTTTCTTAACTAGTAGTGACCATAAAAGAGGTTATGGTATCCCAACATGTAGATATAGTGACTTGTATACTTATTTCCTCAATAGCTAGTGACAGAACCACCTGTCTACAGATTACATATCCAGCTGTAGAACAAGTTATTGACCTCAGCTGCCTCCAATAAATTCTGTATGCTCTTGAAAGTCACCTTATAAAAGCACCTTCGATAACGATAAATATCTTCAGAGTGGATATTTTATTACCTGCACAATTTTTGTCACCACAAAGTGCAAGCCAGACTCTGTCTCTCTGCGTATTGTTGCTTATGTATGATATTAGTCGACATTTTAGTGTATGGAGTCTAATATATAGGTCACACAGTTTCTCCAATGTCTTTAATCAAGAAGGACGAGGAACTAATTGGCATGAATGTGTTTAAAATTGTGGAGTGATTTTTACATTTATAAATATATGTGGACTACATATGGAATGTAGCCATGGATAAGAGATAATATGTAGATATCATGTAGGATTTGTATGAGTCCCATTGCAGCAGTGCTATAGATGTATAATTAATGTGTAATTAACGTATAGCCTATTCTACAGTTTCTTTCGATATCAATTCTGTCGCCAGCTAGCCTTTTTCTATTGTTTCTTGTTTGCTTGTATTTATATACTTTGGCATTAGCATATCACTGCCATCTAAAATGTTAATATAAACTATTTAAAAAATCTCAATCATTTAAAGAAAGAAAAAAATGTATGTGAATTAATTTCATTTGGGTCATTCAAGTCAAATAATAAAGAGAAAAATTGAGTTTTAATAAATTACATGGGGACAAAAAGCAAAAGTTAATTGTTCTGAGGTTTAATTGCTTCAAGCTTCAGGAGCATCAACATCTCAAACATGAGGACAAAATCTTCGTAATACTTTTCGCATAGTTTAGTTAATAATATCTGAAAAAGTTTGTTATGTATTAAATTAATGTCTGCAGTAAGTTAACTAGAGGTCAGTGTAAAATAAAAATATATTTTTACAATAGTGGTGTAAAGCTATCGATCAGAATGCAATGTATTTTACGGTATATCACTTTAACAATTATCGAGCCGAATACTTGACCCATAGACTCAGTTTATTTTTTATTACGAAATAAAAACAATGGAGAAAACCGGGCGAAAAATACGTGATACGTAACAAATGATAAATGGACCACCGAAAGACGTTATTGATACAAATGCCCTTTTTACCCTCTTTCACAAAATCAGAATTTTCCTAGCTCACATTTTGCCGCCCCCTAGCGACGCGTCCTCGAGTCCTAATTGTGTCCTCGAGGGTGAATTTATCGGTGTTTTTTTCCACTCTTATAATGATAATGATCCCGAGTTAATGACAGTCGAGCGAAATTCGTTATAATTCCGCGAACTGTGACGGACAAACACTCACACGAGCGCGAAACTAACCGTGACCGAGTTTTTCTGACAAAAGAAATAAATGTAATAATAATTATTTAGGAAATAAAAATAACGGAGAGTTGAATTAAACAACACTTTTAGCTATGTATCGTTAATTACGGAGGCATTTAATTTTTGAAAATCCATAATTACTTTTTATTTTAAACAAATTTGTTTATAATTTTCAATATTAACTACAATTATTCAGACAATATGATAACACAAATATACAAAATTTATAATAACAATATGTACAGTTGTGTTAGTAGACTGCCATGGTCTTTCTATCCTGTCTTAATTTATGGTGATTTGCAAATTTAAACTAGCTAGTTGAACTATCATGTATGCATGATTTAATGAATTGGTGGATAGTGACAGAGGCACTACAATTATTTCGTTACGATTTACTATTTTTATTACATTTTGTAAGAGGTGGTGTTTTTTAGATTCAGCTCTATGGCTGAATATCATACTTATGAGATACGTTCATTGGTAATGGGCAAAGGCGATTAATGACTTCTAAATTAAAAAATAATACTAACCAGGTAAAACACTATTTTATTTATTTTCTTCACTAATTTATTTTTCTGTTAAATGTACATTTCGAGCACCATGTGTTCATTTTCAATAATTGAAAATATCTAATAATTTGTACCTGGTGTTGATGTGACTAGGCATAGATAGGGACTTTACATATAAAAATTATTTTATACTAACACCTGCGTCTATTTTACAAAAAAAAGAAAACTGGAAAAATTAAAATATGTTCAGAATTTAAAATTCTATTGGCGCTTCGTAAGCTTTCAATGCCGGTGGATAATTATAAAATATCTAATAATTTGTAATTTAATTTGCAAAATATAAAAATTATTAATTTCTATGAAATAGTATATGTTCATTTTGTAGTTCAATGTCTGACGGGGTATTTGTTCGACAGGTTGTTGTTTCAACAGATACTTATTTCAAAGTACTTATGTAACGTAAAGGGTTGCAGTAGTTAAAAATAAAATAATTATTTAATTATTAAGTGAATTAATTATTTTCACATTATATTTATTTGATGTAACAAAACGAGTTAGTCTTCAATTAGTCGCGATTATCAGATTGTGTATATGGCTGCATATGTTTATATATAGAGAGGTTTTTTAACAGTATACATATCCCCTATGTATACATGTAAAATACCCAAGTCAAACGCATTGATGTATGTGTTTATTAGCCTATAATACGCAACCCGAACGATCGATTCCTTCAACTAAGATAATTCAAAAAACAATTAAACAAATTTCTATTTCTATTTATGAAAATATCGAAATGCACAATGTGGAAGAATTTTCACGATCGTTTGAGTTAATATCTTGCAGTTTCTGGTGGTCATTTCTAGCAGTTATTCTAATTATTTATTTAAAGTTTATTGTTCTTCACTATTACTTTTCTTTCAAAATGTCTCAATAAAATCTCTTAAAATTTTTTACCTGTAATTTCTCCATAATAATAAGTGACGTATTTTCGATAAAAAAAGGAAATTGCTGGTGACGGTAACGCATACAGTTGCGTTTTTCCAAAGAAAATGTTTTAGTTTAATTATTTTTAGAATTATCCTAACTGAGGTATTCGGCCACTTTGGATTCATTTAAAACATGTCTTATCCTCCTCTAGTACTGTTGGAATTGTAATATACGCTTGAAATTCGACTTTTTCTTCATTTGTATACATTTTCGATCAAATATTTCACACATTTTGAAGTTTAGCGTTTGACGTTTAGTTGTGTGTTATAGGCAACACACATTAATTGGCTCAATGCGTTTGACTTGGTTTTTTTTTCAGGTATACAGTACGCCTAATGTATACTGATTAAAACACCTCGTTGTATATATTATA
The DNA here is from genome assembly GCA_963082785.1 of Philonthus spinipes. NCBI lineage: Eukaryota > Metazoa > Arthropoda > Insecta > Coleoptera > Staphylinidae > Philonthus > Philonthus spinipes. The sequence goes on along the minus strand of OY720309.1, from coordinate 13,673,348 downwards.
TATATATAATTCAATAAAATTAATAACCAATTTAATAGATTTAATTTACTTAATTTATTTTAATATCTTCAAAATTATTAATAAGGCATAGCTGTACTGACGAGGAGTCGATCACGAAAGAATTGTCTGCAGGTGGCCTTATATTACGTAATGCTTTTTTCTTCTTATTTGCATTAAATAAAAATAATTAATTATTCAATCATTTTGAATTGTTATTTTATATGAGAGTTTTGACAAATGTAATTTTATTATTCGATAAATAGCAAATTTATTTGTATTAAATTAATTATGCAATTGAAGAAAGCATGACTTTGAAAAAAAATGAGACATTTTAACAACTTTAGTTTATCTTTAAAAAGAACATGAAATCAGGAATTATTATAAAATTTATACCTAGTCGTGTCAACACCCGGTACAGAGTGTAGTTATTGATCTAACTAAGTAAAATGTTACATAATTGATTTGAAATAATTAAATGTACTACTTATCGTTTGGATTTTTTTAATATTAATATTTTTGATAAATTATCTTTATTGTTATTATTAATTTATTTTATATATATATATATATATATATATATATATCTTGATAAGTTCTTTTTATATCAATTGGTCTCCCTGCCTGTCTTTTAAATTTTTTGTCTGTGTCTTTTTTTGCTTTACCGCTAACAGTTCACAAAAAATTCAAATACTTTATCGCGAAACAAAAATCTACAAAAATCTACTTAATGTAGTAAATAATCGGGGCTATTCTGTATGGATTACATTCAACATAACATGATTGTTATCCGTGAAGTATTTTAGTTCAAATGAATTTTCTATAAATTATAATAAATCGAAATCTGCTTAGACTGTGATTATGAACATAACAGATATGTTAAATTTTCTCTTATAGAATAGCCCTGAATATTAGTATGTAAACCTAGACACAACAGCGTCCAATATATTATACACTAATTTATTATTGTTAATTAACTTTACTTACAATTATTAAAGGTAATTAATAACAACTACTTACTAAAATAATTCAATAATTTTTCTTTAAAATTAACGCGGACTTGCTTAACTTACACAATTATTCATGTGATAGTGAAACAGAAAATAACTTAATATACAGTGAAATTAATTAGGAATTGTAATTGTTCTGCTAAGCCAACACGCATATACACATATCAAAATCATCTTTAGAAACATTAGAAACATGCATGCTTTTGTATGTGTGTGCGTGTAGAAAATTTCCTCACGATGGATAATTACTGTGGGACGGCGTAGGAAGCCACTTATCAACCCCTGGATATCGGATATCGTGTGGGATATCGCGTTACTTTTATATGTGTTCGCAAACATCGTACCTCCTCCTCCATCTGCTCCCTGCGACTGTTTCCTCTTTCAAGACGCGCGCGAATTAATTGATGGATCGAATTCACCACTCATACAAAGGGATGATGTTTTTACTCCTATCGTAACTTTCAAAAATGATATTTCGCTACCATAAATTGTTTTTGTGTGGTCTAATGTATTATTATTATAAGTACTAAGGATGAAAAATAATATAGTCATTGTATAATATTTATTTATACAAGGTGTACAGAAAATGAGTGAAAACCTTCAGGTAACTCAATTCATTAATTAATTTTTAATAGAAAATCCAAATAAAAAATGTTGTATGGTTCTTCATTGAGGCTCACGAGGTCTACGGAATTTAAAATATGTGACTATAAATTAGTATTGTTTTTTAAATATTTTGTAAAAAATCAATAGCATTAACAATCAATTAGACACGTGTATAATTCCATTGATGTAAATGATTAATAAATCGGATATTTTACAATTTTATAACTTCATCAGAAGCATTCTTTTAATGAAAATAGATCTGGCAACGACGCACGCTCGTTTGTAAAAGAAAAGGTGTATGCAATACCTCCAGCAGTTATAAACAGGATAAATGCACACTTGTTTGATCCAGCGTTGCCAAATGTATAGTTCTTTTAAGTGGCTCGTGAGGCTTAAGGAAGGACCGTGTGACTTATTTTCGTTAATATTTTTATATAAAAATAAATAAAAAATATAAAAAAAGCTTTTCACTCATTTTCTGTACACCTTGTATATATATATATATATATATTGTAATGAACATTTCAATGCAAGTGGATTGAACGTTCATGAAAATTCTAAAACAATAAGCGCTCAATCGATGGAAATATTAATAATCCTGGATAGCAAAAAGAAAATTGAATTCCTTTTACATTTTCAGTTAACATGAGAAGTATGTAATCTATTTGAACAACGTACCTCATATCTTAAGAATAACCTTAACATTACTTGAATGTTATAATTGACTGATTAACTATATTTAAATTTGAGTATACGTTTGTAGATACGAAGCTCTTAATCCGGTCGTCATTGATTTATTTTCAGATAATATTCTTCATTGCCACTTGATATTATTTAAGAAAGGAAAGGAAAAAGATTCATTCATATTTACGTTTAGAAATGATCCTCATCTTAGAGTGTAAAATGAATATATATATATATATATATATATATATATTACGGGCAAATAAATTAAAGAAATGAATATGTACATTAATAGATGAATATATGATGGATCAATACAAAAGAGTATATGAAATTTATTACATGCATTGTACTAATTAATAGCTGTTTATAGTAATTTTTTGTAGTGGTGGGCAAGATCGATCAATCAATGACCGACCAGTTGAAGATCGAGCTGATTAGAAAGATCGTACCAATGGCGCTGATCACAAGGATTAAACAGATCGAGCCGATGGAGTTCTTAAAAAAAAACCAAAAAAAAAAAATTTACTCTAAAATCACTTACTTAAAAAACAACGCCGTGAAGTATATCTGGAAAATCACAACCGCTCTAAATAATCTTTCCATCAATAAACCATTCTGGGAAAATTATTCCACATCTGAAATACCACTTACCGAGGGGCAATATAATAAAAAACCTCGAAAAGATCAAGGCGATCTCGATTACCGATAGAAAAAATCGAGCCGCTCATAAAAAATAATCTTTTTTCATCGAATTTACCCATCACTAATTTGGTTTTGAAAAATTATTATTTATCATTTGATAGCTTATTCTTTTGTTAATTTGAGAGTGTAGTTATTTGTATAAAAATATTCACGTCTAAGGAAAGGAAATAAAACAAATATGTGAAAACAAGGGTCGTCGGTCATTGACTATGTAATAATAAATGGATAAAGAGATCAGAAGTTAGAAGAATGGAGGTACAGGGAGTGTTGGGATCTGGTCACTTCCCAGTAGTGGAGATTGAGATGGATAAAAAAATATGGGAAGAAATAAGGACAGTGGGGCATATCAACTAGAATAATGTGAGAACTATGGAAGAGATGGAAGAGGTCATTATCGGATGTCGAAGCAAAGTGAAATGAATAACTGGACAGAGATGTGTATGATTTTATGAGGATTGTCGTAATTCAAAGAGAGAAGCGAGAAAAGCGGTAAAAGGGTGGAAGTTAGGAAGGGGAGAAGAGAGGAATGTAGCAGGTGTAAGAGTTACAACAAGTTATGTGAAAGAAAGAAAATAATGTCACTAGAACGAGTATGCGAGGATATGAAGATGTGTACGAATGAGTAGGAAATGTGGTGAATTCTAAAGAAAGGCAAAATGAGAAACCAGTTAGAAGTTACAGTGGAAAAATGTACTCAAAAGTGTAGAGAAATGAACGGAGAACTATCTGGGATAGGTGAAAGAAGGATGGTGGAAGAAGTTAGGGAGTCCACAGAAGAGGAAATTGAGAAGGCATTTGACGAAGTGAAGGAGGGGTTAAAAGCAAAAAATGAAATCAGATTGGGAAATAAGGTATGGATTGATTTGGATATCTGCTTAACATGATGTGGAGAGGCAAAATGTAAATTTCGACTGCATGGCGAGTAGGAATGATGATGCTAATATACAGAGGCCGAGTTAGAATAGACATTGACAATTATATATTATAATTGCGACCGGCTAATGACTTTAACTGTCGAAGCCGGAAAGTGGAAGGGGTTTTAGTGGGTAGGCTTCTAGTCAACACCAGACTGAAAGGAGTCCCATACTCCGTCCGTAACTGGATTTCCCCTTCCACAGCCCGAAAAAAAAATTATAGAGGGGTGACGACGATGAACACAAGTTACAAAATTGCCATGTTGGTTATAAAGACCAGGATGGAGAAAGAGGTTAAAGATTGAAGGCTACTGCCGGAAACTCAGGCTAGATTAAAGAAAGGAAGGGTGACGAGGGACCAGATCTTTACGCTAGGATAATTGAGAGAGTGTTGAATGAGAAGGGTGCATGCATGCAGTATTTTTATATTTGAATGCGGTGTATGACACAGTACCGAGAGTCAAGTTTGTGGAGTGTTTGATGAGGAGAGATGTGAACAAGGATGCGAGTATATGGGTGAGAAGGGTGTGTGAAGAAACCTATGTCAGAGTAAAGGAATTATTTAGAAAAAATAAAAGAGTGGAGGGGGGGGTGAGATAAAAAGAGACAGGTTACCGAGATATAAGTTAATGGATTGTTTGATGAGGAACGATGTGAAGAAGGACAAGGGAAAAAGGTGGGAATTGTTCAGAAAAATTATGAGTGTGGATGGGGTTCAAACAGGAATGCCCGCCTAGCCTGTTGCTATTCAATGAATTTTATGAAGTGTTGAGAAAAGGGCAGATGGTCGAGGTGGTGATTAGAAAACAAAAAGTATGGATATTGGCTTATGCAGACCACGTGGTGCTAGTGGCGAGAGATTTGTCAGAAATTGATGAAACGTTGCAAAGAGTGGAGAGGTATATGGATTTTATCCATATACCTCTCATATACATATATTGTATGTGAATGTGAGAAAAACGTATGTGAATGTGATAAAGACGAAAAATGGATGAAATTTAGCAATAAGGAAAACGAAGGGCGAGTGAGTGAATCGAAGTGGAAGGGAGGGGTAATGGAGAGAATGAAAATGTTTAAAAACATGGGCTTCATATTTAACTACACTGAAGGATATAGGGAGTATTTTAAATACATGCAAGGTAAGACAAGGAAGGCATTTGGAATTATGGTACAGAAATGGGGCAGATAGTTTAAGGGAAACTTCTTGATTACTTGCAAACTCTGAGATGTTTGTATGAAGTCCATGCGAAACTGTTTATATTTATTTTGAGTAATGATACGGAGTTGAAACGTGGGGAATGAAAGAATATGATGCCTATGAGAGAAAACAATAGAGGTTCCTGAAGCAAATTATGGGATTGGGGCTTAAAACGCCAAGTTATCTTTTGCTTGAGGAAGCGAATAGGAAGAATTCTGTGATCCAATGTATGGCGGGGTATATGATCCAGAAGTAATTGTTTCAATAGATGTTTGCCAAAGGATTACAGTGCAAATAATTTTTACAAAGGGGAATGATCGAATTTTATTGATCATTTTCAGTAATGTTTCCCTGTTTAATTTTATTGTTAATTTAAAAATGGTTCTAAATTAAAATTTAGAAGGCTACAAAGACATGAAACATTTAAAAATATACATTTTTAAGCGAGTTATATTTAAAAAATTAAAACACATGGTATCTAATGCTCTTAATAAGACGAGTGAGAAATAAAAAAAAAGAAAGATTACATTTGATAAATCAGTAATTTTAAAATATTCACATAATTAATTTAATTACAGTGTAAACATTGCGTTAATTTGATTAAATTAATAAATATGCAATACATACTTTCTCAGTAGAATTGAACTCGATTTTGCAACAATATTTTTAATTAATAAAGTAACCTTTACTTGTATATTACTTGTATGTAAACACTTATAATGAAGTAAAAGCTTCAATTATCGTCGTTAGATTTTTATTCCAGTATTGAGGTTACCACACAGTTTAATTGAAAGGTAAACGACTTCAACAAGCTGCGAATACTAAATTGATAATACATGTTATATACACACAGCTTTATTTAGACTATACAAATAGTGCAAAACAATTTAACATAAATATTTACAATACATGTAAATGTTAGTCTGTCTGGACCATCAACCGCAGGACTTTCTGCTTATTGATAATATTTATTTTCCACAAATAATAATTAAAATGTGTAAATCATTAATTAATAAAACACTAAAATAATAATTTAGTCATTTAGCTTATACAATGTAAGTACTTAAAAGAGGACAAGCATCCATTGAAATAACTTCTTCCTGAAAAAATACTCGCCAACCATTGGAATACAAAATGGATATATAAAAATATTGCATTGCGCAATAATTTTTCCTGCAACAGAAAATATTTATTGCGTAGTCCATTGTCCGGCGATTTTTTTCCTCGGAATTATTTTTTCAAAGAGTATTGATCTTTTTTATATGCTACCTTATTTAAGTTAAAATTGTAGTAGTTAAATAAAAATAATTATTTAATATTATTAATTAATTGTTTTTCAAGTTACTTTTAATTAGTTTAAATAACTGTTTTTATAAACAGGACAAGTTCGCCTTCCTTTAGTGGACGAAACAATGATTCTCGGTCGTCTACTTTGTAGACCCAAATCGTTGACGATGCCACTTGAAATTAGGCAAAAGGTGGCGCTTGCGTCGTCTTTAATTTATTAAGTGAATATATATTCAATGTAAGTAATTTGTAAATAACTGTGACCAAGTGAATACATCGTTTTTTTTTTCTATTAAGTGAATATATTATTATTATTCTATTTTTATTTACGTTGCACAAGATAGAAACACAACATAGATATATAATATTAACATTAATAACCTAATATATGCAGTACAATGGATCAATAGCAAAATAATTCGACAATTTCTACATTAAAATCGTCAATAAATAATTTTTGTACATATTTGAACAAGTATTGTTATGATGTAGATATGTTATTTGATCCACTGTGTAAAATAATAACTGTAACAGAAAGATTGTGCAATAGTTATTAAGCGTTTTGGTTATAGATATGTGTCTGCTGTCTTTTGTAAACCTTCATGCTTATCAATATGTTTATTAAATTACTATATTGTTTTAATTGAATTTGTATATTTTCTTTAATATAGAGTTAATCTCTTGGATAATCAAATTATATATTATTATTATTACACTATTAATAACATTGCAGTAATAATAAAATATGGTTAAGGTACAAATTAATGCGAGCTGCATCAAAACAAAAATGTTTTTATTTCACCCAGACCGCAATTACATATAAATAAGGTCATTTCATTTACCAAAGCCGTGACATTTACAACCAGCGAAGAATTTCAATAAAAAGAAAGCTAATATGTGACTCAATTACAACAAGTAACTCTCGGTCACAATTTATATGCACGCGCTGTGTCCAACACAACACTAACTCGGTCCTATTAGTTATATGTGCACGCATCGAGTTTTCCAAGCATTCTATTTTCTATTTTCAAACACTTGCATCATCCGCATTGTTAATAACAAAACCGGGCGAATTATTGGTACTATTGGATAAATATGCGCTCGCGGTGCGTTTATGCATATCGAAAATTGCTTTTTGTCCCGACATCAATCGGATATTTTGGAAATTGCATGATGCGTGGAGAAATTCATCGAATTGGAATCGTGAAAGTACATTGACGAAATTAAAACTGCACTAGCGTCAGCGTTTCATAATGTAAAATTAAATAAGCTTCGCCACATAAAATGGAATATTATTTGTGCAAAATTACTAAAAAAAAATAATAAGAGAAGTACAATATAATCGACTACTTTTCTCCTCTAGAGTGCTTTGAATTGTTTTATTAAAATATAAAAATATGTTGATAATAAAATAAACCACACACTACAGGTTACGTAATTTTAAAAAATGAGGAATAAGAATTTAAATATAATGGCAAGTATAAATTGTACTTGTCATTATAATAAAATTCTTATTGTTATTCCTCAATTTTTAAGAATTACAATTTCGGTAATCGAGATTCCGGAGTTCTTGCACTCAAAGAAGCTTGCACAAAAATGTGTGAAGATATTTTTTTAAATTGTTTGGAATTCTCCATATGCTGTGAAAACCTTCGAATGGATTTTTTATGGGAATGATTTATTATTTCCTCTATGTTTGCAAAAATTTCATTCTTTTCTTTGGTTTATCAAGTCTTGTATTTATCTATTTATTGCTCCTGTTTTACAAAACTTTAGAACGCATTCTTTAATAGCATACCGCAAATCGTCGAAGGAAACTGCAATGACGAGAAATGCAGCGCGGAATTCTTCAATAGACGATTGTAGGAAATACGCCCATTGTTGATTTTCTCACTTTGTCCCAGTGTGGAAGTAGCTTTCAATAAGGAAAACTTTATGTTTAGTACTCAACATTTTTACTGATTTCATAAATAATAACACATTAGACATTTTATTTGATATTATTCACTGGTGCCAATAAAATATAAAATAAAGAAAAAAAGTAAAATACTTTCGTAAGTCAAATATTACAGTAGCTAAAGGAATTACTGATTAATTATTCAATTGTGTAAATTAATTATTTTCAAACATCTTTTTATTTAATTTTAATTAAATGAATAGTGTTTACTGTGCCTTTTACCAATTTATTTTGTAAAGAATATATCGAGCGAAATACTCTATATGAAGATTGTTACGCCTTTTCTGGTCACCTTGTATCGAGCGTATAACAAAAATTCACGATGAAGTTGACGTTGGAAGTCTCGAGTCATGTCTCTACTAAGATAACACGCGCACGCGTAAAGTACTGCTTGTCATGTTGACAAGTCACGCGTGTGATCTTAGTAGACATGACTCGAAACTTCCAACGCCAACTTCGTCGTCGATTTCTGTTATACGCTCGATGCAAGGTGACCATAAAAAAAACAATCTTCAGTTAGAGTATTTCTTTGTATAATATTTACTAGAAAATGTATGTAAAATAATGTAAATGTCTGACGGAGTATTTACTCGGGGAAATAGTTATTTCAATAGATGTTTGTCAAAAACATACAATTAATGTATTTTTTTTTTTGCTCGTGAAAAGGGAATGGTAGAATTTCAGCGATAATTTACAGTATTTTTTTAAATTTAATTTTAATCAATAATGATGTTAGATGTTTGTAAGAAATAAAGATTTATTTCTTTACGCTTTCATAAAAGCCTACTAGATTACTATACAAATAAATCGAGGAGGACAATCAGGACTTGTTGAACGGGGACACGGATCCGGTCGAGGACATTGGAATGCTGATTTTTAACGATAATAAATCAGAGATGGAAACGGTGCGGAATCCTTTGGCTGCACCCACTATGTAGGAGGTGGAAGCCAAAGATATGTGATTTCCAAGAAGTGATTCCCTCACTTCTTGGATATTACTGTATCCGAATCTCAAAAAGTAGACATGGGAGCATACATGGCCTAACGAGTATACGCACGCTCCAATATGCCCCTTTTAAAAAACGCGAAAATGTTGTAATGCGCTTCAGCGACTTCTTCGGCCTGCAAGCTCACTGTGAAGTACCTAGAAGTAGGCTGGATCCGGAAAAGGGTGTAATCGGAAAGGCATAGTTAAAAATGGGGTAAAATGAGCAGAATGCCAACGAAAACGAGTTTATCGAACGCCGACAGGCTTTTTTGGAGAGATACCTACGACGGACTGCTCAGCACCTGACACTGATCGTCGATCCTAACTTCAGGGAATTCCTTGAGTAGGACATTGAATTACCGAAGGCCACCAACACTTCAGCTTTAAGTGGAGCCGGGGTTATGAGGTTTAATAATAAAAATAACTTATTATTATTGTCGGGAAATTGTTAATTAGATCAACTATAAGATGTAGAAACAGATCCATGGTTCGAACATACATTGGAGCACATTGAAACGCTGGAAACGCAACTGAGAAAGTCTCTTACCGCCGTGAATTTGTCAACTTGGACGTAGTTGCCAGATCAGTGGCTATGTTAAGTGCTTGCAAGGATCACAACTTTCTTTCCAGGGTTCTTTGAACTGATACTGAAAAAAAAAGTGAAAACTCTATACATAAAACAAGTCAATACCGATTTCTTCATACTGTACGAGATGCTGAAAGATTAACTGGGAATGCTGGGCTCAGTGAGGGATGCATTACATGAACGGACAACGCTGTCCCAACTCTGACAACTCTCGCAACAAATGCTGAGTAGCAAGCGGGAGGCAAAGGCTAAGCTAGAGCTTCAAAGATGGAGCGATACGGTGCAAGAGTGGAGGTGATTGAATGGGAAGCAAAAGTAGAGCGTGGCCAGGAGAGTATTGATATGATTTCTTATCATATCGATTATATATGATATAAGTATCTTTACAGTTATGAGACGGAGTGTATTTTTCAGCTAATTTAAAATACATTTATCAATTAAAACAAATTAAATATCGCAAGTTTAAAGAAACGCAGAAAGTAGTATGAAGGATTATATTTGTAATTATCCACATTAATTTTTTTTTTTTTTTCGTTCTTCTGTTTAATTAGAATTGAATCAATGCTATCTGATACGAAGAGCGAACAATCGACTTGAAAATGATTCCATTCGCTTCCTCGTGCCGTCCTTGCGAGCTCGCTCTTGAGAATCAACATCGCAGGCAGCCTTAATATATTCATTGCAATTTACGTTTTAATTCGCGTATTACACAGCCGCCATTTACACGTCTCGTTAGCATAATCACTTTAAATATTTACGTGTTTAATAAGAAGCATTGCGAAATCGGCGACGTTCCTCTGCTGGTTTAAAATGATCATTTTAAAATGGCAAGGGTGTGAGTGGTTTTCGTAAAGCCTATGAAAATAAAAATAAATTAAATTAATGAAGTGATAAGTTAATCAAAAAAAACTAAAAAAAGTTTTTAAAATAAAAAAAAAAAAAAAATTAAATAAAACACCAAAAAAATATTGGGTAATTATTCAATAAGCTTTATGAGGCCATTAATATCCTAAATATGTCACTAGAATTTGTTTTTAACGTTTTATGTATAATTATTGCTAGTAATAATCGACTTATCATTATATAAACATGTGCAATTTTTAAGGGGATGTTAATAGAACTAATTCTAATCAAAATATTTCAAAAATTTTACTGATTTCTAGTCACATATTTATTATATCAATAGCCTCGTGAGTGTTAATGAAGAACCGTACAATATTTTTTACTTAAATTTTCTACTTGAAATTAATCAATGTACAACTTTACCTGAAGATTATCACACCTTTTCTGGCCACCTTGTATTTTCACAACAAACTTTATACTTAAGTCGCATAATCAATCATATTTATCTTGATAGCTATCATAACAAGGGTTACCTGTATCACGGCAAAATATGTTATAAATGATTACTAAAAAAATCAATTGATTCTTCATGGTAGTTTTTGGTTTATTTCATTTTACTTTCCCAGGACCCCTGTCCCAGTGAAAGTATTCTGATCGTAAAAAAATCTAATAGCCAAAACTTATTAAATGCAACTTTACACTTAGCGAGTTTTTTTTTTTTTTAATTCGGAAAGAAAAATGTTTCAAATATAAGTTGTATATCTTGAAAAACAACTATTACAATCTTCTTTATGTTGGCTGTACAGTCTTTAGTTATCTAAATACTTATCTTTATCTCAAATAAAACGTCAAAATATCGTCATATTACAGTATGTAAATACATCTTTATGAACGACTACAAAAATGTTCTAAAAATTTTATATAGTGTGGGAAAATGTGCAACCATTATAAGGTAAGAAATAACAAAATAACTTCTAGTTTTATTCTAAATATTTGGTTTTAACTTTAAAAGGCAATATGTCCTTTTAAAAACTTATTTGACCTAAATCACCGGGGAAAGTACAATGATGGACACATCGCCATTTTTAAATATTAAAGTGAAAATTGTATTTTCGAAATGTTTTACTTTTTTATTATAGAAAAGTTCAAAATAGTGTCCAAGGAAGAAATAAAATATCAGATTGTATGAAGAAGAAGAGCACAAAGCTGGACTCGGCGGCACATTTTTTTTTGTAAGAAAATAAGGAATCTATGTCCTTACGAAAAAAATTTGCTGTCGCAATGGCGTTTGTAATTTGCTTCTCAAACGCCAAAAAAATTATTTATATTTGAAGTGTATCATCACGGGTGAAAAATGGTTCGTCTACAAATCGCAAAAAAATCAGGAGTATAAAAATGAGGCGGGGCAGAGCAGTTTAAAAGTCAATACTTATCAAATAATGTTTGGTTATATTTGAAAGGAATCGTTTAGTTTGAGTTTCTAAAAAGCAGCACAACGATCAATTCCAAACTGTACTCCTAACAGTAAGTCAATTTAAATTATTCACTTAAAGACAAAAAACAAAATTAGATGGTTGGGATTTACGGCCAAACCCACCATACTCCCCAGACCTGCCACCTTCCGATTATAACTGGATTCGATCTCTACAAAAAATATTTAAACAGTAAATCTTTTAATTCAAATGAGAAGATCATATCACTTTGTGCTAACAAAGAATAATACAAATCAGATTAAATGGAAGATGACGCAAAGCCATCTTTTGCCTAATTTCATGTTGCATCGTCAACAATTTGACTCTACAAGGTAGACATTGGTTGAACATTTTATTAAAATAACAATAATGTTATCTTATTAGCATGGATTCGTGTTACTGCCAGAACGAAAGAAAATGGAATTGGATCAGAATGAACAATATTTAATTCAATAAAAGATTAATTCACAATAAGAAAATTGTCTTTGATTTTTATATATAAAAAATGAAATTAACGTATGTAGCTGAAACATTTTAGTGAAATAAGAGGTGTATTTAAAAAAGAAAAACATCGTGAAACACGTCGCTCCCAATAGTCTTATTACATCACTTGTTCTTCAATACAATTTCCTTCATTAAAAAATATTACATTGTAAGACCAAATTGTATTGTGCCGAAAAATGTCGATTTTATTGTAATCGAAGCTAATTTTAATTATATTCTTTTTTTTATTAAATGAGTTTAATACTACTATTTAGCAAAAGTTAGCTCTACGGTGGACTCAGATAATATTTGTTGTTAAATAATGAATATAATAACAAAAATGAACATATAGTTTCTTATTTTCATATACCAAAAAATACATAATCTTTTACCCGCATTCTTGCTATTACACATTAATAATCATTAATTATATTAAAATATTAAATATAAACATATATTTATTTTTACTTCGATAAAATCCTCAGATATATCTTCAAAAACTCCTAGACGAAATCCATCAGTTTATCCTTAAAAACTTCAATTTTTTTGATATAATATATTTATTTACGGTATCTTCTTTTTACAAAACATATGCAACAAAAATCAATATTACAACTAAATATATAAATGTATGTAAATGATATTCAAACTGAAATATTGTTATTGTTGTTCCCGCCAATACTTTCCTTTCCACAGGAAAAATTGAATGGTTGTTTGCATTCCAAAATCCGAAAATGATCTCCTACTGGTTTCCGACTACTCTCCTATTGACCTTCTCCCACACTTCCATTAAATCTATACCAGAATACCAAATTGGCTTCCTTCCCAAAAGATCCAAAATGATTCCTCATTAATTGTGGTTTATTTTCTTCCATTATACGGCTGCGCTTGTGGAGGGTATCTGTCTTTAAACATTCCGTTTTTTTTTTCATGAGGCCCTGATTCCCCTCCTTAGTTCCAATACGCAAACTAAACATTTGAAGGGTTAAAAATCGGCCGTATTTTTTTAGACATACAAAAGGCTTTCGATGATATTTTTCAGTACTTTATATATACTTTCTATTACACATTCCGCGTCACCTAATTTTCCTTATCCATAACATCTCCAATGTATCCTTCCAAGTAAGAAAACGTCATACTTAAAATTATTCCTTAAGACTCTCCCTTGTGCCCTTATTCTATATGACAATTTTTGCCATGACATACAAAATCCTGACCCTACATTATTTAATTTATCCCAGTATTCCTTACTTTTTGCTGACGATATAGCCTTCATTATTCATTACCCACCATTCTATCTGCCCAACAATCCCTACAAATTTTCTTCGACTCAGACTAACTCTAACGCCAACATGCATTGTAATTATACTGTTTTGTATTATTATACACCTAATTCGTATATTGAATAAACAAGAAATGGACAAATGTTATTAAATGTAAATTCAAATACTATCAACTATAAATTAAGATTTTATGACTCATATACAAATTAACTTCATATATATAAATATAAACTCACATTTTTAATAATCAAAATCAGTAATATCATTAATCGATATGTTTTCTTTCATTTACTCCTCTCTCTTAACTTCCGCTCCTTGTTCCATTCATTTCTTAATCTGAATCGGACAGGTTCGTTTACAATGATATTTATTACTTGGAGGCTTGGAGTTGCAGTCATAATATTTTTTTCAAGTATTTTTATTACTTTATCTCTGGAAATTACTTCTGTTAAGAGCAACTTGTCAACTATTAGCAAATCATATTTTAATCTACGCAAAAAAGCAATTACGCGCAAGAGAAACCTAAATTCGGTATAGGTTTGTTTCGAAATTTGAACACTAATTTTAGCATATGGTGATTATCAGGTTTTATTATTACTTTTATAATTGCAACACATCTTTCAACAAGACTATTACTTTTAGGGTAACTAAGACTTGGTATGATCAGTTTTATATTAAAGAATTATAAAATAATTTTGCATGAATATATTATTGGGGATAGAGCGATAGAGGGTAGGTTTAAATTCGGCACTTTTGCAGAATTTCATGCTGATTAATGTCCCGTTGAGAAAACTGGGCTAAGTTTCTTTGTTTTCAAGATAAATGAAAAAAAACTAAATAATGCGATTTTATATTTTTATTTATATCTTCGTTATTTGAAGCAATATTTAAAGACAAGAAGAGTGTGGAGAAATGATTTTAACCCATTGTAAGATAAGAAATAACACACGTAATTATAATATTCTTCTAAATACTCGGCTTTAACTTTAAAAGACAACAATCATTTTTTTCTATTAATAATTTTGCTTTCCTATTTTCAATCAGAAACTTATTTGACCGTATTCACCGGGGAAAGTACCATGATGGACATATCACCATTTTTATGATTACAATGATACATCATATGATATCTTTATTCTGATAAATAAACACAGTCTTAACAAAATATTTTTTTAATACTAATAAATAATATATGCCGTGAAATTAAAAGTAATTTAAAATTATTTATTATTAATTAATGTTTTAGGTATGCTCAATGAATAATTACTCTTATATAATAATACTAAATGTACTTATTATTTAAACTCCTAAATGGAATCAATTTATATATGTATGTTATCTAATTCAATATCTGGCAGGGTATTCGCCCAAGAAGCAGTTGTTTTAATGTGCATTTGTTTAAAGTACTTACAAAACGTAAGTCATAACATCACGGAGCTAAATATAGATATATATATTTTTTTCAAATATTTTTTTTTAAATTTATTTAAATTACTGAGACCAAGTGAATTTCTATTAAAAATATATATATCAATTGATAACTATTGAAAGAATTAACATATTATCAGAAATTATTGTATCTGGTAGATCATAACAAGAAAATATCATTTCAAGTGAATTTCTTACGATTTTAGCATCTATTTTATTAGTACAGTAAAGAGAAAGAGTTTAATATCTTAATAAATTCCTTAATCATTTCATTTTAGGTGAATTTATAACGCTTTAGCAATTTTATTTATGTTTTGTATTCTTTTAACTTCACGGATATAATATCACGAAATAAATACTTACTACGTTTTTACCACAATTATTTATTTGTTAATAAATAAATAAATAAATTTACTACTTAAGTATCGACTTTTGACAATCATTTTAAAGTGAAACAAATTACAAAAAAAGTTACATTAGTTTAACGTGAAGAGATAAAATTATTAAAATTCCACAAAAAATTCTACACTACAGAGTATTTATACTTTTTGAACATTTTGGTATTATTAACGTATGTCTATTTTCTTAGTTACTTGCATACTTTTCTTCATTTGATAAATTTATTTGTTAACAATTGATAATGACCATTTCACGATAAAATTACGTATTTCGTGTTAAAAATAAGTGAAGAAAAGTATAAACGTTGTTCATTATTTAAAATATATACCACATATACTCAATTGAAATTTACCTCCAGTGACAATTTTCACGTGTTTTACGCATTTACGTTGGATTTCGTAAATTGCACGCTCGGTGGAATTAACGCAATAAATTACACTGTCAATCGCAGCGTTCGGGTATTTTAAGAAAAGACGGATCGTCCGAAGGCCGTATTTTGCAAACAGGCAAATAAAGAGATGGAAATAATACCCAAAGAAAACATACAAAGCGGTATTAATAAATGCCAAAGTAAACATGACTGTGAGTGTATGTGATGGATTTTTCTTTTGTACGAACAGATTTTTATGAACACAAATGAATTTAAGGTCAAACTCTCACAAACAATTGAACTAAATTGATATCTCATGTAAATTATATAGAAAAATAAACTTGTTTAAAGGAGAATTTATGTAGACATACAAACGAATAGTGTAGAAAATAAAGATAAGGTAAAGGTAATATATAATTATTGTAACTTATATTCTTTGATTAAATACGAAAATAATTTCAAATTAATTAACAAAAAAAATATATTATGGGAAAAAATTATTTTTTTTATTTATTAAATACATGCAATAAGTGAATACATTTTTCTAATGATGCTCCATGATTCTTTTAAATATTGTATAGTTGAGGTTTTTATTGGTTCAAACTTCATTACAATAAAAAATAAAACCGCTGGAGAATAAAATGGCAATATTTATTTTACTTAAATTTATCTCTGATTGATAATTTTATAGCTGAATAGAAAGAAAAGTTTGATTGATAGTAAAATACAAATATTTCTCAAAAACGCGATTTATTAAATTTATTATTCATATGAATTTTTATAAATACAATACATTGCACTGCTCTGATGAGGTACAAAATACCGAAATGGCTATTACCAGTTATCCAAACGCTAGATAATGGCAGTTGATCTAAATTCATCAATTTTTAGAATTATATATTTATTTTATTTAGTTATTCTTATATAACGTCATTGTGTTTGCCTTTCTACTTCTTAGCGTGAGGTGAATTATTTATTATTAATTAAAATTTTAATTAAGGTATTCTCCTATTAAATAATAAATAAACTAATTATTTAAACTTCTAAATCTAATCGAATTATATTAGAAAAAACTCATTAAATTTTTATATATTCCATTTTTTTGGGATTACAAGACTTCCACTTTTTCGTAATTAAAGCGTATTTAAAAAAAAAACTAAAAATAAAACTATCAAATCTACATATGTTCTTTTTTTCGAATTCAGAGGGGTGGTTCAGATAACGCCAGCGGGTCGGGATATATTTATGCAAATGCGGCGCTTAACATTCATTGAACTTATATAATCGGTGAATTGCATCTATTACGCCAGCTGACCCGAATATACCCCAGTTGCCGCTGATTCCCCGTTTTATGGCGGGGTCGATATGAATGGGCTTTTTCGATACGAACAGATAAATTGATAGATCCCGGCACCCCGGTTTCTATTTGCGCGGAAGTTTATTGCCGGTCGCAATGATGCACGAAAGAGAATGATTATTGTTATTTTTGTGGAATTCATTCACGTATTTGTTTTTTTTTGCATCGCCTTGGTAAATTTATTTCGAGAATTATTTGAGTACAAGTTGTAAAATTTTTGCAAGCGTACGGTAGTTTTATAAGCTCTGTCTTTTATGGACGATTTTAGGAACATCAGCTACCGACCAAGGATCAGGTAAGTATTTTGTGTCGGGTATGTTACTTATTTATATACATTTTCATATTTCATCCATTACCAAACATCATGCTGTTTCTTACATCAATGATTATTTGGTTAAGGAATTAGAGGTCTTATTAATATAATCATCATTTTGGTTATTATTATCATCTATATGTATTTTTTTAATTTCGTATTTATTAATGTGTTGTATTTACTATCTTTTCTGTCTATTGATTTAATGTAAGTTGAGTACTTGTCAATAATTGATATCTACAGTAAGTGCGTGTATTTCTACACAATTTGTAATAATTTATATAAAAAAGATTTTCCTATAATAAATTAAATGAAATCATCGTTTCTTGTTATTAAAATAGACAAGGCATCAAAATGTAGGAGCGGTTTTATTTGCTGTAGTAATCCATCTCCAATTCCGATTAGAAATAGGGTAGTAACACTTAGTACCGAAAACTGTTGGACGTGAAGCCACCTTTTGTTTAGTCTTCAAATAGAAATAGCTGATGTTCTGTATCATTTTCTGGAACTAACCTGGTATTAGCTGATAAGGTTATAGGTTATTTATTTATAATTTATGTATTATTCGTTTGAATGAAAATAATATAATTTGAAATCAATTAATTATTCTCTTTCTAATTGTTCTGCAATTAAAGACATACGAAGTAAGTATAAATAAATTACAAATATCTGTTGAAATAACTACTTCCCGGACAAATATCTACGCCGGACATTGAATTACAAAAGAGATATTTGCCGTTGCATCTCAGAAATGCTGATAAAGCAAGTTTTTTTTATTCAAAAATATTAAAAAAATAATTATGTATAAAAGGCCATCTGTATACACGAGTTTCGGGATTTATCCCTCATCACTACAGCTTTATCTCATATATAATTTTAAAACAATGTAGCATTTTCTCCGCGAATTTATTAGCAATTACCAAGAAAATAATTAATTCATTAATAATTTTCAAATTCTTTCCTTTTAATTCAATTAAATCTGAAATATGAAACTTTTCGACTATCATTTATTAATTATCCTTTCGTATATTTTTCCTATACATAATATCAGTGAAATTTGTCTGTAGTTTTGGCTATTACTGGGATCCTTTCCAGGCATAGGGAATTATATAATTGTGATTTCTTGTCATAACTATATATTATTAAATATTATGTATTATTAAATATTTTGACAAGAATTTCTTAGATACTCGATTGCTTATCTATAAGAATATCTTATAATTCTTCCATACTTATGGGTTCATTATAAGGTTCGTTGACGACGAAGTCGCGATGACATTTCTCAAGATTTTTTTTCTCTAACACCAAGTGTTAGTTTACTATTAGCGAAATTATTTCTTCTTAATTATTTAATAGGTTTTAAAATAGTAACATTATAATTATAATATAAATGGACAAATGGTGCGTACTTAACAATTTGTATTAAAATTGCATTAACTCATTGATAAGGAAAATAAAATCGCCAATAGTAAACTAAGACTTGGTGTTGGAGACCGAACTTTTTTAATAATAATACGTTAATGGAGGATTAGTTAGGTTCTTTCCAGGATGGATAAAAGACAGGATTAGTTTATTAGGAAACGAAATATGGATGATGATTAATATTTTGACTTTCAACCTTTTGATTATTTTGTTTACATTGATTTTTGATTTCCAGACATTTCCACTTATAGGCCACCCGGGGTGGTTAACTTAACAACAGTATGGTCAAATTCATAAACGAGCAATGACTGGAAATTGTTAAGTACGCAACTAAGTTCCCGCTGTTTTTAAAGAGATGGCTCTAGTAGTAAGTGCTGGTCGATTGTGACATAACCAAAACGTCATCAACCAAGCTTAGTCATATGGTTAACAAATCGCTTTGACACATATTTGATTTTGTTGTTGCATCGTATACTTTTCGTTGTGTGAAAATGTCTGATTTCTTGTCAAATAATCGTTATTTGCGGGAAGTGTTTTTTTTTTTTTTTTTCATTCGACGAAAATGCAGCTAAAGTACATCGAGATGCCGTGATTTGTTCCGTCGCTTCAAAGAAGGTGATTTCGATGTTGACGACCGTACGTGTAAAGGAAGAGCAAAAACCTTCGAAGACGCTGAATTGGAGGCATTGCTCGATGAAAATCTATGCCAAATGCAAAAATAGCTTGATTCAACATTAGGAGTTACCCATCAAGCCATTTCCAAATGATTGCATGCGTCGGGAATGGTTCAAAAACAAGGAACTTGGGTTCCATATGAACAACAGCTCCAGCGGCAAAAAGGAAGGGTTTTCTTCATCCCATCGTTACGGATGATGAAAAAGGGATTCATTACAGCAACCCAAAGAGAACAAAATAATGAGGACTGTCCGGTCACGCTTCTAGGTCGTCGGTTGAGCCAAATATTCACGCTGCGAAAGTTTTGCTGTGTATTTGGTGCGACCAGGGCGGTGTTATTTATTATGAGCTCAGTTCACATTAACAAAGATCTTGGTCTGCACTCTTACAAAATAATATAACATAAAGAACTGAAACAACTTTATCATTTTAAGCGCAGAAACTTCTCCGATTAAGTTCTATAAAAGTTCGCAAACATCCTGAATTTTATCGAAAAATTATCTTCAGTCAAAGAGAGTTATAAGTAATATAAGTTATGATTTATTGGACAGTAACAAACCCACATATGCTTTAGAAAACATCATCATTTGTACTGAAAGTGACCATATGATGTGGAATTTATTCTGGTGGTATGATTAAAACCATTTTTATTCGTCGGAGAAAATGATTAATTAATAAATTATGTAAATAGTAACGACGATTAAATGCGGTTTGATAATTCACTATCATGCCATATTGGAAGACTATTTTTTAACAGGAATGGATGAAATGAAATCATCGTTTCTTGTTATTACAATGGACAAGGCTTCAAAATATAGACTTCACATGAATGAAGTGTAATTATAACAAGAAAATCCCACATACCATATAGTTAATCAAACGATTGATCTATTAAGAGGGGTGCTCATTGATTGTGCAATCTCGGTAAATGATTCGGCTCATACGACTTAACGCCATTGGATTATTGGGATTATAATCAGTTATTGGTTAGCTCCTTTAAGCCATCAACCATAAAGGAACTTAGATATTGTTTATCTAACGCGAAATTGCCAAACTTCCAACTGATATGTATGGAGAAATGCTCAAAAATTATCCCCTAAATATCCGTCGCAGCAAATTTACTCGGAGTGATCACTTGAACCAAATAAAATTCGGTTCATAAATGTAATATGTGTACAACAAAATTAATGTCAGCTGGGTATCTTAATTATGAATCTGCCGTAGAAATCCCGTATTAAATTTGAAGTGGAACTATATGTAAGGATAATTCAGTATTTTTTTTATTGGGAAGTATATAGAGAATGTCAAGTTTATATCTGATAATTACCGTTAAGTTTATGTTCATAATCCATTTGTTAACATACTCTATTTCAAGAGTGATACATTCATTTCAATGCTCTTCTAACTATTCAATGTCCTTGATTTTAAATGATTTGTCTTTCCTCTCCTCTTAAAATATGCCACAGTTTCGGCAATCAATGCTTCATTTGAGTCATTACTTCCCATTATGGGGCATCTTCTTCATATCTGCAAAAAGCCAGAAGACCAAATTTGGAGAACAATGTGTTTTGGGAAGTAATTCAAAACGTAATTCATCCAATTTAACCATTGTTTTCTTCGACTTATGACTCGTAGTATTGTAGCATTGTCCTTGCATTCAATCGATTCAATAGCGCCATGTAATATTCACTATTAATAATTTTCCCTTCTTCAATGAATCGTTGACGCGTTGTTGTGTTTGGTCCGGTCTGAATAAACGCTATAATAATAAAGATCCCTAAACAAATTTATTGAAAAATACTTCCCTTTAGCCAAATCTGATAATTGTTTCAGGGTCTAGAAATGCTAATTTTAACATAAAAAATTAAATATCTCAAAAAATGTTAGTTTTAGTTGCAGGATTTTAGACATGAATATTCCCATAATGCTCAAAAATGTAATAAAAATGCAATGAAAGTAAATTAACTTCTATTTCCAGTACAACCGGAAGTGTCATCTTTAAAATATTTTATATGAAATAGCCTCATCGATCAGTATTATATGCCAAATTTTTAAAATTTTCTAATTCCTACTTTTCTAGATTTCGATAGCGGCCGTGCGTCGTGGGACACCCTGTATATCCGTAGTTGTGTTTCATTCTGTTTTAAAGTTTCATTACAGTTTATGTAAGAATTTTAAAGTATTGAAATTTCCATTTATAAATATTACAGAACTTATTAATATAAAAAAATAGTTAAATTTAAGCTCTTTTATTGTATATGGCAAACCCTAATGGAAACACGAACAAGATGCGTATCAAATGAAAACGATGTTTACGTTACAGTATTTCCGTATTTCCGTGGCGGTGTTAGTAAATAGTATAGTGGAGTATAGTAGTTACGATAAAAGAATGGTAGGGGCCGGTTAGTGCCGTCTGGCTTTGCTCCGGCATCGAAAATCATAAACGATATTGCGAGGCGAGCTGGCCGCGCGCTCCGCGATCGTATCCGTGGGGCGTTATGGAAATTGTTTTAGTTTACATTCTAATATAAAAATTACCCAATCAAGGCTTAAGCGGAACGAAAAATAATAAAAAAAAGGAGCACGGCAAATGTACGCGATATCCGCACGGCGCGGGGGGTGTAATTTTCCCAACTTTCCATGAATAGGAAATTATAGGATAACGCGAGCATCGCTAGGAAAATGATACATAAAAAAGTAATGATAATAATTGTGCATGTTTGAAATTATAATTAACATTTTTATCTTCTTAATCAAACGGTTTTTGTTGTTTTCGATACTACATATTTATTATCATTGCACTTATTTATATTTAGGGTTATTATAAATGATTAAAAATTCGTATTTATGAAAATATAAATCCAAAATCTTTGTAGCCCTGAAATGAGGAAGTTCCAAAGTTTTTTTAATACATTATAAGTCTTTAGTTTAGTTCTCATTGATCACATGGTGAAACATGATTGATATATATATATATATATATATATATATATAAATTAATTTGTAAAAATTAATAAAAAATAGGTCACTTGATTTGTTTCACTTAATTTCATGTATTTATTCCGACTAGTTTCGACTAACTTTACAAATTATATACATTATAAGTGTTCACTGTTTAAGTGCGAATATGTTGAAGCACCCTATAATTCCCAACTAATAAAATTATAAATTATTCATTATTTCAAAATCAAGTTCAATAAAAACATCTTAAAATGAAATGAAACAAATAATATTAATTTATGCTCTAAAAATCCTCAAAAAATCCAACATCTAAACAACTCTTTACATAACCCATCCAATACACTCCTTTACAAAAAAGGGTGTTAGCCCCTTATCCCAACGAATTACCCATCTAAAACAAAAAAAAATATCACCCGGGAATTTTTAAACCTACTCTGCATTACCAGAAAACCTAATATCCCTAATTGATGAATGAATATCAGCACACATAAATGACCAACTGATAACCGAAACAAAGGACAAGGACTGCATGCTGAAAGACCACTGGTCGATAGCCACCTTGTAAATAAAAAATGTAATGTTTTGCAAATTTAATGCAATAAAGCTTATTATGTATCAATAGAAAATTGTTGCATTATGATATTCAATGTCTGGCGGGGTATTTGCCCGAGAAATAGTTGTTTCAATGTGTATTTATCTACTTACGTAACGTAAGTCAAAATGTCACAGAGGTAAATGTGGAAATAATTTTGTTAATTATTTTCAAATAATTTTTATTTAATTTTTGATGATTATGTATTAATTTATTTGAAAAGTACACTCAATACCAAATAAAGAAAAAACCTTTAAGACCAATTTAACGTTAAATTTTCTAAATATTGAATTACTACCATTTAAGAAAATTTTATTTTAAAATGGCACCCCCCATTTTATCGATTGGTAATGTGAATTGAATATTTATATGATATATATATCGATTTTAAAAATTTCATTTAAATCTGTTAATTAATAAACCACAATTAATTAACTCCATTTTTTTTTTCGTTTTCTTTTCATAATAGTTTCAGGAAAACATAAATAGAATGACGAAAGCATCCGCCGCGGCCCGGCTTTCAAGGAAGAAAGAGAGAGACCTCCGTCTCGAGGAAGCAAAAACAGGAAAAAAAATGCGAGAGGGCCACTTAAAGTATAATAAAGTAAGTGTGCGGAATTACTTTTATAAACATGCCTCAAAGTTTATGGGGTGGGATTAAATTTCTGAAAAAGCAAAAAAAAAATGTCGAGAAGTTTGTTCGCGCTACTCCACTTGGGAATAAATTAAGTGCCGAATAAAAATGTGACGAACTGCTAAAGATTGCGGTTTACATGAAATTTAACATCTTAGGATCGATTGTTGTGAGGCAGTTTTTTTTCCTTGCTTAAAAAATTATATAAATTAAATATTGCCGTAGCTTCTAAAGGAACATAATTAATTAAATAATTGCAAACACAACATAAAGTGCCAGTGTAATCTTTTTGTTCCGAATTAACGAAACGTGTAAATTTACAATCATTTACAAAATTATTTATTAAATTCTGAAATCTAAATATGAATCGGCCACCGTCCGAAGGCTTTTCAGTCTGTACAAATATTAAATTCGTAATGCGAAAATAACTATTCATTTACCAACACAATTATATCTGTATTAATCTAATATATGGATCTTTGCCATCTTTGCAATTATATGATTCATATCAGTTTACTTAAGCACATTACAACATCCTTTAAGAAGGCATTGCAATAGGAACACTTTGGTCCGATGAAAAGAGAAAAAATGACTGTGAAGGTCATTTTACCCAAACGCTAAATAAATGGTGGTTGAACAATGTATTATATAATAAATTATTTATTTTTTATAAATTAGTTATTTTCTAATTTCATTTCGTTTAATTAAAATAACGGTGATTAAGTGTTATTTATTTGTAAAAATAAAAATGGTTTCTCCTACTTATTTTTTTAACTAAATATATTTTGGAAACTATGTTTTCATCTTCAGTTGAAGTATATATATATTTTTTTATTTTAATTCTATAGTAATAAAATTAAAATTGTTACAAATCTTGTTAAGTATAAACTATTAATACAAATATAATTATATATTACTTACTAAAATTTACGTATCAATAAGATTTAACGAACTAGTATCAAAATTTTAAAGATTATCAATAAGTTTTTATTTTCCATTTCTATAGACTCCAGACTTGTAATTCACTTGAAAAGTTAATAAGTTTAAAATTTTCTATAGATTTTTTTTATTTAATATAAATAAAATGAAACATGATGATGAAGACGGTACTTAAAAATTAATTAATTAATATTTTAGTGATGAATTTCACCTTTCTGGATGCGTAAACAAACAAAACATGCGTATTGGAGTGGTGCCAATCCTCCTGAAGTTCATGAGAAGCCACTTCATTGTGAACATCTTACTGTGTGGTGTGCATTGCCGAGAGTTGCGACCAAGAATATGTCGTTCGAGTTGATTCCAAAGGTGCTCAATTTTATTGAAATCTGAACTGAATGCTGGAGAATCTAGTGTTTACCTTATTTAAGTAGCGTGTCACCATACCTGTCATATTTGGTCTGGCATTTTCGTGCATTAAAACAAAGTCATTTCCAATAAAATGAGAAAAGGGCTCAACAGTTTCTTGCAGAATATTTGCCACGTCTCCAAGGGCATTTAAATTACCATTTTCTATAAAAATAAAGTTAGTATGTTCCTCTGAAGAAATACCTGCCCACATCATAAGAGAACCTCCATTATTCAGAAATGGTACAGTTTACGTATCGTTCATTTTGTCGTCTAAACACCCTCTCGTGACCATCAGACGAACGCAGACAAAAGAGATCTTGACTCCACTGATGAAGTGTTCGATTTAAATGTAATCCCTTCTCTGGTCGCTACTGGTGAATTATCTGCTGGAAATAATTGACTCACTGGATGTTGAAGTGCAGGTTTATGCTAACGACATTGAGTTACTAGTCTGAGGCAATGATGACCAGATTATCTCCGAAAAAATACAGGAAGTGCTCGACACCGTTTGTAAGTGGTGCATGACATAAAATCTCAGTATCAACCCTAGCAAAACTATAATAGTTCCATTTACTCGCAGAAGAGCAACTGGGGTAATGAAACCGATCATGCGATGGGTAACTATCCCATTTGCGGGCCAAATATCTAGGCAGTATACTAGACAAAACTTTGTGCTGGAACACGCATCTGGAGAAAATGGTCAACAAGGTCCGGACATCCCTCTATACATGTCAAAGAGTCTGTGGCAAAAACTGGGGTTTAGTACCTAGATACGTCCACTGGCTGTACTTAACAGTTGTTAAGCCAATCATCACGTATGGCTGCGTGTGTGTGGTGTGTTCTACTGGATCATCTTACTCTCCTTCACATAGTCATTGAAGTATAGGCCGGGTAGGCGACCTACAGGTATCATCACACAGCGGTAAATGAACCTCACGTGGCCAAGTTCATCCCTAACGATCTTACATATGTGCTCGATAGGGACATATTACTGAGCGTGAGATCAGATAGCATGACTAAACTCTAAACGAAAGGCGGTTTGGGGGTAGAGTACCCCAGACAGAAGCCAGTAAGAAGATCTGGAATAAATTACCAACTACGGTGAAAAATTGTCGTCAGCTACAAACCTAGACGGGTTCGTCAGTTACAAACCTAGACTGGAAGGTAGCTACAATCTAATATTCGCCATTAATCAGTGTATAAGGGAGCTCCAGAAGAACCCACCGGCACACGCGCCGATTAATATATGCCCTGATAGCAAATCTGGGATATCTGCTCTTGCTTATAGTAGATGCACATCGTTGCAGGGCAGAGACTGGAAAGAAGCATCCATCAATCTGTACAAGAGTATACAAGTCAACCTGGTGTGGGTGCCTGAACACTCCGGAATACCAGGAAATGAGAGAGCGGGCGCACTGGATAGGGAAAGGGCATTAAAACCAATGCTGGGACCAAACCAGCAGTCTTTTCCCCGAACCATAGCCAAGGCAGCCATACACGGATGTATGAAAGATAAAAGATGCTACAATACTGGAGGAATATCCCAGGCATGAGAGTAGCTAAATTGACTCTTCAGGGACCATTCAGGAAAAGAGCCAGATATGGGCAAAGGCAATCTCAGAGCTGCAGTGGCCGTACTAATGTCGCCTAAACCATCATCTTACCAGAATAGGAATGCGAAATAACCCTACCTATGGACTATATCTGGAAGATGATGAGATACTAGAGCATGTACTATGTGTCTGTCCAACGGGACGTCAAACCACGCAGCTGGTTCTTGAACCTACTAAGCTGGACCTGAATGCAATTCTCAGAATCCCTCTGTGTAAGATCATGGATCTGAAAAACGAGGTATAAGGTCTCAATAATAGACTGTTTGGTCGCGGTGGAGAGGCTGACTGTACACACTCATACAGAATATTATAATTAAGCCTCCTTCTTGAAGTCTTAGTCTGATTGTTCTCTCACTTACTTCAATTCTTCTAACTGTTTGAAGAGATGCTGGAGCTGAACAGTGGTAATTCTCCGGTCTCTAAGTACGTTGAGCACAACAAAATGACCATAAGCCGCATTTGTTGCCCTTCTTCTTCCAGATCCTTCTCGCCTAGCAAACTGCCAGTCTCCAAGTCCGACACCTAGCATCCTGAATGGTACTACGAGGTATACCCAATGAAAAAAAGAGACACGTAGTGCTTGCTACGACCATTTTCAATTAAAGCGAAAATTTTAAATACTTCCGTAAGAGTTAGCTATATATTTTTTTTTTTTTTTTATTGCAAAATTTATTAACTGTATTACTACTGTCGAAGGATGCGCATGAGCCCATTTGATTTTGCCACACATAAATAATAAAATAAGATGGATGTATAATCTGCTAATACGTAAATAACAAAAACTTCTTAATATCGTTAAAAACAGAAAAAGAAAAGCGGGAATGAAGAAGACACCTTAAAATACGAATAAAACAATTTAAAAAACTTTGCTTCATGTATTCATATAAACTCATATTTAAATTTCAATTTATTTACCGTATACATTTTTTTAAAATTTTTATATTAAAATTACAGCTTAAATCTAATTAATAACAATGTAACAGTTGGATGCACGTTACTACGTTACATTAAATTTCAATTCTACATAACAGATTTTCTTATAACATTAGACAAAATTAAATAATTGACAAATTAGACAACGATATACGTTTGAAGAATCGTTTAAAATAATTCGTTGATGGCAAAAATATAACAAATTTAATATCATCATATATGATATTTGCATAACACATAATTCGATTGATGGAGCTATTTGCACTTTAATTTCTTGAATGGAAGACCAAAAGAAACAGCGGTTTATGTCTGGACTCGAATCTTCTAGGTACATGAAAATTTAGCATCGAGACTAAATTATGGCAATCAACGGAGCCATTAATCAGTCGATGTAAAAAGACAAATAAAGAAACCTTCTCCTGCCCGCCAACGATTCGTGAAAATCTGAATTAATATTTGAGAGTGGCTAAAACGCTGCCTTTGTCCGCCTAATCTATAGTGGATTAATCTTAGAAATCTGCTCTAAACTTTATTTTTTTGCCTATACGGAGGAGTAATACTCAGTGTGTGGTCGATCCAGTGCAACGAGAAGTTTTTTAATGTTTGAGTATCGAAATTAACCGAGAATCTATTACTAAATCCGAGAATCACGAAACATTTATTACACGATACAGAAATATGATCAAAATCCTTAAACGCCTTAGATCTTACCAACATTCCCTCCCATACTGTAATCAAACATGGTAACATTTCTACTAGAAAATGGAATATGAAAATATTTACTCATAAAATTAAATCCAGATAATTGCATGAACACTCTACAGATAACCTATTCAGGTCTTCTTGTAATTCACGTTGGCCGATAGATTTAACTATTGATTTAAAAATCTTCAGATTGTCGGCATATAGGAGAAAATCACGATGACTTTTTTGGAATGCAGAACTAACATTATTTATAAATAACCCTGTGGTACACCTGAGGTGACCTTAATTACCTTTATGCCAATCCAAAACACTACCAACCATATACAGGGTGGCCAGAAAAGGTGTGATAATCTTCAGTTAAAGTGGTTCGTTAATAAATTTTTAGTATAAATATACTGGAAAAAAGTTATTAAAGTAAAAAATTAAATAAAAAAATAAATTGAATAAAACACAAAAACAAATATTTGGTAATTATTCAATAAGCTTTATGAGGCCATTAATATCCGAAATATGTGACTAGAATTTGTTTTTAATATTTTATGTATAATTATTGATATTAATGATCGACTTATAATTAAATAAACATTTGCAATGTTTAACTGGATGTTATAGAACTAATTTCAATCAAAAGATTTCAAAAATATTACTGATTTCTAGTCACATATTTATTATATCAATGGCCTCGTGGGCGTTAATGAAGAACCGTAAGATATTTTTTACTTAAATTTTCTACTTGAAATTAATCAATGAACAACTTTACTTGAAGATTATCACACCTTTTCTGGCCACATTGTATATGCCATTAAGATTAGCTTTCAAAAATATATAATGGTGGCCGTTTTATTTTTTTCTGCCGGTCAGTGTATTATTTGTTGTTGCGTTGCTCCCTTGTATTTTTTTTTTATTTGTGGTCCATCCTTCTTTCTTCGCCTCGTAATTTCTGGGTTAGACCCTATCTCGGGCTATTGGTACCGAAGAAAATTTGTAGCTTCGTGTGATTTCGACTATTCATTTATTTTTCGTCGTTTATTCATTTTTTTTTTATTTTTAATTTAAATCGAATAAATTTTAGTAGTTCTATGTTTGGAGATGGTTTGTTTTAAGAATTTATTGTGCCCCTTATCAAATATTGGGTGACTTTTTTGGTTTTAAATTTGTCCGTTCGAATGTCTGATTTTCATCTAGTTTTATAGTTGTGTATTTTTTTATTTGGTTTAATTATGATTAGATTATTATATTCTGTTGTATTTTGTACAGCATTAATAAATTGTTATATATTTTTAGTTTTTTGTATGTCTAATTCTGCTATGATATACTATTGTTTTTTTTTTGTACTCATTTTATTATTTAACATAAACAGTATTTTTAATAATTTTTTTGTTGCTGTCGCTACAAGATTTATATATTTTTTTCGGTGGTGTTTCCCCATATTATTGATAGGTAGTTGATATTTGATGTAAACAAGGCGTGGTATACAGATTTCCGTCTATGTTTTGGGATATATTTACGAATTTTCCATAGTGCTTCAATCATAGTCGAGTTCTTCCTTACTTTATTTATGTGTTAATTCCACTTACGTTTTTTTAAGGATTGAATATGAAAGAAAGAAAAGTTTAAGGAAAGTAATTGACGATAATAGCCTTGATTACTAGATCCTTTCGACAAGTCGCAGTTATTTTTTAATATTAATTTAAGACATTACAATACACCCATGGAATCCGAATGAAATTGGTCTTTTAAACAAATTCCATCCGGAACCCGCAGTGATGAGCTCGGCCTTTGACCCGATACACTTCCTGTGTATAATCAGCAAGTATAGTCGATGTAGATGTAAGGTGTACCTAATATCTGTTGTCCCATCATATCGTTTATATATCAATAATAACACACGAGTTTTTTCCTTTAAAGTAAAAAGTGAAGTAAGGAAAAAACTCGTGTGTTATTATTGATACTAACACTTCACGTGAACTCAAAACCCATTTATTCATTTATATATATAATATAGAGTATTGGTGGTGTTACCGGCACTTTGTCCCGTCAACATATTTTGTATATTTTATTCATTTTTATTACAAATGAGTAAAGTTCGCGCCACTCGAACTAAGGTTGCATAATGGAACCTCGTCGGAAATCTAACGCCCTCTCACATCAGAAGATTCAACTTCATCCCTCTGGCGGAGAAAAGCAACACTTCTTCCAGCTATTGGTACTCCAGTGGCTCACAACCAAAAGGGTCGACTGTCCCTGGATTTTCCCGGATCCGCCACATCTGGCCTGACCTCTCTACCTGGACCGATGCGAGCGAACCCTTCGGCCGGGTAACAACGAGAAGCGCGTGACGTCACGGTTTTATGGCCCCACGCTTGTACGCGGATTATAATAGAACGGGCCAAAACGGAAAAACCCGATTGTTTTTCGCGTAACCGCGAATCACACCAGGACGCCACATATGCCACTAAATAGCTGGAAGAGAGAGCTTCACAATGGTCGTAGTTCGAAGCCAGGGAAACATATGGAAGATCATTAAAACCTCAATATTCTGATGTGGGAAGCAATTTTAGATTTCCTAATTTTCCGACGAGTTTCCACGCCGCAACAATTATGCATAAACAATTGCCTTAGTCCTCTTTATGTCTGGACAAAATTTCGTTAATATAAATTAACGATTTATACTTTATTTTGCGTCCAGACATAATTATTTGTTAATAAAGTAACGTTTATTTTTTTGGCAATTGTTTATGCATAAAGGCAGGAAACACTTTATATATCTATAGTTGTTTTCAATTTTCTGTACATATGTATGTATATATATATATATATTTTTTTTTTTTTTTTCATGTCAATTTTGACTATATTTTTTTTTTCTTGTGACGCAGAGCTGCCATTTTTCGCCCATGATCAACGTGTGTGACATATGCATAGATGCATCATGTTATCACACACACGTTGATGTAATTTCATTCAAATATTTTTGATATTTATTTTGAACTTTTAAAATATTTTCGGGCGAAAGATGGTAGTTTACCTGAGATGGTCGGGGGGAGAGGGCAGGCTAACTGTATAAAAGAGCAAGCCCTCCGACCACTCAGGGAAGTCTGCATCCCGCCGTCACAAGTAATTGCCGTAAGTCTTTGTTTATTTTATTATTATTTTTGTTACTATTTTTTTGTACTTGTATATATTTTGTTGTGTTATTTTTTTTTTTGTAATATATTTATTCAACTTTCAAAGTGATTCATTCCTTCCTCTCAGGCCACTAAAAGCTTAAATAATTTTTACTAAGTTGGAAGTTATTCGGTTAGTTACATTCGACACTTAATTTTTTTTAACAAATTAAAGGCCGAAGTACCCTGCCCGATAGCAGTGGTAAATTGTGCATCTTAGTTGAATTATTACTCCATTGACTTTAGTTCTTTGTGGTCGGATGTTAAGGTATTTTTGTAATAGCACAGATAAAATAAATATGTTTGTGGTAATCGTTTCAATTCTTTGTCTTTTATTCCAATTGCATTTATTTTTCCTGTTAATATAGTTTTCAATGTTGTATCAAACAATTTATATTGATGCTATGATTATTTTATTATCTAGGTTTTTTTAATGGCATCAATTAACTCATATGCTACTGATAGTGTCCCGAAAATTATGCCTCATATTTATTGAATGAAAAGCTAAAGCAGATTTTTCAGAATTGAAATTATTAATATTATAAATATGTTCCTTAAATTTCTTATAAAGTGAATTAAATTTTCTTTTTTATTACAAAAAAACATAAACTGAACTTGTCTAATAGAAACAAGATTAACAAATAAAATGAAATAGTGAATCAATTTTAAAAGGGGAAAATGGAAAACTGTGTGTTTTCAAATATTTCCAACAAACAATAATTCTCCAATTTACTGCACACTGCAAACGCAAAAACACCCCCCGCCGCTAATTTAATTAAAAAAAGAGTCCATTTCCACGTGCGTAAAAAATAAACCCCAAAAATGTCCCTCCAGAGAGATCACCGTGTAAACACCAACCGACACCGTATTTTATTTTTTAATATTTTTCACCCGGAGACCCACTTAATTAAAAAAACGGCTCGTGTGCGATAATTAGCCGGGCCTAATCAATTCGAGGGGTCCCGTTAATGAGCGCACTCTTTTTTTTTCGGTCCCTGGGCATCCAAAAATCCACGGCCCCGTGACCGAGCGGGGAGGAATTAGAGAGATGCGCGAATCGTGTCGGTCGAGATAAATCGCTCCCAAAATTGGCATAAAATTTAATGTGAGGCGAGACAATGTAATGCCGGGGAGAGGAAAGTTAAGTGATTTATATTTGGGCTTTCAATTTAGCGAATGGTGAAAAAAAAATATTATTAAAAAGTGCGAAAATAGGGGGACTCGGCTTTCACTTTGTTAATTTGAAAGGAAAAAAAGCATGTAACGAAAAAGCAGTGAATTAAAAGTGGCCTAAAACAATAACAAAAATTTATATTCTCGTTAATAAATTAAAGAACACACTTTATCAACGGGGAGATTAGGATATTAATTCCATAAGGAATTAAACTCCTTAACAAGAAATGTTAAGGGGAAGAAGGATGGAAGTAGTATCCCGAGTTTAGTACCTTTTTCTTTAAGCCCAGTTGATCAGAAAAGCATATAGCTCTTCATTTTTTGTAGACAGAATATATGTGAAATTCCGGAACGGTTGCGTTGAAAGTGTGTACTATTTTATTGAAAATTAGTTAGTAATATATATATAAATTCATTGTATTTTACATATATGTCTTATAGTTATAAAAATGGTCCATTCCGTTAAATAAATAAATAAACATTTTTGAATAATTTTTAGAAACATATCAACATCAAATGGCATGTAATTCATATATGTTATTCGATTAACTTTTCAAAAGTTATGAACAGGTATTTACTTATTTTTCGATTTTATGTACATTTCTCGAATTTGAATGGTCCATTGATTAATAAATTTTTGTTAATATTTTTTTTTTAATTGATTAAATAGAAAAGAATTAAATAAAATTATTTGAAAATAATTAATAAATAATTTTCACAATTTATATAAATATAAAATAGTGTTTATTTACTTGGTCAAAATTATTTAAATAAATTAAATAAAAATGATTTGAAAATAATTGAATGAATTATAAACAGAAAAGTTTAATTTAATTTAAATTGATTTAGTTTAATTTGATTTAATATAATTGATTTAATTTTGCTGATTGTATTTGAATTAATTTAATTAATTTATTTTAACAACTTTAAATTATGTAATCCCGAAACACGTGTCTGCAGATGGCCTTAAATTAAGTAACGTTCCTTTTGTTGTTTTTAAATTGAATTTTTCTCGGATCATATTGATGTGCAACAGCAGGTGTACATTACGTAATTCAATGTCCGGCGTGGGCATTTGCCCGGCAAATAGTTGTTTTAATGTGCATTTGTTTAACGTACTTACGTAACGTAAGTCAAAAGTCACAGAGCTAAATGTGAAAATAATTTATTAATTATTTTCAAATCATTTTTATTTAATATATTGAATGAATTATTTCCATATTTCGCTCTTTGACATTTTGACTTACGTTACGTAAGTACTTTAAACAAATGCACATTAAAACAACTACTTCCCGGGAAAATACACTGCCAAACATTGAATTAAATAATGTAAAATTTAATATAAAAAAGAACATTACATTCAATGTCCGGTGGGGTATTTGTCAGAGAAGTAGTGGTTTTAATGTGCATTTGTTTAAAGTACTTATGTAACGTAAATCAAAATATCACAGAGCTAAATGTGGAAATAATTTATTAATTATTTTCAAATAAATTTTATTTAATTTAAATTGATTAAATTTTCAAATTATTTTTAACCTATGTGATTGATATTTTGAAAATGTGTATGTTATTTTAAGATCAATCGTTTTTATCTGAATTTTTTGAATAGTATTAATTTCCAGACAGACGTTTAATATTACAACGGCCATGTGAGACCATAAAGATGAATTTAGTATTATTTTTTTAGATTATTTTTCCAAAAATTAATCAATGGATCAATTAATATTACGACAGCCTCGTGAGAAATTAATCAATTGATTAATTTTTGGATAAATAATCTGAAAGAAAATAATACTCAATTCATCTGCCTACAGTCTCACGAGGCCGTCGTAATATTAAACATGTGTCTGGAAATTCGTAATATTCTAAATTATATTTTACATGAAAGCCATTGATTATAAAATAAAAATACACATTTATAAAATGTATATCACATAAGGTTATAAATAAAATTGAAAATATCCACAATTTTATCAAGAAAAAATATATTTTTTTAAAAATCATATTAAATGTTATTTCACAGTGAAAT
Organism: Philonthus spinipes; assembly: GCA_963082785.1. NCBI lineage: Eukaryota > Metazoa > Arthropoda > Insecta > Coleoptera > Staphylinidae > Philonthus > Philonthus spinipes. The sequence goes on along the minus strand of OY720309.1, from coordinate 13,638,220 downwards.
AACAGCAATTTTCTATTAATTGTAATGACAATAAGTTAACAGATTAACCGTTTTTTTTTTAATTTATTTTCTATTTTTCAATTTTTGATGTTGATATGAATACAACATATATTTACTTCAATTTTCTACTATAAATTAATCACTAAACCACTCCACATAAAGACTGTTTTAGGTGGAGTGTTTCATTAACGAATGAAACACTCCAGTTTGTCACACCTTCTATAAAAATCGAAGTTACGGAGACGAAAAACAACATAACTACAACATCAAAGATATTTGTTGGTAAGTGTGTGAAGTTTCTTGATATAATATAATAATATTTTATTCCTTTCTTCAGTTTTTTTTTTATTTTTACCACTATATGTACCTTTCAAGTACAACGTGCTCTTTATCAATAGCTTTTATGTAAAATTGACAAATAAATAAATAATTATGTAAACAAAATTGAGTATGCAAATGTGATGTGTCATTAAAAAAATCAGATAAAGGTAATTTATTTAATTAAATCAATCAATTTTAATAAATTGTTATTTAACGGAGTTAAGTCATAATTCAAAAGTTTATTAAAATTTTTGTTCATCTCAATTGCTTCTAACATATTTAGTTTTGGAGAATTTCACATTTTTTTTTTTTAATTTATGTCCAAACGTTATTATGTGGTTAGCAATTGCGGATTTTTCTTTGTTGTTTATTTTTGAATATAAAACAAAAATCTTCAATTTTTAACAACATGATTTTTCGAACAAAAAATTTACTAACTACAGGTCAAAATAGAAATGAAGAATTTAAATTAATTTTAGATGTTGCATTTTTTAAATTATGATGTTTCAATAATTAAAAAAATAATTATCTAACAAAAAAGGAAATATTTAATCACACTACAAAATTAGAAATAATCAATGATATAAATACTAATATTTTTTTTTAATTATTCATGAACCCAAATTAAATTATAGATTAATTAAATTATTTAAAAATTTTAACCTAACACCAGCATTTTTAAATAAATAAATAATAAAACTAAAAGAAAATTTTTATTACGAAACACATTTAACAAAGTTAAAAAGTGGCATTTATTCAGCACAATGCTGTAACTGTGAGAAATTATACATTGGACAAACAAAAATAAACTTAAAAGAAGCTGAAAGATACAAAGAACAAATATATTATTCAAAAATAAACAACAGAGAAAATCCGCAATTGCTAACCACATAATAACATTTGGGCATAAATTGTCTTTAAAGAATTAAAAAAATTAAAATGTCAAATTCTCCAAAACTAAATAAGTTAGAAGCAATTGTGATGTACAAAAATTCTAGTAAACTTTTGAATTATGACTTAACTCCGTCAGATACCAATTTATTAAAATTAATTGATTTAATTCAATAAATTACCTTTATCTGATTTTTTAATAATACATCACATTTGTATATTCAATTTTGTTTACATGCTTATTTATTTATTTGTCAATTTTACACAAAAGCAATTGATAAAAAGTACGTTGTGCTTGAAATGTACAAAATGTACATATAATAGTAAACATTATAAAGTAAAGAAAGGAATAAAAAATTATCATATTATATAAGTACAACCAACTTTTTATTATAAAAACTCAACCTAAATAGTGTTAAAATCCGTTTTGCAAATCTTTAGATGAGTCAACGGTCAATAAATTAACAAAATTTGTGTTCAGTTTTAAATTATTTTCATCTTCATATAATAGAGACCTTCAAAGAGAAAATGGAAGTGAACACATTTAACGAATACGGTCAAGGAGAAAGACGACTCCGGGTTACAGGTTTTCATTCGTATTATTTTTATTTAAGCATGAGTCAGATTAAAAGACGCGGGGATTTATCGATCAAGACTTGACCTTTGTATTCTAGAAAATAAGTTCAGCATTGACACTGATTCTGATAGCCTCAACGTGTGTGTGAGTGTGTGTCTTTTTTTGTTAATGGAGTTTGTTACAAGGATACTTTGCCAATTTTGGGGAATAATATTATAATTATCTTATAAATTTAATTGATTTCCGCATAATAATATATAATTGGCAGATAGCCATTCAACAATTAATTAACATTGTGTGAAATACTTAATAAAATATTGATATGTTCTTATAAAATATAACATATGTTTTTTAGCACATTTTATAATTTTTAAAAATATGAAAAGGTGTAGACTTTATATGTTAACAATATAAACTTACATATAAAATCTATACTTGAATAAAACACTTTATTTCAAGAAGCACTTGTAGTGTTTTGTGAACGTTGATACTACAATTATATAAATATTTACGGTCTAACGAAACGAAATTTTGTTATTAGAATATAATAATACAAAAAATCATTTATGAAAAAAAAAATTACTTTTACATATTAAATAAAAATGATTTGGGTATTTGCCCGGGAAGTAGTTGTTTTAATGTGCATTTGTTTAACGTACTTACGTAACGTAAGTCAAAAGTCACAGAGCTAAATGTGAAAATAATTTATTAATTATTTTCAAATCAGTTTTATTTAATATATTTAAATAACTGTGACCAAGTGAATGAATAATACTCTTTTCTATTTAACTTTTACATATATTTAACATTTATTAACAGAAAATCACAAATTTAAGAAAATTAATTAACTTAATTAAAAAAAAAACGTAATTTCAAAGTACAAAATTGATTTTAATAATTCTTCCCTTTTAAATCTATTGTTATATAAATTTTGTTCCATCTCTTTCAACCTGCTTATTATAAATAGTCGTTATTTTTGTATAAACCATTACATCAGCTGCGTGATGATAATACTGTAACTAAAGTGAAAGAAGAAACTGGAAGCATCACTCTAGAACATTCCACAGAGCGCACGATGGTAAATGCGACGTCATCGAAAGTTCCGGAAAGTTCGAGAAACAAGCACGCTATATAAGCGAGCGCTAGTGGCGCTGCTGCAGTCAGTATATCACGAACATCCGAGTGTACTGTGTATCGAAACAATTATAGGCGCGTTTGTTCTACATTTAATTTGTGATACTAAAAAACTCATTTTTTTTTTCACTCACACATGAATGTCGGTATATTTAACTAAGTGTTTTATTATTTATAATTGCAATTTGCTACGTAGTTTTTATTTTCTCCGATGTTTTCATTTTGTTCAATTTTTATAAATTTTACTTACGTATTATAAATTAATATTTGAAACAAGAAAAAAAATAGACGGCTAAACAAGTAAACATATATTTAATTCCTAAAATATATCATTCGCATTTTTTGGTTTCTTAATTTCGTAAAATTTCAAATTTCACTAATACATTCAAGTCAAACAAATCCCCGCAATTCCCATCCTTAATACAACCCCTGAATCACTTTTCCTCTCCCGTAAAGCCCTCGTTTTTTAATTTTTGGCGGTTATCTCGTTGCTATTTAAATAAATTAGACGATATTTTCTCCGTTCCCCTTCCTCTTTTAACCGCTCAATCATCCCCGGGCAACAGTTGAAGTGCGGCGTCGGGGGGTGCGAGATAAAAGCAGAAATTCGCCGGGGCGACGAAAATAACAAATATCCACATTTTCATCCTGATTACACGACGATAACGCTGATTGAACGCCGCCTCCGGTTTTCGCGAAATTTACACAATTCTTCGTGCTACAGTTTTTTTTTATTCTTTTTTTGGAATAACACATTGCCGAAAATGAACGGAGGGCGCTGGAAATTGAAATTGTTATGTCGGGGCAATCAACTTTTATTTTATTATTGTGATTACAATTATTACGAAAAATAAAATAAAAAAAACCATTTGAAATAACAATGAAAACAGAAATACAGGATTTTAAAAGGAGTCAGGAATAATTTATGAACCATAAAAAAATATGATTAATATTTCAAATATTTAAACATTGATGGTTCATAATATAATAATAAAAATTAATTCATTATTAGTAACCTATAAAACTAAATCAAACTGGAAAGGCATACAATTAGGGAGTATTTTAATTAAGAGACTTGGTTATTCGTTTCACTTTTACTAGTAACAGTGAAATATACCTTAAGGGCATGAGTGCTGAAATGCCTTTCATTAGGGTCATTTTTACTCTTTAACTGTTTATTGTTTAGAAAAAGAGAAGCGCCGCTTAATACATGTTATTTTTCTTATTTTACGAAATGTGTTACACTCGATAAACCTAAAATATTTTTTGCTAACAACAACAAAAAAAGTATAAGAAATATAAAACATATTACGTAGAAAAAAAAAAACGTAATTTGAACTTAGAAAGATTTATTCGCTTGGTCACAGTTATTTAAATAATTTAAATTAAAAGAATTGGAAAATAATTATTTAATAAATTATTTTCCCTTTAGCTACTGTGAATTTATGACTTATGTTACATAACTACATTAACAAATGTCCAATAATTTACTATTGCATAACAATTATCGTATCTGGACAGGCAGATCACGCGATTGTCATGCGCGATCTCGATAAATTCTTTTGTGCAAAAATTTTTTTCGATCTTTTCGCGTGACCTGCATGTCCAGATACGTCCTCTGTGTGTACTTACAACCAGGATCTCAGAGGTGACAGTGTGTTTTAATTAATTTAATTAACAACTTTGCAATTAGATAAGGCACACCTGTACAGACGAGGGATTAAATCCCGAAACCCATGTCTGCAGATTGCCTTATATTACGTAACTTTTATTTTAATTTTTGTTTTTTTTTGCATTAAATATTTTCGATTCATTTTCAACCGCAAATGCCTTTTATTAGACATTGGTTAAGGTATTTATGTAACATAAGTTATAATGTCACAGTATCTAAAGGGAAAGTAATTTATTTATTAATTATTTTCAAATTCTTTTTTTCTAATTTGAACTTGTTAATTGCAAAGGCTTCCATTTGGCTGTACACGATCTATTATATATTAAATTAATAAAACACTTTTAATTTTGTTTATACAACGGACATTTTATTTAATGACTATAATTTCGACAACATTAACGTATCATTATCAAACTAAAAGTTTTAGTTTGTTAAATGTTTATTAAATTATAATTTGAAGTTTATGGAAAATACCTCTCTTCCCATAAACTTATTTATGTTTTATGTTTGTTAGAATATCTAGTTTTGTATTTAATTTGTTAATAATTTTAATAGTATTTTAAAAATTGCGTTCTTTTTCTGGTCGTTTAAAGTCCCAATAAATTCAAGCGTTTTTTAATAGATTGCATAATTAATTTAATTTGGGGAATATGACGAATTGAGCAATAGAACTTCGTGATATGTATATGAAAAACTGCCTTTCACTTCTTAAAAAATGTCCCAATTATTGTAATATAACTAATAGATACTTTCCAAGCGTCATGTTATTATTATAGATACAAACATATCTAAATAAAATGGTTTGAAACTAATTTTTTTTTGGTTTTATTGGAATGTGGTATTATAATATAAGCAATTAATCAGAATATTCCCAAAATTTGTTTGATGAAAATAGGCGCGTTATTACGACCTTAATTAAGAAACATCCTAAATTTTACATAAAAATATTTCACCACGAGATAAGTGAGAAATTAATTCAAATTATAGAAAGGCATTGAAAAACATTAAAATATCAAATTGTTAAATTAAATAAAAATTATTTGAAAATAATTAATAAATTATTTCCACATTAAGTCTTTGACATTTTGATTTACGTTACGTAACTACTTTAAACAAATGCACATTAAAACAACTACTCCCCGGACAAATACCCCGTCGAACATTGAAGACAAAAAAATCATACACAATTTGTTTTCAAACATCCCATTTTTATATTCTTACTTACAAACTCTAAGGACATAAAAGTGGGAAGTTTAAAAATTAACTTTTAAGGGTATTACGAAAAAAAAATAATAACCTGAAAATAAATAAAAATTAATTTTTTTATGTTTTATTAAAGTTTGAAAATCTCTGGATTGAGACAAAAAAAAAACTTATTATCACTAATTATTTGATGAATTTTGCCAATTATAAAACTTGCAAGTTTTCATATTTTATTTACAATATTTTTTTAACAAACAGCTAATATGTACCAAACGTCTTTTCTATTATTGAACCATTATGTAGACATTAATATTGAAACGAAAAAAATTGAAACACAAGTAACCTCAATAAATCAATAATAGAAAAGGCTTTTATTGCATCATTAGCTGTTTCTTAAAAAATATTCTCACAAACTGAGTCCCGAAAGCTTGGTTAAGCAATAAAGTAGATGATATAGTAGCATTGTGCCGTCTTATTTAGTCGAATACCCTGTTAGGATCCGTCTCCGAACGCCGACGTCTATATACAATGAGTTTTTTTCGATGATCTCTATGGGGATTACGAAAACTATTAATGGTGTAGTTTAACAAAACAAATAAAATAACACTCAACATTTAAAAAATCAAGGGTAACTAGATATTTTGAAAAAAAAAAATGAAATGAGTCATATTTTTAAATTAATATAGCTTTATTATTCTGACAGATAGAATAAAACAGCAGAGGACACAGTTGTAGATAATTTAACACTGATTAAAAAAAAAATGTTCGCTCTTTTTTTTTCGGAAATATTGCACAAACCTACTTATTTCAAAACAATAGGAAACAATGGTTGCCTATCATTGGAAATATTATTTTTTTCTCTTTAATCCGATATAATATATGCCATAGTTATTTTTAAAATTAAATGAGTTACAGTCGTTTTTAAATTTACCATTAATAAAAAGTTAGCTATGAAAAAGACAGATGTAAAACAATTGCAGTTTTTTATTCAAATCAAATGTAAATTCTTTTCCATATTTGACGTTTGTTACGTATTTTTGTGTGGTACGTTTGATGATAAGTGATAATGATTTTTTTTACGAAAAAAAACAACATGATATGCTTGTTTGTTACATTCAGTTTAATAAAAATTCCGCGGATACAGTAGAATAATACAATTTGGGTATGTAGGGATCCTTTACAAAAACTAAACTTAAAAAAATCAATATTTGGAAATGAACGTACTAGCATTGATGATGATAGATTTATTTATATCGACGAGATAGATTGCAACAGAAACAGGAATATATCAACGGAGAGTAGTAAGAGTTTAAAAAAAAACACAGATTTCATCCATATAAGAATTTTCACAAAAACTACATAATGGTGATACCAATAATAGAATGGCCTTCTATATGTGGTACAAAAACATATATTAAGAAGATAATACGTTCCCCACAAAAGTAATATGCACTAATGAAACGCGATTCACTAATTGTGGTATTTTTAACCAACACAATGAATATTTATGGAGTCAAGAGAATCAACGAGAAGTTGCACAAATTAAATTTGGGTTTAATGTATGGTGTGGTATGATTGGATCAAGAATTCTCGGCCCATATATTTTTGAAAACACATTAAATGGAAAAGGATTACCTTCGTTTTCTTCAAGAAGATATCATGAAGATATACTCGATGATTTAAATTTATCATTACAGGTAAGATTAAAATGGTTTCAACACGACGAAACTCCACCTCATTATACGTATAGATATGCGAAACTGTTTAAATTCGCAGGTGAGAAGAAATGACCGACCAATCCTATGGCCTATCTATTTAGACATTTTCTGTGGAGTTATGCAAAGAAAAAAGTGTATGAAAAATGGATGATCTTAGAGTAGCTGTACTTCAAGCATTTAATTATTTGTACGGAAGAAAAATCTGGAAAGCCACAAATTTAATTTTAGAAAGACGTAATACATGCCATAATGTAATATAATGTAATTTTGTAAATTTTTCTCCTATTATTAATTTGACTATAATATTGATTTTGTTCTTATAAATAAATGCATTTTTTTTACATGTGTCTTTTTCATAGCCTACTTTTTTATTAATGGTACAATTAAAAATAACTGTAACTTATTTAAAAATAACTATAGCATATGTTATATCGGATTATAGGAAAAAAATCTTTCCAATGGGGTCATAGCCAACTATTGTTTACATTTTCAAATAGGTAAGTTTGTGCAATATCACCGAAATAAGAGCCAACAAAATTCTGATTTTTTTTTATTTTATTTTTCTTAATCCGCGTAAAATTATCTACAACTTTGTCCCCTACAGATTTTTTCTCTCTGTCATAATAATGAATCTATATTGATTTTAAAAAATGACGCTTTTTTCAAAATATCTAGTTACCCTACATTTTTTTTAATTTTGAAAGTGTCATATTATTCGTCTTATAAAACCACAATTCTTTCCCTATTTAACCGTTTTTCTAGCTCTAATAGTTTCCGAAATATCCATAGAGAACATCGAAAAAATATTAGGGGTTTCTCAGAAGGGGTAGATTATCAGGATTATTGGCAAATGTTTTGCTTAGTGCTAATACATGCTGGGATATGGGTGAACTATTTAATATTATTCACAAAATGATTGCTATAGCACGACACTCATTTAAATTTATTTAAGATACTTCCTTAGCAATTATTTAAATTAACATTTAATCTATTCATCGCAGATTAATGAAATACAATCAATATTTTATTTGTTTATTTATTTATATTAGTTATTGCGAATCGATGAGAGGTAACAGTAAAGTGACACAACAATGACCAATTACGATCACCGCGAAACAGTGACTCATTTTATTTCCGCCCACAAAACTATAGTTTTGAATCACATCGCTTTTATAAAGTTCAATGGAATCACGAGCGAGAATTACCGCAAATATTGATATAATATTAAGGTACTTTTTTGTGATAACGAGATTTTTTTTATAAGAGGATGTAGAATAAATAATTTTAATAATACCTTATTATTATTATTATAGTAACATTCGGTGCTACCATTTATGATAAAACAATTAACGTAAACGTTAATTTTAACCTCGCAATCTAAATATATTTCTATTCAAAAACTCGCGTAAATTGTGACGATAAATAATAACGTACACATTAATCAGGGCTATTCCGTACGGGAAATGTTAAACTTAACGTGTACGTTATTAATTAAGTATGTATATAAATATATTACAAACGTTTCTTAGATTATGATGATAAAAATTTAACGTACACGTTAAATTTAACATTTACCTTACAGAATAGCCCCGAATTTTAAAATCTCGAGTACAGTATAGACTAGCCCCAATCACCTACTATTAGTACAATATTTGAACATATTTGCTTTCAGTTATTTATGGTATATTTATAAGGCTACTAAAATAATTTAGTGAATAGACTTTTTTAAATATTTCATCACCATTATTTCCTGACATGTGTTTGGGACTTTACATTATCAAAATGACTAATATAGCTTTTGATACCATGTAAAATTAAATAAAACCGTGTCGAGTAACTGATAATAAAATCATGGAATATTACAATATATTCGATTTAATCACGAGATTGTCAATAATATTTGTTCACGACTCGACGTGCTTTTAGCAAAGGATTTTATAATTATATTATTCACTCTCTATTTTTTATTATTCTTTAACGTTAGAAGAAAATTTTCCTCAAAATCCACAGATGCGGCAATAAATGACCGTTTTTGGGAATTCGAGAAATCACGATGAAACCTGTCATCTGTAAATATTGTTCTTGTTGAAGTGTTAAAAACATTTAAAGGCTAATTAAGGCCTTTATACCATAATCTGATGCATCGATAATTAATTTAAAGTTAGGCTAAAAATGGACCAATACGTCATTTGACGATAATTAATAATATTAAACGATTCTTGGCATTCAGGTGACCAATGCCATTTAATTGATTTCTTTAATAAATTGCAAAAAGGATGCAAAGTTGTTGACAAACTTCGAATAAATTTTCCGTAATAGTTGACAAGTCCTAGAAACGATTTTAATTGAGATACATTTTTAGGTTCCAGTGCATCTTTAATTGCTTCTATTTTATCATCACATGTATGAAGTCCATCCTTGTTAATTAAAAATGCAAGATATCTAACACGTTTTTTTTTTAATTCACATTTATTAACGGCAATTTTTAAACTAGCATCTTGCAATTTTTTTAATACCTGATTAAGTCGTTGAATATGTTCATCTTTTGTACGTCCAGTAATTAGGATATCGTCCAAAAAACACACCACGCTCTCAATGCAGCGACTTTATAGTTTTTTTAAAAATGGCGGGAGCAGATGAAATTCCAAAAGATGGACGTTGATACTGAAACAAGCCTTTATGAGTAGAAATAGTGACATATTTTTTTTTTAATTGTCATCTAATGAAAGTTGTTGAATAGCATTAGTAAGATCTAATTTAGTGAATTCTACTCCACCGCTTAATTTTGCAAAATGTTCCCCCGGTCTTGGCAATGGATATTCATTGACTTCTAATAACGGATTTATAGTGATTTTGAAGTTTCCGCAGTAATATTATTATTAATAATAATAAAATTAAGAAAAGCTTACAGAGTAAGATTTTCTTCTTATATGACAGATTTTTGCATAGCCAAATATACAATTTAGATGAATATTAAAAAATGATGATGTGTCCATCATGGTACTTTTCCGGTAAATTCGGTAAAATACGTTTTTGAGTGAACATTAGATAAATAATAATTTAAAAATGGATTATTGTCTTTTAAAGTTTTCACAAAATCTCTCCACACTTCTTGAGTATTCTGGAGGCGTTTGCGAAATATTATGGCATTTTGACGTTTTATTTAACATAAAATAATTATTTCAATAATTATAGTCTCCACAGCCAACATAAAGTATATTATAAAAATAATTGTTTATTTCTAAGGGAATTTATCACGTACAAGAAATTCTTCCGCTTGTAAAATGAAAACTGAAGGTCCTACAATAAAAGTTTTACAGCAAAAAAAAAAATATTTTATTCAAGATCTACAACTTTTATTGGAAATATTTTTATATTTGAATTAAAAAATTAAAAATCGCTAATAGTAAAGTTGCACTTAATGAATTTTGAAGTTTTCAGATCATTCCACTGATATTTTTCAAAACTCATTAAAATGGACTCAGGGGACATCAAAACGTGCATGTTCGTTGAAATTAGCGATTCGAATTTTTTCCGATCACAATACTTTTCCGGGGAAAGTAAAAAAATTCAACATCCCAGGACGATAGTCGTCTTTGTCAGAGAAAAATCTTCTTTAGGGATAAGGAATAATTATGAAGAAGAATTTCGGAAATAAAGTACGTTGTTAAACTTTTTAGTTTCCAAATATTAATACACTGCTACAATCCTTTTGATACAGGTATCATCATTAGGAAACTGATGTAAAAAGTTTAACATCGTGTTTTATTTTGAAATTAAGAAATCATGAAGAAAGTCTGTTTTTGCCGTTGCATTTTAGTTCCTCATAATAATAAAAATAAATAGATATGAGCGTTGAATGAAACGATTTGAGTAACCAGAAGCATATTGAATAATTCAGGTATTATATTTAAACCATATTTGTCTTTTGTATGGTTCTCCCGTAATTTTTGATAGATTTTATTACTGACTTCTTGGGCCTTTTCAAATAATGAAAATAATTATATTTTCCGAAAATAATAATGATTAATTAATTAAATTAAATTTTGCTTAGCAGCATATTTTACAATTATCATTGGAAATTACATGCTCATCGATAAGATTTACACACAGTTACACATTGTTTTTTTATTGTAATCGTAAAAATTTTCGAACCGCCAATTTCAACAAATATGCACGTTTTGAGGTCCCCTGTATGTGTGTCTGTGTGTCTATGTGTTTCCGCGATAGCGCATTATCATTTTGCTTTCCTATTAAATTTTCAAGCAGATACTTATTTGACCGTATTCACCGGGGAAAGTGTTATGATGGGCACATCACCATTTATTTTTATTAAATTTGTATTTTTTCTCGTGTTCATCCCACGTTGTTAATTAATAAATTATTTCCACCTTTAACTCTGTGGCATTTTGACTTACTTTACATAATTTCGTTAAACCAATGCACATCAAAACAACTACTTCCGGGGGAAATCCCCTGCTGGACATTGAATTACATAATGTACATATAAATAAAATATTGCATCATGCAACAAACTTTTGATCCGAGAAAAATTCAATGCAAAAAAAAAATAACGCTACTTGATATAAGGTCATCTGCAGACACGTGTTTCGGGATCTATACCTCGTCAGTACAGCTCTGCTTTGCATAATTTAAAGATGTGAAATTAAATTAAATAAATTAATTTAAGAATAATCAGATAAATTAAATCAAATCAAACTAAATCGATTTAAATTTCATTATACGAAATTAATTCAATTTTAATCAAAATTAAAACAAATTAAAAGGAAGCGAATTGAATTAAATTAATTAAATTGCGTGATCCTTACCAGCCGCTCAAATAAATGTGGAAATAATTTATTGTTTTCGGGTCATTTTTATTTAATTTGGAAAAACTGTGTCACATAAGAAGACAATTTACCATCAAATAAAACACTGTACACTATTTTTAATAGGATAATACTAGCCTACTGGGAATATTTACAGCTAAGCAGTAAAGTAAGGTTCTACATTGGGTTTTTTTAACATTAATGTGTATTTTTCTTTCGTGTTCATCCCTGTTATTGGAGAGGTTCAACAATATGGTATGAACGCGATGGAAAATAACACAATTAAAAACATGTTTAACAAAAAGATATTCGATATTCAGTGTTGACAATTTTTTGTCAAATAAATCCTCGACAAAACATATCAAGTGTAGTAATGTTTACGTGTTTAATTTCATCGTAGAATGTTTTTTTGTGTTGCATATTATTTCAGATAATTAAATGAAATAAAAGCCTCTCGTATTATTCCATGATTTCATCATCAATCACCTAACACTTTCTTTTTTTTAATTTTATAGGACATCAAAAGCCATATTAGTCATTTTGATAATGCAATGTTCAAAGATTAACATTATACCGTACTTTTATTTTCATTTTTTGTTACTTGTGGTGTTTTCATAATTAATTTCTGTAAACACCAGAAAACAAAAGCACTATTTTCAAACAAAGACAATTTCCTTATCGGTTTATTAGCGAACGTATAATGTCCTCCCACGCATAATTCATTTATCGACGCGCCTTTGTTCCGCCGACAACAATGAGGATATTAAACGCGAACACGGAAAATCATGGAAGCAACGAAAGAAAAACAAAGTCGCGAGAGGTTGTTTTATTTAAACCGGAAAATCTAATAACGCATGCAAATCAGTTGGATCGCCATGAGAAAATTTCTTTCGCGCGGAAAGAACAAACTAATTTTCCTCGGTGTATTTAATATTCTAAAGAAAGATTGTTTGTTTATTTGTAACAAAAATTAAAAAAAAAACATATAAATAGAACATTCACGGATATTCTTTTTAATCAAAGTTTTTTTTTTTTAATAAAAAAGAGTTTGAAATAAACACAATTGTAAATTAATTTAAATAAAAACCGAAAGTTAGACATTTTGTGAGGCTTAATAATTTGTAAACGATTTTAATGATTTGATGATGGAACTCGCAGAAATAAAGATAAATTTTCTATAGATATTACATTTGAAGTTCTTTATTTATTTTTTACTTCTACTAGAATATCTTTATTCAAAGTTATTTGTTTTACATATATTTACAATAAATAATGGTATCTTTAAATAAAAGTGAATTGAAAATAATTAAAAAAATATTTCCAAATTTAGCTCTGTGACATTTTAACTTACGTTACGTAAGTACATTAAAAAATGCACATTAAAACAACTACTTCCCTGGCAAGTACTCTTCCTGATATTAGTTTAAACACATGAACTTTAAAACAACTACTACTTCCAGGGCTTACTTAACCTCCGGAGGGGTATTTGCTCAGGAAGTAGTTGTTTTAATGTGCATTTGTTTGAAGTACTTACGTAACGTAAATAAAAATGTCACAGAGCTAAATGTGGAAATAATTTATTAATTATTTTCAAATCATTTTTATTAAATATATTTAAATAACTGTGATCAAGTGAAATATAATACTCTTTTTTATTTGTAATGGTATCTTTGTTTCTTTCTTGCTTGCTTGAACAGGTTATCGACCTATGGTCTTTCCGCCAATGGATTCCTATTCCTAGTTTATTATTATTATTTAAAACGTTCATGTCACAATTGTATTCTAATTTGTATTCTATTTTTATTTAAATATGTTATTCTTTATATTTTTAGATACGTCTTATTTAATAGCGTATTATATTAAGTTTGTACTTATTGCTTTGTAATTAGGTTTTTGCCTGTTGGGTAATAAAGTTTATTACTATTATTATTAAGATGGATGCATTGAGGATATGTAGGATGAAAGTGTGATTGATGGATTTTTGAATTTGGGGTGATGTTGGGGATGCATGTTTTTTCAAGTAAATTAAAATTGTTATAATTGCACGCAAATGTTTCGGTAAGAATCTGAATTATTTTGCTAAGAGGAAAAACTTTGGTTTTCTGATAGAGTAATTCGTTTGAGGGATTGTGAAGGGGATTTTTGGGGTGTCGGAGCGGGAAGAACATACCTACGCATCCTGGCGAATTCTTTCCGCGATTTCGTTGATTTTTTTTTATTTTTCAAGTAAATTCTAAATTATTCTGTCTTGTATTATTTAGTTTTAGTTGAAAGGTTTTTAAAACTACAATTTGAATATTTTCTGTTAGTTCTAATAAACATTATTTGTTTATTAAATAAAACATAATCAATATGCGAGGAAAATCTTCAACCTTGACTCTCTCACACTGATTCAAAAACACACACACATTCCACAAATATCCTAATGGTTTAAAAACAAAATGCATTCAATCATTTCCAATTTTAACATTCCGACTCACCGATGAAAATTTGCCCATGAACCGATCAAATGCAGTTGGACTCTTCGTGGTGTTCTCCACCGCGGGCGCATCTGTCTTCTTTTTGCACATCTTATTCCCCATCGTCGAAACTTGATGGCACGCGCGCGAAGCGAACTGGTACTACTCACAACTGGACTCAAAAAAATCGCACAAATCCAATGAGAACCGACGGTATCCTCGGCCAGAATTACGTCATTGATGTTCGTTTGTAATTCACAGAACGCGCTGCTTGAAGGTGAACTCGATCATGCAGTTCGTTTAAAATTAATCCTCACTAATTTTAAGAATTAAATTAAATTAATTTTAAGTGAAAGTTAACTAAGGATGTGATTTATTTAAACTTAAATTTAATTGCGAAATGATTAAAAGCCAAACTAAATCCAATTCAATAGCACAATAGAATACCCTATCTTTAATATAATTATTTTAACTAATTCAAAAATGTAATTAATTTTTAGACTTTGATTAAAACTAACCACGGGTTATGTGGAAAAATAATTCAAAATAATTAATTAATTTACTAACAAAAACTAATTAAAATGATATTTTTCTTTGTTTCGCAATATATATTTTTTTTATTTATTCATGAATTTCTGTTTATTGTTTAAAGTTATGCATTTATGTTGTTAAATACAAAAGTTTAATTTCCATTTATTGAAATTGGATATTTTTTCTTCTTTTGTAATATTCTTCATTAATACTGAATTTTTGTTTGTTTTTAAAATTTCGCATTTATGCTGTTAGATGCAATTGTTTATTTATTTAATGAATAACCTTGAGAGTACCACCTTTTCGTTACTCGAATCTAATCGAATTCCGAAAGGTATTACATTTGTTAATAATAGTAATTAGTTTCATTTATTAAATTAGTTGGAAAATAATAACATAGATGATATATTTACACCTTCTTTGTTATTCGAGTAATTACGTTACAGTCTAAGTAGTACCCTTTTCCAGTACAATTCCTATACGTAATTTTCTATTGTAGTTAAGGTCGTTTATATTTATTTATTCATTTTTGTAGTTGAAACTACATAATTACAAATTAATATACATACAAACATCTTTATTCCCAAAGAATACATACATGTTTAATTCAATATAAAATACATGAAACAATTTAAAACAAATATATATTCTTAAGAGAAGTAATTATTTAAAAACATTTTTTAAATGATTATAATTTAAAAATAACTTTAAATTTAAAAATAATTGCAAATAATTATTTCTAAAACAAAAGGACTACCAGTCTTTTTAACTGGTGTATTCTTAACATACTTAAGTCGTGTTCAGATTTGCTTATATCACTGTATTGATAACTATATAAAATTGCACAGAGAATCGTGGTTAGCTATCAATTTGTAGTTAATTTTTTTATAAATCGTGATATACTTTCACAATATTAATTAGGTTTTATTGGACCATTCTGGGATTCAATGCACCAACTAGATTTTGTATTTTATTTATTAGTTTTTTTGCAAATGAAATAATATTGTGAAATAGAGATTCCGCAAATAAATAAATAAATATTAACATATTTCCGTCCTTGTTTTTTTTTTGTTTTTTTTGTTTTGATGCTATTCTTATCAACCAAATATTTTTTATTGTTTCATTTATTATCTTTACGATTGTTCCTTTTTTATTTAATCAGTATTCTTCATGCATTGCTTTTTTTATTATTACTATGAATTCTGCAGGTATCCCCCGCTTTTATTTTCCGAAAGATCAGCTTCAGCCCACACGTTTAACAATATCCAACTTTTGCACTGGTACCCTTTAAACACAATTCCTTTTATTTTTTTAGAATTTCCACCTTCGATTACACACTTCGTTATCAAGATTATTTGTTAATCGTCGCGGTATTATTAGAGATTGCACTTTTTGTAACAATTATTTTTAGCAGTAGATGGTACGACCGTCCGCGAACCACTGAACCTCGCGCTCGACTGGCGTTGTTTTCGCGAGTTGTTTTTGTTGTTGGCGTGTTGTGTGGACGATGATGTTATTCCATACCCGCTATAACGTCACCGTTTCTGCTTTTAATGATCAATTTTCAGGTATACCCGTGAGTGTTGTGTGTATACACATTAACCACATCAAGGTATGTAGGTGTGTATTAATGAATATAGAATGATTAAAAGATTCTTATTATTATTACGTTTCTGTTTGAATTTATTTACCATACCATCATTAAGATTACTGTTGATTTAAATATGAATGTAATGTGTATTCGCGGGTGTGTTTGGATAAAAATCGACCTCTCTTGCGATGGTACGAGTCTCGAATAGCGGGTATTACCGTTGGTCGTTGGAATTAGTCCGTCGCCGGCGATCGATTTTGCTATTAACAACACGGAGAGGTTACACTCGAGTTTACCTTTTGCTGGCGGCGTTGCGTTTTGAAAGTGAAAACGAAACAGGTGTGTCTTTCTTGGGCGGCGGAGTCGTGTATCAAGAGCACGTATTGTTGGTCAAATATGGTGCTACTTTTAATGAATGATGATGGGGATTTAGCGTGGAGATTGTCACGAAATGAAAATATCTGCTAAATTTATTTATTTATTCTGTTTCCGTTGATTGTGTACGTACTCGTTTGAAAATCCACGATCATAAAAAGTGACATTGATTTTCAATTTTATGTAATTGTTCTCTAAAATTAGTTTAACAAGTGAGGAAGAGTGGTAAATGTCATTATAATTCATTTTATAGCAAATAATTAAATTTAAACGAAAATCAATTAACAATAATAATTACTATTATAATACGCTAGTGGTAAATATCTTTATTTACATTTGCTTATACAATATTATTATTATTCGCACGCCAATTACTACTATTAATAATAATAATAATTGGCGCGCGAATGATCAAATATGTTGCACCCTATAATTCCCAACTAACATTAAAAATAATAATAATAATATATTAAATAAAAATGATTTGAAAATAATTAATAAATTATTTTCACATTTAGCTCTGTGACTTTTTTTTTCAAATCATTTTTATTTAATATTTTTAAATAACTATGACCAAGTGAATGAAAAATACTCTTTTTTATTTATAATAATAATAATTGGCTAATGGTCTGAAGATAGGCTAGATATAAAAATTGGTTTAAAATTTTAATTTTGGATGTTTATGTGATACGTATGTTCGTGATTGTTTCGATCCGGATTTTTTTGGGCGATTAAAAATTTTTGTTCTTCTCTTCTTTGCGATTTTTGTAACTTTTGGAGTTTATAGGAATGATTTCTATAACATATTGATACGAGTGGTGTTACACATATTATAGCGCTATCCTAGTATGGATCCATAGTTCAATAGCCTGCACAATAATTTGTATATGGTAGTCGCATTTTTAGTGATAATTCCATGATGTGAGACATCGAAAATGTTTTGATTTTGTAATTATATTTTATCTACGTGTGGCAGTGATTCTTTTTAATATACAACCAAAGTTTGAGGAAGTATATAGGGCATTATTGTCGGTGAATTGAGGGATACAGGAAGTGGAGTTAAAGTAGATGTGATTATAAAGGTTTTATTTATTTATTTTTTAAAGAGGTGAACCTTGCAGAACCCCCCATTTCGAGATGGAATGCCGGGAAAAGATGTTTCGGACTTTCACGACAAGGGTTCTGTTTGATAGGAAACTATTTAAAGCATGTTAAAGGTTTTGTTGGAGATTAAGAGAGTGACATATATAGTAAATCCCTGTGCCATACAGATTTTGTCTAAGTGCGGCAGTGTTTGTTTTTAATATACAACCAAAGTGTGAGGGAATATATAGGGCATTATTGTCGGTAAATTGTAGGATACAGGAAGTGGAGTTAAAGTAGATGTGATTATAAAGGTTTTATTTTGCTTTTTTTTCTAAGCGGTGAACCTTGCAGAACCCCCCATTTCGGGATGGAATGTCGGGAAAAGATATTTCGGACTTTCAGGAGAAGAGTTCTGTTTGATAGAAAACTATTTAAAGCATGTTAAAGATTTTATTGGAGATTAAGAGAGTAACATATATAGTAAATCTCTGTGCCATACAGAATCAAATGTAAATCAAATAAAAATAACTTAAAAATAATTAATTTACTCAATTGAATAATAATAATTAATTATTTCCTCTTTAGCTACTGCAACTTTTTGACTTATACTACATAAGTACTTTAAAACAAACATGCACTGAAAAAAAACTTCTCACAACTTCAATGAATGTTTGTTTTAAAGTACTTAGATAACATAAGACAAAAAGTCAGTAGCTAAAGTGAATATAATTAATTAATTTTTCAGTTGAGTAAATCAATTATTTTCAATTTCGTTTTAATTAAAATAATTGTGACCAAATGAATGATAATCTTTCATATTATTCAGAATTAAAAGCTTTCCCTTTTATCCAAAAATAGTTCTAGGTATAATTTGCCTCCCAGACAGGATGCTTGCATATTGGAAATAAAAATGATGAGTAGAACCATAGAAGTAGAGGATCTGTTCGGAAAAATTAATAGTTATTAATTATTCTCATTAATAATTAATAGTTAGGTGTAAATTGAAGTATTCATTTTTTTCTTTGATAATGGATTCGTACCATTTACCAATAACGGATAGGATGGTGACTGGTCTGTAGCTGGATCCAAAGAATATATCGTGTTCGCAATTGGTAACACAAATAATTGTGCCATATTTCCATTGGCTCGATTAAGTTTAATTTTTTTTTTTAATAAATTCAGATTAAATTAAGGAAATAACATCCACAAATATATTATAAAAATCTTCAATTATATCTATTCTTCCCAAATTTTCCCCAGTAAATGGAAGAAAGGTATCATCACATATATCCCTAAACCTGGTAATTATCTCTTAGACCCTAACCTTTTACTATCACTTTACTACCTGTCCTGGGAAAGCTGTTCAAATCCATAATCAAAAATAAACTCCTACCACTAGTAACCGACATCATCCCATCCCTACCAGTTCGGGTTCCTTGAACAGAGATCCACAGCCATTCCGTAACTAACTTCTAATTTCCAGACAGCGAGCCTTGTGGGCAGACGTTCCTCCATTGTGTTTTTAGACTTTTTATGTCTAAAAACACAATGGCGTTTGATTCTGTATGGCATCGAGACCTGCTGTATAAATGTTTCTTCCTGAATTTCCTGCCACACCTTATTAAATTTCTTGACAATTTCCTTGAAAACAGATCCATCCAAGTAAAGCTCCGTCAGACCTTATGTATTCCCTTAATTCCTGAACAGTAGTTCCTCAAGGTTCCTTCTTATCACCACTTCTAGTATATTGTAAAGTATTGGTGATAAGGGTCCATGACATTTACCATCCTGATCCTAAACGCAAAGATAAATCCGCTGATGATACAGCACTAATAGCCCTTGCCCCTACCCTACCCAAAGCTGTCTACAGGGCATTATCGACACAATTAAAACGTGGTTTGCGAAATGGAGAATATCTATAAATCCAAACAAATACCAACTATTAATCCCTTTCCACCGAGCATACAACCCTCCTATCTTCATATCAGTAAACAAACATATCATTTATCCTTCAACCCATTGCAAATACCTAGGCATCCTCTTCGATCCCAAACTCACCTTTAAAGACCACTCTACCATCCTTAAAGTTAGGTAAAGAAAATGGAGGCATATTTTAGGAGCCTTTCCTTTAAGAAGAAGGGAATAAGTATGAAAACAGCAGTGCATATTTACAAAATGGTGTACCGCCCTTTACTTGACTATGCCGCTATCCTCGCTTACCAACATCACTCAGTCACCCTAAAAAACATGCAAGTCGCCGAAAGAGCGGCCCTAAGAGTGCTAACAAAGATCAGACACCCTCTGAATCCCTTACATAGTCCTTCAAATCCACTTCTGTATTAAAAAACAAATATCAATCCCATCGAACAGAGATATTCCTTTTTGGCCCATAAATTTGCCTCAAATCTCACAAACCTAAACATATACATAGAGAATTGATTATTCTCTATGTATACCACGTCATAAAAATATAAAACCGAAACGTAAATTCCCCAGCATAAATCTTCATAAATTCATTGCATCACTTCATCACATTTTTGACAGTTAAACTACCAACAATCGATAATGACTTATAACATAGACAGTTAGTTATCATTATACTTTTTCGCGACAAGGACATTAACACAAAATACCAGGCTGAAATATCACAGGTTGATTGCCAATTAAGCCAATTAAGAGATATGAATAATATTTCATAAACTTTGTAACTTTCATTATATTTGTACATTTTACTGATATATCTGTTAATAAAGATTATTATTATTATTATTAAGGAAATAAGCTTGTAAAATTACTTATTTATTTTATTAATTAAAATTGCAAAACGATTACTTGGAGAAATATTATTTCGATTAAAATTAAATAAATTAATAAATGCTATACTTTAATAGTTTCAAATGTTTATTAAATCATCTATCATCAGTATGATTTGACGATTTGGAACTAGTTAATTCTTACTCCAGAAGTAGAAATTGACAGTCGTCCAATTATCATAAATAAGAAATAACATTTTATTTAAAATAATTTGTTATTTTAAATATGAAAATATTTTATAATATGAAACAAAAATAATCTTAATCAATGATATAAAACAACTAATTCAAAAATATCATATTATTACAAAGTAGACGTGATTTTTGACCGGTTTGGAAAAAAATCATATATAAATCAATCTAAAATGATCCCTCCCGCCACACCATATTAAACTTCTCGGCAATTTACTTAGAAATACATTCTTCGAAGATAAGTTACGTCAGACCTTATATAGTCCCTTAATTCCCTGAACAAGGACATCCTCAAAGTTCTCCATTATCATTACTAATTTTCAACATACTAGTCCATGACGTTTACCATCCCAATCCTAAGCACATAGAGGACCTTGTCGACAAAATTGAAGCATGGTTTGCGAAATGGAGAATAGCTATAAATCCTAACAAATCCCAAATATGAATACTTTTCCAACGAACACACAAACCTCCTTTCTATATTAATAAATGAACAAATCATTAACCCTTCAGTCCATATCTAGGTATTCTCTTCGACACCAAACTCACCTTTAAAGACCACTCCATCATCCTAAAAGCTAGGGGAAAGAAAAAGGCACATTTCAGAAACCTTACCTTTAAATCAAAAGAAATAAGTACGAAAACAGCAGCTTATATTTATAAAATGGTGTGCCGCCCTTTACTTGACTACGCCGATATCCTTGCTTACCATCTCCACCTAGTCATCATAAGAAAACATGCATTTCGCCAAAAGAGCGACCATAAGGGTACTAACTAAACCCCTTACATAATCCTTCAAACCAACATCTATATGAAATAACCAATATAATTCCCATCGAGCACAGACTTTCCTTTTGGCCCACAAATTCGCCTCAAATCCCACTAATTTAAGGCTGAGATCTCGCCAATATGTTTCCGGTTTTGTAGGAATAACAGTGTTATAGGTTCATAAAAAATAAAAAAAAAATAGAAGCAGATAGCTTATTTACTGACGATTAACATTAGATAATTTTAAAAACAAACAAAAAATGAAATCTTTTTTTTTTTTCAAAAATTAATTTTATTTACAAAAGTGCATTTAATATGTATCAAATATACTCTACTGCACATGGAAAGTCTTCCTTTTTAATATCCATATTTAATACATTCATAATATATAATTTGTATACTCGTTAATCCTATTAAATAGTCAATGAGAACAAACTTAGTTCGACTCCATTATTTTAATTATTATGGAACAGCACCTAGTAGTTAAGACATTTGCCGATGAGTTGAAATTGTCTTTTGCTTGGTTGTTATATGCGCCAAATTGGGTGTTTTTTTTTTTTTAGCTAATTTAAATCATTGGCAATTTAATGTATTCAACTCAACTTATCAGATGTAGCATTTATTAGGCGTAAAATCGCAGCATTAAACCTAATCAATTCCCTATGTATTGCACGTAATAAAAATATAAACCCCAAGCATAACTCTTCAGGAAATCATTGCATAACTTCAGCACATAAATGACAGTTAAATTACAAACGTAATTGACAATGACTTCTGACATAGACAGTTAGTTATTACTATACTCTTTTTCACGATAAGGACACGAAATACCAGGCGGAAAATCAACAGCCAATTAACAGATTTTAATTATACATTTGACTTTGTAATTTTCATTATTTTTTATATTTATCGCCATCTATTACCTGAGATTCGATAAAATAAACCCCTTGATGGGCATATATTTTATGAATATTTTTTAAAAATTTCCTCCGGGAATCTGGTATAAGAAAAATTAGTGGATGGTGAGTGCAGATAAAGAAGAAGCTGAGAAATACAGTCTTAAATTTCAAGAATTCATTAAAAAATTAAATAAAAATCAGAGTTCTTCCTTTGATAGAATTTCTAATAAGAATTTTAAATTCATTGATTTTATCGTCCACAACAAATTTTTAATTATCATGAAACTGGTTTGTTTTGGAAGCGCATGCCGAAATTTACCTACATTATGAAAGATGAGAAAAGTATTCCTGGGCATAAACCAATAAAAGACCGATCGACGTTACTTTTGGGAGCATTAGTGAAATGAAGTTTAAACCACTTCTCGTTTACCACTCTAAAGCACTAAAAAAATCCATAACCAAAAGAAGACCAGTAATATGGCGATCGAATCAGAAGGTGTGGATCTTTTCAAAGAATGGCTGTTTAAAATTTGTATCCCGAGCATCACGGACCACCTTGATACAAATGACTTCACATTGAAAGCACGATTGCTATTGGAAAATGCAGCAGGAAACTCAAAGGACCTTGAAGATAATTCACTGACAGACTTTTCCTAACTGACAGTTCAATTTTTATTTGCGAATACGATTTCCCTGATTCAGCCGATAAATCGGGAGGTTATTGTGGGTTTAAAGAAATTGTACACTCGCACGTTCCTTTGTCGGTGTTTTGAAGCAAACCAATTCTTCTCAACAATGACTTTAAAAATGTTTTCGTAAGATTCTTAAATCTATTCGTATCATTAAAATGGCGTAGTTAAAAGTCACGCAGCGAAATTTTATTTCTGCTTGGCGAAAGCAATGTCTATCCTTCGTTCAAGGAGACGGAGGTGATCAGGGAAACATCCCTGAAATTATGATGAAATTGCCTGAGATCTCGATTTTGTGGTGAACGAAAATGAGATAGAAGAGGTCATAATGGAGAATGAAGATGAACTAACCACAGAAGAACTCCAAGAAATCTTTAATGAAGAACACCAAGAAATACAGCGAAATGTGTCTCGTTCTGAACAAAAGGAAGGCGATAGAGGATCAAACCAAGCTAATGTCGAAGCAATGTTTTGCAATTCCTGTGCACTGTATGTTGTTTAAAATTGATTTTTATGTTATTCAATAATTGCAAAACACTATATAAATAATAACCATTTTATAGACACTAATAATTTTAAAATTCTATACTCATGTATTAAGGCACACGATTTAAATCTCAGGGAGGGCCTAGAAATAAACAAAGCAATAAAAGCAGAGAAACACTTCGTCAACGACAACGAAGAGATTTGAAATTCCCCGATCTTAAAATCTCTTATTACTTGATTATATATAAGCTTGTCACTTATCAGTTGTCACCTTGTCAGTTTCTTTTGTAACTTACTCTTGATAATGCCTTAATAAACGAAACTAGTCGAGAGAATTGACAAAATTTGTGAAACAAACGAAATGTAATTTAATTTTAAGGTTTCAACAGTAATAATCATTTTCTAATTCATATTTTAGGATCTTTATAGCGAATTAATCGATTTCACTAACAAATCTATGACAAATCGATGATTGGTAAACGAACAATTTGGATAGCGAACATTGTCTTGTAGTAGATTAACCGATCACCCATTGTAGATACCATATAATGGAAACTGGTCATAAAATCAATTTTATAAAAATATAAAACTATTGAAACAATCGTTGAATTATGAATTAAACATGTTAGAAGCGATTGAAATAAAATTCTCTTAAAATTTATTTAATTAATTTTGATCTCAGTCCACTTCAAAATATGTTATTACATTTAATATCCACGCATTAATCTGGTATTCCCTAAAACCATGCCGTTCATACCGCTACCCTTATTTTCGGTTGAACTATTAATTTATGTTTTTCCCCAATTATCTCCCACTTTGTATTATTAATCCTTTAAGTAAAAATTGTATTGTATTTTAGTTTTATATTTCGAATTAATCCATTGAAAATGGTTACATTGTGTCCGAAATGTACATATGGAAGAAACATAAAAGTGTGAAGAAAGTATATTAGTAATTTATTATCAATTTTCTTTTAATTAATAAGGGATTCATAGAATTTAGTGATCACAGATATGATAGTGATAGGTCTGTAAATGATTACAAGGAATAGATCGGAAACGCATTTGGGGATACAGGTAACTATGCCACATTTCCATTCGCTCGGAAAATAATGATGTTGGTTGTGAACGTGTGGATTGGTGCTAAGAATTTAATGGTAGCGTATCTTACATTGTCAAATTTTGTTTTTTTTTTTACATAATATTGTATATAATTTAAAAGTTAAATGAATTAAGATTAATACGACACTTTCAATTTTTTTATTTAAAAAACCGAGCTCGTATCGTAAAATCGAATAGCTGGCTTATTTTCTTACTTATCTTTTAATAATCGTAAATACTATGTGAACGTAATATAAGAATAATAAAAATAATAAAGAAATTTATTTAAGTATAAATTAAGTAATTAAACCGTATAAAAGTAAACGGAAATCTGCATTGTCTCTTCCTCATTTGTTTGCGCCAAAGTGAAAGCGACGCCAATTTTTTTGTATGTTTATTTTTCATTTAATTCGTGAGCATCCTCTGAACTTTTACCCATGCCGAAATTGGTCATTTTTGTAAAAGTGAAAGCCGGCAGCAGCTTATGCAAAACAATCGACAGTGACAGTGACACTATTTGTCGTCATTTGGGTTCGTCTAATTGGAGTTGCAACAATATGGAAGCGCGACTTTCTACAGGAAGAAAAAATTACGACCGCACCGGTTGTTTGTATTTATGTCTATATTTTTTAATTAAACACACTAATTATATGTGTTAATTGGGGATTAGAATATTTTCCATTTGCACAATTTTATCAGTAATTGTTAATTTGCTTTATTAAACGGGATTTAATGTTTGCAACATTTTGTGTAGAATATTGTTAACTGCAATAATATAATACAAATTAATCGATAGTAAGTAATAATAATTTATTATAGAGTAAACGCATCATTTACTCTATAATATACTATTTGTAAATAAAACGTTGTTTTTCTAAGTTTCACAAAATGTTCAGTGAAATTATTACTATTTTTACCATTTTTATTTCTTCTTATTAATAAATAGGTGTAAAAAAGTGGTATTCATTTTTTTTTATTTAATAAGGGATTCAGTCGATAACTAGTAAAAAGTGACGGGTCTTTAACTGTAACCAAGGAATAGAACAGAAATTGTTTCATTGAATGTTTAATATGGATTACCACGTAGTAACGGTCAAAACCATCGTATATTCACATAATTTATTATAGTCACTGCTATTATGGTTTCGCCAACACAGTAGCAGAAAAAAATGAAGAAAATTCATTTATCATCTGCCTGATGATGCCACTGTAGCAGTATCTCTATAATAACTGAAACTTAAAAAAACGTTTTATTTATAAATAGTGTATAATAAAATTTAATTTATGTTGCACATTTTTTTATATTTCAGTACGACATAAAATTAAGTCTTAATCAAGAAAGTACCGGACATACTTAAAAATATTTATAATAATTTCTATTTGGTTCCCCAACATTAAATATTTTGACAAATTAAATAAAAATACAACAGAAATATTGTTTCAAAAATGTTACGCCTATTCTTTTGTCTATGTTGGCGCAGTGTTTCTACAATAAAAAAACTGTAAAACTAAAAAAAAACTATTGTGTTTCATGCATTTTATGAAAATGCAATTTAATCAACTGGCAGCCTCAACAATTAAATTTTTGAAAAATATTTTCCGTAATTTCTTAATTTAATCACTATAGTTAATAATACTATAAAAACAAAATTGAGATATGGATTTTAACGTACCACTACCATCTTTCCATAGTAATATAATTATATTAATACTTTATTTATGCCAATGAATTCGATTTGGTTCGTTCCTAGCTGCCTAATAGGCGCGGCATAAAAATCGCTTTGCTGTCTCTGCAAGATATTTTAGAAGCAGCATTTTGACTTTCCGAGAAATATCGTTGCATAATTCTTAATATAATCCAGTGTAACAAATTTGTGTATTACCATACATGAAATTACAGATTGTCATCGCACTTTGAAACAATTTGACGTAATTTATAAAGAGATTTAATAAAATGTTCAGCCACCAGTCATCTAGAGTATGGATTACTAACTAAAATTAGGCCAAAGATGGCGCTTGCGTTGTCTTTCATTTATTATAAAGAGTAATCAAAGACTTTTGACAAAGCTAATCATTACTGGCTAAATGTCTGAAGATTTATACTTCAGATATAGGAATTATTTAATTTTACTGAGATCTCACGTATAATTACAATACAATCATCTTTAGTGTATAATTTACTTTACAATACATTTTATATCATATTTCTTCCTAAAAAGCTATAGACCATCGGCCTTTCAGCTAGTTGTATACTTATTAAATAAATTTTAAAACAATAATTCATTTAAGATGTATTTCTTTAACTCGAACAAGTCTAACTAAGAAAAACATTCTTATTTTTAGAAATTCCACTTCATTCATCAACATAATCTCTTTCAAGTGTGAAACATTCATTCCAACGGTCTTCTAACTTGATGCCTTTTATGTAAAACTATTTGTTTTTGCTCTCAAAATAAACCTCAGTTTATACAATAATTTCTTCATTTCAGTCAAATTTCTAAGCCTGAAGCATTTTTTTCATCATTTCTACAAAAAGCCAGTAATTGCTGGGGGCAAATCTGGAGAGTGTGGTTGGTGGGAAAGCAGCGGGTAATTTATCCAATTTAAACATTTTTTTTTTCAACTTGAAACGCGGAGCATTGTCCTGATGAAACAGCACTTTTTTTTCCGTGTGGACCATTTTTTTCTTTTGCTTGATTTCTACACTCAATCGCCCAACTAATGTCATGTAATATTCACTATTAATTGTTTTGCTTTCTCAAGATTTTCTAAACACATCCCAAAATAAGGATGCTATAATCCTTCCAGCTGACTCTTCACTTTTTGATCACTTTGGACGACTTTCGCCAGGTGCTGTCCACTTAGCTGACAATCTTTTTGATTCAGGCATGTGGTGATGTATATTTCATCCACTGTAACATACCAATGCGCTCTTAACGTCGACACGTTGTTGCTTCTAGTCTGATGTGTGCAAACGTGGCACCCACTTCTAAAGCAAATTGCGCAGGCTCAAATTTCACACTGATGTTTTGAAACTCATCAGTGATTAAATACACAGGCTGCTCCCACCTTCTAGTAGCCTAATTACACGTACAAATTTTGGCAGTCTCGGATAGCGGAACATATCACGAAATGAAAAGATTTAAGGAGTTATAAGGGGGTATGCACTCGTCTCCTATCCTAGAACTCATTAAAACTCTAAATTATCCTCTTTAACAAACCCATAACCTCTTCCTCCGTGGCTATGTGCTGGGCTGGTCGATAGCTCAGATAGACTAATTCACTCTATAAAGTTGAAAAAGTAGTTGAGGCTATTACTTGGTGAAATTGTAACGTGACTTGTGGTTTCATCAATTTAACCTTTGATGACAGAAGTCAGTTGATTCCTTTTTTATTCCCTTGACTGGGTTGTGAAGAACTTAAGTCAACTTTACACGATTTTTATTAAATAATAATGAATACACTTTTTAAACTTTAGGGCTGATATTTATAACTGTACAGTTTGAATGCCGGAGAATGTCTCTTCCAAAAAGGTGAAGTTGGTCTCCTCGACACCATAACAACCCCTCCCTTTTTGGGCGATAATAATATATTAAAATCTAATTAAGCACGCATAACATTGGGAAGCAAAATGTAAATAACAAAATGAAAAATATTTATATAAGGATAGATATTTCGCGGACAGACATTAATGGTATTTATTTATGATATGATTTGAAAATGAACAATATTTGAATTTAGAGTTAATGACTTATTTGCTGTTACATTGTTATCTGTGCGAATGAGATAATGAGTTCCTTAATTTACAACAGCTAATATTATTTACATAAATAGATTACAATAATCGAATAATATATAAAATATATACAAGAAATATTTATAATAATAGTAATAATAATAATGTATATTATTATTATAAAATGTACTGGGGTACATTACAAAATTCCATATTAACAATTTGATAAATAGTACATTTTGTTATGATTTCACTATTTACTGGTTAACACTGCAACAATTGTTACGCTACACAGTAGCTTCATCAAGCGGATTCATTAAAATCATAACAAAGATCTCGAAAACATCATCTCGGAGAAAAAATAAACACACCATTCTGTAGAGCTTAAAAATGCCAATGATAGACTGCAATTAGATTTTTAAGATCTTTTAAAATAAATACAAAAACTGGAGAAATAAAAAATCCGAAATTTAATTTTTTGAAAAATTTCAAACACTATTAACAATCAAGAATTTCTGCGATCGGCCTCTAAATATAATCTACATAGTATAAGTTTTCCTGAGTTGAGCCACCTTGTATATTTTACCGTTTTCAAGATCCTAATGCCCATTTGTAAAAATGTACAACCATGAAAGTAATATAAAATCCACTCTGTCCAATATACGTATATTGGACACTGCATTTTATATTACTTTCGTGATTGTACATTTTCATTTCAATAAATAAATGTAATATTAATGTAATATACGAGAAGGTGTAACTTCATCTTCTATCATCCACGTTGAGTTTTATCCAATTTACCAGAGTAGCATTTAATTGCGCCGAATCGGACACTGTAATTAATTATGAAATTCGTTACGTCCAGGAGCGGTTCGTAAAATGTTATGAATAATTTATGTTTCTTCGCGCAGAATGGATTGAAAATTGTCCGCACTGAATATTCCAACAATGTACACAGTATATAATTTACTTGACGTGTGTGCGCGCTTTTTTGCATAATTAATTAGAATTAATTTGAAATTATACTTAAAGTGTTTTTTTCTTTTTTAGGCAAATAAAGAAAGTTTGTTTTAAGTCTATATATGATTGAATACGTTTTATGAATTAAATTGATTTTAAGAGCAAACATTAAAATTGATTATATATGGTGATTTATAATAGGTGTATAAAACGTTTACACCGTATTCGGAAGGTTATGTTAAGGAATATTTTATATGAAGGTTGTTTATTTACAGAAATACATTTGAATGAAATTTTATTTAATTATCATCGAAGCACAACTTTAAAATCCGATCAGTCATGCAAATAAAAAATATAATAATTTAACTTTTATTGACGAAACCCTTTTTGAGAAATAAATATGAATAAAATATTAAAAATCAACCAATGAAACACAGATTAGATTGAATAACTTTAACTTCTCGACTAGTTTCGGGTTATTAGCCCATTTTCAAGAGAATTTAAAATTTGTTTCATTAAAATTTGTATGGATATTTACATGAATAGATATATTGATTTTTTTAATTTTAATTTTATTAAATGTTTTGAGAAGATTGAACACATTTTCTTGTTCGGCAACAATGTTTTTATTCAAGGCAAAGTCAACGGTGAAAACAGAAATTAGCTATCGTCTTTTTTTATAGCCTAAAATACAATATTTTCAATTTTAATTAATATTTAATTTATTAATTATTTTATCAAAATGAGAATTGAATGTTTTCTTGAGGCACTTTATCAAGGAGAATTTAAAGCAAATTGCTTTAAATTCTCCTTGAAAAGTGTTCTATCTGAATTAATTTAAAAAAATACAGCACAACATTAATTTTTTAGTAGAAATCATAGTTGACTATTACTTTAAAAAATAAGTTATTTTTCTCTGTTCATTGATATAGCATGTTAGCATATTTAGTTTTCATTTTATCGAGATATAATTTATTTTATTTAAATTTAAATATTCTTTCAAACAAATGTAGTGGGCTTGTAAACAAAACAATGTGATTTTGTTTACGTCATTTCTTTGTTTTGTTTAATGTTTGTCATGTCAATTAGTTTTGTATTGTGTTTTAAATTAAATAAGTCTAAGTATGTAATACGAAAATCACGAAAAAATCGGCACGTTATTCAATTGTTATTGCTTTATTCAAAGCAATAACAATTTAAGTAATGCATTGGAAACGTATTTTAATCGATATCCTAAGAGAAGACAGCCAGATAAAGATATTTTCAAACGATTAAAAGAGAAAATAATTAATCATGGACCTTTCAATAAAAATATATCGAGAAAATATAATATCCCAGATGCTGAAGAAATTGGGATTAATGTTATTGGTGCTGTTAGTGAGAATCCGGCAATTTCGAGTAGAAAATTCAGGAAGAATTAGGTATATCGAAAAATCAGGCACTTAGGGTTTTAAAGAAAAATAAATTTATGCCTTATAAAATTCTAAAGATGCACAATTTGAATGCTGAATATTTTGAACGTAAACTATAATTTTGAAACTGGTATAGGTCAAAATTTATAAAAATCCGAAATTTTATCAAAACATAATTTTGACTGACGAGGTATGTAAGCCTCAACTAAACAATTATCTAGCTCGGCAGTCTAACTCGGTAGTCAATACTTTTCTAAAAGAATCACTTAATATGTTTCACTTATATATTTTATTACTCCAACTAATTTTGATCACTACGACATTTTTAAGGATTTTGACGTCGAATTGATTTTTCCAGCAAAAATTTTGTGAACATAGGTAATTATAATTATTACTAAGAACAGAAAACATCCATTTAAATAAACACAATTATAGAAAACATACATCGTTGTGCATTCAAGGTTAAGCTATTGATAAAACCGGTCACTCATAAAAATTTAACGATTTTTTTCCGTTAAGTATGTCTGGCGATAATTTTTGCCAAAATAAATGCGAACGTGTTTATAAACATTGCTGCAGTTTGTATTTTCGGTGATGAGACGATGAACCCAGACGTTTTCAAACGACGGCCAAGTGTTTTGAAATTTCGATTGGCCGAAATTAACTCGTGATCTAATTACAGGAATAAGTTATGACAAAAAATTGAAATCACATAAGAATATAACGATGATCTGGTTTGTTTATTTTCGCGAATAAAAGATTGTATTTTCTATTTAATTCAAATCTTGCGAAAATATTTGGACGAGCTTTAGAATATAATTTTCGATATACAATGGTTTTATGTACACATCTTTTATTCAACTATAAATACTTTTAAAACGTGTATTAATGGTAGAATTGAAAACATGTATACATAAAACCTTTATATATTGTAAATTATTTTCTAAAGATTTTACAAAAAAAAAATACGAAAGATTTGAATCAAATAGAAAACCATAGAGTTAGAATAACTAGAGGAAGCATACGCACCGTTTGTTGTCATCCAACATACAGGGGAAAAACGTAAGGGGAATACACAATTTGTAAACACAAAGTAACTTCACAGCTGATTTTGACGCCTAACTCAATACACAAACTTGTCAGTGCTTTATTGAATTACTAGCTCGTATTGGTGTTTTTGACTAGATTTTAATTGTCTGTGTTTTATTTGCTCATTTCTGCTTCTGTTTATTGTCTCATTCGTGATTATTGTTATATTGTCATTGTTTTATTTCGTGAATTCTTCGAACCCTTTATTGAAGTCATTAGAAATAATTTATTTACGATATTATTTGTGTCTTACGGTTATTATCCTGATGTCAAAATATAAAATTATATTTATTTACAATTTCGAATTTCCATCAGGTCTGTTTATGTAATAATAAAATAACAAGTAATAATAACTCTGCATATTTTTGGTCAAGATATTAATACCGTGAAATGAACAGATATTTTCATGATTCGACGATGATAAAGAATTCCGACCATCATAAACAATGATAAATAATTTGAATTTAAGCGGGAAATCGAACAGCTGCGACGTTCCACTTGTGTTCATGTTTACGTTTTCAGACGCGATATATCGGACTACAAACATTCCCTATCCCCACCAGCATATTGATACTTACTTCCTAATATGTGCTTATAACTAATATCACAGACATACGTCATATAAGAACAATTATTGTTATTGAGAATTGTATAAAATTCTAAAGTTTCTCAAAAAAATCAGCCAAGATTTATCTTAAATAAATAATACAAAATTTTTCGATTGCATTTTATTTATTTCATTTCTTGAATTAAAGTCTCATGTATCCAGTGGCGAAAATTTTTTTATATAATAATTAGGAAGTATTTTAATTAATACACTTGGTTGTTACGTTTCACTAATTTTTTATTTGAGTCCCGACTAGTTTTAATGAGTAGTCATTTTCAAGGAACTAATTAAATTAAAAGCACAAACATACCTATATAAAAACAAGGATAAAAAAGGAAAAACGATTCTTAACAACATTGAAGAAATGTGGAGCACCCCATCGCGATTGTTAATCTTCTCTATTTTTATATCGGCATGTTTTTACTTTTAATTTAATTAAATCCTTGAAAGTGTCTACTCGTCGAATCTAGTCGGGACTCAAATATAAAATTAGTAAAACGAACAACCAAGTGTATTAATTAAAATATTTATTAAATTATTATTATTTATTTATTTCATTGAAATATGAGTACATATGATATAGTAATGTTTCGGTTAGCATATTAGGCAAATGATCATACAAATACACATACGCTCTCTTTTTAAAACAAATCGATACCCTTTCCATATAGATGTTGTTAAAATCCTTTTATAAAGCGTCAAAACACCATTTTCAATCGACAGGTGAAAATTAAATTTCAAGATTTTTTTTTATTTATTGTATTGAAATATAGAGTATATAAGATATAGTAAAAAATGGTATAGCGTATTAGGCAAATTATCATACAGGCACATACGCATTCATTCTACAAATATCCATGTCCTTTTCATATATATTTAGTTGAAGTCCATTTATAAAGCGTTGAAATACCAATTTCAATCAACGGGTTAATAGTTTATATAAACGACTGATTTCAAATAACCTAATTGAAAGAAAAATCCAATTAAGTTAAATTACACGAACTGAGGAGTAAATTCTGATCCGAAATAATAAAATACATGACCAGGAAATATCTCATGCAATAATTAAATTATTTTACGGATTATATGATATTTTTCACCATCGTGTTAGAACTACATGCTACATGCCCTTTATATCAATTTCATTTAATTTAGGTATTATGAACTTGTAGCAGTATTCTTAATTGCTTTGCCGGTTATATTTTCAAAAAAAGTTCTAATGAAACCAGTCCAAGATTCGCACCAAGTGATTTGTTGTGGATTAAGAAATTAAGAGTCGTAGAAGTCGCTGACGTAGAGTTAGTTGATGATGCGCCCTAGGCATAAATCTCAAATGTGGCAATTACGATGATTAACGAAGCCATTAAGGTGAAAATAACTTTCATTTCGTAAGATAATTCCGTTAAGAAACTTGAATTATTTTTGATATATTGTTCGACAAAGGAAACTATTGTTCCGTCTTGTAGTACTACAATCTTATTAATTTTAAACTATCTACTATTGCGCAGTATTATTACATTCCCTGGACTCCTGTCCAAGGGAAAGTATTGTGATCGTGAAAATTTTCGAACCGCCAATTTCAACAAATATGCACGATTTGAGATCCCCTGAGTCCATTCCATCGAGTTTTGAACTGTATATCTAAGCTTTTTATAACAGTGGAATGATCTGAAAAGCTTTTGGTTACAATCAAAACTCATTAAGTGCAACTTTACTCTTTCATTTTTTAATTCGGATTGAAAAATGTTTCAAATAAAAGTCGTAGATTTTGGAAAATAAATAATTTATGTTATAAAGTTTTTTTATTGTAGGACCTTCGTTTTCATTTTATAAGCAGAAGAATTTCGTCTACCTAATAAATTCCCTTAGAATTAAGCAATTATTTTTATGTTGGCAGTGGAGACTTTAGTTATTGAAATAATTATTTTAATGACAAATAAAATATCAAAGTGCCGTCAAAAGCCTCCAGTTTAAAAATATATATTTCAAAAGGATGTGGAGAAGTCATTGTAAGGTAAGATTTAACACAATAAATTATAAAATCCTTCCAAGTACTCGGCTTAAACTTTAAAAGACAACAATCCATTTTTTCAATCAATCATTTTTGCTTTTATATTACATTTTGAATCAGAAACTTATTCGACTGAATTCACCGGGGAAAGTACCATGATGCACACATCACCATTTTTTTAAACTATCGTAATAATGGCGCTGAAATCTAACCACATCAAAATTTTGCAATAGTCGTTTTAAACAAGGATATAAATAAAAAACAAAACACTGCCCTTGCACTCATCGGATTGAAACGCTATGGAAATAAATAAAACATTGTTTATATTTTGTAATTTCGATGATTTTTTTATACCGTATCTAAAGGGTGATTTTTTAGTGTGTCCGAACTTACGATATCGCTGTCAAACGAATTGCCGCTTTGCGTGCGTCTAGTGTCAAGTGTCAAACTCTTTCAGTGTAGTCTGACAAATCATGGAACAATTAACATCAGAAAAACGCTAGCAAGTTTTCGAAATTATCAAAACCAGAGTTCTGTGCGCCGAACTTATAAAGCACTTGGCCAATTTTGTAGTGCACATAATTCACCACAAATTTCGAACGGATTTCACGCTGCTCGATATTAAAAATAAAACAAGACGTAAAACTATGTGTTCTCAA
Organism: Philonthus spinipes; assembly: GCA_963082785.1. NCBI lineage: Eukaryota > Metazoa > Arthropoda > Insecta > Coleoptera > Staphylinidae > Philonthus > Philonthus spinipes. The sequence continues at coordinate 13,602,412 of OY720309.1, read as the reverse complement.
AAAACTATCGCCGCCTTTAGTTATTGTGTTGATGAAGACCCAAGTTTGTCAATTCGTCGACGTTCGCAGGAAGTTGGGCATTGTTATTCGACTATTTGGAAAATTTTTCGTAGAGATCTTGGTCTAGTGCCTTGCAGGATCCAACTTGTGCAAGAACTCAAGCCGCAAGACCATATTTTGCGTCGTATGTTGACTGAATGGGCTCAAAATCAATTACAAGTAGATATTTTGGCTAAATGCTTAAGTTAATAAACAGAACTATCTCTATTCTAGTAATAATCAACCAAAAATGATTCAACAATTGCCGTTGCATGTAGAATAATACACCATATGGTGCGCATTGTACTGCGGAGGCAACATTGGTCCGTATTTCTTCAAAAATCAAGCTGAAGAGCACGACAGCATTAATGGGGAGCGCTACGGAGCGATGATCAATATTTTTTTAATTCCTAAATTGAATAACAAAGCCCAACTTCCTGTGAACGTCGACGAATTGACAAACTTGCGTCTTCATCGACACTATAACTAAAGGCGGCGATAGTTTTTTGAGATTGAAGAGATATGGTTCCAATAAGAAGGCCCAAGTCACACAGTCAGCGCAACCATGGATTTATTGAGGAAATAATTCGATAGGAAAATAATTTCGAGGAACTGACCTGTTAAGTTGCTACCAATGTCATGTGACTTAATCCCTTTAAATTATTTTCCTTGGGGTTATGTTAAATCTTTGATCTATGCCGAAAAAACAACAACTGTTGATACCTTGGAAGCAAACATAACTTAGACAATTACAAACATAAGACCCCAATTGCTTGAAAAAGTGACAGGAACTTGGATTGACAGAATGCGCTTCATTAGAAGTAGCCGCGGCGGATGTTTGTCAGAAATTGTTTTTAAAAATGAATGCTATTGTATAATCCTTCAAATAAAATAATTTCAACATATCTTATTTGGTTGTTGTTTAATTTGAATTTAATATTAGGACATATTAAAAAATAGTCCTTTATATTATAAGTTTTTTACGAAATTATTTATATCTAAGACATAAAATATTAAGTGGAATCATAAATAACTTCCAATGCAGTTAGGTAAAATCTATTGGTCATATTTACCCACTAACAGTTACCGAAACAAACTAGTTTTTGTTTACACTATTTAGAAGAGCATGCAATTAAGTCTTCTGGTAACTGTTTTATGCACCACGTGTTACATTCAACTGTTTTTTCTTAATTAGTCTCTGAAATGAGAGTCAATATATACATATTCACAATATATGCATTTGGGATATTAAACAAAGCGACAACTAAAAATGGTCGTGTTTCAGAACATAATCATACGACCCATTTTTTTGCTGCCCTCAATCAATCATCAGCCCTTCATGTTGTACGTTTAAATTCTAGAAATACGATCTTAAAACACGAACCGAGGGCGGAACGTTCTTCCGACTTTGATAATAACCATTTAACGGCAATGATGGAACAAAATCCACTCCAACAGGAGGTATAACAAAAATGTCAGATATTCAACATTTTTGTTATACCTACAATTAACTGTTAACCGCTATTTAGAGATACTCAGCAAGATAGAAGTATAGGTACCTCACAATTCACGGAATAAAGATGATTAGATGTCATTTGCCGTAAGTCTGCTCTCTCATTTAAAAATAAGATTTTTTAAACATTATTTTGATTATTATAGTTAAACCATTTTTGTATGGGTTTCCTTCAATAACATCGTCCGCAAAAGACAGTGTCTTGATAAGCATCCGAAAGCAGACATCCATAGCAAAAAGAAATTACTGTGTAATGTTGGAATTGTTTACAAACAATTTCAAACAAGCTCTTGAAATAAGATTTAATGATTACTGCCGATACAGTGAAGAATATATCTTACCGACTAATCTTCTTAATTACAGCCTCTGCGTAGGTCCTCCCCATGTATACCAATCTTTAGATATTTTTCAAGAAAATCGTCATAAATAATAAGGTTGAATGGTCAGCTTGAGTAGTCTGCTTTACACCAACCTTCAATTCTGAGGAGCAAGACAGTCAGGCTCTCGAATTTTTTTTCCAGTCCAAACAAACAATGTTTTACAAGGAATAAACTGCCGGGAAGATGGGAAAAGGTCATACATAATAGTGGTTAATACATAATAAATTAATATAATATATTATAATTAATTTGTAACTAGGAAGTTGACAATTTTCTTATTGCCACATTTGTTTTGTAAGTCTAAACAGCTACCTATAATTCGACCTAATAGTTTACTTATTATTACACCACAAATACGTCAAAATAAGTCACTTTTACTAGTTTAATGAATACTTTAATTATATGGTTTCTATTCAAAATAATACTCGCAAGGTTTCCCATTCAAATAACCTTCCATCAATTTGTCAAATTCATCAATGGAACAGAAAAACCCACAATTCGGCATTTCCAGTTGTATTAGTCCGTTGCCATCTTGATGATCGAAGAATATCTAAAAGCAGAAATTTGCATTTTATTAATTATTAAGTTTAAATTCATTTGCGGTTAATATAAAAATAATATTTCATTATAATTAATTTGTAACTAAGAAGTTGACAATTTTCTTATTGCCACTTTTGTTTTGTAAGTCTAAACTGCTGTTGTTATGTATAAATTATCTTTATTTTTATTAATTACTAAAATCTACCATGTGAATAGATCCCAATGGTCTACTCTGTGTACAATATGAAAAAATGCAACCATTCTACTTAAATAAAAACACAGAAAACTTTTCTTCACTGAATATTTATTTTTTTCAAATAAACATTTTGATCACAAAGTGATCATTATCAATGGATATACAAATACAAAAATCATATTTGTAGAACCATTGGCATTGATCACATTTTAAACAAATAAATATTCAGTGAAGAAAAGTTTACAGTGTTTTTATTTAATTACATCATGTTCACGTAACTCGATTACAACTATCAACCATTCTACATTTTAGTAATAGCGTTTTCTGCTTACTGCGCCAGTGCGCAATCTCTCGGAGTTTTGCGTTTTCTGCTTGTGCACTTTTTTCATTGCGCCCTGTCAACATCGTTATCTGGTTACATAAAAATATGTACTCGTCCCGGCCGAGTGCAAGAAAACGGCACTGACTCGGGGAGTGAGTGCACTAGTTCCAGTATAATATGACCGAAAAACAACGAGTCATGTGATGAATTGTTGGAATATTTATTACATCTATATATTTATTATGAAGGAATATAAATTCTCGTCCATTTTTTCAATTATCTGTTTGTCGCATATATGATAAAATATTGTAACAAAAGTGAAAGAAGAAACTGGAAACATCACTCTAGAACGTTCCACAGAGCACGCGACAGTAAATGTGGCGTCATCGAAAGTTCCGGAAAGTTCGAAAAACAAGCACGCTATATAAGCGAGCGCTAGTGGTGTCGCTGCGGTCAGTCAGTCCCAGTCAGTCTATCACGAACGTCCCAGTGCTCAACATCGCGTTGTAAATAAATAGCGACAGTGTAACACAAATATGTTAAGTGTATTTTAAATAAATAAATATTGTTTTACTTATTTCCGAGTCTGATTAAACCCGATTTCGTAACAATATATTTATCTCATGTCACCAGGCATAATTGTAGATGTGTAATCATTATCTGTTAATTTTCTATGCGGGTTATGCTTTAAAATCGGCTGTCAATTCATATTTCGCGCATTTTACTACTCCCTATCAGTGCTGAATTGCACCCAATATTTTAAAAAAGAGGCAGTGCAATACGTCACAGCTTTCATTCAGCGTGCACTAGTGCGCCCCGATTCTGCATAAGCAGAAAACACTCTAACTGATATTATCCTTAATAATTAAAATTTAATGGCGTTCATATTTTGCGTTGTTCACGCCAAAATAATGAAAAATTCATAATTATGTATATATTGAAACTCCTCACTAAGGATTAAGAATATTCGGACTTCACTAGTTTGGGGAATCTCCTTGCTCATGGGACGTCTTATTCTAGACAGCGCTTGACACGAGAAGACGGCAGGATCTTCTCTTCTTCATTATAACCTTTGCATAGGTTCTCCCTATGTATACCTAATTTTAAGAGGGATTTCCGGAAGCCATAATGATTAATAATGTACCCAGTTAATATTCTTGTATGACCTCTTGAATGCTTCAAGAGCTTTCCTTCTTCTTTGCAGTCTGGCTTTGTGAGGTAAGTTATGGTTTGACTGCATCAACGTACATCTATCAACGTAGATTTCTCCATCTTTTCTCGCATTTCCTTGGGATAGATGCTCGCATTGTGTCAAAATTAACGGACATAAACAAATGCGGATACATTTAGCATAGAGATTTATATGCGTGAGCTCTATCAACATTTGTTCATGTCTGTTAATTTTGAGGCTTTTATAACTAGTGTGCCGGCAATAAAAACTCCCAGACTTTTAGGGAACTATCACTCTGGGCCAACCTTTATAGTTAGCAAAATAAGAGAGTCGTCATAGGTTCGAGTGGCAGCAGCCCTAGGACTGTTCACTTAGGCCCACTTAGACCCACTTAGGCCCATTGTGTTACCACAAGTAGAAGATTTTTCCTGTTAAACAACCCAATTTAAGCACCTGATGAACCTGTTCAGATCGTTCACCCTTATAGGTGAAAGATCCGCTAGCTCATTTGCATAGTAGGTACTAGAGTCTTTTTCCCTCGAGGGCAGGTCATTGTCCTAAATAGTGGAGTACTGTTTCTTCCTCCTCCTCATCTAGGCATTCTCTGCAAAAATCATTATGTTTGAGACACATCTTGTGTGCATGTCTACCTAGAAGACAGTGGCCTGTGATTATGCCCACCGTCTTCCTTATATCGAGTCTGCTAAGTGCAGTTAATCTTTTGCTGTTTTCCGTATCACACACAGGCTATAACAGAGAGTCGTCATAGTTTCTTCCAAAAAATATTTCTAAAAATCGGTATAATAACCTTAAAATTGTTTTTTTTTTATAACAAAATGGCCGAGGATTTGACTTTCTTCGAATATAATTTGCCATTAGTATTTATCAAATAGCTGCAACTAAATTTATTTCATTTAAAATCATTCATGATAAACACTTTTGCAGTTATTTAAATTAAACTAAATCCTAAACCACCGAGAAGGCTTGACAATTAACAGAGCTATAAAATGGAGGAAATGAATGATAATGAGGACGTATCGAATTCCCCGATTTCTTATCCGATAACAATATATAAACAATATTATAAATTTTAAAATATGCACAGAGTGGTACTTTTTGGTGGTTGCTTTGAGAACATGTTTATTATATTTTTCTATTATTAATAATAACGAAGCACAATCGAAAAATGACTCGTCGTCAACTTCCGGTTATAACTAGGAAACGGCTAAAGATAGATAATTTTTTCTTTGCCACTGTTTTTTATTTTTAAAAATTGGCCTAGGATCGCGCAAAATGGACCACCCTGTACAAACCTTGAAAATGACTCTTAGTCGAAAGTAGTCGGAATAAATATATAAAATTAAGTGAAACAAACCAAGTGACTTATTTTCTAATAATTTTTACAAAATAATTGAAATTAAATAAGAAAAAAATGTTGACAAAAATTCTATTATTCTTTTTCTTCAACGCTGCAAAAATTAGTTACACTCTAAATTTTTACAATGCGCAATTGTACTGACAAACATCTTTTGTGTAATATCTGGCGGGATATTTGCCCGAGAAGTAGTTCTTTCAAATTTTTCAAAACCTTATTTTTGCAACAAGGGAAAAAGGAATGTTCGAATTTTAATAATAATTTTCAGTAATGTTTACTTATTTAACTTTAATTTTAAATCTAACTCATTCATAAACGGAATTTTGCAAGGTCATAAAATCTTCTCCACTTATGAAGACGTTTACAAAACACGAAACTTCGTAACAGGGAAATCGACCCAAAATTGGATATTTAATTATCCCATTGATTTATTCTAGTCCAAGCTTTCGGAACTAATTTGCACCTTCCTCGGGAGTTTATTTTTTTTAATTGTGGGACCAAATCCCCACAACGTGAATTCCTCGGTTCTCTCTTTCTCATTTGCGAGTTAGATTACCGTATGGATCTCTCCCCGAGGAAAGAGCAAATTAGTTCCGAAAACTTGGAGTTGAATAAATTAATTGGATCATTAAATAGCCCATTTTTGGTCGATTTTCTCGTTACGAAGTTCCGTGTTTTCCAAACAATTGTGACCGTTACTCCCCCGTGATTTCTGAAATTTACAAAATACATCATGTAATGTTTTTAGTGCGTCACACTTTTGTTCTAAAATTTTTAATATGTAATTTGGAAATGGAGATTCGGTTAATAAAGTGAAATAAAAATTGATTGCGCTACGATTTATGGGCCTTCCACATAGTGATTAAATACGAAAAAACTAATTTGCAGAAATGAGCCTCAAATATATATATATATATATATATATTCAAATATATATATATATATATATTCAAATATATATATATATATATATATATATATATATTCTAAATGTTTATTACAAAGCGTTATTATATATTGGACGAATAAAATATGATATAAAATGCGTTTAAATAATACGTCAAATCTTCTGGATTGGCGAATATAACAGGACACTTTCAACCAAACTTTCGGCAAGAGTGCAGAAGTAACTTATTTATATTTAGCATAAGCGGTGGATTAGATATTTGCTGGTAAAAATCCGCTTTCACCGAAGTTTATACTTCATCATTGACCAGAAGTATTCGCTTCTATTTATATCTGATAGTTATGAGAGCTAAGATGATCACCCTATTTTTCTTGTTATACTGACTACAAAGACGTCTACGAAATATTCGATCACTCTGCAATCGTCATGCATTTCTTCAAACCACTTCATTATTCATTATTCAAGTTACCAGAAATCGCGTGTAGAAGCAACCACGCACAGAAGTACTTGTTTTCTTCTAAATCCATTATCATTTGATTGTTTTTTTTTATATTAATTTCTCACTTATCCCGTGGTGCAATATATTCATGTAATAATTAGGGTGTGTTTTAATTAAGACACTTTGTTATTCGTTTCGCCAATATTGTATTTAAGTTCCGACTAGTTTCGACGAGTGGTCAATATCAAGGAACTAACTAAAAGTACAAACATGTCGATATACAGAGAGTTTTATGTAACACCGAACATGATAGAATGTACTCAATGTAAATTTTCCTATGTTCGATGTGTACTGGATCGCATCAAAGCATTAGGTGCGATGTGATTGGCTACGATTTCTAATGGTAGTATAGTCAACCCAATTTACACTCTTCCTATCAGAAATAAATTATATTTGTCAACTATTGTGTCAAGTGCAACATGTTTTATTATTGATATTATACTTAACCGCAATGCATACGATAAAAATCTTTTCCTCCTTTGTATACATTATTGATACGTAAAGATGTCCAACTCTTCGTTTACGTCTGCTTTAAGCGCCAAAACAGTAAATATCCCTTGCTTGCGATAACTGACAACTGTAAGTAATTTTTGACGGGGAAGGATGTAGTTTGGGTTGACTATATTATTTTTAGAAATAGTACATCACATCGCACTCAATGCGTTCCTGAAGAAATCGAACATAGAAAAATTTACATTGAGTACATCTAGTATGTTCGGAGTTACATAAAACTCTCTGTATATATATATATATATATATAATATATATATATATATATATATATATACAGAGAGTTTTATATATATATATATATATATATATATATATAAAGAAAATTGACAATGACATTACTGACTAGTAGTAAAACGTTTAACCAAGTGTCTCAATTAAAATACACCATTTCATTGGTTTAGAAATAATGAAAACTTTTCTAAATATACCACTGCAAAAACTAATTATGCATCTTATATCTAACCTCCCTGTAGATCTTTTATTTCTTCGTTATTCGCCTGATTGAGGGTACTGACAACGCGTATATTAATAACACACGCCGGACCTACCTTATATCCGTAAATGCCGTTTATTTTATGTACTTCGAATAATAAGTAATCTAAATAATTAGATTTAATATTGTTGTAGTGGTTCAGCATTGCTAATAATAAGTAAATGTTGTAATCATGGCCCACATAAATAAATATCTTCGTCAGTTCGTATGAAACAGTTCCATTGATTTTTTCTTTTGTGTCTTTCATGATTTTCGAAATAATAGGCCCTAAAAATTAAATAAACTGTTTTGTTATGCAGCAACTATAAGTTATTATAGATAAGCTCAATACTTTCAGCAGTATTTTTTTTACTTGAAGCAAATGATTTGCTGTTTTATTAACAGAATTTTTATTTTTCGATATTTACCTCCGGTTGATGCTAGAAGTGTAGTGTTTGCTACGAAAGATCTCCAAAAATCATGACCACACGTCGTTATTGGTTCTGGATAAACTGATTCAGCCCACTTTGGTAAAGTTAAATTATTTTCGGTCTGAAAAATGAGTTGAAAAAAATATCATTAAGTAATAACAAATTACTTTTTAATAACAGCAACGGGACGGAATGATCATTGGTCGATAGTCAATTGGCAAACTATTGCAATATACATTGTAATATTTTATGTTATATATAGATATTGTATCATGTTTATAAATAAAGAATATATATCGAGCGTATAACAAAAATAGACGACGAAGTTGGCGTTGGAAGTCTCGAGTCATGTCTGTACTAAGATCGCACGCGTGAAATGCTGGTTGCGGTCAATATGACAACCAATACTTTACGCGTGCGCGTGTGATTTTAGTTCAGATATGAATTTAGATTTCCAATGCCAACTTCGTCAACGATTTTTGTTATATATATATATATAAAAGAATGGGCAAAGAAATGTGAAGAAAATAGTGGAGAAACTACGGTTGTGGTAGAACGAGAGAAATTAGGGAAAGTGAAGGACTTCATATAAGAAGAGATAAAACAAGCATTTGTGGAAGTGAAAGAAGGATGGGTAGCTGGAACGGTTGGCTGAAATGTGGAAGGTGATAGGAAAAGAAGATTTAAAGAGCTACGCAATAAAATGTCAAGAGGAGAATTGAATTCCTCGAGCAGCTGGAAACTGGAAATGATGTCCATAAAGGAGAAAGTAAAAAAGACGTTGAAAACTACAGGGGAATATCTATTATGAGTACCGGGTACAAGATATCTACGCTCGTAGTAAAGAACCGCATAAAAAAGAAAGTAGAGAAGAAAAGGCTTCTCCCGGAGACGCGATAAGGGTTTAGGAAAGAGGGGGGGGATAAGAGGTCAAATATTTACTTCAGCTAGAATGGTTGAGAGAGTATTAAGTGAGAAAGGTGCTATGTAAGCGGTGTTGATTGGCTCAAAAGCGGCGTATGATACAGTTCCGAGAGAAAGATTGATTCAGTGCTTAATAGAGAGAGGGTGATCAATGAAGCGGTGGAATGGGTGAGAAGGTTCTATGAAAAACAAATGCGAGAACGAAAGTAAGAGGAAGCAAGTCTGAAAAGTTCAGGGTATCGATAAGTGTGAGACAGGGATGTCCGCTTAGCTCTTTATTATTTAATTTGTATATAAATGAAATGGATGAGATACTAAAAAAAGGATTAGCGGATGGCGTCGTTTGTGGGAAAAGTAAAGTATGGATGCTAGAGTATGCCGACGATATGGCCCTAGTGGCGAGAGATGAGGCAGGAATGAAAGCGATGTTACTGAGAATGAAAGAATATATGGATAAAAGAGGATTGTACTTGAAAGTAAAGAAGACAAAGTGAAATTTCGTAAGACAGAAAAGCAAGGAAGAGTGAGTGAATCGAGAAGGAAGGGATAATGATAGAGAGAGTGAAATAGTATTTGTGCTTCATATTTAAAAGTATGGGTGGGTATGCAGAAAACACAAAATGTGTGCAAGGCAAAGCAAGGGTGAGTGGTTTAGAGGGAATTTTCATATAGTAAGCAAAATATGGGATGCATGTGTAAAGCCCATTCTGATGGTGTGGAAGTGTGTGGAATAAAAGAGAATGAATGGTGCAAGAAAGAACAGGGTTGGAACCTCAAGCAATTATTGGAGTTGGAACGGTCGACCCTAAGCTACATCTTGCTTCATAAAGCAAAGAAATGGAAGATGTTGTGGAAAAAGGGGTCAGGAATGAAATGTGGTTGTGTGGATTAGGCAGTGAGGTTGGTTAAGGAGGTAAGGAGAGCATTTGAGGGAGTGAAAGGAGGATGGATCGGGAAAAGATGGATGAAAGAGCTGGAATGTCTGAAGGCTTGGCAAACGAATTATTGGAGAAGGGAGTAAATGTAGCTACATGGATGAGGGTACGATTGAAACAGGTGGAAGAACATGAAATGCAAGTGCGTATACACATGGGGAGGTTACCCAGGTTACCTTGGCTAGAGCCAGGTGTGGATCCGAAGAGAGAGGGTGGAAGGTATGGATGGGGGAAACTTATGATAAGTGTGTGTTCTGCGGCTATGGGAAGGATACATGAAGGCATTAGATAAGGAATGCGAGGAAATATAAAAGGCATGAATTAATGGTAGAAGAAAGATAGATGAGTGGATAAGAGAAGATGGAGCTGGCGTAAATATCTTGAAGAGACTGAGACGGGAAAAGAAGTAAGAAGAAGGGAAAATTAAATGTCAAGTGATGATTAAGTTATGCTTTGGTTTATTTATTTATTTTCTATTTGGATTATGTCGATAGAATTCAATCCTCATAAAAGAAATTCTAAATTCCATTTCCCTTCTTCTTGTTTTTTTTTTCCTTCCCAGTCTCTTCAAGATATCTACGCCAGCTCCATCTTCTCTTAACCATTCATCAATCTATGTTCTACCATTCATCCATGCCTTACAAATTCTATCCACATTAACCAAATACAAAACAAACAAATTAACCAAAGCATAACTTAATCTTCACTTCAGATTTAATTTTCCATTCTTAATTTGTTTCCCTTTCCAGTCTCTTCAATATATGTCAGGGTTTAATATTTTTATACCAATTATTATAGCAACGTTCAGTTAGGATATATTCTGAAACACCGCTGATTATAATAAATTTAATTTTCTTAAATACAAAGCAGTAGTCGTATTTAAGAAAATTAAATTTATTTCGAATAAAAATAATAATAAACACAAAAAGTGAACCCACCTCCGATTTTAGATTATCTTGAATGAATAATACGCGATGCATTGTATTCACCTCTAAACCTGTATGTTCCGTCAAGTATGTTCTCAATGAATCCGTATTTCTGCACAAAGACAATTCCATCGATTTTACGGTATCGAACAAAGGAAGGCACCGTTTGTAGCATATCATCTACAATTAAACATGTGAAATGATTGAGTTGAATATCAGAGTTAGGTTGTTACGTCATCATCGTTGCAACTGATGTAATGTATTGGTATCGGTTGCCACAATAAGTTTTTCTTAAAGGCTTGAGTGGAGTCCGGTATAAACATTGCTGCCAGCAGCAATTGCATAGTCATCCTGCATCTGTTTACTTCTGAGGAAATTGGCGAGACTATGGAATTGTAATAGTTTGGACCCAAGAATTTGTTATACCGTCTACGCAGTTTTTTTCCTAACTGGTAAGAACCTACACGTCCTTTCTGAAACAAAAATATTTTAAGTTGCTTATAGGTATACACTCACTTTCATATGAAATCCACCTCCCACTAAAATTCAAACTAAAATATTAAAACTTCGATAAAATATTGTAGCAATTTTGCTTTAGTGTTACAAATACGCGACCCCCGACATAAGGAACGCTTCATTCCTGGCAGAGGTATCAACAGCCTTTATTATAAGGATCACTCTGTTATCCCCGGCAGAAGTCACCTCAAGCGTATAATTGGAGGTATGATACAAGCAGCCTTTATAAGGAACACTCTGTTTTTAATTAGAAAGATAGTCCTAGAGTCATTTTTAAAGGACGCGCGTTCAGTTCAGTTCAGTTCAATGCGACCTTCACAGATGCTACACCACTGCGATGCAATTACTTTAATTTGTTCATCTGTTCCTATTAGCGAAGTTACCAACAGTAGTCCACATTTATAAAAACATTCTACATATCTTGCAGTAATCGTATAATGCAAACTTGCAATAATCACACAATGCATTTTTGCAGCAATAACACAATGCAATATTGCCAAAGACATTTTAATCTTGCATCCAACTTGCTGCAATAATCTGCAATGAATCTGCAATATTGTAATCTTGCAGTGCAATATTTATGTAACCTTTCTGCAACCTGTCTGTGCTGTATGGGAAGACGACACACAGCCCTAACACCTGGGGTTATGATTTGGGGGGTGATATGTGCTTAGCGATCACCCCGTATGTTCATTTTTGGCTCATTAAACATACGTCGTTGCCAGTATGCCAGTACCTTTCATGCAGATATTATAAAATGAAACTTTCCAACAGGGTAATGCAAGGCTGCTGTGGTTTCAAGAAGGTTCCAAGAGCAGGTTAGATTGCAGATTTTGCCCTGGCCTGCATGGTCACCGGACTTGGCGCCGATTAAACATGTCTGGGATATGATGAGTCAAATTCCCAGACCTCCTAAAAATCTGGATGGACTTCGACATCATCTAGAGGTTGCATGGAACGAGATACCCCAGGAAGATATCGACCACTTAATAGAGAGCATGGAAGTTAATACATGCATAGCTTTTTCTTGAAAAATGTTAATTTTTGTATTGTTCTTTCATCGTTCCTTAGTTGATAATAAAAAAAAGATTTACCAAAGTTTCAAAATTGTAGTCTAATTTTTAATGGATGGTGTATTTCATATGAAAGTTAGTTTATATAATCATTTAAATCTTAGCTAATATCCTTACGGGTGTTGGTGTTATGTATAATTATTCTATGTTGAAAATTAACTCGATCTACTTATTTCCTATAATTGGATGTTGTTTCTCATTAGTGTTTTGCTGATGCTTCCCTCCCATGATTTCAACGGTCATCTCTTCTTAATTTTTGTCTTTTCCATACTCCACACTCGTTTCATTTGTCTTTCTTTGGACCTTCTTATTGAGTATTCATACCATCCTAGTTGCTAATTATCTATTGCCACTTGTCTACTGTCTATTTATAAGGATGATCCGATTTCTTCGTTTCTGATTCTGTTCATCTTGGTAACACCTTCAACTTTTTTTAAGTATTTCTTTAATGCTACCTGAGTTTTAGTTCTTATTCTTTAAATCAGTGTCCATGTTTGACATCCATGTAGTGATGTTGGTGTATACCGGGTCCATTATATATTTTGATTTTTAAATTAATTTCACTTATATGTAAATAGAAAAGAGTATTAATTCAGTTGTTATTTTATAAATTATATAAAATTGATTTGAAAATAATTAATAAATTATTTCCACATTTATCTCAGTGACATTTAAACTTACGTTACGTAAGTACCTTAAACAAATGCACATTAAAACAACTACTTCCCGGGCAAATACCCCGCCGGACATTGAATTACATAATGTACACCTGCTGTTGCATATCAATAAAATATTGCATCATGCAACAATTTTTGATCCGCGGGATATTTGCCCGTTTTAATGTGCATTTCACTGAGCTAAATGTAGAAATAATTTATTAATTATTTACAAATCATTTTCATTTAATTCATGTTATAATACAATGCAATTTTTCAACTTATTTCGGCTTAATGCCATTATCAAAAATATTCTTGATTAGCCAAAATTAGTTGAAAAATAAGCACTTATAAGTGAAACAATACAAAGTGAATTTAATTTAAAAATCAAAATATTTGAAATTGTTTTCCAAGTGATTAGCGAAAAGAAACTAACCGATATATCGAATGCAATTTTTATGTTCTTTGATATATGTCTGTTATTAAGTATGAAATTACAGTTAGTGGCGTAAATAGGAGCGGGTTAGGTTGCTAAATTTTTATTTCATTTTTATTGTATTATTAACAGTAAGAAGTCTTGTACACAACCAACCACCACAGCCGAAATTTTTTTCTATCTATGCGCGTCTTTGCTGTTGGTGTGGTAACTTCTGTTTTCTGCAATTCTGCTGTTTACTTCTGCTTTGATGTTTTCTTTATTGTACATTATTATTCATAGGTATTTGAATATGTCTACTATATATTTCTTTCATTAAATTACTCTATGTGTGTGTGAATTTTCTTTGCCTACAACCAATCCTTTGGTTTAGTCTATGCTTATTTTCACGTTATACTTTTGTTTTATTGTTGCTTTTTTTTAATCAAAGTCTCCCATATTATCTCTCTGTGTTTTCTATCGATCGCCTTTTCTAAGTCAATAAATGCTATGAATAGACTTTGATGCGTTTTAATTGTATTTGCAATGAGGTTTTTCAATATGAAAAAAAAAACATAAAAATATATTTAAATATAAAAATAGACCTATATTGGCATCCTTCCTTTACACTCTTTACAATCTCAACTTCTAAAATCTATATCTCCCTCCTTTCACTTTTTCCTCTCCCATTCCAGTTTCTCAAACGTCCTTACCCCGACCCCATCCTCTCTCATCCACTCTATCACCCTTCTGCTCTCATTCGCTCCCATACATTCCTCCTTAACCCCCTCGCATTCCTCCGCCAAGTGTCCCTTCGAATCCTTTCCATGCTCACACAATACACACCTTCCATATTCTTGCCCCATCCATACTTTTCTTCCTCTCTCCTTCGATCCAAATCTCGCCCTTGCCACGATCACCCTATCCTCTCTACTCCATCCCCTCTCTATCAAATATCTCGGTACTCTTCCGTTCACCTGCCACCTCCCATACATATCATTATACTCACTTCTCTCTATACATCCTTGCCTTTCCTGTCCTTCCACCTCCTTCACTTACCCCTTTACCTACTCATCCACCTTCATCCCATTCCCTAGCCATTCCATTACTTTCGCCTCGAACAACCCTACCCTCTCATACATTTTCCTGCTCTCACCCCTCCATCTACCGTCACCCACACACATCCTTCACCAATCTCTCTTCCCCCAGTTCCCACAATCTCATCTCATACCTCACCACTCTCACCATTGCCTCGCACTCTAACCTCTCTCTATTCGTCTTCTGAAGTAGCTGGGCGTGGAACTTTCCACCCCCAACATGTGCTTTAGGAACCACATCTGTTCCCTCTCCATGCACTCATACCCTCTCATTAGCACCGATCTCACACACGCATCCCATTTTTTACATGCCACTCTCGCATTATGTATTTAAATATATTTTAACATGAATGAAATATTCACCTGAATCAATTCCCCCTCACCGAAAGGATAATACTGGTTATTCTTGTACAAATCCTTTGGAAATGACGTTATGGGATCAGGAGTTCGGTCCCCATGCCTAATGAACTTAAAATAAAAATTAAACTTATAAATAATTTTATGATAAATATTCCACTAAATGATAATAGTACTTATACTGAACGTATATAACAGTATTTGTAATGAAGTACTCTATCCTAATTACATTTTTAATTCGAACGGCAGATTTTTTTAAACTGATATACAAACATCTTTATTCAGACAGCACAATTACAATTCTTTACAAACATTTATATTTACAATACATACAGATGGGTTAGTAGTCTGTCACGGGCTACCAAAAAGAAATCTTTATGCCCTGTCATGAATTTATGGTGATTAACAAATAAAAACGCTGTTAGCTAGCTGAACTGTCATGTAAATGAGTGATGAATTGATAAATTGTTACTGAAGGGTGGTTATGCATGGGAGGGATATTAATATTGATAGGGATGCGGAATTTTGTAAGAAGGAAATGATTGTGTGGGTTATTGGCAAATTTTTTGGTAAGAGATAATATACGCTGGGATATGGGAGTGATTTGTGTAGATTCGCACAGGAATTCGTTAGAGGGATAATGAAGTGGATTATTAGGATGTCGAAGTTTCGTAAGGGTTCCGCAAAGAGGAGAGCATATTGAGAGAGATTAAAATATCCTACACATTCTGGGGTGATGTATATCGTAGCAGAAAATGTTATAGAGGAGTGGGAATAAGGGAGAACCGTGAGGGACGCCTTGTAGGATTGGAAATGAGTCGGAGAGTGTTTGGCGGATTTGTACCTGGCATGATCTAATGGAGAGGAATTTATAAATATAAATTAGATGCCGTGGGATGTTAAGGTGAAAATTATAAACTGATCTTGTTTAATTTTATAAATAATTTCAGTGAATTAGACGTATAAAAACTTTGTCTTAACTTAATTACACTGAGCAAATACTTGAAGATATACGAGTGTAAATACGAATTGTGCAGAGAAGAAATAATAACATAAGTAAAAATGATTACAATATGGAATGCATAAGATAATATTACATTAACATTTATATTTATATTTTCTGCTAGTAATTTGTATATATATATTTTGTAATAAATGTAAGACGACGCAAGCGCCATATTTTGTGTATTTTCATGTGGCATCGTCAACGATTCGACTTTACAAAGTAGACAACCAAGAATCGTTGTTTTGTCCACTGAAGGATAGCGAACTTGACCTGTTAATGAGAACTGAAAACGAAATTCATTTAATAAAATGTTCAACCAGCATTCATCTAGCGAATGGATAATTTCAACCGCCTTCATCAAGTCATTGCAAATGGATCAGAAGTCTGATAAGGTTCGAAAAACATTTTAATATATATAATCTTTTTTTATTTCAAAAAATATCTTCCTGGAAAAGTATTCTGTTTCATGTCGATTTTAGAAATACACCCGTTTTTTTGCTTATGAACAAAAAAAAACAAATTATGAACAAAATTCTTTTATGATTGAGACATTTCAGACAATTGCACTGTATTACATTTGAAAGAGTTATTTATGCTTTGCATCACCAATACATGACCTTTGTTTTTTTATTCAACTTTCTTACTTACAACATTAAAGCCGAATTTAATTGAAAATGGTTTTAACGGCTCAAGCATATTAATCATATTTTATTTTAAATTAAACACTGTTTCCAACTTTAAACTTTTAATATACATACAAATATGCTTATTCTCAATACATTCTTATTTAATTTAATATACAATACATGAAACAATTTAAAACAAATATATATTCTTAAAAGCAATGGCTATTGGTCGGAGGTCTTTAGCCCTAACTTTTAATAAAATATTAAAGAAATTATGACTATTAATAAATATTTTAATGTCGGAAATTGTATATAATTTAAAATTATTTTTAATAATTTAAATGCGGAAAGACCACTGATAGTCAATTAACATTCAGAGAGCTTGTTTTAAAAGGTATACATTTCCCCTATGTATACCTGCAAAAAACGCCAGTCAAACGCATTATGAATGTGTTTTTAGTTGCCTATAACATGCAAATATAAATATATTGTGTTTCGTCGAGGAAAATCAGACAACCTCTTCTGTTTATGATAATATCAAAATGCATAATGGAGATTAATTAAAAAATCGAATAAATAATAAATGCATTCAACTTAACTCCGATTTTATCAGAAACGCGGTGCTTGCTTTTTGCGATCGTTTGAGTTACTCTCTTGCGATTTCTGGTGGTCATTATTATTTTAATTATTTATTTCAAGTTATTTGTTGCTACTGTTATTTTTCATTTAAATTGTCTTAATAATATCTGTTAATATTTTTAAGCTGTAATTTCTCCATAATAATAAATAACATGTTTTTGATAAAAACAAAAGAAATTTTTTTCTGACGGTAACCATGCATTGTTTGTTATGATTTATTATATTGCGTTTCAATAGAATAAAGAAAACGAAATATACAGTCTTCCAAAGAAAATATTTTAATTTAATTATTTTTAGAATCATTCTAACCGAGGTATTCGGCCACTCTGGATTCATTGAAAAAATGTCTTATCCTCCTCTAGTACTGTTGTAATTGTAATACACGCTTGAAATTCGACTTTTTTCTTCATTATATTGAGTATATATTTTAGATCAAATATTTCACAAAATTTGAAGTTTAGCGTTTGGTATGTATCATAGAGATAAAATATAGAGGGGCAAAACCATGTATTTAGCGGGAAACGCGCGCAACGCCATCCAGTGCTCAAGTGGACAACTATTTCCCAAGTTTCAAACCTTTATAAGGTTTTTGAGGTTAGGTTCATATACACACTATAATATAACTAAAGGCGGGACTTTTGAACATTATTCTATTTATAATTTTTTGTTCACTATATTACTTCAAATTATTGATATAAAAGTTTTTTTTATAAATGTGCTATTTTACAGAACAAAAAAAATCAGTAGATCGTGCAAATAAGAAATTGCAATTAGTAAAATTATCTGAAAAATACATAAAAAATAACATATAAAAACAACAATACTTTTAAGTAAAATATATTAAACATATTAACAACAGTTATAATTTTAATTAATTGATATCTTTCAACTGGATAATTTTATGAACTCCTTTCCTTAAAGAATCTAGAAAAATATGGATATAAATATTACTTCAAAAACGTCTGTGTTAAATGCATATTTTTCTGATAGAAAATATTATAAAAAACATAAACATTATGATAAAAAATGAAGATTTATAGACCGAAAACATAATTTGAGAATTTGGGAAATAATTATTATTAGTATTATTATTTATTAATAATTAATTATTGCTCTATTGGCTCATAACTTTAAGTTATGTATATTCTTTCAAAAATATACAATTCATATAAATTAATAAGCAAACGTATTTTAAACTACAAATTATAACTTACCAGTTGTAGTTTTATAAGAAAATGTAAAGAAACTTCTGACGAATACAAAAAAAAACTGTAAAAAACAATTCATATGATTTACATCAATCAAATTTAAATATGGCAAAGTGATCCTTATTTAGAACACCTTTAATGTTTAATTAAAAGTATAAATGTTTAATAAATATACCTTATAGGGCGACAAAAGCCACCAATAATAAATAAATCATTGTAAAAACCCAAAAATAAAGTATTTTAAATTTTCCACTTGAGACTTCAGCGCCTCCTGTGCTCAAGTGGACAACTATAGCTGTGTTTCCCAATTTCAAATATTATCCTACCCCCCCTGGTATGTATATTTAGTTGCGTATTATAGGCAACTAAACATTCATACATTAATCGGTTCAATGCATTTGACTCGCATTTTTTTGCAGGTATACACTTTCCCTAATGTATACTGATTGAAAAACGTTTCTGTATTTAAATTTTATTTATAATATGATTTTTTAATTTTTACTATTTATTTTTTGTATTTTTCTCTATATCTAAATATTATTATATATAATAATTAAATTAAACTATTAATTAAAAAACACTTGTTATTGTTTCACTGATAATACCAAGTGTTTTTTTTTTTATTGTTTTGTTTATTAATTCATTTATTACCCTACTGATACAGTACTTCCAATAAAAAGATAATATCAGTTTAAAAGTAACACAAAATTATTCAATAAAACATTCATTTATATGTCTAGTAAATGCAGTTAGTGAATCACCAAAAATATCGGAATTGTATTGTAGGCTATGATAATTTATATAATGGAGAGAGAGAGATGAATAGTTTATACTCCAAAATATTTCACCATATGTTAAGAAAGGAATTAATGAAAGATATATATAAAAATAAAATGATTAACGAAATATTATGTAAATCCATAAAGTTAAAATAAGAAACATAGCAGCGGAAATGATAAAAAATCTATTTAATTACAGTTATATTTTATTAACAGAATAATTTAAATATATCTACATAAATTATATACTCACCGCATGAATTAAAACCAAACTGTCTTCTGCTTCTTCACTAGCTCTAATTCCATTTATAACGATTAGTAAAAGTATGACTAAAATATACCAATTATACATATTGTCTTATTTCTTGTATTTGTGTTCAATGTTTGTGTTTATTAATAAATGCAAACTAACGCCAGAATTATTAAATACAGAAATGCTCGACAGTAAATTAAAAGATTTTTGTAATGAAATGATAAGAAAAAATATCTAAATGACCTTTAAAAAGCGGATTACAGCTGTAATTAAATTATTCATTTTTCTTATTATCTAAATGTAAACACTAAATTTCTCTAAAAAAATATCATAAAAAAATAATCTTGAATTAAGACAAAAAATGAATAAGTAAATTTGTTTAACATTACGATTAAAATTAATTGATTTTATAACGTTTTTGTATCTTTCACATAATTAATTATACATGTTTTTTAGTATTTTGGTGATGTAAACTTAAGTGAAAATTACGAATTATTCTACAGTAGGCAATAATATTAACATAGATGTCATTTGTAGACTCTATATAATAACACAATAAATTTACTGCTTTAATTGTATCGTTGTTGCGTTTTTAGTTTAGTTATTTCTACTTATTCAAAATAATACTCGCAGGGTTTCGCATTCAAGTAACCTTCCATTAGTTTAGTAAATTTATCGACAGGGCAGAAAAATCCACAATTCGGTATTTCCAGCTGTTTTAATCCGTTGCCGTCCTGATGATCGAAAAATATCTACAAAAAGAAATTTATTTATATTAAAAAAGCAAAATTTAATTTAGAATTTCTTAATTTATCTGCATTCAATTCATTAATATAGAAAATAATGAATATATAAAATTATACTTTCTTTAAATAATTTGTAATAAATAAAATACCAATGGACCTTTACCTTTGTCACAATTATTTAAATAAATTGAAATAATAAATGAATTATTTCCACATTTAACTCTGTGACATTTTGGCTTACATTACGTAAGTACGTTAAACAAATGCACATTAAAACAACTACTTCTCTTGCAAATACCCCGCCAGATATTGAATTACATAATGTACACCTGCTGTTGCATATCAATAAATTAATTGTTTTAATGTGTGTTTATTTAAAGTGCTTGCGTAACGTAAGTCAAAATGTCATAGATTTAAATGTGGAAGTAATTTATTAATTATTTTCAAGTCATTTTTATTTAATTTAAAATAAAATACCCATTACATAATTATAACGGTTAATTGTATTAAACGTTACATAAACTTAAATTAATGAAAGAAAAAAAAGTTTTATATTCAAACGAGGGAATTAACTATTACTTATGATTGATCATTAATATCCAGCTTATTCCGTGATAGAACATAATTGATTTTTCTTGAGATAATCTATTATTAATCATTTTCAAAATTCTTGTCATCAAGTAGAAAAACTTTTTATTATTTTTTAATATAACATTATTTATTAAAATTGAAAATCAGTAAAAATTAACTTAATTAACTCACCTTAAATCCAAATATGCCATCTATGTAATGGATTTCGAATAATAAACAATCTAAATAATTCGATTTAATATTGTTGTAGTGATTCAGCATTGACAATAATAAGTAAATGTTATAATCGTGACCGGTGTAGATAAATATCTTCTTATTTTCGTTTGAAAAAGTGCCATTTATTTTGTCTTGAGTGTCTTTCAAAATTTTTGAAAGCATTGGACCTGAAAGGTAATAAAATAAACATAAAACTATCAGAATTCTGAATAAATAGAAACTAAACAAATTTTTAAGCTAGTTCGAGGAGAGCTTACATGTTAATTTCATACTAGTGCTGTACTATTATACATTCTGCATAAGATTTACATGGTTATTACGTCTCATGGATGACGTCAAATACTAGTACTTATGTCATCTTATTGCAAAACAAAGAACAATATACAGGTTGAGTCATCGAAGTTAATAAATCAATGCTGAATTTCTAACGACAAAGAAGATATCGAAGACCAGAACTTCGATAACTCACCCTGTATATTGATGGCAACTAATGTCTGTTTTAATACAGACTCTCAAATTTGACGTTCCAAGAATTTAGTTTTATAAAGGTTGTTTTAGGTATGGCAAGATTGTTCAAGTGACATTGTCAACAAATTAAAAGCTTGAATTACAAGATAACACTGTAATCCAAACTTTTTATCTGTGGATTATGTCAAGGTAAACATGACAATAATACAACAATTCAATTAAAACATGTTTTGTGTTATATTCACTGATTAAATAAAATATACTTGCTTTCTTATAAAATTCTAACGATCTATTCATTTGTGTATTCAAGATTCGAGAAAGTAATAAATTTATTTTACGAGTTATGATTTGTACTCACGTGCCAACGTTTCAAAAATTCAGTTATAAAAATCCACTGCTATTGAAACAAGCTTATAAATGTTGGCAAAAAAAAAACACTCACTAAATTTGGTTATATTGAATAAAAAGATTTTAAAGTTGCGGTTTAGTAGAAAGAGATAGCTATATAGTAAAATGGATATAATCGTTTAAAAAAAGAGCCATTCTTTTGGATTTAATAATATGAATATGTATTTACATTTTTATCTGCCAGCAGTCTAAATAAAAAATAAATCGTTAATTTTCATGTATTACGTCAATTTACTAGTTCAAGTTAGAAAAGAACATTGCAAGATATAGTGAAATCAATAGGTTATGTCTGCTAAGTTATTTGAATGCAGAATTTAGCGACATCCTTTAAATTTTCATTGCATAAGTTTTTATTAGCAAAAATATAATTTGAAATTTGCTGTAAATTTGATCAATTTTCATTGTTTTTCATACAAACTAAACATTAAAATAATTTTTAATTCATCTGATGAAATTCCTGCTTATTTTAAGATTACTTTAAACTATAATCCAATATTGTTCATTGATCACAACAGCAATCTAACTCGAATTAGTGATTTCCAATATTTATAAAGCTATCTCTTTCGTCTAAACCGCACCCTTAAATTAAATTCCAAATTTTTTAATTGTCATTATAATAATTTAACAAATAATCATTGTTGAAGGGATTTAGACCTGATAAGAAGTTGTATTAAAGTACATACGTAACGTAAGTCAAAAGTCACAGTAGAAAAAGAGAAAATGATTAATTAATAATTTAATTATTTTAAAATTCTTTTATTTAAATAATCACTTTGTTATTCCTATAACAGAAGATACTTATTAATGTCAGCTTGAAGTTTTTTGCAATCTTTATTACTATAAATATTTATTACTAGTAATAAAACTTGAGATGATTCACACTTTTTCACTTATTTAAATTAATAATTAAACAACAAAATATATTCATTAAATAAATTTCAGAAATGTTTCCTTGTTTAATTTCACCTGTAATAAGTTAGTATAAACGGCGGTGATTTTAAATTAAAATTCATTAAGCAAATAATTATTAATGCAAATATTAAGATTTTTTGTTTGTTTTATCATTATTAAAGTCTTTTCTTTGTTATTATTGAGTATAAAAATAAGTTAAGCAGATAATTATTACCTACAGTATCAATTTTATTATAATATTTGTAATTACAATGTTTCTAAAAAAATTTAGTACTGAAATTGGATTCCTATTGGAAAAGAAAAGTTTTATTACAATTGTAAAGAATCGAAATACTTGTAAAGAAACCGATATATCGATATTTACCTCCAGTTGATGCTACAAGAGTAGCATTGGACGTTAAAGATCTCCAAGAGTCATGGGCGCATGTCGTCATAGGTTCTGGGAAAATTGATTCCGCCCACTTCGGCAAAGTCAGATTATTTTCAATCTAAAAATAATGAATTATTAAATATGCCAACGTTCATTCAAATCATATTACATGGAAATTAAATGAAATCTCACCTCTGACTTTAACGTGTCTTGAATGAACATCACTCGAAACATTATATTTATATCCAAGCCACTGTGTTCAGTCAAGTATTGCTTCATGTAATCCAAATTCTTGCACAAGGACATTTTATTTGGTTTTAAGCCCAACAGTAAAGGAAAACAACGTTTGAAACAAACGAGCTGAAATAAACCATTTAATAAAATGCATTTGATTAAATAAAATATATTATTACGTAATCTTTTTCGCATGGAATATATTGTACTGGTATCGGTTGCCACAATAAGTTTCTCTTGATGGCTTGTGTTGAATTTGGTGGAAACATTTCTGCCAGCAGTAATTGCATAGTCATCCTGCA
This sequence comes from Philonthus spinipes, assembly GCA_963082785.1. Lineage (NCBI taxonomy): Eukaryota > Metazoa > Arthropoda > Insecta > Coleoptera > Staphylinidae > Philonthus > Philonthus spinipes. The sequence goes on along the minus strand of OY720309.1, from coordinate 13,578,397 downwards.
TCTGTTTATTTCCGAAGATATTGGCGAGACTATGGTTTTATAATACGTTGGGCCCAGAAAATTGCTATACCGTTTTCGTAGTTTCTTTCCTAATTGATAAGAACCTATACGTCCTTTCTGAAAAAAAAATATTGATTTGCTGCTAATTGAGATTATTTTATTTCTGTTAGCATTACCTACTGAGCAAAATAGACAACTTTGCTTTGAATTAACAGTAAAGTTGAGCATTATTGTCTTAATATTAATAAGGTTTTATTGGACTATTTCGAGACTCAATGCATCAATTAAATTTTTAATTCTATTTATTAGTTTCTTGTAAATTAAATGTATGATATATTGTAAAATAGAGATTCGGTAAAAATAAATAAATAAATTTGAACATACAAATTACAATATGTATACTCTAGGCGTGAAATTATAGTAGCTTAACTATCAACGTTAATTTCTACTTAAACTAATTAAAAATATTGTTAATTCGATAAAAACAATCTTAAACTAAATTGTAAAAAGTGTAACTTACATGCCACTTAAATATCTTAAGAGCAGAGAAAAAAATCGATACATTGAAACGACTTATAAAATCGAAATAAAATTAACTTGAGGGAATTTAATCAATTAAAAAATACAACATACATTAAGATTTCAACATTGCACAAATTGGAGCTGATAAAGAATACCGTGCAATGATTTAAGGTTAGAAACAACAAAATTAATATGCTAAGCGTGAAATTCTGTCAACATTATTTTCTACTTAAACCAATACAAATTATTGTTAATTCGATTAAAACCACCACAAACTTAAATGTTCACTTAAGTGTGAAATTAAAACGACTTAAAATGGAACCAAAAATACCTTCATTAAGATTCTATTAAAAAAACGATAGAAATACAAGAAAACTTAATATTTAAAAAATGACTATCGCGAATTCTTGAGGAATGCCTGTGCTTTGATTTGAAATTGGTACGTTAAGCGTGGAATAATAGAAGCTTAACTCACAACATTATTACCTTATAAAATCGAACCAATTAAAAAATATTTTTAATTCCATGAAAACAATCATAAATTTATGTATGGACTTAAGTGTGACTTAAAAGGCACATAAACATGTAAAAATACTTAAAGTTTTTAATTAATAGTATAAAAAATTAAATCGACACGCCAAGAGTGGAATTATAGGGGCTTAAATGTCAACAATAATTTGTAATTAAATCAAACCAATAAAAATAATTGTTAATTCGACAATTAAAAAAAAAAAATATTTACATATGCACTTAAGTGTGACTTAAGAAGCACTTACTTAGCTTAAGAACACTTCAAGCTTGCAATTAGTTAGAGGAAAAACAAAATCGTAACTAAGAGTGTGAAATTACAACGGCTTAAAATAGAAATAAAATTATTTTGAAGAAATTGTTAAGATTCTCTTTTTTAAGCATTAAAAATAATACGACAAAAGATTTAAAAATTGACATGAAAGAATTATAAAAAAATATCTGTGCTTTGATTTAAGGTTAGAAACAACAAATAGAATTCTGAGGAACTGTCAACATTAATACGAGCTTAAACCAATAAAAAATATTATTAATTCATTTAAAGCGGTCGTACTTAAATATGCACTTAAGAGTGACGCAAGAAGCACTTACACATCTTAAGAATACTTTAGGATTGCAATTATAAGAGAAAAAAGTCTATACGTTAAGCGTAAAAATTAACCGACTTAAAATGAAACTAAAATTCCTTTAAGAAAATTGTTAAGATTCTATTAAAAAAGATAGAAATACAACAAAACACAATTTTTAGTCAAGAGGGAATTCTCAAAGAATATCTATGCTTTAATTTGGGGTTATAAAAATCAAAGTCGGTATGCTAAGCATCTATTATTCATAGAGCTTCTCAAAATTATTTTTTTTATAAAATCAAACCAATAAAAATTATTGTTAAAACGATTTAAACAATCATAAACAAATATTTGAACTTAAGTGTGACTTAAAAGGCACTTAGACATTTAAAGAACACTTAAGGCTTTCAATGAATAATATAAAAACTAAATTGATAAACTAAAAGTGGAATTATAGGCGCTTAACTGTCATCATTAATTTTTAATAAAATCAAACCCATACAAATAAGTGTTAATTCGATAAAAAACAATCATATACTTAAATGTACACTTTCGTGTGACTTAGAAAGTACTTACACATCTTAAGAATACTTCGGGATTGCAATTAATAGCAGATAAAACAAAATCGACACGTTAAGTTTAAAAATTAACCTACTTACAATGGAATCAAAATTCCCTTTAGGAAATTGTTAAGATTCTCTAAAAAATAAATACAACAAAGCTTAGGATTTAAAAATTGACAAGGGGGAATTCTCAACGGAGATTTGTGCTTTGATATAAAGTTATAATCAACAAAATGTTTATACTAAACGTGGAATAATACGGGCTTAACTCTCAACATTAATTTCTTTTATAATCAAACCAATAAAAGATATTGTTAATTTGACAAAAACAATCATAAACTTATTTTTGGTCTTAAAAGGCACTTAAAAATATGAGCAATACTTAAGGCTATCGATTAATTGTTCGAAATAAATCGACACGCTAAGAGTAGAATTATAGGGGATTAATTTGTAATTAAATGAAACCAATAAAAATTATTGTTAATCCTATAAAAGCAATTGTATACATAAATGTGCACTTAAATGTGACTTAAGCAGCACTCTCGCATTTTAAGAATAATTCAAAGTTACTTTTAATAGCGGAAACAAGAAAACCGACACGCTAAGATTAAAATTATAGCGAATTAATATAGAACCATAGGGAATTGTGGTTCAAATAAAAATAATTGTTAATTGGATGAAAATTAAGGCATCCTTGAATTATTCTTAAAAAGCACTTACAGTTTTTTTTTTCGTATTAAAAGCAACTCTGAATAATTCTTAAGATGTGTAAGTGCTTCTTAAGTTAAGCAAATTTAAGAATATAATGTGCACTTAGTTTCAGTATTAAAAGGATTGCTTTTAATACCGAAAAAACAAAAAAAAACAAATTTGACACGCAAGTTGTCTTAACATGTAACCAAAATTCCTTTGAGTAAATTGTTGACAATTTTTTAAAATCAATAAAAATAAAACTAAACCAAGAAATTAAAAATTGACGAGTGGCAATTATTAAGAAATATCTCTGCTTTGGTTAGAAACAACAAAATTAATCCACTAGATGTAGAATAATAAAGGCTTAACTGTTAACATTATTTTTTTATTAAATCACACGAATAAAAAAGTTAATTCGATTAAATCAATGATACATTTAAGTCTGGACTTAAGTGACACTTAAAAAATACTGAAATATATTGAAAAATACTTTAAGATTTTGTTTAATAGTAGACTTAAGTTTCCAGAATTATTTACGATATTTTAAACCTATGGTTCGTTCGTTTTTCAAATATTTTTTCACGCAAATTAAAATCTTAAATTTAAGCTTCCGTAATTTCACGTTTAGACTAAAAATGCATGTAATTCAACTTAAAATCAATGCAGACTTGTTTTCAGATTTTTTTACGATTTCATAAATATGAAACAGTTTTATTTTAAAAAATCCTTTGTATTGATGCAACATATTTTGTAAACGTTTTGTTTAATGTATATTTACCAATATTATAGCCTATATAAAATATTTACCTCATTCAGTTCTCCTTCTCCGAAAGGGTAATAATCATAATTCTTGTACAAATCCTTCGGAAAAGCACCTATTGGATCGGGAGTTCGATTTCCATGTCTGATGACCTTGAAATAACATATAAACTATTAATTTCCAAATCTTTTTATAATTTAATATATACAATGTGGCCAAAAAAAGTGACAATCTTCAGATAAATGTATTATACTGTATCTGTTGCTAAAATAAGTTTCTCTTGATGGCTTGTGTTCAATCCGGTGGAAACATTCATGGAAGCAATGTACAAACATCATTGATTAATTTTATATAACTGTACTAGTATCATCATACTGGCAGTTAGGGTATGTCTCTGTAGACATTCCTCCAGAGGTGACTTCTGATATTCCCTACTATCTCCCAAAAACCACTGCTACTAAGGCGAAGAGTAGCCGCTATGGACTCCCTTTCCACGTGGAGATCCAGTGGTTGTATGCATGGCGGTATTCTGCAACTGTGACAGTCGCTTAGTGGTTGAGTCTATTTTAGCCCTATGCCATCAAAACACTGCGCCATAAGTAAGCATGGGTTTTATGACAGTTGTATATAGCTACATCGTCGCGTGTCACGTCTTCCCAGTAGCACGCCGACATTGTCAGAAGTGCTTTGTTTACTTTGAGTTCGATGTTTTTGTTTTTTTTTCAATTTAGTTTTTTTTTGTCGAGGGTGACATTCGAAGTGGGATTTACCTTTCTCTTCCTGGTGAAAAGGACCATCTCCGAAGCCAAATCGAGTCGTCTATAGAGCGTAGCTGTGGCTGCCTTCGAGTGGCCCAGATTGCACTGTATAAAATTATACTTTACCTAGGTTGCTATTTTTTTTTTATAATGGCTTTCCTTCGGCTTTCTACAACCAGTTCCACTCTAGTTCGGTCAGCATAAACTGTTTCAACCTGGGCGAAAGGGCGGGAGATTTCCCTGACGTTAACGTCATTCAACATCTATTGTTTCTGGTGCCGTCATCGAGGTATTTGTATTATTACAGACCACAGCCTCCTACTTCTCACTTGGCGGCCTTTTTAACAGTGGAGAGTTGGAAACTACTGAGATGCCCGCAATTTCGGCTGCCCTTTTTGTCCTCCCCCCGTGCCAAAGATGAAATGCTGTCCAGGTGGACTCTTTCCGACGGCATAGTAATAGACAGCCAGTCCTTGATATTTAGACCAAGATTTTGAATAGTAAGTTTTTTTAATGACATCAGCCTTCTTTTCGGTAATGTCGAATTCCCATTGGGAGACTACAAGATGGCTTTCGACCACCTAAGGAGGCGGTCTTCGGTGGTTGCAAACAACCTACAATCTGGCCACAGGTTTAATCCTCGGACCATCCTTTTCAGCCATTGCACAGTTTCCTGATCCTCGCAGTGAACCCCGAGCGAAACCCTCAGGACCAAGTCTTGATCTTCGCAAGTTCATCAGAGAGGACTCTCCTGATGTATGTTACATAAGGGATTCGATCCGTCCCATAATAATAAGCGCAAATGGCCTACAGCAGCTTCACTGTAGGACTTGACAGGTTCCGAGCATCCATCCGCACCAGTTGTCCAAGACTGTAGCTCCTGTTCTTATCCACAGCTTCAATATTAAACGCCGTTTTTTTTTTTTTTTTTTTGGTAGTTTAATCTTCTTCCCTAGTCATAGAAGATTTCGACTGAGGAGTCTGTTTGAAGGCGGCCACCTTAGAGACTAAGGTTGGATTGGCCTGTGCCTCCAATAATTTCCTGTTCCTTATCCTTTTCGCTTCTGCATCGCAGATGTGATATATCATCCTTTTCTGCTCCCTGAAGCCATCCTGGTCTGATTGAGGTGATCTCGAAGAATCAGCCTTGATCTCGCTAGGTGTTCTCAGCGAGAATTGTTTATCATCCGGTGAGTTGGTAATTCCTGGATACAGCCACTTTAATCTTGTGCTTGAGGCACTGGGTTTAGTAGTAAACTCACGTGTCCACCCACTGTTTTTTTGTTGGCAATTCCTTTTTTTCATGCGGATGAGACTTATATTCATTCCAATTTATTTATAAATTATGTCATTGCAAATGAGAATTTTGTTGTAAATTCTGCTGATTTTATTCAAAATATATAGATAATTATACAAATTTCCAGACACTTTTACTATTTCAACGGCCTCGTGAGACGTTATAAAGTAGATTTAATATTTTTTTATTTAGATTATCCAGAATTAATCAATGAATCACTGTACCTTAAGATTATTACACTTTCACTGACCATGTATGTATATAAATATTTTTATTAATAAAAACATAGGTCGGAGCACTTATATAATAATATGGAGAAATTCACCAGCTATCGATTAACAGTTTATCCATTTATCTTGTTTATAATATATATCTAACATCTTTATTCGTATAAATTAATAAAATTAAATGTTATTTTCAATACATATATTATAATTTTACGAAATGGCTATTGATCAGATAGATATATATTATATTATATTATATTATATTATATTATATTATATTATATTATATTATATTATATTATATTATATTATATTATATTATATTATATTATATTATATTATATTATATTATATTATATTATATTATATTATATTATATTATATTATATTATATTATATTATATTATATTATATTATATTATATTGTATTAATATTTTGCTCAATCTACCACTAACGAAAACTTAAACCTAAATGAAAGGATTGCCATTAATGTATACCCTTTTGTGTGAAGAGTGCACACCAAGGAGCACTTCAAGGCGACTTTAAAACATACAGTTTTGAACTATGGTACAAAGGTTTTTAAAATAATTGTAATAAAATCAAATGAAATGTAGACTTACCGCATGGATTAAAACCAAACTATCTTCTGCTTCTTCGTAGGCATCAATTACATTAACTACGAGGAGCAAAATTGTTGCAGAAACATACATAGTTACCATTTTGAATTGTTTGTTGTTGTATTTTTGTAATCTATCATATATATTTTAACTTTTTATAAAACATAAAAATGAATGAAATTTAAATTGAATGACAACCGTAATTATGAGAAGTTATTTTATGAATTGATAAAAAAGAGATTTTTATTGGCCTCAACTAGGTTGACGGCCGGAATTAAATATATTTGTTTTTCTTTGTTATCTAAATGTAAATACTGGATTTCGAAGAATTATGTAAAATATTTTTAGATGTAGATAATTAATCCAGATCAAGGACAAAATAAGCGAAATAAAGTGTAGATAAAATAATTTCTTGATAATGACGATCAAAACTAGTTAAAAAATAGAAAAAAGTGAAACAAACCAATTGCTATTAATTTTAAATTTAATAAGAGTTAAAATGTTTCATCAAGTGATCAATGAGAACTAAATTAAATTTATAATAAATCATTGTCTCAAACTTCAAAAGTAAGGATTCATTAATAAAATGAAAAATATCTTATGTCTTATATTTATGTCCTTTATTTTGATTTTGTCGAATATGTGGTTTTTCTTTGTATGTTGAATGCACATAAGCAATATTATATCAAATGGCAAAATATAGAACACTCTTTGGGGTTAAAATTTGAGTTTTCAAATAGACGCTAACATATTTATTATATGTTATGAATCACCAATCACATAAATCAGCTTCTGATTTCGCTATTTTGGCGCTGCGATCTTAAATGGTATCTCCAATTATTATTATTCTTTAATTACAGTTATCTCGTTTACACAGTATTTAAATACCTTACTAAGCAATATTAATGTAATTTTTTTAATTATAATAAGTAATAAAAATATATTTTTTATTTTATTTTGTACAATATTTTTTTTTTATTTTGAAGGTAATTTATTTTATATATGTGAAACAATAAAAAAATTAAAGTCCCGACCATTAAAAATAAAATTAATTCAAAATGTATTTATATTTAAATATTTATTGACAAAAAAAACGAATGCATTTTGTAAATAGAAAAGAGTATTCACTCACTTGGTAACAGTTATTTAAATATATTAAATAAAAATGATTGGAAAATAATTAATAAATTATTTCTACATTTAGCTCTGTGCAACAGCAGGTGCGCATTATATGATTCTATGTCCGGCATGGGAATTTTCCCGCGAAGTAGTTGTTTTAATGTACATTTGTTTAACGTACTTACGTAGCGTAAGTCTAAAGTCACAGAGCTAAATGTGGAAATAATTTATTAATTATTTTCAAATCATTTTTATTTAATATGAATGCATTTTGATTTAATTTTTGACAGTGGGGACTTCTACTTTGCTACTTAACTAAGAATAAATAAAAGATAATTCCGATTAATTAAAAAACAACTTTTATTCATGAAACATAAAAAGAATTATTGAATAAAAAAAAACAATTTGTTGAAACATTTCATAATTATTGGCATGGCTTCGCCTTCAAATAAAACTGCATCAATTCACGAAATTTATCAACGGGGCAAAACATTCCGCAATTAGGTATTTTCAACTGTTGGAAACCATTCCCATCATGATGTTCATAGAATATCTAAAAAAAAAACACAAGGCATTTTATTAGAAATAAGTCAGAAAAAACTAAAGACGAAAAAGTACATTTTTTTCACTCATTTTTACTTTCCCCGGACCCCTGTCCAAGGGCTAATTTCAACGGATATTGAGGTCCCCTGAGTCCATTCCATCAAGTTTTGAAAAACGTCTGTGTGCTTCCGCGATAGCGAATAAATATTAGCGACTAAATGTTGAATCCAAGCGTTATATCTAAGCTTTTTTACTGTGGAATGATCTGAAGAGCTTTTGGTTAGAATCAAAACTCATTAAGTGCATTTTTTTAATTCTGATAGAAAAATGTTTCAAATAAAAGTTGTAGATCTTGAAAAAATAAATGATTTTTGTTATAAAACTTTTATTTTAGGTTCTTTAATTTTCATTTGATAGGCGGTAGAATTTCATCTTCCTGATAAATTCCTTTAAACAAAAACAATTATTGTTATAATCTTCTTTATGTTGACTGTGAAGACTTTAATTATTTATATAATTATTTGTATTTCAAATAAAACGTCAACAGCCTTTACGACCATGTTGTCATAATTGGCGATTTTAATTTAAACAAGGTAAAAAACAAACAGCTATCATCTTTTATGTCTATGTATCTGTCTTTTATGTGTTTATTCGAATCCACACAGATCCTACTTTCATTATGTTCAACAATCAATCCTTGACTCCCGATTTACTACCTTTTTACTAGTAATATCAGATACCTCTTACATAATATACAACTCATCGCTGACCTCGGATCCGATCACCTCTATAATATTTTCAATCACCTCTGACCGTCCCGTCCCTATTCCTCTGTAATATCTTGCAAATTTAGAGACTGTCGTTGACAAAGTAACAAGAGACGTGACAGAATACAAATAGACACATCCTGTTACCGCAGAATCCTCGTCCTCATTTTTCCAAATCCTGTCAAAAGTAATACAAAAACATACCCCGCCGCACTCACAAAAGCCCTATAAGTACCCGCTACCTAAATATATACGTAGACTCATTAAATCCAAAAGACAATTGTACAGAGACATAAAACTGATAGATGATAAATTTCTTAAAATAAAATTCAACAAACCAAACAAGGACATCCATAGACTGATTAGCAGCATTGGATTAATCAAAACAATTTTGGAATGGAATTAAAAACCTTAGTAAGTACAGAAAAACTGACTATCTTCAAACAATTAATTGCAAATTCGGACGATCAATTAATTGCAAATACATTCGCAAACTACTTTAATGAAACATATACGGCGACGAACAACGACAAGTATGACCATGACACCCAAGCGCGAGTCAACAACTGGTACGTTTCGTCCCATAATAAGTCCATCCCCCCTCGAAAATGGTTGGTGCCTTGTCGTGGTGAGAGGGCTCCTTAAGCCTTCGTCTGTCACTTAATTGTCAGTATTTGGCTCATATCTCAATACCAACTCCACGTGTTTGTGTCGTGCGTGGCGACACGTGTCGTCGGATGAAAGAGTCCTGGTGGTTGAGAAGAAGCATCACCTGTGGGCGCGTGAAAAAGATCAGTCAGGAGAGGGCTGCCCTAATTAGGCGCGCTCTCTCTAATGAACTTGAAAGGGTTGTGTTTAATCCTACCACCTCTAATAACTCTCCGCCGAAGTTCAGGACCTGGTCCTACAAGGGTGAAACCCTCAGGATTCACTGCGACAATCGGGACACCGTACTATAGCCAGAGAATACAGTCAGAGTAATAACCCCCTGGGCAGATTCTGGGTTGTTCGCAACAAATGAAGACCGCCTCCCAAAGCTGTCGAAGGCTACCCTGTGGATTCCCAGGGAGGAATTTGACATCCCTGAAGGAGAGGAAGAGGTTATGAAAAGGCTCAGAGTACAAAATTCTGAGCTTAATATTAAGGACTGGCCTATCTACTACCATGCCACTGGAGAGTGTCCACCTGGACAACCCTTCATCTTTGGCATGGGGGAGGACAGAAAGAGCATACGCAATAAGATTCAAAAACCCCAGCAAAAAGAGTGTGGAGTGTAAACCCAGGGCTGTCAAGCTTTCGGACAACCCTGTAGCTTCTAACTCTCCACTTCTCAAGAAATCTACCAGGAGCGAGAGGATGGAGACTGTGGAACCACGGCAACCAACAGCACCTCCAAAGAGAACACCAGCAGTCGTAGACGTTACAATGGAGTCACCATTAACGTCAGAAGAATCCGCCACCAAATCACTTAGCTCGGATAGACCTATGCTCACTGACATTGAGATGGATTGGTGGAGGAAGACAGAAGGATAGCCGCTGCAATCATGGCCAATCAGGTACTGTATAATTTTATACAGTGTAATCTGGGTCATTAGGAGGCAGCCACAGCAACACTCTGTTCGTGACTCGATCTGGCACCAGATACTATAGCCCTGATACAGGAACCTTGGATTGCGAAATCCAGTGTCTGTGGTCTGGGCAGACTTAATGGAAATGTATTTTACAGGCCATCCCAGCAGCCTAACGATGATCTACACCCCTGGGCAGGTTACAGCTCATCTGCTGCCACACCTCTCAGATGGGAATACCACCGTTGTGAGAGTGAGTGGCAGCTTCGGCAGAAAAAAGACGTCATCCTGGCAGCAGTCTACCTCCCTGGAGGCATCAGCCCTCCGCCCCCCTCCAGGGGTATAGAAGGACTGGTCGAGTACTACAGGAAGGAAGGACTGCCACCCATAGCTGGATGCAACTCCAATTCACACCACATTGCGTGGGGCAGCAGGACCACCGATACTAGAAGTAAGTCCTTGCATGACTTTCTAATAAGTAGAGATTAAGAAATTCTAAATCGCGGGACAGAACCTACTTTCGTCAACGCACGTATCCAAACTGTCATAGATATAACAGTGGCTACCATTAGTGTCTCAGGTAAAATTAGCAACTGGAAAGTGAGCTAAGACGTTTCAATGTCAGATCACCGATGAAGCCTTTTAGAGATCCGAGAAACACGGACATTAGGTACCTTCAAAATGGCACGCAGGACAGAAAAATATAATGCCTTAATGACAGCACCAGACTAGACTTTCTTGCGAGGGAAGTCCAGGTGCGAATAATTAAAGCATATAAAGATTCCTCTCCACTCATCAGGAAGACAGAGTCCGGCAGTGCTACACCTTGGTGGTGCCAGGAACTCGACTCCCTCAAGAAAAAAGACAAAGGAAAGGTATAACAGAGCCAAGAGTTCAAGGCTTAACTCTGACTGGATCCTGTACGGCCTGACGGCCTTAGAGAGTATAAGAAACTCATAAGGCAGGGTCAGAGGTCCTCCTGGCGTGTCTTCTGCGAAAGCACTGAGAACATCCAGGAGGCAACAACCCCTGGGAGTTTTAAAAAAGGAGGATGGCTCCTATACTGCCAACCTTCTAGAGAGTCTGTGTTTTCCGCCCAGGACCCACTTCCCTGGGTGTACCATGGTTAAAATGCCACACAGAGAAAAAACTACAATTACTCTGTCAATACCAGACTGGAAGTTGGCGGATTGAGTAATAAACAAAGAAAACACTCTGATAGCGATTAATAGCTTTTCGCCCGTTAAAGCACCTGGACAGGGCGGAATTTTCCCCGCCCTACTACAATGGGGACAAGAGGTACTATTAGAACAGATAGTACAGCTATTCAGGTCCAGTCTGGCTTTGGGATATATCCCAAAAGCTTGGAAATAAGGCAGAGTTGTCTTCATACCTAAGCCTGAGAGAGTGGATTGTACTGCCCCCAAGGCTTACAGACCAATCACCCTCTCCTCATTTTTTGGAGAGGCTTTGTGAGCAAGTTATAAGAGTAACAACTCTTGTAGGCAATCCACTTATGCATGTCCAACATGAATACACCAAGAGATAATCAACTGATTCTGTCCTACATAATGTAGTGAGCAGTATTGAAAGTCGGTGGACAAAAAATAATTCACCCTAGGCGTTTTTTGTGGATATTGAGGGTGTGTTTGATAAAACGACCAAACATAAGATAAGAAACGCGCTTATGGAACGCAGAGTACCACCTAGGATTTGTGACTGGATTGGCAATGTACTTACCAACAGAACAGTCAATGTTCACGCAGGTAATCAACTGATTACCTTCAACAACTGCTTAAGAGAAGCTTTTTCATAACGGCGTATGCTGATTTAGGTATACTAGTAAGCGGTAAGCATGAAGTTGCAATTTGTGATAAGATGCAAACAGAGTCGAGATCTCCTGGGTAAAAGGGCACAATACTGATATTGGGAACAGGAGGGCTGATGCATTGGCTGGTGCTGCAGCTAGTATGATCATTGATACGCCTGGTAGGCTAGTGGGCCCCCTCTAAATTCCCTATATGAATCATTGCACTCCTAAAGAAATTTAGGTTTCGATTGGATGATGTAACAGGCTGTAAACTTTCTAAGGAAACCCTTCAGTATCCAAATGACAGTACAGCCAAACAATACCTGCGGCTGTCCACAGAGGACGTAAAACGTATCAGGCTGCTCTAACTGAACACTACAGACTTAGAGTACACCTCCACAGATTGGGGATTGTAGAATCGCTAGACTGTAGAGGATGCTGTTTGGAGGATGAGACCGCGGAGCATATCCTTGGATATGATATTGCCTAGCGCTAAACTCCAGTAGAAAAGCCATACTAGGTGAGGAATGGCCAGATATGGGAAAAATCAGGGATCTACCACTCTCGGCACTGCTAGCCTATTTTGATGAGGTAGGCTGTCTGTGCTAACACTGGGTCCAGATACCCTTAAGGGAAGAAGCATTGGGGGCCTAACGAAGCCTACGTGTGCCTGTGTAACAAGCGGACCTCCCACAAAACCGTAACCGTAACAACTCCATTACAACTCTTGATGACATATAAGAAGATGAATGTTATAAAGTACTACATAAAGGAAAAGATACAGTGAATGGTTATCAGAATAATCTCCAGATTATCCTAAAATCGCTTTCTGATTCATCATCATGAATCATCATTTACAAATCTCAATATTTTCACGAGGAGTGGAAGCAGGGTATGGTAACTTGCATACATAAGTTGGGAAAGGACCCAGAATTAGTATCAAGTTACAGGTCCATCATCTTAATTCCTGGGAAAATTATACGATATACCACATACAACACCAAATCCCTCTTTGTAAGTTCGGATTTATCGATCATCGTTCCGTTATCAATCTTCACGTCCAACTGTCAAACCGCACATCTTCAAGGAAAAAATCTACCGTATTATTTTTAGACATAAAAAAGCTTATGATCCTATGTATTGCCTATCACCAAATAAATATCCTTACCAGTTTTCTCAACAATCGATCTATTCAAGTCAAAATCCGCAATTTTATTTCCCACACCATTAATCCTTAACAAGGTCTTCCTCGAGGATCCCCCTATGCCCAATGTTATATAATATTTTTGTACATGATATCTATAATCCGAACCCCATGTTTCTTAATCACTCTTCATATCCATTATTATATTCCGATGACACCGCCCTAGTAACCCACCATTTCCAAAGCGGTTAGGATCTCTTGGATGACATCACCACCTGGATACCTGTAATGCCAAATGGCGTGTAACAATGAATCCAAATAAAACCCAACTCCTAATTTCTTACCATCGAGAAATTCTCCATACAACTTCCCTGTATATCCATCCGCTACCTTCATCAATCGCTCCCAAATCCTCAAAGCAAACGTCAAGAACAGGGCTCGATATTTCAGAGCCCTCATATACAAAAATAAAGGAATTTCCATCAAAATGGCAGTTCATATTTACAAAATTTGTCGGCCCCTGCTTAAATATGCTTCCGTTAGGATGCGATTTCACTCAAAAAGATTTTGAATTTCGAAAAACAGTTTCAGTGGCATATTCTATTGACATCAAGTAGAAAAATTTTATTTTTCCGTCGAAAATTACCGAAAAATACTTTTAGTATCAACAACTAGATCATTTGAAGCTAGCGATTGACCAGAAACGCCCAGAATAGGCATTCTTATCACTAAGAAAGTTTTACAACGCAAAAAATGGTAATCGCTTGGTGTCTGGTCCGGACTATATGGTGGATGCATCAGAACTTCTCAATTAAACGGCGAGTCAATATAGACGTGTGTGGCCGGGCGTTGTTTGGGCATTTATGGTCCAGTTTTTGATATTGATCATGGCAATTATTTAGTATTTGTCTATATGGACGCAACTCATAATAAATTATTCCTGTGCAGTCCCAGCAAATACACAGCGGTAACTTTGTCCTAGTTTTGGCCACTGTTTGAGCTGCTTCATCGCACTTTGACCACGATCGTTTTCGCACAATATTGTAGTGTGTGACTTATCCTAAGACGACCACCAAATCATACTACCTGTATGACTGTCAATTTTGATTATCTCTGTGATTTTATCGACATATTTGACGACGGGTCTGCCTGTGCCAGGGGATATCTTTAACATCAAAAGTACTTGGATGAAAACCTAAATTGCACTTCATTATCTGTTAGAGTATCGGTTCCATAAATACCTTTCACAATTTCAGCCATATGGTTTTCATTTCTGCCTTTATCAAAGAAAAACTGTAAAATGTACCGAATTTTCTCTTCTTTTTTTTTTTCAAGGTGTTGAAAAATGGAAGCTAGTAGATTTTTAACAGCCTGAAACTCACATCTGATTGAACCAAACAAAACAACAAGAGATTTTTTAGTACGAAATGTCACCTTCGCAACAAGTATAAATCTGAAATTCTTTGATCGATCCTTTACGAGAAATCGATCTCTACAGACATCAGCCAAAAAAAATGGATTTCTCCCCAACCTAATATTTCATCAACACAGCATAAATAATCTTATAAATACCGAAAACTAATACAATTTTCAACAAAATACCATGTATGTATTAAGAAAATCGACCTGCTCGATGTGGTTAATATTAAGAATTTTTGTTATCTGCGTTATTAGTTCGACGTCGTTTATAATAATTTTTCACTCGTAAAGAATATCGTTTGATCTGACATACGTTTAGATTTTTGTTTAAATGAAAAAAAGGCTTGATGTTTTCGCTTAGACACTGATTTCCAAAATATATACAAAGCTTAGATATGTTCAAACTTCTTGATCTCCGGGTCCCACTCGTCATTTGCGAAATGCATTTAACAATCATTCTTATATCGATCTGCAGAACGATTATGTGAAGTAGTCGGCTACAACACGCATATTAAGTGACGCTAATTTATAAATGCAACTGACTTTAATATGTTTAAATAGTTAAAAATAAAACTGTTTTTTTGTTAAATGTATTATCTTATTTATTGTAACTGCATGAATTTTATTATTTATTTACTTAATGTAGAACATTTCATAAAGTACTTTATGAAATGACCTCCTTTAAATAAATAAATAAGTATACACATTCAAAATAACTTCAAATGATAAATTTACCTTAAATCCGTAAACGTCGTCTATTTGGTGAACTTCGAAAATTAAACTATCCAGATAGTTCGATATCTGATTTTTGTAGTGCTTCAGTATAGATAAAAATAGGAAAATATTATAATCATGCGCGGTGTAAATCATCAATTTATATTTTAATAAACCCTTGATTTTGTCGTCTGTGTCTCTCATAATTTTTCTCATCGACGGACCTGGTATGGAAAACAATAAAATAATTATCTATCCTATTTTACCAACATAGATATTATATGAGTGTTTATAATTACGCATAAATTCTTATTAGTTTATGTATTACCTACAGCTGTTGCTAATGTTGTGTCATTCAACAAAAAACATCTCCATATATCGTGACTACACGTGGTCAAGGGTTCTGGATAGATTGATTCCGCCCACTTTGGTAAAGGAAGATTATTTTCAGTCTAAAATTATAATAATTATTATTGATTAAAAAAAGATAATAAACCATTCTTATAGAATATATGTTGTGTTGCATATATTAGAATGTTGGTTTAAAAATTTCAGGATGTCACGGTAGATATTAACATCATGGAACCCCGATAAAGTGAAACAAAGTTGGTAAGTGTTATTCCTACACACATAAATAAATAATAAAATATTAACAATTTAAATACAGCCGTACTTTTAATAATTCCGAAATCCCAATAAGATGACATAAATAAAAATAAGAGACATTAGACTTCATCATTGATTTGATTAAACAATGGAACTTTTCTTTAAATATGAGAGTATTAATAAGAATACTTGCAATATACTACTTTGTTTTTGATTCATTATTCTATAAATTGAAACGTAATTTAAAATATTTTTTAATTAAAAATAATTATATTAGTTATTCCTCCTAACTAATACAATGATTTGTAATTTCCAACAAAAAAAGACTTAAAATTACGATTAAAATTACTGTAGCTCTCATAATAGCAAAGTTCCCAATGGCATAAAATTTTAATTTATTTTTTTAATTTATTTCACTTGTTTGAAATTAAATTTAAATAAATCAATAGGTGATATTAAAAATCAATTATTTAATGATTAATCGCTTTTATAAGCTAGTGAATACAAAGAAAAATTAATTAAAATGTTTCTAATTAAATAAAACACTTTAAACATTAAGCCTAGTTTTATTGATGAGTTATTTGAAGTGGTAAATAAAATAGGTAGAATAGTTTTTTTAAGTGAAATAAGAAAAGCTGCATAGTTTTGACGATTAAAACGTTAACGTACACGTTAAACTTAACATTTCCCGTACGGAATAGCCCCGATAATTGATAAACAATTTAAAATGAAGTTAAAGCCTCAGTTATAAATAATTTAAAATGTTGTAAAGATTTACCTGTGATTTCAATGTATCTAGAACACTCATCATCGATGCGGGGGATTTAATCTTTGTGCCGCTCTTTTCCGTTAGATATTCGTTCAAAAATGTTCTATTCCTACATAGAGAGACTTTTTCATCGAGTTGTGTAGATAAAAGTAAATTATAACAAACTTTGTAGCACAATATCTGAAATATATTAAATTTATTTGTTGGAAATTGGAATTAAATATTTTCGTTCCTTCGAATTAAAAAAACAAAATCTGAAATTTCGAAACTCCACATAAAATTTCTTAAACTAAAGTTTAGAACATACTAAATACCCAAAATTTCATCAAACTGAAATATTAGTAGGTAATTAATTAAATTGATATTCCTTTTAAATTATATTTATATCTATGATATATGAATTTAATATAAGTGAACTTGAATCACTGATTGGAGATTTGATATTACATGTCTCTGTGGTGTAGTTGGTAACGCACTTAGTTAGAAATCAAGGGACATGAATTCAAATTTCATGACAGATGCTTCTTTTCCACTTATATTTAATTACTTTAAATTATATCTCAATGCTGTACATCAAAACATCTTTTATTCATAGATATTAGTAGGTGATGATAGATCAATTAATAAGCGATTAATAATTTTAAGTAATGGAGATTTAAAACGTAGTAGTGTATATCTAAATTAGAACAATAGCGTAAAGTACCATCTACTGCTTAATATCTAAATGGCTTCGCTCTACAAGGTTAGCAACCAAATAAACATTGAAACACTAAAAGAAAGCGAAATTATCCTGTTTATAAAACAAGGAAAAAAAAATAGTCTCAATTTATAAAAACAGGCAAATAGTGCGATTGTAAAAGAAGTAAAATATGAAAGATATATAAGTTAAAAGTCCTGGGTACCCAGTATTTATGAAAACTCCCAAATCTTGCTTAATAGTGCATATATTTAAAATCCGTTTTTATGTATTGTACTAATTTTTTTATTTACGAAAAGATTGACGGTTAGACATTTTATTTATTTTTGTTTATAGCAAAAGTAAAAACAAACTAATATTAAAAGTCTTATACCTCCGTAATTAAATTTAAAGTATATTTTATTCTAATAAATATTATTCTAATATCACTAGAAAAGAGAAACATATGGCCGGAAGTTTTTTTAAGTGGTTTCGGGTTCGGATTGGGTCTGAAAAGTGTGTATTTCTTTCTCCCGAGGATTATTTCGAATTGAAAATAACTACACATGTTTGATTCTGAGTACTTTGAAATTCAAGAAAAAATTAACAATAGTTTATTGCCCTTCACCCATATTCAAAACTGATGAAATACACAAAATATCAATAAAAAAAATAAAAAAATCTACATGTGGATGCTTCGATTTTTTTGCAACATCTAGTCTGTGGTTTTATTTGCTTTCTTCGAAGATTCCTTAGTAATTTGTTCATATTTATTATTAATTAAATTGATGCGTTAAAATATATGTGAGGCAGGAAGGCCTATGCTCGATAGACATTTAACAATTAATTAAAATTTGTGTGATATACTTAATAAATTATTGACACGTTTTTGTAAACTTAATTGTTAATAAAGACTGTTATATGTATAGGAAATACCGGCCATTAAAAGTTTTCAGGGAGCGCGGAAAAAATTGAAAAAAAAAATATATATTGCATGGTTGAATACGACCACCTCGTGGGAAATATTTTGACTTTCTTTCACTCTCGGTTGTATCAGAAATGGCTACCAGCTTTGTTATTTTAAATGGAATATCCTATATTTAATTTTTATTTTTTCGGATTCAATTGCCTAACCACTCATTGGATTTATGTCTACATAACTCTTACAGTTTTTGAGATAAAAAATTATTTGTCAGATTTTAACCAAAAATGCCTATAACTTCTAGTAGAAACAAGATAAACAGATCGGCGACATTTTGAATTGTTAGTAATAGATCCATCTAGAATTAAAAAATAATAATTTATATCAATTTTGGCAGTAGGTATTTCGAAAGTGTAAACATTTCAGTACTCTCTTAAAAACATCATAACTCAAAATTTTCAAATTAAATGACCAATATTTTATCTAATAAGGCGATTTACAAGGCCAATGCCTAGAACAAGTACTGTTTGACTTATTTCGAATTAACTTTTCTCCCAAAATGTTTGCACTATTGCGTAATTCCCGCACTATTCATATGTGTTCCATAATAGGCTACTGTAAATATTCACTGAACCGAATGTGGAAAAATGTATTTCAAATGTAAATTGATAAATAAGGCACTAATAACCTTTCTTCACACTTTATTATTATTAGTGCTTTATTTATCAATTTAATTTGATCTTCACGTAACTCAATCAATTAATTTATTTCAAATATTTCAATATTTTTAACCCTTCGTTCTAGTTATATTAAAATGAATCAGTATACACCTCAAGAAATTATGAATTTATTCGTCATACATGGCCAGTGCAACAGAATTGTTAGTTTTCACTTACGACATATAAACAAAAGCAAGAAGATTGAAATACAGTAATTTTCAAACAAATAATTGAACACTAAAAAAGAAAAAGAAAAAATTATAACAATTGTTCGAAAAGATGCCCTATTTAATCTTCCGTCGTACTAATAAAAAGTAACATGCGTGCAAAATACGTTGAAACTAAATTTGTATGGGTATTTATGAACACGTGTTGCATTTGGATTTTTAATTGACCACATATGATTGTTTTTTTTTTTTCAATATATAACGAATAAATTATTTTTTTTTTATTCGTATGCTTATTTATTTTTGATTACTCAAACGCAGGGTTCAAAAATATTGTCACATTGGAAATGACTTTTTCCAGATTCGGTGCGATGAATATTGACAGTAGTTTAGTATGGTGGACCTGTGAATCGAACAGGAATCACTCGATTGTGCAAAAAAATTTTGAAGGAAAGAAATTTCGAAATAACTCAAAAACTACTTGCTCTATATATTGGGATATTTGTGTTGCAAATTTTCTTAACAATCCCTATTTGATAAAATATTGGTCTATTTGAAAAAATGAGTTATGATGTTTTTAAGAGGACACTGAAATGTTGATACTTTTGAAATACCTACTGTGGAAATCGACAGATGTTAATTTTTTGGATTCTATATGGATCTATTACTAACAATTCAAAATGTCTCTGGTCTGTCTATCTTGTTCTTACTAGAAGGCATAGGTATTTTTTTAAACGTTAATTTGAGGATAACATTTGACAAATAAATGTTTATCTCAATAACTGTAAAAGTTATGTAGACATAAATCCATATGAGTGGTTAGGCAATTGAACGGGGAATCCGAAAACAACGTTGGTAGTACAACCTGAAGTGAAAAAAAGGCAAAATTCAAATTCAAAATTCAAGCGTGCAATATGATTTTGTTCAACACTTTCCGCGGTCAGGAACCCTGAAAACTTTTAATGGCCGTTATTCGTGATCCACCCTATGTATATACATATATATATATATATATATCGAGCGTATAACAAAAATCGACGACGAAGTTGGCATTGGAAATATAAAGTCATGTCTGGACTAAATTCACACGTGCACGCGTAAAGTACTGGTTGTCATGTTGACCGCAACCAGCATTTCACGCGTGGGATCTTAGAACAGACATGACTCGAGACTTCGAACGCCAGCTTCGTCATCGATTTTTATTACACACTCGATATATATAAAAATCACACACACACACACATAAACACACATTATACACATTATTATGCATTATTTAGTATTACCTGATCAATTTTACAACTGACATATTTAATTGGTATTGGTTGCCACGGTATTTTTTTATTGACAGCTTGAGCGAGATTCGGTGGAAACATTGCCGCTAACAGCAACTGCATCGTCATTCTGCATCTATGGGATTCAGAAGACATTGGGAACACCATCGAAGAATCATACGTAGAACCTAAGAATTTTTCGTAACGTTTCTTCAATTTCTTCCCAAACTGATAAGATCTTATACGACCCTTCTGTAATTCGTACATACAAAAATTACTTTCCTCATATAATTAATATCAATTAATAATACTATGGCTATACTTCCAATTACTGATTAGAATTTAGTATAAATATAAAGAGTTAATATCATTAAAATCAAATTTAAAAAGCCTATTTCCGTACACTGTGTTGGTGAAATAGCGTACACGTTAAACTTAACATTTCCCTTACATAATAGCCCCATACATACGCCAGATTAATGTAGGTTGAACATTTTATTAAATGAAAGGTCATATTAAAAAAATACAAACTTTAATTTGAAGGCCATTCATATAATAAGGATATTATTTCACTTATCATCACTGAACCGAATATGTTTTTGAACTTCAATCAAAATCGATAGCAATGCATTGCTGTCATAAATTCAGCATATTTAGATAATCAGTTTCTGATATAGTAACTGCTATAAACAATAGACAAGCTCAAATTATTATTATTAAGTTATTCAGAACTTGAATTTGTGATTAATTGAATTAATATTAAATTTTAATTTATGTTCAATGAAACACATTTATTATATTCTTCAACAAGTTTTGTGTACAACTTGTACCACCTGTTTATGTTTGAAGTTGATTTCTGGCTTAACGGTTAACTTTTGTATATAGATAAATTTGGTACAATCATCATACTTTGATTCCAGGAACTTGAAGTTAAGCCATTTTCCAACATTACCGGACGCCAAAATTATCTTAAAAATTAAACAAAATATTATTTGTTTAATTAATAACAAATGAATACTTCATTTGATTTTTTTATAAAATTTACAATAGTTTAATATAATAGTATAAAACATCATTCGTTTTGTATGACCACCATCAATAAATATTAAGTATAGAGAACAGTAGTACCATTACAAAAACATTTAAATATCTTATTAAGATACTTATTCGGGGCTATTCTGTAAACGAAGTGTTAAGTTTAACATGTATTTTTTGTCTATGCGACATTTGTATTAAATATATATGAATATACCGGGTGTACCATTTAACCGGACAAATCAAAATAACTCGAAAAATACGCATCGTCCTATTCTAAATTCAGGCTTCATTTTTATTCAAGAATATGATTCTAGGGATAAAAATACATAATATTTTTATTGAAACATTAATTTTTTCGCAACAATTTAATTTTTTTATTTCAATTTGTAAATGTTGTATAAATGTGGATAGGTGGAAAGCTAGCTGAGTACAATTATTCTACGTCACATATTGTCACTGTCAAGCTCTTCTATCTTTTCATCATAGATTATGTATCCGAGAAGGAAAAATAGAAATAATTTTTATTTAGTGCGAATGCAGGAGAAATTTCGATGATGCTGTCAATTTGAATACTAAGCGTTTTCCTAAAAAAGTAAGATCACGTTCTTCTTTCGTTAAAATTGTTGATCATTTTTCTACTGATGAAAGTGTCCAATCGAAGAAAAGAATTCATAAAGCTATTGTTTGTGGAGAAAATAATCAAATAGCAGTATTAGCTGCGGTGGCTTATAATCCACATGCAAGAATCCGAAAAATTTCGCATCAACCAGCAATTCCCCCGATGAGTATTTGGAGAATTCTGAAAACGAATAAACCTTATCCATATCATGTGTTCTTGCGTACGAATTAGCTGGCGATGACTTTTAAATCCGATTAACGTTTCGTCAAAGGGCAGTTGTGGGGATACAAAAATCCAAACTTTTTTGTTTGTATGCTATTCTCTAATAAGTCAAGATTTACAAGCCACGGTGATGGTAATCGTGAAGTAAAACATCAGGATTCTTGGTTAGTTAAAGTTTAGTGAGGAAAAATTGTTAATAAACATATCGGAACACATTTCATTGATAACAATTTGAATAGAAACACATACCGAAACATTCTTGAAGAAGTACTACCAAATCTGCTAGAAGAAATAAGTTAAAAGTACGACAACACATGTGATTTCATCATGATGGTTGTCCAGCACATTATTCTTTCGTAGCAATAATAGGGTGATTGGTAAGATCGCCAGACCTTACCTCCCTAGATTTTTTCCTGCGCTGATGACGCGGTTTAAAAGAAACGCCAACTACTCATGAAAACATGATGTAGCGAATAAAGGGTGCTTGAGCCGCAATTACACCAGGCATGCTTATCAAATGTACATAGGGATTTGTAGCACGAGTCAACAAGTGCATTAAAGTTCAAGGACGTAATTTTGAGCATTTAATTTAATTAAACACCCCGATGGAGGGAGGCGAGACGCCACTAACTTTTTATTTTTATGATCTGTAGTACTATTGTTATTTTAAAACCTGTTTTGTAAGTGGTTTTCCTGTTGAGCTATGAATGTTATTATTATTATTATATTTTTGGCTGTATACGGGGAAATTATTATTATTGATGTTAAATTTTATCTTTTGCGACTACGGCGCCATCTGTTACAAATAAAAATAACGTTTCAATGAAATCTTAATGTAATCCAATGTCCGGCAGGGTAAATTTCGGGACGTAGTTGTTTCAGTAGATGTTTGTAAACCTTACAGAGTAAGTAATTTTTGCAGTTGGAAAAATGCATTGATCGAATTTTATTGATCATTGCCAGAAATTGTCCTTGTTTAATTTTATTGTAATTTAAATAACTGCAAATGTGTGAATCATCATTGTTTCATTTTATTTAATGAAATCTTATATCCCTAGAATTCGATTCTTGAATAAAAGAATTGTGGTTTTAATTTAAAATTTCATAGCTGCCCCCATCAAACTCAGGGTGCTATAGGGGCTTGAATTTAGAACAGGATTATGTTCCCTTGGGAAACATTAATGTTTGGTCTAGCAACATTTTTTCGTATAATGCGTATTTTTCGAGTTATTTATATTTGTCAGGTTAAATGGTTCACCCGGTATATAGAATATACCCCATAATCTAACAGACTAAATTCGTAAAAGAAAATTAATTCTCTTTTAAGTTTAATAAATTAAGAATTGAATCACAACTTGATTTCAATCGGGGCTTGACGTGTTGAACAAAGTTCAGAATTTTTTATCAAACAATGATGGTTGATTTATTATACACAGATATACAAAATAAATATTTACCATATTTAGTTCGCCTTGTCCAAAAGGATAGTAATCAAAATTCCTATATAAATCATTTGGAAATATTGTTATCGGATCTGGAGTTCGATCCCCATGTCTAATAAACTTGAAATAATAATAGAAAAGAGTATTTATTCACTTGATCTCATTAATTTAAAGTAAAAATTAAAAAAAAATAGACAATTGAATAATTCTTTATAAAATGTATCCTTTTGACTTACAAAACGTAAGTCCTTTTAAAAAACGATAAATTTAATTAAAATAAAGAAAGATTCTTTTTTATATTAAAAAATGTACTTACAGCGTGGATTAATACTAAACTATCTTCAGCTTGTTCTTCCGCATTTATTCCACTTAAAAATAATACGAAAATTAATACAAAACACAACATCTTGTGTATATGTTCGTTTAACACAATACACAGATTAAATGCGCGAAATAATAAAATTTATCTGAATAAGTTGTCAGGCGCATGTAAAATGATATAAATAGAGAGTGCTGCGGTGGAGATGTTTACGTACTGCTGAAAAATATAAGGCTTAATATTATAATTTCGAGATAATAATTAAATATGTTGATTGTTAAGGCTTTTTCTTTCTTATTCATTTTGAGTTTATTGCACTTAGTAACTTAAATGTAATAAAATTAAATTAAAATAATTTGAAAATAATTAATTATTAATCAATCATTTTCCCCATTGTATTATTCCTTTCTCACTAACGCTTTAATTCAACTTTCTAACTTTGTATTACTAAATTATGCAAATAAAGTTTATACTATCTTTAAAGATCTTTATTATTAAGTTTTATACGATTACCATTACTTGGGATTATATTATGATAATATTTATTAATTATATCATTATATTATATGCACTGTATTAATAATAAAAATAATCATTATTAACAGATATACAGGGTGAGTTTTTTTCGATGTTCTCTATGGGGATCTCGGAAACTATAAGAGATAGAAAAACGGTTAAATGGGGAAAGAAGTGTAGTTTTATAAGACGAATAAAATGACACTTTCAAATTATTTGAAAAAGTCAGGGGTAACTAGATATTTTGAAAAAAGTAAAATGTGTCAATTTTTTTAAATCAATATATCTCTATTATTATCATAGATGGAAAAAAACTGTAAAGGACAAAGTTGTAGAAAATTTGACACAGATTAATAACAAAAAATCAAAAAAATTTTTTCGCCCATATTTTGGGAGATATGACACAAACTTACCTTTTTTTAAATGGAAACAATAGTTGGCTATGTCTTTATTAAAAGGGTTATTTTTTTTCCCTTTAATCCGATATAACATATGCCATAGTTATTTTTAAAATAAAATAAGTTACAGTCGTTTTTAATTTTACCATCCACCAAAAAATAGTTACCCATGAAAAAGACAAAAGTAAAACAATTGCAGTTGTTTATTCTAAACACACATTAATTCATTTCCATATTTGGTTTGTTTCGATAAGTTTGTTTTGTATTTTTTTGGTGTTGTAAGTTTTTTAAAGCGATAATGAATTTTTCCAACGAAGAAAAGCGTGATATGCTTGTTTGTTACATTCAGTGTAATGAAAACGCTGCGGATGCTGCAGAACAATATTATAATCAATATATCGATCGTCGGCAGCCATCTTTACCAACATTCAGAAGAATTTACCGAAACTTGAAAAAAAAAAACTAAATTAATGATGTTTCGGAAATAAACGTATTAGCGATTAGCATTGGCGATGATAGATCCATCCACATCGACCAGACAAATTGCAACAGAAGCAAGCATATCTCAACGGACTGTAGTACGAGTTTTGAAAAAAACATAAATATCACCCATATAAGGTATCAATTTCACTAAATTTACATGACGGTGATACCAATTTACTAATTGTGGGATTTTTAACCGGCACAATCAACATGTTTAGAGTCAGGAGAATCCACGAGAAGTTGCACAACGTAGACCACAAATTAAATTTGGATTTAATGTATGGTGCGGTGCGGTGTGTTCGGATCGAGAATTCACACATTGAATGGAAATGATTACCTTCGTTTTCTTTAAGAAACATTTGAAGATATGCTCGATGATTTAAATTTATCAGTACGGGCAAGATTGAAGTGGTTTTAACATGACGGAGCTCCACCTCATAGCACATTGGCTGTGCGAAACTATTTAAATGATGCTTTTCCTAATTCATGATTGGGAAGAAATGGACCAATCCTATGGCCACCTAGATCACCCGACCTATCCGTTTTAGACTTTTTTTCTGTGGGGTTATGTGAAGAACAAAGTGTATCAACAATCATATCAATCCGTGGAGGATCTTAGACTAGCTGTACTTGAAACATTTTATTCTATTGACAGAAGAAAAGTCAAAAAAGCCACAAATTCGATTTTAAAAAGATGTACTTTATGCCATAATAATAATGGTGGACTTTTTGAGCATCTTATGTAATATTTAAAATTTTCTTCTATTATTATTTTGATAATTTCGGAATTATTTTACTTTATGTTGCTTTTGACAAATCTAAAGAAAGATAATAAATTAAATATTGATTTCGTTGCTATAAACAACCGCAATTGTTTTACTTTTGTCTTTTTCATGGCTAACTATTTTTTGGTGGATGGTAAAATTAAAAACGACTGTAACTTATTTTATTTTAAAAATAACTATGGCATATGTTATATCGGATTAAAGGGAAAAAAATAGCCCTTTGAATAAAGTCATAGCCAACTATTGTTTCCATTTAAAAAAAGGTAAGTTTGTGTCATATCTCCCAAAATATGGGCGAAAAAAAATTTTTGATTTTTTGTTATTAATCTGTGTCAAATTTTCTACAACTTTGTACTTTACAGTTTTTTTCTATCTATGATAATAATAGAGATATATTGATTTAAAAAAATTGACACATTTTACTTTTTTCAAAATATCTAGTTACCCTTGACTTTTTCAAATAATTTGAAAGTGTCATTTTATTCGTCTTATAAAACTACACTTCTTTCCCCATTTGACCGTTTTTCTATCTCTTAAAAAGATAAATATTAAAAATTACAAAATCAATTGTATAATTTATATCTGTTAATGTATTATTTTTTGAGCAAATATAGTTTTAGTAGTAGTTATTAATATTAAACTTAGTTATACAAGTAATACAAATAAAGTTAAAAAGTGTTTTATTTAATATTAATTAAATAAAACGAACAACCTTTAAAGGTAGTATAAATTTTAATGATAATAATAACAATACACTTGATTAACGAAAATTCACCAATTAACAAAATAATATATAAATAAATATTAAATCAAAAGTAACACTCCGTGAATTCCAAATTTATAAATCCCCAACAAACTTTTTTCCAACTGCTTACTCACTATAATATAGACTAACCATCACTTCCAACGCATTATTTCTCTTTGCTCATCTATAAATCACTAACACCTCACAATAAGCCCATAATACCCATAAAAATCATCAACATTGGCAGAAAGGCTATTGACCGATAGCCATTTATCAAAATAAAAATGTACTACTTATTGTATTATTTTAAACTATTGTACAAGTGTATGATAACAAAGACTACTCAAAAGTAACATATTAAATAATATTATAATCGCATGTATAAATAACAGTAAAACAAGAATATTACATATCTTTAACCATTTTCTCACTAATCACTTGGTAAAACATGATTAAATATATAAAAAATATAATGATAATAATAGAAATAATACATTTCTTTAGTAGTATTGTTTATATATGTAAGAATATTAATTTAAATAAAAATCACATATTTTGTATCACAATATTTTGTGAAACAAACCAAGTGATTTTCATTAAATTAATATTCTTACATATATAAACAATATTACATACTATTAATAAAACATATATTATTTTTATTATTATATTTACGAAAAATTCACCAATTTACAAAATTACAACAAGTTTTACTATAAATAAACTATTATATAATTAATGGTTTCAATATTTAGACATTGGTAGTTCATATTGTATGAAATAAATATGAATAAATTATTAAAAATCAACCAATAAAACACAGATTAGATTGAATAACTTTAAATTCTCGACTAGTTTGGGCTTATTAGCCCATTTTCAAGAGAATTTAAAATTTGTTTTTTAGTGGGTTTTTTTCCACCTTGTGAGCAAATGCTGGGACTGAAATTATTTTGCCTGCCCCACAATAAAATTAAAATAAAAATTAAAAAATCAATATATCCATTAATGTAAATATCCATTGAAATTTAATAAAACAAATTTTAAATTCTCTTGAAAATGGGCTGATAACCCGAAACTAGTCGAGAATTTAAAGTTATTCAATCTAATCTGTGTTTTATTGGTTGATTTTTAATAATTTATTCATATTTATTTCACACAAAACTATTACATATTAATAAACAATCTTAGTCATTGTTTATTAATACTGATTAACAAATAAATCAATTTTTATCCCAAGTTATTTTACGCGTTGTCAGACTAACCGAGTAAATATATAAATTAGCAGCAGGAAATACAAATGTTAATGCAGATCCCAAGTGGTTCATAGTATATAGAAATGTAAAGTAAAACTAAATAAATCTCACAATATAAATGTTTAACGACAATCTCAGTGTTATCGAGAAATTAAATAAACTATAAAATTATATTATGTTGAAGGTTACATCCCTGAAAGTATATATTTATAACAAAATCTTATCAATAAAATAATTGTGTTTGTATAAAATGTATTGTATTTACTGTCTTAAATATATAATCTTCATTAAAAGATATATACAAAAAATATATAATGAAAATTACATAATAAAAAATATATATCATTAAATCGACCAGTATTTTTTGCCACTCTCTTAATTAATTTTAAATAAATATGCATTTCGAATGGTCTAATTCATGTGTACTGCATTTCCTTGCAGTAAAAAGTTTACAAAAAAACTTTTAAATCAAAACACGAATAAATACTTTGTCCTATATTTCAAGTCGGCAGTGCCATACATTTATCCGTTCACGTTTCCGTTACAAAGGTTACAATTATTTTCCCGGCGAAGTACATCTAATACTATCTAATCTAAGCACTTCATCCTGTTATTTATTCACGAGGAAATGTTTCTGTGTATAATACGAATATTTAAAAAATAATACATATGCAAGGTTAATTAATAAGGGAAATAATTAATCATACTCATTTTTATTCTAATAAATTTAAATTATTATTAAAATTAATAATATGATATTAGAAAAAATATATAAAAGTACTTGAAACAAATGCAATTAATTAAATAAATTAAATAAATAAAATAATTAACAATAGTAAATAACACACTTGACAATTATATAGGCAAAGACAAGAATGAGACAAAGACAGGCGAAAGGACCTTCGGTAAATAAACAATTTATATACAAAATTTAGTTAATCATTGTAAATATATGTTAAGTAGTAAATATTGTAACTCTACATAAAAAATAAGATGTTAGTTATTAACACACTTACACCACTGTTTAATTCATTCCTCCTAAATCACTACCTTTAGTTTGAGTTATCTGAAGTTATATTAATACAATATAGTAAATAGTTAGAGTCCTTACTTCAGTTTTATATAAAAAAACAGATTTGTTTTTATTAACGTAAAACTGATTTGAATTTTTCATGATTAATTAGTTCATACCATTTTATATTATTTTTACTTTTCAATGATATGTACATTATTTTTTTACCAATTGCTTTGCTACCGAATATTCGTGTGTATAATTATATTATTTTCATTATTTTTGTAACGTTTACTTCTATTTACTTGTTTATTTATATGCATTGCTTTTGTGGTGATTTTAATTCAATTTTTTCAGTTTGTAACTTTTTTTGTAAAATATTTTATGTGTATTTCATTTACTTATATATTTATTCACGGTGCGCATCATTATTGTTATTATGTTTATGGATTCTGATTGAAAAACTCAATGGTTATACTTGATCAAGGAGTTATTAGTCTAAATTTTATCAAATCAATTGAATATATTGAAGTATTTTGTAATTACAGATTGTCATTAATTGTAAAAAGGTGATTTTCCGTATATAAAGAATTAATTAATTAAAATTTACTAGTCCAATCATGAGCAATAAACACACTATAAATTTGCTGATATTAAAAAAATAGAGCACCACTCTGTCAAATGTCGTTTTGGGTTGCATTTATCTATTTAATGAAATTATTTAAAACATTGTACTGACAACAAATTTTCAATATATGAAATATGTACTGGGTTTCAAATTTAGACATGTTTATATAAAAGTGAAGTAAGAACTGAATCTGTTTACATTATTGTATTCCTCCTAAACATGCCTAAATTTGAAACCCAATTAAGTACATATATTGAAAAATTTTGTCAATACAATGTTTTAAATGATTTCATTAAAAAAAAAATAAATGCAGCCCAAAACAACATTTCACAGGGTGGTGCTCTATTTATTTAATATCAGCAAATTTATAGTGCGTTTACTGCTCATGGTTGGACTGGCAAACTTAGTAATTTTTTTGGATCTAGATTTTTTCGCTTTTTTATAAATTTAATCAAATAAGAATTCACTATTTGTAAATAAAGCAACAGTTTTTTTAAGTCTCACAAAATTTATTGTAATCATCTGCCTGATGTGTTGTTGAAACAATTTTAACGGTGTTTCTACAATACATTTTGTGAAACTTAAGAAAACTGTTGTCTTATTTACAAATAGTGTATTATGGAATTTCATTAAGTAAAAGCATTGAATATGAAGTTTAAAGTTTAAAGTTCACATTCAACGGCAAAAGCCTTTACCATCGATCAGTCAAGTAAGATATTTTTTATAATTATTACTAAAAAAAGTGTGGCCTCATATTATATACTTATTTTGATTCAAAAAATCTTCGTTTTTTTCCTAACAATTTTTTCCATAATTCCTTTAAGAGTCTTGCCGTTTGTAAATTCTTCAAATATATCAATATTTTCATTCAACAATAAAGCAATAATTAATATAGGTACTTCACCTTTATTGTCCTAAAAAGCTACCCCCGATTTCTACTAGCACAATGTTCTCCTATTTATAGAACCTCTTCTACCCCAGAGAGTGAAAATCTTCAATTTGTCTATCTCGTTTCATGGATGTTTAAAACTTTAAGAAAATACAGCATTTTCAAAACTTAAAATAAATTTTCTTTTGCTTACAAATAGTACATTCTTATATGATTAAATTCATAAAAATTCGAACAATTCTATATCCAAAAAATACCAGGTTTACGTTTCATGCAACGTTAGGTGGAGATTATTTAATTTTTAATTAATCATAAGCTCGAAATGCAGTAGAATTTGTGAATTGGGTAGGTTGAAGAATTAAAAAGTTGATCAAACCATGAATACGCACAAATTTTCTCCACCTGACGTTGTGTGAAACGTAAACCTGG
Organism: Philonthus spinipes; assembly: GCA_963082785.1. Classification (NCBI taxonomy): domain Eukaryota; kingdom Metazoa; phylum Arthropoda; class Insecta; order Coleoptera; family Staphylinidae; genus Philonthus; species Philonthus spinipes. The sequence continues at coordinate 13,546,870 of OY720309.1, read as the reverse complement.
TATTTTTTGGATATAGAATTGTTCGCCTTTTTATGAATTTAATCATATAAGAATGTACTATTTGTAAGCAAAACAAAATTTGTTTTAAGTTTTGAAAATGCTGTATTTTCTTAAAGTTTTAATTGATGAAATTTGTTCACATCAATTGATATAAGAAAAATTCTAAAATCTAGTAAGAATGAAATTTTGTTTTATCTCTTGATAAAAAAATAAAATAAATATTTTCTATTGTGGATATTTTAATTTCATAAAAAGTTTATTACTATTTACAAAACGGGTTGCCCCTCTCTGTTGGATTTCGTGGTGATTCTATTCCACAATCTTAATACGCAATCCCTTAAGACATACAGGAAGCTGAAAGATTCATCTTCAAATATCATATAAAGAAATATCACGCAAAATAAAAACAAATGTTTAGAAAACAATAGTCAGACCAGTGATATTGGGATGTGAAACGTGGATATTGACAAGAGGAGAAAAGAGCCAAAGGCGATAGAAATGAAATGCCTACAGAGCGTTGGAGGAGTCACAAAGTTCGACAAAATGAAAAACATTGAAATCAGAAAGGTCTTCTAAATATAACCGTTGTACGAATTTATGGAAAAAGACAGTTCAGTTGGTGGGAAGAAAAAAATATATACGACAAGCAAGAATAGGAAAAAGAAGGATCAGGGGAAAGCTACGATAAACTTAGGATAAGGCCATACAGGAGATTCTGGAAAAACGAGAAAACATGGGCAGAAGCAGAAGGCAAAAAATCTTTTCCTTCAGGTAGCCCCACAGGAAGAAGTCAGGGGAGCGTACGAGCCACTCCACATAGGTGATGTGGAGTGGCTCAGAGATACAAGGCGCCCAGGGAACACCTATCGCAGTTTCGTCATTAAAACTCGAACTGTATGGGCCGTAGCCCTGTCTTCCTGTCGTGGATCAGGAAGGCATCTGGTTTCAGTCTGCCTGATCTGCTTCCTCCATCAGTTCTTCCAATCGAGGTTAAAAAAAATGTTCCAAAATGAAAGCATAATGTTGAGCAGCGACAGTTAGGGTTCGTCCATCCTCTTAAAAAAAGGCCCAATCACCCCAAATTTGGAAAATCGCACAACACACGGCGACTTTTGAGAAGTGAATTGGTCTCTCATGAAGTTGCCTTGGGTTATTCATAGCCCAGTATCGAAAATTTTGTTTATTTACCCCTCCACAGAGATGGAATTGGGCCTCGTCACTACTGAAAAAAGTTGACCTCGCATGGATCCGGTTTAACATTTCTTGGGAGCAATTCATGCGGTTTTGATAATCAGAGTGATTAACTTTTTAATAAGCATCATCTTGTAGGGATGGAATGAGTCTTCATGCAATATCCGTTTTAGAGAGCGATAAGCAATGGCCTATGCAGTTGCATGCTTCCGGGCACAACGCATAGGTTACCGTTCGATAGCTCCTCATACTCTTGCTATATTTTGGGGTACTCATGAAGTTTTGGGGTTTCCTAAATCCCTATGTCTTTGTGTGGAACCAGTTTCACTTCATAATCCAACAATCTTCTTTATGAATTATTCCATATACATACCCTTCGAAAACCGTCTCCAGAAACTTTAAGAAAAATTTGCCCTTAACCCCTCAAAATCTTATGCATCCATCTCAACCCACACCACTTCCAAACAAAAAACGGCATAATCTCTATTCCACTTAATCCTATCACTGCTCGATAAAGACGATGAATGGTTGTTAAACAGTACAATTATTTTCTTTTTTAAGTTATAATTCAATTAAAAAGTTAAATATTCAAGTCTAGCAGATAAACAAACCTCCGACTGATAGATGATCCATAATACATGTTATATATTGTTATGTGATTAGAAAAAGTGTGTATATCTGTCAAAAAAGATTACGGTATATTCCGTGAAAATGGATCACTCTGTATATATGAAAATAATTTAACATTATACGTCTTCGGAAGTCAAGCAAGTTTTATTAATAAATTAATGCTGAGTTTCTAGTGATAAGGGAGATATCGAAGACTGGCACTTCAATGACTCACCCTGTATAATAAAAAAAACTTCGAAACTTTTTTTTATATATTTTAAACTTATGCAAGCTGAATTTGCCAAAAGTGCTGCAACAATTGTTAAGTTTAGAAGTGTTTTTCATTATTAAATTAAAATCTCTTAATTCAATCAAGAAAAAAAAAACTGTTTTAATTTATTATTTAAATAATGAACAATTGTTAGGACCGTTTTACACACACAAGAATTCTCGCATAAATTCATAATATAATTATATATAGAAAAATATTATAAGTTGTAATCCCAACATCAATCCCAAATTCAAATTCCCCACATAAACGATCCATCAATTCATCTCATCTAATCACACTAACTCAGACAACGACGTTAGCAATCATAACGTTTAAAAAACTGACATGAACATGACAAAGACGAGCTGAAAGACCTCTGGTCGATAGCCAGTTTGTGAATTTTGCTTTATTGTAACAGACAGTATTATAACATATCTTAAAATGTAAACACATACCTCATTGTACAAAATTCATAAATAAAGATATTTATATATACAGGGTGAGTTTTTTTCGATGTTCTCTATGGGGATCTCGGAAACTATAAGAGATAGAAAAACGGTTAAATAGGGAAAGAAGTGTAGTTTTATAAGACGAATAAAATGACACTTTCAAAATATTTGAAAAAGTCAAGGGTAACTAGATATTTTGAAAAAAGTAAAATGTGTCAATTTTTTTAAATCAATATATCTCTATTATTATCATAGATGGAAAAAAACTGTAAAGGACAAAGTTGTAGAAAATTTTACACAGATTAATAACAAAAAATAAAAAAAAAATTTTCGCCTTTATTTTGGGAGATATGACACAAACTTACCTTTTTTTAAATGGAAACAGTAGTTGGCTATGACTTTATTAAAAGGGTTATTTTTTTCCCTTTAATCCGATATAACATATGCCATAGTTATTTTTAAAATAAAATAAGTTACAGTCGTTTTTAATTTTGCCATACACCAAAAAATAGTTAGCCATGAAAAAGACAAAAGTAAAACAATTGCAGTTGTTTATTCTAAACACACATTAATTCATTTCCATATTTGGTTTGTTTCGATAAGTTTGTTTTGTATATTTTTCGTGTTGTAAGTTTTTTAAAGTAATAATGAATTTTTCCAACGAAGAAAAGCGTGATATGCTTGTTTGTTACATTCAGTATAATAAAAACGCTGCGGATGCTGCAGAACAATTTTATAATCAATATATCGATCGTCTGTAGCCATCTTTACCAACATTCAGAAGTATCACCGTTTTAGACTTTTTTCTGTGGGGTTATGTGAAGAACAAAGTGTATGAACAATCATATCAATATGTGGAGGATCTTAGACTAGCTGTACTTGAAACATTTTATTCTATTGACAGAAGAAAAGTAAAAAAAAAACACAAATTCGATTTTAAAAGATGTACTTTATGCCATAATAATAATGGTGGACTTTTTGAGCATCTTAAGTAATATTTAAAATTTAATTCTATTATTATTTTGATAATTTCGGAATTATTTTACTTTATGTTGCTTTTGACAAATCTAAAGAAAGATAATACATTAAATATTGATTTCGTTGCTATAAACAACCGCAATTGTTTTACTTTTGTCTTTTTCATGGCTAACTAATTTTTGGTGTATGGTAAAGTTAGAAACGACTGTAACTTATTTTATTTTGAAAATAACTATGGCATATGTTATATCGGATTAAAGGGAAAAAAATAACCCTTTTAATAAAGTCATAGCCAACTACTGTTTCCATTTAAAGAAAGGTAAGTTTGTGTCATATCTCCCAAAATAAGGGCGAAAATTTTTTTTTGATTTTTTGTTATTAATCTGTGTAAAATTTTCTACAACTTTGTCCTTTACAGTTTTTTTCTATCTATGATAATAATAGAGATATATTGATTTCAAAAAATTGACACATTTTACTTTTTTCAAAATATCTAGTTACTCTTGACTTTTTCAAATATTTTGAAAGTGTCATTTTATTCGTCTTATAAAACTACACTTCTTTCCCCATTTAACCGTTTTTCTATCTCTTATAGTTTCCGAGATCCCCATAGAGAACATCGAAAAAAACTCACCCTGTATATATATATATATATACATATTATAAGTTTGCGCAAGTACAATACGGCAATTTTTATAATATATTTCTTGAGAGAATTCTCGCGAGAAATATATTAAACATATTCAAAATAATCTAGAAAATAATTATAAAAAATAGTCTTCCAATAATGTTAAGCACAATGTCGCGTCTATTTTTATTGGACGATTGTAAAAACAATCTACTCTGCTTATTTTCACAATAATGCTTTGCTGTGTAAAACAGGGAAATATATTTTTATATGTGTAATTATAGAGACATTTTTATATACAATTCTCGCACAACTTTCTGCGAAAATTCTTGTGTCCTTACTAATCGAAAAAAGTATAACAAAATAGAAGCATCGACAATCAACAACAATAAAATAATCGTTGAAAGTAGACTTATCACCGACTGAGAAAGTCCCATAATGAACGTGTCACATTTTTTTCGTTCATCGAAACGAGAAGAAAAGAAGCAAAACGCTCGGAGAACAGAAAAAAAAGGCTCACTGTACCGTATTTGCATAACATGCAAGCGCAATTACACAAACGACTAATTGCGTTCTCGAGCGCGCAAAGGTGACCATTTTTCCTTTTCGCTTCTTCCATTCTTCTCCGGGCGCAAGAAGAAAGGCGATTTTTGCGCGTTCGTGTCCGCGGGAATAATTGTCAATGAAAAGCGCTCCTCGAAAGGAGAGACAGAAGCCAATTTTCCTCCACGATTGCGCGCTCAGTGATGGAAGAAGAAGATATATAAAGATGATCTTCGCCGGCGCGCGTTAGTAAAGGAACAGATATCTTCAAGAATCCATACGAGAAATAAACTTTTTTTAAATAAATATAAATTAATAGAGTGCAGTTGTAAAAATTAATATTTGTTTGTGCATAATGGAAGTTTAATGAACATAAAAAAATAACTTTATAACTACAGTAGCAAATTTAAAAACAATATATATATTTATAATAATAAAAATATATATAATTTATGGTGACAAACTTTTAAAACAATGAAATTTATAAAAAAATATTAATAATCCTAATGGATTACCATAAAATAACAACCTACATCATTTACATTTTTAAAAAGTAATTTATTGTGTTAGTGAAATCATAATAATAAAACAATCAAAAAAACATTCTTATGGAATGTAAATACCTTCTAAATTTCTTAAATAATTTTAATATAATATAAACATTTTAAATCGAATTTATAAAGGTGATACAATAATAAAATCAACATACTCGTAATAAAAAAAAACATACAAATAAAGAACATTAAAACTTGTGATTTCATGGGACAATACCACATTTTAAATTTATATATAACAATATTTATAAAAAAATTACAAAATCATATCTAAAAATCATATTGTATTTCAAACAAAAAACAAATGGCTATCAACAACAACATGCACGTAATAAAAAAACATACAAATAAAGAACATTAAAAATTGTGTTTTTATGGGACAATACTACATTTTAAATTTATATATAACAATATTTATAAAAAGAATAAATTTACAAAACATATTTAAAAATCATATTGTATTTTAAACAAAACACAAATGGCTATCAACCATAGTTCTTTCTGCCTGTTTTAATTATATCTATTGATTTAATTTTAATCATTCAATATTTTTTTATTAACATTTATTTCATTTATTTTAACAGATAATAAAAAACAATTTATATTACATAATAATAAACAAGACAGGCTATTTAGTTAATTTTCATGAAATGTATTAATGGCTAATCGACTTGCTTAAATAATTTCACTATAATTTCGTATTATTTAAAACTTTTTAATAAAATTGGTCTAATATCCTAGTTTAAATCATATATTTTTTAAATTGAGTTTATTGAAGAAAATTAACTTTTATGCATAAAAAGTCCCTTAATCCATTACCATTAATCTTTTTTTTTGTATTGGTTGCGGATATTATTTAAATAAATCATTAACATTATTTGATTTTTTAAAAAACTCACATAATAATTTAATAGAATTAATTATTATATGAAAACATATCTAATAATTAGTCTATATAAAATCTTATATTTTAGCACAAAATGCTTTTACTGTGAAAATTAATTTTTAATGCATCTTTAAAAAATAATGGTTTAGTTTAATTTAAATCATTTCAATATTATTTGTGAATTAATAAAAAAAAAGTGTTCCTAGGCAGTTACTTAAACAACTCTTAACTTTACATACTTAATTAATTATTGTGAAAATTTATCATAAAAGAAGAAACTGTTGCCTGTGGAAAATTGAAAATTAAAAATAAAACATTAAAAAAACAAAATAAATCATCTGTAAACCCTGCTGAAGATTTTTATTTAACAAATAATATTAAAATAGAAGAAATGCATTAATATTATAAATATGGTATAATTGAATTGTTAAGTGCGTTTATTATTGCTAATTGTATTTAATTTTCGAACGACGAATCTCGTTCAATAAATTAATAATTAATATTTTGTAAAATAGAAGAAAACAGCAATTTATTTAAAGAATTTATTAATATTTTATTAATATAAGAAAAAAAATCAACATGTCATGTTTAAGAGAATTGGTTTTGATCGTATTGTTTGTTAAAATTTCAACCTTTCCTCATTCCTATCATGATTGTACAAAAATCTTCAACCCGCAGAACTATATGGAGCAACTACCCTCTCTGGCCCTTCCTTATGTAAACAAACTGAACATTCCAAATACCAATCACCTGAGTTTATTAAAACCAACCCCAGTAATTACCACGAAAGTAATCAGCGTTATTACAAAATACGTCAGCAAAAGCCCAATGTGCATAAAAGTCGAAGGTGTGAAACCCCCCTGCCAGATAAAGCGTGTTAGCACTAAAAGGCCACTGGAATTTTTAATCACGAAGGAGTATTTCGTTAAAGATTTGCGGAAGAAGAAGTCGGATTCCGAGGAAGTTATTGGAAACGGGAAGAATAAACTCGATTTCGATTTTGTAACGAAAGGGGTGGATTACAATAAGAAAGAGCATAAGGATATGGAGGAGGAGTGGAAGAAAAGAAAATTGGATTTCGAGGAGTACCCAAGAAAGGAGCATAGAAGCTTAGGGGATGATAACAGAAAATTTGATTACGATCCGTGGAGAAGGATGGATTTTAACACCGAGAAAAAACAACGAGATTATTTCGGAGATGAAAGAAAACACAAAATGCTTCTCGACTCCAAAGACGAGCTCGCCCGTTTAGAAAACCTCCGTCGGGAAATCGAAAACTACCGCGCGAAAAACTCCACCAGCTACGAAACCCTCGAAGGCAGCGAGGAGAGAAGCCAGAGCGTCGAGTCCTTGGAAACCCCGCACCTGGAATTCCTGATAGAAGATCGATTGGACAAACTGGAGGGGATTCTGCCGTATTACACGCGAAAACGCGCGTATAAAACTTCAACGATAACGGTGACCAAAACAAGGACGAACAGTCGCACGACCGCCACTCTCACGGTGAAGAATTGCATACCGGAAGGCATAGAGTACTGCAAGGCGAAGAAGAGCAGCAGGAGGAGCCCCAAGAAGATAGCAGGTGACGAGCGGGAAATTACGGTTGGTTCTTCTCGGATCCAACAGCAGGAACTCAACACTTACCATTACGGATGATCGAGGAAAATGTTACCCATTCATGAATGGATTTTTCTCATTCGTGTTTAATTCCTATTTAGATTATGCGTGTTCTCAAGATTTAAATTATTAACACACAATCGGTGTACTTAAGTTAAACGTATTTATTATTTATTGTAGAGAGCATTAATTATTTATTTATTTATAATTAATTATATATTCCTTTTGTAAATTATTCCGTGAGACTTAATTATATTAATTAATAAAATAATAATAATATTTATTATTTTTATTCAACCAATTCCTTGCATATATACAGGGTAGAACAACACCTGAAATATTTTGAAAAATAGTACTCTAAGCTAAAAACGATTCATCAAGGGATCAAATTAGTATTTTAAATTTGACATCTTCTAAATACTTTGGAAAAATATGATTGGTGTCCTACCGAAAATTCAGATTAAAAATGTATGAACTTCTAATTGAAGGATTATATTACACATTTTATCATTCATGGAAAGATAGTAAATTTAATAATAATAACCTTTTTTTTATTAAAATTTGTAAATTAAGTTTAAAGATATTTCGTGGCAACATATCCATTTATCAAATATGTTTGATGTCATTATAGTTTAATTATAGTTAAATATTTTACACTATAATTAAATTAAATTAAAAATTCACCAATTAAATTTAAAATTACTCATCAATACACCGGAGTCTATATTATATTTTTTTAATATAATTCTATTTTACCATTAGGTAAAGACGAATTAATACGAAAATTAATTCTCCTATAATATATGTCAAAATTCAGGTAGTTCCATTTTAAATGCATTGAATATTTTGACATATTTTTAGAGGAATTTATTTCTGTATTGAGATTTAACTTTTATATTTACAAAATTGTTACATAAACAATACACACTTTAATGGATACTTACTTTAAAGCACTTTCGCAACGTGAGTAAAAAATGTCGCAGTAACTAAAGAGAAAATAATTTAAATAAATATGATTTGAAAATAATTAATAAATTAGGCTCAACTATAGAAACCGACAACCGGATTTTACACTTTTTGTTTACATATTCCTATGTATAAATGCACGGTATACATGAATCTGAAGTCCGTTTTTGTCAGAAACTTACCGTTTGGGTGCAATTTTAATTCAAAGTTGCGATTTTGAGGTTATGTGCGTTCTTATTTTCGGCAAAATAGACACATTTCGGGTGTAAATTGCACTCGCGAAGCACTTTCCTCAAAAAAATATGACGTAATAAATTTAAATTATAGCATTTTCTTCATTTATACGGCCATTATCACATTATTAATTTCACACCACATTTGACGTTTTCTGACGTTTTTTTTTTTTTAATAATAAATATGTGATTCTAGATCGATTAGAAAATAGTTGAAATTTTAATGTAACATTTATAATATATATGGTGCTAAACCTTTTTATCTTTTAAAAATGCAACATTAATAATAATTAAACAAATTTAAACATTTAATCTATATATACTATGAAGTAAATGAGCTATTGTATTATTATATAATATTTAAAAACAAAGATAATTAACAAGTGTGAGTGAGTGATCATTTTTACCAACAAATAATTCAAATGTTTTACAATTGTTTACCCTACACCCATGTGGGTAGAAAGGGGTCATTGAATATATATATATATATATATATATATATATTTACAACTATGTAAACATATTTTCTCTGTAATTGGACTATAGTCTGTTGAGAAAATAATCGATTATTACTATAATTAAATGTCCTTAAGTAAACATGTTCTGTTAATAAAGAATGTTTTTATTTTAGAAGCCCATACACTTTTAATGTGCTTTCTCGAGGGAATGCCATAGTGGCGTACGACTATTGAGTCAAAAGGAGGATTTTTTTATAAAAAAAATGTATAAAAGGCAAATTTAAGAGTTTTTAATTCAGACTAATATATTTATATGTATTGAGTCAAAGGGAGAATTTTTTTTAAATTTGTATAAAAGGTTAATTTAAAATAATAATTTGACCCCTCCAATAGTTTTTGATTTAGACTATTTATATAAGAAAAAATACTGAAAATGACCAATAAATTCTATAAATCCCTTTTTCGTCGATTCAAAATTGTGAGATTTATCTCTGTATTTATTATTGATAATTTTCAAGTTATTGTAGACTTTTCTTCCGCCCCTTTAATAAAATTATTTCTAAAATATTTTTATTTAACTTGCTTTGCTCTTTGCATTTTTGTGAAACGAATATGATTTATTTGAATTTCAGAACGCAATCATTTACACCTGACGCTGCAGGGGCAGTAGGTTTTTAATTAATTTAATTTAACACTTTAAATGTTTATGATATGAAGCTGCACTGACTATGGATAAATCCAGAAACACAAGTCTACATACAGCTTTATATTACGTAATGATTTTTGTTCTTTGCATTAAATATTCTCGAATCAAAAATTGTTGCATTATGCAGTCATTTGTGGTGCAACAGCAAATGTCCATTGTGTAATTTCATATCTGGCGGTGTATTTTCCCGAGAAGTAGTTGTTTTAATGAATGTTTGTTCTTTTAAAGTACTTACGTTATGTAAGTAAAAAAATTGCAATTATTTTTTTTTTTAATTTTCTTGTTATTTAATTTAAATTTCAGAAAGTTATAAAACGCTGATATCCAACAAAATGAGTGATTAAAACATAAGATATACGAAATCATATTCTAAGCTAAAGGAAAAAAATGTAATAAGTCAAAACTAAAGTGGAAAATTCAGTTTTAATCTATTGTTATAAAAATTAAGACTTACAATTTAGGTATATTGTATATTTGTGTCTTCTTAAGAACATTTAAAAAAAATCCCCCATAATTAAATATACATTAAATTATGAACTCCCTGCAATAATTCGTTGAAATAGTGGATATTATCTGAACGAAATGGTTTTTTATCTTGATCTTATTTTAATTTATTGTAATTAACATTGAAAATGTTGAATATTAAACGAAATGGTTTCATATAAGACACAAATTAAATGAATCGTTTTTTATTGTGATGACTATTACTTCGTCATGCACGTTTAAATTTACTGCTGAAAAACACTTCTAAAATTTGTTTTCTGTTATATTTTAGTTTCACTCAGTCGCCATCTCTGTCTCGTTCACTAAGATATTATGATTTTTTGCACTGTATTAAAAAATATGTGAATAAATTGTGTATTAAATACTTGAATTAATAAAATATTTATGATTTTCAACACTTTTTAATTTAATTTCACTACAATTGTTTCGCTATGCTGTAGCTTCTTCAGGTGAAGAAAGTTAAGCGAAACAATTGTAGTGAAATTAAATTAAAAAGTGTTGAAAATCATAAATATTTTATTAATTCAAGTAACCATGGATTTTCAAAAATTAAGTGCCTCATTAATCAAGGGTATTAAATAAATAAAATAAAATTATTATATTAAAAATATAACACGAAATTAAAATAGAGTCTTCAAGTTGAGATTATAATTAAGTTATAATTAACGCATTCTTATTTTATTCTTCTTGTTTTTATAAAACTATATAAATAAAAAAAACAAGAAATGTTTGAGTAATCCAATTGTAAAAACACTCAACTTTTAATTTAAGGGAACATAAAAAGAACCAAAAAAAATGAAAGAACACATCCACTAACGCGCCACATAACTTCCCCATTTACTGCGGCAAAAATTGCGGGGAGCTCCTTCAACGCAATCCAATCTCGCGATTCTATTTTTTATGACGCACGTCTGCGATGCAGATAAGGAGGAATTTGCGCTTTTTATTCGCGACATAATTTTCGCCACCCCGGAATTACACAATCCGGACATTTCCTCATCGGACGTAATGTACACAATAAAGTTTATGCTTTATGGAGGCGGCCACCTTTTATTGGATATAGTGATTAAATTCTGAACGGATTCGGGCGCACTTTAGAATTGCGCCTGATAACGAAATACATTTACATGATAGTTATTTATCGCACTAGTGTGGCAATAAACTCGGTTAATGACTAAGATGTTTCAAATCGTGAGTAGAAATAAATAAATCAAAATAGTAAACATTTATCTTTTATTTAGCTTTATATTTATATTAAAATTATCTTTATTAATCGTAAGGTCTTTGTGATGAGCCCATTTACAACTATATGCATCTATAAAAGTGCTATGTCATCTACGAATATAAAATATTCTGTATTATAACAGAATTCTCCCACATCATTGACACGTAATACTAATAACAAATAATAATTCTTTCATTTATATTAGAGAAAACATAAATTTAATTATTTAAAAAAGAAACTACATCGATTAAGATCTCAAATACATATGTTTTGTAATGTTTTTAGTGCGTTTTCTTGTAAAATTTTTAATATGTAATTTGGAAATGAAGATTTCGTTAGTGAAGTGATATTGCAATTCATATCGATTTATTAAATGTGGTCATAAATTGTACTTTGTTGATTTAGACAAACAGTTGGTGTTTGTATCAAAACTTCAATTGTATTGTTGTTACTTAGTTTAACAGTGAAATGAAGTTAAAGTTAATCCTAGAGGTAATTACTTTAACAAAAAATATTATAAATTATATATTAATTTTAATAAATTAAACACTTTTTTATTTTGTTTGTATAACTCGGATTGATTTTATTGTTGACTATAGTTTCGACAACCTTAACGTGTCATTATCAAAACAATTGTTTCATTTATTAAAATTGAATTACAATGTATAACAAAGTAGAAGCCTCAAAAATTAACAAGTTAATTGTATATTATATTCACGGCGAATATCAAAGAGTTGTACAGAGATGGAAATTTAGTAAAATCTTTCATCAAACTGGGAGTACTAAATATGCATGAACAAGAAACAAATTTGTATTCGACGTGGAAGTCACCGAAGTAAAGTTGCTAACATATATCCAAATAAATCCGCATGCTTCTATAAGATCTGCGCGCGATTATCTTGGAATAACTCAAAAATCTATTCAACGAATTTTGAAGAAGAATAAGACGTACCCATATTCTTTTGTTAAGGTGCAAGCGATTAATGTAACTAGCCAGATACGTCGTGTGCAATATTGTGAACTTATGTTAGTGAATCTTCAGGAAAATGTAAATTGTATGCTTAACATAATTTGGACCTATTAAGCAAAATTTAGCAGAGAAGGTATTATAAGCAGCCATAATTAGTACTTTTGGATTGATGAAAACGTGCACTTTATACGAGAAGTTGATTTTGAAAATGTTAGTGTTAATGTGTTTGCTTATTTGATAGGTGATGTTGTAGGATTTGAGATATACAATGAAAATGCATCTAGTGATCGATATTTGCAATTTCTAAGAATAACTGTAAGAATCTGTATCGTTAATTTACTCCTAAATACTATAAGAAAATACTGGTATCAAATGGATGGCGCTCCAGAGCATACATCGTATGCTGTAGATAAAAAATTCTCGAGAATGTTTGAAGATGGTTCGGACGAAATTGACCTCAGCAATCGATGGCCACCAAGGTCACCTGATCTCACTGAGCTTGATTTTTATTTAAAAACAATGTATATACTAAAATGGTTAATTCCACAGATGAGTTAATTCAACGTATAATTTCTGAATTTGGTAAATTGAATCCTATTGAAATTAAAAAGGCTAAACTCGCAGAATATTGAAATATCTTGAACAAAATGGTGGCCATATTAATCATTTATTAGGTTAATATTATTAGTTATTAGATAACGCTACTCCGTTATTTAACCATGTATTGGTGAGTTCTGTTGTTTTTTTGACTTTATCGATATGCGATAAAAAGAAAAATTTTGCTCTCATATACATATTGAAATAAAAATTGTTAACAGAAATTAAGGGAGATATAATTTTTTAATTCCAAACGTCCGTAATTTTACGCCAAAGCGCCGGATCGGAAGCGCGAGAGTATCGGTGAACTGCTGAATGCAATTTCACGCGCTTCGGCGTAAAATTACGGACGCTCGCAATTAAAAAAATCATATCTACCTTAATTGGATCGACCTTGACGTAAATTTGACATGGTCTTATTGAAAAACGTCTATATATTTTCATGGTCTAAATTAAATTTTGTACCATTCCCCCTAAAGAGATTTGAATCTTTCCAAAGCACATTTAGCTAGTTTAGGCGGCCAAAAGTCGATTTTCTAGAATTCATAACAGATCAAAATAAAGAGCAATATAGTTCAAATAGAGGGCCTGGGGACAATAGAAATATGTTTTATCTCGCCCCTGAGCTACCCCGATATCACACTATCAGTCCAAACTTGACGTTTATGTGAGTGTTTGTTTTCGATACTGTTTGTTTTTGCACAATTGAACTATTATTATTTTTATATGAATAATAATTTTGAAAAAGCAATTATCGAACGCGATTTATCTGGTGAGTAATTATTTTTGATTAATTAGTTTTAGTATTATTTTTTCTAATAATCTGGCAGTTTCAAAATTTATATAATTTAAGATTTATATAACACTTTTTGACAAACATTAGGGTATTTGTTGTACTTCAGGGTACGTTCCAGCTATTATTTTTTCTAATTTACAACGATGAAGGTCTGTTGCAAATAATTGTTTAAAATTTAGCCGTTAGAGAGCCGTGCATTTTAATAATTAAAGGGTTGTTATACAGCCCCTCTCTAAGAATGTATCAAACTTTCAACTTCTTTGTGTAACGAACTTCTAGAACATTCAGTACTCATAAAAAGAGGTAAAAAAATGTAAACCTTCTGGGACTACTTAAACTACTGTAGAAGCGTGTTACACTGTTTTAGAGACAACCTATATAGCAATAAATTTTGTTTTAGGATCATCTGGTGTACGAGTAGTGACTCGTAAGCAATTATTCGAAAAAATGCGGGAACAAGAGCTGCCCACTTTTGATTTGAAATTATAATACATCCAAAATTATCTTGTAACTTTCGAAAAATATTGCGAAAAGGAAATCAAGCACATAGAACATAAATTTTCTTATATAAAAACTGAATTTAAACAAATGTGGCTAGCAGTACGAAATAAGGAAGATATATTTATTAAAAAGAACGACAGCTGGCTACAAAAAACTTTCGATAAGATAATCAGGAGCAGCAAAAAGAGTTTTAACTATGCTACAGCATTTTACAAAAAGCAAAATAAGACTGTTACCCACCCAAAACCTCATACAAAGTAAGCGAAACTTATGGCGAAATAAATTTTCAGGATTTATTAAATCATACGGTCAGACGACTCTTGACATATCTAGAAGAAGTGGGTCATGGGTCGACCTCCAAAACCTTTTGAAAAATCCAGTGAGAGGAGCAAAAGAAGAAAATCAGAAGAGCTTCGAAATACTGACGAACGAATACTTACCCATGCAACTCAAATAAAACTGCAAACATCTGGAAAGAGAAATGCTTCCGGAATCCTCAAAGAAATAACTACCTCTCCAAAGCGAGCTGGAAAATACAGAGTGGCATATACCAAAGCTCAGAAGCGGGAGGAGACATAAATGACACCATTACGAACCCTCTCAATGTTTGTTGAAGCCGATCTTACCAGGCGACAATATGAGATAATCAGGAGCAACAAAAAGGAGTATTACCTATGCTACAGCATTTTATAAAAAGCAATACAATACTGTTACCCACCCAAAACCTCATACAAAGTAAGTGAATGCCGAAATTAATTTACAGGATTTATTAAATCATACGGTCAGACGACTCTTGACATATCTAGAAGGAATTCTAAATACTATGGATGAAGCTGAACAGAAAACTTTGCAGCTAATTTATAAATGGGGCTGTGATGGATCTCGGAACGCTTTAAACAGAAGATTCAGGGTGATGCAGACGATTCCCAAATTTTTCATAGTTCTTTTGTGCCTGATGAATTAATTTGTGGAAAAAAATGGGAAAAGGTACTTTGGCAGAATCCAACCCAATCTTCGCCACGTTATTGTCGCCCCATCAAAATACAATTTGTTTAAGTCTCTTTCTATAACTAACGAAGAAATTAATTATATAGATAATGAAACAAAGTCGTCGCAAAATACGGAAGAGATACTGCGAAAAAAGTTTCTCTGTGCAGCATACCATGTTGCTGACAATGGTTGATGCCAAAGTATGTAATGCTGCAACTAAAACCACCTCTACCATGAAATTTTATATTTGCGGGCTGACCTCAAAAGATTTCGACGATTTTCATTGAAAAAGTGATGTGAAGACAGAGGGACTAAGTTTTGGGTTATTTATATTGCATGCCAAAATTGGTCTATTTGAAAGCATCTGGTTTACAAACTGCCAATGAAGAAGTGATTAACTATTTAATCATGATTAAGTACCGGTAGTGCAAGTAGGTATGCGACTCTATATTTTAATCCAGTGACCCCAAATGAAGTATACATGGTGAGTTTTTTTCGATGTTCTCTATGGGGATCTCGAAAACTATAAGAGATAGAAAAACGGTTAAATGAGGAAAGAAGTGTCTTTTTTAAAAGTGTCATTTTATTCGTCTTATAAAACTACACTTCTTTCCCCATTTAACCGTCTTTCTATCTCTTATAATTTCCGAGATCCCCATAGAGAACATCGAAAAAAACTCACCCTGTATAATATCATTCATGATATGAAAAATAAACTGAGTAGTGGATATGATGAAATAAACTCTAAATCACTAAAAGCTACTGCAAATGAATTTATTCAGCCCCTAACGCACTTGATCAATAGTTACTTGGAAACTGGTATTTTTCCAAAATGCCTGAAAATATCATTAATCGCGCCCATTTATAGAAAATGCAATATATGTGATCCCAGCAACTATAGACCAAATACATTACTTAGCGTTCTCTCAAATTTCATAGAAAAAACTATTTTTAGTCGATTACTTGATTTCTTCAATAATAGAAACTTGTTTAATCTATCTCAACACGGTTTCCTAAAACTAAAGTCAACCAGTACTGTTCTATTTAATTGCTTACAATATATTGTTGATGCTTTAGAGAGATCAGAAGTTCCAAATGGAATATATTTGGACCTCTCTAAAGCCTTTGACACTATGAATCATGAAATATTGTTAACAAAATTGGAATTGTATGGAATAAGGGGAGTTAGCCTAAACCTGATAAATTCATTCCGTAAAAATCGGCGCCAAAAAACCGGATGCAATAATATTGCAACGAAAGTGAAAGACGAAACTGGAAACATCACTCTAGAATATTCCACAGAGCGCGCGACGGTAAACGCGGCATCATTGAAAGTTCCAGAAAGTTCGAGAAACAAGCACGCTATGTAAGCGAGCGCTAGCGGCGCTGCAGTCTATCACGAACGTCCGAGTTCTTAACATCGTCTTTTAAATAAATATTGACAGTGTGGTGTAAATAAATATGTTAAGTGTACTCTAAAAAAATAAATAGACATTGTGTTACTTATTTCCGAGTCTGATTAAACCCGATTACGTAGCAATATGTACTCTTCAACCGGAACAACAAATATACTAAGCCCCTTATTTCTTATTTATACTAATGACTATATCTACTACAGGAAAATTATGGCATTTAAAATAAAACACTTAATGATTTTCAACTATTTTTTGTGTATTTCACGACAATTGTTTCGCAACGTTGTTGCTTCTTCAGGTGCGAAACAATTGTCGTGGAATACACAAAAAATAGTTGAAAATCATTAAGTGTTTTATTTTAAGTGATCATGGATTTTCAAAAATTAAGTGCCTCCACTATCTAAAATTATGGCATTATCAAAATGTATGCAGATGATACTAATTTATAAGTTATTATTAAAAAAATGTCAACGACTTACCTAAAAAAGCAGCTATTATCTTCGCCATCACTCAAAATGGCGCAAAATAAACTAATTTTAAATGAAAACTAAACAAAAGCAATTCATTTTTATACTAAACGCTCAAATATAAAACTAAATAACTTAAATCTTGGATCTTTGGATCTTACGCTTGATTTTAGCGGTAGAGTTCTTAGTATCATCATGGACGATGGACTGGATTGGAGATTCCATTGTGTACAATTAAATTCTAAACTTGCATCTCTGTGTTTTGCGTTGAGGGTACTTAAACCGCTGGTAAACCAAAGAACATTGTATATGGTTTATAAATCCCACATACAGACCATCCTAAGATACAGCAATATTTTCTATGGAAATAGTACCATGGCAAATAATTTTATTATCTTAATAGGATTAAAATATAATGACACATGCAAAGGTCAATTTTAACAATACCAGGTTTATATATCCACGAAACTTTAATATACAACTTTAAACATACGGCAAGTTTTGAAACCTACATAAATAACCGCAGATATAGTAATCTGTAGCTTATTGTGTACGCAGGCTTGTAGAAAAATCTTCTATTTATAATGCACTCAAATTCTATAACAAAATACCAGCATATATACAAAATATTAATAATTTCAAACATTTTAAACAACAGTTACTACATTTCTTGGTAGATAAAGAAATGTACAATATTAATGAGCTATAGCAGTGCCTACTAAAGACACAGGCCGGAGATGGGAAATGCGAAATCTCGGAGTCTGGAGATTCCGAATTTGCGTCGAATTCTGTCAGAATTGACAGATGTTAATTTTCTTAATTTAGATGGATCTATTACTAACAATTCAAGATGTCGCTGGTCTTTTTTTCTTGTTCCTACTAGAAGTTAGAGGCATTTTTCGAAACTTTAATTTTAGGTTAAAAATGGAGAAATAAATTTTTATCTCAAAAACTGTAAGAATTATGTAGATATAAATCGATATGATTGCAATTGTACGGGAAATCCAGAAAAAAAATTAGGTGTTCCATTTAAAATAACAAAGTTGGTAGCTATTTCCGGTACAACCGGAAGTGAAAGAAAGTCAAAACATTTTCCATGAGGTGATCATATTTAGTCGTGTAATGTAGATTTTTTTTCAAATATTTCCGCGGTCAGGAACTTTTAATGGCCATTATTCATATCCCATCCTGTATATATAAATATATCTAGGATGATACATTATTCTTTTTCAAATAAAATAATTTCGTTATTTTTTCCAAATATTTTTTATATACACTTTTAAGAATATACTTAAAACATGCCTTCTTGTCGGTTTAAAAAGTAACAGAGTTTTAATTACGTTAGGTTTTATAATAATCTCAATCGTGTGGTTGTTTAGACTTTTATAAATTTAGTTTTAGCTCAATCTCTCAAATTTATAAGTAATTTTAAGTTGCTGGTTATCCACGGGATAAATTCATTAAATTAAAAAGTAATAATAATCCTACCATTAATACTGAATTTGAAAATGCCAGCGAATTATGATTATTTGTTTTTAAAATTAATGACGCAGTATGCGTTTTTAAAATTTTAATAAAGTTGGCTAAGCAAAATAATAAGAAAAGTTGTTTAGTCCAGAGCCAACTATGATGTCCATATAAAAAAGTATAACTTTATCTTATTTCTCAAAAACCGTAAAATGTAGAACAAATCTGATCATACCATTAGATTTTGCTTAAAACGGTGCCTTGAAATGGCTTTACAGAAATACATTGTTTTTCTGTAGTTTTTAAAAGTAAACATTCCTCTAAAATCTCTTTCCTGACACCTTAATCGGATTTTATCTATCTATTTTGGAAATAGGTTTTTTCTGTTAAAAACATCCAAATAGCATCACTCTGTACATCGAATATGTACAATATACATTCATTTAAAATACTCCATGATTTTCGGTGTTTACATTAAAATTAACTTTTATAAATTATCAAAATTATTGCGTAAATTTTAAAAGATATTTTATGGTTATTAATACGTCTAGTGTTTTATGACAGATCTATGACTCGGTCTATTAAATTCTTGCCCCTTGCATTCTCTCGATTTTAAACTCGACTTAGATTTTGAAATCTTTTAAAACACGTATTGTCTTCAAGATTTTTTCCAACACTAATTTTGTAATAAACAACCCAGTGTTGGAAAAAATATTATTTGCCTATAAAGCGTATTAATGTTACCGCAATTTTATTACAAGCGTGCACAGTGCTTTAGAAACGGTATCAATAAATAATTAAAAAAATAAAGATAAACACAATTTTGACTAATAAAAACGAATCGAACATGAACGTTTGAATATAAATTATAATTAAAGAAAAATAATTGACGGTAATTTACTATCTATAAAGTTTAAAAGAACCAAATATTTAAACGATGAATCGTTATCTTATGAAACTTGTTTATTTTTCATAAAATACGTTGCTATTGATGACGTATTTTAAAAGTGAACACACTTTAAGGACAATATACGACAATAGCATATATCTACCGGATAAGTGGTGCTTTTGATGTGTATTTGTCTAAAGTACTTAGGTAACGTAAGTCAAAATGTCACAGAGCTAAATGTGGAAATAATTTATTAATTATTTTCAAATCATTTTTATTTTAAAATAATAGTGTTGGAAAAATAATATAAATTTAAATGTATTATATTGTGTTACCTTAATATATGACGTAAGAAAATCATATAAAGTGAAATAAAAAAAGAGTCAGAATAATTCTGAATATTGTAAATAACTAAATAAAACTCATTCAAAATACTTGTATTCCCTCGGTCATAATTATTTAAAAATTATTAAAGTCCAGACGTTTCCATTCCCAAAACGTTTTAATCCAAATAAAAAAATAAGTCACATTTATCATCACGTTACAATTCCACAGAGTTGTTAATTTAATTTATGAACGGCGATTCCGTTCGTAAATTAAATTAAATTTGAATACCAAAAGCCGTTTTAATCAAAAAAGAAACCTAATCAATTGGGCTTATTTGTAATTGAATGAATTCCACGAAATTAACAAACTTGCTAATTCAATTACCGAATGCATCCGCTTGCGTTTTGCGAATTTAATATCGAATAATCTGCTAATGCATCGTGATTAGTTCTTGCGGATTTTCTCAAAGGCCCGAATCCCGAAAGACAGCTAAATTTAATTCCGTGCGTCCTCCGGGCTAAATAATCCGATGCGCGCTGCTGATTAAATTTCCAATATCAAATTTCGTATACTTCGAAATTAAATTACATACACTAAAAAGATGATGGTTTGTAATTGTTTATTAAAAATCATATAAATTAAAACCAAAAATGTTTCTAATTTATGAACTATTTCAGTTATTTTATTTAATTTAATAAGCATGACATGTAATAAGAGCAATAAATTATCCAAATGGTTCGATATTGAATAGAAAAATTTAATAATTGAAAGGAGGAAATTACATTTAAAATCTATTGTTTCTCGGTTAAAATTTGACTATATACATTTTAGTCTGGTGAGAGAATTTTCTATGAAAACGCTTGGAATTGACATGAACCCAAGATTTATGGTTACATTTGATGTCATTATCAATCTAATGTATGTAGATTAGTAATGACATCAAATATAACCCCAAATTTTTTTGGGTCCATGTCAATTCCAAGCGCGGTTGTTCTCAATTATCTCCCTTATTCATGGATGGAATAAATTCTGTGAGTGAAAACAATGACATAATCGAATTATTTGTAAAAATGAAAGTATTTATCGTTCAACAGCTATCCCAAATACCTTCAATAATCCCTTTAATTCAACAAATATTCATTCTCGCCCATCATACTTAAAAATAACAGAAATCTTAGATTCCCTGTGCTCGTTAAAGCCTAATTATAATTCAGAATCTGATCGTTTATCGCCCTCTTTTTTAAAGGAATGTGCATTATCGTTGTCTAGACCACTATGGCTATTGTTTAACAAATCTTTACGCTATGGAGTATTTCCTGCATGTCGAAAAATTGAAAATATTGTCCTTATTTTCAAAAGTGGCGGCAATAAAAGAGTTGAAAATTATAGACCAATATTTATCCTTTCGGCAATTCACAAGATACTTGAAAAGCTAATTACATCTTTTCTAACTAGCGCTCTCAAGTCTACTATGTGACCTAAACAGCATGTCTTTACAACAGGTGCTTCAACCGCCTCTAATCTTTAAATTTATAATTCTTATAATTTATAATGCCTTGGACCAAGATGAACAGATAGATTCAAACTATACGGATTTCTCTAAATCACGGAATATTATTTGAGAATTTGGCTACTGTTGGTATTTCTGGTGAATTGCTGAATTGGATAGAATCTTACCTATCTTGTTGTCTACAATTTGTTAAAATTGGCCATCCCGCTCAATACGTGTTACTTTAGGTGTGCCTCGAGGCTCTCATCTAGGACCACTATTATTCAACATATTCTATAATGATGTTATTCATTGCTTTTCTTTCGCATGTTTGCTGTTTGCAGATGATATTTAAATATTTTTATAAATTAATTCTTTATCAGATGTAACAACTCTGCAATCTGATCTAAGCAAATGTAAAGTATTTACATTTAGTAAACGTTCTTCTATAATTGTTAATGATTATAAATTACATGGTAGGTTCATTGAGCGAGTTAATTCTATAAATGATTTGGGTATCATCTTCCTCGTTGTGGTGTAAAGTAGCGCTGCTGTTATCCAAAAGAATCGTCTAGTCCGAGGGCACATCCTTCTGCTAGAGCTTTTGTTACAGCTCGAAGATGAGAGCGAAGTGGCGTAAGAAGCGTATGCGAAGGCTAAAATGTAAGCGCAGGAAGATGCGTGCGAGGTCCAAGTAAACTATTCCGCATTCAATTCAAATTATAGTGGATGGAAGGTGAACGCAGTGATTCCAAATTTTAGAAAGATTTGAGTTTTTCTTAAAAATATTCGAAAAACCTTGTTTGCATTATACACGTTAACTTTTCTACACATATCTCAAATATTGTTTCGAAGACTTATCAATTGCTAGGTTTTGTAAAATGAAATAGCAATGAGTTCACTGATCCTAAAACCATATTATTGTTACACAATTCATTAATACGTCCACATTTGTAGTACTGTTCACACATGTGATCACCAAACACACAGTGCAACATCATTAAAATTGAAATGATTCAAAAGAAATTATTTAAATATCTTGGGTTTAAGTTCAATATGTGCGATTCATACGAGGCTTAATTGAAGAGATTTAATATAAAAACTCTGGAAAAAGATGCATCAATGCCGATACCACTAGTTTTTAAAATTATCCACTGTCAAATTGATAGTCCTAACCTTTTATCTCAAATTGGTATACGAGTCCCGTCCAGATTATTGCGCAATGAAAATACTTTTCATATACCATTTAAGAGAATGGATTATACCAAAAACTCAGCATCTGTACGTATTTTGTATCATGCAAATAATATATATTTCGACGTGTTGTCAGAAAAGTACTCTTCTCTAAGGTGAAAATTACGAAACATTTGATTTATATTATATTTGTGTTAGTTTGTGTATTTTTTGTTATCATTATTAATTTTAGACATTACTCTTCCTTTTAGTTTTAAAATTTTAAGTAAAAGGTACGATGTATATTCAATAAATAAATAATTAATCCTATTCAAAACAAATACAAAGATGGAAACATTGTTTCTGAAATATATATTTAGAGAAACAACTAGGAAAAGGATTAATAATTTTATTTATTACATTAAAATGGAACATATTTATTTCTTTACAATTATAGATCAGATAAGCGTAAAAAAATAAATTTACTTCTTGAATAATTTTCTTACTTATCACTTGATAAAATATTTTGACAAATAAAATTAAAGGATAAATTAAAAACAATTGAGTTCCCCACAGAAAAAAAAAATGGATAACACATTGCATCAATGTTACGGCGCAACATGCAATGTTGCCTTTTAAGTTGCATTGCCTTTTAAAGTTGCAGTATCGTTGAATGTCCGTCTGCAGCAATATTGCATGGTAATATTACCCGAAAAATATTGCTGTACTATTTACAAAGCAACATTCATGCAATACGAAATATCACGAGTACTTTGTGCAATTCAACGTTCAAAATTATATGCATGTTAAGTTACATATATGATATAATGTTCATATACTACATCTATGTGGGCACATGGAATTAGTATATATAGTTACATACTACGTCTATGTGTGGGCGTATTATATGCAACCCGATTTACATAATTTAAGTAAATATTAAGTTTTTCCTGAATACTTACTGAAGAAATTTTAATACAATATTGATTATCATTTTAATTACAATGTTTATTAATTAGAAAGACAGCGCAAGCGCCATCTATTGTTTAACTTCAAGTTAGACAATATATGGCTTGGGACTACAAAGTGGACGAACCAAAATTGTTGTCTCGTCCACTAAATAAAATCGAAGAAGGCGAATCGGTGATGGCGACCGTATCCTGTTCACTAGAACAAGAAATCAAATTAATTTTAATGGTTGAACGAATCTCGTGTTATGATTAAATAACCTGATATGAATCATAATAATTAAAAACGCAACGCAAGCGCCGTCTATTGCCTAATTTCAAATTCCATCGCTTTTGAAAGGAAGGAAAATAAAACAGATACCCATTATTTAGTTCAGTAATTTTCTATGTTGCTATGTTGGATCGATGTGAAATGTTCATAAAATAAAAAAAAATCAATATTATATTGAAATAAATATAAAAGAGTATTTATTGACATGGTCGCAGTTATTTAAATAAATTAAATAAAAATGATTTGAATATAATTAATAAATTTGTTTTTTACATGGAATTCTTCTCGGATCAAAAATTGTTACATGATACAATATTTTATTAATATGTAACAACTTAAGTAATTGAATGTTTGGCGGGAAATTTGCCCGAGAAGTAGTAATGTGCATTTTTCTTACGTTACGTAAGTACTTCAAACGTAACGTAAGTCACGTGTTTCGGAATTTAATCCCAATTTCATCCCTCATCAGCACAGCTGTTGTTAATTAATAACTTTGCAATTATATAATGCACAGAAAATAATTTATTAATTAATTATTTTCAAATTCTTTTTCATTAATTTATTTGTAACGTTCCTTGCCCTATGGGTTGTTTCACTACATTAAATTAAAACAAATTTCTTTTTGAAACATAAAATTAAAGAATAAATTAAAAACATTTGATGTCTTTCATTATTTGTTATTATTTACTCAACTAGTTTCGCTTTTTACAACATTATCAAGAGTGGATTGTGGTTGTTCTTCTGTAATCCACTTCTCATAATGCTGTAGAAAGCAAAACTAGTTAAGTAAACAAATAATGAAAGAAATCAAATGTTTTTAATTTATCCTTTAATTTTATTTTTCAAAAAGAAATTTGTTCTAATTTAATGTAATTAAATTTAATTATTGTATAATGAAAATAATTCTCTGTAAAACATAGATATTTTGAACTACCAATAATTTCAATATTCTAATAATAAATCCAATTATTTGTAAAACATTGCCAATGATCGTGATTGACATGTACGTCTATTATTAAATAAAAAATAAAAATAAAAAAAACCTGTACAATTACTTGATCTTTATATTTTTTTTATAATTATCCTTATTTATTTGTATTAATCGACAGAACAAATAAACTTTCCATGAATTTGTACTTAAAGAAACAACATTTATATTGTATGTGAACAATAATTATTTAATTCAATTGTTTAAGTATGTAACAATGACTTGAAGTGGATCAGAAGCTATTTTCTTTACAATTTTTTTTTATAATTTCGCCATCGGAAAAATCCATCAAGGTGCCAGTGCGCGTTTCCCGGAGAAAACTGAAAATTGCCCACTTCCGTTCTATTATTTCTTGTTACTTTTTTCATCAACTTAATCATCATCAAGGCAATTTGATTTTCCGCTTATGCGGGCTTGTGTGTTTTCTTCTTTTTTTATTGAACATTTTTCTCATCCATCAAATGGAAATTTAATAAAATTTATAAACACGAATTGGATTCATGATTTAAAATTATTAATTATTATTTTATTAGAGGAAGAATATTGGTTAATATTAATGTGTAATGATAATTACTTATCAACTATAACAATATATAACATACTGTATGGATCATGGCACCGAAACTTTGAAAACCACGAATGAAACACAGAAAGCCTATTAAAGAACTGTAAAAGGAGGGTAATTGCCTCATGGCATATTTAAATTTTGCAAATCGACCCCTACAACACGAAAAAATCATGAAATATAATGGTTTAGGGAGATTTTGTGTGGGGCTTTACATAACCACATTTATCCCTCGTTGATAAAAGTTAGCAATGCAATGCCAGAAATTTTAGTCTTTTATGTTATATTAATAATTGATTGTCGTAGATAAAGTGAATTGATGAATAATGGACTGTGGGTTGAGAAATTTTACGAGGGGCGCGGTTTAGACGAAAGAGCTAAATATTGGCAATCACTAATTCGAGTTGGATTGCTGTTGTGATCAATGAACAATATTGCATTATACAATCTTAAAATAATAAAATAAGCAGGGATTTTATCATATGAATTAAATATTATTTTAATATTTAGTTTATGTAAAAAAACAATCATGAAAACAATAAAAAATGATCAAATTTATAGCAAATTTTAAATTAAATTTTTGCTAATAAAAACTTGTGCAATGAAAATTTCAAGGATTTTACTAAATTCTGCAATCAAATTACTTAGCATATATGACCTATTATTTTCATTATATCTTAGAATTTTCTTTTCTAACTTGAACTAGTAAATTGGCGTAATTCACGAAAATTGACGATTTATTTATTATTTAGACTGATACTTTATACTTGGTAGATAAAAAATGTAAATGCTTATTCATATTATTAAATCCATGGCTCTTTTTTCAAACGATTATTTCTATTTTACTATATAGCTATCTCTTTCTACTAAACCGCAACCTTAAGCGTTAATTGAAAAATTATATATTAAGGCATAGGAGGTTTGATTGTTCTTGTGTGATAATAATAATATTATTTATTATATTTCATTATTTAAATACTTTAAGAACGGATTTTTTAGTTCTAAACACGCAACACTTTTATTTAAATTAAAATATTACTGTTAAACTGCAATAAAAATCCATATTTAAATAAAACTTCTGTAGATCGCAATAAGTTGAGTCGCGGACGTGCGGGAAGTACAAGTGGCCGCTTATAGTGCACAAAAGTCCGTTTCTCGTTGTTAGGGACAAATTGCCTGATGCATCCCCGATACGGGCCCTGAGTTTTTACAGGGACATCGCGACAATCTTTAGTCTCTGGCCGTTACTTAAGCGAGAAAAAATTAACGACCCCAGACGAGACGTTTATGTCCGCGTTTGCACGGAATCGAAACGAATTGGCTTTACGTTTCCCTTTTCCTAGTCTGCAATCGTAAAACGCCCCCCATTCAACATCCGTGGGCATAAATGTTAATAAAAGTTGACAACAATGTATTTGTTTACTTGATTTAAAATTAAATTCTTTAAAACACGATTTATATAATAATTTTGTTTATTTTTTTTAAACTATACTTTCAATTTATAAACATTCAAAATAAAAGTATTACAAATTGTTATATGCAGAATCGATTAATCAAATTATCGAAAAATAATAATGAATGCATTATTTATAACAACCAATTTTAATTAAAATTAAATAAGATAAAATAATCTATTAAATTATATAATTTAAATAACTGTAATTGTGTGAATCCCGTTGAATACGGTACGTAAAAATTAATTCAAAATTATTTAACAACTAAGGGCTTACAGGGCAGAGCTCTATTGATGAGGGATGAATCCCGAAACACGTGTCTATAGATAGCCTTGTAACTATTATTTGTTATTTCCTTCATTAAATTATTTCGACTCAAATTGTTGTAATTCGCAGTAGTACTGCTATGCAACAAACAAATATCAATTGTGTAATCCAATGTCCAGCGGGGTAAATGCTCGGAAGTAGTTGTTTCATTAGATATTTGTCAAAAACTTACAGTATAAGTAATTTTTGCAGTTGGAAAAAAATCCTTGTTTAATTTCATTGTAATTAGTAATGTCCGTCGTTTTATAATATTAGTAATTGAAAAATGTTCTTGTTTCTTTTTTTTTATTTATTTTCTTCAACTAATTTCGACTTTTGTCATTCTCAAGAGTCTTCTGTCTTTATTTCTAGAAAGATCATTGGTCGATAGCCAATTTCAATATTTTCTAGTGATGGGCAAGATCGATCCTGCCAAGTCTGATCTGGCAAAAATCTGAAAAAATCTCAAATATTGATATTTCATTATTCCACTAACAATATTGACTGTTTAGTTTCCAGAAAAATAATTTTCAATCATTTGGGGCTTTTTGAATTGGCTCGCTGGAATTAACATTAACGCGTCAGCGGTTGGAGCTAAATTACAAAATTCACATACAATATAGAAAGAAGCGGTTTTCAGCATTCGTTTCTTAAAAAAATCAACTACATTCTCACCCAAATTAATGTCTTTATAGCGCTTGAGAACGCCAGGAAAAAATCGCAAACTTTAATAAAATTTTTGCCCAATTTAGGAAAGTCAATTTTGCGGCTCAACTTTTCGCAGATCAATGTTCCATTCTTTAACTACATTTTGATATAAAATGAAGTCATTTATCTTTTTTTTATTCTCGCCGAAATTCTCTTTTTTCCTCACGATTTTTTCAATTATCGCTGTTTTTTTTTGCTCCTTGGAAAAAAATCGGAAACAATCTCAAAGACACTAGGTTATACTACTAACAACGTTGACTATTTAGTTTATCCTGAAATAATCATTTTCAATAATTTCGAGTCATTTCAATAGTTCCGCGAATTTTACATGAAGCCTTATGAGATTGGCCGTTCCGCATTCGGACCAAAATTGCTCAACTCACAGTTAAATTAGAAAAACAGGATTTTCATCATTTAATTCTAAGGGAATTCAGCTATATTCTCATCCAAATTCTTTGTATCGTTTAATACCGCCAGGTAAAAATGCAAACTATAATAAAATTTTCGAACATTTTCTAAGGTCAAACTAGCAAGCAGATTAGCCGAAATCGAATTAATTATCGATACTCACCTTTTCACAGATTATTCCCCCATTCTTTAGCTACATTTCAATAAAACGAAGTCGTATGGAGATTTTTGAATTTTCGACAAAATTAAAGTGGAATTTCCATACTCGATCATTTTAAGCGGCTCGATACTTCAACTGATCGATCTTGCCAATCATTAATATTTTGTTATATGTATATATTGTATTGTGTTTATTAATTAAGATTATATTGACAGAAAAGCTACTGGCCGATAGCCATTTATCAAAATAAAAATGTACTACTTAATATATTATTTTAAACTATTGTTCAAACGTATGATAATAAAGATTTTTACTACTACTACTAAGATTATGTATATATAGAATTTACCGATCACTAATTCTATTCAAAACAAGTTAAATATTTTTATGTTGTGTAAGGCATTATTTTTTGTAATTTTAATTTTGGAACAATCTTATTTTTTAAATGTATACAAGAAATATATATTTTATTTCTTGTTATTAATTGCTTTTATTTCATGCCAAATTTGTGACAATTTTAAATTTCAATTTAATAGATAAATTGATTATAGCATTGAATTCTGCTCTGATTATTAGAGAAGTTTGAAAGGAAAGAAGGAAATATGAAACTAGAAATGGCTTTTAAGTAGAATTAATTAATCTAAATAAAATCTCATTTATTTATATGAATAATATCAATAATAATTCCATTAAGTGAGCCATGTGTCTGACCGGAAAACCCATTAGCCAGCCGACAATCAACAAATCCAAACGGCGGGCGTTTCGTTCACATATTTTCCAGAAAGTGCAAAACGTGTTTTTCTAAAGCGATTTTTACGACCCGAAGATAAATTTATTATCACCCAAACACGAATACCACCTCATTGTCCGGCCGGATGATAAAAGGAGCTTTAGGTAGAATTCCGAAAATACCTGGACACGGACCGATAAGGGGTGCGCGATTTCAAAAGGCCAATTTTCCATTTTTCCCCACCCACGGTTTGTTTTTGTTTACGGGCGCGGTTATATAAGCTCCCGCCGGGGAATTTGGCGAGGAATTTTCGAAAATGTTTTCGCCAGTGACGGTGCTCTCTTTGGTTTTCGCGGCAGTGCAGGGGTTGGAGATGGAGTATCCCCGCGAGGGGAGGTTCTTCAGGGGGGTTTACACATCCACGGAGGTCGTTCCGCAAATGGTCACGGTTTTAGTACCTTCGTCGTGTGTTCAAGTCGAACCTAGTTTACCACCGTGCAGGAACGTTAGGAAATTGGATGGTTTTCCTAGATTTTTGGGTGGAAGGGTTGAAGGAGAGTAAGTATTTATATTCTCTAATTTAGAAAAAAAAAATATATTGATATGAATTGATAATAATTTTTCAATAAAAAATATTTTGAATAAATTATTAGCATTGTGTAAGTGTGATGCATGAATGGCAAATTGTTTTAATAAGTATTGGTAAAAACACAATAAATATATTTTATGTATTGTTTAAACTATTAATTGTTTAAGCAAAATAAATTCAATATATTCACCGAATACTCTAATAATATTTTTTGAATAACATTCTCAATTATAAAACAAAACCAAATGTTTTAATTTACCATTTAAATATTATTAATTTGTTGTATTATGCAATATGTTATTAAGATGCAGCAGCAGGTGTATATTATGTAATTCAATGCCCGGGAAGCAGTTGTTAAATGTATTTCTTTCCTATGAGCTTTCAAGTCGAAATGAGTTTTGATTCTAACCGAAAGCTTTTCAGATCATTCCACTGTTATATAAAGCTTAGATATAAAGTTTGGGCTTAATCCGTTTAGCCGTTTATGCGTTATCGCGGAAACACACAGACACAAAACTCGATGAAATGGACTCAGGGAACCTCAAAACGTGCATATTTGTTGAAATTGGCGTTTGGAAAATTTTCACGATCACAATACTTTCCATTGGACTGGGCTCCGGAGAAAGTAATAATATATAGGGTGTTATGTTTGAAATAACAAAGTTGATTTTAATTCCAGGATAATGAGGTACACTGTATATATGAATATAAATTTACATTATTCGTTTTCCGTGGTGAAGCAAGTCTTATTAATCTTATTAATAAAATAATGCTGAATTTCTAACGATAAGGGAAATTTTTGGTGACTCACCAAGTATATTTTGAATTTAATTTGTTTAAACCGTTAATAATTAAAAAAGAAAAACAAATAAAATATACTTATTATGTTTTTACCACAATTTATTATTCCACTCGAGTTTCGACAGGAATTTAAAAATTGAATGTTTTTTTTGTTCCGTACAAATATCAAAGTTGTTTTTTTTTATGGAACATCGTATGTATTATTATATTTTTAAATTCTACGTCCAAAATAACTATCCCTTTTATTAGGGTTGTTAGTACCTAATCCTAATGGTTTTTTAAATAATTCAAATGTCAACCATTTGAGAAGTATATAGGTTATGTATACCAAATTTTCAGGTATATTTAGCAATGGATCATATTTCATTTCTCTATTACAAAAACATTTATATTTGTACAGAGTGGCTCAAAAAATAAAACTTACTAAATAAGAACTTTAAGTTGGTCAAACTTATTTTTTTCAGATGGAATGCTAAAATTTTTAACATTCTATTAAATGAATATTATAATTATTTATTAAAAGTTTCCTATACCTCTAATCTCTAAGTCGAGGTGTTTTTGTGAAAAATGCAAAAAATCGTAACTTCGCATCATTTGGGGTTTTCTCTTTGTATATTCTTATATTTCAAGCTGGCTGTGGATTTACAAAATGTCAAATAATTTATCGAAATTATCACTTTAATTTTCCAAACTGTTTTTTGCTGTCATAGTATTATTTTGATTATTTATGAATATGTGTATAATTATTATTTGAATGTAGGTGTGGGTACTGTAATATTTACTCAATATATTTTTCAAAAAAGAAAAGTAATGATTTATTTATAATATTTGGATAATGTTGTTAAGAGACCTTATAACCAACGAAAATAATACATATACTATTTGCTAAAGAAGTAATTCTAAATCGACCATTTTGAACGAGGCTTTTAAACCGATTTATAAAAAAGTGGATGTGAGTTATAAAAACTCGTTTATTAGAAAATATATCACTTTATAACAATGGTATTGTGAATATACAAAACATTTAACATTATTCTGATAGAAATGGTAATTAGCAATAAAAATAGATTATTGTGTGATGTGGAATAGAGGCCACTTAAAATCCTTGTTTAATAATTTTATTTTTTTGCCACCCTGTAAATATTTTACGATTTTATTAATTAGAAAATAAGATATGATCCTTTGCTTGACTTCACTGGAAATTTATCGCACATAACATAAATACTTCTCAAATAATCGAAATTTGAAAATTAAGTTAGATTTTAATAAAATTCCAATAATTTCAAAAACATTTAGGTACTAACAACCTTAATAAAAAAGATAGTTATTTTGGACGTAGAATCTAAAAATATAATAATATATAGGGTGTTCCATTTAAAAACACAACTTTGATACTTTTATGGTATATGGGACACCCTGTATAATATGAAAATAATTTTAGAAAGTAGCCTATACACCCCTTAAATCAACATTTTAAAAAGTGGTGTACTTTGGCCACAATACTCCGTTTCGTATACCGTGTATAATTCGGTATATATATATCTTAATTTCTGAGTATTACGTTATATGATTTTATAATAAATAATATAAATACTAATTGTTAGACATCAGAAAATGGCTATGGACCGTCGGTCTTTCTGCCTGTTTCTGTCCAGTTCTTGTCGTTTTAATTAATCATCATGGCTACTAACGTCATTGTCTAAGTTCTCAAAATTTTGTGAAATGAATTGAGAATTGTTAATGATGGATGCAGCTATGTGGGGATTTAAGGAGGGTAATTTTGCACATTTCGTAGAGGGATGTTTTCGAAGGGTTGTGGGGGGGAGATTATATTTTAAATAATTTTTTAATTATCCTGATTAAAAATGTAAACAAGTAATAATAAAATATTAAATTAAAAATTTTGTTATCAACAAAATATTTTAAAGTCGTTGAGTAATTAAATATAATAATAATAATAATAATAATAATAATTTCTTTATTTTTCAACAGATAATACCAATTACAGGGAAAATATACATTAATAATAATAACTAACTTAAAAATGAAGTAAACATAACAATTATACAATAAATATAATATATTTTAAATATTTATTATTATTTTTTATATTATTAATTACTATTTATATTATTACTATTTATATTATTAAGTTAAAATAATTGTGTATCTTAAAATAAATATATTTCGATAAAATAAATATGAAATATAAAAAAATGAAAATTAATAATATGCGAAATCCGAACGATCAACGATTAGAAATTGAATTGTAAAATCACTTGGGATAAAGATGTTCAAAGTTTATGTTGAATAGTTGACTTATTTGTGTATTATTATTTATGATGATTTATGTAAATGTTTACAGTTTTTGTAGAAAGGAGATTTCCGTAAATAAATGAATTAAATATTAAATATTAAAATATTTACTTGCGTTGAAATTATTAAAATCACCAAAAGAAGTTGCAATAATAAATTAATTTTATAAAATCCTAGATTCAAATTATTTCTTAGGTTACATTACAGTGTAATTTTATATATATTTTTTTTTTTTTTTTTCTATTTAAACTAATAGTTAGTTCAAAATATCTGTGTAAAAACTAACTAAATGGTAATAAGTATAATAAAATATTATTAATATTTTACAACAAAAAATCTTTAGAGTCAAGAAGCAATGTATGTATTTAATAGATTATATACTGTAGCAATCAGTTTTTTTTTATAGATGCCCTAGGCAGTCCCCTGATATTACAAACATTTTCTAATCTTCTAAGATTCAATTATATTATATTCAGTCACTTAAAATTATATGAAAAATAATAAAATTGAATATCTATCTAACAAAATATAGTAACATGCATTTTTAAAATATGAACTTATTCCATTTATAATATATTACTATATAGGGTGATTTCTACCTGTAAGGTCGAAGAAAAGCGAAAATTCGTTTTTTTTTGCTCGAAAACGAAACAAGATAGATAAAATCCAATTACACAATTTTATTTGCCATACAATTGTCAACAGTTTAGAATTTTTTTAGCTTCACCGCGAAGGGCTCATAACGCAGCTCCAAGTAGAAGACCGTTTTACAAAGTTTTGTTTTTTATTCGATATCAAAAAGTCCAATTGCGTTGCATTAAGAATGAATAAATGCAGTCGTTGATTATTCGATTTTAAAGAAAAAAAAAAAAAGTTTGACAAATTGGCGGCAACATGAGTAAAAAGGTGCTTTGTCTAAAATCTGTTTTTGATGCGTTTGATGTAAAAAAATGAAAATTAATAATATGCGAAATCCGAACGATCAACGATTAGAAAATATAATTTAGAATACGAGACAAAAAGCAGCTGTCATATCGAATGAATATACGTTGAATTATCGCCGTCACCGTCTCTGAAAATTTAGTTTCGAGATAATCGGGTTTAAAGATTTGAGATGTGTTCACTGGGTTCTAGACTAACTTTACATAAACTCGCATAACTTCGGCAATTTGTATCCAATCAATATTATTTTTTAAGAAATCTTACATATTAACACTTTCGAATTGTTCGATTAAAAACACTATTTTTTGAAACTGTGCAGGTAGGAATCACCCTTTATTATTATTATTTTTTTTTTTTTCTAAAAGCAAATATGAATTAAACATGGAAGTAGATGATTATTATGTCAATTTTTAATAATTTTTGGTAACAAAAACGTGTGCTGTCATTCCATGTCAAATAAACCAGTCTCAAAACATGACCAAATTTGATATATATTTAAGATTTTACACACACACATATATATATATATATATATATATATATATATGTAAAATCTTTATTGAGGCTTTGATACAATATTTAATGTAATACGAACTAAATGGCTATTGGTCTTTCAGCCGGAAGTCCTTGTCTTTATGTTATGTCAGTGTGTTAGTCGTTGATGAATGATGAGATGTATGAATATATTCTGGATTTAGGTTATTGAAATTTAGGACGAATTTTTGGGTTTCGTTTGCTACAAAGTAGGTTTAGTAATTTTTGGGATGTTGGGTTCATGGCAAATGTTTGGGATAGTTGTGAGAATCTTTGGGATATAGGGATTACGCCTGTTTTTTCGTACAGGATGGTATTGGAAGGGTTATGTAGGGGACCATTTTTGATTTTAATGAAACTAGGTACAATTATAGTATTTCTAAATATGAAGAAACATGATTTTTTCAGATTTTTTAATACCTCCGTTTTGCTTGCCTACTTGTCCAGCTTTATCACTTTACCGATTTGTGGCAAATGAGTCAAGATTGTTTGCTTTTATACATTATACATTAATTCAGAACGTCTTTATCAACCTGTCTTGGATCGACCACGTGGTTCTTTAGTCAGTTCAGTTCGAAATTTCCCAAACGAAATTTCTTAAACCAACGGACCACAGTCACGTTTGTAGCCACTTTTATGCCGAACACACTATTGGTATTGGCGACTCATACCTTATCAACACACAAACTAATATTTAATTTATAAATTATATATTTCATTTTGTTAATTATTATTTATTTATTTTATATATTTATATATTTATTAATAAAGATTATTATTATTTGCACCACAGAATATTCAGTTCTAATTATTCTGTGGTTGCACATTTATTGATTTCATGATGCTATTCCAAAATATACTAATATGTTTATTAATTTTAAATTCGAATTATAGCGAAACTTAAAAATCCGTCTACATATATGTTTTGGTGCAATGCAGTTTAACGTAACATTTTCTCGGGCGTGTTTTGAGATTCAGATCTCATTAACATAATTTAATTATTAACTATTTTCATTATTTTCAGTTCCAATTAATTATTTTTAAACGTAATATAAATAAATTACTGACATAATGTCAGGGAAAATAATTTTTAATTAATTTTATATACCCGTAGATGTTAGTTTGTGAAGTCATAAGCAACACTGAATCAATTCTTTGAACAGTTTGGGAATGCACTTATCTTACTTATTAATTATTAATAGTTTAGGAATACTTATCTGATTATATACAAATATCTAATTAATTGTATAATGTAATCAATTATAATGGAGAATTCCGTAAAATAAAGTTAAAGTTAATTATGTTCAATTTTTTTATTATTTAATTTATTTAAATAACTGTGAGCAAGTGAATAAATCCTTTCTAATATAAATATTTTATTAATTCCAGGGTATCTAAATCATCGATCTCGAATCCGCAGATTCACACGACGCAATTAGGCTGGGGTGAATACCTGGGCTTCTACGCGCCCACCGTTACGGTGAAATCGGTGCATCTTCAAACGACCACCCTTCCGGATCCGAGAACCGTCGTCACTTTCTCCGTGAAGGGATGCAAACCCTCGCGGCTCCCAATGGACCTGGATTTGTGCCCTTCGGAGATCCGCCCTTCCCCAACAACCCCGACGATCATTGCCTCTACGGTGGTGCCCAGTTTACCCCCGCCAGAAAATAATTCGCCGAGTTTAGAACCGACCGAAGTAGATACATCAATTCCGGTTGAGGATATTAAACCAACAGAAGAATTAACAACGACGTAATTTTAATACTCTGATTGAATTTAAGACTGAATTATTTTTGTATTTAATATTTAATCATTCTTAGAGAGTTTGTCACTTCTGTTTAATTCACTATTATTCAAGTGAGATTCACTATATCCAGTGCATACTAAAGGCATAATAATAATAGTGTTTTTAGTAGGCACTGCTATTTCTCAAATTAATTATCCTTGCCCATTTTTTGTCGATTTATTTATTATTTAGATAAAACATATAATTTCACCATATATCAAATATTTTTCGTTTAATATTTTGTAAAATTTTAATACAATTCTAATAATTTATGATAATTTTTTAACCATTTGCACTCCGTATTCGCCGTATTTGCGACATTGAAAATATCGACGCGAAACTACTGAATTTGGTGACACTTGTCCCGGTAAACCTCGGTTGCATATGGTACATACATGAAATGTAAAAGAAAAGTGTGATATTTTTCGAAGTAATCGTCCAAAAATATCACAATTTTCTTTTAAATTACATGTATGTACTGTTAAATAATATATTGCTGGAGTTATTAATCCACTATTAATTATTAGGCTTGTGTGCAAAATGTTAAACATATATATTTTTAATATATTAAGTAAAAGTACCATATGATCGAGAACTTTTCTTCTCTAGAGTGCTGTGATTTTTTTTATATAAAAAAATGATGTTGACAATAAAAGCAAGCATACGCTATAGGTTATTTTATTCTAACAAATTGAAGAAATTGATTTGATAAATAATGATATATGTGACGTTTAATTTTTCACTGGCACTAACAAAACGTAAAATACAGAAAAAATCAAAGCACTCTAGAGGAGAAAGCTTCTCGATCATATGGTATTATTTTTTTATAAATTTATTTGAAAAATCATTAAATATTTGACTATATAAATATGGATTGCTAGTCCCCCTCCATTTCCTATGTAAACACAGATCAATAATTATATCCAAATGGAAACCCGACTAAGCCCCGCCCCATTGAGCAAAAAGGTGGGAAATTCAAAAACTGGTGAGCAGAATGGTCGCGTTCAGGGAACACCGATTTGTGTGGCGTTGCAGCGTTTTTGTCAAGAGTTAAAGCTTATATTTTTTACCGCTGGATCGCTTTCAAAGTCATCCAGCAGTATAAAAGGCGACCTTGAAAATTCATACCGAAGATGCGAATACGTTTAAAATTATAAATAAACATTTTAATTATTATAGGTTGTAAAGTAACTTACCCGTACATCGGCAAACGAGTATTATTACCGCTACGGCGTTCATAAATAGTCGTATTGCAGCCTTTCATGAAACAATATATCGCCATGTTCTTAAAAACTATCAAGGTTTCATAAGATTTAAACACAATAAACTTACACACAGCTGATTCAAGCGCGAAAT
The DNA here is from genome assembly GCA_963082785.1 of Philonthus spinipes. NCBI lineage: Eukaryota > Metazoa > Arthropoda > Insecta > Coleoptera > Staphylinidae > Philonthus > Philonthus spinipes. The sequence goes on along the minus strand of OY720309.1, from coordinate 13,509,086 downwards.
GGCAGAAAATGGCTTCCATTTAGTACTTGGTCTTGGTACTTGGTCTATGGCAGCGCCACCGTCGCTTCGATTCAAACATAAAGTTAACAGACCATATTTATATAGTCAAATCATGAATTAGTTTCGACATATAGCGAATTCAAATGATATATAAGAACGTACATTTGAGATAATGTCTCTTTTTTAATTTCACCAAATTCAGAGTCTGTTTTCTGCAAATAATTGTAGGCACAATTTAACATTTTTTATTTCTGAATTTGTAAGATTTTGTTAGTCTATTGTCAAAATGACGTAAAAGTAATATGTCAAATAAATTTATAAGTTTCTCAAAACACTCTAATAAGCAGATCACGAAGAATTTTATAAAAATGCAAATATATCATCAATCATTATCATGCAAAAAAATGAATCAATTGAGTTTGTTGTATTAGCGTCATAATTAGCAACTTAAAAGCTTGAATTACACGATAACATTTGAATAACCTTGCACTAACCCAAAATACTCGGTATTTGTATTACAGACACTAAATTATTGAAATGTCAATTGAAAGATCGCATTAAAATTAAATAGATTTTAAAAGGAAACATAATTGTATCAAGTGAAATACAATTCATTTATTAAATTATCGTTTTAGCGTTATTTATTTTATTTCATTTGTGATCAGAATATCACTTAAACCATTAGCGATCAACTTATAAAAAATAAAAATAAAAGTTATTTCGTGAAGCGTTTTAGTAATAGTAAAATTTTAAAAATGCATTTTTTTTTCATTATCGGGGCTATTCCCTATCGAAAATTTTACGTTTGACGTGTATGCTATTAATTAATTCACATTCTATGAATACATTTTTATTACAAAAGTTGCTTGATAAAATATAACGTACACGTTAGACTAAACATTCCCATTACAGAATAGCCCCGTATAACTACAAAAATATGGACACTGGGGTGTAAATTAATCAACTGTTTTATACAGAGTGATCAACAATGATTACGGACCAATAAAATTTCCCACCGAAAAATCTGGTTTTATTGCTCCAAGTTCATGCCAAAGAAAAATGAATATTTGACACAAGCAGCATCATGCATCGAATTTTGTCATTGCATTTTTTTTAATCGAATGCATATTATAAAAGAACTTAAAGCAGCAATTAAAAAAGTGAAACAGAACGTAAGTGCATTTAAAATAATAAAAAAAACCTACGTAACATTTACTTAGAAAATGAAAAGAATGTTTGGTATGCCAATGACAATCTGGGGGATTTTCTTTTCATATGATCAATCGTACCAATATTTGGTTGCCCACCTAAATCTGCAATTATTGTTGATCATTCTATAGGTAAAATCATAGTAATCTCTGTAAATTTTACAATATTGTAATATCTTATATATAGGACGCTGGCTTATAATAGGTTAAAATCAATTATTTTAATATATATATACATAATCTGTATTGACAAATGTAACACAAATCCTACATATAACATAAAATATTACAATACATAATAAATTAAAGACGACGCAAGCGCCACCTTTTGCCTAATTTTCATTAAATATGAATCACAATACATGCTGTAAGAGTCTGCCAATTGAGTATCGACCAATGGTCTTTCCGCCTTTATTTTAATATTAAATCACAAATTAAAAAAAAATGCAGTAAAAAATGTTATTATTATTGTTTCAAGCGTGCATTTCACATTATTGAAAGTTAAAATAAACTTATAGTTTATATTATATACATAACAAAATTTAAAAATATTAGTTGTAAATAATTATTGGATTAAGAAAATATTGTGTAATAAATGTTGTAAAGTTTTAAATATTCGCTGGTTTCTCAATTTGACAATTCATTGAATCATAAAACTTCAACATGCATTACTAAATAAATATGAAACGCCCTTAAATAATTATCTATAAAATACACATGTAAAAAAAACAATCCCGGATCTTTTCCTACACCCCTAACAACTGAAACATCTGAATCCCCATCGATCTCCCTCGCGCAAATAATACTGCGAGCACAATGCCGTTGTAAACACAATAAGCCATTTAGTCCTCTCTCTTTCTGAATTTCCATGTTATTTTTTCCGGCATTGTTCTTTTTGTCATCCCCCGGATCCTTTTCTAAAACCTTCCACCGTCTTCACGCACTAAAGAATGGAAATGGGAACGAGAATGGAAATGTGCGGTCCCGAGAAACAATGGGGAAAAACTTGAACCGGCCAGAAAAAGAACAGAAGAATGCCTTAATGCGTAAATAATTGGCCGGACTTACTAAATGAATAAATAATAATGATAAAATTTGCTTGTTTGTTTATTTTTTTTTGTGTTGGTTCGAGCAAATGAGACATTGTTTCGTTTAATTAATCATAAACGACTTTTATTCGCCTTTTTAACACGGTGTTGTGGTTGTGATTGTTAAACAGTGAATACAAAAATGTCATAGGAAAAGGATTTATTCACTTGGTCGCAGTTATTTAAATAAATTAAATAAAAGAATTTGAAAATAATTAATTAATAAATTATTTTCTCTTTTGCTACTGTAACATTATGACTTATTAAGTCATAAGTACTTTAACAAATGACTATTATTACACAATTTACAAAAAATGTCTGTGTGGTATGTATATGCACTCGATTTCTACTTTTGAATGAATCTGCAAGAATAATTATAACGACTATCTGTATAACTACTACCTTTTGGCATTACTCCTATTTTTTTATGTATTCCAATAATTTCACATCATTTCTGGCTTCTGAAATCACAAACTTTCTTATATTGACCGAAAAGCAGTGAATAAAAATAAAATCCTATCATAGTTTTTATTGATAGTTTGTGTTTTATTAAAATTTAGTTAGGCCAAACCAAATGTTTTAAATTAAATAATAATTTTAAAATAATTAAATATTAATCAATTATTTTACCTTTAGCTACTGCGACATTTTGACTTACGTTACGTAAAGTACTTACGTAGCTTTCTCGGGCTTTATAAACTTGGTAACGAAGCAAATTTATTTATTTTTTTTTTCAATCTGACTTTCACATCGATATCAACAGCATCGGGCATTATTTCCAGATCAAACATGTCACATTTACTAAAAACGCCGTTTCGTTCGAATCGATGTAGACAATTTGCGAAAGAAGTAATTAGTGGCAGTTTTTTTTTTAATTTTTCATTGAGTAACTTACGTTTCTCTAAAATGTATTCGAATTGAAATCAATAACCGAAATGTATCCGAACATCGCATTGATTTTTATGAATGCTTGTTTCGTTTGCACCTTGGAAGAAAAATTACCGACGGACATTTTTGTGATGGTCTCGTCTTCGGAAATTAAATACAACACTATTTCTTTAAATGAAAAGGTCAACTTGAGTGATGTTGTATTTCCATAAAGTATCAGACATTGAATTAAATAAAGAACATTTGCTGTTATATATCAATAAAATATTGGAAAATTGTTGATTATTAATAAATAATATTCAAATTCTTTTTATTTATTATATTTAAATAACTATGACCAAATGAATGATTACTCTTTTCTATTGATAAATAAAAAAATATTTGAAATAAATTAATTTACACAATTCAATATACAATTATTTTCCCTTCAGTTACTGCGACTTTTTGACTTACGTAACGTAAGTATTTTAACAAGAATTAAGTAAATTTATTCAATAATTTTCACCAAATAATTATTGTGAATTGGTTGATTTACTGAATTATAAACAAATGTTTTTTTTAACATATACGCTTCTCCGTACGGAAAATCAAAGATTTTTTTATGAGAAATGTTAAGTTTAACGTGTACTTTATTTTTTATGATCAGAGTTTAATCAACTTCTATAATAGATATACACACATTGAATGTAAATTAAAAACGCGCACGTTAAACATAACGTTTCCCATTGGAAATAGCCCCGAATGTTAATTTTTACGTATACGTTATTGATCCAACTAACAATATTAGTATAAATATTAACCAATAGGCGGAAAGACCATAGGTCGATAGCCTGTTCAAGCAAGCAAGAAAGAAACAAATATACCATAATATATTGTAAATATATGTAAAACAAATAACTTTCAATAAAGATATTGTAGTAGTATTAACCAATAGTATATTTCACGTACGGAATAACCCCAATAATAATCAACAATGAAGAATACTGTTCATAATATAATATTTTGTCAATCACAATACTCATTGATTTGATTCATATATTAATTTATGACTAATTGAATGGAATTTGACTACATTAATGAAAAACAAGATTATTTTAAATTGCTCGCTTGTGAGCGCCATCTAGCGTCTTGTAATTACGGCATATTTTACTTTGGCTACCCTTTTTGAGTCCGTTTATATATTGTTTTATAGAATGAGAATTAATAACAAAATATATTTGTTACTATTGGAGTTATTTCTTTCGTTACATGTTAAATATAACATACACGGATTTTTTTATCGTCACAGTCCAAGCGAGTTTTATAATTGATATGATATACATAGATATGTGAACATAGACTGTTTACTTTTAAATTATGTACCGTACACATTAAATTTAACATTGTTCGTGGAGAATAACTCCAAGTACGAGGCTATTCTGAAAGGGAAATGTTAAGTTTAACGTGTACGTTACTTTGTATCATCCCAGTCATATAAACGTTTTTAATAGATACGTACATAGAATGTAAAGATAATTAATTAAAATTTTCTGTGTGGAATAGCCCTGATAAATTAATTAAATATTGACGAAAGTGGATAAATATTCGGGGTTATTCCGTATCGAAAATGTTACTTTTAACGTGTACGTCATTAATAAAGTCACATTCTATGAATAAAATTCTATTAGAAAAGTTGCTTAGACTGTCATGATAAAAGTAACGTACACGTTAAACTTGATATTTTCTTTACTGAATATTCCCATTAGTTTGATTATAACAAGAAACTTTACGTCGTAAACTTTACCTAATCATACAATCTCTTTGAATTTTAATAATCATAGAATATTAGAAATAGGCAATTTAATATACAAAATATATATTCATCATAGAATAGACAAAATAAACGACAAAACGTCGGTAAATTTAAATATTTTGCTTTTTTTTTAATTTTATGTGAAATTAAAAATTTAAACACTTTCTTTTTAGAAATAATAATATTTGAATAAACATAACTAATTTAAAAAATTGGTTAATAAATTAATAATTGTGACATATAAACATCAAAATAACCTTAAAATCTACAATAAATATACTTTAATTAAAATTATGATTAATTAATTCATTAATTTTTTTAATAGATCGAATGTTCTTGTGTTAATTTAATTCAGTAACCTTGAACTATGTATTATCTACTTCCACTTTTCATATATTTTTATTAAGTCTCAATTTGTTTGCTTTATTACTTTAGATTTATTATAAGTGCGTTACAAAGGTTATTTTATTTATAATTATTTATATTATCTGTGATAATTTAAGTAGAAAACTTTAATAAAAGAGAAAGTAATTAATTGCATTTCATTTGCAACATTGTGATTAGAAACAGCAAGACTTTAATTAATATTTTTATAATAAATAATTTTAATTTTTAATAATAACATGGAGCTGGTGACAAATGTAAAAAACGGGGTCCGCTTGATAAAATTCACAAACGAGCGTAAGAAAAACGCAATAAGCTCCGACGGATACAAAGAATTGACAAACATTTTAAACACCGATTCGAACAACAATGAAATCGTTGTGACGATCATAACAGGACATGGTGAGTACTTCACAAGCGGGAACGATTTAACAAAGCCAATGAGCTTGATGGAAAAAATGGATTTCGAAGAAATAGTCGATAATGGATGTATAGCTTTCAAAAATATGGTCGAGGCTTTCCTGAATTACCCGAAGCTTTTAATTGTCGTTGTCAACGGGCCGGCAATCGGTATAGGAGTAACGATTTGCGGATTGTGTGATGTGGTATACGCTTCAGATACAGCCACATTCAATACCCCTTTTGTGAAACTAGCTCTGTGTATAGAGGGCTGTGGGAGTTACTTACTTCCGAGGATCCTAGGTAGGAGTAAAGCCAGTGAGCTATTGCTTATGGGGGAGACTTTGAGTGCTCAAGAGGCTCGGGATTTTAATTTGGTTTCGAAAATTATCCCTAAGGAAAAACTCGATGATTTTATAGAGGGTTTATATAAATACGGAAAGATACCAGTGAGACAATTGGTCAAATGTAAGAAGTTAATTACAGATAATTTGAATAAACAATTGTTTGATTGCTGCGAGAGGGAATGCCGGGTGTTGAAGGAATCGCAAATGTCGGAAGATTTTTTCAACACAATTATGGAGTATATGGAAAAGAGGAAAGCAAAGAGTAAATTGTGAGTTTATAAGAAAATTTGTCTTATTCTTAACATCACAATTATTCATCAACCAAAATTTTTATTTAAATTAAATTAACCAAACTGCACGTCCACATTTTAAAAATAGCTTTATTATATGATTTATTCAATAATCCACATACAACCTTTTTATTTATATTTCTCTATACATATCAATATAAATCTTTTGTCCGTTTCTTTGTCCCCCCAATAATATAAATATATTTTCATTTGATTGTTCAGTTAAGAGAAGTACAATAACGGCACTGAATAATAGTTATATTTAGAATAATAAATAATAATAGTCTAGTGATCGTCGTTTGTTTTAGGTGAAAACAAAGTCGTTTTCCGGTGTAGCCACATCCCAGGGTAGTTGGAACATATCCGCCGGGAGGGGAGCACAGTGTGTCGCCTTGAAGTCCTTCATGTATTTCCGTGCCTTAAAATTATATTTAACATTAATTAATTGGAAATTGTTTTATTAATAAACCTATTAAAATATCAAGAATTAAAGCTTGAATTTTTAAGAGGCTTATTTCTTGATAAAATTAAAATAAAGAACAAAAAAAACATAATATGGAATGTTTTATTTGCTTTAATTTTTATAGCAAAAATAACTTCTCACCAAAAATAAAGCCATTTGTGATTTCATTTCATCGGGTAATTCCGCACCCATATTGACAGGATAGCTCCTATTGTGTTCGCTGAAGTAATTTTCGATGTATGTATTGCAAAAGGTGGCATCTACTTCGTACTTAGTTACAAATTGCTCTGCAAAATATGTAGAAAAGTGAGCAGCAGACAATGCTAACTGCATCATAAAAAATAAAGATGTTCTCGATTTTCAATTGCTAATTAACCAATTACTTGAAATAATAAGAGAAATATAAATGCTATGTGCTATTCATGGAATTTTGTACATATTGTGTCAATAAACTAGAACCAATAAAAGTGCACAAGCAAGACAATAAGTGCAAACATTTTGTATGGAGAGGAAACATTAACAAACAGGAGGAATTGAAATATATGTGAAAAAAAAAATAAAACTCATATATTGGAAAATATTTAGAGTGTACAATATAAGAACAAAAAATGGGACATATAAAAAAAGTGGAATTAGGGATTTTATAAAATAATGAAGTAACTCTCTCTAACTATCTAGATAACTCCTGACAAAAGGGAGAATCCAACACAAAATAAAATTTTCTCACCTTGTGCATTCGTTGATGTCAGCGACAGATATTCACCCAGGACGGCCTGTTGTATGTCTCCCATTAAATCAGGATATCTGTATTTTAACAATTTCACCAACAGATAATTACCACGGTTTGTTGAAGGATCACCCATCCTAAATGAATTAAACAATCAGGAATTTTTAACATTGATTCAAATCTGTTTTCATATAATTGGCACTACAATTGTTATCAGTGAATATTTAATCGCTGGCCAAAAATTATATGTTATATGTCTTTATAAATTGAATATGAGTGAACTTGAAGCACTAAATGGAGATTTGATATCACATATTTCTGTGACGTAGTTGGTAACGCACTCGCATAGAAATCGAGGGACATTGGTTGAAATCCCATCAGAGATGTTTCTTTTCCATTTATATTTAATTAATTTAAATTATATCTCAATGTTGTACATTGAAATTTCTTCAATAAAGATAGATATAAATTTAATTTAAAAGGAATATCAATTTAATTAAAAAAAATCAATTTTGGTTTGCGAAACACACAAGCCCGAATGGGATTACCAAAAAACCATTAAGGGCCGGTCCTTTTTGTGAAAAAGTATAATCTTTTGCTTATCATTTCTCATGAAACTTTAGCCGGAATTTTGGTAATCGGAGAAGTGCAAATTGGTAATCCGATGACAATAGCCAACCTCCACCCCTTGTGAAGAAATCAGCGTATAAATCTGGAGAAACGACCCACTAAAAACCAAAGAGCAACCACTGTCCATATTTCTCGCCTCTCCTATGAGACCGTTTACCCAGGTTGCTGTTATTTTCACCAACTTTTTTTTTTAATTTAATTGTTTATAAGTTTTGTTTGTTTCAGTTGTTTTGGGTTACTTTCTCTTCCTAGCTAGATTCGTTCAAACGAAAGACATTAAATGCTACTTACGTTGTGCAGATAACTTCATCCTCACTCCTCCTAATCAACAAAATGGGTCCCGGATATTTCGACAGCTGCTCGAAATTGTTCAAATTCACATACTCGCGGATTGCCAGGCGGACAATTGATTCCGACCATGATGGCATATGATTGAGGGCTAAAGGCATTATGTCATCAAAAGATGCATCCAAAATCTATATTTCACCAAAGAAAAAAAATTCCATTAATATAATAACTAGAGATGGGCATAATCAATCTTTTTTAAGATCAATCAACCTGTGATTGATCCTTCGAAAGATCAATCAATCGGTGATTGATTCGCAAAGGGTAGATCCTAAAAGATCTAGCTATACATTTTTTTTGATCATTCATTTCGGCACAATCCTTTTGGCTTGAAATATTTAAATTAAATATAAATAACTATTTATCTATTATTATTTAAACAAATATTCTTACTGCAAAATTAAATTTGTACAATAAAATGTATATTTTATTAGTTTCGTGTCATAATAAAGGTAAACGGAAAGATCGAACTGCAGCTGAGAGGTGATTGACATCAATTCGAGCTAAAAAAAAATCGATTTTGAAAGATTGTTCTGATTACAAACAAATATCGAGCTGCTCAATTTTTTTGATTGACCTTTCCTAACACTAATTTAAAGCATCAGAATCTGGGGATCCATCACAAAAATCATTTATTATTTTAGTCATATCCGATTGAGAAATTAAATATTAAATGAAGAAGCTGGCTGGTATATTAATGAAACACCATTTGTGTAAATATTTAAAAATAATATTGCACGGCTTTCGAACTGTGTCAATTCCTTCTTATAATCAAGCTAAATAAAAAGATCAAATCTTAGTTGCAAGGGGATCAAAGCAAGCTGAAAAGATCGATCCATAAAAATCGATTCAATAGATTGATCGATTGTTAACTATCACTCTGTAAGATCGATCCGATCAATCATAAGTGAAGGTCGTGCGACTCAATCATTTTGATCGATCTTTCCCATCACTAATAAAAGCAATTCCACCATCGTCACACCAAAGTAGTACTGAGAGTAGTACCAGCTTGTCGGTTTTTTTTTATATAGAGAGATAGATGTGAGGGAAATGCATAATTTGTAAGCTCAGCTGATTTTGACACTTAACCCAACACGTAAACTCATTTCTTATTTTTTTTTTAATTTGTTAGATTTTTGTTAGTGTTTTATTAACTAATAGAAAAGAGTATTATTCATTTACTTGGTCACATTAATTTAAATATATTAAATAAAAATGATTTGAAAATAATTAATAAATTATTTTCACATTTAGCTCTGTGACAAAAGTCACAGTTTTATTTAATATATTTTATTAACTAGTTACCATCATTACCCATTTTGTATATTTTTATGGTTTCTTGCATAAATTCTGTAATCTTTCTAACTTAATTCTCAAAGTATTTTTTGGAATTGTATAAATAACCTCAAATCTAAATCATTTGTCACATTCGGCAGAAGCCATCATGGTGATCAGTGAAACTAACTGAACATTTAAATTCAGCTCATTCTTCCGTTAGTTGCAAATAACTGTAGTATATAACATAATTTATAGATTTAGTTAGTTTTCTAACGTTTATAAAGACCAGACTGTGAGTTTTTATTATCAGTCAGATCTGCTGGTAGAACTAGTGACGTCTGCTGAACACAGCCATTAATTGCATTACAATTCAATTGAATAAGTTATTATTTTCAATTGATAAATTAGTATATTCAATGATTTTTACGTTTAAATTTTTAATACAAATTTATTTTATTTGTGACAATTTGACATCAAACTTAAGTTTTATATTACATTTCTTATGCCCACTTGCATCAACTCTGATTAGTTAATCATGTTTAACTTTAATCGGTACATTTTGGTTGCACCGTATGTCGATTAACTTATCGTGGACTCCGATAAGTTAATCGAGTGGTAATATAGATCATATGCATTCTTCTAGCTATTTTTATTTCTGTTCCCGAAGCTAGAAATAGTTGAAGCAGGTGTTTATCAAATTTGTAAACTAAGGTAAATCAAAATTAATTGAATCATTTACTTCTAAATTATCAATTTTGTCGATTCTAAATCCATGCTTGGTTATTTCCGTCAAATTTCTATCTAACTATCTCTTTCTATAAGCTCTATCAACTGTAAACAACTTCAAGATTATGATCAATCGTCATGAAGTTGTACTTGTATGAGTTAATCGGACAAAATTGGCTGATTAAATATTTGATGTTAATCATGATTATCTTAATCATGATTAAGTCTTGATGCGAGCCAATTTCAGACTTAATCCATGAATCTATTAATATCTGGACAGAGTCCAATGTGAGCGAGTGAAACCAAACGGGGAGGGGGAATCCCAAGATTGGTAGAATCTGCCATTTTATCTAGCGATGGTATAGCACTATTGTATGCGTTGCATGGTGCGTTGTGTATAAGCTCAATTTGTAAGTTTATTTGCATTTTTATATAAAATGCCACATGAAGTTATGGGATATTACAACAAAACCTACAGAAAATCATTTATAACCTACAAATTAACATGTGTTTTTTTTTGTTAAAAGTTTTATGCTATACTGACTCATTAGAAATGTTTTATATAGACTAATAGTAAATGACTAGCCTGTTTATAATATAATATGTAATAATAGGTTATGATAAACAGAAAACATGTATATATATAAATTAATAATTTATTACATTTTAAATTTACCGCCAATTGTCGCTGGATAAAAAGGCGGTATGGGTAATTCTATACTGATCATAAATCAGTATGAACAATTATTTCGCAATTTAGATTATTTTCAAGCCTTGAAAACAATTTTTCACGCAAATAAATTCCCCGCAATAACCATTCGTTTACATATGAATAGTGAAACAGAACTACTTTGAATGATTCAATTTTCCGCCGCCAGGTTGCGTATTCGAATATGTTAATCATCAGTTAGAAAATCTCTTAACTATTCTACAAAGCAAAGTGTTATCTATTAAAGGTCGAAATAAAGTGTGTTTTATTAATATCAATTTGCTCAATATGGGAATCAAATCTGGGTCTCTTGGAGGTTTTTATGTATCTACAGACCATTTATGATGACCAGAAATGCTCTCTTAGTAATCCTATCATTACTTACAACTCCTTTGATGTCTGGATAGTTCATAGCAGCCCAGCTGGTTGAAAAACCCCCAATGCTCCAACCGAAGATGACTATGTTCTCTGGTCGAAAGCCCAATTTTTTTATTGCAAATTGCATCACTGCATCCATCGCATTCAATTCTTGTGCTGGATATGGTGTACCCTTAGAAAAACCAAACAATTAATTATTATAATAAATATGAATAAAATACTAAAAATATACCAATAAAACAACATAAAACACACATTGAATTCTCTTTGAATTAAATTCTTTTATTAACATAAGACTGCTTGAAAATTTTATTTTGTTTCATTGGTTGACTTTTAATATATACATATATTTAACATCTATATTAACACACAGATACTACATATATACTTATTATTATCATAATATTTGAACTTAAAAAAGAAAATATGAAATAAGGTAATGTAACTGTCACTGTCAAAAGGCTATCGACCAGAGGTCTTTCTGCCAAGGTGTGTCATTTCTGTCGAGCCTCAGTCATTAATGAGTGAAAAGATGAAATGTATTCGAAAATTATGTTTGGTTGGGTTTTGTATTTTGGAGGAATTTTGGGGTTTTTTGTGCAAACAAAATAGGGATAGGATTTCTGGAGAATTGTTCAGAGAGGAATTGGAGGCGTTCTTCTATGGGAATTATAAAGGTAGCGTCATAGAGGAATTGGTTTGAAGGATTATGTAGTGGGTTTGGAGTTTAATAAGGGTTCTAAGGGAAGCTCACTCACTGGAAGTGGTGTAGGGTGGGTTTCTGGATTGTGGAAAATAGATGGGTGCATAATCAATTAGGGGCGACATATCATCTTATCATAACAGCAGTTTTAGTGTTTATACCCATACCTTTGTATGACTGTTATATTTTGTTCTTATTTATTATTATAATCAATAATATGAACTATTAAATGTTTAAGTATTAAAAGTATTACATGTATTACACAGGTTATGTAATTTAAAAGCAAAAAATATAGATATAGTCAAATTCCACTTAGCTAGTCCAATTATTAATTTATAATTGAAAGCAATTTGTGATAGCTTTTTTGCTCTAACCAATCTTCAAATAATATTACCAGGCACATAGATAACTTACTGTTAATTATGTAATACTAATGAAATAAATTTTAAAAATCAAATAAACAACCCACTGAGCACACATTTTAATAATGTTTCATTAACATGAAAATAATGTTAAATAATGTTACAGCATTTTGTAAAACATTATTTGTTTTTTTAATTAGTCATTTATTTAATTAGGGAGCGGGGGGGAGTTTGCGGTCGAAGATGTAACAAGAAAGGAAAACACACAGTAGAATATTTTCGGGGTTGAAAAGAGGTACAAAAAGGAACGTTTATCACTTAATCAATCCATCAAGGTTTATCTCTTATTAACCCTAATTACACATATTTGGTACTCCCTATTTATTATAATTAACATCATTAATCATGGAAATTAAATTTATTTAAATGACCCTATAATATATTTGATTATTGATTCTAATAATTATTAACTAATAAATCATATAAATATACATGTTAAATTAACTTACAGTACTTCCTCCAAATCCAGGATGATTCCAACCGAGCACTGAGTATCCGGCAGCAATTGGAGTCCCCATAATGCCGATTTCATAAAACCCAGCATTTCCTTCGCAACAAATCACCAGTGTGCTGCCATTTCCATTGGAATTTCTCTTGTCCACAAACATTGTATCAATGTTGTTTCCGTCTTGCGCCTCGAGTTTATAACGCACGCCACCATTAACTTCAATTAATTTTGATCTGCCTTGAAGCAAACTTTGCTCTAAAAATATGTTTTTTTCAATGTAAAACTCCTTATAGAAACTTGAGGATAGTTGAAAAATGTAATAATTTAGACTTAAGACATACAGAATTTAATATTATTTGAAAAAAAAAAGTGCTGATAGTAAAATTAAAGGATTTGGTTCACTAGTTGTTATTATTTACTTGACTAAATGTTTCACCAAGGGATAAATGAGGAAGTTATTCAAAAATTGAAAGATTTTCAAAAATATTTAACACATGTTATTATTTGAATATAATTAATAAATTATTTCCATATTTAGCTCTGAAATTTTGACTTACATTACATAAGTACTTTAAATAAGTGTACATTAAAACAACTACTTTTCGGGCAAATATCGCGCCAGACATTAAATTACATAATGTACACCTGCTGCAGCATCAATAGCATATTGCATCATACAATAATTTTTTATCTGAGAAAAATTCAATGCAAACAACAATAATGAATGTTACTCAATATAAGGCCATCTGCAGTTACGTGTTTAGGGATCTATCCCTCATCAGTACTATTAGAGGTTGAGCAAAATGTAAATTTTTTTCATATATACAGGGTATCCTATTTTCCTGAAAATTGATATCAACTTTGTTATTTTATATGGAACATCCATTTATTATTTTTTTATTTTATTCATAGTTTTGATGAGTCATTACCACAGAAAAAAAAAATTTCTAAAATTTTTAAAATTATTCCCTTTTTTTGAGATGGAGAAATGCCTTTTTGCTATCTATCACAAAAGCAAACAAAAAAACGAATCAAATAAAAGCTACATAGCTGGTGGCATTCATTGTGAAAAAGTCATGTAAAGTAAAACCATTTGATACAAATAATTATTTTTTATAAAGAATGGTTACAAAACCGTTAGGCTCCTTACATCTAATGATTTTGCAAATCATGTATTCACACTTACCCAAAATGTTTTGCAAAAATCCCAAAGACCCTGGATAAATCATTTTAACACCAAAACTGTGCACAGCTAAATAACCCAAAATATGACAGGGCAACGAGGCACTAACTTGTACTAAATTCCTATAAACGTATGGCTTACTAATGTACAACCTATCTTTAATGTCATCCCTACACAGAAAAAAACAAGAATTATTAATTTTAATAAATTCAACACTTGTTATGATACATTCATAATTACACCAGATGTAAAAAAAAATGGAGAAAATAAACACTTGTTCTGCTGAATATTTTCTACATTTTTAGTTTTACACTTGATGTTAATTAAATAAATTATCAGGAAATTAAAAGTGAAAAAAATACTTAATACTCGGCATGATAAATGATTATTCCTATTATATAAATAGTCACTTATCCTGCTTTATATTTAACAGGATAGGGAAATTTATTTTTTTAAGGAAGGATGAGATGATTAATGGATATTAAGATATTTTTTGGTGTAGGTATTTCTAAAGTGTCACTAATGAAATTTTCATCATATTTCTAATAAAATATACTTGTTACGAGTCCATGAATGTTTATTATTCATCTATGATGATAACGAAGATCATTGATGAATTCATCTATAAAGATGACGAACATCAATGGACCTGGGAGAAGTATATTTCGTTATCATCGATGAATTCATATATGATGATGATGAAGATCATAGATGAATTCATCTATGAAGATGACGAACATCCATGGACCCAGGACAAGTATATTTTCTTAGAAATATCTCTTGCATTGATGGAATTAAAATATGATCTCTGCGACAGGTGAATTTTCACCCTAATTTAATATCAAAAATCTATTTCTTGCCTATCTAAATCCTTATAACTAAATTCGATGGGCCAAGCGTAGAACTCAAAATCGTAGGCAGACAACTGCTGTTTGTTTGCCGGGGTGAGTTGCCGTTGGGCCTCCTCTAGTACGTTGATGAATTTTGTGTACATAGGATTGTTGGCTCGTCCGATGCCACGGATCACGTAAGACACTACCAGGATCCCTCCAATCAGTGACACAAACTTTGTCAGAGTGACGTAGCCTTCTGTCTCGAAATATCCGCGACGGTATAGAAATCCCACGATCAAAGGCGTTGTGTACACTCCGAGTTTCCACATTATGTATAACTAAAAGAAATAAAAATCCATTATTTTTTGTTTATTTTAAAAAGGTTATGGGTATCGATTTATCTTTAACAATATAACCCAGTAAGCTTCGTATCGAATGTATAACAAAAATCGACGACGAAGTTGGCATTGGAAATCTAAAGTCATGTCTGAACTAAAATCACATGCGCATGCGTAAAGTACTGGTTGTCATTTTGACCGCAACCAGCATTTCACGTGTGTGACTTTAGTAGAGACATGACTCGAGACTTCCAACGTCATCGATTTTTATTATACGCTCAATATATTTGTAATTTCAAATTTTGGGAACAATCACACCATTAAGGTTGCGGTTTAGTGGAAAGAGATAGCTATATACTAAAATGGAAATAATCGTTTGAAAATAGAGCTATTCTTTTGGATTTCATAATATGAATGTGGATTTACATTTTTTATCTACCAAGTATAAAGTATCAGTCTAAATAAAAAATAAATCGTTAATTTTCGTGTATTACGTCAATTTACTAGTTTAAGTTAGAAAAGAAAATTGTAAGATATAATGAAATTAATAGGTCATGTCTGCTAAGTTATTTGAATGCAGAATTTAGTGAAATCCTTTAAATTTTCATTGCACAAGTTTTTATTAGCAAAAATTTAATTTAAAATTTGCTATAAATTTGATCAATTTTCATTGTTTTTCATAATTATTTTTCACAGAAACTAAACATTAAAATAATTTTTAATTTATCTGATGAAATTCTTGCTTGTTTTAAGATTATTTTAATGTATAATACAATATTGTTCATTGATCACAACAACAATCTAACTCAAATTAGTGATTGCCCATATTTGTATAGCTATCTCTTTCTTCTAAACCGCACCCTTAATACAACAAGTAGCCCAATCGTGGAATTGAACCAGTGGCCCCCGGCTTACTGGCCACAAAGTAAAAAAAAAAACAGTGTTTTATTTGCGAAGGTTTTGTTTACAGTAGAAACATTATTATTGGTTGGACCAGTTGAGAAATTTCTGGCGAACGTATGTGTGCGAAACCATGACAGCAAGATTGTGCGGTCCCGAATTTGACATGATGTTGATCTCGCATGATGTGTACATTAATTAAGCACATCACACTATCTCTGTCAAAAGTGTGTGAATGGGCTGAGACGGTATGATGTGCTGAATAGCGCAGAAAACGAAAGATGCGACATTTCATGTATACAGCACGCGAAATCAACATCATGCCGAATTCAGGACCACACATCTTGTTGTCACGCACATATGTGTGCCAGAAGTTTCACAATGTGGCGCACAAATATAACAATAGGTTGAACAATATCGCACCAAAAACAGTGAGCTAAAACACAAATGAATTAGAACCAATCAGATTCTAGAAATCTTTGTTGCTTTGATTACAAATTCAGGTAGTATTCGAATTCAGCACTGTGATTGGTTCTCTACTTATACTATGTTTGGGCACGTGATTGGTTCCCAATTCATTGTTCATAAACTGAATGTGAACATTATAAAAATTAACGTTGGGCAAAATCAAGTGAATTTAGTAATCGAGTATTTCTTAATAATCAAATGTAAGTAGCAAAAGTTAATAAATAATAACAAATTAGAGTGTAATAATAAATAGCTGACATTTCTCAATATTAATATCATAAATAAGATTAAGAAAAATGTCATATACTTCATTTTGCAGTGACAAAAAAGATTGACTTTGCCCATCTCTAATAAAAATGATCGCAAAACACAATTCAGAACTGTACACTTCTGGAAGTAATTCACAAAAAAAGTAAAAGACGAACAGTCAAAAAATACATTATCATAGAAAAAGTATATATATGGAGTATATTAAATAAAAAATGATTTGAAAATAATTAATATATATATATAACCTTTATTTGGCATTCCATTTCAGCCTATAAACTTACACACTTTTACAATAAACCATGAAATAATAGTAAAACTAAACCTAAATACAAAAAATACATAAAACTATTACAATTCTTCAAGTTCCCCCTTTTTTTTTCGCATCTAGCTACACCTCACTGATTTCATTCTCATCAGTTTCCTGCATTCTTCAATACCTTTTCCACTCTCACACAACACCTCATTCAAACTCTTACTCTTAAAATTAGGTCCCTCAATACACTCATACAACCAATGCTCCCATACGTCTATTCCCCTAGTACAAAATCCACACACCATATACTCCATTCCCATCCATACCTTTCTTCCTCTTTCTTCATTTCCACACCTTAGCCGAGCTAGCATTCTTACATCCTCTCTATTTTGTAGGTCAAAGTAGCGCGGGGTTGTCCCGAAAACTTGCAGGTTTTTGTAGTTCGGGCAGGTCCGACTCTTTGCTATTTTGTTTTGCCGACTTTGTAGTTCTTCTGCCCTCAGTTTTTCTACAACTTCTTCTTCTAACTTCTGACCCCGCCCTAACTTTTCCTCTACATACATCACAGACATTCCAGCTCTTTCATACAGCTTTGCTCTCTTTTGCATCCATTTCATACTCTCGTGCTTTTGTTCCCATTCCCTATAGCATACATTCCAAATTTCTTGCACCAATCTTCCATTCTCCATTTCACTCAGCCTCCTTTCAAACTTCACCACTCTCTTTGCTGCCATACACGCCACAGACACTCTGTTGCATTCCTGCAGCACCACATATCCAGGTGTTAATAAATCATTTCCACATAAATACTGTTTTCTATTTATATATATGGAGTTTTGTATGGAGAGAAATTTTACATTACAGCACAAAACGGCCGCGATGCCGAACTCAAAGAATTGCAATGGTTTCCTAAGAAGAGAAAAATGAGTTCTGCACAGTTATCAAAAGCAGCATTTCATCGGATCAAAGAGATTGAGCCAAATGAAGAGATCAAGCCGATCAACTCGATCAAAAAGATAGAGCCACTCGAACAAATCAAAAAAGATTGAGCATATCAAGCCGATCAAAAAGATCGAACCGCCCATAAAGATCGAGTGACTTGATCACCTGCAAGAATCGAGCAGTCTATCTTTCTTGATCGATCTTGCCCATCACTAAATATAAGCAAATTGAAAAAACAATAGTTTTTTTTTTTTTTTTTTTTTTTTTTTGATATTGGTAACTATGACCAATCCACCAAAAACAATAGTTTGGTTTTAATTGATCCATTTCTCTGTTTCCACATCCACCGGACATTTCATGAGTTAACATTACAAGCATTGAGTGAGTAAAGGCCTTGCTTACAAGGCAGAAACTGCGAGTTGGAGTCCTGTACCAGATAAAATTCATTTAAGAGTAAGGAATTTCTGTTATAGTCCATGGTATGAATGTGTTCAAAATGATACATACAGTCAACGCAACCCAAAAATGAACTACAATATTTAACAGTGTAATTTACACTTCTCATCATAGTCATTGACAGCTCTCAAAAATTATATTTCTGCTCTCAATATTCTCCCCTCTCTTTGTAATACCACTGGCCGAAGCCAAGATTACAGGAATGTATTTCAATAACAAATACCATTGCAATTCAAAGAGCAATCACATTTGGTTTGCGTCGACTGTACAGGGTGGTCCATTTTGGTGGTGCCACATATGGAAAACTTTTTTTATTTTAAGAGATATTGAAAAACCGTTTTCTTGACACTTGGCCAATTTTTAATGATAAAAACAATGGTGAAGAAAAAACTGATCTATCTTTAACTGTTTCCGGGTTATAACCAGAAGATTGTAACTCCGTTATTATTAAATATTGATAAATATAATACAAATTTTCTCAAAGCAACATTTTATGCTGACTTCCAATATGTTATCACATTTTATTTGTCATTTTTAGTTTTTTTTTTTTTTTTTAATTTATTTATTTACGGACATCGCCTTTTTAACAATAATACAATAATACTTAAATATATATACACATATATATATGCAAATATATACATACAAAGAAACTATAAACAAAGCATTGTACACACCATATTAAAAAATACAAATTAACTTAAATTAACACTACGCAGAGTAGAAAACTAAATAATACACCTTGATAAGTCAATAATTCTCAGACCACGCTTAAACAAATAAAAAGATGAACAAAAAATCTGGAAATTGGGGTAAGAATTTAACACATTGCAATATTTCATCATCCTAACCATGGGATTGTGATTTCCATAGTTAGTGGAATGAAATGGAATTCGAAATAATAATGTAGCCCTGGTGGGCTTAGTGATGCTAAAATTGAAGTCAAGGATTGATAGTAAATAGGTACAGTCCATTAAGCCGTTAATTAGTTTAAATGCAAAACATAAGTCGTGCATAATTCGCCGACATTCAAGCGAGCTTAAGTTCAAAGACAATAGCATGTTAGAATGGCTAAATGAAGTGCGAGAATGACCGAGCCTAAATGAAATTAATCTTAAAAATTTGCTCTGGACCATTTCTATTTTATTTATTGATTTTTTGTAGAAAGGACTCCATATTGTAGAACCATACTCCAAATGTGAACGAACAAGCGATATATATAATAATTTAACAGTACATACATTGAACTCATACGAAAACCGTTTAATAGCTCCAAGTGCCCTCAACGCTTTGGATATGATTCTATCAATATGGGACCGATACGTTAAACGCGAATCAAAAATGATACCTAAATCCTTGACTTCGTTAGCCCTGTTCAGATTTACTCCATTAATTGAATAAGAATATTTTAACAATTTAACCCTGGTAAAAGATATAGAGGTACATTTATTAATATTTAAACTAAGTTTGTTATTAGAACACCACATCGTAAAATTATCCAGATCATTCTGTAGTGCTAAATTATCATAGTCGTTTTTAACTATAGAAAATAATTTTAAATCATCTGCAAACAAAAGGAATTTACAATGTTTAAAGCAATTGCCTACATCATTAAGAAACAGTAAAAATAGAATCGGTCCACAATGAGAACCTTGGGGGACACCTGAGGTTACGTTTATTTCATCGGATATAAAATTATCGATTCTTACAAACTGCTTTCGACCACATAAAAAACTCTGGAGCCATGTAAGCACCAAGTTATTAAAACCAAGACTAGAGAGTTTAGAAAGTAGCATGTTATGGTTAACGCGATCGAATGCCTTGGATAGGTCAGTATATATCGCATCAACTTGATAGCCCTTTCCTAGAGCGTTTAATAAATAATGTTGGTAAGTCAATAAATTCGTGACAGTTGATTTTCCTTCAAGAAAACCATGCTGTTCTTCACTAATCGTGCGCTTAAATACCCACATGATCTGTCTAGAAACTAAGTCATCTAAAATCTTTGGTATAGTAGACTGGATAGTAATACCCCTATAATTTTGTATGTTCTCTCTCTCACCATCCTTATGTAAAGGGGTAATGAACGATTCCTTCCATTTATCAGGAACGATACCACAACACAAAGATCTGTTAAAAAGAATATGAATGGGTGAGGTGAGGGTGAAAACGCATCGTTTTAAAAGGTAAGGGGGTATACCATCAGGTCCAGCAGTGATAGTATCATGTAAGGTATTCATACAATTAAACAATTCACTAGTACTAACTGATAATGACTCAATATAAACTGATCCCAAGCATTCAACTATGTTAGTGGGTGAAGTGTCATTTGAATAAACGGTTGAAAAGTATTTCGCAAACAAATTAACTGTTTCTTTACCATTATTGCTAATTAAGTCATTGTAAGTCATTTGTCTTGGAAACCCGTTTAATTTACTGTTTTCTTTAACATAATTCCAAAAAGCATTTGGGTTATTCTTAATATTAAGTTCAATTTTTTGTATATATTGATCGTGAAGATCTTTACTTAGGTTAGCACATTGCATTCTTATATTTCTGAATGCTTCGTAATCATGTAAAGAGCCACTAGCTTTAAATTTTGCGTGATAACTCTTTTTGGTCATGACTAGTTTTATAAGTTCTCCGTTAAACCACCTAGGGAATTTTGAATATTTTTTACGTTTAAGAGGAACATATAAATTTAACCCGATATTAATTATATTATAGAAATTTTCTAACGCAATATTTAAGTCAGTAAAACCAAGAATTTCATCCCACTCCACAGATGCCAAGAAAATATTTAATGCGTTATAATCAGCTGATTTGAAGTCATAGTATAACAAGTCAGTATTTAAATTCATGGGATCAACTGAGTTACTAATTTTAATGTAGTATGGAATGTGATGAAAACTACTATCAAAAAGAGAATCAATAGATTCAGAAACGTTTAAAGATTGAATATTTGATAAAATAAGATCAAGAAAAACACCACGCTTATTTGGAATCATGTTACACTGTTTTATGTTATTGAAGGTGAGACAATCGCGAAGACACATTTCATTACTAGAGATATTTAGAACACTGAGATCAGTAAAAGAATTGCGTAAGTTGTAGTCACCACAAAATAAATAATCTGAATCAGGATGTTCAATACATAGTTGATCAATCGACATAGTATGTTGTTCATATAGAGAAATATTAGAGCAAGGCGGAATGTAAACCGCCCCAACCACAAGTTTATTATTTACCTTCACAAATATATGTTCAACGTTATTATATAACGGTTTTAATGCTACACAATTGATAGAAGATTTAACGGCAATAAGAACACCGCCGCCTTTATTTTTTGAACTTGTTAGAGGGGACCTATCTAATCTAAAAATGTTAAAATTATGTAATTGTAATTCTGAATCATTAATTGAATTATCTAACCAAGTTTCAATTAAGATAATTATATCATACACAGAACAATTGATGATATTTTGAAAGTTATTAAGTTTTGATCTGAGGCCACCAACATTCTGAAAAAATATGTTTACTTTTTTTCAACACTTTGAGAAGTATCAACTGACACGATAGACGGTTTGCCTTTAACATATTTGATAGTCAAATTTGTTTCGCCCATTTTTTTACGATCAAGTAATTCATCATTTAAAGATTTCAAATACTCTCGCTGTTTATCAGTTAAGTCTGCTTTAAACACTACACCATTGCTTCTACCATTAATAGTGCGAGATAATTTAAGTAATTCCATAGCAGACGAGCGATCCTTAAAACATAATTTTAGAGGTCTTGGTTTCACCGATTCCTTTCCAATTCTTAAAACTTTGATAGGTTCAAAGTTGGCAGAAGATCCAATTAATTTCTTTATCACATCACTATCCTCTTGACTTCTCTGCGCAGACGTCCCGACAGATTCCGGCAAATTGAAAACAATTACATTACATGATCTTCGACCACGTTCATCCAGTTCAGCAATTATCTCTTCTTGTTGAAGATGGCCCATTTTTTCAACTGTCGGAGAGGCTTGATATTCAAGTTTCGCAATGCGTGATTCCAAATCAGAAAATTTTATATTTATAATTTCCGAAATTTCAGCCTTGAATTTAGAAAACTGTTCATCCAACATTTTGACAATATTTTCAGACGTTGATAGTTGGACTGTATTCTTCGAAGAATTGTCACTAATGCATTTCGAACAGAACCATTTAATATTTTTCTGTCCATTTATGCAAGCAACATCTGACTCACTCAATTTCGAACAGTTTTTTATGTGTACGGACCTGTTACACAAGCCTGAACATTTAATGTAAGGGGTGTTTGGTGTTACACCCTGGTCGCAAATTCCACATTTATTAACCATTGTAGAACGATGATATTATTTGGCAGAATATAAGAAAGGAAAAGTTGGAAAGTGATGCAACGGGGGTACACGTTTCACACCACGGTGTCGATCGTGATGACTTTAATAAAAAAGACAAACAATAAGGATAGTAGACCTCGGTAAAGGCGGTAAACAAATAATATGGTTAAAACAGTAGGAAAGAAATGGAAAATAAATCACTGAATTGCTCAAATTTTTTAATCTGAGAGCCGGGGTCAACGTTCAGAGCTCAGACGTTCGCACAAAAAATAATGCAGCTGATCGAGGTTAAATTTGGAAATAAATATAATAATTCACCGTTGGACCGCAATAATAGATTTCAAAATACTAAGAAACCGAAATCGATAGTGCAAACATTAGATCAGTATTACCTTCCACTATGTAACAGAGATGATTGGTGAAAATCTCACTTTAAAAAACTCACTAGAACCACTTTAATTTAACAAAAAGGGAAGAGCACAAGTAAGCGTGTACATTTATGTGTGTTCTGAGTTATAACCTCAAATTTCGATTTTTTGAATTGTGACTATAATAAAAATTGACATTATTGGGTAAAGTTTTTTCGTAGATTCCAAATACATATATAGTTTGTTTATGTTTTCTTGCGTTTTGGCAAAGTTATAAACAATTTAATGAAACTATCTAATCTATGATAGTTTCATTAAATTGTTTATAAATTCATGGAAACAAATGAAGAAAAAAAGTAAACTTTCATACGATATTGTTTACTTATTGTTTTGTTATGTAATATTTCGATATATTGTGTTATATTTTTAAGTATGAGTTATTCAATCGTATTGTGTAAAGAAAACGTTGTGACATCAGAAAAGTGCCATGATCACTTAAACCCAAGAAGAAGGCAACCATGCCGAATTATTTCCAAAATTAAAGAATAATTTAATTAGTTTTGGAAAATTTTACAGAGATACAGTTTTTTCATAGATTCCAAATATATATAGTTTGTTTAGGTTCTTTTGCATTTTTATAAAGTTATAAACAATGATAACATATAGAAGTCAGCATAAAATATGTTTTGAAAAATTTTTTATTATATTTTTCTATTTTTAATAATAACGGAATTACAGACACCCTTGAAAAATGACTCTGTCAACTTCCGGTTATAACCCAGAAAGGTTAAAGATAGATCAGTTTTTTCTTCACCATTGTTTTCATCATTAAAAATTGGACTAGGGTCGCGAAAACGGTTTTTCATCTCTTAAAATAAAAAAGTTTTCCATATGTGGCACCACCAAAATGGACCACCCTGTACATAGTAAAAATCAAGACTGCTTAATATGAACAACAGTTTGAAAAACTATTAACAAAAAACAAACATTGCAGAAGTGTTATCTTCTGAAATAAAAATAAACACTTTGGCAATGTTTAAGAATTAGTTGCAAAAATTTATAAATTTAGAAACGAAATAAACTAAAGGTCTATCACACACATCAGTCACTTCACATCTCCTTTCCGTCGGTTCATGTATCAGTCACAAAAAATACCTTTTCTTGAAATTTAAATGCCACTGTCTGCACAGAGCTGGTGCCATCATGAATCAGATCCGTCAGTCACGCTCCATCACCGAACTGTCATTTTCGGATTTTGTTTCAACGATATTTTTTGTTTTGACTATCGTGTACCTAGTGCAACTACTGCTACAGTAGTTTGACTGTATAGAAACGGGTGTTGAGAACAATCTTATTGAGTGTGTCTAAATATACCAACGGAAATACGAAAATTCCATCATAAATGAATATAGAACTGTACAGTGGACAATGCAATGACTGAATGCAATAAAAAGAAAACTGATGGATAGATGTGAATGCAAATAATTATTAATAATAATTTTTAAAATCTTTGATTTGGTTAATGTTCACTTTGTGGTATATCTTTATAAAATAATATTAACAAACTTAACTTTTAGTGGTCAAACAAAGTTAACCAGTTTTAAACAATTTTTGATCAGCCTGCGTTCTAAAGAGAATTTAAAACGTATCACGGCTATTCAAATTGGACACTACAGACTTAGAGCACACCTCCACAGATTGGAGGTGTGCTCTAAAATTTAAAATTACCAAATTTTAAAATCACCAAATTGCAACTTGGAGGACAAAACCGCAGAGCATACCCTTGGATATTACCCAACGCTAAAGTCTAGTAGGATGGCCATAATGGATGAGGAATGACTAGAAATAGAGAAAATCAGGAATCTGCTTGCCTCGGTGTTGCTAGCCTATCTTGATGAAGTAGGCTGGACATGCTGATACGTGGTCTCAGATACCCTATAAGGAGGAAGCATTAGGGGCCTAATGAGGCCTATGTGTGCCTGCGCAGCATGTGCACCTTCCACAAAACCGTGACTGTAACCTTTTTTTTACTGAAATTGGATGGCAACAGTTTTGATTCGAGCCTGTGATTGAACTGTGACCTGATGTGTGTGAATGGACCTTGAGGGTTTTATTCCAAAGTAAAGATGTATACATTTTAATAATGTTTCACCAGATGATTCAGTATGGTGTATTCTATAAGCAATTAAGAATACATTAAGAATAATTACTGTATAATGTAATTTCGTGGATATAACACTTACATGAATAGAAAAAATATAGACGGTTGTATTCACTTTTCTTCACTGTGAATTGAATACAACCTTCTATAGTTTTTGTGTATTGAAAAACTTCACGTAACTCCATCACATTTATACTTACATGAATGTTTTATTTAATGAAACTTACCGATTGTATAACACGATCACCCAGATTTTCGAGAGCCGAAGGTTCATACAGCTTCTAAAAATGTGATAATAATTAACATTATGAATTTTTTTAATACGCATTTTATTTTTATTGATTTCCCATTACTGTGTAACGGCTTTCGGTTTGCCTCAGGTTATTCAGTGGAGAAGGGTAGTGAATAGGTGAATGTGCTTGGGCGCACAATAATGTGTCGACAATAATTATTTTAAACATAAATAATATTTTCATTCTTAATATAAATAAAAAATCAACTCAATTATATAAAACTAAAGAAAATATATGTACAATAAGAAAAGACATGTTTTGTATTTACTACGATGATTCTACATTTGCTTATTACAATAAAACTCATTTAAACGTAACTCCATTCCGTACGTACCTCAACCGGCCCGTTACCGTAGAGCTTAACCAGCCTCGGCGTGAACATGCACTGCCATACTGCCCTGATCCCCATCATGGTTTCGACTTCGCTAGGGGGCCTCCTCAAACAAAACACGAACGCAAAGGATAACAAGAAAAGACGTACTGTTTAGTAAATATCCGTCGCTTTTCGTCTCTTTTACCGACCGTCAGTTCATCGTTGCGAAAATTTGAGCGCGTAAATTTCTAACTTCACACGTTGTCGTCCACCGTCATTATTTATTGTTATTATGTTTTTTGTCAGTTTCGGTGATGATGTTTGATAATTTACGGAGGTCACTGTCAAACTTTGACAGTTTGCCATCGATTGTGTTTTTTTCTTGTTTTTGTGTTAATTGGGTTGCATTTATGTAGACTTATGCAACCCGATTAACACAAATATTATTTTAATTTTTATATATTTAAAATAAAATTGAATGTTTAATATTAAAATATAAACAAATACATTGTGTTAGAATTATAATATTTCTTTATACAATAAATTTGAAAAATGTTTATTAATATTGTGTTTCTCAGGTGGGAATTGTATAAATATTTATTATAAATAATTTGATGTTGTGAAGGCATAAATTGTCTTAAAATCCATGATGACTTTTACATTTAAAGTTATCGTGTAATTAAAAAAAATATAGTAGCGATTTACAATCGTTTCCATTCGTTGTTCCCGAACGGAAACGGGAGAGATGAATCGTGTATCACGATTCAAAATCGCCCGGGAAGTGACTTTAGAGCCTTTCTGTATACGATCCGTTTTCGTTCAAGGCGTTTGTGAATCGGCACATATATACTTTGCATACGGGGGCCATATTCCTGAAATTGATCGTACGTTTCGGCCGTACGAAATCTCTGATTCAAATAGGGACTTGACAGTCGTACGAACGAAACGTGCGATCTATTTCAGAAAACAAGTTTTCTATGAAATGTATTTTTGAGGTCTCTATGAGTTACCAATTCAGTGTGTTTGTTCCATAGATGTTAATGTATACTAGATGACTAACTCCCTATACCTAGCCCAAAGTAAAAGTGATGCATCCGTTTTACGCATAAACATTGACATGCGACGGCCATTTGTTAAGTGGCTCATTGGCGTATCCAGTGGGCTCACAGAATTTGATTTATATGTCTCATTTTGGATTAAATATTATATAATAATAGACAGTTTTACTTATAAGATTTAATGGCGTGAATAATTAAATTAATTAAACGATTTGAGCTGTATAGATTTTCAAAGAAATATTTGTCTTATTAAGTATTGAAACTTAAAAAAGTACACCGCGTATTTTTAAGGGGATCCATAGAATTTATTTACATTTTTTTTTCTAAATACAGTAATTATTTTAAAATTGTTTACATCGATAAAATAGTCAAATCTGTGGTGTTTCTAAGAGGCAAGAGAAAAATAACTATTGAGATTGGGTCACATAATTAATTACTACACAATTCAACTTAGCAAGAAATAATCAATAAATAATAAATTCGTTACATGCATTGGAGACGAGTCTGTGAGAAATAATACTGATTAATAAATATACACGCTAACCTGAAAAAACGAACTATAGGGATTCCTTTCTAGACCATTTTCTGTTTTTGCAACTAGGAGCTGAACTCGTCATTTCTACCTTAACCTTAATGCAACGTGACAACTATAATAATCGTAAGTTTAACATTATTTTCTAATTCAAGTGTAACACATGTAATCTGTGTGCAACCCCTTAGCAAATGGCCACCGGATGCATCATTATTCAAAGCGGTGTTAGTCATCTAGTAAAGATTAACATCTATGATTTGCTATTAAAAATTGTAAGCCTGTTTTTACAGCAGAGGATTTTTATCCCTGAATTTTTGAGAGGTTGGCAATCAATTATGAATGTGACGTATAAATGATAACTTGTCAAATTATTTTCAAACTTTCTAAAAATTTAAACACAAGTATTAAGCAAATTAAGAAGATTTTGGTAAGAACGAAAGTTTTTGTTTTTTAACCATTGATTATTACACCAAAATCAATTAATTGGCATGTTATATTAATGTCCAATTTTCATTCATATAACCACAAAAAAACTAATAATTACAAGAAAACACAATACTTTTACACGAACCTAAAACAGAGATTTTGATAAAAGTTGGGTCAGAGTATCAAAAAAATCACATATTTTGAGTCACAAATAGTAAACGAATGGAGATAAAGCATTCAAATCACACAGTTGTAAATCTGCTTGGAAGCTACAACTTTGCTATAATATTAAAAATAATCAAGTTATCCTAAACAAATACTTAAATTTATCTCAAAATATCAAAATCCGCGCATTTTCGACATTAAACCCACAAAAAAATCAACAATTACTGCTGTGCTTAAATGCATCTCAAAATTTGTAAATTAATATGCATTGAATAAAAAGTGTTTTATGTGCGGTTAAAAAAAAATATTCAAGAGAGATTGCAATAATTTTATTCCAGAACTCAAACTTTAAATTCAACCACAAATCAATTAAACTATAAAACTTTAACAGCCGAAAAACATAAACATTGTTTATATATATTTCATTAATGTTTTTTTTTATTTTAATATATACATTCAGAACAATCGAAATCCATCTCGACATATATTCATTTGCAAATCAACAATAATAAAAAATAGTACTAAAATAATGTTGTTTACATCCTAAATTCTACAAAGACATTTATCACATAATAAGTTTGTTTTACATCTATGATTTTTTTCTCCATAAATTCAGTGATAAGAGAATGATGGATAAGAAGGTGGAACTTTACAAAATATTCTTAAATTAGATAAAGCACAAGCATCACATAAATTCATGCATTTTCATACACACTTTTTCTCATTTTGTTTTTCTGTTCCAATATTTGGAGCGTTACTTGGAAATAATGAATTTATTACAGTTTTTAATAAACGAAAGTTTACAAAAACTTCTAATTTTAATCCTGATGTATAATGAATAATCACAATGTGAATTAGGATTTAAATTATTTTATTATTAATAATAATCATTTATTAACAGATATATACAGAAAAAAAATATAGAAAATCAAATGCACGACTTATATCTGTTAATTGGCTATCGAAAAGTCAGGTGAACTTATTAATGTTTTAATTTAATAAAAATATTTTCAAAACAACTAAACGATAACTGCAAAATCGTCCTTTTGTTGTCTTTGTTTGTCATGAGTAAAAACATATATGAAAAAGTTTTATTAGAAATGATTTTTGTCTTAAATTAATTTAAAGTGGATAATAATTCAGTTAAATTCTTGTTTAGTCCAGGGTAAAAATATTTAACTAATTTTGATTATTAAAACTACTCTAAATTCTCCATACTAATGGTCATCAGAATTGAGAATTAATTCTTGGATCATATTAATAAAATGTATAAAATAGTCAACATAATTATAGATTATATTGCAAACAATCCTTAGCAATAGCATTCACAAACATGGAATTCATTAATCCTAGATCGATTAAAGGATTAAACTGCCACTATTAGTGTAGTTATAAGATATAAATAAACATGGTTGGAGGATAAATAATATTATTTTACGATAATTTCGTTTAGAATTTAACATTAACTAACAAAGTCTTATATTCAAAACCTAATTAGCGTAAAGTGATATTATTTATCCTCCAATCATGTTTAATTATTTCTCAGAGCAGTTTTGATAATCAAATTAGTGCAATGTTTTTACCTCGGAATAAATGAGAATTTAACTGAATTATTCCTATATGACAAACCAAATGTTAAATTCAATCTAATAAATGGAAGATGCCATCTTTTGCCTAATGTCATGTGGCATCGCTAGATGAATGGCGGTTGAACATATTATTAAATGTTAAATTCAAAACATAATTAGCGTAAAATAATATTATTTATCCTCCAACAAAAACAAAACAAGTTTTCAAAATATCCTGATTGTTAAACCTTTTTTTAAACAAATTGATTTGGTTTGGTTAGAATAAAAATAATATCATTTTATGATTAAGTTTTGCATTAAACACATTTGGTTTGTTTATTTATCTCTCATAATAATTTTAATAATCAAATTAGTTTTACCACTGAACAAAATGGTCTCAAAACACGTTGCATCAATGTTACACCAACTTTTTGATGTTAATGTTAACATTTTGTTTAGTGGATTCAATAATAGCAAACCCACGTCAATATTAAAACTGCAATAAGCTCATTAGTTTATACAATGAGAAGAACAAAATAAATACACTTATTCATTTAAGTTATGCGCACTTAATAAAATACCTCTATTAATTGTTTTTTGCTTCAAACACTTAACCAGCTAACGAAAAAATAAAAACTATTAGGCTCTCAAAACTCATTTTTCGTTTCTGGAATGTATCACCCGTTTTACTTAAATTTTCGCTTTTCTGCAAGACATGCCTCGCAGTGTCAGCTCTAAAACAAAAGTCATTAGTTGGTTCATATACTTAATGACTTAATTTTTAAATCGCTCATCTTCCAAACTGTGTCTTGTAATCATAAACTACACCTTAAACTGGCTAAATATCAGTGAATGATGTTTGCTAGTTAATTGTTTTTATTTCATCATTTTCGTCGAATTTAATTGTTTTTTTTTTTTAATTTTTCTGCTTGATAGGTTTTGTTTTTAATAAAGCTGTACATAAATTAATTAACAACTATACAACGGAATTTGATTAGGTATACAATTAACAGAGACCTCCCTCCTCTTCTTCTTCTTCTTCCTCTTCGGTGGCGACGGCAGGGGGTTGAGCATCACCTTTGTTCTAAAATAATGGTTGTGATTAAAAATGGCATATTTATATATGAATATATTGAATAACAAAAACATCTTAATAAGCATAAAATTATATTAATTAAAATGAACAAAATTCATCAAATAAAATGAAAGAAACATTACCTGTATCAACAGTAAAATTTAAAAAAATGATTCAGTGTTACTCGGGTTTAATTTCAGTTTAATTTTTCTTCTATAAACATATTCAATACTCCGTTATATGGTTATAAATTCATCTAATTCGTGAATTTGATAAGGACTATTTTGATTTACAAATTTATTACTTTTGACGGTCAATTTGCGCACCCCAATATACAGGCCTTAAAACTCTTTGTCTAAACGAATCTTTTGTGCTGCTTTTTTCAACCTAACTTTCACGGAATCATAAAGATTTTCTAACAGAAGAGTTTTACATCCCTAACCTTGAGAAATGCAGCCTGGAACAAGTTTAAAATTTTCGAGTACTTGTATGCTATCCTGCTCTTTCCTCAACCTTCTTTCTCTGTTTTTGAACCCTTTAACCAATGAAATCATTTTTACAAATTTGTCCCCAAGATTAAATCCTAAGATCATCACTTCTTTACCCAGCGTACAAGTAAGTTCACATTTCTAAGTAACATTTTCTCTTGTCATGTGAAATTTGCAATTTGTTTATTTTCACTTGTTTCGTTTACTCATTCATTCATTTTTTTTTTACTTACTAAATTTCTCTCAAACCATTTTAAACTTTATTCATTTCGTTTGTTTTTTTAATATATCATTTGTATATAAATTTTTATTAATGTGATGCATGTTATTAATACTAAATTATTTCTTTATTTTAATATTATGTGTTTAAATAATTTTATAACCCAAATCGTCGAAAGGCGTAAACAACGGTTAAGTTGTTATCTACGATGATGCTTGTGATAACATTTCCAAATAAGTCTGTATTGAGTCACATGTTATTCTTCCAAGAATATAGTTTTTATATGTCGGTAGAAAGAGATGTTTTATTATATGTAAAATTGGTAAAACAAGGACGATAATTTTCAGCATTAGAGGAATAGGACCGTATTTTATGTTTAGCTGTTTGTTTTTGTTTTTTTAGCTAAGAGAATTATAAGTAATAAAAATTAATTTACCTCAGTGGTTGCTGCCGCTAGATGAGCATTAGGTGAAACATAGGATGGAGCTGCATTCTCAATGACCCCCGAACTAACACCAGTATTCACTGGCACTGTCACCCCTTCCGGAAGCGGCATGTCTCTAGCCAAGATCGCATACTCTACGTCCATGTGCTTAATAAACGGAGAATTCAGCGCCCTCTTCACCGCATCTGGATCCTCCTCATCATAAGCTGCCAACAAGCTTTCCAATGTCTGCACCTCGGGTGCATCGCAACAATTCCCCCACTCCTTAAAAGCTTTCTCCGCAGCAACAACATCTCCTCTTGCCAACTGCACCAAAACAAGTGCAACGGCTAAACGACCAATCGCCTGGTAAGCCTCATTTTGCTGATACAATCCCATTTCACGCCTGATAGCGTCGGCAGCCATGTCATACTCGTGCAGCTTAACGTGGATCCGGGCGACTTTGCTCATGTATTCTGCAGCCTGCCGGGAGCTATCCTGAATTATGGAGATTTCGGCGGCCTTTAGGAATAATGGGAGGGCTTCTTTCGGGTGCTGGGATTCGAGGATTTTCGCCGCTTTATCAAGGGAGGATGCAGCGGATTCAGCGCTGCCATTCGTCTGGTACAAATGGGCAGCATGTTGGGCCATGGAGGAAACATCACGGAAATCATTGAGTTCCTTACAGACTAGGATGGCTTGATCGATCGCCTTTGCTGCATAGAATCCACTAAAAAAATTGTTTCACAATGTTAATTTCCAATGAAATAAATTCACAGTTTATTGGTGTTCTTACATAAGTACAAAACAAATAAAATTCAACAAGATTGGGCAGAAAGACCTACGGTTGATATCCCAAGACAGACAAACCTTTAATTTTAATGTATATACTCAATGTTTGTAAAAAAGTGTAATTGTCTGAATAAAGATATTTGTATTCAACAAGAGTATACTTAATTATAAAATTTATTAGTGAAATTGTTATCATGTATCCACCACTTGCAATCATGATGGGGCAAACTTAAACAAAAAGAGCAGAAACCCCGCAAATTTGAAAAAAAAAAAAAAACGAAATAATTTATTTATTCCGCATTAAATAGAACTGAGTGTGAGTTTGTGATGTCATCCATAAGTATTACATTGCTGTTAGTGCAGAGAGTGGAAAATATGCACCACTAGTTCATATGATAACAAACTTTGTATGTGAACAGAGAAACAGTTCTACTTGGGATAATTCATTCTCCACTGCCAGATGGCATATTCGGATGCATTAATCATCAATAATGCTCCATAGCAGAATATATTCTATTTAAAATATGAAGAATGAATTAATGCCTAATATATTTAGGATGGTTATATCAGAATCTCTGTTTACCATGCATTTCAAAGTGAAATCTATAACAGTATCGGGAGACAACATTTTATATGCATCTTTGAAAAACTCCATATTTAATTCCTAAGTAAAAAAAAACATGTTTCATTACATATCATAATCTCCCTTTCCCATTCCAATCTTCTCAAGATATTTACACATCTCCCATCCTTTCTTACACATTCTGTTACCCTAGTATTCCCTTCTATCCATTCTTTATATACTTTCTTGTATTCCTTCCCCAAATATTCCCATGTATCCCATTCACATAACACACACCTTCCATACTGCTCACCCATCCAAACTTTTCTTCCTCTCTCATGCGATCCACATCTCCCCCTAGCCAGCAGTACATTATCCTTCTTGCTTACATCCATATTGCTTAGGTCCTAAGTGTACAATTAAAATTAAAACTTACTTTCTATTCTGCTTGTGACAATCTGCAGCCTTCATCAAACAGTCCTTGCACTGCTCAAAAGACTTTGCATTGCGGAAGCATGTAGCTGAAATAATATAAAATAAAATAATATTGAAAAATAAAATTAACAAAAAAGGAATAAAAAGCATCACTAATGGAATAGTTTCAATAAGTTTTTTTTATGTTTTGCACTAAGTTGAAGTTAATGCAGGGTTCACAACAGTTTTCATGCCTTGCATCCGATATTAATGAACCCACGGAGTAATAATGAAAATCAATGTTTACTTTTATTATAAAAAAATATATTTTATATATTAAGTGATGACATACACATTTTTACCCATAAAATCAATCACAACTAAAACTATGTTTCCAGATATATTATTCAATTCTCATTTATAACAATGTGTGTTTCATTTCAACTTCACTTATTTCTTATCTGTATTTAACTTGCAAGCACTAATCCTGGATCAGGGGCGGATGGGCAGCATAATAGTAGCCTGGGAAACTGTCATCCCAACAAAAAATTGTCTATCGACTGGCCCATAGGACAAACTAGTGACTGACCCACCGGAAAATTTCCGGTCTCCTGTATAGCACATCTGCCCCTGCCCTGGATCAGTGGAAAAAACTGCAGGTTCGGTGCAATTGAACTAAACACACATTAGTCCACTTCATTTTGAATATTTTTTGTGCTAAAGCAAGTTTTACAACATCCAAAAGAGCTTTTTCAGATTTCAGAAATAAGAATTGTAAACATTTTGGTAATAATGTAAATACAAAATTATCATCTCTGGTAAATATCAAATAATTGTATAATTCTTTTTTAATGTATAAGTAAAAATGCAATACTAAATTTTCTTTTTAAAAAAATATTTATAATGCGTTTTGTTATAAAAACAAATTTGTTACAATAATTTTAATTGATATCTATAATTAAGTAGTTGATTCCAAAAAACTAATTGTTTTCTAAAAGGTATTATTTTCGTTCTGGCAATGCCAATGTTATTGATTAAACTTTTCAGCACATACAAAAATATATAACAATTTTGCACAATTATTGCAAATCCAGGCAAAAATTATTCAAACAGAATTCACTAAAAACCACTATTCTAATCGCTGACGATTTCCCCCGTTGGTTATTATAAGCAACCCCTAATTATTATAACAATTGTCACTCACCCGCTTTGTTGTATTCGTCGGCCGCTTCGTCGTAATCGGGTCGCCATTTCAGCAGGGAGGTTTTCAAACTGCAAACAGTGAAAGTTATACGTTGCACGAAATGAAACGTTGTCCTTTTTACAAAGCGTGCAATTTCTTACCATTTCTCCGCGAGCTTAATATGCTCCAGAGCCTCTTCGATCTTTTTATTCGTATTCATTTTCGTCTCGTCCGCGTCAATTTACAGGTGTTTTCTGCGGGTTACCTGCAGTGGGCGGGGCTCCAGCTCGTGCTGTCAAACGGCAGGGAAGGCAACTGTAAAGAGAAAAGTTTTACTTCAATAATTTAAATTGCACTTGTAAAAATATTTATAAACTTATCAAGAAAATTGTTGACATTATCATTTAGGGTTAATTTAGTTATTTCTGTAAGTGTAAAGGAATAATTTAAAATAATTTTTAAATGAATCAATCATAGAAAATGATTTGGGTCTACAAATATTTGATCTAAAAATCAATAATTAACTTGAAGTGGAAAATATATTAAACCAAATTAAAACAATATTCTAGTCAAAATGAGGAAAATTTAAACTAAAAAAACGGATCATGTCAATTATAATTGATACTCGCTGTTATTCTGTAAAGGAACAGTTAAATTTAACTTGAACGTTATTAATAAATTCACGTTCTATGTGTTTATCTACTAAAAAACACTTTAGACTGTGATGATACAAATAACGTACACGTTAAACTAAACGTCTCCCTTACTGAATACAAATATATATATTTGCCACTTATTCGAAGCTATTCGTAAGAAAAATTTATATATATTATTATAGTTAAATATTTAATGTATACGTTATTAAATAAACTAAAATCTATTGTGAATTACATATCAATTATAAAACTAGGTTAGACTATGATACCATAATATTAGCTTTAATATTTTTGTGCGGAATAAACTCGATGTTTTCGATCTTTTTTGTCATTGCAAAATGAAGTATATCGTAACTTTCTTAACGTTATTTAAGAATAATAATATTTATATTGGGAAGCATCATCTATTCATTAATAAACTCCAATTTATAATTATGTATTAACTTTACTTAGAATTGGTTATTCACAAATATTCGATTATTATATTATTATTATAATTATATTCACTCGATTTTGTTAAACACTAGAATAAACCCAATTATTTCAGTACTTTAATGAAAATAATTGAGGCTGTTCTGGATGTGAAATGTTAAATTTAACGTAAACATTATTTTTTTACTTCACAATTTAGGTATAAACATTTATAAATTATAAAAATCGCTTAGAGTGTAGCAATAAAGAAAAACGTGTATGTTAAATTTTACAATTCACATACGTGACAGCACCGTTTTTTTTTATTATAAATTAATAAATAATAACATTTTGTATTTTTTAATTTTTAGTACTGCCATCTATTGTAATGAAGTCCCACTGAAAATTAATAGATATATTACATTCGCCAAATTACGGGTAACTATAATTTTATTGTCAGTGAATCAAAATCATAAAATAAAACGTTTGCTACAACCATTTAGAGAATGTGTTTTACTTTATACTGATAATCAAGATTTTGTATTAGTACTGCCATTTATTGACCTAACCTTAAAATAAATGATCATAGAAATATATTTTAGTCATATTACAGATTTCTACTTTCTCTGCTGCTAAGTATTGTAATGAAGTGATATGAAAATTAATAAATATCTGTGATATTTTAGTAGTCATTATATGACATAGATTATTATCTATGTTAGTGGTAATTTAGTGCACCTGGAGGAGGAATGGATCGAAGGAGAGAGAAGATTAACGAATGTATGAAAGAAAATGATGCTGGAGTAAAAGTCTTGTTGAAGTTATTTCGGGAGCGGGAGGCAAAAAGAAAGGAGGGAGGATTGGGTTAAGCTGATGTGTTTTCTTTTACTTGTTGGTAATTATTTATTTGATGAAATTGTATTTGGAAAATACTAATCAGGTTTTTTTATTAGTAAAATTGCAGGTAACCATAAAATTGTCGTCAGTGAATTAAAATTTTAAGTATTATTTTTTACAGTTGGTTATCATGTTCATTGTTTCAGCATTCAGCCTATAGATGGCAAAGCTCATTGGCACATTTTACCGGCAAATGTTTGAATTTAAAAAAATCGACTTGCAATCAATTTCATTAATTAATTCTTTATTAAAAGTGATACTACATGGTCATATTAAATATAAAGCAGAATTACACAAGTTAGCATAACATATAAAACATGGTTAATGTGAAAAGTAAATAAAACATTGAAGCAAATATACTTGTATAATATTTTATATTGAAAGAACTAAATAAATTAAACCTTTCAATTATATTGCAGTGTCAGTAGATAATTACAATAAGAATAATTTTGCCGCAAAAGGGTTACATATTTTTTATCATTTTATAAAATAATGTGTGATGTGTGCAGAAGTATGGTTGATAGTTATTAATAAAATTGAGGTTTCGTATCAAAATTATCTTTTATTGGAGATACAACCATAAACCTATTAATATATTGCAACATAAGCGATAACTCTATCTAGTGGCGAAATTTGATACATCCAATATATGTATAAATAGAAAACAGTATTCATTCTACTTGGTCACAGTTATTTAAATATATTAAATAAAAATGATTTGAAAATAATTAATAAATTATTTCCACATTTAGCTCTGTGACTATTGACTTACTTACGTAAGTACGTTAAACAATATCTGTGTTTCCACGTGATTTTTCAGCTAACGCAAACACATATGTTGCTGGTAATTCCACACTTTAAATGTTACATTTAAAATAGAAGCGAGATTTATAATCCATAAGTAAATTTATTTAGATGTTGAGCTTAAAAATAAAGTTTACGTTAATATTAATATCGTACGAAATTGCCCTGATTATAGGTTATAAAATTGTTTGTTTACGGTGTAATTTTCCCAGTTTATTACATAAATCAGCCCCGGAGAAAACTTCTGCGATTTAGGATCATGAATACAAAATGTTGTAAGCCGGGATCTGTTTGAAAGTCAACGAATAAGGAGTTAATTTTCAGTATGTTTCCTTCTAGCTTGAAAAATATCAATACATTTATATGAAAGAGTATTTATTTATTATTAATTTAATACAAACTGAATGTAATTAAATTAATTAAAAAGAATTTGAAAATATTTAATAAATGATTTCCTCTTCAGCTAAATCGACCTTTTTTTGAAAAGAATTCACTCTCAACCTGACCTTGGCGCCTATTCTTTAAGAGAAATATTGTCTAAGCAACGTTTATAATACATATATATTTATAGAATGTGGGGTTATTAATAACGGACACGTTAAACGTTACATTTCCCATACGGAATAGCCCCGATTGTACATTTTATGTATTATGTTAGCAATTAAGTTCCCACCGTTTCTTCTTTTGCATATTTTTGAATAATATAATATTAATAATGTATCATATACTTATTTTCAAACTAAACTAAACAAAATAGAAATTGGTCAGGATAACAAATAAAATAAATGTATATTTACAAAATTACAACTAAAATAATAAAATTGACAATATATAAAAACTAAACAGGTTAATGAAAAACTTATTGTGAAAAAAACTTTTAATATTTCTTTATTCTCAAATATTTTAGTAGCCATGTTTTTAATATTTTTGTATTGGATTTTTTCTTTGATGTGTTCCGGAAAAACGTATTTACTGAATAATGAATTCCATTTTCTTTGAGTTTTCTTTTGTGTCGAGAAAAAATGTAATTAGTATTTGTTTCTCAATGGGATAATAATCAGCATGAAATTCTGCAAAAGTGTCAAATTTTAACTTACCCTCTATCTTTTATAATAAACGAGATCCTCATAGTGAGACTCGAGTTTGAAACATCCTATATAGATATTCAGAAATAAGGTAGAAAGGTCGATGAACATGTTCATCAATATAGCCAAACCTGGCAACAATAAAATCCTCATTTTCTAACACTAAAAAAGTATTATTTATCATACACATCAATGATATATTCAGCATAGTTAAAAGTGAAAACGAAGCTTTGATAAGTTTCGTTGATAATTATTATTAATTATTATTATTATTAACTGCAAACACAATTTTTGATAACATATTTGGTTTAGCAAAAATAAACGGTCTTAACAGTATTTTCATTACACAATAAACAGCAATAAGATTCGTCTAAACATAAAATATAGAGATTCATGTAGAGGAGTGTTTGGGGCAAACGGTCTTCAAATCAAATCAAATCAAATTCTTTATTGATGCCAATACAGTGGGTACAGTTTACACAGGTCAATACAAAGAAAAGGTTACATGCATAAACGATCTAAGATGTTCTGATTGGAGAAATTTTGAGTACATATACGTATATATATATATACACACATACATACCCAAACCAAGATCGCTAATGACTTAAGTATAAATTAAATAATTTAAAATAATAGTTAGAGATACAAACAATTAGAATATGTTGCGAATATAATTTAAAATATATATAAATACATGCACGATCAAATGAATCGATTAGATTTTATTAAATAGTACAAATAAGTAAATTATAGTTGATTACATACAATAACTAAATAAGATTGAACAGATAGATATATAATAATTAAGTAGCTTAAAATATACTAACTATAAAATGAATAAGAGAATAAAAATAACTTCTAACAGTGGCAGCAATTTATATACAACAATGCTTAATTTTTATTTATATAAACAAAAACCTTTTCAGTGAAAATCCAAATATGAATTTATATAATACAACAAAAATTCGACACAAGACCTATAATTACCTAAAATACGCGCTGACACTGTTAGAAAACGCACCACACTATATGATGATGAGACTATACATATAATAAACTCTCTCTGCAGTGTCGAAATATAAATTAAATAAATGCATTTATATGTGAAATAAAAAAATAAACTAATTGAAATTGAACGGTGTATACTATGAATATGGAATATGTGTCTTATTTTTTTGACATTTTTTTTATTTATATGCGTATTTTTTTGTCTATATTTTACTGTATATCTACTTGAAATAAATGTGATTTATTATTATTATTATTCTGTAAGGGAAATGTTGAGTTTTACGTGTACGTTATTTTTTATCATCACAGTTTACGCACTTTTTTAATAAATTTTTAAAATATAGAATGTGAAATTAATTAATAACGTATACGTTGAAATTAACATTTCTCGTACGGAATAACATCGTATAACAAGGAATTGTTGGTTTCAATATGACACGTTTTATACTTGAAGCAAAACTAAGATATCAAATAGTTCAAAGGACCCTTACAAATTAACATTTTTTAATTTAGATTTGGAAAATTAATTAATATTATTGGTCTTATAATATTTACTTTGTTTTTTATTGTTTTTAATGGTTGTGTGCTTTTTTTTGTTGTCATTAAGTTTTTTTAATGTTGAAACTTACAAGAAAGTCTGTTCATGGTTTCCTACATAATATGGAAATTATTAAAAATTTAAAATAATATTAATCAGTATTTTTTTGTTCAAAATAAATTCCATCTCCTCCAGAGTGCTTGGATTTTTTTCATTACTTTACATTTTGTTAGACCAGTGAATAAAAACAAATAAACTGTCACATATGTCATTACTTATCAAATAAAATTCTTCAATTTGTTAGAATAACATAACCTGGTGCGCGTGGTTACTTTTATTGGTAACATCGTTTTTTTTTTTTTTTTTTTAATTAAAAAAATCAGAGCACTGTAGAGGAGAAAAAATAAAGTTCTTAATCATATGGTATATGGTTGAAATGGAAAAATCATGGACAACAAATTTACAGGGTGTTCCATAAAAACCTAAGTTTGGTCAAATACTCAAAAATTATATAATTTAATAAAGAAACTAAGTATGCGATTGGATACTATGAAAAATTATACATTGAGTCAAACATAATGGACAATTAATTAATTGAATTGATATTCCTTTTAAATTATATTTACATCTATTAAATTGAAGAAATTCCAGTGTGCAACACTGAGATATAATTCAAATTAATTAAATATAACAGGAAAATAAATATCTCTTGGCTGAAAGACCTAAGGTCGATAGCCATTTACAAGTTTATATCAAATATATTGTATAATATATGTATATGTAAATACCACAATAAAGATGATTGTATATAAATATCTCTGATGGGATTTGAACCCATGTCCCCCGATTTCTAGCCTAGTGTGAGTAACCGAGTAATGGACAATATTATATAGAGTATCTAAAACTAATTGTAAAGTCGAGAAATTTTTATTTGGACAAAATCTGATTATTTTTAATGGAACACCCTGTATATTTTCATATAATAACTTTTCAAGATACACTATGATCGAGAACTTTTCTCTTCTAATGATAACTTTTAATTAAAACAATTTTAATCTTCTATCACAAATTTATTGTTTACCGGATATACATTTTATACACAGTGTACAACCATTGATAATGGTCACTTTATGACCGAAATGTAGATCTGGTAAACAATAAATTTGCGAAGAAAGGTTTAAAACAACTAGATGTTAAAAGTGTTTTAATTAAAAGTTATTATCATCTTCACATAACTCAGACATTTTCATTCTCTAAAGTGCTCTGAATTATTTTATTAGAAAAAATATCTTGACAATAA
The DNA here is from genome assembly GCA_963082785.1 of Philonthus spinipes. Taxonomy (NCBI): domain Eukaryota; kingdom Metazoa; phylum Arthropoda; class Insecta; order Coleoptera; family Staphylinidae; genus Philonthus; species Philonthus spinipes. Next base: position 13,467,111 of record OY720309.1, on the reverse strand, counting down.
AAGTACGCACACGCTATAGGTTATGTTGTTATAACAAATTGATAAATATTAACATATGTGACGATTTATTTGTTTTTATTCGTTGGTGCCAACAAAATATAAAATAAAGGAAAATGTCAAAGCATTCTAGAGAAGAATAGTTCTCGATCATATTGTAAATGTATTAAATTTATTAATATTAGTGATACACTTTGTATTCAAAACAAAAACAAATAAATATATTAATAATCTCTATTTCAGTAACAAAAAATCCGTTTATCACATATGTCTGATTGAAAATATTAAAATTATAATTATAATTCAAATTACCTACCAAAAATCCGATGAAGATAGATAAGATTTTAAAATATTAATACATTTGCTAACATACACCAACGAATGTATTAATATCTTAAAAACCAAAAACATTGGTATACGAAATGCAAATATGAATCAATGTAGTAATAAATTCTTGGAAATACCTGAAAATGTACAGATTCAATTAAAAAAATCTAGCCATTTTAACAATAGTTGTAATCTTGTTAAAATCTTGAAAAGAAGAAAAAAATAGATATTGGCAATACTATTATTATCGATGCGGAAATAAATTCTGCGTCAGAAAATGTTAAAATTTACTGGATGTTCTATATAAAAAAACATGTTTTTACAATATGAAATTCACCAGACTTCGCAGTTAATTTGAGATACATTGTACACTAATTTTGAACTTTTTCTACATGCCCATTTCATCAGAAGGGGGAGGGTTGCATAAAAAATATCTTTATTGACAGAACATTAACATTTGCTGTGTATAATATTTATTTACAATATATCAGTAATTAATAGAAAAGAGTTTTATTCACTTGGTCACAGTTATTTAAATAAATTAAATAAAAATGATTTTAAAATAATTAATAAATTACTTCCACATTAAGCTCTGTGACATTTTGACTTATTTCCACATTTACTTACGTAACGTAATTAAATGTAGAAATAATTTATTAATTCATATCTAATGAATTGCTTAAACAGGACAAGTTCGCCTTCCTTTAGTGGACGAAACAATGATTCTCGGTCGTCTACCTTGTAGACCCAAATCGTTGACGATGCCACTTGAAATTAGGCAAAAGGTGGCGCTTTCGTCGTCTTTAATTTATTATGAATTTATTAATTATTTTAAAATCATTTTTATTTTATCAGTAATTAGATTATTCGTTTGTATCTGTCGATATATTTGTTACTGTCAAATGGTTGTTGACCCCAGATCTTTCTGACCTTTTATCGGAAGGTTGTATTGTAAATATACTAAACTTTTATTCTGTGGTTCAGTACTTTATAGCGATGTTTGAAAAGTGATAATTATATTGAAAAATCTTAAAAGGGTTCGGTTGAATTCACATGTATAAACCAAATTTGCAATAAAATATAGGGTTGCATTTAAAATGAGGTTATTGGTATCGACTTCCGGTATAACCGGAAAAGATATTTTTTACTGAGTATCCTCAGTAAGAAAATATCTTTAAAAAAATGGTATTTTTTTTATTTGATGGGTAATATAAAAATTACCGTTTTTTTGGAAATTCACTTTTTTGTACGTTCTTGGCGGAATGTATTGTTTTGTAAAAGAATAAATTATTTATTACAATTAATTTTTTTAAAAGTTTTTTTTTTTACTTTTACATAATACAATTTGTATGAGTGTATTTTTGAAATTATAATAAGGAATTGAATGAGTAGTATATAGCGAAAAAAAAAAAAACAATGGGGTAAAGAAAACTCCGGGGGAGGCATAATCAATATGGCGATGAGGCCCTCGGGGTTGCCACGCAGCGGCGACGTCGACGAAAACGAGGGGTGGAAAAAGTGTATAATTCCACCCTCGCAGTTGCAATGATGGCCGGCAGTGTGGATAAATACCGGGTGGGTTGGAGGCGGACGGGCGGGGGCTGCGGCCCTGCGGATCCCGCAAAGGGCGCGCGGGCTGGCGGGAGGTGAGGGAGCCCGCGATCGCGGGGCGTGGCCCCCTCGACGACCCTACGTACCCCACCCCGCGGCCCTTCCGTCCGGCCACGCCCCACCGCCGAAGAACTCTTTCGCTCTATTCTTTCGCCTCCGTACTTACATGCCGAGGGTCCATTATATCCCTGCGTTTCGTTCTTTTCTGTTTTTTTTCCCTACTCCTCGTTCCGCTCTAATGCACACGTTTCTGAACAGCACGTTAATATTTCACGAGATGCTAACTATAAAGTCAAAGCTACCTTTGCAGATAATCTCTTGCCGAGTTGCGATTTTAATGCGGCCCTCGGAAACTTTACGAGGGGTTGATCCCGTGTCTGTGCAAACGTGCAGTTGTGTTTATTGTGGCTTGTTGCTGAAATCTTGATTTGCATTTTTAGTATTTACTACTCAAATAAATTTACACTAACAAATATTTACTACAATTTAACTAAATATTCAACCACAATTCATCTAGCTGATGGCCATTACCTCATCCACACTAGTCTGATGAGGTAATTCCATGTGCAATACCTTGATGAAGGCGGTTGAACGGATCTTGTATTGCGGTTAAATATATGAATCATAATAAATGGAGGACGACGCAAGCGCCATCATTTCACGCAGACTCGAAGATGATTCAGAATGTCTGCATTTTCTTCTTGGTAAAAATATATGATGCAAAAATGGGTTCTCTTAGCATATTGCACATGAATTTATTGGAAGATTTTCCAATTTAACCCAATAAGAAGCTATAATTTCTCAACCAATACTAATCTATACATAGGCACTACAAATTTATAGGTAATAAATAGCTCTATAACGATGTCACGTGAAATTAGGCAAAAGATGCCGCTTGCGTCGTCTTCCATTTATTATGATTTACTGCAATGATTAAACTGCTAAATAACCACACTTTGATCTAAACTAATGACACTAATATACATACTGTTTCAAGAATAGTATATAAGACCACCATCAGAAATTTTCAATAATAACGGTAACACGAGACAGGATCTTACCTAGAAATCCTGAGACGAGGAAGGAAGGAAGAAATAACCACCATTTAAAAATTATTATCGGACTATCTTCGAAAATGTTCTAATGAGTTTTCACTATTGGTCTATTTTTGAAAGCAAAAATTCATTCTTATTGCTATTGCCCCACAGGAGAAACATAGTGACGGGTAGTTTTTCCTGTTAACTGTTAACTTTGAGAGCTCTATAAAGAGATATTCTCAGTACCCTAAATAATCTTAATTTGTAGTCCTCTCTCCATATTATTTTCGATCGTTTATTAATAATTTTGTGAAACATTTCTTCTTTTGACCTCGAAGAAAAAAAAAAACTCCAACTGTGAAAGACCTGAAAATCTGCGATCATTTTTGATCATACTTCCTCTGCCAATTAACATGATGACCAATGACTAAAACATTATTGATTTATGGCGTCTTACCCAACTATTAAGTAATAGTTAGAGAACCTTCTTATAGATGCTCATCATCCTACTTAGACCATCCTTGTTTCAGCGTTTCAACGTTGCAGTGCCATTCAATGTATCACAAAAACATCTTTCTTTTTTCGAGCAAAATCCGAATATCATACAGAATGTCTGGATTTTCTTATTGGTAAAAATATGTCATTAAAAAATCTGTTTCTGGGTTACAATTTCTCTTAGCCCATTTCACATCAATTTATTGTAAGATTTTCCAATTTAACTCAACAAGAACCTACAATTTATCAACCAATAATAATCTGTACATAGGCCCTACAAATAAAGGATAATTTTTTCATGACCACCAAGGTCATGTGACAATCCTAACAAAACTTAACTCCTTATCCCTTACCAACGATACAGTGATTAATCGTACCAAGTTACTGTCAAAAACCACCCTATCCTGCCATCCCCTACATCTAAGTACCTTGGAATAATCTTAGATCCCAAATTAATTTATATTAATCACTCCCAAAATCTAAAAGCAAGCCTTTAGATTATTTAAGTTAAATTTTTGGTCCGATAAACTATTGACACCTTGGAAGCAAGCATAATTCATACAATTACGAATATAAGACCCCAATTGTTCAAAAAAGTAGTAGGAAATTGAATTGTCAGAACGCTCTTCGTTTGAATTACCCGCGGCGAACATTTATTCGAAATTGTTTTCAAACATTAATCCCATTGTGTAATCCTCCAATTAAAATAAATAATTTCAACATATCTAATTTGGTTGTTGTTTAATTTGAATTTAAAGTTCGGACACAGTAAAAAAATCACCTTTTATATAGGTAATAAATAGCAATATAACGCGAATTATTGGTCTCAAATGATTTATTTGAGATGTATAGTAAATATTTAACTTGGTGCTTTTAGAAGAAGCTTGTTCATAAGACTTTAAGCAAAGTGAGATTCTTCTACAGTACCAACTTATAAAAAAAAGCAACATTATTAAATCTATTGATGTGTATAATACTAGGTGTGCATATGTATCCTAATAATTTTATCATTTTAAAAAGGCATTAATTGAAAAAAAAAAATCGTACAATAAATGTTAATCAAAATGTGTTCCTTTAGTTTCTACAACTTTTATCCATCTTTCTTGTAACATTACGATGCCGTGTAGGAAGAATGATGTTGGTTTTGCAGCGTTCCAATCATCGATCCATTTTTGCACTTCTTCAGCATTTCGAAACCATGTGCCAGCCAAGCGATGTTGCATCGATCTAAATAAGTGGTAATCAGAAGGTGCTATATTTGATGAGTACGCTGAGTGTGGCAGAACTTCCCATTCGAGCTGTAACTGTGTACTCTTCAAAACTCTTGCAACGCTTGGACGAGCGTTATCATGCAAGAGGATTACTTTCCATCTGTGCGTCTATTACTCGCTATTGCTCGTCTTTTTTTTTCAACAATACGTCGTTTGATTTGTTCAGCTGACTTTGATAGACATTTGCGGTAATCGATTCATTAGGGTTTAGCAGTCATAACAAAGTACACCTTGCTGATCCCACCATATGCACAACAAAACTTTATGGCCATGAATATTTCGCTTCCGTATCAATGAGGATTACCCATTATTTATTGTGGCGGGGATTGTCGTAGTAAATCCATTTTTCATCACAGAACGCCACAGAAAACTCTTATTTTTGCATGAAAACGTCTAGAAACAGATGATTCATCAACTGCTAAACTGTCTAAAAGTTCTTTGAGAGCTTGAGCTAGGTTTTTATTAAATAAGTCTAGCAATTCATTTTCTTCACATTTTTTCGGTTCTCCAGATAGTTATTGTTGATATTATTAACATGATGTTATTAATATCAAAATCACGACATTTCAATTGTTTAAACTAAATCCTACAATTGGGATTTTATGGAGGAAAATAACCATTACTTTCTAAAGGTATTTGATGGTATGTTCCGTATTAAGTTTAAATGTTATTCCAATAGTTAGGTTTGTTATTTTATAGAGGGAAATGTCAAAACCATCATACCTGACATTTAAACTTAATACGGTTCATACTTTTTAGATATATGGAGCGTATAAGAAAAATCGACGACGAAGTTGGCATTGGAAATCTAAAGTCATGTCTGAACTAAAATCACTCGCTCATGCGTAAAGTACTGGTTGTCATGTTGATAAGTCACGCGTGTGATCTTAGAACAGACATGACTCGAGATTTCCAACGCCAACTTCGTCGTCGATTTTTCTTATACGCTCGATATCAGGTGCTTGCATATATTTTGATAAGCGACATTAATTCGTGAAAATGCGAAGTATCAATTCAAACAACCTATTTCCTAGAGAGAAATGTCAAAACCATCAATCTTAATAGTAGCACCTAATATACCGGGTGTTGAATTGTAAAGCGAGCCATAGGGATTTACATGTAAAATTCGAAAATTGTTAATATTGGCTCCCCTAATTATTTGACAGTATAGGTCTATTTAGATTATTTTTAAAGCTTAGTAAGCTGAATGATTTGGTAGCTTACTCGATATTTTTTTTTTTAAATTATTTACCGAGGAAATTGAAAAAAAAAACTTTACAATTATTTTGAATTAAAATAAAGGTTTAATGGTAAACCTTTATTTTAATCGCGATGGCGGGTATTCCATTTTTTTAAGTGACAGATAACTGTTAAATTTAAATTTACAACGAAACCATGTATTCTACACAAGAAAAAAGTTTAAGAAGAGTACGTGATTTGTTCAGTGTTGAATTTCCGGAAAAGACAATACCCAGCAAGAGTACCATTCAAAGATATGTAGAAAAATTCGAAAATAAAGGTGTAGTATTAAACCACTGCAGATGTGCTGATGGACATAACGAAGGTGATCAAATAATGAACAGATTAGAAAATGAAAATGTTTTCAATGTGTTGACGGGAATTATCGAAAATCCACAGAATAGCGTAAGAAGAATTGCTGCTCAAATAAATGTTCATCACACTACAGCATTCAACATTTTGAAGAGATATAATTACAAATCCTATAAATTTAAACAACAAGAATTGCTTTATAGTGATGCAGAAAGAAGGCAAGAATTTTACTTTAGAATGAAGGATCAGGCAAATGTAAACAGGGATTTTTAAAGCGCATTTGTTTTAGCGATGAATGTACATTTACAATAAATAATGAACTTAATGTTCAAAACTGTAGAATTTAGAGTAAAGAAAACCCTCATCGGTATGTTCCTACTAGAACACAATATCCGAACAAAAAAAATGTTTGGGTAGGCCTTATGGGTCACCACATAAATGGGCCGTTTTTTCTTGATACTAACTTAAGAAGCGATGTTTTTCTTAATATATTGAAAAGGGATGTTCTTCCGAAAATTAGAGATAAAACCGATGGAAATATGGACAATATCTGGTTTCAAATGGATGGATGTCCAGCACATAATCGCGGAGATGTTAAACAATATTTAAATTGGGAAAACTGGCATTGAAACATATGAAAAGGTACAAAATATGTACGGGGATAAATGTATATCCAGCATACAGGTTTTCGTTCGGTTTAGCCGATTGCTTAATGATAGTGAACCTTTGCAGAAGGTAACCGAGTAACGCCGCTTAAAAACCACTCGCCATAAAGAAAACTTAAAAGAGTCAAAGAAATTTTTCGAAGCGATCACTGTGTTGTCTATAAACTAATATAAACACAATTATAAGAAACGTGCTAAAATGTATGAAGTAATAAGATCTAACAGGGGGCTATTTAAGCAACTAGTATAAAAATTTAAAAGATTATCAATGTGTTTTTTCATTTCAATAGACTTCAGCATGTTTAATTGTGATTCATGTGAAAATTTAAGAAGGTTATCATTTTCTATCAAAAATTTATGTCCTATATTTATTGAATAAAAACTACAGCAAATTTTTAAATATTTTAATATTATCACTATTGCATTGAGAATACTATAACAACGTTTTGTTTATTTAAACTTCACTACTGAAGACGGAAACATGGTTTCCGAAATATATTTAGTTAAATAAGAAATAAGTAGGAGGAAGGACAATTATTTTTATTTAAATAAATGAAAAACTTATGTTTGAGATTATTGTTCTACTTATGCTTCATTAGATTACCTGCTGTATTAGTAGCTTATATATTGTTATTAAATTTATGTGACGGTAGCATTTTATGTCGGATTGGCTTCCGTTGGGTAGCTTGTTTTCATGATCACGGAATTGACAGCTTTCTAGGGCGCTGTAAAATGATGAGTCTACCACTGGATAAACCTTAGACGATCAGGGTCAAAGCCAACTACGAGAGTGGTCATGTATATATGATTATCACCAACTCAACTAATAATATATTGATGGGCTAAGACGAATAAAATAGATTTTCTCATATGTAAATAATGACGCCTAACATGATTTCTAATTTTACCTACTATTAAAAACATTCTTTAATAAATTACGTACTTTATAATTTACGATTATCGGTTTAAAAGTATTTTTTTTTATTTGGACAATATGACAACAAAAATCTACAAAAGTTATTATAACAATATGTGCAATTGTGTTAGTAGTCTTTTATGGGCTATCGACCATAGGTCTTTCTGCTTTGTTTTTATTTATTTCACCATTATGAAGAGCTGATGATTTTGTGACTACTTTGAAGTTTCAGTTTGTAAAATTATAAAAGATGGCCTGTGTTCATCGGCGTGCACAATATCATAATCTAAGTGATTTTAATAGGGGTCGCATTATTAGTATGCGAGAAGCGGGATTTTTTAAGTTGATTTTTTGATCATCCATGTACTTTATTTTCATCACTAAATTCTGTAAATTTCATTAATTTCATTATGGTGTTCTGATTTTTTGGAAAGGCAGTATATTTACATATAATTGTATAATAAAATACATAATTGATGTACAATTCACAGATTGGCTATCAACCAAAGGTCTTTCTGCCAGTCTTTTTCCACTCCTTGTAATTTTTTAAAGCTCATGATCGATAACGTCATTATCTAAGCCTGGGTGAATGAATTGATAGATTATAGGTGTCGGGAATTTGAAATTGGGTTCTATATGAAGATTTCGAGTTGGATGGATTATAGGTGTCGGGAATTTGAAATTGGGTTCTATATCAAGATTTCGAGTTATCCATTGTGCTTGATGATATCAGGAATGTATGGTTTGGTTGCAAATTTTTTAGATTAGATTTGATAATATAACGTTCGAAATAAAACTTAATACAATATCATTTTTAAGAACAAAAAAGGGAAGAGTAAAGCATTAAATTTAACCTTCGGGTTAGCCAAGGTAGATATGATCAAAGATTTGGGAGTAGTTTTTGATATTTCCTTATCATTTCGTACTGATATAGATAAAATATTTTAAAATTGTGTTTGTAGTATGTAGGTATATTATTTTTTTTGTAACCTGAATAATTTATTTTATTCTGTATATGTTACTGTATGAAATGGCCTCCGTTAATAAATAAATAAATAAATAAAATATGTAGTAAATCCTTACAAAAATGGCAATATCTTTAGCATTTTAGCGAAAAAAAATGCTTGTAGAATATTTGATGACTCTGTACGGTTTTTGCTGAAACGTTATTTTGAATAAACATCAACTATTTAGTCTCGCTTGAATCTGTAAAGAGACAATTTCTTTATTGTATGGAAAAATGCAAATGGCTGCAATATCAACCGGACAATTACAATCAGATCATGTATTATCTAATTGTTTTTAATTCCAGAGCATCGCAGAATTATATGAGGTCTATGTTTACTGCATTAAATTATCAATATTATACTGCACTCTCCAACTCTAAATGTCAAGAATTTAATGTTCCTAAGAAATCCAAACGAAATCATCGATAATTTCCTGTTGAAACAGAGACCCAACTCCAGACTTTCGGTCTTTTCAATTCCATGCCTCTCAGCATTCCAGTAATCACATATTTAAGCACAACACAAAATCCGTTCAACCGCCTTCATCAAAGCATTGCACATTGCATTGAAAAGCCGAAAAGGCTATCATTAGTTACCCATACTATGTTTGAATGGTGGTTGAACATTTTATTAAATGAATCATATATGGTTTGAAATTTTTTGATGGTTCAGTTTTCGCAAATAAAATCTTGGCAAACATTTTTTTCTACTCTTGTGATAATTTTTGTCCTTGTATATATGTACATAATGCGCTTGGCGACAGAATTACTGAATACACTAACTATTGTATATATCAAAGCATAGATAAAATGAGATAGTCGATGGCAACTTCATTGATTATCAAATCTCGGGAAAACATTTTTTAATTGCACACATGTGAGATTTTTTTGTCTTTTTATAAATGTGTTAATGTTTTATTTTTGTTTATGTGTATGTATACATACATATATATATATATATATATCATTAATATATTAATATATATATATCATTAATATATTAATATATATATATATATGGTGAGCCATTTAATGTATCGATATCAACTACTTACTATTTTGATTTTGAAAGGTAAACTGGCATTCATGAGTTGGTAGAATTTTAGTATTATTAAATTAAATTGATATTCCTTTTAAATTATGTGTATTTTCATGAGTTGTAGAGAATTTCAATGTACAACATTGAGGTATGATTTTAATTAATTGAATATAAGTGGAAATAATGGGATTTGAACCCATGCCTCCGATTTCTAGTCGACTGCGCTACCAACTACGTCCCAGACACCTGTGATATCAAATCTCCATTCAGTGCTTCAAGTCCACTTATATTCAATTTATATAGACATTCGTGATGAGCCTGACGACGGTACACGGCGCTAACATGTTCCCATCTGAAGTCGAATAATGGAATGGAAATGCAAAAGTCGCATGTTTAATTAATTAAATTAAATTAATTAAAGCACTGAATGAAGATTTCATCTCACAGGTCTCTCTGGCGTAGTTTGTAACGCATTCGACTAGAACTCGGGGGATATGGGTTTAAATCCCATCATTTCCACTTATATTTAATTAATTTAAATCATACCTCAATGTTGTACACTGAAATTTTCTAGAATTCATAAATTTAGAATTATGTTTGACATTTACGAAACACAATTCTTTACTCTTGAACAATGTTTTGGCATACTGAAAACATTATTTACAGTGGCGAAACTTCTACCCAAACGGTAAGATCTTCACGAAAGAAATTGTATAGAAAAAATCTGCCTATAATGAAGTTTATAGATGAATTTGTGAAGCGAGCTCGTGAAACTGAATCGTTAGCGGGAAAGAACAATACGTTCGCTTCAAGTCTGCTCTGCCGAAAATATTTATGCTGTTGCTTAGAGTGTGCGTGAGCATCCATAAATATAAACTCATCGTCGTTCTCAGAAATTGAATAATTTTCGTATTTCTCTGAGAAGACCTGGGATTGAAGACCTAAAAAGTTCAATTAATCCAAGAACTGAACGTTTCTCATACTTCTCTGAGGAGTATGTTGCATGCAAACTTAGGAAACGAAATATTTTTCGTATTTTTCTGAGAAGTTTTTTTATATTAAGACCTGAGGATTGAAGGCCTAAAAAGTTCAATTAATCCAAGAACTGAACGTTTCTCGTACTTCTCTGAGGAGTATGTTGCATGCAAACTTAGGAAACGAAATATTTTTCGTACTTCTCTGAGAAGTGTTTTATATTAAGACCTGGGATTGAAGGCCTACAAAAGTTCAATTAATCCAATAACTGAACGTTTCTCGTACTTCTCTGAGGAGTATGTTGCATGCAAACTTAGGAATGAAGGCATGTAAAGCTTAATTAATCCAATAACTGAACATTACTCACATTTCTCTGAGGAGAACTTTTAATGAAGACCAAAAAAAAATTGGAATGTCTACAAAGCTTAGTTAGTCCAAAAAATGAAGAGTCATAAACGAATTTTTATTTCCAAAAATTGAGAGTATGAGATTAATGACATTTGGTTTCAATAGGAAGGGGCCACATAGCTGGGGTTACATAGCTAACGTAACCTTTAATCTTTTGCGGACAGTTTATGAAGATCGAATAATTGGCCGTTTTGGAATTGTGTTCTGGTCCCGTTGCATTTTTGTTGCCTTTAAACACGAAATTGAAGTTGCCAATTATGCAATTGGAGCAGAAATAATAGCAAAATGTATTGAAGAGTTAATAATTAAGAAAGAACGGAATTTCAAAAGAATACTGACTGCTTTTCTCGATTCAAAGGGAATTATACTATTTGAGTTATTTGAATTTACGTGTACACTACAGAAATAACAAATCAATCTTGATTATTTAATTATTTTCTTTCTAATCGCTCTGCAATAAAATACTTACGAAGTGAGTATACAAAAATACAAATTTCTATTGAAAAAACTACTTTCCGGGCAAATACGAAACAAACTCATACGTTTATTAATAATTTTCGCGAGAAGTAGTTGTTTCAATAGATATTTGTATTTTTGTATACTTAGTTTGTAAGTATTTAATTGCAGAGCGATTAGAAAGAAAATAATTAATTATTTTTTGTAATTGTTTTTATGCATTTAAAACTGCAATATGAAACTTTACCACCATCTTTATAAATCAAACTTCAGGTACAAATTCTTAAAAACTATCAAGGGCATTAGGTCGGTCTGGTCGTTAATCACGGAAATTCTGGGATTAATTTTTGCTCTGTGGATTTCTCTAGTAAATCCATTTTAATCCCTTTTTCGGCTATGTGCATTACCGACAGTATATCTGTACCGAAAAAATGCCCGGTTTCCATGAGATGATTCGTGAAAGTTGAATTATTTTTATTTAATTTAAATGATCTTATATGCTTTTTTAATCTAATCTCAAAATTTCTACCCGACTGTCCAATGTGCACTCCTTTACAATCAATACATGTTAGTTTGTAAATTCCTGACTTTCTTTAATGCAAAAACTCCAATTAATAAATTATGCATATTAATTGGAGTTTTTGCATTAAAAAATATGTGGTTTTTGCTATTAATTTCAAAAAGAATTCTTGACAGTGTATTCATTCTAGAATTTTGGAGGGAACACAGAATATTATCTGGGAGTTCTGCAAATGGCAGACAATCTAACGAACCACGGCTGAGTAATCCGGAAGCCAATATGATGATTCATAGTATTAGTTATACGGGACGAGAAAGTCGATACAGTTTAAGTAGTCCTACAACAGTTCTTTAGAAAATGTACTAAAACATAATAAGGTAAATGAATTTAATGAAACGTTCAGTCATTAATGGTGACTAAACGTTTCATTAAATGTGAATTTCGTTTTCCTTGTTTGCTTAAACAGGACAAGTTCGCCTTCATTTAGTGGACGAAATAATGATTCTCGGTCGTCTACCTTGTAGACCCAAATCGTTGACGATGCCACTTGAAATTAGGCAAAAGGTGGCGCTAGTGTCATCTTTAATTTATTAAGGTAAAGGAAATCATGATTTTAGATTTATGAGATTCAATGCTAATTTTAGCTGTTAATAATTTGATTTACGTTTTGACGTTTAGGAAAAACAATACTGCTAATACGCAGATATGTATTGATACTACAATTATCTGCTTGTTAATGAAAATTGCACACTCTATTATTATTTTTTTCTTTTCGAGTAAGTAGGTCTTGTTATCCCTAAAAGGGTATTTAGGTATTTATAGAACCTTCGGGCGTACAGGCAGTGGATAATTAACGTTGTATATTGGGCGCGATTAGTCGTCCTGAATAAGGAAAAGCGGCAATTTGTTGTTTCAACTGGGGGCCGGTATTTTATGCGGCCGCATCGAAAGGCAACGTTTACCTTTGAAATATATGATGCACGGGCCTATCATTAAATTCGGTACGAAAAGGGGAGTAAATGCGTGTGTGTAATTTGTTTTGTTTCAGGAATACGTACGTACGTGTACTCAAGCCGGTAATTTTCCAACGAAATTGCTCCCTTATTAATAAATCATAAGGTACACCGCCAAATTTGCGTATTGGTATAGCTGTTTCTAATAATTTTTTTTTGCAATCAGATAATTTGAATACAATTTAAGTCGTATGCACAATCTGTAAAGAAAACAATAGTTTTTATTAAGTTTTGAAAAAAATTACAATTTAACAATTTTTTTAACCAAAATATTGGCAGCATTAAGCAGATGATTAATTATCTGCTTGATGATGCCACTATGTTGGCGAAACAATTGTGGCAATGTCGTTATAATAAATAAAAATAAATAGTGGATTTATTTAAAGTATTTACGTAACGTAAGTCTAAATGTTACAGAAATAAAAATTAAATATTTTAACATCATTTTTATTTAATTTCTCTAAATTTTTGTGAAATTTAAGAAAAAAAAAATGTTGTTTTATTTACAGATCGTTTATCATGGAGATTCATCATGTAAAAGCCTCCGATTATTTAATTCATGTTTTTTTTTTAATTAAAAAAATATTTTTTCGTGCATCCAATAAGGCGCAATTTTGCGTACTTTGTATGTAAAAAATCACTATCGCTACATTGACTCTGACCATTACGATTGATAAACATTTGCTCAGTCACATTAAAAATGTAGCATCCATCCACATAGCACAAAATATCCATTGGATATCCACCCACCATATACCTCAAATGTGCAAATATATTCGGTAACATACAATGGATATTCAATGTATATTCTCTAATGAATAATCATCAAAGTATATTTAATGAATATCATTTCATGAATTAAATATGGATATTTATTTTACTATATCCTATGGAAATTTTATTTTACATATTTAATAGTTTTAATTTTTAGACATTGGTAGTTCATATTGTATGAAATAAATATGAATAAATTATTAAAAATCAACCAATAAAACACATATTAGATTGAATAACTTTAAGTTCTCTTGAAAATGGACTAATAACCCGAAACTAGTCGAGAATTTAAAGTTATTCAATCTAACCTGTGTTTTACTGGTTGATTTTTAATAATTTATTCATATTTATTTTTACATATTTATTTTAAAAATTTAAAAATATACATTGCAACTCAATTGAACGCTCAATGGATATTCGCGGATATTCCAATATTCGAAAATGGATATTCAATGTATATCCATTAGACGTGTTTATGCTATGAGGGCAAGATGCATACTTTTTTAACTTGATTTTTTGACTTATATCTAGAATAAAATCAAATCAAAATTTCAAGAAATGTTAATAACGTATAATAGAAACAAAATAATATTGCGTTTGATCTCACCATTACTGAAGCCTGAACTGTGCATTTGATATTATTTCTTTAACGGAGACTTGGCTAAACGATTCCGTTAATAGCTCGGAACTTTTTCAAGGCTCGTATCATGTTGTTCGTCAGGATCGGGATCATCAACGAGTTCAACGTTCTACTGGAGGTGGTGCGCTGATTGCATTTTCGGCTAATATTACATTTAATCATATTGATACTACTCATATTAAGAATTTAGTACCATTAATTGATCTTGTTGTTTGTGCATGTAATTTTAAAGAAGTTTTTGAATTTTATTGTATTGTCTTATATATACCACCGGATATGTCTAGTGATCTATTTGATGTATTTCTTGAAGTATTGGAAGTTGTTATATTAGACAAGCCAGTTTTATTATTTGGCGACTTTAACGCGCCTAACTTCACCATGGATTCCAATGCTGTTACCTGTTCTAAAGTAAACTCTATTAACAATTTCATTAGCATACTTAAATTATCACAACTTAATACTGTTGTAAACACCAGTGGTAGATTACTTGACTTAGTTTTGTGTAATTTCAATTTACTTCAGTTTGAGTTGTATCATGAAAACTGTCCCCTAGTTCCTGAAGATGTATACCATCCATCTCTTTCCAGTACATTAGATATCGCAGTTAATGTGAAACCTCGGCTCTTCCCAATTAACAATAATAAGTGCTATAACTTCCGCAAGGCAAACTATCCTAATTTATATAACGACTTGATTAATATAGATTGGTCATTTATTGAAGTTTTTTCGGATGTTAATGACGCAGTTGAAGCATTTTATAATACACTCTATAATAGCCTAGATAAATCTGTTCCCATTTATAACCACCACCGACGATCTAATCCATTTCCAACATGGTTCCCACAAGACTTAAGACGAAATATTAAATTGAAACTTTTATATCACCGTAAGTGGAAATCCACCAAATCCACACATTACCGGTCTCAGTTTGAAAGAATGCGGTCTTTAACGAAAATTCAAATTAAAGAAGCATATGATTTATACATTTCGAATATTCAATCTAATATTAAAAGTAACCCCAACGAGCTATGGAACTTCATTCGCAAAAAAAGTGGCACTACTAGAATACCTGGTGTAATGCATCGTGACGATGATGTGTTCGATGATCCGCAAGCTATTGTTAATGCCTTTGCAGATTCGTTCTCTAAAACATATCGGCCAAAATGTAACGCTGTATATACTGAACAGTTTACTCTCAGGGAGTCCCTTCAGCTATTCACAATTACTGAGTCGCAGGTTATTGATAGTATTTGTAAATTGAACAATATATTTACATGTGGTGACGATCTTATTCCTAGCTTTCTGATAAAAGATTGTAAATTAGTATTTGTCAAACCATTAACTGCAATTTTTAATTTGGCACTCTCTACAGGCGCATTTCCTGATAAATGGAAACATGCTATTATTAGCCCTATATTTAAAAAAGGCGATGCTGGTAATATTGATAATTACAGGCCCATAGCTATCTTATCAAATTTTTCTAAAATATTCGAACAAATACTATTTACTGTTATATATAATCATGTAAAGAAATATTTATCACCTAACCAACATGGCTTTTTATCGGGTCGATCAACAGTTACAAATTTAGCAATAATCACACAAACGATATCCGAGTCCCTAGATTGTCGTGGCCAAACTGATGTAATTTATATAGACTTTTCGCGTGCATTTGACACTCTAGACCACAACAATTTAATTGAAAAATTGAGTATCTTTGGTTTTGCCAGCAACCTACTTGAGTTTATATCTTCATACTTGAATTATAGGTCAAATTGTGTATTTTTCAATGGATTTAAATCATCGCAATTTGTTTCAACACCAGGTGTCCCACAAGGGTCCAATCTAGGGCCTCTATTATTCGTTTTATATATTGACGACTTAATTAGATCCATCTCTTGTCCAGTTTTAGCATTCGCTGATGATCTTAAAATTTACACTAATGTTAACTGCTCAGATGATTCTCAACTACTTCAGCAAAATATTAATTCAATTTTTAATTAGTGCAACGCGAACAACCTAAAACTGAATGCAGACAAATGCTATATTTTATCTTTTCATCGCAAAACAAATCCATATGTACATAACTATACAATAAATGGAACAATTCTCGAAAGGAAGTCCGAAATTAGGGATCTGGGTGTGCTGTTTGATGAACAACTTAGCTTTACTAAACACGTGTACAACATAACCTCGTCGGCAATGAATATGTTAGACTTTATAATACGAACCTCTAATCACTTTACAGATATTAACGTTCTGAAATCACTATATAATGCATTTGTTCGCACTAAACTTGAATATGCATCGGTTATATGGTATCCGCTTTACATGAACCTGTCTCTTGCAGTAGAACGTGTCCAAAGGCGATTTTTAAAATTTGTATCATTTAAACTCACCGGTATCTATCCACCTCGAAATATTGACTACAATACCCTGCTGATGGAACACAATGTTATGTCACTTGCGGATCGCAGAAACTCTTGTAGTGCTATCTGTTTAAAGAAACTAATCAATAATACCATAGATTGTGATTGGGTAATAGCTAAGATTAATTTTAATATTCCGCGAATATCTTCTCGATACAGTAATACATTTTTAATCCCTAGGTGTAGAACCAATATCCTTTCTAAAGCTCCGCTATCTCACATGTGCCGCAATGCCAATCGCCTTTTTGAAGACATTTTCATTTCGTAACAGATAATTGCATTTTTGTTTCTCTGGTGTTTATAATAGTATTAATTAAATAATGTTTCATTTCTTTTCAAATTTTATATGTTTAATTAGTTCATATTTGCACTACATGTTATTAAACAATAATTTACTCTTCCTTTTATTTTATAAGTTACGTTTAACAGATTTGTTTTTTTTTTCTAATTAGTTTATTTTTGTCAAACTTACATACTTTTATAATTAATTTCTTTACTTTTTGTATTTATACTGACCATTGTAATTTGTCCTGTTTTGGTTTTTCCGTTGGACAATAAAGAATTATTATTATTATTAAGAATTATTATTATTATTACTTAGTACACAAATATTAGTTAATTTTAGACGAAGATACATTTTCATACACGTTAGTGATTCGCTTTTCTACGACATAACTGATGAATATGTGATAAGCCTCTCACAATTCAATTCAGTTCGATACACATAGAACTCTTAAAATAAAATATTTAAACGTTTTAATTTGTCATCACTTCCCTGCAACCTAAAGTACCAGCATGTGACTTGAGCCAATTTTAATGTAAATTAAAAAACTCATTTAAATTACCAATCTATAGTCAAAATTTTTGTATTTGTTGTTATATTTGAATATATTGTTTTTATAAATCAATATTTGTCAAATAAACTTTAAGAGTTGTGGTTTTCTCACAAACTATATTCATGGGACAGTTAATAAAAAACTTATTCCACGTACGTTCCAAAAATATTTGTGATAATCAAACGCACCTGGCGTTTATTACACCCAGTATGTACCGTAATAAAATAGAAAATTAATAACCAATGCGTCCTCCTTTACACTTATTCTTAATTATCATCATACACCGGAGTGCGTCAACGAATGATGATAATAATGAAAAAACTTGATATTAAAACGAGAGGTTCAATTTAGATTCGAGATTTGATAGTGTCCAGGGGTAATAGAAATCGTACGCGTTTTTCAACTTTCTAATGCTTTAAAAGCCGCAATTAGCGATGACACGTATGATAAGTTATAATAAAAGGGGAGCTTTTTTCGGAACGCGTATGCGTTTAGTGAGCGTGAGTGTGTGTGTATGTGCATTACGCTGGACATCTGGTTTATTGTTGCTCACGAGCATCTGTCTGCGACCATAAATACATAAGATGT
The DNA here is from genome assembly GCA_963082785.1 of Philonthus spinipes. Lineage (NCBI taxonomy): Eukaryota > Metazoa > Arthropoda > Insecta > Coleoptera > Staphylinidae > Philonthus > Philonthus spinipes. The sequence continues at coordinate 13,448,557 of OY720309.1, read as the reverse complement.
GGGATGCTGTCGAGTCCATTTTTTTTGTGGGTCCTTTTGTTTAAAGGCGAAAGGGTGCCGGAGGACGACCGTTGGCCAGGCAGCGTCCGGGGAGAAAAAGGGTCACGGTCATAGTTCAAACGCACGTGTGTGTGTGTGTGTGTGGTTGATGAAGGGTCATGTCCCACCTGGTCTACGATTTTCAAATATTTTTATTGATTCTACAAGCCTAATTATACATACGGCGGGTACTAATGGGGGGCATGGGAATTACAAATACCCACATATGCCCATTGTCCACTTTTAAAATGGAACCCTTTATTGTAATGTTGCTTTGTTTTTTGCTTTTTATACATAAAAAAGAAGAACAGATGATGTTTTTTTAAAGATTTAAATAATCCGGTGATGTTTATGGCTGATGAACAGCAAAGGGTTATTTTAACATAATCGATTAAAAAAATGTTACTTCTTTACTGTTTTATTATTTACCCATTGCATTACTGAAATAAATTCTTACGTTTTTTAATAATGATATGAATGGATTATTAAAAATGTTCTAATAAAATAAATAAAGCACAGAGTGGATTGGATAACTATAAATTCTCGACTAGTTTCGGGTTATCTAGAGAATTATTACTTTCTTAACAGCTTATAATTGAAGTGTAATAATACATATTTAATAAAATTTATTAATACAATATGATCGAGAATTTCTTTTCTAGAACTATTTCTTCTCTGAATTTTATGTTTTAAAAAAACACGTTCACAATAAAAGTAACTACACGCTATAGGTTATGTTATTTTAACAAATTGAATTGCTAAGTAATAACACATGTGACGTTTTATATGTTTTTATTCACCGGTGCCAGCAAAATGTAAAATAAAGAAAAGATCAAAACACATTAGAGGAGAAAAGTTCTCGATCATATGGTACATAATAATACATATTTAGTAAAACATTTTGTATACTTTTTTCTCATTAATCACTTGGTAAAACATTGCTGATACGGCATTAAGCTGAAAGCACTTGAAGATAAAATTAAAATAAGAATTTAAAAAAAAGCGAATTTAATTTACAAATTTGTAAAATATTATATAAGCTCATCAATTTAATTTTGCGAATTAACAGGACAGTTCAGCTAGTCAGCATAGATTTATTGATATGATCATAAATACGTGACAGGGCGAAAAGTCCTCTAGCCGACTAACACCTACATATATTATAGTTATTTATGTTATATTGTTTTGTACTATCCGTATAGTCTGAATAAATATATGTTGTATATGGTCAACCAATACAATATTTTGAAATTTCTCACGATACCTCTTACATACATATACCTCTTTCATGTTGAGATGGTTAAATTGGAAAAGGATCGAAGGATTTCATACACAGATTCAACAGTAAAATGAAAATTACGGATTTTCTAACAACATTGCTCTTATTAAATCGTATTTTATGGCTAGAGTGCAATTTGTTGAATATATGGGTTATAAATCCAACCGGTATTGCGCAACTAGTGGTATCCCACAGGGCTCAAATTTAGGCCACTACTGTTTATTACTTTTATCAATGACACCGTTAAATCTTTTAAATGTAGTGTTTTATTATATGCCAATTTTAATGTAATTAAAAAAAATATTAACTTATGAATCAATTCAGGACAGTTTTTGAATAAATAAATAAATCTATTTTAAATCTTCAATTTATATTTAATTGTAAATTTTAGTCACACTTATTTAAATCTCAAGACAATTCTCCCTGGGTTCTTTAGAGCCATAACAAACCTCACATCGACAATGGTATTTAATACCGTTTAATTCCTTGTCCTAGGTAGTACCTAGTTTACAATTGGGTGGCTCTACAATAATACAAAATAGTTACAGAAATAACAGCAAAAAAGTTATTATTTAAACATACCGCAAAACCTTACAGTAAAGCTATAAAGTTGTCCTCCGCGACAGGTGCAGGAATTACAATTAATTATTACATATTTATCGTCTATACATGAATCTGAAATAAATGCGCAATAGTTTTAAATCAAATGGGAATATTATTATTTTTTATTATTTTTTAAAAAACTTTGCTCTTAGCGTTTTTTTATTGTTCACAATTGTTTGGCGAATATTCATTGCGTCGAAGAGTGTTTCAAATAAAAGTTTTATATCTTGAAGAAATAATAATTAACTTTTTGTTGAATCATTTTTTAATCGGTTAGAAAAATATTTCAAATAAAAGTTAGGTAAAAATTAAACACAATAAATAAATATTTATTGTGCAGCAACTTTTTGATATTACATTTCTGTTGCCGGATTTGTACATAGGTATTATGCGCGCATTCCTCCAAATATCTCGGAAAGTATTAGATTTTAGTTAAAAAGATGAGTCAGTGCTTCAGATAAGACGAATCGACAATCGAATACATATGGATTACCACATTTCATTACTGTTTTTAATTTTTGCATTTTGTATGTATTTTTATGAACAAAAATCTCTTAAAAAAATCTGGAATAAATCATGATGTAATCTTATAATTACAAGAACGTTGAACTAATGGTTTTTCCAGAAATAATATTTATCATCCGTTCCTTATAGTAGCGGTTTAAGGGTAAGGGAAGCCCGTTGATTGATCGTTTTAGACGCGTCTGTGGTTAAACCAAGATTGCAAGTTTTACATATATGATAAAAGGATGGGATTTTCAGAATTCTATTCTAAAAAAATACAGCAACACTTTCATTGTCATTTCTTCAGAATATCCGTGGCCTGCCGAAAAAAAATCGTAAAAAATAATACAAAATTTTAGCTTACTTTACCAAGGTTAATTTAGCGAGTATGTGGAAATACAATTTTGATAGCATTTAAGTTATCAAATTTTCCCATTCTTTAGCTACATTTTGGTAAAATATGATATCATTTGGCGATTTTCGCATTTTTGTCGAAAATTGTCTTTTATTCATATATACCTCTAATACCTTATATATATATATACAATCATCTTTATTGAGGTATAATTATTTTCAAATAGGCTATCGACCATCGGTCTTTCAGCCAAAAGTCACTGTCATATTTGTCATGTCCATCTTTTAGTCCTCGTTGAAGGGTGATATGAATGTATGAATTGTGACGTCCCTTTCTTATGTTTTGATTTATTAAGTTTTATTCTTTATTTTGGTTAGGTAAGAATTCCCGATATTGACTAGGTCAGGCTAAGGGGTGGTTTATTTTACAGGGCCCCAAGTAGTTTCTTTCTTTACTCGTCGGGAATGTCAAGTTGGTTAAACAACTAATCCGGGTGTGAAAAAATAAAATATTGATAACAAAAAAGTCATTGATTTTGAAAATGAAATTTACTTAAGATTCCGATATTAATTCGATGGCGTTACATAAATTTATCGCCGGTACAAAATTCAAAAAAATATTACTACCACAGAGAACACAAAAAGGTTTATAATTAACGATACTCATTAAAAAAATGGTAACGCTTACCACACAGAAAAATAAATTAAAAATATCTGGCTTGTTCACTGGTGCTGGCTTCTGGCTCTCGTCACCTTCCGCACGTTGGTGTGAGATTTAAATCGGCGGATGATCTGCTCTTTGCCTACTGGATACTCGAAATAAGTAGGTGGTAGTGTTTTTTTTTTTGGGAGCCTAAGAGCCTAAAAGGCGCGTTACGAATGTTTTTTTTGTTTTTTTTTTTGTAATATATAATATATTATTTACCTAAGTTATTGGTTGGCTCTTTCTGCTGTGTGTGCACGGTACGGATAGTGGTATCAATTCATTTTTAATTATTCAAGACAATAATATTTCATTTTACACCTTTAAATTACAAGATCCGACCGCACTAAGCACACTTTCGACAATGCCGAAATTATCAATCCACGTTCGCTTCGCGTATCCAATCATGCCCCGCCGAATCGCTGCGGGGTGACCTCTAATCATTGGCGAGATTAAGAGTAATTCAAAATTTAGGTGCGTTAAAATTTAACAACGTTACAGAATAGAGGATTAAGGATGGCGAAATTTTGGAGGTATATTTAGGTTTCGTTTTAAGCAGAGTTTGTTTAGAATGTCATGGTAAATTTTTGGGATAGTTGGGATAATCTTTCGTATATTAGGATTACATCAGTTTTGTCATATAGTTTGTTGGATTGTTTAGTTTGCGTCTAATATCATATATTTTCAAATTTCGATCATTTTTTTTCTCTCTTTAAAAATCCGGAAACATTTATGGTTTTTAGAAATATTCAGAATTGGATTTTTAAAGAATACAGCATTTCCACTTATGCTCAACTTCACTGTATCGTCATGACTGCCAGAAAAAAAGCAAATTCGAACAAAATTGTATCTTATTTCTTAAAGGCCAACTTTGCAAGCGTGAGGATCAAAAAGTAAGTTTTTGTTAGAGCTCAACATCTCATAGATTATTCTTCCATTTTTTTAGCTACAGTTACACCCTCAACAATTTTAATTAAATGAAAAATATCATGGGAAAATTTGTGAAGCCATTGTAAGATAAGAAATTACATATTAAATTGTAACATTCTTAAAAATACTTGGCTTTAACTTTAAAAGACAATAATCTAAATAGAAAAGAGAATTCATTCACTTGGTCACAGTTATTTAAATATATTAAATAAAAATGATTTGAAAATAATTAATAAATTATTTCCATATTTAGCTCTGTGACTTTTGACTTACGCTACGTAAGTACATTAAACAAATGCACATTAAAACAACTACTTCCCGGGCAAATACCCACGCCGGACATTGAATTACATAATATACACCTGCTGTTGCACATCAATAAAATATTGCATAATGCAATAAATTTTGATCCGAGAATTTTTTTATTGCAAAAACAACAAAAGGAACGTTACTTAATATAAGGCCATCTGCAGACTCGTGTTTCGGGATCTATCCCTCGTCAGTACGTAATTTAAAGATGTTAAAATAAATCAATTAAATTAATTCAAATACAATCAGCAAAATTAAATCAATTATATTAAATCAAATTAAACTAAATCAATTTAAATTAAATTAAACCAAATTAATTTTAATTTAAATCAAAACAATAATCTAATTGTCAAACTTTACGTAAAAAACTTGTTATTTAAAACACATAGTTTTTAAAGTTCCGACATTTCTTTGGAAATTTATGAAAAAAACGGAGTTATCTTTTGAGGATAGATTTTGTCATTTTATCTGAATCAGGAGAGGACATTTTAACAAAGTGCAGTATTGAAAAGTAATCAATCTCGTTTAAAGAATATTGTGTAGGAGGTGAAGTGGGAATTGTTTTATATGAATTAAACCAGTCTTTTACAAAATTATAAAAGTTTCCTTAATAATTATCGTGATCTCTTGATTGAAACGACAATTGTCCAATTGTCTTTAGTTTATATATGAATATACACGACATAAACTGGATATAAGTATATTTTATAATGATTTTTATATTGGTTTCTAATTTTGATTGCCTCAATTAATTGTCAAAAAATTAAGATATCAATATTATTAGATATATATTAACCACTTGGTAAAATATTGTTAATATTGAATTAAATTTCACTTGTTTTTTTTTACTTATGTTTATTTTAACTTGAACTAGTTTAGGCTTAATGCCTAATAATCATCTTAAAAATCTTTCTTGATAATGGTATTAAGCCTAAACTAGTGAATTTAATTTACAAGTTTAATTCAAGATATCAATAATTTGAAAATATTATTTTTGTGGCTCTTCTCAAATAAAACTTGTTTATGCTTTTTAGTTTTTATTGTGAAATCATTTGATTTCTACAAAAACTAGACGTAATTTAATTAAGAATATTTTTAAATAAAACGAAAATATATTTAGTGAATTTTTCAAAATGCTAAAAGATCCTCCCTCAGCATCCTTACTAGGCTAAGACGTCCAAATAATCACTCTTCAAAATCTCTTAAATGATTACATTCATGAAACCGCAAAAGTCACACTCATATCATGACGTATAATAAATTTAAGCACACAATTTGCAAATAATTCTTACAATCTAGCCCATCTCACCAAATTCTGAATTTCTTGAAACTTTCTAAATACTTCTAAATATAATTACCCTTTTCTCATAATCAATCTAATTATTTATGAGAAAATACAGGACAATTCAGGACATTTAGATAAGATAGATTTTTTTTATTTTGCTTCACTATAAACTCAAGACGGTGCAAAAAAAACTCTGGTCCACACTAACAACAAAATGTATTGTATGTATTGTGAATAAAAATGTTTGTATGTATGCATTTCGTGAATACTAATATGCTTAATTAAATTATTTTTTATATACGGGTTGAATAAATTATTACAATTATTCATAATATACATCTTTATTCCAAACAAGTAACAGAATCATTTACATTATATGATTTTAATAAAATTTATGTTTGCTTCGCTACACTCTTGATGGAAACGGATATTAATATTTGATAAAGAATGACACTTGTTGTTTTCCATATTTTTATTCAGAATACTGACAAAGTATAGAATGATTCTCTACTTTTATAATGGTCTATAAAGACGGAAATACGTGTCAGTATTCTAAATAAAAATATGGATAACGACAAATGTCATCAAATATTAAATGATTTTGTTATTATACATAAAATATGGAAATGGCCATCGACCAGAGGTTTTTCGGCCTATTACAATTATTTATGTACATTTATAACATTAATAAAGATCCCAACATTTAAGTAGTTTAAAGCTAAAAATGGGGTTTTCATAAAGTAAGGGCCATACTTTAAATGTTTATACAATTTTAAGAAATTGGCCAGCAGCAACTGCTTCATCCCTCTGGAATTGGTGCTTCTGGTTGGACAGAATAGCTTGTCTGATCTTAACTGAGCGGATTACTGGCTAAAAGTGCTGGAAGATTTAAAAGCCAGCATTATGGCGAAAATTGGTGCAATACAACCTGAAATATTGAAATAAATGGTCTGCCGTATATTGAATAAATAAATAAATAAATTAACGCTGTGCATGATTTGGAGGAAGTGTTGGTGATTTTGCAATAACAATGTGGATGTCATATTGAATTTTTGCGGTAGCAAATGGCGCACAGAAGGAATCCCATCACTTAAGCAATTAAATTTCTTTTACTTTTTTTAGTTTAATTTGTTAAAAATATATACTGGTCAAATTAGAACTATCCAATTTTGATAAGATGTATATATGCTTTATAGATAATAATTTACTAGAGGGATGAAAATGCACAGAAATATATTATGATAGGTGTTTTTTTATTATTAAATCAATTGATTTTTTTTAAATTAAGCTTGTTTCGTAAATCCATCGATAGAATATAATTCAACCAATAAATATCAAGCTGTACACGAATATCCACACGAATGCCTACCTGCCAAAAAAATCAACGCAACATATAGAGCACAACCAGTATTGTTGGTTTTAATTAAACACCTAACAACAATTATTTTTCCTCCCGTTTTCCATTTTCATTGAACCAGAATGAATGCAATCCCGATCCGAAGTGGCGCACCGCTGGTTGTGAACAGAAGGGCGCAGTTTTGTCATTGTTTAAAAAATAGAAAAAAAAAACTTCACATTCTGCGCCCCGTTAATGAACGATGTGCTCTCTCCCCCTTTTCGAAATTACGCGCACACACACGAAAAAAAAAAATCTTGTTCATCTCTCACAATGAGTGCGCGCGAGAAAAAAAATAATAATACAGGACGAAACAAAACGGGTTGCTAGGAATAAATTAACGTTTCACGGTATGCAAATGAATAGGTAAAAATAATAGGAATGGTCTTATGTAACTGTACACAGTAGTGCAATTGAAGGGAGGGCGCGCTTTTTTTGCGCCGAACTGGTTCCTGTGGGGTTTTTAATTTTTGCAGGTTCTTCGGTTGCAGTTAAGTGGTGGAGCTTGGGAAACTGATTATGTATTCGGCTGTGTTCTTTTTTGTGTTATGCTAATTTTATTTATGCTATTTGACAATTGATATATACATATATTACGAGTGTATAATTGGGATAAATATTATTTTGATTAATATTAGATTGCTATTACTTATGGAGAAAATAAAAATTGAATAAATGGTTGTTGAAAATTTTGGAATAAAACCAGCAAAAAGCAAAAAAAATATTTTTTAGTATCTTTGCAAACTTATGTAGTTGTATATTTGTATAATAATATCGTCGTTTGATTTCAACAATAAAAGAAGAAATTAATTTCCATTGACTAGTGTCACAATTATTTCAAGTAAGTGTAATAATAAATAAATTTACTTTCCATCATCATCATTCTTATCACCATTATACAATTATGAAAGGGACAGACAATTATATACATTTTTATAAACATTATCCATTAGCGGTCTTTCTGGTGCTTTTGACTTGTGCTAATATTTAAATTTTGTCGTGTTATTATTTTTTTATTTTAATTTAATTTTAGTTTCTTTATTTTCCCGCTTAATAATTAAATTTATTTTTTTGTGGAATTGTATTAGATAAATAAATGGAAATAATAATATAACCAACCAGCTCATTTGGTGCATTTACAGAACCAGTTTCCTCAAACAAAAATGTATAACATGAAAGATCGAACTCCATAAAACCATTTAACAATTTCACTTTTCTATTGACTTCTTAATATTTTGAAGTTCCGTAAGACAAATTGACATGCATATTGCAGCAACAATCGTGGCGACCAATAATAATAATCAGGATACAATACAAACACAATACATTACATGCTAATATTAATTTATACTTTGTTCTCTTTTTTTTCTGTTTAAATTTAACTAACTTTGCTTGTACTCTTCTTATATTATGATTTTGATTGTATATTTTCCCTTGTTGGATTCTTCCGTTGGAAAATAAAAATTATTATTATTATTATTACTCATATTCAATATTTTAAGGGACAGGGTGTATCTATAAAAAATCTTTGTATCAACGACCTCAGACGTAAAAAAGACATTATTCCGTTATGACTGTTATCTGTTCCCACAAATTTCAAAAATGTTCCTGGACCATTTCGATTTGATTAATAGCATTTTTAGTATAGGAGAAGTAAGAAACGTACAGATTTCACAGTCGTGTGCTTAAAATGTTTACTGAAGCGATTAACAAATTTAAGCACACTTTTATTGAGTTATAATAAATATATAAAATGAGGTCGTTAAAATCTAGAAAATAAAAATTTAGTTACTCTTAATTTCGGATTCAATATCGTTAAGAAGAGGACCGCAGTGCGACCCCTGTGGAACACCGCATGATACCGATATTTTAGACAGATAATACTCAAACCGAACATAGTGTGGTCCACCCACTAAGTAATTTTCTAACTATTTAAATTATTTAAATTTCCCCTAATGCGCATACTTTTGAGTATACAAATTAATAAATTACGATCTGGAGAGATATTTTCAAATTTCTTTATATTTAATTTATTTTGTGTTTTAAAAATATTATAGTGTATATTTATTAGCATTCAAACACAAACCATTATTTCTAAATCATAGTGCAATTTCACAAAATAATAGCAATTGAAACAAATGAATTGAAGATTTAAATGAACTATGTATAATAAGGTAGAAGCCTTAACAACTGTGTATAACAAAGTAACAATTAGTAAAAAAATATTTCTATTGTTTCCAATTGCGTCGTTTTAATAACAAGGAAGAGGAACTAAACATTTTTGTCTCACATTATAAATTCACTCCTTGTATCAGGTACAAGTGAATGAGCAGACAAAAACAACTACGAGGTAAGAAAAAACTTGAAATAAATTTATGCGCGGATCTCATTTGCATAGAATCCGTGGCGAATCGTGAAGGGATGATGCTGGGACACTTTTTACTTTGTAAGGGGTGAACGGTCAATTGAGCCGAGCGACGGGAAAGATTCGCTTGAAATAATACAACCCCTCGAAAAATTTGCATATGGGAAACAAAAAAAAACTATATTTTTACAGTTGATACATTATTTTAATATTTCAATGATGTCACAGGAATGTATAAATAAATATAAGTGATATTTTTTGCTTGGGAAAATGTCACTGAGCAAATTAAGTTCGAATTTTTGGTATTGTGAAAGAAAATAATTTAAAAAATAATTAAATCATTACTTTCATTTAATTTAATTAAAGTTAATTGATGATTAATAATGAAACGGTATTTTGACATTTTTAATTGAGTGTTGAACAATGAAGGCTCTTATTATTATTATTTATTTATTTCTGACCATATACACTAATATTTTTTAAAGAATTAACAGTATTTACACAGGTTTATCTTAATTATCGTAACGATTTTTGACTGTATATAGCTTTGAAAGAATAGTGGTCTTTTTTATTGTGATGTGTATTTGAGCGGGTAATAATTTTAAATATTAGTGGAATGTTTCTGATATAATTCCGGCAATCGAAATGATGAAAAGTACTTTTCATATACGTTCAATTTCAAATATAAGGGGTTTGTATTTGTAAAATTTTTCTTTATATTTTCTCGAAATATTGCTTATTTTTTTTGTGCTGTGGAAGGGGAAAATCCATTTACGGACGCTGTGTCGGACTCTTCCCAAATTTTGTCCGGGAAACTACCGACTAAAAACCCCTCCCACTTTACCGGCTTCGACTACTATGGTCATTAGCTTATTATTGAAATTTCTATAATATACGTAAATTTAGAAATGTCAATAATTTATTATTATTATTATTATTATTATTATTATAACATTGTTTATAATACAAATCATGTTAATTGGAAGCGTCTAATGGCATCGTCAACAATTTGGTTCTACAAGGTACACGATAGAGATTCGATGTTTCGTCCACTAAAAGAAGGCGAACTTGTCCCGTTTACGAGAATAGGTAGCGAAAATCACCTAATAATATCAAGGTTGCACATGGAACACACTGGTCTGACGAGGTCCGAAAGACCGAAATGACCATCACCAGTTATTCATATGCTAGATTTTAGTACATTTATTAAAAAAATCATTTTATTGCATTAATTTAAGTATTTTTTTTAAAGTAAACCAAACGTTTTTTTAAATAATTCTGCTCTCCAAAAATCCTAATTTTCCTCCAAAATTTTCACATTCCTCTCTCATTATTATGCTTCTAGACGGTTCTGCTGGCTAGCACAGAATTTTCTTTCTTCCATAACCATAAATTCAGACAGAGCAAAAAGTCCACTTGTCGATAGACTAACACACAATTGTAATTGTAACTATGCATATGTACCATTAGTGTATGTAATTTATTGTCTGTTAATAAAGATTTCTGTATATATTTTTTAAAGTAATTTATATTGTTGACAATGTTATGCTTCATTACTAAACATCGATTATTTTTAAATGTACTATTTAGAATAATGATTTAGGATTTTGAATTTTAACATATCATTTCTAAGTATTCATGTATCTCCAGATGGCGAATGAATATATGCATTTTATTACCGAATTAATCACAACTTAATTTCGAAATAACTCAATTTCCCTTCGAATTGATTAAGCCGAATCCAATCTGTCGGTAATTACGTGGCTTGCATTAATTAACTCCCATTTTTGTGGCTGTCCGGTTTTCGCTGCTTTTTTGTTTTCGGGGGCGCCAACGATTCATAATTTAAAAGTGAATAGAAATTGCCGGCATTAATCCCCGCGCATAGGATTCGGCAAAATCGCAATATCCTGTTTGTTCGCGGCGAAACGCCGAAAATTAATCGACGATATGATCGGTTTTCGGGGTGCAGGGCATGTGCTTGGCACAGACCACTCTCAGGAAATTGCCTATTACACGGGGCGCTGATTAAAAGTCAGTGCATATATCAATAAAATTCCCCCTTCCAGGCAGCCGCTGTGGAAATTACAGTCATTCTATTAATAGACGGTATCAATTATATCAATCTACAGCAAATTTTACAAAATCTTTTTAATAATGTGAATATTTTAAAAATGACATTATTTTTGGATAAAAACATACCGATAACAATTATGTTCAGGATATTTAATTAAAATTAAAACACTTGGTTAGTTTCACTTATTTTAAGGGGCATAATTTTAATGTTATAATGACTAAATTAATAAACATGCATAGACTTTTAATCAATAATAAATCTGTGGTCGAAAAATTTGATATGTGTAATGTTTATGAAATTAAGTGTATATACATAGGTGAGACTAGACGAAATTTTAGAACATTCCTAGAAGAACACAAATAAAAATCAATAATTAATAATAAATGTTCAACCGGATTCGCACAACACTGTATCGAGAAAAATCATATTTTTAATACAACTTTAATACAAACTTTACAGATTGTAAAGTTTTATACTTGGGTATTAAAGCTCGGTACCTAAAGTTCCGCGAGGGTTTGGAAATTGGGAAGGCGTTAAAGCGGGTTTAACCAATTGTAAATAATATGGATGAGATTTGAAACTCTTTTATAACGTCCGCACTTATTATCTGATTTTATTATAGTTTGAATGTGAATATACATAGATTTTTAGTACATTCCTCCCTGGAGATGAGCAATGTTCGAAACGATAAAGAAAATAAATAAGTGAAACAAACCAATTGTTTTATTTTTAATTAAATATCCTGAATTAAATCAAAAATGTTTCACCACGGGTTAAGTGAGAAAATAATTAAGCATATAACAATTATGTTATTTATTTCCAATAAATACGTACTTTTGAAGTTATTTAAATTATAATAAAATAAAACAAGAACAATTACTGGCAATGATTATTCCCTTTTCCAACTGCAAAAATTACTTACACTCTAAGTTTTTGACAAACATGTTTCTATAGCTGTTTGTCAAAAACTTAGAGTGTAAGTAATTTTTGGAGTTGGAAAAAGGGAATGATTGAATTTTATTGATCTAAATAGAAACGAGTATTCATTAACTTGGTCACAGTTATTTAAATAAAATAAATATAAATGATTTGAAAATAATTAATAAATTATTCTCACATTTAGCTCTCTGACTTTTGACTTACGTTACGTAAGTACGTTAAACAAATGCACATTAAAACAACTATTTCCCGGGGAAATACCCACGCCGGATATTGAATTACATAATGTACACCTGCTCTTGCATATCAATAAAATATTGCATCATACAACAAATTTTGATCCGAGAAAAATTTAATGCAAAAACAACAAAAAGAACGTTACTTAATATAAAGCCATCTACAGTCACTTGTTTCGGGATCTATTCCTCGTCAGTACAGCTCTGCCTTACATAATTTAAAGATGTTAAAATAAATCAATTAAATTAATTCAACTATATTCAGTGAAATTAAATCAATTATATTAAATCAAATCAAACTAAATCGATTTAAATTAAATTATATCAAGTTAATTCAACTTAAATCAAAACCGAAGTAGTTGTTTTAATGTGAATTTATTTAACGTACTTACGTAATGTAAGTCAAAAGTCACAGAGCTAAATGTGAGAATAATGTATTAATTATATTCAATTCATTTTTATTTAATTTACTGATCATTTCCAATAATTATTTTTGTTTAATTTTATTATGAATGTTTAACATATTTTTTTAAATTTCTCATCATGTTTATAAATATCTGATATGTTACTTTTTTTGTGGAATAATACTTTATGGATTTCCACCATATATTCATTACCGAAACATGAAAACTATTTTGTCGTAATGTTGACCTTTTCGTTGAAATTTTCGATTCGATTTTTTTACATTTTTTACTTTTGTATATTTTGATCCCAGGAATCTGAGGTTAAGCCATTTCCCAATATTAACGGGACACCCTGTATAGAATCTAATTGCGAATATATTTTTTAGGCAACATTGCAAAATCCAAATATCAATACTAAGATTTAAACAATTTTACTAGATCTTACGGTAAGTGAGATACAAATATGTAGTAAATTTTCAGGTAACTCATAATAATGCACAAATATGGTATATGAATCAAAAATGGAAGACGACGCGCCATCTTTTGCCTAATTTCATGTTGCATCGTCAACGATTCGAGTCTACAAGGTAGACAACCGAGAATAGTTTTTTTGTCCACTAAAGGAATTCGAACTTGTCCTGTTTGTGAGAACAGGAAACGAAATTCATTTAATAAAATGTCCAACCACCATTCATCTGGTATATCGATGAATTCTGGTTGAATATTTTATTAAATATATGAATCATAATAACTGTTATTTTTTATGTATTCAAAAATAAATTCGAAACCGAATCTTGAAATTATCTAACAAAATGAAAATCGAACTATTGGTGGAATCAATTTTAAATTTAAATCATGTATTTGACTAATTAATATCTATTTTTTATATGAGAAAAAATTGCAATATATAAAATTAGGTGTTCATGATTATGCTAATTTGACAGCATAAATATTGTCTATTTGATTTTAATTATTTGTTTCAAAATATTGCTAAAAAACTAATAATTTTACTATTTAATAGATATATTTGATTCCTACTTTATCGGATTAACATTAATCAATCAACATTCTTCTTCTCATTTTTGGTATATTTATTACTTTTTAAGGTATAATAAAAGCTGTGTTGTCTAAAAGAAATATTGTACGGTGTATGATTTTGTTAAGGATGCGGTTTAGTAGAAAGAGATGGCTATATAGTTATTGGCCATCACTAATCCATATTACATATATGTCCTAGTCAATTTATTTATTATATATTTATTATCACTTGAAGATAGGAATAAGCCGGTTGTATTTTGTTTTCAGAATGAACTGTTTGGGATTGATAAATAAATATTGCATATTATTTTTATTTTGTCGTAATTTGTGATTGGTAATTTGCCTTTTTTATACATATGTTTTGTAATGTTTTTAGAGCGTCACATTTTTCGTATAAAATTTTTAATTTGTAATTATAATTGTAATTTGGATATGGAAATTCTGTTAATCAAGTAAATTGAAATTGAAATAGATATTATTTTAATATACATAGAAATAATCCCAAAATATGGAGGCATTTCACCAGATGTATTAAACATTATTACTATTTATCAGAAATAATTATGAAAAACAATAAAAATATGTCATATTTCTTTCAATTTTAAAATTTCAATTTTGGTGACAAAACGTATGCAATGAAAATTACATCGATTTCACTAAATTCTACATTTAAACAACTCTAAATTCAATATCTATTAATTTCATTATATCTCACAATTTTCTTTTCTAATATATATATATATATATAATATATAATTAATGAACTGGCGTAATACCCAATAATTATCCATTTATTTGTTTCATTTTACGATATAGTAGAAGGAAACTACACTAAAGTAGAAATAATCGATTAAAGGATAATAAATATATCCATATTTGTTATTCTAGTAAAAAATTTATTTAATTTTACTTCCCAAATCTCACGAGGACGTTGAAATATTAAACCTGTGTCTGAACATATGTATTATTGTGTTGATATTTTGGATTAAATAATTATTAAAACCTTTTTCATCTGTCATCTAGAGAAATATCAGTGTAAAATAATTTTAGGTATATATACACATTAATAATCTTAAATTTTAAAGACTGATTAGTTTTAATCGACTATCTCTTTCTACTATATCGTTACCTTAAATAAAGAAATGACTTTCTTCTCTTTCGACTGAATCGCAATCTTAAATAATTCTGACGCCTCATAAAAAATATGGGAAAACTACCTGTAATAATCTATTCGTGTATTTCTGCTTTATTTTTAATGTATCTAAAGAATGATTTAATGAAATGTGTGAAGAACAACACTACTGCATGAAAACAATGACTTTTTATTGTAATGACTTTTTTCATCCTTAATTACCCGGACAGTAAAATCCAACTGATTAATCCGCGTTTTGCATAATTCACAATCCGACTCCCATTCCACGTTTCCCTCATCATCATTTAAGCTCCCTTGTAAATTCACGGCTGAAATGTTTCTTATGTCTTTTTATGCAGAAATTAAAAATAAAAAGAGAGGCCCAAAGAAGAGACAGAGGAGAACGCGGCGTGCATTTAGCACTTTTAAAATTCCCCCTGTACTCTTTTCCCTAGCAGAGTGGATGGATGGCGGAAAAGAAGAGAGAGGAGAACCGCCCCCAGCCCAGCCACCCCCTTGTTTCACGAGCCATTTTAATTATGCTCATTTCCATTCCACCCCCCTCGAAACGGAACGGAACCGAACGGAACGTTCCCCCTTTTTTTATTTTTCAGCTTTTACCCGTCATCGAATTTCAATCTCGTTAAGATGTTGAATTCTTTCTTTAGTCGGGCGGATTGTTTTATGCCCCCTGCCATAGGCGGGGGTGAGTGTTTGCGTATTGAATATTTTTTTCTTTTTAATAAGAATCGGGAATTTGTTTGAATATGCGGAGGGTGAGTCATTCGCCCGTTCTGTTTTCCATTTAGGCGGGGTTGGGAAAATATTTCGTGTTTGTTTAGTTCTTATGGGTTTTAATTAAAAGTTCTGTGTTTGCAAATTTTAATGCATATTGATTTTTTACAAATGAATCATTATTTTTTAATAAATTTTCTATAATAATCAATTTATTTTTGCATCTAACATTGATTTTTTTACTTATTCGTTAAACTCTGCGCGGATCTTTATAATTTTTTTCATATATATACAGTGTAAATGAGCTACCAGTCTAAATTATTAATATTAATTACATTTTGATATTTATATACACACTCTTGTATTATTATTATTTGTTATTTTATATAACAAATTACATGTTATTTTAATTTTACACATTTTACAAAAATTGTTATTCAATCTACAAATTTTTGTTGTTATACTTATACAAAAGAGATATTTCTGTAAATAAATATAATCTATTCTATTACAAATAGATTGAATTTAGATTACTTGAACATTAGTTTGAGTAGAAAATATTAAACAATGGAGTACGAAAAAGTAAATATTTATTAAATTAAACAACGAAAAAATATTAAACTGGTTTAAAAATATTAAATCACGTCGATTTGTTTTACTTGTTTATGTATATTATTGAACTAGTTTCAACACGAAGACAATAACAATGCGATGCAGAAACTAGTTTAAAATACATAAACATGTAAAACAAATCCATGTGTTCTTAAGTCAGTTTAATATTTAATCGTTGTTTAATTTAATAAATATTTACTTTTTCGTAATCCATTGTCATAGAAAGAAGGAATGAATTCCCATGTCGAATTATAAGAATTTAATCGAATGTCATTAATTAATTCATTTCCAATAATATAAAATAAAAAACATTCATAACTTGTATCTATGAAATATTGAATATACCGAATCAATTCCAGGTGATTAATTATACCCTCCGTCCCGAAATTGAGTTACCCATTTTTTTCTCACCATCGCATCCCTTTAATTGATTGAAGTGTGCGCAGGTAGAAAAGTGTTCAGTTATTGATGGATGGTGCGGTTCGGCACCTTCTCTATATAATTTTTTTTGTATGGGTACTTTGGGGTGCGTGTGCCGCACTTGTCGCCTATAATATAGATCGAATCACACCCCATTGGAGCCGATACCTTTTTAATCCAATTCAATAAAACCGATAACAATCCTTGAATGGGACCTGTGTGTCGGCGCTCGGGGCACTCGAATGGCGATCAGGTGAATCCCGGATTTAAATCACAAAGCGTCGCCGAATTTGAAGTGTTTGCAAATCGATTGGAATAAATTCATTCGATGTAAATTATGCAAGAAAACAATATAAAAAATATTTATATTATAATAAATAATTTATTCATATTTATAACTTGATAAAACACTTTAACTTTGTTTGCACAACTATTTATTAATAATTTGATAATGACTCACTAATAAGAAAATAGTTGTGCAAACAAAGTTAAAGTATTTTATTAAGTTATAATAGACTTTGTACAATCAAGTGTAAGTTTTAAAAATTAACAACTACTCATATTTAACTCAACACGATGTAATTATTATCTGAACTCTCCCATTCCAAGGATGTCTCGTCTTTACAACCAATACTCGAATTGTAACGATATTTTTAATATGCCATTTGTTTACTATAAACGCGTTCTTTTAGATTGTCTTAAACCGAATTTATGAACTTTGTATTAGCCATATAAAATAATTTTGTAAATATTGTAAACCCTGTCAATGGACTATGTCTGTTGGGTTTGTATAAATAAATAAATATTTATTATATTTCCTTATAAATAATTTAAAATAATAAAAACAGTAATTTTGTATAACTTAGTTGTTTTCCTTTTGTAGGAAAACACTGATAAAATATTACAAACAAAATAATATAATCAAATATAGGACATATAAGTATGATCTTAAATTAGCTTTTATTTCTTTAATAAATTAAAATAGATTATTTAGAAAAAAAAATATGTCCAGTCCATATATTCTAACATCTTTATTCAGAGAGCAGAATTACAATTCTTTACAAATATTTATAATACATATTGATGGGTTAGTAGTCTGTCATGGGCTATCGACCGGAGTTCTTTCTGCCCAGTCTATATAATTATGATTTTTAATCAAATTAGTTTTTAATACTGTTCTAATATTTACGACCAAACATTGAACTGTGCTAACACGTACGATAAGATGAACCAGGAGGAAGCCACCCAATTCCAGAGTTGCCTCAGGGCAAGGTCAAAGTAAAGATCGGACGGGCTGGGTAATCTGAAATCCCCGAGCCTAGGAAACTTCAGTTCTTGGAACCTAAGGACATGAAGTACTCAAGAAAAATCTCGAGCAGGAAACAAAAAACTGGCTCCTTAGAACTTCTAAATTGTATTAAATGTTGTTATGTAAATATGAAAGTTTGTATGTTCTGTAAATGAAGATTATTTCTTTTCTATAAATTATAATCATTGTAAAAATATAGATGTTTAAAAATAAAATAAAAAAATATATATATTATTTTCTCGGCTTTTTGCATTTAAGACTTAAATTTTCAAAATTTCTGAAATGTTAAAAATGATTTTTTTTTTAAAATGTAAAATGATATTATTAAATTATTGTTTACGTATTGCTAATAAATAAAACATTATAAAATGTATTAATAGTTATAAATTTGATTTATTGCACGAAATTTATGACTTCAAGAATTAAAAAAGGAAAAATGTCTGTTTATTTTTATTTATTCTAAAGAATAGTATACCACTTCCATAATATTCCTCTACGCATCACTAGCCACCTAGATAGTTTCCTACTTAAAAGATCTTTACGAATAAAACTTCATGATTCCATATCCTATTCCTTCACTCCCGAACAAGGTTTGCCCCAAGGTTTCCCATTATCTCCGCTACTGTATAACTTCCTAGTCCATGACATTTACAATCCTAACCCCAATTATGTAAATAAATCTGCGTATCCTCTCCTTCACGCCGACGATACTGTCCTAATTGCTCATGCTTTCATCCTACCTAAAGCCCTCAGCACAGGGACTAATTGATACAAGTCAATCGTGGTTCGCGCAAATGGCGCATTTCTATAAATCCTAACAAATCACAATTCCTTATTTCTTTCCATCGTTTATCTACAGCTGCACTGACGAGGGATTAAATCCCGAAACACGTGTCTGCAGATAGCCTTATATTACGTAACTTTTATTTTATTTTTGTTTTGTTTTTTGCATTAAATATTTTCGATTCAAAAATTATTGCATTATACAATTGTCATTGTTATGCAACAACAAATGTCTAATATTAGATATTTGATAAAGTACTTATATAACATAAGTCATTACGTCACAGTAGAAAAGAGAAAATACTTTATTAATTAATTATTTTAAAATTCTTTTTATTTAATTTAATTTAATAGCTGTGACCAAGTGAATAAATCCTTTTTCTATTATGGTTCATCTAATCCACACTTTTCTGTCTCCATCAATAACCATCCCAAATTGACATTTAAAGCTCATTCCACGATCCTAAAAACTAAAGTCAATAAAAAGGGCGACATTTTTCAGAAACCTGACATTTAGAATCAAAGGTATTTGCAAGCAAACTGCTGTAGATATTAATAAAATGATCTGTCGTCCTTTGCTTCACTTTCATAATCAATACCATATAACTCTATCAAATATAGAAATAGCAGAAAGATTGGCCCTAAGAGTGGATTTTGGTTAGCACTCTTAGGGCCAATCTTTCTGCTATTTTTATACTATCTAAACGACTCGTCAAACATTCGGTTATATCACCTCACCCAATTCATTCCCATACAACTCCGTTTACAATCTATTCACCTCCAATACCATCTACTTAGACCTGTTACAGCCTCTATGTATTCCACGAAATAAGGACATGATTTCCCGTCGCAAATTTCCGTCTTCTTAAATTTATGAATTCATTGTATCATTTCATAGCAGTAGCAATCATAACAATTGAATCACCCCTTCATATGAACTTGTACCTCGACATTAGCAATCATGTCCCGTTTTTACACATATTAAGACAAAGATAGTTCATTTAAAACTCAAACAGAAAGACTTATGGTCGATAGATTTCAAAATTAATTAATTTTTGTGTGATATACATAATCAGTGTTTGTTACGTCAATGTAAACTTAATTGTTATTAAAGATTATTATATATATATATATATATATATATATATATATATATATATATATATATATATATATATATATATATTCCTTAAAGTATTCTTTAATAATTTTTAAAAATTAAATCTGCTTTCAGTTTGGAAATGATAAATTATTGAACTTTACCGAATTGTGATAAATTTAATAAATTTTCATCAATCGATTAAAAAATAGAAAGGGAATTTAGAATTATTTTAATTTCTTGTAAAATTGCGACGGCATATGATGGGCTGAAACTATATACAGGGTGGCGCAAGATTACGATGAAGTCCAATATCTCAGTTATAAAGAAATATACAAAAAAATGTTACTTACATTATTAATAGCTACTGTCAAAATTCACATTTTAAAATTAGTTTCATATATACAAGGTGTCCAATAATCACGTAACGTATAAAATATATGTTTTTTTAAATGGAATGATATATTTTTTATGAAGATTTTCGATTCTACGTTTAAAAATAATCATTTTTTATATAAGATTTAAAAGGTCAATTTTTCATAGTTTAAAAGTTATAAACAAATGAATGTTGAAATCGATAGATGTTTAGAGCCTAATATTTCAATAATGAAAAATGAAATAAACATTCTGTCAACGCCATACAAATGCAAAAATACTTAATAATAAAAGAAATACTCTTTTTTTCTCTGAAAACAAATTTTTATATACAATGTGAAGCAATACGCAAAATAATTTTTTTCTCTTTTTACTTAAATGGGACACCCTATATTTTTTATGCTATTTTAATAGAAAATTGATCACTCTTCATTTTTTATATGACATATTAAATAGCTACCGTTTACTGTTTTTGAGATATTTAATCTCAAATACAAATTTGGTATAGAATTTTTAATCAAAGTAGGCCGTGCCAGAACAACTAATTTATTTAGTTGTGAAAGTTACGCGAACACAAATATAAAATAATTTAGTGAAACGAATAATTAAGTGTATTAATTAAAATACATCATAATTCATACAAATTTTTTTACCACGGGATAAATGAGAATTTAATAAAAAAAGTAAATAAATATTAAGCTGTAATTATTTTAATACACGATAATATTGAAAATACAACAATTTAAATAGGTATGTTCTTGGCTGTGCGCCAGGATCCAGGTACAGCGAATCTTCTTATCTCAGGAATGCGTTCTCGGAGTGAGTCGTCGATCGTTTTTTTCTTCTTGATTTGCGATAATTGCGCTCTTGTATTTCGATTCAGTCGTCCGAAAACGCGCAGTGTTCACTATTCCGGTTTAATTTTTAACTTTAGAAATTATTAATAATTAAAAACGCGATTTATTTTTGTTTATGAACAAGTGGTTTTCGATTTACCAGGAATGTGTTGGAAGTTATTTTTTCTATTAAGGTATGTTAATATTAATAATTTATTTTTAAACAGATTTTACGATTCCTATTATTATCATCAATTTATTCTCCAAAATTGCATTTATCAATAAATTACTTTCGCAATAAACAAATGCGATTTTCGCAAGACTAAAGTAGGTATACATTAGTTCTAAATTCATTAATGAAGATTTGCTAGTTTGTTTTGCGATTCCTATTCTTTTAAATCGTCCACATCGCAAAAATTATATTTAACAATAAATTAATTTTGCAACAAAGAAAACATTTTTTTCGTAAATTTTTAATCATTTTCATCACTTAACCCGCGGTGAAATATTTTTGAATAATCTTTGAAATTTTCCAAAAAACTAACACTTGTTTTTTTCTTACAAAATGTTATAATAAATGGAAGATGTGCCGTCCCTTGCTCGAATACGCTTCTATCCTATTCCATAATTACTTAAATGGGACACCCTATATTTTTTACGCTAGTTTAGTAGAAAATTGATCACTCTTCATTTTTTATATAAAACATTAAATAGCTATCATTTACCGTTTTTAAGATATTTCATCTCAAATACAAATTTGGTATAGAATTTTTAACCAAAGTAGGCCGCGCCAGGACAACTAATTTATTTAGTTGTGAAAGTTACGCTTAATATTATAATTAGTAAGTAAAGTACATTTTACGTTATATTTTGTAACACTGGTGCAGTTAAACATACTTCTTCAATATATGATTAATTTAATTGTTAAAAACTAACAACAACTATATTTTTGGTTATTATTAGAAAAACCGAAAATAGATACTAAGTGAAATAATAAAATATTTATATCATTATATTTTGTTAACATTTTTATGTATTTATTTCACACATTCACATTTTTTTTTAATTCAATAGCATTCAAACATTTTACAATTTTTTTCTTAAAAAATATTTCCCACTAACCATTATAACTCGCTAAATAATCGTTGAGCAACTATTTTCTTTATATTTTGCATGCGCCTTTAAATATCGATTGTCATTTGAATATCCTTTTAGGTTAGGGAGTAAGTATGTTATTAAATACCAGAAAACGAATATGAATTGCATTTGTTTTAATTATAGCCTACTTAAGTTATGGATTATAAGCGAAACTTATAATTTTGTACTTTGAATTGAAATTGTTAAAAAATGGTAACAGATAGGGGTATAGTTTATTATAGAACAATTAAAGAACAATCAATTTTCTATCGAAATAGTGTAAAAAATATAGGGTGTTCCATTTAAGTGAAAAAAGAAAAAAAATCATTTTGCGTATTGTTTCACCCTGTACACAACATTTGCTTTATGGTAACAAACGATTATTCCTTATATTATTAAGCATTTTTTCAATTAAATTGCGTTAACAGAAAGTTTACATCGTTTTTCATTTCTGAAAAATAAGGCCCCAATCTTCCATTGATTTCAACCTCAAATTGTTTATAACTTTTAAAATATTAAAAACTGACCTAATAAACCTTATGTCAAAAATGATTAATTTTAAGCGTAGAAACTAAAATCGACATAAAAAATATAGCATTCCATTTAAAAAATCATATGTTTGATACGTCACGTGATTATTGGACACCCTGTATATATGAAACCAATTTTAAAATGTGAAGTTTTACAGTAGCTACAAATTATGTCAGTAATATCCTTTTGTAAATTTCTAAATAACTGAGATATTGGACTTCATCGGAATCTTGCGCCACCCTGTATATATACACTTTTTAATTTTCTCTGTATAACTTTAATTCATTTATTATGACTATAAAAAGTTACCTCATCACTATATAACTGATGATTATTTTAACTTATTATTTATTCTTAATTGATGACTAATACATCCAACACTTGAAACTTAACTTTATCACTATTTCGATTTTTCCATTATAATAAAAAACACTTTGTTGTCTTGATTCACTGGATAATTCTTTTATATCTAATTACCGTTAACAACGCGATTGCAGGTTACCAATAAATTATAATTAATTATATTTAATAACACTTTAATTATAGATTTATTATTTAAAAAAAAATAATAATTAAAAATTATAAATTACTTTAAGTATTTCTGCGAAATGATTATGGTTGTTTTATTTATTTAAAACAAGAACATGCAATTTTTACGAGAAATGATAATTTTACCGTAGCATTTAAAGACATTTTTAATATGTTTTTGAAATAATTATAATAAAAATAAGGCAAGTATTATTTTTATCTCAATTCCTCTATAATATATTAAAAATTTATTTAAATATTACGGTAAAATTATTATTTTTCGTAAATATTTATCTTTTTTTAATATTTGTTTAATTATTTGAAAATAATATTAATTTTTACATTTATTATTTTATTGTACATAAATTATGGTGAAATTATAATTTTTATTTATGTGTTCCGACGGTTAAATTAATCAGTGTTCGCCGTCCGCAACCGGATGAATGACTAAATTTTAATGTCCGAATTGTTCACGGATGAATATGTACGTATGTGCACAGCTTTCATTTAACCCCAATGGTTTCCTCGACCCTTCGCCGAAGGATCTTAATTCCGCATCTATAACGGCCGGACAACCAGTTTAATGTAACCCTTTTTGTATTGTGCCGGCTACCGCCTCTGTTTTTTTTTATATATACATTTTTTTTCACTGGAAGAGGAGGGTCGGCCTGTAATTATACCCTAACATAGCCACTGATACTTCTATTAGCACTAAAGTGTTATTTTTTAATGTAAATAAATCAACGTGAAAAGTTTTATGTCGAGCATCTGGCGTTATATCAAGATTGTGTGGTTCAAAAAAGAAAAGAAAAAAAAAATAAGTTGTTAAAGAATTTTTATTAGGTCAGATTAAATAATATCGTCATTTGTTTCAAATTTTGATTAAATATCTGGGTTCTTACAAGAATTCAAATCACAATATCTTCATGTTAATTTTCAAATATGTTTCATCATACATAAATGCTGTTTTATGGCCGTGATTTTGTAGAGACTTGGTCTATTGAAAAATAAATTATTATTATACAGGCCATGCAGATGGTGAATAATTCGAGAAATACACATCCAATCGAAAAAACGAAACAAAAAAATACCATCAACAGTAAGTGACGATTATCATACATTTGTTTTAAAGTACTTAATTTATTAATTATTTTCAAATTCTTTTCATTTAATTTATTTAAGTAACTGTGACCATGTGATTAATATAAAATGGGGTTGCCATTAAAATATCAAAGGTGCCCCTCGTTTCACCCACAAAAAGTGGGGCTAAAATAAAATAGCACGTTTCATGAGATATATCATGAATACGCATTTTTTGTTTGGTTTTCAATGGATGTATATCTCTTGAATTATTTCATCGTCCCACGACTTTTTATACACCCTACATAGTTAAATTGAAATAATCAATTTAAAACGAGTTTATGTGCAGGATTTAATACCATGAATATGTACTTAAATTATTTTACAAATAAAATATAAAAAAGTCTGATTTTTAACAAATTGGATATTTTTTATGGATAACAGCAATTCACAATTTTTTGTTAAAAAAGACAATTGTAAGATATAATTAAAATAATAAGTAATGAATGTGAATTTATTTGAATAAAGGATTTAGTGAAATCTTTGGAATATATTAAATAAAAATGATTTAAAAATAATTAATAAATTATTTCCACATTTAGTTCTGTGACTTTTGACTTACGCTACGTAAGTACATTAAACAAATGCACATTAAAACAAGTTTTTTTTTTAAGTTTTATTGCATATCGTTTTGTTACCAAATTTATAGATTGAGAATTGACAAAATTAGGTCTAATTTTCATTATGTTTTCACAAAAGCTAATTATTAAAATGATTTTTTATAATAATAACACCAGAAATATTACTTTAATGTATAATACATTATTGTGATCAGGACATCAATGTAACATGATTTAATAACCCTCAATAACTATACAGCTATATTTTTCTAATACACTGTTTTCTTAAAGTCTTATGGAATACCAATGAAAGCCCCAAACCAAATTTAATTTATGTATAAATTAATAAAAAAATAATTTTATTGTCACAATTGATTTATTGAACTTATTTTTATTATTATTCAAAGCAAAAATTATTCCCTCGAGAATTCATCGTCTCGAAAAGTTGTAACGGATCCAATCAATATAGAGGCCATCATACTTCTTATCGTGCCCCTAATATGGTTATGAGAACACGCAACAGAAGATATTCCAGCATGGTGCCCAACGGGGGACTTACAGAACAATTTTACAAAATAACTATAATAACAATAGTACTACAGATCATGGAAATGTATTATAATAACAAATAATGGTCACTAAACATTACAATTTATAAATATTTAAAAACACTTCAATTATAGATTTATTATTTAATAAAATATTAATTATAAATTACTTTAAGTATTTCTGCGAAATGATTATGATTGTTTTATTTATTTAAAACAAGAACAAGCAATTTTTACGAGAAATGATAATTTTACCATAACATTTAAAGACATTTTTAATATGCTTTTGAATAAATTATGATAAAAATAAGGCGCACGTTGTAAATAGATTCGCGCTCCGGGGACGTAGAACGAATCACTATGCCTAACATTTGATCGCGGCACATGAAAATTAATCTTAGGTAACAAATCTATTTACGACAAGGAGAAAAATAACTTCGACTAGTCCCAAATCTGATGAACATATTGTAGTTGACATTTACTACCCGTGCTTATAAAACAAGAGAAGGGTCTACGTTTAAAAATCAATCACTTTCTCTATAAATAACAAAAATGAAAACACGTCAAGACAAATATTGATATAAGCTGCATCAGGAAATGCTTAATAAAATTTAAGAAATACAAGCTAAAATTCTACACGATACACTCAACAAATAGTTGCAGCGTTTCACAAAGAATAGATTACAAAAGTGAGTTGTTGAAAACATCAGAAAGACATAACTATGAGTATTACGGTTTCTTCAGATCCAGACAACACTCCAATAGACTCTATTCCTGCAGGTTCTGCGAACCTTACGAAAAACAGGGACGAGAACGAATAAGAATTGGCTATGACAAGAAACATCCTGGCTTACAAAGGCATGATATTTGATGCACGAGACGCTATTCTACGACTAAGGGTATCAAATCAAACATAAGAAAAATGATCGGGTACGCCGAGAATAAGAATTAAGGAGAGAAAATTGATAAAAAAAGTGGCAGAAAAACTGAGGGATGTTGAACTCCAGGAAAAACAGTTAAAGGTTGGGAGCATCACAGCTATGCCAAAATATAAAGTACTCCAAGCATGCCCGGGGCCATGATCGGGTACGCTGAGAATAAGAATTAAGGAGAGAAAATTGATAAAAAAGTGGCAGAACAACTGAGGGATGTTGAACTCCAGCTTAAACAGTTAAAGGGTGGAAACAGTACAGCTATGCCAAAATATAAAGTACTCCAAGCGTGCCCAGGGCCATGTTTTAGGTGTAGAAATGAGGAGAAGGTGAATAAGATATGGATGGGAGGAGAGTATGGGAAGTGCGAGTTTTGTAAGGAAGGAAAGGATGAGTGAGGACAATGGATGAATGTATGTGGAGTGGTCAAGGGAAAACTAGGAGAGAACAAATGGAATATCATGGGAAGTGGGAATGAGTGAGAATTGAGAGGAGGTGGAAGTGCAAAAGAACTTATGTGAGTGGAAGTCAGGGAAATATAGCTAGGAATGATGTACGCAGCTAGGAACCTGTAAGATGGCTGTATTTTGCGGATTATGTATACTTAGAGGCATCAACACTCTATATGAGGGGGTAGATAATTAAAGGGGAAAAATATATATTAGGTGCGCAATTGTCGATTGTGACATAGCCAAAACGTCATGAATCAAAGTTAGACATATGGTAAACAGCTTTAACACATTGGTGATTTTGTTGTTCTATCATATACTTCTGGCTATATGAAAATGTCTGATTTTGTGCCAAATAATCGTCATTTGAGGGAAGTGTTGTTTTTCTTCTTTCATTCGAAGAAAACGGGGGCTAAAGCGAATAGAGAACTCCA
This sequence comes from Philonthus spinipes, assembly GCA_963082785.1. NCBI lineage: Eukaryota > Metazoa > Arthropoda > Insecta > Coleoptera > Staphylinidae > Philonthus > Philonthus spinipes. The sequence goes on along the minus strand of OY720309.1, from coordinate 13,420,536 downwards.
AAAAGTTTACGGATATACTGCTCTAAGTGAAACAACGTACCGTGATTGATTCTGTCGACTCAAAGACGGTGATTTCGATGTTGACGACCGTTAGCGTAAAGGAATGCGATTGCATGCGAAAAAGTTATTCTACAACATGACAATGCTCGGCCTCACGTTGCTAAACCCGTTAAAATCTAGTTAGAAACGCTCAAATGGGAAGTCTTACTCCACCCGCTATATTTCCCAGATTTTGCGCCGTCCGATTATTACTTATTCCGTTCGATGGCGCATGGTTTTATGAATCAGCAGTTCCGCTCATATGGAGACATCTCGAAATGGCTTCATTCGTGGATAGCCTCAAAAGACGAACACCAAAGTTGTCGCTAGCGATGGGAAATATTTTGAATGATTCATTTGTAACCATGTTTTCACAATAAAGTTGCAGTTTCACCAAAAAAGCAACAAAAACTTAGTTGCGCACCTAATATATATTTTAAAGAACAAAGTTAGTAGCCATTTCCATAACGAGAAGTGATATAAAGCCGATAAATTTTCCATGGGGAAATCGTGTAATATTTTTTTTTATTTTCCCTTTGTCAGAAACCCCGTAAACTTTTAATGAACGTTAATCGTTCATAATCCGTATACATAATCCGCAAAATGGAATTATTTTTTATTACTCTATGTTAGAAATTATATATGCTTTGGTGTACGCCGCTGCAGTAACCACTGTGGAATTTATGGAATTAATCCTAAAAAGACCACCAAGATCAAGAAAACAATCGATGCCAACAGTCAAAAACCAGCTTGAGGGAGGAGACCAAACAAAAAAATAAGTGAAATAAGAAAATGTATCGGAATCACAATATTGCAATGTGAACTCAGTAGAAGGGAAGTCCAAGGCTATGGAAATATTAAACCAATATAAAGATGACTGCAACCAAGCTGCAGTAGCAGCACCTCTTAAAATAAAAAAAACTTGCAGTGTAGACTCAGAAAATATAGAGTATCCCAGCAAAGAAAGATGGATAACAAAGCATTTGTCACCAACCAACAGACTTTTAATCGCGGGTTGGCAAATCCCAATGAAACAACGCGGAAAAAGGAAGAGTTTCCAAAGGACAAAGACAATCAGACGTTTTGAAGACATACATGGGAGAACTCACAAACCCATAAAATGAATCTCAAATGGTTGCAAGTGTAGAACACAAGTATGCATAAATTTCCATAAATTCCAATCTTTTGTGATTTTTGTTGTCGGTAATGAAGCGCTGGACGAAGTGATAAAAGGCTTTTATTTTAACAGAAAAATGGCATCGAAGGCGAGATTCTTGCGTCGTATATTCCGAAGAACCTCCATCAAATTAATTGCATCACACGAACAAGTTTTAGGTTAATGTTTTTTATTTTCTGTCACTGACAGTTTTTGTTTTTCCACAGTCGCTTGATCGAGTTCTGGTATCAAATGTTTAAATTCAACACAATCAATAGACATGAGTTCTGAAGACATTAAGAGGATTTTAGCTTAGACTCAAAATTGGAAAGCACCAAGGCCAGATAATTCATAACTAGCGAAGACTAGTTTGTCTTCTCAGAGAAACGTTAAAATCACCTGAGAAAATACCTACATTCTCATTACTGGGATTTCATCTCGAAAATTGAAGAAGCTTTACCAAATTTCAGAAAGTACAGACCAATAATGTGTTTTTCAACACTCTAGAAACGGTATGACGGTACGTCTAAACAGGCAGTAAATTTGAGAAATGAAAACCCATAAATGGAAAAATATATATGGCGATTTGATACATATAAGTTTAAATAAGTTGATTAAGTTGATATACTTAATACTTAGCTAAGTAATAACATAGTGTGACAAACACGATCAAAAGTTTTTTCCTGTATGTACAATCGATATTCTATCAAACTATTCTACTCTATTTTATCTCACTACAAATAAATTCACTGAAACAGCAAAAGTTGGTCATTGCGAATCTTCCTGTCTTAAATTAATAACGATTTTTGCAAAATTGACAACGCTTGTAATACTGGATTTTGATTCTTCCCAGACTGTCGAAATTATTATGTTGAATATTACCTTAAATATTTTTATTAACAAGCAAGAAATATCTTTAATTAAATATTAAAATAAAAATGTAATTTATTTTTTAATAACAAATATTGAAAAAAAAAATGCTAAAAAGGATGGTTACCAATGCCCAAGATAATTTTTAATTACATAACTATTTAGACATATAAATGCATAAATAAATATTGCCGAAGTAAAAATCTGAATTTTTATTTGAAATTACTTGAAAGGATTCTCATGGCAACTTCGAAATATTGTGATGAGTGATTTACTTTAAGTCATGCGAATTGTCCATAATTCTTTATAAATATAGTTTAAGAAACGTGGCTTCATTCTTCGTTTCAATCCGTTCGATTTTTAGCTATTGCCATAGCATAAACCGCATCCAATTGTACAAGATTTTGGATTTTAAATTTTTCTCAAATTATACAAATGTCAATTAGGTCATATAGGCCATACTTTTCAAGTGGTAGGTAGTGGTAAACTATCAATTGAATTTTCGCATACGTGAGGTTTGCGTATAAAATTAACTCCCCAGTATAGAGTTGTGAAACAGCTCTTCCGTTGGTGGTAGATGATATAATAAAAGGTTTTGACATAAGCTTTGAATTGCAGCGAGGCGTTATGATACAAAATATGCTTTAGGAAACATAAGCCATCGGATCAAATCAGTTCATATATTTAATGAGTTATCTGAGAAATAGAATGTAATCTATTAAAATAAACTTTGGATGAATGTATCACTCTTGAATTAGAATTTATTTATGGATAAAGTGAAATTTCTAAAAAAAAAATAATAATAACGTTTTCCTTAGCTAGACTGGAGACTTTGTGAAAGAATAAAATAATTGCCACAATAAACCTGTCGCTATTGTTTAGGAAAATTCTGAATTTTTATAAAATTTAAAGACGCATACATTAATCATTATAAATTAAAGACGACGCAAGCGCCACCTTTTGCTTAATTTCAAGTGGCATCGTCAAAAAAACAAATAAGGGTAGTGATAAACAACATACATTTTATATTTGGAAATCCCACAAGGATCTAATTATGAATAATTTAATAATTCGGTATATCCGCTGTGAGAATATTTTTCCATCAACCGGACTTGGACTTTATCCTTTTCTTTATTTTTTTCTTCTTATTTAAATAAATTAAACTCTGAACCGGATATTCTACTAGCGCCTCAGCGCAAAAACCTGATTACATCTGGTGCCGCGACGGTAAGACGAAAAGGGACCCGTCGTGAGTATTATTTTTTTTCGCGCCCTCGCATAAATTAAATACACTTCCTCCTTTTCTCACCCCCGGCATCCCCTCGCTTTTCTCCTCACCCATCCTCTCCTCTCTCTCGCGTTCCGTGAATAACAATTAACAGACGGACCGGCACTCATAACTAGAAACTGTGCGCCGCATTGTTCCCGATGCAAATCGTGAAATAGTAAAAAAAAAAATGCACATAGGCCTCACGTTGACGCGCCGTTGTTCTTACGAACAATCGTTGTGCACGTATGCAAATGTGCCGTTGTTTAGAGAGATTTATACCTGACGGGGTCCTCTCTCACGAGGACACCGACTCTGTTTTTTTTTTCGCGTGCGTTTTTAATTAAATTTCTATCAGCCGATGAAACGGGGAAGAAGAGAGAACAAAACGTAATAAAAAAAAACTGTCGCAATTGTCGAGGGTTGCAACGCCGGTTTTCACGGTGATCACAAATGCAATGGTATTGTTCTTTAGGGGTATAATGGACGCATGCTGTGTAATTTAATATTATTAAGAATTATTGCGCAAAAAATGTAACTGTTTTAAAATGACATGCTGTATGTAAAGAATTTGTAACAGTTGTTTGAATTTATAACAGAATGACTTGTCTGAATGAATGGTTATACATATTTGGTACTTCTAAAAAAAACAGTTGTAATGCTTTTCACAGGTGCGTAACTGAAACAAAAGTTTTATTTTTGACATTTAAAAAAATATTATGCCAATCAAAAAAAGCCAGTTAAATAATAATTGTTTAATATTATTTTCATTAAACATATATTCAATAATAATTTTAATCAATATGCTAAATTCTTGAATTGTACTATTGATAATGGATGCTTAGTATCCGAAATGTACACTTCTGTGCAAAGCACTCAAAATATGTTATAGTTGAAAGAGGACATGATAAGTTTCTTATTTATGAAAAAATATGTAAATATGTCAATTTATTTAATGTCAAAATGCCAACAATTCAAAATTTGAATTCGAATTAAAATAGAAGATGGTTTTTCTATTAGACAAATTGCTCAATTGATAAACATCGGTAAAGACACGGTTTTTAGAGTTAAAAAACGCTGGGAGCAGGAAAGAAGTTTTAGATTAGAAGGAAATGATCTGCGTGTCCCAGAGTTTTTTGAGGCAAAACCCTTTTGAGTCTGCAAGTGCTGCAAAGGATGCACAAGATTTTCCTGGTTCTCGATCAACAATATGCAGGAGAGATAAATCGTCAGATTTACAAAATAGAGTAGCAGCTAAGAAACCCGTACTAAAGGAAAACAAGAACAAACAGGCCCATATCATATTTGCATTAAATTACGTTTGGAGATAACTGGCATTTTGGGAACGAGTAATATTTACAGACGAAAAAGTATTCGAATCCACCAACAAGGGCCACATTTGTATTTATAGACTACAAAATTCTAGGTTAGAAGAAAGATACGTGAGCGCAGTCCGAAAATCAGAAAGATTCAGTATCAATGTGTGGGCTAGCTGCAAAGAAATGGGAGTTGGAAAGTTGATGGATGATTTAATGCGAACAAATACAAATTTTAGAAAATATTATGATGCCTTCTGTGGGACATTTGTACCCCAACAACAGTTTCATCTTCCGGCATGACGAATCAAAATTCAATGTTGAAACGTTACCATGGGTTGCAAATAGTCCAAACTTCAACCCAATTGAAAATGTATGGGACAGAATGATAAAAATCTTATACAATGACATTTTCACCCTGAGAACTCTGAACAATAATGGGAGGCAGTACAAAATACCTGGGAACAAGACAGAAAAAATGCTTAAACAACGGTTTCACAAAACACATGAAGAATTAAGATCAACGTGTTTCCGTTTGATTATAAATTATATGAGAATATGTATACAGGTGTCTGCTATATTATGGACTAAACTTTAGGAGTGTACCACAAGATCTATCACAAAAAAATGAAATTTAAATTGTATTTAACAGACTTTTTTATACCACCTACAATTTATCTATTAATTTCTGTGATTAGTTGTCCTAATACAAAACAATTTAATTGTATCATTTATTACTTACTATAGCTATTTCAAATTTATATAATTTTGACATACATTCAATTTAGCATTTCTATTTTTTTATTAATCGCCTTCAAATATATTTCCTGATTAGTTAATAAAAAAAGACATTTATTGGCATGCTATAATCTATAAATCTGTCCTTAAATAAATTAAATATATATTCAAACTATTTATTTATCTGTTTTTTCTTTTCCCATCTCAGTCTATCCACGATTTCTGTATGGTAGGGATACACAAAGCCATTTAGGTGCAGGGAAGTGCGTGGATAATGGACAGGAGAGTGGATTTCTATTCATTTCATTTCAACTCTTTCACTCTATCTTCCCTCCTTATGTTTCTAAATTTCATCCATTTTGTTTTTCCTGAGTATGTTAGCAATGATGGAGAAGTTTATGAATAAAAATAAACTTCTCCGTCATTGCTAACATATCTTTCATTTCATTCGATTCTTTCGCAAGATGTTAGCATATACTGATGATATTGTGTAATATCATCAGTATATGCTAACATCCACACTTTTGATTTCCCAATCAAAATACCGCCCACTTTGCTTTTTGTCATCACCTCTTCCCTTGTCCATCTCACAAATATATAAAAAATGGCCAGAAAAGGTATGATTATTTTCAAGTAGTGTGATTCTTTGATTAATTTTGGCTAAAAAATCTAAATAAAAGACTTTGTATTCTTCCTCATAACATCTCACGAGGCCGTTAAAATATTATAGGTGTCTCTGGAAATTATAATTATTTTCTAAATATTTTGGAAAAATCAATAGAACTTAAAATCAATTACACATTTGTAAAATTTAAATGATATAGGTGATAGATAAATTGGAAACTTTAACAAATTAATAACTTCCTTAGAAGCATTTCTTAATAAGAATAGATCTGACAACTATGCATTTTCTTATGTAACCTTATTAATTTTCATTTCACTTTGACATATACTTGTCATAATTTTTAAGTGTAAGTTTGTGTAAGTTCAACATTCTTTCTGAAGATGTATACATTCAACGAGTACGCAGATATGCACGTGATATTTTGATTCTGCAGTGGTAATGCAACTAGCACCAAAGATCCTAATAGTAATACGAGACAAATAGCTCAGCAGTTAAATGTTCAGAGTGAAACAACATTCCATGCAGTATTGAAAGAAAATCTTTTAATTCTATTCCATGCTAGAAAAGTTCAGCCACTCTATGAAAATGATAATGTGCGTATACGTATTCTTTTGTGACAGGATTTTAGATCAAATTTGGGAAGAACCAATTTTTTAATTTAAAATTCTTTGGAGTGATAATTGTCATAATTATCATTTTTGGACAGACGAAAATCATCGGGCGGTTAGAGAAATGGGACATCAAAGAACATTTTCAGTTAACATTTCGCTTGGTATTCTAAATTTACGTGTAATTTGGCCCTTTTCCTTCATCGAAGATTAAATGCCTTAAATCATGCAAAGATTTTACTAAATTTAGTTATCAAAATGCTGTACATACATGATGGTGTACCACCTCACACACCAAGAATTTCAAGAGCCATTCTCTTGAAACGAACATTTTCCAAATAGATATGTATACACTTGTTCTTTTTGTTTAGGGATTTTTAAAAGAAAAGGTTTATGCAACACCTTCAGTGGTCAATGTAGACGTCATGAATAGAACATGTTTTGCAGTGGAATTAATCGGCTCCAGATCTGCTTAGAAACGGATGGTCATCAATTCGAACATTTACTTTAATCTTTCAATTTTGATGTATACTTCATATTTGACATTATTCCAGATTTGTTAAATTTATGATTATTATTAAACACTTGATTGATCCACTGTTGTCAAATTTACATTTCCTTAAATTGGCTCGTGAGGAGTTATAAGCCACAATACAATATTTTTTACTTAAATTTTCTGCTTGAAATTAATCAATGAACCACTTTACCTGAAGATTATCACACCTTTTCTGGCCACCTTGTATATTAAACATAAAAAGACTAAGCAAGCATCTTTGTCTTACTCCCTTCCACACCCTCATCTTTTCTTACACATTTTCCACCACTTTCGCTATCACCCAAGTTTCTTCATCCTTTTTGTTCCCATATGCATATATTATCCCTTTCCGTCCATACTTCTGTAGCCACCGACCAATGATCTAAACCTATTACTTCTTCTATTTCCATTCTTCTAATTTCCTCTCCATCTATTACCTTCACAATGACATAGTCAATTAAGGGCGATTCGTAATAACCCAAGTAAGTAATCTTCCCCTCCCAATCTCCCTCAGAGCACTCATTAGTTAATATAAATGGGCGTTTGACGGACTATGGGTGGATTTTATGATTGACTTATTTTCGTTAACATTCTAAGGGCCGATATTTCCTAGATTTGTAGATTTCTGAGGTAAACAGATATGGATTTTGGTACAGAATAGCTTTGTAATCAAGCAAATGGCGGCATATCTTGCCGGTCATTGTAATAGATCGGGGGTAATATTTTTAAATACTTCTTTGATTTAATGTGGTAATATTTTATTCCTTTCTTCACTTTTTTATTTTTATAACTATATGTACATTTCAAGCACTTCACGTACTCACCAACAAATATCTTAGAACTTCTTTGATTGTTTGCTGCAAGTTTTCTTTTGTAGTTGGAGGTGAAAACGAGTTCTTTTCGTATTTTAGAAATACGAGAATCATTCTTATAAGATCGTCTCAATTGAATTCGTTGTCAAAAAAATATTGATTATAAAAAGCTTAAGTGAACAAATAGTTATACTTTTAATATTATTATATACTAGCTCCCGTTTTTTTTTATGTTAAAGCCTCGCTGTTTGAATGTTAGTAACATTGAAGTCAAACAAAAGAGCGTCATAACTTGTAATATTTTCCAACTGTTTTTTTGTGCTAATGCCTTGCTGTTTATAACATTCACACATCGAAATATTAGCAAAAAAAAACTGCAGCTAATATATACACTTTCCTTGGCTTCTAAAATTTTCCTTAAGTTCTTGGGAATTGGTTTTAAACATAAATTTGTTATCAAAGATAATGCCAATGTATATTTTGAGGGGTAAATAGTAATAGTAGTATAGTAGTAGTTATTTATTTAAATTATAAATAGGAATGTGTTGAATCGTTTAAACGATCCCGATAAGATTTATTTATATAGATAGAGAAACGCCATAAATACAACACAGATATACTGTGGGTGTCTACGAGGCCACACAGAGTGTTAAAGTGAATATTAAGCCAATTAAAAAAATAAAATAAAAGTATATCGTGCTTTTAACAATTTTCCCAAGCACACACAATTGCAATAAACACAGTCATCAATAAGTAAGTTTTCGAGTTATCATGCCGTGTGAAACATTGCGTGAACAAAAAAAAAACGCAATCTGAAAACGTAATGTGTATACTTAGCGTAATAGCCTTAATTTATTATGGACGGTGCATATTTAAAAAGGAACACTAATAATAATAATCTTAATTAACCCTATCTCGCTATTCGATTGTATGAGAAATAATAAATCGGTACCTATTAACTAAAATAATGTGAGCAAGAAAGTAATAGAGAAAAAAGGGAGTGTGATAGAGATAGAGTAATGGAATAATTAATGTATTAATTTACTTCCAAACACATGTGAATCATAATATTCTCTTTAAAATGATTAGACTTTTGACATGTTGCAACAAATAGAACCATATTCAAACAGTAAACCATTTTAATTTTATTTAAATAATATTTATAATCTTCAAATATTTATCTTTATTGTTGAACACTTTTTCACATTTAAATAATTAAAGTCTCCACAACCAACATACAGAAGATACATTTTATTTTTATTGCATCGTATTCAAGCAATGACATAGTACAATTACAATACATTTATGTGTTAGCCTAGATGCCTTTCTGCCCTGTCATGAATTTATGGTGATGTGCAATAAAAATACTTGTGTTTGCTAGCTGAATTCTCTTAATTCCCATACAGCATAAACAGATGGATGAAAAGTTGCATAAATATTGAACTGCAATATTGCAATATTGCAGATTTGTTGCAAATTATTGGAGCAAGATGGATGCGTTGTTGCTACAAGACTAAATATTCGCATTTGTAAATATTGCATTATGTGATTGCTGCAATATTGGATCGTTTGATTGCTGCAAGATTGCATTTTGTGATTACAGCAAGATATGTAAAGTGTTCTCATAAATCCACTATTGATAACTTCCCTAATAAAAAAACGGAGATCAGGTCTTCGTACCGCAGTGGTGTAACACTTGTGAAGTTCGAATTGAACTGAACTTTGATAATTATATGTTTGAGACTACCTTTGCCAGGGGAAACGGCGCTTTCCTTATCTCGGTGGCCACGCGCTCTCGGTGATGTATTCATAACACTAATGCAATGTTACTATAATATTGCACCGCAGTGGTGTAGCAACCTTACAATGTATCATAATATCAACGTTGCGTCAATCTTGCAAAGCAATCTGCAACATTGCAATGCTAGTGCAATATTGCGGAAATATTCTGCGTTGTATGGGTTGTTTGCAATAATGAATGGTTGAATTGTGAGAGGAGGATGTTTATATTTAAAAAAAAGCTTCGTGGGATACAAAATTTTGCGAAGAGGAGTTCGTTATAGAGACCACTTTCAAAATTCTCACTTAAGTTTATTTTACGTTGTGATATTGGTGCGAATCCTATTTGGAAAGATAGCATAAGCACTAACTATTGCCTAATCAAATAAAATGAAACAAAGATGATTCACACATTTGCAGATATTCTTTGCCTAATCGTCAAACATTTGGGTCTACAAGTTAGACCACCGAGAATCATTGTTTCGTTTGCGTTATTCTTCCAATTATTATAAGTTATATTAAATTATTTAAGCACAACACAAAATCTGTTCAACCGTTTTCATCAAGCAATTGCACGTGGAACACACTGGTTAAACGAGATTCAGAAGACCGAAGCACCTGTTATCCATACGCTGGATAAATGGTTGTTGAACATTTTATTAAATGAATATTGGTGTGACTTGGGAATTTTCGTAAAGAAATTCATTGGAGAGATTGTGAAGTGGGATTTTTTTTGATAAGGATATTTAAGGAAAATCTTTCTACGACTTGGAAATGGTAAAGGGTGGATGGTTTGATTTATACAAACAGGATAGATGTGGAGTCTAGTAGGGACCGACAAAATGACAAAATTTAAAATGTGAGTTGCTGTTTTTATAGAGATGTCTTCTTATTTTTATGTAAGCGATCTGAAGTTCCGGGCTTTTATTTTACTTTTGGAAGTTTGGGTTTTATTAATAATTCTCAAATATTTATCTTCATTATTGAATACATCTTCAAATACCATTTCATACTAGTTTTCCATATAATTATAATTGTTATTTTAAGAGTCAAGGAGCTTGATTTCACACTGGTTAGAGTAGAGACTATTTGCATATTATATAGAATTTTTTTGTATGGCTAATATTTAGAGTTTACACATCTAAATACCTGAAATATACTTTGGGTTATGAAAAACAAAGAATTTTGAACACCTGTCAACTGATAATTGCAATACTGAAACTCTCTGTCCTAAAAACCATGTAGCAGCTTGAAAAGAGATGTTAAGAAACCAAACTTAGATAACATGGATAAGAGTAAATACTAACCCAATTTAACACTTATCTGCATTAAGAGGCAAATTATTTGAACCACACCACTAATGTATTCGATTTTAGTTGTTTTTCAATCATTGACAATTGCCGACAGTTTTATAATTTTGAGGTTATTTGCAAATGAAAGGCAATCAGTATCAATATGGTTTATAATATCATTGATAAATAAATTAAAAAGAAAAGAAACCAGATTTGAACCTTGAGGATCCCCCGACGTTGCCTGAAACGTATCAGATCTGTACCTATTATACTCCGCAAACAGATGCCATTGAAGTAAATAATAGGAGTACTTTGTAGAGAGATATTGAGAAATTTTAAATTACTACTTTTTTAATTAATAATTAACCATTTAGTTACTGTTAAGGATGCGAAACGGAACTCCAGTGAAACCTACAAAAATTATGACAGAGGTCGCTTGCAACCAAAGAAACTCAACCTCAAGGAATGTATATATCAGTTTATATACTGATTCAAGGAGGATACAATTTAATGCAATTTAACTTTTTTATTTAAATTAATAGTTAGTTGTATGTCAAGGCCAAAACAACGGCCTGTTGGCGGTTAATGGGGAAAACTTGGGGACGGAAGCCCAAAATCACAGACTGGTACCCATTGTCACCTATGCTGCCCTTATGTGGTGGCAAAAATCCAAAAATTAGACACATAAAAGAAACTGGGTAGGCCTCAACGTTTAGCTTGTCTAAGTATCACAGGGGCAATGCAAACGATTCCTAATGCGGGAATGGAGGCAATTATAGGTCTCCCACCGCTCCATATAGTGGTACAAAAGGAGGAAGAAAACTCCACCGGGAGCCTGGATAGGATACTTAGAAGTACTGAAGCAAATAGACTCGATCATTCTGTCCAAACCAACGGATATCATGTCCAGGAGAGTCGAGTTCGAAATACCGTTTAAGGTGTTGATTAGAGACCCCAAAACAGCTTCCAAGGAAGTCAATGAGTTTGGTTAAGGAATATCAGCTTGGTACACGGGTACTGGAATAGGTATCCATGGTCCTAACCAAAACCACAGTAGCTTCATGGCTCTAGATAAAACACTCGATATGTGCGAAAGGGAATGCCAGGGAAGGCACCTAAATGATGCGCATATATTTATTTGCTCAGACAGTCAAGCCACAATAAATGCCCTTCAAGCCACGACTCACAGACTCTCTGGGAATGTCGACGATCTCTTTCGCAACTGGAAAGAACAACTCACTGACCCTCATGTGGTTCCCAGGGCATGGGGGTATCGTAGGCAACGAAATTAAAAGAACTCGCTAAAAGAGGTACAGATGCCAATCCCATTAGACCACTGTAGAGAGATTGTGCACAAATGGGAAAGGAAAGAAGACATAAGTACTGAAACAACATCCCAAGTCTACGTCAATCAAAAAGGCTGATCGGACCAGATCATAGCCATAAGATGCTTGAACTTACAAGGAACGAACGAACGAACGAACGAACGAACTGAAAAAATTCAACTCATGACAGGGCATTGTGACCTTCGGTACCAATTGTCGAAAATGGGAAAAGAGGAAAGTGGAAACTGCAGGCTATGTGAGTCTGCAAATGAAACGACCGAGCTTATACTCTGCGCTTGTGGCGCGATTGGCCACAAGCGTCATTCACACTTCGGCAGGGACCGTTTATTCCACGAAGAGGTGAGCAACATAAACCCCAAGGAAGTCATCAGATTTATAGAGGACGTGGGACCGCTTGTGAAATGATTGGTTAAGGGCAGTTGTTCTGCCCTTAACCAATCTTATAGGTCGCAATTCAAGACAGGCCCCATATAACCTATAAACTATAGTTGTATGTCAACGCTGCGAAATGCAATTTCAGTGAACCAGAGAAAATATGGTAGAGTTTGCTTGCAACTGAGGCAACGTAACGTCGAAAATACTAAAGTCACGAATACACGAGGTGACCATCTTTCGCCACTAGCCGATGCTATAGGATGTTATGAAATTTATCATCAAATGAAAATAGGTCTATTTTTTTATCTCTGCAATTGGATTTATATAATATGGGAGTAAGTACTCGTGCTACTTAAAAGTATACAGAAAATACATAATTGAATTGTTAAAACAATTGTTTTTAACATTGGTCTTAGAAATTAGGAAACAAATGGCACTTTGTGTAATTCTTCCAATACAGATTCATCGTATAAAAACTACCGTCTTTATACTTGAGATGATTGACAATTGTTGGACATCGATCATATTTAAGAGGATAAGTTGGTCATTAGTATCAACACCTAGTGGATGACATGCATTTTCATGTAAGGGAACTAGACCTCCCTGGATAAGAAATTTCTTATTCATCAAGGACGAAGAATCACCCACGAGAGGTAATACCAACAGAAGTGTCATCCCGCATCCTAAATCATAGAATGGAGAAAGACCCTAGGACCTTAGGGCTAAAACTGGAATAATACAAGAAAAAATAACTTGAAATGACGTTTGCCAGTTGTCGTCAACCGGCGAAAGTCGAACGATTGATACTTGCTCGCGCGATCAGCAATGTTATTGATCCGACGGATGTTACACTTCGGGAAGACAACATTGTGGTTCTGAAAACAAAAAAAAGGAAAATCAACGTCATGCGTAACCACAACACTGAAGACATATGGGAACTTATCACCTAATAAACAATACTATAGACAACGTTAGAAATCAAGACAATTTGGGAGGTGAATGAAACACATTTCCATTTAGAGGAACCCCGTCAGAAAGTTCAACTTTCCCTGAAAAGAAATCTTTTATTAACTCAAACAACGCTTCGGAGTTATAATCAAACCCCAGTTTCGGACACCTTCTAGATGGTATGGCTTAGAAAAAATAAATTGTAATAGCTTGAAAGTAATAAGAACTATTTTCAATTCATGCTAGTTTCGTTTGAAGCTCGATGTCAAGTCTATTAGTCATTTCTAGTTTCATCCTTTCTTCTTGTTGATTTTCTTCTCTACGGTGCTTCCGTTAGCCACACTCTGTATTACAGACCCTCTCTCTCAATCATCCACTTTCCTGGAATACCTCTCTCCCAGTCTTTCTTATTTACCTTCCACTTTTCTTTCAACAATTTGTCATCCTCTAATTCTTCTACCTTTATTTCAAACCGCACTACCCTTTTCACTGTAATATATTCTACTCGCATTCTCTTTAACTATGTATCCTGGCGTTGTGACATATAATTTCAGCATATGCTTCAGGTATTGCAGTTAAATTTTCTCCACACTACTCTGGCTTTTCATACTCCTTACTTCTACTCCATACATAATTCTACTTCTTACACATTTATCCCACCAAGCCATTTGTTTCCATTCTACACTTTTTTCAGTCGATTCATAGCCATTATTGCCTTCTTGCACACATACTCAATATGACAATTTCTGCTCCTATTATTTTAGAAGATAAATAAATAATCTAATAATAAATATAATTAGCGTGCGGTCATTCAATTTTTGTATGCTAAAGGTTTACAACCATTGCGAATGCAAGCAGTGTATGGAAACGCATGTGTATCCCGTATCCAACTGTCAGGGAATGGTGTCGAAAATTTAAGAGTGGAAGAGCGGAGATATATAATAAGCTACGACCAGGTGCATTGATTATTGCATCAACAGACGGCAATATGGTACGCGTGGAAAGCATGACTAGAGAAAATCGTCGAATTTCAATCAGAGCAGTTTCAGAAAATATTGGTGTTAGTAGGATCTGCCCATATTATAGTACATTAACTGGGTTACAGCAAAATTTGTGCACAATGGGTTTCTCAACTTTTGGCTAAAAAAGCTTGCGAATGGGCTTATCTTGCAATATTTCTCGACTGGTATTGACTTTCTTTTATCAATAATTGATGAATATTGGTGTCATTATTTTAAACCATTCAACGTCCAGGGATGTTCTCACGTGAAGTCACGACAATGCTCGGCCTCATGTTGCCAGGGTAGTGAAACGAAATCTACAACGAAATTAATGGAGGATACTTTTTTATCGCTTTGAAATTTTGACATCCTTGAACCACTGAAAAAGACGTTAAAAGGTATTTGTTTTCGGTCAGGGGGCGAAGTACAAAATGCCGTAAAAAATCCTCGAACAGCATCCACAAGAATTTTTTAAGCAAGGTAAATGTCGGTTTGTGACACAATGGGATATGTGCCTTAAATGTCGAGGTTTGTAGATTGGTTTCAATTGAACAAACCTCGTAGATACAGAAATACTGAAAAGGAATTATTTTAATGGGTAGCATTTGAAATTTACGAGGAAAATGAATGCCAATGTCAATATTTTCTAATTTTTTATATACAAACATCTGTATTGAGACAATACAATTGTATTTCTTCTTCGTAAAAATATTTGTTAAATTTGTAATTAGAACTTGTAAATGAAGATTATTATAACTAAATTAATTCAGATCCTTATTTTTACTTTCTTTGGAGCAAATCGTTTTAAGGCTAAATGAGAAATTAAGAAAAATCCATATTTTTATGTGAAAAGTGTCATATTGATAATTTTTTGTTATTTGAGGATTCCCAATAATGATTTCGATTCCTTTTTTATCGTAATTAACGTGATTATCCTTGGTGAAAAACTGAGAGATTTGAGTTATTGACTTTTAATTAACGTCCCCTCAACGCGAATTCAAATTCAAATTCCCGGATTGATACTAAAGAGTGTTCAATTAAAAAATTGTAATCCCATTTCGCTCCGCTCTTTGATGCCGACCGGGGATTATTAGAAGCGGGGAAGGACCCCGGCTTGTTATTCCCCATTTTCTTTCATCCGCGTTTTCGTTTTTCTCTTTCATTTTTTTTTAATTCAAGAGGCAAAATGGAGGAACGCGAAACTTAATAATCAGGAGGAATATATAATTTTTTTCCCTCTCTCGGGAGAGGAGGATGAGGAGGTGGGCGATGGGGATGGGGAGGGGTGGACGTAAATTTCTTATTGAAGTTTGTGTCGGGGTGGTGCGGCGGGGTTGCGTGGCGGCGTCACCTGCGGAAAGCGTCGCGGCGCCGGGAAAAAGGATCGTCATGGAAACCGAGGGCGAGGGGGCGAGCTTTTTAAGAACGTGGGAGGGTTGCGCGGACGACGCCCTTTTTTACGCCATCTTTCTTTTTATTGTGCTGTACTGGATTTTTTTCGCGATGCACAGCGTCGAGTTTTCTGTTTGGCTTGGATTATTCATAAATATCTACTGCTACAAAATTATCTTTATTAAATGTCACTTACAAAAGTACATAAATTCATAGAAATAAAATAAAAAAAAATGTTTATGGCAAATTAAGAGAAAATTATGATACTAAATATATCTTCATTAAATACACAAGAAGACACAAGAAGAAAATTCTAATTAGCTATCGACAATTTGTCTTTCATTCTATTTTCTGTGCAAAAATAATTAAAAGCTCATCAAGATCTGTAATGTTTTTCAATGGTTTTAAAGAAGTTACGTTTAAGACAAACGTTTGCCATTTCTTTTGAGTATTGTCGTCAATAATCTGTTTATCTTAAACGATGATGCTTCTTTAAAGTCATTGAAAAATATTATCCGTACAAAATTATGTGTATTAATGATATAAGGCAATTTAAATCCTTTCTCGAATTTAAATTGCCGAAAAATTAAAATAAAAAGAAACAATCTTGTTTACATTAAACTTTTTAATATATGCACTGGCTGATCACAGAGCGATCAGAAATGGTGTAATAATCTTTAGCTCCATTGATTATTTTCTAGTGGAAAATTTAAGTAAAAAAAATATTGATTTCTTTTTCAAACATAATACTGATATATTATACTTATCTTTTTTAGATATTTTGGATAAAATCAATAGAAATTACAATAATATATTGTAATATATATTGGTATTTACCAATTATATATATATTTGGTAAAATTTGTGAATGAATTGGAAATTTTAATAATTTCATGAAAATATATTTTATAATTGATGAAAAACAAATTTTTGAGGTTTATATGAAGAGATTGTAAAAGTCTCATGGGAAACAATTCTAATTCAATTTGTCATATTTGTATAATAGGGCTTTCATGTTAGACTAAGAACATTATAATACTTGTAAGTATTATGACCTTACCTTGGAATTATGTTACCTTGATTATAGAACTTCATGAGCTGCCACTTTTACATGAAACATTATTTTATATTAAGATTAATTAATACTAATTAAAATTTAACTCGAGCAAAATTTTAATTACCACTTAACGCTGTGCTCTTTCGTAAATCATCACAAAACAAAAATGGAAGCCTCCTCCGCCCAAAAAAAAAAAAAAATCATACATTTTCAGATCACGCACCCGTGACGACCAGGGCACGGCTCATAATCACGAAAATATAAGCCCTCTCTCCTCCGCCATTTAATAAGACTCCCAGAATCATTCGCGCGGGAATTGAACAATGGACTCCCGCCAATTAAAATAATTTGATAAAAAAAACCGAATGGCTGAATCCGTAATAAGTCTTCCCTCCTTAAACCTCCGTTAATCCGCTTCGTGTACCTCCCCCCACACTTCCTCACTCACTCACTTCCTTATTACTCTTTTTTTTTTAATTCGACATCATATGGGGGAAGGAACGGTCTTTATTTCTGTTGTGTTCTTTTTTTTTTCGTTCGCCTTCACTCTCGACTGAACAGGAAAGAGCGATAAATAAGAAGGAGAACAAGGGGAAAAATTAAATGCGGAGTGATTAAATTAATTTATGGTGCGTACGATGCGCCATACGATTGTTATTTAGTGCTTTTATCGTGGGCCGGTATAAATCATACGGAGCGTATCCCCCCGCAATTATCACCGTAAATGTAGCATTTGATGTTAAAACGCTGAACTAATCCAACAAATTAAATCATTCCCGATGTTCTAATTTCATTCGTATTTATCGCCAAATTAAGGGCTATTAACGTTTGATTGATGTAAGCGTTCTTTCATTTTCATCTCGTTATATCATTGTGTACTTATTAAGAAAATAACAATACGAAGAATAAAACATGTTCAGTTATTGAAACTAGTCATAAATATTGAATGATTGATGTTTATTTTATATACAGTGTGAGCCGCGGTGAACTGACCAAATAACCGTTCGGTATTCTACTTGTGAGAATAATGTAAATAAACTGATATGTTTGAAATCCATTTTAATGTACATGGTAATTATAAATGATGGACACATTAAAAAAAATCATATTTATTAAAGTACAGATCCAAAACTAATAATCTTTATAGCCATGAAAAGATGAGGTTTCAAAGTTGTTTATTAATACATCATAAACGTTGAATGTATCCATCGTCTGATGTATGACAAACATCTACTAAACTCATCTAAAACAAAAGAAAGCGTATCTGCTGTTACTTTCCTCAGCGCTAGATAGGTCGCAGAGGAAATGAATTCCTGGCTCTACACTTCTGCCCACCTAAATCTCCTGATCTTTTTTTTTTTGGCATAGATTTATAATTTATAACTAATTCTAGATGATTAACATAGGGTACTCTTCACGCCAAGGGGTAGTTCAAGGCGACTTTAAATCTCCTGATCTTGAATGCGAATTTTGCAAACCCCATTTGCGAACATTGTGAATGTTGATTTTTCTACTGACGTGGAAAATTGCTTTGTCGCTAAAAATTATACGCTGTAAAACGCGTAATTCTTCATCATTTCCAGCACATAAGCACAAAATTCAAGACGCTTCTTTTTGTCATTAGTGTTGAGAGCCTGCATAAATTGTAATCGCTCCATACAGTTGGTTGGGGTATTCCAACTTCTCTACTGGTTCTATTGGTAGACTTACTTAGACTGTGAGCAAAACTTTCTTCAATAAGTTTGACACCATCTTCAGACACACGCGGACGGCCTTTTTTTTCACATACACGACCAGTCTGTTGAAATTGCTTAAACCAATAGCTAGTGGATTTTTTAGATGGTGGTTCAATGTCGAATTTGGTACGAAATACCCGCTACACTACAATTTGCAACTAGCGAATTCAAGCACGCTGAAAACTTTGTGATTCACAGCAGCAGTCACTCACAACTGACACTTAAAAAAAATGTCGAAACTTTCTCTTTTCATGCCTGCAAAGTTTGTTAATTTTGGATGTGTGCCTTAGTAAGTATGTTTTTTTTTAAATGGGTCCATCATTTATAATAACCCTGTATATTTAAGTTATAATCTGATTAAAATTAATTTAATTTCAAAATGATTTTCCTTTTTTAATTTTATAAAATTCCACGATTGAGCTTTAAATATTTTAAATTATATCTATCAAAGACTCATGTTTTTATAGTATATAAAGAAAACAAAAATACTTTTTTGTACCACTTGGATTTTTTTATTAATCGTGACTAGTTTCGATTACACGGTAATCATTTAATAAAAAAATCCAAGTGGTATAAAAAAGTATTTTTGTTTTCTTTATATACTATATTGAAAATGTAACACAAAGTTAACGCCGACAAAATTAACTCATGTTTTTGTTTAAAAAAAAAGTCAGCATTTAGGGTAACATTTTACGGCATATGAACAATTTTACCTTTACTTATTTTATATGTTTTCTATTATTTATAAAAAAAAATTATTTATTATATCAACAATATTTAGATCAGTAAAATCATTTAAAAATTATTAAGCCTCAGAAAATGGCTACTGATGGTTGATCGTCATGATTTATAATTTCATTGTCTAAGTTCTCCAAATCCAATGAGATAAATTGATGAATTCTTAGTGAAGGGTGAGCATATATACGATTAATGTCAGAATTGCGAGTGATGATTGAGAATAGAAGCCAAGTGAGAATAAATGGTGAATTTTAAGTAAATGAATTCAATTCTGTATTTAATAGTGGGAATTTTGCATTTTTCATAGAGTGGGTCTAATTTTTTTTAAACACTCTGAGGGCTGAGCGGTTGCTGACTTCTAATTTTTTTAGGACGTTAGAACGATGATTGTGATACTGGATCGTCGCGTATTTAAGCAGGAGTCGACATATTATCTTGTATATGTGTACTGTTATTTATCGAAATACATTAATTTTTGTGAGTGGTTTAAACAGTTGAACTTTCAGGTTTAGGGAGTTATTGAGGAAGGATAATTTTGGATCTAGCAGAGCCTATTAAATATACAGGCCGGAATGTCAGAGAGGGGAGGACTCCGAGATGCGTACGTACACATGATCTTGGAGCGCCTGCTCGTCTCGCGCATTGCTCTAATCAGTGCCTACTAAATATACAGGCCGGAATATTTTTGGAGTGGGGAAATCGAAATCTCGGAGTCTAGTCGGACTCCACGCGAGAGAATTCATTCGCTTACGAACCGTCGTGATGGAAACTTCTCCTTTTCACAATCATTTCTTCACCTCATTTGGAATATTATTTTCATCTAAATAAAATAATTTAAATTAGTTACCTTAAGACTTTAATTTTTTAATAGAAAATTTTAATAGTCATTTTAATAGTTAGAGCAGTACGATAGAGGAGCGGGGCTCCAAGGCCAGGTATACGTATGAATCTAGGAGGCCCCCCTCCCATTCCGACATTCTGGCCTGTGTATTTAGTAGGCACTGCTCTAATGTAATTAACAATTATTTTTCATGTACTTTTGATGGTAAATATTTATATTTTCTATTAATAAATTGAAGTCTTGTGATTATTAATTAAAATTATTTTTTTTATATTTGTATTAAATGTTTTTGAATAAAAAAATGCTGCATTATACAATATGTTATTGTTATGCAACAGCTAATGTCCATTATTGAACTTTTTTTTGGGTACTCATGTAACTTAAGTCAAAATATCGAAGTAGCTAAAGAGGGAATAATTTATTAATTATTTTCGAATTATTTTAATTTAATTCAAAATTATTTTATTTAGATGAAAATAAAATTCCAAATTATGTAATAAAATGATTGTGAACGAGAGATATCTCTGACACAATGGTTCGTAGGCGAATTAATTCTCCCATATGGACTCCGAATAAACTCCGAGATTTCGAACGCCCCACTCCAATATTCTGGCCTGTATATTTAGGATCTAAGGTTATTGCAAGGTACTTACTGGTGGGGGATATAGTAGTTATCAATAATTATTCGGTACGAGTCTTTGTATTCATAATGAAGATTGCTGTATCTTTTTGTCTCACTTTAATTTAATATAAACACTTATTATGGGTGTGAGGGTGATATTGTGATATTGGTGTATGGAGGTATGCGGGAATAATAGGATAGAGACGGTACAACCGCAAAACCTAAAAATGATACCAGGGCTTGAGAAAAAATAACAAATTGTGCAGTATTGCAGAAGTACTATGTGAGTGTGGAGTTTGATTGGTGTATGGAGGTAGGTGAGAATAATAGGATAAAGAGGGCACAACCGCAAAAAATGATAAAAGTGCTTGAGAAAAAATAACAAAATATTGCAGAAGTACCATAGCATGAGGGATGACTATAAGATTAGTGGAGTTTGAAAGAAATGCCAGTGAAGTAGGTGAGAAAGGATAGGTAAGTGAAATGTGTTACGTATGTTATAGAGGTTACTATACGAAATGTGTGAAGGTTAAATGGATGGCTGAAAGAGCAGATGGCATCGAAAAGTAGGTTTTCATCGTTATAGGTAAAAGAGAAAATAGTAAATTCCCGCACTATTTTCTTTATCAACACTAACGATGACTATCTACTTCTCGATTCATTCTGCTCTTTCAGGCACCCATTTAAATTTCACATCTTTCTTATATTAACATCTACGTTTTCTGGGGGTAGAAATTATAGGGAATTTGAAAAAGGGGTTGCTACAACAACGTACACTAAAAGGCAACTATAACCCAAAGCAAGCAAAGTAGGTTTTATGTAAAAGAGAAGGATGCTTAGATACAATAGTTAAATAAGTGAAAGGAAGACTGGAAATGGTGTAAATACTTTGAAGAAGAATAGAATAAGGTTTGTTAGATGAGGCTAAATGCTTCGGAATTAGGAAAACGTCAAAGAAAGAAAGAGATTAATGTATTTTGTTCTGCAAAATAATAAATGGAAGACGACGAAAGGGCAATCTTTTGCCTAATTTCATGTGGGATCGTTAACTATTCGAGTCTATAAAATAGACAACCGAGAATCGTTGTTTCGTCCACTAAAGTAAGGCAAACTTGTCCTATTTATGAGAACAGGATGAAATCCATTTAATTAAACCAGATAGATGAATGGTGGTTGAAAATTTTATTAATTCTGTTTTATGGAATAAAGGTTACTTTTATCTACTAATATACTACTACTTTTTTTATCTACTATATATTATTTTGATAATTTTATTTCATTGAACATAGCCGTAGTTTCAAATTAATAAAATCTATGTAATCGAATTGTACCTTTCAAGTAATTGATATTTCACTGATGTCGAAAAATGTCATTTGAGTTAGTGTTCAATTCATACGTACCTAGAAGAATACATAATAATGAAGAAAAAAATTTTATTGTCCACTATAATTTTTCAGTAAAAATAAAAAAAAATGTTAATAATACGTTAGTATCAGAGAAGTGAGCGATTTATTTGGTATACATATTCCTAAAAGGATCTTCATTTATTAAAACTATCTATAATATGATTTGATCATTTAATTTAAAAGGGATTTTTGATATATTATCGTTAATATTTGCTATTGATATCCTCTTTATTGAGAACATTAAGAAATATAGATACAAACTAATCAATGTTTCTAATTATCAGCCTGCTTCCACTGAATAGAAATGTAAGAACACATTTTTATTTTGTTTCATTTATTTATTTAATTGAATCTAAATTATACATTATGGTGTTTATAAAGTAATTATATATAATATAGTAATATAATAAATATCATATATCTATTTAATACCGTGCGCAGTCAGTTGCATTTGGGTTTGCTGCTTGGAGGTCCTAGATAGGACAGGGTGCTGGTAGATCGTTGCATACCAGAAGATGTTCTATCGCCTGAGATTCACCGCATTGACATTTGTTCTCTTCTGTGCAATTCCATTTATCGAGGTTATCCTTACATGTTGTTACATTGTTCTTGTCGTGTGCATTCTTTTATAGCTATTGTCTAACTACAAATTTAATTTTAAGCGACGCATACTGCACAGACTACAACAAACAGTCAGTTCTGTGTATTTTTTGAATGCTAAAAGCTCTTTCTCTCTCCAACATAACTATTTCCATTTCTGTCAGTAGCAGGAATCTGTTCCTTTTTTAAAAAGTATCTCGTTAAAGAGATGCTTTCATTAATGCATGGACTTATTTTATAGTAAAAAAATATCCCACTTTGCTAAAAATTCTGACAAAAAGAATTATTTCTATATGAAATGTTTAGAATTATCTGCTTATTCCGATAGTTATACACTATTCAGAATTAAATAAAATAGTATATAATAAATACATTAAAATGTAAGTTATCATCATGAATATATTTTAAATTAAATGAGTACATTCTCACATTATATAATTATTTAAAAAATAACATTAAATTTTACCGCTTTACAATAATTTCTCTACCTGATAGCTGTTGTAATGAGATGAAATGGGTTTTTATTAACTTGAAATTATAATTCGCTCGTAAAAATATGACATCAACAATGAAATCAACAACCTAACCGAAAGTGTCTATTATGTAATTCAATATATGGCGGGGTATTTGCCCGAGAAATAGCTGTTTTAATTGCAGTATTGTAGAACAAACTTTAATAATAGCAAATGAACTGGCCTGGAGAGGTAATAAAGAAGCAAACGCCAGAATTAACCATTTCCGAGAAAAAAAAAAACGGGATAATTGCGGAAATTCAACAGGACTAATCGAATATAATCCGATATTTAAAAAGATCGCCCAAAGAGGTGGTAGATACTAACATATATCCCGTAAGACTATTTAGAGAATTGACGAAATGACATCCTGCATATATTATCGGGGCTATTCCGTACGAATAATGTTATTAACTTTACATACAAATATTCATAGAATGTGATTCTATGAATATATGTCTATGACATAAGCTGCTTAGGTTATGAGAATATTAATTAACGTACACGTTAAAATTAACAATTTTCTTACAGAATAGCCCCACATAACCTAGGATTAGGAGTCAAAAAGATCGTCTCTTTTTGACTCCTAATCCTAGGTGGATGATCAAAAATGTAGCTGAATTGTATAAAAATCTGTCGTAGTTAATACATTATCATTAAAATAGACGAAAGAAACGGCTAAAAAAGTTGGATTCGATACAGACCGTAAAAAATACTAATCACAGCTTGCGATCTACTGCCTTAACACATCTTGCTCAAGCCTGCGCATTCGAACAAGAGTTAATCGAAGTGACTGGTCACAATAACTCAAATTCATTAAAAACATTCTTGAATTTGCAAACCGTAAAGCACAATGAAATAATAAATTAAATGCTTGGGAATATTCAAAATAGATCTTCAAATAGAACTGTTACGGACCAATTTCTAGCATCGGTAAACTTTACAGACATTGTTGAAATTGAATATAATGCAGTTTAAAGAAATTCATTTGAAAACTATCCACTTAATATTACAAACTTAAATATATTATCTATCTTTATTTACTGTTTATTTAATAAATTAGAGAGGGAAATATCTTTAATACTTGACTTATACAGAGTATAATAAAGATATATTTGTATTTGTTTAATATTACAGCGTTTGTAAACAGTTGTCTCTAATGGGCTATCTTACTGTCTTAAATAAATGTTATTTGGATTTTATGTTTACATCGTTATATTATCTTCCAAAATGTAATTCATGTTTTTATCATGGATTATGGATTGTACGGAGACATATTGCAAGAAAAAAATGAAACGATTTTTATTTATTGTGAATGCAGGAGAAATTTCGACGATGCTGTCAATTTTGTATGCTGAGCGTTTTCTTGAAAAAGTAAGATCACGTTCTTCATTCGTTAGAGTTATTAATCAGTTCTCTACTGACAGAAGTCTACAACCGAAGAAAATAATGGGTAAAAAGCCACTAACCATTTATTTATTTTAAATTTATTTTTTGCGATAATAGCGTCATCTGCAACGAATAAAAATAATGTTTTAATAAAATCTTATTTGGAATCCCATTTTTTTATTCAAGAATCGGATTCTAGCGATAAAATTACATTGTCGCTGGAATCCGATTCTTGAATAAAAAAATGGGGTTCCATTTTGAAATTTCAAAGTTAACACCCATGAGAGAACAGCAGGGATGATGTCCCATTAGGTAATATTAATTTTTGGTGTTGTAACGTTTTTTTCGTACTATAGGTATTTTTCGAGTTATTTTGATTTATCAGTTTAAATGGTACACCCGGTATATTTTTTTACTAATTTAACTCATTTTAATCCCTATCTTTGGATAATTATATTTTGAAAAATTTTCATCGTTGGGATTAAAATTTATTACGTTTATAAAAAATATAGATAATAAGCAAACCATTAATTATATTTTCTCTGATAATCTCTCGAATACAATAAGGTCCCCTTTATAAACATTACATTCAGAGATTACAGTATAAAAACCATATAAATCTCCACATTTAATATCATCAAATTATTCAACACGAGCGCATTTCTGGCCGGCTTAATTAGATCACCGAAAACCTTAAAACCGTAATTAAGGCCTTAATGTAAGACAATCTCTCGCCGTAGTTTGCGCCCGAGCGGAGGACGCGCCGTCGTCGACGCCGCGGCGATAATTAAACTTCGGCTCTGATTAAAAAAGTTGAGGCCGACTTTCGCCTGCGGATCATTACTGGGAGAAGCCCTCAATCCCCCATCGAAAATAAGGAACGCCGCAAAAGGAGGGGACGAAAATTGAAAAAAAAAAGTGGATGGCGCAGAAGAAGACGAAGAAATGAAAAAAGAAAAAACGCAGAGGCGAGGATTTCCAGGGATTATTATTAATTGATATATCTGCTGAAAAGTTTATGAAACTCAGTTTGGTGTATTAATTTTTAATTAAGGGAAGGAATAATTTAGTCGGGGAAAGCTTACGTTGTGATTAGGTTTAATGTTTGATTTTTATTTCATTGTGGAAATGTAATTACTTTTAAAAACAATTTTCCTACAATTAATTTATTTAAAAAAATCATATTACTTAGACTCTAAAGTAAATAAATATGTTGATGACTTGTATGATCTTTCACAAATATTTGTATTGTTCATTTAATTTTGTTATCTGTTATACTCTATCTTTATGTTTATTTATAAATAGAAAAGAGAATTCACTCACTTGGTCACAGTTATTTAAATATAATAAATAAAAATGATTTGAAAATAATTAATAAATTATTTCCACATTTAGCTCTGTGACTTTAGACTTACGCTACGTAAGTACGTTAAACAAATGCACATTAAAACAACTACTTCCCGGGCAAATACCCACGCCGAACATTGCATTACATAATGTACACCTGCTGTTGCACATCAATAAAATATTGCATAATGCAATTTTATTCGGTTTTGATTTAAATTGAATTAATTTGGTTTAATTTAATTTGAATTGATTTAGTTTAATTTGAATTAATATAATTGATTTATTTTAACATCTTTAAATTATGTAAGGCATAGCTGTACTGACGAGGGATAGATCCCAAAACACGTGTCTGCAGATGGCCTTATATTAAGTAACGTTTCCTTTTGCTGTTTTTACATTAAATATTTCTCGGATCAAAATTTGTTGCATTATGCAATATTTTATTGATGTGCAACAGCAGGTGTACATTATGTAATTCAATGTCCGGCGTGGATTTTTGCCCGGGAAGTAGTTGCTTTAATGTGCATTTTTTTAACGTACTTACGTAGCGTAAGTCTAAAGCCACAGAGCTAAATGTGGAAATAATTTATTAATTATTTTCAAATCATTTTTATTTAATATATTTATGTTTATTGTTTATTTCAATTTCCTTTGAATAGTTGAGGCTATTATTTTTTGAAACTGGGTTCTTGTTTAGATAAAGTAAAACACTCACATGTATAGTTACAAAAATTATTTTTATCATTATTGTCTCACAGTATAATAGCATCAGTAAGTGAGTTTATTGTGAGATAATAATAATAATAATAATAATTTTGAAACGATATATGCCATTTTTTATACTTTATCTAAAATTTCCTTTCCTGATATTGATATCACTTTGATTTTGTTATTAGTGTGCAGCTTTACAACATATTTTTTAGCACCTTAAGGTTTTTCTTGTATTTCCTCATGTGATGTATCTGAACTCTTTTCGTATACCTATTTCCACGTATGGACTTACTTTTAGTTTCACAAGAAATGTAGCTGTTAGTCTGTCTGGGTTATCGACCAAAGGACTTTCTGCCCTGTCATGAATTTATGATGAAGTTAAAGAAAAATATATGCTATCTAGCTAAAGTTTCCTGAAAATTTTCACAAATGAATTGATGAATGGTAATGGGAAGATATTTGTGTTTAGGAAGGATATTAGGATGAAGGGGAATACAGAATTTTGTAAGAAGGGGTAGGGTTCAGAATTATTGGCATTTTTTTTTGGCTTAAGGTTAATGTACGTATTTGTGGGTTGTGGGGATGGCTGAGTTTGTTAAGGATTTTTAGGAAGGATTTAGGACGCCGACAAATAGACTCGCGTTTTTAATGGTATATCCATTAAAAACGCCAGTCTGTCAACGGGAGGGAAGGTACCTCACGCTGATTATCAACTAGCTCAGGTTGATTTAAAGACGAAGCAACTAACCTTTAAAACACAATTGGTTTTTAAATAATTTATTTACAAAAAAATTAGCAAAAAAAAACAAAAAAAAAAAACAGAGAGAGAAGTCACACAGTGTACATGTAGGTAGACCTGAGGTAGCGTCGGCGTCTGAATGGAAGCGGCGTTCAGGCGGCAGTTCGGCGTCCTGTGATCGGCGTCGGGATTTGGCGTCGATGTCCGTGGGTTAATGCGTCGGGGTTGGATCCAGGGGCAGGAACAAACACTACCCTCGTAGTGTTGACGTCGAAGCGGTTGTATTGGCAACCTAGGTGCTTGGCGTCGGTGTTGACTGCAGGAACGACGGCGGAACGGCTAACGTCGGCGTCGGGCTGAGTTTCCTGGAGTCGGCAGGTTCCTGGATTGGACTGGATCCGGCAACAGCATAAGACACTACACTAGTAGCGTCGGTGTGGCGTCGAGACGGTTACACCATTAACCGTGAAGCTCGGCGTTGGTGGACTTCAGGAAGTACTGGTCCTGGAGTCGACTTCTTCTGGCAGGAACGACGTCTGGAACATCTGGCGTCTGCGTCGGTCAGAGTTTCCTGTCTCAGAGAGAAGGTTAAATTTCGAGGAACAAAAGTTCCTCATGAATCCACATGCTGCCCCCTGTACAGCACCAGAGTGGACTGAAGATCTGGGTGGATGCATCCCGTATTTAAGCACCGAAAATCGTCCGGAGTAGGGATGATTTTCGAGGACCAAGTGGCCGTTGGCAAAGAATTCACTGGAAAATAACCATCGTAAACAAGATAATTATTTCCAACGAATTCTCAAATCCAACCGTTAAAATGCAATTTGAAAGAATTACGTTAATCTGTAATCTCTCTTCTTTCAAATTGCAACGGCGGCCTGTGTCCTCTCCCTGGGTGTCTTAATCTGCTGCTCGGGCCCTAATTGCTGCACGATAATCCGGTGGGCCGGGCGGTGATCTTCCAACCTCGGGTCAGGTAAATGTTGACCCGATGGTTAATCCGCGGCGGCCGGCAGGTAGAGTGCTGGCCAAAACTCATTTTATAAAAAAAAAAAATTAAAATTGAAAATTTTAATTTCGTTGACGACGATTGAAATTAATCGCCGGTAACAAGTCACATATATAAATCTATTTGCCGGCTCCTGTTGCTTGTACGTAAGAGATTGAAATGCTGGGCCCTGTTTTGATTACACATATAAATATAATAAAATATACAATAAATTGAAAGAACAACCTAAAAATTATAAGCAAAGCTTGATAGTAAAACAGATAAATAAACTTAATATACAAAACGGCTAGAATTTAAAATGAAAATGAATGTATGAATGAATAAGGAATTAAAATTATATTAATAAATGAAAACAATCCTCGTTAGATTGAAAAGATATACACTAGACAAATAATAACTTGATAAAAGTTAAAAATTCTAAAATTCTATAGATTATTAAAAATGACTAGAAGCTGTGATAGGTATATTTCAAAATAATAATAATAATATAAAAAAGTGCAAAAGACGGAAAACACTTGATAATTGAGAAACGAACACAGATTTAAAATTTATAACATTGATTAACTACCAATAAAAATAGTGTTAAATATATATTCATACATACATCCATTGAACAATTGCAATAAATATAATAAACCACGTACAGATATATGATCGTATTGGGATTAAGTTAAGCATTGATGTAGCTGCCGCTTAAATAGACTGTAAGACACAACAACAAAATCGACTGTTGAACACATATTATTGCACTGATTGGTGACACTTGCCAAGGGAACTATGCTGCCTATAAGTAGTTCAAAGATGAATTAGTTGCATGTTTCTTATAAAAATTGTAAATAATATAGATTAATTACGAATATAAATGTAACAAAATATACAATAAAATAATACAACAACCAAAAGTTATAAGCAAAGCTTGATAGTATAACGAATAAATAAACATAATACACCAAACGGCTAGAGTAAAAAATAAAAAAAGAAAAGAATGTATGAATGAATAAAAATATACTAATAAAACCATTCCTCGCTTGATTGAATAGATAGAGATCAGACAATTAATAACTGGATAAAAATTAAAATTCTATAAATTATTGAAAATGACTAGAAGCTGTGACGGGTATATTACCTAAAACTATAATATAAAAAAGTCGGAAAACATTTGATAATTACAAACGAACAAAAATTAAAATTTAATACATTAATTAATTGACATTTGTAAACACTCGGTAAAAAAATGTTAAAAGTGTATTCATACATACATCCATTAAACAATTAAAATAAATACAATAAATGCAATAGGCTACGCACAGATATATCACCGTATTGGGATTAAATTATGCATTGATATAACTGCCGCTTACACAGACTGTACACCAACACCAACAAAATCGACTGTAAAACATAAATTATTGCACTGATTCGATACACGTGACAAGGGACTCTGGTGTCCATAAGTAGTTCTATGAATTAGTTATGAATTAGTTGCATGTTTCTTATAGTCCTTGCGGGAACATGGATATTAATTAAACCAACTAGGGAGTTAGATGAAATACAGTCTTTTAAGATCTTGTATAGGAAACACATATCCATCCTCCTGCTTTAGAAACGATCTTTCCATGCTGACATGTAAACATCTATTATATGCTGACGGTCTAAAAATATATTCAACAATTGATACCCTTGATGATTGCCACCATTTGAAAATCGCATTGGATGTTATCTCGAACTGGTGAATTGTTAATAAACTTAACTTAAATAAGAGTAAATTCATGTCCTTCGCCAAAAAGTCCAAGCCCATTGTATTTTCATATTTAATTAGTAATAAAACAATTTCAATTTGAGTCTCAATAATCACTTGGTAAAAATTTTTAGTAATATTAGGAATTGTTGAGTAAGTAATAGTAATAAAACGCTTGAGCAAGTCAAAGTCTTTAAAGATTTAGATGTTATCTTCGATAATAATTTCCCATTTAATCTTCATGTAAAGTCCCTTACAAAGAGCGCATCCAAATCACTACGATTTATACATCGAAACTTTGCCAACTTACGTAATTCTAGTGCTCTTAAGGCACTGTTCAACGCTTACGTACGATTTAAGTTGGAATATTAATTAGTATGGTGATTGATTCCGCAGAATCAACAACAAATAAACCTTGTTGAAAGTGTTGCTACCCTATTAGAGGTTATGATCATGTGTTGTTGCTTGATAAATTTAATGCTGAATCACTTCAAATCTGACGCGCCAATGATACACAAGCTAATATGTCACAAAATAGATTGTTCGTGCCTTTTGCAACTGACGAGACTGCATGTTCCAAATTTTAACGGTCGGTATAAGCCCACATTTAGCATTACCTGTCATCGGGATAACCTGGGATTAAAATAACCCATACACATTATTTGTAATATATTCAACAGTTTGCCTACCACATGTGACATATTTCATAAAACATTAAGTTCAATTTTTGTTTATGTTATTGTTAAGTTTAACTTTAGGTTTAAATTTATCGTTTAATTTTGTTCATATTATTGTTAAATATTATGTTATTGTACAGGCAATATATACAATAATATAATACTTAACAAATAATAAGATGCCTACGTATTTGCAAGTGTTTGAGAGAGAGAGAGAGTGAGACTAGTGTGTTATTTATGGAAATTGTAGTGTAATTTTGTAGAAAGGGGTAAAGAGTTTGAATTTAGTAGAATTAAAATTAATGCGCCATTTTGAGTACCAGGCTGGTACCAAGTCGAAGGAAGTTTGTAGAGATCGATTTGCAGATTGAAGATTAGGGACATGGATGATAAGGGCTGTATCATCTGCGAAAAGTAAGGAATACTGGGATGAGTTAAACAATTTGTGGTCAGGATTGATGGCTAAATATGTTATATAGGTGTGGGGATGAAGCAGAACCTTGAGGGACGTCTTGTAAGATTGGAAATGAGTGGGACAGAGTTTCATGTATTCTTACTAGGCAGGGTTTGTTGGAGTGGAAGTTATGTATAAGAATAATTCGGTGACGCGGAATGTGTAGTAGGAAGTATTTAAAAATAATACGTCTGATTGTTGACCTTCCAAATGTTTAGCTTGCATAAATGAGGAGGGATGGTGAAATCATTGTGGATATTTTGGGAAAGAAGCTGAATTTGTATTCTGAAATGGAATCAATGGAACAGTTGAGGAGGTTTTGTTTAATGAGGTATTCAAAAAGTTTTCCGATGACTGGAAGAAAGGTAATAGGTAGTTGGAAACTCGCCTCGGATCATTTTCAGATTTCGGGATGCAAACAATTATTTTTTTTTCCATTGGGAAGGGAAGTATTGGTGGGAGTAACAATAACTGAAGATTTTGAGAATGAATTAATGAATTTCATCTGGGTGCTTTTTGAGAATGAATTTGGGGATTTTATCGAAGCCGGGAGAGGAGTTTTTATCAGAGGTCAAAATTGTAACAATCCGTCTCGTCTATAGTATCGTTTGTTGGGGGAGGTATTTTTGTTTAGATTATCTTACTTTCTGTTATTTGTCTTTATCCTCTTTTCAATAATTTTTCCATATATTTATTTATTAAGAGTTCTAATCTAAGTGATTCTTCTATAATAATTATTGCATTCTGTTCTATCCCCAGTTTTATAAAAAGAAATATCATTCCCACTTCCCATTCGTTTGGTACTTTATTTTCCTTTCATATTCGTATACAAATATGGAAGGAAGAAATAGTATAAAAAATCGTCCTTCCATATTCGTATACGAGCTATGTACTATAGCTTTATTTTTTTTCCCAATTATTCCCATATTTTTAATTATGTCAGCTTTTTATTTGTCTATTCCTGGTGTTTTTCCCTTTTTTAGTTATTTTATTGCTTCCTCTACTTCCTCTTCTATTCTATTATCTTGCTTTGTTTCTGTCTCTTCGTAGTCTCTTCTCGGTCTAATTTGTTGAATGCTACGAATGAAAATAAGGTGGACACGCTTCCAAGAATTACTAAATCAATGGATTTAGTAATTCTTGGCAGCGCGTACTTCTGTTATTCTGTTATCTTGCGTTGTTTCTGTCTCTTCTTCTATTATGTCGCTTTTTTCTCGGTATAATTCGTTCGATGATAACATTAGAGAGCGTGACAGCATTCATAGGAATGAAAAGATGGGGGACACGCATCCAAGAA
This sequence comes from Philonthus spinipes, assembly GCA_963082785.1. Taxonomy (NCBI): domain Eukaryota; kingdom Metazoa; phylum Arthropoda; class Insecta; order Coleoptera; family Staphylinidae; genus Philonthus; species Philonthus spinipes. The sequence goes on along the minus strand of OY720309.1, from coordinate 13,387,564 downwards.
TTACTAACCGAATGGAATTAGTACTTCTTGGAAGTACTACTCTCTCTACTCTACTCCATCTTTTCATTATTTATTCAACCGTTGTTAGCATTTTTTACAAGTATTTTTGTCATTCCCTACGTTCTTCAGTGTATTTTTAATAAAATATTGTCCGGTTGCTTCTCTCACTTTCTTCCATTCTGTCTCCAAATTCTTCATACATGTTTTTTGTATCTGAGTCAATATCATCTCTGTTTTCATTCCATGTGTTTTGTAGTCATCATAGCTTCTCTTTGTCGTTGCGCGTAAGTACTTTTGTCATGTTCTTTTCGTAACATAAGTGCTAGAACGGTTTCTCTGGAATGTAGTTATTTAAATGAATATATTTAATTATTTAAATAACTACAAGCAAGTGAATAAACTATTTTTTTATGATCTAATTATAACGATTTCACTTTACAGTATAAATATGCAGTATTTTATGCCATTATTAAAAACACAAATGTATACAGGGTACGACGAAACAGGCAGTACAGTTTGGGACGTTCAGTACATCCCGTGTGATGGGGACGCCTACCCGGGAGGTATTATTTTTAAAGGGTCGTGCTGTCAGGACTTAATGCATAAAACGGCATGATGTACCGATTAAGATAAAATAAACCGCATTTCTTTAAATTGCGGCGTTTTTTAATAGCCCTTCAAAACTGCACTGTCTGTTTTGCCGCAACCTGTATATAACATACAAAAAACCATAGGTATGAATAACTTTAAACGTGCGTCTACAAATCCTTCCTTTAAAATATTTACTGGTTCTTCTATTTCTGATTATCTTTTTGGCAGTCCACTTATTCGACAATCGATTGTTTATTTTCTTTGTGTCTTACAGTATGGAGAAATTATTCTACCAGCTTTCAGAATGTACGGTTGCAGGACATTTTTAGTACTCTGCATCGCCGGATTTATCATTTCTTTGGCTCCGTCGATTGCTGGCTCGACCATTTGCTTGACTTCTTCTATTTTCTATTACAATACAGTATTTTTATTCAAAGAACATCATTTTCTATTTTGTAACATATTAAACACATTTTTGTTTGATTCAAGGACCTGGTGGAAATGGTTGTAGTATGAATGTTTGTGATGGTCTCCGAAATTAAATTTATAAAAATTAATAAAGGTGATTGGGTTTAATGGTCGATAGATACCAGTACCCATGTATGAATGGTTACAAAAAAATAACTATTTTCTATTACAATACATTTTTTATATCCGAAGAACATCATTTACATTTTTTTATGACATGGGTGAGTGGTAACAAAAACTAAGTTTTTTTCTTCTTTCTAAAAGGATGGGCTCGGTAGAGGTCTTCTGTCTAATGTTTATTGGCGATTATATTTTCATTGTGTGTTTAACGACGTCAAGGTTTAAGATATAACGGCATTTTTTCTCATATATATTTGAAAGTGGGATGAAATCGCAAGAGGTAGAGGAGACGTTGAATTTTGGCGTTATGATAGGATTTCTAGCATGCACATCGATTTGACTTGATTAAAATTGTATTTAATTGAGGCAAATTGATCTCGGAAGTGTCGAAGTCTATCAATTATTACAAAGAAATGTATTTAAGATATAACAGCATTATTTTCTCACCTATTATATTTGTATAGGCTACTTTAAAAATCTTTAAAGCATACATTAATTATCATTATTATTTACATTTTTTCGTATATTTTTTAATCCAGCTTCCCAAATTAATTCGAAATCGTTTTCCTCGTCACAAATCTTATTTCCCTCAATTCCCCTCCCAATCGTATTAGCCAACCGACGCTCCATATTAACAAATTTCAATTTAAGTTCCGTGCAGATTTTCCAGATTGAGGCATTAATTCGGATGTAATCCGGTGTAACAAATCGTTAATTTTTACGGCAGTTTCGGAGACTCCTTTTCAGTCGGGATTACGCAGAGGGGGAAAAGTGCTTATTTATTTTTTTTAATCCGACGTTCTTCATTAAGACCAAATAAGTCGAAAAAAGGAAAGGAAAAACAATTTCGTAATGAACCTCGACGCTTAGCGCTTCTTTTTGCGTGGGCACGTGTAGAGATATGGTGAATGCGCCTGGCTTTAAAGGCGCGAGGGGGAATTATACGCTTTTTGAAGGCGCTTTTTGGATGATTACATTTAAACCACTTATGAAATATAAAGAATATGATTTTGTATTATGTATAACGAAAAAATAAATTATTTTAACCTCCGGTCGATAGCCGTTTCTCTTAAGAATATATATTTGTTTTAAATAGTTTCATGTATTGTATATTAAATTAAATATGTATGTATTCTTTGGGAATAAAGATGTTTGTATATATATAAATTATTTTAAAGTTGCATAAATTAATAAAAATTATAATTTATTCACTTGGTCACAGTTATTTAAATAAATAAAATATAAAGAATTTGAAAATAATTAATAAATTCACATTTAATGAAATATTCAGCCACTATTCATCTAGCGTATGGATAACTGGCCACTTCGCTTTTTCGAACCTCATCAGACTAGTGTGTTCGTTGACGATGCCACTTTAAATTAGGCAAAAGGTGGCGCTTGCATCGTCTTTAATTTATTATGAATTAATAAATTATTTCCTCTATAGCTATGACATTTTGACAATTATACTTGTTATGCAACAGCATGTTTCCATTGTTGTACATTTGTTTTAAAGTACTTACGTAACGTAAGTCAAAATGTCACACTAGCGAAAGAAGGATTAATTTATTAATTATTTTCGAATTCTTCTTATATAATTTCATAACAATTAATTTAATATATAACAGAACAATTTTAAGTACTACTTTATTCATTAGGAACTTAGATAGATTTATTTTCTACAATGTAGGGAATTTTATTATTGCAGAAACACTTTTAGTTGTCCAATGGAGTATAAATAATTTGTGTTATTTATTTTAATTATTATATACAGGGTGTTTTAAAGTGGAGTCTCAACATGAGGATTCGCTTATTATAAGAAATAGACGATATTTTAAAATTTGCCAATTTTGCAGATATTCATGTTAATATAACGTTGAGGAAACTGGGCTTAGTTTATTTTCAAGAACAATGAAAAAAATAATGAAAAATGCGATTTTATTTTTTTCTTTGTATATCAGTCTTATGATAATTAATATATGCTCTTACTGTTACCCATAATGTAACCTTTGTTCAGAAAGGAAGGGGCTGCATGCGTTTAATCCAAAATGTAGTGACGGGCAAAATTCAGTAATATTTAGTAATACTAAATGAGCAATTTTAAATAAATAAAGTCAATAAGTAACAATAAATTGATGTTTTCAATAAATAGGGAACAATTAATTATAGTAATAGAATATTATATTAATAACAATGCATATACTTAATTTACAGTAGCATAAAAGATTGAAAATATTGACTTTTCCCTTCTCTTCTATAATGAATAATTATATTATAAGGAAAACATAGGTCTACTATAGTTTTAGTTAATAAACATTAAGAAAATATGGGAATGGATGGTGTTTAAATCCATACCACTTCCTGATTACATTACGTTATTATTTTCTAAATGTATTTATATTTATACATTCATCATTTTGATTTATTTTCTCACTTAACCTGTTGTGAATCACTTCGATTAAAACACTTGGTGTGTTTCATTGATTATATTTTTACTCCATGAACAAAGGGAATCATCAGTGAAACAAACCAAGTGTTTTAATCAAAGTATATTTTGATTTATTTATTTACAAGTTCATCAGTAAGCAACAACCCCATCATAATTCAAACGTTTCCGCAAAAAACCGATCCAATTCGTTGCGGAGTCAGCGGTTATAACGAATCCGTTATTCAAACGAGCGTCCGAAACAAAATGTAAAAAAATATAATAATAACGAAATGGACCGTGTTTATAAGCTGTGCATGCAGTCCGCAATCAAACGTGCATCCGCATTTTGTATTCTCAATTTAACTTGGCCAGTAAATGGTAAAAGGGGCCGTAATGGAAACCCCCCTCTGGTGGTATCGATCGAGCGCTCGCAATTCGCACACACACACACGGGCTCCGATTTATACAAATACAGGCGCGCGCGAAACGAGCCGGAATTTATATAAAATTGCCAACTAATATGACAAATATAATCGAGCGCCCCGAGCCGAATACACGCACGCATTTACACACACACAAACAGAGAGAACGCGAGCGATCGATCAGCGTCCGCGGCAACAGCCTAGGGGTTAGGTCGGGTTAGGTCGAGTTTAGGTGGGTTCCCGCAGGGGTCGGCGTCGGCACCCCCTCGCCGGCGTGTTCGATTCCGATCGCGATTGGCGGGCGCACTCTCCGGATTCACGGAACCCCGGAGTCGTGGGATGGGGCGAGGGGAATAAAAAGCCGGGCGTACGCGCGTGCAAATAACGCGAGGGGGTGGGATTATCATAATCAAGCGTCGGGGTGGGTGAATTTGGTTTTTCGCGTACGTGGTTGGCCCATCGATTTTTTTTTCATATACATACACTCACACATGCATATTCGGGCGTTAATGTACCCCAACAGCGGGTGGAAATTAATTTACATCGAGTATAAACAGCCATTGCTTTCGCATTTAAATTCTGGCTGTTGTGTGTATGTATTTTTTTATTCCTCTCTTTCCATTCCGTACGTTGAACCGCCATTTTTGAATTGTGTACAACAATTACATTTAATCGTGGCGTGTATCACGATTTAATATTTCAATTAGCGCTTAAGCGAAATACATTTATATGACGTGATGCTTGTTTATACACAAAAATGTAATAATTATAATTTTTATCATTTGAACAAATAATGGTTTTCATATTTAATACCAAAAATTTTAGACTTTCCAAAAATGTATGAATTTGAATTAAAGGTTTTTTTTAATTGATTTAATTGAAATATAATATTCATATAATACTACATAATCCTTTCTATGAACTGTATGTTTCAATGAAATCAATTAAAAAAGCCGTTGATTTAATAAATAAAAAAATACATGCCGTTTTTGAAAAAAAAGTCCTAATTTTGTAGACATAGCGTTGATTTGCTTCCTTCAATCCCTTTGGCATTAAATAACCTTATAGAAACAAATTCAACAGTGGAAGAAACATTCTTATTTTTTTAAAGTATTTTTAGGAATCCATCAAAAAATACATGCAAGGAATTGAAAAGTTTTTGGGCGAATAATATTAAATTTAATAAAAGTTATATTAAATTATCATCTTTAGCCTAAATACATCTTTGAAGTCGTTTTTACAAAATCTCTAACAATGGTCTCACAATCTTCGATCGTAATTTGACCCCAACAAGCGTAAAAGCAACTTTGAGAGTTTCTAGGGTAGAGTACCGTTTACCTGAAAGCTTTTCCTCTAAAAAGGACCACATGCTTGGTTTAAGTTTGGCTAGTATAATGGCCAAATATCTTTGCATGAGGGTAAAACCATCTTAATTGTACGAGGCTGCAGCACAACTCATAGAATTCGCTTTATTTGATGACATTGATTTTAACTTTTTTTTTCCCGAGTGCCACGAAAAAGAGCCCGCTGTGCAAAAACGTCCGCCGCCAAACTGACATCATTTCCACCGACAGATAGCGTAGAAACAAACATGAAACGCTTAAGGTCTGAAAAGCGTATAAAATGGCAACATAAATTCAGTATCGATAGTCTTTCCATGGACTCATCCGGCAGGCTCACCACAGCCAGCCAAAACCCGGAAAGCTCACCACAATAAGCTAACTCTGAAAATGTATCACAGTTATCCAGGTAACAATTAAAACCAACCCCTCGAAGGGTAAGTCATCGCAGCTTCCACTGATGCCAAGGAAGGAAAGCAGTCTCTTAGATCGGATCAAGAAGACATAGACTTCAATCCGTACCAGCAGTACAGCAGTATCTAGTACAGCACTAACAGATGAAAAGTTGCACCGCACCGCCGGAGATCCTTTCATATTACTCCCAAATTTTCTATAAACACAAGCGGTACTTTTCCCCTGGCACAAATGTTAGATCAGATCATCACTGAAGCAAGGACATTGATTCGCAAATTTTAGGCATAAATGGTTTTTTACTGATTTTTTTCGAAACAGCTGGCGGTAATTATATCGCTATACTCATCAACCATTAAAGCAGTTTTAAAATATTCTGAAGTACCATTTGCTTGAATGTTTTTTTCTTGTAAAATAAACCACACTGAAAAGTCCATTGGGTTTAAGTTTGGCGAGTATGGTGGCCAAATATTTGCACTAGAATTATAGTAAAAAGTTTTCTCATCGTGCGATATTTCAATTGGCGCTGAAAGCTTTTCTTCTAAAATAGACCACATTGAAAAATCCATTGGGTTTAAATCTGGTGAGTATGATGGCCAAACTTCTTTGCACTGGAATTGCGGTAATAACTTTTCTCATAGTGCAATATCTAAATTGGCGAATGCGCTGGTGCTAAACCTTTTTGAAGGGTAAAACCATATTGGCCGCTCAAGACTCCAACATATTTCGTAGAAGTTGGTGTTGGTAGTTTGAACCTTTCTTTTTATGAACTTAAAAGACGTTTTCCCGGTGGCACAAATGCTAGTCCAGATCATCACTGAAGTAGAGGGAAATGATTGTGACTAACGTATAAATGGTTATCTGCTGTCCTGTTCTAAACAGCTGGCGGCATATTAACGGTTGTAAAGCATCTCAATTGCTTGACCTTCTTCATTTTCAAAAAAGTATAACCTAATGATTTGAATGAATTGTATTTGAACAGTCAAATGGCCACCGTCGATTATGTAAATCATATGAGTACGATTCTCTCCAAGTTTTGTTTTCATTGCAGGTTTTTAGTTTCGAACCTTATTAATGTTATTTGATATCATCACGGTAATTGGAAGGTCACTCCGAGGATAGTTGTGCTTTTGAAGCCGGTAGTTCCAACAAAATCTGTTGTTCCAAAATCCTTTTCTAAATAGATAGCAGCAATACTAACGATTATATAGCATCTCAATCGCTTGGCATGCTTCATGTTGTAATGGGGCTAGCATAACAGGGATCGCCTCTTTTTGTTTTGCTCTTCGCGCTCCACGCAGCCTGGAGGCGAAATAGTGGTGACGACCGCTCAGAGAGCAGGTGAAATGGAAGAATGAGTGCTGATGCGAGTGTACGTAGGCGAGAGATTTGTTTTTTCATGAATTAGGTAATACAGCTAAAGCGAAGAAGGGTTCGGGACTTCATTTTTTGTGGATTGCGTAATCGAGCTCGCGGGGGAGCCCGGCAAAAAAAAACAAAGAAAAAAAAATGTTAAGAGAGATTGGCGAGAGATATGTGGAAGAAGAGACAGTTTTGAACGAAACATCAAGGAGATGGGAAGCAATGGAAGGAGGCAGGTCTTTTACAATGTGGGCGAATGGATAAAGAATAAGTCCGGATCAGAATGAGAACAATTATTCGGGACCCACAACTAATACACGAAGGAATAAGACAAAAACAATAAATTCTTCCTTTCATTTTCCTAGAATTGATGTTTCTATCTCTAGAGAAGCTGTCATTCGGCCTCACAACCCAAATTGGTGTTTACCCTCGTATTAAAATGCTTCTTTACCTGATTGGTGTTTCATAATATAGGAATGTTTCATATTGAGTTGATGTCTCATATTAGATTGATGTTTCATGTTATGTTGATGTTTCTCTTTAGGTCGAGGTTTCACATTGGATAGATGCTTCGTATAAGAGACATTAGCCTCACCTTTCATTTATGTCTTTATATTAGATCAATATTGCCGTGTGGGATTGGCGTCCCACAGATGATGTTGGCGTTTCCTTTTAGAAGGAGATGCGGCATTCTCTTCTACGGATCATATTGGCGTTTCCATTCATGGTAAAATGCAGATAACTTGTCTCAGAGATCAAAAGATTAATGGCCATGACCAATAAATTTCCTTGTCTTGGAGAGAAGGAGAATAAAGTGAAATTTGATTTGTATAATATTTTAATAGTTGTTATTTCAGGATAATGCAATAAAACCAACGCAATTTATCGATCATATTTTTGTTTTTATTCCGTTCTCTGTTCATGTTCATATCCTGGGTAGATCGAAGAAGATAAGAGGTCATAAAACATATCCCCATACCCAAAGGACTTGTCAAATATTTAAAGAGTTACAACCTAAAATAGGGTGGAACCACTACAATGTTCATAGAACTATAATTCAATGATTTTTGAACGATTTTTTTGGACGACCAAATAACCATTATCCACTAGGTAATTCATAGGACAACATTTCGTTTTATTTTCATTGAGGGTTTTTAGTTTCAGCTTGTTTTTTTTTTAAATATTTCGGATCAGTTCAGTACTTATTCCTAGCTCAGATATCATCCTACGCATCGAGAGTTGAGAATTACGACAAATTCGTACTGTATTAATGTATCTGATGTCAAAACGGTAATTGGCCGATCACTCTGAGGAAGTCCGAAGTCTTTTCATTCTTCTTGTACCGATGCACTGCTTCAGTAAATGCTCTTGAAAACAAAATCTGCTTCAATCCAATTTCGTGCAATAAATTTGTACTTTATTAATGTTATTTGGAGTTGTGGCTGTAATTAGACGGTCAATCCGAGAATATTCCAATGTCTTTTTAGTATAATTTTATCGATTCACTGCTTCGTAGATAGTTTTACTCTTGAAACCGGTCGTTTGACAAAATTTGGTGTATTCACCAACAGAAGCACGTACTTTTTACGATCCATTGTCACTATATATAAAAAACAAAGTTAACAAACAATAAACCAAATTATATGGGTATCTGGTATTAGGGAGTGTGCAGCTCCGCACACTTAGGCCTCATTAGGCCCATTGTGCTACCTCCCGAGTATCATTCATCCATAGTTCAGACAGTTTAGCCTACCTTGTTTAGGTAGGTGGGTAGATCTATTATATAAGCCATTTCAGGCCTTTTGTTACCCAGTATGGACTTCCTTAATGATGAGATTGCTTGACATTTACGAAGAAAATGCCATGCAGTCTCGTCTTCCAAGCTGCACCCTCTGCAAGATGGAGAGTGAACTATCCCCATCTTATAAATGGGTAATACGAGTAAATTATTAGATTTTAAAACAAATCACAAAATCATCATAAAATCGGTCGATATAAAAAAAGTGTAATCTTTTCACACACCGTGTATAATTGGTTAGTTAAGATAGCCTAAGAGTGGCAGAACGTAGTCAGGAAATCTTTAATACAGCAACTAGATTGTTTCACAGTATTTCAAATACCATCTTCTTGAAACCACAAACTCGTTTCATTAATTTCATCCAATTTATTACTCAACACTTAACAACAGTAACCGTTTGACCAACTTTATTTTAAAAATGTATGATCCAATAACTATAATAATTATTGGATGATACATTTTATATTTGAACCAATTTATTTTTGGATAAGTCAATTGATCCCGTCTCCTTTGATTTTTTTATTCTTTTCAGAGTTAATGAAGTTAAATCAATATTCAGATAGTAGCTACACTTTATTTTTTTTAATATTGACCAACAATGAATTTCGTTCTTTCGAACCTCGCCAAACCAGTGTGTTTCATGTACGACGTCTTCGGTCATCTATCTCGGAGATCCAAAATTTTGACGATTCCATTTGTAATTAGACAAAGGATGACGCTGTGTGCCATCTTTCGAATTAGGCAAAATATAATATTATCTTTTCAATTAAATAATAAGTTTTTGTTTAACTCTTCAAGTAATTTTAATCGTTTAATTGATAGGGTGAATCTTTTCATGGATTAATCGGACGAGTGCCACACCGAGTCTTTGCTGTGAATCTCTCTGCTAATCTACAAGTTGAAATTCTCAAAACGATCAAATATCTTATCATAATAATGTATTGGAATTTTTCCGCTTAAGTCAGTTACACTTGACCAAATTCATTCAGGCTCAAGTTCCCATACATGGCGTCAACCCGAGTCGTCCGTAAGATATGGAAAGCCAACAAAATTAACGAGAAGTGGAAGGAGAGTCTTTGGTCAAAGAAACTAGAAGCTAAGGAAAATGGGTACTTTTGACCGTTTCAAGATGCGCAAAGCGAAGTCACGCAGAAACAAGATCCGCATCATTGCTTACAACTTTTTGAGGAAATCTGGAGTTAGGGATGCTACCCTCTTCAGCAAGAAGATTATGTCCAACGATGGGGCTAAGAAGAAGACCAAGAAGAAGCCCAGGCCAGGCAAGAGCAGCAACAAAGCCGCTAAGAATTAATGACTATGTGTAAAGATAAACGAACATTTATACAAAATGTGTATTTAATAATTGAAATATTGATTAAAAAGAGACGTTTCCATTGTTGATGAATAAAAGGAACTGTATTATAAAAGATATAAAAGGTATAATGAAATTTGATTTCAAGGGTTGAAGAAAGTGTCTTTTTTTAATACCAAATTTTATATAAAAATGTTGCACGGTACGACCGCCAAATATGCTACCTGAAAACCACTAAATCGGCGTGCACGGTAACATGAAGTTCTGCAACAAAAGTGATTAGGGAGTTATTTTCTAAATTAAATTTATTATAAAATATCGTTCTAGAATTTTAAAATTTTTATTTCAACAGAAACCTCGCCAATGTGAATCAAAATAATCCCAAAAATCGTTCACAAAAGCGGTTTCCAAACATTCTTAATTTTGCTCTGAAAATCGCTTTGAAATTTGAAAAATTGAGATGGATATTTCGATTATCTTTTGAATTTTGCATAGATATCAATACAAATGTTGAAAATTTGAAAGTTACAGTGCCCACCAATTTAAAAACTACTGTTTCGAGGAAAAGCTGGTTTAATGTTTCGGTACGAGAAAAAATGTTCATATTTTGTGTTTATTTTTAATTTGCAATGTTTGCCTCGTAAAATATACAATTTGAGCGTCGTTTTTCATGGCACATTTCATCCGATTGATGCGACAAGCGTCCACGTTAGTGCAGAATGTAAAAAAAACAACATTTTCGATAAGCTCCTTACAAAATGGTTACGATTCTCTGAATACATTTTGTAGCTAAAAATGGAGAAAGCATTGATCTCCTAGTCATTTTGGAAAATATTTACATATTTTCGTTAACGTGTACTTTGAGCCGTTTTCGTACTTTACGGACACAATGTGACCGTTGTCAATGGATTAATACTCTTCATTAATATACTGTTCAAATAACTCATATATGCGTGTAGGAGCGTTTTAACCCTTCCACTAAATCGGCTCTCAAAAAGGGTCTGATTTCGATTCTAAGGAAAAAATTATATTCTATAGATTCCAAAGTATTATTTAAGCACCAAAAAATATTTAATAAAAATTAGGCAATAGATGGCGCTAGCGTTATCTTTTCAATTATTATGAACCAAAAAAAACTTTAAAGATGGTATACCCGTATAATTCAAAATTATCATGAAGATAATGTGTTTATCGAACAAAATACTGCTAACTGGGGTTGCTGAGTATTATTTCCTAAAACGTTAGATTATGCTTCAAAATAATATATTTCATATTTGTCAATATAATGAGGCTAATAATTATGCATTGTTTTTCAAACTGGTGGAGAAAGACTCTTGAGGGTAATTAAAAATGAGCAGAAAGATATTTGGTCGGTAACCCAGGTTTTCTGTCCTATGCTATATTTTATTTTAATTGTATATACTTAACCCAAGCTATTCTGTATGGATTACGTTCAACATAACATGATATTTATCCAAGAAGTATCATATTTCAAGTGGATCTTCTATAAATTAAAATAAATCCAAATCTGCTTTGACTGTGATTATGAACGTAATAGATACGTTAAATTTTACGTTTTTTTACAAAGTAGTCTAGATTTTTTGTAAAATGTATGTAATTGTTTAAATGAAGATATTTGTATATATATATAATAAAAACTCAATTTAATAAAATAAATATTTACTTTGCTAAACCAAAACAATGCTTCTCTCACATAACAATAAAAACGTATGGGATTAAAAATAACTCGTTCTTTCAATCCCGGAGAATTACAAATGATCCATCAACCGTATTCCCGTTATTAATTAATATCAATTTTAATCCAATAGACAATGGCGTAATTAAAAAAAAAAGAAAATGAGAGAAAAACGAGCTCGACTCGCAACGTGTTTTAACAGCAATTAACAAACGCGGCGAATTTAATAAATTATCAACATCCGACGTATTGTTTGCGCGGAGGAGAAGAAAGAAGCAGGTGGCGGCGAACAACTCTCGCGCACTTATGTAATTTTACAACAACAAATTCATCGAAATGGATGGCCGTTAAGCATCACCTGTGTGTTTTTTTCTTATTATTATTTTTATTTATTATTTTATTTCATTTATTCATGCGCGACATTATTTTTAATTGGCGTTTTCTGCGTGTTGTTGTTATTATTACGTTCTTTTTTTTCAGGTTAAAACGCGCTAGGTGTGTAATTAATAATAATGATGCGATGCGTGTAGGCAGGACGTGTAGAGTGCCTCGTGTTTTTTTCTCTTCGTAATGGACGGCTGTAAATTCAGTTGGTATTAATATTTATTAGAAAATTCGATTAACAAGGTGGGAAGTTATTTATTGATTGTATTGGGAGTACGTAAAAGCGTTATCACCTTTACGTTTTTTTTCTTTCTTAATAAATTACAAACATATTTTGTAGAACCTGTTTGGGTATGTTTTTAGCACCTGCTTAAATTAGCACTATGTATAAAAGTTTCGTAAGTTCTATTAAAATTTATTGAGATGGCTTTATTGATGCATATAATTATTGCATTTTTATTAGCTGTGAAAATTTACTTCGTATAAAAAATACGGGCTATATATCTATCAATCTAAAATATGATGTCGATTTATTACTATCCTAAATATATTTTTTATTGAATGCCAATAGATTTCTATCAAAGAATACCAATGTCGATGTTAAATTGTTATCGATGAGTTACGTAAAATTTCTTGATAAAATATTATAATATAATTTAAAAATATTGTTAAAAGAAATCGAAGTTATAAGTGATATTTACTATGGAAGCAATTACTACTTATACTTTTGATAACATTAAAATAAAATTCCTAAATTATTCAAAAGCAATTATTTAAACCCCCTTATTAGCCCCTCTAAAATAATCTTAAATTCAATGTTAAAACGCAATTAATAACCTCCAATTTTATCTAACAGTCAATCCATTCATAATTCAACTTTAAACCAGACATTAATGAAACGATCCAAGTCAATTTACTAGGAAACAATTTGTTAGCGGAGAGGCTATAATCAAACGGGCGCAATTACGTTTTTCGTAATCACCGAACGTGCACGAGGACCATAAATATTCCCTCTCGAGAGTTTTTCCTCCACTTGTACACCGATTTTTTTTTTCTTGTCGTCTTCCGCCTGCCTCCCGTAGGGTGATTAGAAGGTGCACATTGGCGGCATGCAATCGCCGACGTCCCTAAACGGTGATTACAGTTATTCCGTCGGCCTTAAGAGGCCATTTTCTCCAAAATACAAACGAGCCACCCTTATTAAATTTTGCCCCCTTGCGTGTTATTTATTTAATGAAGTCTTAGAGGGTTTTCTTTTTCATTGATTTAATCATTGAGCTTATGATTTTATTGCATGGTTGATTATAATAATTTTTTTAACTGATATTAATGACTTGTTTTGCAATTTAAAGTTAAACCACTAAATTATCAGACAAGATTTATGACTGAAAATATATTACCATCAAATTAGTTTAATAATACAGAAAACACTTTTCAAATAAAATTAAATCTAGGATTTAAGACTTCGGTTTAATAGAAAGAAATTGAAGATTATTGTTGATTTTATTGCGTGCTTGATTATAATATTTTATTAACTGATATTAATAACTTAAGTTGCAAAACAATTTAAGGTTAAATATCTAAATTATCAGGAAAGATTAATTAAGATATTTTTAACAAATATTAAAATAACTATTTCTATTAAATTATTTTAATAATACAGAAAACACATTTCAATAGAAATTAAGTCTATGATTTAAGATTTTGGTATATTTGAAAGAATTATCTGATAATTATCGTTGATAAGAACGAGTTTTTGTTTATTAAGCAAAAATTTATCTGTTTAAAATTGAAAATAGCTTTATGTTTAATTAATTTCTCACTTAACCCGTGATGAAACATTTTTGAATTAATTCAGGATAATTTAATTGAAATTAAAACACTTGGTTTGTTTCACTTAAATAAGTGTTTTACTTAAATCAATTAAATCATCCTGAATTAGTTGAAAATAGCTATTTTTGTGAATTTTGCTATAGCTTTTAATTTGAAATTAAATCATGAGATATAATAAAATTGATTTGTAATAAATAAAGCTGCTTATAGAATTTAATTAAATCCTTAACATTTTCATAGCACACATTTTTCTTTTCCCCGAAAGACTGTCCAATGGAAAATATTATGATCGTACAAATTTTCACATTGCAAAATTCAATGGATATTCACATTTCGAGGTCCCTTTAGTACATTCCATCGATTTTTATAAAATATCTGTGTGTTTGTGTGCGTTTCCGCCATAGAAAAAAAAAACAGCTAAATGAATTGAACCCAAACGTTATATCCAAGCTTTTGGTTAGAATCAAATCTCATATTTCCCCAAAGTATTGATCACATCGAAGAATATTTCAAATAAAAGTTGAAAATCTAGAAAAGTATTTTCTTTTAATAACTATTTATTGTATCATACTTAATTCATGAGTAATACTCTAAGATATTGTTTATCGTTCGGATAGAAAAATGTTTCAAATAAAAGTTGTTGATCTTAAAAAACTAAATATTTTTTGAAATAAATATGAATATATTATTAAAAAAATCAACTAATAAAACACAGATTAGATTGAATAACTTTAAATATGTGTTTTATTGGTTGATTTTTAATATTTATTTCATACAATATGAACTACCAATGTCTAAATATTAAAACCATTAAATATTTTTTTTTACTATTTTTGATAATTTGTAAGAATATTTTTTTAATAACAATTTCTCCTAAAATAAACCAATATTTCTATTCGAACTGATTGGCTAAAATTATTTATCTTTATAACAAATTAAAATATTTTGTATTTTTTAACATTGGGTTTTATTGGAAATTTTTACCTACAACTCCGTAGTGGTATGGCATTATAATAATCTTCCACTCACTTTTACATAAATATAATATTGATTATTATATCCTTAAAAAACGAATTATTAAAATAATCTTTAATTTATGTAACGAAAATGCTAAAAATCTTAAGATTTGATTAAGCAGAAGGGTATCACGCATATAGGGTAGATGAGGGTAAATCCCTGCAATTTTCAGTTTTTGTGACATTGTGGTCAATGAGGGGTAGCTTTTTTAAAATTTTAAATTAGAGTCGTAGATTGGGTTGTAATCTATAACCCATACAAATTCCAACTTTGTCTCATTATTAATTAGAGAGAAATTTACATCTTGGCAAAACAAAAAAGTTCGAGGTTTTATCTCATAAAATAGGGCAAAGCCCCACTCTTCGGGTCTTTATTCCGTTTGAAATAAAAATGGATATAAAAGAATGTATGCATATTAAAACACTTGCGTTAACACTTAGTAACTTTATTTATTGTAGAAATGTTATAAATTTCTACAATAAATAAAGTTATAATTTAAAAGATATTTAAGTTCAATATTGTTATTGTTATATGTTATAAATATAACAATAACAATATTGAACTTAAATATCTTTGAAATTATAACATAACACTTAAAAATACTTGTAAAAAATAATATTTTCTTCTCTATGAAATGAATATTAATAGCGTAACATGACCATAGACTAATTGTTGCAAATTAATTCAATGACTTAGACTAAGCTATCTAGGTACTTAGTGTACTGTAAATTTGGCATTATTATCAAGAGGTCGTATATTATTTACTTAAAAGCTATTAAACCCTATTTTCGTTTTAACCAAAGACTTTACATTTAGGACCTGTAAAAAAGTAATGGAACCGTGCTGTGTGTATCCCTGTCGGTTTCGACAATTATATTATCACGTTGTTTATGCCAATGAATGACTCTTCTTTTGTTTCAGCAAATTTGTAAACTCCTTTAAGTGTTTTTTTGTAAAACACTCTTTCATAGCCTTCCCCTAGGTATATTGAAATGATCTTGGCCATATAGAGCCCTAATAAATGTTTGTTTTTTTTGCGTGCACTTTTACTTTCGCGAAATCATTGAGTGATAGGGAAATATGAGTCCCAGGCTCTTGATCCTCTTCTTCGAATATTTCTTCGCTGAATATGAAGTTTATAGCTGTATCTAAGCCACTGTCGTGAACTGAGAAGTGTAAATCTGAATCCGAAGATTAATCAACTGACTTTTTGACCAGTTTTCTTCCATTGTTTTGTAATGATGTAGTAAAATCTCGTTTATGTCGTTTTGTTTATATAACACATTCTCTTTTTTCTTTGGCACATCTTTCCTTCCGAGCAATACGATCTCTTTTCTCTGGATTCTATTCTCGTTAAAATATTGTCGTTACATTGCTGTATATCGTCTTCTTGTGTAGTATGCTAGCAGGTGTGCGAGAACTAGAGGGTCCCATATCAGAAGAAGTTCCCTTAACAACTTCTGGTACAGTCGTATTACTGTCAGCGTCAGAACCTTCTATGTATTCAATTAAGATTACTCGATTGTCTTAATCGCAGTCGTGTTCTGGTTGCGCCTGGTCAGTAACATCTGACGGCAGAAAGCCAGCTGTTTTGAAAAATTCGGGGTCAAATCTTGAAATCTTTACATTACCGTGAACAATTTTTCAATGTTGGTAATATTGTTAGGTCAACTTCGAAATGCGTGGCTAGCGTGGCTCAGTATGGCCGTTTGCATGGAAGCCGTATGATATTTTTTTAAAAACCGTCAAAATCATGGTCAAAATGTAAGCGAAGCCAAATATTTCTTTGAGGTTTCAAAATTGTTTGTGTAAAGTTTGTTGTTTTTGTGTTGGTATGCTAGGAGTTCTGCGAGAAATGGAGGGTCCCATATCAGAAGAAGTTCCCTTAACAACTTCTGATACAGTCGCATTACTTTCAGCGTCAGAACCTTTTATATATTCAATTGAGATTACTCATTCGTCTTTGTCGCAGTCGTATTCTGGTTGCGCCTGACCAGTTACATCTGACGGCAGAAAGCCAGCTTTTTTGAAAAAATCGGGGTCAACGGAGAAAATGCCTCTTGATTTGAAACCTTTAGCAGCAGTTGCAATGTCTTTTTCACAAGCAATTTTTAAAGTTAATATCAAAGGTCTGACCTGGATTACAAAAATCCCATGAATCTACAGCGGCATCGTAATAACCCTTGAGTGGACCCAAAAAACATCTATCTAATGGTTCTGTTTTGTGGCTGCTGTGTGGTGGTAACGTGATTACGCGGACGTGCTTCGATTTTGCTAAAGTAACCGCTTCTAGGCTTGTATAGGAAACATGTTTGTCAAGAATCAGTAAGATTGGGTTTTCAATACTTGAGTAGGTGTGATTTATGAAATGCTCTAACCATTTGATGAACGCAGGGATTTATCTTTTATCTTTTACCACTGTATCACACCTTATTGGACCGCCATTAAGCCATTGTCGGTTCTCTCTTTTTCTTCCATAAATAAAGTAGGGTGGAATGTAATGTGCAAGTTGATTCATGGCACACATAGCGGCAACAATTTTCCCCTGTTCAGGTGCAACTGTTTTAGTCATTTCTCTCTTTTGGAGCAACGTATAGAATAAGCTTGTTTGGGACCGTTTAGACTCCAGATTCGTCCATATACCTATCTTTGGTTGGACGTGAATTTAATTTGTTTAATGTAGACCTCAAATTATCAAAATCCTATTGAAAGTTATGCTAGTTTTTCGTGCAACTCGCGGAGACAGCCTATTCCTCTTTATTCTTTATAAATTCACGGGTAAAATCCTTATCAGCAAGTTGGAATTGGACACAAAATCGATGATTTATTTTGTTTTCCTCTGCATATTTAAAAAGAAGAAGACTTAAAGATTTCAGAGTGAGGCCAAAAAAACTTCAGTCGAAAGCAACGCAGTAAGCTACAAACTCCTATTATTGATGTGCATTAAAAGTTGTTCAAAATCGTCCAAGCTTGACAACCAACGGTCCCTTAATGTGATCTCGTGGAATCCAATTTGTATAGTTGCCTTATGAATTGAAAAACCTGCTGCAATTAATTAACCTGCGTGCCTCGTTAAGCTTGAACTCAATCATAGCTCTATATTCTGTTTTTCTTTTGTAAATTCTAGAACATAAAATTAGATGTAAATGTATAAAAACTATACATTATAGACTAAATTACAACAAAATAGTGAATGACCATTTTGGGTCCCCGCACTTATTGAGCTTATTTTGGTTGTTTTAAATCGATTATTCATTGAGTGTATTTAAATAACTGTGAGCAAGTGAATGAATAAAATAATTTTAAAACGGGAAACAGAGCGAGGTTTTGCACTATTCTTATTTTGGTTGTTTTAAATCGATTATTCATTGAGTGCATTGAGCTGTGGCTATTTATCCTAAACTATTCGCGGGGATTTTGCCCCATTTCGATATTTTGTGAAAAACGCGCCATATTGATTTTGGGGACAAACTGGAGTAAAACTATTAACGAAAAAGTAAAGCTTAAATGCAGTCAAATCAACGAGTTATTAGTTGATTATTATTATCAAACGCTACATTATACAATCTTCAAGTAAAACATCGAAAACATATGTACAGCGACCAGCCGGGATGAACTTTCACGGAACAATAAGTTACAATGAAATAATCCTGCTACGAGGATTTAATCTCCTGATTCGATGGTAGAAAATTCAAAAATTTTCCGTTACCTTCCAAGCGTGAACAATTTTTCAATGTTGGCAATATTGTTAGGTTAATTTCGAAATGCATGGCCGTTTTTATGGAAGACCATAAAAGAAAGCCCTATGATAAATTTTTAATAAGCGTGAAAATCATGTTCAAAAGCCAAACATTTCTTTGTGGTTTCAAATATTGTTTGTGTAAAGTGTGTTGTTGTTGTATAGTGGCCATCGACCAGTGGTCTTTCCGCTTGATTTTATTGAAATCATAAAATATCACTTTTCATAAAATAAATAAATGATATGAATAAAATCTAGCCAGTAGGTTTATCTTTTGCACTTACTAACAATAAATTTATTTGGTTAAATTTATTCTTACTAAGTTCACAAAAAAAAAACTACTGGCTAGATTTTATTCTTTTTTTTCTTTTGCAGTCAGTAACAATAAATTTAAACAAATAAATTTATTTTTACTAAGTGCCAAAGAAAATCTATTTTTATTCATGAAAAGTGACATTTTATGAATATTTCATTAATATCAGATGGAAAGACCATTGGTCAATTGCCAATTAACAGATATACATTTTATTTTATAATGTTTATAATTTACTTTGTATTTTTTTCTGTATATATCTGTTAATAATAATAATAATTATTATTATTCAAAAAAATTGTTCAAAAAATTGTAGATGTTGCAATTTTAATAGATAGAAGTCAGTATATTTACATAATCTTTATTTATAAAATTATATTGCAAAACCAGTGTGTAAATATCACATCCTCTAAATAACTGACACGTTTTGCAATGATATTCCAGGAAGCGATATCATTTGATTGATATAGTGCAAATCATAGCGAAGCAATTCATTATTTAAAAAAACGTTTCAAATTTTGATAATTATTCTGTGTCTTGAAAATAGACATTTTATGAAAATTTCAATTAAATTGTTCGATAAATTCTAGATTTTGCAATTTGTATACAGGACAGTATACCGGGTGTTGGTATACATAGGGATTTTATATGTAACAACAAATTTATACAAATTCCTGCTTCATGTTCATTTTAAAGAAAATCTACAGAATTGGATGTGTTCAGAATTTAAAAATCTATGAAAAGCGATACTTCACTAAATTTTGAAATCGATGTATAATTAATAAATATTTATTATATTTGCAAAATATCAAGTGTTTAAATTGCATTAACCATGAGTTATGAAAAAAAAAAGAAAATAATAATAACAATAATAATAATCCATGTTAAGTAGCAATTATAGATTTATGTCAGAAGTGACGTTTATTTTAAATGCATATTTTATATAAAAGTCATGACAAGTGCAATATAATTCTGCGACCATTTGTAAATTTTATTACATTTTATTTATTGTTATTCCACATCGATTCCAAATGTGTAGGTAAATTTCTTTTTTCGCTGTATTTATTTCAGCACTATATGTACATTTCAAACACTAAATGTTCATTATCAATAGTAAACTATATAGTGCTGAAATAAATACAGCGAAGAAATAAATTTAACTACGTTTTATTACCGATTATAAATTCGAACAATGCATCATTATAGACAGATTTTCAAATTCTGAATACTTTGCAATTCTTTCAGTTTTTCTCAAAATGAACAGAGAAGCAGTAATTTGAGAAAAAAAAAAATGTTTTTACATGTAAAATCCTTTTACATATTTGGTCACGTCAACACCCGATATAACTTCCATTCTGTATTATGAAATATAAATAATTTTCGTAAATTATATTTTACTTCGATTTATTTTACTATTAGTATTTTGTATTCAATTCTGCAGTAATGCTACAAAAAATATATTTCAACTTCATTTCAACAGTCGCATATTTTTCGAGCTCCCAAACCCAATCTAAGCCCTGCCGTTCCACCCAAGAGAGAAAAATGTAAAAATCGCTTTTTATTACACATCGTAATGCCGTTGAGGAAATGAGGAATATCCACCGAGGCGAAGGGTGTAAGGATATTAAATATTCGAAGGGGGATGAACTCGTTCCTTTATTTATTTTCCTTCTTTCTTTTCCGAAGGAGAAATAGCAGGAAAAAAAACACGTCAGCATCAGATGATGATGCAATGTAAAGGGTGCAGCGGCGTGGGCTTTCGAGAGGGGTGGGCGGATGGATACGAGGATACGACCTGACAAGACATTTTTACCCCTTTTATATATCGCGAGGGGGAGCAGAAAAAGTCGATAACCCGCCGCTCGGAAATGGGCGAATGTGAAAATGCCCGCTTAGGAACGCGAAAATCATTCCCTGTTTTCTGAACGGGATAATGATAAATCGTTAAATTTAATAATATTTTCCTGGTTTTTGGTAGTAAAGCATATTTTATGTTTATGTACTTTGTTTATGTTATGAATAATGACTTTATATAATTTTTGATACCGAACTCTGAATTCCAATATAAACTCTGTCGTTCCACTAACAAAAAAAATCGCTTTTCAATACATATCGTAATGGCGTTGAGGAAATTCTGACGATTTTAATTACAACTTGTCTATAATTCATTTTTAGTAGACACTGATTAAATAAATGCTAGTTGAATATTTTATTAAGTATTTACTTCATTAATTAAACAAAAATAGTATCCGTCTTATTTTTTATTAAACTAAATATATTTCGGAAACTATGTTTCCATCTTCAGTAGTGAAATTTAAATAAATAATTGGTTGTTATAGTAGTTAGAATGCAATATTGAAAATATTAAAATATTTAAAAAAATCATATTGTCTATAAACTAATATAAAAAAAAAATTATAAAAAATGTGCTAAAATTTATGATTTAATAAGATCTAACAGGGGTTATTGAAGCAACTAATATCAAAATTTAAAAGATTATCAATGAGTTTTTTTTATTTGTGTATTATATGAAATATTGTTGTGGCAGTATAGAAAAACGTTTTTTTTTTTTTTTTTTTTCATTAAAGAACAATATAGCAAGTGGAAAGTGAGATTTATGTGAATAATAAAGATTAATAGTTTTAATATTTAAACATTAGTAGTTAATTTTGTATAATATAAATATGAATAGATTATTAAAAACCAACGAATAAAACAAATTAAACACAGATACATTGAATTCAATTCTGATTATTCAATATAATCCTTGTTTTATTCGTTGATTTTTAATAATCTATTCATATTTATTTAAATAATATAGATGTTATTTATTTATATAAATTTCACGAAAAAAATTAACATAAAAACTTTGTATCAATGTTATATTAACGTGGAAAGTTGTTTTAATGTTAATGTAATTTCATTTGTGAACACTTTACTGAGTAGATCTAAATGGTATACGGGTTTTAGTATGCTTCGACAGCTTTCGTCATTTGTGAAACGTAAAATATTTAACCAATTAAGGGTTCATTCACAACCGCCTGGAAATTAGCACGGAATTTAAACAGGAAATATGAATTATAGGATTTTTATGTATCGATTCACTATCGCCAGGGAAGGGGCTTTATGAACTTTCTGAATACGATGCTTTCATTCCCAGTCCGTTTAGAGGCTTTTGTGAATCGGCCATAACTCTCATTCATAATAATTATTAATTAATTTTTCTTAATAAAACAATTTTTTTCCTTAGAATTCATCAATATGTGTAATCAAAAGACATTTTCTGAAATGGATTACACACCTTCGAGGAAATTGGAAAATTATTCAGAAAACGTGACCATATTGAGAGGATTTCGATCAAGATATTCAGCTCCACAAGATTTGAATATAAAAGCCTCTCCTGTGGAGACGGTGTTAAAAGACGCTCTGATATTAGATTTGCTTATGCTGTCTTAAATCTCGATTCGAAACAAAAAATCTGTGATAGATAACTATTGCACAAAATTAATCGATACCGATTATCATTTTCAAGAAGATCCACAGTTTGCATTATTCAAGGATTGTTTTAACTTAAACTCAAGGCTTAAAAGTATAATTTAGAGGATTTTTTATGATTTATTCGCAGTGGGAAATTATGATGTTTTTTAAAACCAATTATTGATTTGAATAAAAAAATAGATTGTTAATACTAAAAAAATACTGCCGATTATGACCAGGTTGGCAACAATATAGGCTTAACAAGTAATTTCTGTTTTTTATTTCCAGAAAACTTCAATAAGCTGCAGCCTATAAATAAATTCAGTACATTTTAGAATTAGCTTTCCGTAAATTAAATAAAAAGAATTTGAAAATAATAAATTATTAACGAATAATTTTCTTTTTTGCTGCTGTGACATTTTGACTTACGTTACGTGAGTAACAAATGTGCATAAAAACAACTACTTCTCAGGCTATATAATGGAAATTTGCTTTTTATAATGATTCATGAAAATTTAATGCAAAGAACAAAAAAGAGAAAATGATTGATTATATAATAAATTATTTTCAATTTATTTTTATTTCATTTATTTTAAAAATCTGTCACTAAGTGAATCAATACTCTTTTCTATTACTTTTCCGTACTAGTCTTTGTGATTGTTCAGGTACTTTAAACAAACATTGAAACAACTACTTTTCGGGCAAATATATGTGAGGCATTGAACTACACAATGAACGTTTGCTGTTGCATAACAAATTATTGTAAAATATTTGATTTTGCAAATAATAAAAAAAAACGTAATATAAGGTCATTTTAAAATGAAGTATAGAAAAGTAATTAAAACATTTATTTTTAGGCTTCACCTTAACGTTTTCTAATTATTTAATGGTAGTGATTGTGACAGATTAGCAAAAAAATGATTGATCAGAGAAGAAGAATTGTGAGGTCGGTGAAAAGAAATTAGAAGTTGAGATTAGTTGGGATTGATTGAAATGCGCCATTTCGTGAACTATGTTTGTAAAGTATGGATCAGCCGTATAATCGGCATAAAGGAGAAGGTACACAGATTTATCGATGTGTTTCGGATCAGAGTGGTTTATGTCATGTACTAGAAGATCATTGAGGAGTGGTAGACAAGGAGGAACCTTGGGATAAACCTTGTTCGGGAATAAAGGTTATGGATAAGGACTGACGTATTTTAAGTTAAAGGGATCTGTTGTTTAGGAAGTTCCGCCATCTTATTTCCAGACATTAAAAAGGCATTTGACTATGTTTGGCATTGAGGCTTACTATATAAGTGCAACTCACTGAATATCTCGCCACACTTAATTAATCTGTGAAGGAGATTAATCATGTACTAGGAGAGGAGTGGTGACAAGGGGGAACCTTGGGGTAAAACTTGTTCGGGAATAAATGTTTTGGAGAAGAACTGACGTATTTTAACTTGAAAGGATATGCTGTTTAGGAAGTTCCGCCATCTTATTTGATTAATCTCCTTAACAGATTAATTAAGTGTGGCGGGATATTCAGTGAGTTCAAGTGTAGTAAGCCTTGATGCCAAACAGAGTTGAATGCCTCTTTAATGTCTAGCAATAAGATGGCGGAACATTTGACATCGAGACTTGCTGTTTGACAGTTTGATGTAAGGATAGATAGAGGTAGGGTAGTGAATCGAAATAGAACTGAGAAGTTTTTAAGGAGGAGTTTTTAATTATGGATTCAAACAGCTTTCCTAAGACAAGGAGTAGGGTGATAGGTCGAAAGCAGTTTGGATCTAAGGAGTTTTTTCATTCTGTTAGGAATTTTTGGATGATTAAATATTCGAATAATATAAGTATGGATATTGTTGGGAAAGGATTTTAGGACAAGTCTGGGAATGTTGTCGTAACCAGGAGCCGCGTTTTTTTCTTTGTGGAGGTTTGCAAAATATTCTTCACTCTCTATCTCGTCATCTGGGGTGTAAGGGATTGGTTGGAATTGAAGGTCATCTACCAGGAATTAACAAGTGTCAGGAAATTACTGTCATATTCTATGTTATCGGAAAAAGTATACGAGTTTTGAAAATGCAATGCGAAAATGTTTGTCATATCAGTGTCGTTCGTTACTGTTTTGTCATTTGCCCCGTCTGTATACCTTTGGATAAAGTTTGCCTTTCTGTATTGGCTTAGTTTTTTTTATTTCTTGCCAGTAATGATTACAATGAAGGCTATTTATACGCTCACATGACTTTATCCAGAAGTCACTTTTGTACTGGACGATAAGGTTGTGGATGCCTTTATTTACTTTATTAAATGTCTGTTTAAGCGTCGTGTCATCCGTTAGGCTAAAGTCTCGGTATAATTGTCTTTTATATTTTATCAAACGGAGTATATATTTAAGAAGAGGGTATTTGTACGGTTTCTTTGTGATTATTGGGGAGTTTGATTGAATGGAATTAGACAAGTTATTTTTAAAGGCTGATAGGTTCCGATAGTTGCACAGAAGAATTCGATGGATTTAAAGAAATACATTCTGTTATTTCGTCCGTCACTTTTGACATGGCACAGTTTTTATAATCAGTTATTGTCTTAGGAGGAAAAGGAAGTGGGACAATAATATTAAGAATGAATTGAATTGACAAATGGTCTGAACATAAATCGGGGATTAGTTTGACATTTTTAATTGGGGGTTTGTATATTATTGGTGCAAAGAAGGATATCGGAAGTAGTGGATTGGTTTTTAGACATGACAAACTTAAGTTTGGTGACGACGTGAATAAAGTAAGAATTTGAGATAAAGGAAGAGAGCTGACGAGATTTCGATTTGTTGATGTTAAAGTTCCCGATTACAACAACATGCTCATACAAGGAAGCTTTTGTTAGAATAGTATTATCAACTGAAGAATTGGGATGGATGTATACCATTAAGATATGTAGTAGGAATAGGAAAAACTCTATAATGCGGTGCAGGCATGCATCCATATGCTAATTTATCTTTGGAGGATTTTGAGTCAAATTACTCAAGAGTAATTTGAATTCAAGTCTCACTACAATGATAGATCCCCGCCTCAGGTTCTGCAATGGAGTAGAAGAAGGGATTTGAATGAATGTCAGTTATGGAATTTGAATGGCTTGTTGGTTTTGGTTTCTACCAATGATCCTGCATCAATTGGGTTATTGGAAATATAGTTGGATAATAAATGGGATTTTTTGGGAAGGGAGTTTATGTTACCGTATAAAAAGTTAAAGGTACTCATTTTTATTAATAACTTGGGCGAAGCTGGTAACTATTCCGGATATTGGGACTACTGACGGGATGAAATTTGGGGATTCGAGCTCGAACATGACGATGAACATCTTGTTACCTGAAAAATTGACATGGGTGTCAAAATTGTAGAATTCGGTGAAGCGATTTTTTTTAATTATTTTGATAATCATGTCTCTGTGTGTTACTGTTATTTCAAGAATATTTAATGCAAAGAATAAAAAAAATGTTATGTAATATAAGACACGTGATTTGGGATTTATCCCTCGCCAGTACAGCTCTGCCTTATGATTTTTTAAAGTTATTATATTTATCATAATAAATTAAAGACGACGCAAGCGCCACCTTTTGCCTAATTATATTATATTTAACTAATAAAACGTACCGTGCTGCGAACTCAGGTGTAAATGATCGATGTTCGGAAGCACGGGTATTTAATTTTTTGCCATGTTAATTTCGTTTACTTATATATTATGTTAAAGCTTAAATATTTCTTACATAATCACAAACAATTTCATGATTATTGTATGATTTGTGGTTATTCTCTAAGTATCCGTAGTATACCATTTATAATTTTAGAAATATGGCATATTTCTTAAAAGACTTTCTCACTGATCAATTTGGGAAATATTATTAATATAATTTTATGATGATTAAAGTAAAAATACGTGGTTTTCTTTCAAAATTTAGCAAATAAGTTACTCGACTAGTTTTGCTTTATTAGACAATTTTCAAGAGTGACAAGTGCGAAACTAGTCGAGTAACTTATGTGCTTACTTGAAAAAAAAAACGTGTATTTTAATTTCTAACTTAATCATTCTAAAATTTTCAAAATAATGTTCTAGAAAGTGATAAATGAAAAAAAAAACATACAAGAAATATACCATTTATACTCGTATTGCCACTTGTTCTATTTCGTTTCTTACTTTTAGATGGAATATTTTGAAGATAATTTCTATAAAATTTGGCTCTAATCTCTATTTATTTAACTTTAGGAGCTAAATTTATTTAACTATTAGATTTTGATCCAGGGCCAGAGTTAACAATTATTGAAAATTTCAAATTTTTGTGACCAAACACAATTCGAGAAGAGAAGCAACTAGAAACTTCCAGTCTCAGCCGTTTTATAGAGATCCGCGAGTTCTACAAATCGCCCTAGGAAGGATAGGGCCGGAACGGGGATCGAAAAATAGAAAATTTTCACTTTCGAAAATACACAAAAACGGATGATTTCAAAACGAAATTATATAGCAATTTCCACAAATCCATGGAAGAGATAATATCAAACAAAAACTATCTAAATAAACAGATTCAAAAATATAATCGTATTTTAATGTCGTGAATAAATTGAGTTTTTAAAACGCCACCCCACCGACTTTTTATAACAAAATGATGGAAACATCATATAAATTTTTTTCTCATTACTATTTTCGTCTGCATGTGTTTGTGGAGAAGAATTTATGATGCGTTTTATGGATGTGTTTTTGCGTTTAATTAATTATGAAAACCGCGGGGCGCCGCGGCGTGATTCGTCCGGATGGTCGGGCGAAACAAGAAAGAAAAAACCTAACTGCATGTTATTTTAATTGGCGGTTCGTTAACTGCTCTCGGTGCTGCCGGTTCGTTTTAATCGAGTATTAAAAGCGGTGGGTTATTCACTACCGCGCATGCATTCCTCTCTCTGCCTCGCCGAATTGCGTACTCCTCTATGGATGCGAATAATTATGCTTAATTTATGAAAGGTGTAATAAAACAACGCGAAAAAAGTAATATTCATAAATTTCGGTATTTATTATTTTATGTATTCGTAAAATTGGAAGTGGCTATTTCTTTTCGATATATCTTTTAAATCTGGTTCTTTGCAAAGATATAAATCCGCTGTAATAAAAATATAATTTTCTTGTTATGCAATAAAATGATCTTACCTGGTGCATTACAATGTAAGAACCTTTTTCAATTGAGACAAAATGATTTTTTCACATATTACTTCTTCTTATTTAAAACTTTCTCTTCTTTTGCCTATGCGAGCTTCTGTTTCAATTTTAGTATTCTTAAATTTTGCAATTAAATAAAAACAGAATAATATTTTAGTTTCACTGATTTTTATTGTAGAAACACAGCTACAATTGTTTCGCTAACACAGTGGCATCATCAGGAAGATCATTAATCATCTGCCTGTAGCAGTGTTTCTATAATAATAATAATAATAATAAAAACAGTGAAACTAAAACACTATTGTGTTTTTATTTAATTGTGAATATGCAGTTTCATCAAGTGACAGCCTCAACCATTGCATTCTTAAATTTGAATCAAAAATATTTTTAATTGATTATGTCACTCCCATTAGGTTCTTTACATCCTACACATTCATAGAGAAAACGGTAGGTTTTTTTAGATATTTCTTAAGGGGAATATAAGGCAAAGCTGTACGTAGGAGGGATAAATTCCGAAAACACGAGTATACAGATGGCCTTTTACACATAGTTAGATTTTTATTTTTGAAAAAGGTTATTGATTAAAAATATCTTGCTTAATCAGCATTGCTGAGATGCAACGGCAAATATCTATTGCATAAGTCAATGTCCGACGTGGGTATTTGCCCGGGAAGTAGTTTATTCAATATATATATATATATATATATATATATATATATATATATATATATATATATATATCATAGAACTTATTTCATAATTTTTTTTTCAATAGTGGTGATAAATCAAAACAAATCGCATACGGTCATGGTAAAATTGCTATTTTTGGTAGATAGAGCACTTTATTGTACAATAAGGGTCCACGTTTTTTTCAACACTATTATGGACAAATGGACGAATACACCGCATGAAACGATTCACAACATTAACTATTAACCATCTGGCCGGGTGGAATAAACTCCTTATAAGTTATACCCTTCCAATCGTAGAAACATTGTCTACACTTTTTATAAATACAAATAGATTTTTTTTTCTGAATTAGGCTCATTTGATTTTGAAGTTTCCATTCTCAATTTTGGTGTCCGATTTCACGATTATATTTATAGCACTAAATTAAATCACTGGTAATAATATTATTCAAAACGTTTCGATTTTTAATTCCATCAAATATTGAATTTTGGAGCCTTATTATCTGAAATTGATTGCACGTTTCGGTCATCTAAATTTAGACTTCGTAGGACTGGATTTTGTCAGCTATTTAATCTGTTAATGAAAAGTAAAAAAAAAAAAACATTATAAAAACAATTAAAATAAAATTATATATTAATTCTAATGCCCATCAGATAATAGGGCATGCTGAGAAAATCGTCTTGTTTACAAAGTTACAGCAATGTACAGTGTGAAATTTCGGCAATCTAGCGGGACTTAATTACATAGGTTTACAGCCAAATTGTGCATTCAATGCCACTACATTTTTCTTATGTATTTTGGTCGGCTAAACTCGAAAATCATATCGACAAACAATTTTATGGTTAAGTTTTCGAGATATGGGTTTTTAAATATTGTTTTAATTACCATTTCTTCGGAGGTAATTTCACTTATTCGGTCATATCTCGAGTTAAAAAACAAACGTCCCATTGGGTTACACAACATATCAAAGTAAATGTTAGAGAATCTCCAACAATCGCTTTCAAGATTGTTTTCTAATTGGTTCAGTTGTTCAATTTATTTGAATCAAAATACATAGAAAAAATATAGTGCCATTAAATGAACCCATTTTTTAAACAAGTTTTATTAATGTTATAAGATTATTTATCTTTTATTTATGTAACTAAAATAAGATATTATTAAATAAAGTCTATATCTTAAAATTTTATATATTAAATGTTAAAGTTACACAATTACATTTTTGAAAATAATTTATTAATTATTTTCAAATCATTTACATTTTTTAATATTATATTTTTTATGTCCTTGAATAAAGTCATAAGCAAAAAAAACAGTCATTTCATAAATTGGAATATATATTTGAAAATATTTATTATTGTTTATTGCCCGACAGATAAAACGATTTATGTGATATAAATTAACAGATTGAATATACTATAGTATGCAAATTATACGGTATGTGATACAACGAAAACTAATTAACACTTCAATTAACTTCAATCATAATGAAAATATAAAAGAGACCCTCAATTAAATGAAAATAATAAAAGTGAATCAAGAATCTAATCAAAACAATTACATAAAACTTTCCAAAAAAATATATGAGAATAATATTGACTTTAAAGAAGTTACTTGGTAAAATTGCACTGATAATTTGGTTATAATAAAATATATAAATATAAGTGAAATTTACCGAAGTTCTTTCTTTTGAAAACATAACATATTCAAGATAGGTGAGAATAAGATTCATATCAGTATAGTATTATCAATACTCAATGAATTAAATTCGTAGTATTATCCAGACTTATCACTATCATAATCAAAACCTTTTTGTAGATCAGATTCCAGACGTAATAAATGCTTCGTTTCATCATTTAATTCCGAATCTTTAGAATTGCAAGGCCTCCACAGACTGGCTATTAATGAGTCCGATAAAACTAATAATCTGTTTAATGTATTGGTGTTGGTATCACATCGAAAAGTCTTTCTTGAAAAAAAATCTCTATACCGCCTAATATCTTTATTTATTGCCTCTTGAGCTTCTTCTGACATTTTTCCAATAGGAAGTATGCGAGAAGCTGTTATGTCTCTACTATGAAGCAATATCTTATGGACATTTACCGGCATGTAGTAGCATGTATATTCTTTTACAAATACATTAAAGGTCTCTATACTGTATTTTTCAAATGCACCTTAATTAATAGCATAACCAAAATATATAACCTATAGAATTACATGGAATCGTTCTATTAATTTAATATTCACTCCTGCAATATCCGCTGATTTTCGTGCTTCAGAAAAAAAATCTTCTTGCAGTATTTCCGTCGTTGGAATTTCCGCCGTTTTGTTTTAACATATCAATTAGAAGACCCATTTCCTGTTTAAATTGTTTTTGTATATATCCCTTTTGTTTAGCCGGCTTATTTTTATTTTCCGTGCCTCTTGGTTGTATTTCAAGTCTATACTATATATGAAGTGTGCATTCCACAAATCGAATCCAAGAATGCAGCGGTGAAAGACCAAACGCAAGCATTTTTTCATCATTTTCATTTTTTAAATGGTTTTTATATCTGTTCATTAGAATAGGAGCAGTGCCACATATATAACAAGTTTGTGATGATTTGTACGTACATATGGCAGTACATACATTTCCATCAATCATGCACAAACTCTGTATAGATTTCACCACTACTTCGTTTCCATTTATTGTACATTTTATTAGTTAAAATAATTTAATTTGTTCTTCTATATTATTAACTTCCTTATTTATTTACTAAAAAGTTTCTTTTGTAATATCGAATGGACAATGCTGATGGGTTTTACCAAATTAAATAATTCTTTGAACACATTCGTATTGGAACCATCGAAATGCAAAATAAATGTTCATTGGAACCATTTTCTTGACAAAATTTTTGTTTGTAGCGATTTTGAACAGTTCCATTACAGCCTCATTTAAAATGTATAAATGTACATTTTCTTGTGAAAAACATAATCGAGTAATTGTATGGCCAATTAATGCATCGAGATTTATTTCGGCCACAGTTTCAGAAATCCATTTGTCCGTTGGATGACATTTATTTGTTTCTTTGATAATAGGATGGATATAATTTAGGGATAATTTCCTTAACTTCCTTTCTCATTATAATATATTATAATTGATGCGTTGAACGATTTGCATCCACTATGAGAGCTAGCGCCTGGTCACCGGATAGCGAAATTGGCTGAGGATTATACTGCTTTCGTATCACTTTAAATGTTGTACCACGTTTAGGTGAAGCAAGATATATCTCTCTGACTAATGATGAGGAATCCCGCTTTCCCATTTTACGTAATTTAGCTTCTGTTACTATTGCTAAATGTTATAAACTACCAGATGTCAATATTCTCACTTTAGGTTTTTTTTGTTTTTCTTAACATCCATCAAATTATTTTGACGGTCTTACGGTCTTCCAAGACAAACACTGTTTTACAGTTAAACGAAATATTATATATTCATCAAGCCATGTCGAATTATTCATAACAAATTGAAATCGATGCCTGTTACATTTCTCCTATTTTTTTGGGAACATTTTAGGCAAACGTTCCTCAAACATGGCTTAAAATCTACCAGTTCTTTTCCAGGTATTGTAATGTTGTCAAATTTTAACAATACATAGTTTACTATTTCACTGACACCTTTATCTTTCCAGATGTCGAAAATGCCCTTTAGCGATATTTTTGGATATATTCTGAAACAAACTTTTAAAAGCGCAAATATCCGCAGCCACTTTTTTGTATAAATAGCCAAGAAGTAGTTGTATTAATAATATTCTATAAGAGATTGGTATAATATGAAATAATATACTAATTTCCTAACTAAAATAAATTTATGAAAATAAATTTATATTGTCTAGCCAAAAATATCTCAATGTTTTATTTAAAATGTATAATCGCTAAAATAAGTTTAGTATAGATTATTTACATAAGTGGACATTTCACATAAAAATGCTAACTTGTGGCAATACGTTATATTTACTCTGCCCTCAATGTTTACAAAATATGAATTAACAAACTAAATTATAAACCGTTTTTGCAGGTACTAAACTTGTCACTTTATCGCCTTTTTTGATATGTATATTAACAAAAACGCAGCAAAAATTCATCATAATATTTCTAGACTCGAAGGTCCTTTTTTTGTTGAATTAACAAAATTTTATTGTTTAATTAAATCGCGCTAGATTGCTGAAATCTTGCACTGCGCAATTGTGTAAATATAAAATAAGCTAAAAGGGGGTGAGCAATAAAATCAATAAAATGGGATTAGAAATAAATTATCAATAAACAAAAATCACGAGAATTAGAAACCAAGGAAGGGGTAAATGGGCAACATAGGAAATAGTCAACAAAATTAAATATCTGTGGGCATTCGTTAATCTTGAATGTATTGGTAAGGATGAAATTAATGAAAAACACTGGCATCAAGTAAAGCTTTCTATGTGAATTATATAACATTAACAAACACAAAAGCTTATCAAAAATGGCAAAAACACGTATTTGCAGCACCTTAATCAAACTAGTTGTAATTTACGCATTTGAAGCAATTGGTTCTGGGTACAAAAGAATAGAATGACGTCAAGAATCTTTATTACAATTGAAACGAAGAAAATTGATACACTAGTAGAAGAAATACTAACAGAAGATATAGAGGGCATGATGGTTGGGAAAATAAATAAATTGAACGAAAATTGAAAGGAAAGAGAACGAGAGGCAGGCTGAAGTTGAGTTGAACTTGAGACAAACTTAAAAAAGAAGTACAAAATTGAGGAAGAGGGAAGAATATCTGAAAAACAATAAAATTATGAAAATCATGCATATTCAAAGTTTAGGGCTGAAAGACCACTGGTCGATAGCCAATTAACAAATATAAATTATACATTTGAGTTTGTTAATGTTTATTACTTATTTTGTATACTTTCTATATATATCTGTTAATAAAGATTATTATTAATTTAAAAGTTTAGTGAAAATCTGCGTGGCGAAACCCAAAGGGGTGACAACAGTTATAAAATAACTCTAATTGAAAACGGTATTAATAATAACTGTATTATTAATACCGTAAAAACGTGACAAATATTTTAAAAAAATTCTATAAATTTACATTAAAATTATGAAAGCCATGCGTATCCAAAGTTTAGTGATAAATTAATGGTGTTATCTATATGAATGATTTTTTAAGCTGTTCTGAGTTGTGGAATCTCAAGGGGCGTGCCAAACATATTTATAAAAAATAACTCTAATTGAAAGCTGTGTTAATAATTGAGTTAATTTAAATATATTAAATAAAAATGATTCGAAAACAATTAACAAATTATTTTCACATTTATCTCTGTGACTATAGACTTACCTACGTAAGTACGTTAAAACTGTTTATGTAAAAACAACAAAAGGAATGTTACATAATATAACATTCCTTTTGTTGTTTTTACATAAAATTTTTCTCGGATCAAAAAATTTTGTTGCATTATTCAATATTTGATATGCAGCAGCAGGTGTACATTATGTAATTCAATGTCCGGCGTGGGTATTTGCCCGGGAAGTAGTTGTTTTAATGTGCATTTGTTTAACGTACTTACGTAGGTAAGTCTATAGTCACAGAGATAAATGTGAAAATAATTTGTTAATTGTTTTCGAATCATTTTTATTTAATATATTTAAATAACTGTGACCAAGTGAATGAATACTGTTTTCTATTGAGTTAATTTAAAATATGTAGCAAATCTTCTTAAAAGATTTCCTAAATTTAGAAAATCCTCATTAAAACTCCTCCCGTGAGCAAATTAATTAAATTATTACGTGATAATTCAGAACGATAACACCTGAAATAAAAAAGGTAATTAATTACAGCGCACTCAATTTTAATTAACGAATTTTGTCGCGGCATTATTTCATCCGGCACATGCCTCTTGCGCTGACGAAGCGATTTTTCAAAATAATAATAATAATAAGTCTGCCACAGCCGCGCAAAATAATAAACGGAAAACACGTTTTGGGTGTGTTTACACTGCCATAAACGTACCACTTATAGACGGCGGAAAATCCACCTGGAATTTTTTTTATCCTCCAGTATTTACCCAAGAGATATTTATTAATTTCTGCATCCGTGTCCACCTGCGCTTTTCAAATTTACAACAACAACACACACAGAAACAGAAGGGGATAAGGATAAGGAGGGACACTCCCTTTTTCTTTTCAATTAAAACGTCGCAATTCATTAAATTGCGCCATATGCTAATCGGGCGGGTTATTTATATTTATTATTTTTTGCTTTCTGTCTTCCAAGTCGGTTCCAATTCCACTTTCTGTCGTGCTGTTGTAATAATAAGGATGAATATTAATGGGGTTATTAAAATTTGTTACACAATTATAATGGTAATTGTATACCGCTGTTACATACCTCTATTAATATTATTTCTCTTTGACATACAATTTGCACAATTATTTTCTAATAATAGAAATTAATTAATATAGCTTTGTTTAAATATTAACTGTACTATATACAGTATTCCCCATGTAATAAATTAGTTGAAGTTTGTTTCGAGTTACGTGAAGAGTATAATCAATATAAATAACACCATTGCAACATTTCTTCACCCTTTATAGATATATATTAAAATCCAACTTATCATTGATTATAATTAAGAGAATATCTAAAAAGGGTAGTTGTCCATTATTTTCAGATTAAATTGTAAAATTTATGGATAAATGTTATTTAATTCTGACATTAAATTATCTATATTAGTGGTGTTTTTTGTGATGGTGAAAATGTCATTACATTCGTCAATAAGAGTAAATAGGGAAAACGGAATACATAAATAGTGATGAAGAAATTAAAGACAAGAACATTCAATTATTTCGGGTTATTATCAGCTGTTTAGAATTTTAAAATATTTTTGTATACAAATGTTTTGTTTATTTATTCGTACTAGACAAATAATATAAAAAATATTACAAAAATATTTACAATTGATGTAGGTGATAGTAGATAGATAGATTTTTCCACCTTTATTTATTTATAACTTTATTTACTTTATTTAAATAATATTAATCTTAATTAACAGATATATACGGGAAAATATACAAAATAAATAAATAATAAAAATTACAAAATAAATTATATATTCAATTTATATCTATTAATTGCCTCTCATACCACTGGTCCGTCAGTT
Source organism: Philonthus spinipes (assembly GCA_963082785.1). Lineage (NCBI taxonomy): Eukaryota > Metazoa > Arthropoda > Insecta > Coleoptera > Staphylinidae > Philonthus > Philonthus spinipes. The sequence continues at coordinate 13,351,801 of OY720309.1, read as the reverse complement.
TTTAAATAATTGTTTACTTTCCGAGTATTTTTTTTGGATAGTTGGAGCTTAATTTCGTCATAAAATTTCAATGTAGGATAAAGAAAATATTCAATAAATTTTGTATATAAGTATTATTCAACTTAATCAACGGTATTATTCATCCGAATGAATTTTTCTGAGCTATTCTGAGCGATGACACCCCAAAGGGTGTGCTGCCAACATACGTATAAAATAATGGGAATTAAAATTCAATAATAAAGCTAACTAAAAAAAAAAACGTAGCAAATATTTTTAAAAGATTTCATAAATTTACAAAATTTTCATTAATACTCCTTCCACGAAATTTTTAACAAGAAATGCCATTAGTAACTTTTTTCACGTCATAAAATATTTTAACAATATTTAGGTAAACTTCTTTTAAATAAAAAAAAATCATATTTTCTGCTTACGGTAATATATAAAGTTAACAACATTTTTCTTATTTCAAAAAGATGAAAAAAAAAACATTTAAGGATACTCTTATAAATAATAATTAGGATGTATTTTAATTAAGACACTTGGTTATTAGTTTTACTATATTTATACGAATTAAAAAATATTAGTGAAACGAATAACCAAATGTCTTAATTAAAATACATACTAATTATTACTTAAAATGTTTCACCGCGTGATAAGTGAAAATTTAAATCAAAATCCTTATAAATAAAACACACAAAAAAATGCAGCTCTTTATATTATAATTTAAAGCATTAACATGATGACTACATCAGTCTTCATTCGATTCTAAATCGAGATAAAACATAAAAATAATTCCATCCAAATCTCCACGAATTTTAATGAAAGGTTCACTCAACCCTTCACATTTACCTTTTTTTTCTATCCTCGGAAGAAAGCGATTACGATCAACACGCCCATATCAATATCCCTCACACGCTACAAAAGCTCTCACATTGTTTTTGTTCTCGCCCGTTGCTTCCCCTCATCTTAATTGACATTTCTGTATTTTTTGTTCCTCCTGCAAAGGTGCACACAGAGATTACTTCATCCCGCTAGGAAAAAGTTGCTCGTAGATTATTTAATTCCGCGAGGGAGAAGGATGAAAAAAAAACAAGATGTATTTTAACGAGGGTTGATTTGAATATCGCCGGTGTTCAAACTGGTGGGGCAAGGGGGATGTTTATCATTTTCTTGCGCGTATTGCGAAAAGGAGGGAAAAAGGAAAATCGATAGATGAAAATGGAAATGCCGGAGGGAGAGGGTTGGCTCGGTGGACGGTGTGGCGGTTGGGGGTGGGGTGGTTGGAAGCGCGGAGTCGTCTTTAGATGGTATCTCGAGTTTAAAAGGAATCCGCAGCAACTCTTGACGTATGATAATGTCTTGGTGGGGTTTGTGCTGGGGGGAGGGTGAGGTTTTATTTGAGAGATGGAAAAGTTGCAAATTAGTTATCGGGGTTGGGGTTAAATTGTCGGGGTATTTTTTATCTTCTGAACACTCAAGAGATTCGGTGTTTTATACGTTACTGGCTTGTAGGAGTGTAATTTATAAATACAGCCATTGAAATAATTTTCTAACAAGTATTTATTTCTATGCAAAAAATATTCGGTTTAGTTCAATAATAAAAAAGAAACAGAAAAAAAAGTATTCACCATTTTATTTTTTAAATAATAAATATGAATTAAATAATAATATTTTTATTCAATATTATGATAGACATTATAATTTAATACAAAATTCAATACAAGTATAATCATAATATTGAAAATGGCGACCTTCAGCATAACAATGTATTTTTTGCTGATTTTCAACCCAACCGCAATTATAATTAAAAATTAAAAGCTATAATGATTGGAATTAAAAATTAGTAATTTAAATTGTTAGAACATATTATATGGGATTTATTATTTTTTGAGATAATAAAGATTACAGGTGGGCAAAATCGATCTTTTCGATCTTTTTTGTTACTGCAAAATTAACTATATGACAATTTTATTAATGCAACATATTCTATTGCCATCAATTTAATGTTACTTATAGTCTTTATTTATTTTAAGTTGTTCATTCAGAAATACTCGATTACTAGTATTACTCGATTTTGCCAAACACTAATAAAAATTTGGCAGTAGTAGTAAAATTAGAAAAGTAAATATTTATTGAATGTAATTATATTTTATAAATTAAAAAAGAAAGCATTATAAATCATAACAAAATGATTAAAGTATTTACATTTTAATTGTGCAACCGCTTTCAAATTAACTCAAAATTAGCGCATTTAATTCAATCACAAATAATTGCACAATTCGACTAATAACGCGCAATTAAGCTCGCGTTTTAAATTCAACCTTACTTGTAATAAAAATATTCAAATAGCCGTTAATTAATCGCACGAAATGAACATTAAGAAGCAGAAAAAAGGGAAGGAGGAATGTATAATTGTGCGGACCTTCCTCGTAATTCGATATTTTTCTTCGTTAATTATCCGTTTATTCAATTAGCGGACATGAAAGCGAAATTTTAGCGTAATACGAAACGCTTTTGTTCATCAAACAGAAAACGTCTGCTTTCGAATTAAATTAAATAACCTTCAAGTGCACGAGGTGGGGGAGGAGATTGTGCGAACTTGATAGGATTTATTTTAAAAAATTAAACGAATTACGTTACGAATGAATCATATAATTCATTTCATTATTAAAGTATTTGAGTGTATTTGTAATGTAACAACATTTTATGTACCCCTTTATAGTTCATTAAATGTCGCAATGCGTATTTTCAACGCCTGATGTTAAGCGTGGATGGGAAGGCTCTGTGTGATGGTTCCAAAGAGTCGTTGTCGTTCAGCAAGTACACTTTATTTACAAATATACACGTAATTCTTGGTACTGTATTCCAAGCGAAACTCTACGTTTGATCTGAATTTTGTTATCGGTCCGAGGGTACGACTCACCCCCGGTCATTATCATTTAATTACATAATGTGCACCTGCTGTTGCATATCAATAAAATATTAAAATATAATATCATGCAACAATTTTTGATCCGGGAAAAAAATCAATGGCCTCATATTAAGAAACGTTCTATTTTGTTTTTTTGCATTGATTTTTTTTTTAAATATTGTTGCATGATGCAATATTTTATTGATATGCAACACTAGGTGTACATTATGTAATTCAATGACTGGCGCGGACATTGCCCGAGAAGTAGTTGTTATAATGTGTATTTGTTTAAAGTATTTACGTAAAGTAAGTCGAAATGTCACAGAGCTAAATATGGAAAAAATTTATTAATTATTTTCAAATCATTTTTATTTAATTTATTAAATAATTGTGACCAAGTGAATGAATACTATTTTCTATTTATATGAATAATTGTTATTTTCTGCTTCTTTTGACGCCTTTAATTAGCAAAAGGTTGTAAAATTTACTTTTCTGTAAATTTTACGTATCGTAATATAAATTTATTGTAAATTTGTATTTCTTATTTCAAAATTGAATAAAGCTTATTATTATTATTAATTTTATCTCTATCAATGTTATTAAATAAATGTAATATTTTTTTTAATACTCCAAAATATAAACGAAAGAGAAATAGTCTTTATTTATAGAATAATTACGTAAGTGTTAGATTTCTATACGGTAATTTATAAGAGATATACAAAACTTTAACATAGTGTTCGGGAAGTCAATTAAAAAAATGTTACATGAAGATTGGTTACATTTGATTTATTTACAGAACTACCTTTAATTGAATTTTTATTTAATTATTTTCAAAGTAAAACTTTAAAATCTAACTAGCCACAGAAATAAACAATAAAATTATTTAACTTTACTTGATAAAATACATTTTGAGAAGATTGGATATATTTCTTTTCTTGTTTGGCAAAAAATGTGGATTTAGCACGATAGAGATCCATGTCACTACGGTAGACAAGTAGGTCAATGGTTGAATGTACATTATTCTGAACGTGGATTGGTTGGGGAGGTTTTATTGTTTGACTCTCAAGATCTAACCCTTTACATTTTTTTCTTTCGAGCTATTTGAAGCTACTGGTTTACAGTGTCGAAATTAATACACGTAAACAATTATTTAATCAAATGACAAATTCGGCAAGATGGTGCAACAATAGCGCGTACTTACGACTGGATGGTTCGCAGGTGTTATGCTGCTATTCGAGCTCCCCCATTTTGAACAACTGTTTTAGACATTTTTTTTTTTTCATAATCATTTATTTTTCTTGTTAATCATTTTTCAAGTTTTACTTTTACTTAAAAAAATCAAACATATGTGGTTCTGTAAACAAACAATATGCGATGAATCATATGACTTTTTTTTTTTCTTAAAAAGACTTTCCAAACAGTATGTCAAAGTTTTTACACATTATAAATAACCCTGTATATTTATACATACATTAAAAAAATAAGAGTAAAATAAAATTAAGAATATTCTGCAAACTGGCTATTGTGCATGGGTCTTTCTGCCTGATATAGTGGATTAAATACATTTTTAGCATTGAAAATATTTTCTTACTAAAAAAACAAAACAAAAATCAGTAGGAATAGACAAATAACATCGATGGTGCAATAATCTAATCCGCTTTGCGCTGATGTATCGGCTTTGCGTTTTTTGCATTTGGTTCCCTATAATTGTCACTTAGTATAACATATTTTTAACAAATTTTACAATTTTTTTTAGTTCTGGTAATCTTAAAAACAACAAAATGAAAATGGATTATTATTTGCTCAATAATAATCGAAATATAATTACAAAATTGCTTGATTTCAATAAGATCAATTTTTAGATTTATAATAAGATCATTCATCATCTCAATTGCTTCTAACATATTTAGTTTTGGAGAATTTGACATTTTTAAAATTTTTAAATTGTTTAATGAAAATTTATGTCAAAATGTTATTATGTGGTTAGCAATTGCGGATTTTCTCTGTTGTTTGTTTTTGAATAATAGATATGTTCTTCGTATATTGTTTTTAAATTTCTTTTTGTTTGTCCAATATATAATTTCTCACAGTTACAGCACTGTGCTGAATAAATGCCACTTTTTTTAAATCATTAATTTTGTTAAATGTATTTCCTAATAAAAATTTTGTCTTAGTTTTAGAATAAAATGCTGGTGTTAGGTTATTTTTTTTAAATAATTTAATTAATCTATAATTTAATTTAGGTTCATGAATAATTTTAACAATTTTTTTATTTGTATTTGTTTCATTGATTTTTTCTAATTTTGTAATATGATTAATTAAATATTTCCTATTTTGTTTGTTAATTATTTTTTTAATTATTGAAACATCATAATTTAGAAAAATTGCGACATCTAGAATCAATTTAAATTCCTCATTTCTATTTTGATTTGTAATTGGTAAATTCATTGTTCGAAAAACCATGCTGTTAAAAATTGAAAATTTATGTTTTATATTACAAAAAGAGTTCGAATGTATATAATTAAAGGTATGTGTTTATCTTCTATAAATATTAAAATTTAATTTCTTATTGTTTCTAATAATTAAAAGGTCTAAAAAATGGAAGACAGCCGTTAGTTTCAGTTTCGTGTGTAAAATTGATACTGTCGAATAATTTGTTTAATTCATTTATAAAAAAAATGGATATTAACGTTATTTTTAATAATAGCAAAAATGTCATCTAGACATCTAAACCATAAATTTGCAAAATTAGAAATTTTAGATTTGACAACATATTCTAAATGGTTCATGAAAATATTTGCTAAAAATGGAGATAATGGATTGCCCATTGCTGTACCGAAAGTTTGTTTGTAAAATTTATTGTTAAATTCAAAAGTATTGCAATTCATTATTAATTTAATATAAAAAATAATTTTTTGTACTGTTGATATTGGTTGCTTAGCCTTCCGAAATGTTTTTTTTTTTTATCAAATAACAATAAAAAGTGAAAAATAGTAAATACAACATGTATTTCATTATATGTAGCAGTCATAATAAATGGAAGACGACGCAAGCGCCATCTTTTGTCGTCTTCCTTGTATTGTGATACATATCAGGTATTTAACGGCAACACAAGATCCGTTCAACCACCTTCATTAGGGCATTGCACATGGAAGTCGGACGAGGTTCGAAAAACCGAAATGGCTATCACTAATTACGCTAGATTAATACTGGTTGAATATTTTATTACATGTAGTAGTATTCAATATATGATTTTTATTAGAGATGAGAAAAGTCGATCTTTTCTGTTATTGAAAAATTAAGTACATTACAAATTTATTAATGCAGCATATTCTATTGCAATCGTAACTATTCCCTATTTATTAAAAAACATGAATTTATTATTATTTATTAACTTTATTTGATTAAAAATAATCATTTAGAAATACTGGATTACTGAGAAGTAGTTTCAATGGATGTTTGGTTTAAAGTACTTACATAACGTAAATCAAAAAGTTACAAAATAATAACTGAATTATTCAATTAAATAAATTAATTATTTTCAAACTATTTTGTTTGATTTAATATGGTTTTAATTACATTATTATTTTATATCATGTAAAAAAAACAATGACACGCTATTATTTTCATATTCATTAAAATACTTGAAAAACTGTGTTATCTCAAAAATAATATTTGTTAATTTTCATTTTGTTTTTGCTGTTTAATTGTATAAAAGAAGTGTTTTTTTCTCAATGTATCACACAAAAAAGGCGAGCATTGTTTTTTGGGCGAAATAAAAGGCGACGGCGGGATGTTGGTGAGGCTTTTGGGGGAAAAGAACGCCCGGACAAAACGGCGCCTTGATATAAATACGAGCCGCAATCTCGGCAGGATTTAATGGATTGCGGTTAAAATAACCCTCCGGTTTTAATGGACGTGATAGTGCGTGCATGTAAGATGTTTAATTAAAATGGGCCATTAAGAAAATGTATAAATTTAAATATTAAATTGCGATCGTTGAAACAGCAATTAGAATATTGGAAATGTACTTTCCTAAATATTTATTTCAGTCTGCTTGACTTGAAACTAATGAATGGTTAATTAAAAAATAATGATCAATTATTATAAATAAATTATTAACAAATATACTCACGTCACCATTCATTAATTCGTTCAGAAAAACCTCTGGTCGGTAACCCAGACAGACTAACACATGTATTGTAAATATGCATATACACAAACTAGTGTTGGGCAAAATCGAGTAACATTAGTAATAGTGATATTTCTAAATGAGCAATTTTAAATAAATAAAGTCTATAAGTAAGAATAAATTTATGTTTTTCCATAAAGAGGAAACAGTTATTGATATTCATAGAATATGTTGCATTAATAAAATTGTCATATTCTTAATTTTGCAGTAACAAAAAATAGAAAAGATCGACTTTGCCCTCTAACACAAACATAATTATTTAGAAGAATATGTATAACAGAACAATTACATATATTTTACAATTAAACTATACGTTCATATGTTCACCTTAACTTGCTAACGACCTGTGGTCTTTTTGCCTTATTGTAATTATATGTGTTAAATTGTTTAAAATTTTTCTGTAGATTGAATAAACATGTGTGTATATAATTTGTTTGTCTTCCTCTTCATTAGTTTCAATAATAAAATAGTAAGAAATACAGATTATATTATATAATATATATATATATATTGTCATTAAACTATACAGCATAAATATAAAAAATAAAACATTCTGTATATCTTAGTGTTGTCTTATTTATAAATTGTTAAAATATGTTTAACATTATGTTAAAAAATAAAAGTAAATAATTAAACCGCTTTGTTTTGTTTTACTTAAAAAATAAATTAGGTTTAACACTTAATTATCGGGAGGGTATGAATACTTTTAAAAGCCATAAAAGCGGGAATTAAATGCTCTTATTAAGCGACAGCAATAAAAACTGTATATATATATATATATAACAACTATGTTATTCATTCTTGATCATGGCATCTAGCCGAAACCACCTGCGTAAAATAAACTTGTTTTAATTGAAAGAAAATTAAATACTACTTTTAACATAAAGAAATATATAACGATTTCAAAAGACAGTTTAACAATCACGATCAACGACGAAATAATTTATAAAAAAAGGAAACGTAAACATTTAAAGGATAGGCAGAAATAAGACTAATGGTCGATAGCCGATTGACAACCTTTACATTACAAAATTCGCATTTTCTCGCATAAAATCAAAAATAACTCAAAAAGGGTTGGGGTAATTTTTGTTTTTTTTATATAATCTGAAATTCGTCTTTTCTCGCATAAAATAGAAAATAACTTAAAAACTACGAATGGGGTAATTTTTGTTTTTTGTATATTCTGAAACGGGAAGGTTTGAATAAAATCCTCTGAATTTTTATATATAATCATATTTATTAATATATTAATTTGGAAATGTACATATAAACCGACACCGAAAGATATAAGGTATTGGGAAAAATATTGTAAAATTTACATTATGTATGATACAATATATTTTATATAACATTCTTCCTAAATGGCCTTCGACCATCAGTCTTTCAGCCAAAATATGTTTATTATTCTCATTACTATAAACTAAAAAAAATACAACAAAGATATTATTATTATTAATATATTTAAATTTTTATTTCAAGAGTTTAAACCTTCGATAGATATTCATTTTCACATTGCATATTTGCCGCTATGAAACCGTATTAACACAGAATTTGGGAATTCGTCTTCTTTAGTACAGTTTTATTTAATAGAATTAATACAAAAACCTAACACAATTTAATTATTATGACACCATGAAATAAAAAAATATTTAAATACTTTTATAAATGTTCAATTATTATACATGCAAAATAATGAATTTTGTTAATTCAAAAGGACAGCATTTATTTTTCAAATGAATTTTCAAGAAGATTATGTATTTGTTTTAAATAACAATATTTAAAATTAAATCATTTTAAATTAAAAACGAATCTTAATAAATTATCAGAACAGCCATTTTTATAAGTATCCTTTTATTTCAAATGCGAAAGAGACGAAATAAGATTCTCTCATTTTATTTATACGATATGTAAAACATTAAGTCATCTCATAACATTTTATTGTTATGATGTTTTTTCAAATTATACAATGTTCATCTTTAACTTGAAAGGGCGAATGTTATATTGAAATGAATTCACTTTATTTCAATAGTATTTCATGTTAAATCATTAAGATGAATTTTCAAATATGAATACATTTTATTTTAAACTGATTATCCTTTGAATTGTTTAAAAGTCACATTATCTTAAAAATGAATGTATTTGAAATGACATCATATGTATTATTGAATTGTAAAGACGGACCTTGTTATTTTGAAATGATTTCTCTTTAATTTTACTATCGAATATTTTTCTGAATGTATGAATCATACATTTAAAAAAAATTAAAAAAATTAAATTATCATGTCTGTCGTGAATATTCGAAGTAAGCAATTGTTTATGTTTTTTTTAGTATGATGACTATACATAAGAAGAGACGAAATTTAAAGATTTCGAGCACGGTCAAAATTTAAACGGCGTGGTAAATAATTTACTAGTAATTTCTGGTGATAATTTTAAACTTTGATTTACAATGAATTACTTTATCAAATAACGAGTCAGACACTTGATTTTTATACATAATTTATAATGTAATAATAAATATTATTAAGAATCTATCAATAATCCTAAACTAGTCGAGAATTTAAAGATATTCAATTTAATCTGTGTTCTCATTATTTTATTGGTAGATTTTTAATAATCTTTTCATATTTATTATTACAATATGAAGCAAGAATGTTTAAATATTAATAGTATTAATAATTTATAATATTTAAACTATAATATATTGTATTTATGTAAACATATATTAATTATAATTTAATTGATATTATTTTTTATCAAATTAAAAACCATTATTCAACAACAAGAGAAATAATAATTCCAAATTTAAATTATTTTTTTATTATTATTCCGCCCTTTGTTGTTTTTTTTCAGACCCTGTGAACTCGCGATAATTGTGTGTATAAAAATAAATAAAATAAAAAAGAAATAATTAATATAATTAATTAATGATAAATAAATTCAGTGATTTTTGTTTTTGAGTTTTGTTTTTTATTTTTTCTCTCAACCAAGACAAAGTAATCACCACGTTTGTGTGTATCGCAAATGCACTAAATTAATTACTTCCGAAATATTTTTATCACATTCCCAGCATCGACTAATTAACACTTTGACAATTAAATAATAAATAAAAAGAATTTGAAAATAAATAATTGATTATTAATTTATATATATATATATATTGAATGACCGTTTCAACCCACATGGGTGTAGGGTTTATTAATTTATAGAATTTAATAATTAATTATATATAATATATATATACACCATCTACCATAATGGTGGTGTAGGGGTATAATAAATAATTATACTCGATTAAATAATTAATTATTCAATCGAGCAAATTATTTTCAATTTTTTTTTTAATTTGATTTAACCAAGTAAATGATACTCTTTTCTATCATAATCAACACTTTGTTTTTTGCATTCATTCTTTTTAATTGTCTGTGATTGATTGTTGAATTAAAATTATCGCTAGTCCGTGTTTTCCACTCGGATGAAAAAAAGCGCTTTCACTGTGTTTTATTTTCTTTATAGCGTTCTGCGGGAGTTTATTTTTTTAAACTGAATCCTTGTGGGGGTGTTTTCGCTGTTTTTCGTGAACCTGTTCCGCATCCCGACAGTTACAATTTAGTGATAGGAAATTGAGAAGAGGAAGGGGGAATCGAGTCCAACCTTTTTTTTTAATAATTTGGTTTTCATTTTTTTTTTTAGAATTTTTGTAGAACATATTTATAAGAAATTGTAAACCTTAACACAATAAAAGTATAATACATTTATTATTATTATAAAAAAAAACACTAATGCTTGTAACTTGTTACAAATTTGAATATAATTGAATAAATATAAAAGGTTACTATACATTGATTTGAATTAACGTAAAGTGTTTTATATCAATAAATTAAAATTTGATTTATTCCTTTTTTCACTTACTATTTACACGTTAGATGTACATTTCGTTTACAATGTGTACATTTTCAGTGTATATACATGGAGGGATTATCGAAATAAATAAATAAATAAATAAAGCAATTGTGTTATCGGCAATGTTTGGTGCAGGATTTACCTTATTTCTTATTCGTTTAGGTAAGAGGTATTATCGGAAATACCAAAAAGTAATTAAAAAGGAGATGGGTTTTCGGAAATATTTGGTGGAGGATTTACATTATTTCTTTTTTATTATTAATTTTTATTAGATAATAATTCCAGTAAAGGATTATCTGGGTGACTCAGGATATAGTTAAACAATACAATTTTTAGTTTTAAGTGATTTGACTGTTTTAATAGTTTAATATATTTTTTTAATGAAAACATGTAACCTGTTGTTATTGTATGGTTAGCTATAGCTAATTTTGCTTGTTCTTTGAAAGGATTTAAAATGTTCCTATAAGTTTGTTAGTGTCTTTGAGTATCACAAATATTGCAAGTAATAAAATAAATACCACATTATTTGAGGTTATCCAATTTATTGAAAGTGTTTCCAAGTGTGGTTTTTAATTCATTATTTCATTAAAATAAATGGTATTTTTTAATTGATTAATCATCATTATAAAAGTATCCAACAAAATTAGTTCAACATTTTTTTTAAATTTTTATGTTGAATGTAAAATGCAGGTAGTGTTAAAATGCAAAGCATGCAGTTATAAAAAAATACAAGATAAAAATAAAAGTCGAGAAACGATCGTCAGTGAAATCGGATTGGAGGATTTGTTGTTAACATTCTAATAGAATATTAATACACATCTGACGTACTAATGCTTCAATTATAATCCAGTTTAACTGACTCCTTTAATTTTTACTTTAATTTAACAGTTCCAGAATAGGGGTTTATAAATAAAATGTTTTTGTGTTTTAGAAAAAAAAATGTTTTCACCCAACCACCTTCCCAAGACACCACAAATTGAAATAAATATAAAAGCGATGGACAAAAAGACAGATCGATATCCCTAGGACAATGTATAATATTGTATAACAATTCTACTGTATATGGAATTATGGAATTGTCTGTAGAAATAAAGATGTTATATATATATATATATATATAAGCGAGTTTATAAACAATGGCCAATAATTAAATCTAGTTATATTTAAATTAAAGCAATTGTTTTCGATTTTACTAATAATTATTATGATAATAATCAAACAATATTTAATGAAAAAGAAAAAATAAACCTTTATCATATACGTATATATATATAAATATATAGAGTATATGGTAGCACGTATTGCTGATTTTTTTAACGTTTTGATCGTACGAAATCTGTCATTTAGATAGGAATTTACATGTATTTCTTTACAGTCGCGTACGACCTAAACGTAGTAACAATTTCAAGAATAAGGCCCCAGACCAGACATATCTACATGTATTGTAAATATTTATTTTATATTGATTTTTTTTTTTGTTTATATATTCTGAATAAAGATGTGTGTATTTATAAATAGAAAAATAATGAAATAATTATCTTCTTTTTTCTACATTTATACGTACATAAACATTTTTATTGCACATAATTTTTACATTTTAATAATATTTATGATATTTGTATATATTTATTTATTTAATTGGCTATCGACTCTCGGTATTAATTTCTCGTAAAAATGCGTATAAGAAAAGTGTATAAGGAATTAATCAATTCTATTTTTTCTGTTTAATTTAATTAATAAAGCAATGTTTACGACCACAGGTCGTTTGCCAATTAACAGATATTAATAATATATTCGACTTTGTAATTTTCATTATTTTGTATATTTTACTGAATCTGTCAATCAAGATTATATTTAAATTAAATTATTATTCCTTTTAAATTAGATTTATATCTACAAATTGTAGAAATCCCATCAGATATGTTTCTTTTCCAATTTATTTATATTTACTTAAATTTAGATTTTACCTAAATGTTGTACATTGAAAATCTACAGTTCAGAGATTGTATTTATTTATTTATTTATTAATATTAAATATATTCAAATTAAATCATTCTAAATTCATAATTAATAATTACATTATTTATACTTATAAAATTATAACAACTATAAATTCGTTTATTTATTCGTTCCAATTTCAACAAAAACAATGCATTGTATTAAAATGTATGCGTTAATTTATTTTGCTGCAAAATAAATTAAATAAATGTTATAACGTAAATTGATTAAATAAATATACAATGAAATGCTTAATTAACCAGACTTTAATTTTATATAAATTGCATTCATTCAATTCACCTCGTGTACACAAATCCGTGTGAGGCGTAATAGTATAACGCGCACGGGATCCGTTTTGGACAACCCTGAATATCCGAGACGTGAACCATTCCTGTAAGTCCGGTTGTGATATATGCAACCAAATATACATCAACTTACCGATCGTTGAATTACTAGTTTGGCATTACACTCGCAGATGGCGCCAGGTGTACCGAATTGGTGAATTAAAGTAAAAATTAGGGGAGTGGGATTAATTGGGTTATAATTGAAGCGTTAGTGCGTCGGGTGTGAATGTCTGTTTACGAACAGCTTTATTTATGATTGTTTTATTATCGCGTTGGCGTATTTATAGGACGTAATAAGTTAGGGAAATTGAATTTAGATAAATTATTTTTCCGCCCACGGAAATTAGTTGTTATAACAGTTAGCGTTATTATTTAAAAAAGGAGGCAATAATAAATTATGGGCAATATAGATTGTTTCAATAATCGAATACTATATATTCATCATCTTAATTGCTTACAAGTGTTGTTTAACATTTTTTTTGCATTTTTGCAAATTTATTTAAACTTTAAACAATGTTCTTGTAGGAATTGGATATCAGCCGGAAGCCTTTTAGCGAATACGATATAATCGATTATTTTCGATAATCGAATGTTAATTTTATCGTTATTGTGAAGTATATGATTCCAAAGTCAAATATAATTATTATTTTATACTGTTTCTATAATTATTCCAGATATTTTGAAATTACACTTACATTACCTTTTATTTTTTGTTAATAAATCGATTCTTCACATAATCGATTTTGCCCATCGCGAGCAGTAATTGTTTCGTTAATTCAAATTAATTTTCAATAAACAAAATATTACTTAATAAAAAAAAAAACATTACTTAATGTTATACAAGGAAAATAAAAATAGTTTTGATAATAACTAATATTTAAAGGGCATTGTTAACAATATAAACAATATAAAAAATGAATACTATATTCTTTGGTTAGGAATCGTTATACAATGTTTATGGTAAAAAAATAAATATTTGCTATTTTTATTAATGATTTTATTTGATGTAACATTGTTTCAAAATTTTAAACGATTTTATTATAAATTGTATAGAATACAATATTATTAGAATGGAATTTGGCACTTATAAAATAAATCATTTTAATGTTTTAAGATTGAAAATTTATTTTGAATAGTAAAATATCTTGTTTCAACACAAAATATTTAACAGAACAAGATCGTTTGAAAAATGATTAATAGAAAGAAATTTAATAATGTAATGAATTTTTTTTAGTTATTTGCTTTATTGTTATTGGGCATAAACGGCGGTAAATTTAAACAAAATATTTAATTTATATGTGGAAAATAAAGCATTTAAATTTAAACTTACTGATATTTATGCTCAATAACAATACAGCAAAGAATTTAATTAAAAAACTATTTTTTTATTTCTTGAATGATTTTTTCACCAATCAATTGGTGAAACATGTTAATCTATTACTGGTGTAGGTTTAAATTAAATTACGCTTGGTATGTTTCACAATTTATCTCTATATCCTGGACTAGTTTCGCTTTTAAGTCATTATTAAGAGTAAGTTACGAAAGAAACTGATAAGCTGGGATTTTAAGATCGTGGAATTCCAAATCTCCTCTTTGTCGTTGACGAGGTATTTCCCAGCTTTATTACCTTGTTTATTTCTAGGTCCTCCCTGAGATTAAAATTTTCTGAATATAGAATTTTAAAACTATTAGTATCTAGTTTAATTTAGTTTGTCCAGTTTTAGTTATTTTGTTGTGTAAAATAAATAGAGTGATGCACAAACATATTTTTTGTATGTTTTATTCTCTTCTTGGTTTATGTTTAAAATTAATATATATATATATATTATTTAATAAAATATACAACCTTGCTAGTGATGGTGAAAGATGGAGCTTGCGTCGTCTTCTATTTATTATGATTTATATTTTATTCTTGTCATTTGATGAATTATTTTAGCTCCTCGAAAGCAAAGCATTTAATTTTATAAAAATAAATACTTTAAATTGATTTTTTTGTTATTCTGTTGTGTAGAATAAAAAATTATAGGGAAAATAGTGATGCACAGGGCAGAAAGACCTCTGCTCGATTGCCCATGACAGACTACTAACAGATCTATATGTATTGTAAATAATGTAAATGTTTGGAAAGAATTTTAATTGTGCTGTCTGAATAAAGATGTTTGTATAGTGCTAGAAAAACATTTTATTTAATTATTTGATTCACTTCTTGTTTTTTATATTCAAAAGTTATTGTCGTTATTCTATAAATATTTTGTGTAATTTTCAATTTAAATGTAGGTGATTAGTTTTAGTTTGCATTCACATTCCTTCTCGTAAGCTTCCATACGAACGACGCACCGCGAGTTCCGTCGGCATCTGTAAAATGCATCGAGTATTTTAGTTTGAATTTAGCGACACAAAAAATAAATAATATAACAATTATATTTTGACATAAGATTGGAATAAAGTATTAATTATTTATAAGAAATTTTATTTATTACTTTAATAATAATGCCTTTATTTATCACAAAGAAAAAAGATACAAAATGAAATCTTATGATTGTAGGCAAAGTTCAGTCAGCTTAACCTGTTACTGATCTTTCACCTAACCTACGAAAAATGAAACAAATATAATTACAACATGTAAGATAATGTACAGATATATTTCGACGTCAATAATCCCGAATTGATTTTGTAAATTCAAAGCTTATAACGTAGTAACAGAGAACGCAAGTGATATCTAAAGTTGTTAAATTTTAATTGTTTTAGATTTTAGGGAACTTTATTGTATAATTTATAGATTGTATAATTTATAGCGACATGAGTCCCCGGAACCTAACATTAACATGTTGAATTTCAGTCCTAAACAATGATATACATTTATATAAAAATATAAAATATTGTCCCATAAAACTTAAACATAGCTCCAAATATAAATATCCTTCTAATACAATTCAACAATTTATTACTGCGAACTACTAAAACAGTTCAGATAGCAGGAACTTATAGTTTTTTAAATTTGTATTGCATATCATCACTTACCAGATTAATACATGAATGTGTTATTCTTCTTTATGTTATTATTAATTATTTAAATAATTATAGTTGTCCTTTCTCCTACTTATTTTTTTTATTAAACTAGATATATTTCGGAAACTACTGAAGATAGAAACATAGTTTTCGAAATATATATATATGTTTAATAAAAATAGGTACGAGAAAGGACAACTATTTTTATTTAAATACCTACATGTGTTGTATATAAATGTTATTATAATTATACTATGTAGATGAATGATGGTTGAACGTTTTATTAAATATACTATGTAATTGTCTGAATAAAGATGTGTATATATACAAAATAGTACAATATACAATACACACTGGTAAATAATACCGAACAAATAATACAATTTGAAGCAAATCAAGATTACAGTAAGATTACAGTAACGACATTTTGAAGCAACAATTACTTTAGAAGTAGTATTATTATTTTAATTGACTATAAAATATGTCAAACTCAAAAGATAAATTAATTTTATTATCATTTCTTATTTCGAAAGAACAATAATATCTACTGTTGCTTATTTTAAAGTGCGGATAAAACAAGGTTGTGCTACGAATATAATAACCATGCTGATTGAAAATAAAATTAAGCTTAGCTAATAGAGAAACGGAATTAATAATGTCGTTTACAGGTTTCTAAGAAAAACATAATTTTGCAATTTTTTGACGTCATTCCTCAGTTATTACATTTAATTTTAAATTAAATCGTCTAGTTATAAATCTATGAAATTAATTTTGAATTCTTTATAATTTAATTAATATTATGAAGTTATTTAAATGTAGAATTTCGAAAAATTTACATTAAACACGGTTTTTTCTACCAAATTTATTTAATAAATAATGACATAAATATGACCTGTTTTTATTATTTTTCGTAATTGTTTTTCGGGAAAACTAATTATTAAACTGGATTTAAATTTATATCACGAAGATCACTTTTCTGTATAACGTAATATTGTTCATTTATCAGGCGATCAAAATCACAAGAATTAATGACTACCAATAATTATATAGTTTATAATAATAATTTATTTATATAAATTGTCATATAATGACCTAATAATTTACAAATCGTCGTAGGGCACCAACATGGAACTGTTATCCACCTTACATAATGTTGGGCTTTTTTAAGCGCTGTTTAGGTTTTTGCGTCATCTTCATGATTTTCGCGGAGAATGTTCGCTATAAAAAAAGTTTTCGGCCAGTTTTCATATTTGTAATGGTTGTATCTAGGGTAGAAGAAAATGTGTGTTTTGCATCGTCCCTCTCGTTATCGCAGTAATAACACGCGGGTTTGTCCTATACAATTTAAGCATCCGTGTCCACTTAAAAACGGGGTAATAAAATATGAAATTTCTCCGTGGCTTATATTCAACCATGGTTGAATGTACGGTATTAGTTTAACTATCCATTTTCCCATACAAGTATTTCTCCAAAAACTTTGCCACTTTTCTAGAGTTCGTACTCTCTCATCTCTTCTTGCTTGTTTTCGTCATATTTCTATTCTCCTTTTCTCAATGGCCAACAGCCCAATTGGTTTTACGCTGGCATTTACTAATACTGCTGCCTCAGAGACTGTTCTATATGCATATGATACTATTAGAGCACATTTTCTTTGTACTGATACTAAACGTTTCCTGTACAATTCTATTTTCATTTTATCTCCCCATATCTCAGATCCATAAAAAAAGCATAGTGTCCGCTATTTTCAACAATAGACGGCGTTTGCTACTTTTCTGACCATGGATGTTAGCCATGATCCTTCTAATCAATGTTGTCTGTATTTCTGCTTTTTCAGCAACTCTAGTAATATGTTCAAAAAAAGTTAGCCTATTTTCCACTGTTATACCAAGATATTTTATTTGCGATTTCGTAAAAAAATATTGTTTTTATCTACTTTAATTATTATTATAATTTTAATTAATATTTGTAATGACAGATATTCTGAAATAATAATTTTTCTATATATTTTAGATAAAATCGTTAACATGTTTGGCGCATGAACTGTTTTAAAATGAAACCGCCATTTAAAATGCATTGGTTTCACGCATATTAATCGATGTATAAATGTTGCCTTTTTAGTGGTGTTGTAGATAAAATGTATTTTCTTGTCCTAATATACAAAATGCATCACGACGTAAATGCCTGACATTTTTATTCGTATAAAATAAAAAATATTATTTACAATACATGTGTTATAATTTTACGAAATGGCTATCGACCAGATGTCTTTCCACCTGTGTTTATGTTCTTGTTGTTGTCTACTTACTCGTCATGATCGATCACTTTATTGTCGAAGTCCGCATAATTTGATGAAATGAAGAGATGTATAGTAACGGTAGGGAATTAATATTTTTGGGGTTGCGAGGTGTGCAAAGGTATTTAATTACGTGTATTATTTCAGGATTTTTGGCAAACTTTTGCTGAAGGTGCTGATGGATTCGATGTTTGTATGTTGATATAGGAGTGCGTTAGGAGGGTTACGAAGGGGCTTATTAGGGTGTCCGAATTTTGTGATTATGCCTCATTGATTTAAGAACAAAAAAATATTGTATGTAATGATTAAGAGCGTCCAAGAATTTAATATCTATTTAATCTGAAATTCATTTCTATTTAGAAAATATTTATAATAATAATAATAATAACTTTATTTGTAATGCATAATATAATTTTACAATAGTAGTAAAAACATTCAAATCATAAGGCAAGATTTAGCGTAACTATCAGTTAGACTGGTCTACCATCTAAACCTTACAAAAAATTGATACACTGGTATATGCAGAAGCAATAAGTAAAGAGTAGTCACGCGATTTAAAGTAAAGTAATCCATAACAAATGTGTAAGTATTTTCAATGCATTTAACAAATGCTGAATATTTTAAACGTTTCAAATCTGCTGATAATAAATTATAGACTTTATATATTTGAAAAGAAAATGATCGTTCGAATAGAGCAGTTCTATGTTTTGGAAACAATAAAGGACTTTTAAATCTAATATTAAAGGAATAAACATAGTGCCGAAATTTACTTTTTCAAATAAGTACGCAGGGAAATTTTCTAGAATTATTTTGTGACAAAAATATGCTGATCTATTTTTTTCTTCTAGTTTCCATATTGACCCAATCCGCTTTTTTTAATTTGTACGAAATATTCTCATACTTGAGTATACAGTAGATGTATCGATGACAGGAATTTTTAACGTATTGTATTCGGTTGGTGGTTATATTATCAAAAGCTTCATTTAATATAAAATGTATATGCTAAATTGAAATATTAATTTTTGTTTTTGTAAAAGATTAATCGCTGTTCCCACCTTAAACACTAAAATTAATCTTTACTACGAAGCTCATGATTTGTATTTCCCGTTGATGCAATAATTTTTATCAAGCCGATACGAGTTTACATTAATAATCCCCGGTGTTCGGTGTCCGACATTTTCGATTCCTCATTCGCGCACGATAATCGTAAAATTAATTATCGTGCATCGATGCTGCTCGAGTACAAATAATCCGCGCGCAGATAAACGTTTAATTGAACGGCGCGAAAGAGGCCTTTTAATGGCGCAAACGGCATACCCTTATCATCGTAAACTGCATTAACGGTCCAACGGGAAAATCTAGGAACTTCCATATCCCGTATTCGTCGTCGGCTGATAGCGATGATAATAACCGTAAAAATTTACGAGGGAGCGCGCGCCGTGGGGGACATTTTATTAGATATTTTATTAAAATCGAAACGTAAATTGATACAGGATTGATTAAAAATAAAAGTGTGTGCAACGTTTTATATACGGCGTATTTTTTAACAATGCCCTTCGGGGAATTGGATATTAAAAACGTTATTTTATATTAATGGATTTTTCGATAGATAGACCAACAAACAAAAAATCATATGATTTAATTTGCAACATTTAAAACGAGCATCAATATTTGTATAATTATTCAAGTCAAATAAGCTTTCACCTTTTTAAATTTATTTTAGTAGATCAGGTCTAGTAATAATTATTGTGGTTTTTTAATGTATTTTGCTAACTTCATCAATATAAGCAACAAACATGTTGTACATAAAAAAAGTGTGAAGCGTGATTAACAAGCTCTGCTGCCAAAAAAAGTTGTGTTCGAGCTCTTTTACTTTGCGAAACTAGGGTTAAAAAAAGGGTAGATGAAGAGCATATTTGATATTGCCTGCTTCACGAATTTCAGTTGGGAAGAAAACCAAACGAGGCTACAAAAAATATCAGTATTGCTTTGGGTCGAGATACTGTTGGCATTAGAAAATGTCAGCATTGATTTAAGAAATTTCGCATAGAATTCATAGAAAATGAATGGCGAGGGAGGTCTAAGCCGTGAGTCTAATTTTGATCAGAAAGCATTTCAGGTTTTTTTTTTTTTTTGGTTAGACATCCTAAAGTAACGCAATAAGACCTTACGATAGCTTTACACTGTTCGCAAAAAAAACTATTTGCAATCAATTCTGGTCACGTGGTACGATCCAACAGTTTAGTAAGCGGGTTCCACATCAATTAACCGGAAATTACGGCAATCAAAGAATCAAAATCTGCAGGTCGGCTCTCTCTCGTCAAGAATGATTGCCGTGTTTAGAGCAAATTGTGTCCAGAGATAAAAAATGAGTGCCTTATGTTAATCTGAAAAAATGGCCACAATGGTTGGACAAAAGTCAAGTGCCGTAGTCCACGCCAAAGCTTGACTTGCATACGAAAAAGATGATGTGTGTTTGGTGGATTTTTAAAGGAATTCTTCATTATGAACTCTTACCAATCAACCAAACCATTACAAATAAAGTGTATAGTGCACAATTGGAAAGTTTAGACTGAGTTTTGAGAGAAAAAAAAATCAGCGCTGATTAAACAGAACGGCGTAATTTTTCATCATGATAACGTACGACCATATACTGCAAAAATCACTTCGGAAAAACTACGCCAGTTCTCCTACAACCTGCATATTTTCCAGACATTACCCCATCCGATTACCATTTGTTTCGTTTTTTGTAAAATTGTCTTCATATAAATAATAAAGGGTGCCTCAAAAACGCTTTGGTTGAATTTTTTTAATCAAAATCACAAGAACTTTACAGTAAATGGATTAAGATGCTACCTGAATATTGGGCGCAATTATTTAAAAAAAAAACGGCGACTACATCATTGATTAAATTGTTTTATTTTGTTTAAATAAATTATTTTTATACATTGTATCGGAAAATGTCATTGACGGTCTTTGTGTCCTTTTATTTCAATTTATATCCTCAACGTATCATAAAAAATACAAGCATGCTCCAAACTATTGCAATATTTATTGCAGTTACAAAAATAACATTATTATATCTTTAATAATGTTATTTTTGTAACTGCAATAATTATTCCGAATTTCAGCTGATCATCCATTTAATATATAAATTAGTAAGAGAAATTTTATGAGTTCAACATTAAGATTGAATAATATATTAATTATGGAATTATTTATAACTTTTAACAAAAGGAGGCTCATAGCTAATTTGCTGGATACGAGATCTAACGTGAAATTTAAATTGTGAAACGTTCGTAGCCCTAACATTAGACGGAATTCTACTACAAAATCTTTATTATCTGAATATATATATATATATATATATATATATAGTATATAATTTAACATAATATAAAAATAAATATTTTCATAATAAGGGCAAAAAAAACAAATATTTACGAAATATCTCCGTAATGTATCCGATATTTTTTTGGTTTTGTTTTTTTCATTAAATATTTTCGAATCAAGAATGACCATTGTTGGATATTTGTTAAAGCACTTATGTTACAAAAGTCATAATGTCAGAATATCCAAAGAGAAAATAATTTATTAAATAATTAATAAATTCTTTTTATTTAATTTAGGTAATATAGTCATCTGTCGACACGTATTTCGGGATCTATTCCTCGTCGGTATTGCTCTGCCTTACACAACTTCAAGATGTTGAATTAAATTAATTAAATATATATAAAGAATCTTAATTGTCAGTACATTATACATATAAATGTGAAAAAATTATCCATAAATATTACTATTTTATTTACCGACAATCGGCTATCGGCCAACAGCCTTTCTGCCAAATTAATTAAATTAAATTAAGTAAATCAAGTGCGTACCTTCCCGGCTGACAATGCGCTGGCATTATCAAAAAAAGTCGAATAAAAAAGTTGCATTATGCAATACATTATTAATGTGCAACTGCAAGTACTTACGTAACGTAAGTCAAAAATGTCACAGATGCAAAAGAGGAAATAATTTACTAATTGTTTTTATTTTCTTTTGTTTAATTTATATAAATAACTGTGATCAAGTGAATGCAAACTATTTTCCATTTATATAAAATTAAATTCAAAAATTCAATTCTAAAATTCAAGAAATTATATATTCAAGTGAAAGTAGTAGTAGAGAAAGTGATTGATTTTTTTTAATAAATTTTTTGTCAACACTAAGGAACGGTTTAACGTTGACAAAAAAAAAAACAATAAATCCAATCCATGGGAAAAACTCCCTTCACTCGTTTCTTTTTTTGTATGCCTGTGTATGCGAATGTCCCTTTAACCCTTTCCAACGTTCATGTTCACCCTCTCACGGCCGCTTCCTGTTTCTTCTTCTTACGCATCCCAGCGGAGGCTTATTTGCATACTACGGAGCCTCAATTCTCTGTCGACCATTTCGACTGTTCCTCATGTCTCGATAGAATGAATCCAGGCGTTAATTTCACGGGTGACTGTAATCGGTATTCCAGTAGGGATTCGTGTGGACATTTCCCAGATGGCTGATAAATTTTTAATACGACGAAAAAATAGACGCTGGTGCACAGCTGGATAATGCTCCTCGGTTTGTATAAATATAGGTATGTGTGTGAGTGTCGGTTTTATGTTTTGAAATTACAAAAAACAAGACAATGAATAATCGTTTCAGTCGGCTTTTATTGAGTTGTATATATTCTTTTAAATTTAATATATAAAGACTGTACTGCTTTATTTAATTTCATTAAAATTTGTTTTTATATACAATATGTGATATATATATATATATATATATATATATACAAATATCTTTATTCAGACAATTACATTAAATTTCATATACAGCTATATATTAAAAATACAAATATGCATGAAGGTGTTAGTCTGTAATGGGCTATCCACTTGAGGTTTTTCTGTCATATATGTTTTATTTTGTTTAATCTTGATGTGTATATTTTGATTATCATTATAATTCTTTATGCATTATTTAAAATCAAGTAACGTTAAAAATATGCTATTATTTTAAACCATTATATATATATATATAATATATATATGTATATATATATATAAATGTATATTTGTTGTAATACAATTTCTTACAACTATTTTATTTAATTATAAAAAAAAGGTAGAGAGCCGTCGCTCCATGTGAATTTTCTTGTGATTATTTTTTTCAGTATTCAATATCAAACTAATGTTTTTTTTAACAATTATTTTATTCAATATATAAGGTACATAATTTAAATTAATTTCCGGAATACTTTAAAAAATCCTATACTAAAAATAAAAGTTTTTGTTAAGTTTCGAGGGGCTCTAAGCATAAATGTGTAATAGTTCTCAAAGTATAACTATATTTATTGTTAAATAGATAGAATAAAGGTATTTGGTGATAAAGATGTGTATAAGTATAGTTATGAGGTGAACAATTAAATATACCACAGGTTTCCCACTTTTATTTCTGGAAGAGCAACTCCGAGGTACAACTTTGAATTTCTAAATATAAAACAATATTTTAATTAGGAATTTGATAAAGCATGAAAAATACGTACAATATAAACGGAGATAATATACACTTTTGCAGATATTTAAATTAAAATTTAAAAAGTTAAAAATACTGGCAATGATCACTTAAATTCGATCTGAGATCCCGGTCAAGGCGGTATGTAAAATGATTAACAACTAAGGGCTTACAAGGCAGAGTGATATTGTGGTTAATGTATATCTAAATAGTTGACTCAAACCGTTGCAATACGCAGTAGTAGACTCGGAAAGTAATTGTTTCAATAGATGTTTGTCAAAAATTTATAGTGTAAGTAATTTTTGCAGCACGGAAAATGGAATGGTGGAATTTCAAATTTTAGTGACCATGCAAGTATTTTTTCTTGTGTAATTTTAATAAAAACAAGTAGATTTTATTTGAAATATTTCTTCACATATTCAATAAAAAATAAATTATTATACTTAACACATTATTTGAAATTTATTTTATATTTTAAATTTATATGGCCCTGTAGAGAAAATCTTGAATATTGTTGTACTGTAAATATTTTCAGATAAAACTTGACAAACCAATTTCTGGCGATTTTATTTAATTGCCGTTTGTTATAACTTTTACTTTGTTTTTAGTTGGAATGGTACATCTGTTCTAGTCGAAATCCCCTAATTGACGTAGCGGGTATCAAATTAAGAAAGTTCTCCTGCTATATCTCAGCAACTATGATTTCCAGAGCTTTCGAATAAAAAAAATTAATAAAATTGGTCACGAGAAAATGTGGGAAATAATTTTCAAGATCGTAACTATTCCGGTCGAACGATCGAAAATATAATATTTATAATATTGTGATAATCTCAAAAAATTATTATTAACTGAGGGTTCATCTTTGTTATACATTGTTTATCAATTAAATAAAACACTTTTAACTTTGTTTGTTTAACACAATAAAATGTGTTAAAAGTGTTTAATTTAATCTCAAAAAAGTTAAAAAAAGTTCTAACGGAGGTCTCATAAAAACTGTGATTTTAGGACAGTTTTATTTATTTATTTATTTATTTATTTATTTATTTATTTATTTATTTATTTATTTATTTATTTATTTATTTATTTATTTATTTATTTATTTATTTATTTATTTATTTATTTATTTATTTATTATTTATTATCCAACAGATTCACATGATCTAATAACAGGATAAAATAAAAAAAATACAATTATAGCGCGATATAATATAGGCGCAGTACATTTATATATAGCAATGTATATACTTTAGAATACAGTAATTATTACAGTAATTTGTTAGAATATTTTCTTGAGATAATCGATATATTTTGTTTTCTGCTGTTCATTGCGCCCTCAACCGGAAGAGATACAAACTTGAAAATTATATCCAGCGTTTTCTCATGTTCCATTTTATTA
Source organism: Philonthus spinipes (assembly GCA_963082785.1). Taxonomy (NCBI): domain Eukaryota; kingdom Metazoa; phylum Arthropoda; class Insecta; order Coleoptera; family Staphylinidae; genus Philonthus; species Philonthus spinipes. The sequence goes on along the minus strand of OY720309.1, from coordinate 13,326,220 downwards.
ACTTTTTTTACTTGAAAGCTCTAGGATTCTAGTTCTTAAGATATATCCGGAGACAATTCTTATTTGGACATCCGGAGTCTTCATATATCCAGCATATCTGAAATATTTTGGTTTAAATTGGTTAAAATCGACTAATTTAGTATCCTGCTTCAGTTCTTTTCCTTTCACTTTCTAAATTAATATCTATAAAGTGAACGGATATTTAGAAGAAATTAGACAGTTCCAGTTTCGCCAATCTATCTATTATTTAACAAAACTAATTTTTAATAAATCCTTTCTATTAATTACACAAAAGTGTGTTGTTATTAAAAATTATCTAAAATAAAACACCGCTGAGTCGTCGCAGGAATTAAGTTGCAGGAGGGCGGTCCGTTCCCTTTTCTTGCTCTCTCCTCGCCGATTCGCGCGCGATATTAAAAGACGCACTGCGAGGGCATTTTAAGGGCCTCATTAAAACACTGTCCACAAATTGTATTCATTATTTTGCGATTACAATTACGTTTTATTGCTCGAGGGAGAAGGAGGGAATAAGGCATGCGGGAGTTGTCTGTAATTGGGGAACGACGACGGCGGGCCTCTGACATCCCTTTTTTGCTTCATATTTCTTTTTCTGCGATAATCCAGAGAGTTGTATCATATTTCTTAAAATATAAGAGGAAAATGGAAATATCATTAAATTATTTTAATGGGAGGAACCATTACAAAATCACAATAGTAAATGTTGCTCTCTGCTACAATTAATTTGAAACTATCAGCTTAATAATCGGGGCTATTCTGCAAAAAAATTGTTAAGTTCTTAGTAGCATATGTAATTGATTCATGGAATGTAAAATTAATTAATAACGTACACATTAAACTTAACATTATTCGTACGTAATAGCCCCGAATGACGCGTTAATTATATCGAAATTAAATAACTAAATAAATTTTATTTATACAAAATTTTCATTAATCGAACAACGATTTATAACAAAATAATAGTCTTAATAATTTGCAAATTATTCTAGTTACATCAATATAACATGCAAATTTTTGTATTCGTTTTTCTTAGTGTATATGACCAGAACGAATATCTATTAATCCGTTTGTTTTTTTAGACTCCAAAATGTTGGTTTTTGAAGCCAATGAAAAAAAAAAAGGATTTAAAGCGCGAAATAATGACTTAAAAACTTCACGTTTCCCATTTCAGCCGTAATTTAGAAGAAAAAAAAAACAACTATAAAACAATATATTAAAGAACAATAATTAACGAAGGTTATGTGTGAAATAAATGTATATTCATCTTTCAAAGTAAGAGTTCTCTGTTTAAGTCGCTATTTATCGCATGTTGATTTTTGAAGTGAATGATAAACAAAAGCATTGAAGGATATTCGTTTTGGCCACGTACTTGGATTCATTAGCATATCAAGATTTTTCTACGGAAGATTTTCATCGTTTAAGGTAAGCCTTTAAAAGATTTTTTCATATGTAAAATTCGTGAATTGTTGTTCTCTAATATATTGTTTTAAGGTATTATTTTATTTTAAATTAGGGCATTTTTAGAAAAGGTGATGCATCAAGTATGAATAATTATAGGCCGGTGTCAATAATTTCAGTCAAGTTTTTGAAATGGCACTTTATAAACAAATTTTAAAATCATCTTGAATCGAACAATATTCTCCCTGCAGAGCAATTTGGTTTTCGTATCAACTATTTATGGTTTGGTTGAACTAAATGATAATGTATTGACATGATTGGACGGAAGTCGTTTGTTTTTATGAATTTCATGGATTTATCGAAGGCATGCGATTGCGTTTCGCACTTAATAAACTGTATTGCTACAATTTCTTGCCAACAAATTACCGAATGATGAATTCATATTTATGTAACAGAAAGCAAACAGTTATTTATGATCTCGAAATATCACAACAAACCTTAATAAAATATACAATTATTGTGAAACAAACCACGTGTTTAATTTGTACCTAATTATCCATTGAATTCATGAATTTATCTCTTCAATGAGACAGTGCTAAGAACATTCGTACTAATGACGTTTAAATTGTAGACAAAGACTGGATGAAAATAGGCTACCAAATTGCATAACAGCGATTTTCCCATTAATTCATTTTATAATATTTAAATAAATATTAATAATAATGCTGTAAATATTATTTGTAAATGAGTGTGTTTGTTATTATTATTATTTAAAAGTAAAATGGCTTGAATTGATTCATTAATCACAACTTTATCTTGAAATTATCAGTGCAACTAATTAAACCAAGTGCAGAAATGAGTTATAACGGTCAAGATCAGTTAACGACGGCTTTAATAATACATCAGTACATGGATCATCCACATTCACAAGATAAACACGGCAATTAGCGAACCATACAACTTAATCGCGAAAAAAGATGACAACAAATCCCATCAACTTGCGCCATCATACCCATCAATCCAGCAACAAAACAAAAAAAAAAAACAAGAACGAAGCAGTAGTTTTTCCACTTTCAATTTAAATATCGATGCCGATAATAATAATAATAATTCCAACGTCGGCTTCGGCGTTTAACATCTGCTAACGAGCCGCCGTAACGTTAATGTTAATGCCGATTTCCAGTTATGCGGGAACAATTTGTGTAATACATTTTATACGTCGATATGCGCATATACAGGATGGAATAATAAATATGTGTGTCGTTAAATTGTGGGAAATGCTAGTTTATTGGCCGTTTTAGGCCTGCGGGTTGCTGATTAAAATTCAGCACCGTTATAGTTTATTTTATTTGTTGCGTTACGATTATTATTATAATTTTTCTTTATTTTATGTTTTTTATATTTTTATTTTCTTGCTATTATATGACAATTATGGAATATTAGAAAAAGAGGATTTATTCACTTGGTCACAGTTATTTAAATAAATTAAATAAAAATAATTAATTAATTATTCCATTTTTAGCTACTGCGATAATTTGACTTGTGTTACATAAGTACTTAAAACAAATGTTCAATCATGGATATTTGCTTTTGCATTACAATAATTTATTGTATAATGAAAAAAAAAATTGATTCAAAAATATTTAATGCAAAAAAATAAAAATATGTAAAATCAGGCCATCTGTAGACACGTGTTTCGGAATTTTCATCCCTCATCAGTACGGCTTATGTAAATATTTTTAGAACAATTACAAGACGATATTTCTCAAATATATCTCAAGTCGAATTTAGATCTCATGGTGCATATTTTAAACAAAATCAACATTTAAACTTAAATATATTTTAAAATTAAGTTTTGTAATTTTCTTATCTTTATTAAAAATGAAAACAAGTTTAAAGATTTCTTTAATTTTTATGCAAATATATAGAACTAATTTAATAACATGTTCAACCACAATTCATATAGTTTATAGATAACTAGCGATGGCCATTTTTTCTGAGCTCGTCAGACAAATGTGCTCTATTTGTAATGCTTTAATGAAGGCGATTGTGATTAAATCATAATAATTGGAAAGACAGTCCTAGAAATTTGACAATAGATGGCGCTTGCGCTGTCTTTCCAATTATTATGAAAGTAGAACTAACTATATTACTATTTTTTGAGTCTTTTCCAAATAATATCTAATTTTTGAATTGGTTAATTAGATATTAGTTGGAAAGGGTACAGAAAAATGGTAATATAGTTAAATCTACTTTCATAATAATTGGAAAGATAGCGCAAGTGCAATATCTTGCCAAATTTCTTGGGCTCTGTCCAATTATTATGATTTATGTCAAATCTGGACGGATAAATCAGGATTTGAAAATTCTGTTTTGTTCTAAAATATTGTTATACATTTAATAATAAAAACTGGTTTCAAACTGGGTTTACTGCTGTTTTAAAGTGTTAATTATTGAATATTAAAAAATGATTCAAAAAGAATTATCATCTGGTGTTGAAAGTTATAAATTATTGATGATAAATATTTTTTCGGCGTTTTCTAATAAGATTGAATAAAAATAAATGAGGGTTGTTAGCGAGGGTGTTAGTTACGAGTGAATATTTCTGTTTAAGAAGCGCGCGATTAAATTTTAATAATGATGATGCGACGCGGAAAAAGTAATCATCGCCATATTTCAGCGCGCGGAAGGACGTTGAGGTGGCGGAGGAGGATGGGGAGGAGGAGACGAGGAGGAGACATTAACAATGAAAAAGCGGTCTCTCCGGCTGATAGATTCCGTAATTGATCGAGGGTGGTTACACAAGACTGATTAGCACTCTGGAAATATCACTTAGAAGAAAATGATTCCCCGTCCCGGTTTGATAAATGAGTGACATCTTTCTCAGCCCGAAACGGGAACGTAACGGCCCTTCGGCGTTACGAGGAGGCGGCAAAACGCGATTTTTAAGGTTGATTTTTTCTCCCCGTCGGCCTCCCTCTGCACTCCACCTACCTCCTCCCCTTTCGGATTTCTTTTTCTCCTACGCCACCGGCGCCGCCACCCGAACCGGGCGACATGTCAGCCTAATGATGCTTCACCCTGCCATGTGCACCCGCTCTAAATATATTTATTCAAACCCTCCCTACCTTCATACCACCCTCGCTCACACTCGCAGCCATATTACATCCACTACTTGCTTTTTTTATATTTGCACGCAAAATTGAAATGACTTTATCAAGAGTTTTAGAAATTTAAATAACCATCTTGAAATAAAATTATTTTTTATAAACATAAAATATCAGTTAATTAACAATAATGTTTGGAATGTTACACAAGAAATAACTAATTCACAATATTTGTCTTGATATTGTGTTATTTATAATTATGATCAGAAAATCTGTATTTATTATTAAATTAAATCACAAATATTCCAATCAAATAAAACAAAATAAATATAAAGCAATTAAGACTGAAAGACCTCCGGTCGATAGCCGTTTCCCTGAAGTATATTGTATGTATATATAAATTGTTGTTTTTAAATAATCTGTATAAAATTATAAATGTGTTGGTTACTTTTGGGAATAAAGATATATATATATATATATATATATATAGAGAGAGAGAGAGAGCAATTAATTTACTCAATTGAATAATTGATTAATTATTACGTAACGTATTTTGTTCTTTGCATTGAAGAATATTTATTCAATGTCTGGCGGGGTATTTACCCGAGAAGTAATAGTTTCAATGTATGTTAAGTACTTACGTAACGTCAAAAAGTTTCAGTAGCTAAAGAGAAAATAATTAATTAATTAATTAATTTATTCACTCAATCAACGGATACATCCAGTTACAGATTTATTTACAATATATGAATATGTACATAATTAAACTAAAATTAAATATTACAAATACTCAACAATCAAGTTAAAGAAAGCTCTAGAAAATAAAATTTATTCAATAAATAAAAAAAAAAAATAATTTTGATATGAAGAAAACAATTCCCTTTTTTATTTAAAAGCTTATTTTAAAGGTATCATAAAACAGTTAAGAGTTTTCTTTATATATAAATTGAAAATATACTATAAAGTGAACGTCTCAAAAATTTTAAAAATATTTTTAAAGACGAGCGTTTGATTTGATTCCCAAATTCCTCATCTACCATAATAGTGGTGTAGGGGGCGTTTGAGGTTTTACATATCATTAATAATTTGTCGTTGAATTTTAAGTAAAACGTAAATTCTTTGGAAATAAAAGGTAACTTGCTCGAATATGCGGCTATCCTATTCCACAACGCCCGCACAAATCTCTTAAAAAATCTTCAGGTTGTAGAAAGGTCTGCCCTTAGAGCGTTAACAAATCAGACACCCGAACAACTCACTCCATAATGCATATAACTCCTTCTTGTATAAATCCTGTAATATTACACACTTTTCAGATCGATTAAAAACCTTTTCCTTAAAATTTGCCGTTAATCCTAACATTACACCCAGTATCCAACAGTTATGCATTCCTCGAAATCCTGACATCACTCCAAAATTCATTCATTCTTCATCAACAATTCATCAATTTATCATATAAAATTTGCCGGATCAAGACATAGACATAGTGATCATAACAATATAAACAGTGTCATGAACAAGACAAAGACAGGCTGAAATATGCATATGTTTTAACTTAATAAAACACTTTAACTTTAAATGAAAATGATTTGAAAATAATTAATAAATTATTTCCACATTTAGTTCTGTGACTATTGACTTACGCTACGTAAGTACGTTAAACAACTACTTCCCGGGCAAATACCCACGCCGGACATTGAATTACATAATGTACACCTTTTGTTGCACATCAATAAAATATTGCATAATGCAACAAATTTTGATCCGAGAAAAATTTAATGCAAAAACAACAAAAGGAACCTTACATAATATAAGGCCATCTGCAGACACGTGTTTCGGGATCTATCCCTCGTCAGTACAGCTATGCCTTACATAATTTAAAGATGTTAAAATAAATGAATTAAAATACAATCAACAAAATTAAATCAATTATATTAAATCAAATTAAACTAAATCAATTTAAATTAAATTAAACCCAATTTAGTTCAATTTAAATCAAAACCCATTAAAAATAAATCAAAAATATCAACGAACTGCAGCAATCTTATATTTTTGTTCTTGAATGAATTTATCATTTCTCTCATTTCTTGATGAAACATCTTGGACCATTAATGATTAAATAAAAAAAAGTATTTCAATGATAAATATTGAATTTATAACGATTAACAACATTCTTTTCGATTTAAATTTTAAATTCTTGTGCGGTGTTCTCTCAAATAAAATATATTCAGAGTTCTCTCGGCCACACCCTGTACACATGAATTTCGATTATTTTTTGTTTCGTTTTAGTTTCAAACCGTCTCCATATTGGAGGCAAATCATATCACGGTTGTAGCATATTTTATTTTTTGCATTGTTTGGATTGCTAAATAAAATTCATCGCCATTATAATTTATTGTATTTTTTGTATCATGATTACTATTATATTATATTTTATTTTATTAATTTCATGTTTTTATATATTTTCTTGCTACTACATTATATGACATATAAATACGTTTACAACAATCGATAAGGTCCGGTTTCTCCATTACATCTCAAGACATATCTCTGTTTCAAGTTGCGTGTTGCGTTTTAAAACAAATTTGATTTTAAATATAAAGGGTGCTCAATCACACGATCTAGAAGGCAAATTCTTATCACCGGAACATGGGAGTACACAGCCAGGATATATCTCATGCAGTAATTGAATTGTTTCACAGGCTTTATGGTATGTGTAACCGGTTGTTGAAACCACTTGCTGTCTACATTAATATCCTCCAATTTAGATAGAAATAATTGTGATATCGCTTACCAGTAACATTTACTGCATTATCAGCTTTATTTAAAAAATAAAAGTATGATTCATATTAGGTGCTTGCATGTATTCTGATCATTTCTTCACTTTAAAAACGAATTTATTCAGAAAAAAAAGTACTTTATACAGGATTATTATAAACGATCGACTTATTTTCAAAAAAATAAAAACGTATTTATTAAAGTACTAGGCAGAAAGACCGATGGTCCTAGCCATTTTCGGAGGCTTATCTAGATGTTTATGATTGTAATGTAATTTAATGTATCTCTCAGAAATACAGATTTTCTATGTATATATATATATATATATATATACAGGGTGAGTTTTTTTCGATGTTCTCTATGGGGATCTCGGAAACTATAAGAGATAGAAAAACGGTTAAATGGGCAAAGAAGTGTAGTTTTATAAGACGAATAAAATGACACTTTCAAAGTATTTGAAAAAGTCAAGGGTAACTAGATATTTTGAAAAAAGTAAAATGTGTCAATTTTTTGAAATCAATATATCTCTATTATTATCATAGATAGAAAAAAACTGTAAAGGACAAAGTTGTAGAAAATTTGACACAGATTAATAACAAAAAATCAAAAAATTTTTTTCGCCCATATTTTGGGAGATATGACACAAACTTACCTTTTTTTAAATGGAAACAATAGTTGGCTATGACTTTATTAAAAGGGATATTTTTTTCCCTTTAATCCGATATAACATATGCCATAGTTATTTTTAAAATAAAATAAGTTACAGTCGTTTTTAATGTTACCATCCACCAAAAAATAGTTAGCCATGAAAAAGACAAAAGTAAAACAATTGAAGTTGTTTATTCTAAACACACATTAATTCATTTCCATATTTGGTTTGTTTCGATAAGTTTGTTTTGTATTTTTTGGTGTTGTAAGTTTTTTTAAAGTGATAATGAATTTTTCCAACGAAGAAAAGCGTGATATGCTTGTTTGTTACATTCAATGTAATAAAAACGCTGCGGATGCTGAAGAACAATATTATAATCAATATATCGATCATCGGCAGCCATCTTTACCAACATTCAGAAAAATTTACCACAATTTGGGTTAGTACGGATCCTTTACAAAGCCGAAACTTGAAAAAAAAAAACGAAATTAATGATGTTTCGGAAATAAACGTATTAGCGATTAGCATTGGCGATGATAGATCCATCCACATCGACCAGACAAATTGCAACAGAAGCAAGCACGGACTGTAGTACGAGTTTTGAAAAAAACATAAATATCACCCATATAAGGTATCAATTTCACAAAATTTACATGACGGTGATACCAATAAAAGAATGGTCTTCTGTATGTGGTACAAAAACATGTGCCAAGAGATAATACGTTCCCTACAAAAATAATTTGGACAGATGAAACGCGATTTACTAATTGTGGGATTTTTAACCGGCACAATGAACATGTTTGGAGTCAGGAGAATCCACGAGAAGTTGCACAACGTAGACCACAAATTAAATTTGGATTTAATGTATGGTGCGGTGTGTTCGGATCGAGAATTCACACATTGAATGGAAATGATTACCTTCGTTTTCTTCAAGAAACATTTGAAGATATGCTCGATGATTTAAATTTATCAGTACGGGCAAGATTGAAGTGGTTTCAACATGACGGAGCTCCACCTCATAGCACGTTGGCTGTGCGAAACTATTTAAATGATGCTTTTCCTAATTCATGGGTGGGAAGAAATGGACCAATCCTATGGCCACCTAGATCACCCGACCTATCCGTTTTAGACTTTTTTCTGTGGGGTTATGTGAAGAACAAAGTGTATCAACAATCATATCAATCCGTGGAGGATCTTAGACTAGCTGTACTTGAAACATTTTATTCTATTGACAGAAGAAAAGTCAAAAAAGCCACAAATTCGATTTTAAAAAGATGTACTTTATGCCATAATAATAATGGTGGACTTTTTGAGCATCTTATGTAATATTTAAAATTTTCTTCTATTATTATTTTGATAATTTCGGAATTATTTTACTTTATGTTGCTTTTGACAAATCGAAAGAAAGATAATAAATTAAATATTGATTTCGTTGCTATAAACAACCGCAATTGTTTTACTTTTGTCTTTTTCATGGCTAACTATTTTTTGGTGTATGGTAAAATTAAAAACGACTGTAACTTATTTTATGTTAAAAATAACTATGGCATATGTTATGTCGGATTAAAGGGAAAAAAATAGCCCTTTTAATAAAGTCATAGCCAACTATTGTTTCCATTTAAAAAAAGGTAAATTTGTGTCATATCTCCCAAAATATGGGCGAAAAATTTTTTTTGATTTTTTGTTATTAATCTGTGTCAAATTTTCTACAACTTTGTCCTTTACAGTTTTTTTTATCTATGATAATAATAGAGATATATTGATTTCAAAAAATTGACACATTTTACTTTTTTCAAAATATCTAGTTACCCTTGACTTTTTCAAATACTTTGAAAGTGTAATTTTATTCGTCTTATAAAACTACACTTCTTTCCCCATTTAACCGTTTTTCTATCTCTTATAGTTTCCGAGATCCCCATAGAGAACATCGAAAAAAACTCACCCTGTATATATATATATATCGAGCGTATAACAAAAATCGACGACGAAGTTGGCGTTGGAAGTCTCGAGTCATGTTTGTACTAAGATCATACGCGTAAAATACTGGTTGCGGTCAAAATGACAACCAATACTTTACGCGTGCGCGTGTAATTTTAGTAGTTTCAAAATTTTTTTTAATACATTATAAATGTTCAATGTGTGTTTACTAAGAGCATTAAGGTTTCTCTATCCTCGCCCCATGAGTGGTTACTCACTACTTTTCGAAAGTTATTTAAAAAAAAAAATGTTCCAGTTCTAAAATATGTGCTCGGTAATTAAGTTTTCCATCGACAATAATAGCCAAGACTTGTTGGTTAATATATTTCACGTATGTGAAGACCGTATCCGACAGAAATGCATAACAGTGGTTATAGTAGTTGAGAATGTTAGACCTCTATCTTCGGTTTCTTAGGATATCATGTTTATATTTTCTTGTAGGATATCGTTAGTATTGTCAATATGTTTTCCAGATGCATATATAACTAAATCATCATTTCTTAATTTAGTTATCTAGAGAGTCCGCTATGCCATTGATTGGTATCGTAAATGGTGTGACACTAAGTATGGAGCCCTGGGCGATACCTTTTTATTGTGTGGATATTTTTGAGATGGTATTTATCACTCTAACTCGATATGTTCTGTCCTTTAGAATGTTTTCTAAAGTTACTATTTAGTTTCCTCGAATTCCTTATTCGTACATTCTTATTTATTATTGTTTTCGTCCTTATTGTATCGTATGCCTTCATCATGTCTAAAATGACAGCTGTTACATGCTCTCGTTTTACTAAAGCTTCTATTACTGCTGAAACAAGAGCTACTATGTGGTCTGTCAAAAATATTTTTAGAAATCCTGCCTGATATATGTATAAATATTTTTATTCAGACAATTACATTTTTAGAAACATTGAGTATATACATTAAAATAAAGTCTGTCATGGGCTATCGACCGAAGGTCTTTCTGCCCGATGCCTGATATTTACTTATCAATTCATTTTATTTCAGGAACCAAATCCGTCATGATTTCTAATATTTGCTTAGACAGCTCGTCAAGGAGATTGGTTTATATGATTTTGAAAGATATTTTCCATTTTTCGGTATTGGGATTGCAATGGTTTCTCTCCATTTTGTTGGAAAGGTTTCCGTTTTCAATATTTTGTTATAAATTTCTAGTAAATGTAGTTTTGCTTCCTTCGTGAGATTTTTCAACATATCATAGGTAATTTTATCCAGACCTGGTGGTGGTTCTTTTGTAGACTGAAGGGCTTCATTCATTTCATGTATGCTAAACTGTTTATTGAATGGTACTTGATTATTGCTGAAGATATCGATTTTTTTCTTTTTTAAAATATCTCTGTATAAATGTCAGTTTGTCTGTAGATTACATCATTATTTTTTCCAATGCAGAGGGAGTCAATGGAGAATTCGTTGCTGTTATTAATATGTCTAATATGATGCTCTTTTTTGCAATAAAGTTTGTTTTATAGAAAACAATAATAATGTTTACATCTACGGATTTGAAAATTTAAATTACAAAATCTTATACAAGTTGTACCTTGTAAGGTTTCGAAGTTAAAACCTTGCGCAAAATTCGCGATTTGGTTGTGGATAATTCAAATTGTTGAGAACGTCGAGGAAATGATAAAGTAGTATATTCTTCAACACTCCAATATTTTCATTTGAATAATTCGATCGAACATATAAAACTTCCAAGCTATCACAAGATTTAAACACGATAAACTAAACTTACACAAAGCTGACTCGAGCATAAAATGGCCGAATAATATATATATATATATATATATTTGTTTTGACACATTATATGCTGAGCTTGTCGACGCAAATGTATCAAACAAATACGAACAAATTGTTCTTCTGAGACCGTTATCTCAGAAGAACAATTATTTTTACTGAAAAAATCACAAATTTTTACGAAATGTAACTTTTACAGATCTACCATTTTCACCATTTCATTTTCATATATATCTTTATTCAGACAGCAGAATTATTTTTTTTACAAATATTTATATTTATAATACATATCGATGGGTTAGTAGTCTGTCATGGGCTATCGACTCGAGGTCTTTCTGCCCTTCATTGTACAGTTTTATTATTTCACTGCGATTTTCCAACGAAATTTAATTTATTGCAATAATTTTCAAAGCGTCTACTACTAATATGCCAAAAACACTAAATATCAAATTTTTTGTCATTCCGATTTATCTATATTTGAAAAATAATTGATAATTCTTGAGAAGTCCTTTACTACTATTAATATTATATATAAATTGAAATTAAATTATTACCCTGCGATCGAAACAAGTCAAGTGGTATATAAAACTAACCATTTGAAATACAATATGGTTCTTTAACTTATATTTAAAAATTTAGCGATTTTAAGTGAATATTTTTTTAAGAAAATATTAAAACTATAACACACTCTTAAAAATAATAAAAGGCAATAAAAACTAAACGTAAAAATGTTTAAGAATGTGTTAGAGTTTTAATATTTCCTTTTTTTAATATTCACTTAATTATCAATTAAATTCTGCTGACAGTCCAAAGAGTATTGAGCAAATAGGGAAAGAATTTAAGGAAAGAATTAGTAAACATTAAACAGCATTTCTTAATAATAAAGCCATGTGAATCATTTTAATGAAGAAAACGACTACTTCAATAAATATGGTGTAGATGTTTCCTTTTTCTTCATAATTAATTGATGAATTTTATATGATAATTCTTCGATACAATATAATCGGGGCTATTCAGTATGGAAAATGTTAACTTTAACGTATACGATATTTTTTATCATCACAAACTAAGCAGCTTTTGTAATAGATATGTATTCACAGAATGTGAAATTAATTAATAACGTACACGTTAATCTTAACATTTCCTGTACGGAATAGTCCCAAATATTGAAAATGTTTGATGAGGCGAACATCTCAAAGATTTACGAAAATATTTTTCTTCTTCTTTGAAATCCTTTTTTTTTAATAATTATTATTAATTTTTAAATCGACTAAATTTATTACAGCTTCTGTTTACACTCCGTCACAGTTACTGCAGGAACATAAACAAAAAAACCCGCATTGTTTCAAACCATTCCTTTTCTGCATTGTTCTAATTGTTAACACTCTATTTTGCATAAACACATCCTCGCCGTATTTGCATACCATTAAAAAAATAATAAAAGAAAACGACAGGAGCGTGTAACGGCCGCCGGAGCCGAACGGATATTTGTCCCGGTGGAAACAAAACGGGAGAGCATATGCAGATTGGTTCCGGGGATCAGATCAGCGAGCGAGCGAGAGGGAAACAGCACAAATGAATGAATGACTGAATGAACGGGGCGTCAGGGAAACAATGCCTCCGCGCATTGTACGGACACCGTGTCGTGCATAATGCGCTACCTGAATATGCAAATTCAATTAACGCTTTCTGCCCCGGAGGCGATAATTACGCGCGCAGCGTCTTCGGGATCTTTCGCAAGCGGCTCCCCGTGTTATGGTAATTCACAAGCTTTTCTTTCATTTCTTCTTCTATTATTCTGTTACGTAACACTTATTTTATGTTATGTACATTTTTTTTCCCAGAGATTCTTTTGCTAATTATGTATGCATACCGGGGATGAGGAAGGTAGGATGATGGGTTATGTTGGGTTCGGAAGCGAGCAACCGTGCATTATTGTCATGCGGTTAATGTATGCATGTGCATATGATTTTGGATAAACAGAGGGTCGAGGTGTGACCAAAAAAATATTCAATCCGTTCGTGAAGAAGAGGTTCAGTTTTCGCAAAGCCGCGTTTTGAAACGGGTTTGCCGTTTACTTTCTTTACTCACCGTAGTGTAATTTTCAAGATTTATATGTGCTTTTATGTGTTTTTAAAGTTTAAATATTAATGATCAACAAAAAGTGATTTAATGCAGGTTTGTCCACTTAAATAATCAGAATATTAATAATTAGAAATAATTAAAATATTAAAAGTGTGTATTAAGGAAAACATCAATTTTCATAAATGTTATATCATGGTTGAAGACGAATCATAGAAAAATTCCTATGTAATTCCTTACAAATATCAAATATTACTTCTATTACTCGATTTATGAAATTAATATACATATCATTTTACAAATATTTTTGAGAATTGTTTTAATTAAAATATATCTTAAAAAAATTGATTAAAAAGGTGCGCGTAGTTTCCTCAAAATAGTAATTGCTACGAAATGCTATTGTTTTTTAAATTAAATATTAAAGGTGGTGCAATTTATTTCAATATGAGAATTATTTCAATCATAGAAAAAATACAAATCAGAAATTTGATTAGTCGAAGTAATTTTTAAGGTAATGTTTCTGTTATAATTTCTAATAATTTTGAAGAAAAAAAAAATAATTGAAGGATGATGTTATCATTTCATAATTATTATTATTTTAAAAATGTATACATACATAGCATCTAATAAAAGAGATTGAAGAGAAAATATATATGAAACTTCAATAACCAAACAAAAATGGATTTGGGGCTGAAAAGTAGCCAAATTGTGAATAGTTTTTAAGGCTGTGGTTTAATATAAAGAGATAGCTATATAGTAAATAGGAAATAATTGTTTTAAAAAGGAGCCATTCTAAATAAAAAATAAATCGTTAATTTTCATGTGTTACGTCATTTTATTAGTTCAAGTTAGAAAAGAAAATTGTAAAATATAATGAATTTAATAGGACATGTCTGCTAAGTTATTTGAATGCATAATTTAGTGAAATCCTTCAAAAAGACAGCTGTTACATGCTCTCGTTTTACTAAAGCTTCTCTTACTGCTGAATCAAGAGCTACTTGTGTAATGAAAATGCACAAGTTTTTATTAGCAAAAATATAATTTGAAATTTGCTATAAATTTGATAAATTTTCATTGTTTTTCACACAAACTAAACTTTAAAATAACTTTTAATTCATCTGATGAAATTCCTGCTTACTTTAATATTACTTTAATGTATAATACAATATTGTTCATTGATCATAACAGCAATCTAACTCGAATTAGTGATTGTCAATATTTATATAGCTATCTCTTTCATCTAAATTGCACCCTTAATAATGTGTTATACAATTAATTTTAATATATATATATATAAACATCTTTATTCAGATAATATGATAACAAAAATTTAAAAATGTATTATAACAATATGTTCTTCTTTCTGAACTTTCTGAACCTTATCCTCTTTTACCCGTATTAGGTGTCGAGGTCCATAGGTGTTTCTGCCATATGAAAATATATTTTTGTAAATTAAAAAATAAAGGTATTTGCGTATACCGGGTGTAGCATTTAACCTAAAAAAAAACGCATCGTACAGAAAAACGGTACGAGACCTAAAATGACTCTTTCCTAATATTTCACTAAAATCTTATGTATTTTGATTTGTCAGGTCAAATGGCACACCCGATATAATGCATTAGTTAAACTGAGATTGTGGTCATGTAAGTTAATCAAAAGATAAATCATCTAAGTAAAAAAGAGTATTTACTAAAAAAAGGTGTACATTATGCAATTCAATGTCCGGCAGGGTATTTGCTCGGGAAGTAGTGGTTTAATGTGCATTTGTTTACGGTACTTACGTAACGTAAGCCAAAAGTCACAGAGCTAAGTGTGGAAATAATTTATTAATTATTTTCAAATCATTTTTATTTAATTTACAAATTATCTACATATGAATTTCCTATAATGCGTCTTCAATTGGGGCATACGATATATCAATTTAATTAGGTAATAATTAATATTTTTATAAATGGTAATATTTGTTATATAATTTCATATATTTATTATTAATATTTAGATTACGTAACATTACATTTATACATATTGTAATGCAACAGCAAACATCTATTAGTCGGTATTGTCTCAGAAAATAACGATTGTTGATTTTAGACACAGATAAAAACATGTGGACAAAAGAGTAAACATTTCAAGAGGAAATTAGTCCGGGAAGTTCTTTTTTCAAAACGCATTCGATTCTCACTTCACTGTTTATTTACAACTAAAATCTAGAATTGTATCGAGTATTATCTTATCATTATTTATTTATGGCACAACTACAATTTTTTTTACTATTTTTCTTAATAATTTGTTGTATATTCTAATGCGATTTAACCTAAATCTAAAACATAGTAAATGACAAAATTTAAAAAAAAAACTGAATTACATCCATTCTAGAAACTACGACAATTGTAAAATTTTAATTATTCTTTCCAAACAGCATTTCTCATTTACAATATAAAAAATATCGAACAAAAGGACCAATTAAGAGTAATTTATAATAAATCAGGCGAAAAGACCCTTGGTCGACAGTTGGTATAATATAAATAATTTATTTAATTTTGTAATTTTTATTATTTGTTTTATATATTTTTGTATATTTTTCAGGATAAATCTGTTAATAAAGAATTTTATGTAGACTATAAATATTACATACAGAAAATACAAATTGATGAACTAATTAATGTACATGTCCTACGAGGGTTACTATTTATGTGTTGAGAATAATAATAATAAATCTTTATTAACGGAAAAAATTCTTTAAAACACAATTGAATTACAAATAGCGTAGAAATACAAAGACATTTGGGACATCATGATGCGCCGTCTCTACGCAAACAACAAGCAGTACGGCACCGTAGACGAACTTAAAGCTGCCATTTCCGAGACCTGGCGAAACTTGGAAAATGCGCTTCTTCAAAAGTTGGTCCAGTCAATGAAAAAGCGGATGATTGAACTTTTGAAAGCAAATGGTAGACCAATTAATTACTAGTCTGTTGTTAAGTTATTTGCTGCGTTATGTTGTATAAACGAATTAAAAGTTTAAAATAATAAAGTGTTCGTAAAATTTTGCTTCGGTTGAAAATCTGTCTTTTGTTACGTGGGTATTAAAATTTTAATATTTTTTCAAAAATTTTTATGAATAGTGTTTTTTTGTTGTGCTAAATACGATGGTAATAATGGTTTAGCTCCAACGTATCGGTAACATGGCGAAATGCTGAAAAATAAGGGTATTCGTAAAATTTTGCTTCGCAGTGTACTTAATGTAACTAACAAACATTGGCAAGAATTCAATTAACAATAAAGCAATAATAATTAGCAATAAGCAACAATAAAGCAATAATAATTAGCGAGTAATAGTAAATTGTATAATTAAGAGAATTGTATATTTAAAAGAAAAAATCGTATACATTCACAACTTAACTTATCCATCGATGTCAGATAGGCATATGCGGGATAGACTATATTTAAACAATGATATAGAAATAAATAATTTGAAATGATTATTATTTTGCAATTTATTTGCCTAGCGCATAAGTCTGTCAATAGGATTATGCATACTGTAATTTGTAGGGTGAAAAGACAAACGAAATAATGGCTTATGTCTACAAGTAACCCTTCGTAGAACATTAAAAGTTAATCTACTAATTAATTCTTAGTTATAAGAAACTAATGAACAAATGAATTTGTTGGAAAATATTTTACAATGAAATTAAACAAAGAAAAATTCCGGCAGCGATCAATAAAATTCAATCAATAATTTTTTTTTTCGACTGCAAAAATTACTTACATTTTATTTAATTAAAGAAAAATATGTTTTTTGCTTTCAAAATTATCACATGTAAGATCTATACACTTTTGTAGGCGATTGAATCACCCTTTAAAGTATTTAGTCCAGTTTGTATTATATTATATTTACTTATATATTGTAATATCTATTTTTGTTAAATATTGTATTCAAAAAGGCTTGGCCGTTAATAAATAAAAATAAAAATAGAAGATGGTAGCTCTAAAAAAAGCAATTTGACGCAGTTTTATATTTAATTACTCGGAAGAAGAAGAAGCCATTCGGTGCCAAGTCGGGGCTATAAGGCGGATGACCCATCAATTTGACTTTTTGTGTGTTAAAATACTCGTTTGTTGTATGCGATGTGTGTGAGCTTGCATTGTCATGATGTAAAATGATTCGTCGTTTTGGGTTTGTTTCTCTTGATTTATCGAAAACTTCAGGCGAAAAAATGATCGCATAACACACTAAATTATCGGTCTTTTGAGAGTCATAGTTGCCATTGGACCGGTTTTCGTGAAGAAATTTGCTTCTTAACGCTTCGAGAACGAACAATTTTTGTCAGCTTTACTTCACATTGAAACACCTAAACTGTCGACTGGCTTTTTCTTTCTGGCTCATACGTATAAATCCACAATTCATCACCTGTGACGATGTTGTATACAGCTTTGGATGCACCACTGATATATTTTGAAATCATTTTACGGCACCAATCAACACGAGCAATTTTTTGAGCGCTTGGGCTTCCGAACACACAAATGTTCCTGCAAAATTTAATGTATGCTAGTCATACTAATGCTTAAACATCTCTCAATTTTTTTATATGTCACAGCACAGCATCGATATTTTTCGGCAAAACAACCGATTTTGGACGACCTTCTTTAGCTTCGTCCGTGAGCGAACTACGTCCATGTTTGAAATCCGAAAACCAGTGATATACAGTGGTTGTTGATGGCGTTTCATTGCCAAAAGTTGAATTTAGTTGATTGATGCATTCTTTTTGAGTTAGACCACGTCGAAAGTCATAATATATAATAGCTCCAAAATGTTCACGAGTTAATTCTATATTTGGCCGAGATTAAATTTTCAGCTTACTGCAAACAATATAAATTGTGTTCCCACGTCAAAACGTTCTGAGTACGTATAACCTCAAAATTATCAAACTTTACGATGGCAATGACAGATTACGCCTGGTAATATCAGTGTTGCTAATTCTCAATACATAAATAGTAGCCCTCGTATTAGTTTTGGGAATACGAAGATAGAAGTATTTGTTTTTACGAACCCAAATGCGGTATTTTGAAGTTAATATAGCTTCAGGACAATCAAATAAATAAATAAAAATAGTAAAAAGGTGTGGTTTGCATCTATTATCTAGAAAGTTTAATCAAAATTCTTTAATGCTCGGTGTTACGACCTATTGCAAAATCTTTCAAAAATTTTGAATAACTGGCTGTTGTCCAGAATTTAGCTAACCACTAAAGTCGAAAGTGCATTACCACCAAAAGTCAAGTGACGACCAATTGGCTAATCACAATTGTAAAATCCGCTATAATTATTTATTGATTAAGCATTCAGTTAATGTATATGTAGGTACGTAGATTTTCAAGTCATTAGCGAATAACAAAAAAGAAACATCATTAACTCAAAAAGGATATAATTAATAAAACAACTAAAAAATAATGGACCTAGAATTGATCCCTGAGACACACCAGACGTTGTATTAAATGTTTGAGATATATAGCCGTGATATTTTACAAATAAGCACATCTCTTGAAGATAACTAATGAAAAATGTATAACGATAATGAAAACCTAAATAGAGTAAAGCGCTTAATAATTATTAAACAACCTTTCCTTTACAGTTGTTAGTATTTTACATATTGGATCAAAAAACATATCTAGATCACGACTTATTCATACATGTATACAAATTATACTTAATCTATAATTAGTTTTACAAGCAACTACATAAAAAAACATAGTTCTTGACTTTCAATTGGAACGCAAAATATTAGTTCTGATGAAAGTTGCTCGTCTTGAATTTGACCGTTTAGAAGTTTGTATATGAAAACTATGTGAGAAACTATCCGTTTACTTTCTAAATTTATAATGGATAATTCGTTTAGTAAACTGGAATATTCATAATTGTGTGTTAGATATATACCATGTATGTAGAAATATAACGCTTTGAAGAAAGTCTTTTGAACTTTTTCTATATCAGAAATGTTGGTTTTATAAAGTGGATACCACACAATTTGAGTACATTCAAGCAATATTACTGCAATACATTACTATCTTGGCAATTAGATATGAATTGCATATAGAGTATTAGATTGGCAATACTTGAATGCTTAGGTTTGAATTCATGCTAATTGTTATTGATTTTTTTTAAGTCTTGAAACCTTTAGTGCTTTTTAATTTATATATTTTTTAAACCTTTATAGAAAATCTTAAAGTGATTTTAATTAAGGAATAATTTATAAATCGAATGTAATTATATATATATATATACAATCATCTTTATTGAGGTATTTTTATATGGTAAAATACAATATAATACAAACTTTGACCATCGGTCTTTCGGCGAAAAGTCGCTGTCTTATGTGAAATGTCCATCTTTTAGTCCTCGATGAAAGAAATAGTGGATTCAGGATGGCTAAATTTTGGAGGGATATTTAGGTCTCGTTTTAGGCAGAATTGGTTTAGAATGTCTTGATTTACGGGATATGTAGACAATCCATTTGTGGTAGTTAGGATGTGATTATATTAAATTGATTTTAATATATATATATATATATATATATATATATATATATATATGTATGTAACATCTTTATTGAGGTTTTGATATAATTTAGTTATAATACAATATTTAATTTAATACGCACTAAATGTCTATCGACCATTGGTATTTTAGCCGGAAGTCCTTGTCTTTATGTTATGTCAGTCGTTGATGAGTGACGAGATGTATCAAATATATTGTGGATTTGGGATTTTGAAATTTAAATAATTTTAATAATTGATTAATTTCACTAATTTAAAATTGTACATCCTTTTTATTTCAACCCAATTTGTACAGCACGAAAAAAGATTCGAGTGTTACGCAAACACGCGGAAACGTTGATTGTAATGAGAAGGAAAGCAACCAGGACCTATCCTAAAGGCGATCCATTATGCAAATTCCGCGTGGAATGAATGAACGAACCCCCTCCTCCTCCTACTCCTCTCTCCCTCATTCTCTTTCCTCACTCCGGTTCTCATTAACCGCGCGTTTTAATTCCCCCCCTTCACCTTGACATTGCGTTTCCCCCAATTTACGCTCCTCCTCTCCCTCCTCTTGCTACGTACACTGTACACTAATTAACTCGGTCACTGGAGCATTGCGCTTCCGCCCTTCGCAACTATGGCTGAACTCTCATTGCCAACTCGCAGACTTAATTAACAAAATATGTGTCATTAAGGATTAATTTAAATTGTGCTTATTTTTATATAAAGTGTCTCATTTTTTACTTACTAATTATTTACGCATATACATTGTTGTTAACAATGTATATGCGAAAAAATATATATATATATATATTGAAAAAAAATATATTTACTCAATTCTATAATTAATTAATAAATTTCCCAATAGCTAGTGTAACTTTTAACTTACGTTACATAAGTCCTTAAAAACACACTTCCATTGAAACAACTACTTCTCGGGCAAATAGACCCCCCCCCCCAGATATTGAACTACACAATGCTGGTGGTAAGAGTGGAGGTGGAATGAACAGATGAAGTAGCGGCTAATTTCATAGTTTTGTTTGAATCCTTTGTTTTTTCTATAATGCATTTTTTGCTCAAGCATTGGTTTCAATTAAATTCAATTCAATTTGGAGACGAAATATTCTTCATATCAAATTCACTACTTTTATGTACATGTTGAGATCAAATTTTTGTTCAAGATGCTTTAGGTGTAAAAAACAAGAAAATACTTCTCTTAACTTTTCAACCATTTTTTTCCAAATTGTTGTTCTGGGGGTTGATAACAGGGATAATTGTGATAACAAACGGGTTTTAGGAATGATGTGCGGTTGTCCCCAGAGTTACATGTAGGTCAGGCTGGCTCCTTCCCCTCCAGGTGAGACAGATTGAAGATCCTCTTGATCCGGTATCGGGAGACAGTAATTCATCCGCGGCGTTGGTGGAAGTTTGCGAAGCTCTGTTTTATTTTTTGCCCGGAAAACAAATGTGAGCTTTTCGGGTTGGCTGGCTATGGTGAGTTTGCAGGGTTTGGCTGACTATGGTGGGCCTGCTGGGTTTTGGCTGAATATGGTGAGCCTGCCGGGTTTGGGATGTACAGTGGGAGTGAGAGTGGGACTGTCGATCCTGATTTTTTTGTTTGACATAGGATTTTCTCCAATCAGCCTTTAACGAAAAAATTATAATTTCAAATTAAATCTGGAGGATTGGCATGGTACCTCATGCCGATTTTTAATTTATTCCGACCTTGTAACCTTAAGCGTCTCACATTTCTTGCTGTGCCATTTGTCGGTGGAAATGATGTTACTCTAGCGGAGGGCGATTTCGCGTGGCGCTCGGGTTCCCGTTCAATATTTTGGCGTACCTGTCTAACAAAACTGTTTGCTGCATCAAGACGAGTAGGTTAGATTAGATTTAAGAGCTTACTTATTCCATTGAAGAAGGCCGGTTGTGATAGCACAATTAGCAAGTAATAGATCTCATACAATTCAAGATGGGGGCTCAGTCAACTACATTAAGTTAATGATAATAGGGGCTTATACTTTGTTATACATTTGTTTTAAGTTTTAATAAAACGCACACTAGTCACTAAAATAAAATTAAAGATATACAAACAAAGTGAACTACATTAAGGTTGTTCTAGAGGTTGATAAGAAGGATATTACCAACTTCTAAATCTATTTGGAGCCTTTAATGTAATTAACTAATACCCAAACTAAAACATACCTCCCCCTCTCCCAAATCAGGTCTGAGATGTATTAATTCATTAATGTGGGTTGGACCCAGCAAAAGAATCATATTTCCGTATAATGCGGAGCATTGACCAGAGAAGTGGAGATCTATCTCCTCTTCCTCTTCATCATTGCAACCCACTACAGAAATAATGATGCGTCATTCCTATGATTTTTCTGGAGTTTTCTAGGTGCCGGTGATAATACCCACTGTCGTCCTATGATATTTCTACTTAATGTAATTAATCTTTCACCATTGGCTGCGCTAAGCTTTGACAATACTTTTCTCACTATTTGGCACGTATCTTCATTCTCCCATCTCTTATTTATTAGTTTATTAGGATGTTGATGATCTAGCACCATGTTAAAGTTTTTATAAGGCAGTTCCATATGATGTGTGATAGCCGGGAGTTAAACACGAGTAACTTCGCTGAATATTGTAATAATCTAGCATAAAAAAACAAGAAACAAAGAAACTGTTTTTTTATGCTAGTTTATTACAATATTCTCGTGTTAAACTCCTGGCTATCACACACCACACGGAACCGTCTGAAAAAGAACTGAAATATTGCTGCTAAAATTCCTATATGTTAAAAGAACCACAAAGAACGATTGTGAGTTATTACAGTGTTCACCAGATAAAAATATGATGCAGAGAAATTCTGAAAAAAAAATGAGAACAAATAACTTTACTGAATATTTCAAAAGATTAACATAAAAAACAGTTTATTAAATTTAGTATCTGAAAATCTCAAATATTACGATCAAAATTTGTTCGAACATCCTAAAGATCTGCAAGTATTGATTGCAGATTATTACAGTGTTCAATGGATGAAAATATGCCGCAAATCTGAAAAAAATAATGTTCAAGGACAAACGAATGACAGTCTGGTATCAACATATTCACAAAATTTACGAATTTTGATGTGAAGAAATTACATTCAGAAACCATATCAGAGTGTATTACAGTGTGTAATCTATGATCTATCGTAAATATTGTACGCTCTCGCTAATTAATGATTGGATGAAATTGTCTGTTTGTAAATACACGTTGACAGTTGCTTAATTCATGATTAAGATCTTATTGTTTCATACTATGGCTCTTGTTAAACATATTAGTTGCCTGGAACCTACGCTTAAATTCGCCCCTCCATCAATCATGTAGTCATTGAAGCAATCAATATTTTCTGCAATATTTACGTCGACATCTACAAGCGCAGAATACAAGATTACAAAAACATTGCACTTGTGGAATGGGTCCAGGTTGTATCTCAAAGTTCAACAAAAAATCACTGGTTCCTGAGGAATTATAGATATATTTTTTTCTGAGCGCATGCGGGTCCATAGCATCGGTGTCCAAATAGTCTACAATGATTTGGCCTTCTATGTAAGCCAGGCGAAAAAGGCACCGAATAACCGACAATTTTCCCGCGCCGATTCTGAGTTATCCTGAGCCTTAATCCGTAAAGAAACATTTCTTGGTAGTTCAGTTAAGCTGTACCTCAAAAAGACATTCCTTAATTCTTTTTCTCCACGCTGTGGCCACGACTTGGGCAGTTCTTTTTTAGAAGATGATTCCTAAGACATTGGAATCACCTCCAAAAATCTTTCCATTGACGTTAGCTGCGTTTAAAATGTTCCTCATGTCCCACTGGAAAATACCAGTGAAACTAATACACTGAGTAAATATCATAGCCACATTTCTTCCTACGTCGGTCCCAACAAATTGTCAACGATAACATATTAAAATAATTATACATTAATGCGGAAGTAAACCATATTTTATCATTCTGAGTATGAAGCCGGTTTAAAAAATCCAGCAGCAAAAGCTAACTGGCTAAGTATTGCTACATTTTAGTATACATTCAGCAATTTTTATTAATTTACGAGATACGACTGTGCAAAAAACATAATTCGAATAAAAAATATGATGGGAAAGAAGAATTTGAAATTGAAAATTCAAATAGGGTTAAAGGCCTGTTGTGTTACACTGTAGGTAATAAATGATCATCTCTCTTACTAACCTCCAGAGCTACGGTTGGGGTGTAATGATCGAAACGTGTTTAAAAATATATTATTTTGCTTTTGGAACTAAAAACTTCCAGAAAGAGCTTCAACATGTATCATTTCGTCAAGGATGATACTTGATAATAGTGCGTATTTCTGACCATTCCATTATTAACAAAATTAATTGTTAAAAATTGAATATTTTTAGAACTTACAATAATTTGAGATAATTAAAAAAAATCATTTCTTACTTCACTTTTTATAAATTTTAGATGTACATTTCGAGTACCATTTACTCATTATCAATAGCGAAAACATCATCTAGTATTAAATGTAAAGCAAGAAACGAATCATTCAATTATCTCATATAACACTTCATATATCTTATCAATAAAACTCAGTTTACAATGATTTCTTAAAACAGGCCAGTTTTATAACTTTCCAACAACAAAAAAAAACGAACTGTAAAATATTCAGGCAATGTCAAATAATAAGCTGTTTCAGTTGTCAATATTGTTAACTACATATTTTATCCTTGATACATAAAAAGTTGTGCATTTTGAAGCACTTTCATAAAGTAAAGTTAGAATTTAATTTATATTATATGTTATACACTGTGTATAAATAATGTAAAATATTGTAATATGTAACGAAATTGCTTTCTATTTATTTCCACTGCGTATTACATTTTTTTATATATTTTTTGTTAATATCTCCCCGTTTTGGGGATGTTGCACGATGTTGGTAGCCGAGGGAGGGGAGGAAGTGTGGGAGTCGGAGGGGGTGGGTAACGGGAGCCGTACCTAGTACACATTTTATTATAATATATTTCCTCTGGTGATTTGTGTGCGCGGCTGCGAGCAACCCTCTTTCTTAAGCCTCCCTCGCTTGCTCGCTCGCTCGCTCGCTGAGCTGATTCGGGAATAATTCCTCATGCATTCTCTCCCTGCCCGGGCTTTATTTCTTCCCGGAGAGAAGCGGGGTGGAGGCGAGGCAAGGCGGTGGCGGTGGACTTATTGCCTTCCCTCGCCGCCGTTCCGTTGCGAAACAACTCCGCTACTGGTGCTTCTGCTGCCGGGGCAATCAGCATACACTCACTGCCACCGCGAATGTAGTTTCTTTCGTTTTTTTCTTATTCTTTTCGCCGGCGGATGGAAAAGTGTATTACTTCAATTTTAAATTTATATTTTCGCGTGTAAAAGGTTCCGAGCTAAATCCGGTTTGTAGTTTATTACAGTTTAATATCGAATAATCTCACTCGTGTTATGAAGATTTTTTTATTACTCATGCTTTAATTAGAAATTCATATGAGGAACAAGTTTCTCGTATAGAATTATTCATAATATGTTTATAAATAAATTAAAAAAATAATTCAAATAACAACACAAAATAATAATAAAGTATAATGAGCATATTTAGCGTTTTAACCGGTTTCAATTTTACAGCTAATGAACTTAAGTATTTTTAATAAAATATTCGAACATTATATAAAATTAATTATCACTATGGGGTTAATTAGTTTTTTTTCGATTCACTCAGCAAATTACATACATATATAAATATCTTTATTCAGACAATTACATTTTTACAAACATTGAGTATATACATTAAAATAAAGGTTTGTCTGTCTTGGGCTATAGACTGGAGGCCTTTCTACTCATTTACATACAGTTTTACAAACATGAACATGAAGTACACAGGTTAAAATGAAAATAGTTATCTGCCCTAGTCTAGAGAGAGAGTGACAATATGTTTATTGACAAAGTTAAGTTTTTTTCCTATTTATATAATTTCTAAATGGGTAAATAAGGGCAAAGAAACTGGTGCAGTTTACAACACACTATTTACAAGCACCATAAATTATCTATCTGCTATATAGGGAAACACTACCAAGCAAAATAAAGGAAAACTACAAAGGCAACAAAATTAAATATTAAAGATACTATACATACTCGACAAAAACACGAACACTAAATATCTATACCAACACGCACGTGAACTTGATATAGAAAAAATAATAATATATAACAACATACTGCTAGCATATAAAATACAACACAACTTAATCAGAACAAGAATTAAATTAAAAACAAACAAACAAGTACACAATTATAAAACCAGATCAAAATCAGACCAGACAAAGTAACAAATACAACAAACTGCCTACACATATAAAATCACTGAAATTAGTTTCGTTTAAATTCAAAATAAAAAAACAACCATATTAACAACGAAATAAAATAAGAAAACTAATTCAAGAGAACCAAGCAGGTATCCTTCATGGGATGGACTCAATAGACGACTGCCGAGGCGATTTAAAATACCGTTTAATCTATTTTAATATGTTGTAATTAATAGTCTGTAATTGTCAAAATAAATTCGTTAATTATCAAATGCTAAAAAATACCTCACGACCATCTCATACTCTGTTCATTCAGAAACGTCGCAACCTGTCGCTTATTTACAACAACATAAATAATTACTCTTATTTTCTCCATCCATTTTAAAAATAGTCAATCGATGTAAATTTATATTTTTTTAATAAATCGGGTGTAAAAATATAATTTATGAACGGGCAAAAAGAGTAGGACGAAATTATATAAAAAAAAACTACTTATACGAAATATTTGATATTAGTCATAGCCAGTCGTTTGCCGTTTATTTTTAGAACAAATAAAAATAAATTGACATTGTTTTACTTTAGATAATTTATTACTGCATATTTTATTTTTTTTTTCATTTGTTTCTACAATATGTAAAGACATGTTGAAGAAGACCACTTTACAAACTAGATTTTTCTTCATTGATTTTGTGTCAGTGATTCTTTAAAAATGTTACGTATCTATAATTGCATACAAAAATATTGCATTTTATTAGCAAATAAAATATAAATAATCTTGAAAGAGTAACTTAATTTTATTAAGTAATTGTCATTCCACATCTTAAATGATATGTTGTCATGAAATGTTTTCGAAATAAATTAAAAAAAATGTTGAAATTCGAATTTTGATCGTAGTTCCTATATGCGTCAATATGCGTGATATTGTGAGAAACATTTTTGTCAGCATTTTAACAAGTCTTAAAAATAGCATGCTGAACATTTTCAAAGTTATTATGAAACATTTTCCCAATAAAAGTAACACTACATACAAAATGTTCCGTTCTTTTTAGTCTTCAGCAATTGTAAAGTAATGTCTTATGTCATCAGTTTAAAATTAGGAACTGCAAATAGAAGTTAGTAATATTATGAATTCGGTTGAATGAATCAAATCGTTTCTTTAATATTAAAATTGCTCGATTTATTTCAATATGTTTTATGAAATTAAACAAGGAACATTTCTGACAATGATCAATAAAATTCGATCAATCCCTTTTTCCAACTGCAGCTTTAATTTTTCTTGAAGCCCATAAAACTCTATTTACAATGGACGAGTGGTGAATTTGAGTGAGATTAATTTAATTGCTTGTCTTCACAAATTATTATCTTTAGGAAACTGTTAATAATAATTAACAGTTTACTAAAAGTAATGGTAATTTTTTCAAATAAACGCGGAGCATTCACCTCGTTAGTTATGGTTATCCATAGTAAATATGAATAAATTATTAAAAATATCTAAATAAAACAAAAGTAAATTAAATGGAATAGATTAACTTGAAAATTTCGACTAGCTTTAGATTATTAGTCCATTCTTAGGTGTCCCATATGTCATCCCCTCGAATGATTGGTACATTGTACATTTTTGTTTCTAGAACATCAATAATTTATTCCTTTTTTGTCGAAGAAAAATTAAAAAAAAAAAAAATACGCGTATCATTCGCGTCCGTGCTCGGACTCGATCATTTTCATCGGTGATAGTAGCGGTGATGCTACGTTTAATTTATTTAATTTAACTACTTTGTAATTATATAAAGCATAGCTGTACTGATGAGGGAAGAAATCCCGAAACAATTGTCTGCAGATAGTCTTATATTACGCACTTTTTTTGTTTTTCTTTGCATTGGATATTTTCGAATCAAAATTTGTGCGTTATATATATATGAAATATTTATGGCTAACTTAACCAACATTATTTTAAACTCCGAAAAGGGCAAAAAACACATACGTTTTTTTGGTTTAGGTATGTAGACGACATTTTAACCGTCTTCACTGGAACTGACACACAACTAAATAACTTCCTAAATTACATAAACTCCATTCATCCTCACATTCAATTTACAGTAGAGATAGAACAGAACAAAAATATTTAAATCCTCGACCTTTCAATTTCCAACATAGATGAACAATTTAATTTTGAAATATTTAAAAAGCTAATGTTCTCTGATTCATTAGTTCCATCTAATTCAAGACATCCCATTAAATACAAACTAGCTGCATTTAATTCAATGATCCATAGAGTACTTACGTTACCCTTATCAAAGATTGGATACAAGAACGAAATCAAAATGATTTACATATTAGCAAACAACAATGGCTATACAAATAAAATAATAGATAATTTAATTATAAAACATCAAAATAATAACCTCAAAAAAGTTATATTTTGAATTAATTTCTCTTAAATAAAATGAAACAAAGATGATTCACACATTTGCAGTTATTTAAATTACAATGAAATTAAACAAGGACATTTTTTTCTGGCAATGATCAATAAAATTCGATCAATCCCGTTTTCCAACTGCAAAAAATTACTTACACTGTAAGTTTTACAAACATCTATTGAAACAACTACTTCCGGCGGGGTAAATGCTCGGGAAGTAAATGTGTGAATCATCTTTGTTTCATTTTATTTAATTTAATTGAAAACAATGCTGTTTTTTCTCACGCCGAGTCGATATTATTTTTTGCTCGGAGCCGATAAATCCGCTCAATGCGCGCGTCCTTCACCGCGATCACTTCCATCCGCGATCTCGTTGAAGACGGTACGTAAAAATTAATTAAAAATTGTTTAACAACTAAGGGCTTGCAGGGCATAGCTGTACTGATGAGGGATGAAATCCCGAAACACGTGTCTACAGATGGCCTTGCAATTATTATTTGTTGTTTCCTTTCATTAAATAATTTCGACTCAAACCGTTGTAATTCGCAGTAGGGCTGCTATGCAACAACAAATATCTATTGTGTAATCCAATGTCCGGCGGGGTAAATGCTCGGGAAGTAGTTGTTTCAATAGATGTTTGTAAAACTTACAGTGTAAGTAATTTTTTGCAGTTGGAAAACGGGATTGATCGAATTTTATTGATCATTGCCAGAAAAAATTTTCCTTGTTTAATTTCATTGTAAATTAATTTCTCACTTAACCCGTGGTGAAACATATTTATTTTATTTGATTTAATCAAAGTTTATTACTCAAAAAAGTTTATATGCATGTCTAAAAGTTGAAAACAAAACATTCAAGTCATTAACATTCTTTGGTGGTCAGCCTAAAAATTCGAATTATATTGAAAAAAATATGATATTAACGTAGCATTTAAATCAACTAATAAAATTTGTAATTCAATTTTTAATTCCAAAACCCCGATAAATAAATTAGATAGATCACATATTTACAAGCTAACGTGTAAAAATGGTAATTTTTACACGTTAGCTTGTAAATTTACGTAGGTCCAACTGATCGTAACTTCAATTCTAGATTAAAAGGACACAAAGATCCTTCATACAAATTCCACATTAGTGAATCACCTAATAGAAAACCGACATTCTTTTGGCAAAGATGTACTCGAGATAATCCATTTTGCCGAAAAAGGGTTCAAAATGGATTTACTTGAGTCGCTAAAAATTCATAAAGCCAAGAGTAATCCGGAAATCCCAGTAATTAATGACCAGGTAGACCTAATATTTTCCTCCTTATTTCATTCTGTATACATAAATGTTTTGTCGTAGATTATTTTACTTTAAGTTTGAAAATGATCAGTTAATGATCGAAACTCGAGCCACTTAAAAATAATGTGTGATGTCAACAATGTAGACGTTTTTGTTTAATATATGTTATTATTATGCAAGAGCAAATGTTCATTATTGAGGATTTATGCAACGTATCTAAAAACTGTAAGTAGCTAAAGAGGGAATAATTTATTAATTATTTTCAAATACATTTTATTTCGTTTATTATTCTTTTTTATTATAAACAAACATAAACAACATGGTGAATGCGCCGGGTTTTCGAAAAATCAAAGTTGCTATAAGAGCTTTTTTATCCTTGGTGAACAGTTAATAATACGGTAATTTTGGACGGGTGATATAATTTGTGAAAATTAAAGTTGTTTCGTATATGGAAAATGATTTTCACTCCCTTGCTGTTCCATAACCCCTATCCTCAAATCCTTAATAATATCCAAGTAACACCTCCCACGAACGTGGAACGTCTTCATTAGGAAACAGCAAGTCGACGATCAGACCCAGGCTTTTTAAACGTTGTTCAATATATTCAGCATATTCCCTGTTGGATTGAATTACAAAAATAAATTTGAAAATAATTAATAAATTATTTCCACATTTATATATATATATATATATATATATATATATATATATATATTCCTATACAAAATATCCTCCATCAAGCATTTTCAGACGCAACGACACATACGTTAAATAATCAACTATTGATGTATTTGAAGAAACCAAATTATTCTCCCAAAATTCGCTCACCAACAAATCACAATTGAATAAATCATAGGATCGTATGTGAATCACCACTAACATACGAACGAAGATTAGAATCAATTATAAGATTAAGGCTGAAAAATTAACGGTCGATAGCCTAAAAACGAACAATAAATCAAATATTTCGAATGGTTGATAGATTCAAATTCACAAATATGCTACCTTAGTTCATATCCAATATTTAAAATAATTAATGTAATAGTCCACAATAAATACAGTGAAATATTAATCATGTGTTTGTTCAATTCCCTAATAAAAAAGAATTACGCAAAGACAACCTTGTTTTAAGTTATATAAGTATATATTTTATCCTAATCGGATGGTGCATCGGACGACGCACCATAGGGATTTCAATGTATTTTTTTTTAAATTCTCATTTATTTACTTTCCCACGTCATTTTATCAAAAATCATAAAATATAAGATTTTGTGGAGATCAAAAAACTGAGTCTAATACACACTTGAGATATTTTACATTTATCTATTTTCGAGACATAAATTATTTTGAAATCATTAGTTTACAAATAAAAATTTGCTGTGCTTTGCAAAAATAATGTCGCGTTTATACCTGTCATTATATATTACCTGTAGAAACATCTACAAATAATTACACTATTAAAAGTACTATTAAAATCCACGTATTGAATACATAACGAAACATTATATATGGTTTTACGCGTGAAACAGTTATCGGCAAGAAAGTGCTAGTGTACGGTTAAAACCGACATAATAGAACTGATGAGTCGAACATTCAGCCCTTCGTATCTTAACTAAAATCCGTCACCCAAACAATCTTCTTCATAACCTTTCGAACACTCTCCTTTACAACAGGTATAACCGCAATATCTCTAAGATCCAATTATCCCATAAATTTGCCACAAATCCCGTAACCCAAGACTTATTAAACCGACTATGTTTTAAACGTAACCCAAACACCTCATTCAATTCTGCGATCCTGAAACTACTTATCATTAATTCATCTCCTCACTCATCAACGACTAACAGACTGATATGACATAAAGATATGGACTCCTGGCTGAAATACCGACGATCGGATATTATATAAAATGTATTGTATTGTATTGTATTATACTTAATGTAAATTCTAAAATAAAGATGATATATATATATTCAAAAAAACAAAAAAAAGTTTCGTATAAAAAATTATTGATTTAAAAATCAAATTTTGCGGTATAACAAAAATATTTTTTTTTTTAATGTAACACCCTGTATTTATTCAACTTTTCTAATGACATTTTTCAACCTCTACATTGTTGTCCATTTAGTTTTTTATTATGTTACAGTGTTGCCAATTTACATTTTTTTTTTCAAGTATCATGCAAAAGCAAGCTCAACTTTAAAAAATTGTAGCGACCTCGTTTTTTGAATGTAAGAATAACTTTTAGCAAATATCTCATAAGCAACGTTTTATTAATGAGCAATTTAAATTTAGTAGTACAGGGTGTTCAGAGAAACATGCCAAACTTTGCAAATTTTAAAGCGGTATAACCCATTTTTTTTAATGGAATGCTCCCTATGTCATTATTCGATAGGTATTTTGCTTCTCTTTAATTTGATGGCGCATATCTTAAGTCTAAACTGCATAGTTGTTGAGATATTCAATATTTTTCACAAAAGTATCCATTTAATTACATTTCTAAGCACTCTAGTAGGCCATGCTGAGACGAAACAACTGTCATAAACTGATGGTCATTGTAAGTAAAAATTGAGTGTGGAATTAAATATATTGCAAGAATACTTAAACATCTTAATTACTCGTAATTATCATTGGCGCAATGAATTATAAATGTAAGCGCAAAAATTGATTAATTAAATTTAATTCATGTCTTACATTTAGAAAATAAATAAATATTTATAATAGATAAACATCATGATTTTAAATAAAATAACCCGAGAAGGATATAAAGGACCATAAAAATGGCAGTTGTAACCGCATCATTATTATGGTAGGCATGGTATTTTTAATGTTTTTTAAATTGTAAAATAACGTGTATCTCGAATTTTGATAATAAATATGTAAAATGGATATATTAGACTCAGATTCTTGATAAAATGAAATGTGAATCATTTTATTAAAAAAACACAAAATAGTTTATTTTTTGGATAGAAAATCTGACACACTCATTAAAAAAATTGAGATACACATTATTATAAAATTACAATTAAAAGAATTAAATATACCATAAATAAATGAGATTTAAAAAAAAGTGATTGAAATCCCTATAGTGCGTCGTTCGATGCACTACCCGATATATGGTAATCCAATAGATAGTTATGGATAGGTTTTATTTTGTCTTTCTTGTAAAATCCAAAAAATCTATGCTCACTAAGAAAGATTCCATATACGTTTAAAATTTTTTTTTGGTTAGCCCTAGGAAATTTTTGTCAGAGTAATACCTTTTCTGTAACGAGGAACAAGTAAAAAACGAGCCTAAACACAAATTCTGAAATGAAATAACAGTGATGGCAGTAAACATGTCTCGTATAGGTACCAAAACCTGAGAGGAAATGGAATGCCTAACATAGATTGTAGTCAGATGAACCTAAGGGTGCATTTATAGTGTTAATTGTATAATACTTTCAAATAGGCTAATTTTAATGCGCGCGCGCACACTCGCAATTATCAGTGTTTGATTTGCGCGCGCACCACGGTATGATGCAGCTAGCAATATAAATGTGACGTAAATATCCAAACTATTCTAAGCTACATTAAAAGTTTTGGTATTAAGGAAAATTAGCACGCTAATTGCAAAGTATCTATTTTTGTTCAACCTAAATTTTTCAATGGTCAAATATACCTATGATACCAATATTTACTCATTAAGAAATTATAATAATGAATCCTGTTTTAAAAATTCAATGGTTGTGGCTGCCACTTAATGAAACTGCATATTCACAATTAAATAAAAACACAATAGTATTTTAGTTTCACTGTTTTGTAGCAGCATTTCTTCATCAAAAAATCAGTGGCACTAAAATACTATTGTGTTTATATTTAATTGTGAAACCTGTTTTGTCATTAAAATTTTAATTATATAAATAAAATGATTTTTTTTTTCATGCAGACCGTAAATTAATCAAACACAATACCATTGTGCAGCTCAATCCCGCCCGAGCATACCCCCGAATAGAAAACGGCTTACATATTGAAAACACGTTGCCGTCGCCGTCGTCGTAAAAAAGTCTGAACGGATTCCGGAAACCGGGAGAATGAGACACGTATAGCGCGCGCAAAACAAATTTAATCACGGAGACATTTCCATCAATCCATCTTATTTTTTTTTTCTTACTTTCGTTCGTTCGCTTCTCCTCTTTTCTATCCGGTTCGCTCCCTTGATGGCTTTCTTTGCCATTTTCCCGCACTGGAAACGCGGGCGGTCGGGGTTCGGGGGAGGCAAAGGGGAGGCGGGCGCGCTCCGTGGGTGGGCGAAGGGCGCGCGGATATTGCAGGGCGTCACATGTGCTCACCGACGCCAGCCATTACTTTATACATCCCCGAATGAGGGGTTGAAAAAAAGGAAGAGAAAAAAAAGCAGCGAGCGGGAGAGAGAAGATATTCGAGTAAATATGGGACTTGGGATTTTCATATTTGCTTGAATAGGAAGTGCACACGAGGTTTGTAATTCTTAGCAAATATAGAATTTTATGAATTATTATGAAATATGGTGATAAAGTCGCTTGCTTAGCCTTTTGACTTACATAAGTAAAAATGTAAATATAAATGTCTATTACTTTGTATAACAATTAATTTATTTGGTGAATATAGTTTCGATATATTTATGTATCATTATCAAACAATAAGTTATTAATGGTTACCAAATACAATAATTGTTACGCAAACAAAGTAATAGACAGTGTTTTCAGTTATATTCAATAATATATAACGAAGTAGAAGCGTCTATAGTAAGTGGAATAAGTGAAAATGTCACAGTAGCTAAAGATGGAATAATTAATTAATTAATTTCAAATTCTTTGTATTTAATTTATTTCAAATAACTGTGATCATGTGAATAAATAACTCTAAACTCTTATTATATTTATGGGCTAAAAGTATTTCGTCCGGCGTGGGTATTTGCCAGGGAAGTAGTTGTTTTAATATGCATTTCTATAACGTAGTTAGTTAAAACGTCACAGAGCTAAATGTGGAAATAATTTATTAATTATTTTCAAATAATTTTTATTTAATTTATTTAAATACCTGTGACAAAGTGAATGATTACTCTTTTCTATTTATATTTCGTTATATTATTGTCTTTAGTATAGATTGAAAAAAAAATTGTTTATCTTATTTTATTTTTTTCAATCTATACTAAAAATAATAATATAAAGAAATAGTTTTAGCACATAAATATAATATTAGTTTAGAGTTTGACTCGAAGAAAGCATTCAATGTTAAAAGTAATAATAATCACCTTTATTTGTAATCTAATTCCACAGATAATATAAAAATAAACAATATAATTCTTTTACATTACAAATCATAAGGTGAGATTCAGTCTGAGCTCTAATTGGACCTGTGTTTTGCCATTTAAACCTTCTTTTTTAAAGATACCAAAAATAAGCTAAAACAAAAATATTGAAGGAAATATTGTAAACTTAAAAATAATTTTAATATAGTATAAGGTAAAACGAAACGAATAACGTAAGATAAAATTAAATAAAACCAATAAAATAAAATTAAATAAAATGAATTAATATAATAAAAGATCCCCACATTGCCCCTATCATTCAACACCTTTGTATCCCTCGCAACCTTAACATTACTCCTAAATTCTCCCATCCTTCATTAACCATTCATCAATTCAAATCATTCAATTAGCAGACATAGACAAAGACGTTAACAATCATGACTTTTAGATAATAAGGTAAGAACTGGACAAAGACAGGCAGAAAAACCTATGGTCGATAGCCGTATAAAATAGTATAAGAATTATATTGTTAATTTATTGTATATAAAATTGTCTGCAGAAATAAAGATGTTATATATATATATATATATATATATATATGATAAAAGTAAAGATAGATTATATGTACAACATGCAAATACTTTTCATTTTGTAGACATTTCATAATCAGCACTGAAATACCGACCTTTCTGTTAGAATGTAATCCCTTACTACCGATCGCAGTTGGTTTTTGTTTATCCGTTTTATATTCTCCAGCATTTGATTACATATTTTATAAATTTGATACGCAAATGTTCTTTCATAAAGTAACGTTTTGTTTCGCTGGTAATGATCTTCCTTTAGACCTTTTATTAATGTAATGAGCATTATCGCGGAACACTATCTTATTATATTGATATGGCGGAGATTTATGGTTAAATATATTACAATAAAATATACACGAACGAGCCTCTCTTCTTTTGCACATATCCAGCCAACCAGCATCTTTGATTTTGTGAGAAATGCGTTCGAATTTTCGAATACCATATATATACCTAAAGCATTAGTTATGCACGTTCTGGATCCTATAGGAGGTGGCCCTGTCAATAGCCGAGTGGTACAGTGTGGAACAGTACGTAAAGTGTGGTAGAATAAATAAGTTATGTAGCATAATTTTCGTTTTTATAGGAAGTTACGTTCTATGTGTATATAGTTTTTTGATGTTTATGTATGCTATACAGATGAATTTGTTCATTTGTTTCCTGAAGCGAAAGTTTTTATCCATAATTACACGAAGATTTTTCGCCATAAGGAATTACATAAGGAATGACTGACCCGTTTATATGAATATCCATAAGGTGTGATATTCATGTACATATTCGATTTTTTTGCTGAATCAAAAGGAACGATGATTTATGAGGATTTAAAGTCAGGTTAAACACACAGGAGTATTTATGTATTTGATTCAGATTGGTATTTATCTTGATTTTTTGTATGATTCAGATTGAAAATAGTGGTATAACTGACTATCATCAGCATACATACACAGGATTTGAGTTTCTATAAAATACTAGTTTTGTATATAGAAAGAAAAGGAGAGGCCTAACTACGGAACCTTAAGGTTCACCTTGATATCTGAAAAATAGGCAACTATATAATGAATAAAATGTATTTCAATGTATAAATAATTTATTAATTATTTTCAAATCATTTTTATTTAATATATTTAAAGAACTGTGATCAAGTGAATCAATACTCTTTTCTATTTATATTTCAAGCCATTAAAAAAAAAACATACCATAAAGCCGTAACTCTTTTTTGGGACACCCGGTATAATCAAAAATATTTTCCTAAAAAACGTTCTAAGATCCAAGTAGTCTACAAACATTTCAAAGTTTAAAAGCGTAGTATAACTGAGTATAATCAGCATACATATGGCCAGAGCAGGAATTGAATTAAATTAAAATGCTAGTTGTGTATATAGAAAAAAGAAGATGGATAAGTACGGAACCTTGAGGAAAACTTTATCTCGTACCTGAAAAAATAGATCTGGATTTATTTAATTCAACACACTGTTTCCGCCCAGTCAAGTAATTATTAAGAACAGATTGATAATTCTGAAATTCTATTTTTTTCAGATATGAATTAATTTAAGATGGGAGACTATATCAAACGCTTTACTGTAATCTAAAAAAAAAAAAATAGACCAGTCAGGTATCTGTTATCACCAGCAGATAATATGTCATCGGTAATTTTAAGCAATATTGTGTAACTGTATATTTTTCTAAACGCGGATTGATGTTTAGGTAAAATATGTTTTTTTTTTTCAACAAAGTCAGTTAGTTGTTTTTTGATGATATATTCTATAAGTTTAAAAAGTGTATAAAGGCAACTAATTGGCCCTAGTTATTTATTTCTTTTGGGTTTCATACTTTGGGTATTTGCATATTTTGGTTTAATTGCATATTTCCAACTGTCTGGAAAACATGATTCTAAATGCAAGTGTTAATTATACAGAGAGTTTTATGTAACACCGAACGTGCTAGAATGTACTCAATGTAAATTTTCCTATGTTCAGGAACGCATCAAAGCATTGAGTGCGATGTGATTGGCTACTATTTCTAAAAATAATATAGTCAACCCAAACTACACCCTTCCACGTCAAAAATGACTTACACTTGTCAGTTATCGCAAGCAAGTTATATTTACTGTTCTGGCGCTTAAAGCAGACATAGACGAAGAGTTGGACATCTTTATGTATCAATAATGTATACAAAGGAGGAGAAATTTTTTTATGGTATGCAATGCAGTTAAGTATAATATTCATAATTATACATGTTGCACTTGATATAATGGTTGACAAATATAATTTATTTTTGACGGAAATAGTGTAAATTGGGTTGACGTTTCTGCGTTTCAGAACAAATCGAACATAGGAAAGTTTACATTGAGTACATTCTAGTATGTTCGGTGTTACATAAAACTCTCTGTATGTGTAAGGTTAATTAATTATGACAGCATTGGTTCGTCATTATATTATTAATATTATCAAACCCAATAGATGATAAATCATAATAAATGAAATGTATCGTGTTTCATTTATTATTTGCGCCATCTTTTGTCTAATTTCATGAGGCATTGTCAAAAATTCGGGTCTACAAGGTAAACAATCGAGAATCGTTGTTTCGTTCATTAAAGAAAGGCGAACTTGTGTTTATGAGAACAGGAAATGAAATTCATTTACGCTAGATGAATGGTGGCTGAACATTTTATTAAATTAATAGATGATGATTTAATTTCTTGCAAATAATTTAAAACAGTAGTTTCATATACGGCCCAATTGTCCACTAGGTTCGTTAAAAAGTTGGATTTGTTAAAATCATTTTCCACAAACTTTTGGACGAGCGTCTTATCCCTACCATTCTTGTCACTTCTCGTTGATATTCCACCAGGCATGATGTAAGGAAGTATGAGATTTTTTCACTAATGTACAGATCAATAATGCAATAAAAATTATGATACTGAATTTTGAAATATTTTCGATAATTAAATTTAAAGTTTTAAAATTAAAAACCTAATAACAATTAAGAATTCCAAGTTTTAATAGCCAATTGGTAGACTCTTACAATATAAACTCACTTTTATATAGAATACACCACCCATTAACAATTAAACTACAATTTTGAAATTTCAGTAAAATAATGCTTCATTATCAACTAAGAAACGGTGAAAGTTTAGTAGAAACAACAAAACAAAAATTTACATAAAAAAAAAAAAATAAGTAGTGGGTTGCATTTCTACTCGCAACTATGCATGAATTAACTCTTCTACCAATGCTTTCTATAAAGAGATCGGTGGGGTATCTTGTTCCATGCAATCTCTAGATAGTGTCGAAGTTCATGATTCTCAGGAGGCCTAGGTACTAGTCTTAGACGCCGACCCATCGCCGATTGAATATGCGAGACATATTACGACCATTATTCACCTATAAAACCTTGATTCATCACTGAAGACGATGTCACTCCATTGATGAACCTACTCTTGCCGTTCTTGACACCATCCAAATCTGGCTGCTTTATGGGGAGGTGTTAATGGAAGGACAGTATGAATGAAGCTGAAAGGAAGAAATTCTTCTGTTGCCATCGAGAAGTATCGGTTCAAAGCTTTCGTCCAATCCACAGCAATCGACCTTGTTTGAAATCGATCCCTTGTAGCCATTCGTCTAAGGAGTCCGTCTTCACGTGTGTTGCTTCTTCGGGCCGGTTTTCCAGCGGAACGCCGTCTCTGAATACCTTCTTCGAAACATAAAGACCATATCCAAGCAACTGTAGTATAGTCCCGATTCAGCCTTCTCCCAATCTCTCGGAATGAGAAACCCGTCTCTTTCATACCGACGAAAGCTTCCGCGGAAAAAACTCAATTGTTATGTTTCCTGGACCATTGTTGTATGCAAATTTCAATATTTTCTTCTTAGCTTGAATGAATACCTGCCCACAAAGTGTCAGTTTAGACGCTTTGTAATGGTGCGACTCCGTCGAAAATGTTCCCATACCAATGACTTTGATAGGATATATAAATAGAATGTGAAGATAATTAGCAACGTATATATTAAAAGTATTGTAATGTATATTTAAATTTGTCACATTTTATTCTACGCTAATTATATGTAATAAATGAGCGTGCGTGAAAATGTAATTAATTGAGCACGCCCCAAAACCGAAAATCAGAGTAATGTAACAATGGCGATGGGGCTAAGAAGAGAACCGCGTGGAATATACAAATTATAAGCGTTTTATTATATGGTATTTTGTGTATGGTGTGGGGTTTAATAAAGTGTGTTGGGGTTAACAATAAGAGTGTCATTTCCCACAAAAAAACCTCTCGAGAATACACTACAAGTATCATAATATTTTCTGTACGGAATAGCCTCGAATAAAGCATTATGTTACCGAAGTTTCAATATTGTAGTTTGAATTTTAGTGGATGGTGGATTTATAATTTATATCTGTTAATTCACTATCGACCTAGTTTTTCGTGTTTGTGCCCTTCTCGTGAAATATATATATATATGATAATAATGTCAGAAGTCATTGTCGATTTTTTTCGTAATTTAACTGTCATTAATGTGGTGAAGTGATGCAATGAATTTATGAAGAGTTATGCTGGGGAATTTACGTTTGGCATTTATATTTTTATTGCGTGGGATATATATTTTTTTATTAATATCAATTAAACTTTTCTTTATTGCTATTTTTTATAAATTCCAATTAATACAAAAAATATTATTCAATATAAGTTTACAGTGTTTATAATTTTGTGTTTTACTTAATTAAACTTGTTAATACATAATTACATAACATAACAAACAAATTTAAAAAAAATACGTTAGCCTCCCTAGAAATAACCAAACAAAAAAAAACTACACACCAGAATGAGCGTAGATAAAAGTCTGGAAGCATCCCTAATACCATCGCCGACGACGTGGAAATTCAGATAAAGTGTTTCCGAAAAAATAAGGGAGCGTTGTTTTCGTGTTTCTCAGGCGTATATCTATATATACACATTTAGAAGGAGGGAAATGATAGATGAGCTTTCTAATATAGCGTTATTCTTTTTTTTTTTCTTTCTTGCTCGTCCGCCTGCTTTCGTGGAGGAAAAGAGGGTGGGTTATCAATAATAAATAATGATCGCCCGGGATCGATTTGCCATCAGATATTAATGAACGTTTCGGCCGTAATGTACAAAATATACGGAACGGTAAATTAATTGGTATTGTTGAGTTGCGTAATCGTTGCCATTAATATTTAACGGAATGAGGAGAAAGTAAAGTAGTTATTAATCAAGATGTATTTATATATTGGTTTATGTGCGGCTAATATTTTTTCTATTCTTAATTATTGAGTCGTGGCGAAATTTACGATGCTATCATTAATTATTATCTATTAATTTTTATGAGTAAATTAAGAAATAGAGTTCAATTTGTTCATCAATTTTTTTCTAATATTTTGTTATTAAAATACCAATAAGTTAAATCAATTTTTGGCGTTTGAACACAAAAAAAAAGATTAAATCTAATGAAGAAATAAAACGCTGCTTCTCAATTTTCCGATATATTCGGATCTATTCCGTAAGGAAAATGTTAAGTTTAAGGTGTACGATATTAATTGGTTTCACATTCTATGAATACATATTTATTACTAAAGCTACTTAGACTGTGATGACAAAAAATAACGTACAAGTTAAACTTAAAATTTTCCGTACGGAATAACCCCGATTATTTACTTACTTTAAATAGCTTGTTAAAATCATTTATATTTTCTTTATGCTGTGTAAATTTTATTTTATTAACGCTGAATAAGTTTTCAATGCAGTAATAAATATAATATATATAATCAATGGTTCATAAATAAATAAATCAATTCGATAATTTGTACATTTTGGTTGTAAAAAAATAAAATTCAAATTAATCCCTTTTATTTATATGGTAAAATGCGAATCTAGTTATCCGGAAAACGTAAAAAATGTGACTTATTAGTAATTAATGTAATTATTAAATTGAATGTTTGCTATAAATTTAGTTATTGAATCATTACATATTTACCCAAGGCATTCTCGACTCATTTTTTTTCCAAGAGAATAAAATTTTAAATTAACATGTTATTAAATAAGAAATGATACAAAGAATGAAATTTATAGTAAACTAGCAAAGTTTTCGATAAATATTTTGTGTTGGATCAATCAGAAATTTATTTTCCATTGATTGTACCTAAAAATAAAATTATACACTTAGGGAATCTGTTTATTAAAAAAAAAATACAACAGATACACCCATTTATGACTAACTAAACATCTTTATTCGAATGTATATATGTATGTATAATAATATATAAAATTAAATTTATATTCTGCAGATGAATTGGATATCGACTGTCTAACGTTTTACAACGTGTGCATTGTTGGATGAGATGAACTGATAGCTGGAAGATGAGGAGAACTTGTATTTTTGGCAAATGTTGGGATTGCGTGGGATCACCCATTTATATTTACTCCTATCCCGAAAGATATTCTCATTTTGTTTGTTGTTCCAATCAGGTTGCTTGTTTCCACTTTTGTCTCTTTTTACCAGAAAAACTTTGGACTTCCCAATTAATAACATAAATTTCTTTATTTCCCAACAGATAAAACCAATTATAGGGAAAACATACATTAATAATAATAACTAACTTAAAAATAAAGTAAAAATAACAATTGCGAAATAATTATAGAAAATAGTTCTTATAATGTGCATTTGTTTAAAGTACGTACATAACATAAGTCAAAATGTCAGAGAACTAAATGTGGAAATAATTAATAAATTATTCTCAAAATCATTTTATTTAATTTAATTATAGAAAGACCATTTATGAGAATTATCTGTGTGAATTCATATATGTATTTCGTTTTTGCAATCAAATCCGCTAAATATATGTAACATATACATAGAAACGAGTTTTCCACC
This sequence comes from Philonthus spinipes, assembly GCA_963082785.1. NCBI lineage: Eukaryota > Metazoa > Arthropoda > Insecta > Coleoptera > Staphylinidae > Philonthus > Philonthus spinipes. The sequence goes on along the minus strand of OY720309.1, from coordinate 13,283,141 downwards.
TTTGTCGTCTGGAATTCTTTTCGAGCAATAAAATCCCAATTTATATTCAATTTAGCAACTAAACGCCTGCGCGAGAAATTCACACGCACTGAAAAACACACAAAGCCGCCATGAAAATCGTGTGTGTATTGGGTGTTTGGCGCGAGGGTGTGGAGGAAAAATAGGGGGAAAGGATTCGAACCAATATCGACGTAATGATTACGTCGACGTAATTGATGGACGCACCGACGACTGCTGGTGTTGGATTTATCGTCGTGGAATAATTGGCCGAATAATTCAACTCCTCGGGACAATATGTTGGAACAGGACGGGTTTCATCTTATTTCAATTAAATTATCGTCAATTCATTCTTCCACGGCAAGTCGATTTACAGCGGCAGCATCAGTCGTTAATCAGGGTGGATTTTTAACTGAATTGAATCGATTCCTTCCATTAAATTCGTTATTTCATTCGATATTTTCCGGGGTAAATCTTGTAAATCAAGTCGACATCAGAACAGAATTGTATTCATGCATAATATAAATAATTTAATAAAACGTTCAACCTAGCGCAAGGATGGCCATTTCGGTTTTTCGAAGCTCGCCAGACCAATGTGTTTCATATGTAATGTTTTGATGAAAGCGGTTGAACGGAAATTGTGTTGGGGTTAAATAACCCAATACCAATTATAATAATAGGAAAGATAACGCAAATTGTTGACGATGCCACATGAAATTAGGCAATAGATGGCGCTTACGTTACCTTTCCGATTATTATGATTCACATTAATAATATTAAATTCGTATTATTATGCTATTATATGTAACTATAATGGCTATATATTTTCAAATGTGATTTTGATCACGGAGGTCGGATAATATTTGAAATTAGGAATCGCGGCAATAGTTGTCTACTTAAGCGCTGTAGTATCAATGGTATGTCACCCTTTACTAGATTACGCTTATTATTGGATATATTAAATAAAAAGAATTTAAAAATATTTAACATATTATTTCCTCCAATTTATTAATTATTTTCAAATTATTTTTATTTAATTTATTTAAATAAATGTGACCAAGTGAATAAATCTTTTTTTTTCTATTTATATTATTAGATTAAATCAATTTATTTCTTTTATGATGAACGCACTGTATAATATTTCACCTCCCCCTTCCCGTATCCTTTGTTTTCGATTGAAGTTTAGAAAAATCGCTGGCTGTAAAGGTAGTAAAGTTGACGATCCAATAATGCCGGAGAATTACTCGGCGCGCCGTAACTTTTCGTAATTTTATTACCGCGATGGAAAACTTCAGTGGTCCGCAGGAAGAGGAGGTGATGGCCACGGGATGGGGGAGTGAGAGAGGGAAGTAGGTAGGCAGGAGTTTACAATAAAAAAATTAGTATTACGTGTGCGCAATATAAAGTTTCACGTAAACACGGGATGTTTGTTTACGGCCTCAGACGTCCTCACTATGCAGATATAACTTTATAGCGGCATCCAGGATGTGCCCAAGGATTATTTACGGCGCATGTTTGGATAATTGCGAATAATCCCACCGTTTCAATTTATCGCCCAACTTTACTGCGGAACTAACGAGAAGGAAGAGGCTAATGCATAAAATGCGACCGCTGATTTATGATTTGAGGATGTGGCGTAAACATCATCACTGAAATAAGATAACAAAAAATACACATACAAAATTCAATAAAAATATTTTACATGCTATAATAAATTATATAACAACATTTTATCCCATCGAAAATTAACATTTTCAACCGAATCAATTTAATGAATATCAAACAAATTTTTGCGACATGAATTATACCTTTTTTATCAAAAGTTAAACGTATATTTTTTTAAGCCTTCAAATATTTAATAATTATTAATACATGCGTATGTATTCTGTTTATGAATTTTAAAAAAATTAATAGCTGTTTTTTTTTTTGCAAATGTTTGTAAAATGACAAATTTTACGAATCAATTTCTTTTTGTCCGAAACTCTATGTAATCTTTTCAGCTATTCTGGCTTCTGATACAATAGGATCAATCTCAATAAACATGAGGAAAGTGAGTGTTTTTTTTAATAACACAATTAACCAAGAACACGATTGCCCCTCAAGCGAAAATATTCAAAATAGTAATATACGTAAAATTCAATGGGAACACCGTAAATGCGAAACAAATATTTTGAATTGAATTGACACAATCTACAGAAAATACCTCGCCGGATATTGGATTGCACAATGAACATAAACAAATTATATACATTGAATAAAAATAATTTGAAATTAATTAAGATACTTTATAATTATTACATAAAAAAATGTTTCACCGCGGGATAAGTGAGAATTTAACTTAAAATATTGAAAATAATTAATAAATTACTCCCAATTTAGCTACTGTGACATTTTGATTAATGTTACGTAAGTACTTTAAAACAATTGTCTAATAATGGTCATTTGCTGTTTCATAACAATAACAAATTGTATAATGCAACAATTTTTGAATCGAAAATATTTAATATAAATAGATGAATTAATTTAATTAATTTATTTTAAAATCTTTAAATTATGTAAGGAATAGCTGTACTGACGAGGGATAGATCCCGAAACACGTATCTACAGATGACCTTATATTAAGTAACGTTCCTTTTGTTGTTTTTACATTAAATATTTTTCTCGGATCAAAATTTGTTGCATTATGCAGGTGTACATTATGTAATTCAATGTCCGGCATGGATATTTGCCCGGGAAGTAGTTGTTTTAATGTGCATTTGCTTAACGTACTTACGTAGCGTAAGTCAAAAGTCACAGAGCTAAATGTGGAAATAATTTATTAATTATTTTCAAATCATTTTTATTTAATAGAAAATATTTAATGCAAAAATAGAACAAAAATTACAGCTCTGCTTTATATAATTACAAAGTTGTTAATAAAATTAATTATAAACGTACCGTCCTTGCCGCCATCTCTGGGGGAAATAATCAAAAGGACATTGACAGTCTCGATTGCCATACTTAATCTCAATTAAATGTTTTCGGCAAAAAATCTTTTCGATTTTGATTAAAATAAAGCCTCGCAGGCTATTAATAACAGAATTAAATATGTTTTTGTTCATTTGTTGAAATCCAATAGAAAATAGGTGGAAATAATAAAATAAATCGATTATTTTTCACTAGGATAAATGAGAATATAAAATATTTATTAAAATAACTACTACCACTAGGAAATACTCCGCCGAATTAATTACAGAATGAATATTTAACACCCCTTTGTTCTTTTTGTAAAATTCAATTGGAAATAATTGTAAATAATAAACTAATTATTACTATTCACTACGCTAAGTGCTGAAAAATACTCATTGAAACAACCACTACCACAAACACACGTGTGTTATCGTATTACTCAATTAAAATTGAAAATATTTAAAATGTGTTTTTGTTTCATATTATATGTATATTTTTTTTTTCTACCATTCAATTGAATTTCAAATTGCTTTCCCAGGCTTAACTGCAACAGTCTTTACATAAATCTAAAACAAAAGCATTTGCGAATTTAATAGTTTCAATAAAAAGTTTAAAATAGTTCAGTAATTGCGTTTGAAATTTGCCGGGAAAGAGTAAATAAATTGCAATTTAAAAGCGGGCGTCTCGCGGAAGGAAAGTTGAGAGTTGTTTAAAGGTGTGCGGGGTGGGAGGGCACGGAGCCGAGGGTGGTTAAAAAAAAGTATTTAATGCAATTATTCCGTCTGATTTGTTTGTGCGGCAAGCGGGATTTAAAACACCATAAAAAAAGTTGTAAATTTAATAAATTACCGGCGTAATGAATGGAATCGCCGAGAGTCGAGTTTAATTGGGTTCTCTCTTTTTTTTTCCTTTCAACCCTCTTTCAGCCCCTCGCGCATTTTTTTATCCTTCTTCAGATTTTTTCCTTTCTTTTTTCATTTCGCGCCCCCTCCCCTCAATTAACCGCCGCGCCGCCGGGGAAAAGTAAACTCTTTCTCGTTCCACTTAACCGAAACCGTGTTCTCGGTCCGCGCGTTTCTTCGCCACCTGTTGGAGCGGTAATTAATTTAATTTGCGCGATTAGGGGGCGCGTGCGCCGCCGCCGCCCCCCGGAGGCGGCGGTCTTTGGTTTAATGAGTCAGTAATAAAGCAATTTGTGCGGCGGATGCGAAAACGGATGCGGAAGCGAAGGCGGAGGGAATGCAATTATTCCCAGAGTCGGATTCGCACTCTTAATTTTGCAACTACCTGAGTGGGAGGAATGAAGGAAAAAGAAAAGTAGCGGGTGAAAATTGACTTCGCAATTCGATGGATAGTGGAAATAAATTCTTTACATTTCATATTTTTTACTGGAGGTTTTTTCGAAAATTTTATAATTTTCCAATAGTTTCTTTTGATCTATTATTTAATTGTAAATTTCACAATATATATGAGTATGTATGTAAAACGATTTTTATTGAAACATTTATAATTAAATAATGTTTACAATACATTAGTATTTATAAATACCACTTGTTTTTCAGCCGGTAGTTTTTGTCACGTATATCAATAATTTATAAGTGATTGGTGGATTGTTGATGTTGTAATTTAAGATTTCTTTTAATGCAGAGAAAGTTTAAAAGTTCTGGGGAGAGGATTTTTGTGGCAAATTTTTAGGATGGATGTGCAATTTTTTTCGAAAAAGGGGATAACACCGTTTTTTGATAAATTAAATAAAAAGAATTTGAAAATAATTAATAAATTATTTATAAATTATTATTATTTAGCTACTGTGACATTTTGATTTATGTAACACAAGTACATTAAAACAAATGTTCAATAATAGATATTTTTTCTATTATACCGCTTTTTTCGTAATGGAAGGGTTATGTAAGTGGTTGTAAGCATATCGGATTATTGTAAGGATTCTTAGAGCTGATTATTCAGCTATGTTATTTAGGGTCGAAAGGCGAGGATTGTGTGGAAATAAGAATTATGAAACACAATAATATTTTTTATTACGTTAATCCTATTACTTTTCATTTTTTTAGAATTGTATTGTAAAATAAACCAAATTGGAAACGTTTTACGATGTTAAGAGGACTAGTATTTTATAATATAATTAAAAAACGAGTTATGCTTAAATAAGAGGGATGACATGAAGCGAGAATGTAATATATTTTTTTTAATTTTTAAAATACGTGTTTATATCACTGAATAAACACTTGCTACGTTTTTAGCGCAATTACTTATTGTATGTATCCATAAATAAATACAAAAATTCATGACTTAAGATTTGACGTTTGACAATCATTATCAAGTGACACAAATTACAAAAAAAGTTACATATATATAGGTACAAATTGGAGTGAGGTCGCAACCATCATGATGATAAAATACGTGTTGTTTTCACAACTTATTCGAGTACTATTTTTATGCCAGTCCATTTACATAGGCTGGTAGATATTTTGATGTGTTAAACAAATATTTGAGCGTATATATATATATGAAAAACAACATAAAATAAAAAATAAACATTTACCACTAGCTAATCTTGGACCTATACCGAAAATTATACCTCTTGATGTCATTGGAAATCCTAAAAGCATTGTAAACATTTAAAATTCCCGTTCATAAACGATCGTCGGGTATTGACTCGACTAATGTTTTCATCTCTCGATCAATTTGGCCATTTTGCTTAGTATAGGCATTCGAGAAGATCTGGAAAACACCTAGCTTATCAAACAGTGCCTTCGTTCTCGTATTTTTAATCTTCTTACCATTGTCCGACCTGAAGCTTTTCACTTGCTTGCCAAACTGGTTTTCGGCAGTTTCTCGGGGGCTTCATCCTTCTTCTTCAAGAAGTAAACGGTCCTGTTATGCGAGAAATCATTCTTGAACAAAAGGAAATATTTGGCTCCTCCAAAAGATGGCTTGTTCATCTCCCTGAGGTCCACATTCACCAAGTCCAAGGGCGGCTTGGCAACTTTCTCGTTGGCTGGATGAGACATACGATGCTGTTTCCCAAGGACAAACCCTTCGCAGACTTGGTTGTTCTAGTTGTCCGTGTATGCGATGCTGTTCCTGTCGAGTAATGCCCTGACATGTCGAATGTTTTAGTGAGCTAGTCGTTTGTGCCAAGTTTTTACTGAAGTAGCGGCCAGGTACAGCTGTACTCCCTCCAAGCGTAGCTTCATACGAAATAAACTGCCTTCTCTAGAACCACTTCCACCAGAAGAATGTCCTGAGACGTTACCTGGTGGATATTAGATGAGCGAAGAGAGGAAGGGGTTTTAATCTGTAGACAAACGCATTGAGTCTCACACTGGTGGTACCAACATCCGCCGCCGTTAGTACGTAATGCATTTTCCAACCTCCACAAAAAAAGAGACTGCCTTTGCGAACAGCCTTCGCGACGACCTCTTTCCTGTCTGGCGTCTCAAAGATTGATTGCCTCGATCTGCCCTCTGCATGCAGCCCTTGTCAAATACTCGTTCAACGGAAAAGAAGTTGAAGTTAAACTTCGTCACGTAAAAAACATCCTGCAATGTTACCTTGTAGCAGTCCTTTTCGTTGAACGCCTCGAGCTTAATGCTGCCGATTCCAGTTACCTCCAGTCGAGTGGCGTAACCGATGCGTATGACTGTCGGGGTCTCCAGAGGAATGAAATCGATGAACCAGCTTCAATGAGGCTGTGTCGCTACACAATCCTGGTACCAGTCCTGACATGAGTTCTGCCTTCACTTGATGTCGTTCAGCTTTGCGGTTGACAGATCTACAGACGCTCTCCGGGCAAACTGTCCTGACTCGTTCCTATTCGACGCTTTGCCTCCCTATCGGTGGTCCTGGACTCTGGAACAATCCCTGGCGAAATGTCTTTTTACATGTGTAGTAATGTTTTCAGTATACGAGATACTTCGCACACGGCTTATTACGGCAATATCGCTTGATATGCCCTTTCTGATCACACCTAAAGTAGCTTGCTGGTAGGTTGTCCCGTTTAGCGTCGTTGTTGCGGCCGTGTTCCCCCATATGTTCTAACTTGTAAAGCGTTCCTGGGGGCTGCCTGTTCGCTGTCCTCTATACTGTCCTTCTCGAGTCGAAGTCTCTCTGGGAGTGTGTTGCTGTTGTCCCAGGCTGCCCTTAAATGGTGAAGTTGCGGCGGCAACATGTTAAGAATGCGTGTCATAATCCGGAAGTCCTGCATTCTGTCACCGTCGATGACCAAGTCTTCGACAATTTGAAGGATACACTTGTGTACACCTGACTTCCCCACATCGCGCTGGCAGCAAGTGTTTCTTTGAAACACAGCTATAGAGACATCTGGCTGCTGTACAAGTTTTCCAATTTGTCTAACATATCTTTCGTGGCCCTACATGTCGCAATTTTGCTGGCTATATTTGTATTGATATTCAACTCTACAATCGTTGGCGCTTCCAAGTTCCTTTGGATCGACGCTGTCACGGATGCATCGGCTGTGCCACCGGCTGGCTTCACGGTCGCGCCTATCGCAATATCATATACTTCACGCGTTCACGAGGTTAAATCTATTTTTAATCGCCATATAATATAATTTGAATTTCCCTACGCGTCTTCCACTAACGGCTCTATATGTGATTTTATGATATCCATGTGTAATTAGTATCACAATAAATAAATCGCAATTTAACCAGAGAAAAAAGTTCTCGACCGGAGTATTCCGATCACTTAATTGTACTTGCGGTGTGACTTACGATGTTGCTGACTCCGTTGTTGACTGTTAACTGTGTTTCTGACTGCTGGTTGTCGATTGACTTTTTTGACTGCTGACTGCCAGTTGCGTTTCTGGCTGGTCCTGACTGCTGTGAATTTGCCTTGTCCTGACTGCTTACTGGTAACCTCTGACGTGTAAGGCAACTGAGTTTCTCATTTGACAAATTTTCTTTCGATGCCAAAGTGCACCTACACCAGGATGAACTGGGCCCATAACCTGTTGCGGTTTAGCACTTTTTTTTACGTATAGTCGAGGAAAAAAATAAAAAATATTTAGAGAAAACTCAGTAAATAAGGAATAAAATATTATTATATTATATCAAGAAAATTCACGTACTCACCAACAAATATCAGTAAATTTAGTAGAAAAGTTTAGTAGTACGATATTTGTATATAAAAAAATCGACGTGGCTGGCACGATTTTGAATTTATTTAATTACAACAAATAAGGAATAATTATGTCGACTAGGTCTAATCATTTTTTTGTATCGACAATATAAAAGTGAGAAACCAAATTACAAGCCACCATTTCACCAGTCCTTCCTAAATTAGTAATCCAAAGTTGATCGTCGATATGTAAATCATTAGAGGTCTTGCTCCATTATGTTTGTCATAATTCCTCTTCTATAAGATTCGTTTCTAATCTACTTTATTTAAAATACCATTTTTATCTATTTTTTTTTTTGACATTAGCTTAGAACCAATTTGCTTTTTAATTGTCTCACTCTTTCGACCGAATAGTAAATCTGTCGGTGAATATCCTTTAGAAAGCGAAGTCGATCGATAAAGCTGAAGTGTTCGGTATTCATCATTGCTTTGACTGCTATTAAAATGAGCAAAACCCCACCATTTTGCCAAAATGTTGAAATTCATATATGAATGATGGACCATAATGTGTACCATTATCACTAAATACAATTTCCGCCATCCCTTGCTGTGCAAACATTGACTTTAAATGACCATGAATCATTTAAAGTCACTTTGGTATTTTCTTGTATAATGTGCATTGAAGGAAACCTGGAGAAATAATGTGCCAGCAGTGTTTAAACTTAAACAAATCTAATGTAATAATATTTTGTATTCCTTTCTTCACTTTTTTATTTTTATCACTATATGTACATTTCAAGCACAACGTCATAAAAATAAAAAAGTGAAAAAAGGAATAAAAAATATCAAGAAACTTCACGTACTCACCAACAAATATCTTAAACAGATCTGTTTAATTGTTAATATTATTTTATAAAGTTTTCTTGAAAAAATATGATGTTAATAAAAGATATGCTTGACAAGAAAAAGTAAATAAAAATATTTTTTGGAAGAAAGTCGCCTTACTTGCTTGGAATTTTTATAAGTATCAAAAACCACAACAATTGGTGACCCACGAACATCTAACACTTCATATTTTACACACGAACTCAGTTAATACCTACACATCAAGAAAATTAATCAAGGTGACAATGAAAATGAAATTGCTAAAGTCAGCGTGAAAATACCTCCATTCTGGAAGAATTACGTTGATTAGTGATTAATGTAAGCGGAATGTAACTTTGAATTAGCAGGCATTACTTCGGATTTAATGAAATCTTCGACCATCTTACTAGTTATGGCCATTTCGATTTTTCGAACCTCATCAAACAAATATGTTCCATGTGCAATATCTTGATGAAGGCATTATTACTTCGGATATAAAAAAAGACGTAATTTCAAGCATTGACTAAAACGTTTTAGATCATATTAGCGACTTTCTGGCTCAACCCCCTTCAAGAAACAAATATGAAACTATTAAAAAAGCACTTAAAGACCGCCTATCTGAAACTAGCGAAGCTCGCTTACGAAAATTATTGACGGATTTACATTTGGAGGATAACAAATGGCTTCTTATCAATTACTCAGGAAAATGCAAGATCTTGCTGGAAAATCTTTAACGTACTCAGCTCTAAAAACATTGTAGCTTCAGTACTTACCAACGAACGCTTTAATGCGGCTTGCAACAATCCACGACTCTTTATCCGGTTTGGCAATTTTAGCGGACAAAATCATAGAAATAATTGCAAGGTATTCAATCCCCTCGTTATCCATCCAATGTTGAAAAAAGAAGTGGCAAAACTTTGTCAACAATTAGACACACTGACAGAAAAAAAATCCAAATTAGGGGTAGTAGTTATGCGGTTTAATATTTTATTTAATTGTTAATATTATTTTATAAATTAAATAAAATTATTTGAAAATAATTAATAAATTATTTCCACATTTGGCTCTGTGACTTTTTATAAAGTCCTCTATGAAAAATATTATGCTAATAAAAAATATGTTTAACAAGTAAATAAAAATATCTTTTGGAAGAAAGTTGCTTTACTTGCTTGGAATTTTTATTGTTTAATAATCGGATTACCAAAGCTATTACTATCAATTGTAGAAGCGGGCCCTAATTGTGATTAACTAATCGCTACTGCAAAATGTTCCTATATTTTTCTATGCTAACAACCTTAGTAAGTCTCCAGTAAGTCGCAATTCGAAGATTATGCTGAATATTTTTCCTTCATTTAATTATTTTTTAAATTTTATACAGCATTTTATTTCTAATATCACTTCTTTATTTTGTTTTTACAAAAAATAAACTCTCTTTTAATTCAATAATTTATAAACACTTCACGTATTCAGCCATAGATTGTAATTGATTTATTTAAATTCATCGCTTTCGAGAAAAGTTAACAACGTGTTTTCTTAATAAAATTCTACAGATTATAATACATTTTATGTTTGCGTAATAAAAGAGGGAAAAGAGTATATGGGAAAATGAGGAAGAAGAGTGTCGTGTGTTCCGATGCAAACAAACTGCGCCCCTTCTTGAAGGATAATCAATACGCTGCAGGCGGGGGTCGGAAGAGAGGAGAAAAGGCGAAAGAAAAGAATAAAAAATATACATAATAAGAGGAAGACGCGTTTATGGAGACGCCGCTTGGTCGGAGAAGGACGGGCAATGTTTGCTAGCGGGGCTCTCAGCAAACACTCTTAATGCTGTTGATGACCCATTAATTGACATATTGCCGTTCGGGCGCTAATGACACCCCTGCTGCTCGCTAAATTTATTTTATCACCGCGTTTACTATCTTCGGTGGTGATAATAATAATGAGAATGAAAGGAAAAACGTATTGACTTTTGATTTACTGATCACTTTTAAAGATCAGCTATTAAAGGAAAGTATTTCGATCGACTAAATATACAAATATATTATTATGTTACCTCAAAGGATTGTGATAATAGAATGATTTTTTATGTTCTAAACAATGTCTGATTTTTTTGGAATTACGTTCGGTTTTATATAGAAATAATTATCAATTAACCAAATATTTGAAAATGATGTCACGCATTAAGTGCGTTGCATAAGTTAACGCACAAAAGGCCTTTGCACTTTCAAATATTTCGATGATTTGGAAATATACATTATTGGAAACTTACAAATGAAAAACAATTATAAGTACAAAAAAATACAAGTACTAGCAATAACATTATTAAAAAATAATAATATGGTATGGTTATGTGGTTCATGACAATATTAAAATAAATTAAATTAATTACATGAATTTTATGTCATTTATAAACAATGAACGAAATAACGATTTAGCCTTGTAAGCTACACTAGCACTTATTAATTTGTTAATTGAAACAACGATTGTTGATCGCCTAGTTTGTAGACCCAAATTGTGACGATACTATTTGAAATTACGCAAAAGATGGTGCTTGGGAATCTAAAAATATATTTGAGGATTTCATTAATAAATTAAATAAAAAATAATTAATTAATTGTATCCCCTTTTGCATCTGTGACATTTTATATTGTTATTAATAAATATTTACAATACATGAGCGTATTGGTCTGGACGGGCTTCCGGCCAGAAATCTTTCTGCTCTGTTATGAATTTATGATGATATCGAATATCAATTTTATTTTTGTATCCTTAATATTTTACCGAGACTGAGTTTTTGAAAATAAATTATCTAGAATTGCTGATAAAACGTTAAGCTATTAATAAATTGATTCATTTTTGTTTAACAAAGAAAATGATTAATAGTAAGTTTTTAAACATTTACCATACCAGAATCGTTCAGAGCCAAACCCACCCTCACGCTTCAAACTTCTGCAAATTCGAATATTACCCAAGAAGCCCGAACTGCTTTGACTTTTAAATCGACGCTCCTAGTATATATACATATACACACTTATACACACACACACACCTTTTTAGCATAGTCATACCGCGATGTTTGTTCCCTGTTCCCCTCCTCACACGGGGGTTGAGAATCCACGGTCTGGGGAGTATATGTGAGTATTGATCTTGTAAGCCGGCAGAGCGGTAAGCCTCCTCCGTTCCTCCATTCCCATACTTCCATTCTTCAGCCCTCCGTGGACGAGGGCATAAAAAAAGGAGGAGGAAAATAATAAGGAAAGAGAGAAAAACGCGCGCGCCCCGCGGATAATGTAGGTGGAACGAACTGTAAAGGAAAGAACGAAGGAGGAAAAATAACTATACGTGTAGAAGACCCCTCCGCTCTAACGAGCGATGAAAATATTTACATTCGGGAATTGACTCCGCTCGAAATACATTATTTAAATTGACTCTTCGCAGATGAGGAGGTGCTTTCTTTTACAAACGTGTTTGATATTGTTTCGGTATTAATTATATAATAACTGGTGCATGTATTGAATTTTACCGGAAATTGAATTTATCAGAAAAATAAATAAATAAAACTCCATTGTACCAATGAAGCGCACATTATTAATTCTTAAACGGTATTTTTAGTGAAGCATCGATAATCAATACTAATAGAATACAGAGTTTAGGAGTCTGTGCAAATCAAGTTTGTGAGTTTGAAAATTGTAACACCTCAAGGATTCAACACTTGAGGTTTTCACTTTGTAGTACCCACAATTTCAATATTTTCAATATTGGTAATAAAGAAAACGCTTAATAACACTGGCATACCACTTTTTTGGCTCACTTATAGACGCTGATTTCCTTCACCACGTGTTGTCAAGGCTTTTGACGAGTCACAATGAATGGGGTCAAATTAAGGAAAGCTGGCTTTAGATTGAGTGCAGATTGGTAGGTTATCCCGTTGAACATATCAACAGTTTCAGGCGAGATGATTAAAGCAATACCTTCAGGAACTCAAAACCAGAAACAGTAATATATCAAATCATTCCTCCTGTTCTGCTGGGAGATAGAACATGCTATTTTGAAATACACCAAAGAAAAATACACAATAATTCACGACCCCTCACTGGCTCGTGAGTGAGTTGTGTAACTGCCAAATTGTCTGGTTCCATCTTCAAATTTTGGCCTAATTTAGGAAACTATGGAGAGAGACATTTATTTATTTCGCAACCAGCCCAAGCCTTCACCACCCCGCGCTTCAAGCCGTATTGAAGTTGAAGATAATTAAGGATATTTAGGTAAATAAGAACACAATAATAATTCAAATCTTTAATTGCAGCTACTCTTAGTAATATTAGTAATCCATTCATTCTTCCCCATTGAAACATCAGAGTATGCATCCCGAAACCTGAAAATGATCCCACCCTACTTTCCAATTATTACCTCATTACATGTTTTATTGAAATTGGAAAACTCTTTAAATCCCTAATTAAACACAAATTCTTCAACTGTACCTTTAAATCCATTCCAGAGGATCAGTTTGGCTTTCTTCAAAAAATCAACAACCATTCTACTATCCATTTTGTTCTCCAACTTGCAAATCAATTACATTTAAGGTATAATAAACAAATTTCAACAATACAATTAAATCCATTCCATAGTATCAGTTTAGCTTTCTTAAAAAAATCAACAACCATTCTACTATCCATTTGTCCTCCAACTAGCAAACCAATAATATTTAAGGAATAAAATCTACCGTCTAATTTTTGCATATATAAAAATTTATTTTCTTACAAATCTCATATCACTAATTCATCCTTGTTCACAACTTACTTCCTCTTAATAGGTTGAGCGCCATGGCCATTTGGCGAAATTTTTCTCCTAGGTCAAACTGTTTTGTATATCTACCTAATAGCAATGAATGTTAGATGGGGCTTTAAATTATTTTTTATACTTTTTTGATAATAAATATCAAGTAAATGGCGGCGAACACCGGTGTCCAATAAAAAAGTATTCAGTAAACATTATTTCTTTATAAAGTTAGAAAACAGCTATCAGTAGCCTAGTACCGGCGTTTAATGATGCGAGTCCGTAGCGGAGACATAAGCATTACAGACTACATATATTTGTATACGCTTAGCCCAGTCAGATTGATATGCATTGAGATTTCGGTGACTGCCGCGCCTCTTAGGAAATTTTTCACAGTGGACACCGGTGTCCACCATGGCGCTCGAAAGTGTAAATAGAATCTGCCAAATAAAAATCAACCAAACTTTTCCATATTAATTTTCAATTTCAAAAGCTGTCCCTCAAGGTTTTGCTTTATTTTCACTCCTCCACAACATATATTGCCATGATATACATAACCTAGATTCTGATTACCCATATAGATTCCCTTCAATTTGTCCAGGAATATCTGTAAATGTTATTTTATTCCGTATAATCCTGGTTTTAAACGACGCATTAAAATCAATCCTTTAAAATCAAAACTCCATAAAACCACCCTACAAATTCCCAAAATGAAAATTCAAAATAGGGCCCGAAACTTCAGATCGCTCACATATAAACAAGAACACACACACATTAAAACAGCAACTTAAAGTTATAATTTCATTTGTCAGCCTCTGCTAGGCTATGGAGCTATCCTGTTTGTACAAATCAAGTCATTCATCTTAAACCACCTCTAAGTCTCTGAAAGATCTTTCCTAAGTATCCTTACGAAGTTTAGACATCTTAGGGCCACATCTACAATTGATAGTAATAGCTTTGGAAGCGTAGACCTTCGGTATTAAGTATGTTAGTTTAACTGCTTGGTAAACAGCGATCTGATTCTACAATCGTATCAAATTTACCACTCAGTTGGCCTAAATGCGCATGCGCGACCAGCAGGTCAGCTGCCGTCAAAACCATAGGTAACTTAGTCGAGATGGTGAATGTTGACAACTCTATAAATAATCGCTCCAACTGCGGTCGGAAGCTAAACTACTAAAATTCTAAAATACAGTTTTCTTAAGCGGTTAAATTTGATAAATACCATAAAGAATATAAATTTAATTTCAAAACTATATAAAACGTTATTAAAAATCTAATTTAGATTTCAAAACGCTTTTCAAATACAATAGAAAAAAAAAAAAAAGATTTATTCACTTTGTTACAGCTATTTAAAATAAAAGAATTGAAGAATACTATAGCTATTAATAAATAAATAATTTTTAATTTATAAAATAGATAAATATATCAACCAATCATTTCTAATGTAACAACAATAAATAATTGATAATTTTGACTTCAAAACAATAAAAAAATATACAGTTATTTAAATTTGGTTTATTTCCAATTTTAAAGTTCCAATAAAAAGATTAAAACTGACGTTAACATTTTCTAATATTATGCATGTTTCTAACAAGAGTTAAAAACTACCTAAATGATGATAAATATATTTTCACGTTATGCATTCACCCTTCAGTAACCCCTATAAAAGGAAATTATTTTTAATTAATTAATAACGTACACGTTAAGTGTCCGTTCGTCACAATAACGCTTTACCTCACAATTTTAGAATCACCGCCCAAGGTTTAACCCTGCGTTAAATTACCAAAAGTGTAACTATCAATTGTAGAAGCGGGCCTTAGCAACATACTTCGCAATCTTTCGAATGGTTTTCTTTACAAACCTACGAAAGTCACACTGGTAAACCTGAGCAAAACATTGCATGTACTCACAATAATATTAATACAATAATAATAATAAAACATAGCCTTCAAAACAGATATTGAGAAATGCTTGAAATATGAAAACCTCGCTATAGAAATGAACAACATCTGGAAACTTCAAATTATCGAAATAATCCCACTTACAATTTCTGTTAGTGGAGTTTACACGAAAGTTTTTACAAAAAATATAGAAAGATTTTAATTACCTTACCACCTGTAGAATATTATACAAAAAAGTGTTATTCTCCAAACTTGCCACATAATAAGAAATATTCTGGGATAAAACACATAATACAAGAATAAGTGAGATATGATGAACTTTGACCCAAAAGTTGCACATGTAGGGTCGGTTAATTTGTTCCAGCTACGACTGAGAAAGTTTCCACTTTAATACAAATAATAATAATACTTTATTAGCGTTATTTTTACAAAGCTTACATAGGTCAAAAAACATAGAATACTGCAATCAACTGTTGATTGGAGAAGGAAAAAAAAGAATAATAATAATAAGAACATACAAGTTCGTTCGAGACTTTATGTCCTCAATTTTTGTTCTCCCTCTTCATTATGAGCGTGTTACCGTTCATTGCGTAATTTCGTCGATTGGGTTCTTTGCTTCCTAGTTCAGCTTGGTAGAGGAATATGATCGAAGAATTTTTCTTTTTATTTTTGGGAGAAATGGACGTAAGGGATATGTGGTTTCAACAAAATGGAGCCATGGCCCACACGCGATCTCCCTTGGCTGGCGCGCTCTCCAGATTTGGCTCCATGAGGCTTCTTCCTATGAGGTTATAAATATGTTTTAGAGAGTGGTGTGAGACATCAGAATCAACTCAAACAGTACCTAAACAATGGCGGTTGTCATTTGATACTGGTAATTTTCAAAATTGCTTGAAAAAAAAAGTGATGAGGTGATCTGTAAGAAGAAGAAGAAGAAGAAAAAAAAAAAATTATACCGACAGGTGTGATGGTTTTATTTTCATTAACCTTTCAAAATAGGTATTTAGACATAAAAAAGCTTATGACTCGGTATGGTATCGAGGTGTGCTGTTTAAATAAATATATTTTCACGTTATGCATTCACCCTTCAGTAACCCCTATAAAAGGAAATTATTTTTAATTAATTAATAGCGTACACGTTAAGTGTCCGTTTGTCCCAATAACGCTTTACCTCACAATTGTAGAATCACCGCCCAAGGTTTAACCCTGCGTTAAATTACCAAAAGTGTAACTATCAATTGTAGAAGCGGGCCTTAGCAACATACTTCACAATCTTTCGAATGGTTTTCTTTACAAACCTTCGAAAGTCACACTGGTAAACCTGAGCAAAACATTGCATGTACTCACAATAATATTAATACAATAATAATAATAAAACATAGCCTTCAAAACAGATATTGAGAAATGCTTGAAATATGAAAACTTCGCTATAGAAATGAACAACATCTGGAAACTTCAAATTATCGAAATAATCTCACTCACAATTTCTGTTATTGTAGTTTACACAAAAGTTTTTACAAAAAATATAGAAAGATTTTAATTACCTTACCACCTGTAAAATATTATACAAAAAAGTGTTATTCTCCAAACTTGCCACATAATAAGAAAAAATCAGGGATAAAACACATAATACAAGAATATATAATCGGTATAAGTGAGATATGACGAACTTTGACCCAAAAGTTGCACATGTAGGGTCGGTTAATTTGTTCCAGCTACGACTGAGAAAGTTTCCACTTTAATACAAATAATAATAATAATAATATTTTATTAGCGTTATTTCTACAAAGCTTACATAGGTCAAAAAACATAGAATACTGCAATCTAGTGTTGATTGGAGAAGCAAAAAAAAGAATAATAATAATAATAATAATAATAAGGACATACAAGTTCGTTCAAGACTTTAGGTCCTCAATTTTTGTTCTCCCTCTTCATTATGAGCGTGTTACCGTTCATTGCGTAATTTCATCGATTGGGTTCATTGCTTCCTGATTCAGCTTGGTAGAGGAATATGATCGAAGAATTTTTATGTTTTATTTTTGGGAGAAATGGACGTCAGGGATGTGTGGTTTTAACAAAATGGAGCCATGGCCCACACGCGATCTCCCTTGGCTGGCGCGCTCTCCAGATTTAGCTCCATGAGGCTTCTTCCTATGAGGTTATAAATATGTTTCAGAGAGTGGTGTGAAGTGAAACATCAGAATCGACTCAAACAGTACCTAAACAATGGCGGCTGTCATTTGATAGGTGTAATTTTCAAAAATGCTTGAAAAAAAGTGATGAGGTGATCTGTAAGAAGAAGAAGAAGAAGAAAAAAAAAAGAATTATACTGACATGGTGACAAGTGTGATGGTTTTATTTTCATTAACCTTTCAAAATAGGTATTTAGTCATAAAAAAGCTTTTGACTCGGTATGGTATCGAGGTGTGTTGTTTAAATGAATAAGGTTTATATCGTTAATTTATTGTATATAATAAATATGTTATATATATATATATATATATATAGTATAAGTAAAACTAAGTACTAAAATTAATTAGATAAAACCTAAAGGAGTAAAAGTAACGATTATGTATTTATGCATATATTTTTTGTATTAATTTAATGACATACAATTTTGGATCCTAGTAGTTCGATCCGTATTGACATTTTTTGTTCAATCTATATACAGAGTGAGTCGGAAGGAGCGTACCAAACTCTAGGAGTCTATTATGCACGTGAAAATAATGTAAAAAACTCATTTGTTCTTATCCGATTTTCATTTGTTTTCAAGTTATGGCGTAATTAAAAATGTTCATCTAGCTTTCCACTTCTATCTGAATTTTAACATTATCAAAGTATGCCATGTTCGAGGCTTATAAACATTTGATAATTCTGACGTTTTGATGAACTGTCAGTGTACGGTGAACAGTAACTGAACGTTTAAGTTCGAATTAATGTGATTGTTAGTGTTGCAAAATGCCACATACTTATTCAAATTTAGAATATGCAAACATGGTGTTTGTATATGGTTTCTGTAATGGAAATGCTACAGCTGCTGTTGAAGAATATCGTGAACGTTTTCCACACCAAAGACATTCTGATAAAAACATATTTATTAGGGTTTTCAACAAATTGTGCGAGACTGGTAAGCTTCCCAGTGCTAACATAACATCTGAGCGCACTACTCGACAAGATTTTGTAGAAATATAAAATATTCTGCATCTAGTAGAAGAAGATGCAACTACTAGCTCACGGAGAATTGCCACTCAATTGGCAAATCCACAAAAAAGAGTGATGAACACGCTACACGAGCAAGGCTTATATCCTTATCACGTTCAGAGAGTACAGCACCTACAACCAGGGGATTACGCTAACCGTACGGAATTTTGTCGGTGGATAAATAATAATCATCGTAATGTATCGAGTATACTCTTTACGGATGAAGCTACATTTACCCGTGATGGCATTAACAACACTCGTAACTCTCATGTATGGTCTGATGAAAATCCCCACGCAACAGTCGAAAGCAATTTTCAACATCGGTTTTCTGTAAACGTGTGGTGTGGTATGGTTGACAGTTATTTAATCGGCCCTATCATTTTGGAGAATCGTCTCACAGGAGGCAACTACCTCAATTTTTTACAAAATGAATTACAAGGCCTGCTAGAAGATGTTCCTATAAATATTAGAATACAGATGTACTATCAGCACGATGGAGCTCCTGCACATGTCGCTCGTCAAGTCAAGCAACATTTGGACGAACGTTTTCCAGGGCGTTGGATTGGTCGTGGAGGTCCTATTAATTGGCCTGCAAGATCTCCAGACCTCACACCACTAGATTTTTGTTTATGGGGCTGGATGAAAAATGAAGTCTACAAAATTAAAGTGGACACACGGGAATCACTAATTAGACGAATTGAGAATACTGCAGCCCATATAAAAGAAGAAAGAAATGAATCAATTGGGAGAGCAACAAACGCTCTTCGTAAACGAAGCAGAAAATGTTTAGAAGTCAATGGCGGTATTTTTGAACATTTGTTGAAAGAACGCTATGATTAAGAATTTTTTTGTATAATAACTTGTTTATTTGTTAATATGCTATAACTTGAAAACAAAAATCGGATAAGAACAAATGAGTATTTTTACATTATTTTCACGTGTATAATACACTCCTAGAGTTTGGTGCGCTCCTCCCGACTCACCCTGTATATATATATATATATATATATATAGAGAGAGAGAGAGAGCATATAACAAAAATCGACGACGAAGTTGGCATTGGAAATCTAAAGTCATGTCTGAACTAAAATCACACGCGCACGCGTAAAGTACTGATTGTCAAGTCAGTTGTCAATAACCCCTTTTGTCTTAGTACAGATATAACTCGAGACTTCCAACGGCAACTTTGTCGTCGACTTTTGTTATACACTCGATATATACAGAGAATTTTATATAACACCGAACATACTAGAATGTATTCAATGTAAATTTCCCTATGTTCGATTTGTTCAGGAACGCATCAAAGCATTGAGTGCGATGTGATTGGCTACTATTTCTAAAAATAATATAGTCAACTGAAACTACACCCTTTTCCGTCAAAAATGACTTTCACTTGTCAGTTATCGCAAGCAAGTGATGTTTACTGTTCTGGCTCTTAAAGCAGAAGCAGACGAAGAGTTGAACATATTTACGTATCAATAATGTATACAAAGGAGGATAAGATTTTTATGGTATGCATTGCGGTTAAGTATAATATTCATAATTATACATGTTGCACTTGACATAATAGTTGACATTAGAAATCGTAGCCAATCATATCGCACCCAATGCTTTGATGCGTTCCTGAACAAATCGAACATAGGAAAATTTGCATTGAGTACATTCTAGTATGTTCGGTGTTACATAAAACTCTCTGTATATATATATATATATATATTTCAATATATATAGTTCCGGCAAGGTCATAATGAGTAAATCACGAACACCCCATTGACACTCAACTGTATAAAGAAGACCAATAAATACCCGAACTGCCCTTCGATGTAACCCAAGAATTCGGTGTATGCAGACTGTATGGCCCCAAGCCAGCAAACTATACGAAAATATAGTGCATAAACATACAGTTTGGCAAGTTTCGCAAAAGAAATATGTTAAATTCGTTTTGCTAGAATGTCATTATTCCATCTCATGCTACTGTCAAAGTGAACTTCTAAATGTTTTACAGTTGAGTCAGTTTCAAATGTATTCTTTTTTAAAGTGAAAAATATATTTATTAATTTAAACATCCTCCTCTTGCAATTCACCAATTCATTACTGCGAGTAAAATATTTATATTACACATTACCGTAAATTAAAAACATGACAGAAAGACCTTTGCTGATGGCCGAGACTGACTCAAACATAAAGATATTGTATATATATGTTATTGTATTCTGTACAAACATCCTACCATCACCATTCATCAATTCATTTGCGCAACTCATCAGGAGAGTTCAGCTAGCTAACATAGATTTTTCTTTAACTTCATCATAAATTCTTGACAGGGCAGAAAGAGCTATGGTCGATAGCCCAGACAGACTACATCTACATGTATTGTAATTATTTTTGTTATATTGTTAAAATTATCTATATATTCTCAATAAAGATGTGTGAACGAAAGAAGAATAAGAAATTGAAGTGTTCTTGAGGTGAAGTACTATATTTAATTCCATAAATATAAATTTAACTCTTTGCTGTAATATCTCTCAGTGATAATGTAATAAGAAATTATAAATTATTGTAAAATTTGAACTTGTGTATAAAATTGATTTCAATTAAATAACAAATATTTTAAAATAATTTATTTACACAATTGAATAATTAATACATAATTTTCCTTTTAAAGCGGCGTTGAAATTGAAAATATTGAGCAGGTACAAAAAAAGCTTGTTAAATTTATTGTTCACAAATTTCATTTCATTGGGGAGAACTATGACCTATGAAAATAAACTATTAATATTAACCATATCGAGGGTTAATATTAAGAGTTTATTTTCTCGGCATATTAAACAAGATATCATATTTCTAAAAAAATGTTTGATAGAACTATTGATTGTCCTGATGTTCTACAGATTCTTCTTTTATATACCATTTCACGGAACAGATTATGCGAAGCAGTCGGCTACCAAAGGCATGTGAAGGTATCCTGATGAATTTATAAAAGTATCTGGCTTTGATATGTTTATAGTCTGTAAGTTCTTTGTGTCAAATACTTAGTGCAAAATAGTTTGTTTTAGAATGTAATTTATTAATTGTATTATTTTATTATTGTAACTATTCTCATTTTATTATGTATGTATGTTACTGTATAAAATGACCTCCGTTAAGTAAATAAATAAATAAATAAATAGATTACTAAATCTAGACTTTGTTTGATGGAAAGAAAAAGGTATGGTGATTTTTGCAATTTTAAATTTTATTTTGTATTAAAATATGGAATTATAACATTATTTTTTAAATAAATAAAATGTTTGTTTATTATTATCAGTTCATTTTAGGAATAATTAATACAAAAAATGAGTATTAATAATGTATTTGTTTTGCTTTATGAAGAAATATAAATGTAAGTAGCTGATAATTGATTAATGAGGCTAATAATTGTTGAAAGTT
The DNA here is from genome assembly GCA_963082785.1 of Philonthus spinipes. NCBI lineage: Eukaryota > Metazoa > Arthropoda > Insecta > Coleoptera > Staphylinidae > Philonthus > Philonthus spinipes. The sequence goes on along the minus strand of OY720309.1, from coordinate 13,260,924 downwards.
CTTCACCTGAAGAAGCCACAGTGTGGTGAAACAATTGTAGCGAGATTACAAAAGCCATTGAAAGACTAATTAATTAAATTTATATTCCTTTTAAATTATATTTATATCTATGCAAGGAGAAATTTCAGTGTACAACATTGAGATATAAATAGAAAAGAGTATTCACTCACTAGGTCAAAGTTATTTAAATAAATTAAATAAAAATGATTTGAAAATAATTAATAAATCATTTCTACATTTAGTTCTGTGACTTTTGACTTACATTGCGTAAGTATGTCAAAAAATGCATATTAAAACAACTACTCCCCGGGAAAATACAGAAATCGCGGCAGGTGAGGATCGCACTTTTTAATTAATTTAATTATATTAAATTATAAGTGAACTTGAAGCATCGAATGGAGATTTGATATCACATGTCTCTGTGGTGCAGTTGGTAATGCACTTGGCTAGAAATCAAGGTACATGGGTTCAAAACCTATCAGAAATATTTCTTTCCCACACATGTTTAATTAATCTGGATTATATATAAATTTTGTACATTGAAATTTCTTCTATTTATTTATAGTCTTTGAATGAATTGAAGAAAGTGTGATATTTAATATAATTAACTGCACAAAACACTCATTTTTCTTTTTGTTTCGATTATTTCCAAAGTGAATTGAATCAAATAAATCATAATTCAATATTGATATACCGACGCAATAAAGCGCCGACATATAAAAGGGTATTACCAAACAAGCCATCCAGGTATGAATAGCCGGCTCTCCTCTTTCTCCGGTCCTCTTTGGCCGTGATCGATAATTTATGTCCATGTGAAAATATCAAAACGCAATTAATCAAGCCCCTGAATGGCGCGCCAAAGTGGAATCTTTATTCGCACACCAATAAAATATGTATTGTGCATTATCGGTAAGGTGAGATGAAGAGGAACGTCGACCGAGAGGTGTGCATACATTTATTTATCATTCCGGTTGTGATAAATATGCGCATGCATTAACTTTATGCTAATGGGGAGGTGTGTGAGACAACCCTTCGTTTTCTGTTTGGATTGTGCACGTCGGTTAATAAGTTTTTATTTTTTTTCTCCCTCCCAATGTTTTATTAATAAATGTGTGCAGCTTACGAATCCAGTGATGCTAAAGTAAATCCACCCAATTTGTATCACTGTATTTATAAGGTATATAATTATAAGATAATCGGGATTATTCCGTACAGAAAATTTTAAATTTAACGTTTATGTTTAACATTCTATGGATATACATCTATTACAAAAGCCGCTTAGACTGTGGTGATAAAATATAACGTACACGTTAAACTTAATATTTTCCTTACAGAATAGCTGCGAATAATAATAACAATTCGCCATTAGAATAAAAATAATGATAAAACATAATGAACCTCCACAGATACAATTTTTCTAAAAATATACATTATTACTATTAAGATTATAGTGAGATTCAATTCATGAGAATTCTTATTATTAATCCTCCATTTAAACTTTACTTTTGTTTAGGTGAATGAATCATTATATTACGATATTTTTGAAAATCTAATATTAATATTTTATATTAAGTTTCATATAATTGAGCTGTTTGTAGAGCTTCAGTGTCAGGGCCTTTTTACAACCCCGGATCTGTCCCTATTGTGATATTAGTTTTAAGGACCTATGGGCAATGCCTGATATCACATTATGGGCTCAACACAGGAAAATAAGTCGGAGCATATTTTTAACTTGAGACCTGCTAATGATCTTAGCAGTCGAAGTCGGTAAAGTGGAACGAGTTTTAGTTTTAGTTCCAGTCAACACTTGACTCGAAGGAGTCCCACACTTCATCCGTAACTGGATTTCTCCTTCCACAGCAAAATAAAATATATATAATATTTGATTTACATTGCTGTAACAAATAAAAATATATAGACTTTGTGTCTACATAATATTTATTGGATACACTTGCAAAAATTAAAATATACAGCTTTAGCTGGTGAAATCAAAGATTTTCAAAAACAAAAATTTGTCAAAATTATCCAAATCCTTATTTATGTTACACTATTTTTTATATATATATATGTATTTTTTATTTTACTATTTGTAAATAAAACATCAGTTTTTTTAAGTTTCACGAAATATATTGTACAGATATTGCTAAAATTGTTTCGCCAACACAAGAGCAAAATTGTAGCATTGTCTCTACAATAAATGTTGTGAACTTAATCTCTTTTATTTACATATTATGGAGTTTCGATAAGTAAAAGCCTTAACCATCGATTATTTCTGTTACTAGAAAAGTACCAAAAATTACCATAAAGTTATGAAATTCTAAATCTACCCGAATAAATTATTACAAATGTTCCAAGCTTAACATTTTTTGTAAAGGGAATACTTTATACGTTATTTGGTGTTATTATTCTTCCGATAATCGAGATATTGCGTATAAAAAACATTTGATTTTTACAGCACTGTACATTTTCAATACTGAAATCCTCCAAAGAGCTTAAATGACTCATCTTGGAAGTACAAAAAATCTACAACCAAACGGTGTTAAATTAATTGGACAAAAAAATCATCCTGGGGTCGTAACGAGTGGAAAAATGGCGAACAGCACACTCGATTAACAAGTACCACCCCCGTTACTCACTAATGGCCCGGGAAATAAATAAGTAAGAAAAAAACACCACATATAAAACTCCGACCACCCCCTGCTTGAACCTGAAATAAAAATCGAGAAAGCAAAAGGAAATCGAAAATAAAAAAAAAGTACGGTACTTCCAGTATATTCTCGAGTGGATGGGCTTTATGCATGCATTCCATTCGTCGGATCCGAAACGCGAGATAAACAAGCAATTAGGGATGGATTCGCGAGGAGGAGCAGCAACGGCAAAAGAAAACCCAGGTTCATATTTCAAGTGTGCACAAATGAGGGCGTCGTAACGTAACGTAACGTAACTAGAGGAATTGAAAGGCGGGGAAGTTTGTCTTTTATATCAAAGACAATGGAAATATCAATTTCCCTTTGTGAACGTCGGGGATGGAAAAAAGCGAGCCCCGCGCGTTGTAGATACGGCCCTTAACGGCCGTCTCGGGGCGAATTTCAAAATAAATTGGGAATCTGTTAGCGCGCGATAATTATTTATTTATCGCGCTTCGCCTTTTTTCCCACGTCGACGTTTCATGCAAAATAGCTGCCAGAATGTTATTATTATTATTAATGCGTGTATGCTTATAAATATTTAAATGTTTCACAGCTGGAGGGGTGGTCCCCGCACACAGGTAGGTCGAAAGGGGTTAAGAACCATCCTCGAGGGTTGACAATGGAAAGGTGTTTGCGGATAATGGTAGCATTCCCATCCATTCGGGACGGTCCGATTGCTGCGGAGAATATAAATTGCCGGGTTTGTCAAATGATAAATAAACTTTTATTATAAATGGGCCTTGTTGACTGTAATCATGTTAAGTGGTTACATACATTCGCATTCACAAGGCGATCGGTATTTTTTTTTTATTGATTTAGAATTCATCGATCTTACCGTGGAATTTGATCGCCTCTTTCTCACGCTGCGGATTCTCGTGCATCCGTATTTATTTATTCAAATTTGCATTTTACATAATTTATCGATATGATATTTGTAGAATTGAATAAATATTTTGGAAAAATTATAACACTTTTTTATACGTAACACGCAACCCCTGACACAATGTATGAAAACCTAATAAAAACAATAATTTAAAAGAGTTTTCACTAAAATCATTCGTTAAATAATAAAGTCATTTAAAAATTTAATTATTAAATTTAATTTAATTACGGGTACTTTCATTAATTCATGTAATCTTCTTTACCGAATTGTGTACTTCATTTATTGTATCTTATAATTAATTTATTTACTAAGTCTGTCTGCTCTTTCATGAATTTATGATGAAGTCAAAGAAAAAAATCTAGTCCTGACGATTCGCACAGATGAATTGGTGAATAGTGATGGGTGAATTGTTTCAATTTAGCAAGGATTTTAAGATTGCGCGGAATACAGAATTTTGTAAGAAGGAATAGGTTATTAGATAATTTTTTGATTAAGGCCAATATACGCTTAGATGTATAAGTTAAAGTATATTCAACCACTTTTGATTATTTGTTATTTTCAGATTAATTACACTTGAATAAAATTTAAAAAAAATGAATTTAAATTGTTTACACAATAAAGTCCAAAATGTAGCGGTGGCCAAATGGAACATAATTAATTAAATACCCTAATTAATTATTTTCGAATTTGTTACTGCAACTTTTTTGACTTACATAACGTAAACATTTTAAAAAATACAAACCTCCATTGAAATAACTACTTTCCAGACAAATACACTGCCAGACATTCAATTATACAATGGACATTTGATGTTGCATAACAAATTATTAGGTAATGCAACAATTTTTATTTGAAAATATTTAATGCAAAGAAAAGAAAATAATCAAGTGCATAAATACTTATTTTCAAATTTCTTTAATTTAATTGAAATAGTGAATGTTTTTTTTTTCTATTGTAATAACATTTAATAAAAGAAAATATGGAGCTAAAGTGAAAATAACTGATTAATTAATTAAATAATAAAATAAAAAAGACTGATTCATATGGTCACGGTAATTTAAAATATAGTAAATAAAAATAATTTGAAAATATTAATTAAATTATTTCCTCTTTAGCTACTGCGGCATTTTGACTTAGGTTACGTAAGACTTTGAAACGAATGTACATTATAAAACTACCTGTGCATGGTTAAAAATACTAATCGACGTTTCCGAGCGTTTTTCGAAATATATATATATATATATATATATATATATCACATGAATACTTAAATAATAATTGTGTATTTTTCAATTGCACTCTATGAGGCCATTTTAATCTATCAGTAATTCGTTAACAGTTTAAGATAGGTAAATGATAATATACAGTAAAAAAAATACGTATAATTCCCCAAAGAATCCAAATATGTAATAATATATAGGGTGTTCCATTTAAAAAATATTACTTTATATCGGTATTTCTTTATGGGACACCATGTATATAGCATTTTTAGTTAAAAAGATTTTTAGTTCAAAATACTAATCGACATGTCGAAGCGTTTTTCTCGAAAAATATTCACCAGAAATTTAAATGAATTTGTTGCTATGAACGCACTGTATATAATTATTTATTAATTATTTTCAAATTCTTTTTATTTAAATTATTTATTAATTATAAATTAATTAGTTTCAAAATGTTTTGTTTTTGTATTGTTTCACAATTTCTTTACATTAATGTCGTTTTTGCAGCAGGATAAATCTCTCTATAATGTTCGATTAATTGGCTTGTGAAAGACATTAACCATGAACTAATTACTTAATCAAAAATTACCTTGATTGTAGAATTTTTTAAAATCTAATATTAATGCAATTTTTATTGCAAATTCAAAAAATGTATTTTATGAAAAGGAATCGTTGATGTTTCCAGACGAATTTATAGCCAAGGCTGGAATAGCTGATGAGTCAGCAAAAAATGTTCTAAGAATGTGAAAAAGATGGGTGTTTTTTTTTGACGTGTGGTTTTCAAGTTGGCACTACTTTTTTCAGAGGTGGTCTTTTTGACAGCAGTCACTTGATTTATAATTCTTTTGGTTTGCCATTTCATATTGAATAGACTTACTCCTGAAGAACGTTTGCAAGTCGTGCAACTTTATTACCAAAATAATGGTTCGAGCAACCATGGAGACGCCGTACAGTGCGCACCGAAGACGCTATTGCTGCTGTGGAGCAGAGTATCGAAGAAGACCCGAATGAGTCCATCCACCATCGCGTGCAACAATTGGATCTGTGCCTATCAATTTTATTGAAGATTTTGCGGATGAAGCTCACTTTTGGTTAAATAGGTATGTTAATAAGCAAAATTGTCGCTTCTGGAGTAAAGATAATTCACAAGTTATTGTTGAGACGCCGTTACATCCTCAAAAAGTCACTGTTTGGTGTGCTCTATTGGCCATAATTCTTCAAAAAATGAAGCCGGCCATAATATTACAGTCAATGGGAACGCTATAGAGCCATGAATAATGACTTTTTTGTGCCTGAATTGGAGGATGTTGATGTGGACGACCTATGGTTCCAACAAGACGGCGCTATATGCCATACAGCCAACGCAACAATCACTTTATTTCAGGAAACTTTTGGTGAGAGCATTCGTGGACCTGTGGCGTGGCCTCCAAGATCGTGCGATTTAACACCGCTGGACTATTTCTTGTCGGGTTATCTGAAGTTGCTTGTATACGCAGATAAGCCCGAGACGATTGACGCCTTGGAAGAGAATATTTGACGCGTTATTGCTGACATAAGCAAAAAGTGGTCGGAAATTGGGCCTTACAACTGGAACCCACTTGCCCGAAATCATTTTTAAAACATAATGGCAAACCCTTATCTTTATAATAAAGCTAAATTCTTGGCCATAACATTAAATTATATTCATTTTATTTCTTCTTAAAAACCACATGCCTAAAAAACCCTTTATTTCTCAATATATTACTTTTTTACTAACGATATTACTTTAAAGTATTTTTTTTTTTAATTATTATTAACTGAAGTTGAAGGATAGGTATTAACAACAGTTAAAATTTTGTTTGTAAATAATTTAATGCCATACAAATTTTAATGTGTTTTATTTAATTATATTTTTGTATTGACTAAGAAAACCTCAAAGCATAACCTAATTATAATAAATTAAATTCGACGCAAGCACCATCTCTTGCCTAATTTCAAGTGGCATCGTCAACGATTTGGGTCTACAAGGTAGACGATCGAGAATTGTTTCGTCCACTACAGGAAGGCAAACTAATTTAAACTGAATGACATAAATATACAATACTTTGAAAAAGTAAAATTTATAAGCCTCCTATTTGATGGTTAACTAACTTATGAAGCCACATAACTGACCTAGAACGAAAAACTAAACTTATAATGGACAAAATTGAAGATATAAGCCACTCTGAATGAAGTATTATAAAAAAATCAACTACCTAGTACTTAGTCTCATTATGTACACGGCAATTGTCTAAGGAAAGCGAAATCTCTTTTAAATAAAATACAAAGCATTGTGCTGAAAGCCCTACGATTAGCATGTGGAGCATAGAAGCAATAAGTAACTATTGCGAAACCGGATTTCTACCTCTGAAATGCAGATTTAAAAGACTAAATCTGAGTATACTATTAAAATGATTAGTCAAGAAAGTCATCCATTCAAAAACAAAATCAATATCCTTCACTTCACGTACATTATAAAATTAAGTGTTTATTTCTAAGGGAATTTATCAAGTAGATGAAATTCTTCCGCTTATAAAATAACAACTAAAGGTTCCACAAAAAAGTTTTATAACAAAAATTATTTACAAGATCTACAACTTTTGTTTGAAACATTTTTCTATCCGAATTAAAAAATCGCTTAGAGTAAAGTTGCACTTAATGAGTTTTAATTCTAACCAAAAGCCTTTCAGATGTTTCCACTGTCATAAAAAGCTTAGATATAGTTTGGGTTTAATCCATTCAGCCGTTTATGCGCTATCGCGGAAAAAACACAGACACACACACAGACATTTTTAAAATTTTTATTTGTTGAAATTTGCGATTCGAAAATGTTTACGATCACAATACTTTCCCTTGAATCGGGGTTCGGGGAAAGTAAAATACTTCATTGATTTGTTATATTACATATTAAAAGCTAGAATTATTAGATAAAATGAGAATAATCCTGCTCTAACCTAAAGCATACAAATTGTCTCAAACACAATAATTTTTTTAAATCAATCTCATATTTTAAAGGTCATATTACAAAATAGACTTTACATGTATATATTAATAAAATATTCGAATAAATAAAATACATGTGACATTGAATATTCGTAAAATTCTTGCAAATTATAAGTGCTGTTCCATTATAAATACGGCCTTACACAGTGTCATGTAGAGGTGTATCTAAAAGACATAATATACTTTCAGTCTACTTGAGGTAGAAATTCAAGTAATGCATACAATGTATAAACAAGGGAAACGAAATAGAAAATCTGAAACGTTATCAAATTATTAGACATATTACAGATATCACAGATAAGTTTACATGATTTTACTTTAGTTATTTCAAATTGTTATTTTTTCTATTGGCGATTAAAATATGATAATACATTTATATTATTGAGCATTTACGATATACAAGGTGGCCACAAAATGTGTGATAATCTTCAGGTAAAGTTTTTCATTGATTAATTTCAAGTAGAAAATTTAAGTAAAAAATATTGCACGGTTCTTCATTAACACTCACGAAGCCATTGATATAATAAATACGTGACTAGAAATCAGTAATATTTTTTAAATGTTTTGATTAAAATTAGTTCTATTAACATCTAGTTAAACATTGCAAATGTTTATTTAATGATAACTCGATTATTCATAGAAAAAATTATACATAAAATGTTAAAAACAAATTATAGTCATATATTTAGGATATTAATGGCCTTATAAAGCTTATTGAATAATTACCCAATATTTTTTTGTGTGTTTTATTTAATTTATTTTTTTATTTTTTAATTTAATTCTTTTTTACTTTTTTCTACTTAAAATTTATTAACGAACCTCTTTAACTGAAGATTATCACACCTTTTCTGGCCAACCTGTATGTTTTGGTAGAAAAAAAAAATACTTGTTCATGACTTGTCCGATAATTTGATGACATATCAGATATTTTAAATTTCTTCCTATGTTTATACATAACCATTATTTATTACTTGCATTTGTACATTCCACTGACTGGTAGTATTTTATGTTTTTTAAATACATCTCAATATGGATCTGTTTAAGTTCGCATTTATAATGGAGCGCCAGGATAACAGATGCTGGCAGAATCATACCTTAAAGAGACCAATTTTGGTGCGCGCCACACACGTTTTGTGTAATTAGAAGTTCGTGTACGCACATACCAAAAATTAGCCTTCTTTAAGGAATGATACGGCTAGCATTTAGAATCGTTTATGCTACTATAAATGCAGCCTAAATCCATATTAAATAAAATATGTATGGTATCTTTCTGCTACTTCTCATGAACCTCTACGTAATATTACACCATATTTTAAGTGAGATTGAATGTCTACATTATATATTACAGTTTGTTCTTTGAGATAATATAAAATACTATAAGCAGACAATGGAAACCTTTCGTTATTATTTTTTTTTTTCACTTATATGTAGGATATGTTCGTGATAATCCAAACTGCCATCTGAAACTATCACTACAAACATTACATAATTACTGTCTTTGGATATGGCATTTTGATGTTCTATTGTGTTAAGCGTACTCGCACTAATATTGACGACAAATATAACAGAGTGAATCTTGCTAGTTTATTAGTATTAAAAAATGTTATTTAATAAACAATTTTTCAAGGATCGCATAATTTCATTTATTTATGGCCAATACAAAAAAAATGAGACTGAGTCCGGAAGTTGACGAAGTGTATTTGTAAAATGGTAGTTTTTTGGACTATAAACAAATATATGTAACGATTTTTTTTTGTAGATGGCAATTGATAATATAAACTCCTTATTTTTAAGCATAGATAAGATGGATGGGATAAATACAACAAGCACATAAATGATTATAGAAAATGAAATGATTCGACTTTGAGTAATAAATTATATTGCATAAAGCAAGTAATATATTTCATTAAAAAAATCTATTTGCCTTTACTTTCATTAATTTTATCTTTTATTTAATAAATGTTTAAGAAAGCCCATGCATTGGCAGTTAATCGTAAGTAACAGACTATGTATATGGTTGAATTTCTTTGTTAAACAATTATTTAAAAAATGATAAAATTAATGAAGAAATAGACAAATCTGATTTTTTTAAATAAATTGTGTTACTTGCTTAATGCAAAATAATTTATTACTCAACGCCTACTATATTTTGAACATCATGAAATGGAGACCAACTAAATTTATTACCGTAGAAAAGCATAGAGAAATTATTTCATAGTGATTAGTTAATCACAATTACTTGAATATGCATATGTCTCAATATGTTTTAATCGTAATGTACAAATATAATGTATTTCTCGAAATAATAATTTACATACAAATATTTCATTTTATTTTTTATTTCTATTATTCTGGAAGAAATATGAAAAGCTCGCCTTCCTTTTATGCATCGCGCCCTAAAATAAAGTGGTCCATATTTCAAAAGGAAAAATAACGGAATTTTAGTGCTTACGGTGTGTGAATTTTGTTTATAGTGATGGGGTGAGGAGCGGGGACCCGGCGTTGCCACCATCCACCCGTCCAGCCACCCTCCCGCAGCCGTCCTTAATTCACCCCCGCGGTTCTTCGCTGTCTCCTGCACGCAGATAGGACGGGCGGAGAGCGAGAGAGGACGAAAAGGAAACCGTCTTTTCTGGATGGATTTAAGGATGGGAACACACACAAATGTATTGTGGCGTTTATTCGGCGGCGGAGGCCCGAAGCCAAATCCACCCCGCTCCAGCCGCCCACCACCCTCGGCTGGATTTATCGATTCCGACATATCGTAAATACTGGAATAGACGTGAAAAATAAAATAAACGGGAAGGAGTGGAATTGATTCCGGTGGCCCCGAGGGGGAGGGGGGAGGTTGGCGGAGGAGGCAGGGTTTATTTTCAGAGGGAATTGAATAGTATACAGGATGTCATTAAATCAAACAAATTGGACGAGTTCGAAAGTAAATTGTACTGCAAGGTAATTTAGCATTGGAATGGAAAACCACGGTTTTATTATAAAGTAAATTCTATTTACATTAAGAAGATTTAAACAAATATTATTAGCAGTTTCCATCCAATATATCCAAGATATTAATGAATGTAATTATTATTTTAAATAAAATAAAACAAAGATGATTCGCATATTTGCAGTTATTTAAATTATAACAAAATTAAACAAGGAACATTTCTGGCAATGATCAATAAAATTCGATCCAACTGCAAAAATTACTTACACTATATCTACAGATAGTCTTGTAATTATTATTTAGCGTTTCCTTTCATTCATAATTTTTGACTCAAATCGTTGCAATTCGCAATAGTACTGCTATGCAACAAATAAATATCTATTGTGTGTTTTAATGTCCGGCGGGGTAAATGCCCGGGAAGTAGTTATTTCAATAGATGTTTGTACAACTTACAGTGTAAATGATCTAGCTATTGAGACTGCAAGACTCAGCAGAAATAACCTTAGAATAGTCACATGCGTGGTAACTGGACACTGTACCTTAAGGAAACACCTGCATAACATCAAACTCTTTACAGAGGAATCTATAAGCAGGCTGTGCCATGAACAGGATGAAGATGTCTCTTATGTATTATTCGACTGCGAGGTACTTACCACCTGGAGAGAAGAAAGCCTAGTTCAAGGGTATGTTTATTTCAATGGCTGGAAAATTAACACTGGTTTATGCATTTAGTGAAAATTGTATGTGATACACATGTATTGAGTAAAAGTTGTCAGTATCTCTCTGTATCTATATCTACTGATTGTGGATACAAAAAAATCCGGAATATACCTCACTCAAAATCTTATAGATTATGTAACTTAAAAGAGTGTAGTCTGTTAAACCTATATTATCGGTAGCAGCATTGTATTTTTTTTCATGCTTTTATATAATAAATGTCAAATAAAATTACAAATTTCTAAAGTTATCATTGTTTCAAGTTAAAACACGCGTGTGTTCGTGTGAACCCAACGTGTCGGTTGGATTATATTTCATGCGTTTCGTCAAGGGGTGGGGTGTCAAGGAGGGTGAGAGAAGTAAAGGGTTCGACGAATTTGCATATTCGCATGTTATCGCAGCCAGTAAATTAAATAAATAAAAAAAAGGCGAATTACCTGTGCGAGATCGGCTCTGTGGGGCATCCATCTCATCCGTATGCGGATATGCAAATAGTTGCAGCGACACTCGTTCCGGCGTTTTAATTCACATCTGTCGCGATGGTACCAGAAACAAACTGGTGGTCCCGCGAAAAATATGACAGTAGTTGATATAGTGTGTGTCTGTGAGTAGAGTGCAAAATTATGGAAGATATTAGCAGGATGGTGTATTGTTTTGGATTAGCTTTGGGTTTAATTTGATATAGAACAACCAAGAAATACATCGTATGTTCAAAATTGTACCATCCATACCTGAACTAGAATAATTACAAGAAGAATGGTGAGTAAAACTATAGAAAATATATAACGTTATCTGTTCTCAATAAAACATCAAGTATTTTAATTCTTGACACTTCAATTTTGCCAGAAATTGTAATTCTCAATAATAAAATATTGTAGAAAAGTACATTATTGAACATTTGTTTAAAGTACTTATGTAACATAAGTCAAACTGTCACAGTAGCTAAAGAGGAAATAATTTATTAATTAATTACTTTCACTTTCTTTTTACTTAGTTTATATAGAATTTCATCCTATTTCAATAGAACATCAGATATATATTTAACATATTATTTGTTCACATTAAATGCGCTCTGTTAGGCTGTCTTAAACGCTATATATGAACTTTATACTGTCATATTTAGGTAAGTTAATTTAACTCTGTCAATGGACTCAATCTGCTCTTTTTTTTTAAATAAATAAAGGTATTTTATCTTGAGACTTCTAGTTTTCCATAAATTATAATCCTCAATAATGAAAACGATTTGACTTTGTATAACTGATTTTTTTTTATTCGTGAATATTTATTTGTGAATATTTGAAAATGATGCATAAATGACGTCGTAATTGTGGTCACAAATACAAACTTTAGGTATACAAATAAAATCAAAGTGTTTTCAAAATATCAATTATCATTTATAATATAGACTTATAAGGAAGAAAAATGTTTGTTTTTTTATTCTGCATAGAAAAGTATAAAAATATACAGGGGTTCCATAATTATATAACCCCCAAAACATGAAAATCCGTTGAAATTGGCGATTCGAACATGTTTACGATCACAATACTTTCTTTTAAATGTAAAAAATGTGGAAGAATTTTGTGCAGCCATTGTAAGGTAAAAAAACATCAAACTAGATTGTAATATTTTTTCGAAAACTTGGCTTTAGCTTTAAAAGACAAAAATCCAATTTTTCAATTAATAATATTTCCTTTACTATTAAATGTTTATTCAAAAACGTATTTTAGCGAATTCACCGGGAAAGTACCATAATGGACACATAACAACTTTTATATATATGGAAATTTAATATTTCAAGAGATCATTACATTAAAAAATCTTTTATTATTTAATGTATTATATAAAACTATTTGCTTTTTAATTACGCTTGAACATGTAGAACTGCATAAACATTATTCCGAATTTTCTTCCAAGAGGTTTAAAAAATAATAAAAATAACTACCTCAGAGAAACATTACTCTGAGGTAGTATTATTTTTGATAAATTCAGGAAACCTGTTGGTTTATTTTTATATGAATATTGTTCTCTATGATCGACTTGTATAATTTCATTTTTGTAATTGTGGACGAATTCATTTGTTCTTCATTTTCATTTATGTACTAATTTTGTTATTCTTGTAAATTTATAAAATTAATATTTATTTATAATATTTATTTTTATACATTTTACACCAATTTTGTGCGTGCTAAAACTTACTAATATAATGAAGTTAATTAATAATATTTCTTTTTCTTTCTCCTTACGTTATATTTATACATTTTTTATTCTATTATGTCTATGTAAAAAGGATATATCCATAAATAAAGATTATAAAAATATTCCAAAATGGCAAAATAATGGTTCCTTCCGCATAATTTTGTTAATTTTGTAATGTTTTCTTTTGTTTTATTTTGGCAAATTGTCTTAAAAAATTTGGTACCGTATTAATAAGAAATTAATTTATGTAACGGATCAAGTAGCTCAATTGTGGTTGCGAATCACAAGCTGATTAACGGAACACATTTAGACTTTAAAATATTTGTGCTTCATCTCGGCATAATCCAAGTGTTACACGCTAGAACTGTTGTTTTATGGCTGGTTTAATAATAAATCTTGAAAATTGCATTTACCATTTGAATGATTGCTGTAGTGATTTAACCTATGCTTTTGGAACAGATTTTTATTATTTGTTGTTATATTTATTTCATTTATTATGGATTTTTTTATTTATTAGTTTTGTCGGCGTCGACAACAGTGGCCATTGGCCGAGTAACAGATTCTTGGTTAATATTTACATCGAAGGTTTATTAAATAAGGAAAATAATTTAAAAAAGAATTAAAACTTTATTCACGGAGAAGACTAATATATACAGGGTGTCTCACCGAGAAATGACATTAAAGTATATGGATTTCCCATTGTTGGTTTACAATGATATTTTTAACATTCACATATAAACTATTATGTTCTTTTTAATAAAAATATTTTCGATATTGTAGCACTTCTGGTTATACAGGAAGTCGATATCAACTTCCGTATTTTAAATAGAACGCTATACTTTTTATTCCTATTGTTGGTTTACAATGAAATTTTTATCATTTATATAAAACAGTATGTTCTTTTTAATTAAAATATTTTCGAGATTGTAGCACTTCTGGTTATACCGGAAGTCGATACCAACTTTGTTATTTTAAATAGAATACTATACTTTTTATTTAATGATATGTTCAGCCAGCATTCATCTAGCGTATGGATAACTAGTGATGGCCATTTCGGTTTTTCGAACCTTATCAGACTAGTGTGTTCCATGTACAATGCCTTGATGAAATTGTGTTTTTTTTATTTCAAATTTCGATTATTCATATGATTTTATTAAAAAAATGTATAAGAAGGGACGAGTAAACATCATTAAGATTTTGATTAATGGCGTTTACTATACAGTTGAAATATATTCGTAAATTGTATCAAAAAGTTAAGTGTTTTTCTTCACATCAAAGTGGCATAAATAATAAAATTACTATGTAAACAAAAATGTCTACAACATGTAACTCGTGTTGTGTTGTTTGTAATTTGTGTATTGTTCTCAGAACATTTTGTATTTTATTAGGTATGTGGTTTTATTCTGGTTGCTTTAAATAATTTTATTGAATAAAATAAACAATTAACTAATATTCGCACATAATTCTTGAAATTAACTTTATTTACACAGTTAGAAATTACTTAAATAACTGAATCTATTTCATTATTAATAATAAATTTAATAAATCACACAAATCTATTGCTTAATTTTCAAGATAAATCGGCTAAATGGATTCAACCCAAACGTTATATCTAAGCTTTTTATAAGAGAGGATAGATCTGAAAAGCGTTGTGATATAATCAGAACTTTACTCTCGGGGATTACACAAATCTATTGTTCAATTTTTAAGATAAATCGTAAAAAAATGATTCTACAAGATGGATACAACAAATTGTCATTCGTCAACTGAATGGAACGAAAAAAAAAAAAAAGAAAACAATTAATTGAATAATTTAATTCAACAACCATTCTACAATGTTTGAGTAAATGTTGGTGGCTATTTTAATATTATTGAATAAAAATATTAATTAATGTACATCCCTCATAATCCTAACATTCCCGCTAAATATAAGTACCCATATTGCCATTTACACTTCATTTAATTTAATAAATCAGATTTTGATAATGACGTTAGCATTCATAACAATTAGATAGACAAAGACACGAATGAGACAAAGGCAGGCGGAAAGATCTTCGGTCGATAGCCAATTTCTATATAAAATTTAGTTAATCATTGTAAATTTATGTTAAGTGGTAAATATTGTAACTTTATATATAAATAAAGAAGTTATTATTATTATTGATTAATTAAATGAAATGAACTAACTTCTTCTTATTATTCTTTTACTATATTTTATTTTAATTTTAGAATTTACTTACATGATATGCACTAATTTTTTTCACACTTTCGTTTTTAATTTTGAAAATTTATTTGTGAAACAAATTTTCCTTTTCCCTGCACGTTTACTCGCGTTCGCGATAAAGTCACACGTAAACCCACGATTTCGTGCTCTTTTTGCTATGTTAAGAAATAAACTTCAGTTATTTAAGATGTGCTTCACTTATTGAATTATCCAATGCATGAAACGATTTCTTTCGATTATGGCGGTTATATATTTTTTAAGGCAAAAAGACCGATAGCTATTTCCTGAGGCTTAACTAGTTGTAAATGATTGTAATGATGTAAATATTGTGATGTAACTTAATGTAACTGTCAGAAATAATGATTATCTATATGCAAGGTGAAATTGATTAATTTCAAGCAGAAAATTTAAGTAAAAAAATATTGTATTACGGCTTATAACTCCTCACGAGCCAATTTAAAGAAATATAAATTGGGCAACTGTCGTTCAAAAAAGTATTTAATTTAATTTAATTATAATCATAAATTTAACAAATCTAGAAAAAAATTATATTTGAAGTATACATCAAAAATAAAATAATAAAATAAATATTCGAATTCATAACCATCCGTTTCTAAGCAGATTGAATGTATACATCTTCAGAAAGTATGATGAACTTATACAAAAAATGGCAAATATATGTCAATGAAACTACAAAGCCATCAGATCAATTTTTATTAAAAAAAAAAATACTTCTGAAGAAGTTATTAATTTGTTCAAATTTTCAATTTATTTATCACCTATGTCATTTAGATTTTATAAATGTGTAATTGATTGTAAGTTCTATTGATTTTTTGCAAAATATTAAAATATTTAGAAAATAATACTAATTTCCAGAGACACATTTAATATTTTAATGGAAAATAATTGGTGATGGCTGTTACGGTCTTTCGGACATTGTAAGAACAGTATATTCCATGCGTGATGCTTCGCTACTGTTCAAATTATATGACTCATAACAGTTTATTTAAATAGTGGATGTAGTGTAGATATATTGACAAAAATAATAGAATATCTACCTATAACATAAAACAAATTGTATTGTAAAAGTCTGACAATTGGCCATCAACCAATGGTTTTTCCTACTGGATTTTGTGTTTGTCCTTGTCAAAATATACAGATAAAATCTGATGATTGTTAACAGTCTATGTCAAAAGTCGTATTTAATTAAGGAATAAATTGAATGATAAATTATGGCAATGGTTTGTTTCACATGTTAAGTGAGTAATTATTTTTTAATTGGGTGCGGCTTTTAGTTGGTTTCAGTTGTACAACCATTAACCAACATTAATTTCTTAGAAAATAGCGTGCAAAACCCATATATAGAGATTAACAAAGGAAAAAAGTCTTCAGGTTCAAGGAATTTATTCTCATGAGAAATTAATTAAAGTTCGAGATGAAAAGTGTTTTTACATATTTTTTTTCTATTTTATTTTCATATAGTGACTACATTTTATTATTAATAATAAAATATTGAATTAATTTGGTATCCCCAGACGAATATTAAGCTCTATCTATCCAAAGCATCGGAACAGAGAGATTTCATCGCTGTTTATATTCAATGAGATATTATTTTATTTTTCTTGTGCGATCCCCTTTTCATAATTCATTTCAATTCAAACGGAATCATACGAAAATTGCCTTTTTTCCCTCCATTCTCCTCCTCCACTCACTCGGGCCACGCACGAGTTCGCGTAGGTATTGTTCTGTTTGTTTCCACCATCTTGGAGAGAGAGATGTGTTCCCCGCACGTTCCAACATCGATCGGGGCCGGGACACGGAACCCCCATCTACATCTCCATCTCCATCTATCCACATCTACACCCCCGTTCCCTGCGTCCGCCGCAGGAACTCACCCCCGACGCCGCCGCCGCCACCCCTCCGTAAGCGAGGGAGCGAGCAAGAGGGAAATAAGTTTAGCTGTGTGTGTGTACACAAGGAAAACGCCGCTGCCCGTAATGTCACCAAGTTTTAATTGACGTCTCACTTTTACTTAATAACTGGGTCACCCGTTTTATCCGCGATCTCGTAATGAGGGGCGCGCTTTTTCTTCTCCTTTTCTTAATTGTTTGGGTTGTTAAGGAATTGTGAATAAAGCGGAATAGATTACGATACAATTTAATTTATCTGATGGTTTTCTTGAATGAAACATCGCAGATCAAAATGACAAACTGTTTTTGTAGTGTTTCATTCATTGAAAATTTAATTTCACCAATTTCTATTATTATTATTAATATTCCTTATTTATCAGCTTTATCTGGTTTCTCTCTAAGCAGACTGTATTACAAAGTCTGCTTAATCGTGTCTATTTTAGTCCTAGAAATTCTCTCACGATGTTGCAAGTTTTAAGGATTATTGCCTTTTGAACAAGTTGGTGTAACATAGAGTCTAGTTCTAGTTGTTGTCGGTGTTTAACATATACCGCGTCGGTTGCCGACTTTATTAAAGGTATTATTCCGACGAGCTTCAGTTTTCAGACTTGTTCCGTTTCGATTGCTAACGGTGTGTATTTATCAATTTTTTCTTTCAATTTTATAGACGCGTTTGTGTTTGTTGGTATGGCTATATCTACTAAATAAGCCATCTATTTGTTTTTATCTTCAAAGGTGTTATCTGGCCTGTTGTATGGAATAGTTTTGTCTCTAAGTATAGTTTTGTCAAAATATAGCTTGAAATTTTTGTTTTCTACTATATTTTCTAGTTTATATTTGTAGTATGGTTACATCTTTGGTTAACGAGAATTCAAAAGTATTAAAATAAATAGTTTAATTTGAAAAACGAACGTTTACTCAATCATCTAAGTAAATTGAACATTCTGTATATTCAAAATATATTTAACTGATAACTTGTTTATGTCCAAGACACTTTTATTTGAAACTTGTTTTGAAAATTCTTAAATTTGGAAAATTATTTAGGTGGTTCGGTAATTTTTAACTAACCCTGTATAACGTGTCGATGGGGCTGCGAAAGTATTACATTGAGTCATAAATATAACAATAAATACATAAAGCAAGGATATCAAGAATTGTGAATAATTTGTAGAGCACTAATAGAATCCATAACACAGCCATACATCTTTTCCCTAATTTGAAATTTATTGATGAAACTTGCGACTCCCCTTCTAACATGGCGCTGTAAACGCGAAGGGTGTATGCTTTTTTTCCCTATTACTCCTCCTACACACACACACATGAACTAAGTCTAGAATTAACGAGGCGAATGTCCGATGCATGGAAATGAACCCCGACGATAATGTCCCTCGTTTCTTTCTCTCTCTTTTTATTCAGTTGAAAACATCGATGAGATTAATCGAGCGCCGAAAATAAACGCAGGAAGCCCCAGCCTTCAAGAAAAGTGTGCGCTTAATGCGCCCGAGGCACACCACAACGGCCTAATTATTGCGGGTTGATTACCACCAATAAATTTATACGAAAACGTCCGCCGCGCACGCCAACGGCATTAATTAAAATACCCTCCGGGTTGTCTTCTTCCTCGCCGGCGTTTCCTTCTTTTCTTTTTCTAGTGGGAGGCTAATCTGCACCTGTAATCGATGATTATAATTGAGTTCCGAAAATATGTTTAACACATGCTCTTGTATAGTCGCTTTTTTGTATGCTGTTTTTGTTGTAATTACTGTATAGCGTGCGGTGGGTTTAATTTTTTTGATTTTGTTTTAGGTGCTGCAACAATGTGAAAAGGAAGGAAGAGCTACTTTTAATGGCGAGGAAATGTTTGTTAACGCAATGAAGATGATAATACGGAAGATGTATATTCAAGAAAATGAAAAGGGGAAGGGATGAAATTAACAAGGAATAAAAATATTGATGAAGTTTGAACAATAATTTGGAGTTTCAATATAAATAATCATCGGATTTAACTGAGGTTCCAAATACTTATTAAGAAGCGATTGTGGAGGATTAAAAATTTGGAAAAAATGTAATTATTTACAATTTTATGTAATGATAATAATAATATCCTTTATTGACCATATAAAAACAATACAATAGGTAATAATATTAATAATAAAATGTATGTCTATAATGCTCACAATTAATATATCGTAATAATACTTGTACATTGGAACATACGAAAATGATCACAATATAAATTCAATATTGTGTTTTAAAAATGTATTTATTAATACTATATGATTCTAATTCTATGGAATACTTGAGTAACTTATTTTTTTAATTCTTTATATGTTTGTACGGCTTTTATTCAAAAGGTACTACGTTAAGTAGTTTAGAGAAGAATAGTCTAGTCTAGTGGCCAGGTAAAAATTGAGTCGTTCCTTTCGTATACTATACTCAATTTCATGTCTCAGTATGCTTGTTGTTACATAAAACATGAGATTCTTGATTATAATTAATTACTATATTTAAAAACTAAAAAGGAACTTTACATTTAGGGTTATCATTTATATGCAATAAATAAGAGAGTTTATAATAACTCTTAAGATTACATTCTATTACACAAAAAATATAACTAGTAACTATATTTTTAACAGATTCCACTTGTCATTATCAAATCAAAGCTTTCATATAATTAATAGTTTTAATATTTAAACATCTCGACACCCAATACGGGTAAAAGAGGATAAGATTAAGAAAGAAAGAATATTTAAACATTGGTGGTTCATATTGTAGAAATTAAATATGGATAGATTATTAAGTATCAACCAATAAAACAAATAAAACACAAATTAAATTGATAATTTTTAAATTCTCAACTAGTTTAAAAATTCTTTATGTTGGTTGTTGGTCGTGGAGACTTTAATTATTTAAATAAAAATACTTGTCCTTTCTCCTACTTATTTTTTATTTTACTAGATATATTTCGGAAACTATATTTCCATCTTCAGTAGTTGAAGTTTTATAAATATAAATATGTTGTTATGGTATACAACGCAAAATTGATAAAATTAAAATATTTAGAAAATCATGTTAACTATAAACTAATCTAAATATAATTATATATAATGTGCTAAAATTTATGTATTAATAAGATCTAAAAGGGGATTATTTAATGAACTAGTATCGAAATTTAATATTTAAAAGATTTTTAATTTGTTTTATTGGTTGAAATTTAATGACCTATTCATATTTAATTTATACTAAAACTTTTAGTTTGAAATTTTTATTTTTATTATAATCTTCCACAAAGTGAAATATTGAGTGTATATGGTTTTAGTGATAGTGTAGTGAATTAATTTCATTTCAACTTAACGTTTAGAAAACACAAACAAAAAAAAAACAAATTGTGCGAATTGGTAATATCGTGTCCGAAGGAATTAATGTATCATCTGGTGTTCCATAAGGTGGTCAATGTGTGCCTTTATTATTTCATATTCTGATTAATGATGTTTCCGGAATTTTAATGCACATCAAATATTACCCCTATGTCGTAGATATGAAATGTTTAACGGAAGTGAGTTCTATGGAAGACCGCGTAAAGCTTCAATTTGACCTCAATGTGATTTGTAATTAGTGTGATATTAATGATTTAGATCTTGCAAGATGTTGATATTTAATTAGAAAAAGAAACGAATAGAATATTCAATTAATAATATAACTCTTGAAATAGTAAATATAATTAAAGACTTAAACTTTAAAACTCTGTGTTTTACTGATCACATATCCTTAGTTTGCAACAAAGCAATGTGATCGTTGGGTTTTATTATGCGGCGTGGGAAATATTTCAAATATTTATATATATTAATTACAATTTTATACAATTCATTTGTGCGTTTTCACCTAGAATATTGCATTAGTTTAGTTCCCAAATTACGAAATTCACATAAATAAAGTTGATAAAAAAATCAAAATAAATTCGTTATGTATTTGTCGTCCAAATATATTGCAGTTATAAATTTTAAGTCAAAGAGTGTTCTTTATAAAATTGCAGGAGTATGTTTTGTCCTCTCCTACTTTGTTGGCTTTGTTAAATTTTAATTTATTTCCGCATAATATTCCTATTCGTGGCGCATTTTTATTTCGCCCAAATTTACAGTAATTATGGATTCAATTCTCTCTTTGAAATAATTATGAGAAATATTAATGAACTATATTTATTTAGAGAGTTTGACATATTTAATGTTTCTTTCGCCTCATTAAAGACAGCCATTATTTCACAATACGATTAATTATCTCAAACTTGATATAATTTGTTTTAATAATGATTCTTTTTATCAATCAGTTAATTTCTTTTTTCACGAATCAATATTAATTTATTAATGTGTTTAAGTATCGAGCGTATAACAAAAATCGTCGACGAAGTTGCCATTGGAAATCTAATGTCATGTTTGAACTATAATCACACGCGCACGCGTAAAGTACTGGTACTGGTTGCCACTGTTTAACCGCAACCAGCATTTCACGCGTGTGATCTTAGTATAGACATGACTCGAGACTTCCAACGACAACTTCGTCGTCGATTTTTGTTATACGTTCGATATATGAGCCTGTGCTCTTCTATTGCATTATTTTTTTTTTTTCTTGTTCTACACTTGCGTCTTTAAATTGTAATAGTGTTTGTGTTTTTGTAAAAAAAATGAAATTCATTTAATAAACTAACACTAAAGTATAGCGAAGTAGCTAAATTGACATTATATAAGATTATAATAAAGAGAATTTAATAAGAAAATGTTACATTTCTTGTTATAATGCTATTAAATTATTTCTTTCAAATTTTATATAAAAAATGGTGGAAGCGCCGGGTTGTTTCCAGATTTGTTCCCGCTTTTATACCCCTCATCATTAATCATGTATTTAACAATACAATATTCGTATGCCTTTCATTCTAATATAACAAAAAACTGAAAATATTCAAACTATGGTTAACAATTAATGAATTCATTATATTAGCAAGAGCACCTACGTAATAAGAGCAAAAAGGATTTATTCACTTGGTCATAATTATTCAAATAAATTAAATAAAAGGAATTTGAAAATAATTAATTAATAAATTATTTTACCTTCAGCTACGGTGATATTATGATTTATATTACTCCTAAATACCTTAAAAAAGGTGTTTTTTTAGTTGTAAAAGATAATAGTAATTATATTATAAAGGATTATAATATTTTTTTTTATTTTTAAAATACTATATGTATATTTCGAAAAGAAGAAGATGGCTCTAAAGTTATAAGCTGTCATTAGTTCGTATTAAGTTGGAGTCCGAGTCAATTGATATTATTGTAATATTCATGAAAATAAATAGAAAAGAGTAGTAATTCACTTGGTCAAAGTTATTTAAATACATTAAATAGAAATGATTTGAAAATAATTAATAAATTATTTCCACATTTATCTCTGTGACTTTTAACTTATATTACGTAAGTACCTTAAACAAATGCACATTAAAACAACTGGCCTTATATTACGTAAAATTATTTTTGATGTTTTTGCATTACATTTGTCGCTGATCAAAAATTTGGTGCATTTTGAAATATTTTATTGATAAGCAACAGTAGGAGTACATTATGTAATTCAAAGTCTGGCGTGGGTATTTGCCCGGGAAGTAGTTGTTTTAATGTGCATTTGTTTAACGTACTTACGTAACGTAAGTCAAAAGTCACAGAGCTAAATGTGAGAATAATTTGTTAATTATTTCCAAATCATTTTTATTTAATTCATGAAAATAATTCCGAACTTTGCAAGAATTTCGTCAAAAAAATAATAAATCATTTTCATCATTATTTTCTTGAAACAAAAAAAAAGGAATAAAAATAAGCCATTTTATGTCAGTTTTTAATATATATTTATATTTATATTTATATTTATATTTATATTTATATTTATATTTATATTTATATTTATATTTATATTTATATTTATATTTATATTTATATTTATATTTATATTTATATTTATATTTATATTTATATTTATATTTATATTTATATTTATATTTATATTTATATTTATATTTATATTTATATTTATATTTATATTTATATTTATATTTATATTTATATTTATATTTATATTTATATTTATATTTATATTTATATTTATATTTATATTTATATTTATATTTATATTTATATTTATATTTATATTTATATTTATATTTATATTTATATTTATATTTATATTTATATTTATATTTATATTTATATTTATATTTATATTTATATTTATATTTATATTTATATTTATATTTATATTTATATTTATATTTATATTTATATTTATATTTATATTTATATTTATATTTATATTTATATTTATATTTATATTTGGTAACAAAAACGAGTGGAACGAAAATTCATTAATTTCACAAAATTATCTATATAAATAACTTTACATTCATTGCCTATAAATTTTATTTTATTTTACAGTTTTTTTCTAAAAAGAAGAAATGAACTGGCATAATATACAATAATTAGCATTTTTTCAATTCAAACTTCTTTGATTTTGCTTCTTGATATATAAAAATTGTGAGCATATATCAATATTAATAAATCCTAAAATACACTTATTTTTATTAATTATTATTTCTTCTTTACTGCATAGCCATCACTTTCTAATTTACCGCAAACTTAAGCAGACTTCCATAAATATAACAAGAATTGGTGTATAACTTTCTACTAAAGAACCAAACAATAACTGAATGGTGAAAATGCTTCAATGATTAATTCTATTACTCACTCTATATACGGCATCCACCGTAGATTACTTTCATTGTGACTCACTTAAAAAATATTGAAGAAAATAAAAACTTTCATTACTAAAGATGATAATTGCAAATCATTTTTTTTTTTTCAATAGTGATGATTTTCTTCAATACGTAATTATTTAGTGAAATGTTTCGGATTAATATACATTTCACTAAATAATTACTTATAGAAGAAAATCATCACTAGTGAAAATAAAAAAAATGATTTGCAATAATTATCTTTACTAATGACATATACAAACATCTTTATTCAGACAGCAGAATTACAATTCTTTACAAATATTTATATTTACAATAGATATTGATGGGTTAGTAGTCTGTCATGGGCTATCGACCGGAGGTCTTTCTGCCTACTAATGACATTTTTTTGGTTTCGTCATTTTTTACGCGAGTTGCAACCTGCCAGTTTGGATGTTTAAAAATACATAGAAAAACTTTGGTGGATGACGAATGTAAAGAGAGTAATATAATAATATATTATTATATATACTTCATGGTATATATAATGTCAATGCATTTTCACCATTAAGTTACTGTTTAGTAGAAACATATTAATGGTCACTAATTCTTGTTATATTCATGGAAATCTGCTTAAGGTTGCGGTTTATAAGAAAAGAATGGGGCTATACAGTAAAGCAGAAATAATCAATAATAAAAATTAATGAATGTTTAGGATTTATTAAAATTTATATTTGTTGCAATTTTATATATCAGGAAGCAAAACTTCAATTTGAATTTAAATACAAAGCTAATTACTACATATGATCCCAATTCATTTGTTCTTATTAGAAAAAAACTAGAAAAAAAAAAACACCATTAAAAACATTGATTTGCAATTATCATTTTCACTAATGACTTTTTTTTCTTCATTCTTTTTTTTACGTGAGTCCCGCGCAGCCTGTTTGGCTGTTTAAGAATGCATGGAAAAATTTCGGTGGATGCCGTATGTAAAGTGAGTAATAGAAAGGGGATGCACGTACGAGGAGCAGACGGTGGCAGAGGGATGAAGGAAGGAGGGGGGGGGGGGGTCGAGGCGCGCGGAATAATAGTCATTTCGAAACGAGCCTCATTACCTTAATGTCTCTATATTATTTGGGGAATTGCACACAAGTGCCACCGCCAACGACATTACTAATAATAAAACTTTTCTCTTTCCTAGTCAAATCTACCATACAATATGCAAATAAATGTTACAAATAAATTTAAAATTAAATGAGGTAGCAATAATTGGCGGTTGTTCATTTTTTGTGGAAAACCAGCAATTCATTATTTGGATTTTAAAATCATCAAAACTTAACTTTCTTAAACGGAACACTGTATATTTTAAACGGTGTTGGGCTTAAAAACATAATCCAAAATATTAAAAAATGAGACCATTATTAATGAATTAATACTAACTATAACACTAGTTCAAAACAATATATACTTAAAGAATTATTTTTCAGTGAGAGCGAAGGTAATTAGAAATAAAAAAAAAATATAACAGTTGAGCCGAAAAATAAGGGTAGCGGTATGAACGGAATAAGCGTATTAGGGAAAACACAGATTAAGATGTGAAGATTAAATATAATAACGTATTTTGAAGTGGACCGAGATCAAAATTCATTAATTTATTTTCGATTTTTTTTTTTTTTTTCATTTGAATCGCTTCTAACATGTTTAACAGATAATTCGACGATTGTTTCAATAATTGTATATTATCAATGTAGATTTTATGCTCAGTGTCGATTATATGGTTAGCTACCGCTGATATTTCTTGATTGAAATTTCTTGCATGCGCTATATGTTCTTTGTATCTAATTCGTAAATTACGTTGTGTTTCACTAATGTATACTTAATCGCAATTGCAAAAACTAAATGAACAAATACCCGATTGTTCAAGATTTTCTATATTATCAAAAGTATTCCCAACTAATTGACTGAGTTTGGAATTAGAATAATAAACTGGTGTTAAGTTGTATTTTTTTATAAAAATTTATTAAAATATGTTTCTGAGTTGGGAGATTAAATAAGTCTAACGAATTTTTGGAATTGACAGGTGTTAAGCGGGAGGTATTACTGAGTTTGCTTTTGAACGCATGTTTATTAATTAATATTTGAATTGTATGCCTATTGTACTGTATGTTTTTTACAATGTGATGTATGATTTTTAATTCATTTTCTCTATTTTTTGTAGATACGGGTAAGCTGAAGACTATTGAAAGCTGCCAACTTATATTTTATTGGAGCATAAGAATTAGCGTGATATAGCGTGATATAACTAAAGTTTTCATTACATATATTCAATAATCTTACATTTGGAGCTATTCTGTAAGAGACAACGTACATTTTAAAGTGTGTGTTATGTTCATAATCACAGTCTGAGCAGATTTGGATTTATTATAATTTATAGAAAATCCACTTGAACTATAATACTTGACGAAGAACGATCATGTTATATTAAACGTTATCCATACAAAATAGCCCCTATTATTTGTTTAAAATATGTTTCACAGATATACTTTCAATTCGATATTGGTAATTCAATTGTTTACTGATATTTCAAGCGTATTTTTTATTTTAAAATTATTAAAATTATTTATATAATACAAGGTTGCCAAAACAGGTGTGACAATTTTCAAGTATAGTGAAAAATCAATGTTTCATTTTTAGTAGAAACTATTGGCAAAAAAGGTGAATTGTTGCATATAAATTCACAGCTGCTTCTTTAAAGAAATATTAATTTGGAAACGGTGAATGAAACAAGTGTTAATTATTGTTATTATAAATCTAACGCATCATGTTTTAAGTATACATCAAATATAAATAAAAATAAAAAGTAAATTGAAAATTTAAAAAACAATCAGTGATTTTTTTTAAATTATTATTGAAATTTACAGAAAAACTTTTTTTGATAATTTGAAGTAACATTTAAAAATTAGTAATATTCCTTTCTTCAGTTATTTGTTTTATATAATATATTTTATTTATGTTATATGTTTACATATACTATTTCGAGTACATTGTGCCTCTTATTCATAGGAAAATTGTATAAATGTAATATAAAGACAAATTGATTTTATCTAAAATAACTAAAGAGTGGCTGAAAGACCACTGGTCGATAGCCAATTAACAGATATAAATTATACATTTGAGTTTGTTAATATTTATTACTTATTTTGTATATTTTCTGTATATATCTGTTAATAAAGATTATTATTATTATTATTGTCTAAAGAATAATACGTATTTACAAGTTTAATATTTCAACACTGTTGTGAGACGTTATGAAGAATAAAATCGGTTTTAATTTTCTTAAAAATAGAAATTTAATAGAAATTAACACTCTAATTGAAAATTATTATGCCATTCTGATCATCTTGCATAAGAATTACAGCCCAGACCGACTAACAGCTATATTAATTGTAATTATTTATGTTATTTACTTTTATATTATTTGTATATTCTTAATAAAGTTTCAGCTAAAGCGGTTTGTAGATTAATTAGGAATTCAAATTCTACACCGTAAACGCTGTATTCCAGCAATTTACGGGCGAGACAAAAGAGGGCACATCTGCGTTTATCCTACTACCCTGGAGTGGACAGTGGATACAATTTAATGGAGAATTATAATGAAATAAAGAAAATATATTTCAATCTATCATTAAAAATTATACTTTTATATTTGTCATATTTTGTTGGTAATTGAAATAAAACTTTAAATCTATAATCAAGAAAATTTATTTATACAGGGTGTTGAAATAGTATTAAACCGGTTAAATTTTTTGGGTACTATTTATCGGATCAATATGATTTTTAGAAAATGTATTTTATTAAGTAATGTCAAGCGTGGATGGGATGCTTATTTCGATGATTCCATAAAGTTGAGGTTGACAAAAGTAAAACAAATCAAAAATAAAACTCGCTTAGACTATCACGGTGAGTAATAACGTGTATGTTTTATATAACATTTCATCTAAGGAATAGCATTCATAAACATTGATTGGAAGTCAGCCATGAATTGTTACCCACTAACCCTGCGCCTTCACCATTTATATAATTGATCATTTTCGAAGATCAACTAGTGTGAATGTATTACTATTTAGAACACGTGTGTATTGTTTTGTATCATGCTCACATAAAAAACATAGAGTATTTTTTTAATATGAATAAAATTTAGAATGTGTTTGCTGAAAAGAATAGTAAGCCTATTTTAACAACGAAAGATTTTTAACACTAATTTTTAAGCAACAATTGGAATATCGTTCTCGATGAGGGGCTGATACGGCGGCTGCGTTTTTAGGAAATTAACGTCGCCATAGAAATAAAAAAAATCAGTCATTCTTTTGGAAATAATAATATATTTATTTACGGTATCTCCTTTTTACAAGACATATGCAACAAAAATCAATATTACAACTAAATATATAAATGTATGTAAATGATAATCAAACTGAAATATAATTATAAACTGACAGTGAATAATGAGAAGTAAAAATAGAACACAAGTTTTGAATTATAGCTCGTCTCATTGATCTCCTTACAGGTTAATTAGTGTTGTTTTTTATTTTATGTTCTTAATAATGAGGAGCAATTACGATAAATACGTGTAAATTATTAATAATTTATATTCTACACAGATTGTGATATAAGTAGATTGGATAAGCCAAAAGAAATTTAAAAACTTGATTCAAATAACACATGTATTATTCAAAAATAAACGGCGGAGAAACATATGCAATTACCAATAATATCATATAATCACATTTGAACATAAATTTTCTTTTAAACAATTTAAAACTTTTAAATAAGCTAAATTCTCCAAAATTAAACATGTTAGAAGTATTTGAGAAGTACACAAATTCTAGTAAATTTTTAGTTTTAGTTTAATCCCTTTATTAAAATTAATTTATTTGATTTAATTTGAGTTCTAATAATTTATCTTTATCTTATTTTTTATCATTAAGAAATTAAGTATACAAATGTAATATTTTTGAATCGAAATTACGTTTGTATATTATATAATATGTTATATATGTCATTATATTATATATAATGACAGAGACAGAAATAATGATTGATGGTTAACAGCCACTTTCTAAGATTTAGTAATTTGTAAATGATTATATTTGTATGTATAAAAAAATTATATAATGTAATACTCAGAAATAAAGATTTTCAATATATAATTTTGTTTATGTTTAAATATTTCTCAAGTTTATTAAAAACCTATTGATTAAAATCATATTACGCTCGAAATGTGCATATAGTTTATAAATTAAAGAATGCAATATAAAATAAATATTACTAATCCAGAAACCTATGACATATATCATATTTATTGATATAAATATGATATTAAATCATAAAATAAATATATTTTAGAAAAAAAATGTGGTTTGTATTTTGTATTTTTCTTTTCTTTGTGAATAGAATTGTTTGCACGTGGATGCCATCTATGCGAAAAAGGTCCAACTAGCATTTTTCATCCCCCACCGACAAAACGCGACATCGATTTTATGTTAACCCCGCGATGACGATGGCACGATGGAAATGGCGATGCCCGTGTATATGTGTGTTTATATATGCTTTGTGTGTGCGTGTGGGTGTATGTGTATGAGCACCGTGCTGTGCGTCCCCATGCGTCGCGACGAACAATGGCGTCCACCACCCTTAACATGAAACCAACGTGGAATAATAAAAGTGAATCGTTTATTTTCACTCAACAAATAGAATTATTTCAACTGGACTGTATTATATTGTTTATTTTGTATTTATAGTTTTAATAATATATTCTTGGCGAAAAATACATAATAGAAATTGTAATTAATTAATTTTAGTTACTGAAAACAGTGAAAATGCATAATTTTCGGTTTTGCTATTGCAATTGAATTTATATATATTAAATTAGACATTTATTTAAATAACGCATTTAATTAATTTGAAATTATAATTTCTGTTTTATTAAAATTGTAATTCAATTTTAATAAATGAAACACTTTTTTTACTTTATTTGTATAACTCGAATTGGCAATTATGTAATATTTATTCAAAATGTATTTAATTAAATACCTGTAAATGTAATTTTTTAAATACTTTTGTTTTGATAATGACACGTTAAGGTTGTCGAAACTGTAATCAACAATAAAACAATTCGAGTTATACAAACAAAGTAAAAAGTGTTTCATTTATTAAAATTGAATTACATTATATAATAAAGTAGAAGCCTTAGCAAATAACAAAATTGTAATTAATTGTCTATGGAAAATAATAACAGTCTCAAAATAAATACAAAACATAGCAAATAAATAAAATTATTTTAAACTACTTTTGACGATGAAATGTTTATTTGTATTTTTTAAATTTATTTTTAAAACCTAAATATCTAGTATTGCTAACATTTGAATAACTTTTGAATAATTTATTCTAATTATATTTCATTTAATTTATATGGTTTCTTCAGTTTTATATAAACCATAGCGCATGTTTGGTGACTTTAAATCACAAATTGTATGAGAAAAACGTTCTTCTTGTGTAATTATTAGCAAGAGAGCCATTTTTTAAGAATAAATATTGTTTCAAAAATACGTTTCGCAGTAAGAATTTGAAAACCTACACACGGGTATATGATGATCATGAAGAATTCTGAAGAATTCTGTAAAAAAAATCAGTAGAGTATCCAGCCAATACTACGAGGAGAAGCATAATACTTTGAAAATAAAATTTGAACATACTTGAAACGCACTAAGGGGAAAGGGTAGTTGCCTATCCCTATATAATTTTTTTAAAGCTCCAGATTTTTGGATTGGTAAATGGGGTAGTGACCCCCATCGACCCCTTTTACCACTCTTGTGATAAGCACTTTGAAGAATGAATGTTATTTAATTAGTTACTATAAGGGCAGAAAGACCTCCGGTCGATAGCCCATGACAGACTACTAACCCATCAATATGTATTGTAAATATAAATATTTGTAATTCTGCTGTCTGTTTGTATATAGTTACTGTAATACGAAATAAAATTAAATTATCATATTACTTCTTCGCCATGAAAATTTTGAAATGCCAAATCATATTTTCTAATAAATCCTATTAGCACATTTAATTAATTTCAGAAGTAATGCTGGAAACAAATTAATTAAATGTGCTATTATTAATATCTATTATTAATCTATATTAGATTTTTACATTACGTATTAAAAATTATGTAAGCTATATTTATTTAATTTGTAAATTAGTAATAAACTCACAGGATTTAAATAACATTTTTATTTTTGTCGTGTCCCTTAAAGCACTGCAATAATTATAAAATATTAATGTAGAGATTTGTTTCAAATATTTTAAGAATTTTGCTTAAAACAGAAATAGCACTATTTTTAATAATTAATATTAAGCTTATTAATAAGAAATATATTTCTTTCATTTTTATTACACTGGAACGGGTTAAATAATTGACATATGTATATTTCTGAGTTATGTGAAGATTGTATAATGGTAAATAAAACATACTTATATTCCTTTCTTCACTCTGAAGAATAAGTGAAGAAAGAATATAACTAACTACGTTTTATTTACCAAATAATTGACAGTTTATCAAAAAATTGTTAATTGAATTTTTTTAAATATTTACTAATGATTAATAACAAAACAAATATCCCATACAGAATATTTACATCTGCAATTAGCATTCAACAATAAATATAAATGGATATACAGAGTGATAATAAAATATGGAACCACTTAAATATCTTAAGAACTATTTCTCAGATCAAAATAAAAGTTACAACATGGATTTGACTGATTATTATCTATTCACAAAAAAAGAAAGAAAGAAAGAAAGAAAGAAATAAAGCAAAACGGTAGCTGTCAAAAATTTCAAAATACAGAGCTATTATGATTTTTTTAAATGGTAAGTGTATTTATAATGATGAATTAAATAAAAATAACTCGAAAATAATTAATACATTATTTCATCTTTAGCTTATATTACATAAGTACTTCAATAAATGTCCAATAATAGGCATTTGCTGTTGCATAACAATAAGATACTGTATAATGCAACAATTTTTAAATCGAAAAAATTAATGCAAAACAGAACAAAAATCGCGTAATATAAAGCTATATGCAGACACGTGTTTCGGGATTTTATCTCTCATCAGGACAGCTGTACCTTATATAATTACAAAGTTGTTAAATTAAATCAATCGAACGTACTGTCACGCTGAGATCTCCGGTGGAAATTATCGAAAAGGATGTTGACGGACGGACACGGTTGCCACGTGCAATCTTGATTAATTGTTTCTGGCAAAATATCTTTTTCGACTCTGATTTAAATAAAGCCTCGCTGGCTATTATTAATAATAGAAATAATATTTTTTTCTATTATTATTTAAAATTATATTCGTTTGATATTTAAAATTTATCTCACAAATAGTTCCAAGGAATTAAATTGGAGGTGTGCATTAATATGGCATCAATGTTGTGGTTCCGAGAGATGCATAGGTGTTTGATAATTTTATATGGGGATTTGTAGCAAATTGTAAGATTCCAAGGAATGCATAAGTGATTGATGATTTTATAATTCTAAGGAGAGGATGCCAAGTCGCATCCAATTATGATTTGAGTTATTTATTAAAACGGACCTTGAAATAATTGATCGACGAATAGTAATGTATTTTTGTTTGAAAACAACATTTGAAATCCTTGATTTGTATTGTTGCGTATTCTTGATTAAATACCCTGAATACTCCCAGTTGATCGTTGTAAGTGGTTTAGTCAAGCACCTTCGAGGGAAATCAAAACTCAACAGATTGTTTTAAAAATATACGTATTTTTAAAACAATCCGTTCAATTCGGGAACTATTCAACGACAATACAAAGAATGATTCTTAAAAACTAGTGAAAATATTTATAATTTTCGAAAAACAACTCTCGTCCAGAGGGACGAGACGCAATTTATTGTTCCTTTCATAACAATGGGCATATCCGGTCAACAGTTTTTCGCGCCAGTACATATTTTCTGAAAGGTCGGTCTTTTGGATCTGAACACAGCCCTAAGATGTAATTTTTTGTGAAGTATCAATAACAGAGAAAAATAATAACATATCAGCTCAAACCG
This sequence comes from Philonthus spinipes, assembly GCA_963082785.1. Classification (NCBI taxonomy): domain Eukaryota; kingdom Metazoa; phylum Arthropoda; class Insecta; order Coleoptera; family Staphylinidae; genus Philonthus; species Philonthus spinipes. Next base: position 13,227,218 of record OY720309.1, on the reverse strand, counting down.
TAATGTTGCGAAATAAATTGACGAATATTTTATGTAATAGTAACACAATTAAAACCTTGTAAAATATGTAACTAAATACCTTACACAATTAAAAATATTATTGTATTTTTCTGTAAAATTTGTATCTGTTGTTTGAAATATCAAATTTATATTTAATTGACTATTAATTCAAAACCAATTTAAGAAAAATCTATAGATTGCTCTTTTGACTTCTGCTCATTGATATGATTAGTAATAAAGATTTTCTCACAGTAAAGATTAATGTTTTGATTAACATTTTTAATTAAATAGAACTCATGGAAATTCTCATAGAGTCAGTTTTATAATATGTTATCAAATAATTAAAGAAACATAATACTCAATAACTTTCTGTATTAATTCAATGTGGAAGTCTTCAAAAAACATAAAACTGAAAATACGGATTTAGAACCCAGCTCCAAAAATTTTGTAAAATATGATTGGATAAATTTTTCAAAAACAAAATTTCCTGTATATTAACAATATGCATAATCGGAGCAAACGTCAAATTTCACATTTTATAAAACTGTGGTTTAATGTCCAGAGATACGATCAATGGCCAATGTGGGTGCGAGGTGACTGTAGGCTGTTAGCTGCCATTTAAATAGTATTTTATGTTACAATCAGCTACCCAAACGATTTAATCATGGATTATACATTTGGAGTTATTTTAATAAGTTTTGAACTTGACAGAAGTGTTTTGTTATTTATCTTGTCTGTAGATTTTCATATTGTTAAATTTGGTTCATGGCTTACTTCAATTTAGAGGATTGTATTTAATCTTAATACGTAATATTTAATTTGGTTGTCAAATATCTGTAGCTGTAATAGTTAGCTCTGGGCAGTGCCTACTAAAGATACAGGCCGGAATGTCGGAGTGGGAAGGACTCCCAGATGCTACGTATTCCTGGCCTTGGAGCGCTTGGAGAGTGGGGGCATGGGTGATTATGTTACATAATAAATATAATGTAATTACTGAACTTTACGCTAACTAAATAACGATTCCAAATATTAAGAACAAGGACAATAAAGAAGAAATTTTATGGAAAACGATCTATGGTCGATAGCTTAATGGTAAATTTATGTATAACAAATGTATGACGTACAATTGTACGTTTTTGTTGTAATACGTTTTTTTAAAGCCTTAAATTCTGTTTTAGAATAAACGCGAAACAAACGAACGAATTTATTTGTTTTAGTTTTTTAACATATATTCTTATATTTGTCAATGAACATATTTATATTTCAACAATAGCATATTAATTTGTATATAAAAAATAATTAAAATCCTACTTTTGCATTATTACAGTAAAATCATCTTAAGGTAATTACTTCGTATAATGGGTGGTGGCTTATCACAAAAAAATAATAAACTCAACAAAACAACAAAAGAAAATGAAGGAATTAGAATTATATAAAGTGGATGTTATTTTGAAATATATTTTTAATTTTCTTTAAAGACGGAAAGCGCAAGGGAGTCAGAGAAAGATGGCAAGAAAAAGCGGGATGGAAGCGGCAGAGGGTTTAATATTACGGCGCCGGTTTTCAATTTAGGCAACGTTAAACTTAGAGCTTATATAATGTTTTGAAAGCGAGCGCGCGCGCGGGGAAGCAAGAGAGGAAAAATTGAATAGCCCAGGTAAAGAATGCGGGAAACATTTCCTGAAATAGACGTAATATCCTTATGCGCCTCGGAAATATTTACATTATTAAAATTTCAATTTGTTGCGGAGGGACGAGTTTCGGTGTGTGTGTGGGTGTATGCGAGGGCCCTAAATTCTAATTTTGAAAACGGCGCTAACTTAGTTTTATGCTAACTATGCCAGCAACCGGAGGATAATAAGCCACCGCCCCGCCCCCAGCCCCTGTTTTTAAACTTATTATCATGTGTGCTGTTAAATTAAATTGGACCGCAGCGCGCCCATGGAATTTTTTAATAAACGCCAATTTCTGTCTGGATACACAACGGCGCGCAAAGTTTAATCTACTGACATGTGTTTGTGTACGCTTTTTTTTTTCATTTCAATATTAAAAATTAATCTGGGTCGATACATTTTTTTTAAATTGAAGTAATTAATAATAACTCTAAAATATTGACATGGCAGCGAAAAAAATGTTCGCATTTTTATTTACGCAACAATGTGCGAATATATTTTTTTTAAATAAAAAGTGACATCTAAAGGTTGTCATATTATTGATCCCTTTATAGACACTACAAATATGTAACAAAATTGTTTGTTTCCTTTTTCAATTAAAGATGGAAATTAAAGGTGGACACTCCAAGTTTTATTTTTAATTATTTTGGACTTCAATACTTAAAAATTACATCGACTTCCATTTCTATGGATGTATATCTGATCACATTAGACGCTGATACGTTTCAGCCCGTATCTCAGCAATAGATTTTCTTATGTTATTTTTTAAATCCTCCCGAGTTTGTGGTCGGTTCTGGTACAATTTTAATTTTACACAGCCTCACAAAAAGTAATCCGGAGGAGAGAAATCAGAACACACAGGCCATGGCTGATCTCCATGCTGATATAGCAGACGATCTGGAAACATCTCTCGCAGGACTTCCATGGATAAATTTGGCACATAAGGCTTTGCACCGCCTTGTTGAAACCACGTAACATCTAATGGTAACTGGAGTTGACCGATGGCATTAGTTACGGGAAGGAGCCTTTTCAACATTAAACTCTTGCCTGAACTGTCGCTGTGTTTGAATAGTTGAATCAATTCTTAACTGTCTCTGCACAGAATATTCTTTGAGCAATCGGACAGCGCTCCATATGTAACAACACTTGAAACATGACAGTACATTTGACATTTATAATTATTACAACTAAATATTTACAATTTTTCAACTTAATAATTCAAATGGGGTCACAATAAAACCAATTTGAAACCCTTTATAACAAATCACTGTAACCTTTTATAAAGTTCTATAATTATAATAAAAATAATAATAATCCCCAATGCAGGTTTAAATTTAAATAAAATATATAATTATATATATATATATATATATATATATACATATCACCCTTCCATATTATGAATAATAAATATTATGTCAAAGGTTAACGAAAATGGATATATCTTGAAAACCGATTTTGAAAAAAATAAATAAACAATTTAGCCGTAAAGCTACTTGGCGCGTATGCTGAGACAACCTGTTTATATATATTTGATCTATACAAAATAATGAAAGTTACAAAGTCAAATATATAATTAACATCGGTTAATATAAATAGGAAAGAGTATTAATTCGCTTGGTCACAGTTATTTAAATAAATTAAATAAAAATGATTTGAAAATAATTAATAAATTATTTCCACATTTAACTTCGGTCAATTGACGATTGAGCTGTGATCTTTCCGCCAAAGAATATTATTGTAAAACAAGTTAAAGTTATATTTAATACATGTATTAATATAATAAAACTCATTGCAAGCATTTTTTATGTCTATATGTGATTTAAGTAATGTTCAACAAAATTATGAAAATCCATCCAATACAATTACCGGATGCTGTATAGAATCCAATCTAAATAATAATCGATATTATTTCCGCAACCAATCCCTAATCCAAAGCATTTTGTAAGTAGATCCGTTGCATGATAACTAACAATGTATACATACATACAATTAAATCTATACCCACCATATGTTCCGTTGAGCGTTTAGTAAACGATTACATTTGATGGCCAGTTGCAAGAAGGAAAACAATTTATAAGGCTAAATAAACGTTTATTTCAGTTGAACGCATGCACATGCCGCAGTGCGACTGTAATCGAATTGTTATGTAATTACATCGCTTAAGAAAAAAAAAAAAAAAGAGAGAGAAAAGAATCACTATTTAAAGTGGGTAATTAGACGTAATAAAGGAAGTCCGAGGAGGAGGAGGAGGAAACATATGGCCGGTGGATCGTCGTCCATTCGCCGCGTCCGGTCACTCGAAGAAAATCAATTAACGGTTTAAAAGGTATCAGCTATTGATAACGTACATGCTGAATGCTTGATTTTATCTGAGATTGTTGATAATTGAATCTTTAAGTCGTTTATTCAGTTATAAATTTTCTGTATTTGGATAATGAATACACTTCAACTTTTTTTCTACCACGTAAGTTTGTAATCGAAATTAGTCACAAGTATATTTGTGACTATATTCGATTTCACGCTAATCTTTCTCAAACTGGCATTTAAAACATTGATTTTGTTTAAGATCTTAGATTTATAACTCTGCAAACTAATTTTTAATTTAAAAATAAATATATTTAAAAAGAGAACATTAATATAGTAAAATTTGCAACCACCATTCATCTAGCATATGGATAACTGGTGATGTTCATTTCGGTCTTTTGGACCTCGTCAGACTAATATGATTTATATGCATGCCTTGACAGGCTGTTGAACATATCTTTGATGCGACTAAATAACCTGATATAAATAATAATAAATGCGTTGTCTTTCGAATTACTAGAAAATTAATAGATTACCACATATTTAAACGTTTGCGTATTTGTGTTTAAATAAAATTATATATATATATATATATATATATATATATAAACATCTTTATTCAGACAACATTACATAAGCTTATACATACATTTATATTTACTTAACAGGAATAAATATTATGTTAGTCTGTATCGATCTGGGGTCTTTCTGCCCTTACAATTATATTTTTATTTACTAATTTTTACGTTTCATTTAGTCGCTTTTATTTTGACATAAAAATGTTTCTTTTGAATAACAAATTTATTATAATTACTTTAATAAAAAATAAATATTTTTTTGTTATCAGCGCATCATTTTGATTCTCCTAAACTAAATTTAAATAAATTATAAGTTATTATTGCATACAATTAAATTTTAATATAATTGAGAAATGAGTAAAATTCGTTTGAAAATCGGATTTGTTAATCTGGGAATATAAATTCTTCCCCATCGTGATATAGTAACTTACTCGGAGAAAAATAATTAAAAAGAAAACAATTATTTACAATCCATAAAGGATGAGTCCCGTACTATCCATGGTGAGATGAAATGATACCCCTATGAAATGTGAGCAAGGGCTGTACAGCGCCAGTAAAAGGCTGACTCAATAACTTGATGAACATAAGCAACCTTTCATTTCTTCATCTAAATCCCAATGATTTCTTGATTATTAATAGGAGGGACGCCTGGAGTACTAGCTGAAGACTAAGATCTTCATCATAATTAAGTGATTAGTAAGTGATTCATATTTTTTCCCTTTAAGTATTTTTTTCTATAATTTCGATTTCATTTTTTCTATTCTTAAATATAATTGTTTTATTTGTTGATGTTGTTTATTTGATAGATGTTGCACAAACTTTGTTATAAATATTTTAACATTTAATAATATTTTTCATTATTTTTTTTTATATTTTCTGAGCTAACTGGATATCAGGATGGTAAACAAGGGCTGTTTAATTAACAACCCTGTCTTGCCCCGTGTTATTATGATATTAATTTTTTGTATTTAATTTTGCTACACTGTTGCTTCTACGGGCAAAGAATACTAATGACATTTTACACATTATATAAAGAGTTTTATTGCATGACGATCGGGCAAGGATTTTTTTTCAGTTTGCGTAGCGAGAAGTTGGAGAGCTCGATTTGTTTGTTCAACAAAAGGCTTGATGAATGATTTTTTTATAATTTTATTTTTTATATTATCATAATACAGAGATGTCAAAAGATAAAAATAATCAACGAATAATGAAGAATCCAATCAATGCCTTGCAAGCCGCTATGTAAGGTTACGATGTAATGACGATGAACGACGCCAGTAAGGAAGAGCAGATTTTCGACACAACCACAAGTTGCAAGGATATCATTCTGGATCAACACTTCTTAAACATGCGTAATGATAGCATCGTTTACAATATCGGTCACTTCGATTGCGAAATCAATGTCGCGTGGTTCTATAAAAACGCTAAAACGAAAACCAACAATAAACCGCAAATCGATCGCCACCTATTATCCAGCGAAAACTATTTGATTATTTTAGCGTAAGGCCGTCTTGTTAATTTGGGCTGTGCTATGGAACATCCTTCTTCTTCTTGCGTGGTTTAAATGGCCCTAGCAAATATGCTCTGTTGAATGGGACATCCTAGTTTGGTGATGTTGAACTCTTTCACGAATCAAGTCTTAGCACAAATCGAATTGTGATATTTCACAATTCGATTTGTGGTAAGATCCGATATTACCCAGGCTTGTTCGGAATGGTTTTCCTGTGTTGCCCAAAAGATTAGATAAAGAGGTGACGCGGCTTCACTTGGCAATCTTGGCAACTGTATATTTTTGACAGAAATGTTCTAGGTACTCTATATTTCAAGTTAAGATATACAACTTTATTATTTCTAGCTTTTCAAAAATGTAACACACATAACCTATAACTTCTAAAAAACCTGAAGAAACTTAAAAATGAATGCAAATATTTGCTTAAATCACGAATGCTTTGAAAAACAGAAATCCTACTGTGAAGCAAGACTGGGCAATATCAGATTGGTGTTCATATGTTGCTGAAGAGATTAGATGAAGAGTTGGTAAGGGATCACTTGGAGCATTTTGGAGTAAATCTAACTAAGTTGGGTGATCAATGGAAATATCTTCGTATGTCAGTCAAAGGGCATACTGTACAATTAAAATAAAATAAGAAATAAAGAGACTATAATTTGGGTTAAAAAAAGAAAAAAATAATGTACAGAAATTGAATAAAGAAATATTTTAAAACCTTTAATACAAAAAAAAATGAACTAGTGGTGGAAGCTGCCTTTTCTTCCTCGTTCCTGTCTTTTTTAAGAAGTCCCATGAATACCATCTTATCAGTTGGTGTCTGGAATCTACCGTGTGCAAATTTAGAAGAGGTGTCAATGAATTTAAGATTAATCTTTTCTAGAGCAACACGCTTAGTGTGGACAAGGAGAGACTTCCTCAAAGTGATGACACTTTTTTGGAACCTATGCAATAACCCTTGATCAGCATTAAGTCATTCCTGACCTCACCGTAGTAAGGGAAACTAATGGGGGTTATGCTCCTCTCGGTTAAATCGTATTAGGTCGAAGTTTTGTTCTCAATAACCTTTCCGTTCTTGATATGAATTCCAGCACCAATACGATAGATCTTCTTGTTCATCTCGGTACGATGATAGTAACCCTTCTGACAGGAACGAGCAACGGCAAAGGAAATTCTTGTAGGATGGCACGTACCAACGCAGGCAATTTTGCGGAGACATTTTTGCATCTTGTGTTGCAACTTCTTTATGTGACAACGGGATGTTACACCCTTGTATCCTTTACCCTTTGTGACACCAAGCAATCAATCATCTAATCTTGACCGAAAACCTCATCGATTGGCACAGTCTTCACAAGACTTCCACGAGTTCATTTGACCTTATCTTCAACGGTACCTCTATTCAATTGGATTTCCATGATGTGGGCCTTCATTTAGCGCTCTTTTAAGAGCCTTATCTGAGTGTGGATAATGATACGAATTACTTTGCAATACTCGATGATTTCCTTGAAATCTCTTTCGATTTTTATTTAATTTAAGGATTTATAATACGTTTAAAGTTCTTCATTTGCTGACGATGTGGATAATTTAGAAATATTTATTGAAGTGGTCGCTTACTTCATTAAAATGATTGATATGTGTGTTGGGATTTTTTTAAAGTTTCTCGTTTTTTGCAGTTGTATTAAAAAATGTCGGCATCTTTCGATCGCAAGACAGTTTCCCATAAGTGTTAATTATTTTATTTTTTAATGTTGAGAACTATATTGCAAGAGGCTAGTATTACGATTTTTTGGATGATTTTGCATATTTATTTAGATTTTTCTAATTGCAGGGTTTCTAGAGCTTCAGTTAGCCACCAGGGGATCTCACCGGTTCTCCTATTACAATAGGAATGATTTCCACTCTTTGCAGGTGCCATAGCGTTTTGATCTCTTTGCACTTTTGTATTTTATAGGTAAGTATTCCTTTATCTTTTAGTAGTAGGCATATATCCGGTCTATTGTGTTTTACCTCATGGTCGGTATAGAGGGTTCTGTCCCAGTAGATCTTTACCTCTTTATTTACTAGAATTGGCTCCGCGGTATATGTTTGTTATTGGCATTTTTACTGTTATCTAAGAAATTAATAAATTTATTTTATTTTGTCTCTTAATTGAATGTAAGTTTCGTGAGTATTAGATAGATATATACACTTTTCTTCATTTTTTATTTATTAACAGGCGTACATTTCGATCACTATGTGATTATTATTAATGTTTTACTAATAATGTCCTCTGTCTCTGTTGTAAATTTAATGTTTATAAATTGCTAATTTATACACAAGTTATTTTAAATGAAATGTTTGCCATTGAATGCAACCAATATGCAAAATTACATTTGATTAGTTAGTAGGCGACCAAGAATCGTTGTTTCGTCCACTAAAGGAAGGCGAACTTGTCGATTTTAATTTTGTATAGTGTACACGTTGAAATTTTGTAAATTTAGGTTATAAATTGGTATAAATGTTGGTCTATTTATTTATGTATTTATTATTTAAGAAACACGCAGCAGTTTAAACAAAAACGATGGTGATATTTATTATTGTTATTATTAAATCACTTTCACATTATTCAATTCCACAAATTAATATCTCTTCATTTTCTCCACCTTATTTTACCTCGTTCTTCTTCCAAAATTAAAACCGTAATAGACGTCATCACGATCCCATCACGACATGCGGTTATTTGTCCTTCTGCGGTCCACCTCGGGCAAACCGCACATTAAGTCCTCAATGGACATTTAATAACACGCCGGGCTCTAATTAAACGCATCACGCGAACGGGAAAAAAGGGGGACACGAAGGAATCCTCGGACCATTGCGCACACAAGAAGGGTTTATCGTTCCTGTTCTTTCTAGTCAAAAAAAAGATAAACAAAATCTGTAATGGCCCTTGCCCAACAGATGTCCTGTGTAAATTACAGTCGGAGGCGTGTTTTTTGTTTTGTTTCTTCCAGTTCTTTTTCGTATTAATTCCGTGACCAGGCCCAACAAACAAACGTTCAGGAAGTCGTAGGTAGTTAATGATGTGGAATAAGGGTTTTTTTGTTTAGATCGGAATTTGTGTTTACACAAACGTTTTATATGCTTGGAAACACAAAAAGTAAGAATAAGAAAAAGTAACAATTTAAGTAAACGAGTGTGATTTTTATGTTAATAAATTGAAAAAAAAAAAACACTCTTTACAGGCCGATTCATGACTAATACGCATAATTACTCAACAATCCGTAGTAAAAGTTTTTATTAATGGAGATTAGAGTTCTGCAGCGGTCCGGGCCGATTACCCGCAAGTCGGGTCGGGTTCGGGTCCGATCTGAAACATAGTGTCGGGTAGCGAGTCGGGTGCGAGTAATATGTAGTGATACATACCCGACCCGCGACCCGCATTATAAATATATGTATATATTTTTAATAATAATAGTTTAATAATGTCAACTTCGTTATACATTGTGTAAGATTATAATAAAACACTTTTTGGACTTTATTTGTATAACAGAATTTTATATTTAATGACTACTTTAGTTTCAACAATTTACACTTTTAGTTTGATAATGACAAGTGTTAATTGTTGAAACTAAACTAATCACTAAATATAAAATTATGTTATACAAAGTTCAAAAAGTGTTTATAATATTATATATTAAACAAATTCATATGTTACAGAATACCTGAATTATTTTATAATTGTCATTGTTTCATCACCAATAAATAAAACAGAAAATTGTTAATAACTCAGTTATTATTATACATAAGTATGTCAAGTGATATATCTGATTAAAGATAAAAAACCTTTCTAATGATAACATAACCTACTATCGATTCCATTCAAGATAATGTAAATTTGTTTTATATCCCGAAAAATAATATCGAAAGAAAAATAAATATTTAACGTAAAATTATCGAAAACTTTGCCTAGTTTTGCCCATTTGATCGTTTCTCTATTTCTTATAGATATCCCCATGGAGAAAATGAAAAATACTCACCATGTATGCATACTATAAAAAACTAGAACAGTATAAAATATATAATGAACATACTTATTTAAACTTATTTAAAAATTACTAAACTGGTGGTGACTGAATTGCGTACATAATTCCCATAAAAATAACTTTATCCCTTAGCCGATTTCCTGTCCATCACTCTTCCTTTAAAAGAACAAATATCATCGCAGTATTTGGATTCCAATATTTTTTTACAGTAAAATTATAAATGTAAATGACTAATGTAATTTACTTGTCAGTACACAAATTTGTTTGCATTTCATTTGCAGTACTAGTTATATACGAGGGTTATGAAGATTTTTTAAAATATCTCCTTACATTCCACTTTCCTGAAAATCCCAATCCGAAAAAAAAAACCATATTTAGTTATACAAATATTAACTTGAGAGCACATCATCACGTGCATCGACCTCGTTCCGTGCTTCCATGTGTCTCGAAGTTTCTTCTACATTTAAACAAAATGTCAAATCATATCGAAACAATTAGGCAAAAGTAAAAAGAAAGCAATTATAAGCTAATAGACAATGCTAATGGTTAATTGACGGCGTGGAAAATATTTTAAACGATATTAAATGAAGACAACGAAGTAGTAAAAGATTTTGTGGCGTGTAAATGGTGTAAAGGGGTGCTGACTTACGAGAGTCATAAAATGGGTACGTCCTCATTATACAAACATAAGTGTGTCCACACTGAATCTGAATTATTGGATACTCCAAAAATTACATCTTACTTTGGAAACTCTACCTCAACAAAGAAGGCAAACAACTGCGATAAAAGGAATAAAGTGAAATGTGTGAGTAAAGATCTTAAAGCATTTAATTCCGTCGCTGGTAAAGGATTCATAGCATTTGTGCAAACACTTATTGAAATCGGAGCAAAATGCGGTCGCATAGATGTGATTATCAAGTTCTGTAAGAAACGCAATAATACCCGAGTTGAGTTATAATTAAAAAAAAACGCCGGGAGCTGTTATTTTAGATATGTGGACAGATGATTACAGAAAAATTGAATATTTGTGTTTGACAATAAATAAATTATATTGATAATCTTAGGAATTGTTAAGCACGTTTCACTTGGTTTGTTTTACACGCAATTTTTTTTTATTTTTATTATTTTTGACTAGTTTCGGCACATAGCCATTATCAAGAATAAATGTACAAGAAATTTACAGTTATAACTGTAATATATATTTGTTCTCTTATGGAAAAATAAAAATATTATTATTATTATATATATACATTTACAGTTACAACTGTAAATTTCTTGTACATTTCTTCTTCATAATAAAAATGTGTCGAAACTAGTCGAAAATAAAAAAAATGCGTATAATACAAACCAAGTAAAACTTACTTAACAATTCCTAATATTGCTAAAATGTTTTACCAAGTGATTAATGAGACTCAATTTGAAAATTTATATTTACAACTTATAGTGCTTGAAGGAAAGAGTATTATGCACAACACAATGGGATAGTAGTTTGAAAAAAAAAAAACAGGAGAAAACATAAAATCAGCCATTTTGCAAAGCTTACGCAAATTTTAATTGGAATTTATTTATCCAAAATTGGTTTACGTTACAGATCGTAGAGCAAACATGATAGTGTCTTTTAAAAATGTCACTAGATTAAATTTGTCTGTGCATATGTTAAATACAATTTTATATCATGCTTTCAATATGAAAACCAATGAGGAAATTAATACATTTTCAGTTATCAGGAAAATTACTGGTTACATATTTTAAGCAATCGAATTTACAATCACAACTTAAAATAACTCTGAAAGCGCCAGTAGAAACTAGTTGGAATAGTATTTATACAATGTTGCAATCAATATATTCTCAATATATTGATATTAAACACGTATTGGATCAAAGATTCAAAGTTCTCTATTGGAGATAACGAATTATGTTGAGAATAGTGAACTGATAGAATTATTGCACTTGCCTTGAATTGTATCTGCCAGTTGTTGCAATATTAAAGTTTCCTTTATTTGTAAAAGAAAAATTAATCAACCTAAGTTTTTATACGTAACGTTTACGTATGTACATTTTTCATAATGCGCATTTTTAAGCAATGGAAAACCTACACGTTATACGGCGAGTCAACTTTCAGCAACAATTTTCAGTGAAAATATGGGCTGGAATTGTGAATGGATCACTAATTGTCCCTTTACAATGTCAAATAACTGGTGATGCTTATTTAGAATTATTGCATGAAAATTTATCGGAATTTCTGAAGGAAGTTAATCTTGAAGTTCAACTACGAATATGGTTCCTTCGCGATGGTGCACAATCACATGTTGCGCCAGAAATACGAAATTATCTTGTTTCGGGGAAGATAGATATGCCATGGAGGAAAAACTTGGACTCCTAGGTCGCTAGACTTAAATCCTCTCGACTTTTATTTTTGGGGACATTTGAAAAGTTTGGTGTACTCATCCGAACTGAAGTAATAAAGAAGAGTTGCGCAATCGTATACATGCTTCTGCTGAGTTAAATCGACAACATGCTGGTTAAAAAGATGTTCTAGCATGCTTGAAGTGGAGGATGGATTAGATTCGCTCAGTTATGCATATGCAAAACGGAGGAAATCACTTCTAACACTTATTGTATTACTTATGTATAAGTTACATAAAAAATCCGTTAGTTATATTAATAAAAAATCTTTTATATTGAATAGGAACAAAAGTTTTCTAAGTTTCACAATATTTAATAGTAGATACACTGCTACTATAATTGTTTCCATACACAGTATCATCATCAGGTAGTTGATGTAATGGTTTAACAATATCAGTGGGGGAATATTTATACAAATCCAGGTAAAGAACACTAATGGGGGGTTGAGGTCAATTTTCTACATCACAGTTAATGAGTGTGAGTACAGTTATATATAAATTGTGTACAAAACTAACAAATGTCTATAATAATAATAGAAATAATATATAATATATAAAAATAACTTTCGTGAATAAATTAAGGAGTAGTGACTTATTTAGATCTATTTCTAAATAAATCACCACTAACTGTATATATATATATAACTGTACTCACACTCATTAACTGTGATGAAAAAAAATGACCTCCACCCCCATTAGTGTTCTTTACCTGGATTAGTATAAATTCATTAATTGCAACGCCTTTGTGTTTTAGTTTGTTGACTTCTAAGTATTCCAATAAATTTAGTTTAAAACTTTTATTACATTATTACATGTAGGTAATATTTTGATTTTTTCAGTAAACTTCTAGTTATTTTTGATTAGAAGTTCGGCATATGCCGAGTGTCCTTTATTTTCTAGAAAACATTTTTCATGTTCGTTAACTCTAATTTTAAAAGAACGCCCAGTCTGACCGGCATAAGACATATTGCAGTCTTTGTATTTTAGCAAGTAAACTACTGATTTATTTTTTGGGAAACATTTGTCTTTGTTAATGTTTATGAATTTATTAATTGTCGCATTTGTTTTGAAGGCAGTTTTTATATTTAATTTTTAAAGAGATTTTGCTAATTTAAGTATTTCCAAAAAATGTAAAAGAAGAAAATTTAATAATATCACAATACGTTTAATCTCTAGATATCGGGTAAATAAGTTTAAGAATTTTTTGTTTCTGTTTTTTATATAATATATTTATATTCTTTCTTTAAACCGTTGTTGTTAGCAATAATTAGTATTCTGTTTAATTCAGTATTTAAATCTTCTAAGCTGAAAGGGATTGTAATTAATCTGCTGATCATCAAATGATACACTGCTAATTTTTATTATAGCGGGTAGAAAGAATTCATATAAACAGTGGTGTCTATCTCTGCTGGTTTATGAAATATTTTAAAATTATCTGTAATGTTTGGGTGTGACATTGTTAGATCTAAGAAATTAATTAATCTTTTTATCTATCTTCATGGTGAATTTAATATTGTTATTATATCCGCCTTGAAGAACACAAAAAGATGTTTATAATAAAAAGCAATCGATGGGTATGTCCAAACACTGCATTGCAGCCCGACATCTTTTTAACAGTAATAAATTTAAAATATTGTATACAGGCAATAAGGGACGTGTACTTAATTTTAGAGAAGGCTTGGAGATAAATTAAGCCATAAAACCGGAAAACATGTGGTCAATGACAACGACGAACTATGGAATTCCCCAATATTGAAGATCCTTATTACCTGATTTTGTATATATATCTGTAAAAAAGTTATCGCTGTACATCACTTGAAAATGGCTAGAAGCTGAAACTAGTCGGAATAAATTATATAATTAGTGAAACAAACCAAGTGTTTTTTATTTCAAATTAATATTTGAATCATTTTTCACCAAGTGATTAATAAGAACATAGTGAAAGATAGTATTATCTGTATTAAAAAAAAAAGATAATTAAGTTGTCAGTGCCCGTAAAACAAACTATAAAATCGTCTACATATCCATACCAGCAAATGTATTTTTTGAATAAATGGCGTTTGCTAATCTAATGAGAATTATCTAATTCACTAAAGAAAATGTCAGCTAACAATGTGCTGAGTGAATTCCCCATAGCAAGACCATTTGTTTGTGTGTAAAATTTATTGTTGAATTGTAAGAATTTTTGTTTTAAGCAAAAATCTAATAAATTTAAAATTTCGGACCTAATAACCGGATCAGTGGCGGTCAACTTCAACCTTTTGTTAATGACCGTAATAACCTACTATGGTGGTATACCTGGAAACAAGTTACAAACATCAAAAGACACTAATCTGCTATTAGTTGATATTTTTAACTGGGAAATTGTCTCGATTAAGCCGGTGACTTAATCTTAACTTTTTAATTGCACATTGTGGTTTGAAGTATAAATATTCTGTTATTATATTAAGACTGGGATTTTACGCCTAATAAATAATAATACGCCTAAATGTGTGTGTTTATTTTATTCCAACTTTGATTTTTCAACCTAGCGGCAAACATCTGAACTACTATATACTGTTCCACAATAAAATTGATGGCGTCCAACTAAATTTGTTCTAATTGACTATTTAATAGGATTAACGAGTTTACAAATAATATATTATAGCAAACTATATAAGGAGGTTGTGGATTATAGACAAATGCATTTTTTGTGTTACAAAAATAATGGCATTTGAATTATTTAAGATATCTTTTAGATGTCTTTGAAACTTTTGAGTGAGATCATTTTTTAATTCTTCAAAATTATGGTCTTTAATGAATTTAAATGTTTTATGATTATTATCAGTTCTAGAAATTGCAACAATGGTATTACCTTTGTCGGCTTTTGTGTAAACAACATCATTAATTTTAGCTTTTTCTGAATGGATTTAACAGTGTTGATTTTTTGATTATGGAACGGTTTTTTGATTTGTTTGTTAGATACAATATTATTTTAGATGATATTTATTAACGAAGTTGTTGTTATATGAAAATTTAAGAGGAAGACTTTCCACGTGCATTTGAATGTGTTTAATATAGATTAGATGTACTTTTGTAAATTAAATTAATTTCGGAAAAAAATATGTTTTTCACTTTTTTTGTTTTTAAAAAATAAAAATTATCTGATGTCGTTCATCAGTAAATAAGCTATCTGCCTATATTTAATGTTTATTTCTTTATGACTGTATAAAATTGTCAATCCCTTAAAACGAAAACATTTTGGGGATCACAGCCTTAATAAGATATTTTGATAAATTTTTGCGAGGATATAGGAGAGTACTGGTTGGATGGGTGAGTCATTTCATTGTATTTTTAGCAAACTATATAAGGAGGTTGTGGATTGTAGAAAAATGCATTTTTTGTGTTACAAAAGTAATGGCATTTTATTTATTTAAGATATCTTTTAGATCTCTTTGAAACTTTTGAGTGAGATCACTTTTTAATTCTTCAAAATTATGGTCTTTCATGAATTTAAATATTTTATGATTATAATCATTTCTGGAAATTGCAACAATGGTATTACCTTTATCGGCTTCTGTGTAAACAGCCTCATTAATTTTAGCTTTTTTTCTGAATGGATTTAATAGTGTTGATTTTTGAATTATGGAACGGTTTTTTGACTTGTTTGTTAGATAAAATATTTTGTTTTAGATGACATTTATTAACGATATTGTTGTTATTGGTTCTGATTAATGCTAATTCTGTTTCAACTGACATTATTTCTAAAGAACTTTTCGGAAGCGCAGTTTTAAGATTATATTTAAACCCTTTATTTAATAAATTAACTTCCTTATTTATAAAATTTAATTGCGACAAATTAATAAATCTATCAAAAAAGGTTGGTGAAGTTTTTGCCAAATTACTTAGTTTAATATGAGATTTATTTGTATCTTGGTTAGTATATGAATTAATGAGGAGTGCAAGTATTCTATTTAGTGTTACATACTTCTTTTGACGCAACGGTTGAACTTTTTCGGTTAAATTCTCGTATAAACAGTCGAAAACCAAAGGGTACCTGAAGATGATAGACGAATGCAGGTAACAAATATAAGCGGAGTTAGACATCTCGGAAGGCTATTTTCTTGCGGAATTCTTCTTTCAGTTAGTTTTTTCCCGATAGCAATAGCTTTGCAGGCTGCCATACTGTTATTCTTAGATTTTAACGCAATGTGTTTCGGAAAGGTATTCCTGTTTTTGCATTCACTCAGAAACCACACATCTTGATTTATCAGCTCGCAACGTAATAGTAGTTTGAAAAACCAATAATTTACTAGGTTTTTTTTTAATTTCCCATCACTACACATCACGAACTAAAATTACTCGTAATTATGCGTATAAGTCAAGAATCACCCTGTATATTATTATAAAATAATCGAGACGATTGTTAATTGATATAAATAAAAAAAATATTTTCGGAATTTTCGATTAATTCTTCAATAGCAGATTTCACTTGTACATTAAGAACCAATTATTTTTAATTAAATGCCTAGTTTGCGCGAATAACACTTAACCATGACCCGAAAGCTGCGTCGTAAATATTTTCCAGTCGGTCGTTGAGGTAAGTAAGAAATATTGCATTTATGGTAATTCCAAGTCAGGCCACGTCGAATATAAAATCGGGCAGAGGGCGAAAATAATAAATCATGTCTTTAGCTTGTCACCGCGTTCGAGCAAATTTGACGTTTGCGAAGTAATTATAAGCTGGCACAAAAAAATAACTTGTGACGTGACGGAATGCTTTCTACAATGACAAAATTTAATATAAAATTTGAAATCAAATTTTAATAAATTATTAAAATATAAATGTGGTATGTACAATACCACTTTCATCTATTAGTGTTATATTTAAAGTAATACGAAGCATATATCGAATTTACGTGAAAAAAGAGAGAGATTTTGGTGTATAAGTAAACTAAATTGGTTATAAGTAAAAAATAATGTTGTATATTACTTTGTAATATATTTTTACTATTCATGATAAAAATCACTTTTACTTTTTTGCAATCACTGGTGATTAGTTTCAACTCATCAGCGAGCCATTATCAAACCGAGTACTTAAAACTAACAATGTGGTGTTTATTTATACCTAAAAAAATTCAGTTAGGTAAATAAGCTTCAAACAAATGAGTGTATACGAGATCCGTTTGATCAGTAATTGGCGAGATTCCTGGTTTACCTCCGGCTTTATAATAATTCGAGATAAGGCATTACACCACCCTACTCTGAGATGTAAGATGGAAAGTACATCCTCAGCAAAGTTATGTTTTTCATCTAATAGACGTTATGCGAAGCTTGATTTATTTTGTTTTAAGTCATAAGTTCACTCAATGAAATAAATCCTTAAGTGGTATAAAAAAGTTATTAAGTGTTCTCTTTATCCTAATATTGAAAATGTACCACGAAGTAAACTCCTCAAAGATTCAAGAATTAATCCAAGTCAATGTGGCCAAACAAGCGAAAATGTACTTACAATTGCGTATAAAAAAAAACAAGTCGCAACCCAAAACGCGTAGTTCAACCAACAGTGCCTATTATATGTTAGTTTATATTTTAAAAAAAAATTATTCGGTTTTGGTTTAGCATTTAAAAAAAGAGGCCAGTGCCTGATATTTTTGTTCTTTGGTGTATTTTTTTATCTTAAATAAAAAATAATGAAATCTTTGATAAAACGTGAATAAAGATAAATTAATCGGTTTTGCATTCTCGGAATATTTTATTTGATTAAGCATTATGAAGCCTAAGTGTGCCTGCGCAACAAGCGCATCTCCCACAAAACCGTAAACCCTTCCTTTAGTGGACGAAACAATGATTTTCGGTCGCCTATTTCTTATTCAAATACAATTTTGCACAAATAGCCCTCTTAAGTATTTATGCAACCCATCCTTTAGTATACGAAACAACGATTCATGTTCGTCTACCAATTATTCAAATACAATTTTGCACAACTACTTAAGATGGGTTTTTGTGCAAAATTGTTTTTGAATTTCGTCCACTAAAAGAAGGCAAATTTGTACAGTTTATGAGAACAGTTATACGGAACACACTGGTATGATGGAATTCGAAAAACCGAAATGACCATCACCAGTTATCCATACGGCAGATAAATGGTTATTAAACATTTTATTAATTGTATTTGAATAATTTTTAGTACTCGCTCATTCTGCACTAATAATCATTAAAAGCAACCCTCGCTAGCATACAGTTTCTTGTTATTCGTACAACTTTTATTCGTGTTATTTAGCCGTAATAAAATAGCATAAGTTAAAAGCTGCAACGCGACGGATATTAAGAGCAGCGAGAATCAATTGCTCGCTAGCAGTAAACGGCCATAAAAGGGGAGCACATGCAAAACTGGAAAACGGTTCTTTGCCCGGATGATAAAAATAAAGTTCCTCACACACATACACACACATTTGTATTTAAATACACACACTGCAAGGCAAAAGTTTAATGGATTAATAAACGTAAACGGCTCTTTAATTCCAGCAATTAAAGCGAGTATTTAGTAAAATGGCGCGTCATTAACCAACTTAACGTCAGCGACTTCCACGACTCCTAATCTCCTAATGTGTTTGCTTTCTACACTTAAATTAAATTTCAATTAAATCTTGGGAAATCGCATTAATTGATGTATTGGCATTATGAAATATTATTTGCATTTCAATTTTATGCAAACTTGACTTATTTTCAGATTCATAAGTATTACGAAATTTATATTCTAATGAAAAAATATTTTTAAGCATTGTTTTGCATAATACTTTATTATCGCTTGTGACTGCGGTTTCGGAGAATTCAGATTACCGCTATCAAACCAGAATTTATTACATTTAATCATATATAACGAAGTAGAAGCCTACACAATAGAAAATATGATGGTTTAATACTTTTCAGGAACCAAGTTGCAAAAATTGAAGTGAAGTGTTTCATTCAAAGCCTCTCCTTATGAAATAGAATAAAAGATAAATTAAATTGTGAGTAGTACATAATTTTCCTTAATTAATTTATTTTTGCGTAAATTAATATTTAATTTCTGGAAGTATTTTTAGTTTTTTTTATCACATGAGATGGTTTTGCTATGCGTCTCTGCACGATTTCTGTGGTCTATGTGTGCACCTCCAGTCCAGTCTGGTATTGGGATATATCCCAAAGGCTTGGAAACAAGACACGTGTTTCGGGATCTATCCCTCGTCAGTACAGCTATGCCTTACATAATTTAAAGATGTTAAAATAAATCAATTAAAATAATTCAAATACAAGCAGCGTAGCCTCCAACGAGAAAATGGGCATCATCACTGAAGATGATTTTTCTATGAAATCAAATTAAACTTTGAAGCATTTCAAGGACCCAAGCATTAAAGATACGATGTTGCTGCTGATTGGCCAACTTGAGTTCTTGTGTTAACTGAACTTTAAAAGCCTTAAAATCTAACTCTTTATTCAAAACACGGTGTAATGTGGTTTTTAGAACGTTTAATTCCAAAAATCGACGAGGAATCGACAAACCTGGTTTTTCGTTAACACTATTGGCTACAGCAGCAATATTCTCAATTGTTCTTGATCGAGGCATACGGTTTCGATTCTTCACATGACTAAGTTGTCCCAACAGCTCAAATTTTTTAATCAGTTTTACTATTGCAGCCGAGAAGGCGCTTCACGACGATCCAAAAGTGCTTTAGTTTGGCTAACTACGACTGCAAAATTTTCACCATTTCTGTGATGAATTTTAATAATTTCAATGCGTTCTTGAAGCGTGTATCGTTGCATTTTTACTAATGACATTGTTTTTACTTGTCAAATGTCAAAAGATGACAGCTGCCCAGATAGCAGTTTATTCAAAATGAAACCTCTTATTGGAAAACCCTGTGTTTATAGTAATTTGACCACGCAATTGATGGTTGAGGCTTTTACTTGGCAACATTTCATAATGCGCTATTTGTAATTATTTATATTTATTAAGTTTCACTGTGGCATCATGGGGCAGATGATTAATCATGATCATGACAAATTACATTTTTGATATATTTTAATTCACTTCTTTATTCATCAAACTGAAAAGAAAAAATGCACATGAAAGTAAAAAAAAAATATATGGAAAAACATAATGCATTGAATATCGAAATGAAAATGACTTCAACTGCCAGGAGATTTTATTTGGAAAATATGAACCAAAATTAATTTCTTGAAATGACAAATATTTTTTTAGAAAGAAAACTTTGTATCTGCTCTTCAAAATGTTATTTTTTTTAAATGCTTTTGCTATTTTAGATAAATATATTGGAATTGTTTTATAATTCCCCTTTTACCATATGATTTTTTTTCTTCTCATTTTGAGGTAAGTCTCGGCAAATAAGATGGGTGGAAAAAATATATATTCCTTCCAAACAAAATTTGTTCAACAAAGTCAATCATGTGTAGGATTTGAAGAATACGATATATATTTGTGATTTTCCAACTCTGTACATTTGAACAGATTGCTTTGTTCACTCAACAGTTTAGGGTAAACTTGAATCAATTGAGTCTTTTCGTGAGATATATTTCCTTTGAAACTGAATAGAAATGTACATGAATCGGAAAAAAAAATAATGCATTACCTACATTTTGCTTGTGATCTTATAAGTTAACCAATATAGATGATTTTTTTAATTATAAATAATTTGGTTTTTATATCATTTTTTACTTTATAACAGATTCCTATGATGCTTGTTCAAACAGGATATATGGTATTATACATGTTTTACACACTATTTTCTATACAGGGTCCTGCATCACAGCTCCCGTCCTCAATAGCTCAGTTACTAATTAAGTTAGGAAACTTTACTTAGGTCTTAGGACGTACACCAAGAAAAAAAAAAAAAAGATTATACAGGGTGCCCAAAAAAAGAGTTACGTTATGATGATTTGCCTTTTATGATTACCTACATGAAATCGGTTCAGTAATACCAACAAAAAAATATATATATTAAAAAATATATTTCGCATCAACTTAATTAGTAACTAGCAAGATCATGTATATAACATATGTTTATATGTATAATTAATATGTCCTGTTTGAACACGTATCGTAGGATTTTGTGATGAAATAAAAATGAGATAAAAAACAATTTTAAAAAAAAGTATATCATCGTGCCATAACTCTTTCTTGAGACACTCTGTATAATCAAACATATTTTCCTGAAGTACGTCTTAGAACCAAAGTAAAGTTTCGAAAATTTAAAAACCCTAACTTATTTAGTAAGTGAGCTATCGAAAACGATGCAGGAGCCTGCATAAAAATGGTGAATTCGGTCAAATACGTTTTTTAATGAGCATTTATTAGTAAAGAAAAAAAAAACATCAATATAAAAATGGATTATTGTATTTTAAAGTTTATTCTTACCTTACAAAATCGCAAAATTTCTCCACACCATTTTTTTTTTAATTTATTTAAAGTTCATGATATTCTAGAGGCGTTTGCGAAAGATGTATGTAAAATGGCGGCATTTTGACGTTTTATCTGACATTAAAATAATTGTTTAA
The DNA here is from genome assembly GCA_963082785.1 of Philonthus spinipes. Taxonomy (NCBI): domain Eukaryota; kingdom Metazoa; phylum Arthropoda; class Insecta; order Coleoptera; family Staphylinidae; genus Philonthus; species Philonthus spinipes. The sequence goes on along the minus strand of OY720309.1, from coordinate 13,205,189 downwards.
ATAATTAATGTTTCCACAGCCAATTAAAGAAGATTATAAAAATAATTATTTATTTCAAAGGGAATTTATCAGGTTATAAAATGTAAACCGAAAGTCTTAAAATACAAAAAAAAACAAAAATTATTTATTATTTCAAGATTTACAGCGTTTATTTGAAACATTTTTTCTAGTCGAATTAAAAAATGAAAGGTCGTTAAGAGTAAAGTTGCATTTAATGAGTTTTGATTGTGACCAAAATCTTTTCAGATCTTTCCACTATTATAAAAAGCTTGGATATAATGTTTGGGTTCAATCCATTAAGCCTTTTGCCGCTATCGCACATCCGAATTATTAATAATTTACCTTGGACAGGGGTCCGGGAAAAGTAAAAATATATATGCATTTGAGATAAATAGAAACAAGTTTTGATAATTCTCTAAACAAAATATGCAAATATTCCGTTCCCCTACGTTTGTTTTTCTTTCCTTAACATACACTATCCATCCCAGGTGAAATTGCCTTCACGTCACCGAAACTTGAATAATAGTTAGGGGTTCCTACCTGAATCGGAGCGCGCTGCAATTAAATCGTGCGACGGAATCGAGGATGGGGTAATGTAAACATAACTCCGGAAGCGGTTTGCAGGGGACGTCCGCTGAATTTATATTGTGTGATCGTGTCTCGTTTAATGCCTAATTGTCATTCAATGGCAATAAAAATGAAATAAATCAAATAACGATTGAGTCGCTACTTGTTATATGTACCCATGCTTTCTGTATATATCAAGTGGCAACTAGTTAAACCTGACCATTTGGAGCGCACCAACGAAATCGCTTTATCAGATTTATTGGTACTTATTGGAAGTCTCATTAAAGTCAAGATCATCGTTGCTAATTTTAATTTATTGCTTTGGTAGAACGATTTTTTAAACAAGTTAAAAATTAAAGTGATTATTGGCTTAACATAGTGCATCAGATTACTTCGCACTAATTTACTAACAAAAATGTTTAATTAAAAGAGAATTTAATTAAATATATGCAGTAAGCATTTTATTTCCATTTTATTTATGATAGTTTTTGACACTTCATTGAATGTACTTCCAACGTATTGAAATGTATTTTATTAAATTATTAGAAATCCCGAAGGAAAGTAACGATCGTACTTGTTGGGAACACGAAACTTCGTAACGGGGAATTCGACCACTAATAATAGGCTAATTCAGGATGATTTAATTTAAATTAAAACACTTGGTTTGTTTCACTTATTTATATTTTCTCCAACTAGTTTCGACCATTGGTCATCTTCAGGGAGGAATGATGAAACTGGTCATCTTCAGGGAGGAATGATGATGACCAATGGTCGAAACTAGTTGGAGGAAATATAAATAAGTGAAACAAACCAAGTGTTTTAATTTCAATTAAATCACCCTGAATTAATTCAAAAATGTTTCACCACGGGTTAAGTGAGAAATTAATTAAACATAATAATAGGCTATACAATACATTTATTCAAATCCAAGCTTTCGGAGCTAACTTGCTCCTTCTTCAGGGAGTTAACTACAATAAAAAATATTTACACCTTAAGTTTGAATTTATAAAGAGTGAAATGAATAGCAGTGAAAAGTTAATATTAATGTGAAATGATAATGAAAAATTATTAGATTCAAATAATTATATTTTTAATTCTAGGACCAAGTACCCAATTTTCAAGTTAGGTTACCGTATGACTCCCTCATTCACCAGCCTACGGAAATTAAACATAGCGTTATGCTCAATGAAATAAAATTCTCACTATTTAATTAATTTAATTTTAATTAATTAAACCGTTTTGGGTACAATATAAACTTTAATAAAATGGGATTTTATCATTATTGTTTCAACTGCCTACAAAATGATTTGCCAATCTAAAAACCAACATACAGAATAATCATCAAAATGGTTTCAATAATCTATCAGTAAGTTGGACAATCTCCACCCGCTGCACGCTATGTCGAGGTACTACCCCAATATAAGTAGGTACATATTAGGTAGATATTCTTTTTTTACGTCCATCATATAGAAGGTTTGAGTTTATCAAACAGTAAAAAAATAGCATTTTTAATTATCAGCTAACTGGCCACCAAATTTAAAAAAGGTAAAGGTTTAAATATATGACTTCATATTAATGATCCCAGCTTTTGAAACAATCACCAAAAGGATGTATCTTTTTGGTGGTAATCCGGCCTGCACAAAATTAATCTTTTTGTAAGAATGTGCTTAAATATAAACTTTAAAGTTACCTGCACAGAGAGAGAGAGAAACCTCACCTGGAAATGATTCTAGATTTTGAAACTGTGTATAACCCCCGCTGAAATTGCGCGAGAAACAGCTACCAGAAGACGAAATCATCAAGCCCTTATATCAAGAAGGTTTTAAATTGCAGAAGCATTCGTTGAACTACACTTTTGTCATGATGGCTAATAACTCTCTGAAAATACAGACATCATATCCTATATGGTGCAAGCTTTTTTCCGAAAATATGGCTATGGAACAAAAAATAAATTCACCATGCGTATGAAAAAAAATCATGATTTTTATTACCGTGTATTAGTTAAATAATTAATTCATATCTTTAATAATATACTGAACACCAGCACATTCAGAGTTTTCTAAAAGTCAGTCAGATTTAACGAATCGCAGAATAATTTCCTTACTGAATACCATTTAAAAGCATACGGGAAATAATACAGGAAGGGGCAGAAAAAGCTATCCTATTTCAAATACCTTTTTCTCAGAAGAGGGAACAGGTAGAGTAAATAAATCACGCTATGATTAAAGTGTGGGTGTCAAATTTTCGAAAGACGGGTTCAGCATTGAAAAAGAAGTCGCCTGGACGTCCCAGGACAGCAGCAGGACCTGAAAACCTGGCCAATGTGAGCTTTTTAAATTGGATAGGTTTTTTTTTGTCCCACCCTGTACCATCAAGAGACAGACGGGTGAAGAAGAACTGTTAAAAAGAAGAACTATTAACAATAAGTAATGAATTACCAAATTGGGGTTTGTAAATATAAAATAATTAATTATAGTAATAGTTTCTCTGTAAAATAATATAGCGTTTTTCAATTGTTTATGTAACATTTTGAAACTCTACTTTCTTTATATTTCTATAATAATCATTGTGCTCCTAAATTATTAAAAAATATTTTATAGGTGTTTCGTTTTAGATTTTAAAATTTAATTTTCAGCAAATTTACTTTTTTACAAGCAGAGCAGCACAAATGGACTGTTCAAGCCGTTTGTGCTGCGAAATATGGAGTGGGAAAAGTGTTAATGAATCTACAGTTTAACGGTTGTACCAAAAGTTTCACCGTGGAGTATTTGATCTTGAATATCAGGAGGGTCGTGGACACTTATCAGCTGTTGATGACGACGATTTTAAGATTTTATTTCAGGCAAATCCGAGCATAACTGTTCGAGAGCTTGTGGAGGAGTTTGGCCTAAGCAAACCAACAATTTATAATCACTTGAATCATATAGGAAAGTAAAAGAAGTGAGTACCACACAAATCGAGCAAAAACACAAAAAAGTTTTAAGATTTCGTCTGCTCTTCTCCGCAAAAAAGTGACTCTTTTCTTAATCAAATATATGAACTCACCTCCCAATTCGCACATTCTCGTGACCGATTACAACTTTTTCAAACAACTGGATAATTATCTGCAGAAAAAAATCTTGAAAAAAAACCAAAAAAAACGTGGCCAAAAATGCCTTTAACAATGTTATTGCGTCCAGAATTCCAGAATTTTATTCTATCAGTATAAATAAACTTATATGTCGTTTTACAATGCATTGATTCCGCTTGCGCTTATTATTAAAGATATGTGTTAAAAAACCTTTATTATTTTCCAGACAACCCGATAGTAGATTGAGGTTATGAAGTTAAAACAATACAAGAGGGATTTTTTTTATAATAATTAATAAAATATATGACATGCAGAGATAAATAGGAGCGATAATGTAGACAGAAATCTAAAATGAGTAGGATTACTATGAAAATTGTATGATCGACGTCTAGAAATATAAATCAATTAGTGGATCGATGAAACAGAAAGAGGAAATATATGACAAAAACAACTTCAGTTGTTTTTGTCATATCCAAAAATAGATATTTTTTTTAAAGAAGCTTAAAAATACAAATCGTCCGAACAAATAAAAGCAGAAGGATAATGAACAAGAACAGAAATACAAAAAGGAAGCGAAGTAGATGAAAATTATATAACTGAAAATGATATTAAACATAGCGAAATCGTAAATAATGTGGAATATACATTTATAAAACCAACGAAAAAACTTGTAAGAAGAATGAAGTTTCGAAATGGTTACTGAAATAAAAAGGGGAATACTTCTTAATTGTTGAGGCTTCTACTTTGTTATTTGTTTTATTGTTATATAAATTGAAAAAGGGGAATAAATTAAATAAAAATAATTTGAAATAATTAAGGTATATTTTAATTAAAACACTTGGTTTGTTTCACTGTTTTTTATATTTTTACTCCGACTAGTTTCGACCTTTAGTCATCTTCAGGGAGATATGTACAAGAATTTACAAAACACAAATTTATATGCAAATACAAGCCACTGTAATAAATTATCTAGTAATAGGGCGGACAATATCGGGGAATTTCAAATCTCTTCCATATTGTTGACGACAGGTTTTCCGCATTTTATCGCCTTGCTAATTTCTAGTTCCTAGTGAAGATTTAATTGCAGTCCCTTATTATTATTATTATTATTGAGTGTAATATTTTAAAATCCGAGGTATTAAAAAATGAGTATTTTTATGCAGTGTTGCGAAAATCCGGATGAACATTTCTTGTTTATTATTGACTTTTTATGTTCTTCTAATCTCGTTCTAAAACGTCTTCCGGTTTGTTCAATATATATACACTCACAATCCCCGCACTTAATTTCATAAATCCCACACTTGTCCAGTTTGTCAATTGCTGAAGTGAACAATAAGACTAAAAGTTTGTGTTTTATGGGGTTGGTCATTATGACATTAAAATCATACCCTTTCAGACTTTTGTATATTTTTTCTGACAAATCATCAATATAATCCAATCTCAGCCAAAAGTCTTTTTTAGTTTTATTTTCTGCATAAAAATATTTTTTCAATTGTTTTAATTTTTTTGTGTTTACTAGTTTGTCTATTAGTTGTTCACTGTAACCATTATTGTTAGCTATTGTTTTAATTATTTTTAATTCTGTATAAAAATTATGATCATTTAATGGAATGTGCTATATTTTATTTTCTAATGAGTGTTGGAAGAATTGTGAATAATTATGTCTGCGAAACTGTCTTTTTGGTAAATTTTGTATTCTAATTTATTAGTTATTGTTTTGTAAATTGTTAGGTCAAGAAAATTTAGGCTATTGTTATGTTCTACCTCTGTTGTTAACTGTATATTATTATTAATTAAATTGAGAAATTTAGTTGAACGAATCTAATTGGCGTGCTGTTCCATTCCAAATACAAAAAACATCATCGACATATCTTGCCCAATAAGATACATTTTTACTTATGTTATTTTTAAACAACTGTTTCTCAAAATTTGACATAAAAATCTCTGTTAACAATAGTGATAACGGAGAACCCATTGGTAAACCATCTGTTTGACTGAATATTTTGTTGTCAAATTCAAAGTAGTTTTCTTTAATGCATAAATTAATAAGTAATTTCATTTATATTTTTTGCATATCGGTGTGGTTTGTGTTGTTAATTAGCTCATCCAAAATTACTTTCAACTGGTCTGTTGGGATAGAAGTAAAAAGGCTTTTTATGTCGAAAGATAAAAAATAAATCTTGGCGAGGGACTAGAAATTAGCAAGGCGATAAAATGCGGAAAACCTATCATCAACAACATGGAAGAGATTTGGAATTCCCCGATATTGTCCGCCCTTATTACCTGATAATTTATTACAGTGGCTTGTATTTGTATATAAATTTGTGTTTTGTAAATTCTTGTATATATCTCCCTGAAGATGACTAAAGTTCGAAACTAGTCGGAGTAAAAATATAAAAAACAGTGAAACAAACCAAGTGTTTTAATTAAAATATACCTTAATTAGTTCAAAAATGTTTCACCACGGGTTAAGTGAGAAGTTAATTATTAATAATTTGAAATAATTAATAAATTATTTCCATATTTAGCTCTGTGATTTTTTGACTTACGTTTCGTAAGTACATTAAACAAATGCACATTAAAACAACTACTTCTCGGGCAAATACTCCGCTAGATAAATGTGGAAATAATTTATTAATTATTTTTATTTATCATAATAATAATAATAAATCGTCAACGATTTGGGTCTACAACGTAGACGACCGAGAATCATTGTTTCGCCCACCAAAGGAAGGCGAGAACTTGTCCTGTTTATGAGAACAGGAAACGAAATTCATTTAATAAAATGTTCAGCCACCATTCATCTAGCGGAAGGAAAACTAGTGATCACCATACGCTAGATGAATGGTGGCCGAACATTTAATTAATAATAATAATATCCTTTATTGCATATATGACCAGTTACAGGACAATTTAATTTAAAGAAGTACAAATTACACAATATATATCAATAAATACACAAAAAAAACAAAATATTTGTGTATGATAACACAAATTTAAACAATATTGATATTATAACCGACATTGAAATTAAGAAAGTAAGAATTATCTTCTGAACTTATTAGAAAAAAATATATCATCAAACAAGTTGTTAGCGTCTCTGCTCGTGTGAAAAATAGGTGTTTTGAACAAAATATTTGTTTTAGGAACAGGTAAATAAAATGTATTGACATCACGGGATGCTACTCTAGGAATATGCATATTCACTAGCGATGATAATCCTGAACAATCAATCCTGTTATTTAACAATTTAAACATAAACATGGCACTATACATTTCTCTGCGATAAAACAATGATTCGAAGTCATACCGAGATTGATTATAATCAATATTCTTCTTAGGAAAACATATTTTTATTCAATTTATTTAAATAACTGTGACCAAGTGAATAAATACTCTCTTCTATTTGAAAATGGAAAATCGCAAAAAAAGGAATCTTGTTGGGAGTGATCCTGACTTGATGTAATTGAGTTAGAATTTTTTTATTGGAAAAGTCATTTAATATATTAGAAGTCTACAAAATTTCAGAATATGACATAATCTTATTAGTCCTTAGATGATTTTTTTAATATTGTTTTTTATAATTAAAATTCTTTTAATATTAACTACTAATTTTAAAGGTCTTCACTTTCAATCGGTTAATAATGCGCAAACAATAGCTGCATTTTCTATTTGCAGTAAACTTCAACAATCAATTTCGTTCGCCATTCACGAAGGCGATCGTGATGCGGTGTCATAACATAGCATAACAAACATACCGTTGCGATTACGTGTGCGCCGTTCAAACATCAATTATAAAATGCTCAATTTCAATTTAATCCGCACTTTCACAAACAGTGTGTAAACTGGAAATTAATTAATATTAATTCCGGCCGGCGTTTAATGAATACCCCATAAAGATAAGGATTTACGTAATGCGATTCGAGTCGCGCTCAGCTCCGAGAGCTGATGTTGATGACGGCGCGGCGAGGCGTTGTTCACCTGTCCAACTGCCGCTCCTGCTGCCTGCCGCATTGCGATCGAATCAATCAATTAACGTATTAAGTCATTTTCGATCGTTTTGCTTTTTTTGGTTTTCGTTATTTCTTGAATAATGACCGTTGAGTGGTAGATGCCTGCGAGATATTAAATTACGGTTATGATGCATTGATACTTGAGTTGTGCTGAAATTTTAATTCGATTCAAATTGTTTCATAATTGTGAAACAAATTCATTTGTTTCTGATAGATGAAACAATTTGAATCAAATTAAAATTATATCATTTAATAAATTGTTCAACCACCATCCAGTTATCAGAAAATTAGATTAAAATTTCGGTCTTCCGGAACTCGTCAGTTCATTGAGATCTATGTGCAATGCCTGGATAGAGGTAGTTGAACGTATTTTGTGCTGTGTTTAAATAAACTAATGTGCCTTAAATTAATATCTCACGTAACATGGTGAAACATTTTGAACCATAAATCATTTATTAAAAACACTTGGTATTGTTTCACTGATTTTATTTTAACTTTTCGACTAGTTTCGACTATAAGTCATTCTAAAGGAATAAAAAATATAAAGTTACGAACATATATATTTATATATATTCTTATACAACAGTAATATATATATATATATAAACTGTTTTAAGTAAATTCAGGTAATGAGCGATGTCATTCTGAGGGAAATCCAAAGCTCTTCAATAGTATTTATAATGGATTTTACATATTTATCGTCTTCGGTACTTCTAATTCCTCTTTGTAATTCAAATCGCTGATTACCCGCATACTAATACTAGTATGAATCATATATTTAGAAAACATACGAATATTGGCGCTTTGCGCTATTTCTCCAAATGTATGACTCATATAAATTTAAAATTATATAATTTGGAGGACCAAAAGTTTGTTATAATCAATTTCATCTTACATATATTTCAAATGGTACATAATAAAGTATAAACTTAAAAAAAAGAAATACAAATGCTAGAAGGTACTCCTTTCAACGGGTGTAGTTCAGGAAGCGCGGAAATAACAACTAACCCTAATAACTGGATAAAACTCTATCAAATTAGAGAGCATACCATCTAATGTTTGGAATTTGAATCGCCCACAAGAAAGGAATGATGGTTTAATTATTATAATGATTGGATATTTCCATTTAAGAATAAAACACAAGATCGTTGAAATGACTGCCACCCGTGCCTTGTCAGAACCCTATTCGATTAACCAAATTATTCGGCTATTGTCGATTATTTGGACTCCAATCACACGAAGGCAAATTTGATTTCGTATTTCAAGTCAACAATCATCTCTGGATGATAATCCTTAAGGTTGCGGTTTAGTAGAAAGAGATAGCTATATAGTAAAATGGAAATAATCGTTTGAAAAAGAGCCATTCTTTTGGATTTTATAATATAAATATGTAGTTACATTTTTTATCTACCAAGTATAAAGTATCAGTCTAAATAAAAAATAAATCGTTAATTTTCGTGTATTACGTCAATTTACTAGTTCAAGTTATAAAAGAAAATTGTAAGATATAATGAAATTAATAGGTCATGCCTGCTAAGTTATTTTAATGCAGAATTTAGTGAAATCCTTTAAATTTTCATTGCACAAATTTTTATTAGCAAAAATATAATTTGAAATTTGCTATAAATTTGATCAATTTTCATTGTTTTTCATAATTTTTTACAAAAACTAAACATAAAATTAATTTTTAATTCATCTGATGAAATTCCTGCTTATTTTAAGATTACTTTGATGTATAATACAATATTGTTCATTGATAACAACAGCAATCTAACTCGAATTAGTGATTGCCAATATTTATATAGCTATCTCTTTCGCCTAAACCGCACCTTTAAGGGCTTTCCATCAAAAAAATCAACGGCGTCAAAACACAACTGAAAGACTGCAAATTGATATGAGTACGATTCACGCAAAAAAATCAAATTGACGTTGTTTAGGAGCTGCAGGTTGCGTCTGATACAAAATATTGACAGCATCTAGAGTCTAATTAAACGAATTAAATGACTCGTATTACATTAATCTTGCAACAGTTTCTTTTTATTTTTTTATATTTTTTTTACAGATTGAATCTGACTATTACCACGGAAATTACCCTTATTGAAAAAAAAAATTATAAGGATAAGATGAAAAATTAGGGAGTGTGTTTATTTAACGACTTTATTTTATATAGAAAATACAAACAAAATCACATTTACAATTTAGGCGAAGTTCAATTATTTTAATATGTTAACTACTTTATAAATAAGAGAGAAATATCAAAAAAATGGCAGTCTTTAGAACAATATACATACCAATACTCACGTACGGAAGCGAAACATGGGTGATGACTACAGGAAAAAAATTCAAGGTATAGGCGTCAGAAATGAAATACCTGAGATGAGTGGAGGGAGTTACAAACAGTGACAAAATACGAAATGTAGAGATAAGGGAAAGTTTAGGAAGCACAACAATACAAAAGAAAATAGAAGAGGGACAACTAAGGTGGTTTGGACACATAAATAGCATGAGCGAGTGAAGATAAGTGAAACAAGTATGGGAAGCAAGAGCAAATGGAAAGAGAACAAGTGGAAGACTACAAGAGACATGGAATGATACGATTAAGAAAGCGCTAAAACAAATAGGAATGAGATTGGGACGGGCAAAGGAACTATCAACGAATAGAAAGGAGAGGATAAAAATCTATAAAGGATAGTACCAAACTTCGATACGGCTAAAAGAGGATAAGATTAAGAAAGAAAGAATTAAATAGAAAAGAGTATTTATTCACTTGATCACAGTTATTTAAATATATTAATTAAAAATGATTTGAAAATAATTAATAAATTATTTCCACTTTTGCTCTGTGACTTTGACTTACGCTACGTAAGTACGTTAAACAAATCCACATTGAAACAACTACTTCCCGGGCAAATACCCACTTATTATTATTTTCAAATCATTTTTATTTAAGAAAGAATTATTTCTGTTCTCCCACTTAACCTATTCATGCCTGGTCCTGGTACAAATTATTGCCAGTATCTTGTAGTCTGAACTCTAATTAAGAGATTTATGGAGTTAAATTAACCCTACATCATTCGACTGATAATTCGAATTCCAAAAATAATTCGCAATAAATCTATGGTTAACTGAGTGATAAGTGGTCCCATCCTATTGAAACCATATGTCATCTATGTGATACTTTTCAATTTTTTAAAACAATACTTATTTAGTATGGTACGGTAACGATCGCCACAATTTCTTGCTTATTTTAGGAGAAAAAAATGGCCCAATAATGTAGCTGAACCAGACTCTACCTCAAACAGTTAATCATTGTGAATGAAAATGCTTCTAAATAGTCAAGTTTGGATTATTTCTTCGCCAAATCTAAATATTTTGTTTATTAATCTATCTTCCCAAATGGAACTGTTTTTTTTTATCGGAAAACACATTTTTTTACTCTTCATTCAAACGATCTTTAGCTCAATTGGCGAACTGTAAGAACAACGAATACACTTGCAGCTTAATTTTCGGACTAATTGAGCTTTATTAAACCCGAAAGTCTTTATGCAAAATTCTCCTCAGAGGAGTGCGAGAATAGTTCAGTTCCTAAGAACGATGACGAGTTGATTTTGATAAATTTTCACATACACATTGAGCAACAGTATTGATATGTTCGGCTGGATGCACTGGAAGAGATCGTATTGTTTAATTCAATAAAGATCAAGATTCGTGATCTCACTTACCAAATTGATCCATAAATTGCGCTGAAAAAAAAAATTATTCCTAAATTTGATTAGGTAGAAGAGACACCACTTTCTAAGTAAGTTTTTTAATGCTGTGATGTTCGCTTACGAGTAATGTCAGGACTTAAAATAATGATCACTTCTACACCTTACTTTCATTTCTTATAAACTATTGCACTCTATCGCTAACTAAATACAACTGAACTGATTAAAAATATGGTTTATTGTATTGAAACTCCTCTATTGATAAATTAATTAAATACAAAAATTCCGCCTAATTTAAATTTAACATTACTAACTATGTTTCTGTCAACTCATTCAATTCTATGAGCACCCTTTAATTAAACAACACAATTTGAGATGCTATTATATATAGGGTGATTCAGTTTGATGTTCCACCACCTTCTAACTTTTTTATTTTGACAGTAAACCTTAACAGACCTGATATTTTTATAAACGACAAGAAATTCTCTATTTATTTGATAAAATGATGACAACTGTCAAGGTGGCGATAGTCAACTTTTTTTTTTTAAATGACACCATATCTATTTTTGTTCGGGTAAAGGGCACTTTTCTGCACCATTCAGGTTCATTCGGGTCACAACTATACGCTTAGCTAACAAAACAAAATAAAAATAATTAAATATCCAAATCAGTTTATTTTATAAAAAGACATATGTAGCTACGAAAATTATATATTATAAAAAAATATAATTTTCGTAGTCACATATGTTTTTTTTATATATAAAATAAACTGATTTGAATATTTACATTTTTTTGTTAGCTAAGCTTATAGTTGTGATAGATATTCGGGTGCAGAAAAGTGGCCTTTATCCGAATTGAATAAAAAATAGATATGGTGTCATTTAAAAAAAGTTGACTATTGCTACCTTGACAGTTGTCATCGTATTATCAATTTGGTGACACCATTTATAGAGAATTTCCTGCCGTTTACAAATTTATATAGCTCGTTATAGTTTACTGCCAAAGTAAATAAAAAAAATAGAAGGGGATGGAATACCAAACCTGTATACCAAATTGTTTTCAAATTGTTTGTAAGTTTAATTTATAAATAAAGAATAAAACTTTGGTGAATATAACAGTATCCCAGGTGAACGTCGTTAATAGAGAGGTAGGTAAATCTGATAATGATCGGTCTCTGGTTTTCGGTAATTCTTTTCTCTGTAACAGAAGATTTTCCAATTGATTTGGACTAAACGTCCGTTTAAAAATACTTACAATAATATTTTCGAAGCTTTTTCTATACATAAAGTTAATATTCTAATAATCATTAGAACTTAAATCAACCTAATTATAATAACACAAGCAAGTTGGATAGATATTAAATTACATCGAGCAGATTAAATTCATGCTTGTTGCTTTGCATCTAGAACTACACAGGAGACGACATGACAAGTTTAATTACTCCATTACAGTTTACACGAATTAATAATGTGGTTTACTCATGAGGAATGGAGTTTAAAAAATATATTGTTTTGGTTTTAATTTAGTTGTCTATTTTTTTATTATTCATTTGGTTATTTTGAATAAATTTCTTACTTAACCCATGGTGAAACATATTTAATTAATTGGTTTGTTTCACCAAGTGTTTTAATCAAAGTCTATTCACTTGGTTACTTTTAAAGAAAAAATCCCTAATAATACATTGTTGACGTCTTTCAGGTTCACAACATTCGAAACTGCATTATCTTTCCCTTTTCTGCTTCTATTAAGTAATAAGAACTCGAAATTGTGAGCACCCCGAGATCGGTATCTCGCGTAGACTAATGATCTGATGTCGTGCGCGCCGGCGGGTGATCTCGAAGGTGTCCTAATTACCCGAAACGAGGCGAAGGAGGTAACCTCCCCACCCTCTCGCGGCGGTCGGCAACTGTCAACCGATATCGGGAGTCTCGAAAGGGCGCGCATTAATTTTCACCGTAATTAGAGCGGTTTCGTTCGAACGGCCCTGCCCCGGAAAACGGGCGCTCCGGTTGGTTTTTAGAGATGGGGTTACACGGGAGGAAGGGAATTAAGTCATTTAATTGGGTTAATGTGTCGTGAATAGAAGCCGAAGAAATTTGGGTTAAAAAAGAGGTAATTAAAATTCCTACAAATCACATTGTCTGCTTTTTTTATGTTTTATATGATTGCTTAATTTCGTTACTTTAAAAACTAAATTTATAATATTTCTATGTTACAAAATATCAAAATAAGCGATTTCGAAAATAAATAGTCAAGCAATTTAATCGATAATTTGAACATTGCGGGATACTTAGGTAGATCTATTGCTCCAGGACCTTCAGGATATGGTTCCATATACACTGAAAGAAATAAGTGATCGTTTTAAACATGATAATGAATACACTTACAATTTAATTTGTCGGCCTGGGAGCATGCCAAGTAACGTATTTCCAGCAAACATTCCAACTTTGTTAAGATTTAATAAAATATATTGCTTAATCCAAACAAGATCATATTTATAGTAAACAAAATTGATCATAATGTTACTATAGTTACTTTTTCAAGAGAGAATATTTGGTGGAAATTATTATTTAACTTAGTACCGTGTAACAAGATGATTTTAATCATTTTAACTTCATTCCGATAATTATGTTTAGGTGTTTACTTTAAACGCTTTTGTGATTATTCCATTAAGAAACTGCCACAGAAGTGGAAATCCAACTTGTTAGGAAATATTTATTTCAGTGTTAATAGGGTGATTATTTCATTCCTACACAATTGGAACCGCATCCGAAATCAATTACAAACAATAAAGAGAATACAGGAATTTCCAAACACTTAACAATAATTATTTTAATTATATTTATATTAATAAGATTACGTATTAAGGGAATAACACTAAATTTAAATCCCTCAGATTGTTTACAAATAAATAAAAAAAATAAAATAAATAAACAGAGCAATAAGATGTGGAAAACACAAATTTCCAAATTTTGAAATCCCTTATTACTCGATTATATATGTCTCTTTCCTATGTAATGCACTGTTAATGGTGGCAAATAAAATGAAACTACTCGAGTAAATAGAAACAAATACGGCAACAAACCTAGTGATTTTTATTTATTCTTCAAATTGTTTTTTGGTAAATCAGATCGTTTAAGTGGTTCACTAGTTATTTTATATTTATTGACTTTATAAAAAAATTTCGTTTTACACAAAAACTAATAACAATAAATTTAAAAAATAATGATACAGAATAAAAATTCTGTGTTAATTTGAAATGATCGCTATTAAATGTTTGCTAAAATATCAGAATTAACAAATATGATCTTTGATATAAAGAGAATTAAGAGTGTTCATCACGGATTGGCCTTGAAGCTCTCTTATGGAAATTGTAACAAATGCCCACCAATCTACAGATTTTATTAATAGATTATCTCTATTAATAAACTCGTTTTTTCATACATAATCTTGTGTAATTTAACTATAGGTTGCAGGTGCCAATATAATAATAAAATAGAAATGCATAACATTTTTCTTACTACATTATTAAAATTGTAAATAAATCAATTAATTTCAGTAAATTGTTGTTTAAAATAAATGAATCAAAATTTAAAAAATTACTTCAATTTTATACTTCATGACATTTTTAATTATCGTTTATATTTGAATTTTTTTAATGAAATGTATAAAATCGATAATTATACATGTCATGAAGTATAAAATTGCAGTAAATTTTGATTTTATTAATAATCTGCTAATCTATATTTATCGGATTTTATATTTTAGTTATATTAGAAAATATATATTACTTAATATTTTTTGCAAAATTTTAAATTACAAAAGTTGAAATCGCAATTATGGGCTTCAAGTTTTTTTTATGTTTTTTAATTCCATTGATAATTTTAACAAAAACCTTATATACTAAAAAAATATTTTAAATATGTAAAAAAAATGTAATACCAATGCAGATATTCAAAATAATTTTGTACAATTTCAGTCTATTGTCTCTTAGTGATACTTTATGATTACCTTTTTTTTTCTAAAAGTAACTTTATTATGTCAGTTTTTGCTTTTGTTATAGTAACAAAAACCAACCAAAATACTTTTTCAAAACTTCTCTAAATCACGGATAAAACTAACATTTCGCAAAATATTGTTTCATGGTGGGTTCATTCCTTTGTCCCTTCATATATTATTATGACTCAAATGCTTACAAACAATTATTTCTAAAATCGCTGTTACTGCGAAGGAATGAATAGTCATTTGCAAATCAAATTCAATAAATATATATGATATAGCATTACCTTAAGACAAATAAATTATTATTGAAACGAAATAATTGTTCTATTAGAAACAATAACAAATACGATTAATATTGTCACGACCTACTGACGGTAGAGCACATATTAGTAGAATGTCCAGCCTACGCGATAGGCTGAGGCTGGGTGGTGATGTGGCGTATATTTTAAGTAATGAAAAGGGGTCCGTAGAAAACTAGTAAAGTTCCTACGTGAAATAGACATGTTAAAGCGAATTTAGGGTTTGTGTTGTTTTTTATGTTAATTTATTATAATTTATTCTTTGTGTCGTCCTTGTGGTCAGGTGGTTTCGATGTCCCTTTACAACTTCGATACCACTTTTTATCTACCTCAGTGCCGTTTCTTTCTGTGATATTAGGTTTAGGTTTTAATATGTCTTAGGGTTAGGTCTTAATATGTTTTAGGTTTAGGTTTTTTATTGTATAGGTTTATGTTTATATTAATTTATTTTACATTTAGGTTTTATTTTAGTTTTAAGTTTGTGTAATTGTGTTATCTGTAGGGCTCCAGTGTCAGGGTCTTTTTACAACCCGAGCACACTCCCTACTGTGGTATTAGTTTTAAGGACAAAGGGGCAAAATGACATCACTTTTAAATGAATAGCAGACGTGAAAATAAGTCAGAGCATTAAATAAATCTTGAGCGGGCTAATGACCTTAGCAGTCGAAGCCGGTAAAATGGGAGGAGTTTTAGTGGGTAGGCTTCCGGTTAACATCTGACTGCAAGGAGTCCCACACTTCGTCCGTAACTGAATTTCCTTTTTTGATATAAATAAAACAAAATTGAAAATGTACCAGGAAGTGAACGTCTCCAAGATCCAAGAATGAATCCCCTTCCACAGGACCACCCCCCCCCCCTACAAAAATAATAAGATTAATATCTAAGCGAATTTATAATTTCCAATTTATAAAATTCCTTAATTTTTATGTTAAAAATATAGTTTGATTTAAAAAAATATTTGCAAAATGAAAACTAACATGATTATACAGGGTTAGTCAATAATAATTAATGATTTTATGAGAAACCATTTCAAATAGAGGGGAAAATTGATTTGTAGTGGAAATAAGTTCTTACAAGGTCCTTCTGGTTTCCCACGGGGGCCATCTTCATAATTTTAAATGAGAACCCCCATATTTAATTATGTAATCGAGTAGTTAGCTAAAATAAAATATATTTTACTTGAATATTTTTTTAATCATTATAGATTGCGCTGTAATAAGAAAACTTAATTATCCATTTGTAATTGAAGGAAATATAACTTGAAAAAAAAAAATACTAACATTATTTAGAAATAATTAATAGACTTTGATTAAAACACATGGTTTGTTTCACTAATTTTTTTATTTTTACTCCGACTAGTTTCGGCCTTAGGTCTATTAATTATTAATTAAATATGTTTCACCACGGGTTAAGTGAGAAATTAATTCAAAATATAAAAAAATTTTTAGAAAATCAACAACATTGCAAACACAGCAGAATGTGTGGTTCGAAAATGATGGATGTACATATTATGTCTCGGCAGTGCTAAATCGAACATGTTTTGGTCGCTGGATAGATAGAGGCAGGGCAGTCCTTTTTTAATGAGGATATTTAGTTTATATATTTTAAGAAATATTTATAAACGAAAATAATTATAAAATTTTAGATTCATGCAACCTATGTTTAAATAACACAAGATGATGAGTGTTGGACATTTGTTAACAATTCCCATATCAAGGCATATTTCTCAATAAGTTAAATTCAATAAAATAAAAGTTATCTTCTTTTACCAGAATCTCCTCTACAGTGCAAACAGAATAATGATCGATTAAAAAATATCGAATTTGGATCCGCACCAGAACCAGTTCACAAATTCTCGTACAACACAAAAGAAAATACACGAATGAATATAATTACATTTTGATTCGTGTATATATTAATTATAATTGATATCGCAATTCTTCTGTCGGCTGAAAATTCATTTTTCTCGATTTCAAAACGTTGTAATTTCTATAGTACCGTTTTAAAATAATTAAAATAATAAAAAGTTGCAATGCATTACCATAATTAAAATATACACGAATGAACTTGAAATTATATTCATTCGTATATAATATTTTGTGCTGTACAAACATTTTTGAAAAGTGAAGTGGTTCTGGTGCTGATCCAAATTCGCGATCCGTTTGACGAATATAACACTCATTCCGCTTACCGGTTGATGAACGGAACTCATGAACCATTTGGTGAGCGTATCACTCTTTTCGCAAATCGATTAAGGAATGGATTCACACTCACTCGCAAACCATAATTGTTTATTTATGAATCTATAGTATTCACATCATTGTATGATTGATTATGACATCAATTGACAGAATTGTATTATAAAATAGCGGACCCTTAAAGCGAGCAATAATTTCGTCAGATGAATTAAAAATAATTTTAAAAATTAGTTATTGGAAAATTAAACAAATTTAGTAACTCCATTAATTCATGTTCAGATATTTATCTGTTGAAAATCTACAATCTGAAATGGGACAGAAGCATACACCTAAAAACAGCCATAAACCTAACATAGACCATACAAATATACAATTATAAACCCATATCTCTTATGAGCCGCCTATGACAAATTTTAGAAATAATAGTTTACAGCTGTCTCGTAAAGATGCTAGAAACTAACAATCTCTTAACGAAATACCAAGCGATTTTCAGAAAACGCCTCATCAACTTGACTATCTAGTGAATTCCTTACCTTATTGGTTCATACGCATTTAAACTAAATCAATTTGGTTCGGATTAACAGATTTAGCGCCATGGTGGATACCGGTGTCCGCTGGTGGAACTTCCCAATAGCCCGCGGCGGTCACCAGTGTCTGCTCGAAATATCAATCAGTATCAACCTGGCTGGATCAAGCGCATAAAAGTATATATAAAGCTTATGTCTCCGCTACGGCCTCGCACTATTAAAAAAACGACAGCGGATACCAGTGTTCAAAAAATGTCTTCAATAAAACACATTTTGTATTAGGTTATAAAAATGTCTTCAATAAAACACATTTTGTATTAGGTTAGAAAACAGCTATCAATAGACTAGGATAGCTGTTTTCTAACCTAATACAAAATGTGTTTTATTGAAGACATTTTTTTGAACACTGGTATCCGCTGCCGTAAAAATGTCTTCAATAAAACACATTTTGTATTAGGTTAGAAAACAGCTATCCTAGTCTACTGATAGCTGTTTTCTAACCTAATACAAAATGTGTTTTATTGAAAACATTTTTATTGAACACTGGTATTCGCTGCCGTTTTTTTTTTTTAATCAAAATTATACAAAAAATATAGATCTAACTTCCATTACCATTAGATGGTAATAAAAAAATATTGGGCCCAGGGAAAAGATTTCGCTAAATAGCTATTGCTCCCAACCTGTTAAAAGTGAAAATTAATTTTTGGCTTTTTGCTTATTTTTATAATAAATAAACAAACTAGAAACCATTTTGGACATATCCATTTTCAATTCTCCTAAACACATATTTTTTGTTACCCACCGCCATCTGTTTTGGATTAAAGCGTAATGACGCAAAACGTAGACGGCTTAGTGGCTGTGTTTAATTGAATCAATTCGCTCGAAGTTCATTTCGTTCCCTCTCCCCCCACACCGGGTTGGATGCCGTTTAATCACACAAATCGCTGATGACAAAATGTGCACTGTCTTAATCATTCATAATTTCCTTCGCCCTCTCTTTGCTTCATTACGAACCGTTACGAACCGCAGGGATAATTAATCGACCGTGATATCCACAGATCCGCGGATAATTGATTTTTTTTTGTGAGGAGAAACAAAAAAGGGAATGGAAAGAGAGTAATGAGTGATGGAAAATTACGTCTGTTTGAGGATTAGGATTATGGAGTTGATTTTTTTGTGTGGGGTGTAAATGAGGGTGATTTATTTTTGTTTGTAGCGATTAGAGTATATTTTAAACGTTTTAAAATTTGCTTCATAAAAAGCGATGTTATTATTATTAATAATGATATTTTATAAAATTATATAAATAAAAAATTAAGGGCAGAAAGACCTTCGGTTGATAGCTCTTGACAGACTACTAACCCATCAATATGTATTGTAAATATAAATATTTGTAATGAATTCTAATACTGCTGTCTGAATAAAGATGTTTGTATATAAAAAAATAAAATAAATAAAATAACCAGATGTATTTCGTATATTTTGTTTCAATAGCGTTTTACTGTTATAATACGTCTAATTCAAGAAAAAAATTGACTTTGTCATTTTTTTCTTCTTCAACTAAATTAAAATATAATAAAGTTAAAATATTTACTAAAATCAAACCATTACAACATTTTATAACACGGATTTTTTTTAGAAGTCATCATCTTTTATTTTCTACTTATATTTTTATCTTCATCAATTTCTGTCTAAAATGATTGATAAAAAAGGAACCTATCAGAAAGTTTTAAGAGAAATATTATTTTTTATAGAATATATTTATCCTGTGGTAATATAAATATATGTATAAATTTGATAATTTTATTTGATCAGATATTAATAAAATTAATATCAAATTTATTTCAAAATGAATGAAATGAAACATTTCACGAAATTACACAATTTCTTATCCAACCGCCAATTACCCTTTTATTTGCGGTGAACTCCACTTCCTGTTAATTACGTACAATTCCATTCGAAGAGAAAACGTGCAAAGTTCCTTAAATACGTGAGGGGTGGGATTAATGGTTTGTTTGCCGGAGCCGTGGGAAGGGCGGAGGGGCGTTGAGAACGTTCAAGGCTGAGAAAGCGTCGCGACGCTTTCCTTCCCTCCTCCTCCATCTCCCTCCCCACCCTCTCCGCCAGCCGGGAGATTGTCTCAGTAATCTGTGGATAATGAGGAGCTCGCGCTCGCTGTAATTGCCCGAAACTCTCGTAAAACTACACAATGAGAGAACATTGCGGGCTCAACAAGTGGCCAACTAATTCCGAATTAATTCTCGGGGCAAAACTTGCGTAATCGTCCCTCCCACTCAGCGCTGTTTATGTAAATTCAATTATGTAATTTACATCTTTAAGCGCAAATGTTGCATTAAAGCCTTTGTTTCGACTATTTCGGACAATTATGCTTTTAACACATTACTTTTGTCCTTATAATAGGTTTAGTAGTCATTATATCGTAATAAAGGGATCTAAAATTGGCTTAAATAATATTATTTTGATGATTGCAAAGCAATTTTTATCAAAACAAAATATAATAGAATAAATTGCATTTTATTGTATTTACTGTTTGTGACGATAATTGTAGTCAATGAAATAAATAAATAATGAGTAATTTATTTATTTACGAAATTTACATTTCATTTACAAAAACTAATAGATTCTAAGGCAAATTGGTGTATTGAGTCCTAAATTGGTCGCATAAAACCTTATTATAATTAATAATGAGATAATAATGCTCAATTTTACTGTTTAATACAAGAAAAAAAATACATAATAATCGTACAAAAATATGCATTACAATAAAAATCAATATTTCCTGACTAAGTATACAAAAAATAAATATAACGTATAATAAAAGAAAAAGCATTTCAAAATAATTAATTAATTTCCATTTAGCTACTGTGACATTATGACTTATGTTACATAAGTGCTTTAACCAATGTCCAATAATTGACATTTGCTGTTGCATAACAATAACATATTGTATAATGCAACAATTTTTGAATTGAAAATATTTAATGCAAAAAACAAAAAAAAAAAATAAAAGTTACGTAATATTAGGCTATCTGCAGACACTTGTTTCGGGATTTTATCCCTCATCAGTACAACTGTGCCTTCTATAATTGCAAAGTTGTTAATTGAATTAATTAAAAACCCACTGTCACCTTTGAGATCCGAGGTGTAAGTGAACGCAGAGGACGTATGATCCTTTTTCTATTATTAAAAATAAAATATCGTAATGTTCATTTGGAACAAAGAAATAAATATTCAGCGAAGAAAAGTTTTTATTTAATTATATCAACTTCCCGTAACTCGCTTACAGCTATAAATAATTAGTAGATACATTCATGGATGAGTAAATATAAAAATGATACTAAATTGTACAAAAATCGTAGATAGTATAAGATACAATTAAATTAAACAAGGGAAATTTCTGGCAATGATCAATAAAATTAGTAAATAATAATAAAAAATAATCACATATTATTAAAACCCTATTCCGTAATAACAAAAAAACAACGACTATTTAAGACAAAAAAATCCAATAACGAAGATGAGAAAAAATGTACCCTACGTGTGGGAAAATGTTTAAAGAGCGCGGAAGGGAAAGACGTGCGAGAGAAAAAAATGGTCCTTTATGCGTACGGGGAGCCTCCGATCTCGTTCCTCTCTTTTTTGCTCTCCTTTTTTTCCGTTATTCATCCGAAGGGTTCGCCTACTATCTTCCTGTTAATGTATGCATGCCCTTGCATATCATTAAGTGAGATAGAAGTACCTCCTTATTATGCCCGGGCACAGAAAGCCCATTTGTGAAACCGTGAGAAGGCCCCCCGGACGATAATTGAACTCGTTCCGGAAATTCGATCCGTCACTTACACACACAAAGAGGAAAAAAATGTTATGTGGGTACAGTTTTTTTGCTTCATCCAACATATTGTATATTCAGGTTTTTTTTTCTGTGTAATGAATTAAGTATGGTTTTTGTGCGACTTTGCTCTATTTAATTATTTATCAAAGCTGTTTCGAAGTTTTTTTTTATTGGATGTTAATGAAAAATACGAGGGTATGTAATTTAGGCAAGAATAGTAAATAAATTAACTCAGGTTTCTACCACCGGGTTTTCAACAAATTGTAAATTACGCGAGTCTAGCGAATTATCTTCAAAATTACGAATACCTAAAACTAAAACCTTCCAATGCCGTTTATCGTGAAAACGAAAGTAATGCAAACCTATATGGGCAAATTGTTAGTCACGGAGTTAAATCCTTGTAAAGAAAACTATTCTCCCAATGATCATTTTTCCTTACACTTTGTCTGATATTTCAATATCTTAGATGTAAACAACAGCGCAAAGTTTTCATTTTTTCTAGCTGACTTCATAAGTCTACTGAATAAGATTTTATGCAGATTACTCATTCAGTTAATTTTTATCTGAGATATTGAATGTTGTGCGTAGCCGTGAACAATTATCTCACAGTGTGAGTCCGAGTGATGTGTATGTCACAAGAAAATTAAACCGGTAAGTTTGACTTTTATTATTCATTCTTGATGGTCTAATAGATAGTCAGTATTAAATAAATATATTCATTTTTATTTTTAGATATAGGTTATAGGGGCTAGTGAGACGTAAGTTAGCCTCATGTGAACTGCGACCTATAAGATCTATTGTTCTGCCCTTTCCTAATCACTTCCCAAGCAGTCCCATGTCCTCAATGAACCTGATGACTTTCTTGGGAGTGACATTGCTCACCTCTTCGTGGAATAATCGGTTCCCGCCGAAGTGTGAACGACGCTTGTGGACAATAATGTCACAGGCGCAGAGTATATGCTCGGTTGTTTCATTTGCCGAATCGCATAGCCTGCATTTTCCACTTTCCTCCTTTCCCATTTTCCCATCTTTAGATATAAGTTGAGGCTAGAAACTTGTCGAGTTGGATCGGCTTCAATACCAAATCAATGAATCGCACAACCAGATATCATTGACAATTTTAGATCATCAAGAAAAGGTATTAGAAGATGACATCTACCCTGATATTAAAAGTGAAGCAAAACCTACATCTCCATCTTCATCCTCCTCGGATTGTTCTGCATCAGTCTCGTTTGATTTTTTCCAATAAAATGGTGCTGATTGGCAAAGCCTAAATCTCTATCTTAATCCTCCTCGGATTGTTCCACGTCAGTCTCATGTTTAGAGAGCTGAGTACTCGCGAGCACTTTGAGCATGAGGTACTAATCAGCATTATTGGAAAAAATCAAATGAGGCGGACGCGGAACAATCCTAGGAGGTTGAAGATGGAGATGTAAGTTTTGCTAATCAGTATTATTTTGTTCGAAAAAAAAAAATCAAAATACTTATTGGTTAGTGAATCCTCCACATCAGAATGCACGAATTCCTAGGCTCACTCATTTTCCTGGTGTAAACGTATTGCAAATAAAAGAAAAAACACGAGAATGTTGGGAATTATATTTTACGAAAGATATAATTGAGTATATTGTAAGCTGTACAAATATATATCTCGGCAAAATTACGGCCAATTTATAGTCGGAAAGGCCACAGATTCAGCAGAAATATATACTTTTATTGGTCCACTGTATGTGGCAGGAGTAAAAAAGCTCAATATTTAAACTCGAAAGAACTTTGGACGGACTATATAAGAACTGCTGAAAGTTTCAAGCTGACGATATCAAGGCCGAAATTTCACCTTTTATTGCAAGCAATAAAAAATATATAATAAATAATAAAATAATAATATAATTGATAAAAAAAGAAAGAAATTTGAAAACTTGGCTCCTATAAGAAAAGTTTTTGAAGAATTTAATTCAAATTAATTTCATAGCACTTGAAATTAATTTGAATTAAAAACGCTTTTTTGCATTTTTGTGCGTTTGAATTATTTTAAATTTGTTTTCTTATTAATTTCTGTATCACTTTTTTTCTATTATAATTTAACTATCTCTCTGTTCACTATGTTATGTGAAATTATAATTGCACATATCAATATACGGTCTTTATTTTTTAAAATTCATGATACAAATCTTTACCATTTTAATAATAACAAAGATATTTTAAGCTTATTTATTGATAATTACACTTTTGTCAGAAATGATCACAAGACAAAGGTGGAGGTGTTGACGTATACATAAATAATACACTTAGCTTTAATATAATCTCTTCAGATATTAATATCGAGGAACTGTGGATTTTAGTTAAAACATGTAATTATAACTTCATTATCTCATCGTTGTATCGGCCCCCAATAAAAAATATTGCACACTTCATTTGTGAACCTCAAATATCAATATCAATTTATTATTTGCCTTTAACTGATAATATTATTTGCTACGGAGATTTAAATATTGACCTCTCTAAACCTGATATTAACTCATGCTTAATGCCGACTAATCTATTGGACAGTATGGTTATGATCCCAATTATTAGCGAACTAACCCGTGAGACATCTTCTTCACTTATTGATATCACTTAAAAACTTAAACCTTAATACCTTAATAATATCCCTCTTTCAAATATATTTTTAATCAATCATATAAATGACAAAGTTTTTTTTTAATGATTGCATTTTGTATTTATTTGATAATGCTCGCTTTAAAACTAAAAATATTCCTAAAATCCGTTACCCTTGGTTTACAGACAACATATATTTTAAGATAGGTCTGAGAAATAAGACGAAAGCAATTTAACACGTTCCAAATCGCCTAGACTGGAGTTACTACAAATCGTTACGTAATAATTCCACCAATGCGATTATAAATATTTTAATCATAACCAGAAACTACTTTGGAAACATCTTCAGTGACTACATATGAAAAACGTATGACCCGCTATTCCAACTTCTATAGGTAATGCCGAAGAAATTAATAAATACTTTATTGATTGCATACCAAAATGTAATATCAACCTTACTGGTATTAACAACCATTTTCAATAATACAATTAATCATCACAAAATTTTCAACTTCACTTATAACGTATTGATGGTTTTTAATGAAATTAATCAACGTCATTTGGCTTATCAAAATTTATACTGCTAATTCTATTATGTAGTTTTAGTAATTGTTTCAATGGATGATTGTAAAAAAAACTTACATGCCACATAAAGAGGTCATGGGAATAGGATTATTATTATATATTTACAGTTGTATATAAAAATTTAAATTACACAAACATATTTCATCACGATTTCAGTGAAAAATTGATTCAACATACAACAAAATTTAATTTGCCCAAACAAGGCGTGATTATACTTTTGGCCTTCCAATCATTTCCAGACTCCGCATATTGCATTTGAATAACCATAATAATTCATACCTAATTTAAAAACGCTTACCCTTCCGGCATAATTAAAAATAAAGCGAATGCATAATTCCGTTCTATTATTTCTTGGGGCGCGTCCAGGTTACTCAATTTGCATAAACTATGCACGTATCACTTACGAAGAGTTGATGGGAAACTGACACTAGTATTTCGGGGACGCGCCACATTAGCCTCTTTTCTCTCACTCGCTTATTATGCATAGTTTTTTTTTACAACTGTTTTTTTATTTTATTTTAGATCCTATTCAATCCCTAACTGGTTTTTACCCTGAAACTATACCCCTCGATTTAAATATGCACGCGGGTATTTTTTTCTTCTGCGCTTCATTGTTGCAACAGAGAAATAAATTAGTGCAGCCGCTCGTCTCGATATCAAATAATGAATGCGGAAGCGCGAGCGCTCACAAAAAAGAAACAATGAACGGCAGATGTTGCTGTTTTTGTCGTAGATTTTACGTTTGGGTTTAGTTTAAATGAATAGCTGGTAATAAATGGGTTGGACTGATAATAAATGTAGTTGGTGAAGAACTAGTTCAACATATTTTTTTTTTAGAATCTGAAGTTATCAGCTTATTTAGGCATGACATTATATTTTATTTTTTTAGATACTTGACAAAGGCACACTTTATTCTTTCAATTAATCAGTAATTGTATCATCACTTAGAACCTGTCTTCATACTTATTTATTTTATTCTAAATGTACCTCTAAAATATAAATCTAATGAAAACGTCACTTAATAAACACACCTTATAATTTATAACATTATAATAAGGAGATAACACAAGCAAAGAAAATTTGTTGCATTAGGCAATATTTTATTGATATGCAGCAGCAGGTTTACATTACGTAATTCAATGTCCAGCGGAGTATTTGCCCGGGAAGTAGTTGTTTTAATGTGCATTTGTTTACCGTACTTACGTAAGTCAAAAGTCACAGAGCTGGATGTGGAAATAATTTATTAATTATTTTCAAATCACTTTTATTTAATAAAATAAATTAATCTATTTTAATTTCTTCATAAATAATACATTTCTTATTTTAAGTTTCACATACAGGGTGCTTCAAGCTTACCACGGGGTTCCCGTTTATTATAAGAAAATCGCATTTATCTTTTTTTTTCATTTTTCTTGAAAACCAAGAAACTAAGGCCAGTTTTTTTCAACGAGATGATATTAATCAGCATGAAATTCTGCAAACGTGCCAAATTCAAACCTACCCTCTATCTCTTTTAATAAGCGAGATCCTCATGGCGAGACTCGACTGTGAAACATCATGTATTTATAATAAAAACAGAGATGATTCACACTCTTGCAGTTTTAAAATTAAAATTAAATAATTAAAAATTATTGAAAATTATCATTGAAATTCGCTCATTCATTTACAGAAAACTTACAGTGAAAGTAATTTTTGCGAAATGGAAAACATCGAATTTTAGCAATCATTTTCAGTAATTACTCCTTGTTAAATTTTAATTTCACATTTATTTTATTTATTGTAAAAACAGCGACGATTCTGTAATTATTTGCCTGCTACCGTATATCGATGTATTGAATTAATTTTAGCAATGTTTTCTGCATTTAAGTACTTCAGTTAGTAGCCCAAAACTACAGCTTATAATTTCTGTGTATTTTGTAATTACGAAGTTAAATACAAAACCTGGTAACGTACTGAAAAATAGTGCGCCGTAATTCTTGAATTAATTTCTCATCTGGCACTTCATGAAACATATTACATTATGCAAAATAATTTAAAGAAAAGACACTTGGTATTGTTTCACAAATGTTCACAATACGAAAAGTCTTTTCTTTAAATTATTTTACATAGTATAAAATTGAAAATAAACTCGATAATTCTATTCAGAGTTTAACCGTTTAAATAAAACCATATTTCGATGTTTCGATGTTCATTTCTCCACCGCATACAGATTTTTATTGTATTCCTTGTACAGCAGGTAGAATATCATCTGTCAATAGACATAATAATAAACGGAACATAATCGAACTATTTTGTATCGGCAACACCTTTTTTTTGTTGTTGTTCCGAGGGGGAGAGATCAGTGTTCACCTGTTGGCACCTGATTGCACCCCAATTCGATTATTACCATTATTACCTGGGCTCAATTGATCGATTAACTTTCGGAAATGTCAAGAGCGCGCGCCTCGGGCCCTTCTCCACCATTCATCGATTGTGTTCGATCACAATCGATGCCGACAATTCAATTCGGACGGTGAATGGATGACGGGATTTCTGTGTGTTGTTTTGACACGCGTCGTCACAACAATGAGTATCGTAAGCCATAAAATGAAAAAAAAAAAAATAGATGATGTATTAAAAAAATATTATATTTTTGGTTCTACTCGTACTACATTAATTCTCAACTAACGAAAATCGATCTTTAAAATAAATACATAAATTTTATATAACAGATGCTTCGATTCTGTCTCATTCCATTTCACTGGAATGAAATAGAATTGAGACTGGATTGTTTCCTCTATTATATCATTTATATAGGAAAATATCCAGTTTTTTTGCTCCTTCACAAATTTTGACCTAATTTTAAATTAAAAATTAGCCTGGTGTGGTATCTTGAGGCTGAATGGAAGGAAATAATTGCTAGGACAGAACACCTTTAGGATTTTGAAAGAGATGGTATTGCAACAGCCCGTAGAAATTATCTCTCCATCAACCATATTTCGATTTTGCACAAGCTTTTTTTAGTCGTAATTGATGAGATCGCTTTATTCTGAATCCGGCTTTAATTAGTCCAAATAAAACACTTAAAATAATAAATATTTTGATTGTTTAATGTCAATATATTTAAAATCGATTAGCAAATATTTTGTCAATTAAATTAAATAAAATAAAAAGAATTTGAAAATATTATTCTAGTACATAAAAACAAATGTTCATAAAAAGAACTACTTCTTGGGCGTGTACCCCGAAAACCGTATAATATGTTCACATCGTAATTGAAATTATGTACATTTCGATATTAAAAATTACAAAAGTAAAGAAAAGTATACAAGAGGCTAATATTGAATCAATTTTCACGCAATTTATAATTGCATAATATAGTAGTTCCTTAATTTCGTAAAAGAGATTATTTAATGAATTATGGAGGAAATTCATTGATGTATGTTTTTTGTAATCGTTCGTAGGACTTTTCTTTCAATCAATTGTATGTGGTTTAAAATAGAAGGAGGAAATTGGATACCAAGTTATTTGCAAGAATAAAGTGTAGAAATGTTTTGCATACAGATTATATGTGATTGAGTGAGTTTTGAAGGATTTTCTGTAATTTCAGGACTGTTCTGCTTTTCAAGTACTAACACTTAAGACATATCAGGACAGTCATCATCATTGGATTGGGGTATGATACAATATTTTATTGATATGCAACAGCAGATGTACAATATGTAATTCAAAGTCCGGCGGGGTAGTTTCCCGGGAAGTAGCTGTTTTAATGTGCATTTGTTTAACGTTCTTACGTAACGTAAGTCAAAATTGTCAGAGAGCTAAATGTGAAAATAATTTATTAATTATTTTCAAATCATTTTTATTTAATTTAGGATAAAATATATCGAAGCAGAATTTATTGTAAAGTAAAGGCAATAACCAAGAACCCAAGAATTAACATAGAGGATAAACATAATATTTGTGCTGTTAAGTGATAATTGTTTTTACTTCCTAAGTGCTTGATATATACGTTCAAAAGCATAAAATAGGTCATTGGGTATTTTTTTGTTGCAAAAATGGTATTTTTTTAGTACTTTGATTAAAACTTTTAGTGTTTTACAATCAAGATACAGAAAAAAACAAAATGTGATACTTATCAGTTAATTTAATGAACATTAATAAGCGGAGATAAAATTTAAAATTATGTGTTCTCCACTACCTATTGCTCATTCGACATTATGCACATAGGATTAAGGTGGTGCCTGCTATCGATGACATGTGACTTCATTGGAGCACAAAAACCAACTCCGTAAGGTTCGTGATACAGCTGTGGATATGTGGATAGTTTGTCCTAGGTTTCAAGAAGCTGACTTAAAATCTTGTAGACTAGTTGCTCGACCAAAATTACTCCTACGTCAACAAGTAGCCAGACTCCAATTTTCTTTTTCAAAGAAATATATTGTTTTTTTTTTTCTTCATCCGCTTTCGTTGATTGTAAAACACTAAAAGTTTTATTCCTAGTATGTTTTTTCTTCATCCGCTTTCGTTGCAATCAACACTAAAAGTTTTATTCGTAGTACTCTAACAAAATTCTCAAGTTTTTTTTGCAAAAAAATACCCAATGACCCGTTTTTTTGCGGTAAATATTTTTAAAATATAAACGATGATTCGTAGTTATTGAGTTATTTTAAATTAAATAATGGAAGAATACTAAAAATGACCAATTAATTTGAACTTTCATTTTTTCAATACTACAAAAATTACTTTCACTTTAATTTATTAACAAACATCTATTGATCAAAGAATCCGAATAGGTATCAGATTATTCTGATTATTCTGATTATTCTTTCCTTATTTAATTTAATTTTAATGACATTAATAATAAGCTGTAATAGTTTTTGTTTCATAAGGAATTTAACTGTTTGTTTAATGGATTGATTACACAATGGATGTTTTTTGATGTATAATTTTTGAAGTATTGAAAAAGGGAATGATCGAAAATTAGTGATTTTTTTTCGGTATATTCTTTCCTTATTTAAGGGTTACGGATTTAGGGGAGCGAAGGGCAGAAAGTATACCGCGCCCACTTAGGTCATAACCTCTGGTCCATTGCATTACCTCCCATCCAAGTGGCTAAACCCATTCGGCCAGCCTGTCTATTTCCAGTATGTGATTATAGGTCAATCTCCACTTGGGTCCTTCACGATATTGGGGCTTCTCCCTGCTCGTGGAATTCCTTATGTTTGACAGTGCTGGGCATTCGTGAAGTATATGTCCTGCTGTTTCCATTTCTTCGTTGCATTCTCAACATAGGTCGTCTCCTTCGATGCTCATTCTTAAGAGGTGCATCTGAAAGCCGTAGTGGCCGGTAATATATCCGATTAGAATTCTGTTGTATCTATGGAGATTTTTGATCTCTTTAATGTCGGGTTTGGGTAGATAGTTTTTTTGTCCAACCACGCGTTCTTAGTTTTCTCCATCTCCCTTCCTGGTTTATAGAGATGAATGACTTTATTAGTTTTGTTAGAGCTCTGGGTGTCAGCTCTATTTTTATTTTGTTAGTATTTGATATTCTTGATACCTTCCTTGCCAAGCCGTCGACAATTATATTGTTTACATTTCATTCGGTGTAGCTTTTAGTCTACGTTAGGGTTAGTGAGTTTTTTTTTCGCAGTCTCATTTAGCTGTCTATTAGAGGTGAGGTTACTTTAGATTTGCTTAGTGCCGTAAGTGCCGCTTTACTATCAGTAGCAATAGCGATCTAATGCCCTGTTATGTTTTTCTCAAGAATAATATTGGCGCTCTCCATAATCGCATTTATTTCTGCCTGTGTCACAGTGGCTTGTCTATCTAGGGGTGTCGAACATATTATGTCCAGTCTCCTGGAAAACACTCCAGTAGCACATCCGGTGTGTGTTTTATATCCATCAGTGTATATAGTGCATTCCACTCCTACTGGTGAACTATTCTTGTTTATGCTAAGTTTGTTATGAAAGTTAAATGAATGGATCTTCAGATCGCTAGTAGCAGTTGGGTCTAGATTTGCGTGTGTCCTTCTGTCAGGTCTTTCCGCTGTCAGCCTTGCTACTTCCTTAATGTGAAGGTCAATAGGTGGCAGGGAGAGTAATGTTTCCAATGCAGCTGTGGGTGTTGTATATGTGGGCAAGCCTTTGTACATGATCGAGTTTATTATAATGAATCTTTGAACAAGCAATAAAAGGAAAACGCCCAGGGAAGCTCTAGCGTGTTGTCATTCTGCTGCAAGACAAAAAACTCGGCATCATGTTATAAGAGTGGCAAAAGGAAATTTAAAATGAAAGGATATTATAACATCCATACTATGTATCCCGTAATCCGTAGCCTTGCGATTTTCACATCTTTCGGACCACTGAAAAAGGCGCTAAAAGCTAATCGTTTTTGGTCGGACGAAGAAGTACAAAATGCCGCTAAAGAATTCTTCGAGCAGCAGCCACAAGAATTCTTTAATCAGGGTAAATATACATCGGTTTGTGCCTCAAGTATTGTGGTAATTATTTGTAAATATATTTGCCAATAATTTTTTTCTGGACCAAAAATGGGTTTCAATTGAACAAGCCTCGATGTACCTAAGAATAATTAAAAGTAACTGCCGTTGACTGACCAATTTCTGAAAATCATTAGAATTCCCGCTTGATGCTACACTATTTCTAATTAGCTCCGGGGTGTTACTGATGCTTCTAAAAGAGTTTTAAAATTATTCAAATTGATCTGTCTCGTTTTTTTGTTATAAGTTGTAAGATTTGTTGCGATTTCCAGATTTTTCATGGTGTTCATAGCTCTGTTGAACAACCTTCGTACATCTGTTGATGGATAACTGGACTCGTCAAGAGTGTCAAATTTATAATACAGCTCTAGACCCATTTAGTTCATCTTTCTTATTTTGAAGTAATTTTATGGTATATTCAAATCATACAAACCAATATAATCTCCATCTGCTTCGATTTGATGCACTAAATAGCATTAAGTATAAACTGTAACTAAAATCACAAATTAATCTTAGAGGAAGCGATATAACTAGCAACTAAAATAGTTCAACAATTACCACAATAAGAAACAAGATATGGGTATTGATTAGTAATGGACAAGATCGATTATCTCAAAGATCGATCAATCAATAATGGATGAGTTGAAATATCGAGCCGTTTTGAAAGATCGATAGATCGAGCCGGTCAAACAGATTGGACTCGTGAGAAAGACCGAGCCGACATAATAGATCGAGCCGCTCGAGCCGATCAAAAAGATTCAGCCGCTCTTAGAAATATAGCGGCTCGATCACATGCAAGGATCGAGAAGTCGATCTTTTTCGATCGATCTTGCCCATCACCAATTTATATTTGATTTTTTTTAATTAAAAAAAAAATAATGCCAATTTGTTCACTAAACTTCAATACATAATATGTGTAAGTTTTAATTACTTATTTTCATTATCCTGGAAGATTAACCGTTGCTCGCTCTTATCGCTAAATAACAAATAAGTGTCTGACCTTAATAAAGGTTGTCTCACTTTTCATAAAACAGAATAACTCACAGAAATAGTGTGATTCAATGATCGATCATACCTTACTTAGGTCGATCGATCCGCTCGATAGTATCATTGCTCGAGCTGATGCACACATGATCACTCCGTAAAGAGGTCCGAGAGGATCAAGCCGTCGAAAAGATCGAGCCGATCAAACGGTTTGAAATGATCGAGCTTATTAAAAAGATCGAGTCGACTAGGTCGATCACTGATCAAAAATCGAAGCCGCTCATAGAGATCGAACGACCCGAATGCTTGCAGAGATCAAGCACTTGATCTTTTTTGATCGATCTTGCCCATCACTAGTTTTTGAAAGCTAGTTCTTCAAGTTGTTTTCTTTCTTCTGCGTATAGAAATCATATTTTATTCTATTTAAAATTGATTAATAGTACTATTATTTGATTATATAATTTACATCTTTGTTAAGTTAAAAACAATGAGACGAAGAACTAACAAAAGGACCAAGTGACAATTTACTGAAATGTTTATTTTATTCATATTATGTTCAAGATTAATTTTTTTCTTTTGTTTTTGTCGAAGCATTTTAGGTGTTACGGTTACAGTTCTGACGGAGATGCGCGTCTTGTTAGGACCCTAATGAATATTAGGTGTATTGTACATAATAGATTGGATAATTGTTTTAAAGTAATACGTATTCCCGTTTTGGTTTTAAAAAGTTTTCTTTATAATTCCTCTCAATGAATATTTTGGCACTTTGTTACAGAATTGGGGCTATTTAGTTAGTAAAGTTGCGCATGGAATAAGTTGATTTTAATATTTTTGAAAATACCACGTAATAAACTGTAAGTCCTAAGTTCAACAGTTTAACAATTCATGAATCCATCACTTTACTTCACTACATACAAGTCAGTTAAGTGATGTACATATCTAACTTTTAACACAGACTGTTAAAGATTATCATTTCTATCAGTATATTTTAACATTTTTTGGACCACTGTAAAAGGCGTTAAAAATTCATCGTTTTTGGCAGGGCGAAGAAGTACTAAATACCGGAAAAGACATCTTTTCGTAGCAGTCACTAGAATTCTTTAAGCAGGGTATACATCTGTAGGCACCAATGGAAAACGTGCCTCATTTATCGTGGTAATTATTTATAAATATATTTGTCAAAAAAAAATCTGGACCAAAAATGGTTTTCAATTGAACAAGCCTCGTATGTACCTAAGTTTAATTGAAACTGACTGCCGTTGACTGACCAATTTCTGAAAATCCTTTCAATATAACCCTTCATGAATCTATCACTTAATTTCACAACACTCAAAATAGTTAAGAAATGTACATATCTAACTTTCGATATAGACTGTTAACGATTATCATTTTATGCGTATATTTTGACAGGAACGAAAATACAAAATTTAGACGGAAAGACAAATCAAAAATTGCATTAATTGCAAAATTTCTAAAACAATAAACAATCATGAATTTCTACGGCATATAAATATTAAATAAAATGAAATGAAACAAAGATGATTCACACATTTGCAGCTATTTAAATTACAATGAAATTAAACAAGGAAAATTTTCTGGCAATGATCAAGTTGGAAAAAGGGATTGATCGAATTTTATTGATCGTTGCCAGAAAATGTTCCTTGTTTAATTTCATTGTAGCATATAAATATAATCTAAATGGTGCAACTTTTGCATAATTCAAACCATCCTGTATCTTTTATCGTTTTCAAGAACCCCAAACTTATCTTGGACATGGTATATATATTTTTCAAAAATAAAATTAAAAATAATATTTTAGTGGGCGGCTAACAATACTTTTAATTATTATAAAAATATGAAAAATAATTGAATAACACAGAGTTTATTACCATAGTTGTTCCTCTCACATTCACAATCACTTCACCAACTGCAATCCGAGATGCGAAACCAACCCCGTTTTAATTCAAACTCGTTAAATAATCGTTATTATAATGGATTCAATTAAAACCATACAGTAACGGTCCTCAGGAAGGGTTGCGCCCGAAATCACAGAAAGGGGCGCGCAAATTAATTACAGCCGTTTCCTTGCTCCGCGCATACCTGCTCCACGAATTATAATAGGAAAAAAATGAATAGGCCAAGCGAGAACACAGAGACTCTAATGTATTTATTATTTTTTTGTTATTATTATTATTATTTCCGGGGTGCAGTTCATCAGCGGGCACCCCATTCTCTCTCGCATTATTATGCGCGTGTAACAAAACGGCCTTGTTAAATAAGCAAATGAGAGAGAGGCGGAATCCTGATGAATTCGGGAATGGACAAAAAAATCATGTTGAATAAATAAAAAGCGAGAGACGGTTTCACGCGCCGAGGAATGGAAAGAGAGAAGGAATTGGATTTATGGTGAGGAAAAAAAGGGTTATGAAAGGGCCGGCCTGTGAGCGCGCATACATTAGACGGTATGCAAATGGGGGCCAGTGTCTTGCACTACAGGATATTTAATCGTATGTGCGTATGCAGATGGATGGCTGGAAGCGACCTTTTTTTCTCCGGAACAAAACAAAAGAGGAGAAAAAAACGTGACAAAAACAACGGGGTTCGGTAAAAGGGTTCAGTGTTTGACCCGATCCGGTTTAGGTATGTAACTTAGTTCTGTGCGCGACGTGCTCGTGGTATTACAATTTTTGCGTTACCGGTTTCTCGCGGTGAAATTAATAATAACAAAAACAATTTATTCCTTTTTATAAAAATTATAAAAATTGCACAATAGTCTCAGAATGTGTAATAGACAACTGCTAATTGAACTTGTTAATTGTTAAAGCTTCTACTTTGTTACACATTGTAATTCATTTCGAAAATGTATTAAACAAATTTAATATTCTATTTTTTCCATTTGTTGAAATTGAAAAAAAAAGGACAAATATAAATATTTTCTCGTTACTATTCATAAAATATTGAAAAAAAAAAAAAAACTTAAATGAATCAATAATCAATTCAATTTTAATAAATGCACACTTTTTTACTTTTCATAACCCGGATCCGAGTTATACAAACAAAGTAAAACATGTTTCATTTATTAAAATTGAATTAATTATTGATTGATTTAAGTTTTTTTAAATATTTTATTAATCGTAAAGAGAAAATATTTATATTTATCCTACTTTTTTTTTCAATTTCAACAAATGGAAAAATGTAATATTAAATTTGTTTAATACATTTTTGATTTTTTCTAGATTTATTTAAATAATCAAGAAAAAATATTATTTCTTCTATATATTCTCAACATAAATGAATAGATTAAATTAAAATGTTTTGAAAATAATTAATGATTTTTTTTTCATATTTCTATTGATAGAAAAATAGTATACTTTTGTTGACGATTTCATTTACTTTTCATATTAACTTTAATTTCATTTTAGTACTTTGACCAGTGCTTTTTTCAGAATTTTTAGCCTCGGCATTTCAGATTACAGAGAGGGAATTGAGTTGGTTGATTGCAAATTAATTAAAAATATTTTTTTATTAAAAACAAAATTACTTATGAACTAGTTATCCTTTCCACTGAGAAAATAATACGTATTTGAATTTATTTATTGCTAATAATTTCGTTGGTAACTGAGGCACTTAATTTTAGAAAATCCATAATTACTCTTTATTAAAGATAAATTTATTTATGATTGTCAACTTTTTTTATTAATTTCACTACAATTGTTTCGCTACGCTGTAGCTTCTTCAGGTGAAATATTTAAATTGTAGTGAAATTAATAAAAAGTTGACAATCATAAGTAGATTTACTTTTAATAAAAAGTAATTATGGATTTACAAAAATTAAGTGCTTTAGTAATCAACGATGTTGTTAGGAAGAAAAAATTCAAATACGTATTATTTTCTTAGTGGAGAGGGTAACTAGTTGCCGCGAAGGATTTTGCCCACTGAAAAAGGGCGCCTGAAAGAAACATAGTCTGGCATTAATTGAAGTAAGGAAAAAACTCCCAACTCTTGTGTTATTACTATATAAGCCACCATTGGATTCTAAGAACTAATTTGAAGTGGTGGAAATAGTTACTTACAATATTATGGTAAAATAAGTCATGTCTTGAATACGTTATCTCCGTCTTTTTTTTTTTTTTTCGGCTGTGAACCTCCCGGTTGTGAGTTCAAAACACTTTTCAGTTGTTGCTTTTTTAGTGAGTACATGTGCATGTACGTGTGTTGTTTATTTTTTGGCCGTTGGTCATCGCCGAGGCCGGGCGTCGGACGTGGAGGAGTCGAGGAAGCGGGACCAGGTGGCGACTGGACGGACGCCCCTATCGATTATCCGGATGGTGGAGAGAAGGCGGCGGGCAGCCTGAGGCAGTTTCCTGTTGGCCACCTTATCCGTTACTTATTGCCTATTAAGTGCTCTTCCGTGGTATGTAAATCGACTCGCGGCTAACGATATTTTAATTACGAGCCGAGGTGATTGATGATACCCTGAACGGACCTTGGCTGCGACGCGACGGGCCAATTAGCGGGTGAAACGCGCGCGCGTTCTCTTTGCTTAATTTATTTACCAAAATTTCAATATGTATATAAACAATAAATAAAACATATTAACGGAATACACAAGAATGATTCTTATAGAAACTAAATACACATTTCAATCAAAATAACATTTATATCTTCGTTATTTCAAGCAAAATTTCAATGCAATCCAGATATTACTATAGCACTGTTTTATTATATAATCGATGGCGTACTCATTTTACTAATTGCATGTTTCGTTTCTTCTGAACCATTATCAACTTTCTTATTTCTTATGGGCGCCAGATTGTATTTTTTTGTCATATTAAAATCCTCATTTTTTTCTGATTACATTGAGACGGCATACCATATCTTTATTCTGACAAAAAACACAGACTCAACAAAATATATTTTTAATACTAAAAAATCATGCATGCCATTAAACTAAAAGTAATCAATACAAAATATAGTGTGTCTTGTAGCGTTGTGAATATAATATTTATAAGAAAGTTTTACGATGCAGCAAAAATTTACATAATAATTATTTAAAAAATTAATATGCGAAATATCATCATTAATATTAATAAAAAATAATAACACAACATGTTTTCTTAATTTATGTTCAAAAAACAGCCTTAGCAGCAACAAAAATTCAAACAATGTTAAATTATTCATTGTAGTATAAAAATACCATCTAGGAATTTTATTGAATTTCAAGACGAAATTATTAATGTTTTATAACCTTCTAATTTATGTTCTGACTATACACATTTGGCCAAACATTTGTTCTAAAGAAAAATTTGGGTCTCATATTTCAGCTTTGTTTTATCTTTAAATCAGCTAAAACCATATAAAATAAGGTACAATTATGAATTCTAAAACGACACTCTTGACATTTAAAATAAAATTTTGTGGTAAAAACATAGTAAGTGTTTTATTCAGTATTCAATAAAATAGAACGATTTAAATATTTAATAAACAGTAATATTTAATTTTAAATTTTGAGAATAAATGACAGAATGGCATCCATTTAGTTGCTATAAATGAGTGCATCTTTAGTGTTAATAAAGAAAATTACAAAAAAAGAACATAACTAATTACAATAAATGTATGATATATTATATCCTAGTATATGCTGCAAGAGTGCCAATTGTTTATCGACCAGTGTCCTTTCCTCCTGGATTTTGTATTTTCATTTCAATGTTGTGAAATGAATTGATGAATTCATGAAGGGTTAGACTGGAGTATTTACGTTTGGAAATATTACAGAAAATCACTCAAAAGAACTTGTTAATTTAGTGTAATAACAAATATGAATGAACTATTAAAAATCTACCAATAATAAAATAAATAAAAAGGCAATTAACATTAATAAGTTTGAATTCACGACTTGTTTCGGGTACTATCCCATTTTCAAGAGAACTCAAAATATGATTTATTTATATCTCTACAAAAAGAAACCTTTATTGACGTACAAAAAATTCAACATATATAATCTATTATTTTATATTCTACTCTTATTTTTAATTTCTTCTACCAACCCAATTTCACCAAAATCTTTATAAAATATTAGAAGCGGTTGACGCACCTGTTCTGAAGCCATGCTACTTACGTAAAATAGTAGACTTGAGAGAGAAGCTTAACAAAGATGTAATTAGCTTTTTAAATAACTTCGGAATTGCTGAAACAGTAAATATTAGTCTATAATTTTTAACTATTTATTGTAGCCACTTTTGAATTTGGGGATAATATTTGCAATTTTCTAATATGCAGGAAACACGCTACAGCGCAAAGATTTGATAAACAATAGCCATAGTGATCTAGACAAAGAAATCGCAAATTGCTTTAAAATAGAGGCTGATAATTAAATTAATTATTTTTTTAATTTAGCCATTGATAGTCCAAATAATAATAATAAATATGAATATATTAATAAAAATTACATAGTAAAAACTCAAATTCATTACTTCTGAATGAACAACTACATTACTTCACTCTAGGATTTGATATAAAGACAACTTTGCACTTTATTCATTTACCAAGCTATATTTTTACTTTTTTAATTTTTCAATTTTCTTAAAAAATATATATTTTTATTATTTTTCAACAACAATAATAAAAATACATATTTGTTAATTGTTAAAGCTTCCACTTGGTTGCACATGATCTATAATAATTAATAAAACACTTTCAACTGTGTTTGTACTACTAGAATTTTATTTAGTGACTAGTTTTGACAACATTAGCGTGCCATTATTAAATTAAAAGTTTTGTTGGTTTGACAAAATTATAGTCAGTAAATAAAATTGCAATTGTGCAAAAAGTGTTTTATTAATTTATAAAAATTTATATATATTTTTTTAAGAACATTGAAAAAGTAAAAAGTTCAAATATTGGTTAATAAAGAATAAAGTGTAAAGTTGTATTTATATCAATTTTCAAATTATTTTTATTTAATGATTTTGAGTTTTTATTGTGTAATTTTTTTTCATATTTATCAATATTATATGGACATTCAATGTTTAAATTAAAAAAAAAACAGTTAATCTAATTTAGTTTGTTTAATTTTTGACTTTGTTCTACCATGATTACAATAAAGTCATATTAAGCTAAGTTATAAATTAAAAAAAAAATCATATTTTAATCGTTCACGCTGTGAAATGTCAACACTTTAATAATTAAAACACTTAGCAGTTAAGATTTCACAATTGTTGCAATTGTTTCACCACACAATGGCTTCATCAGGCGTATATACAGGGTGGTGCAAGATTCCCGTGAAGTCCAATATCTATACTTATATATAATTTGAAGCCACTATTAATCTTCACATTTTAAAATTAGTTTGATATATACCTGTTGCTAGTATTGTTGAATTTGAGAGACTTATACGCCGAAAGCCATCATAATTCTCACTAAACAAATATTCATAAATAAAGTTAAATATAACGTACGGTCCGAGTGTTTTGTG
The DNA here is from genome assembly GCA_963082785.1 of Philonthus spinipes. NCBI lineage: Eukaryota > Metazoa > Arthropoda > Insecta > Coleoptera > Staphylinidae > Philonthus > Philonthus spinipes. The sequence goes on along the minus strand of OY720309.1, from coordinate 13,164,831 downwards.
AAAAAATTCAGACGCTGGAAATTTCTATAAAAATATATTCTGAATAAATTTCTTATTTAGCCCGTGAGGAAAAATGAAATATTTTTAATTAGTCATGATACAAAATTAAAACTGATAATCTGTGAAACATAAAAAAACGAAGCGTTTTAATTTTATATCATTATCTATAAAAATAGTTTTATTTACTTTTAAACAATCTCTCTTAACTATCCTTATGATACATGAATATTCAAATAAGCAATAAGGGACCGTTATTTTCAATTTTTCTACGTTTTTCCCTGACGCTGCATCATCCTTTGGACGACCAGTTGTTTCTCGTTTTCTGCTTCCCATCAGTTATTATAGACTTTCCGACTCAATATTGCCCAGTACTCTTCAAATGGGCGAGCCAGAGGTAGGTTGGGGGGACTGTCTACTTTCGGTATAAAATTGATGTAGGGTTGTGCGATAAAGCCAGCCTCAGAAATCGATATTTTGTCCTCAAACATTTTTGTTTTTAAATTTAACATAATCAGGGGCATTCTCGTAATCGCCAGTGTAAAATGCATCATTTCCCTTCATTTCATTGTGCCATAATGTGAAATATTTGTCGTCGTATATCACAATCAACTTGTGAACGAAATGCACTCGTCTCAACAAGCGACAACATCTCGGAATTCTCTGTAATTGAGTCTCTGTGCATTTTGGAGCTTTCCTCCTTTTCCGAAAAACAATATTCTTACTTGATAGCGTCCTAAACACCGTGCTTTTTCCAACATTAAATCTTCTGGCTAGTTTGCGCAGTGACGTTCCAATGTGTTTAGCTGCCTCAATTAATAGGTTCAAAACCCGCGGCCGACCGGTTTTAAGCAAGTTTATATATGGAATCCCTTCTTCACATTCTTTGATTGTGCGATAAATTGTAGTTTTGCTTATGTTTGAACTCGACAAATATTGACAATATTTCGATTCAACATTCGCCCAACCAAATTATAAATACCTTGACGAAAATAATTTTTTTAATAGATTTTGTGAAGCATAAACCAAAAACGTTTGCACTGTTTATTTAGATTACATAGCGCGTGAGATTTCATTTACTTGGCCTGCTTTATTATATGCATTTTTGTCACTCAATACAACAAATGATTTTTTTCCGAAAACATTCGGTAACGTATGGTCCGAATGTTTTAAACATTAATCTAAAATTGATTACTAATTTAACAATATGTAAATATTCAAGAAAATAAGAATTTTGTAATGGCAATGAATGAAACATTTGAATATGTAATATTTTCAGGAATAAGTTAAATGTATTTCCATGAAGCAGGTTTTGTATATATGTAACTAATTTCAAAATATGAAGTTTAACAGTAGCTACAAATCATGTAAGTAACATTTTTTTGTATATTTCTAAAAAGACTGTGATATTGGATTTTATGGCAATCTTGCGCCATCCTGTATATGTGGTGAAAAAGTATTGCAGTATCAACCAATAATTTAATTACTTATGTGTTAATTACATATTTATTTTGTATGAGCCTGGTTATTAGTAATTAGTACCATTTTTATAAAATTAACTTATAAAACCGTAAAATAGTAAAAAAAAAGAAAAATCAATATTAAACTGTTGATTTTACATTTTTACAGAAGATGCAATTTTTTAATCGCTGACCCAATAACTTCCTTTTTTATTTTTTATCCACGTAAAGTGGCGTTCTTAATTCCCTTTTATCCGAATAAAAGAAGGAAGAAGAAAAAATACCCCGTGCGTAAATTGCGAACGTCTCGAATTTGATTTCTGCAGTTGACACGGCCCGCCCCGCCCCACCGATTCGGTAATGATAAAAATGTTTTCGCTCCGAATGTCTAATTGAAATTTGATTAAATACACGTTTTTTCTCTCTTCTTCCCTTTTCCCTTTAATTCTGATTGTGAACGAGCGGCGTGCGTTCTCCGTTTTCTTCGCCCTCCGCCTTTTTCTTTATATTTATCAATTCAATTAACATAAATAATACACAAATGGAATGTCGACCGGAAATAAAAGGTTGATGTAAGCTGAAATGTGCGATGAAATGAAGGATGAGAGAGAAGCATGACAAAAAATGAAGGTTTGGACTTCGTTAATTTTTATTTAAAGCTGATAATATATTGTTTTCACTATTTAGCCATTCTTTACCCAAATCCTCTAGCACAATTGTATGACTATGTATAGCCAGAACATAAATAACACACAATTGATATGTTGACTAGAAGCAAAGGTTGATATGAGCTGAAATGTGCGATGAAATGAAGAATGAGACGGAAGTATGAGTAAAAAATGAAGGTTTGGTCATCGTTAATTTTTATTTAAAGCTGATAATATATTGTTTCCACTATTTAGCTATTCTTTACCCAAATCCTCTAGCAGAATTGTATGACTATGTGTGGCTACAACATAAATAACACACAACTGATATGTTGATTAGAAGAAAAGATTGATATGAGCTGAAATGTGCGATGAAATGAAGAAAGAGACGGAAGTATGAGTAAAAAATGAAGGTTTGGTCATCGTTAATTTTTATTTAAAGCTGATAAAATATTGTTTCACTATTTAGCCATTATTTACTCAAATTCTATAGCAGGATTGCATGACTACAAGTTCTTTTATTCTCAAAGTATTTACCCGCTGAATCTATTACACACTCTTTTCAACACCTTCCTATATCATAAATGCAGCGTCATCCCAATTGAATAAAGAATTTTGCACCTCGATAACTAATTCTCATAACTTCGATCAGATTAATTAATTCTCTATCCCACGCTCCGGAATGCGAAATCCTAAAATACAAACATCGATATTTTATACATTTTATCCATATTTTGAAAATGAAAAAGCCAACTTTGCGTTTACTGACCGTTAACCAAAAACAGTAGCGCATTGCTGATTCAAAATTAAATGTTTCTCAACAATTTGTGATTTTCCATTACCATGCATCTCAATACAAATCTGTATAGGGGAAAGCCACGAAATTGATCGGCTTTCGTCTCAAAAGACAAACGTTTGGCTCGAAAGATTATGACCACCGTTTCGAGGATTCACGTCCCCCTAAGTTTTCACAAATTATAATATTCTAATGTATGTCTTTATAGTCTTAAGATAGTCGTAGTAGAGTGACCCCACAGGATTACGAAAGAGTCAATGAAAATATGGGAAATATATAATAATAAAATAATTTAATCAACTCATTTTGTTAACAAGCACTTTAATCTTTTCGTCATAAGAAATTGATATTATTTTCTTGTATTAACCTATGTTTTTATAAATTTGATTCTTTGATATATAATGATTTAAAAGTGAGTGATATCTAAAGTAAATCCCCTTCTACTCTCTCGCATTAATTTTTTGTTCGTCGTGAAATAACCACAAGGTCGGGATAAAGATACGGTCCGCGACCATCAATCCTGATTAACACGTCACCAGGTAAATGGTGGTATTTTTCATCCTGTCAACTTCGCCGGGGAATAATGCATCAGCCGGTTTACAGATGGCGGAAGCCCCACGGCTGGCAGCGCGCGGTCTCTTTTCAAAAGTAATTCCGGACACCGTCAAAACCGCCGTCCGCAGATGAGGCCGGTGATATACCGGCGGCGGCATCACGACGCCCTACCAAACCACCCCTGTCCCCGCACTGTGGTTTAATAAAGGGGCGTCGGTGATAATATTATTATTCTTCATTCTCACACGACGCGCCGGATGCGAACCGCCAGATGACAGAGGTTCTTTTTTCTTCTTCTCTGCCTTCTCCTATGTGTGTGTGTGATTATTTTTCATCATTTTCTTTTGCAAATCCGAAGCTCCACGTCGCCCTCCTCCGCCGTGGGGGACAGATATATTAAAGGAGACACAGGAATAGGGGTGCGAAAGGGGGCGGCGAGATTACTCCCACCCTCAGCCACCTCTCAAAGCCCCCGCGGCGGCGTTTCCTTTTTCGATTGCGTTCGGGGAATGAGGTGCGAGATTTAGACGCGCATTTCTTTCTTTTCACGAATCGAACAATCAGCATTGGTTCCTTTAAAATACACTTTTTAAAAAATATTCAAAACTGCAACAATTTTAAAAACATCAAATAGAAACACTAAAATAACTCATAATATTTTTGATGGTTGAGGCTTCTGCTTCATTATTCATGTTAATTTAAAGGATATTAAAAATAAAATAACTTTGTATAACACAATGTATATTTATTAATGCTACTTTAGTTTCGGCAAATCAGCTTGCTTTTGTCAAGTGCACTTAATTGAATTAGTGTATTCTCCCATTTTCATCGCTATTTTGTAATTCCTTGCTTTTGTATACCCATAAATAATCCCACTTTCACTTTATCTTTCGCTATATATATCGCCTCATTTGATATTTTACCACATTATACTTGATTCATTTACAGAAACTACAGTAGAATTAATAAACAATTTATATTAATAAAATGTTCAACCACCATTAAATCCAGGATAACTAGTGATGGCCATTTCTGTTTTTCGAACCTCATCAGACTAGTGCATTCCACGTGCAATGCTTTGATGAAGGCGGTTGACCAAATCTTGTGTTGCGGTTAAATACCTGATATGAATCATAATAAATCGAAGGCGACGCAAGCGCCATCTTTTGCCTAATTTCATATGGCATCGTCAATTAATCGATTCCACATGAAATTGCGCAAAATATGACGCCTTTCATTTATTATGATCCTTTATGATTAATATTTGGATTGTATTCTAATTCATTAAATAATAAGGTAATTAAATTGTTGCTTATCATATTTATTTAAATTAGAGAAATCTTAGAAATACGTTTTATAGATATATTTTTTTTTATTTTTACTTTAATTCTAATAACTATTTAGTTCCTCCTTTTCATTAATGGAGAAAGGTCTATCAACAAATAGATTAAAGTTACTCCCATCATTGAATACCTATTTATAAAATTATCCTTAAACGAATTAAATTTCAAATTATCTTCCTGCATCTATAAATTACTCCATTAATGAGAAGTATAAAAAATCCTTACAAAAGTTGTTCTAATTCATTGATCAATGTAGGAGCCGCTCTTGAGCGAACAGCAAATGTCTATTATTAGACATTTGTTAAAGTACTTATGTAACATAAGTCATTATGTCACAATAGCTAAAGGGAAATTAATTTATTAATTAATTATTTCAAATTCTTTTTATTTAATTTATTTAAATAACAGTGACCAAGTGAATAAATCCTTTTTTCTATTATTAAAGTAAAATGTTATGTTTATTTGTTTCATTGTTGGTATTCGATTGCACCTGTTGGAAGAAAATTACAAACATCATGAAATCAAGACATTTCACCAAATTGCAAAGAAAGTAAGATATTCAGTGGTCAATGTAACACCATGCGTAAAAAATAAAGAAGGACATCTATTATTTAGACTAGACCATACCCATATACAACTTTAAAAAAGAAGTACCTGAACAGAAGCATATTCCACTCTAACTCAATCTACACTGATGGGTCAAAGATATCCTGGGACTCTGGAGCTGGTATGTTTTCAGACGTACTTTGCATCAGTCACTCAGTACCTTTGGATATACTTGCTATTGTTACGCAGATGAAAAATCTCTGCAATTATGGAGAGCGCCAATAAAATTATAGAAACCGATATCAAGGGGCACATGTTGATATCGTGTACTTATAGCAAAGCAGCTCTTTTAGCACTAATAACCTCAACACTGATACGAAAAGCGCACGAAAAAATTAATTAAGAAAACGGAAAATAACTCGATGTGTGGGTCAAAAGCCACAACAGGCACAATAAAGGCAATACCATTGCCGACATACTAGCTACAAAACTAACGGGCGTGAACAAAATGCAGATAGAACGCACACCCAGAGCCTTAGCATAACTAATGCGAACATGAGGAAAGATAGAGAAATATACTAACACGCAGCTAAACGAAAACTTACCTCGCCAAATCAGACTGTAAAGAGGCAGGAAAGCTCCTTGGAGATTCAAGAGCCCGCACAAGAATATTAATAGCGTACATTACTGCTTCTGGAAACACCTTTCAAGACTAGATATATATGGGTATGTATGGGGAAGACCTATGCAATGAAGAAAAGAAGACTGCGGGACACATCCCTCACGAATGTCCAGGGCTGTCAAAGATAAAACGTCCCATGGGCAAGAAGAGGCTCCAAATAAATAAAAGGACACAGTTGTGAATAACTCACAAAAAGTTATTGGATAACGCCCGATCTGCAGAGTGGGTCTAACTACTGGAAGGTACAATAATGGGCCTAAAGTTCGGCCTAAGTAGGCGCAGCGAACGAGCCGCCCCCCCCCCCCCACTCCATAATCCTTTATCCTTAAATTAAGAAACAACAAAAGTCCACGAGGAAATGGTATTCCTACAGAAGTATTAAAAAATACTTAACAGGTATGTAAGTATGAATCCATAATTTTCGTAGTAGTGGATTGATAGGCCAAATATCTTAAAGTTGCGGTGATGTATTTTTTTTTTTTTCATGGTTGTAAGTTCGATGAGATTGCACCGTGTGTCGATTAACTACTGGGAGTCCACCGAGTAAATGGATTGTTCGCATTTTTCAATTCTATTTATTGTGAATTTTAGTAATTTTGACGCCCCTATGTTAGCATTAGGGTAACAACAATTTCGATAACTAGAGGGTTTTTCAACGACCCTCTTGGTGACATTAAAGATTACATCATTAATATTAAACAAACTACCCCAAGAAGCATATAGATTTTTTGTAGTAATACAATTAGATGCGCGAAAAGTTATATACAAACTTAGAGTTCCAACTCGTAGTAGGTTGAGATGTGTTTAAGTCATTAAATGCAAGAGCAATGATGAAAATCACATGAAATAATATTAACTCAGGCTTTAGAAACAACAAACTGACCCACAAATTAGCATCGAGAAGCTTTAAATCTAGAATGACACAGTTTATATTAGTAATAGTATTCACTTGAATAAATAAATGTATATGGGAATGGTAGAATTCGTTGTTATAATATACAAATATAATGATCATTCAAATTATCACTGAGCTTTTAAACAAGATGTGCATGACTATGGTGACAAGAATCAGGAGCATTGGGTGAACCACTAATCAGAAATTTTAAACATTTTACTGATACGGACACGTATAGTTCTTTCTGTAAATCGGATACGATTCGCACAAAATATGAATTAAATCTATCAGATATTGCAATGCACACCTCCACCACGTATTTTCCAGATGCCAAGAGATTACTATCTCATCGATATATATTGTAACCGTAAAAACCAAGTTCTCCATAACAAATTTCGGGACAACCAAGATATGAATATAAAAATATCAAATTCTACCAAAGAATAGATAAACGTAGTTCATCCAGTTTAGTTCAAAGATCTCTCACATTCTGGTAACAAACTTTAAGTGAACTGTTAGCGTTAGGCCTGCCATTTACCGTGTTTTCTGTGAAAAAATCTTTTACGGATATATTAGTATTATTATCCTTATTTGCGATTTCACGATGGCCACGGTTCTTAAATGGTTTGATAAAAAAACTTTTAGGCCACTTATTGGCATTCAAGAGGAAAGTAGTATTAACTTCTGTAATCCGCTATTCGCTAACAATTAAAATTTGAAATAGCGACCGAGTTGATAATAAAATCATTTAGATCTGTAAACGATGTTCTAGGAGCGCAGTTATAAATATGATATACCGTGTCATTGCACTGAAAGAAATATTTCCAAATAAGTTGGATTTTCACTTGTTTGGCAGTTTCTCGAATAGAATAGTTACAAAAGCGTTTAAAGTAAACTCCTAAACATAATTATAGGAATGAAAATAAAATGATTAAATTATCTTGGTACGTGGTACTAAGTTAATTAGTAATTTCCACCAAATATTCTCTCTTGACCAAGTAACTATAGTAAAATGGCAATTAATCTTATTTACTATAAACATGATCTTGTTTGGATTAAGCAATACATTTTATTAAATCTTAACAAAGTTAGAATGTTTGCTGGAAATACGTTACTTGGCATGATCCCAGGCCGACAAGTTAAATGGTAAGCGTATTCATTATCATGTTTAAAATGATCACTTATTTCTTTCAGTGTGGTGTTATTTAACATTGTTCACACTTGTTTAAAATTTTAACAGATTTAACTCATAACGATATAAGTTTTATTGTTTGTAATAGATTTTAACATGTCGAATTATGTGCCTTCAAACTACAATATTCTGACACCATTGATTTTCTGTTACCATTTTAAGGAAATTTTGAAAAAATCTCGATGTTAGTCAAAGCTTACTGTGGTCATTTTTTTGAGATGAGTGGTTTAAAAAATTAAAAGAATTCATACAAAATGCTCAGGTAGTGTATCTTAAGCCCATGTGGTTAGTGCACTACGTCGTTGACGGAACACTGAAGAATTGATCATGCTTTTGCGTGATAGTCCATGCTAACCTTTCTCGTATCGTTCCTATTTTCGTATATTTTCCGCTGAAAAGAGAATAGATGTTATTATTTTAAATTGTATTATTTCAATTCAATTGTTGGAAAGAGGAGATAATTGAAAAATAATACCAAATCGTGATGCTCAGCTACATCACAGTTGAAATAACAAAACGCAAGTTTCGTTCCGGCAATAAAATAATAACGAGAAAAATAATTATCATTGGAAAAATATAACAAAAAATAATATAAACAAAAAACGAGGACCCTCTGGCTTACATCCGATCTCCGTTCGCTAAATTTTAATTATTGGAATTCGAGATTTGTTCCGTTTTTCCCCGCTGCAGACCTTAAGGGGATTATTAAAAAAAGGGGGGCCTCGACTTTTTCTCTCTTACTCTCTTCCGAGTGGAAGGGGGGTTAGAAGAGGGAAAGCGCCGCGCTCGGCGTCTCATATATGAGATCAGACGGCGCGGAATTCCCGCCGCTGCCATTGCTAAATCCACCCCATCCACGCGGCACCCCACACCATCCACCCCTCGCCGACCAATCGAATACCTCTCACATCGGGAACGCTACAAAATTCCAGCTAAGGGGGATTTTAATATTCGAATGCAATGTGTGTGCTTACATATTGATTGCTGGTGATGTTATGAAAGGTGGATGAATGTCTGAGAAAACGGAAAATGCAAAGGTTATTTATAAATTTCAAATATAAAAGAAACTTCTTTAATTTTTTTTTTTTTTTTCGAATGCGGAATTAATTATTATTGTCAGTAAAAATCGATGGAGACTATTGTTTAAACGTTGTTTTTCTGTCTTTCTTATGGAATATTTCCTATAAGGAATCATTAAAATTTAACAAAAAAAAAACATTACACTTAATAATGGAAAAAATAGCTTTAAACTGTATAATAGTATTTTGTGGGCAGAAAAACCGTTAGTCGTTAGCCCAGACAGACTAACGCTAAATTTTAATAAATACTTGTAAATATTTTGAGTTGTATCAAAAATTGTCTGAATAAAGATGTTAGATATAGTATTTTGCCAATTTGCGTATCAAAACAATGTTAAAAATATGTTCAAATTTGTAATACTTGTGTTTGCCAAATTGTGCATTTGATTGGGTCATTACTCAATCAAATCTTATGCAAGGTCTTTATTTGATATTTATAAATATTATAATTAATTAGAATTACAAGCTTTAATTTGGTTTTCTTTGATTGTTTGATGCAAAATCTAAACGTTTTGACAAATTAAATTAAAAAAATAATATCAAAGCATGAACAATGTTCGCTAACAGACAATAATTAATTTAACATATGTAGCACGTATTTTTTTTTTTTTTTTCGTGTGGGAGGGAAATACATTTACATACTAAAGAGTATCGAACTCCGGTTTTGACTACCGACTAAAACCTCTCCGCTATTTCAAGAACTCCAACTCGGAACTGTTTGTCACATTACCTAAAGGTGGGCCTTGCTACCTGTTATTCAGGTCTCTTCTTCAATATCGTCGCATTTTTTCTCCTAAGAGTATCTTCCATGAATATCGTTATTACCTGCTACTTCTCTTCACTGCTAATAATTTTAACAATAATATAATATGGTGAAATTTATCCAATTAATCTATCTACTGTAATTCTTTTTGAGGTCCACCTTGCACAGATGAAGAAGGTGTGTTCCGCGTCATCACTATTGTGCTCACAGTATATACAAGATGGTGATTTTTTCTTTGCAATTTAGTGAAGATATGAGCGAAAGCATGCATGTCTGTGTAAGAATTGAGTAATATAATATGAAATTATTGTATTTTCGTTCAACCCATGTCCGTACATCGGGTATTGATCTTTTTGCCCATCTACGTATGTCATATATCTGCCACATATTCTGCCATTTTTGAAGAGTTCTTTCTCGTCGTCCCTTTTTGACTTCTCTTTGGTTTTCATGTTTTCTATAGTACATATTTTTTTCTCAATAGCTAGTAATACAATTGGAATTACTCCAGCTATTAAAAGGATAGCCATTTCTGATACTGTTCGATATGAACATGAAACAGTTCCTTTGAACTGAGGCGAAGCGTTTTGTTGTAAAAAGCAATATTCATTTTATCTCCCCAAATTTCGGCCCCATATAATAAAATTATATTTAATTGTTATCATTAACAAACGCCTTTTACCTGATTTTGGACCTGACATTGCTCATTAAGCTACTCATCGAAGTAGAAATTGATTCTGCTTTTTCAGCAGCTCTTCTTAAATGTTCAACAAAATTTAATTTACAGTCTATGATTATTCTCAAATATTTTGTTGTCAATTTCGTATGAATAATTTCCTTTTATACTAATAATGGAATCTGAGTAGGAATTCGTTTTTTTTGCAAGCATGACTATTTTCCTTTTTGTTATAGCAATGTATTGAGATTCAGTTATTTATTCTTCTCATGACTTGATTTAATTTTAATCGAGCCAAATCCATTATAAGACACGCAACATCATCTGCATATCCAATGAGTAATGAATTTTCTGGTATGTTCAGAAGTAGAAAACCGTCATAGGCTATATTCCAAAAATCCGGACCTAAAATTGATCCTTGCGCGGCATATAGATTAGCTAAATATAGGAAAATATATTTGTTTCGAAGGAAATGCTAGAGCTGTTGTATATTTTTTCTTCTCACAATCCTAAAACCATAACAATTAGGCGGCTTGTAGTTCCTGTAGATTAGCAGTTGAAGGAGATTGATATCCAGTTCAATATAAATGTTTATGGGATGGAAAGGACGGATTATGTTTTCAAATCTGCGAAAATTGCTCGATATTTCTTTCTTAAACAATATAATTCTTCAGAAAGCTATGAGTTTTTAATTATAATTAAATAAATTTCGTTTTGTTGTCATAAATAATATAAGTTCGCCTCCTTTTAGTGGATGAAGTGATTCTCGATCGTCTACCTTGTAAACTAAAATTATTGATGATTACACTTGTAATTAGGCAAAATATGGCGCTTTGTAGGGGTTGCTATATTAAAGAGTAAAGGCCCTGTTCATGAAGCAGAGACTGCGGGTTAGAGTCATGTCCCGGATGTAATTTGTTTGAAAGACAAAATTCACTCGAGTCCATGGGTGTATTGTGACGTCTTAAAGTAAATATCAAAATAGCAGCGACTCGTCGAAAGGGCCTAGTATCCAAGATCATAACCTCAATTCATATCCTCAACCTCCTCATGGCACTTTATGATATATTTCTAATTATATGATTCTATCAATTCTTCCTTAATAAATGTTCATAATCCCTCATTAAGGCTCATTTTTCATACATTGTATTAAAAGAACCATTTTTCTTCTATCTATGGCGCTACAATCTGTTGTGGCTCTTGGCCACGCTGTCCTCTTGCAGGCTGCCCTATAATTCCTCACCTCAGTCTGATTTATAATTTTCATTTTGCGCAAATTATATCACGTCGTCCTTTCACTTCTTTCTTGGTCTTCCCCTGCTCCTTACTTCCATGGGCACCCAGTTAATCATTTCTGGTTGCCGTATTAATTCTATTTGGTATCTGGTTTTATGGTTTACTTCTGCCCGTATATATTCAATTGTCTGTACTTTTTGATATTTATTCTGAGCTACCTGAATGTGAGTTATTCTTCTTCCACCTGAGTTTCTTTCATGTTTAATATATTTAGTCCTGTAGCCAAAGATTCTTCATTTGTTCTTCTATTTCCTTGCCTAATTCTTTCAGACTCGGCATATTTCGTGCAGTAATTACGATGTCATCTGCATAGCCTTGTATTTGTTTACTTTGTGTTTACTCCACGTGGAAAGGGAAGCCATAGCGGTTATTCTTCGTCTTAAAAGTAGTGGTCTTTGGGAGAGCAATATGGTAGGGAAAATCAGATATCACCTCTGGAGGAACATCTACAAAGATAAACCTCAACTAGAGGATGGTAGTGCACCCACCTATTTGACGCGCACACCCTATGAAATTACCACCGAAACCACAAAATAATGAGGGAATCTGCTATAAGGATTTATACGGTTGGATTCCTGAAGAAAGGAAGTTCGAGCCTGAGAATTTACTTCAGAAGCTTGAATATTAAAAAAATACCCATTTGTATAGGCCCAACTTGAGCAATTAAAGCTGATGGGCATTACACACGCGGGGGAAATTATAAACAAGCGTGGTGTAGTCAATAAACGTCCACTAATCCTCACGGACGGCAGACATACTTTATCTACGAACATCTACAAATATCAAACACAATCTAAAAACTGATCATAAAGAACATAAATCCCTGAATTAGTCACCAGAAATGTCTCATCACATGATTACTACGGAATAAGCATCATCTGGCGACAATGCAAAACCGTCACCGAGAAAAAATCATAATGCAATTATTTCAGGGGATCAACCCAGGAATTAGTCCTTAGATTTTTTCTGCAGCCGTAAGCGATTATGTGTTAATATTCCGGAGTAATTCCGCTTTAATCCCCAAACCGAGAGTGAGTGAGAGAGAGAGAGCGAACGTCTTTCTTGCGTCCCCCTCGCGTCCCCCGGGACCATCCCTTGTCTATACACCACCCGGGAAGCCGAGCCGCAGAAAAAATAAAACCCACCCCCGCCCCACAAACGAGCATGTAATGTAATACGGGCAATATGTTTTCTTGCTTTTTTTTCTTTCTTTAGCCGCTGCCATCTTGCACATAAAACATTTTTAAAAGTGTTTTGTGTCAAAACATTGATCCGTCGAGGGAGGAAGGGAAGGAAGAATATGCGGCGAGGGTTCGTAATTATGGGGATTTCTGTAATTGGCTGTGTCTTGTTGTTTTAATAAATTTGGGTAATTATTATTGTCGGATTTAATTTTAAAAATATTTTTAAAACGATAAAATTAATTCAGACCAAAACAAATACGTTTTTAATTTATATAGTGATTCTCTTAAATTCGCAATACCTAGAACCATCAATAAATAATTACGAGGAATAGCACAAACCTTTCATTTATGAATCTGAATCACGTCCAAGGAGAGTTTCGAATTGTTTGAATACGGCAATCAGGTACTCCAGCTGACAGCGGACTTCCCTCATCCTCGTGATCACAAAAACAATGGGTTTATCTTCCAAATCTTTAATATTATACCATGTTTCTTGATTATATCAAGTAGAGCAGCCTTTTTTTAAATTTCAACAGTGACAACAATTAAATACCATGGTTTTCGCCACTAACCTGCTCACAGTTCAAATTTGTATAGAAGAAACGAATAAACCTAATGATAAACCATACAGTATTAAAATGTAAATACAATACGATCGAGAACTTTTCTGCTCTAAAGTTCTTTGATTTTTTTTTCTTTTTTTTTACATTTTGTTGCTACCAGTGAATAAAAACAAATGAAACATCATTATTTTTCAACTCAGTAAAAATGTTTACTTCCAAACATAAGTTTTCCTTGTCGAAAGTTATTTCAAAAATTGGATAAAGAAAGAGAATTTAGAATGGACGTATACCCTTCAACCGTGTATTGAAGAATTCCGCGCTGCATTTCCGCCATTGTAGTTTCCTACGACGATTAGTGACATGCTATTCAAGAATGTGTTCTGTAAATAGAAAATCTTTGGGTGGAAGACCAGCGAAACGGACGCCTGATGTCACAAACAAATAAATCATTGGTCCAAAAAAATCCATCCGATGGCTTTCACGGCAAGTAGACCTTTCATATGGGACATACCAACCAATTCTTAAAAAAGATGTTCATAAATTTCCGTACAAGCTTCGTTGTGTACAATAACTCCTGCTTTTCATTTACCAAAACCGTATTAATTGTAGTTGTACTTGCTATTGAAGAATAGCAATAATGAATTGAATTATAATTCATTATAATTCATTATGAATTGAATTATAATTCATTATTGCTATTCTTCAATTTGTTAAAATGATATAACTTATAGCTTACTTTTATTGCCAATTTAATGAAAAATCAAAGTTCTCTAGAGGATAAAAGTCATCAATAGTATGGGATAAGACGTTTTCTAAAAACTTAATAACAATAATTTACAAAAAAATTCATTATAACTTATATTTAATCTGTAATTGATATCTGTAATATTTCACCAGATTTCCGTTTGCGGGCTCAGAAAATCGTAGGGCGAAGGAGAATGAAGGGGGTGAGGTAGGCCATTAATAACTGCGGGGGCCCGACGCGAATTAATAACTCGAAAACTGTTGCGGTCCTAATATAACGATACAAACCGGAGCGGGTAAGTGGAGAATGGAAGGCCCGGAATTCCAGTTCCACCCGCGCGCAGCATAGCGCTACCCAACGAGGAACGTTACAAATTAGCAGTCGATATCAACTCGACGAACTAACTACACACAAACGATCCGATCCCACTCGATTTTAACGAGCTCCGGGCCCCCACAAAGGGAATTTATAACCGAGCGCTGATTTATTTAATAAATAAAATCGGTTCAATTGTTAACAGGGATTAAACCGCAACATATTGTGTTAAATATATTGAGAATTTTATTTCATTGAATATAGCCCTATGTTCCATTTCAATGTATACGTAATTATGAATATTTTGAATTCAGGTTATCAATGAAGAACTCTTAGAAACAATACTCGTGGAATGAATTTCTGTAGAACGTTTTCTGACATTTTCTGATATTATTAAATTGGACATACCGCTATTTTCAATAAAATAAAACGTAAAATACAATAAGCTTTTGTAATGTAAAATTTTATATTTTTCATTTAGTTATGAATGAAATAGAACTCTTTCTCACATTATTAAATTGAATATACCGCGATGTTTAATGAAATAAAACATAAAATACACTAGGCTTTTCTAATACAGAATTCTACATTTTTTATTTAATTGTGAATGAATTGTGCAAAGATTTTTTTAAAATTTTCTAATAATTATTATACTTTATAAACTACATCATTAATTAATAAGAATAGCTTATATCAAATATAATGAAAATGTGTAAGACTTGCAAACTACTGTTAAATTACAGCTTGAACAAATTGATGCTTAAATTAAATTTTAATGTATAGTTAGTATAAAGCAATATGTATTTAAATGGACTTACCGTTAATAAACAATAAATAAAAAGAATTTGAAAATAATTAATAAATTAATTCCTCTTTAGCTACTGTACAATATGTTATTGTTATGTAACAGCAAATGTCTATTATTATACATAAGAGAGTACTTATGTAACATAAGTCAAATTGTCACAGTAGCTAAATAGGAAATAATTTAATAATTATTTTCAATTTCTTTTTATTTAATTTATTTAAATAACTGTAACCAAGTGAATAAATTCCCTTTTTCTATTAAATTGAATTAACGAATTAACGGATATACGTCTGTAGATCTCTCAATAGAATGTGGAATCAATTTAGATAATTTACGAATCATTGTTAAATTAGAGCTATAATCCATGTATGATGTCAACAGTGCCATACTATTTTCGTTATAAAAATATTTTCATATTGTATACAGAAAATCGTTATCCACATAATTTTTTTCATAATATCTCTTGAATTAATGTCTCACTTAACATTTATTGAAACTTGTTTAAACAATTAGGTAACAATTAAACACATCGTTTGTTTGACAATAAACATATTATATTTTTAATTTTAACCATTTTTTTTTCAAAATATTTCTATTGCTTCCATTACCAGGTTTGTTAGTGTAAATGCAGAATTTGCCTATAGGTAGATCCAGCTGCAATTATAGTTACTATTAAACAATGTTATTGATGCTATTTAATATTGACATCTATCAAGTGTTTTCAATTCACAATAATACAGTGCGATTGATCAAAGATGTCGAAGCGCCCTATAATTCCCAATAATTCAAATTTCGTACAACATTGTTTGTAATCGCGTAATATGAAGAATTTAATGCCTTCAGACTAAGATTTAAGTACAGTATTGATTTTCTGTTACCATTTGAATAAAAAAGGTTGCGGACTGCATCGAATGCTTGTCGCAGCTTTCGGTGAGAATACTCTTAGTAAATCACAGTGCTACGATTGGCTTAAGAAATATGGCACTATTTGACTTGAGAAACGAAGACCGTTGAAACGGTTTGGAGATAGCGTATTGCAAGTATTGTTGATAATAATTACGCTCTAACGCAACAACTCCCCGATTAATTAAATGTGACACGAAAAGTCATCCCAATAGTTTTAAAGCTATTTGAATGATCCAACAGCCGGAAAAATGGGTTACGCATGAACACAATTAAAGACAGCAAGAAAACCGAAAAACAATTTGTGAAATTCTGATTACCAAATACAATAAGTCATTTATCTATTTAATCGTAACTGGCGATGATAGGTGGATATACTTTGAGAATCCTAGATATGAAAGATTCCATTCAAACCATCTACATAAAATGCAAGTTAAGCAAAACACTACAAACATTTATTTGCATCATGTAAGGTCAAATCGCAATGGGCAGAAGATAGTATTCGGTGTTTGGTGGAATCAGGAGGGTGTGATTTATTATGAGCTGCTAAAACTTGGCGAAACCGTTATCAAAATAAATGATCGACTTTGAATGAAGCTTTGAGGAAAATTCGACCAGAATATCATAAAAAAGCAACACAAAATGATTCTGCTTCATAATAATGTACCATTATGAACAGAAAAACCTGCCAAGAAAAGTTTGCAGCATTTAGTTGGGAAATACTTTCGTATACTCACCACATTTGGCTACATCTGATTATTACCTATTTGTATTGATGGAGTACGTACTTGCTAAGCAGCGCTTATATATGGAACAGGAGAAAAATGGCTGGATGATTGGTTTGTCTCAAAAGAGCAACAAATTTTTTGGAGTGATATTCAGAAATTGTGAGATATATTAGAAAACTTTATAGTGAGCGATTTCAACTTATAAATAAAAGCATACTTACAACTGTATATTCTTCTGTCAAGGCAGGTTTGGCTAGGTTGTACCGCAGGGGTTGGTACTGGCACTCCAACTTGGGTTTACGGACGATTTCGCCGTCGCAGAGTCTTCATGGAATCCAACCCCAACCACAGTAAACAGATGGTAAAGGCCGTATGATCGGCAGCTAAGGTAGAGATTGGCACTGGCTAGACTAATGCCGAATATGGGAGTGCCATCAGATTCAAGCAGGTAATTGCTGGCCTGTGTTGCACGCTCTCAATTACTCTATGGAGAAACGGTGTGGAATGACCGCTAGGAACAAGGAGAGACTACAACGCATCGGGGAGCTGCGTATCACCATGGCGTACCACACGATCTGCATGATAGCAGCGATCCCTGGTACCAGCTGACCTCCTGACGGAATAGAGCTCAAAAGTCTATGACCTTTATCTATACCTAATTTCCTCTTCTCCTCCATAGTTTCTGAAGAGGTTATGAAATATCTTCGGAGGGTAACTAACATTTATTCGACAGACGATTTTCCAGTATTCCTACTAAGAGATTGTTGCGCTATACCATATAATTCTCTAGCCTTTTTTATTTAATCTTTCTATTCTATTCTTTTGACAGAAGTGCCATTGGGCGAATATTATATACTGTTTGATATAATATTCGCCCAATGGCACTTCTGTTAAAAGTCACTAAAATGTTCAAAAAATTATTATTCAATTAAATACATCAAGTTAAACCATACTTATCAAATTTTCAGCAGGATTTTACGCTCAAGGGTTACTAATCTTTATGTAGTGACCCATAACATCTTTTTTTCTAAAAGACAACTCATTTATATCCATCTGTATAAAGTCTCACATTGTAGTTTCTAGCCAAAGTAAGCACTTTGGGTGTTTTCAATTTGTCAATAAATTGAATTAAGTCATAAAGAATGCAAAGCAGTAAGTATATACAGTACTATTTATTCACCTTAACATATATCTTCTTCTGGTGTGTTGATGGGCTTAATCTTTGGGACACTCTCAGCAAAATATTTATAAACGACTTGTCGTTACGTTATCATTTACTTACTTTATGCTAAAGATTTAAAAGTATACAATTCTATCCATAATGCCAACGACTGCTTTAAGCTACAACATGATTTAAACATGATTGCTTTTTGGTTTGAACAAAATTTACAGTAAATATCAATAAGTGTAGGTACGATATGATCGATATTTTTCTTCTCTTAAGTGCTTTGAATTATTTTATTTAAAGAAATAATGTTGGCAATAAAAGTCAACATACGCTATAAGTTTTGTTATTTGAAAAATTGAAGAATTTGATTTGATAAACAATAACACAAGTGACGTTTTATTTGAAATTCATTGGCACCAACAAAATGTAAAATATCACCAGTAATCCATACGCCAGATGAATACTCGTTGAATATTTTATTAGATAAAAGTGTTTATAATTAGGTTTAATATTTTAAAGAATCAATTTCATTACAATGAAATTAAACAAGGACAATTTCTGGCAGTAATCAATAAAATTCGATCAATACCTTTTCTAACTGCGAAAACTTTCTTTTTCATTTTATTTAATCAATTTTATGTTATTTTGTTGCCATTGAAATATTATGTAGGAATAATTTGGAATCGATCACAGTTACAATTTTGTGGAAGGTATGCGCAAATACATAAGTATGCATAGGCCATGTTAGGCCCCCAATGCTTCCTTCCTTCGGGATAAATGATTATAATTTGGAAGTCATAACAAATTTAGTGATACCAGCTGATTTTATAATCTAAACCCTATTTTAAATCACTCGCAAAAAAATCGCATCCGATTATTTTCGAATACTACAATTCGCAAAACATTGTGTAGATTGGATTATTTAAAGTCGTGCGAATATAATTATGTCGATACTCCTTTTTAATTTTTTTGCTTATCATTGCCCCGTGTAGGTGAGACGTATCTTTGTTCATCGTTAAAATTACTACGTTCTATTTTTAGCTAATGCCATAACGTAAACCAATTTTAATTGTATCAAATTTTGGAATAAAAAATAACATAAATGTAAGTTATGTCAAAATTAAACAATTAAATTTTCATACACGAATCTTTTTTTCCTTTCAATAACGTATGTTGTGGGTAACTTAATATTTTCTTCCAATTTGTTGTGGGTAACTTAATATTTTCTTTGACGGTCGTTAAATTAAAGATTTAATTTAAAAAATGATTTTCTGTTTTATTTTCGACTGTTCGATACGAGAGTACAAATCGGAATGAATTATATTATAATACAAAACTTAACATCTAAGCAAAATAAATATGTGATAAGGGTGGTGATTACGTGCGTGATGACTAATTGCTTCTTTCTTGTTTTTGCAACGGAAGTTGTTGTTTACGTTTCCCAACGCTTTCTCTATTTCTAATATTTACTATTAAATTAAATGACAAACATGATTAGAAGGAATAATGTAAAATTATTTTGGTGACCTAAATTGGTTAAAAGAACTATTGATATATAAGCAAATGATAGTTGTTGAGTAATTAGTATAAATGAAATAATATTGATATTTATTGTTGAATTATTATTAGGATATAACACGAATAAATTTATGAGTAGCGTTAAGTATTCGCAAACAAACAATCTTTTCAAATAACCGCCCCTTCGTAGTAATATTTAATTAATAAATAAATTAGTTATAAATTAATATTTAGTAATTGTACGATTTTAATGACTTATTATATCTATCTTATTACATGTATTATGTATTGGGAATAAATAAAACCATTCTATAACTAATTATTTCATTTTCGCATACACATAACTACTTTCAAATCGCGGTGACAGTTTTCTTTTGTAAAATTTACGCTTATTCTAAAATATTTTTTCGAATTAATCAAATGTGAGTAATAAAATGAAACCCAATTTGTTGCGTTTATCCCGCGCTCCAAATCCTGTTACGTACTTAAAACCGACTTAATAATTTCATTTATTTAACAAATCACCTTGATAACTAATAAGCTTAATAACATACAAAATATACGAACGTTTGCATTTATTTCCCGCATAAATGAATTAATTACGCATGTTTTCGCTTACCTTTCTAAACTGGGCAATTTTCCCACATTCCCATTTCAGCGGTTTTTCTCCATTTTTTGCCACCATTACGCATTTGCTTGTTCTTTTTTTATTTGTTCCTTCATGCATCAAAGGCGTAATTAATTTTACGGTAATTCCCGCGGCGGCCGTTTAATTAAGTTATTTCCGATGATCGTTTGCGCTTTTAATGGGAAACGATTTGTCTATCTGCACGAGTCATCAATTGCGCGTTTGTGTCTAAATGGGGATTATTCAAATTTACTTGCGGCGATTAGGCATAATGAATTTATCATCGTGCATCCGCCATCGATCGGGTTGAGGAGGATTTAAATTTGTTAATATTTACATTTACATATGTTGGGGTTTTGAACCTACTGATTTTCAACAGCAAGTGAAAAAAGTTTAGCTGTTTCGATAAACAATATTGTAATTAGCATATTTAATAGTCAATAGCAGTTAGTTTCATATTGTCATGATTTATTAAGCAAATATGAACACAAAAAAATATTTTAATAGTATTAACAATCACATTATAATACCAGAATTTTACATAATGAAAAACTTTTATAAAAGGCTCAATATATAAATCACCTGTCAATGTTTTCAATTAAATGATATAACTTTTAATTCTCAAAAAAAAAATAACAATAATTTTAATTTTGAACCCTTCTTTCAAAAGAAAGAATTTGAAACATGGCTGGCAATACTGGGGGATTCACTAGACTGTCACAGGGATCCCCTCCCTTATAGTTACGAGCGATTTCAATGTGAATTCCGGTGGTTGGGGTTCCCCATACATAGACAAGATGGGTCAAATTTTGGGCGGCGGGGAGATAGCTAACTGTGATAAAGAGAGGGGAAAACCTGTTCGCATGTGGCAGATTTCACACTATACAATACTGGAAGGTCTTTGAGAAGGAAACAGTCACCGCCCACCAATGCTTATTCTTCTCCATCGATGGAGAAAGACATGAACGACCGGATACAATAAATAAATGGTGGAGGTGGGAAAAAGCGGACAAGAATTAATTCAGAAAAATTACGAAAGAAAGATGAAAGAAGGTGACTCCGAATGCGTGGCGAGGAAATTGGGATATGAATAACCTAGAAGGAAGAAAGTAATATACTGGTGGAATGAGGCGGTGGCGTAAGCGAGGAAAGAGGCGGTAGCTGCTTAACGATTACTAACAAGAAGTAGAGCCCCATTGATCAGAGAGGGCCTGAAAGAAACCTATAGGAATGCGGTGAAAAAATAAAAAAATAAATAAAAAGGAAATAGCCAAGAGCAAGGAAAAGGAGTGGGTTGAACTTTGTGAAGAAGTGGAACACGATTCTTACGGAAAGCCCTAGAAGATAATTACAGGGAGTCTGAAGAATAGAGAACTAAGCCCGGATGATACCAGGAAGAGTGGAAACGGTAGTTGGGAATCATTTTCCTGGAAGCCAGAAACAGGCAAGTCTAAACAGAAAGTTGTACGGTGAGTCGTCGAGACTGAACTGCACAAACGACGAGATATGGACAGCAGCCACAATACTCGCCAAAAGGAAGTCACTGGGGATAGATGGACTAAATAACGAGGTCATCAAGCTAGTCGAAGACGTAAACACGGAGCCATACACTGCCTTATTAAACGAGTGCCATAAACTAAGGACATTTCCGGAAAATTATAAACAAGCAACCCTGGTCCAGATCCCAAATGGAGAAAACTATTTAATACTCCTGAGGACTATAAGCTGATGTGTCTTGTTGATGGCCAGGATATTTGGCGGACATCATAGGGGACTACCTATGCGATAGGAACCTGATATACACAACTCAATCGGAGCGAATGGTAGCCATTGTGTAGAGAAGTACCCGAGGGATCAGTACTAGGACTAACACTATGGAACTTAAACTTTTGATGCTTGCTAGGGAAGAAACTATCTGTATGGACAAGCGTAATGGCATTTGCGGATGACAGCGATAATGGTGCTTGGGAGAGAATGGGGGAGGTCAGAGAGCCAAGACTCAAGGTTTCTCTGAAAAAAAAAAACGACGACTGTATGTCTATGGACGCGAAGGGCAGGCAAACAGCCAGAAGATTATATCAAAATCAGAGACAAAAATCGCGCTCTCCTGATTTCTCGACTCCAGATTACTTTTACTTTTTATGGTAATATGTAAAATCCAGAACTGATCTCAAACTCAGGTAGACTTAAAAAACAACATAAGACAAGCTATTGTTGAGATTTCGACTGAAATAGGTCAATGTTGCACCGCGCGCAGATATGCATTGATAGAATTAGAAGTCACTTGGTCGATGTAATTTTTAAGTATTGAAGATCAAAATAATTGAGAATAAAACTTTGATGTCCATCTTTAATTTCCATGTTTAATTCAAAAAGAAAAAATATAACAATTTTGTTGCATATTTACGCTGCCTTTAAATAGGTTATTTATAATTTGACACCCTTCATTTCACATTTTTTTTTTTTTTTCGGAGGGTGCCTATCATGGTAATTTTTTTATGAAGTTTGCAAAAGATTATCAGTAAGCTTAAGTGATTGTTGATGTTGAACTTCTTCTGTGCCCGATTATAAGTTGAAGAGAAAATAGCAAGCACTGTTGAGCAGATTGTAGTCTGGTTTAGAAATGAATTGCATATGTCTTTATATAAAACAGTATCAATGTACAAATAAATGATTATGGATGGTAAATTCTTCTTAATATTGTAAGTATAGAAAGGAAGAAAAAGGAAAGCGGAGCGCGATGATGAAATTCGGTATGCAAATAGTGATTATCGGGTGATGTCCGAGAAGAGCTACCTATGAATGAAAAAATACACAATGACCATATAAAATAATTAAAAATAATATAGGTATACAGCATGATGAAAATCAATTATCTATAGTTATGTTCCTGTTTTCGCCTTGTAGTAATTTGGTGAGAGTCTATACATAGTGCTCTTCTAATGGCAATGTTAAGGCGATGCGTCTATCATGAATTTTGTTCTATCGTCGCAAACCATACCAATTTAGGTTTAAGTTTGTTAGGTACATTCATTCGAAATGGACAGCGGCGGACAACCTGCTTTGTATAAATCTCTATAATAGTTAATTAGTTGGTTCCACGTATTCCTTATTGCAGCGAAATTAGAAAAGTTACGTATCCTAATTTTTATAATTAATTAGCCGTGTGGTTTTGTCATCAAAGCGGAGACAATTTGTAAGAAATTTGAACCTTCGTAAGTTGTTTCATACAAACAACCATCAAATAGTTCCTGGGTACTTAGATGATTATCTCTTAGATCTGCTGAAAATATAGTATTCGGATAAGCGCTCTGATTTCCATAGCAGTTATCAAATATGTCGCTGCTTTATCGTGAATGTAATTATTTCGTTTTACACGCATTACATAATTAGTATGAATATCAATCTCATCAAAGATAGTATCGATTATTAATAACGAGAAAGCGCTAGGAGGATTTTAGGAACCTCTTGCGATACCTATTGGTCGTTGAATTATAATGATTTGTTTCATTGGTTTTCTTGAAGTTTTTCCAGTTACTGTTGATCAAGCGATGTCCATTTTTCCCTTGGAAGATACTTGGGAATCTGATGGTTTATGAGTCTATGAAGAAACTGTGTGAATTTCAATTTATGAAGAAACTGCAACGTCATCTTTTGGTTCTAACTCGCTGCCCATAATATCCAGGTCTGGTTTTAAAGAATTTTCCAAGTAATGCAGACTTGTATCTTGTTCTAATATGTTGGAGGAATTTCCTAGTTGGAATCCGCATAAAGATGTGTTTTTGTGTATTAAAATTAACATATCTGTTACTTTATTAGACTTTATTTTACTAGATCCAGGAATCTATGCATCTGTATCACTATCATCATCTGATAGTATTCGCTACAAAAATCTTCCAATTTTCATTGATTTTCTAAATTATCTTCAGCTTGAGATTCACTGTAATTTCTAGCTGTGTCATAAAAATCAGGTGCATTTAATATCTCCTCATGTTCTTGGTCAGTTAGAGGTCTTTTATTTTCTCCATTTTGAAAATAGATTATAACACTAAAAAATTCAATACAGCGATAATATTGCCTGTGATTCAAAAGTTACGCGGAGACCAACCTCTCGTAAAAATTACGAATGGATTACTTGCACACGGAAAAATAGACGTCTATAACACTGCATACTATCAATCAGAAACTAATACAATATGTGACATTGTGGGACATGCGCACTAAACATTCTCAGACGACTTTTAATGAAGTTCGACAAATTTAGGAATGGTTGTCTTTCTAGGGTTAATATTTCAAGAACTTTATTTAATTTTATGTTTTATGATGAAATCAGCATATTTACACGTTATGTTACGCATTTTTTATTGTTAGACAAAACTCCCATCAATTTTAAAACATATGGATTATAAATCATCTATGAATTTAAATAATAGAAAAAAATCTATTCTATTATTATTACGAGCCAGTGAGCCTTTTTTAAAATCTGCATCGAAAATAATTTTTGCACAAAACAAATTTTCGAGATTGCGCATACGATCAATTGTGTCCGTCCATAAACGTCCTCTAAGATTATTTCCTACGGAGATCTCAGATGTGACGGTGCGTTTTTAATTAAATTAATTAACAACTCTGCAATTTTATTAGGTACAACTGTACTGATGAGGGATGAAATCCCGAAATTCGTGTCTGCAGATAGCCTTATATGACGTAATTTTTATATAATTTATTGAATTTAAATTTTGAAAATGATCAAAATGTAATGCATTTTTGTTATTATGTATGGGCTGTTATGTATATATATATATATATATATATATAATAAAAAAGAATTTTAAAATAATTATCTTTCATCTCTGTGATACTTTGACTTACGTTGCATAAGTACTTTAACAAATGTAATATGTCACAGAGCTAAAAGAGAAAATAATTTATTAATTATATTTAAATTCTATTTTATTTAATCTATTTAAATAACTGTGGCCAAGTGAATGAATACTCTTTTCTATTGATATTATGTATATGTTAAATTTTCAATAAGTAACGCTTCTAATAAAAATATAGACTTAATAAATATTGCATTTAAAGAATTTAAAAGCAAATAAAAAAAGTAATTGAAGTTGATTAAGAAATTGTCGAAAAATGTAATCTCCCGCTTCGAAAATAATAATAATAATGCGAAAACCCTTAACACGTCCAAGAAGCCGTCTAACGTTTCATTGTGCGAAATGAAAGAATTTAATATGTATCAGCTCCCGGTGTGTCCCCCAGAATTTTATTACAAAATTTAATATTTAACATTTCACCGCTCCCCGCCCCTCGGAACGAACGAACGAAAGAAAATGAGCGAGCGGGAGAGAGATAGAGGGAGGGAAAACCCTCTTTAGCTGGATGCCCGGAATCAGATTACTCAAATGATATTTCCTCGCACGAAAGTCTTCGACTTATCGCGAAACGAACGGGACTCGCATCCAGTTATCCCCCTCTTTTTATAAATCGAATATATATATATATATATATATGTATGAAATATATAAAAGAATGAGGGTGAATAAGGGGGGAAAGAAGGGGAGGAGGCGGAGGAGGGTGGTATCGATCAGCTTTCGATGTAAGGAGCCCGCAGTCATAGATGGAATAGCAATAAGTGGGTGGGTGGGCTGCCACCCCATTTGGCAGGGGTGGAAAGCGAATTAGGGATCAACTCACGACAAAAAAATAACAGGGGACGTGGAGCTCACGTATATAGAGGCAGAAGAGAAAAAAATGTACGCCGCATAATACAAGGCCGCCATTCTATGGATTTCGCCTCCCTGCCATTTTAGCATGAGCATTAAAAAACTTTGCGTGTGTGTGTATTGCTTTTCCTTAGGGTTTCGATATAATGAAAATTGATCCACTTAAATGCATTTATTCTTGGATTTGCTTTTATATTCTTAATTATTAACCGCTTGAATCAGATTATATTTAATAATTTAAATAAATAATAATTGTATAAAATAAATATATATAGATTATTAAAAGTCAACCAATAAAACAAAACAAAAAAAAACACAAATTAAACTGAACAATTATAAATTCTCAACTAGTTTCGGGTTATCAGCCCATTTTTTAAGAGAGTTCCTAAATTTAGTATAAATAGATTATTAAAAATCAACCAATAAAATAAAAAAAATATTTTATGCAATATGAACTACCAACGTTTAAATATTAAAACTATTCATTAAATAATAATTGTTGTCTTGTACTAAATCATAATTCTTAATTGAAGCAAATGAAACAATCTGTTCTATAAACATCTAAATATTTTTCCCGGTTAAAGTTTTTGAAATTGTATTTATAGTTTGTATAATCAATGTATTTAACATTTTTGGGGCGAGTGTGTTTTCTTCCTGATTCAGAGGACTCGTACTTACTGTTTATATATGTGTTAATAATAACAACGTAGAGTTAAAAAAAAACATAAATTTGTATATCTATATAAGTTGTAGTTAGAAAACGAAACTAAATACTAAAATTAATTTAAAAAAAAAGGTGTTTTTTTTTTCTCAAAAATGCGTAGTAACCATCAAAGTATCGCTTATTTATATTACATCGCCAGTTATTGAACAAATATTTTATAATACCTCAAAATAATCTTATAGCATGCAGGATTTTCGTTAAATGAATTAAAATATAATACATTGCAATTATTAAGTTTCCTCGAAAACTATTATGACAAAGCAATGAAAATAAGTAATTTTTATGATATATTCTGTTGTACATTTTTAGCATCAAAAAGTGTGCAATACAAATTTCTATTCAATTTTATTTTTCAATATTTCAAATATTTCAATTTTGCATTCAATTTCTTTCACAACCATTTCCTATAAATTTCGTAACGTCTTAGAATTCTATATTCTAACAAGAATAACTGAATTGGCATAAAATGTAGTAATTAACTTTTTTTATAATAGAAAAATAATATTTAGTTACTAGGTCACAGTAACTTAAATTAAAAGAATTTGAAAAAAATATATAATTTACTGAATTTTAATAAGTGAAACACCTTTTACTTTGTACAACTTGGATTGTTTACTTTTAAATGAAATACTTTTTACTTTATTTGTACACATTGATTTTTTTATTGTTAATCATAGTTTCGACAACAGTTTTGTTTTGATAATAACACGCTAAGGTTGTCGTAACTATAACCTTAACGTGTGATAATAACACGCTAAGGTTGTTGTAACTATAACCTTAGCGTGTAATTATCAAAACAAAACTGTTGTCGAAACTATGATTAACAATAAACAATTCAAGGTGTAGAAATAAAGTAAAAAGTATTTAATTTAAAAATGACAAAGAAATTATATACAGTGCATGGAAATGTTATCAAGCCATTATAAGGTAAGAAGTAACAAACACAACAATCCAATTTTTCAATTAATATTTTTTTTTATTTAATATTAATTTTTTATTCAAAAACGTATTTGACCGAAGTCATCGGGAAAAGTGCTATGATGGACACATAGTCATTTTTTGACTTTACCACATTCCGATTAGAACTGTAAAATGTTTACAAGTTACGTCACGATTATATGAAGTTCTACAGAATTTAAAAAAGTCGATTTAAACAAAATTGCTTGCTTCCTGTTTATACTTCTGATAATAGGGGTATAACGTGTTTTATACAGCAGAACCGTAAAACAGAATTGTTTGCAAGATTGTCATTGAATACCACGGATACAATTGAACTTATAATTCTGCAGTATTTTTTCGTAAATTTTGCAGATAAAAACAATTTCATATTACTTTCTATTAAGACCTTTACAGAGAAAAATAATTCCTCAATAAATTTCATTTGTATTAACCCAAAATCAATATTGAGTTGATAATATTCTAGAAATAATTGATAATATTTTTTTATGTAGATTATTTTTTAATATATTTATTTACGGAAAATTTTACACCATTTTACTAAATTTTAACAGCTTTTAATATAGGTAGCAGATAAATAAGCAATTATATGCAAATAAAAAATAATTAAGAATACTGGTTATCAAATAAAATAATTAATTATTATCCCAAGTGGTTTTAAGGATTGTCGGTTTTATAAAATTTTCTTTACCTTAGATTTTTCACTCGACAGAATAAATGAGTAAATAATTCAAACAATAATGTATTGATATCAAATATGGATTTACGGGCTAATTTTCGGGAATATTGATTTATTTTATTATTTTGTGTTGATAACACCAAGACCCTATTTTAAATACTTAACTCACTTTATTAGATGAAGTACTTTAACATCTCAAAAAGTGAAATTTGTATTATGTTGAATTTTAGAGGCCTCTACTTCGTTATACATCTTTTATGTAGATAATAAAAACACTTTAAACTTTGTTTGTGCAACACGTTTAAACTTTAAACGTATTTGAATAATTTAGTATTTTCTAATGTTTTGCATTTCCGAGTATACTATTTATTCTCAGTAGCTTTCTTTGGAAATTTAAGCAGCATATCTCTTCTCTTTCTAAATCAGTAGACATCCTTAAAATTTCAGTTTTTCTTAGCTTATATTTTTCACTCGAGACGACAAATTATTTAGCTGTCTCAAACACGAATTATGTTGTTTTCTTTAAAACTCGATAACATTATTTTTCTTGAATACCATATTATCCATTCCACCGTCTTTTTCATGTCAGAATTTAATGTGTGTAAATACATATTTAATTTCTCTTCTTGCATATAAGAAATTAATTTTCCAAATAATTCAATTGTTTCATCACATTTGGTACATCTTAGTTCTACAAGATTTAAACAATATTTTTCTTCTTATAAATTTTACGCTTGGTGGTTTGATAATAAAACAAAAGCAAAATCAGTACAAAGTATATCAAATTTTGTCAGTTAAAATTTATAAACTAGTATTTTCCAAACTGGAGAAAAGTAGAGTCTGTTTTCAATAAAATTCTAAAGTAAAAAATCTAAGCTTAGTGTAATAACATTGGGAAAGCTTTGGAAGTATTACTGTTCAAATTGTATACTTCCAAAGTGGTTTTGAAATTATTCCTAAACATGTTTTTATACCTACAAATAATTGTGCAAAATACAATACTTATCTCCCTCATTTCACTTCATTTTTATTTATTTTCATACACTGCAGAAATAAACAAACACATAAACGTGTATATTTATTAAATTTCTACTGAAAAAATTGCTGTATATAAACTTTTGATTATTGATTCATCTTGCGCTTGGTGCAATATCTTTACATTGATAAAAAAGAATAAAACACTTGGTTTTGTTTCATAATTTCAATATTTTATTTCCAAGAGTAGGTTCGGTAAGACGACCACTATCAATGTGATTTACAAGGATTTAGTAATCTGACCGAAACTAGTCTCGAAAATGAAATATTTTAACTACATAACAAAACAAAGTGTATTATTCTTTATATTCTAACATGGCATGTCTTGAATTGTTATACCCTCATCGAATACTTTTGATTGTTTATTATTTGTTTAATAGCATTAGGATTTTCTACTTCTATTTTTTACCTACCTTGCATTTTCCAAAATCGACTTTTGCCAGCCCAGAATCGGAAAATACCCCAGTTTGCAACGCTACAAAACCCCATATATTCTAACTAATTGTAGTTTACAGAGCATTGATCCATAATCCACTTGTCCAACGTATTCAAAAAAATCCGTATGGAAGGAATATACTTGTGAGTTATTTTCCAAAGCGCTGATAATTCATATACCTAAACGTTATACGAAGAAGCGATATGCGAGGGCGCAAAATCTTGGTCACAAAGATTGCCGCATTTTTTCTATCTAGGAAATAACAAGGAAGGAAATAGAGCGATCATTAAAAACTATTTCATGTTCGCAATTATTGAAAATAAATATTACAACCACAAAACACCTTTATTGTGACATTACTTCAATATATGACACAATGTTATACATTTATGGTTAATTAATGGTTAAATGGATATCGACCGTAATGCTTCAAGCCAGCAGTCCTTGTTTTATGTCGTTAGTCTTCGAGTCGTTGAAATAAGATGAGATGAATTCATGTATAGTGGATATTGGAATTTAGAAGGAAATAAATATTACCTTTCCTGTTTTCCAGCATAATGGAAATGGATTAATCCCTAGCTGATTTTTTAGATATAATTGATATTATTTTTATGTAAATTATTTTTTTATTACATTTATTTAAGGAAAATTAACCATTTTACAAAATTATAACAACTTTTAATATAAATACTAGATAAATAAGCAATTATACACAAATAAACAGTAATTAAGAAAACTGATCATCAATAAATTAATCAACTATTATCTCAAGTGGTTTTACGCGTTATCGGGTTAACCGAATAAATAATGCAAACAACAATGTATAAATATCAAATGTGGATTTATCACTGGCTGATTTTCTGGATATAATATTCATTTGTATTATTTTGTGTTGATAACACCAAGATGCTATTTTAAATATTTTCAATTTTTGTTGTTTTCAATTAACCTTATTATTTTTGACTTGTTAATTGTTAAGGCTTCCACTTGGTTGTACATGGTTTATTATAACTCAATAAAACACTTTTAACTTTGTTTGCACAACTATTTTTTTTTATTATTTAGTGACTATAGTTTCGACAACATTAGCGTGTCATTATCAAACTAAAAGTATCTTAAAAACTACTTTACAGGGAATATATACACATTGTTTACGAAGGGATAATAGCTTTAAAAAGAGGGGTATATATTAGGTCGAGTTGGTCATTAATTACGGGAATGTCCGGATTATTATTTTTTATAATAAATAAAATCGGTGAATTTTTAATTCATAATCTTATCTATTAAATAATTTGATTTTACCCTATCTCAAAAAGCCAATTAAACAAAATCCCCAGCCCACCTCCAAACCACCCCCTCGTCCCTCTTCAAAGAAGAGCGAATCCGCCCTTTGATTTTCACGTTTATTTTATTTGATTCGCCTCTCTCTCTTTTTCGTCCTTTTTTTGATCCGGACAAAGTCACTGCAATCAAGGAAGTTTCGCCGTGAATTCAGACGGAATAGATTAACGATGTGTGCGCTTTTTTTTATTCAGTTTGCCCCTTTTCCAATGACGTCCTCTCGACAGACTGCGAGAAGCAGGGATAACTAAAGTTAAAAAAAAAACTGGACCGGTCGTGGGGTGAGAAGGAGGTGGAGAGAAGGACGACAGTAAATAAGTCCTCGTTATGTACAAAAGCCCGGTTTCGATTTATTTACCCTTCGGCGTTCGTTAATTGTGCGGTTTTATTTAATTAATGGTAAATATTTGCGTTGGACGGAAAAGTTTACTGAAGTTAGATTGTGGACATATTTTATTTCAGCTATTTTTGTTTAAATGAAAATGTAAACATGTAAATGATTGTAGATCGATGAAGTTTTTCAATTAATTTTAATTAAACGCTCTATTACATATAACAAATTTATATTTTATTTCATGTAAATAAAAAATGATGATGTGTTCATCATGGCACTTTCCCCGGTGAATTCGGTCAATTACATTTTTAAATAAACAGTTAATAATAATCATAATTGCCCAACAGGAAATACATATTTTCCTAATTACAAGACAAAATAAAAAAATTATAAGCTGCAGTTACGATTAATACAAACATAACATAACTGTATACATATGTAACATAAAACAAATGAACCATCTTAAAGTATCCTTTGTAAATTTTTAATTATTTGATTAAGTGAATCATGAAATATATCTGTAGAGTCTGATATTTTATTGAAACACGAACACACAATGCTGACAGGAGACTTTAAGCCGACATTAGTTCTATATTTTTTTTAAGAAGAAAGTTGGTTTTTGTCTACTCGGAAAAATTGGAATACGGAAACAAATTTTATCTAAAAATAAAGGTGAATCAATCTTCCCATGCAAAATATTATATAAATATTTTATACATATAGTATACCTCCGAGCTTCAAGAGACTGAATATTAAATTTATTTAGTAATAGATTATGATCAAATCCTCTTTCCGGAGAAGTGCCTTCAATTATGTAAAAAAGTAATTTTAAAAATTTGCGCTGGACATCTTCAAGTTTCTTTATTTGAATTTGATTCTGCGGAAACCAGATCATAGCACCATTTTACAACTTAGTCCTTACAATTGATTTTTTTGAATAAGACACAATTTTTTTTTATATTTAACTCTAACCCATTTTCCCTACAAAAAGAAACTATTTTATTTAAAATATTTTGTAAACGATGACAGTCATCGATTGTTTTTATTGCTGCGTATATCTTTAAATCATCAGCATACATTAAATGCTGACATTCAAGATACTCAGAAATATCATTTTAAAATATATTAAATATCAAGGGCCATAGTATAGAGCCTTGTGGTATACCAGATGGTGGGAAATAATGATCTGATTTAAAACCGTTTGCCGACACATATGCTCCGTGTTTATGTAAATATGAAGTTATTAAAGTCACCGCCGAGTCACTAAATCTAAAATTAATGAGTTTTAATAATAATAAATTGTGGGGAACTTTGTAAAGGCCTTAGACATATCTGTGTAAATGACATCAATTTGGCCTTTGTCGTCTATAACTTGAGCTATGTCATGAGCTATTATAGATAAATTTGAGACTGTAGATCGATTAGGAAGAAAGCCATGCTGATGCATTGATAAATATGGGCTAATATGCTGTAAAATTTGATTATATAACAAACGTTCAAAGCTTTTTGCGATATGAGGAAGTATGGTTATGGGACGATAATTCTCTATTTTATTAAGATAATGCGTTGTTTTGGGTATTGGACAAATAGCAGCAATTTTTAAGCATTGAGGAACTAATGGCTAGATTGAATAATGCAGAGAGAGGTTCATAGAATAATTTCGCACAGTCTTTTAGAAAAAAGGAAGGAATTTTGTCATCACCTGATGTAAAATTATTAGGAAGTTTTTTGAGAATATCGTAGACAATTTCGGGAGTTGTGTATGTGAAATAAAACGTTGGGACATCACTGAAATCAGATTTTTGAAGATTGGGATCAGACATATTATGCACTGAGGAGAAAAAATCACGAAAGCCATTAACTATTTCATTGGGATTACCAAGTATTTTATTATTATGTCTGTCTTGGATTTAATACAATGCTTTGTTCTATATTACACTTTAACAAACTGCTGGGCATGCATAGTATTTAACCTATTCGATTTAAGGTTTACTCTAAGATTACGTTTTTCATTTAAAAGATTAATTAACTCAGAATTAAACAACGCAGGATATTTCGACTTAGATTTCATTTTCTTTTTGGGTACAAATTTAGCAATAGCATTGTTCACAGTGTCATAAAACCATTTAAAGCCTAAATCTACATTAGAAAAAAGTGATGTTTCGTTCCAGTTTATTTTACACATATATTCGTATAACCCCAAGAGATTTCCTTTTTTATAATTAAATAATGAAAAAGTCTCATTAACTTTAGACAATAGTAAATTAATTGAAAAAATGAATGGTTGTCTTTTAAAGTTAAATCTGAGTATTTGGAAGAATATTAGTTTATTTCATACCTTATAATGGGTCTACAACATTTTTCTAGACTATTATTTTTTCTTGATTATTCTCGGGGCGATTGCGAAAGATGACGGTATTTTAACGTTTTATTTGACACAATAATAATTGTTTCAATAATGAAAGCTTCCACAGCTAACATAAGTATAATTGCTTATTTCCAAGGGAATTTATGAAGTACATGAAATTCTTTCGCTTATAAAATGGAAACCGGAGGTCCTACAATAAAACTTTTATAACAAAAATTATTTATTTTCCAAGATGTACAACTGTTATTTGAAACATTTTTCTATCCAAATTAAAAAATTAAAAATCGCTAAGTCTAAAGTTACACTTAATGGGTTTTGATTCTAACTAAAAGCTTTTATGATAATTCCACTGTTATAAAAAGCTTAGATATAAAGTTTGGTTTTAATCCTTTTAGCCGTTTAAGCGCTACCGCTTAAACACACTGCAACATCCTGCATGTAACCTTCAGGTTCGGTTATTCTAATGTATCTATAGAAAACAACTAAATCCAGTTGCATAAGAGTTAAATGCCATTTTAGTTAACCAGAAAATAAAACCTTAACTCGCAAATATATCATGCAAATATCTGGTATGGCATCTCCCACATAATAGTGGAAACCTTTCACTTTTGACTCATCTAACACTTTATAAAACGTGATTAGCAATATATAAAGGTTTTATTGAAATAAACACAATTTTTATTTATATTTGTGACTAGTTTCGGTCAGGTGACCATTATCAAAGAAATGCATTTTTTTATATAATTTATAATAGTGGGAAGTTTTAAATAGCTTATGGAAATCACTATCATTTTTGTATAGTTTGGTGTTGCTAGATCTATTTCTTTAATAGATAAAGTGCAGTTAGTAAACACTTGGGAAAGGTAAATCCGTCATAAGCTGTGCTTGCATTTGAGTCGAACATGAAAAATCCTTAAGATTCGGAATAATTAAGTTTGACTTATAGTGAGGAAATAGGGTGTTAGTATTTTATGAAGGAATAAAAAATCGTATTGATTTGAAAATATTATAATAATCATGAATAAATTATTAAAAATCAACCAAAAGTCGAGAATTTAAAATTATTCAATCTAATCTGTGTTTTATTGGTTGATTTTTAATAATTTATTCATATTTATTTCAAACAATATGAACTACCAATGTCTAAATATTAAAATCATTAATGAAAATAATCACTCATTATGAATTGGAATTAGTATTATCTTGAGAAACTTTGACATAGCTGCATATATACCAATTCAGTATATATGCTTATCCCACATCAAAGTGAATGCTATTAATTGAAACTCAATACAAAGAGTATGTTTAATATTTTTCATATCAATATTACTCTCTTGAATTTGTAAACATACGGAAGAATATACAAGAAAAACTTTAAATATAGTGCCAGTGCAAATCAAGTTCTATAAAGTAGACTGTGTCGGGGTTTCTTTAAAATTTTGGTGTTCACAATATAGAACAGTCGAGAAATATTTGAGCACTTTTATGGAAGTTCAATATGGATCACATGGCTGCACCAAGGATTTTCAAAAATTTAATAAAATATATAATCCAAGTGGTATAAAAAAGTAATTTTGTTTTCTTTATATACTATATATAATTTCGATTGATTCCTTTCTAAAAGAATTTCTATTTGCACTAACAAAGTAAATTTCTGAGACCAGTGTAGTTAATTGTTCAACAAAATAATTTAATTACAGTTTCTGGTGATTCTATCCATTTTATAATCTTTACAATAGTCGGTCCTACAATTGAGTAAATCGAACAGATGAGATGAACGCTAATTTTTTGAGCCATCCTACTAATTATTGTGTATTGCACCAATTCAGTATTTTGTGGGGTGAATATTCTGCTGTTGGTGGAAACATAGCTGCAATTTGTATTTGTAATGAAAAATGGAGAAATAAAACGAATTATAAAGAAATATTCAGATTAACTTTACTACGAAAATAATCCTTTTTTTGTTCGTCTATAATTTGATTATAGCCAGGCATTATATAAGCATTCGATTAGCTCGAATGAATCCATATTAAAATGGGTTTTACCCTCATATAACAATTAGCAAAACTAATCTGAAATTAATCGAACTTTTTGAAATATAAATACTTCTAATTTATTGTTAAAGTTAAAGTTGCGGTTTAGTAGAAAGAGATAGCTATATGGTAAAATGGAAATAATCGTTTGAAAAAAGAGCCATTCTTTTGGATTAATTAATATGAATATGTATATACATTTTTTATCTACCAAATGTAAAGTATCAGCCTAAATAAAAAAATAAATCGTTAATTTTCGTGTATTACGTCAATTTACTAGTTCAAGTTAGAAAAGAAAATTGTA
This sequence comes from Philonthus spinipes, assembly GCA_963082785.1. Classification (NCBI taxonomy): domain Eukaryota; kingdom Metazoa; phylum Arthropoda; class Insecta; order Coleoptera; family Staphylinidae; genus Philonthus; species Philonthus spinipes. The sequence goes on along the minus strand of OY720309.1, from coordinate 13,128,404 downwards.
CGATATAATCAAATTAATAGGTCAGGTCTACCAAGTTATTTGAATGCAGAATTATGTAAAATCCTTTAAATTTTCATTGCACAAGTTTTTATTAGCAAAAATATAATATCTCACGCCGAGTCGATATTGTTTTTTGCTCGGAGCCGATAAATCCGCTCAATGCGCGCGTCCTTCACCGCGATCACTTCCATCCGCGATCTCGTTGAAGACGGTACGTAAAAATTAATTAAAAATTGTTTAACAACTAAGGGCTTGCAGGGCATAGCTGTACTGATGAGGGATGAAATCCCGAAACACGTGTCTACAGATGGCCTTGCAATTATTATTTGTTGTTTCCTTTCATTAAATAATTTCGACTCAAACCGTTGCAATTCGCAGTAGGGCTGCTATGCAACAACAAATATCTATTGTGTAATCCAATGTCCGGCGGGGTAAATGCTCGGGAAGTAGTTGTTTCAATAGATGTTTGTAAAACTTACAGTGTAAGTAATTTTTTGCAGTTGGAAAACGGGATTGATCGAATTTTATTGATCATTGCCAGAAAAAATTTTCCTTGTTTAATTTCATTGTAATTTAAATAACTGCAAATGTGTGAATCATCTTTGTTTCATTTTATTTAAAATATAATATGAAATTTGCTATTAATTTGATCAATTTTCATTGTTTTTCACATTAACTAAACATCAAAATAATTTTTAATTCATCTGATGAAATTCCTGCTTATTTTAAGATTACTTTAATGTATAATACAATATTATTAATTGATCACAGCTATCTAACTGGAATCAGTGTTTGCCAATTTTAATATAGCTATCTCTTTCCTCTAATCCGCACCCTTAAAAACAAAAGTTATTTTAAATAAAATGAAACAAAGATGATTCACAGTTATTTAAATTACAATGAAATTAAACAAGGAAAATATCTGGCAATGATCAATAAAATTCGATCAATCTTTTTTTCCAACTGAAAACATTACTGACACTGTAAGTTTTACAAACATCTATACGAATCAATAGATGTTTGTAAAATTTATAGTAAAGTAATTTTTGCAGTTGGAAAAAGGGATTGATCGAATTTTATTGATCATTGCCAGATATTTTCCTTGTTTAATTTCATTGTAATTTAAATAATTGTGAATATTTTCCTTGTTTTATTTTATTGTAAAAGTTGTTTTATTTATCAACATATTACAATTAAATAATCAGATTGTATTTTCTTTTGTGGCACACAAAAAGAAAATATTTAACTTGAAATTTTTATTTTCCAATTATTTACATTATAATTGGCGTCGCGCCGGTAACGATGCGTTGTGCCGCTGTGTCTTTCTCTCTTTCTCTCATTAATAATAAAACTTTCATCCGCCCTTTTATGCACGCACGCCAAACAAAAGTTTGTGTCTCACCGCCGTCGATTTAATTATTTAAAAAATAATTACCGCTCAGGCCCGTTCTGTCAGTGTGTTTGTATAGAAAAGAGGTTCTTCTTATTTCCCGGGTTTACGGGACCATTAATTAGAATGGCCTCCGGCTACCGACACGACCGCCGCCTCCTCTTCTTTCGCTGCTCCTCTTCTCCCATCCATTATTAATTATACGGTTTTCAGTTTTACGTATGCCTTCATTAAAATGAGGAATAATAGCAATTGTATATTTACAGATGTGTATAATAATATTGTTTCATGTCCGATTAAATTTATTTAAAAAGTATAATTCATTTGATGCTATAATTAAGAAATTTTAAAAATAAAAATTGTTAGTTACACATCTTTATTGAAAAGCTTTCTGAGTTTACAATAATAATAACAATATGAAATATTTTGAAAATGTAAAGGTTTCTTGTCAATCGGTTACCGACCATATGTCTTTCTGCCTAAATAAAAATATTTACTCACGACTACAATTTAAAGCACGTTACACAGAAGCATTCTTAAAACTATAAATCATTGGAAAAAAAAAACGTGGTTAACGATAATGAAGACGTTTGGAGTTCCCCGATATTCAATGCCATTATTGCCCAATAAAATATTCCCTAGTTGTAAAATAATAAACATAATACTTATCAAATATATAATTATTGCAACATCATATATACAGAGAGCTTTTTTTATCAGTATACATTTCCCCTATGTATACCTGCAAAATACGCGAGTCAAACGCCTTGATGTATGTGTGTTTAGTTGCCTATAACACGCAACTGAACACACACATGTCAAATAATCAACTAAACATACACACATCGGTTCAATGCGTTTGACTCGCGTTTTTTTTTTTTTTTTGTAGGTATACACTTCCCCTAATGTATACTGATAAAAAAAACCTCTCTGTATATATAATTATTGCAAAAAATGTATATTCACACAGATATCCATTTGTACATCATACTTGATAATGGCAATAAGCTGAAACTACTTGAAGTTAAAATAAACAAAAGTAAAACTAAACTTGAAGACGGTACGTAAAAAATAATTAAAAATTGTTTAACAACTAAGGGCTTGTAGGGCAGAGCTGTACTGATGAGCCTAGTAACTATTATTTGTTGTTCCCTTTCATTGAATAATTTCGAATTAAACCGTTGCAATTCGCAGTAGTACTGTAATGCAACAACATATATCTATTGTGTAATCCAATGTCCGGCGGGGTAAATGCCCGGCAAGTAGTTGTTTCAATAGATTACTTACAGTGTAAGTAATTTTTTGCAGTTTTTTGATCGAATTTTATTGATCATTGCCAGAATTTTTCCTTGTTTAATTTCATTTTCAACAAAGTTAATTTAATTTACAAATTTAATTAAAATATAAATCATTGATGATTTACGATTGTTATGCAACTTTAGATTTATTTATACGTATTTATACTCTTTACGGTTTTATTAAGTAGTAGTAGTAAATATCTTTATTATTATTAATTACGTATGTGATGTTTATTTTTAGTACAAATATTACAAATATATTTATATAATAATAGTAAACGGTACTCGGTCAGTGGCCTTTCTGTCAGATTTTTTTAATTTAGAGTGAACATTTCTTGCTGAAATAAGCATCCAATTAAATCGCTTAATTATCAGTCACGTGTGCAAAAATAAGCAATCAACATAAACTTACACTGAAATCACCTTATGGGAGCTTATCGCTATGATGTTGCTAAGTAATATAAACACGTGCAGTAATCGTTATATAAAAATGTCACTCACGTTCACAGTTTGGCATTGACGTCGTCATTTAATTTTACAAACTGTTCCTTTAATAATTGTATTTTCAATAAATAATGTTAAATAAATAATTTACTTGCAAGAAATGTTCGTACCGAATATCCCTCAGACATTGATAAATACTTATAATTGTTAAAGTTTTCTCAAACACGTTGCTTTTAAGTAACAAGTTACTAAGCAACGTGCTTTCGAAAACTTATTAAATTATTTCGCATTATCAATGTCCTTGGGATATTACAACTGATAATTTAATTTATATTTTACGTGGTAATTCGGTAAGAAATGAAAATATATTTTACAAACATGCCCAGAAAGCAAAAATTAGCAAAATAAGCTCCATATTTTCAGGCATTGGCAATATGCAAATATGGTGTTGCATTGAAACAGCAAGGTCTTGACGCTTTTTATCTGCAGAAGGTACAGTTTGTTTTTTTTTCAATAAGCCGATTAGCCATTAAGACTATAATTTTATCAATGGATTGGTGAAAATAAAAGATTACTCAAATGCAAATTACCGTATCTCACTCCCCTATATTTTTGTCTTTGGGGATGGATAAAGTGGTTAGTGTATGCTATGAAAGTGGCATTCTTAATGCTGCGGTGTTAATTATAGTGAACCATCTTTTACTGAAACTGGCTGCAAGGTCTATTTATAAAAGAGCAAATAAATATATCGAAGTGGTGAAGGAGTTTACGAAATTTAAGGTGAATTAATGCTACTTGTTTTTCTTTTAGTTTGTAAGTTTAGCAGTACATTTTCCTTTAATTTTATAAAGTACTATTGTTCAAAATATCTCTGTTTCGTTTACATAACACCAAATAATTCATCTCTCAAATTTATCTTCCCCTTTTGTGCGTTGCTTTACTGTATCGAAGTGAACAATTTTGTTTCTGTGTGCGTTTCAGATTGCGACAATGGTAACGGATATTAATGAAACCATAGGTCTGCTGTTATTTTGCTTATTTCTGTTTATCTGGACATGACTTTAAAGTAGCAAATTTTATGCAAATATCAGAACAAATATATTATGTGCCATTGGTCGTATAAATATATAATAGAAAAACGGGATTTATTCACTTGTTCACAGTTATTTAAATAAATTAAATGAAAAGAATTTAAAAATAATTAATAAATTATTTCCTCTTTAGCTATTGTGATAATTTGACTTATGTTACACAAGTACTATAACAAATGTCTAATAATAGACATTTGCTGTTGCATAACAATAAAAAATGTATAATACAACAATTTTTGAATCGAAAATATTTAATACAAAAACTTTTTTTTAATTAAAATAAAAGTTACATAATATAAGATTACCTGCAGACACGTGTTTCTGGATAACAATTACGTAAGGCACAGGTGATGAGGGATAAAATCCCGAAACACATGTCTGGATACAGCCTTATTTTATTTTAATTAAAAAAATTGTTTTTACATTAAATATTTTCGATTCAAGAATTGTTGCATTATACAATATGTTATTGTTATGCAACAGCAAATGTCTATTATTAGACATTTGCTATAGTACTTGTGTAACATAAGTCAAATTGTCACAGTAGCTAAAGAGGAAATAATTTATTAATTTCAATTTACTTTATTAACGGAATCTCCATTTCCAAATTACAATTATAATTACATATTAAAAATTTTATAAGAAAAGTGTGACGCTCTAAAAAGATTATAAAACATATGTATAAAAAAAAAGGCAAATTACCAATCACAAATTACGACAAAATACAAAATAAAAATAATACGCATCAAAATATTTATTTATCAATCCCAAACAGTTCATTGTGAAAACAAAATGCAACCGGCTTATTCCTATCTTCAAGTGATAATAAAAAATATAGATAAAAAAAATAAAAAAAAAAATATGTAATATGAATGAGATGGGAAATATCGATGCGGCGTAAATGGGCTGTGAAAACTGCAAATGAAGAAGTGAAGAGCATAAAGTTTGAATTGGTAGACAAATCGTTCGCATACCTCATCATACGATCAATAGGGTTATACATACCATATTTTGTGGTGTGAAAACTAATGCGAAATATTGGTCGTTGTCTGGAATGAATACTCCGAGGTATGTTAAAATCCAACGCTCCCACCAATTCACTGCAATTCACAAACCCATTTACTAACTTAAATAAAAAAGAAAGGTCAAGAAAAGCTCTTCTTTCGCCCAACGAATGTAAATTAAGGATTGCAAGCATTTCGCTAATTATTTTTAAATTCTTTTTATTTAATTTGTATATATATATATATATATATATATATATATATTTATATACAAATTGTGTGAACAAATATTTTTGTTTTTCACTAGAAATTTAGAAAACAGTAGCTGGAGTAGTTCCTGTTCAAAGTTTTACCACTAAAATTGGTGAAGACGAACTTGTCCTGTTTATGACTAGGAAACTAAATTCATTTAATAAAATGTTCATATACTTTAGATGAATGATGGTTGAACATTTTATTCAATTATTGTTATTTAAATAACGTATGTTTTACATGTTTCGGCACTGTTAATCTATAAATATGCAAGTGCTCCTCAAAAATAAGTAAAAATACACTGAAAGGGGTAGAAAGACATCCGGTCGATAGTCCAGGACAGACAATGCTTTATTTAGTGTATATACTCAATGTTTGTAAAAATGTAATTGTCTGAATAAAAATAGTTATTATATATATATATAGTGAAAGTAGTTAAAGCGAACCAGTGAAAATAAGAAAACCAACAAAATAAAGGACAGGTTCCCCCGAAGTCCAAATATCCTTCCAAAGTAAAAATAAAACCTTCATCGACAATATATCATTTCATTTCATCAAATAATGTGGACTTTGGCAATGACGATAGCAATCATGAAAATTAAATAAACAATGATAAGAATTAGACATAGACAGGCGGAAAGACCTTCGGTCGTTAGCCATTTCATGTAATATATGTGAATATAAATCTACAAATACATTGTAAATAATTAACTAAACTATGTATAAATGTAACATGAATAAAGATGTTTAGTGGTAGTAAAGGACAGGTAAAACAGCAAATAAAAAATCTTGGCAAGATTCGCTCAAAAACAGTAAATAAGAAGAACAAAAATACGAGAACCAACCCAAAAATAAGGCTCTGGTGAATGCGATGAAGAAGAAACAACATATAAGAAAATTGTAGCAACTCTTAAAGAACTCAACCAATAGAATGTATGAGTAAGCAATTTGACGAACTACAAAAAGGAAACACAACGTTAAAACAAAAATTAAAAGAATACGATGAAAACAATGAAAATTTGAGCACACAAGTACAAAGTTTGGAAAATCAAATTGAAATATAGAAAGTGAAAAAATTCAAAACAACCTAATAATTGTTTTGAACAACCTAATAATCGTTATCCCCACTCATTGGAGAAAATCCTATGCTAAAAAAACCCTAATAATAACAGGAATAACAAGAAAGAGAAAAAAATAAAGGAAGTGATAGTTAAAGTGCTAAAAAGCATAAATATTAAAATGGTTAAGAAGACATCATCACCGTATATAGAAAAAATAATTATAAGGAAAAGGGTCCTATTATAATAAAACAGAACAAAAAAAGAAAAGTGCTAGAAATTAAAAAAACTATGGATCCATAACCTCCAGCGAATAAAATTTAAGATGCACTAATAACAAAATTTACATAAATGAACAACTTTTAAGACGCATTTAATAATGCACTATTCTCTAAAGCAAAAAACTAAAAAAGAGAGAAAAACTATAAATACTTATCGACAAGAGTTGGGTTTATTTATATAAGAAAATCGTGCACAAAATACAATTTTATTGATCATTGTCAGAAATTTTCCTTGTTTAATTTCATTGTAATTTAAATAACTGCAAATGTACGAATCAGCTTTGTTTCATTTTATTTAATTAATGTACAAAGTTTGGAAAATCAAATTGAAATATAGAAAGTGAAAAAAAAAATTAAAACAACCTAATAATAACAGGAATAACAAGAATGAGAAAACAATAAAGGAAGTGATAGTTAAAGTGCTAAAAAGCATAATTATTAAAATGGAAAAGAAGACATTATCACCGTATATAGAAAAAATAATTATAAGAAAAAGTGTCTTATTATAATAAAACAGAACAAAAAAAGAAAAGTGCTAGAAACTAGAAAAACTATGGATCCATAACCTCCAGCGAATAAAATTTAAGAGGCATTAAGAGGCACTAATAACAAAATTTACATAAATGAACAACTTTTAAGACACATTTAAAAATGCACTATTCTCTAAGGTAAAAAAAAAATTAAAAAAAAATAGAAAAACTATAAATACTTATCGACAAGAGATTATTTATATAAGAAAATCATGCACAAATTACAATTTTATTGATCATTGTCAGAAATTTTCCTTGTTTAATTTCATTGTAATTTATATAACTGCAAATGTATGAATCATCTTTGTTTCATTTTGTTTAATTAAAAAAATAACGTTTTGACTTGTAATGAACAATGATAATCAACTAACTGAAAAAGTGTTTCAATAAGGCCTTTGATAAAGTAATAAATAATATGCAAATTAATATAACTCACGCTAAAAGTTATCAAAAATATAAGTTTTGCAAAGCGAATTATCCAATAATGTTTGATATAATAACTAAATATGATTGCAATTAAAACACTTTTTATTCCTTACTTCACTTTTATTTTTTATATACGTTACGTACATTTCGAGTGCCAAGCACTCATTATCAATAACTAATAAATTATTTATTAGTTTTTTAAGTGTTTTAATTGTGATTAACTAACTTCACATAACTCAAATTTAAACAATTAATAAATATGATTGGTCCAACATTTTAGGTTTATTTTATAAAGCTCAATATTTAAAGTAACAGTCCCACAAAAAATTACTTCATTCACAAAAATAAACATCCTCATTGGTTTTCAGCAAAATCAAAGCGAAAATTGCGTAATAAATTTAATCTTGATTTTTATAAAAGTAAATTTTCTGAAACTCGCAAAGAGGTTCACCAGTGCATTAGAGATGATTATTTTAGTTTTATCTGTCGAAAATTCTATTCACTCTCATCCTAAATCATTTTGGAGTTATGTCTCATCTAAAGAATGCTAATCTCGTTTAGCGGGCTGATATTTTAAATGCCTTTGCTATTTCTCTTCTGTGTACTCAATTCGCCGAAACTGTAATATACATGAAACTACTGATAAAGTTAACAACTCACAATTAACATTGATAATAATAATGATATTGACATCCTAAAAGCAGCAAAAAAACTCAGCAACAAATTTACCGCTGGTTGTTATCAGATTCTATCTTTTATAGTTCGGGACTACATTGACATCCTTTGGTACATATATTCAACCTAATTTTAAGTACTTCCAAGTTTCCCCAATTATGAAAAAATCACGAAAATAACACCCATTCTTAAATCCGACAAAAAATATGACATAAAGAATTATCGCCCCATAACGATTTTAAATAACTTTGCAAAATTATTTAGAACGTATGAATTACATTCGAATGTAAACAAATGTAAGTGTATTTCATCCTCCAAGTCTCCCAATTCAACAAAATATGACTATTCCTTGGATTCTAACATTCCAGAATGTGTTTTGGACATAAGAGACTTGGGTGTTTTATTAGATAGTAGCCTCACATTTGTTCCTCATTACACAAAAGTTGTAAATGCTGCCTTCAAAATCTTAAGTTTTTTTCGTAGGATTTCTAAGCCCTTTAAAGACCCTAGAACAATTATGAAGCTGTATATGTCGTATGTACGGTCGCAACTAGAATATTTCTCAATTGTTTGGTCACCATTCTATAGCTATTAAGCGCGTCCAGAAAGTATTATTGAAGTATCTATACTTAATTCAGTATTCCACTTACCCGGATGATTCTATTATGTACGAATACTTACTTAATCTGCACGACGAAAATTAACCTCTCTTAGCACATTAGACATTAGATCAACTACTTCATGATTCTATTAACGACCCTTATTTACTTAGTAGAGTATTTTTTACGCCTAGATACTGTTCACGAATTAATATGTCATCGTAGCCAGACGAACATTTATTACAACTCCCTAATTAACAGGGTAGACTACCCGACACGGAATTTCTCCTGCTGGGCAACGTTGGAGGAGAAGGTAGCAAGGAGAATGGATTTTTGCTTTCGAACATAGACCAGTTAAGATGCGCAATTCATTTAAATGGAGACAACATTTGATTTGTGTTTAAAAACCCAAAAACTATTGGTTTCTCTTTCGAGGACATTCTTCTTTTTTTGATATATTAAACACATATCTGTCTATTTTCTAAATATACCCATATGAAATGATGCGGAATTATAACCATGTTATGGAGGCGACCGATATATATCATTATAATCATAAAAGGTACATGCAGCATTTATATATTCTGTTCACCTACTTTGTATTTAAGTTTTAGTTTAGTTTTATTATTAGTTAGTTGATTTTGTATATTTTTTTCCTGTAATAGGAAAATATAGATTTCTGTTGGGAATAAAATCTATTATTATTATATATGAAATCAGAGAGACCTATGGTCGATAGCCATTTAACAATTAATTAAATGCATGTGATATACTTAATGAAATATTGATATGTTCTTGTAAATTTAATTGTTAGTAAAGGTTGTTATATATAAATGTCTTAATAAATATACATTCAAGAATTGAATTTATTGAATTTAGTGGTACAATCCTAAGCTTCTATTCAATACATTTTAGCAATAGATAAGCTGTTTTGTATTCTTTCATGCTCCAATTCTAACTTGACATATCATTAAAAAAGCTGCACCGTAGTTAACTGATAGAATAAAGTATATGATGTCATCCCGCGATCATGCATATAAACTTCATCAATTAATCGTGAGAAGCATACTTCAACTCAATAATTGCATATAACACAACCAATATTTTGATGAAAAAAACATCAGTTAATAAAGCCAACGCAATATGTAATACCAAATGAACTTAAAGATTCCAACTCTGCTAATGCATTTCTTGTTAATTCAGTCCAAAGTACCCTAGATTCTGACTTATTTATTTATTATAATAATAACTTGCATTCCAATGTAAATGAGCTCCTTAAACTTAGGTTGGTCAGCACTGAGGAAAACATTTAATTAAAATCAGATCAAACGCTCTTGGCGCGGATGGAATAATCATAAAAATGATTGTGCTGTCCATATATAATTCCTTATATTACACATATAATTAATTTTTGTTTAGAACGAGGCGAGTTTCCAGATGCTTGGAAACATTCCATTATTACTTTCATTCCAAAAATAATTAATCCAAAAATTGTACAGTGATTTAAGACCAATCAGCATCTTACCCGTTTTATCAAAGATTTTAGAACGAGTAGTCAAAGAACAACTAACTGAAAATAATAAATTCTTCCTAATTACCATTTCGTTCTAATTTTAGTTGCGTCACTATCTTAACAAATATAGTAGATGACATTATTTCAGCAAAGGATTCATGTATGCTAACTTGTTCGGTTCTTATAGATTATAGCAAGGCCTTTGATACAATTAATCATACAATATTACTGGCTAAATTAAAATATATATGACTTGATACACTTTCTCTTACTTTAATTTCTAATTTCCTTCTTAATCGTTTTCAACAAGTAAAAATAGATTATAAACTCCACTCTTTTAGATATTTTCCAAAAACACTCTCTACTCATAAATCCTCAAAAAACGAAAGCAATATTATTCGGTCCTAAACACATGTTAGCCTCTGTCAAAAGTAGACTTATAATTAAAATAAATGATAATATTATACCGTTTGTGGATTCCGCTCGTAATTTAGGTGTTACAATTGACACGGACCTTAGGTTCAAACTTCACGTCAGAAAATGTATTTCACGAGCATATAATAGTTTAAAAATGATTTATACTAACAGAAAACTGTTAACTACTCAAACCAAACGATTGCTTTGTAATAGCGTAGTGCTAAGTCATTTTAACTTTTCAGATGTGGTGTACACACACTGCTTGGATTTAAAAACTTTTAAAAACTTGCGATCGTAAACAAAATGCTTGTATTCGTTTTATATTTGGCATTCGCAAATATGATCATATTTCTGGTAGACACTCAGAAATTAAGTGGCTAAACATGACTGATAGAAGAAACTTACACTGTTGTATTCTTTACTTTAAAGTTATACAGTTACGCACACCATCATATTTGTTTCAACGAATTACTTTTCGTACAGATGTACATAATAAAAATGTGAGATTTTGGGGCTTAATATCACCACCTATTCATAAAACCACATTTTTTGAAAGATCATTTTCATACAACATATATAAATTATTTAATAAAATCCCCGCTTCTCTGAAATCTCTCACACTTTATACATTTAAAAGGAAACTGCGTTTATTATTTTATCAAGGGATGTTTTAGTTTAGTCTCAATTATAAGACGTTCATTTGGATGACAACTGAAGTAAGGTTATAAGTGTATAAATGTTTATTGTTATTCTGTTTTGTAGGTTAAGTGTAAGAGCAGTCAAATGGTCTTGACCCATTGACTGAACTTCGCCTACGCTGAGTGTAATATCTTTGAATATATTGTTTATTTATTTTTTAATAAAGACGGTTTATTATTATTTTAAAATGCCTAAATTAGCCCATACTATGTATGACATACGCTGATAATTTGACTAATTAATAGAAATTATTATTATTTTATTAATTTAATAAAATACTATTGTGAATAGAAAATAAGCAGAGTGTAATTTGTTGAGCACTTATTTACATTTTATCCTTATTATTTAATATTTATGGAAATAATGAACGTAATTTCGTGTTGTTTATAATAGGTTTCAAATTAAACTTAATTACATATTCGTGTGTGCAAATACAATTTAAAAACTTCACGCTCAAACCGGTCGATCGTGGCCAGGATAAGAGGGAAATAATTACCGCCACTCTTTTTTTATTTCATAAATCATCAATTAATTCAATGCGGATCACACCGGTATTTCTATTCTGTTTAAAAAAACCTCATAATTACTTCATTAGCGCACCGTTGTTAATTGGTGGTATTTTTTTGTTTTTGTGGACGTTGGAAATTCCAGCCATTATCCTCGCGGCGACGGTTGGCGTCGCGACGGTGCGCGCGCGCCTTCGCCAACCCACCCTCGTGTGTAACCCTAGGCGACGGCGCGGCGCGGGAGAAAAATAGGGGTGTAACCACCCCCCCGAAAACCGTGCGTGTGACCCCTGTCCTTTCATCCGCGACATATGCGAAAGCGGAAAAAGGGGAAAAAATATGGCCGACCCATTTTCGCTCTCGCTCCGCGAGTGTGGTTGTCCTCATGCATGATTTTTTCGCTTGTGATTGATGCATGGCGCATATAAGGTCAGCGCAAATTGTCAAAGTGGTTGGTTACCTTTCCTCGAAAGGTCGTCGAGAATTTTGACATTTGCAACGTGGGGGTGACATTCAAATCCCATCCGCTAGTTTTTTTTTGCTTCGCGTTTAGGGCCTTATGCATTTGGTAATCAACAAGATAAAACACGTAAAGAAAATTTAAACAAAAAATTTCCATATTTTACATTTCATTGTAATGAGATCCATGAGAAAAATTATATTTTACAGAAGTTATAAGAAGATTTTATTGTGTAGATATATGGGATCTGTTAATATTTCTTGTATGGTTCTAGTTTAAGTATATGAACAAATTATTGTTTATCTGAAGATGTAAAGCTAGCACATTTTCTATTTTTAAATCATTAAAAAAAGAAAATTTGCAAACATTACATTTTCAGACAAACAATAATTTATCCATATACTTAAACTAGAACCATAAAATCCTAAGGTATATTTTAAAAGTTGCTATACTTCCTATACTATATAAAGGGTGTCAAATTGTAAGTCACCCATTTACAAGCACTGCAAATTTCCAACATTTTTTTTCTCTTTTTTTGTTTCAATTAAAGATGGAAAATAAAGTTAGACACTCCAAGTTTTATTTTTAATTATTTTGAACTTCAATACTTTAAAATTACATCGACCAAGCAACTTCAATTTAAATCGATGCATATCTGCGCGCGGTGCAATATTAATCCCATTACACGCTGACACATTTTAGCCGAAATGTTATTTTTTAAGTCTTCCCGAGTGTGAGGTCGGCTCAGGTACACTTTTAATTTTACATATCCCCACAAAAGGTATTCCGGTGGCGAGAAATCCTGTGAGCGCTGGTCGACGCGCCTGAGATAGCAGACGACCCGGAAACATCGTTCGCAGGACTTCCATAGATAAATTTGACACATAAGGCCTTGCGCCGTCTTGTTGAAACCACGTAATATCTAATGGTAACTGTGGTTCACCGATAGCATCCACTAAAGATATTTGGAACATGTCCAATTATCGTGCACTGTTAACAACTACTGCATTTTCCAATTGAATCGATTCTTAAAACCTTCTATGCACAGAATAAGCTTCGAGCAATCGGCCAGCGCTACATATCTAACAAAACTTGAGATATGATAGCACATTTGACATTTATAATCATTACAACTAGATGTTTAACATTTTTGTTAATTGTTAAGGCTTTCACTTGGTTATACATTTTGAGTTTATTAAATAAATCACTTTTTAACATTGTTTGTATAACTTGTTATTTTATTTTAGTGACTATGGTTTCGAAGCATGGAGCTTCATTATCAAACTAAAAGTAATTTTCATTAACAATTGAAGCGGATTATATGCACTATAGCAACTTTGAAAAGAGGGGAGTATATCAGGTCAAGCTGGTCATTGATTACGGGGATTTTCGGATTAGCGCGAGCTTTATGAATTTCCAAGGACTCCAGGAGGTCCATCTTTCTACCTTTTTTGGCAAAATGTATAATCGAAAATACAACCTTCCCAAAAGTATGTTTTGATTCTATTAAATGTTTTGCGAAGGATTTTCAATTTTACATTGCCGAAAAAAGGATACGTTCCTGGAGTCTAATATTGAAACTACGACCAGTTTGTCCTATATACACTCCCTTACAATCATTACAAGTAAGTTTATATATTCCTGATCTGTGAGTTTAGCACGTTTTTGTTTTTGCATTAAAAATGTTATTTTTAATTTTTAAATTAAAAAAATGTTTGTTTATTATAATATTATTAACTTTATTGATAACAACTGAATGCTTGATTCAATTAAAAAAAATACCATAGTTTAATATAATAGTATAATACATCAAAATAATTAACACTATTGTATCCTTTCTTCACACTTTATTTTCTAATATATATCTAAATATTAGAATAAAGTGTGAAAAATGGATACAATATTGTTAATTATTTTGATTATACTCTTCACGTAACTCAAAACCAATCATCGAGTATAATACATCATTCGTGTTAATATGACCAAGATTAATCAATATTAAGAATGGAATACTGTAGTACCACTACATAAACATTTTAATATCTTTTTATTTGGATGTACAATTAAATTAAAAAAAAATGCTTGAAATATTTGTTAATTTTAAACATATTTTGTCTTCTTATAATTTTAGGCCTCCGTAACACAACCACTAAATGAATACAAAATTGCTTTTTAGATAGAACGGCGGTTCCCAACCTGTGCCAGGATATAGAAGAAATAAAAATGAGAATCAAAATAAGAAAACAGAAAATTTCATTTTAAACTAAAATTTGCCAATTTGAATGATATGCAAGTGCTTTTTTGAAACTAAATATATATGAGCACTCCAGCTGATACCAGTTAAAATCATAATAAAAAAAGCATTTATTCACTTGGTCACAGTTATCTAAATAAATTAAATAAAAATAATTCGAAAATAATTAATAAATTATTACCATTTATAGCTACTGTGGCATTTTTGCGTTAAATATTTTCGAATAAAAAAAAATTGCATTATACAATATGTTATTGTTATGCAAAAGCAAATGTCCATTACTGAAGATTTGTTTTAAGTACTTATGTAACATAAGACAAAATGTCGCAGTAACTAAAAGAGCTAATAATTTCATATTATTTTGGAATTTTTTTATTTAATTTATGCACTTTAAATCTATGAAATTCATTAATTCTGAACAGCATTTATTTATAAGACATAAGATAGGTATAAAAGGGCAACCAAATTTCCTGCATCAATGTTACTTACGAAGAATCACAAAGATCGCACTATGAATTGTTTTAATTGTATTATTTATTATAAACAACATTATGGTAAAATTCTTATCTATTAATATTAAACTCTTCAAAATAATTAATAATGTGGACGGTTGTAGTACATTGCAAGATGATTTGATGCACTTACAAAAATGATGTCAAAAAATAAACTTGATCTAAATATGAAAAAACATAGCACCTACTATAAGAAGAAAAATAATAACTAACTAACCATCTTTATTCAAATGTGTATATGTATGTACAATAATATACAAAAATTAGAATTATATTCTGTAGATGAATCGGCTATCGACCGGAGGTCTTTCAGCCGAAAAATAATATTATACACAGTTATTGCGTTAATGATATTGTTCTCTCAAATTGTTAATATTAATATTTTATTTATTTGCAGATCCCAGTGAAATCATCAATGGATGCTGAAGGAATCTGATTTACTGATCAACACACGAACGATCTTCTGCCAAAGGGAAGAAGATACCCAAAGATTTTTCCGAATCAAAATTATTGTAAGGAAAAGAAATTTAAAGTATATCCATACAATCTTTTAACGTGATTAAATTATTCTTATGAATTTGAAATAATATAAATCGTAACCTTCCAACGAATGCCTTTACGACTCCACCCACATCCCAGCGTATATTAGCCTTAAGTTAAAAAAAAATGCCAATAATTCTGATAATCTACCCCTTTTAACATAATTCTGTATTCTCCGTAACCCTATTATCCTTCCTAAATACAAACATCCTACCATCACCATTCATCAATTCATTTGCGACAATCATAAGTACAGTTCAGCTAGCTAGCATTGATTTTTCTTTGACTTCATAATAAATTCATGACAGGGCAGAAAGACCTCTGGTCGATAGCCCAGACAGACTAACACCTACATGTATTGTAATTATTTATTTATATTGTTAAAATCATCTGTAGAGTCTATAATATAAATGAAGTTTCACTGTCGAGGGTCGTACAGATTAAAGATCTTGGTGTCATATTTGATCAAAAACTAACATTTAATAGTCATATTGAAAGTTTAGTGTCTTCCGCCAATTTATTGTTCGTAACTCTAGACATTTTACAGGTACGGATGCTGTACTTTCATTATATTTTGCTTATGTCCGATCTAGACTTGAATACTGTTGTTGCGTTTGGAATCCTTATTATGCGAAATACTCTAATTTAATTCTATCAGTACAAAAACGTTTAGTTAAATATTTATATCTAAAGAAATATGGTAGGTATCCGGATTGTAATGTAGATTATGATGATCTTTTAAGAGGGTTTGGAAACCCTCGAAAATAGACGAAAATCACACCTCATTACTGTTTTATTTAAATTATTAAACTATTTAATCGATTGCCCAGAGGCTGTTGCTTCAATTAATTTTCATATCCCTCACGCACTTAGACACCATAGATTTTTTCATACTCCTATTCCCAAAACGAACGTCATTGTTAAATCGCCAATATTTGCTATGTGTGACATTTACAACAATTTACAATCTGTCAATCCTTCGCTTGATATTTTTAATATGTCTAATGCGAAATTATGTGTTAACCGTATTATTGAAATAATGCACCGGTCTTAAAATTTAGAACTGTAATTATATTTTTGTTAATTAGGCAATAGTTATTATTTAGTGTATATTTAAATAGCATACAACTAGAGATAGGAAATTTTGTAAAATAAATTTCTGTGGTTGTATTAGAAATAAATAAATAAATAATAAGATGTGTGTACATAAATTGTAAATTTTTGTACTAAAATTTTGAAAATAAAATATTCATTTAATAAAAAATAATAATAATTGTTTTTGTAACCTTTCAAACAATTTAAAGCTACCCAAAATTATACATAAGAAATATGTAATGTATAATTTTAGGTTGATATACATCCCTTAAAGTACTGCAACTTATTTTACTCCTATCCCAAAAGATATTCTCATTTTGTTTGTTGTCCCAATGAGGTTGATTGTTTCTACTTTTGTCCATTTTTACCTGAACCACTTCCGACTTCCCCGGGAAGTAATTGTTTAAATAGATGTTTGTTTTTTAAATCGTTTATGTAATATAAGTCAAAATTGCAGTAGCCAAAGAGAAATGATGAATTATTTAGTTGTTGTAAATTACAATGAAATAAACATGGAATATTTCTGTCAATTATTAATAAAATTCGAAATTGCAAACTAATTATTTTCAAATGTCTTTTTATTTAATTTCATTTAATTAATTACGAGCAAGTTAATTAAATGGAATATTAGATTCTTCACTTTCGTTTTCAGGAAATAATATTTGGTGATATATACATATATTTTGAGGATCAAAGTTAGACAAAAAATATTCGATATACGAATTGATAGTACTAGCTATTTATAATTTGTATTTAAATTCAAATTACACGTAACGGTAGAGAGGAAAATATATTTTTTAAAAAGTGAATTCATTTTTTGGCAATAACCAAAGCTTTTAGCTTTGACTGATTTTTTTAATAGTAGCCAAATTTAACTTAAGAAATTTTACATTTTATAAGGTTGAACTGTGCACATGTCTGCAGATGGTCTTATATATTACCTAAAGTTTTTTTACTATTTGGATTAAATATTCCGGAGTAAAAAAAAAAACAATGTTATTGCTTTGCAACAGCAAGTGTTCATTATGTAATTTAATGTCAGGAGGGGTATAGGCCCGAGAAGTAGTTGTTTCAATGGATTTTTGTTTTTAAAGTACTTACGTAACGTAAGTAAAAATAATCGCAGTAGATAAAGATGAAATAATTTAATCATGGTGATGGTTTTGAACGCTACTTCGTGGTAATCCATAGGTATAAGGGGTTTGTCTACTTTTATTAAAGCAAAGACTACTATATAAACTTAAGTCATAAAATTGTGTATTGTGTATTATATATACAAACAATTATCTGTGGTAAAAAATTTAATAAATGTTTTATTCAGTGATAATGAAATAATTTATTAATTATTTTCAAGTTATTTTTATTTCGCAAAATAAAGTAATTAAATTTATTTAAATAACTTCTATTATTATCACGTGTTACACAATTATTTTGTATAAAAATGTGCTACAATCGTTTTGATGCTGGGTTTTGGTGATGAATAAGATCATAACGGTTTTTTTGCATTCAGTGAATTTTAAATAACTTTCTATTGTTATAATAATTATTTGTTAATGTAGCAATTTTAGAAAAATATTTTATGAAGTAAATGATTAAAAAATGGCAACTAAAATGATTAAATCTTATGGGTTATGTATTAAATATGGACGCTGTTCAACTAAACAACATAGTATATCGTATCGTCCTGAAAGTATGTGCCCAAATTAAGACTACTTAATTTTCATTTCATAATATTTTCTTTTCTATAAAGATTATAAAGTTACGCATTTGTTTTTATTTTAAAAGAAGAATTGTTTTGTTGAGCTGAATAAACATAGTTAAAATTTAATATTTGAGGAATAATAGTACTATTTTATTATTTTTTTTTTAAATAAATTCAGGAATAATTTCCTCATTTCCACACAAAAGTGTTCTATCAGCAATTATTAATGATAACCAAACAAAAATTATGTTATATTTCGCAAAATAAAGTAATCAATAATACAGAAGTTTAATAAATAATACAAAACTTGGCGGAAAGACCTTCGGTCGTTAGCCATTTCATATATTATATGTGAACATAACTCTACAAATACATTGTATATAAATATCCAAACTATGTATAAATGTTACATGAATAACGATTTTAAGTTAGTTACAATACTATTTTAATACTATTGAAGATGGAAACGTCGTTGTGCATTAAAAATTATTTTTATTATACTTATCTTAACGGTCAGCGCGCACGGAAAAATCCTTTTTTCTGGACTCCTAATGAAATATACTATTAAGTAATTTTAATAAAATATTCAATCACCATTTATCTAGCTACATCATCGTTGACCATGCCACATAAAATTACGCAAAAGATGGCGCTTACGTCATATTCCATTTATTATGATTAATATTCTTTTATATGGAATAAATAACTAACTAACTATCTTTATTCAAATGTTTATATGTATGTACAATAATATACAGAAATTAGAATTATATTCTGTAGATGAATCGGAGGTCTTTCAGCCTATATGGAATATTTTTTTATGTTTGTAGAATTATTTCAGTAATTTTATCCATTAAACGTGTATGATATATAAAACCCATCTTAAAAAACAGACTTTAATAAATATAACAATTTTTTTAAGAAGTAATTAAATATGGACGTTAAAAAATCTAAAAAGGAATCACCGATTAAATTACAATAGGGGGAGAAAACTCACGTACCAAACCCACTTCCGGTTCGAAACCAATCAGACTGTCATCGTCGTGTGAATTGCAGCACAAGTCCATGACAGTTTCCACCCCAGCGTTTTCACGGGGAAGAAAAAAAGCCCACCCCCATCAAATATTCAGCACCCTATTTACCAGAGCAGAAACAAAAAAAGGAATGAAGGAAAACAACACACGTACATCCATTAAAATCCAGCACCCTATGCATACGTAAGTATTAATCTTGGTTAATTTTTTATCGCAATAACAATGTGGATGAAGATTTTTAATACTGCTTAAAATAAAATAAAAAAGATAAAGTAAACATTATAGAAACAAAACAAAAACAACTTTGAAGTATTAAATAAAAACATTCTCTCTCTCTCTCTCTCTCTATATATATATATATATATATATATATAATGATGTTATGTATATATATATACATAACATCTTTATTCAAACCATTTTTGATACAATTTACTTTAAAATATTTACAAGTAATTATTAATATTTAGTGTTAGTCTGTCTGGGCTATCGACCGACGGTTTTTTCGCCCTCATTCTCTCTACTTGTATTAAAATTTTGTAATTAATCGAGTCGACTCAGAAATGACCTATAAGAAATCTTTCGAATTAGCTGACAATTTATGGGCATGTAAAACATATTGAAAAGGGTAAGATGATCAAAGTTTTGCGTTCCCAAAAACCATCCGGGAGGAGATTTAAACACGAATATCGTCGATTTCCTACAAATATCTACATTTAAAGGAAGTTTTAAATAAAAAAAATAGTATATTTTGAATTTATAAAGTCTATTACTTCGAATTTTCGCGAGATCTCATGATACGAGCAGAAATACCGTTGATCGAGGGCTCAGGCAGACTAAATAAATATTTTAAAGAAAATTGTATCAAAAATGTTTTGAATAAAGTTATATATATCTGAGAAGGATACAGCAAGAACAAAGAAATAATAATCAATATTTTCTATAAATTTAAAGTATAAGAACTTTTCTATTGATTTAAAGAAAAGTGTAGTAACAAATACGATTCATTTAAAATCTTCGTCGACGTTAATCAATATAAAGACAATATTTTAGGAAAAAAATATGGAGTTAACTGAAATTATTTCATAATATTTTTTTGTATTCACTTTTCTCGTATAACAATGATTTCCGATCAAATTATGTACATAAAAACGTTATTAATACTAATAAAATTCCCCCATCTCCAGATCTTGTGCTGTTGGTACCACTTCTTTCACAACTATATATATTGTAGGTCTCAATATATATATAGATCTGGTAGAATTCAGTATTCGTACCATAATTTCCAATAATTTTTTTACTAATATAATCATATATAGAGGTTTTGGTGTTCAACAGAAATGATTTTATTTTGTTTTCAAGACCACCTATATTTTTAAAAGAAATGTCAAGTTTTTTCGTTCACCGCCCGATGATGGATTTCTGTAATCTAAGAAGGAGGGTAAAATAAGAGAATACTTATATCACTCTGCTTGAGGTTCAAAGACGGATGGATGTATCTAGGAACAATATTTTAGAAATGGCTTCTCAATATACATTCCTACTAATAAAGATCGGGCTCAGAATAGAATGGCAAATAAAGACAATCTGGATCATAACGGATGGCACAACAATAATCTGCAGGGCATCTCCTTTAAAGAACCCGGGCTACAACGGTTCTTCCGATTTCCAGACGCGTCCAAAACACAGCAGACAGAGACGAGGAATGTCATATCAGCACCACTGAAATGCAGCTTTCTTCACGTTGGTCTTGACTTATAGAAAATATAACTTTTATAGGGCGTATCCAGGTTTTCTTAATTAAAATATATTAATTGATTCGAATTTCACTTAGAATCGATTATATTTTGTAAAGCACAAATATTGTCCTACAAATATTGAATCACATATATTTTTATAATTTAACAAAATAATCACAAAAATAGACTTCGACATCACAAGCGTTGTACACGATAAACTTCTTAATTACTAAAAAGACAAATAAAGGATAATGAATCTAAAATCCGAAGAGAATATAGCAATATATCTTTGTAATGGGAAGCTGATTCCAGAAAAGGTTTAATTCAATAACTTATCAATATTAATTATTCCTGCGTAGATTTTTTATAAAACTATAACAAGTTCCTTGTTCCTTTTTAATTAACTACATCTAATTTTATTGTTGAAATCTTCATTTCTCTTCATCTCACTTATTATAAATACTTACCTTATCAAAATATATTTCATTATTTTGTTATATTATGTGTGCACGAAATTTCGTTTCCCATTAAAATAATTTATTTTTGTTTAAACGTTCTCGAAATCTTGAATCTGTCATTTTTAAAAATTTAACTTCAATGTCAAAATATTTGTAAAATTCTCAGAGTAATCACCACGCGAGAAAGTTTGCATCGAAAAATTCAACGTTGCGTTATTTAATCAAATTAGCGGGAGTGTGTAAGCTCAGGGAGATAAATTTTAACACAGCTAAATCAAAATCAAATCATCAAAATGCGTATATCAACCCCCATCAGATTCTTTAGCGGCCGCAAGAAATCAATAGACAGCAGAAGAAGCATGGAGATCGAACGTCAAATTCAGGAAGATTACAGCAGTATTTCGTTTGAAGACGACGCAGATTCTAGCAATGGCTTACTTGAAGAAATCGACGATTTCGAAGAAAGGGAAGACGATTTCAATGAAAATGAAGATGATTTCGAAGAAAATGAAGTAGAAGAAGCAGACTCTGAATCAATTTCCATCTCCTCCCGGGAAGAACCAGTGGAAGCTGCTCCTAAGATATCGAGCTGCAAGCGCTGCAATTTCAAAAAAGCCATCGGGTTAAGAAACGCACAGGCCTTAGAGAACGTCGCGATAAATCACCGCAGCACAGCTCTCGTTACGATTAAAGAAGAGGAATCCGATAACGATACCTATATCAAAGAGAACAAAATGTCCCTTATGGGTAGTGAATCGGAGAGTTTTATTTTGACCGTGAAACGGATTATACCCGGCGAGCATTTACAATCGCTAGAAAAAGCAGATTTTCAGGGGTTTATCTTAAAATGGAATTTCTTGGATCACACGGATTCATTTTCTTTTAAAGGCGAGTACAATTTAAATCGCTCGAATATATACTTCTTTCACATTAGCGAATTCAATTATTTGTACCTAAGCAGATGTTTCCTGCCGATTGAGTTGTATGTAAAGCAGGCAAACAAAAAGATGATCCTGTTGGGAAAAGCTGAGCTTAACACAAAGCCGGGATTGGAACACGTCGGGCAGATTTACGAAAGTACTTTAAATATTAACAACAAGGATTTGGTCGCGTGTTATAAAAACGTGAACGACAAAAGGTACGGCGAATTGATTTGTTCTTATGCGTACAGTGGGTTGGCTACGAAGTACCACGATTGCATTCCCAAACCGTTGAAAAGCGAAATCTCGATGGAATCTTTTGCTTCCTACGACTTAAATTCGTTGGATGGTAGACGTAGCTCGATGGAAGCAACCTCGTTTAATAGCACCGAAATGCGTGCGTTTCAGAATGGTCTAAATATGGTTTTAGTTAGGAATAAGGCTCTAAGGACAACACAGGAGGAGATTATGAATGAGCTTAAGGAACGCACGACGTGGATGCATGAGGAATTGAAATGGCGTCTGACACTACAAGAACACGCAATTCTCAGCGGTGGTGACCCGAATTTGGTAAAATGGCGGCAATGGAAAGACGAAACCACGGCTAATGTTAAATACCGCCCGAACCCAAACGAGGAATTCAACAAGATGAAACTCGCCGTCTTCGAAGTGAACATAATCGAACTCCAATTAAACCCATTTTCTAGGCTATCAATCGACGATTCGATTAAGCAAATCTATATAGAATTCTCCTTTTTACATTATTCAGGTCCTCAAATGGAAACCGCTACGAAAGAAAAGAACGCTCTGGATATCCCAATCACGTTCGATTTTTTGAAAACTTTCGAAATCCGTGCCAGTGATAAAGACGCACGCCAACTGGCGGAAATGATTAAGAACAATGAAAAAATTGTCTTCACTATTGTCAGCGAGCCGATTCTGGATCGCACCACGTGCCAGAGCTGCGTGGAGATCGCCCATTGTGACGTCAGCATTAACGAACTGGTGCAGAGCAGGAATAACGTCGTCACTGATCACTATCCGATTTTCGACGATTCCGATGCCGGCAGAGAATTAGGGAAACTTAAGTTGAGCTTCGGAGGGCTTTTGTCTTTGAGATCGGTAGCTCTGCAAATAATGACACCTAAGAATTTTAATATTATTAGATAATGTTTGCCTTTTTAAATTATTTTAGTTCATAAGTTTTAAAATTAATAAATTTCACTTAATTCTAGTTTTCTCATATTAATTAAAATATATATAAACTTAGCTTTAAATGGTTTCATCTTGTCAATACTGTAAATTTTTTGGAAATGCGATTTAAAATGTTGCCAATTTGTAATGCCCTCCTTCTTAATGATAAATGTGGAAATCGCCTTACAGAATCCATAGCTAATGTAGCTGTAGCATTATTTTCTTCATTTAGGTCGGATTTTATCTTTTTAACATTATTCACACTCCCAGCAAGCATACATTTTGACACAATCTTTTATTACGCCGTTAATTGATACCGAACAATTTGTCCAGCGTTTACGAAATTCGCCACTAATCCCCACATTGCTCCTATCATATAACACATTTGTGTTCCTCGTAACCTCATCAATTCATGTCATTAAATTTGCAGACATAGATAAAGCGTTAACAATCATGATCTTTAGATAACAAGATAAAAACTAGACAAGGACAGGCAGAAATACCGATGGTTGATAGGCGTTTTCTTAAGACAACGTGTAATATAGTATAAGAATTATATTTTTAATTTATTGTATATAAAATTGTCTGCAGAAATAAAGATTTTATATATATATATATATATATATATATATATATATATATGTTATATCTGCTAAAATGAAGACAGTTTACTCTTGATTAATTTTTAGGAAAAAAACGCCTTGTGTGTTAATTTATTTGGCTCATTTCCTCAAAATCTTATTTTGAGACTAAGTAGGAGCGATCCTCAGAACATGAAGATCCAACTCTAAAAAAATGTCATCTCATATGCACTCAATCCGCGGACATACTTTATATACTATAACTGAAATTTTAATAAAATACAACGAATAATTATACTTTAATATTGGATAACTGAGTTCATTTTAGGTTTCATCGAAATTGCTGAATCGATGACGAAAAAATAATAAAATTGTTGTCATCGTAGAGTAAATTAGCAAGACACATAATTCTGTTAATGTATATATATATATATATATATATACAGAGAGTTTTATGTAACACCGAACATACTAGAATGTACTCAATGTAAATTTCCCTATGTTCGATTTGTTCAGGAACGCATCAAAGCATTGAGTACGATGTGATTGGCTGCTATTTCTAAAAATAATATAGTCAACCCAAACTACACCCTTCTCCGTTAAAAATGACTTACACTTGTCAGTTATCGCAAGCAAGTGATATTTACTGTTCCGGCTCTTAAAGCAGAAGTAGACGAAGAGTTGGACATCATCAATAATGTATACAAAGGAGGATACGATTTTTATGGTATGCATTGCTGTTAAGTATAATATTCATAATTATACATGTTGCACTTGACATAATAGTTGACATTAGAAATCGTAGCCAATCACATCGCACCCAATGCTTTGATGTGTTCCTGAACAATTCGAACATAGGAAAATTTACATTGAGTACATTCTAGTATGTTCGGTGTTACATAAAACTCTCTGTATATACTGATTGCTCGGATTTCAGATTTTTAAACATCTAGGGAATGTAAATCCGTTTTAAAATCGATTATTCTTGGTATTTGTATAAATTCTTCTTTAAATAGATTTCTAATAGTCTTAATGAATTAAATATAAGAATTTGAAATTAATTCATAAATTATTTCCTGTTTTGCATCAGTTATACTTTGGCTTTTGAACTAGTTTAAAAAATGTACATTAAAATAACTACTTCCCGGGAAAATACCCCGCTAGATATTGAATTACATAATGGACACTGATTCGAGAAAATTTAATGTAGAGAGCAAAAAAAAAATGCTACGTAGTATAAGGCTACCTGCAGACACGTGTTTCGGGATCTATGCCTCGTCAGCACAGCTCTGCCTTACATAATTTCATCTTCCATATGCGAAAGAGAAGACCTGAGAGAAACCTGTAACGGTTCTGAAGTTCAAATGTCCAACAAAAGTGCTCTGCATTCCCGGTATTCGCTTTCAGATTCGTTTGAGTATATCGCAGTTTAAGTGATTATTTGGTTTCTGAAGATTCACAAACAAAATCGACGATATCCTCCTAAGATAATTGTTCGAGACAATCAAACTGAAAACGTATATTACACGATGTGTACTTTAACATTTTTGAATTGGCCCGATTTAACGGTTACAACTGTCGCACGGAATGGACATTTTAATAAAAAATGTATAACTTAAAGGCTATATTCTTAAAACACAACAGGAAAGTATTGATTTTTATATATCTGTATAATTTCAATTAATATGAGTGTATTTATATAAAACAAAAGTATTTAACAAGAAAAATAAAAACATTAAAAATAGTGTTATATTCTAACGAAATAACAAATTTAAAAATTTCTTCATGTTGGTTGTGGTGATCTTAATTATTTAAATAAAAATGGTTGTCCTTTCTCCTACTTATTTTTTATTAAACTAGATATATTTCGGAACTATTGATATTTATTGAAACTTTAACTACAGAAGATGGCAACACAGTTTCCGAAATATATCTAGTTTAAAAAATGAGTAGGAGAAAGAACAACTATTTTAATTTAAATAAATTTAAAATTGGTGAAAGTCTCTTCAAGGAATTCGTTGATTGAGTAGCATACTTTCTGAAGCAAAATATCTTCAAGTATCACTTTAAACTTACTGGAATAAGATGTGGTTTTAATAGGTGAAATGAAGAAATTAAATTTTCTATTTCCGTAACAAACAAAAAAAGATAATTTTCATTTAAAATGTAAAATGAAAAAAAAAATCCATCTATTTAAACCATTTCTCTTTAGAAATTGTAATTCCCATTCGCAATAAATCTAAATCTATATATTTTTTTAGCATATACGTTTCCGCCGTTCTATATACAGATAATTAACATTTCAAGATTGCTTATCTAAATGTCGAATTTGTAGTGAATTTTCTTCTATAGGGCCGAGACACGCGAGACCTCGTGTCGTTATCGATGCGCCACTCAGCGGCGTTCGTTCGTTGATTAATGCCCCGTTATCCGTTATCCGGATATGGAAACGTCCATTAATATCTCCATCAATGGGAAATTGATGGGGAATAACGAGGACGTTAATTAATAATATGCGGCGACGGCGCGCGCGTCGGCAAAATAACCCAGAAGATGGGGGAAGGGAATTCGAATTCCGTTCTGTAATTACGCTAAAGTGTTGTTAATATGTCATGTTTTGTATGATTATGTAATTTAGAATGTATTTAGATAGTAATTAGATGATATAAATCTGTTATTAGTATGCTGGGATGTGGTGTGGTGGGTATTTTCAGTCAAGCCAAGGGTTTTTCTTTTTCTTTGTGGAGAAGTTAATTGCAATTCCTCAAGAATTCTTTCATAAAAACGATTACTTATATATTCATAGTAAACAACCAATTTATAATATGACGAATTAGTAAAATCTCAATAATTACTACATAATTTGTATATAGGAAAGCAAAAAAACGCTACCACGTGGACATTCCTTTATAAGTGATCATAAAATATGTATAGGGTGTCCCAAAATTTACGCAATGTTTGATATAAATTAAATATAAAACACTGTTTTTGTTATTTAGATTCTGTTAAGCCTCACAAGATCGCTTTTGCCGACCTTTCAAGGATTCCGAACACCCGCATTGTGTTGATCGGATGCGCCCCTAATTTGAAGGGATAATAAATTGCGTCCGTCGCACCCCGGGCGAGAGATTTTTCTTATTGTAAATATGTAGTTTAGTTTATAGTTTTAAATATTCGTAGTACAGATGTTGTAGAGAACAGATCTCTAATATAAAAACAAAAAAACACTCCGTTGAAATTCATTTCATCACGAAAGTGCTAAACTAGACTGCTTACAACAGTCCGAAGTGTAATTAATGGAAACAACCCCATGATTACCCCAAGAGATTCTTATATTTTCATTGTATCATAAAGTATATATGATAGGCTTATTTATGGAATAACACATCGGGCATGATTTTGCTGGCATATACACACTCTAGTCGAAATTTGTTCTTGACCTTTATGCATAATTGTGGTTGATTTTTGTCGATGCAGCGTTTACTTTCCTCTAGTAAAACAAGGGTGGTTGTGAGCTTGTTAATATAGACCTTTGACTTCAAATAACCCTTAGAATAAAATTTATGGGATTAAATCACACGATCTAGAGTACCAATTATGATCACCGAAACGAAAGAGTATGCAACCAGGAAATATCTAATGCAGTAATTGAATTGTTTCACTGGGTGTATGACATATAGTACCGTCTTAATGAAACCACATATTGACCACATCAACAGTATTCAATTTCGGCAGAAATAACTATATTATCATGTCGCGATATTGAGCACCAAAAACAGTGACTGCTTGAGGAACCTCATATTCAAAAAAGTGTGGTCCAATGATGCTTCAAGTCAAAAATCCCCATCAAACAGAGACACGTTGTGGATGCATTTACTATTCGACAATCACATGTGGGTTCTTCGAACCCCAAAATCGGCAACTTTGGCGATTAACAAAGATATCGAGATGAATATATTGCTTGGGATGATTTTTCTCGAAAAATCAGCATCCATTTGTTTATTTTAAATAATCAATTCCACCTACTCTCTTCGCTGTTCATTATTATTATGCTGCAGTTGTTGTGTTAAATGAATTTAGTAAGTATATAGACACAGATCATCTGTGAGTATATGCTGTCTACGACGCCGGATTGATGTTCCGGGGTTTTCAGCAACAC
Organism: Philonthus spinipes; assembly: GCA_963082785.1. Lineage (NCBI taxonomy): Eukaryota > Metazoa > Arthropoda > Insecta > Coleoptera > Staphylinidae > Philonthus > Philonthus spinipes. The sequence continues at coordinate 13,099,573 of OY720309.1, read as the reverse complement.
ATTCACCCATTGCCTGGATATTGATATTTGAGCTGCTTGCTTTTTAATAATCAGTGTATTTAGCGTTTTAAACTGATCCAGTCTCCCTAAATTATTCAATTAATATTTTCACAGTTTTGAATAAAAATTACTAACTGCGGTCGCAAAGTTTTCATTTATTTTGAAATATTTTTCATTAATAAAACGATACATGTTTTTATTATTGAACAATATTTAAAAATTAATTAAACGTTGGCAGCCCCGAAAAAATTACAAAGTTTTTTCAAATTATTTTTTTTAACTTCATAAACTATGAAATTAACTCTGAACTCTCAACTGTCAAATTGTTTTTATTTTTTCAGGGTTGTCATCAATTTATTTGAAAAATTGCGGAAAATTCAAATCTTGCGTTAATTTTTAACACCCTTTATAAGCAATATATTTGTTACTATATAACAAATGGTTTATAGTCCTTAATTGATTTACAATTCTATTCACAATAAATATAAGAAAACAAGCAGCAATCAGCTAACGACATAGGCCTATCTGTTATTTATAGAATTTTGCCACATGTTAATTATTATTTTTGGCAGGATGAATAAAACACAACAGTTTTTTTATCTTTACAGTTTTTTAATGTAGAAATACTGCTATAACTGTTCCGTTAACACAGTGCCCAATAAAAAAACTGTTAAAATATAAAACTGTTGGCTTTTATTTAATTTGTGAATATGCAGTTTCATGAAGTGCCTCATCTATTGATTTTTTATAATTTTCGGCTCTTTGTTTCACAACTAATTAAAGAAATTCGGATACAAAATATTCAATTTTAAACTCAATTCAATTACAGTCAATAAAAAATAGACAGTTCCTGATGTATTTAGAGTTATGCAAACAAGATGCCAATAAAACACATGTATTACAAATATAATACTCCCTACACAAAAAGCAGGAGTTATTTTCAAAATAGGCGCAACAATCTTCAAATAGAGTAAGTTCATTGTTTAATTTATAATAGAAATTTTAAGTAAGAAAAGGTAAAGGAATGGTACAGCGTAGGAAACATTTGTGTCTATTTAGTTTCCATAAAAAGGTTTTATAGCCTAAAATGCAAAAATTACTCGGAGAATTTGGATAAAATTGAAGGAACTTTTGATGGAATATTTGACTCATGTTTTTGCAATACCACAGGATTGTTCCAAATCTATAGATGGCTCTGACGAGCCTTGTTTAGCCTGTTTGTCTGCCTTATCATTGCCTATTTAACGCATATGTCCTGAGATCAACAAAAGTGTCACTTTTTATGTGCTCCTGTTTCGTTGAGAGCATTTATGCAGTTTCACGCTAGCTTATAATTGATCAGTGTGTTGCCTAATGCTATCAGTAGCGCCTGGTTGTATAAGAATACGGCTATAGACCGACTCTTATAATCTAGTATTGCTATTACTCGGATGGTGAACCGTGATTGCCTCTGCCTGGAACATCATGGTATCTTTGGCTGGGCTCATCGCAATCCCTGTCTCAGTTCTTGTGCTGTAAATTCCTGCTTCTGCCCCTTTACCGCTTTTAGAGCCATCTGTATACCAGTTTGATTCCGCCCTGAAGGGAGGGCCTACTGTCCATTCCTCTAGCCTTTGGTGCGTTTTTCCGTGTAATCGATTTATGGGCGCCGATCCTTGCATCATTCTGTATGCCACTCATCTCGCTTCTTAATAAAGAGTATGCCATAGATTACCTCTAAGGCTGCTTAAGGCTCCCGTGTCACTGAGTCATACAAGTCTTTTCTCGTCCCCTTTTGCTCCGTTCTTGGCCAACACACCCCTGCTCTGTAGGTTATCATGGATCTGATCACACTTGTGTATCACCATAGGATCATTCTGGGGTTTAACCCCCAGTTTCTTCCTTACATTTTTTAACACCTTCCCAATACTATTAAAGCTTTTTTGGTGGTTTTCGTGATAAGCGGTTTCCTCGATATTTTATTGTAGAAGATTACACCTAGATATTTCGCTTCCTTCGCGAAGGTAATTATTTAAACCCCGAGCGTTGGTAGCCTAAGTCCTTCCGAAGCACTTTTTCTTATATATATATATATATAGGATATTTGCGTTTTTTTTTTCTGGATTTACCAATAGTTGTTCTTGTCGGCACCAGTTTTCGATAATATTCAAAGCCCTTTGAGTTCGCTGTGAGATGTTTCCTGCGAGCTATAATTTCCAGGTCATCTGCATACCCTAGGCAGGGGATGTCTTCCTTTGAGAATTTTCTTAAAATATCGTCTACTTAAGTCGCCCATAGCAGTAGTGTCAGTACACCTCCATATGGACAGCGTCCCCCAGTCCTAGCTTCAATGCAATGCTTCAAAGCTACTGTAACAGAAGAAAGATACTAGAGTTCTGTTTGTCGAAGGTTAAATAAAATCGATTTTTAGGATACGTACGACTACGTGTCCTAAAAGATCATAGTACTTCAGGTTGGATAAAGCAGAACCTGAAAGGCACTGTAAAAGTAAACGGTTTATAACAAAAGTAATGTTTATGGGTGCAGTGGCAAGATCACGCTATGGCAGAAAATTGTATTTCAACGGTAAAATAGTACGCTGGCCTTTTGTTTATAAAACACGTGCAAAAAGAAACAGCAACAACCATATATTGCCTATTTTTTATGTGGTACCGTCAACGATTTGGGTTTAAAAGGTGGATGAGCCAAAATCGCTGTTTCGTCCACTAAAGAAAGGCGAACTTCAATTTTAAACTCAGTTCACTTACAAGCCACAGTCAATAAAAAACGACAGTTCCTAATGTATTTTGAGTTGTACAAACAATCTGCTAATGAAACACAAGTCACATTACAAATATAATGCGGATAAGAAAAGAATGGTAATTCTGGAGTCTATTAACGCAACAGAATGCAAAAAGATGATTATGGATAACGTTTTACGAGCCATTAAATACAAACTTCCGAAAGCGCATAAAGCCAAGACTATGGTTAACAGATAATGCAAAACCGCATTGTTGTGTAAATGATGCAGAATTGCTGACCGAGGGATCAAGAGATGGTGTATTAAATTCAAATCAGCCAATCGGTCACCGAATAGTCCTGATTTGAATATTTTAAACCTTAGTTTCTTCAATGCTATTTAGTTTTTGCAGCTAACATCGCCAAAAACTATGGACAAATTAATAGATTATGTTGAAAGTGCCTTAGACGCATTAACAAAAGAACAATTAAATCACTATAAGGCAACAAGTATAAAATTGACCACATGAATAAAAAATAAATAAAAGGATTATCTAGATAAAATATTTTAAATCACCAATCAAACTTTGTAGAAACAACTGAGACACTTTGAACTAATTTTACAAGTAAAATACAGAGTTTCATTTTTTTAGTTTCACTGATTTCGATATATAGTATCATCATCGGGTAGCTGATGTAATGAGATTCTTTGATCATGAAATTCATATGTTAAAGAACAAATTGCAAATCTAAAGGTTTGTGAACAAAATTTATCAACAATTAATTATTGAGAAATAATGATTCTGATTAATGGAAAAGTAAATGTTATATCTTTATTTGTATAAATACTTATTAATCATATAAAACAACATGAGGTTTTTGGAATTTTCATGAAGTGTTTAACTCAATAAATAAATAAAATTCAATTTATTCCACTGCATTCAGATTTCCGTCCACAGTACACTGTTAATCAGAAGTGGGATTACAGACAACTTAGCCCTCGAAAATAGCACGGCTGCAGCGATTAACACTAATTGACAGCACATTATTACGACTTTTTTATGGGGCACTGAGCAATTGTCTTCTGTTTTATTAATTTGAAGGGACATAGCTTTTGGATAGCTATTGATAAAAATATAATGCATTGACGCTGATTCCTTTACCTGTTGCTATTATGTGCAATAAATCTGCCTTTGAAACAGCCGAATAAAAAAAATATGAAGACGACTCTAGAAATAGCTAAAAAAGTGAAAATTTCATTGGTTTTATATCTTTTAAAATAAATATGCAAACTGCAAAAATCAAAATTCAGAAAAAATGCATTTTTTGAAAATTTTCAAACGATAAACAATCATGAATTTCTACGATCGGCAAGTAAACATACTCAAAATTGTGCAACTTTTTCCTAATTTAAGCCACCCTGTGCCGTTTTCAAAATTCCCAGACTGCATTTTGTTTCAGATACAGTGTATAGCAGCCAATATTTTACACCCCGTTTCTCCAACATATTAAATTTAAACGTAACATATCTTATATAATTACTTTGTATTTAAAATATTACAAAAATACATATATTGTCTACATACATATATACGTAATTACAGACTGGCCAGTCGAAAAGCTTTTTAAAATTCCCGTTTTTTCCCCGGTTTTCTCGGTCAATAATATCGTTTTTTTGCGGTCAGTGTGTCAAGATTGGAAGAACCTTGATGCAAGGATTAATAAAAAAGACATACTCGTATTATACAAAACTAAACATTTTTTTATATTGAATATTATAAACAAATCTATGATTACGTGGTCAGAAGCGTAAGTACCTTTCGTGAACCATAACCCCCCCCCCATTAAGGCCCCAAAGGGCTAACTGATGACTACGGCGTTAAGTTTACATAAACGATTTGCTCTTACTTAGGTAGTAAGGTAATTTCAATACTCGTATTTAAAGCAAAACAAACAAAAAATTGTTCTTTTGCCGCTCCAGACGGGCCCTTTTAGCTTTCTTGTTTTACACGATCCACCTTTACACCAGACATTCTTCCCGCAGATACAAGGGTTTCAATTCACATTGTGATTCTTCTTTCCGCCGATATAACATCTATCGCGACCGCAGGGTTTAAACATGAAATTTCGCGCGTCAATCTGCACTTCATATGTGAATGTTCCAAAATTTTCTGAAGAATAAGAATGATACACTTTCGCATATCTTGCTTCAAGGGCAGAACTTCTAACTCTGAAGAACCTCTCGCTTATTATAAGGCATCAGGTGTGGCAAAATCTAAGTCAAAACGTTTAACGGTGATCAACCTTTTCTCCTCCGAAAGATCAATTTTGGTCATATCCGTCGTTTCTTTTATAACATCAGATTTTACTACTCCCTGCATTAATATTTGTACGAACATAGAGACATTGCTTTATCTTTCATTGACGGTGTTTCCTTTACCTATTTCCATTATGTGCAATAAATATGTCTTTGAAACAGCTGAATTGTGTTTAAATGTGTAATTTTTTATTATAGTATGTTTAAATTAAGTTACATATTGAGTTACTAATTGTACGAATTCAATTATGCAGTTTTCAAAGTTTTGTACACCATAATTTCACAAATGTTGGTCATATGGAGTCATTTATAAATTTTTATACAACTTCATTAAATGTTACATGCTACCTAGGCTACCTGAAGATTATGACACCTTATTTTACCACCATACATGTTGGTATCTGGTATTAGGAAGTGTGCAGCTTCGCACTACACTTAAGCTTACCTTCCGTAGATCACTCATCCTCAGTTCAGCCATTAAATAAGGTAGGCTTATTTAATGACGAGACTGCTAAGCATTCACAAAAAAAAAATGCCATGCAGTCTCGTCTTCCGTTGAGATTAATATGGCTACATTTGACAACTTGCTGTTTATTATGTATTCAGCCACAATTGTTATAGCCATGAGATCCAGTTGCGTGATTTTTCCATAAGTTCCCATCGGAATCTTTGTCTGAATCTTTAGAGTTCTTGAGAAATAATCCATGTTGTTTCAATATCATTATTAAGGTTATAAGGGGTATAATGGGGTATAAATATCCAATTTATTATTTATAATATCCTGATATTTTATTCCGATCATTTAGTGGAGTACATAACATTATTTTATTTTTTGCTAATTAAGCCATTCGTGTTTTCCCTCGAGTTTATTTTTTCTCTCGGTTTAAGAGCACCGTCAATGGACGTTTATGGGCCGTGACTGCATAAAAATATTTCACGTGCGCGGTAGTAAAAGTTTAACGAATTGAGAAATCGCATGTCCTCGGACCATAACGCAGAAATAGCGCACAAAAGGGTCGATGTCGGGGGCGGCGTTTGTTGCGCTCACCAAAAAAGTAACAGACATTAGTGCATAACGTTGATAAAATAATTGTTGCGGATAATAAGGAAGCGTCGGAATTATTGTTTTTTTCGCATTAAGCATACACGATATATTGTAATTAGTTGATAAAAAAAGAATGTTAATGAAAAGTTGGAATGAATAACTTCGTTTCTAAAAGTGTTTGCTGTATTACTATTTAAGTTAAATGATTTTAGAAATAAAATAAATCGATATATATATATATTTAGTATATTGCTATTTACTTTGAACAATTTTTGAAATTAAAGTATTTAATACTCAACTATTACGATATACTGTGTACCATATAAAAATGCTCAGCATGGGGATATAAACATCATCTTGAAGATGAAACTTCGAATAAAAAATTTGTAGACGCCATTTCTAGAGCTTCAAAAATCACAAACAATATCATTAGTCTTTTAATATCTATAAAAACAAATATACAAATTGTAAAAATCAAAATTCAGAAAAATTGCATTTAAAAGAATTGCAAACGATAAACAATCATGAATAAATATTGCAACTTTTTCCTAATTTAATCCTATAGGGTGGCTTCTGCCGTTTTCAAGATCCTCAGACTGTGCATTTTATCTCAGACAATGTGTATAGCAGCCAATATTTTACATATTATCCATCATATTACATTTAAACGCATCTTATATACTCTTTTTTAATTTTTAATATTACAAAAAATAAATATATGTATTTTTGCCATTTTTACCACATACATACACACGTAATACAAGTGATATTACGATATTTAAAGTTGAATTCATGAATGGTGGATTGAAGATGTTTGAATTTGGAGGGAAGTTGGGATTTCTCTGAATGCAGAGAAGGTTTAAAAGGTGAGGGATGATTTTTGGAATAGATAGGTAATTTATTGGGATAAGGGGATAACACTGTTTTTTTTTTGTAAAAGAGTGTATGATAAATATGTTTTCTATTTGAAGAAGAACGCGGAAAATTTGCAACTGTGGAAGAAATATAATATAATGAAAATTTAAATGGAGATATCGATTTTTCTTAAAAATAAGTCAATAAATTAAGATGATTTCAATTTATGACAGCCAATTAAACGAACAATTTTAACACCGAACGAGAATAAAAGAGAAACGCCCGAGAGGCTCAATTGTGGAAACCCTCGCAACACCTGTCCCTTGATTCCGATAAAAACCTCGCCTCCAGGTAGTAGCAGGCGTAAGGTGTAAGGCTTTAGCAACTAAATGGGTCCTATAGGGGCATCGTTGATTTTCGATTTTCGATATTCTCGTCCCACCTTTCGCGCGTAATTACCACGTGTAATTTTTAATTACGCCCGCGGACGCAAGAAGATGGTGGCCAGCGATTATTTAATTACGAATCGTGTATTTAATATTTCCTCTCAGATGGTTATCGATACGTTTATTTACGGGGTATCCCCCGGGGCGCGTCTTCCGGGCTTCTTTTTTTCTTTCTTCGGTGGATTAGTGGGACGTTGTTCATTTACATAATTCTGTGAAAACATAATTTGTAAGGATGGAAATTGGACGAGAAAGGCGAGCTTTTGAACGCCATCGGTGAGTTTTTTTTTTAATGGGGTAGGAAGGACAAGGTGTGCCCGGAAATAAATAACACGTTTCGTTTTCAATATGTATAAATGTTGCGTTATCTACAAATCGTAATTTATACTAATACCTTCATTATAGAAGGTATTAGTATAAATTAAACTTCATTCATAAACATAAGCAGTAGTTTAGTGTTTTAAGCAGTTTTTTCTTTATACATAGGCATCCTGCATTTGCTTTTGCAATATTTCATTACATATAAGATATAATATCAATTAGATATTGCTAAACAATTTTGTTGAACCATTTTTTTGTGCTGACCTCTCTCTTACACTATTATTTGCATTTTATGTATACTCTTCAGAATATTGAAACTTTGATTTGTACGTATCTAGTAAAACTTTAAAACAAGTTCAACACCATGGATTACCGAAAATATTAAAACGATGATTTATCTTCAAACCAAAGCTTTTCGATGACTTAAATTATATAGTAATATAGTAATTCAGAGCACAGGGATTATAATAAATCTTTACGTAATCGTACAACCTATATTAATAAAGAGAGAAAATATTATTTCTAACACTTTTCAAGAACTAATAATCTACAAATGATTTGTAAAGAATTAAAAAAATAAAAAAAAAATATTTGAAGGTGTGTTTTAATTAAAACTAGATACTCCTGTATCATGATTGGAGCCATGTCATCAGCTTTTGGTGTTTTTTTTTTATGGATTAAAGCTATTAATTGTCCAAACAATCCTCTTCTCGATGAAGATCCTGTTTGAGCAACTTCTAGCTCAACCTATATGCTCGTATATTACTTCAGTTTTAAACTCCAAGCATTTAGTTCGACAGTCATTCAGGTGGATTATTATCCATTTTAATTTCTGATTCACAATTTTGAAATTTTAGGCAACTTAGATTGTTTAGTTCTATTGCATAATATTTATTCTATATTTTGTTATAGAATTAAAATACAAGCAAAACATATAAGCAGTAAGTAATCATAATAAATTAAAGACGATGCAAGCGCCACCTTTTGCCTAATTTCATTAAATAAGGAGTAAGTGTTTCAGAAAGAATATTCTTTGTCAAAAGTGAGCATTTCTATTTTCTATTATTAAAATTGAGTTTGGAATTATTATATTCGCGGAGAAAAGTGTATTTATTCACTTGGTCACAGCTATTTAATATAAATTATATAAAAATAAATAATTATTAATCAAGTATATTCCCTTCAGCTGCCGTGACTTTATACGTAAGTATTTTATATTATAAAATATAAAGTACTTATGTAACGTAAGTCAAAATGCCACGGCAGGTAAAGGGAAAATAACTGATGAATAATTAATTATTTTCATTTTTAAATTTAATAATTTAATTTATTACACCTACACCAAAGATATTATATTTCTCTGATCTTAATAACCTGTGCCGAATAAGCTTTTTCTGTACATTATCAAAAATTACTGATCACTGGGGCTTCTACTTCATCATGCATTGTTTAAGATTATAATAAAACACTTTTTGAACTTTGTTTGTACAACAGAATTTTATATTTAGTGACTACAGTTTCAATAATTTACACTTGTCAAAATCAAACGAAAAGAAATTTCTAACCGTACAATTTTTTCTTTATATAATGCGGATTACATATCCATCATAGTGGAGGGATTAATGGAATGGGGATTAGTTGTAGCGGTAATTGTTTTTTAGTTGTTTAAAGCTGCAATCCCCCGGACTACAAATTACCTCCACAAATAACCCCCTTCCCTTAATCCCTCCACTATGATGGATATGTAATCCGCCTTATATAAAAAATGTACGGTTAGAAATTTCTTTTAGTTTGATAATGACAAGTGTAAATTGTTGAAACTATATAATTCTGTTATACAAACAAAATTCAAAAAGTGTTTTATTATGATCATCAAAAATCTTAGAGAAGGTGATTTTAAACACAAATTAATCATTAACCGCATATCCATACAATATTCGCTAATATACAATAAGGATTTAGGTATTTTGTGGACATTATAGATCACATAACACATATAATCCTTATTCTATTACATTTTTGTACATCCTTTTTATATCACAATACTTTATTGGCCATTTTATATCAAATTCTTCGAAAATTATCTGTGTGGTCGCACTCAATGTATTTGCCTTAGAGATATTTTATTCAAAGAAGTTTCGATTCATTCTGATGTGCAACAAGGATTTCACAATGTCTCAAATACTCTTCACTTTAGGAATTGGGATATGCCATTTATTCGCTGATGATACTCAATAAATTTAGTAATAAGAATTTGAAAATAATTAATCCATACATTGTTTCCTCTTCAACTACTATGACATCACTCATTCCGACAAACTAATGTTTTAATTATAAGCAATACAATAAAAAAACATGTAAAGAACGTTCATTCTCTATAAATAATAGTATAGCAAAAGTAATATATATATATTATTTTACATAGCTCTAAAAAAAGTTAGGGAAAATTGTGGAACGGCTCTAATTCAACTTAGCAATAATTATACTTGATAATAGGCAAAAAAAGATCTTTAGGCCGAAGTGTCACTACAGCCCCACAAATCAGTACTTGATAATGCACATCAACTCAACTTACAAGTTGTGTAAAAATACTTGAAATATTTATTGACTCTGACTTAATATTTATTAATTACATATTAAATTCAGATAGATAGCCGTCATAAATTTTAATATATAACAATCGACACTTCTTAGCCGGAACTTAAAAAAATCTATTAAAGACTTTAGTATTATATCAGTTCAGTTACTGCGATGTCGTTTATTACTCGTGTTTAGATCATAAAATATCTTAGAAAATCGACTCATACAAAACTTTTGTGTCAGGCTAATTTTTGACATAAGATCAACATAGAAGTGATAAATATCAAGATTGGAAGATCGTCGCTTGTTGCACTTTTCAATCGCAAAATAATAACTTGTATGATGCCGTTCTATCCCTATAACAAAAATCTTTAACATGATTTGGAAGAGTTACATATAGAGCCCTGATTTTCGATTTGTAAACGTAAAATAGTTTTTTTTTCAGTAGGAACTGTTTAAATCGAAGATATTTGTTAGTAAGTGGAGTTTCTTGATATAATATCGAGGGTATAACCAAAATCGACGACGAAGTTGGCATTGGAAATCTAAAGTCAGATATGATTTCCAATGCGTGTAAAATCACACGCGCACGCGTAAAGTACTGGTTGTCATGTTGACCACAACCAGCATTTCATGCGTGTGATCTAAGTACAGACATGACTCGAGACTACCAACGCCAACTTCGTTGTCGATTTTTGTTATACGCTCGATATAATAATACATTATTCGTTTCTTCTAGCAAACTTAATTGACTTTTGATTGACTCCCTTAAAAACAATTTATTAAAATTACCTTTATCTAATAAAAAAAACACCACATTTGTATATTTAAATTTTGTTTATATGTTTAAAAAAATAGACAAAACAATAAAAGAAAACCAAATGAGATGGTACGGTCATTTATGTAGAATGGGAGAAGAAAGAAACGTCAGAAGAATATATGAATCAAGAACTCCAAGCAAAAATCATAAAGGTAGACCAAGAAAGGAATGGAATGACGAAATAAGAGAAGAGTTAGAGAAAAAAGGAATAAAATGGGAAGAAACCAGAAAACTCACACAAAACAAAAAAAATATGGAGAAAAACATACACAGGACAAACAATCACCTCACACTGAGAAGTAGAGAGGAACATATAACGATGTTATATAAGACTAAATAAATAAATAAATTATATGGTTATTTATTTGTCAATTTTTATATAAAAACTATTGATGAAGAGCACATTGTGCTCGAAATGTACATTTAGTGTTAAAAATACAGAAATGAAGAAAGGGATAAAATATTATTATATTATAGGAACCATTGACTATATAAATATGGACTGCTAACGCCAACTTCACGTTTGAATCCAAGTGACGGTGGCAGTGCCATAGAACAAGTGCCAAGGCCAAGTACTAAATGAAAGCTTTTTGATGCTCGAGTCAACTGTGTGTAAGCTTATTGTGTTTAAATCTTGTGATACCTTGAAAGTTTTTTTAAGAACATGGCGATATATTTCTTTGTGGAAAGCTGCAATTCGACTACAGAAGTATTTGTCGATGTGACAGCGTGTTGAGGTTATGTTTAAGGTTACGGTTCCATTCCGCGAAATATGGTCAATTTAGCTACGAAAACATTTATGTTAGCATTGTATTACATTCACATTGACACATTCAAATGTATAAGAAATAAATATATGCGTGAAAACTCTATTGAATATCAATCTGTAGGTTTCACTGCAGCGCTAAGCGCCCAAACGCGACCATTCTGCTTACCAGTTTTTGAATTTCCCACCTTTTTATTAACTGGGGCGGGGCTTAGTCGGGTTCCCACTTGGATACAAATATTGAGCAGTGTCTATATGTGAAATGGAGCGGGACTAGCAGTCCATATTTATATAGTCAAAGATAGGAACTGTTTAATGTAAAAATATAATGTAAATGTCAGTCATAGGTAAATTATTTACAGACATTTGTAATTTCAAGGTTTTGTGTATAATTTCTATTGAACCTTGTTTATTTTTTGCGCAGCACTGAATTGGCTGCTTCCGCCCCTTTATATTTATTCCTCCTCGTTTTATAAATAAAATAAACAGCAAGTGCAAAACATATACAGCGCGTATGAGAGCGGTTATTAAATGTAAATTTCCGAGGAGATCTGGCGCATGAATTGGAATATGGTCGGAAACACAAGCTGGATTTATCGACGCATTTCAATCGGTTAGACCGATGGGAGGTGTAATTAGCGGTGCAATTGATTCGATGCATTTCCACCGACGATTATTTATCGCGATCGCGCTTATTATCGTCAGCGCACTTTATTCCAAGCAACGGAAGCAATTATCGCGCTCTAGCCTGCTCTACCCGGCGTCGAGCGCAACTGGTAACTGGAACTGCCTCATTTACAGCCCCAATAATTAATTCGAATAAATGTTTTAATTGTCCACATAAATCAATCATAATTATATCAACATCAAGAAAACACTTTATAAATATTTTGTGCAACTTAAAACTCCAATGCGATGGGTTTATAACATGAGAGAAGGAAATATAATTGCAACGATAATCAAAACGTATTACTTATTTCATAGACAAATTACATAATAAATATGAAAAGAAAATTTATAATATTGCGATTCTGAACAATTTTAAAATAATATTTATTAATTGATTATAAATTTGATCGATTTATCGCATCTCACAATCATGCGATAAATCTGCTGAATTTTAGCGATGACCTGAGAGACCATCGCTAAAATTGAGCTAGATCTATCTGTCGAAGTCATTAAAAATTGAAACACTTGGAGAAGTGGCCGGGCATTTACATGGTTCTTTCAATTAAAAAAAAAATAAATACAAATAATTTTGTTTCGACTCGCTGTAAATGATGAAATCTTTATTTATTCATTGTTATATTTAGATATTTATATTATTAATTTTAATTAGCTTTATGTGGCAAATTGGGCCATTGTTTATCCTTTATTTGTCTACGAATATTTCTAATAAAATATTTATACATAGAAGTTGTTGCCTTCCCTGTCCTCGCCTCGGGAATTTTTGATCGCATTCCTTCAATCTCGGGCTAACTTGGATTCAAATAAAATTCAAAATAACTAATTTTGTTGATATCTGACATGCTTGTAATTTTATTCCATTTCAACATCGACCCTCTCTAATTGAAGAAACAATTATTTATTTGCTGTTACATTTTTATATTTATATTTTATATCTCAAGTAAATAATATCATAATATATTCACTGAACTAAAATTAAATTTCCATTCTATAATTATTATTGCTGGCATCAACATCCACTTCCAACCTCTATACTTATTCTACTATAAGCCTATTAATTATCCCCGCAATTAACTTCATAACAATAATTATTTAGTCGCACACGTTTATAGAGGATACAAACTGACCAACATATCGCTAATTTAGTTCTAACGACGCAACATGTGCACCTGCCCAGCACGGACAAGGGGGCGGAGGGGAGAAGAGGGTGGTACTTCCTCAATGTCCAGCAGTACCAAAACAGATACGACTGTTTCGAAACTTGTTTTTTTTATTCACAATTATGCAGCGAATCGACAAATAGCTACCATATTTGCAGTGACCACCGAGCGTGACCTTTAGGTGGTTCGTGCAGGTAACCGAGCGTTCGTTTGGTGTAACGAGCGACGAGTAATCGAATGGTGGTGATGTAAGATGGCAGCGGGTAATAGCGATGTCGCGATGGGTCGTAATCGCCTCCCTCGAGGAGCCAATTAGCGGGAATATTGTAATATCAGAGGCGCGGGAGAGCCACCTGTCCCCGCACATTTACATCCGTACATGTACTCATACATACACACATACAGTCGATTTCCGTTTCCCCTTTCATTATTTCCTCCCAATTAAATTATCTATAATTCCGTCGTTTATTACGTAAAGGTACGCTGAATTGCTGGAATTCATTAAAATTTGAACAGATACTGGATTAGTTAAACGTACAGATGGCCTTTAGTTACGTTTCATATTATAAATATTGTTGTAATTGAGTAATTAACCAACTAACTGTATGTACAATAATATATAAAATTATAATTATATTCTGTAGAGACGGAAAAACCATTGGCCAATTAATAGATATAAAATACACATTTGATTTTATAAATTTTATTTTTTATTTAATAGTTTTTGCTGCATATATCTGTTAATAAAAATTATTATTATTATGCAAATGAAACGGCTATAGACCGGAGGTCTTTCAGCCATTAGTAATTAGTTTTGATTCTTTAATTATTTGTTTACTGCTAATAAAAGCGATATTAATATATATATATATATATATATATATATATATTAATTGGAACACTTATATATATATATATATACAGGATGTTTCAAATTCGAGTCTCACCATGGGGATCTCGCTTATTATAAGAGATATAATTTCATGCTGATTAATATCCCGTTGAGAAAACTGTGCTAAGCTTCTTCGTTTTCAAGAAAAAATAAAAAAAAAAACTTAAAAATACAATTTTCTTTTTGATTTATATCTTCGTTATTTGAATCAATATTTCAATACAATGAACACATTATTATAGCACTTTTTTATTATCTAATCGATGGCGTACTCATTTTACTAATAGCATGTTTCGTTTCTTCTGGACAATCATCAATTTTATTATTTCTTACGGGCGTCATATTCGTTTTTTATCATATTAAAATTCTCTATTTTTTCTGATTACTATGATATGACATATATCTTTATTCTAATAAATAAACACAGTCTTAAAAAATATTTGTTTAATACTAAGAAATCACGCATGCCATAAAATTAAAAGTAATCAATACAAGATATAATGTAACTTGTAGCATTGTGAATATAATGTTTATAAACAAGTTTTGCAATTGAACAAAAATTTACATAATGATTTTTTTTTAAAAGCTAAAAATTATTTAAAATATAGTAATATGCGGAATATCAACATTAATATTTATAAAAATGTTGACACAAAAATATGTATTTAATTTATGTTTAAAAAACAGCCTTAGCAGCGACAGAAATTCAAAGGTTTTCCTTTATATTATTTATTGTAGTATAAAAACCCTCCAGGAATTTTATTGAATTTCGTGACGAAATTATTAATGTTTTATAATCTCTTAATTTATGTTCTGACTGTACACATTTAGCCAAACATTTATTCTAAAGAAACATTGATGCAAAAGTGCTGAATTTAAACCTACCCTCTATCTCTTATAATAAGCGAGATCCCTATACTGAGACTCGAATTTAAAACCCTCTATATAGGGTGTCCCATTAATGTTGCGAAATGACTTAACTTCAGGTGTCTGGAACAAAAATATATGATTTAACAGTTTTTTTTTATATACAAAAGTTGAACGTTAAGCCGAAATTCATCGTCTTAAACAAATAATAATTGTAATCACATAAAATTTCTTGTAAATAAAACAGCAGTTTTTTTAAGTTTCACAAAATCAGGTAGATTATTAATCATCATAAATTTTATGAAAAACTGTTGTTTTATTTACAAATAATGTATTATGAAGTTTCCAGACCGATAGCCCATGACAGACTACTAACCATAGAGATAAAGTATAAGAGGGCCAGATCCATGTATTTAGCGGGAAACGCGCGCAACGCCATCCAGTGCTCAAGTGGACAACCATTTCCCAAGTTTCAAACCTTTATAAGGTTTTTGAGGTTAGGTTCATATACACACTATAATATAACTAATGGCGGGACTTTTAAAAATTGTTCTATTTATAATTTTTTGTTCACTATTTTATTTAAAATTATTGATATAAAAGTTTTTTTTTATATTTTACAGAAAAAAATATCAGTAGATCATGCAAATAAGAAATTGCAATTAATAAAATTATCTGAAAAAATACATAAAAAATAACATATAAAAACAACAATATTTTTAAGTAATATATATTAAACTTATAAAAGTATCATAAACATATTAACAGCAGTTATAATTTGAATTAATTGATATCTCTCAGCTGGATAATTTTATGAACTTCTTTCCTTAAAGAATCTAGAAAAATATGGATATAAATATTACTGCAAAAACGTCTATGTGAAATACATTTATTTCTGATAGAAAATATTGTAAAAAGCATAAACTATATAATAAAAAATGAAGATTTATAGACCGAAAACATATTTTGAGAATGTGGGAAATAAATTATATTTATTAATAATTAATTATTGCTCGATTGGTTCATAATTTTAAGTTATGTATATTCTTTCAAAAATATGCAATTCATAGAAATTAATAAGCAAACGTATTTTAAACTACAAATAATAACTTACCAGTTGTAGTTTTATAAGAATAAGTGAAGAAACTTTTGACGCAAAAACAATTCATATTATTTACATTAATCAAATTGAAATATGGCAAACTGATCCTTATTTAGAACATCTTTAATGTTTAATTAAAAGTATAAATGTTTAAGAAATATATCTTATAGGGCGACAAAAGTCACCAATAATAAATAAATCATTGTAAAAAACCAAAAATAAAATATTTTAAATTTTCCACTTGAGACTTCAGCGCCTCCAGTGCTCAAGTGGACAACTAAAGCCGTGTTTCCCAATTTCATATATAATCTTCGATGGAACGTTTCGATTTGCCACTATGAATGCTTTCTCTGTGTCTGTACATGCTAATAATATTGTCAAACGAGCGAATAATTCATTAATTGTTTTCAAATTCTTTTCATTTAAATATTTTTTCAGGTAATTTGTTTTATGGTAAAAATATGGTTTTGTATGTTCCTACCCTGTCTTATTCACATTCATATTGTTGCTTATATATTATAAAATTACCATTATTGTGTTAATAATACAATTGTATTCTAATGATTTTCTTCTTTAGTTCAAATTTGTCCTTTACATATAAACATATCTTAAATTAAATAAATAGAATTCTAAAATAATTAACAAATTATTTCCTCTTTATCTACTGAAAAAAATTGACTTATGTTAAATAAGTACTTTAAATAAATGTTCAATAATGGACGTTTGCTGTTGCATAACAATAACATATTGTATAATGCTACAATTTTTTAATCGAAAATATTTAATGCAAGAAACAAAACAAATAATTAAAAAATATTACTATAAATATTGCCATCTGCTAAGTTGATAATTCTTTTTATTTAAATAACTGTGACCAAATGAATAAATCATTTTTTCTATATATTGAAAATCTTTATTTCTGAGTATTACGTTATATAATTTTATAATACATATACATACAATCATTTACACATTGTTAGACCTCAGAAAATGGCTATCGACCGTCGGTCTTTCTGCCTTCATTTTTTCTATTATTAAACTCATGTTTATTCAGACTATACAAATAATACAAAACAGTTTAAGATAAATAATTACAAAACATTTAGATTTTAGTCTGTCTTGTTTATCGACCAGAAGTCTTTCGTTTATTCTCATAATTTTTTAATGTGCAATTTAATACAAAGTCTGGAAACACCTATCACAAGAATATTTGGGGGAAATACGAGGGGGAAAACTAATTAAAATAAATAAAACAAAACAAAAATCTGCAAACAAGACATAAGAACCGTCACGGAACAAATAAAAAAAACAATAATAGAAAAAGGTTATTCACTTGATCAAATAAATTAAATAAAAAATTTGAAAATAATTAAATAAATATTTCGTCTTTAGCTACTGTGACAATTCGACTTATGTTATATAAGTACTATAACAAATGTCTAATAATAGACATTTTGCTGTTGAATACTTTAGTATTCATAAATACTATATGTAACATAAGTCGAATTGTCAAGAGGAAATAATTTATCAATTATTTTCAAATTCTTTTTATTTCATTTAAAAAAAACATAAATGTTCAAACTAAGTAAATACAAAATGATTATACAGACATGCTGTTAGTTTTTAAATTCATAAACAATGTAATAAAAACAATTATCAACTTAAAAGTAAAGAAGGAAATTCATTATAAATTGATTTCAGTTTACGTGAAGTGTTTAATATCAATAAATTAAAACTTGGTTCATTCCTTTCTTCTCTTTTTATTTACACGTTAGATGTACATTTCGTGCACAATGTGGACATTATCAATAACATATAAATGATAATGTCCACATTGTGAACGAATTGAGCATCTAACGTATAAATTAAAAGTGAAGAAAGGAATAAACCAAGTTTTAATTTATTGATAAGGAAATACATGAGAATAAAACTATACAAAAATATATTATCATATATAAAGACATTAAAGAATTTAAACTAACAACATTTAAATTAAAAAGAAAAAACTTACTACTACATAACTAAATTTATTAACACCGGATCATAACGAGAATAGTAATGCATAAATCCCTGAATATTATAGATGGAAGACGACGAAGGACCAGCTTGTTGCGTAGTTCCCTGCAAAGTAGTTGACCAAGATGGAAACACAATACAGCAATTTTCGAAGAAGAAGGAAATAACAAATATTCATTATTAATAAATATTTGTGTATCGAAGTTGGCATTGGAAATCTAAAGTCATGTCATGTTATGTTGACCACAACCAGCATTTCACACGTGTGATCTTAGTACAGATTTGACTCGATGCTTCCAACGCCAACCTTGTCGTTGATTTTTGTTATACGCTCAATATAATGTAGTACAATTAGCGAATAATGGGAGTTGTAAAGATTTTGATTTATTCAATGATTTTTTAGCATGTGTAATAAAATTTATAACCAGAAAACTGAATACAATTTCCTGAAGCTTATGTCAAGTTTACTTTATGAGTTATGTGAAGTGTGCTTGATAAAAGGAAAAAAATATTCGTTCCTTACTTCACTTTTTATTTACAATAGCTATATGTACATGGCTCTCGAAATGTAAATTTAGCTATTATAAATAAAAAGTGAAATAAGGAAAGAATCAAATTTTTCATTGCATTCTTGAAGCTTGTTTAAACGCATGTATCCAATGCGCTTTAATTTTTATTTTATTTTTGTATCGCGTACATACATATTTATTTATATAATATTGATATAAATAAATATGTATGTACGCGATACATCGAGGGTATAACAAAAATCGACGACGAAGATGGCATTGGAAATCTAAAGTCATGTCTGAACTAAAAACACACGCACACGCGTAAAGTACTGGTTGTCATGCTGTCCGCAAACAGCATTTCACGCGAGTGATCTTAGTACAGACATGACTCGAGACTTCCAACGCCAACTTCATCGTCGATTTTTGTCATACGCTCGATATAATTATCCTGTAACTAGAATGTATATTCTATTAAATACTTTAATTTAAAACAAATGTTCAATAGTGGACAACAATAACATATTCTTTAATGCAACAATTTTGAATTTTGAAAATATTTAATGCAAAAAAGTACGTAATATAAGGTCATATACAGACACGTCTTTAGGGACTGTATTCCTCATCAGTACAACACTGCCTTATAAAATTACAAAGTTGTTAAATTAAATTAATCAAACGTACCCTCGCTACAATCTCCGATGGAAATGATCGGGACGACGTTGGCGTACGTAATTGGTACGCGCAATCTCAATTAATTGTCTTCGGCAAAAAATATTTTCGATTCAGATTTAAAATAAAGCCTCACAGGCTATTAATAATTATATGAAGCGTGGACGGTAGGTTTTATTAATATAATTTAACAATTTTGTAAATTACACTAAGATGAAAGAAAATTCATACTATTATAATAATTAACAGAGCAAAATTTTGAAATCATTTAATTTAGAGAGAAATAAATAGTTACGAATCATAAACAATGCATAAAAAATTTGCATCTTAAAATTATTTTGCGAGACTATTTTTTTTATTGGGTTAAATCATATATGGTTCATAAACCCAAATAATCCTAGAATGTAATAAATGATTTATAGTTTATTTAAAGATATTTTAAAATATGTTTTCTCCTCTTATTGTGCGTTAACTTTATGTGGTTTTGAAGAAAATATAATTCACTTAACTTATAGAATCTTCACTTTAGTACCGTGCTATAAATTGAGATATTTTTTGATTTTGTTAACAATTTTCCCTTACATTTATATATTTTTTGATTATTATTCAACGTTCTCCAGAATATAACACGTATTAAAAAATACATCATTTGTTGAAATATGAAATAAAGTAGGACAAAAAAATTGAATATCATTTGTTGTTGTAAATTTAATATTTAAATAAATTAGGAGAAAGATGCTAGTCATGAAATAACAAACAAACATCTTTATTCAGACAACAGAATTACAATTCTTTACAAATATTGTAATATATTTGTAAATATTTATTTACAATACATATTGATGGAATCGTAGTCTGTCATGGGCTATCGACCGGAAGTCTTTCTGCCCAGTAATGAAATAATTTGTTAATTTAATAAAAATATTACTTTCCAAAGGCAGTACATTTATTTTTTATTTGTTATCAAAAAGTTTTTAAACAATTGTTATAATTGCTTCATTTTGAATGAGTTTATACTCATAACATAATTAAAAATTGTTAAAACATATTTTTAGTTTTACTACATTTTACTTAACTTATTATATATATAACATCTTTATTCGTGTCAATTTACAAAACTAAATATTATTTATTTACAATACATATGTTTTAATTTTACGAAGTGGCTATCGACTAGAGGTCTTTCCGCCCGTCTTTGTCTTATACTTGTCGTTGTCTATTTACTCTTTCCCCCTGTCTTGTACTCGTGGTTGTCTACTTATTCGTCATGATCGCTAACGTTCTTGTCGAAGTCCACATTATTTGATGAAATGAAGTGAAAAGTCGTAACTGTAGGGAATTTATATTTTGGGGTGATATTGAGGTATATACAGGAGTTTAATTATGTGTTTTATATCAGAATTTGTGGAAAATTTTAGGGAAAGGTATCGGAGACGCTCAGTTATGGGTTCGATGTTTGTTTTCTAATATAGGAGTGTGTTAGAAGGGATTTATTATTATTTAATCTTTTATTAGTGTTTATTTTTTTGGAATGATTTATATAAAAAATATGCTCAGTCTCATTAAATAAGAGTAAAACTCTCCCATTAATAATATTTATAAGATAATCCCCAACGCTTAACAATATAGCGGTAGCTGAACGATCAGCTCTTCGTATCCTCACAAAAATCCGCTACCCAAACAATCCCATACACAACCCTTCCAATACCATCGTACACGAAAAAACAGGCCAAAAAAATTCACACAACTATCCCAAAAATATGCAATGAACCCAACACCCCAAGACCTATTAAATCTACTTTGCGTCAAACGAAATCCAAAAATTCCTCCAAAATTTCAATATCCCAAATCCATAATATATTCATTCATCTAAATCTAAAATAAAATAAATAAAATAATTTTTGTTGGGTTAAATCATATATGGTTCATAAACCTAAATTATCCTAGAATGTAATAAATGATTTATAGTTTATTTAACGATATTTTAAAATATGTTTTCTCCTCTTACTGTGCGTTAGCTTTATGTAGTTTTGAAGGAAATATAATTCACTTAACTTATAGAATCTTCACTTTAGTACCGTGCTATAAATTGAGATATTTTATGATTTTGTTAAAAATTATTATCCCAAAAATATGCCATGAACCCAACATCGCAAGACCTATTAAATCTACTTTGCGTCAAACGAAATCCCAAAATTCTTCCAAAATTGCAATATCCCAAATCCATAATATATTCATTCATCTAAAATAAAATGAATAAAAATTATTTAATAAATTATTTTCTCATTCACTCTTTTCTATTCATTCATCTCTTCACTCTTCAACGTCTGATCAACGAATATAACATAAAGACAAGAACTTCCTGCTAAAAGACCAATGGTCGATAGCCATTTTATTCATAATAAATTAAATATTGTATTGTAACTAAATTACATCAAAGCCTCAATAAAGATGTTAGGTATATAAAGGAAAAAGAGCTAATTGTCGCCAACCAAATTACAGTTGTATTGTATTTTTTCTTTCATATTTTTAGGTATTCGTTTTTAAATATTTGAATAATGCAGATGCAATGAGTTGCCAGTAAAGATTTATAATTGCCATCATTAAATACAATGAAATATTTTTTTTAGTAGATAATAATAACCCACTAGAAAGTTAACTATTTCAAATTTTGTATTTAATGACATATTTCAAATTAAGGTCTATTTTTTTAATAATCCCTGTTATCCTTAATTGATAATCACAAATTGCCGAAACAAATTAAACATTCACCGAAACGCCAATTACAAATTACACACAGCCGCGCACACAAACATATAAAGCAGAAAAAGCACTTCGCGTGCTGGCCTTCATTAAAAAAGAACCGGCTAATCACAATCGTTCGACGCGCATTTCGAACAACATGAACAAAACCGGCGACGACCAACACCAACAAACAACAATAACAAAAAAATAATCCCGCTCGCATTAACGCCCAATTTCCACCATCATCCGATCCTAATCTCGGCTCAATTAACCGCCGGAATCCCTGAATATTTCGCCGCCGTTATTGCTTGCGAAAGCTGCCGCACGGGGGCTCCAGCGTACAAGCGTAGATCTACAATACACACTCAATACTTGTTTCCCTACGCGGAGTGAAGGGTGCTGTAAAGGGGTGCGGGTTTGTGTCGGGGGTGCGCTGCAACGATGTGGTTGGGCTTTTTGTTCGCAGATGGCGCCACGGGTGCAATCCTGCTGATTTACTAAGGGGAATTCCTGCTGAGGGTCCGCGGCGTTGCCGGTCGCACGAAAATCCTCCCCTTGGGGATTTTATAATGATTTGTTTGGGAATGAGTTTTCGTGTGCGGGGAATAATGGAGTGATTGTGGTTTTATTATGTGTATAATTAAGTGTGTGGAAATTAAATGAGAATTAATTAATCGGTTTCAATAAACACATAGAAAAAAAAAATATATAAAAGTAATAATAATAAGTTTACAACGTAATAATTACGAAAACTAACATAAACAAGTTTTAATTGATGCTATTGTTCTTTAATTTTTTATGTAATTTTTTGAAAAGAAAAAAATTTAATCTCTTCTAAAGTAATTTCATTTTAAATAATAACAAAAAGTCAATACATATCTAACAGGAACCTTTTTGATATCGATGAATTGGAAATTTAAATTAATTAGATGATCGAACCCTAATCATTGGTACACTTATTATCCGATCATCTAATTAATTTAAATTTCCGAAGTATTACTACAGGAATAATTTATCTAATAATACTAAAAAAATAAATGATATGAAAAACACAAGGAAACATTGCATGCGGATGGTTATAATTGTCTTTATAATGTTCATTAACAAAAATATGTTTTAAGAACTATATAGAATCTGCTGAATATTATATCCCAATTGCTTTTTGAGCTATGTTAACAATAACAAAACTAAATTAAATAAAAATAATTTGAAAATAATTATTAAATAATTTCTTCTTTAATAATAAATACTATTTTCAATTGATTAAAATAATGCACACTTGCACCGCGGATACTTAATCATGATTAAATAGTTAATCACAATTAAGTCTGAAATTGGCTTGCTCCAATTCTTACTCATGATTTAGATAACATGAAAACATCAAATATTTAAACAGCCAATTTAGGCTTCACGCAAATTGAGGAAAATCGTGAAATTGTTTACAATTTTTAGAGATCATAGAAAGAGATACTTAGATAAAGATTTGACAGAATTAACCAAGCGTGGATTTAGAATTGACGAAATAGATAATTTAGAAGTAAATGATCCAATTAATTTTTATTTACCTTAATTTACAAACATGATAGAAACAGTCGTGTTGCTTCGACTGTTTCTATCTTAGGGACGAGAAAACCACTAAAAATCACCCAGAATAGAAATATAATCGCTAGGAAAATGCATAGGATATATATTACTACTCGGTGTACTCCAATTAGTTAATCGGTTAATTAAAGTTAATAGTGATTAACTAATCGGAGAATTTAATTGGAGTCGGTGCAAGTGGACATAAAACCATCTGATATTCTTCATATAATAACCGAGGACGAAGCTTCTAATGATAATATAATGATTTTTTGGATTGGTTTGCTATAATTCAATATACAGTTATAACTACATAACCTTATACAAGTAGCAAAACTATCTATTTTCAGTGTTTGCCAGCCGTAAACAAATCTCTCATGGAGTTGTAAAATGGGTTGCAATGCCATCCTACCTTTATTTCCAATTAAATATACATTCTTATATTCTAGAGATTTATTGTCAAACAAAAATGGGAAATTTCACAATCTCCGAAGACTCTGTACTTAATAAATTGAAACAACTAAAAGATAGACAAATTATGCGTTCAGATGGTATACCGAAATTCTTGTAAAAAGATTGGAATTTCGAATACGAAACCTTTAACCCAAATTTTAAAAATATGGGTTAGCGGTTTCTAATATTAATATGTATTTCTTTCAATATAGAAAAAGGTAAAAATAAATTAATTATAGGGTTAAATAATTGAAGGCATTATTAGAGACCATATATACAAGAAAACAAATTCCAAACATCAGACAACACATGAATAAGCGATCAGCTCTTACAAATCTATTTATATTTACTCAAGAACTTTATACAAACATGAAAGAGTATCTCCAAACAGATGTAATATATACAAATTTAACTGAAGCTTTCGATCGTTTGCCACATAAAACCGTAGTTGAAGAACTTAAAAAGTAATATTTTAATGACAATATTATGTGTTATTGATTCGTATTTAAGGAATCGTGTTTAGTATGCGGAACATGGAAATCACGTCTCCAAGGAATACCAAGCTACAATCGGTGTACCCCAAGGATCCAATCTAGACGCGCTGTTCTTCCTGTTATTTATCAATAACGTCTGTGATGTCTTTAATTGTGATTTATTTAATGTATGTGGATGATCTAAAACTTTTAAAGTGCATCAAATCTGCCTGTGACTGTGATATTTTACAAGAATATCTATTTTTAATGATTGGTGTTGTGAAAATGGACTTTAAATAATTATTAAAAATGTTATGTAATTTCAGTTACGAAGAAACTGAATTATATTGCATATAATTATGATATACGTGGACAATTCATTGAAAGATCTAGGCATTGTATTTGATCATAAATTATCATTTAAACCCCATATTGATAAGATCGAAAATGATTGTTAAAAAGTTCTATGATTTATTAGATCTACAAGAGAATTTAGGAATGTAAACACATTAATTGCTATATATAAATCTCTGGTCTTGAATAGGTTGGATTAATGCGTCTTGGTTTGGCATCCCTTTTCGCAGGTACTCCTATATCAAATCGAAAGTATATAGGGTAGATTTTTTAAATATTTGCACTATAAAAATACTGGGCAGTATTCGCCGTGAAGGTATCCATTAGAATATTTTCTAAATGAATTTAACATGATATCTTTCAGAAATTATATTATTATTAGATTAGTTAATATAAAGTAGTTCATAATGAGTTTGATGATGTAATGCTAATATCGGAAATAAAATATCATGTCCGTACTACACAAATTCGAAATCGTCAAACTTTTAAATATTCAACACCCAGTATGTGTCTCACACTAAGTCATCATTATTAAAACTGTTAAAGTCCTGTCACAATATACAACAATCAGTGAATATTTTTGATGTGTTTACGCGGTATAAGACAAATGTATTAAATTGAATCGCCCTTTAATATTTTTTTGTTTACTTATTCATTTTGTTGTTAGTACCTCTTAATTAATTATTTGGCGTTATCGCATATTTACTTTAATAATTATTTATAAACTACGAGTAGATTTTTTTTATGTAATTGCTTATATAACTGTATACTTTTGCATATTTTTGTACATTATATTGATAATTACATTGTAAAGATTTACTTGTTTGAAATAAATTATGTTATATACTATTATTATTATTATTATACGCAACAGGAAGTGTCCATTGTACAATTCAATGTCTGGCGGGGTACTTGCTCGAGAAGTAGTTGTTTTAATGTACAATTGTTTTAAATTGCTTAACTAACGTAAGTCAAAATATCCCAAAAAGAGGCAATAATTTATTAATTAATTATTTTCAAATTCTTTATTCTTTTAAAAAAGAATCATTTGTAAAGGAGTTCTTGATGCCTGACCGAATTGAAGGCTACACTGAAAATGCCTTTTTTTTCCTTAAAGACGGGAGGTTAGGACAGTGAGTATGCTTTATTTGTTTTATGAGAAAATCCAGGCTGGTATTCTGGGATATAGTATACAAGGTGTACAGAAAATGAGTGAAAAGCTTTAGGTAGCGTGACTCTTTGACTAATTTTTAGATATAAATATTAACGAAAATAAGTCACACAGTCCTTCCTTAAGCCTCACGGGCCACTTAAAAAAAACTGTACATTTGGCAACGCTGGATCAAACAAGTGTGCATTGTCCTGTTTATAACTGCTACATCATCCGCTGGAGGTGTTGCATACACCTTTTCTTTTACAAACGAGCGTGCGTCGTTGCCAGATCTATTTTCATTAAAAGAATGCTTCTGATGAAGTTATAAAATTGTAAAAATATCCGATTTATTAATCATTTACATCAATGGAATTATATACGTGTCTAATTGATTGTTAATGCTATTGAGTTTTTACAAAATATTTAAAAAACAATACTAATTTATAGTCACATATTTAAAATTCCGAAGACCTCGTGAGCCTCAATGAAGAACCATACTACATTTTTTTATTTGGATTTTCTATTAAAAATTAACTAATAAATTGATTTACTTGAAGGTTTTCACTCATTTTCTGTACACCGTGTATACGGGAATTTAAGATTTTGTCTTTAATTAATAGAGAATAATAGAAAAATAATTAGTTATAAATAAAACATCAATTACTTGGTTTGGGGATATATATTTAATATTTCCATTACAAATTATTATTTACATGACTAACCAACGAATCCAATAACAAAAATCGCATTATAATTTTTAACACGATTATCAGGCCGTTTGCTCGTTTGCTCTTTTTTTTTTTTTTTTCGTTGTTGTTTTGTCCGAGCCAGCTCTCCGGGTTTTAAATAATTAAAGCGTTGAACAATAATGGCGCACTTATTAATGTTAATTAAAACTAATTATTTGCAATGCTCGAAGTTCGTAATTATTGACGTTGGGGCGAATTAAACTAATTACTAATTATATATAATTTCGAAATAAATTCATTTCTAGTATACATGTGTATGTGTGTGCGCGCGCGAGTTTGTGTGCAGATACTGTAATTACGAATAATTATCGGGATCAGAGATTCCATTAATATTTTAAAATAATAATGTTAAATAAATAAATATTACTGTTTTGTTGAATAATAATAATTTAATAATAACATAATTTTTCAATGAAAATTGATTATGATTATTTATTAATCACTAGTGATTATAAAGCACAGTTTTTTTTTGGTTGATTTAAGGACAAGGTGAGCGATTGACAAATTTTACCAAGAAAACTATTTAAATTTTGTTTAATATGTAGGGAACGTTGATCTTTTATAATAACGAGTAAAGTATTATTAAATATAATGATAATGATGAAGGTATATCATTATACAAGGTGGCCAGAAAGGTGTGGTAATCTTCGGGTGAAGTGGTTCATTGATTAATTTCAAGTAGAAAATTTAAGTAAATAAAATATTGTACGGTTCTTCCTTAACACTCACGAGGCCATTAATTTAATAAATATATGCCTAGAAATCATTAATATTTTTGAAATATTTTGATTAAAATTAGTTTTATTAACATCCAGCTAAACATTTTTATTTAATGATAAGTTTATAATTAATAGCAATAATTATACATAAAATATTAAAAACAAATTCTAGTCACATATTTAGGATATTAATGGCCTCATGAATAATTACCCATATTTTGTGTTTTATTTAATTTCATTTTTTAATTTCATTTTTTATTTTAAAAACATTTTTTTAGTTATTTTTTTACTTAAAATTGGTTAACGGACCACTTTAACTGAAGATTATCACACTTTTTCTGGCCTCCCTGTATAATATTGTGAGTATAAAATAGCCGTAAATATTTTTTCATTGTATTGTATCGAGTATGTAACAAAAATTGACGACGAAGTTGGCGTTGGAAGTCTCGAGTCATGTCTGTACTAAGATCACACGCGTGAAATCCTGGTTGCGGTTAAACATGACAACCAGAACTTTACGTGTACGCGTGTGATTTTAGTTCAGACATGACTTTAGATTTCCAATACCAACTTCGTCGTCGATTTTTGTTATACGCTCGATATAATCACCAAATATAGAGTGATCAACAATGATTGCAGATTGATATTTAGGCAACTAAATACGCATGTTGGTACAAGTGAAAACAAAATCCCCTAGATTGACATTGGCGTAGATTTTTTTAATGTTTTAATCATAACTATATATTTAATATTTTCAATTATATTTTACAGTAATAATGTTAAATAAATAAATAAATATTTCTGTTTTGTTGAATAATAATAATAACATAATTTTTCAATGAAAATTGATTATAATTATTTAATTTAATTAAATATGCCATGTAAATTGAAGGAAGTTAATATTTTATCTATTAAAAAAAATAAACGTAGAGTTAGCATCTCTAATTTTATAACAAATGTACACGCTGAAGCTACTCCTGATGTAAGTTCCCTATATCTTTTCAATTACTGCTTTAAGTTCGTTTAGAGTATGCATTCGATTTTTAAAACATAATGGCAAAATAAGACGCACGGCGTTGCTTATATTAAATATAGTTACTCTTTATTCATTTTTCCTTGGCATAAACTGGGAGCGTATAACTCCAGATTTTTCGGCGAGAAATTTAATTTGTTTGTAATTATTATTAATCACTCTGTATAAAATGTATGTTGCATTTGAAGACGCATCACAGAATTTACCGAATAATTTCTGATAAAATCATTATTATATCTATCACTTAAAAATTATTACACATTTATTATATATATATAACATCTCTATTTCTACAGAATATTTTTAAATTAAGAATAAAGTTGTATTAAAGAACAGGAAATACTCAAAAAGATTTGTAAATATTTGGGAAAAATAATGTATTTGTAACGTATTCCCAAATATTTACAAATATTTTTGAGTATTTCCTGTTCTATTCAATTTTGTATTAATTAGTCTTAAAATTTTATAACTTTACATTAAACGACTCTTTAAAATAACTAGTTAAGGTATCACACAACGTATTGCTAACGTAATGAGGCTTACGTTTTTATCCTCTCGACCTTTTATTATACAACATATAATCACTAAAAAATTCGGTATGAATGATCAATCTTAACCGTCCAAAATTGGCAATAAGAAAATGTCTTATAATATATATCTGTATATTTTTCATGTTCGATAATCTACAAATGTGATCCAATAATTTATTGTTTCCGTGGAACTATTAGACGTTGTCAGTTTTGTTCTTCGTTTTAAAATCCCCGTTATGACGTAATAAAATTTTCTCCGTTGGACAGATTAAAACGAATCACGGTAAGCAATCGTCCAGTTATCTCAACTTAAATTTAGAATATCCAACTCATAACATATGGCATTAATCATCTGTATAAGGAAGTGGAAATTTCAATAATTTATGACTTAAACTAGCGGAGTTCTCATTGTTAATTTTTCTGAAATTATCCAACCATAAATTCGCAAACGCTGTTTTATAAATTACAAACCACTAAAATCACAAGGATAATATCAAACCATTTCTGATTGTATGCATTTATTTCTTTTTATCCCTTTCTACCTGCGCGCGGGAATCAAGAGGCGATCCCGATTCCGATAATCGGCCTCACTTAAATAAGGCACTTATCTGCGCACGGACCGGATAAATGCCACATACCGAAATTCGTGTCGCACTTAACGGCGAGGTCGGGGCGAGCATTTAAGCGCAGACGGATAAATCGCCGAGCTCAGGTATATACCGAATAAAAAATGTGTGTATATATATAATCGCGCAAACGAGAAGAGGGTAAAAGGGAGGAGAGGAGAGTTTGATTGCAGTGTCGCATCGGATGACTTCCGGTTCATTGGGATGAGGCCAACCGGAAGAGATGCTAATTCCGGCGATTATGATGCGATCGGAATCGACGGCTGTTATGAATAAATTATCGTCTTTATACGCTATCCAGGCTCAATAATGTTTGATCTGTCGTTTTAACAACTCATTGTGATAATAAAAAAATATATAATAACAATAATTTGAGAATAAATTCTTATTCGTTATTTTTACAAATTTAGGTTTAATAATAACTCAGAAAAGTAATTTGTTTAAATAAATTTATTTATACTTTAGTATAAGTAAATTATTTAACACTATGGTCAGTCATCTGTCTACAGAGCAATCAACAATGATTGCAGACAATTTAAATTTCCCGTCGAAAAATCTGGAGAGTTTATCGCTCCAAGTTCACGCCAAGGAAAAATGAATAACTATATTTGACACTAGCTGTGACGTCTATCGTGTTTTAACATTGTGTTTTTTAAATTAAATGCATACTCTAAATGAAATTAAATCTGCAAAAAAAAGATAAGTCCGGAGCAGCTCTAACGTGTATTTGAAAATAAAAAAAAACGTAGAGAAAATTAATGCTATCATTTTCAACAATTGTATACTTAATTAAAATTGTAAATATTAAATATATGATTTAATTGTTGAGGCTGTTAATTTTTGAAAGTTTTTTTAACTTATCCCCACTATTGTAACCGCCACCCCCCACACTCTATATATAGATTAGTAAGACTGTATTTTAATTATCATTCTTCGCATGAAGAAGCCGCAAAAGCGTGCGAAACAATTGTCGCAAATAAAGGACAAATTTATATTTTGAAAGTGTGTTTAATTAAAAAAAAACTTATATTTTATATTTATTATTTTAGTACATATACAATATAAATAATGTTTACACTCGTCAATATAATAATGTTAATAGTATACAAATAAAAAAATAAAGAAAAATAATATATTATATTAAATTAAATGCTTATTAAACACCAAAGTGGACTGATATCATTTTAAATATAATAAATATTTAAATGTTTCTGTTGAATATGTATATATATATATCATGACAAAGCTTGTGCACTCTCATAATGTGTTATATTGGTTATTACCTAAAATAGTAAATATTAAGTTTATGAAAGTAAATAAACAGGACACAAAAGATTAAAATAATTAAATGACTAGATTACAATGGTAAAATGACAAGATACAACAGATTAAAATTAGAATAACTAAATGACTAGATTATAATAGTAAAATGACAAGACAACAGATTAAAGTAGGAATAATAAATAATTGTTAAAATTTATAAAAGCAAACAAAAAACGGAAAAATTATAATTCCAGAAAAAAAGTAAAGCTTAATGACAAGACAACAGATTAAAATATGCACAATGTATTATTAATATTTAACAAGGTATCACAAATTGTTTATCAGAGGTCATAAATTCACCCCATGAGTAAAATGCCTCCTGTATAAGAAAGTTTTTTATAGTTTTTTTTATATATATTTATTGGGTAATTTATTAAAAAACCTTATACAGTAGTACTTAGTACCCGTTTGAACGGTCTGTAGTCTCAATTGTTCTTGGTAAATTTCTGTTTTAAAGCGTGTGTTGTGATCATGGTGGTTATGACTAGGATACGAGCCCATGTTTTTCTTATGTACATCAGACATTCCAGTATATAAATGCAGGGCAGTGTTAAGATATTATATTTAATAAATGAACCTTTGCAATCGTCAGTGTATCTCAAACCTGCAACAATTCCAATGGCTTGATGTTGCAGTTGAAATATACGATGGCGGGAAGAGGAGTGACCCCATATAATTATTTCATAACGTATATGCGATTCGCATAGAGCTAAATAAGCTGAACGTAAGACAGAACCTACTGGGTTGTGCGCTAACATACGAAGACAATAGATATTTTTCGACAGTTTTTTTGTTAGATGTTCACCATGTGTATCCCACCTTAATTTCGGATCTAAGTAGATACCAAGAAACATGACGTTGTCAAGTACAGCATCAGTTTTATTAAGAGTGAATAGGATCTTCTTGGTTTTTTGCTTATTTAATATTAGCTCGTTGGTATGGCACCAAGTAGCGACTTGGTTTAGAATTGAGACTTTACTCTCCATAATGTCATTGACTGAGCTAGCTGTATCAAATACAGTGGTATCGTCGGCAAATAACACTACCCTAGAATTTATATGATCTGGAATATCATTTATGAATATCAGAAACAATATTGGTCCCAATACTGAGCCTTGAGAAACCCCGATTTCCACTGGCAGTGGATCTGATATTTTATTGTCGAATTTGACCACCTATATTCTATCAGATAAATACGAAGATATTAAGTTAATACTGTTCTGACAAAACCCGTACGGACTCAATTTGTAGCACAGAAGTTCATGTGAGATGCAGTCGAACGCTTTGCTTAAATCAACGAAGGTTCCGATACTGTATGATCTGTCCTCGAAACCACCCAAGATCATATCAGTGAAATTTATAACGGCATCAGTTGTTGAACGATTCGATCTGAAGCGAAATTGTTGTTGGTTTATTGCTCTCCAAATAATCCACTATTTGATTCTTCAATATTCTTTCAACTATTTTAGAAAGAGTAGGAAGAAATGCGATGGGCCTATTGTTACTTATTTCATCAATATTACCACTTTTATGGACTGGTACCACTTTCGCATATTTCAAAACTTCAGGAAAAGTTCCTGAAGTGATTATGCCATTTATCAATTTAGTTAATGGAGAGACAATGAGGTCAGTCACCACTATTTTGATTATATCAACTGACAGATCATACACATCCGAGCTTCTACCTGACTTCAGCTCTATAATAGCGCCACGTACCTTAATTAGAGTAGTTTCCTTAAATGAAAATGACTTCTTAAAATGTTAGTAATTAAATATATGGTTATGATTAAAAATTTAATTAATTTTGAAAAAAAACGCTTTGCTACGCCAATGACAATCTAGGGGATTTTCTTTTCATATAATCAGTTGTACCAACATACAACTTTGGTTGCCTACCTATCAATCTGCAATCATTGTTGATCACTCTGTATTACAATTTATTTGTATTTCGGTTTTGGCTTTAGTATTCAGCTGCTAAAGTTCCCTTTTCTCACTCCATTTTATTTTTCGATTCACCACTTGACTTACAATGATTTTAAATATATGCTGTAGTTATCATAAAATCGAAAAACCAGGCGGAAAGACCACTGGTATACACCAGTCACAGTTGTAAACGAAACTATACTTAATTTTAACAAAAGACTTGGGGTGCGCTGTTTTCGTTCCAATAATAATATAATATAATAATGCCTTTATTTATCACAGTGAAAAATACAAAATGAAATGTCATGAGTGTAGGCGAAGTTCAGTCAGCTTAAACTGTTACTGATCTTCCACTTAACCTACATAGAAGTTATAAATCTCCTACCCATAACTTTATAATAAAAAGCAAACATATTTGGGAAACACTGTGCAATGTGCAAAATATATATTATGAGAACAATAATTAATCCACAGTGATGGTTTAAAGGGGGATGGCTCATGCTTTTTGGAATGTGTTACCCAAAACCAACATGTTTTTTTTAGAAGTCGTTACACACAAATGAATCTAGTTGTATCCACTGATTATATTGTCAAGGCTATCGAGTGGAACTGAAGTGCATTTTATTTACACAGACTTCAGCAAATCTTTTGATTGCGTAAGTCACTCTACCTTATTGCAAAAATTGCGTGGTTATGGAATAGGAGACCCTATACTGAAATCACTACATGACTAATTGTGGCATGTGTGGTTCTATATCGCGGATAACAAGAAATGTCAACAGCGCGGGTTCTTCACTAGATGTTATTGGGATCTCCTATTCAACTTTCAAGGCCCAGCTAAATGATATTAAATGACTGGTCATCTGTTATGTGTTATTTGTTTGTGTATATATATTTGTCTTACATTGTGTACTTTATGAATAATTTATGTATAATTATCTTGTAAATGCAGCTAACGTTAAATAAAGTATTATTATTAAATAAAAATATTCTCCCATTGACCTTTATTTTATTTGTGCGAACCAACATAACAGTTTTGCTTGCTAGATTTTTTATTTGACATTATCATAAATTGTCATGATTTTTTAGGTGGAAAAATCTTTGGTGAATAATAATAGAAAAAGGATTTATTCACTTGGTCACAATTATTTATTTATTTATTTATTTATTTATTTATTTATTTATTTACGGTATACACCTTTTAACTAATGTTTACATAAAATTTACAGCTTAAATCTAATAAATACTAATGTAAAAATAACAGTTATATAGAGCTTACTACGCTTACGATAATTGCAGACAAAAACAATCAACAGACTTTTCTATAACATTAGATTAAAAAAATATTTAAATAAATTTAATAAAATGAATTTGAAATTAATTAATTAATCAATTATTTTCTTTTTAGCTACTGTGACGTAATGACTTATGTTAAAGTACTTATGTAACATAAGTCATTATGTCACAGTAGTTAAAGAGAAAATAATTTATTAATTAATTATTTTCAAATTCTTTTCATTTAATTTCTTTGGTCAATAGCCCGGATACTCTAACACCTATATGTATTCTAAATATTAATGTTATATTGTTTTATATCATTTGTGTAGTGTGAATAAATATGTGTGTAAAAAAATGGTTAAAGTGAATGTATTGATTTGGAAATTTAAAAGGATTTTTTGTATTGTATTGTATGATCCTGGCATAGGTTTGCATTACAGCCAAAACTCATTGTTATATCAATGAGGAATACAAATACTACGTATTGTCCTTTATTCATCGGGAAGCTAGAAATCTCTATAAGGAATATTCAGTCTCTTCTTTTAACATAAATGGTTTCTTGTGAATATGTGTGTATAAAAAATACTTAAAGTGAATGTATTGATTTAGAAATTTAAAAGGATTTTTTGTATGATATTGTATGATCCTGGCATCGGTTTGCACTATAGCCAAAACTCATTATTAACATTTATTGATAAATGTGGATAGAAAGGATCATTAGCTAGTGAGGGCCCTTATAGTATTTAGGGTGAGACGTACAGTACCATGGTAGGGTTACACTGGAGTGATTAGCATGTTAATATTATTATAATTTAAGTTTATTTACGCCGAAATGTAAAATGTTTTTTTTTTAATAATTCATTAATCCTTTCGCAAGAAGCAAAAATGTTAATCTCATTTAACATCTCTTACGTACATGAATTTAATCAAAATCCGATGTTTCCTTTTATGATTAAATCACGATTAAATTGTGGAACATATGAAGACAGTTAGTATGTTCCAGTACAAAATAAAAATAAAGCAAATCTCGACATGCGAGATATTTTTGAGGCAATTGCATGTGTTACAAGCTAGTTAGCAAAATCTCTAGACGTTTTTTTTTTCAGCTCCGCCACTTACACCACACAAACGGACAATTAAGCATAATTACCTCATAATTCATGGTTTGCCGTCGCACATAATTCAAGATTGTCAACACTGACAGGCTCGAAATTTAGAAAATCGTATATATATGAACTTTTAAATACTGTTATATATCATTTTTAAATATTTTTTTAAATAAATTGTGAAAATATTGATTCATGCACGAAAGGTGTGTATGAATGAACTCACTTCCACTCTTCATTATTAGTTTTTTCGCCGTTGTTTTGAAAGATTGTACTTGACATACCTTAATAAATAATAACTGAAAATCCTTTCCTGGTGAATCGAAATCCTCGAAAGCATAAATTCACTCACTTCCACCGCTCACTGATTATTAGTTTTTTTTTTTTCAAAACAAAAGTAAATACTCTGCTTAGTTATAAATAATTTCTAACGTTAAAAAATAAACCGGAGTATTAAAACACACCAAGTGATTTCATCCAACTGAATTGAAATCTGCGAGCACAATTATCGCAAAAAAAACGAACAAAAAAAAAACAACAATCGATCGCTCGCTGTGCGAACGCATTCTTTAGATAAGAAGATCGGTTGTACCTATTTCGGGCGCAGGCAAAACATACGTGTTAAATTATATTGGGGTGTGCAATTCATTTTTGTTGTGGAAAGTGATCATTTGTGATATTACAGATTTTACAACATGGATCGTCCATGTTCATTATTCAACTACAACAAATAAATGGTGAGTATTTTTTATCTTTAATTCATACTACTACTAATTTCTTTATTCATGTAACATTTATACATAATTTAGATAATTATTTAAAATGTATTTGTAGATTTATATTCACATATATTACATGAAATGGCTAACGACCGAAGGTCTTTCCGCCGTTTTAATTCATATTTAGTTTTAATGTTCTGTAATATCCAATAGATATTTTAACCACTGTATTATTAACACAATTAAATTGAAAGCAATATTAATGTGTGTGGTTGTTTTGTCAACCCAAATATCATGATATCGAATTAAATGAATATTAAATAAAAGCAGAACTTTAGAAACGTTTTCAAGTTTGAAATTGAAATGTAAATATCAATGAGTAATAAAAATACTATGTATTATGCTTTATTCACCGGGAAGCTAGTAATCTCTATAAGGAATATTCAGTATCCTTGTACCCATAATTTTTTAACATAA
This sequence comes from Philonthus spinipes, assembly GCA_963082785.1. Classification (NCBI taxonomy): domain Eukaryota; kingdom Metazoa; phylum Arthropoda; class Insecta; order Coleoptera; family Staphylinidae; genus Philonthus; species Philonthus spinipes. The sequence goes on along the minus strand of OY720309.1, from coordinate 13,062,558 downwards.
ATGGTTTGAGTTATATTTATGACCTACTTCAACCAGCTACGAAAGTAGGAATGCAAATAGAAATCGCAGGTAATTATATATATATATATATATATATATATATAAATATATATATATATATAAATATATATATATAAATATATATATATATATATTATCAAAAATCGAAAAAAGAAATTATTTATACCCCTGAGTGTATAGTGTAATCGCAGGGAATTAAGGAGAAAAATGAAAAGAAATAATGAAATAGGGAACATAATTGATTTTCTTTTTTATTATAGATTACATTTAATTTCTCCTAGGAATGAATATCACTGAATAACTTAGGTTGAGTAATGTGAAGTGTTGTATAAACATATGTGAAAAATAAAAATTTCTTACTTCAATTTAAATTTTATTAATACACCAGATGTACATTTCAAGTAGTAAGTACTCATTATCAATGCTAATTTTACCAACATTTTTTCTTCTTAGAGAAATGGTGAATTGACCATTGATAATGTGTATTTAGTACTTGAAATGTACATATGGTGTATTAATAAAATTTAAAGTGAAATAAGGAATTTTTATTGTTCATCTATATTATTAAGGATCAATTATACAGCTTGCGAAATTCTAAATCTATCACCTTTAATTCAGTGTTTATAATCCAGAGCAAAATCTTTTGAAATAATATAAATTTGAATATTAAGTTTGTGTATTCAAGTTTATAATATTCTTTTCTGAAATAGTAAGACTATTCAAATTTAATTTTTTTCAAAAGATTTTACTTTTGATTACAAACACTGAATTAAAGGTAAAAAAAATAAATTTCGTTTTTTTTTTTAACAAACATTTGCAAAGTTGTAAGGGCTTGACTCTTATACTAAAAAGATGCTCGTTGGTTAAACGTAATTCATGCTAGAGTGATAATTAATTTTTGTTCTACCAATTGATTTTTTTTAATTCTGAAAATAATTCTTTATAATGATTCCTTTTTAAAATTAAATAAGGATGGTAGTTATTCTTTCCACCTAGTAAAATTTCTATTTTAGTAAAAAATTAAGAAAAACTCTAAGAAGAATAAATAAATGAAACATAACAGTAAGCATTCCTTTGATAACCTATCCCCTACTTCGTTTCTGTGTATAACCGAATAAAATAAATTATTTTATTAATGCCTAATTTAAACAGAAAGATGTTTCGTAGTATAGATAAATTACCGAAGTCGGTTATGTAATTAAACACACCTTTTTAGATAGTTTCTTGGAGATTCCGTTTGTTCTATATATTTAAGAGCCGTTTTAATAGCAAAAAAATCTGAGACATAAATTTATGCGAAATTAGTCAATTTTAATTGTTCATAAAAGTTTTCAGTCACTGTAAATATAGAAGGTGTTTTATATATTGGCCAACAAAATTATTATACAATCACGTAAAAAATGCGATATTTTCTAGCGAATGCGAATTAATGCCGAAACTAAATCGTGCAAAATAGTTTTGTTGAAAATTTGCACTTACTAATGAAAAATGTGAAATTTAAATTCTTATAAAAAATGCTACTATTATAAATTATTTCTTTCAACCATAAAATTTAATTTTATACATAAGATTCAAAAGTTTGTCAAAAATTAACTTTAAATATTAAATTTATATTTTCAAGTCTCATTAAACATTTGAGTAATATTATGAATTGTTGAATAAGTTTCAGTTGCATGCATGTAAAACAAACGAAGTGAAACTTACTCAACCATTCCTATCATTATTAAATTTCTACCTGATAGGAAATGCTGCTATATACTTAATGACAGCGTAAATAAAATAATAAAATTCATTTATTAAATAAATATTAAAATAATCAAATAGAAAAGAGTATTCATTCACTTGGTCACAGTTATTTAAATATATTAAATAAAAATCATCCATAATAAAATCTTAGTTTTAAATAATATGAAGTATTAACATTTTTTAAATAATATAAAAATTAACAAATATAATTATGATTAACAAGAAATGTTTTTCAGTTTTTTAATTATTCTAATTGTTGTTTATATATAGCACATGCAGAGTGTTCTGCACAGCTCAATTTAATTGCTTGTTTATTTTCACTTCCAATTAGACTCAAGTTCTCGATTAAATAAATATGAGCACTACACAACAACAATTCACTTTACACAACCGATATTTAAATATACAAAGAAATATATAGCTTCTATAAAATATTGATCATGATTTTGACGGTTCTTTAAATTTTATCATACGGCTTTCTTACAAACGGCCATACTGAGTCACTCCACGCATGCGCTTTGAAGTTAACTGTAAAATGTTGTGAATATTGAAAAAAAGCTTCTTTTAGGTGATAATGTACACATTTCATTATATGAGTTGTAGGATATAGAATGGAATAAATATGGTACTGAAAAAAAATATTGAATGGTTGTCTTACATAAGAAATTGAAATAATGCATTTTCTTAATTTAAGTTACTTATAAAGTCTTGAGCGCCATATTATTAGCAGGATAAATGAAAACAAAAATTCAATTACTTCAATTTCTAAAGCAAAAAATCCATTCGATATTAGTTTTGTTTTTGTCAATATATACAAACATCTTTATTCAGAAAATATGACAACAAAAATTTACAAAATTTAATATAACAATATGTACAATTGTGTTAGTAGTCTGCCATGGGCTTTTTTGTCAATAAGTTCATACTTTTTTGCTAAAATTAAAAATCATTATTTTTTTTAATTGTTGAAAAACAAAAATTGTCTGACGTATCAAAAATAAATAACACAAGGAAGAAAAAAAAAACTACAAGAGGAATTTATTCTTAAACTAGGAATAATTGTAGTTTATCCCAAACGAAGGGTCACACCTTATCGTATTCTTCATATTTCCAATTAAATAATTCTGTACCTGAAGACAGAAAATAAACGATAATTATAAAAATCTAAAAATTGTAGCTTTCAGATTTATTCATTTGTAATTCGTTGATTTCAAGTATCTATCAAAACCGCTGAAGTCTGTGGAGATTTTTGTGATTAAGTCCTCGCTTTAGACCATGAATCCAACATACTTTTACTACACGGCGAAGGAATCATAACTCACAGCACGTCTTCAGGTTTATTAATTGAATTATTAAAAACTTACAAATTTCTGTTTTATTTTGCTAATTTTTTATTACTAATATCCACTATTACAACTTTTATCAGAAATAAATGTATAGAAAATTTGGCACTAGTCTATAAAACTTAATGTACAGTTAAGTGCAAATTTCCACAGGTATATCTTAATAGGTTTAAAACCGTAATAAAGACGTTAAAAAAAGTATAGCGATAGATTTACTCTGAAAATGGATAGAAAAATAAATTTAATTAAAATTGTATAGCTGATCTTCGGACATCCACATGAAAAAATAAATTCGCTGTAGACTCCTTAAATTCGTTCTCTCCAGATAAAAAAACGCAATTTCTAATATTAAAAATTTTATTTTTTAATTTTTTTTCCATCACAATTGAATTTCCTTTTTATATTTTTTTTTATTAAAAAGTAGCGTTTATAAAAAATATAAACTTAGTTGTATTTTTATGAACTTATATGACTCGATGTTTTATGTGCGTTTTTTTTTTCATGCAACGCCAAATTCATTAGCAGCAAATTGAAAAAATACGATATATAAAATTTAAAAATGGTATTACTTGTTTTTATTTTTTTAATTTATCGCCGATGTATTGTATTTCTCATTTTGCATTTTTAAATTTTCTATAAAATTCATTTTTAGTGATTACAAAAACAATTTATGTCTATGTATGACTTTTTCGTGTAATTGTACATAATTAATTAATATTTACAATGCATATCTGTAATGATATATTTTACTATATCATTACAGATAGCAGCAGCATCGACCATAGGTCCTTCAACCTTAAAGTTATTTTTTTCTGTTCTTCTGTCGTTTTGTGTCGTGAATATCACAATATTATATGTGATGTTATTTTGCCGTTTCCATCCAATGGGCGACGTAGCTATTTATCCAGGAAGTAGTTGTCTCAATAGATATTTGTTTTCCTTTAGTACATACTTCGCAATTTCATAATTGCAGAGCAATAAAAATAATTTAATTAATTCCTTTGTTTTAATCTAAATTACCTTATTTAAATTAACAATTTATTAATTAATACAAATAAAAAGAATTTATAAATAATTAATTTACTCAAAAAATTAATTAATTATTAATTATAACAATAATAATAATAATAATAAAAAGAAAGCTCCAAATGGCCAACTAGGAAACAAGAGATGCAGAGATTATCAAATGCATGCAAAAAGTAGACAATATTTAGGATTTCAACAAGCTAAGTGAATTGAACACAAATCAATGAAAAACGAGGTAGAAAATAAATATTTAGGAAAAATTAGCTGTATATCTAAAACAAAACTAAACAGTAAAATTTAGATCAAATACTTACGCGACACCCATACTTACTTATTCCTTCGGAGTTATACACTGCACGAATACTGACATAAGCAATATTAATAGGAAAACAAAAAAAAATACTCACCAAAGCCAGATATCACCACCCCAGATCGGCATCTGAAAGATTAAGCTTACATAGATGCAAATACGGGAGAGGGCTTCTAGACCTAAAAAAAATACTGAAATCCCTACTACGAGATTACTTCTACAGAAAACAAAATGTATCAGTCTTTCATAAAGCAATAATAAAATCGGATGATAAATAAACCCACCTCAATCTATCCAAAGATGTCTTTTTCCCTAAAACTTCTAATGAGACAAAAATGGATCGATGCAAAGAGAAAGCACTTCTTGGAAGATTTGCCCACGACCTATCACAGCCACATGTTGACACAGAAGCATCAAATGCATGGCTGATGAAGGGCAACCTCTTCCCTGAAACAGAAGGCTTCATGTGTGCAATACAAGATCAACTAATACTTACGATGCGAAACGGTGGTGGAGAACATAAACCACATAAGATCTGGATGTCAAACTATTGTGCAAATCGAATATAAACAGAGGGGTGATAATGTTGCGAAAATACTTTTTCAACAAAATTAGCCTTGAAGCATTATAAATATGACCCACCAACCCTTCAAGAGAATAGCGCAATACGAATGTACCGAGATCGGAGTATAATTACTGACAAGGCGATTTCAAACAATAGACCAGATATTATACTGGTCAACAAGAGCAATAGATCAGCACTATTGATAGATGTGGCTATACCATCTACCACAAATTTAGAGTCCACCCATGCTAAGAAAAGTACTCCGACCTGCTTACTGAAATCAAGGAAATGTGGCAGATGGAATCCATTTCAATATTGCCAGTAGTCATATCTGCAACTGGAATAATTCACAAAAATCTCAGCAAGAGCATAAAAAAATGGATATCAGGGAAAGCATCTACTTAAAGTTACAAAAATCTGTTATTCTGAGCACCTGCAATATAACAAGACAATTTCTAAATATCGACTAAATATAAATAAAAACGTACCTGTACATTCGATAAAATCCTGTCAGGTATTTAACTCACCGTCAAAAGCGAGACAGAATTACATAATAATAATAATAAATGCCTGTATTTACTAAAATGAAAATATACAATTATAATTTATTAGTGTAGGCTTAGTTCAGCCCTAACCTACAAATTGAAACTACAAATTAATATATTAGAAAAAAAAAACAAGATGCAATGCGAAATAGTTATTCATTAAACATAAACAATATGATCATATTTTCTAATACCTATAATGAGTCTTATACAAGAATTTTGTACTTTTTTTGTGTACGCTCAGTTGTTACTTTATCCAAACAAGCACCATACACGACATCACAGAAGTCAGTTACTCAAAGCTAGTGTATCACAAAGGAGCCGTTTAGATTTTTAAGACAAAAAATATCGATTCGAATAAATCATTCTTAAGTTACTGTATGCGCGAGATATAGACTTGGATATATGAAATTTGAAGCGTAAGTCTGAGTCAATAACTAACCGAGATTACGTACTGTGTCGACGAAGGGGATAATTATATTATCCAATTTAACCTTTAGAAAACTTTTTGCAGTCTTAACTTTGTTTTTTTTTTGGTCCATACAATATGGCACATGTCTTATTTGGATTAATAAGCAGAGAATGTCTCCGTGCGGAATGTAATAAGTTTAATAGATAGTTATTAATTCTTTCATTGGCTTCATTGATATCGTTAAGGTTAAATGAAAAAAGGAGTTTAGTATCGTCAGCATATAAGTTGCAGGTATCGAATTTTAAAGTAACGATGGGTATATTCAATTTAATTAATTCATTTCTCTTTAACTACTACAACTTTTTGACATATGTTACTTTAAAACAAACATCTATTGAAACTTTTCGGGCAAATGCCCGCAAGTAAACGTTCAATTTTCATCAACTCAAAATTTCTACAAACCACTAAATAAACCGCGTGCCATAAATATACATTTTGTCTATTGCGCGCTTACAGAATAAATTACCACTAAATTATCGATGAAAGCCAGTAATTACACCTTTATCACGAAAAGCCACCACCTGTTCGCGGTCCGGCCGTGCCGCCCTTCCGATGGGAAAGCAATTAAAAGCAGCCTCGTATCAATTAATTAGCGGACAGTTTTGTTAGATCGCCGAGCAGGAAGATGGCAATCGCTCCACGCGCAAAACGTTAATTGCCTACAAATTCGCGCGCGACGTCTAATGTGGAAATAAGGCCGTTTCGAACGTCACCGATAAATCAATCAAAATCTGCACGGAATCGACTGGATAATCGTTAACGGAATTTTTTTTCCTTTGTTTCTTATCTATCCTTTATGTTATTTCTTCATTCTTATATGATTTACATTCTTGTTGTTTTTCTTCCTGGAATTGGTGATCTGAAAAGAAAAATAAAGGAAATTTAAAATCATAGTTTCTAAAAAATGTTAAATAAAAAGAATTTGAAAATAATTAATTAATTAATTATTTCCTCTATAGCTAATGTGATATTTTGACTTATGTTACATAAGCACTTTAAACGAATATTCACTAATGGACATTTGCTGTTGCATAACAATAATATATTGTAAGATGCAACATTTTTTTAATAGAAAATATTTTAATGCAAAACACAATAAATAAAAGTAAGGTAATACAAGGTTATGTGCAGGCAACATGTGTTTTGGGATTTCATCTCTCATCAGTACAGCTGTGCCTTATATAATTGCAAAGTTGTTAAATTCATTAATTAAAAACACACCGCCACGTCCGAGATCTTCGATGGAAGTTTTTTTAATGATGTTCTAGCAAACTGATCAGCATTTTTTATAATAATTTAGCGACAATTTACTGGAATTTGTATACTAGCGCATTATTGAAGTGCATAAAATGATTTTATTGATCCCTGCAAGCAGAGTATTTAACACGAAAATATTGCATATTTTATCCACATACAAGGCTCATCTAAACAAACATAAATATTCGCAAATGAAGTGTTCTTAGTGTTTTTTTTTATTCTTATCAAGTAAATTTTCTCAATAATAATTTAATAAAATGTTCAACCACCATTCATCTAGCGTACGGATAACTAGTGATGGCCATTTCGGATTTTCGAACCTCGTCAGACTAGTGTGTTCCCTGTGCAATGCTTTGATGATGAATAGCTCTTACGTCGTCTTCCGTTTATTATGATTCAATAATAATTGACATTTTTTCTTAATTTTCCTGATTGTTATTCTCACTACAAATAAAATCACTTTTTACATACACACAGAAATTAGTAATACGACGGTTACATGTAGAAGCTATACAATTCCATCTCATACAAAATATTTACAAAACTTCCTCAGTTTAAACAGTTTAAGATAGGTATAGAACAGTATATACGATAACTATCCAAAATTCTCAACAGAATCAAAATATGTAATAATATATACGGTACTCTGTGTAAAAATAGGGTAACTTTATATCGCTATTTGTTTATGGGATACTATATACAAAATATTTAATGCAAAAGCTGCACAGTAAAAAATTCTAATCGATCTGTCGGAGCGTTTTTATGGAAAATAATCACGAATAATTTTAATGAATTTGTTATTTTTATTATGGGCGCACTGTATAATTATTTAAAATATATTTATTATAATTATTTAAATAAAAATGTGCCATCTCTCCTGCTTATTATTTTTTATATTGGTAATAGATATAGATAAATTATACATTCAGATAATAACATTTTTATAAATATAAATTATATATATTGATATGATCGTTTATTAAGCTAAATATGTTTCACTCTTTAGTGAAATATATATACAAATATCTTCCTTCAGACAATTACATTTTTACAAACATTGAGTATATACATTAAAATAAAGGTTTACCTATTCTGGGCTATCTACCCGAGGTATTTCTGCTCGTCTGAAATATATTTAGTTGATTAATTTTAAACAAATTTATAATCTTTGTAAATTATAAGAAACGAAATTCAATAATTTTCAATAAGTGTAATATTTCACGTTCTTTCCTCTTTATTACTATTAAATTATATACATTGATATGATCGTTTATTAAGCTAAATATGTTTCAATCTTTAGTGAAATATATATACAAATATCTTCCTTCAGAAAATTACATTTTTACAAACATTGAGTATATACATTAAAATGAAGGTTTACCTATTCTGGGCCATCTACCCGAGGTATTTCTGCTCGTCTGAAATATATTTAGTTAATTAATTTAAAATCAATTTATAATCTTTGTAAATTATAAGAAACGAAATTCAATAATTTTCAATAAGTGTATTAATATTTCACGTTCTTTCCTCTTTATTACTATTAATATAAAATAAATACAAATGAAAATAATAAATATTGCTTTATGTTTATGTGCATCTCCGGCGTAGTCGTTCGTTTTTCCTACTTTTCCATAGCGGATGCTTGGTTTTAATGGTTTCGACGTCGCATGTCCCAAGAAAAGAAAATGAAATTTAAGACGTGAAGACATGAAATTGCATTCGGATAGATATATATTATATACGAGGGGTACATGCATTCCACGGGCTGCGGAATAAATCCGTTCTCGTTTTGTTGTTGTTGATTTTAATATAAAACCGTATTTTATGTTTCGACGAAAATGTGTATTTTCGGCGGCTATCAAATATTTCAGGCGATGCACTCATAAAATGGATTTAGATTAAAAAGAAAATAAAATATTAAAAAATAAACTCTAAATAAACTCTTATTAAAATTGATGTTATGGATAGAAAGAACTTTTATTACGTTATCAATAAAAGTTCTTTCTGTCCATAACATCAAAATATACAATGTTGTAAATGTACAATGTTTATATCTGAATAATGTGTATTGATATTACCGTGTAACAGAACATTTATTGCAACAGGGACGTCGACCTGTAATTAGTTTTTAGTTACTAATCCCTGTGTGTTTCGACGAAGTACGACCGTTATTTCTACCTGAGCATTTATTGCAGTATGAATAATTAGAAGTGAAAATCAGTTTAAGAAATTTTAGCTGAATAATAAAATTTGGTTTGTTATACTTAAACAACTCGTATTATTAGTCGAATAGTTTCGTTTTTAATAGCATTATTAAAATTTATATAAAAGAGAAAATAAAAATAAAACAAACACAAAATTTAAAAGAAACTACACTTTAAATCAATTTCTCACTTAACCGGTGGTGAAATATTTTTGAATAATTTTTGAAATAAAAAAAAACAGACTTGGTTTGTTTCACAAAACGTCATTCCTTGATAATGACTGAATGTCGAAACTAGTTGTAAAATAAACAACATTTTGTGAAACAAACCAAGTGCGTTTTTTTTTAATTTCAAAGAAAATAAACTTTTAGAAATATTTCTGTTACTTTATAGGAAAATAATTAAATATGACCATTTATTCAATACCGATAACTATGAAATTGTATGTAGAGGCAAAAGGGGTCGGTTTCTGAGCTTCAAACAAGGATTAAAAATACAGAGATCTCTAATCCAGGGAAAACCAATCGTGAATAATAATGACGAGATTTGGCAATCCCCAGTATTGGCCACCATAATTACCTAATCACTTCATGTATTTAAAGCGGTCTATCTTGTAACAAATTGTATTACTTGATAATGTCTTATAAACGAAACCAGTCGGAACATATAAAATTAAATTTATGAAACAATACGAAGTGTTTTAGACATTAAATATTAAATATGAAAATTAGTGAACAGAAAGACATATTTTCGATAGACAAACACTCTCATTTTATTTTATATATGTAATGTTTTCTTTTTCTCTAAAAAAAAAAGAAAAATAAATATGATAATTAAAAACACTTCTAAACATTGTTTTGTATAACACTATAGCATATACAAAACAAAGTTTAGAAGTGTTTCTAATTATCATACTTAAATATGTATAACGAAGTAGAAGCCTCCAAAATAGAAAAAAATAAATAAATTTATGAAAATTAGTACAAAAATTGTCCATTGATTTTGCACAGTTTTAAAATTATATTTCACTTTATACATATAAAATGCATTTGTTTAACTCAAATAATTTCATTTTTTTTAATACTGTTTCCTATGTCATTTGAAAACTCTTTATGTGATACACTTTGATTAAAACACTTGGTTTGTTTTACTGATTATATATTTTTACTCTGACTAGTTTCGATCTTAGGTCATTCTCAAGGAGATATGTATACAATTTTACAAATGTATCGATATTTATACAAATTTTACAGCTAATTTCAAGTATAAGGGCCGTCGCGATGGGGCAGTTCCAATTTTTTTATTGCTCTGTTAATTTCTAATCCCTCTCGGAGATTCACATCCCTTATTACCCGAATACAAAATATTTAAATTAGCATTATTGAAAAAAAAGGTTATTTTTATTTATCTCTGGGAGATAATAATTAATTTTATTATCTGCATCAATTTCTATATAATCGAGTGAACACAATTTTTGTTTTCTTATTAAAGCATCTGGATTTACATATACACTTTCTACATTGTCATATTCCGTATTCACATTTGTTAAACGTATTTAAAAACTTATATTTAAATAATTATAAAACTAGTAATAAATTATTATTATTATTTTCTATACAGTGTTGTGAAAGTCCGGTGGAAAATTTATTACTTAATATTGCTTTTTTATGTTCACTTAATCTAAATTTAAAAATTCTTCCCGTTTGTCCTTTAAATTACACACTTACAATCTCCGCAGTTGTTTTTGTATACGCCACTTTTTTTTCAAATTTGTCTATTTCAGGTTTATTACGCACTAAAAAGTTTATCTAAATTAATTGGATTCGTCATTAGCACATTAAAATCACACCCTTTTAATTTTTTTATATTTTATGATACATTGCTAACAAATTCTAGTTTCCATCACTTATTTATCTCTGTTTTGTTTTGTGCATAAAAATATTTTTCAAGTTAAATAAAAATGATTTTAAAATAATTGATACATTATTTCCACATTTAGCTCTGTGAAATTTTGACTTACTTTACGTAAGTACTTTAAACAAATGCACATAAAAACAACTACTCCCCGGGCAAATACCCCGCCGGACATTGAGTTTAAAATAATTGATACAAAATTTCCACATTTATCTCTGTGACATTTTGACTTACGTTAAGTAAGTACTTTAAATAAATGCACATTAAAACAACTCTCGGGCAAATACCCCGCCGGACATTGAATTTTATAATGTACACCTGCTGTTGCATATAAATAAAATATTCAATTCGTTTCTTTTAATTTGTTTTAATTTTGATTTAAATTGAATTAATTTCGTTTAATTTAATTTAAATCGATTTAGTTTGATTTGATTTAATATAATTGATTTAATTTGACAGAATATGCTTGATTTAATTTAATTAATTTAAATTAACATCTTTATATAATGTAAAGCAGAGCTGGACTGACGAGGAATAGATTCCGAAATACGCGTCTGCAGATGGCTTTGTATTAAGTGGCGTTCTTTTTTGTTTTTTACACTGATTTTTTTTTTTTTTTTTTTTCGGATCAAAAATTTGTTGCATGATGCAATATTTTATTGATATGCAACAGCAGGTGTACATTATGTAATTCTATATCTGGCGGGGTATTTGCCCAGGAAGTAGTTGTTTTAATGCGCATTTGTTTAAAGTAATGACGGGCAAAGGAAGGACGTGCGTTCCTGCATTGTTGTTATTGCAAATTCACAAAAAACTCCTCTCGGCTCAGATTTGATTAAATACCTCTCTGGCTGTTAATATAAATAGAATACTCTTTACGTTAATTTGATTTTTGTCCCTTTTTAGTGATTACATTAAGGAAGACGAAAGTTATAGTAGTTAATGGGAAAATTATTAATTGTTTAATGCGTATTAATTAATAGTATTTTTAAAATTTCTGTATATTTAATTTAATTTACAGAATATTAAAGTAAATATTCTTTAACCCTTAACAAAAACACTATTAAATTGTTAGTTAAGCATTTATTTATTTATTTCTCAACAGATACAATGATCTAATGACAGAGAAACTTACATTAACTTAAATTAAAATAATAAATAATATACATTTAATTGCAGGAATTGCACAACATAATTTTAAATTAATTTACTTACAGTTTCTTTGACACACAGAAATGTTCGTTAAATATCGCATGATTTCAAATAACGTCTCTTACGTGGGAATCAGATATCCACGTGAAGAGCACACACAATCGACTGATCTGTTGTTCGCAAGTGCATACCTTTATAGGTAGGCAGGGGGTTTAGTTCAGGTAAACGAAATTACAACCCTCGGTGAGATAATAATAAACCCCTTATTGCGGATTTAAGAGCGGTTCGATTGTACCGGTATTCTAAACAAACATAGGAATCAAAACGTTAACAAAAAGGAAACAGACAATTTTTAAAAGAAGGAAATATTGATATTGTGGATGTCAGTCAAAAAATCATACCTTTAATATAGATGAAGGTTTTTTTCAGTGTGATATATTCATTCATTTCAATTAATATACATATATTTTAAAATAATAATAAAAAATGAAGTTACCTGATTCTTATAAATATTTTGCAATTGCTTGGGATTCAACACCAATTACAGAAAAACAAACTTAACAGCAAAACTTCTTTCTAAAGAATGTCACTACAAAACAGTACCAGAAAAGCAACTAAATGTTGCATTTAAAACTAGAAAAAGAAAAGAACATTTCTTCATTTTTTATTTTTAAAATAATATATGTATCACACTGAAAAAAAAACCTTCATCTATATAAAAGGTATATGAATATTACTATTTTTCTAGATATTTTTGGCTATTCCGCACGAGAAAAGTTAAATTAAAGATATACTTTCTTAAATTTAACTTTTCTTAATTAAAGATATACTTTCTTTAATTTAACTTTTCTCGTGCGGAATAGCCAAAAATATCTAGAAAAATAGTAATATTCATATACCTTTTATATAGATGAAGGTTTTTTTATTCTTTAACTTCATAATCTATGTCACATATATACACCCAGTCCAAGATAAAAATACATATCATGGGGATCTTGAAAACGTTAATTACCGTATCGCCTTAAACTAGGGAATAGTTCAAAAGTTGCCAATCGCAGATATTCATGATTGTATATCGTTTTTAAAATTTTTGATTTATCCAATTTTTATATTTATTTGAAAAGAATTTAAACGTTGATATCACTTTGTGTATATTTTTCTACGCTCTACAAAATGGCATCTTTAAATGTTTTATCCCACGTTTCATCTGTGAGATGATGTTTTGAAAATCGCCATTCTGCGTATTCATATGTTGGATATGATTTATATGTTCCATTCTATGTAACAATATATATATATTCCAATTATAAAACTCGCTTAGACTGTGTACGCGATTTTTATAAATATTAATTGGCGTTTCATGTGTAAGAAACAAATATGTACCGACAGTTGTCAGTAGTTGATTAAAATAAAAAGCAGTGTATGTCTGTATGTTAAAATCGTTTACAAGTTTGTTCCTTTTGTTGTACCCGTATCCCCTCTATTTTAGCAAGTTATGGGCCCAATGATGCGAAACTAAAAGAATCAAACCCGTAAGCGATAAGCAATTAAAAACATTAAAAGCGGTTCGTGAAGTGCCGCGTAAAAACTGCATCTAAAACGTAATAAAAAGGGTACTGTTAATTTTATTCGATAAAAAACATAAAAACAGTTAACATATGGCGTTGCAAAATAAAATGGTAGATGATTCCATCCAAGTGGAAAAGTTATTCTCGATAACTTCGATATCTGAAAATTTAAAATAGACATACTGATGAAAACACATGGACTTTTCGATATACTGGAAATGAGAAGGTCCATCGAGGAAGAATATTGAATGAGTTAATCGGGGCTATTCCGTATGGAAAATGTTAAGTTTAAAGTGTACGTTATTTTTTAATCATCACAGTTTGAGCATTTCTTTGTAATAAATATGAAATTAATTATTAACGGACACGTTAAACTTAATAATTTCCGTATGGATTAGACCCGAATATCTGAAACAGGAAAGATGCGAAAACTCAAAAGTTTTTAATAACGACGATGCACTTATGCATATTATACACTGAAACTTCCAATGAGATATACAACAAAAATGTAAATGGAAGTTTTTTTTTTCAATTTTGGATAGAAAAAAAGATACTGACATTGCTACTCATATTAGAGTGCATTAGAGTACATAGCGTACCAATTAAATGCCCTTAACAGCCAAATTGATGATTCAATGATAATGTCAAAAATTTTAACATTACCTGAATATTATATTCAACAGCACTTACAGAAAAAAATCTAACAAACATAACAGCAAACATTCTTTCTGAAGAATGTCGTTACAAAACAGTACCAGAAAAGCAACTAATTGTTGCATTTAAGACTAGATAAATCTAGTGTTAGAAGTGGAAGGGGATATCATTTAGCTAGAAATTGTACAAATAAGATGAGTTATCCACATTGTGGAATTTGTAAAAAGTATAATCACGAAGAGAAAAATTGTTTTTTTTTTTTTCGTAAATATAGAAAGCAGCAAGATAATAATATAATAAAGTATATTTTCTAACAAGTATAGAAGGCATAAATACTGATTTTTTGATTATTATCTCCGGTGCTACAACTCATATGGTCAATAATAATTATTTAAAGAATTTAAGAAAGAAACATCTGAAATAAAAGCATCTGAGTTTATGATTTCTGAAAGAATAGGAACTATTGAATTAAAACACGCAATACTAAAAAAATATTCTTTATGTACCACACCTATGTAAATATTATATCTGTTTATGCCATTACAAATAGTAAAGGATTATTAAAATTTTGTGCAGATAAAGTAACAGTAAATTGATTGATTGAGTTACGTGAAGATCAAACTGAATTGATAAATAAAGCACTAATAACCTTTCTTCACACTTTATTTGCTTTACCAAATGTACATTTCGGACACAAAGTGACCATTAAGTAACAGTAATTTTTTTTTTCTTTAAAAGGATAGGTAGAAGATATAATATTGAGGTATAGGCGATGAAATGAGGATGAATACATGCATTGGTCGTGGCTACTCGGTCATTAGCCATGATCTAATTTATATCAAAAAAGACCTTTATTGGCATATCCAATTTATATATATCATTATATATATTATATCTAATTTATATATATTTCACTAATTCAAAATACAATATGAGAACAATCACTACACCCATGGAATCCGGAAAAGAACTCTTATTTAGAAAAGTCTCGCCCGGGCAGGACTCGAACCTGCACTTCCAAGTAACAGTAATAATGATAATCAAATCGTACTCGAAGGTACAAGACATTTTGTTTTGTACTTTCGATGGATTGTACTTATCGGAATTAGAATACGAGAAAATTAATGAAGTACAGATTTCTGAATAAATGAATAAAACTCAAGAATGGCATAAAAAGTTAGCTTATTTAGGAAAAAAATGTGACAAAAGTACTTGAAATGGTTTCTGGAATTAACATAAAGCCACGCAAATACAAAAGGAGAAATATCAAAAGCTTCTGGATCTCTCGAGATTATTCATACACACTTTTACGGGCCAATTACATCAAGCACATGGGATGAAAATAAAAATAAATACTTTATAAAATTTCTTGATGTCTAGGAAGTGATTTCTAAATTTACAATCGTGCTATTCTCTTCGGTTGTTGTCAACAATTTGTGTTGTGAGAATAGAAAGGATTTTAGAACAACATTTCTTTAAATGGGAATTTCGTTTTCCTTGCTTTCATAAACAGGACAAGTTCGCCTTCCTTTACTGAACGAAACAATGATTCTCGGTCGTCTACTTTGTAGACCCAAATCGTTAACGATGCCACTTGAAATTAGGCAAAAGGTGGCGCTTGCGTCGTCTTTAATTTATTATGAACATTATTAAAATCTAAAACCTCGGAAGGCAAAGAATTTAATAAATTTTACCAACAGGTAAATAAGAATATGAGAGTATTTGCTTTAAATCATCATAAATAAATAGTTTAAGTAGAAATAGATGTACTCGAAATGACCGGAGTTTCTTTCGATTTTTCAACATGAAAGGATTTTTTTATGTAATCATAAAATGGGTATATTTTCTTGTAATTTATTAATTGGAAAATAAACACCAAGCTACAGAAGCTATAAAACAGTACGCACAAGAAACAAAAGCGAAATGGAATATGACAATTGCAAAGCTAAGATATATAGAGCATATAACAAAAATCGACGACGAAGTTGGCATTGGAAATTTAAAGTCATGTCTGAACTAAAACACACACGCACGCGTAAAGTACATGTCACTGTTTAACCACAACCAGCATTTCACGTGCGTGATTTTAGTACAGACATGACTCGAGACTTCCAACGCCAACTTCGTTGTCGATTTTTATTATATGCTCGATATAATACATGAATAAAAATTTTAAAAATGGTTTTTTGGAATAGTTTTGGATTTTACTATTTTACTATACACCTCAACTCAATGGCAAAGCTAAAAGACCCAAAATTACAAATGGAAAAGGCCAGAGCTTTCATAGCACATTCTAATATGAAGTTTCTTCCTTTTGTTGTTCCCGTATCCACTCTAATTCAACATTGTGAATCTAAAATATAACGTAATCTTTTTTATTAATTTAACATAACCTGTATGTAAAATTTAATATTTCACCTACGGATTAACCCCAATTTTGATGACATAAAAAAATCCTGTTATATTGAACATTGAAAAATCGAAAGAAACTCCGGTAATTTCTATTAGGTTTATTTCTACTTAAATTATTTATGATAATACTCACATTTTCTTATTTATCTCTTCGTAAAATTTATGAAACTCTTTGCCTTCCGAGATTTTAATAATGTTCTTCTAAAATCCTTTCTATTCTCACAACACAAATTGTTGACAACAATCGAAAAAAGTAGCATGATTGTAAATTTAGAAATCACGTTCTAGACATATTTACTTTTAACAGACCAGTTATCCGATAATTTTCCAATAGTTAGTAAAAACTATCAAATGTTGTGTCTCATGATTGGAATTGATCGTCAGTGTGGCTATCTTGAAGCCTGAACAAATGAAAAGAAACCACATTATTTTGTCAGTTATCGCTTGTCAGTTTCTTTTGTAACTTACTCTTGATAATGCCTTAAAAAGCGAAACTAGTCCAGTAAATAGACAAAATTTGTGAAACAAACCAAGTGTAATTTAATTTAAACTTTCAATAGTAATACATTTTTTTTATAAATATAATTTTAGTTACTTACTGAATTAAGGTGAATTATTATATTATTATCTCCTTTCATATAAAAAAAGCTGCATTTGAAACATAGGTTTTGATCTGTTTTATTTTTAATGGCTCTGAAATTTCAGAATTTTTGTATTACTCTAATGCCCGTAGTAATAGACCGATATAGATCCGAAATTGAGTTTTAATTCTCCAATCACGACAAAATATGTAAAGTGTGGCTGAAATATCTAAGGTCGATAGCCATTTATAAGTTTATATACAATATATTGTATAATATTTGTATTTGTAAATACCACAAAAAGATGTATATATAAAATGATTGCCATAGTCCGATATTTTATTCTAAACAATATTTGAATTGACCAACACTGTTTGCGAATCAGGAATTCACTGATCCTAGATTATTCAATGGTTGAGATTGTCACGTGATTCAACTGCATATTGATAAATTAAATAAAACATAATGTTTTTCGATGTAGAGACTCTGCTGCAATTGTTTCGTCAACACAGTAGCATCATTGGGCAAGGTAGATGATTAATCCTAGATTATTTCAAAGATTTTGGTGTATAACCAAAAGTGACGGAATCTCGAAAATATTTTCAATGAATAATATTGTGCCATACATGAATGTAATATTAAAATATACTGTAATTTCGTCAGATAAATTAAAAAACATTTCAATAATTATTTTTCTATAAAATAAATATGAAAACCAGTAAAAATAAATCAAATTTAGGCTGAAAGACCTCCGGTCGATATTGTTGTTTTTAAATATGCTGTATAAAATATGAACGTGTTTGTTACTTTTGGGAATAAAGATGTTTATGTATATAAATCAAATTTATGTTAATTTTTAATCTAAATATTTGGTAACAAAACCGTGTTGAATGAAAATTTGAGTTATTTTACTGAATTCTACATTAAAATTATTTGATATTAATTACCTATAATTTTCATATTTTAGAATTTAGATTAGAACCGATATGCCCTGGTTTTCATAAACAGTTAAAATTTCATTGGAATCCTGCAATACAAAATCCATAAATTTTTAATGTGAATTCTCTATTGAAATTTCAAAGTCATTAAAAAAAATAACAAAGTATTATTATAGTATGTTTGAGAGTTCTAATAAAAATGTTATAAAATTAACCCTCGCGCCCAATTTAAATTCATACACTCAACAATCCCCGAAAAATTTATCACCCGCAATAATTCGCGATGTTCTCCGAATAATAATAAAAAAAATGCACACATATCGAGGATTCGTACTTTATCGCCGCAGATAAGGCGGAAAATTTGATTCGCCCCCTCCTCGAACTGCACCGAAAAAAGATATGTGCGTCACTGATTAAAACTACCGCCACCCCCTCACTTTCTCCCACCCTCCCACTCCACAGCGTCCCCCACGAGTTTCCAGCCCCCTCCCCCATACCGGAAAGTGTATGTGTGTTAACTCCCGTACTCCATTTGAATACATAACCGTGATATTGGATATCAGCTCGCGATTGATTTATCGATTCTCCCTTATTCCTTCTATATTCCGACTCTGCTGAGAATAAGAGTTTTTCTTTTCGTCTCTTTTTCGAGTTTTGCACGCGTGTGTTGTGCAAAGTCGAGTGTGTTTATAAGGGGTGGATTAAATTAGAAAGTAAGAAAAAAATAACAGGGAAAATATTCGGGGATGCGTCTGCAGGGTAATATTTATATTTTGCAAGTTTCAATTGCATAAATAAACACAATAATAGTATTGAAAATTAATGATTCTCTACTTCAACAAATAAAATCAAAAATATTAAAATTGAGTGAACTTTACTTCACTAGTTCTCTATTTAATACAGCCTGGTACATAAAACAAGATCACTAATCTTGAGGCCAAGACAAAAATGAAATATTTAAGTTAGGTGAATAAAAAGCTTTTGTTATGTTCCATAATTTTATTATCAGCTATCGGACACGTGTTTCGGTCAAGAGTGTAGCAAAACTAGTACTAACTTTATCAAAAACAAAAATATGAAATATGTATCATACTTCATTAGTTGAAATGTTTAAAAATATAACTTCAACTACAGAAAGATGGAAATATAGTTTCCGAAATATACTGGGTGTTGGCGCGATTTGATATACATAGGGATTTTACATATAAAAAATATGAAAATTCCTGATTTCCATCATTTTAAAGAAAACTGAAAGAATTAAAATTTGTCTAGAATATTGCTTTGCTCCATTTTAGAATATATGTATAATTAAAATATCATATAATTAATGGTTTTAATTTTTAAACATTGGTAGTTCATATTATATGAAATAAATATGAATAAATTATTAAAAATCAACCAATAAAACACAGATGCGATTGAATAACTTTAAATTGAGGTTATAAACCTATTTTCAAGAGAATTTATTTTATTTTTTTAATTTTAAATTCTCTTGAAAATAGACTAATAACCCGAAACAAGTCAAGAATTTAAAGATATTCAATCTAATCTGTGTTTTATTCGTTGATTTTTAATTATCTATTCATATTTATTTCATAAAATAACATAATTTAATGAGCTTGAATTTTAAAATTATCGCATACTTAAAATGCATTAGCTACGACTTTCATATGAACGAACCAATTAAAATTAACATCACTTTTGACATATTCCTATGATTGCTATGTAACATGGATTTTTTCATAAGTTATATCTAATGCAATTTAAAACCGTAATATTTTGAAAATATAATCAATATCCATTAATTATTATTACAAATTATTTACACAATTTTAAAAGTGAATGAAGTATTGCTTTTTATAGATTTTTAATTTCTGAACAAAATTTCAATTTTTGCAGTTTTCCCTAAAAAGAACTG
Organism: Philonthus spinipes; assembly: GCA_963082785.1. Taxonomy (NCBI): domain Eukaryota; kingdom Metazoa; phylum Arthropoda; class Insecta; order Coleoptera; family Staphylinidae; genus Philonthus; species Philonthus spinipes. Next base: position 13,041,932 of record OY720309.1, on the reverse strand, counting down.
TGAAGCAGGATTTTGCATACAATTATATTTGCATGTATAATTCCTATTATACCTAATCGCGTCAACAGCCGGAATATATTTAGTTTAATAAAAATTAAAAAAAAAATAAGATAATAATTTTTGTAAATAGAAAAGAGTATTTATTTACTTGGCTACAGTTATTTAAATATATTAAATAAAAACGATTTCAAAATAATTAATAAATTATTTCCACACTTAGCTCTATGACTTTTGACTTACGTTACGTAAGTACGTTAAACAAATGCACATCAAATTTTTGTTTCAATAATTAAACGTCTTCATAACCAACTTAAAATTGAAGTTTACTTGAAAGAGAAAAAATGAAATAATAGATGAATAAAGAGCATATTTTTAGTATTTAATAATAGTAATAGTTAATTAAATGTGAGTGAAGATATGAAAGATATATGAAAATACTTTGTACACTTTTCTTCACGTATTTATTTATTAACAGATGTACATTTCGATCACCATGTGATCATTATTAATGTTTTACGAACAATTGTTTATAAATAAGTGAAGAAAAGCGTGCAAAGTGTTTTCATATAATATTAAAGTATTAAATACTAAAAAAAAACTAATTCTTTATTAATCTATTATTTTATTTTTTAACTTTAATAAAAACCATAAGTTTCGCAAATCGAAAACAACAATTTTTATTAATCTAATATTTTATTTTTTAATTTTAATAAAAACCATAAGTTTCGCAAATCGAAAACAACAATCACGAATACTTTGCAACGCCAACGTTAATTCATCGACGAAAACAATAAACGCCTTAATGAATTAATTAAACGGAAAAAGGAAATAATTACGAATTAATCGGATGGCGTGCGTTAATTTGAATGGCAAATTAGGGCGGCCGTAATTACACACGAAAAGTATTCATTTCGTGTATTTTTTTTGTGCGTACGTATTCATTTCTGCCGTCCATCCATTCGGGCACACCACACGCGTAATTATCGGACCGGACTGACTCTTTATTAATTAAACGGAGAGCCAACCCCCCTCCCCGGAAATGCAATGGCGATATTTCCGCCTTCTCGGGGCCATTTCCGATGCTTAATTAATCATCGTTTCTCCATTTTAAATGCACACGCATATATCAGCTTTTGTTAAAATTACTTTGTTAAATTAGTACCAAAACTAAAATTACTTTTTTCAATAAGGAATGATTTTTAACAAGTAAAAATCAAATCCTTATTGTAAAAAGTGTTTCTAGAAATTTCTCTTATTAAAGTTTAAAGTACAATATTGTAAGACCAGTTCCAAGTACTTATATAAAATTTGCCTTGAATTGATTTCATTTTTGCTAAATGATTTTCACACTTGAAGATGAACACAAATTTTTATATTTTAAAAATCCGATTAACTGAAAATTACTCTTAATTATATATTTATATGACCTTGTTCTTTATAAACGGTAATTTACGACCTTTTTCCGCCTACTAAGGGATGTATTATACAGATCATTTTAAGCATAAAAAATTATACTAACACAGGTCTCATTTTTTTAATACTTAAGAAGCTTTAGTTGTGGCTGTTTTAAAAAATAATTTTTATTTATAAAATCAAAAATAAATATATAATCGCTGGATTCCCCGTACAAGTTTTTAGAGAACTTTTTATGTATGTTTTCATATCGATAAATAAAATTATTACTGCTTCCTTCGTATTAAGATATTTTTTTATGAAATTAATTAAGTCATTTATGGTATGTAAAAAAGAAATAAGATTGGTCTCGGATTATCTTTCTCCCTTCTTCACTCAGTTTGGTTTTACTCTGATATGTAAATCCAAATGGAAGAAAAGAGGATAAAAGTCGACCCTAGACCAATCTTATTTTTTTTTTTTTTTTAATTTTCAACACTTGGTTTTCTTTCACTATACTTTCTATTTATCTATCTATGTAGTTTCGACTTGCTGTCGTTCTCAAAAAAAAAGAAAAACTAAAAAGTTTAATGAAACAAAACCATTCGAAAAGTTTCAAAAATACTTGAAATGCATCACCAAGTGATTAATTAGAAACAAATTGAAATTATATAAGATTGTATAATATACAGTATTCGGTTAGCATTTAACAAAATAAAAAAAACAATTCAATCAACAATTCGGGTAAAATAAAATATTATACAATTCAATCAATTCTTGAAGTATTGATTCAATTCAATTGACATAATGGCGGCTATTTTGTAAAGGAAATGTTAATTTTAACGTGTACGTTATTTTTTATCATCACAGCCTAATCAGCTCTTTCAATACATATGTATTTACATATTATGTGACTATTTCAATAATAACGCGTACATTATTATTATACTTAAAGTTGTCCGTATGAAATAGCCCCGATTGTCAGTCGTTTCTTATGAGCAACAGTACACCTCCTCTTTTGATTTTTCTTGAATTGTAAAAACCGTAGTAATTTACAATAAAAATACAAATAAATATTCATTTATCTGTGTTAGCTTATTATGTATGGGTTCTTGTGTATTGTTGCAGTTGTTTTATGTGATGGAAATTATTTTGAAGACTTCTTGTATCACGTAAATATAGAGTTTCCATTTTGATTTTTCTGTATTTATTTATTTTTATCTATGTGAATTTTCTTTCTTAATTTTCTTAGTATTGTTATCACTCCTTATGTGGAGCTTTTGATAACACCTTGCGGGTCATATTGACAAGAAGTCAACAACAGTAACTCTGAGCTCAAACTTTAACTTATACTTGTATTCAAACTTTACACAATTATTACATTTTTTCACTATTAACGAAAAGGCAAAGACATCTGATCAGCCCGAAGGCCGAATCAGTTCTGCCTCAAAAACAATTACAAACTTAAAACTTAAACACAGTGATTATAACGAGAGGACGAGACGTGTACAAAATAAGTCCTTTTATCCTTTTGTATGAAAATGTTTACACAGCCACTAGTCAGTTGAAATCATTTCTCGGATATCAAAAATCTAATTACTTCTCTTCAAAATATTTACTTTTCAATATTGTTCAAAACAAGAATTACTGATAGATAATTTTATCTGATAAATATAATAATATCGAATAATACAATGAAATTCTAAGAAATGTTTACAACAGTATGTATTGATTTTGATTCTAATGCTTGCATCTGCTTTCCTTGCAAAAACATTTCCATATCTAACCCACAAATATTTGTATTTATTTTTTTATAATTCGCTTGCTTATATTATGCTTCATTTGGGTTAATCATTGATTTATAATTGCTGTTTCCTTTTAACTCGCATTCCATTGTCTTTTGTAATTGATACTAATTTTTTTCAGAAATTTAATATATTATTCTGATCAGATAGGAGTTTTGCGACAATAGGGCCTTCATCATTATACTCATATTTTCTACATGTTTTCATTATTTGTATTTGTAATTATTATTTTCTTGTAATTCATTTGTTACCTCGTTTATAATTCATTCTGAGTACATGAAATTTATATTGTTTTAGTTGTAAACATTCATTGTAAAATGGTGAATTCCGTAAATAAATTAAATTAAATTAAATTAAAATTAAATTAAATTATATCACTTGAATTAATTTTGGTGTAGAGGGTTTTTGTGATATTTAATGTTATTTCTAGCATGTTTTCCGTTTTTTTTTTTCAGGTTTTTTACACCTACACCATTATTTGTTTTATTAGGTGCTTGCATTAATTTTGACTTATTTAAATGAAAATGCGAGGTATAAATGTAACAACTTAAACTAACTGTTAAATTCGATGGATTTTAAAATTTCTCAATATGAAATATTTGTTTTCTATTTAATATTATTGAGCTATTCAGTGTATACAGATGCTAATCATGGGATGCTCAAAAATGCATTTTTTACATTCATTACTGTGGTTATTTGATTTGAAGAAATATGCTGCCGAAGTCCATTAAACAATTTTAGAAACGTATGTTGATGTTGTTTCCTCATATTCCAATTGTTGAATTTGTTTAAAACAATGACAAAAAACGAACTAGATAATCAAATAAATGCAAGGTGTGGTTGCTGATTCAATAATATATAAGTTTACATATTACTATAATAATTACTAGATTTATGGATTTTTGATGCTTCTTTTATTTTCAGTTGCTCGTTTTTAGTTCATATTTCATTATGATTATCCATTGAAAATTCCTTTTTATTATTTTTTATTTCATATATTATTTTTTTTACTCCTATCCCGAAAGATGTTCTCATGTTGTTTGTTGTCCCAATCAGGTTGATTGTTTTTACTATTGCCTCATTTACCTGAACCACTTCGGACTTCCCTTATTAAGGTTTAGATGGAAGACCAGTTAAGCATTTATTGCTCAAATTGAATCACGCCTTAAGGTTTGTAGAGTATCGTAGATAGTTATAATGTATACTGAGTATCTGGGATAAGGGGCGAACATAGGATTTTAACATTTAAAATTAAATATGTGTAATTATTAGCTTCCTTATTAATTTCAGAGAAAAATAGTAATGGAATATTTTTTAATTTACGTTTATACCAGAATCCATATTATCGAAATGCTACCAAAGAAATTGAAATGATGAAAAATAATTATGATGCATGCTTGTGGCTTGGGATATCGAGTTATCATTGGTCTGTCTGATAATTCATTATTTATATTCTACTAGCAAGTGATATTTATTGTTAGTATGTGAAGTCTCATTTATAGTATCGTCTATTTATTTGTGTCTGTGATATCAGTTATAAGCACATATTAGGAAGTAAGTATTAATATGCTGTAATAAAAATGATACGCAGCTAATAACCGTAGGAGTCGATGCTGCATAAGTAAAAAAAATATGTAATTGGTGGTATAAAATTAATTTATTCATTATCAAGATAATTTATAGTGCGTTTCCATAAATTTAAAATGGCTCAATAAAATTATTCTTAAAAATACCAGCCGAAATATTTATTTTTTGCATAAACTGGATTCATGACATTTGTCAAACTCATAACAAGGACTTTTATTAAATGGTACATTGTTTAACTTATTTTTATTATTTATGAGATGGATTCTAGTACAAACGTAAATAAAATGGATAAATTTCATACAGCTTTTAATGCTTTTAAAAATATTCCTTTACAATTTTTCTCTAAAATTAATAAGGGAGCTAATTATTTCACATATTTAATTTTACATGTTAAGTTTCAATGTTCGCCCCTTACCCCAGAAACTCGGTATAATATATCCACTCACTACAAATATTATTATTATTATTAGTTAAATACAAATATATTCATGGTCCTTCGAGCCGGAATTCCAAGAAGATCGTTCCGATGGGCTGCGAACCAACTATTAAAATTTCCCCAAACGAGGAATCGGCACGTAGGCAGTAATTTTTGTTAAAATTACATGCCAAACCCGAAAAACAATGAATTTCAAGACTTATTGGGCGAAAACTCAGTTCAAACTCTTAAAGAACCTACAGACCGCGTAGCAGTTGATGAATCAACTATATTCAGACGCTTAAATGCAGTGACGAAAATCCAAAAGAAGGAAAAATAGCTACAACACGAATCGCTGAAAATGCCAATTCGAACTGATTTAATCTAAGGTAGTTTTCTGTAGCGTATTGTGACTGGTGGTGAAAACGACAATCTTAAGCGCAAAGAGTCATGGGTTAGTCCAGGAGAGTCTTCCACATCTACATCGAAACGAAATATTCATGACCATAAAGACCAGTAAAGTCGCTATGCAAATGGAGGGATCAGCTGCTAAAACTTAATTAAATTGCAACGTCAATTGAACTAATCAAATGACGTACAGCAAAAAAGACGAGCAATAGCGAACAACAGACGCAAAGTCATCCTCGTGCATGACAAAGATCGGCCGCACCTTGCAAGAGTTGCGAATGGTACAAAATTGCAGCTGGAATGTAAAGTTCTGTAGTACCCAACGTACTAACTAAATATACCGCGCCTTCTGATTTCCGCTTGTTCAGATCGATGCAGCATGGCTTGGCTGGTAAACGGCTTCGAAATTCTGTAGAAATGTGAAATTGGATCGATCCAGCTAAACCAACGTCGTTCTTTTGACACGGTATTGCTATGTTGCAAGAAAGTTGGATAAAAGTTGCAAAATATTTTGATTATTATTAATATTTTGATATGCCAGCATCTAATATTTCAATGACAAAAAATGAACTAGATGATAAAGTCCGATGTGGTTCAGGTATAAAGTTAACTCATCGCAGACCCGACAATGGGTACATTCACAAATCCAATTGAGGAAAATACATGTTCTTCTAATATACTTTGCGTTTTGTCTTCCTGTATTATTTGTTTAAGGTTTATGTTTTCTTGTTTCATTTCATCAAATTTATCTGATATAAAGTTGATGGAGGTAAAAAGTAGTGAAATTAAAAATTTTCAGTTGGAAGATTATACATAACAATATCACTGATAATCATGTAACGAACTTGTGGAACTACCGTAGGTGTCGGACATTAAGGAAACAAGATAACTTTTTAATACTACTTGGATTTCTATTAAACGTGACTAGTTTCGATTACACTAGTCTAGTCTATTGTTTGAGAATGATCACCGTGTAATCGGAACTAATAACGTTTAATAAAAAAAATCCAAGTGGTATAAAAAAGTTATGTAGTTTTCATTATATCCGAAGTTGAAAATGTACCACCAAGTTAACATACAAAATTAAATTATTATAAGTGGTTTATAATAGCCAAATTTGAAATTGACGTTTATATTTTACTGAAAATGGTTTTTATACTTTTTCTATTTCCTCTATTACTTTAAAATTACTATGGCACAAAAAATATGTAGAAATGTCATAATGCATATTAATTTACTAGTCGATTCATCACCAGTTATAATATCCTCGAGTATAAGTACTGATAAATCGATGAAGACATAATGTTCCCTACATTTTTTTTTATATAATGAAGGTAATTCGAGGTAGAATTCCCAACGGTAATCTAATAAATAAATAGCAGTGCAGCAAATGGTACGCTATTAGCCGGATTAGGTAATGTTTGCATGCATTGTTAAAACAATATCGATTCCGGGGTTAACATGTGTGCGCGGCACGAAACATTTTGATAATTCCGCACCACGTGAGCGCGCCGCCGTTTTTTTTTTCTTTCGATTTGCATACGAAATTGTATACAAATAAATGTAACGGTCCAGGTATACCTATGCGGCAACAGCGGCATTAGCAGCGGATGGCAATGTGCGATAGTCGCGTCGTAGCCGTCTTTGTGTTAGGGCTCGCATGCAAATGACGTCAAGGGGCGTTTGACAGTTTTTGAATTATATTCAAATAAGTTCCCCGATTGCGGTCCCATTCTCAATATAATTTATCATTTTTCACAATCCGATCGTTACCTGTCCTGAGAATTCTCATGGAATCCTTTCAACGGGGTAACCCTTTTTTTTATTCCTTTTCATATGTGTGTGTGTGTTTTATATATTCCCTCCTCTGAGTAATAAAAGTAACGTATGCAGATGTCAGCTACCTGCTGGCTCTTTTGCATACCGTACCCTTTTCCTTGGGCTTCCTCTCAGGTAGGCCCTTCCGCCCTTCGGCCCATTGTGTACAGATACACGCAGTCAATGGGGACTAATGAAAGGCGCCCGCTCTCGTTTTCCTTTTTACGCATATTTATTTTCACTCTCGTTTCGGCCTTTCATCCGACAACTGGCTTCATTTGAATACACTTCCTCTTCCTATTTCCGGTTAACCCTCTCTCGCTCTCCCTTGGGCCGGTGTGTGATTTATGCACGGGAGGCCCTACGAACGTCCCAGACGCGTCAGTTGGGACCCCGCGTTTTCTTTGCCTTCCTTTTTTTGTTGTTATTAGTTTCATTATCTATCGGGCAGACACTAATTATATACCACTAAAGCTCTTTCGTTTTTTTGTTGTTGTTATTATTATTTCGTAGGGGGTAGACTATGAATGAAGAATAGTCCTTCGATCGCCCACCCTTTTAATTAACTAACGGATGAGGTGTGCTGTGAACCTTACAAAAGATTCTCAGCTTGACATCACCTGCATGTTAAAATATTCTCGCTTAAAAAAACCTATAAAAAAATTAACGAACTTCAATAAAATAATTAAATTGACAGCAAATGTCCATTATTGAACATTTTAAGTACTTATGTAACATAAGTCAAAATGTGCTGTAGTTAAAGAATAATATATTAATTATTTTCAAATAATTTTTACTTAATTTAATTCACTTTTTATTAGCAATGAATTTAAAGCATTCATTACCAACAATATATTTATTATCTAACTATTAGAAAATTAAGGTTGAAAAAAAATATACAACAGTGGATACTATTTTTGGATTTCTTAAATTTTCGTGTGAAATTAAATATAATTTTCATTTACTTTAATCAAGTAACATTAACTATAAAATAATACTTATATCGATACTTTGATTAAAAAATTATATATAAATAAAGTTCACTGTATCGATGTCATATTTAAAGTAAATTAAAAATTTATTAAAACGCAACTTTTTTACTGTCGAATTGTATCACAACAAATCATTAATTTACTATAAATTAATTATTATTATTAATTTGTTATAAATTAATGATTTGTTGTCATACAAATCATATATTTATATATAGAGGCATTTTCTGAAGTTATAACGGAGAAAGTAAGCCTCCGTTATAACTTCATAACCGTTCGACAGTGTATGAACCTACTGAACAAAATATTTACAAATAACACTGCATCAATATTAAAAACAAAATTAAACGTTAGTATAACATTTATGCAACGTTTTTATACCCATTTTGCCATTTTCTGCGTTAACTTACTCGAACGTATGCTGTATTTTGTAACGTGCAACTGACCGTGTTTGTTTCACTTGAAACCATCGGGAGGGAAGTACAGAATAGATTTTTTGCACGACAAAATAAAAAAAATCTTCAAATTAAAAATTCATTATTAATTAAATTATATATATATATATATATATATATAACAATCTTCATTAACAATTAAGTTTACAAAAAGGTAACAAACATTGATTATGTATCACACAAAAATTAATCAATTGTTAAATGGCTATCGATAATTAAATTAATATTCCTTTTAAATTATATTAATTAGTATTAAATATAAATCAAAAAAATCTCTGATTGGATTTGGACTCTAATTCAGCATTTATCAACCTTTTAAATCATCCAATATGAATACACATTCATCAATTATATGCAAAGTTTGGCCTACTAAAACGTATCTTTGAAATTACAATGAAAATTGTTAATAAATGAATATATTAATAATAGGGCAGAAAGACCTCCGGTCGATATCCCATGATAGACTATTAACCCATCAATATGTATTGTAAATATAATTATTTGTAAAGAATTGTAATTTTGCTCTCTGAATAAAGATGTTTGTATATATTTTTTATTCACTTTATTAATGGAATATACATTTCCAAATTACATTTATAATTACATATTAAAAATTTTACAAGAAAAGCGTGATGGGCTAAAAACATTACAAAACATGTGTATAAAAAGTCAAAATAATTATTTATGATTCCTAAACAGTTCATAGTGAAAACAATATGCAATCGGCTTATTCCTATCTTCAAGTGATAATAAATAAATATAGATACAAAAAAATCATTTACGTAATATTTAATAATATTTTGTATACAACAGGTGCCATGTATGAAATTTATTTACCTATTAATAGTTTTCGAAAATCTTCTTAATTTGTAGCAAAGTATATAAATAAAGAAAATTAATTCATATTAAATTTTATTAAAAACCTCTGGGCATACATAGTTTCCCCAGATTTTCTTTTTTTATAATAATTGTATATCATATTCTTCTAAAGATTGTATAAAAGAAATTATATAAAAAAACAGAGATATTAATCGAGAAGTTATTTTCATTTGCCCCAAATATTAGATTTTTGGGAAAATATTAAGAAGTACACGAACTCGCTTTATTAAACATTTTAATTATCAATCTTCATAATATTTGATGTCAAAATTCAACATAGGCCCGCAGGATGCGATCACTTCCTGCGGGCCTATGTTGAATTGCGACATCAAATATTGATTTAAACCTATTTTCAGTCATAGCGATCAAAGTTTTAATCGTATATATTTAGAATATTTGCTTTTTTTGATTTCGTAATTCAATATAGCGGCTCAAAAATTATCACAGGAAGTGATCCCACAACTTGGTTTATGCCAGTTTTTAGTCAGACTTAAGATTCAACATTGATACGACTGAAAACAGAGTCGTACTAAGTTACAGAATCATTCCTGCGGGTCTTTTTAACCCACGATGTTGATTTACCACATCGAAAATTAAAATATTCTAAAGATTGATAATAAAAACATTGAATTTAAGGGATAATATGCAAAGAAGAAGCAAATTTTTGAGTGATTTGATGGTAGAAATTATACGTTAAAATGATTTAAATGATCGATTATTTATCGAATCGTGTGATTCGTTTTGATTAGAAAGAAGATTCGAATTTTTATGTTTTAAAAATTAAAATTTGATCAATTAAGTTGTGAATTCGAATCATTCGGATAAAAACGACATGAATAAGCATGAGAATAATTACAATTCGAATCAACATAATTCGAATTATTCGGATAAAAACGACATGAATAAGCATGAGAATAATTACAATTCGAATCAACATAATTCGAATTGTGATTATTCTCATGCTTATTCATGTCGTTTTTATCCGAATAATTCGAATTCACAACTTAATTGATCAAATTTTAATATTTAAAATTAAAAATTAAATTAAAGTGGTAAAACGTACAAACAGTATTTTTACTTGAATCATAATAAATCGAGCAAATCCTGAAAATTTACATTAAATTTAAATTTTAAATAATCGAGAATTATTCGAATCTTATGTTCTTAATCATCATTCGAATGCTCATTCAAATCATTGCCATTATTCGTTAGCTCGTTAGAATTATTATGATTCAATGGGCCGTCCAATCATGATAATTCGAACGAGCATTCGAATAATCGGCATTATGTTGATTCAAATTCTCAAGATTTTAATGCTTATTCGAATCGTTGTGATCCGAATGGTTGCAAATTAAAACATAAATGGCGATAAAATAATCCTTAATTTACGCTTTTAATTTTTAAACTAAAAATAAATTAAATTAAAGTGGTAAAATATACAGACAGTATTTTTATTTGAATTGTGATAAATCGGAGCAAATGACCAATGTTGTCGAAGCGGCCCTAAAACTTTTGTGATAAATCGGTCAAATCCAGAAAATTTACATTCGAATGATTTAAATAATCGTAAAATAAATAGAAAACAGTATTCATTCTACTTGGTCACAGTTATTTAAATATATTAAATAAAAATGATTTGAAAATAATTAATAAATTATTTCCACATTTAGCTCTGTGACTTTTGACTTACGTTACGTAAGTACGTTAAACAAAAGCACATTAAAACAACTACTTCCCGCGCAAATACCCACGCCGGACATTGAATTACATAATGTACACCTGCTGCTGCATATCAATAAAATATTGCATAATGCAACAAAATTTTGATCCGAGAAAAATTTTATGTAAAAACAACAAAAAGGAACGTTACTTAATATAAGGCCATCTGCAGACACGTGTTTCGGGATCTATCCCTCGTCAGTACAGCTATGCCTTACACAATTTAAAGATGTTAAATGTGGAAATAATTTATTAATTATTTTCAAATCATTTTTATTTAATATAATTAAATAATCGATTATTCTTCGAATCGTATGATTCAAATCGTTACCATTATTTGAATGCTCGTTCGAATTATTATGATTCGAACGGGCATTCGAATAATCCGTATTATGTTGATTTGATTTCTCATGATTCTAATACTCATTTATGTCGTTCTGATTCTAATGTTGATTCAAACAGTCATGATTCGAATATAGAACATAATTAGTGATCTTCAAATTATACTTAATTTATTTAATTTTTAAATAATTTTAAAATTTCAATTTTTTTAAGTTTCAATTTAAAAAAAAATCAAATTTTAAATTGAGTATTGAGACATACAGGAACTATTTTTATTTTGATTATAGTAAATCTGATAACACCTGAAATCATTTAGCGGCATGATTCGAATATGTATTCGAATCGTTATCATTCCATCGCTAATTTGGTGAGATTTGGTGTAATTTTTAATTCGAATTCTCATTCCAATTATCCTAATATAAATGCTGATTCGAATAAACATAATTCCAAAATTTTTTGAAAAAAAAATTATTACAATACTTGATATATTGATTCAGTTGTCCATGTATTAAAACAATTGAAGAAATTAATGTGTTATAGATTATAAGAATAATCATGACGATTTGAAAAAGTATTTAAATCATGCCATTAAATACTTTTTCAAATCGTCATGATTATTCTTATAATCTATAACACATTAATTTCTTCAATTGTCTTTATACATGGACAACTGAATCAATATATCAAGTATTGTATTAATTTTTTTAACTGTCTTTATACATGGATAATTGACGAAATATATCAATTTTTGTATTAAATCTTCAGTCTTAGTAATATAACTTTCACAGCTTGAGCTGTCTTAAGCTTCAGAATTAGAAAAAAATGAATTTTGTTAGTAAAGGAATGAATCCATCTTGAAATTTTGTTGAATATTAAATTTGATTTCTCATCAAATGTTCATCTCACTTTGGAATCGCAATAATATTTATATTACTAAGAGCGAAAATGCTTCAACTGATATCTTGTTTTTATTTCATCACTGATTTAAAATAACATATAAAGATTTGCAAAAGCTTCCTCTTTACAGATGATCTACATGTCTAATTCAATTTAAGAAATTAAGTGAATAAATAAAAAGTTATAAAGAAACAAATTCCTCCTAATTCTTCCATGTATCCCAAGTTATCTTCCCCAAAGACATCAAGATGCAATTTAAACCAAATTTTCAACTTTAATTCATGCATTATAAAATCTGTTTCATTTGTGTATACTCTATTCTTTTTTTTTTTGTAATGAAACTCGTGTTTTTAAAAAATACTGCATTAGAAGCGATGACGCCGACTGAACAAAAAAAAAAAAACATCTTGATTTTAATTTTAAACTTGTATATTTTAATATGGTAGGATTTTATTTTAAAATTAAAATTTATTCGCTCATCGATTTTACTAAAAAAAAAAAACGTCTAAAAATAGCACATGATTAAGAAAGCATTATTTGTGTATAATTAACTGTAATTCGAATGTACTCAACATTCGGGTTGTATGTTATTAGTTTTATGTGGTACTTTCTTTAAAAAAAATCGATGCTAAGCTTTAATAAATATTACCCTAATATATAAATGAAACCGTACATGTAATACTCTTAGACGGGAAAATACCCTTTTTTGTCTAAAAGTATTTAGGACTAGTATTTTTTAGTTCTCTCTCTTTCTCACTCTCTCTCTCTCTCTCTCTCTCTCTCTCTCTCTCTCTCTCTCTCTCTCTCTCTCTCTCTCTCTCTCTCTCTCTGAGAGAACAATAATTAGGATATTTTTTTTTTGTTTAATATAGGATAGCCACAAGTGTTTCTTTTTCCTTACAAATGTTTATCAACTGTTTTTTAATAGATTTACTTTCATTTAATTTAAAATTTGCTGTTGTTATTAAATAAAACAGTGATTATTAAAAGAAACTAGATATAATTCTATGTTTTTTTTAATCATAAATCAATAAATTATTAGTTTGATAACTATGAAATACACATAATTAATTTTTATATTTTTGTTTATAATAGAAACACTTGTTTTGGTATTATTATTATTTTATTGATAAGAGGGGGTGAGTGAATGGTGAGCGTCGCCATTTCGTAAGCAGCAGCAGCACCACCGCACACACTCACACAGACACACGTCGGAATAAAATCGATGAGCGTGGAAAGTACACGGGAAAAACGGGGTGCACTTTGTTGAAGATAACGCGGAAATCATTTCCAAAAAAAGATGCAAAATTAAATAGTAACCACACGATCCAGCGGATGAAACTCGCGAGAAAATCCATCCATCCTCGTGGCTCGAGCGTCCGTGACTAATTAAACACCCCCCGACGACGCATAATTACCTCCCTCCCCACCCCCCTGTGTGCGGGAAAGAGAGGGAGACAAACCGACGGTCGGCGTGAAAGTCGGCCATCTTGGGCATGCGCCGCGACGCCGCCGGGGAATACCCCACGCAACTTTCGCGACTTAGGGAAACAGAGGGAGAGGGGAAAAAACGCCCGGCGTCCTTTTTCAACCTACGCCGGGGTGAAAAAATACGCGCCCTCTGCTTTCCCGTTGCGGGCCCGCGTTTTGTTCAGCGTCGCGACGCCTCAAGAGCCGCCGCATATTCACGGCTTCTTCTTCCTACACCCGCCAGTGTTGCTTTATCTTCATCCTTCTTCCCCCTTTAATTCTTCTTCTGCATCGCTCGTATTTTTCCGTCACGTCGGAGCCGACGCTCTTCCTTCCGCCGCCGATGCGTATCTGCGAAACAAAACCGGAATAAAGGTAGGAATTAACTAATTACTAACCTAATTAAGTACTCGATAATCAATTTTAATAATTCGTGGTATTACCAAGTGCGCGTTTTCTTTCTTTTTCTTTCAACTTTAATTACGCAATTAAGCAATTTAGATCGGCTATCGGCGTGTTTGGATTTCGGTTTCTTTTTTTTTATTTCCCTCTTTTTCTTTACAGAATATTAATTCGGGAACGCGCGACGCTGCGCGACGATCAACAAGTGTTACGGTTAATTAAGGAAAGGCGCGTCATTAGTTGAAAGAAAAAAGAAACACTTGTTGATTGTTTTCTTTTTAAATTGCTTTATACTATAATTTCTTTTGCAATTAGTTACAAGATTTCATAAATGATGAAAAATAAATTATATAATATTTTAATTTCCTATGCGCGTTATGTTTACATATCACAAACGATAAATTCAATGACGCATATTTATTGTTAATAAAAAAATCGAAATTAATATTTTGCATTGCTGTAACTATTATATTTTAATAATAATTTTTAACAATATTTTTCATTGTTGCAGAAAAAATGAATATTTTGTAGAATAAAAATGTTAGTTAATTATTTTAAGTAGAAAACTTTATGGAGATGAATACAATTAAGAACATAAACAACCCCTTGTTGCTTATTAACATATATATTCTATTTATCTTATTTTCAAATCGATTTTTTTTTTGTTTTATTTTTCAACTTCACACTTATTTGTTCTTGTTTGTTTTTTTCTATGCCATTTTGAAGCTAATTCATAATCTTTCAAAAATAATATTTCCAATAGATTTTTTAATAATGCAATCGGTAAAGAATATTAGTTATCTAAATTCGTTTTATATGGATTTACAGACTCGAAATTGCGCCCTACTTTAGATTCAATGTACGGTGTTACATTTATCCGAAAGATAAAATAACTGCCTTATTATAAAGCTATAACTTTTCCTTAAACTTTGGAGCACAAAAATAATTAGTTATAAAAAGTATACAATTTTATTATTCTCCATGGAGTCAATCCTTCTGCGCTGTCGTACTTATAAATGCGACCTAGAATATACCTAGTAGTATTACCTCATAGTATGCCTTGATTGTAATTAACGAATATAGTGGCAAGACAGTACTACTACTACTTGAGTGCTCGATTAATATTAACAAATTATCGAGTATTTGACAGAGTGAAAAATAGTGAAACACTCACTCGAACCGTGTTATATTTACTAGCCTGAATGACCAACCCTAGTCTCGGTATAGTACAATTTTGCTGTCTTACTATTGTACTATGTTACATGTACAATAGTAACGCTTTATTTGTGTAACAAATACGATGTGAATAATTTCAAATTTATTTATGATAATAAATAATCCAAATTAAAATTTATTAAAGCATAACGTGTATGACTTTAATTTATTTTTATTTAAATAGAAAAGAGTATTTATTCATTTATATTTTATTTAATATATTTTTATTTAATAAAATATTCAACCATCATTCATCTAGCGCATTTATAACTAGTGATGGCCAGACCTCATCAGACTAGTGTGTTCTATGCGCATTGACTTGAAGAAGACGGTTGAACGGATCTTGTGTAGCTGTTAAATACTTGTTTTTCTCTATTTAAAATGTTTCGCCTTATTAGGGCATGGCGAGTTAGCTTCCTGACTTTTCCAAATGTGCGTAGAGAGTAGTTATCTTAAAGGATGGTTCAGTTCACTGTAATAGCTACCAAGGCTACTACATTTTCTATTGGGTGACTTTGGATTCGGTGAAGCATTTCCACACCACGCTCCCTGGTATTTTGAATCAGATCCGGGAGATTCAGTTTTTTTTTAATATTTTCGTTTCGTATATACCAGGGGAGCGCCATTGCCTTTCTGGCTAATACATTCTGTGTTATCCTCTTATCCTCATTATATCCAAAGTGCTATTTGATCCTGTCGCGTAGAATTCCTGGCCACACGATGCTGTCAGTAGTAAAATTGACGTAAAAAAAGCGGAAATAGTTGACTTGCTCTTTTTCTAGCAACGTCTGATCGGACTTTTGCATGCGTTTTGAATGTTAGCTTTCTGTCGATGTGAATACCCAGGTATTTGGCCGTGGGACTCAACTTAATCGTCCTACGAAAGCCGAGTTACCTCTCTATTATCACATGTTCCTTGGCGGCCTCCTTTTCCTCCAGAAAAACCGCTTGTGTTTTGGTAGTATTAATCCTCAACTTCTAGTATTCGGTATAATCTAGCAGTTTGGAGACAGCTGATGAAGTACCATATCATCAGCGAATTGGAACGTCGGGACGTCAGAAACGAAGAAGTTGTATAGACTGGGTGAGATGACAGAGTCTTGTGGCAGCTATTCTCCACGAAGAATGTGTATCATTAATTCCGAAGTTGTTGCTTCTAACAAAAAGTACCGTATCATCAGCGAATTGAAAGAGTTTGACTCCTTTTTTGTCTCAGAATGTCGGGACGTCAGAAACGAAGAAGTTTGATAGACTGGGTGAGATGACAGAGCCTTGTGGCAGACCTTCCTCAGCTATTCTCCACGAAGAATGTGTACCGTTAATTTTGATTCCTAAGGATTTGTCTATCATCGAATAATCTAAAAGTTTAGTCAACCAGAGGGGGAAATTCTGGTTTGAATACGAGGGCGTCTTCCACACGCGGTCATAATAATAGTACTGTTGGACATCATTCTTTCTCGATGTCGAACAGCACTATTATTACAGATTTAAACTGTCTAAGAAATTTCCTAGCCGACTTTATCAAGTTAGGGCTTGCTGAATCGCCGCCAATCAATTAACCCAAATTGATTCGGCGGAATGACTTTATATTCTTCTAATACGTATTTCACTAAAATAAACACCTGATATGAATCAAATAAATGGATGCAAGCGCCATAGTTTGCCTAATATCATGTGGAATGATGCCATATGATATTAGGCTATGGCTATCGAGTCTACAAGGTAGACAAACTACATGAAAATGCAGCAAATTCCACATAAAATTAGGCAAAAGATAGCGCTTGCGTCGTCTTTCATTTATCATAAATTATTTTTATTATTTAAATATATATATATATTTTAATAAACTGAATAATTGATTTCCAGTTAATTAAAAACTGACTTTTCGCTACTGTTGATTGAATTGTTGTATGAAACACAATCAAATCAACTTTTACCACCCGAAGAGATTAGCGTTGACATTCAAACGATTTCAAAGCAAAGCGACCTTAAAACACACCGCTCACTGCCCAATCGCTGATCAATCAAACCGATCCAATTAGCGGGCGATAAAATTGCACAGGCACAATGGAAAATCCGGACGTGGATTGATGTGGTAATTGCCGATCGGTAAATGGTAAATGGCGATTGCACATTCGCACCTACACGCGATGATAAATCAAAACAAACTGAATGGAGCGGAATATAAGAAAAGCTGCGGAAAAAAATTGGCGACCTTTCGTTATTTTTTATATTTCGGCGTGTAAATCAATCCGGGACAACAATGAGGGCTAATTCAATAATGCTGCCTGTCCGCGCCGATCGCGTTTTCCAATTAAACATAAATTATGGTTGTCTTGGGAGAGTTATTGGCTTCGGTTGTAAATCAGGCGTGTTAATAGGTTCGAGTAATTGAATTTGTTTGTAGAAGAATTAGAAATACAAATGTTATTAATAAATTACGGCTTATTGATATTACAATTACTAACTAAAAAAATATTACCGTTTCTAAAATTAAAATTTATTACCCTCCAATTATTTTGATTTATATTACCTTAATCAGATGGATGAAATAAGTCGAGTTCGCTTAGTTATGTAGTACATGGATTAATTAGCAAGGAAAATTAAGTAGTTATAAACTTTTGAATTGATTTTTTTAAATAAAAAATTCAACCACAATTAAATTAAATAAAATGAAATGAAACAAAGATTATTCACACATTTGCAGCTATTTAAATTAGAATGAAATTAAACAAGGAAAATTTTGATCAAATTTTATTGATCATTGCCAGAAATTTTCCTTGTTTAATTTCATTGTAATTCAACCACAATTCATCTAGCGTAGTGATGACAATCGGTTTTTAGAACCTCATCGATCTAATACGTTCCATATGCAATGCCTTGATGAAGGCAGTTGAACAGATCTTGCACTAAAAGAAATATTTGCAAACAAGTTGGATTTTCACTTGTTTGGCAGTTTCTTGAATGGAATAATCATGATGACAGCTAAGATAAATAAAGTTACTTCTGATTTAATAATAAATGCCACTTCAGGGGTACCACAAGGTTCCCAATTAGGTCCGTTGCCTTTTCTCATTTTTATTAATGATATTGGTAAAAACCGATTGTCCAACATTCTTTTATATGCGGACAATATGAAAGTGTTTCGATGTGTAAATTCAATTCAAGATTGTAAAATATTTCAAAACGATTTAAATCAGGTAACAAACTGGTGTAACGATTATAATCTGTATTTGAATGTAATGAAATGTAAATCTATACGCTTTTCGCATACAAGGAAACAAAATTGATCTATGCGATTATTCACTAAATCATTTAATACTTGAAATATTCAATTCTAAAGTTGATTTTGGTCACCAATTTGGTGATCAGATAAATTTAATAATATCCGAAGGACTGCAGAGATTTGGTTTTATAAGTACGTTTACATCACACTTTTATAATCTTAGAATATTTATTTCCCTTTACGTATCCTATATAAGGCCTATCGTGGATTACTGTACTATTATATGGTCTCCTTATATAATGTTTTATACATTAGATTAGAAAATATCCATCGCAAAATTATTAATTTAATATGTTTACATTGCCACATATATTATCAAGACTATGATATGATTCTTAAATATTTTGGAAGGGAACAAGTCCAACCAACATAGGATTTATTATTCTTTGTGTTTTGCATATCGTGTATAGAATAGCAAAATTAACTGCTCACCAATTCTTCAATCTATTCCATTACATATTCCAACACACAACACAAAACATGAAATTATTGTTATTTATAGCGAATGTACTAGAAATTTCCACGATGCTGTCAATTTGTATTAAAGAAAACGCTTATTCTTGAAAAAGTAAGATCATGTTCTTCATTCATTAGAGTTGTTAATCAATTTTCTACTGACGAAAGTGTACAACCGAAAAAATAATGCATAAAAAGCTACTAACCTTTCAGTTATTTTAAATTTAGATTTTGCGATTACAGCGCCATCTGTATTGAATAAAATTAATATTTCAATAAAATCGTATGTATTTTTAGCCCTAGAATTTGATTCTTGAATAAGAAATGGGCTTCTAATTTGAAATGTCAAAGTTGTTCCCCGCTCCGTCCACAGAGGGGGCAGCAGGGGTCTGATTTTATAATAGGATGATATCCTCTTAGGAAACATTAATGTTTGGTCTCGTAACATTTTTTTGTGCTATGCGAATTTTTCGAATTATTTTGATTTGTCAGGTAATGGTACACCCAGTATTCTTCTTGTGTTTATTTTGTCTCCTTCATTACGTATTTTATGTTAATTGATTAATGTAATGGCGGATGGCCATTACATTTAAATAAATAAATAAATATTCTTCTTATTTAGATGCCGTTTATGATTATCTATATAGCTCTAAATTTTATTGAAATCGGTTCAGTAATTAAAAGTATAAAAATCGCTTTTGTGCCATTGGTTTAAAAAAAAACTAATAAAAAATAAAATATGATCTTGTGAATCAAATTGTACAAAATACTTTTTAAACAAGGTCTAAGATTCCTAAGAGTCATCTTTTATTGTTAATTATACAGAGTACCCAAAAGTTCAAATTATGTCAAAGCTTTCAAATTTGAATGTACTTTATTTTTCTTATTTATCATTCCACACAAAAATTAAAAAAAAACACACACACACAATTCTTTTATGGGACACCCTGTATAACTATTCTTAAAGTACGTCCTAGGGTTCAAGTGAAGCCTCCAAGATTTCAAAGTCCTAACTTAATTAGTAACTGAACCATCGAACAGAGGAGCTAGACTGCAGGACCCTATATATCGAAGTAATTTTTATATCATTTATTATCATTTTTATAATTAAGTTTTCAAAAAAAAACAATAATATAAAAAGTCAGTTTTATGTCATTTTTAATGTATATTTTATTTAACAAAAAAATGTGTTATTAAAATTTTAGAAATTTCACTAAATTCTGCATTGAAAAAGCTTCACATTATCATTAATATATCTTGCAATTTTCTATTCTAACAAGAAATCTTCAAATTAATATTGAAATTCCATATTTTTTTTTCTCTTAGTCCAAAATGTAGAAGATCTGCACCAATGTGCGACGCCAAAATGAATTTTTAATTGTCTGATACATATAAAATAAATATGAATAAAATATTAAAAATCAACCAATAAAACACAGATTAGATTGAATAACTTTAAATTCTCGACTAGTTTCAGGCCCAAATGGGCTGATAACCCGAAACTAGTCGAGAATTTAAAGTTATTCAATCTAATCTGTGTTTTATTGGTTGATTTTTAATAATTTATTCATATTTATTTCATACAATATGAACCACCAATGTCTAAATATTAAAACCATTAATTATCTTATACATTGTATGTCTACTGCTATAAAATTCATTTAAATCCTAAACCACAGTGCGATATTTAATAATTATTTCTTTTTTTTTTCAATTCTGTCCGATGATTTTCTAGTCTACATGTAACAATTTAAAAATTAAATATAAGGTTATTAATTCTACAGAGTGTCTGGGACATGGACATGGATTTTAACATGTAATATTAAATATCTGTAATTATTAGCTCCCCTATTAATTTTACAGAATAATCGTAAAGGACTCACTGTAAAATGTTTTTATAATGAATACCCTCTCTTGATTGGAATAATTCAGATTATTATGCATAACAATTATAATGCCTAAATTGATATCTGACTAGCAAAATCATTTTCACTATAACAAGACATTTCTCAAACTCATGGCAATGTTTTTATTAAATGGTACAATCTTCAAGTTATTTTTATTATTTTTGAGGTGGATTCTGGTACAAACGTAAATTAAATGTATACATTTAATACTATAAAAATATTCCTTTACGATTTTTTTTTCTGAAATGAATAGCAGAGCCAATAACTTCACAATTTTAATTTTACATGTTCCTATGTTCGCATATCCCAGACACTCGGTAGAGTCTGACTCTTTTTTATCTATGATAATTTTTACTTTTTTACTCTTCCACTGAACCGCAACTTTAAGTATAATATTTACTTAAACATTTTAGAGATATTCATATACAGGGTGATTCATCAAAATGCCCTTCTCGTATATCTTCCTTTTCATTAGAAATTCAGCAATAATTTATTAATAAGACTTGCTTGAGTATTAAAAACGCATAATATAAAATTATTTTTATATATACAGGGTGTTGCGTTATCACAGAATTAATATAAACTTTTTGTATTTCAAATAGAACATCTTATATATTATTATTTTATTCAATTTCCCTTCAAATTATCTTCATGTTAATATAATATAATTCTTAGTTTTGACTAACCGAAACTGTAGAAAAAATATTTTATAATTTTTTGACAGTTTACAAGTAAATTATAGGTTTTGTTGTTTACAAGTAAATGTATGACGGAATGTATGCAGTGGTATACTAAAACAATATTACTTATTGTGTTTTGAGATGGAGAAATGAATTTTTGTACATAGTAAGATGATTAATCCATTGTTAACTTTGTATCCGAAATGTGCATATGGAATTAAAAAAATAATAATAATAAATAAAAGTGTGAAGAAAGGTTATTAGTGCTTTTTTATCAATGATACCATTCTATTCAATAATAATTTTGAATGTCGAATATTTTTATACAGGGTGCTCGAAAAATAATTTTAAATATGTGACATTCGGCAAAATGAGTCACCCTGTATATATGTAAATAAATTTGTATTCAAGCAAGTTTTATTAATAAATTAACACTGACTTTCTAACTATAAGGAAGATATCGAAGACGGGAACTTCGTATATTACCATGTATATTACTTTATTGCCAAAATATCTCTACAACATTTATTTAACAATAAATACACCTATACTTTTCAGATCTATTACATATATATATTAAGTAATTGACTACCGAGTAAAGGTCTTTCCACTTTAATATTCATATTTAATATGTTTTTTTTTTTAATAAAAAAATCTTTAAGGAAGAAAAGTTGGTCTTTTTTACAAGTTCAAGGCTGAAAATGCCGATTTATCGCTCCAACATGTAGGATTAAAAAGAAAAGAAAAAAAGGAGAAGCATCGCAAAGATGTAAATAAACGCGAGCTGACACAGTGAACTCGTTCCGGCATTAATTGCGCAGAAAGAGAGAGGTAGTTCGGGAGGAGCGGGATGAGGAGGAGATGCAAAGGGAAAGATAAATACACACGAAAATGAGAACAGCCGGAGCGGTAATTCGTCTGATGTTGACCCGGGTCGGGGTCTGGGTCTCGCCCCGATGTCGGCGACGTCGGCGGCGGCATCGGCATCGGCGACGCGCGCTAATCACTCCCCGGCGCTAACGACCAATCAGAGCGCGGCGTCGCGCCGCTTAATGACCCCCCGCAACCCCTCTACTACTACAACCACCCCAACGTTTGTACGGCGCGCCGATTTCTTCTCACTTTCATTCATTCATTCACACCACTTTCACTTCCTTATCTCGGATATTCCGGCGCCGCCGTTTTCATCCCCCTTCTTCCCTCAAACAAAACCCGAACAGCCAGACGCTTAATTATTTAACGGTCCCCGAGCGCGCACAACTAACGCACAACAGGTGTAATTACCAGCTTTACTCGACTTGTTTTTTTTTTCTTCTTCTTTTTTTAGTCTTATTTTTTTCAAGCACAACCCCTCCTCGTGCACACTTTTCATTATACAAACGACTTTTTAACAACCAGTTTCAACCCGGAGGCTCGGTCAATACGTTCCGGGTTAATGTTATTTTTTATACACATAGTTGTATATAATAGCACTTCTTGTTCGTTTCTTTTTTTATTGCGGTCGTAATACCACCACTTTATCGAGCTTTAATTAAGCGTCATAAAAACGCATTGTTTTTATTATAAAATTTGACGCTACAAAAAAAGGGGTAAGGAAAAGGTTTTTTTTGTACCACGTAAAAATCTCAATAATTTGGTAAAAATGAATATCCTGATCTTGACAAATTATGATTAATTATTTCTACCTTATTTTCAGCAGTTTGGACAATCTAAATTAAATTTATCTTAATGTTTCTATTGTGCCCTGCACACATATCAATGGAAGTCACAATGTTTCGCTTCATAATTTTTTAAAATATTTTAGGATGCGTGAAGCTATTTCTTGAGCACTTTTTGACGAACATTATCGTTTTTAAAATTATGAATACCAAAATTTAGAACATATGTATTATATGCTACTGCAGATATTAAGATGAGGTAATGATTTATGCAAGTTGAACGGAAAGCGAAATAATAATCTGAATTACAGAAAAATATTTAAAAAGAGGCAGAAAGACTGACGGTCGATTTTCTGAGATCTAACAATTTGTAAATGAATGTATTTATATAAATTAAATAAAATAAACATGATTTTAAAATAATTAATAAATTATTCTCACATTTAGCTCCATGACTTTTGACTTACGTTACGTAAGTACATTAAACAAATACACATTAAAACAACTACTTCCCGGGAAAATACCCACACCGGATATTGAATTACATAATATACACCTGCTATTGCATATCAATAAAATATTGCATCATGAAACAAAATTTTCATCCGAGAAAATTATATAATGCAAAAACAACAAAAAGAACGTTACTTGATATAAGGCCATCTGCAGACAAAAAAAAGACGTGTTTCGGGATCTAACCCTCATCAGTACAGTTTTGCCTTACATAATTTGAATGAATGTATTTATATTTTGTATTATAAAATTATATAATGTAATACTCGGAAATAAAGATTAAAAATATTTAAAAAGAGATTTTGATTTATCTTTACTCCAACCGCACTAAGATACATCTCATAAACTGTGACTTATTAAACATAGAAATTTAAGACATCGAATGATGAGCAACAAAAGAATAAACTTACAGAAGAACACGATGAAGATCATGTTCCTGATTTTGTTTTAGTGACATCCTAGCCGATTCTGCTTGTCTTACATAGACATCGTGTTCTTTTTTATGTTTATTATTTTCTTGATCATCATTCGATGCTTTAAATTTTGTGTTTAATAACTCACATTTTCTCAGATGTTTCCTTACGCGGTTGGTGAAAATGTAAATCAAAATCACTTTTTAAATATGTTTCTGTAAATCCACTCATTAAAGGCTTTTATTTTATATATAATATCTTTATTTCTGCAGAAAATTTTATATACAGTAAATTAAAAATATAATTCTTATGCTATATTATACGTTGTCCTTAGAAAACGGCTATCTACCTTCGGTCTTTCTGTCCGCTTTTATTTTATTATCGTTATATGCTTCGACTCGTATAAATTAAACATTTTAGATCAGGATGAAGATATCTTCAATGAGAATTATGAGATTTGGTATAATGGGATTCAAATTTAGGAAAACTAAATGCATTTTCTATTCCTCAGATTGTTTCTTGATAATCAAACCATATGCCCACGTAAATCATTTCCTACATTTTCAGAGGTTAATACATGCTTTAAGCATTCTTCATTTACTTTAAAGGTAACAAAAGATTTTTTTACTGACAGGAACTTTTACGTTTTTAGAATTTAAAAAAAAACTCCAATTTCTTGAAGAAATTGGGAAGTCAGGGTAGGTGTGTGACACCATTAGATGCCAATCGGGCTAATTCGATTTGATTGATTTGATGTGATTTAATTCTAAAAGAACCTTTTCCGTGTTATTACTTATTCGTTTCACAGTTTTGCGGTCGAAAGCTTTGTAAAACAATCAATTTTGTTTATTAAAAACTTCCAAGATTTCTTAAAAAGTATTTTGTCTTCTTCGTATTTTTTTAAACAATCTTTTCGACAATGCAATCTTTGTTTTGGAAAACTTTTGGACGTACAAGTTTTCCGATTTTAATTCAATTTCTTTTTCCAAAATCTTTCGCATTTTTTGGATGTATGATTCGTTAATCTTTTGTAGATTGTTATCGGTACCCCTGAAGACGAATATTGTTCTATAATTTTCTTTCTTTTTCGATTTTCTTTGAAATCATTAGTTACCAATTCATTTTCATATGTCGAAGCGTCCTATAATTCCCAACCATCTAATTCTTTTTTTTTACTTTAACCAGGACCCTGTCCAAGGGAAAGTATTGTGATCGTAAACATTTTCGAATCACCAATTTCAACAAATATTCTCGTTTTGAGGTCCCCTCAGTATGTCTGTGTGTGTGTCTGTGTGTTTCCGCGATAGCGCCTAAACGGCTAAATGGATTAAGCCCAAACTTTATATCTAAGCTTTTTGAAAAGCTTTTGGTTAGAATCAAAATTCATTAAGTGCAACTTTACTCTTAGCAATTTTTCATTTTTTATTCGGATAGAAAAATGTTTCAAATAAAAGTTTTAGATCTTGGAAAATAAATAATTTCTGTTATAAAACTTTTATTGTAGGACCTCCGGTTTTCATTTTATAAATTCCCTTAGACAACACATTGTAAGGTAAGAAATAACACACTTAATTATAATATTCTTCTAAATACTCGGTTTTAATTTTGAAAGACAACAATTAATTTTTTCTATTAATCATTTTGCTTTCCTATTAAATTTTCAATCAGAAACTTATTTGACCGTATTCACCGGGGAAAGTACCATGATGGACACATCACCATTTTTTTATAACCTTTTTTATGTTGGCTGTGGAGACTTTAATTATTGAAATAATTATTTTAATGACAAATAAAACGTCAAAGTGATTTCAAACTGCAATAACACAAAATATGTTGCCCGAACGAATAAAAATGGTTAAGAAATTACCTATTTATGGAAATATGTATGGAAATTTTATCAAGCCATTGTAAGGTAAGAAATAACAAACTCAATTATAATATTCTTACAAATACTAGACTTTAACTTATATTTACTTATAAATCTTCATTCAAAAACGTATTTAATCGAAATCATCGGGGAAATTACCATAATGTACACATCACCATTTTTTTTTTAATTAATGATTTTAACATTTTTACCCATGGGTTAATTAATTACTAAAATTTAATAATTAAGTTTTATATTCAATTGTAATTTTTAAATAAATTGCTTAAATTTTGTTTAACTGAATTAAATAAACTTACTGATTATTCAACTATTTCAATTGTCCAGAAACTGAGGTTAACTTTTTAAATACTTAATTTTTAATTAATTAAAATTACCCCTGCATTTGGTCATTATTAATAATAAATATCTTAACTTTAGTATAAATGGACTTAGGTCACTTTGAAAATAAATACTTAATAATGGAACTCCGAAAACGTATGTGTCCAAAATTATCGTATTTGTTAGGAATATAAGAAACCTCAAACTCTATTGATAAATAACTTAAAATTATACATATCATAAATAATAGAAATATAGACTAAGGCCACATTCAAAATAAAAGGTGCACATAATTTTTATTTACAAAAGTGATAATTTTTTTTTTTCAAAGTTACATTTGTTTAATAGAACATCCTATTTTATATTACATTGTTAGATTTCTCAAAGAATTTAAATATTTTTGGTATATAATTCTGAATAAATTAGGATGATTTAATTTTAGGAAATATAAAACACTTGGCTTGTTTCACAATTTAGATTGTAATGTTTCACCAAGTGATAAATGAGAAAACTATTCAAGAAATATAATTTTGAATTGTTTATGAAATATTATTAATTGTAAAATTATTTTCAACCATTAAAAATTTATTATAAAGCAATTATTCTTATATTATTCATTTTTGAATATTTTAATAGTTAAAATTTAATTACGTTCTCTCAAAACTCCAGTACTTTTTGATATTTAGAATAACTCAAATCTTCAAGTTTAACAATAATTAAAAAAAAAAGAATGAAAATAATTCTATGACAATAAACAAAGAAAAATGTCTATAGTATTTGGGTAATTTAAAATATGTAACAAAATATAGGGTATTCCATTTTTAAAAAGTTGACCTAGTATAAGCATTTATTTTTTGGGACATTGTGTATATACAAAGTTTAGTACAACCATCCAAATTACCCAAATTTTATGGAGATTTTTCTTTGTTTATTGTCATAGAATTATTTTCATTTTTTTTTTAATTATTGTTAAATTTTATATGACTTGAAAATTTGAGTTATTCCAAATATAAAAAAAAAATACTAGAATTTTGAGAGATCGTAATTAAATTTTAACGATACCTTTCCGAGTGCATTTTTTTTATAAATTAATCATGAGCAATTTAAATGAATTAGAAGTTGTCATTGTGAATGCACTGAATATAAAATTAATACAAAACTTTAAGACTACGCCAAAACTTGTAAGTTTTATTTTGTATTTTTTTTATTGTGATTTTTTTATGTTTTTTTTTTGTTGTTGTTTCAAATAATGTCGAAAAATTAATTATGCCATGTAGAACACCTTGCAAACAAATTTAGGCCAATTTTAAATTCCCACACAGTCGTATTGTTTTTGCTTTGCACTTTTTTTCGCCCGAAAAACCCACTTGCAAGTATTATTACTATGCACAAACACAAAACGCGTGCAGCGCTCCCCAATTACCGGCACAACAGTTAAACATCATTAACCTACTTGAGGAACATCTGCAACACACGGCAACATGCAAATTTCGCGAAAATTGCTCGCACAAAAAAATTACAAACAAAATTACCCGCTCAAGGGCGCGCACGTTTTTCTTTATTAAATTACATTCCCTCTTTACTTAATTTTTTTTTTTCGAATACATACCTTAGATATATTTTCCTAATCCACCACAATTCAGTCCTCAGATGAGTAAGTGATTACACGCACTGACTCTCATTAAAAAACCCCACGTGGACGTCCGATAACCCTTTCGTTTTCGAAAAGGGTGTGGCCTAAAACCGACTCCCCCGGATGGAAAAAAGAAGAAGAAGAAGGCCCTACCATTAGGGGTGGGGGGACGCAAAACGCACGGTTAGTGAGTTAGTTTTAATTTCAGGCCACGCATCTGCATAAGAGAATAAATTACCCGCCTGGGCGAAAGGGTTGTTCGGTTGTTTTTGAGCGCGAGAGAGACCCCTTAATTTACCCCTAGTCGAAAGAGAGGTAGAGAGAGATGGGTAGCGGGGAAAAATATGATATAAACCATGCTCTAGTGGAAAAGAAAAATGCGTTTTATTATTAGGCAGACAAAAGGAGGTTCATGTGTGTGTGTATGTAAGAGATTTGTGACCCTATAAAGGTTATGACATGCACCGCGCCCTGAAAGGGTTAAGGGTGCACGGACAACAACAAAAAAGTTGTACGTGAGACTAGATAATGCGTTTTTTTTTTTTATTATTCGGAGGCCGTTGCATCTCATTATTTGCGTGCGGAAGCTAATTTGCATAGGCTGTTGTGGTGTGTGCGAAAGGGATTTTTATTTTGGAGGGAACTCAAAAGCACTTAACTACCGTGAGTTGACATGGAGGTAAATGCTTATAAATGTATTCGGATTTAGTTCGGCTTGTGTGCTTAGTTGTGTGTGAATCAGGAAGAATTTTTAGTTTGATTGTAACGAGAAAATAACTGTGAGTGTAATTGTTAAATAATACTTTATGATTTAAATGTATTTATCATAACGTATTTTTTAGAACATGTGTTTTTTGACACACTAATCTTTTGATAATTGAACTTTTTAAAACTAACAACTATCAAACATATTTACTTTATTTGTACATGTTAATGCATGAAATGTTAGTGGATGTGGAACAGCGAGATTAAAAACAAAAATCATAGGTTGGGCGGTTGATAACGCCATCACCATGAGATTTTGTGAATATTTCGAATTGCCAAAACCCATTTGTAATTGTAAAGTGTTCAGTCTAAAGAAGTGTCGTTTTAATTTCAAAAAAATTATAAACTCAAGTCGTTTCAACTTGTTTATACTCAACACTTTACAATTACAAATTGTTTTTGATAATTCGAAGTATTTATATTATAAATTCTCGTGGATTTGTCACAGTATACGTATACTGTGGTGTTGGCGTTATCAACCGCCTAGCCTCGGTCAAGACCACCCCCTCATATTCTCAAGTAAAGGACGTCCTGAAGTCCTTAATAGTATAATTGATTAAGTAGTGAAACAAATCAAGTCAATTTTCAACCTATTAATATTGAGATCATGTTTCATCAAGTGATTAATGAGAACCAGATTAAAGATTAATAATTGAACTTCTTAATTTGCGAAGAAATTAAAGTGTCATTATAAAATTGACGTATTGATCTCATCGAAAATTAAGTTACATACAAAATCGCACGAATATCAAATCACTACTTTAATATCACACAAATTTAAATTATAAAAAAATCATTAAATATTTTCGAATTAAACCGTTATGCAACTAAAATCATGTATTGTGTAATCCAATGTCTGGTAGAGGGCATGCCCGGAAAGTAGTTTATTCAAGAGATGTTTGTCATAAATGTGCAGTTTAAGCAGAAATTAAAAATGGGAATCATTGAATTTTAGTAATTATTTTCAATAATTTTCTTTGTTTAATTAAAAAATCTATTATATAAATAAAGATAATGAATCATTATATATATAAAATGACGCAAGCGCCATCTTTTGTCTAATAATTCATACTCTAGATGAAGGGTGGTTAAACATTCTATCAAAAGATAATGAAGTCCGAAATGGCCATTACCAGTAATCTAAAGGTTAAAAAATGGTGGTTGATAAATTTATTAAATTAATATCGGTTTCATGTCCGCCAAATCGTTGTTCCTTTCACTGAAGGAGTGAAAGGAACAACGATTTGGTCTTCTACCTTGTAGACAAACATTTTTGTAAATTAAAGATAACGAAAATGATTAAATTTTCGGTTTATTAATTGAAAATTTAATAATTTATAATTTTTTACTAGTTTAATAATTTTCTTCGCTGAAAATAAAATCAAAATTTACGTAGATTTGACTCTAATCAATAACCAATTTTATAGATTGTAACTCTTTCAAATTAAATGAAAATTTTCCATTAGTTATAAATTGTAACACCTTCGAATTATTAATTATGGAAAATTTTCCATTAAATTCAAAGATGTTACGATCTATAATTAATGGAATTTTTTAATTAAATTCTAAATCCATAACTAATTTAATCAAATCTACGTTAATTTTGATTTTATTTTGAGCGACTAAATTTTCGGTTACAAATGTTTTTAAACATAGTTTTTTCAACTGGTATGCTAAGAGTCAAACGAAATCATTTTTACATCAGAGTTTAAAGTGACTTTTGAAAGTTTATTGATTATATCGAAAGAATTTTTAATCAACAAATGGCCGTATGTTGTTATTTATTTTTATTTTTAGCTGCGTTTTCACGGAGTTTAAATGATTTCGTGGTCCAAATAACATTATAGATGATTTGTTTAGACTTAAAATGCTTGTCAGACATATTGATAAGGTTAGAAATATCAAAATTTATAATGGATTTTGCTATCAATATGTTACGTATGTTACGGGGAATGAATCTTCAATTTGGTTTATATATCTGATTTGTCCAGAATGATGATGGAATTTCTTTTGTCGGTTTTAAGGTATAAAAGGTTGTTTTCCTTTACACTCTTAACTAATTTGGCCTTCTCAATTCGCTAGAAGCAAAGTATTTTATTATTTTGTTAGCTTCATATTAATAATAAACATGTATCACAAAGTATTGGCTTCAACAATAAATTATATTTGTAATTTGTTTTTTATAATACCATTAATTTCCAAAAGGTTTTCATCCCATATTAACGGCGAAATATTATTTGATAAGTTTAAATGTAGTTCTTAATTTTTAATTTATAAAATATATATATTTGATGAAGAAACGAAATATCACTTCACAATATTTTAATTTTAAATTCTTTTATTAATTTTTCTTTCTTATTATTTAATCATCCTACCTTGATTTTGGTACTTTTCAGAAATACATTTTTCCTTAAACATTTTTGCAGAATATTTGACTCTCGATTGTCAGAGAAACATAAAATATAACTTTTGAAATAATCTACTTTATTTCAAAAGTTATATTTTGTTTTTCTGACAATCGAGAGTCATTTTTTTTTTTTTTAATTATTAAGAGACGAATAAGAAAATCGTCACTGATTAAACTATTTTACAAAAATGATTTAGTAGGGTCTCCTTGCAAAATAAAATCTTAACTTTGTATATAAATATCTTTATTGACAGAAATATCAAATTAATAATATACTATCTTTAAATACTTTCTCATTAATCACTTGGTGAAACATGATTAAATATATATGTAAGAATGTTAATTTAAATACACTTTATGTGTGAAACAAACCAAGTGATTTTAGCTTGGTTTGTTTCACAAAATATTTGATTTATTCAGAATTATTTCGGCTTCTATCAAAGAATATTAGTACGTCAAACAAATGCACATTAAAACAACTACTTCCCGAGCAAATATCCACGCCGGACATTGAATTACATAATGTACACCTGCTGTTGCACATCAATAAAATATTGCATAATGCAACAAATTTTTGATCCGAGAAAAATTTAATATAAAAACAACAGTCACAGAGCTAAATGTGGAAATAATTTATTAATTATTTTCAAATCATTTCTATTTATTTAATATATTTAAATAACTGTGACCAAGTGAATGAATACTCTTTTCTATTTATATTATCAAAGAATGTACAGAAGTTACATTCTTACAAAATATATACACACAGTCAGGTAATAAGCTTGGATTGCTTACTATTTAGTACGTCTTTTCTGTGTTCCTAAAAGATCGACCTATTTGCCCTATATACAATGCATTACAGTCGCTACACTTTAATTCATAAATACATTTGTTTTCATTTTTAATGAAAGGTCTGCTACATGGTCTATTTTATGTCAGGTAGTTTTTGGCTTTTGGTGTTTGTGTGGATTTCCCCAATACTAAACGCCCTTATTACCTGCTTGTATTTATATATTGTAAAAAATGTAATTTCTGTACATTCCTTGATAATGGCTAGAAGCCGAAACTAATCGGAATAAATAAAATATTTTTTGAAACACACCAAGCGATCTTGATTTAAATAATAATAATAAATAATATTTCTACATATATAATAATTTACTATTACGAGAGCGATTTGTGTCTATACAAGTAAAAATTATATGTCTATATAAGAAAATGATCAGCCAAATGGCTGTCGACTCGCGGTCATTCAGCATTTTATTTTGCTTTAAAATAAAGTTTGTAATAAATATTGAACATACAGTAGAACAAAACATTTTTTTTTTGTAAAATTAAATTAAATAAGGAAAATGTTTGGCAATGATCAATAAAATTCGCTAAACCCTTTTTCCAACTGCAAAAATTACTTACACTGTATGCTTTTAAAAAACATCCATTGAAACAACTACTTCCCGATCATATATCACGTCGAAAATTGGATTACACGATATATATGTGTTTGTTGCATAGCAGTACTACTGCGAATTGCAACGATTTGAATTGAAAATATTTAATGAAAGGAAACGATTAATAATAATTACAAGGCTATCTGTAGACACTGTTTCGGGATTAAACCTTCATCAGTACAGATTTTCCCTGTAAGCCCTTAGTTGTTAAATATTATTTGACGTACAGAATCTCAGTTGAATATGATCGCGCTGGGTGAAGAACGCGTGTAATATGCGGATTTATCGGCTGAAAACAAAAATAGTCGCCTCGACGTGTGAAAAAAGGATTGCTTTCAATTAAAACAAAGTAAAACAGAGATGATTAATACATATGCAGTTATTTAAATTATAATTTAATGAAACAAGGAAAATTTCTGACAATGACCAATAAAATTTGATGAACCCTTTTTTTCCAACTGGAAAAATTACTTACACTGTAAAGTTTTGACAAACACAATCCAAATATTTCACGGCTTTTAATATAGTTTTTAGGCCAAAATACAACAGAGAGGCATACAGACCTTCAATCGATAGCCAATTTATATACAAAACTGAGTTAGTCATTGTAAATATATGTTAAGTGGTAAATATTGTAATTCTGTATATAAATAAACATGTTATATATATATATATATATATATATATATATAACAGATATGATTCACGCATTTGCAGTTATTTAAATAACAATAACATTAAACAGGTTAAATTTCTAGCAATAATAAATAAAAATCTATTAATATCTATTAAATGAAATCACTTTCAAAATAATTAAAAAAAAAATATTTCCACATTTAGCTCTGTGAATTTTGACATACGTTACCTAAGTACGTTAAACAAATCCACATTAAAACAACTACTTCCCGGGCAAATACCCCGACGGACATTGAATTACATAATGTACACCTGGTGTTGCATATCAATAAAATATTGCATAATGCAACAAAAATGATTTTCGAATCATTTTTATTTAATTTATTTAAATAACTGCGACCAAGTGAGTAAATACTCTTTTATTTATAAATAAATATCGATCAATCCATTTTCAATAAATTTTATTTCATTAGATGTTTGTCAAAAACTTACAGTGTAAGTAATTTTTCCAGTTGGAAAACAGGCTTCATCGAATTTTATTGATCATTGCCAAACCTTATTTCCTTATTTAATTTAATTTAAAAAAAAATGTTTTGTTCTGCTGTATGTTCAATATTTATTACAAATAATTTATTGGTCATTGTCAGATATTTTCCTTGTTTCATTTTATCGTAATTTAAATAACTGCATATGTAGTAATCATCTCTGTTTTACTTTATTTTAATTGAAAGTAATGTTTTTTTTAATATTTGTATTGTGTCTCGTAACTTTTAAAGCACTTTTATTTTCGCTGTTCCTTAACATTATTACGCAGTTTTATGATAGAAATTCAATCGGTTTGATGTATGAACGTCATGTTATTGCATTTATATTACCATTTGTTTAATTGATAGCAAAATGAACAGGCGAAACGACGAATTCGGCATGGGGTAATTGAATAATCTGCCGTACAGGTATTTACGGTTACCGATTTTTTTAATTGAGCTATGATTTTTCTGCGGCTTCATCGGCGCAATAAAAAAAGCTGAACCAACTGTCATATTGGATAATTATGGTGTTAGTGTTTGCGCCCGCCTTTCTACTTCCGGTTATCGGAAGTTTCTTTAAGGGTGATTACAACCTCAATCAAGAGACCGATTCATGCCACAATACCAGCAACTTGTTAGTACATAATGTATAAATAAATGTGATTATTGAACTTTTTTTTAATTAATAGCAATAAATTGTGTTTTTGGAACTTCTTGGTTGAATAATTCGGTTCAGATGGGAATCCATTAGAGCATTTCTAAAGTCTTAGACATACATATTATAGCGTAATTTAAGCTTGCTCCATAATATTTTTTAAATATTCGTGCAAAATTGTTTTGTTATGTTTGTGTATTTTTTTAACCGACCTCTCAGTAGAGCTAGTCCATTTGCTTCATGACGATCTTTGCGACCACTTGTGTGAACTGTGAATTTCTTAAAACAACCTTTGGCTCGACTAGTAATTATTTGTGATATTAATTGAATTACTCAGCCTGGTGTTAGTTAAGTTAAATATTTTATTGTAAATGGATGCGTGAATACTTATGTTGTGTTTTTTTTTTTGTTAGAATTGTTATCAAGAAATAAACCAGAGTTCATTTGTACGTTTAAATGAGTCTTTTATTAAAAAAATACTGTTTTGTCGCAACCCTAAGCATGCGTAAACCAGTACCCAAAATCATTACGAAACGAAAAATATGTTTTAAGAAAATTTTAACAGTTGTAACGCCCTGTAAATTGTTTCTCTCGGTACACCTATGATCAACGCCGCCCTTACGATGTAAGTCAGTAATAATGTTGTTAAGAAATAATAAAAGTTGAGTTTTCATAATCGTTAACAGTGTCGAGTATTTTCTCTCGAATTCACAAGAAAGAATTCCACAAAAATATTATAACAGAGCTAAAGCTTGTTACACAGTTCATTTATTTGTTATTAGAAGAATGTTATCATATATTCAAATTAAAATATCTCTATATTGATTAATTTTCTCACTTAATCCACGACTTTGGAATATAATTTTAATTAAATCATCTATGTATTGACAACAAAAGAAGAAATAAGTCGTTATTAATGAATTCTCTAAACTGAGAATAATGACAGCTAATGATGACATTATGTCATCTCCCGAATTGGAAAGAATTTCAAAAATAGAAACCATCAAGCATGTGCCATTATCGAATTATTTGATTTTTTTAAGAAACCATTTTTTTTTTAAATCAATAGTTACTCCAAAGTACTTTATGGCTGTTATGTTCATTTTTTTTTATTTCCTAATGTGATATTTAGTTGGTCTTGTTCTTCGCCTATAGCCATAACTTTTGTTTTCGTTTTGTTCATTGTCATTCCATATTATTCTAGCATGTTGTTCCATAAATATAAATTTTTCTGAACTTAATTTTTGTTCGGTGCAAATATTAGAACGTCATCTGCAAATGCTGCTTATGGAATAAAAATAATAGACAAATTAGTTATTAAACAATTCACATTTAATGAAATGTTCAGCCACCATTCATCTAGCGTATGGATAACTAGTGATGGCCATTTCGGTTTTTCGAACCTCATCAGACTAGTGTGTTCCATGTGCAATGCCTTGATAAATATATCATTATATAAATATAATGATTTAATTTGAAAATTACTCAAATAATTGTAAAAATAATAATTACAACAATTATGTCTGAGTTTTGAATCATATATCTCAATGAAATGATAAATCAATATGAGATTACCAGCTTTGTACCATGAAGTTATTGAATTCAATTTCAATGAATCAACTAACATGAAAATAACTTCGAATATTTTGAAGTAATTATGGGCAAAATCGAATATTTTCGGTTAATATGATTATTTGGACTATTTCACATTTAGAAATAATAGACTTTTTTCACTAAAGTAGTAAGAGCATTTGATTTTATTTTTATATTACTTGATTTATTGAATTGATTTAGAAACTATATATTATTAAAGTAGTAAAAAACATGATAATAAACATCTTTTTAATTATTGTGGTTAGGAATAATTGCGATGATATATAATAGTAAATATCTTTATTATCATACATTTGTACAATAGTTTAAAATAATACAATAAGTAGAAAATTTTTATTTTGATAAATGGCTATCGGCCAGTAGTCTTTCTGCTGCTGAAATATACATTTATCATTAAATTGGTATTAAATATTATACAATTAAAGTAAAATCGAATGAGTGGTATTTTCCAAATGTATGATAATCTTTTTAAAAAGAATGGAAGAAGGAAAGTAAAAACGGGGCACGTATAAATTTATTCTGGATAAAAAGTTAAATATAAGAATAGAGAACGTGACCAATTGTACGGAATTGTAACGAACTCGAAAAAGGAGCATGTCTGCACACGCAGATGGAGGGATAGACGGCGAAGTGGATTTGATTTATTCGGTTGGAGTTTGTTAGGAATATTTGCGATGAAATATCGGGAGATGTTATTAGATGAAACTGTATGCATACGGATTTAATATTAGCGGCACCTTCTGCTATTGAAAGAGTGCATGCATGTTCATATGTGACACACACACACATATACACATATAGAGGAGCGATAAGGGGGGCCGCCATGAGTGGGTTGGCCTGTTACCGTGGCAACCAGCCCCGGCGGGGGCGGCTCTGCCGATCATCCGCAACAACCCTGCATCAATACCAAACTCAAACTCACACACACACACACATACAGAAAATAAATATAAAATTACTCAACGCGCAGACAAAACATTAGGGAATCCCCCGGGTTTATTAACGATCATCAAGATTAACGCAACCCAGTGACCTAAAGAAGCCGTGGAAGAGAAGGAGGAGGAAAACGCGGCCTTCGTTAACGAGTCTCGCTGAATGAATGGAAGGATGGCGGGGAATGAACGTCTTTTCTTTGGTTCATTCATTCCCTCTTGCTCGCTCCCTCGCGTTTTTAAGAGATGAGTTTCCCATTTTAAAATTAAAGGGAAAGGAAGTGTAAACTAGACCCTGACCTACAGGCATTCCTCCCCTCCTCCCCAGCCTCGTGCTTCCCGCCTTCCTCATTCCCGTCTTTATTATTATTTTCTCTTTTTTTTTTCTTTTCGCCTCCTTCGACGTCCCGGAAAATCGAATCGCGCTCCTCCAAACTTCCTCATTGCCCCAAAGACGCCCGGCGATTACGGATTCCGGAATTAAGGATGGGGCGTGCAATTTTAAGCGCAACTTTTATACGCGTGTTCCGGTTGTAAATACTATTTACAATTTCTAAATATATATACAAATCTTTATTTAGACTATACAAATAATACAAAACATAATAACAAAAAATTACAATAAAAAGTATTAGTCTGCTCAAACAATTGACCAAAACGTTTATCAATAATCTTTGAGGAAAACAATAAATGTCATTCAATTTCTACTTATTAATACTTATTTTTCTAAACTATGTGATGATTTTAAAGTTTTCAATACTATAATTTTAGGTGACAATCAGTAAAACTCATGTAAATTGCATTCAACGTTAAAAATATTTCATTTAAAGAGCAAACGGGACATAAGAACCCGCTGTATTTTTTATGTCAATTGATTAATTGAAATTCGATTTAATATCTTAATAATACAACGACGAAAATACAAAATCCAGGCGAAAAGACCACTGGTCGATAGCCAATTGGCAAACTCTTACAGCATGTATTGTAATATCTTGTGTTATATGTAGGTGTTGTAATACGTTTGTCAATAAAGATTATGTATTATTAAGGTATATATATATATATATATATATATATATATCTTAAAAATGGACTTAAAAAACATATCATTGCTTTACGTTTAAAGTTATTTCTTAGATGATGCATGAGTTGAGAATGTTGTGTTCAGTAAAAAAATCACAAAATGGTTGACCTCTCAACTTGTGATTATTTTTCATGTATAAGGTAGCGTAAAAGTAATCATCCCTATGGAAGATGCTTTAATTTTTGCAATTGGCAGCAAATTTTGGTTTTGTTTTTATATTTGTATAGTAAAAAGATTAAAAATATATATACGTCAACGAGACATAAATCACTAAACCAATCAAAAACGTGGAATAATTGTGTCAATTTTTTCCATCGGCGATGTTAGTGGGCGCAGATTTCCAGACCGTCAAGTATCAACTATATAAACAACACGGCTATTAGCCGCTCAGCTAGAAAGCATGAAACAACAGTAGACAGTGCCTGTGTCCCCCGAGATAACATTTTTGCTGAGTCGCCATATACTCAGTAATAATGCTGAACATATCGCAGAACATCTAAAAAAATCGACATAATTCCTCATCAATCGGCGAATTTTACGGAGATTTTTTTAAATCTAGATGTTCCTTTTTTTAATGAAACAGTTCATCAACTGTTAGCCATCTAACTTGACCACCAAGTGCATCTAAATGATGATTAAGTCATCCTGAATCTCGACCAGTCTTCTAACTTAACCATCAAGCCCGTTTAACCAACTCTTAGTCCATCATGAAGCTCGACCAGGAGAAAGACAACCTTTCATTGAAAATCATCATAAATAAAGATTATAAATGGAAGACGACGAAAGCTCCATGTGGCATCATCAAAATAGCCATCACTAGTCATCCATATGCTAGATAATGCCCATTTCCGTCTTTGTGGATATGCGAATAAACAGAATTAATACTTATGTGGCACAGAAAATATGATAATAGCCTACCGCAAGCCATTACACTCGCTCAAAGTTGCTCAGGAACTTCATTGGGCTATATTTTTTCGAATTTGCCGCGGAACAAATGACTACAATCAGTGCCTACTAATACAAGCCGGAGTATTGAAGTGGGGAAATCGAAATCTCGGAGTCTCCCCGAAGCTCACGCGAGAGAATTTGTAATTTTATTTTCATGTAAATAAAATAATTTCAATTATTTCAATTAATGAATGATTAAAAATTAAGTAATATATTTTTTAATATTTATCATTATAACTATTATAAATAGAAAAGAGTATTCATTCACTTGGTCACAGTTATTTAAATATATTAAATAAAAATGATTTGAAAATAATTAATAAATTATTTCCATAAAATTTTTATTTCTGTCAAAAGTCACAGAGCTAAATGTGGAAATAATTTATTAATTATTTTCTAATCATTTTTATTTAATATATTATAACTATTAAATAAAAATAATTGTTACAATTTAATTTAAGGACAATAAATGACAATTAGAAGACTAACAAAGTGACAATTTTTAACAATTTCAAAGACATACAACACTGGGACAATGCACACAGAAGAACAATAAGACAACTAATAGGCGGATTCTTTGAAGTAAAAAGACACAACAACAAGTACGGAGTGAGACGAAGAGAAATACACATGCGTAAACTATTTAATGAGATTCCTAGCCATATTATTTATTTATTTATTCAATTAACGGAGGCCATTAAATACAGTAACATACATACATGATACAATGAATAGTTACAATAATAAAATAATAGAATTAACATAAAAAACACATTTTTAAAAACGAACTATTTAGCACTAAGTATACGGCGCAAAGAACTTACAGAATCTACAAACATGTCGAAGCTGGATACTTTAATAAATTCATTTGCATGCCTTAACATGCGTGTGATAGCCGACTGCTTCGCATAATCTGTTCTGTGGAACGGTATATGAAAGATGGGTGCATTTCGCAAAGGACGGGCGGGAACATGGAGACCAAGAAGCTGTAAAACATCAGGACAATCAATTGTTCCATCAAACATTTTCTTAATAAATATGATATATTGTGAATATTAACACGCCGAGAACATAAACTCTTAATATTAATCATATTGAGCAGGTCATAGTAGTCCCCAACGAGATGAAATTTGTGGGCAATAAATTTAACAAACTTTTTTTGTACCTGTTCAATATTTTCAATATCAACGCCGCTGTAAGGGGACCATACGCAAGAACAGTACTCCAAGTGTGGACGAACCAGGGCGTTATTTAATACAATAATTGTGTCAAGGTTCCGAAAATCTTTGACGTTACGTTTAATGAATCCAAGCAATCGGTATGATTTGGCTACTATCGTTGAGATATGCATTGAAAAAGATAAATTAGTATTATAATGGATCAAGTGGAATATTTAAGAAAAGAATAAGAGACTAGTTAATGATGAAAACTCAGTGATATATCAATGTACAGCGATTGCCACATATAAGCTTTTAGCATGGTGACATGTTAATTTTTAGTTTTTTTCTTTAAATTTCTTTGTTTACTATGTATTTTGACAATTTTTAGTTGTGAATATTATTAGGTTGATGCAATAGAAATGTCAGATTTTAACCATTAACTTTAATTGAGTATAACTTTTCATAGAATAAACTTTATTAATCAAAATAACAACCATTAGAATTAATACAACTTTGTAACAAGAAACAAGTTTATTTATGCCGGTAGCATAGAAATCTGGAGTTCTTGAAGCAACGAAAGAATTGAAAGCGGTTTCAGCATCTCTTTGATTTTTGAAGCATTTATCACGCAAGAAGTTGTCTAGATGCTTGAAAAAGTGGAAATCAGTAGGCGACAGGACGGGTGGATAGTAGAGAGTTTCGTTGCCCAATTATGCAGCTTTTGTCTTGTCATAATTGAAACATGTGGCCGAGCGTTGTCATGAAGAAGAATTGGGCCTTTTCTATTGATCAATGCCGGCTGTTTTGTCAAAGTTTTTCGTGCATTTCGTCGATTTGTTCACAAAACCTCACCACTGTAATAATTTCGCCCGGATTCAGAAAGCTGTGATGTATCAAACCCACCATACACCACCAAACAGTCACCATAACCTTCTTTTGATGCATATTTGGCTTGGGGAAGTGCTTGGGAGCTTCATCATGATCCAACCATTGGGCTGAACGTCTTCGGTTATTATAAAGAACCCACTTTTCATCGCTGGTGATGATTCGGTTGAGAAAGGGATCATTTTGGTTGCAGATGATATATCAAAACGGCGATTTTTTTTTTATTTTCCTTCAGTTCATGCGAAACCCATTTGTCAAGCTTTTTTACTTTCCTAATTTTATTTTTTTAAAATGTCGAACAACGGTTGACTGGTCAATATTGAGCTCTTCGGCAACTTTTCTTGTTTTTTTTTGCTTGTGTCAGCTTCAATTATGGCCTTCAATTGGTCATCATCAATTTCTAATGGTTGTCTACCGTGTTTTTCATCTTCAATACTCTCATCACCATTACGGAATCGGACGAACCATCGTTGCATAACACGTTTATTAGCAGTATTTTGGCGAAATGCTTCGTTGATATTGCAAGTCGCCTCAGCTGCTTTTAAGCCTCACTTAAACTGAAAATAAAAAAATATCGCTCTTAATTGCTTATTTTCTAGCATTTCTAAAATGATCTAAATATAACAAAATCATAGAATATTTATAATAAAAATATAGACCATATTCTAAGCTTTAAAATAATAATAATAATTCTTTATTGAACGGACCAGGCATTTACAATTTGACTAAAAATAATATATAATATATATAGTATCAATAATTATTAAAAAAATATTAAATTTTTAAACCATTAGTTTAATAATATATAATCAACAAAAAACGTCATTCTATTAGGTTGATGCAAAAGAAATGTCGGATTTTACATTTCTTTTGCATCAACCTAATAGAATGACGTTTTTTGTTGATATAATAGTAATAATAAAATATTTTGGAAGTGTGGCGGATTGGTTGTTCGGGCTAGCTCAACTACAAGTTGTGATAGTGCGGGCTGGGAATCGGTCACATAGAGGTGAGACGGAGGAGATACCCAAAAAAAATATTATTATATTCTTAAATAAGGACTACCAGCCATATAGATCTGTCTACCCTTGATTTTGTTATACATAAAACATGAATATCTTCTTAAAAAATTTTATACCACTAGAGGGTTTTTATTCTACGATTATTATTTTCTTTTAAAACAGAAATGTTATCGTTTTTTTTTTTTCATTTTTTTTTTTTTCAATAAGTAAATTGTGTAGAATCACGCTGGTAATTAAGAAAAGTGTGTCTTTCAAAAGGCAGGTGTTGCGTTTTAATAATTTCATTAATATAATTGCCCTAATTCAATAACAACGACTACTTCACCTTAATTGCCGGATTAGCGCACGGTACTACATTACGATTAGCCCGAGATTAAATCAACACTAATGCCCATTTTACGAGCCTCCTGTGATCGAGCGGGCTCTGAACGTATGTAAAGTGCCCCATATAGATAGATGCAGATCAGGCGAAATGAAGGGGGTTCCAAAAACAAAAATAAAAAAAAAGGAATTTCAACCGGTGGCTTCAACAGCAGTAGCAAAAAAATATAACACACTCACACACCGAACAAACAATAAAAAAGCTCGCAAACGGAATCAATCGATCGGCACCGATAAATTCATATTTTAGATATGCGCACGTGATAAATTTCTCATATAAAATGCTAAATACACGGTCGATTAGGCACTCCTCTTTGCATACGCGGACGGCTGTTTGTTTGTTCCGAATGCACTTTTATGCGCTTTTTCCTTGATTTATGGCCAAAACCCTTTTCGCAAGAGCGCGTAATCACACGCGTATACATCGCAGAAGGGTTGAACAACGGGAAGAGTAAAGGGGATCTGGATGACACGGTTTTTGAAGGGTGCAAGGGAGGTATTTATTTTATTTTTGTATAGGTGAGGGTTTTTTTTATTTAATGCCAGAAGGCAAACTGTAAATTACCAGAGGAGACAGTTTTTTTTGTATGTATAAAGTGCTTTCCGGTTTCGTGCAGGTATGCGCAGGTAGTTTTGTTTGTTCAGTTAAAAAAAAAATGTGTATGCAACAAAACTAACCTGCTAATGTGGAATGATATTAGGTGAAACGGAAACTAATTACAAGAACTAGGTGTATATTTGTTTTTATCACTGAAGAAATAAGATATTTGAAATAATTTGTGATATGTATACAATATCACAAATTATTTCAAACTATGTTCGAACACTAGAAGTAGTTCACAGTACGGCCGATTTGGCCGAACGCATCAGGGAGAAGAAAAACTTAAAATCAAAATGATTAAAATGAATGATTTTTTTTCCTCAAATAGGGCACATTCTGGAATTTAAAAAAAATGTTAATTTTCGAACATCTACAATATATATATTATATATATAAATATGATTTATTTTTATTTCCACATTTTTTGTGTATTTGCAGATAAAATATTTTATTTAATATGCCTACCTACTTCGCTTTTTTTTAATTTGTGAATTTTTTACTGAAATATATATATATATATATATATACATTGTAGATGTTCGAAATTTTAATTTTTTTAAGTTCCAGAATATGCCCTCTTTGAGTAAAAAATTCACAAATTAAAAAAAAGCGAAGTAAGTAGGCATATTAAATAAAATATTGTATCTGCAAATACACAAAAAATGTAGAAACAAAAATAAATCATATTTATGTTTTTACATTAATAATAATTTTCTTAGTAATAGAAAAAGGATTTGTTCTCTTGGTCACAGTTATTTAAATAAATTAGTTAGACTTTGGAAATAATTAATAAATTATACCCCCTTTAGCTGTATATTTTTTTATTATTATTAATAGCCAGCGAGGCTTTATTTAAATCCGAATCGAAATAATTTTTGCCGAAAACAATTAATTGCGATTGCGCAATTGCTTGTGTCTGTCCGTCAACGTCCTTTCGATCATTTCCACCGGAGATCGCAGCGTGACGGTACGTTGATTGATTTAATTTAACAACTTTGTAATTATATAAGGCAGAGCTGTACTGATGAGGGATAAAATCCCGAAACACTTGTCTGCATGGTCTTATATTACGTAATTTTTTGTTTTGTTTTTAGCATTAAATATTTTCGATTAAAAAAATGTTGCATTATACAGTATGTTATTGTTATGCAACAGCAAATGTCCATTATTGAAAATTTATTTTAAACATTTAATAGTTGAGGCTGTTACTTGGTGAAATTCCATATTAATACTTGGTAAATAACACACTCTGTAATGGTTTCACTATTTATTGGTTGGCACTGCAACAATTGTTTCGCTACACAGTAGCT
This sequence comes from Philonthus spinipes, assembly GCA_963082785.1. Lineage (NCBI taxonomy): Eukaryota > Metazoa > Arthropoda > Insecta > Coleoptera > Staphylinidae > Philonthus > Philonthus spinipes. The sequence continues at coordinate 12,997,009 of OY720309.1, read as the reverse complement.
TCATCAGGCAGGTCATTATTCATTTGCCTGATGAAGCTACTGTGTAGTCAAACAATTGTTGCAGTGTCAACCAATAAATAGCGAAATCGTAACAAATTTGTTTTAAAGTACCTAGGGAATAATTTATTAATTATTTTCAAATTCTTTTTATTTATTTAATAAAATGTTCAACCATCATTCATCTAGCGTATGAATAACTAGTGATGGCCATTTCGTTTTTTCGAACCTCATCAGGCCAGTGTGTTCCATATGTAATGCCTTGATGTTAAATATACAAATGTGTGCGGTTAAATACCTAATATAAATCATAATAAATGAAAGACTACGCAAGCGCCATCTAATTTAATTAAATTTATATTATATAATTGTCAATTATTTATTATATATTCGTTTTTTTAATTTAGTTTAGTTTTTTTTTTAATATAATTTAACATAATATGAGGGAAAAATTGAACTATAATTGTAAAAAGTGTCAAGTAAAGTAAAACAACCCGCAGAATAAAAAGAACGCAACGAGAAAAAACGTAGGCATGAAATATAAATTAAGGGAGCACGACGACTTGTTTCACGTGCTCCCGGTTTCCCCAGATTTGCCCTCTTTAGCGACACGAGCTCATTACTTAAAGAGCGACGACTCTCTCTCTCTCTCCCTCTCCCCACTTTCCTACTTTGCACCACCGTTCCTTCGTTCGCCGCCTCCGCCTCCCGTTCGGGACCTACCCCAACTACATATTAGTTTAATGCGGAGAAAACCCACCGCCAGCCAACCAACCACCCCCGACCGGCATCCTTAACTTAATATTTCATTCGAGTCGAGAATGTCTCCCGGCAAATATTTGTGTTATTATTATTTTTCTCTCGAGCTCGTCTTGTGTTGTTTTCTCTTTTCGCTCGTTTTGTTTTGCGCTGTTTGTATTTTTGTGCGCGGAGCTCATCATCCGCAATCGCGCAAACAATACGGGTGGATAAATTCTTTTATTGGGAATCACGAGCGGAATAATTTACTTGGATGGGCAATTGGGATTAATGAAATTAAAACAAAAACAACATAAATATGACAAGAAATATTTTGGTGAAGACCTTTTCTATATCACTTAGGTTTTAATGAAGAAAAAATTTAACGTATAAATATTCGATGATTTATGCCAGTGCTAACTTAAGACAGTCTTTAGTAGGCACTGTTTAAGCAGAATATATCATGAAACATTGATATAAAAAGATAAAAAGAAAACTGAGGTTTTTAAGTTTCATAACTATGTTATTGCAAACATTTTGAAATGTGTTGCATTCAATGATTTTTTTCTAAAAAGTAAAACAAAACCTTACATTCAAATTAACGTATTAGTTATTAATATGCAGTTCATTAAAATGATGACAGCTTTTAATCAGTTTATTTATTTGATTTTATTGTGTTATTTTTGGTAATTATGTAAATAATGGTGTGATATTTCATTAAAATGGCAATTGTTAGAAGAATACATGCTTTTTTATCAAGACTTGTAACTTGGAATTGTTATTATTATTTTGGTTTTAAAACATTAAAAGCAATTACCTAGAATATTTCAAAATATAGTAGCAACTGTTTTAGCGTCTTAGAATTTTGCGCTCTTTCGAAATTCAGTAAAAAAAATAGGATTTCCATTTAAAGAATGAACGCATAGTCATATCTCGAAAAAAAAAAAAAAAAACACGATCCTTAGGTGAAAATTATAGTAAAATATGTATCATTTAAAATAAAAATTGACCTATTCGAGGATTTTTTTCCCAAAATATTTACTAAAAGATTTATTGCGATAGTTCCAGACTTTACACTCGCACTGTATCTTTTTTGTCATAACACTCTTGTGTTATGTTTCAGATATTCATTTTTTTGAGCCCCGAGACACGGATGCCATTTCTCATAAAACACAAAGATTGTGATTTGTTAATTATTTAAATAAAAAAAATAATTATTTTCAAATCATTTTTATTTAATTAATGGTTTTAATATTTAGACATTGGTAGTTCATTAGACTAGTCGAGAATTTAAAGTTATTCTATCTAATCTGTGTTTTATTGGTTGATTTTTAATAATTTATTCATATTTATTTAATACATTTTTATTTAATTTATTTAAATAATGTTAAAGTTTTTATGTTGAAATTTTTTTACTTTTTCTGTATTTCGATTTTTTATTTAAATTTATAGATATAAATTGTGTATGTAAAAGGATAAAATATAATTGTAATATCACAAGCCGCGAAGAAGTGGCGTAATAAGAAAACGTTATTACAGATGGATGGCAATTTATTAAAACGTGATCAGATCCGGAGTGTAGCACATCTGCAGGTTTAAGAGATAATCGGGCGTGAAGTGGGGCATAATTCTCGAAATATCGATACAGGTCTGGAATTGGTACATGTATAAAATTTCTTTTTTTCCTTTCCATCTTTCTCTCTCTCTCTCCCTCATATGTACGTGTGTGTGTGCTGGAAATTGAAGGCGAACAGAGACGCAAAAACGAATAGGAAGCTCTAGCTTGGCAACTTCCAGTTTTCATGAATTTAAATTCAATTTTCTTGTCCCGTTTCCAGGAGGAGAAGCGGCTCTGCCAATACATCATCTTCTCTTTTGCTCTTCCTCTGCCCTCTCCGCTTCTTGCCTCTCTGCCTGCCTACCTACACCTACACATCCTTACTTACCCTCCGGGGCCGCGTATCACTTACACGTATATGACGCGGATGTACGTGTTTCGTACCTTTTGCGAAATTACAAGTCGCGTGACGAATATATGAGGAATTGCTTTTGCTATTGTTGAAATGTTGCACGTTTATTAAAAAATAAATAAATATTAATTTAATTTTCCAATTATTTTGAATAAAAGAATATGCTTAGAATAAAAAAATAACTTTCAGACATTCTAGAAAATAAACATAAACCCCGATGCCAAAAGTAATGTTGCACCATACCTTGAAAGAGACAAGGTATACACAAATGTATTAAAATTTCGTGTGCGTGTTCACCAAATTTTAGTCTTTCGTGCATCGTTACACACGACTTTGTGTAATTAAAATATCACAAAAATTAGCCTCTTAGTTATGATACAGCTAAATTCGTTCTGTTCTAATATAAATGTGGCCTTAGTCAATGAGTTAATACCGCAAATACTTTTCATTATTGACAAATCACAAGAAATGTTTATTTCAGCTCGAGAAAAAATGCGACAGAAAGCTTATTTTTTTGAATTAATCTGCAGGCTCTAGCAGATTAATTCAATTGCACACGTTCCGCCGAGAACGCACTTTAAAATATATGTATTACCAATTACTGGATTGTAGTAAAAATAATTTACTGTTCTAAAACATATTTGTCCTGAATTCTTGGATTTTTACGTGGGACCAAGATGCAATTTTTAACCCTTGAAGCTCTCTTATTGAAATTGTTCACAAATATCCTGCACTCTACATAGTTTATTAGTGCAGGTAGTGACAGGCTGTTTTTATTGTTATTATATTATTTGAAAACAACGTGTGTAAATTTGAATTGCAATAATTGTTTTAGTTTTCATTATAAAAAATTATATTTTGGAAATTAAATGTTCCGTAAGACATTTTCCAATTTTCAATTATTTTAAAAAATAGTAAATATTTTGATTGTAAGACATTTTTTTAGCTCTTCATACAACACAATTGATAAGCAAGTGAGGTTTGTTTAATTATTTTATAAGAGTGATAAATTTGCGATGTGGCGATTTTGTGCACAAACCAATTAGAGTAAAAAATGAGACATTGGTGTATACTTCAATACTCAACGGAAGGTCTTTTGGGATTTTGTAGTTGATCTAGCCTGAATTTTCTTTTTTTTATGGAATATTTTTATCATGGCTGAAAGACCTACGGTCGATAGCCATTTTACCAATAATTAATCATAAATGTGTTACATTGTACCATATATTGAATTAATGTCACAATAAATATGTTTATATATATATTTTTATCAGCAGAAAGAACGATGGTCGATAGCCATTTTCTGAGGCTTAACTGGATGTTTATGATTGTACAACATTACAATTATAAACATCCAGTTAAATATTGTAATGTAATTGAATGTATCTCTCAGAAATAAAGATTCTTTATATATATTTTTATTATCAGCAATTTCTACCTCGAGAAACCATGAAATTATTTATTTTTTATAATAAAGACTTAAAAAAATATTGATATTTAAATTTACGCACGTTATACAACATAATTTGCTATCAGTTCATCCAAGACCGTGCCTCGTGTTTTTTTTTTTCACTCCAAAATCTACAAAGAACAGGGTGGAAAATGGCAAGAGCAAAGGCATATAGACTTTAGTCAAACAAATGATCGTGGAAGGTCAACCCAAATTCCTAACCTTCCTTAAGTACGCCAAAGTTTAATTAACTCCCCATATCCAGGAGACATCCCTCTGATTCCTGCTGGCATTAGTAGGATAATCAATGGTATTAAGACCGGAGGGTGGAAGCAGGTCCCAGTCAGGGAAGATTAGTTCATCACTGTCGAGGTTATGTGCTGGTTCTACGTTGGAGAGTGCATCGGTAAACGCCACATTGTTGGTTATGATGTCTAAAAAAATTAGTTGTTTAGTAAAGTGAAGGAATGTAATGCAGGTAGTTGTTGAACAAATTAAGAGAATATTCAAATATCACAACATAGATTACGGTGTTAATATTTTCATACCAAGAAACATACAAGTGCTCTCACGTACTTGATTTCTGGATAATCCACGCAGGTCCTCTGAATTTAGAAAACGGCGTCAACTGAGCTGATTAAATCTCTCGAGTAATTGTCAACGGGGGTGCCTCAGTACGCCACAAAGTGCTGCGAAATGTTTAACATTTAAAGTTCTTCCAGTTCTAAATGAGCTAGGAAGTCTGGAAGTCATCCTGGGACTATTATCAGGCCGGTAGAGTTGATTTGCTCTATACAAGTCAATTCATCCGGAGGTTGGATGTATTTATATGTTACCATCCATTACTAATAAAGGCACAAATAAAATGAAGCTGGATAAAAAAAAGCTGAATTCCAAATTAATATCATACAAATTTCATATTAATTATCATCACAAATCATTAAGAAATAATACTGAAGACTGTAAAGAATGTCACGAGAAACGAACTAGAAATGCTGTGAGTTATATTTAATAATTTTAGTGAGCCACATAGTGGTCCGATAGCGAAAAAAATTGTATATGATACATTAAAGTTAATCATTTTAATTTTTTTTCCTAAATATCCCCAATAAGTAAACGTAGAGAAATTCAGTATTGAAGGGCATTCCCACGAATTTTAATAAGCAGAATGGATTTGGATAACTATATTAATTGATCTCTGTTCATGTGTGTAGACAGTTCAACTTATCAATGACAGATGACATTCAGCTAAATTTAAATAACAACAAAAAAAAAGAAACTCCTGCCAGATCAATTTTATCCAACACTCCCTCTCGAAGTAACGAGTTATTCTCTTGTAGAGTGGATTATATGTTATTAAGTTTCAGGAGTTCGAGATATATACAATGGTTGAATCCGGAAAGTGCTTTGGTTAACACATCAGCTATTATTTCATTTGTTGGACGTATTTAATCTCCAAAGTTCCAGTCTCGATTAATTCACGTACAAAATTAAGTTGAACATCAGAATATTTGGTGCGATTGTTAAAAATTGCGATTTTAGAAAATTTCTGTCGCCACAATTGTCACTAAAAGTTTCACTCTCCTCATCTTATCGAAACCAAATTCTTTAAGTTATCTCTGAAGATACATATTGTCCTTTGTAGCTTCGGTAAGAGCCATACATTCCGCTTTAATTGTTGAAAGAGCCACCTTTGGTTATTTCCGTGATTCTCAAATAACTGTAAAAGCGAATCCAGTACAAAAATTTCTTCGATAATTCGATGAGAGCCCAATACCATCCCATTAAAGGTTGCGTAGTTTTCTTAAATTTTAGTCCGAGATCCGAAGTCCTTCGTACATATATAAATTTTCCATTAAAGGCTGTGTAGTTTTCTTAAATTTTAGCCCGATATACGAAGTTTTTCATTGATATATAAGTACTATGTTCATTGGTGTTCAATAAAAGCCTTCGTAGAATGAATTTAATTGACTCAGATATAGCATATTCTACATCTGGTCTAGTGCAAACTGTGAACCGATTTGGTCTTTGTGTGACAATTTGCTATATTTTGAGTTCAATGATTCTTCGCTCTTTTGCTCTTGTTTTCAGCGTTGTACCTAGAGTTACTGAAGGACGAGATTTGTTCATTCTAAGACGCTCAATTATATCTATGATATATATCTTCGTTGATGCTTCGAAATGTCATTGTGCTCTAGAGGAAAATCTATATTAAAGCAGTAAATAACATAATCAAGGCGTTTTTGTGCAGTTTTATCAAAAGCTCATTAAAAACAAAGATGATTGTAATTATTTATTTAATAAAATCCCATTTATTGTTTCATGCTTACTTTGCGTTAAGGTTGCCATCCCCAATACGTTTCCGTTTTAAGAGATTAACAATGTTACACAGTATACCATAACAACATATTTATATTTATAAAACTTCTACTACTGAAGATGGAAACATAGTTTCCGAAATATATCTAGTAATATAAAAAATAAGTAGGAGAAAGGACAAGTATTTTTATTTAAATAATGTTATACAGTCATAAAAAAATAAACGTTAAATACAGGCAGTTAGCTTATTTACTGATGAACGACATCAGATAATTTTCATTTTTTAAAAACAAAAGAAGTAAAAAAATATTTTTTTCAAAAATTAATTTAATTTACAAAAGTACATCTAATCTAGTTTAAACACATTCTATTAGACGTGGAAAGTCTTCCTTTTAAATATCCATATTAAATACATTCATAATGTATCATTTGTAAACTCGTTACTCCTATTAAATAGTCAATCAGAACAAATTTAGTTCAACGCCATCATTTTTATTGTGGAACAGTATCTAGTAGTTCAGATGTTTGCCGCTAGGTTGATTTTTCATGGAATAAAATAAACACACACATTTTGCAAAAACACTGCACGCTCTGGCGCTAATCGCAACATCTATTAGGCGTAAAATCGCAGCCTTAAGCTAAAACTTTTCACATCCAAATACTGATCGTACTAATTTTTGCTAATAAGTATATTGATGATATTATTTGTTAAAAGTAAATTGTGAAAATGTTCATATATTATTATTAATATTCAGTATAACTGTTTTTTCTTTTCTTTCTGAAAATGACTTAACTGCTATATGAAAACACTTTGTACACTTTTCTTCACTTATTTATTTATTAACATATGTACATTTCTCTAACAATTGTTTGTAAAACATTGATAATCATCACATGTTGATCGAAATGTACATCTGTTAATAAATAAATAAGTGAAGAAAAGTCTACAAAGTGTTTTCATAAATCTTTCAAATCTTCACGAAACTCACATTTAATTAAGGACTATTGTTAACATATACCTTACATTACATTTATACCTGCATTTATTTATTACTGTTAAGCATATTAAAACAATAATAATTATTATTAAATTCATACACAAACGTCTATTTAAAGGCTATGAGACCAATGGTAGATGGCCAGTTTGCAGAATATTAAATGGAGTAGCACTAAAAAGCTATCTAGATAACTTACAAACATTTTTAATATTTTCACATTACTAATATATATTTTTTTATGAATAAATTTTATAGTTATCGCAGGAGAAACTTCATGGTGGGTAGTCTTCCCCATTAATATTATCTCCAATTGAATAATTGCCAAATAGCTAGAATTTCTTCCAAAAAAATTACGAAATAATATAAAAAATAATGGAAATTAAAGAGAAACTCGTTTGATATAACATTCTTGATTTTAATACAATTGTGTTGTCGCCCTTAAAAGTAACAAAAAGCATACCACCCAAACGCGCTGATATCCGTTTAATATGCAAATATTATTTGGTTATTCCGTGTTTCCCCAATGTGCATGCCGTCAACAATTAAGAAAACGTATCGATGTGAAAATATTATCATAAATATATTGAGTAATTTCCTGCGAGCTCGACGGCGTAATTTCGTCGGGGGCGCCGATAAAATTCATGTGTGTTATGTACGTGTCTGTGTGTGTGATATTTATTGTGCGCGAGATTGGTTCCTGATCGAATCCGCGCAATTTTCTTCTCTACCTGTTTTCCCGTGTCACGACACGAAAGGGTGAACCCTACATCCACGTCCCCGCCCGACAATCGGCAATCAACGACAATCGACCCCCGGGTTTTTTTGCCTTCCTTTTTTTCACCCCCGGGGTGGCCAGGTATTCCGCTCGTCCGTCAAGATCGCAGACACAACTGGAGCCTGCTTTGCATACACGCCAAAGCCAAATCCCTTCGGCGCATTAACATCACAATTATGCGAAAGGGTTCACATATGCAAATTGGATCCAACGGACTTTTTTTCCTACGGTACTCACGTACGCTACGGGATTATTTTCTGTTTTTTTTTTTGTGTGCTCAATTGAACGAACGCCGAGGTTTTATTCGTTAGGCGAACACCAGGCGGTGATTTTTTATTCTTTTTTATTCGGATTAAAAAAAAAGATAAATGAATTAAAGGGCCGCATCACAATTATCGTAGTCCACCAATAAAAGACAATAAATTGTTTAATAAAAGGACAAATATATTGGAATTTATTGTATGTTTAGATGGAAAGACCATTGGTATCAGTATTTTTTGCTATATATATATATATATATATATATATATATATATATGTTAATAAAGATTATTATTATTATATGTTTAACTGAAAGAAAAGTTCAGTTATACAATTAAAGTCAAAGTGTTTTCATTTGTAACTATACTTTTCGACGTTAAACGGACATTGTTAGTACTTTGTACAAACGAAGCCAAACTGTTCTCATTATTGTTGATTACATCGCGAATATGAATGCGAATGGTTTTACATTCCTGTGCAAAATAATCTTACCAGGACAATAAAATACGAAGAGCTAACGTAGCTTATTTCGTTCACGCGATCGTCTACAAATCTCAGTCACCAAATAGTGGTTGGTCCTCGTGATCTGCAAAATGTGCATTAATAACTGTCAAAAAAAAATAGGCAAAACATATTTTTAAAATAAAAACAGTAATTAAAAAAGTAAGACAATTACAAAAAATGATTTTGTTATAAAATTTGCATGGAATTGAATATTCTTTAAAAACTTTATTTATAATTGTCAATATAAATGTGTTGATAAGAAGAAAGTGGTTATTATCAAAATCCAAACGTCAATTTTGACAGTTAAAATGATACCCCAACTGTCAAAATTTCGAGTTTCCCGTTGTAATTTTGAACTATAGAGAGAGGAGAGTAGAGATGGCGAGAATGAAATATATACAGATGGAGCGATGACGGTGAAATATGCGTATGTATGCATAAGATGAGAGGATAGAGAGTGGATATGCTTATATAAATCAAAGTTAACAAGTTTCTGCTTGTATTCACGATACAAGCAGAACAGAAGATAATAGAATGGTCTGTAAAGTACCATACCGAAAGAAGAGCTAAATGACATATTATCAGTGATTCAAAATGAATACTGGCAGCGCTCGTAAAGAGCAGTAAAGATACGAAATAAAACAAAGAACATCAGAAATAAACTAATAGAGGCGAAGGAGGCTGGGTGAACGGCCAAGTTGTGACAGACGAAAAGACACTACAAGTACGTGGAAAATGTGAAAGCTGACAAAGAAACTCAAGAAGCGTTAGAAAACGCAACAGAACAAAATGTAAAGGTTGGCGAAGAAATAGGAAAAAGATAGAGGTAATGGGGAGAATCTGACAACAGAGCTGTAACAGTGTTACTACTACTAGAATAAAAGCATAAGATGGAGAAGTTATACTCCAAGCATAAAACTGATACAGTTAATAACCGGACAGGTTTCTGTTGGGTTACCTGAAAAAGTTTAATGTAAAGTAGGGAGATGGAAAATGTGAATGCGGAGTGACTCTAGTTTTATATAATAAAACCTCCATACATATTAGAGAAGATTGTGAGCTAGACTACTGAAGAGTATCCTGGACGAAACTAATAAAAAAGTTGCAGAACCTAGGACTACAATGGCCAATACGCAATTTGACAGAGGAGAGGCAAGACGTATGGAGATCACTCCATGAATTTGCTATTTTAATGGACTGAGATTGTAAATATTGGTTTGTAGAATTTTTGTTAAATTAATAAAGAGATAGAAAGAAGGGTATTCTTCCCCACACATTTGTGGAGTGTGGTAAAATCTTGGATGCGTCCCTCTGGTGGGAGGAGGCGTTGGAAGTATACAAAGGAACTAAACCCAAAGCATAAGGAAAAGAGCAAATCGCAAATGTAACTTGTTGCTATAACCATCAACCTTCAATTTTTTGACGGAAATGTCGACATCTTTGGTTTACCTTTTATAACTAAATTCCAGCAAGATGTGTCTAACCCAGCCTAACTTAACCTTTCCCATTTTTTTTTTATTTTAAGAAACATAACCCAACTGCGCCTAACCCAACCTAACCTTAAAGTAACTCAACCCGAAGAATTATGTATTTGGAAAAGAAGGTCCTCAATGTGTCCCTTCTAATGGAAATGTTGTCAACAAGGAATAGAAGCACAGTATTTAATATTTATATTATTCTTAAGGCTGCGATCCCCATTTAGTTTCCATTTTAGGAGATTAACAATGTTATATAATCATAAAAAAATAAATACAGGCAGTGATGAAAGGTTGGTAAAAGAGGTGTGGTGTGTTTGTTATAAGGAATGGCAGACGAATGATAAGGGAGTAAGATAGATGAAAGAAAGAGAGTCTCTGTACAAAAAGTTGGGTGTTCGTGCCAATTAGTGGACCGGAGGATGGCCTTGGGGGAGAAGCTTGAGCTAGAGTATGCGGCAAGGGCGAAAGATGTCGAATTAGAGCAGCGACAAATAAGAATAAAGAAGAGCAACTCTAGCCCTATGTATAAAGAGATTCAAGTTTTTGATGGTCCTCCGCGTTATTTTGCCAGACTATCCAAGGAGGATGCACGGCTACTCGCACGGTTCAGATGTGGGAACGAGAAAAGAGGAAGAAAGGTATGGATGGGTGAAGAGTACATGAAATGTGTGTTTTGTGGGATAGGGAAGGATGTATGGGAGCACTGGACGAGTGCATGAGTGTATAGGATGCGCATGAAATAAAGGCTCAAAATCGAAAGAAGAGTATGTGTGCGAGTGGAAGTGGGATTGAAGCATTGGAAGCAATTGTGAAGCAGAGGCCAGGGAAGAGTAGAAACAGGAAGAAAAAAAGGATAATGTCTATTAAGTTTGCTCTTATTATGATTGGTTGAGAAAATTGTTTGTTTTATTAATTGTATTGGTTTATGTATTGGGTTTTGGATGACAAATAAAGGTTATTTATATATACAGGCAGATAGCTTATTTACTTATTTAAATAAAAATAGTTGTCCTTTCTCCTACTTAACTATTAGTATTTAAGTAATTAAAGTCTCCACAACCAACGTAAAGAAGATGAGCTTATTTACTGATGAACGACATCTGATAATTTTTAGTTTTTTATAACAAAAAAAGTTAAAAAATATTTTTTCAAAAATTAATTTAATTTACAAAAGTACATCTAATCTATATGTGCCTGTACACCCTGTACACACACACATTCAACTGCATGTGGAAAGACTTCCTCTTAAATATCCATATTAAATACATTCATAGTATATAATTTGTAAACTCATTAATCCTATTAAATAGTCAATGAGAACAAATTTAGTTAGACGCCATTATTTTTATTGTGGAACAGGACCTAGTAGTTCAGATGTTTGCCGCTAGGTTGAAAAATCAAAGTTGGAATAAAATAAACACACAAATTTTGTAAAAACCACTGGACGCTCTAGGGCTAATCGCACCGTCTATAAGGAGTAAAATCGTAGCCTTAACTGCGCTAAAATATGGTTCAACCTATCTGGAATACATACGATTTTTTCACGTCTTTCCTGTTAAAATCATTGCAAATAGTCTAATTGGCTCTCCTCGTGTCTTTATTAGTGAAAATTGCCGCAAAAAGTCTAACTAGATAATTTCATTTTTCCAATGATTGTACTGTATTTGCTATCTTTATTACAACAGTTGATTTTGATTAATATAACAAAAATTAATACATTATAATAATCACAATTAAAACACTTATTATTCCTTACTTCACTTTTATTTTTTATATACGTTAGATGTACATTTCGAGTGCCAAGCACTCATTATCAATAACTAATCTAACGTATATAAAAAATAAAAGTAAAGTAAGGAATAAAAAGTGTTTTAATTGTGATTAACTAACTTCACATAACTCAAATTTAAACAATTAATGCATAATACAAATGCCATCGTATTTGTTTTATTAAGAGCATGATCAGATTAGTATTTTATCATAATCGAAAGCAAAATTTTAATATAATTTGTTGTGTTTTTAGTTGTAAAGGGCATAGGTTTATTTTATTTGTATTATTTCTAGTGAGTGAGTTTTTTGAGCGAATTTCGTTGCACCAACACGAAATCGTTTTCGTTTTATGTCTATCTTAACAGTTTTAAATTAATATCTCATTTCCCTACCTCAGTGGTTCCACAAGGGTTTATGTTTGACCTCTTAATCGTTATTGGTATATGTAAACCAACTTCTTCTGTACAGTTGGATTGAAAAAATCTGGTTTCCGATCACATATAAATATTATTTGTAGACTTTTTAAATGAAATATGTAATAACTTTGATACGTTCTGCGATTCATATATATATACACACATCATTATTCAGACTATACAAATAATTTTAACAATATAACATAAATAATTACAATACATGTAGGTGTTAGTCTGTCTGGGCCATCTTTCTGCTCCGTCATGAATTTAAAGAAATATCTATATTAGCTAGCTAAACTATCCTGATAATTTTCGCAACAGAATTGATGAATAGTGATGGTAGGATGTATTTCAGAAGGGTTACGAAGAATAAAGAATTTAGTTAAAATGAACAGGTTATCAGAATTATTGGCATTTTTCTTACTTAATGCTGATATATGGGTGGGATTTAGCTGTTGGGATATCTGAGTTTGATAAGAATTCTTAAGGAGAATCTTTCGGCGACTAGGAGGTGATAAATAGTGAAAGAAATGACTTGAGTGAAGAGGATAACCCCGTGATCTAACAGGGGCTTCTGCTATTCTTTATCCCAGTGCTTACTAAATATACACATATACATGTCGAAGCGTCTTCTCGTCTTGCGCACTGCACTAATGCATGCGGGTTAAAATGTAACAATATTTTTAGTATATCGTTATAGTAATAAATATTTATATTTTATATTACAAAAATAAACTTATGGACATTCATTAGAATTTTTTTATTTAGATGAAAATAAAATTCCAAATTTGATTGTGAATGGGAGATGTTTCCATCACGATGGTTCATAGATGAATGAATTCTCTTACGTGGACTCCGAGTAGACTCAGAGATTTCGATTTCTATACTCCGACGTTCCAGCCTGTATATTTCGTAGGCATTGCTTATCCTTAATTTTAAAATATTGATTATTGTTAATTTATTTCTGTGCTACTTATTTTCTACTATTGTTATTTATGTTTAATATTTTAAATTGTGTATTTTGTTTAAATAACTATATGTTATTTCTTAACTAATATATTATATATTTTCCTATAATTAGGATTGTTTCCTGTTGGGCAATATATTTTAAAGTAAGCTTAAAGTAATTTGTTTATTATACTTAATTTTCTATTGTAATGATAATATATTAATCATAAATTATTTTTATATCGGAGGATATCGCTCACATTCAACCCTATGCGTTTTTATTATTATTTAGTCTATTTCTTAATTATCTTAATTTTAAACCGGCTATTTACTGAAAACCTTTTATTAAAACGTTCTGAAACCTAAGTTCTAAGCTCAAGAATCGACGATGGTGACCTCGACCAGAATCTGTTTAACAATCTAGGAGGGTGATTGCAGATCGCTGACTCTCTTGTAGTTCCTCGCCTAAAAAGAATCCCAGGTCTTGGAACCTTCATCGCAAGGTGCGTTTCTGGAAATACTGTAGAGGGTATTGGTCGGCATACGAACCGTACCATTTAGGCGCAAATATTTTCATATCCGAAAAATAGCAAAAGATAATTGGTAATAATGGACAAAATGTACTTAAATAAAATTGATTTTCAAAAAAAAATTTCTTTCAAAAATTAAAACAAAAAAACGGAAAATTAGGTAGACGGGTTGCCTGATTATATATATATTTAATAAAATATTCGCTATTAATGATGAGTACATGGCTATCAGGTTAAAATTTAAAATTTTGCAAACACACTTAGTAGTCCATTTTGACTATTCACACGCGCTATACATTAATACGTCCACCTTTAGAGCTACTGTATGAGATGTTACATGCCAAATAAATTCAGGCTGCAAACATTCCAAGGAAACACTATGGTATACGAATAAAATATCAGCCTATCAATACTTGCGGGTTACTTAGTTAAAGCTAATTAACGCCATTGTGACTGGACATTATAATCTCACAGCATATTTCCCTAAACTGAAGATTTCAGAATCGCAGACCTCAGAGGGTGTTGCTTGAAGGGCAAAACCGCGGAGCAAATCCTTGGATACCACCTAGCTATTTAGCTTTAATAGCTTTAGCCTACCACGATGACATGGCTGGCTATGTCAAGGACGTCTAACATGCTTGTGCGTTTGTGTATAACTCTCACAAAACCATAACCGTAACGTAGTTCATTTTGTTTATGTTCATAGTTTTTTTAATATATATACAGAGATCTTTTTTTAACAGTAAACATTTCCCCTGTAGATACTAATAAAAATATAACTGAAACGCATTAAACCAATTAATGTATGTTGTGTTATAAGCAACTAAACACACTTGTCAAACGCTAAAGTTAAAATTGTGTGTGAAAATGTATAAAGCTCTGTGTATATATATATATATATATATGTTTGCAGGTTGCTATTGTTGTGGAAAATTTTACCTAATAATGACTTCGCACCCAATCCCCACATCTCAGGAAGAATAAATAAAATTAGGCGTTACTCTCAAATTATGTTTGACATACATTTTTTATAGCCATTTATTAATTTTTTGTTGTTGTATTTCTCCTAGCTCTTGTATTTTTGTGGATGCTAGATTAATTGTATTTTTTTATTTTTTAGGTGATTGTACTATAATTTGTTAATTGTTAAAGCTTTCACTTGGTTATACATTTTGAGTTTATTAAATAAAACACTTTTTGACTTTCTTTGTATAACTTGTTATTTTATTTTAGTGACTATAGTTTCGAAGCAACTTCATTATCAAAACTAAAAACTTTTACTAGAGTACTAGAGCTTCTTGTCAAAATATTATTTTATTGAAAAAATAATCGTTTAATGATTTATTTACAATTATTTATTATTTGAATGAATTTCGTTTCATGTACTCATAAACAGGACAAGTTCGCCTTTCTTTAGTAGACGAAACAACGATTCTGGGTCATCTACCTTGTAGACCCACATTTTTGACGACGCCAATTGTAAATTAGATAATAGATGGCGCTTGCGTTATCTATCCCATTATTAAGTTTTTTATGATTTTGTTTATCTATCGTACTATGCGTGAATGTCTAGTAGTCCTTGCCCACCTTATTACGGTTATTATTACGATGATAATGAAAAGAAAAATACTACGAGAAAAGTATTATGATAATCAGATTGTTTAAAGCAAACAATTATTGTATTGAAATAACCTACAACGCATTTTTTTACTCCTTTTATACATCGCGAGCGATCTTTATCAACGATAAGGAAATAAAAATGCACATTATCAGCGTTGCGGGGAGCGCGTTAAAAAAGATCCCCAAACCCCGCTCCATCCACCTTCCAGTGGGATGAGGGATAGCGGGGGCGGTATCGGGGGGTGGCTTTCCGTGTTTCGCCGCCGCCAAACAGCAGCCACAACATATATCAAAGGGTGTGCGGTCGGTTCGTGTACACACGGAACAGAACGAATGTATTACCTCTAAATCATCACCGAATTTACGGCCACAATTTGAATTATACGCTACATTGTTTTCGAATTATATTTCGCCCCCGCCCCTCCAGCCGGGCCCCCAAACGAAACGTGCGGGAATTTGGGATTTTCCGACTGCGGAGTTTTTAACGAGTTTTCGAACGCGTTGATTTTTATTCGGTTTGTTATTCATGTTCTGTTTTATTTATGCGGTGTGTATATGTGTTTTTGCATTCATCGAAATTATAATGTTCAGCAATTTGCATGACTACGATATGTGTTTATTTATTTATTGTTAATTAAAATTTGATCGTCCGACAAATATAAATTAATTAAATAAACGGTACAAAATAGGCATGTCAGCAAGTTAAAACCATCATTTCAAAATTAATTACAATAATTATTATACGAATTTTTAAAATAATCACTTGTTATTATTTCAGATAAATATTTTTATGTAATTTGAAAGATAACATACACTGCCATCTTTTGCCTAATTTAAATATTATCTCATCGAATTTTAACTACAAACAGACTTTGTTTCATTAATTATAATTATATGTAAATGTTTATCCAAATACAGGGTGTCCCCGAATGGTCTGTACAACGTTCTACCACATATTCTCTGAAACAAAATAAGACGATATAACTAAACTTATCTCTACCCAAAATTATTATTATTTGAAAAATAATGAAAAAAAAAAAATCTTTGAGTCCTCGTAGATGGCTAGGAACCACTTTTGGATAGAGATAAGTTTAGTTAAATCGTCTTATTTTGTTTCAGAGAATATGTGGTAGAGCGTTGTAGAGACCATTCGGGGACACCCTGTATATCACCGTCACTTCAAATCACTTTTTATTTTGAGTTGAAAAATTCCACCTTGTACCCAGCTAACAAAAGTTGCGTATAATTTACAAAAAGCGAATCGGGTGATTTCGCACTTTTCGAACCAAACAAAACACAGTTGTCGAGTAAAACTGTCAGGCGAGAAGTGCGTGAATTACAAGCGTTTCCGGAAGTAGAGGAGGATCGTGTAAATAAGCTTAAAATCGACAAGTTGATAAATAGCGAGAAATGTGCTGGGTCCCATTGTGCGCCTCCTTTTCTTTCTTCCTCTACCTGAAAGGTAGGCGCTCTCGTCGCCGGTGCGGTTTTTGGGGTTTCCTTTTTGTTCTGTCGGTGTGTGTATTTTTTGTGTGTTGCCTCTCCTAATCGCTCTGCCTTTTATGTGCGATTCATCCGGAGATCGCAACAATTGCCAACAATGGGCATGACAACGTAACGAATTGCATTAGCCAGATTAACTCGAAAGGGGGGCCCGATATGTCATGCTTATTTCACCCGTAATTTAATCGACTACTTCACACTATTTACAAAACGCCGGCATTCGCACAATACCATAAAACGGTATTAATGACGGGTGAAAGGTGGAGAGATTGTATAATGGATGGTAATCATTTTGTAAATTACACAATAAATTTACTTTTTTTAAAAAGTACATTTATAAAATAAAACAAAAAATGCAAGCAATTAACCCTTTGGAAAATTTTTTTAAGCAAAATTTCTTGAAAATAATCACACTCTAAACAATCTTATTAACATCCCAAACTCAACTCCACAGGTCCTATATTTAGTTTCAAAATTATTTAAGTAAGTGTTCATTTTTCTGTCCTCATTAAAGTAAAAAAGCTTTATGCTCATTGTAAATAATTGTTCGAATTGAAAAAAAAAAATAATGCGCAAGTTTCTTTTGCGTAATTTTTTGTTGTTAAAAAAACGGCGACAAGGAAAGTGAATATAACATATTTTATATATACAAACATCTTTAATCAGAAAATATGACAACAAAATTTTACATAATTTATTATAACAATATGTACAATTGTGTTAGTAGTCTGTCATGGGAACATATTTTATTTTTACACATTTTTTTTTCAATTCGAACAATTATCTGACGTCAGCATAAAGCTTTACTTTATTAAGAACGAAATAAAATGAACATTTTTTTTCTGCTTAAAGAATTTGGATTTATATAGTTGAAAATAAAATATGTTCGATTCAGTTTTCTCGTCAACAGTTTTTTTAAGATGAATATATATATATATATATATATATATATATATATAAAACACTTGCACATTATATTTTATATAAATATTTAAACAATTTATAAAAATTCATTAATTTTAAATCAGTAACCTAGTAAATAAATTATAGCGTCTTATAATCCCTGAAAATGCCAATCAATCACGCCCGCCCTCAAAAAAAAGTCATATTAAACGATCCGGTGTGATATGTGTGGATGATATGTGTTGTTTATTAGCAATACATATTATCCGGACTCCGAAAAATTAGAGACCAAAAACTATTTTCAAAATATATAGACAAGTTTTAATTTTTTATGAACAACTTTGAGGCCAAATTGTTTAAAAAAAGATGATAATATATTTCATTAGACTAGATACGTAGATGACGTTTTTTGTATTTAGAAGGGTGCGATACGCTAATTTGAAATTTTCACACAGAATCTTAATTCATTAAATCGTAATATACAATTCACAGTTGAAATGGAATTTAATAACAGCTTAAATTTTCTTGATTTAACTATAAGAAAAAAAAAGCAAATGTTAGATTTTAAAATTTATAGAAAGAGTAGCTTCTCTGACATAATTATTCCTGTCTCATCTAATACCCACCATAAAATTAAATACAGCACGTTTCATTCTCTAATTCATAGTTTTGCTGATATTCTTCTTAACGAAATTATAAAATAGAGAACACCACAAAAACAATAGCAATTAATGATGGATATAAACGGGAATCAATTGATAATATGGTGAGGACATATAGATTGAAACAAATCACTAAATATTTCTATGTCATCAGTAACATGAAAGACTGCAATGAATGAAACAAATTATACAACATTACATAGGGTACAAATTCAATGTTGTAATAACAAATCCAATTAATTTGAAAAAAAAAAACTTTTTATACAACATAAAACAATAGACAAACCAAGTAAGTATGGAGTGTATGAAATCAATTGGCGGTGCTGTAGTTCACATTATATAGGATAAACAGGGAGGAGTTTTAAGTTAAGATTAAAAGAATACAATAAAGCAATAGAATATCGTGTCCGGGAGCAAACAATTAGGCACTATTTTTATAGTTGGACAATTCGGTGCATAAATATCCTCGCAAAGAATAATTTCTTTTTTGTTCCCAGACCAATCTAATTTATTATTTTATTATTTTTATGAAATGTGTATTATGCGTTTTCAGATATATTTCTTGGTTAGGCGAAATTGGGTTTCATCAAGCTCGCGATCCATGTATATAAATAACATCATCGAAATGAATTTTTAAATCTGTTGGGTTCGTAAAAATGTTTGTCATATCCTACATTCGTCCAGATGAGCGCCAATGGTGGGTGGATTTATCACATATGCTATGCGAATTTAATTTACCTATTTGATGTCTATGTAGATGAGTAATAGGCCGTCAACCAAAAAATTATGAACAGTATTATTTATAAATTTATTATAATATTAAATTTAAATAAAAAAATGGTGATGTGTCCATCATGGTACTTTCCCCGGTGAATTCGGTCAAATAAGTTTCTGATTGAAAATTTAATAGAAAAGGAAAAATAATTGATTGAAAAAATGGATTGTTGTCTTTTAAAGTTAAAGCCGAGTACTTGGAAGCATTTCTTACCTTAAAATAACTTGTTAAAAAGTCTCCACATCCGTTTTAAATATTTTCAAATTGGAGGCATTTGCGAATATTAAATTTGACGGCAATTTGACATTTTACTTGTCGTTAAAATAATTATTTCAATAATTAAAGTTTCCACTGCCAACATTAAAATAATTGCTTATTTATAAGGGTATTTATCAGGTAAATTTTTCATTTTCTACTAAATTTTCAATCAGAAACTTATTTGAACGAATTCACCGGGGAAAGTCCCATGATGGACACATCACCATTTTTTTAATTATTTATACAACGAATTGTCCGCGCCAAATTGTCCTACGTAAAATTGGCACCAAATTGTCCTGCGCCGAATTGTCCGCTCCGAATTGTCCGCGCCAAATTGTCTTGCGCCAAATTGTGCTAGAACCATAAAATACAGTAAATTCAATTCTACAGGGTTATCACAATATTGTATTCGAAATAATCATTTTTTCAGTAGCAGTAGCAGTAGTAAAGTGAAAGTTTTGTATTCAGCTAATAAAGGACGCGAGGACTCCGATCTTATGATAGATAACGCATTTACAGTTAGAAATAAAATACTTTTCCAAATAAATCATGAAATACGTACGTAAAAGAATTGATTTTCAATATTTATTTTGTTTAAAACGTTACTGTTAATAATACTACAATTTATAATAATTGCTTTTTAATTAATTAATTGAAATGAACATTTAGTGTTTAAATAAAGCAATAGTTCTTTTTACTTAATACAGTTAGAATAATTGATATTTATACATATACATAAATGAGTAAGCATTTTCTTAAATGTTTAAACATCAGTTGTTTCACATTAAGCAAAATGTAAATTGAGTGCATTATAGATAAATTGTGCTAAAAATATTTTATTTGCGCGCACATTATTTCTAGCAGTGATTTCTCGTATCAGATTTGTTAAATTTCGAGGGATTGGGTTATCGCATCGCAAGACTAATAAATCTATTAATTTATTCAAAATTATTATTTTATTTTATTATTCAAAAGCCAAGAAAATCATTATCACTAGAAATGCGAGAAGTATGTTAAATGCTTATAAAAATTAAAACAAGAACAAGGAGTTTTATTAAATGAATTTTACTATACTTTTATATCTATTAACAAAAGGAAAACATATATAGTGATCATATGCTGATCGAAATGTACATCTGTAAATAAATAAAATAAATGAAGAATAGTGTTTTCATTTAACAAAATGAAATTTTAATAAGTACTTAAATAAACAGAAGAAATATATTGCTATTATAAATAGATTTATTAGTGTTGTTAACTTTAGATTTTAGCAACGATAACAACGGAGGATCCCGAATGGCAATAAATTCACGTAAATTTCTTTCTCTAATTCCGAATAACTTTGAAAAAATGTCACAAAAAAAAAAACTACAAGCAGGTAGAATGTTTGCTCAACACCCGACAGCACACACACAAAAATCATTAATTAAGGAAAAACGCGTTGAAACCCTTATCGAACACTTCGATCAGAAAACGTGGTAGGAAAGTGTGTAAGCTGTAAATAATATCGCAGGGTGGTTGCCATCTTACCAACGAAATGGACACCTGCACGGGACGTGATCCCATCATGTGTTGATTGTAATCCGACATTTAATATCGGAGTGACCAGCAGGTCCCCCTTTCATATATATACATCCACAGTATTATTTTTTTCCTTTCGTTTCGTTCCTCTTCTTTGTTGGACGTGTTTTAGTGTCTTCCGTTTCCTAATCGGGGCGTCACGTCGACAACGGCATAATTATAACGGCCTATCACCTCTCATTATAAAATTTATTGTAATCGCTTTATAATAAGATTTGGACACGCACATGGCTCGTTCTAACAGCCCATCTATATTCAGTTCGATGGTAATACGTTGATGAGGAAGTGGAAGAAGAAGGAACGAAAAGGCGAACATGAATTTTATTTTATGTCCGAAACTAAATCGCTTAATTAGTTTTGGTTCTGTTATTTTTTAAATTAAATTTACGATATCTGCAGATGTGATTTAGATATGGATACTTCAAATTAACTTTATGGTCGACGTAAAATAAAAAGTTATTGGAACACAAATTAATTATTAATAATAAAAATCAGTTGATGCTCATTGAGCTGCACGCTTGTTCGTTGATTAATACCGGATAAATAAAAAAATCGATTTTTCTTCGAAGAATCTCACGTGGTCGTTGAAATATTGAATGTGTGCCTGGAAATTATTAATATAATTATGTAAACATGTAGGAACAATAATATTCTTCTTCTTTTCGAATCCTCTTTCATTTCATCATTTCAGGTGTCAGATTCAAAATAATATAATATAAATATTTGCATTATATGTACGTGTTAGTCTGTCTAGATTATCGACCAGAAGTATTATCTGTATTTTTAGTCAAATTCTTTTTTTGCATAATTATTATTATGTATGGTATTACTGTTTTGTATTATCCTGTAATTGGGCTTCAGTTTCCTGTTAGGTAATAAATTTATTATAAAAAAATGTCAAACAAAAAATCTATTACAATGAATTATATTTTTGTAAATTTTAACTTGCAATGATTACAATTAAAATTAAATTTTGATTTGAGCCCGTTAGAAAATCCATTGGTAACCCTTTTAAAAATTCCGCCGAATAATAATCCTTTTCATAGTTTGTAATGAAACCACCTTAATGTTTACCAACCTAACGAAACCGATGTAATTATAATTAGGATTTTCCCGTTTTCATCCACTGTTGTTCTGGTATATATAATTACGCACTTACTTTGCAAGATTATTGGTTATTGATAATGAGTGTTTAGCACTCGAAATGTACATCTAACGTATAAAAATAAAAATGGATTAAGGAATAAAATTTATTTTTTAATTGTGATTAAAATCTCTTCACATAACTCAAATTAAACAACTTGCAATAATTATTATACCTGAAAATTATCACACATTTTCAAGCTACTTTGTACAGGGTAAAGTATAATCAACTTTATAGTTTATCAACGTTTTTATCTACATATTTTTTTTTTGGATACAAAAAGTACTTTTTTTTAATTTAGCGGTTTTCCTACTAATTCCGTTCTTTTTGAGAGCACCATATATTTTCCCTCACTGTCCGCTGACTGCCGAGTGATGCTTAGTTACACAAACCGAGTACAGTGACTCGTAAGTGATATTGACCGAATAATGTCGGTAGGTATAAATATTTTACCGAGTATTCGGAGAGGAGATGGTCACTAAAACTCTGTTCTATTATATAGCTCGAGAGATCATCCCCAATATCAGCGAATATACTTATTATGTGTAATTAAAGCTTTATAGGGTGTATTAAACCCAATGTGGAAATCTCTATGGATGGCTATATCCTGCTCTTCAGATATGAAGAGTCCTTCACGGATATATAGCGAGTGAAAAGAGAAGTTTATCCTTATTATGATTCTTAGCCATTAATTTTGTAAAATTACTACCATCGTTTAAACTATAACGGTGTAGTTCTAGCAATGGCTTTATGTATTAAGGATTTTGGGATGGGAGGGCAGCTCATACACCGCACCCACTTAAGCCCACCCTTAGGCTCTTTGTGGTACATCCCACTAATATAACCTACTCTGCAGTTCTGACAATGTCCATTATCCATTTGTCAGATTCCACTGGGTCACCAGTTTGGGGTTTTTGTTGCCTATGGTACATCTTATGTTTGACATCACTGAGCATTCGCGAAGGATATGTTCTATAGTATCTCCTTCGTTAAAACCTCTACGTAGGTCATCCCCGTATATTCCTAATCTTGAGAGATGTTTTCAGAAGCCGTAATGATCAGTAACGTACCCGGTTAGAAAATTTGAGCGTGCTTTTGTATGTCTCAGGAGCTTTTATGCTTCTTTGCAGAATGATTTGGGGAGGTAAGTTTTAGTTTGACTGTATGTTGGTAGATTTCTCAATATTTCCTCATGTTTCTTGAGGGTGAATGCTCACATTAGCTTTGCTAAGGCTCTGAGCGTGAGCTCTATTGGCATTTTGTTCATGCCCAAACAATGGCCTTACAACCCACGAGATTAGTTACAAGACATGACTCCAACAAATACATTTTTATCATTATTATTATGATATGGACTTCATTGCTAATATTGTTTTTCTGTTGGAGAGTGGCTTGTGGCTAATTAACATATAGTCTTTCTTTAAAATATTACCAACGAAAAAACTTTGGAGCGGTAAAATCGCACGAACGCGATGCCATATTAAAATTACTCCGCTGAAGATCTTCTGCAACAAAACTATGTTAAAATCATATTTGAAAATAATTTGCTACTGTCAGGCTCAAAGAATTTTCTAACATATTATGTTAAAGTACATAATTGATGATAACTAGAGCACCGGCATTTTCAAATAAATATGATCAAATGATCCCCGCGACGATGTACTACACCAAAGAGTATAATTGGATAGGCTCAGCTCTCACCGATGAACTACCTTTTGCATACATTGTGCAAGCAAGACCAAAAGAACCATTGAAACAAGTACTTTTCTGCCAAATATCCCACAAAGCTAGTTGAATATTTGGTGGGATATTTGCCAGAAAAATAGTTATTTCAGTTAATCTTTTTCGTATTTTTTAAAGCACTTACGCAATATAACAAATGGGAATTTGCTGGTGCACTACAAATTGCATTAAATTTTTTCGAATAAAAAAATGCTTGCATTATGTAATCAGTTGTGGCGCAAGAGCAAATAGCCATTGTGCAGTTTAATATCTGGCGAGGTATTAACCAGGGAAGTAGTTGGATCAATGGATGTTTTTTAATGAACTTACGTTATTTATGTCAAAAATGTAGCTACAGCGATATTAAAAACATTAATTAATTAATTATTCAATTGTTTAAAATTTCTTTTTATTTAATTTAAACTGTGATTTATTCACTTGGTATATTAACTTATAAATAAAACACACTGTGCTTCTTAATATTCCACAGTTTATTAGAGTTGACACTGCAACAATTGTTTCGCTACACAGTAGCTTCATCAGGCAGATGATAAGTTGATTTATATATTATATTCTTTTTCTATTATTATTGTTTGCAGTCTGTAGTGGTCTTATACCACCATGCTATTAAAACATAATTCTAAAAAATAGCCGTTATTATTACAAACATAGATACATGTTATATAGAAATACAACTTATGCAATAGGATACTTGCTTGCATTTAAATTTAAATCGATAGACGACATTTTTGCGGGAAAATTTTAACATAACATTATTTAAATTTTATGCAAACAAACAAAATACAAAATCCGTTCTTTTATTTTGAATATATAGAGTGGATTAAGTCAATAAAAATATATTTGTGCTGGTTTGGCGAAGTTGGAATGGTTTGTAAATGGGAAACTTTGCAAAACATTCATTTATTTATTTCGTCAAATTTAACCACGTAATAATTTATTGTTGAGTAATTTTATCTTTAACATTGGAAAATGGACAAGAAAGAAAAAAAAAGTTATTTGTTCAGTATAGGGAAAAATATGCCACTCTCAAATTGGTATGTTTGAAGAGTACTGGAACTTCACCCCACAAAAAATAATTGTATTTGTGTACTATCAGTCAAATCAATTAGTGAGACAATGCAATAATAAAACTATCCCTTCTACCTATTCAAATAATCAATCAATCCGGCCTTTAAAATATCTATATATTAAAAAAATCGAATTAATGCAGTGTCAGTTAAACGAAGTAATGAGAAAATCCAATTCTAAAACTAACGCGTCTAGCAATTGAAATATAATCAAGCATTCGTTTTAAATATCAACATTCATAACGTGGGATATGATGTAGCGTTTTCATATATTTTATAATTATAATCATTTCACTGTTCTTATTATTATTTTGATTTTATATATAAAGAGAACTTGTATATCTGAAAGTTAAATTAAATTACATGATAATATTTTATTTAGTCGGCTGAAAGACCTCGGTCGATGGCCTTTTGTAACTCTTTTGCCTGCGAAAGCCGATTTTTAAAAAAATAAACCATTTAGTCGTAAAGCTACTCGGCGCGCACGCTGAAACACTCTGTATATTAACCAAAATATTTTTTATTATTTTCTACAATGTTTATCCATATTTCTTGCAACACGATGATGTTGGTGTAACAGCGATCCAATCATCCATCCATTTTTTAACTTGACTCTTTCTGCAAGTTCTTTGAAAGTTTGAGCTGGGTTTTCGTCAAATTAATTGCCTTCGAACTTCTTTGAATCTGCAGATTGTTTATTGTCAAGGTCGCCAAAACTCGTTTAAACCGAAACAAATAATTGGGATTTAACGTAGCAACATCTCCATAAGTTTCCAAAAGTGTTGATTGGTTTCGATTGCAGATTTCTTTAATTGAAACAACAAAAGTTATAAATGTCAAAAATGCGATTTTGATGAAGAGCTTACACTAACATAAATAATTCAATGATAATAAATGGAAACCTGTTATTTTATGCAAAAAAATGTTAAGATATTTCCTAAAATGAATAATTTATTAATTATTTTGTCTTTAACAGTTGCAAATTTATGACTTACTGAAGCACTCTGTGAATAAGTGAGTCAATACTCTTTTCCTATTATTATTAAAATAAATTTAAAATAAAAAAGTTATAAAGTATTTTAATTTACTTCTAATTTATGTACTCTGTATGCAATTGTCATAAATAGAAAAGAGTATTTATTAATTATTTTCAAATAATTTTTATTTAATATGCAATTGTCATTATTGTATAATCGCTATGTGCAGATAATATTTGAAATAGTAAATAATTCGTAAAATAAATATTTATCACATTCCAACTCTATTCTTAACAATTGTAGTCTTGTTTTTGTTATTCCATGTTATGCATACAAGCAATTTGTGTATTATCTTATCACTATAAAAATTAAGTTGTTCTTGTATTGAGGAGAATACTTCTATTTCATCAGTTGAACAAGAGAGTCAGTTCTAAATCTAAACTATGGATATTTAACTTATAAATCATGTATGTTTCAAACTGTAAATTAATTTATTAAGTATCAAATTAAATATCAAATAAAACATTTAACTTTTAATCGCTGTGATTAGACCCAAGTTGGCTAAATTGAGTTTTCAACAACCAATAAAGGAAATTTAAATAAAAGAACCGTAACGACAAATAACGTAATCGTTACAGCATATATTACAGCACTAAAATAATAGCGTTCATTTTGCATCACCCGGTATTTACGTTAGGATAAATAATACTTGTTTTAGCAAATACAGATAAAAATGTATTGAATCTTACTGTTTGATATAGCTGTTACTGTTGTTACTCACGCATAACAAGAACATAATTATTTTAATAAACCCTGTGGTTTAGATAAAATAAAGATAAGGAATTTATATATAAATATTTAAAATAAGCACAAATGTGAAAATATTGAGCATTTTGAAGGTTATTATATGAAGAGCCCATAGGACCAGTCCTTAAAAGGCGAATTACAAAGACTGCCTTTGCGAGGCAGGCATATGGTGCGGAGCAGTAAAACGTATTACGCGGAGGACAATAACGGGTGCAGCTAACGGATATGAAGACATAAACGGGAAAATAACCTCTTGCACGGCAGCCGACGCCGCCGTCGAGATATTCAAATTCCGACGCATATGTGTATATGAGAGTCGAGAGAATTACGCGATAAGATATGAGGAATTCCAGCTTATTGCCACCGCCACCCCCCTTAGTCCGACCCGGCTCAGCCCGTTTGTTTGTTTATTAAAGCGTTAATTCGGGGTAAATGTAACGTGAATCTGCGCGGAATTGGCTGTACGATATTTGGCCATATTTCAGGAAAGTACTTCTGGCTCACACACACACATACACGTACACGTTCACGACATGCAAATTGCGATATTTTCGGATTGCGGATTGCCGACCGCCAAAACGAAAACGAGCCCATCTTCCGCTCCGTTAAATTTTCGAGTTTTCCTCCGTTTGCTTTTTATGGCGGGCTATTAGAAGCTATTAGTTCTACCGATGCCATCTGCAAGCGCACGCACGCTTTAACTCATTTTTATAACCAAATTTTTACACGTTATGGATTGATATAATCATACACTTCATTATTCACATGCGTTCGTTCGGGAAACACGATTAAGGATTTATGTCCTTTCGTATTAAAATCTGTTCAATTTATTCAGAATTAAAACAGTTCATACACGATTTTTAGGTCATCCAAAAATATAACCAATAGTATGTTAGAAAATTAAATAATATTGAATCCTTATTCCTAACTGTTTTAATCTATGTTTAATTCCTTAATAATAATAGAAAACCATTAAGACAGGTTATTTTTATTTTAAAGTCGACCAAAATCAGTACATTCAATTTATTATAAAATAATAATAATAATGACCTACTGTATTATACTCTTTTCACGAATATAAAACCTTCAACCTTATACCACCTCAAAGTATTTGAACGATCCTTCATAAAAACCCTCACTAAACACCGGCATGCCAATAACCCACTCCATAATCCCTCTAACGAATTCATTTACTTGTCAAACAAATTGAATCAACTAGAGCAACACATGGTAACATAGCATCATAGCCAAAAAAATTATCATGGGAAGAGCTGTTCAAACTTAGGTTTCTCGCTAATAACAGCAAACACATTCAAGACTTAACACCACTCCCTCACGAACATCAAACGGTAAATCAGCAATTTTAGGTTAAAATTTGACAAATAATTCAAAAACTGTAAGAGGTATATAAACATAAATCTATATTAGTGGGTAGCCAATTATTAATTCTTTATTTACGAAAAATCACCTTTTTACAATTAATGACAATCTGCAATTACAAAACACAACAATATATTGAATTGATTTGACAAAAATAGACTAATAACTCCTTGATCAAATATAACCATTGAGTTTTCCAATCAGAATCCTTAAACACAATAAGAATAATGATACGCACCGTGAATAAATATATAAGTAAATCAAATACATATAAAATATTTTACAAAAATGGTTACAAAATGCAAAAAATTGAATTAAATCACCGCGAAAGCAACACATATAAATTAAAACAAGTAAACAAAAGTAAATCTGACAAAAATAATGAAAATAATATAATTATATACACGAATATTCGTTAGCAAAGCAATTGGTAAAAAAATAATGTACACATCATTTAAAAGTAAAAAAAAATATAATATGTTATGAGCTAATTAATCATGAAAAATTCAAATCATTTATACGATAATAAAAACTATTGCAGTGACAGAGGCTGCTCAAGATATTTCTAACCGCAAATGAAAAAAAAAAAAAAATTAAAAATGAAACATTCACAAATAAAGACAAAAAAATAATAACAATCAGATCAGTCCTATCTTCTAGATACCAAATTGAAATAAAATGTAAATACATTAAGGGTGATGTTTAGATGAAAGAGATAGCTATATAAATATTGGCAATCACTAATTCGAGTTAAATTGCGGTTGTAATCAATGAATAATATTGTATTATACATTAAAGTAATCTCAAAATAAGCAAGAATTTCATCAGATGAATTAAAAATAATTTTTATGTTTAGTTTGTGCGAAAAACAATTATGAAAAACAATGAAAATTGATCAAATTTATAATAAATTTCAAATTATATTTTTGCTAATAAAAACTAGTGCAATGAAAATTTAAAATATTTCACTAAATTCTGCATTCAAATAGCTTAGCAGACCTGACCTATTAATTTCATTATATCTTTTCTAACTTGAACTAGTAAATTAACGCAATGCACGAAAATTAACGATTTATTTTTTATTTAGACTGATATTTTATACTTGATAGATACAAAATGTAAATACAAATTCATATTATTAAATTCAAAAGAATGGCTGTTTTTTTTTTCAAACGATTATTTCTATTTTACTATATAGTTATCTCTTTTTTCTAAACCGCAACCTTAAATGCGAAACCACAAAATTTCTTGAATTAAACATATCTAATAAGATATATCAACGATACTGGACAGATCAACGTAACGTAAACGGGATTTAAAAGTAGCAAACGTAGGTGGAAAGGGCATACAATTTGCACAATTTGATATAACAATTACTTGCCTTATAAATCGGTCGATAGGGTTATTCATGCCATAGTTAGTGGTATGTAAGGACAAGCGGTATAATGACCTTTGCCTCAAATGTAACCCACGGGAAGCATTGTAATTCAACAAACCCACCAGTTCATTGCAGTTAATAAATCCATTTACTATTTTGTATAAAAAACACATATCTAACAAAATTCTTCTTTCAGCTAACGACCTCAGACCCAACAAAGACAACATCCCGCTATGACTGTAGACTATTCCCATCTTAAAAGCCATTATCTTCAAAATTATACCTTGAACCATTTCAATTTGATGAATAGCGCTTTTAGGGTGACCAAACTGCAGAAGCATATTCAACGTGAGGCCATACTAGGGACAAGTAGACCGTCGTGTGCTTAAAATGTTTGCTGAAGCGATTAATAAAACCCAACACATTTATTGATTTATTATAAATTTGTAAAATGTGCTCTTTAAAATCGAGCTTCTGATTAAATGACACCAAAATCCTTAGTTTTTGTACCCAGGTTAAAGCTTTATTATATAATGCGTAATTACCTTACACTACGGCAAAATGATATGGCACAACATTTATTCAAATTTAAATGAAGATTATTATTTTTACACCATAATCCTATGCTATTTAAGTCGTCTTGAAGTAGCTGTTGGTCTGTGATGTTACTAATTTTCTTATAAATTTTTAAATCGTCAGCAAAAAAAAACCTTGCTACTCATAATTTCTGATACAATATCGTTAATAAAGGGTAGGAAGTAAAGGGGCCCGCAGTGTGAGCCCTGTGGAACACCGGACAACACTAATATGTGTTTGGACAGATATTTCCCAACACGAACATACTGCGATCTACCCAATAAGTAACTTTCAAGCCATTTATTCAGAATCCCACTAAAGCCCCTAAATTTGAGTTTATAAATTAATAAGTCATGTTGAAGCCGGTCGAAAGCTTTGGAGAAATCAATGTAAATAGAATCAACTTGTAAACCTTCCTCCCAAGCAATAGAATGATACAGTATTAAATTTGTGGTGGTTGATTATCTTGAAGGAAGCCATGTTGCTCTTCTACAATATATCGTGTACACCACCAGGTCAATTGCACTGAAACTAATTTATCAAGTAGTTTAGGTTGTGCCGACTAAATAGATACTCTGCGATAATTAGATATATTAGATCTACTTCCATTTTTAAAAATGGGAATAACAAGACTATGTTTCCAAACCGTAGGAAATACACCGGAAAATAATTATGACTCAAATATTTTATGGATTGGCATACTTAGTGACTAAACACATTGTCTTAAAAAGTACGGTGGAATCTGTTCAGGGCCTGAATTACAAGACTCGGGAAGTAAACATAAATTGTTAAAAACATCTTGAAGATTGAACGGGGAATCCGAAAAAAGTTAATATATAGGGTGTTTTATTTAAAATAACAAAGTTGGTAGACATTTCCGGTACAACCAGAAGTGAAAGAAAGTCAAAATATTTATCATGAGGTGGTCGCATTCGTCAGGAACCCTGAAAACTTTTAATGGGCCTTATTCGTGACCCTCCCTGTATATTAAATAAAATAAAACGAGTAGAACAGATAGACCTCAGGTCGATAGTCCATGACACCTTTATACATATTTATAGAACGTCCGAATGCAACATCAGACTACAGCGCGATCTATCATGCTCACGAAAAAATAAGCTAAGTAAATTCTTTTTTTAACGAGGAATCTTATTCCGTAATTAAAAATAGGTTTTTTTATTAAAAACAAATTGAGTTGACCTTGATTTAGCGACAACAATATCATTTAGGACAAAGCCAATATTACGTTATTATGCCCCCTTCTATACGATAATTTTTTGTCCAGGTCAATTCTGAGTAAAATGTATTCTTTCCGCATATTTCCTGAAAACGCTTTAAATGGACTACCCTGTATAGCTTTATATAAAAATTAATGTAATTGTTTGACTAAAGATATTTGCATATATAAGACGAGTAGGAGAAAGGACAAGAATTTTATTTAAAAAAATATTAACGTTTATAGATGATAATTGATTTAGGAAGAAATACTTTTGAGAAAGAATTAGCGAGGGCATTGAAAATATTTTGAGAGGTGCCAAAAACAGTACAGTCCCAAGTTCTGTTTTCGACAAATTTCAAAATATTTTCGATGTGCTAATTCTTTCTCAAAAGTATTTCTTCCAGCATTTGATCAATATACGAGTGTTGCCATTCTTGCGACGCAAATATTTCCTTAATTAATTTGAATTACTTTTAACGTTGTTTTTTTTTCCAATACACGAACCAAACTTTTCATCTGTTATATTTAGTTTCATAAACTGGGAACGAAAGAAGGGATATTTAATTAGTTTCCACCTACGATGTTAATACGACTGAATCTTGATTTTACCGATTAAATGATTTGATAACCAAGTTGTAAATATTACAGATACACAAAATCTTAAATATAAAATATATGATATAATAATAAAAATATACATTTTTTAATAATTATAATTTTTAAATAACAAAAAAAAAATTAACGGAAGACGTATGGAAAATCACTAGTTATCCATAATCTAGATGAATGGTGGTTGAACATTTATTTAAACAAAAAAATAGTTATAAATAAATAAATAGTTTTTTGCATTAACAACATTTACTAGATGCTATAGTAAATGCTGTTAATGTAAAAATTGTCAACTCGTGTGTAGTTAACAAGAAACAACTAGCAATAAAAAAAGAAGCAAACAACAACAAAAAAACACAGAATAGCGCGCAGCTACTAGAATATTCCGTGTGTGTATGTAAATTGTATCGACCGTAAGTGGTCCTTAGAACCGGGGAAAAGGAGGACCATCCAGTGCTGCAGCAGCAGATAGACGACGTAGCCTAGCGTACGTCTTTAAGGAAAATGGAGTATTTTATAAAATATTCACATATTACCTATGCGAGTTCGTCCTCTTCCCTTTTTAGACACACATTCACACACACAGCGCGCGCACACACACATATGAATGTATATACAGGAAGAATTTCGTTAGAGCGTCCCTGATAGACTCTCCTCTCCAGGGCTCGGATGTATGCAGATTCTCTTTGATCCGAAATACATCTATAGCACAGGATTTGATCCCTTCACTATTCCTCGTCGCGTACACACACACACGCACAGACACATATATGTATATTCGTTATTTTTTCCCCGTTCCTCCCTGCCATGTATGTGTTCCTTTATCCCGCCTCTTCGCATTCTTGTCTTTAGGGACCTCTATCCTTCATACATTCTGAGAGATACGAGGCTATTCCCAGCGCTCCCGAACTGCCAGCCAAACAGGAAAAGTCGCCTCTTCTTTTTTTCTACTCTCTCCTCTTTCGCGTTTTTCGCTACGTGTATGTGTGACTATGTGCTGGTTTTTCTATGTGTGTGTGTGTGTGTGTGTAGGAGGAGAACGCGAGAGGAGATTGAAATATTGCACGCCCAAGGATTGAACCAATTTTCATATATTCGCTTTTATCTCCTCGTCGCCGGTTCCTTTCCTTTCACGGTTTTTCCTTTCTTCTCCGCAGCGAGAAATGTTATTATTGGTCCTCGGACAAATAATGCGCGCTTTATTTAATCAACACGCCCGATTTCTCGTTGCGATTGTCTGCGAGCGAAATTCATGGGAAGTTCGAGTAACTTTCAAAAGAAACAGAAAGAACAATAACATTAACATTTTCATTTAATTAAAATAAATAAAATGTGTGTCATATAATTCTTTCTTATACATGACTAAATTTAATAATGGGGGCTATTCCTAACGGGAAATGTTACTTTTAACGTTTACGTTATTAATTAAATTCACATTCTATAAATACATTTCTATTACAAAAGTTGCTTAGACAGTGATGATAAAAAAACGTACGCGTTAAACTTAATATTTTCCTTACAGAATAGCCCTGAATAACGTACTTTTAAATTAAATTTTATATAACTTTTCTTATATATATTGAAAATCTTTATTTCTGAGTATTACATTATATAATTTTATAATACATATAAATACAATCATTTACACATTGTTAGACCTCAGAAAATGGCTATCGACTGACGGTCTTTCTGCCTTTTTTTATATTTTTAATGAATCAGTAAAATTTTGCTTGATAATGATATGATGAATTTATTGAAACTGAAATTAAAAATAAAAGTGTCATTAAAGCAAAGTTTTTAAGTTTGGTTAAATTACAATACTTATTTTTCACAATATTTATTTATCTCATCAATACCTATCGAAATATCACAATACAACAAAAAATTAGTCAAATAAAGAAGGAATTAGTATTAATTAATGCTTGTGGCGCTACATTCTTGATGGAACCGTAATTTAATTTTAGGTAAATTAACACACTTGTTATGTTCCATATTTTTATTTTCAGTTTTTTAAAGACAAACTTTGAAAATGATCTATGAAGATCGAAACACGTGTCAGGAAACTGAAAAAAAAATGGAACATAACAAGTGTGGAATTAGTATTACTAAAACTAAAAATGTTTGGATAGTGCAATAAGTAGCTTTTAATTTTGATA
Organism: Philonthus spinipes; assembly: GCA_963082785.1. NCBI lineage: Eukaryota > Metazoa > Arthropoda > Insecta > Coleoptera > Staphylinidae > Philonthus > Philonthus spinipes. The sequence continues at coordinate 12,962,497 of OY720309.1, read as the reverse complement.
TCAATCTTTTCAGCACTAATAATTTTAATCACGTAATTTACAAGGATTTTAGAGAATTGAACTTTTGTCGCACTCTATTTTTAATATTGCCTATTGCAAAACTCGTGAGGGTGTTGCTTACTTGGTATTAAGTATTAATCTTGCCCTTGTGGACACATTTTTGGTTTAATGGCTTTATCATTTGTAAAAGCTGCGGTATTGACATATTTTCTTTAAGGATGCGGTTTAGTAGAAAGAGATGGTTATATAATTATTTGCAGTTAGTAATTCCAGTTACATTGCTTTTGTGATCAATAAACGATTTTGTATTATACATAAATGTAAACCAGATAAATTAAAATGCATTGCTTTAATTAGATTTTATAAAAAATAATTATGAAAGAAATAATGAATATCTATCAGTTTTACGTCAATTTTTAATGTACAGTTTTAGTAACAAAAAATGTGCTTAGTGACAATATTAATGATTTCAATAAATTCTTCATTAACTTAGCTTTACGCACATTACCTATTAATTTCGTTATTTCTTCCAATTTTTTTATTCTAACAAGAACTAGTGAATTTGGGTGAAATGATTTATTTTAACATCTTTAAATTATGTATGGCATAACCGTACTGACGAGGGATAGATCCCGAAACACGTATCTGCAGATGGCCTTATATCAAGTAACGTTCCTTTTATATGTTTTGTATTAATTTTTTCTCGGATCAAAAAATTTGTTGCATTATGCAATATTTTATTGATATGCAACAGCAGGTGTACATTATGTAATTCAATTTTCGGCGAGGGTATTTGCCCAGGAAGTAGTTGTTTTAATGTGCATTTGCTTAATGTACTCACATAACGTAAGTCAAAAGTCACAGAGCTAAATGTGGAAATAACTTATTATTTTCAAAATATTTTTATTTAATTGATATGTAATCATTGACTGTTTTTTTTTTAATCTGGCCGATATTTTTCTATCTAGACAAAGTACATATTCACATTATTAATTCTGGAGCCCGACTCTTTTTTTAACGATGATTATTTTCACTTTAGTGTTTAGCTATCTTTTTCTGTTAAACAGCAACCTTAACAAAAAGAAAATACACTTCAACAACACTTGGATAATTAAATCCTCACCTCCTTATCCTCAACCTGTATAAATTGAATATAGGTGGACTTGAAACACTGAATGACATTTAATATCACAGGTCTCTGTTGTGTAGTTGGTAGTGCGTTACCAACTACACAAAAAAGGCAAAAGGCTAGAAATTGTGGAACACGAGTTCAAATCTCTTTAGAGATGTTTCTTTTCCACTTATATTCAATTAATTTAAATTACATCCCAATGTTCTACATTGATTTTTTTTTTAAATTCATAGATCCTCACCACACTGTTTATTATGGTAAGTATTTAATGCCGCAAATGTTGTTGAACAAAAATAATTCATTTAAATAACTGTGACCAAGACAATAAATTCTTTTTTCTATTATAAACAGAATAAGTTTGGCTTATTTAATGAATTAATAACAATTGTTATGTCTACCTTTTAGAATCAGTTGTTGATGATTTCTCTAAGAAAATGAAATACGTTTCAAGTGATTTTCAACAAGATGGTGCTACATGTCACAACAATTGACCTATTTTATATGATTATGTTTAATTACATACTTATTATTCAGTTGATTTTTTTCTATGGGTTACATTAAGATATTGATTTAATCCAACAAACCAATAGGTAAACTAAAAATTCAAAAGTATTACTAAAATTCTGGGTGATATGTGTAGAAGAGTACTTAAAAAATCGTACCAAATAATAAATCGCTGTAAATGCGCTTCAACAAGATGACATACTTGTAATGTGTATATATATATGTATATAAATTTCTGTTGGAAACCTCAATATTTATTTATACAGGGTCCTGCATCTGAGCTCCCGTCTTCGATGGCTCAATTATTAATTAATAAAAACAATCGAGAAATTTGTTCAAAAATCATTAAATACATTAAATTTCGTTATAATCACTAGATTTGTAAATAATTATAGAATTTCCTTATTAAATTATAATATTTCATAAAATCATGATATGTCACAAAACAAATCATTAATTTTTGTCAAAAATCAGAAGTTTTTATCTAAATTCATGAAATATCGTCAAAAAATCGTTAAAATTATTAGATTTGGTTAAAAATAATGAAATTTCGTTATAAATTATGAAATTTCATCAAAAATTGATGAAATTTTCTTCAAATCACTAGATTTTGGACTAATATCATGAAATAAAAAAAACAAGAAATTTTATTATAAATTAAGAAATTTAATTGAGTGTCATTAAATTTTGTCAAAAATCATAATATTTAATCAAAAATCATGATTTTTTGTCAAAAATCACTACAGTTCATTAAAAATCATTAAATTTTATTTAAAAAAAAAAAAAACATGAAATTTCGTCAAATATCATTATTTTTTTTAATCATTAGATTTGGTTACATATCATGAAATATCCTTATAAAATTGCGAAATTTCATAAAAAATTATGAAATTTTAACAAAAATCATTAAATTTTGCCAAAATCATAAAATTTTATCGAAAATCATGAAATTTTATCGGAAATCTTGGATTCCGATAAAATTCGTCAAAATTTAATAAAATGTCGGCAAAAATCATTTAATTTCACAAAAAAAAAACATGAAATATTGTCAAAAATCATTAAATTTCACTAAAAGTTCATGAAATTATTGGATTTCATGTTTTATATTCGGCAAATAAAAATCTATTCTTCAGGTTAAATAGTAGAGGAAATAAAAGGGATCCCTGTGGGACACAAGAAGTTGCACAGTATGTTTCAGATTTATGGATTTTGTGTTTTATGCTCGACAAATAAATTGAGGTTAAATGTTATAGGATCTGAAACAGATTTTATGTTTTATATTCGACAAATAAAAATCTATTATTGAGGTAACTCTTGAATAACCGACAAAGGAGTAACGAAAATCCTAACGTAAACAATTTTGACAATAATATATTATGATCCAACTCATCGAATGCTTTAGAGATGTCAGTATACCCGACATCTACTTGAACTTGTTGATCTAAACCATTTGACAACATTTCTGTGCGCGAAATGAGATTGGTCTGAAACCATGATGATTGCTACGTAATTTAGAATTCAGAAATAATACAAATTTAAAGCATTTCAATAGGTTAGATATAATTTCAATTAAACGGTAATTGACAATCAGGTTTCGATTTTGGAGAATTTACTTTGATCCTAGGACGTACTTCAGGAAAAATTATTTGAAAATTCAGGGTGTCTCAAAAAGAGAATTTCGGCATGATGATATGTTTATTAAAACTGCTGATATACATTTTCTTCATTATTTAAGTGCCTTTTATGATTACCTATATACCTAATTAATAAAAAGTTGAAAATCTTAAAGAAATTTGTTTCTAATCAAAAGATATTGTTTTTATTTAAATTGACTTTTATTTTTATTGGTAGATTTTTTTTATTACTATTATTATTATAACGTCTATTGAATTTCAAGTAATACAACGTTTACAAATATTGTATTTAATATTTTATTGAAATCGGTTCAGTAATACCAACAGAAAAAAGTAAAAAAATGATTTTGCGCTATCGGTTTTAAAAATTAATAAAAAAATTAAATAGGATCTTGCGAAGAATATTATACAAGGTACTTATTAAATAAGGTCTAACAAATCAAATTTTAATGATATGAATTATACAGGATGTCCAAAATGTAATATCAGACTTTTCAAAATTAAACGTACTTTATTTTTCTTATTTTGAATTGGTGTATTTTTATATCGTTCCATTCAGAATTCAAAAAAAACATTTTTCTTCCCAACTTAAATAGTAACTGAGCTGTCGAAGACGGGAGCTGAAATACAGGATCCTGTATACAAAAATTGTCAAAGTCTGCTTTTTTAACTTGATTTTTCAATTCTGACGTTACATGAATTTAGTGTGTATACTACAAGCAGTGTATTTTATGTTATGGTAAGATTTTTTTTGTGTTATGTAATTCGTGCTTTCAATTTATATATACGAACATCTTTATTCAAACATTACGATAACAAAATGTTACAAAATTTATAATAATAATATGAACAGTTGTGTTAGTAGTCTGACATGGGCTCCTTTTAATTTATTATACAATATAATGTGTAGTATAGTGATGTGATAATAATACAACCCAATAATAATACATTTATTTACAGAATCACCTTATTACAAAACATATGCTACAAAACAATATTACTAATATATATGTATATATATATATATATATAAAATAACAGTGAACAATACAAATATTTAGCCATAAGATAAGTAGAGGCTACCTAGGACGACCAAGTTAGTACGAAACAATTAAATATTGATATTAACCAATATGGGAGAGATCAAGGCCATACAAACATCTTTTAAAATAAAAAGATGAAGGCTGAAATAACATATTAGTAATTGGTCCATTATTTTGTATGATAATAATAAGAAACACTTCCATCACTATCAGTGTTTATATTTTGTAAAAATTTTAAATTTATTTGAAAAGTTATTTTTTTACATCACTTTAACAATTGATTGCCAACGTCATAACAAATCAACAATGAAAATACCCCGCTGTTAAAGCATTCCTATAATTGTTCGCAGAAATGATTACAATAAGAAATATAAATAGACTTTAAGTCCTTATTGAAAACCTCAACGTGACATATTTGTTCGGAACAGTTTCGTGCCACTTAAAAGTTGAATATATTTTATATATATATATATATATATATATATATTATAAAAAATAATTTCAACTTTCAAGTGAAATGAAACTCTTAGTTGCGTTGAATGGGAATGAATAATAATAATAATAATCCAGACGCAATAAAATCCAATTCTTCACACACATTGAACCCACGAAATTTCAGCTTTCAAGCAACGCTGAACATCCTTCAACTTTTTTTAATATGCATTTCTGTGATCCGGCCACCCCAACCCGTGCATTTTCGTAAATACTTCTCACGGAAATAATTCAGATATTATTAGACATTTAATATTTACATCTTTTTTTGGAATGTCTGAAACCATTATATTGATTAATTTTCATTGATATAATAAAATATTATGTTTTGAATTCTCTACGAAGAATTTTGTATCTAATAAGTGGGTACTATACAAATAAGGTTAATTGAATTTTTATACGTACATAATTATATTTTTTGAGATATTTACAGTTACATTAAGTTTACAAAATTTTACATATAGAAATAAATAATATTTTGAAAAGTTAATATCTATTAGTGTGTCTTGTAGCCGGCAGTCCTTGTCCTTTGTTTCGAATGTTGGTTAGTTATTTATGTGGGATGATTTAAATTTATGAATGGTGGACTGAGGATGAATTTTGGAGGAAAGTTGAGTCTTCTTGTAATGTAATGAAAGCTTAAAATTTGAAGGGCGAATCTTTAATTTTTTTACCCCACCATTTTCATTTATGTTTATATTGTATCACCAGTTTTCTCCTTTATTATTCATATTATATACATTTCTTTTTTAAATAAAAGCTTTATGAAATATTATTAGATAGGACGAGTTAATTCTCAATTTATTTTTTTTGTAATTGTGTATATGCTATTTTGGGTATCAAATAATTTTTCAGTAGTTGTTATTACTAAAAAAAAGATTTTATTTAATATGAATGATAATGGAGAAAACTTTCGACAAAATTTTGATCTTCAGTAGTGTATGGATTTATATTTATAAAAACATACACTGCTGAAGATGGAAATATATAAATATAAAAGCGGCGGTTGTACAACTCTGCCGCATCCCGCATTTCGATCGCCAACTTTCCTTTTCCCTCCATTCCTCTTCCTGAATAGCTCTATCCCTCATTTTATCTGTCACGCATTTTATCATTTTTTTCTTCTTTTTCTTCTATTTGTTTGTATGTATTCAAGTGTTCTTTTAGGCCATCTACTCTCTTTCATCTTTATATGATGCCCATACCATATCAATTGTCAGGTCTCTATTCTTTCCGTTTTAGTATACACTATTTTTTGTTGTCTTCTTATTTCTTCATTTTGAATATGTTTCAAGCGTGACACTGCTTGCTCTCCTACATTTCCATTGCATTTGTCCATTTCTACAGTTTCAATCTTTTTATTTTTGGCTACTAACTGCCAACCCTCTGATCCATACCTTGAAATTGGCTCTACGATTGCTCCATATATTGCCATTTTTGTTTTACTTTTTATTTTAGCAGACAAAAGTGAGGAGTTAAGTATACATATATATTTTTGACCTTGCTGCACCCTATAAGATATGTCCCTGTCCGATGTTCCTTCCTTTAATATTACGCTTCTAAAATATTTATATTCTTCGCTTTTTTTAATGTTTGAAATTTTTGATATTCCTCTCTTTGTCCTATACACATATATTCTGTTTTCTGCATGTTAATCTTTATGGCCCACTTTTCTTACTGGTCTTTTAGCTTTCTTGGCATATAGTCGATATCCTTCTAAAAGTTTACAATGATCATAAAGTTGTTAGACAGTGATTCCCAATTTGTATTCCCATTCCTACGCATTTTTTCCTCCAGTTTTCAAGAGTTTCCTGTATGTATATTTTACAGAGGATGGGTGAAAAACAGCACCCCTGTTTTAATCCCTAATACCAATAGTCGCAGCTTAATCCTCGAATCAATCTAGAATTGATGAATCCCGGATTCTCAAATGTTGGCAGAACGCATAGCATGCGCCATCTATTATGTGCTAATAAACAGTCAGTCTCTTGCTGATCCTTAGTACAAACATATGTCTTTTTTTTGTCCCGGAATAAGTATAAACAACATCAAATGTTAGTGGTGGATCCACCGACTATTTTCAATATATTATTTTATACATTTTGACGCAATTCAAGAATTAATATTCAATTCTGGATCATCCATGGCTATTAATACGGGCATTAATAATTTCAAATTGATCTGAAATTTGGTTTCCCAATTTACTGCACTTTTTGCATTCTTATATATATTCCCGATTGCGCGAATATACGCCTTTTTCATGCCGATGTTTGTCAGATTTTTAAACATCTTTATCAAGGGCACCGTATTGTAGGCTTTCTCCAACTCATTAAATATAAGATGTGTTGAATTATTTAAATAATTAAAGTCTCCATAGCCAAGCAAACAATATTATAATAATAATTGTTTATTTCCAAGGGAATTTATCAGATAGATGAAATTATTCCGCTTATAAAATGTAAACTGAAGATCCTATAATAAAAAGTTCTTTTTAATAAAAGTTATTTATTTTTCAAGATCTACAACTTTTATTTGAAACATTTTTCTATTCGAATGAAAGAATGAAAAATCGCTAAAAGTAAAGTTGCACTTAATGAGTTTTCAGATCATTCCGCTCTTATAAAAAGCTTAGATATAATGTTTGGGTTTAATCCATTTAGCCATTTAAGCGCTATCGTGGAAACATCTAGGCACACCCACAGACATTTTGAAGACTCGATGGAATGGACATCAAAACGTGCATATTCGTTGAAATTAGTGATTCGAACATTTTTACGATCACAATACTTTCCCTTGTACACGGGTCTGGGAAAAGTAAAAATTAATGTTTTTGTGACTGTTTTATAAACAAAAGCGCAGCTATTACATACATCTATAGTTTGCACTTTACACAGATTTAATTAATCCAAATCAAATAATCTATCGTGAAAATTCTTTACGTGCATTTCTTTTATTTTAATTTTTTTCTTCCTTCTGGATTCAAGTCACGTACGTGTAGGAGAGTTAACGCCTTTCTTTCCGTACGCGGAACGGAAAGGGGCGCCGCACGTTATTTTATTAAGGAGAGAAAACCATAGGTGGATTCCTGGAATTCTCGCGCCGGCATCGCGGAGGAGGAAATGTTACGATCTCTCTTTTGTTGAAAGGACGGCTCATCATTGCCATCTCACACACGTATTCTGTAAATCTTATTATTAATCTTTTCGCCCGGTAGACACGACGACGACAATCAACTATATATATGTGGAAAAATAAAAAAGAATGGAAAAGAGAAGCACACGTTGAATAGGAATTGTCATTCGTGTTTATTCCTGGGGTTTTCCCTGGATGCTTGCGTTTAATCGCGATTCGGAAAAATTCGATTTTAATATGGAATTGATTATGCTACGTCTTCCAAAATTACATCGTTAAAAACTTTTGCTTCTATAACCATAAGATTGAAATTCTCATGCTCTAGGTTTTTGCAATTTTATTCACATTGTTAATTTTCCATTTTTGTACTGATTAGAGTTTTAATAATAATAATGACATTAATTTGCCATGACATTCACTTTCTTATGAAATCCACCACCCACTAAAATTCAAACTACCATATTGAAACTTTGGTAAAATTATGCTTTATTATCAACTAAGAAACGGTGAAATTTTCCGCTGAAAAAATTCAACTGTTATATTTCCTATACCATTGTTATCTCACTCTTTCAATATTTTCTTTCTAGCAATTAATGAATTTCTGCCTATAAATTGTCAGTTTATTTAATTGTCAAACTCTCAAGTTGATATCTTGTAATACACCCAGTGCGATTTAGTCCAATTTTGCTCTTATAATGAGTTTGATAGGGGCAAATTATCGGTATGATTGAGTCGGGTCTGTCATTCCGAGTGATTGGGAGAAGGCTGAATCGCGACCACACTACAGTAGCTCAGATATGTTTTTTATGGTTCGAAAAAGGTATTCAGAGGGGCCGTCCTGCTGAAGACCCGCCCGAAGAAGCAACTCACGACGGATGGCTACCAGAGATCGATTTCAAACAACAAGGTCGATTGCTGTGGATTAGAGAAGAGCTTTGATCCGACACTTATCGATACCAACTGTTTACAGAGGAATGTTTCCTTTTGGCTTCATTCATACCGTCCTTACCTTCGGCTATCATTAATGAAAATGTTGAAAAGCAAAGGTCCTAATATTGAGCCCTGGGGCACGACACAAGAAGATAGAAATGTTGAAGATTTGCACCCAAGAACTTCTACATAGCTGGAACGTCCAATTAAATAAGAACTAAGGAGACTTATCAGATCCTGGCCGAAACCGTATGCTCCCAGTTTTTGCAACAATAATTCGTGTGGAACAGTATCAAAGGCCTTGCTAAAATCAGTGTAAATTACATCAGTTTGCACGCGGTTGTCCAAAGCCTCCGACACGTATTCCACGAACGTGCAAAGATTAGTAACAGTAACAAAGCCATGCTGTTTTTGAAGTAATGTAGGTTTTGACATGTGTAGAAATAACATTGAAAATCATAGATTCAAACAGTTTAGCAAAATTGTTAATCAAAGAAATTGGACTATAATTTTCAATGTTTCTCTTGTCAGCTTTTTAAAAACTGGAGTAATCTTTGAAACCTTCCAACATGACGGAAAGGTGTTTTGTTGCAAGATTAGGTTGTAAATATGAAGCAGCGGTTTTGTAAGGATCCGGAAGTATCTCTCAAAAACAATGCTGGAAAATTATCAGGGTCACATACAAAGTTCGGTTAAATTTTCTTGGCTGCAGCTTCTAAATCAGTCTCGGCAAATAAAAAGTTGTTAATATAATTTACATTATGGGATATGTTAATAGTAGAAGACTGAGCGTATACCGTATTTGGATTTGTTCCAAAGAAGTATGCAGCAAAAGAATTGGTGATGAGTTCGGGTGTATCACAGATTCCATCTCCAAATGTCATTACCGCAGGGATCAACCGGCCACTGCCCTTATTAATGAAAGACCATTGTTTTTTTAGGGTCATATATAATATTATTTTTAACATCGGAAATATAGGTTCGATAGTCTGTGTTAATTCATGATTTTACTAAGTTCCTAAAATAATTAAAGTTAATTTTTAAATAATTGAAATTTTTATGGTTATATACTTTTCTATAATGCTGCTTCTGTTTTATATTACGAATATTACTGCTTGAAAAACCAGAAAGAGTATTTAATTTTCCAACATTGTTTTTTAGGAACTGATATCTCCATGTACGAATTTAAAATGTTATTAAAAGTAATACATGCGTCATCTGGATTTGATTGATCTATTACTGAGTTCCAGTTAGACTCTGTAATAAGGTTAAACAAATTATTGAAGATTGTTTTTTTTTGAAATTATTGTATAACTGGTTTGACCTGAATTCATCAACTTTTGTTTCACACTTGACAGAGTATGTTATTTCAATTGCAGGATGATATGGATCTTCCTGAACTAAAGGATGATTGCTTTTAACAATTGATAAATTTAGAAGATCTGAACATATTATTAAATCTAATAAACACAATTAAACACAATTAAAGTTTAGAAAATTTAGTAGGGAACATGTTTTAACCCACTTTTCACACGGGTACTGAGACAGCAATTGAGAGAAATCATACTTCAGAAGATTTTTAACATAATATGTAATATTATAAGAGCACCATGGAATCAAAGCAACGCTACGAAACACTCACAATTTTACAAAAAAAATGCTCTTTTTAAATATAAAGTATTCGGTACTCATTTTGTGTTCGTAAACTTTTTATTTTTTATTTTTTGTTTAGGTTTACTATAGCCTATTAAAATAAATTGATAAAATATAAATATTAATTATTGACTAAGTCAAAAAACAATTTAAAAGAAATATATAATGTTACTGTAAGTTTTTATTAAATCAATGACTGTCAGTTATTTCCGCTGTCGACCGCTGTCTTCAATCATACCTTAAAAATTATCTGAAATCTCAGGAACATTTTAAAATTGATTCCAGCTCCGGTAAACTGCGATCTTAGAATTGCAAGCCACTAAAACTAACAACCTCGTTAACCCATTCGCGCCCAAATTTATTTATTTTTTGTTAATTGTTAAAACATTTAATCGAATAAAAAAATATACTTGAACTATTTGAAATATCAAGCGTGATCATATGATCACGCTAGCCGTTTCAGGGATAAAATATTAAATATTTACGAGAAGTAAGAAAGTATTAAAATGTAATAATTATTTATAAATAATTCGACGAATAAAGCACTAATAACCTTTCTTCACACTTTTATTTGGATTACAAAATGTACATTTCGGTCACAAAGTGACCATTATCAATGGATTAACACTAAATACAAAACATATATTTTAAACTATATATACGCCGGCGGATTATAAAACAGCGGTGGGGTTTAATTATTTATAAATAATATTTATTAATTTTAATGGATTGCGATAAAACAATTTATGCAAAAGACTAACATAACACTTTACACACATAACACGAACTGTACACTTCAACCCTGCACATTTCCGTCAGTTGCAAAAACAAGCATTCCACCAATATGCATTCTTAAGATATTTATCTAAAAACTATGAGATGAAAAACGTTTTCAGTCAGGCTGTGGCTAGGGGTCACTATAGGGAAGATACATTCTGCGTGATTATATGGACACCTGGACGCGAATGGGTGTCAGAAAAATAAATTGCCATCAACAAAATCTTTGATCGAGTAGCTTGACTCGTGCTTTTCTTTGTACACGTTTGTACACATTTATTTAAAACTATTTGTAATATTCGTTTGTGAACCATGGCAAGTTTTACCATTTTATATGCGGGATTAGTTGAAATCGTACTTTCAAACAACCGTGAAGTACATAAGTGTCTCGACAATATCAAACGCTATTTTAATGGAAAATATATACGAGGAAATGAGTCGAAATTTCTTGCCCAAATTCACGAAGCGGCTGCAAGGAATAAGAAGACATTTCTTAATAAAAATCAAAAATGGTTGCAGAAAACTGTTATCACTGTAAATCGTGTACAACCTTATGTGGTATAAGATGAACCAGGACCTTCGAAGCTATCACGCAGCGGACTTCCAGAAAAACCTTTTGATGAGTGTTGCGACCGTACCAAACGTTATAAAGTCAAAAGTTTGTGTGAGAATTTTCCAGAAAAACTAATTACTAGAGCTGCTGATAAATTTAATGATAAATCTACGACATCTACATCATTTACTCCAGAGAAAAAGGCTTTATTGTTAGATGCATCATTATTAAAACATCAGTATGAAATTATTAGAAATGCTGTAAATGTTGATATTTTTCCAATTTATGATAAAGTAGTAGACACAAGGAAAGAATGTTATTCCACGGATATGGAAATCACTGAAAGTTGCGCTTATATAGGTTTATAATATTTTCTGGACCACATTACAAACAGGGTTTTTAAGAACAAAACTGAAGACTAACTGGCAAGTATGGGTGAAGAATGTGTCTTTATTTCCAAATGGGGATGCTATGGTTAATCCGGCTAGAATGATTATAGACGAAATTTTAACGAGGAAAACATTACAGATGCAAATATGTTTTTAACATCACTAGTTCCTCTTTGTTTATCTACAAAAGATAACGATACTTTAGTACATGTCCATCTTCGACAAGATACTGTAGATCCGAACTGTTTCAATTCAGTAAAGAAACGATATTGGGCATGAAAACCGAAATTTTAAGGATTTACTCAGAAATAGCAAGCCTAAATGAAACCGTGTTATTATTGAATGGAAAAACTTACGAAGTGCATCACCAGCTTCTCTTTACAATGATTGATGGCAAAAATCACACAAACTATAACCGATACAACTTCTAATGCAGTATGTTTCATTTGGAAAGCAAAACCAACAAAAATAAACGATTTAAAGAAGGTACGTAGCAAAAATTAAAGATGCATTAAAGGTGGGCTCCATACACGCATCAAATTCATGGAGTATATAATCCATATTACATACAATAAATCTTTTAAGACCTGGAGAAGCAATCGAACCATTAAGCCGCAAAAGAGAAGAAAAGGATTCAAGAAGAATTATTTAAACAGTCCACTTCGTGAAAAAATGAATGGGTACGAGTAATGACGGCAACACCTCTAGAAGACTTTTCAATAATCCAGCTGAAACAGTCAAAATCACATGAGTAGATGAAAATTTAATTCACAGATTTTGTGTAATTTTACAAATAATAAACTCGGGTGCGACAATTGACGCCAAAAAATTCGACAACTATTGCACTGAAACTGTTGAATTGTAGGTCAGTCTATATAGCTTATACTACATACCCAACACAGTTCATAAAACCCTCATGCATGGCAGTAAAATAATAAATGTGGCTATGCTACCGATCGGCATGTTGACAGAAGAAGCTCGCAATTAAGATTACCGTCATTACAGGTTAAGCCACTCTAGAAAATGTTTTCCAGAGTCTGCAAATGAAGATATTATTAATATGCGACCCATTCATCAGTAGGCTTAGAACAAAACTCAATCGAAAACATGTATCCCTACATAAAGATGCGCAAGCATTAGTAGTGAGCAATAATTAAGGTATTTAATTTTATTGTCATGTATTTTTTCCCATTCATATTTCATGTTCGACTACATGAAATATGAATGTCTATATACGAATGACAAAAGATAAATTGGTAAAATATTTATTGTCAAAATTCAAATTCTGTAAATATTCAGTGGAATTTATTCCAAAAAATATACTCCAATTTAAAGGACAAGCATATTATTAAAAAATAAATAAATTCGGGAAAATACACGAAAATTGTAGATAATTCTGAAGAAATAAAAAAAATGGCAATGAACTAGACAATTTATATGTAATATCGTGGCATTATGCTGATTATTTAGAGTTGTAAAATAGTACAAAAAGAATATATAAGAAACTTTTCATTGAACACAGATTTAATACATGCAGCAATTGAGTCATAAAATCCAATAATCCAAATAAATGCACTTGGGAAATTATTAACGAAATTAAGGGTAATTCAAAACAAAAAACTGAATTGAACGTCAATCATTGCGTTAGAAATTGCTGAAAATTTTAATACATATTTTTCGAATATTACTAAAGAATTAATGAATAATCCGATTTTTGTTCTGTTTTTTAGTTGTACTTATTTCTACAACAAAATTTTATTTTTATTTAACGTCATATTTATGCACTGTATCCTCATTCGAACAAATACCGTTTAATTTGATAAAAAATACTTTAAAATACTTAATGAGCTATATTTAGAGTGATTAAATAATTATTTCCGTGATTCTATACAACTCCGACCACTGTGCGCTGTTACATCGATAACGTTCTGGAACTGGTTTTAGTACCTTTCATGCAGACGTTGCAGAATGCCACTTTCCAACAGCAAGACCTCATACTGCTGTAGTTACAAAAAGGTTCCTAGACCAGATTGAATTGCAAATTTTGCCCTGGCCTGCAGGGTAAACGGACCTGTCGTCAATTGAACATGTCTGTGATATGATGCGCCGGTGACTAAGACAACTACCCAAGCTCCTGAGAATCTGGATGAACTCCGACACCTTCTAGAGGTTGTAGTGAACGAGATAACCCAGGAGAACATCGACCACTTAATAGAGAAGAGCATGGGTAGAAGATATAATGCATGTATAGCCACGCGTGGGGATGCAACCCACTACTAGCTTTATTTTTTTAGACTAAACTTTCAATGTTTCTTGGTAATAAACCATTATTTTGTCCAAATTTAAAAAATGTAGTCTAATTTTTAAATGGTGGTATACACTCAGTTTCATAGAAAAGAAAGTGAGTCGATAACACTAGATTTAAAATAATAATAATATTTATTTACGCAAAATCTCTAATATAGAATAGAAATATTTGAATTAAGTAATTCAAAAAACATCTTTCAATGAAATGTATTTCTTTTAAAAAAAATTGTGGTGTAGGCAGTTATTTTTGTGTATAAAAATAATAAGATAGATATTTTTTAACTGTACCTCACATTCCATTCATTCACTCTAATATTTTCATAATTGCCGAAAATTTGGTGTGTCGAGGTCATACCGTTCGTACTTAGAGGAAGGCACTTTACTGCACGTTGTTATCATTTTTTAATATAAATATGAAACATAAGCCAATTTAAGACAGTATTAGTTGAGCGAACAGGTAAACTGTTACGTTATTTTAACTCTGGTTTTGATTGTTACACGCGTTACTCCATCAGCGTTATTGTTGTAATTAATTAATTAGAAAATAAATATTAGTGAAGAAACAATTTTGGCGCATTCATTGTTCTACTGGAGTAGAAGGAGTGTCAAATCCTTAACACTTTGTGATACATTTAAACTATTTAAATGAACATAACTTATTACTTTTAAATATTTGTAATTTATTTTATTTGGAAATGTATACAATGACTTTTATTTTGGTAGCTAACGCTATATTATTATATTATTTTGTGTTATGTTTTTGCAGGATTTAAAATGAATTTTCAATCACCCTTATATAAGACGAAGGGGGACTATGTAGGAGAATTGATTAGGAAACAAAAACACACATACACAGAGAAATATAAGAAAAGAGTATAAAATATAACCAGTATATACGTTTTTATTACAGTCCCTGTATTTTTTTAATGTCCCAACGTTATTCCATCCGCAACCGTAAAGAGACATCATTCGAGCTTTGCTGATATGAAGTGGTGAAGTTGTATCGCCCGGCCCCCCGTTCCTTCTCTTCTGTTCTTTCTCTCAGCACGACGACAATAATCTAGAGAGGATTACGTTTTCATCATCTCCATAATACATGTATATACAAGGCGCATACGGGGGGCTCTGCCGTTGCCGTTTTTATTTTGATATTTCGGGGCCGCGCAGTAAAAGGCGAGATCAGCCCGAACGAGTAGGATATTGAGGTTCTGCCCTGGAAGAGATGAGCATAGAAGAGTAGAGCAGAGAAGAGGGATTCCGTTCCGGATTCGAATACTGGCGCTCTCCCCCCGTTGCCTGGCAACGCTCTTACGCTCTTCAGATCTTACCACTTATCTTACGCGCGTTACCGCAAAAGATACATTCGTTCCCGACTTGTCACTTCTATGTGTGTGTGTGCGCTCTCTCACATATTCCAAGATAAGATATAAGATTTCGCTGTGTGTCGCAAACGCCAACAGTTTCCAGTTTACGGCCCCTTGTCACACACATGGGCCTCTCTCTGTTGGTTCGTTCGTTCGTTGATGTGTGAGCGTGAGTCGCATAGTGGAGGAAAAATCCATACGTTCACCACCGGGAAATCAATTTTATGTACACTACATTTTAAGCTTTATAGCATAAAAAAGCAACAAGAACACGTTTACTGTTTAGGATCTGAAAATGTTGACAGAATTAAAAGAAAAAAGAATATACAAAAAGATAAATAATGTCTTTTCTTTGCGACATGACCTATATACCATTTCTATTATTAATTTACTACTAATGATAATTATTTTTGTTGATGATAAAGCTAAGCAATATAAAATTGTATATTTAGCATACAAACAAATCTTAACGATAAATAGAAAAGAGTATTTATTCACTTGGTCACAGTTATTTAAATATATTAAATAAAAATGATTTGAAAATAATTCCTGTATTTGCCCGGGAAGTAGTTGTTTTAATGTGCATTTGTTTAACGTACTTACGTAGCGTAAGTCAAAAGTCACAGAGCTAAATGTGGAAATAATTTACTAATTATTTTCAAATCATTTTTATTTAATAAACCTTAACGATCTTTATTTCTCTTTGGAAAACAGAATTTTCATCCAATTAAATGTTAACGTGAAGGAACTACTGATTATAAAACACACTGTATAACTATGTTATACAGTATATACTAGTACAGTAGTAGTTATACAGTAACTATAAGTGGTTGGTAAAAATCCTTGACGTTATCAATTAACTGGATAAAAATTCTGTTTTCCAAAGGGAAGTAGAGATTGTATTTATCAAAAAAAGCATAAAACTTGAAACTGACAATTTGACTATTAATGATAGGTTATTTAATTCGAAATTCCAAGCTTTGGAGTTTTAGGAACAATGAATATTATTTATATTATAAAACGTGATTGTAAGTGGAAGTAATTAAATGACATTTTATTGGGCAGAAAGACCTATGGTCGATAGCCTATGACAGACTACTAATACAATTGTACATATTGTTATAATAAATTTTGTAAATTTTTGTTATATATATATAAACATCTTTATTAAGACAATATGACGTCTTAATAAAGATGTTTATATATATAATATTTTATTGTATTTTAAATAATTGCTATTATAATGATCTATCTGAATTAGGAACTAAGAACCATCGAAAGCTTAGAATTAACTGGTTGCTTTAGCTTTTCTGAAATATAGGAATAGTTAAATATACGTGAACAGAACTTACATTTATACACACATCCTTGTTTACGTTTTATTTCAAGTTTTTTTTTTAGACCATAAAATTCAAATTTCTTCATGTGGATTACACATCCTCGTGAAAAAAAAAATTATTTATACAATGTATATATTTTATGAGATTTTAGTAGGATTAGCCTTCGACTCCTGTGACGTCACAAGTCAAATCGCGCGTTTACGGCCATAGGCCTACCTATACTCAACCTGCCTTGATGTTTCTCTACCGCAGTTGTAAACAACAGTAACGATGTTTGTGTCTATTTAATATCTATTTCAGTTTAAAATAGAATTAACCTCTATTCTTAGTTTAAAATTTAGGTTAAATAATTTGTTTCTTCTTCTCATTTCTAATTTCAGACAGAATCAAAATTTTGTATAATTCTCTATTAATAATATAAATTAATTTTGTATAAAATTGTGTAAACGTGTAATGTAAGGCAGATAAATGTAATCCCAGAGCACCAATTCATATAGATTGCCTAAGTTACATAATGAAAATGTTCCAGAGGAGCTTGTTGTATTAAACTTTTCATAGATTAATTAACGTTTAAATTATTTTAACTGTAATAGAAAATTAAAAATATATTTGATTAATTTCTCAATTAACACTTCTGTATTTCTTAAGCATTAAAAATTATTTACAAAATACCAGAAAGAAACGTGCCAAAACATAGGTTACTCAAAATTTTGTACATACACTCCGCGACAACGTATTTACCTTGATTTGTAACAAAGTAGGCTGAAATAATAAGCGTATATTCTAACTTACAAAGCAACAGCAGAATACGACATCCAATTTGTCTCATAAATAAAAAAAATGATATTAAAGAGTTGAAATAACTAACTTAAAGAGGAAGAAAAGCAAGACATTAATTTTTGAAACTATCTTATTAAGAGTCCTGTGTGTATTGGACTGAAATAAATTGTGAGATTCATAATATTTTCATTAGCCACGTGGCGAAAAAGCAAAGATCTCACGTGTGTAATTATTTCGTGATGTATGACGAAATAATATTTAACTCTTGCACGTCAGAAATAAGTGGTATAAGAAGCAATATTTTTAGGCATTTTAAAAGAGCTAAACAGTAACGAAAATAAAAGAAAATTTGAGTTATTATTTATTAACTCTTTATGTTTTTGGTAGTACATTTATTTGGTATGTTATCGATGTGAAATTAGGACAGTGAGATTTACGTAGATATATTTAGTTTATCATTAGCCAGATTTTTAGTTTTATAGATTAGATTTTATTTAATATTCATTATATTTATTTTTTTAATATTCATTAAAAAATGTGAAAATATTTTGTTTTCTTATTTTTTTTAGAGCGCTTAACATTTTACATTATTTCTCCATATACCTTACACAAACAAAGATTAAATGTGGATGATATATAAAATTAAATAATGAAAAATACTGAAAATGACGAATAACATTTTTCAACATTACCTACACTGTATGTTTCTGTCAAATATCTATTGAAACAACTACTTACCTTGCAAATTTCCTGCCGGACATTGTATTGCAAAATAAATTAATTTAAATAACTGCAAAAGTTTTAGTCACCCAGTTTTTATTTTTAAATATAAGTAGTCAAAATAGAAGTAATAATAAATTTAAATTCTATATATAAGGTGTCCCGTTAATGTTGGGAAGGAAATTCGAAAAGGAAAATTGTTAGCAGAATCTATAAAAGCTATCTCGTTAACTTTTATTTGATTCAGGATGATTTAATTGAAATTAAAACACTTGGTTTGTTTCACTTATTCATATTTTCTCCAACTAGTTTCGACCATTGGTCATCTTCAGGGAGGAATAAGCAAAGATAAAGATAAGATTCCTCCCTGAAGATGACCAATGGTCGAAACTAGTTGGAGAAAATATAAATAAGTGAAACAAACCAAGTGTTTTAATTTCAATTAAATCATCCTGAATTTATTCAAAAATGTTTCACCACAGGTTAAGTGAGAAATTAATTAAACATAAACTTTTATTTGGTTATTTTGTAAAAAATTAGGAAAACAACAGTAAAAATTAGTAATTGCACTCAAACTGCTACTATAAAGCTTCAAATTTGTCTAGTACTGCTGAAAAATATAAGCATGTCGCGAAATTTAATTCAGTCCTCAAACTCAATTATCATAAAGTAGATTATAGAAGAAGATAGTTTTAATGCATGAAAATCTGTTAAACTTAAAAAAAAATCAGATGGACTGGAAAAATAAATTGATTATTTTTAAGAGTGATTTATCTAATTCAATTCATCTGAATTGGATTGATCAAAGACAAAATGTAATATTTACTGAAGACAAACTATTCTGTTTAGATAGCTCTCATGAAAATTTTTACCATTTTCATGATTTATGAAAAGTAGACATTTGTGCAATGCATCGTCGTTAATGATGCGGGAAGCCATTTATTCTAAAGATATTTTACATATAAAAATTTTAAATGTAACTCAAAACGCGAAAATATATAAAAAAAACTGTTTAATGAAAGGATGGTCACTCACGGAAGATTTGGTATGGATTTTTTAAAACAATCATACTACAATTCACAAGGCATACTTGGTTTGACGTACTAGAATGGCGAAGAGTATGGGGTCACAAAACTAAATAATATTGTCCCAGCAGTGGTGTACCGCAGGGTACCAACCTAGGCCCACTGTTATTTATTATGTTCATAAATCATATAGTGTGCAATATTTCGTCATCAAAATGCTGATGATATGAAAATATTCAGGTGAATAAACGAGGCTGAAAACAAGGAAATTTTCCAGACCTATTTTGGCCACGTTGAAAACCGGTGCACGACAAATTCCTTAGAACTGAGCATAAATAAATGCTTCTGTATGATATACACTCGTAAAAAAAATATTACCTCGACACCCAATACGGATAAAAGAGGATAAGTTTAAGAAAGAAAAAAAAAATATTAACGAATACAACTACTAATTAAATGGCACAATTCTTTTACGCACGAATATAAGCAAGAATTAAGGAGTACTATTTGATAGCAAGTACATGCACTGATTTTAAAGATGTATCTGCTATCACCAGGCTTTATTTTGCTTTTGTAAGAAGTAAATTGGAGTATTGCAGTATAATTTGGTCACCAGTCCATCATAAACAGGTTCAAGCCTTGGAAAGAGTACAAAAAAGTTACAATTATTTAAATACATTAAATAAAAATGATTTGAAAATAATTAATAAATTATTTCCACATTTAGCTCTGTGACATTCTAACTTACGTAATGTAAGTACTTTAAACAAATGCACATTAAAACAACTATTTCTCGGGCAAATACCCCGTCAGACATTGAATTACATAATGTACACCTGCTGCTGCATATAAATGACATATTGCATCATGCAACAACTTTATGGTGCCTCAAAAGTATTTCAAAATTAAAAACTTGAGAAAATGTTTAATATTGATTCTTGTCAGATACTTGAACAATTATTTGCAGGATTCGAAGTAGATCGAACCACCGTTAAAAAACACCTACACGTGTGAAATCGTTCAGAAGGAAATTAAGTACCATACAAGATTAAAGGAAAGAGCATTGCAAAGTACACGTTTGGACATAGAAAAACAGTTGCTTCAACTAGAGGAAAAAAACAAGTTTAATGCATGCATAATCATCACTGGTAATAAATAATTGATTAAATACGATAATTATAAATGCAAACTAGCATGTGTGAAGTCAGCTGAACCTGGACAATCAACGCCAAGACGCAATATTTAGGACACGTGCTCTGTATTTGGTGGAATAGTCTAGCATGCAGTTGACATTTTCTGAAGAGGACTTCACCTCTTATGATTTGATACTGCCACTTTTTGTATGCTATCACATGGATCAGTGGATTGTAGGAGGTGTGCACAAAATTCACAAACATGCATAGGGTACGTTTAGGCCCTAATATGAGTGGTAATTCAATCCACGGAATAAATAACTTTCTTCAGTCCGGGAATCTGTTTATTGCCTATTTTTTAGGTAAAAGTGACAAGATATTTGTGAGTACGTGAAGTTTCTTAATATAATGTAGTAATATTTTATTCCTTTCTTCACTTTTTTTATTTTTATCACTATGAAAAAAGTGAAGAAAGGAATAAAATATTACTACATTATAAAAGTGACAAGTTTCAACCATAAAGAAACCATTTTTTCCGCGAAAGTGGTTGATACGACGGACGTGACAGGATCACATATCTAATTAATGTCCGTTTTATCCACCGAATTGACGGATAAAACGGTACATTTTTGACCAATTATTCAAGGCAAAGCTGTACTGAAAAGGGATAAATCTCGAAACTAGTCTTTTTAACATATTTATTTTTTTTTTTGACAAAATTGAAAAAAAAACCTTGCTTTATCAGCTTTGTTGAGATGCAAATATCTATCTATTAATTGTAATTCAATATTCAGCGTGGGTATTTACCCGGGAAGTAGTTGTTTCAATATTTGTATTTTTGTATACTTACTTTGTAAGTATTTAATTGCAGAGCAACTATAAATAAAATAATTAATTATCTTCTTTTTTATTAATTTTATTATGTTAATTAATACATATATTGCATTATATATGTATTGCGCTTGTTATATTGCACTATTTATAGTTACACCATTTATTTTTAAGAACATTGTAGTATTGTAATAACTGATCTATGTAAACTTTTGTAACAACACAAATTTTCTGAAATAAAATAAAAATAATAAAAATTCATTAAAAATTATTCCTATTTCAAACATTTCCATTGAATGTTCTTCAGTTCGGTATTTCCAAAATTAATTATTTTAAACATTTCAGTGAATTAGATAATTAATATAAAATAATAAGTTAATTTTGATAAATAGATACGTCCCTAGCATTATTACAGGACCTTCTTTTCAAAGGAATCATAATATATTCTAATTCCACTCAATTGTCGAAGGACATAAAAAAATCTGGGAGATGAATTGTATCTATAATAAATTACGTGCGTAGTGGAGAGTGAACGAGGAACAGTGAGGGGTCAGAAGGGGGATGATTATTTGTTGGAAATTGTGGAATGGCGGAATTGATGTCACGGACGGATGATATATAAACGTCTAAAAGTGACGTGAGGGAGTGATGCCGTTTCTAAATTCGAGCCAATCATCGGTGATTCGCGCAGGGGGCGACCGAGCCTCGTTTCGTACGTTTCGTTCGTTCGCTCGTCGTGTGCCCAATTTCGGTAATAGGATGTCTGGAAATGATGTATTGTCGGATGACCCTCGACTTCGCCCTTTGCTTTGCTCTCCTCTCTGGAACTAAAACGTCGGAATATGAGGGGCACGAATTTATATGTGTGCATGTAGGAAGAGGGTGACGGCCGGCAGGGACGCCGCCCACAACGCAAATAAAAACTCTCTGATAGGGATAACCGGAAGTCATTCAAACCGACAGGAAAAAACTTGGATAATCCAATATATCACACACATTTTTTTATGTAATAAGCAATGGTTTATCATTTTCCTATAGTAAATCAGGATTTCAAACGATTTCAAAAATGTTGTAGACAACCACAAGCTATAGCTTTTGTTATTCTAACAAATTGAAGAATTTGATTTGATAAATAATGACACATGTGACGTTTTATTTATTTTTCACTAGTGCCAAGAAAATTTAAAACAGGCCGGACTAGCTCCATAGGAAATCTGTCCGCTAAAATCTGTCTCACTCTGACTTCATCGTTTCCGTGGCCCAGATGACGCTAGTTTTAAACGCTGACGCAAATATTGCACATTTGCTTTTATATCCAGTTTTTTTGTGAATGTGTTTGAATTTTTGTCAAAGTTATTTTGTAAAATAATTTAAGTGTTTCTATTACTACGAGAGTTCTTGTATAATTGGTGGCCATGACATAATTTGTACACAATATTCATCTGGGGGAAGCAGTCTTCGGCGTCTTTCGGCTATCAAGTAGACAAATAAATCTATATCAGTAAAATGTAATGTTATTTTTTAAATTTAATGTAAGAATGTACTCAATTAATTCAAAATTTGTCCATTATGATAATATATAATTTAAATAACTCTTTTATTTAATTTTATCGTTATACATGGATAGTGTGTCGATTAATTTTATAACTATCGCAAAAAGCCGACAATTGTAAATATTTCCTATGAAAATAATTCATTTTTAACAGAATTATCAGCTGTGTGGGAATTTTATTACTATAAAATAAAACTTCTCAATAATAAAGCATCTCTGACGAGATTAATTATAACGGAGGAACAGATTCCTGTAAATTATTTTCCATCGTACAGCGCCACCTGGAATGCGGAAACGCTGTTGAGTAAAAGAGAAACAGTTTTATTTGAGAGAGAAAGAGCTACTTTTAGCGTCCAAAAAAATACATAGAGTTGGCTATCTGTTATAATCTGTGATGTAAAATAAAGAACTAAATCAAAGCACTCTCGAGAAGAAAAGTTCTATATATTAAGGTATTTATTTCTTAAAACAGTCAGTATTTTATTCAGGGTAAAATATGTTAATTTATATACGATTTAAAATTATGAAGTACTCAATTTTTACTTGTCCCTCGAAAATCAGAAATACCTCTGGAAGTTTAGTTGGTAACATCCCTTTTTCCGTTAACAAAATTGTCTGAAAGATTTAAATATATATATATATTGTTATAAATTATTTTTGAAGTAATTGTTTTTGTGTGTTTTACAAAATTAATTCCCTCCAAATTAAAAATTCGCAATTTCCGCTTACCATAACAAAATTTTATATTTCTTGAATAAGATTCCCACTTATCATTTCGTGAAACATTTTTAAGTAATAAAATTTAAAGGATAAATTAAACACTTGGTTTGTGAAATATTATTAGTTTCATTTATCAAATTTTAATTAATTTAAAATTAAAAATGATAGTAACGGTTCGATACACGTGTCAGACAACGGAAAACAAAGCATGGTACGAAACAAGCGTTTAAATTTACCCAATATATTAATTATCGTTGTAGAAAACAAAATTGAAATATGTATTAATACATTTATTTGAAAACCCAATATCCTAATTTTATTTTACAACTAATATTTTTTTACATTCTGCATCGGAACGAGGAGAGTTTCTTTCGGTGGCAATAATACAAAAATATTCCGATCCCAGAGGAGACGGTTTTCCATAAGGGGGACGTCAAGCGCACTGTAGTCGTCCTGTTTTTTTTTTTTCTCAATAGCAACCGACGATTCAATACATTGAAGAAATTTAATATGCAGAATTTACGTTACTCTTTTTACTTTCTCTTTCTATATATATATATTTATTCTATATATATATATATATCGATGATAATGTTCGACGTGTGAACTTATTGCTTTCGAAGTAATGATAACCCTTAACATTTTTAACATTTATTTGGACTACTTTAATTTCCTGTAATTTTGGTGTAATTAAGGCGTCACTAAAAAATATAAGAAAACATACGCGTATTTAATTTTGAAATGTATAGTGCAAACATTAATAACCCTGTAATAACTGAAAGTGATTAAATTTATAAATTAAGAGTATTGAGCAAACTAAAAATGTGTTAATTTAGTATATAAAGAAAACAAAATTACTTTTTTATACCACTTGGATTTTTTATTAATCGTGACTAGTTTCGATTACACGGTAATCATCATGTTAATTGCTGAGGCTTCTATTTTATTAGACATTGTAATTCAATTTTAATAAATGAAACAATTTTTATTTTTTTGTATAGTTTTGATTGTTTATTGTTGATAATGATGAGGTAAGGTTGTTACCACAATAAACAATCCGATTTATACAAATAAAATAAAAAAAATATTTCATTCATTAAAATCAAACTAGAAATGCTAACACGAGTGGCGATGACAAATCCCAAAGTTTCAAATTAAGGATGATAAGAAAATTTCCTATCGATTATTTATATTAATTAATTTAGCTCTAAAAATACATTTACAGATTTACGAGTAGTAATTACAAAATAATTTGAAGCATCGTGCCTAATATCTTATTTCTAATTATAGACCAGTTACGATTATGTTTAATTATATAAACATTTTTGAACAATTAATTTATATTATTACGCATGTACTGCTTTCCAGCGGGAATTTGTGTTTGGATGAACGCCAACGATAGATTTCGATGTAATTTGTGGTTGTAGATTTGCAAAAAAAAAAGATGACTATCCTAACTACTAATTCACAAATTGGGTGCGATAATACTTCATTTTCAAGAAATTTAAATACTTACTGTACTTTCTACCATAAATGGTTTATCTAAAAGAACAAACTGTTCTTTGGGGAAGGTATCTCTACAGTGCCTAATAGATGGGCAGAATGTATAGAATCAAACGGCGAATACTTTTAATAAATATATTTTATCTATCCATTGTAAATTACTTGTTTTCATTAGCGTGTAAATTAAAAAAAATGAATTCAACCTCTTTATTTATTTATTTATTTATTAAATAATACAATTATGGAAAAATACGTTTCCAATACAAGATTGCATATCACTTAAAACTAACTTAACTAAGTTTAACAAAAGAACACAGAAGTAAAATATTAATTATGAGCCTTGCAATATATCTATTATAGAGTTAAAACATATTTTGGAATTTATCATATTGAAAATGTCAAGAGCGGAATCTACTGAAAGTAATTTGTTGTACGTATCACTCATAGAAAATATAAGCGATTTAACCATAACATTTGTTTTGGGAATAGGAAGTTGAAAAAATCTATTATATCTTAAACCTTGGGAACGTGAAAATGAATCTGACAACAATCTCTGGACAATCAATCGAATAATTTAATAATTTGTGAAGTGCAGTAATAAGGTGTGTTTTTCATCGATTTTCCACAGATTGCAATTTAAATACTTTTAATAGCGATTCATAGCTTATTGTATCGTCTGGATAGAGTCCTGACTTCTTAAAATATAAATTCTTAACTAGCCGTTTTTGAATGGATTTTATTAAATAAGCGTATTTCGCATAACACGGATTCCAATCACAACATCGATATTCGAGCCTAGATCGGATGTAAGCAAAGTATAACGATAGTATAGTTTACGAGTTACGAAAACTTAATCCTAAGAAACGATTGACTGAAGACACTATACTTTCTATGTGAAATTTGAATGTAAGGTTCGCATCAAAAAGTATACCAAACTATAAGAAAACATACACGTATTTAATATTGAAATGTATAGTGCAAACATTAATAACCCTGTAATAACTGAAAGTGATTAAATTTATAAATTAAGAGTATTGAGCAAACTAAAAATGTGTTAATTTAGTATATAGTATATATATATATATATATATATATATATTATATATATTTTATATAGTCTAAATTGGTTCACTCTCGACAATATGACTCCATCTGTGTTATAATTGTACGTCATAGATGATTTATTTCGCGAAAAGGTAATCACTTTGCATTTATCCATATTAAGTAATGAATTATTGGAACTGCACCAAGAATTTATAATATCAATATTGTGTTGTAATGATAGACAATCGGCAATAGAATTTATTGGTTGAAGAATTTTAATATCATCCACAAATAATAAGCAACCGATATCTAATCTCTCAACTACATCGTTTATAAAGCAATTAAAAAGCAGTGGACCTAACACTGATCACTGAGGAACATCAGACGTTGGAAAAAATAAATTAGATTTATATTTATGATTGAAATATTCCAGTAAATTCCTACTAATTTCTCATCGAGGCAATATATTTTATATTTTTAAATGGGTTATACTTTAATCAAATAAATTTTAACTTTCAATTGCAAATAATTAGTTTTCTTTGGTTGTAAGTCATTTTTGATCAATTTTCTATTTTTGTACAATTTATTACTAACAATTTAAATAACAGACACTTGGTATTTTTTCACAAATTATACTTATTCCGACTAGTTTCGGTTTATTAGACCATTTTCAAAGGAATGTAATTCCTTTTCAGGAATGTAACAACACCAAGTGTCTTTTCTTTAAATTATTTTACATAGTGTGAAAACACTTTGTACACTTTTCTTCACTTATTTATTTATTAACAGATGTACATTTCGATCACCATGTTTGTAAAACATTGATAATGATCACATGGTGGTCGAAATGTACATCTGTTAATAAATAAATAAGTGAAGAAATGTATACAAAGTGTTTTCATATTTCTTTCAAATCTTCACGAAACTCACATTTAATTAAGTGTTTAATAGTTTAATATGTTTCATCAAGTGCCAGATGAGAAATTAATTCAAGGAAATATTTCTGTAGTTAGAACAACTTTTCCGAATCAAAACACCCATATTAAAAAATAAATCCACATAGGTTTTTTAAATTGAGTCTCAGCGTTTAAAATATAAAAGATCAATACAGTTGGTATTACTTTAGCACATCGTTTAACCATTACGCGCCTAGTTTCGTTTACGTTTTACATTTTCGTTTCGGGACGTCGGATGATGAGGAGGAAAAGAGTGCCTAATGCGTTATCGCTCCTCTGGGGATGACAGTACGTATGTATATATCCCCGTGGTTGTATGTGTGTGTGTACGGTAGAGGGTGTGAGGGGTTACCGCGGACAAGGAGAATATATAAATAAATCATTTTGAAATATGAAGTATGTGTGTGTGTGCGGGGAGGAATGGAAAAAGGTGAAAAGGAAAAGGGGAGACGCGGGGAGAGGAGAGAACGGGCTAGAGATGATATCGAACTTCCATTTCATTCCTCTTATGGGACAGAGGGGCGGCGGGGGGGCTCCAGACATGTTAGGATACAAAATGAAATTCCCCCTGCTCGATGCATATCCACGCGAACGCAAAATTGAAGTCCATAGGGGTGGGTGGTGGCGGATGGTGGATGGCGGATGGCGCACAAAAGCTCCTCTCTCGCGACAAAATAAAGAAAAAAGAGAAAAAGCGGATACGTGGAAACAAATTTATAACAGTCTCCAACAACCAAGCAATCCGCATATATTCGCTGAAAAAAGGAAAGAAAAAAATAAAACATGGTGTGGAAATAAACTTATTATTCCATTTCATTTCAGTGGCGAGCTCTAAATTTGTCACAAACTAAATTCCAGTTTCATTGGTTCCTTTTCAAACCCACATCATATACAAAATTTTACTTCGATTAAACAACAAAAATTATATATATTATGGTTCCTATTTAGTAGAAAGAGATAGCTTTAAATTAAAGTGTACATAATTTATTAGAAAAGTATGTATTTATATTTTTGTATCAATAAAATTGAAAAATATCATTGGATACAAATAACAATTACGACAATTCATTAGTTCATATTAGAATTTTAAGATATAATGAAATTAATAGGAGATTAATGTGAAGGTATTGTAAATGAATTTGAAAATTGCATTGAAAACGTTTTACGTTACGTAAGTACTTTAATTATAGTCAAAAATATGACAGAGCTAAATGTGGAAATAATTTATTAATTATTTTGAAATCATTTTTATTTAATTTATTTTAATAGATCCATTCATTCATAGTGGACACTTCTAAACCAGCATTAGCCAGTGTTGAGTTTATTTCAATAAATAATATTTTTTAATTTATTAAATTAAAAGTGAATAAATACTCTTTTCTATTCAGTTTTTTTAACGATACTAATTTTTCAATACTGTTTAAAAAAACAATTATTACATATTTTTTTAACTCATCGCGAAATTCCTACGTATTTTAAAATTACATCAGGTTTTAATACAATATTGTGTATTAACAAGATAAAATAATGTAACAAGAATTAGTGAATGCTAATAAAATATATATTTTTCTTCTAAACCACTTCCTTAATAGTTTATATAGAACTAATAGATTTTTTTTAAAGTAATTTAATTAAAAAAATAAGTGTATCGATGGAAATATTGAATTATTTTAATTATTTTTTACTCTGAAAATTATATGAAATGTGCGTTATTTTTTTTAAGAAATAATTATTTCTCAAAAAACACAGTTTAATTTGTTGAGTTACTTGAAAGCGTTAAATATTAGTTGGAACGTACTTAACTATTATTTAACATCATCACTTAACTCAACAGCAATTTAAACTGTGGTTTATGGTTTTTAAAATAACAATTTCTTATTTATTCTTTACTATTTATTACGTTGACAAAGTGACGAAAAATGATTACAACTTGACAATAAAAAAGAGGTTTTTATTCACTTGGTTACAGTTATTTAAATAAATGAAATTAAAAAAATGATTTCAAAATAATTAATGAATTATTTCCAAATTTAGCTCTTTAACGATTGAATGATGCAACAGGTGTAGATTATGTAATTCAATGTCTGACGGGGTATTTGCCCGAGAAGTGGCAGTTTTAATGTGAATTTGTCTAAAGTACTTACATAACATAAGTTAAAATGTCACAGAGGTAAATGTGGACATAATTTATTAATTATTTTCAAATCAATTTTATTTAACTGATTACAACTTCTTTTACTTTATATGTACAATTATATCAGCTACAGCAGCTTTAAGTAGGACTTCTGGAAAAGCTGCAATGTTTATGCAATGGATTCATTCAATTGATCAATTTTCTAGTAGATATCTAACCAAGTAATGACCGAAGGTGGATTATTTAATGGTTCATTTCGACAATTATATATATTTACATTGATCCTAAATTGAAAGAATGCCCTGTTATTAAAAAAATATTATGAACCCTCTGCCAATTCATTTGATTTTTTACAAATTGTGTTGGGATATAATCAGTTCAGATAGTTTCATCAGCTTCCTTAAATTCAAATATAACTTAGCTACGAAGAATGCGTCATTCAGTAAATTCACCCATTTTCAGACATTCTGCTATTGATTGATAATTAATTGATTGATGAGGCTGATAATTGTTTAAAGTTCATAATTACTTATATTAAATGACACTATTTAGTCTCTCAATGTCCATTGTAATATCTCTACAATTGTTTCACCACACTGTGGCTTCTTCAGGCGAAGAAATGATACACTACACTATTCTGTTCGGGTATATATATACACAAAAAGTTTTATTAGTTTATGAGGGGGCGCGATTAAAAAAAATCAAATTAAGTAGTGGTGAATTTGTGACATCAAGTTGGTCGTTTAGAAGATGTCCGTTGAATTTTCTTTTGTTTATCTGCATATTCTCATTAATAATATTTAATTTCAAGTTTTTTTCCTCCCTGTGTAGGATTTTTTTATTATCGTCGAAATTGTGGTTCTCCTCGATTAGGTGATTAGAATATGTGGAGATTGTTTTCTTTTGTTCGAAACTGGATTTTATGTTCCTTTATTCTGCTCCCAAATGATCTTCCTGTTTGTCCTACATATGTCTTGGGTCAGTCTTTACAAGTTAGCAGATAAACACCACTTTGTTGTGTCTTTTTTGTTTTTTATCATATTTCCTAATGAATAGTTTGTTTTAAAGGCAATATCATTGTTGTTATTTTTTAGAATTTTTGCGACTTTCTCACTCGTTTTGCCAGTATACGTGATAATTTTGTATTTGTGTATAGATTTATAACTGGATAAATTGAATTAATAATTATATTTCTTTGCTACTTAATGCTAATTAATTTAATAATTAATATTAAAATAGGAATTTTAAATTAATACTTTTTTTAACTTAAACTAATTTCTTCTTAATATACAAATAAGTAGGTGTTCGTAGCAAGGTGAAGCTTAATTCAATGTCTATATGTAGAGTGTAAAATATTTCAGATATAAGGAAACATTTTTTTATTGATATTACATTTCTGTTTTCAATATTCTTACATCACCTAATGCGCTACCCTATTTCTTTATGTAAGGGTGGCATCCATCAAGAGTCGCGCTGCTGTCGATTCGGAAAATTCAAAAGCAGTCGCCCTCTCGTGAATCGCGAATCCTCCTCTCCTCCGCCATCCGGAGGCACTAAAATATATTGGACGTTTGCACAATATACACACACACGCATACACCCACACACACACACATGGCACTGACATTTCTTCGTTTTATGCTCCCGATGTATCTACATATCCCATTTTTATTATAACCAATCCCGGGAGTTTCGCTCCTCTCCGGCGGCGCTCCCTTTCTTATACCATCCAGGTCGTCCCGGTTTTTCGCTCCGCGTGTGTTGTTCGGGATACACACACACATGCTTACGGCACACACTCACACATGCAATCTACAATTTCCAGTAAAACATTTTATATGTTTCCACCGCCCCCGCGCGCGGCCCCCTTCCCACCCCCATCAGACCGATCGCATTGTTGAAAGCCTCCAATGCACCGACAAAAATCCTTATCAGCGGAACTGCCATCGGGGTCGTTTAAGTTAAAATAAACGTGATGAGGGGATTGCGCTTATTTTCGTCACGGCGCATCAATTTTTGCACCGGGCTGTTGCTCAAAGTAGGCTATCAGGTTATTTGCGAGGAACGTTTAAAAATAAAGGCATTGAAATACTTCCTCCTTTGTATAACTGATATGATATGATAAAAAATCAATTATGAAGTTTTTAATAATTAATGCGTATGATGAATCAATGAACTGCCAAAGGTAATAGCAATAAGTAACATTACTTTTATTATGAACCAAAACATTTTGAGGGAACAAAAGTTAGCGAGAAGACTTCGACTAAGTTTCAGTTTATTAGTAAAAGTTGTATAATTTTCGATAATGCTACTAAAAATAACGATTTTTTAAAGATAAAATGGAAATTTCGTAGCTTGGCACAAACATAATATTCCTATCGATTACTTTTTCATTTATTAGTTCCTGTATCGGAATAATGAATGTTATTAATCTGTAAATAAGTTTCTATTGTGCAAATATTTTGTAAACTAAAATGAATAAGCTACAAATAATAACTCTGTATAACTTATTGTATCCAATCATTACTACTATTGCAATTATTCTCCTAAATGCAGGGATTAACTAAAAATGCACAAATTAAATAAACAGAATTTGAAAATAATTAATAAATTATTACCGCTTTATCTATTGCGATTTTTTTACTTACGTTAGGTAAGTACTTAAAACAAATATCCATTATTTGTTTTAGCTATTGCGATTTTTTGGCTTACGTTACGTAAGTTCTTAAAACAAATAATTATTTGTTTTAGCTATTGCGATTTGTTTGTCTTACGTTACGTAAGTACTTAAAACAAATAATGGATGTTTTGTTTTTAAGTTTTGTTTTATTTATTTTAGCTACTGCGATTTTTTTTTGACTTACGTTACGTAAGTACTTAAAACAAATAATGGATATTTCTTTTAAGTAACGAAAGTTTAAATTCTGTTTATATAATTTGTGCAATTTTATTTGTTTTAGCTATCACAAATTTTTTGACTTACGCTAGGTGAGTACTTAAAACAAAATTATTTGTTTTAAGTACTTACGTAACATAAGTAAAAAAAAATCGCAATAGCTAAAACAAATAATGGGAGCGAAAATAACTTATTAATTATTTTCAAATTCTGTTTATTTTATTTGTGCAATTTTTAGTTAATATATGCATTTAAAACAATTATATCTCGGATCTATATCCCTCTAGACATTAGATTACATAATTGCTATGCAACAACAAGTGTCCAATTCCGAGACCGGCCAACAATCGTAATAGTCGACGCCGGGGTTTTTGCTCAGTAGTCTTCTAGCCAAAACCTAGGAAGAGTCCGATTAATGGATTTTTCCCTTTCACAGCAAAAAAAAAAAAAATAGAAATTCATTGAATTTTAAGGAATGACATATTTTGGAAAACGTTGAATGCACAAAAGAAGGCAAATTTAAGATTAATATACCTTGTAATAAGCCAATTAAACTAAATTTTAAAAATCTGTATATCTTTTTATTCGAATTGGTGAACTTAAACAACGCAATGTTATATTGCGAATAACAAATTCCAGAGTGTTGCACGTTGGATTTTTTATATATCGGTGGATCTGTCACTGAATCAAGCAATAAATCCCGATACCTGTACTCTGAACCAATTTTCAGAAGGGCGTTTCATATTTGTTTCTAAAATTACAATTCTCCTGTTAGTTATGAGGCACCCGTTTCAAGTTTCATTAGGTCAAAACCTATTGTAACGAAAGTGAAAGAAGAAACTGGAAATATCACTCTAGAATGTTCTATACAGCGCGCGATACTAAAAGCGGCGCCATCGAAAGTTCTGGAAAGTTCGAGAAACAAGCACGCTATATAAGCGAGAGCGCTAGCGACGGCGGCGTTATAAATAAATAGTGACAGTGTTTTGTAAATAAATATGTTAAGTGTATTGTAAACAAATAAAGAGTTATTGTTTTACTTATCTCCGAATCTAATTAAAGCCGATTTTGTAACAATATTTTGGAAATACCAAAGCCGGTAGAAAAGAACCGATTGAACCTCTTAATCCGGTTGTTAATACAAAAATCAAAAAAAAAAAATTAAACGTTGTGATTGGGTGGGGTATATTTGTATTTTAGTTGAAAATAATTCTAACTAGAGAATGATTCAAATGCTTCAATAATTAAATTGTTTCGAATATGGCATTCAGTATTTGCATTCTTCTTGTAACTTATTATTGGCTCTGAATACACCAATTGTTTCACATATTCGTAAAATGATGCGAATTCTTAAAACTGGATACTAATCATTAGACAGGCCAACGATTAAAAAAACGGTTTTAGCAACAATAGCGCTATTTTCTGTGTAATTTAGATCGGATAATTAATAAAAAGACATAATAAAAAAGTCGCATCACCAGCAATTTCTCATATTTTAATATTAAACAAAAATTAGTATCCGAAAATTTAAATATCTATAACACATCTGTTCGATAGCCAGTTTCAAAACAAGTTAACCATGTTTTATATATAACGAAATCATTTAATGTGAAAATGCTGTTACTTATATGGATTAAAGATGTAAAATTATATAAATATCCTCATCACACGTAATTTATATATATATATATATATATATACATTTACATCTTTATTCCTTACAAGTATGGTTTAATATTTTTTTACAATTTATTTAAACTTTAAACAAATGTTCTTGTAGGAATTGGCTATCGGTCGGAAGCCTTTCAGCGCGTAACTCGTATTTGTCTTAACATGATGTTATTGCTAAATTTGAGTATTTCGGAAAAAGTCTTAGATATTTTTATTTAAATATAATCATCGAAAAATGAAAGATTAAGATTTATTTTTTCGTTTCTTGGATGAATAATCGATTGATTAAAAAGAACAAAAATTAAACTATTTCACCGTTCATCTAGCTAACATAGATTGTTTCTTTCACATCATCATAAAGTTATGGTGGGATATCTCTGCCCTAACATTGGTGGATATCATAGACAGAATACCATCCCCAGTTCACCTTTTTTGTTTATAGAGGGGATTGAGAAATCTGCGAACAAAGACCTTTTGGTCTAATATGGCCGAGAGTGTCGGGTTCTGATGCCATCTAAAACCCTTCTCCCTCTCCTCCTGGTATCGCCGTCATGGTATTGATGCAGGGTCTTCTTAACAACCTCCAGCTCATCGGCTACCTTCCTCCGCAGAACAGTAACGGCGAATTTGCCAAAATGCTGGCAAGCGAGCAGGAATGGAACGCGGTAAGTTCAATTCCTGCTCGCTTGCCAGCGTTTTGGGGGATATTTGGATGCATAATACTTTTATGTTTTTGCCATTGCCCTTTGAGATTAAATGTTGGTCGTTTCATTTGAAAAAATTGAGTTATGATGTTTTTAAAAGGGCACTGAAATGATGACACTTTCGAAATACCTATTATTAAAATTGACAGCTGTTACTTTTTTATTATAAATGGATCTATTACCCACAATTCAAGATGTCGCTGGTCTGTCTATCTTGTTATTACTAGAAATTATAAGTATTTTTCTAAAGGTCAATTTGACGTTAAAATTTGACAAATACATTTTTATTTCAAAAACTGTGGGAGTTATGTAGACATAAATCCATATGAGTAGGTAGGCAATTGACCGGAGAATCCAACAAAAATTAAAATAAAGCATGTTCCATTTGAAATAACAAAGTTAAGAGCCATTTCCGGTACAAGCGAAAGTGATAGAAAGTTGACAAATTTTCCATGAGGTGATTGCATTCAATCGTGCAACGAAGAATTTTTTCAAAAATTTTCTCGATCAGGAACTATGAAAACATTTAATGCCTGTTAATCGCGGCTCACCCAGTATATTTTTAATAAATTAAAAAAACGAAAAGTAGAAAAAATAATTACTAAAATATGCGATTTCTTAAGTTTTTCATTCGTTAAAGCAAATGTTCGATATGACTTCCTATTTATACTTACAAAGCGTTATTCAACATTTCTAATTGAATTTCACCAATTTGCTCCTAATGCATTGAATATCAATCTGTAGTGGATTCCATTTGTGTTCATCAATTTTCAGCTAAATACGACGGATTTAAGTCATTCAAATAAGTACAAAACAAAAAAAAAGGAGGTGTGTGGATCTGTTTCGTACGTCCAGAAACATTTTTTAAGAATGGTGGTACATTGAAACTTTGTACATACATAAATACAGATCTTGTGTGGACATCTCTGAATATTTCAACTTTCTAACTCAATCAGGCGAGATATTGATGATACCAGAAATGAGGCATTTTCGTCACCCGGTCGGTCACCGTCTACATGATTGTTGGTGAAAGTGGGATGAAAGTCCCATTAAAACCCATGAGTGCGAGTAACAATGCAGTCGAAATATTAAAAAATAAATCTAAATAAATTATATATACAAACATCTTTATTCAGACAGCAGAATTACAATTCTTTACAAATATTTATATTTACAATACATATTGATGGGTTAGTAGTCTGTCATGGGCTATCGACCGGAGGTCTTTCTACCCAACCTAAATAAATTATTTAAATTGAATTGATTTAGTTTGACACCTGTATTAATATAAACGAAAAAGAGTATTCATTCACTTGGTCACAGTTATTTAAATAAATTAGATAAAAAATGATTTCAAAATAATTAATAAATTATTCTCATATTTAGCTCTGTGATTTCTGACTTACGTTATATAAGTACGTTAAACAAATTCACAAGTTTCCCGAGAAGTAGTTGTTATAATGTGAATTTATTTAACGTACTTACGTAACATAAGTCAAAAGTCACAGAGCTAAATGTCAGAATAATTTATTAATTATTTTTAAATCTATTTAATTTACTTGTATTAATAGTTGTCATATCAACACTTGTTTT
Source organism: Philonthus spinipes (assembly GCA_963082785.1). Lineage (NCBI taxonomy): Eukaryota > Metazoa > Arthropoda > Insecta > Coleoptera > Staphylinidae > Philonthus > Philonthus spinipes. The sequence continues at coordinate 12,925,985 of OY720309.1, read as the reverse complement.
CGACAAAAACAGTGAAATCCCATTATTGAAGCAACTAGATTGCATTTAACTTTTGTTGCTAGCTCAACTTCTTAAAAATTATACTAACATTTAAAGTATGACAACCCTATATTTAATAAGTATGTCAAAATCAATACGGATTTGTGATATTGATTAAATTCAAACAAGAAATATCTTTAAGATTTATCCGCTTATACAAATTTTCCTCTTCTTTCCCTCCTTCTCCTATCCGGAGTAAAATTTACAAAATATAATCGAGTCGGTGGTGTAATATCGTTGTTGCGCCATCGCATCGCGTAATATCCATCCTCGAAAGTGAGTGATGGCTGTTTAGTCATCACATAAACACACCCGATGTGTGATGCGAGCGCTTGAGTGACGACCGCATCCGTAAAGATAACAGCGGCGAAACTCCCCCGAAAGAAAGAAAAAAAAAAAATAAGAAGAAAAAAGAAGGAGACGAAAAACCGCCCTGAAAAATGGAGGACATGATGCTGAATAACTTAAAAGGGACAATATGTAACAATATTTGCGCACACGTATAAAACCCTCGCATGAGCTCATAGATATACACGGGGAATATTTAAGAAAAACAAAATGTAGTTGAGATTGAATTAAGTTGTGCAATGTATAGTATGAATCAAAAAAAAAAAGAAGAAATATATTTATAGTGTGGATTTAATTTGTTTGAACAAGAGTGTTTGACATTAAAATATTTCACCAATTACTTTAATTTAATTGCATTGCAATTGCTAAAATCCGTACAATTTGATCGAGAACTTTTCTCCTCTAAATTGCTTTGCATTTTTTAATAAAAAATTATGTTAGCAGTAAGTGTACAACCTCCAGTTTATAACAAATTGAAGAAATTTATTTAATATATAATGACGCATGTGACGTTTTAAGTATTTTGATTAGCTAGTACCAAAAATGTAAAATAAAGAACACAATCAGAGTACTCTAGAGGAGAAACGTTCTCGATCATCATATCATGGATTTTTGTTTATATTAATTAAATTATTTATTATTATATCTCACTGATTACTTTAATTAAATTGCATTACAAGTGCTATATTTAATAAAATAAAATCCTTACTATTATAATAGAAAAAAGGATTTAATCACATTGTCATAGTTATTTAAAATAAATTAAATAAAAATAATTCTAGCTAGCATTGATTTTTCTTTTACTTCACCATAAATTCATTGTACAGATCAGAAAGACCTCTATCTTAATCTGTCTGGACTATCGATCCAGACAGATTAACATCTACATGTTTCAATTATTATATATATTGTTATAATTATCTGTATAGTCTATATTTATTTGAAAATAATTAATTATATATATATATACAGGGTGAGTTTTTTTCGATGTTCTCTATGGGGATCTCGGAAACTATAAGAGATAGAAAAACGGTTAAATGGGGAAAGAAGTGTAGTTTTATAAGACGAATAAAATGACACTTTCAAAATATTTCAAAAAGTCAAGGGTAACTAGATATTTTGAAAAAAGTAAAATGTGTCAATTTTTTGAAATCAATATATCTCTATTGTTATCATAGATGGAAAAAAACTGTAAAGGACAAAGTTGTAGAAAATTTTACACAGATTAATAACAAAAAATCAAAAAAAAAATTTCGTCCTTATTTTGGGAGATATGACACAAACTTACCTTTTTTTTAAATGGAAACAGTAGTTGGCTATGACTTTATTAAAAGGGTTATTTTTTTCCCTTTAATCCGATATAACATATGCCATAGTTATTTTTAAAATAAAATAAGTTACAGTCGTTTTTAATTTTACCATACACCAAAAATTAGTTAGCCATGAAAAAGACAAAAGTAAAACAATTGCAGTTGTTTATTCTAAACACACATTAATTCATTTCCATATTTGGTTTGTTTCGATAAGTTTGTTTTGTATATTTTTCGTGTTGTAAGTTTTTTAAAGTGATAATGAATTTTTCCAACGAAGAAAAGTGTGATATGCTTGTTTGTTACATTCAGTGTAATAAAAACGCTGCGGATGCTGCAGAACAATATTATAATCAATATATCGATCGTCGGTAGCCATCTTTACCAACATTCAGAAGTATCACCGTTTTAGACTTTTTTCTGTGGGGTTATGTGAAGAACAAAGTGTATCAACAATCATATCAATCTGTGGAGGATCTTAGACTAGCTGTACTTGAAACATTTTATTCTATTGACAGAAGAAAAGTAAAAAAAAAACACAAATTCGATTTTAAAAAGATGTACTTTATGCCATAATAATAATGGTGGACTTTTTGAGCATCTTATGTAATATTTAAAATTTTCTTCTATTATTATTTTGATAATTTCGGAATTATTTTACTTTATGTTGCTTTTGACAAATCTAAAGAAAGATAATACATTAAATATTGATTTCGCTGCTATAAACAACCGCAATTGTTTTACCTTTGTCTTTTTCATGGCTAACTAATTTTTGGTGTATGGTAAAATTAAAAACGACTGTAACTTATTTTATTTAAAAAATAACTATGACATATGTTATATCGGATTAAAGGGAAAAAAATAACCCTTTTAATAAAGTGATAGCCAACTACTGTTTTCATTTAAAAAAAGGTAAGTTTGTGTCATATCCCCGAAAATAAGGGCGAAAATTTTTTTTTGATTTTTTGTTATTAATCTGTGTAAAATTTTCTACAACTTTTTCCTTTACAGTTTTTTTCTATCTATGATAATAATAGAGATATATTGATTTCAAAAAATTGACACATTTTACTTTTTTCAAAATATCTAGTTACCCTTGACTTTTTGAAATATTTTGAAAGTGTCATTTTATTCGTCTTATAAAACTACACTTCTTTCCCCATTTAACCGTTTTTCTATCTCTTATAGTTTCCGAGATCCCCATAGAGAACATCGAAAAAAACTCACCCTGTATATATAAATCTTTATTAGCAGATTATTTTTAACAAAGCAATAACAATAAATAAATACAATAAATAACTAACATAAAAATAAATTCTTCTGCCAATTGGCTATCGACCGTTGGTCTTTCCGCCTTAATTAATTATTAATCAATAATTTTCCCTTTAGCTGCCGACACTTTTTGACTTACGTTACGTAAGTACTTAAATCTAAATACCGCGAGAAGTAGTTGTTTTAATGTAGATTTGTGTTAAAGTATTTACGTAACGTAAGTTAAAATGTTACAATAGCAATGGGGAAAATGATTGATTAATAATTGATTATTTTCAAATTATTTTTATTGAATTTATTAAAATATTTACTGTGTATAATAAATATGAATATATTATTAAAAATCTACCAATAAAATAAATGAAATACAGATTGAATTGAATAACTTTAAATTCTCGACTACTTTCGGGTTATAGTGAAAAATTTAAAGTTATTAATTTTTTTTCTTTTATTTATTTTATTGGCAGTTTTTTTTAAATGTATTCATATTTATTATATACAATATGAACAATCAATGTTTAAATATTGAAATTATTAATTTTCTTTCATGTTTGTTTACATTATTAAAATGGTTTGTTTATATAATTAAAGAATTGTATGTTAATTTCAAATACATTTGTTTATTATTTTAATTAATAAATAAATATATTTTAAATAAGATAATAAAGAAATAAGTTTTGATTATTATTATTATGAAATTAAAACTGAATTGTTTTGAATTCGTGTCCGTGTATTTGCACAGTATAAAATTAATTTAATTTAATGATGATAAATTGAATGTACCGTGTAAACAGTTACATAACGTAATATTACATTTCACCTTCTGCAAATATCTCCGGGGTAAAATGTTTTCGAGGAGGAAGAGAAGCGGCAGGGATGGAATGGGTTGGGATGGGAACGGGGTGCGGCACATGTTCATTCTCACATCTCATATCAATTCTTATCCACCGAAATAAAACGCATGTCACCCCGGGGTAACACTATTCGTGATATATAAACACCTCTTTCAACCCCCCCGTTTCCCCCCTGTTATTTCACGCGCGGGGAACGTGGGGGTCGATTCCACCCACCACCGCGTTCCCCTCAGTTTCCGCGTTTATAGAAAATTCAATATAACAACGTCTGCTTGGATGGATGGGATCCCGGAGCCACAATGAATTGTGGGTATTAGGAATCGGACGAAAAAAAGTTGTCTCCTCCCGCGTAGAGAGAGACTCTCATCTCATTACCTGCGCGACTTATCCCCGAAGCCGGCTCTCCGTTCCTGATTGACTGCTGGCTGTTGGTTGGGATGGAATGGGATGGGATGGGATGGTGGCACCGGAAATTTCCAGCACGTGAAACGGTAAACCGGAATAACCGAGGCAAGGGAAGGAGAGGCGAGGCAAATGCGAGACGATGTGAGGCAGAGTGAGGCGAGGGCGCCGTGTTTTCTCATCCCGCTTTTGTACGCGCGCTGCTTAAAAGACGGTCTTATTTAATTTGCTCGGCAAATTGGCAGCAACAAGTGTTTGACGTTTTAAACGTACTTAAAAAACCTAGATTTTCAGATAATTGTTTGTGATTTTAAACAAGTTATAAAAAAACACACATCTTAATTGAATTAATTACTTTACAAATATAATTATATATTCAATATCCTACTACTTTTCAATAACTATAATTAAAGTTTTTATTAGAAATTCAAAGAATAAAAACGAGGTACTTTCTGTATGATCTTAATCGAAAAGACCGAAGCCCATCTTCATCCTCGGATTCTTTCTTCTCCTCCTGATAATGATTATAATGAAATAATTGATTGTTCAGGCATTTAAGTATTAAAAATCATATAAATAGAAAAGAGTATTTATTCATTCACTTGGTCACAGTTATTTAAATATATTAAATAAAAATTATTTGAAAATAATTAATAAATGGTTTAATTTAATTTAAATTGATTTAGTTTAATTTGATTTAATATAATTGATTTAATTTTGCCGATTGTATTTGAATTATTTTAATTGGTTTATTTTAACATCTTTGAATTATGTAAGGCATAGCTGTACTGACGAGGAATAGATCCCGAAACACGTGTCTGCAGATGGCCTTAAATTAAGTAACGTTCCTTTTGTTGTTTTTACATTAAATTTTTCTCGGATCAAAACTTTGTTGCATTATGCAATATTTTATTGATGTGCAATAGCAGGTGTACATTATGTAATTCAATGTCCCGCGTGGGTATTTGCCCGGGAAGTAGTTGTTTTAATGTACATTTGTTTAACGTACCTACGTAACGTAAGTCAAAAGTCACATAGCTAACTGTGAAAATAATTAATTAATTATTTTCAAATCATTTTTATTTTATATTAAAAATCATTTTCACTTAACTTATGTTGGAATTAAATAACTTCCAATGGAAATCAATGTGTTTTTTTTTTCTTCTTTTTTTACATAATTAGGACTATGTTTCGGAAGCAATTAAGCAAAATGATGTTCATTAAAAAGTAATAAGTTATCATTTACCTTCTAATTTAGTAATAAACCGCGAACTCTGAAACAAACTTTATCTAATAAAAAAAGCCATTAATATTTTGAGAGTTACCGAAACAGGGAATGTACGATTTAATAACGACATACAAAGGGATTATTTAAAGACAGTTAAGGGAGGAATTACATTAAATAATAATAAACCGCGAACTCTGAAACTAACTTTTGCTAATAAAAAAAGTCATTAATATTTTGAGAGTTACGCTGGCACATCACAATAACGGGAATTATTTAAAGAAAGTTAAGGGAGGAATTAAATCTAAGAAAATTTAACGGAGAAGCCGAATTTAAAAGTTAAATTCACTGATGACCATCACAAGTAATAAAATAAGTAACTAGATTTATATTTGCAATTCTTAGTCATCGATGAAGCCGACAGGGTTCTTGACAATGTTCAAAACGACTGGCTTTATCACCTGCGTCGCCGGTTTTAACGGATACTATGACAGATTTATATTATCACTATGAAGGTGGTATTCAAAGTTATTTTTTTATGTTCAATGTTAATGTGACGCATACATTAACATCATATGATATATGATATCATTGTACTTGTATCGAGCGTATAACAAAAATCGACGACGAAATTGGCTTTAGAAGTCTCGAGTCATGTCTGTACTAAGATCACATGCGTGAAATGCTGGTTGCGGTCGACATGATAATCAGTATTTTACGCGTGCGCGTGTAATTTTAGTTAAGACATGACTTTAGATTTCCAATGCCAACTTCGTCGTTGATTTTTGTTATACGCTCGATATAAACCTAGCTGGATGATACAATATATAATGAGGAGTTCAGTTTTGCATGTTTTTTTTTTATATACAGAGTTGATTATACCAAATATAACAGCAATAAATTTAGAGGGACAGGAGACTTATTGCCTTAAGTAATAACACATTTTGGTAAAAATAATGAATAAGCTTTAATTTTACCCTTCTCAAGTATTTCTTTATATACTTCTCACACTTAAGAGTTAGAAAGTATATATGAAGAAAATATATGATGTGACCTGACTCTCTGTCGTGACAATGGGGCATATTATTGCAGCTTAGTAGACAGAAGAGGTTAGCGACTAAAAATAATTTATATCTTAGCTTAGGCTTAGCCTCTTTTACCTTCGGTAGATAATCTCTATTCCAAATAGCAGAGATTTATTTGTTTCGAACAATTTTGATATAAACGTGAATGTTACCTGAGACATATCAGGTTATTCTAATGTTCGTCATGAATTCAATTTATTCTGAATTCCTTTGTCATCAGTGGAATTTAATTAGGAGTATGTAGAATGGGCCTATAATTTTGAAAATGCAGAATTTAATTCCATCAAAGAATACCTGCCAAGTGTAAAATGGGACAAAATATTCAACAAAAGTTTTGGTAAAACTGTGTCACTATTTAATAATGTATTGTTTTTGTTTTTTTGTTTTTTCGAATAATTTATCTTCCTTATTTATTATTTGTCCCTGTTATTTATTTAAGGTCTACCTATTCCAAATGATTCAATGGTGAATTTATCAAATTAAATAAAACCGAAAAAAGCGCTCATGCTTAATATAAATGACTTGGCTGTCTGTTTTATTACGTAATATTAAAAAAAATAGAAGGCGATGTATAGATTTAAGTCATATATTGTATCACCAATATATTCATAAAATTTAAAATGAAATTAACAATAATTCCAAAATAATTTGGAACGTTTAGAATAACCTGACTTTTTTCGGTATCTATCAATATGTTTCCAAAATATTTTAGAATTATTGTTAATTTAATTTTAAAATTTATAAATATGTTTATAATGCACCTGAATTGTGAATTAAGGTTGCGGTTTAGCAGAAAGAGATGGCTATATAGTAAAATGGAAATAATCGTTTGAAAAAAGAGCTATTCGTTTGGATTTAATAATATGAAAATGTATTTACATTTTTTTTTTCTACCAAGTATTAAATATCAGTCTAAATAAAAAATAAATCGTTAATTTACGTGCATTGCGTCAATTTACTAGTTTAAGTTAGAAAAAAAAGATATAATGAAATTAATAGGTCATGTCTGCTAAGTAATTTGAATGCAGAATTTAATGAAATCCTTTAAATTTTTATTGCACAAGTTTTTATTAGCAAAAATATAATTTGAAATTTACTATAAATTTGATCAATTTTCATTGTTTTTCATAATTATTTTTCGCACAAACTAAACATTAAAATAATTTTGAATTCATCTGATTTTCAAAATATTTTGCTAATCTTTATGACAGATATAATGTTAATTTACCTCCTTTAATAATGGGAAGGCATTGTTTGGTGTGTGAAGTCTCATTACAATTGAAGGTGTACAGATTACAACAGACAGCCAGCTGTATGTATTTTTTTTTTCTCTCTCCAACAAAACTATTTCTCTTTCACTCAATAACGTTTCCGTATTCCAGATGGCGCTATAAAAGAAAAATAATTTACAAGAAACTGTTCCTCTTTTAAAATTTATCTCGTTAGAGAGATGCTTTCATTAGCGCGAAGATTGATTTTATAGTAACAAAACATCCCAAAGAGCTAATAATTCTGTTGAAAATGATTTATTTTTTATAGGGAATATTTGTAATTACTTGCTTCTTGCGATAGTTACAAAATGTATATAACGAATTTAATAGATAAAGTGTATAACAAATACATTGACATTTATATTATAATCATGAATAAATCTTAAATTAAATGAATATATTTTCACAAAATCCTGTTACTTAATAAAATAACATTAAATTTTACCGATATACAATTATATTTTAACTTGATAGCTGTTAAGACGCCTAAGACTGCTTCTCACAGATACAGATTTTCAGACATTAATCTTGACCACAAATTATTCAAGCAACTTTTATAGTATTAAAAACACTTAAATTATTTTATAAAATAACTTTAACAGAATGTCAAACAGCTTGATATAAAAGCAGATGTGCAATATTTTCTCCAATGAATAAAACCAGCGCCATCTGGGCCACGGAGTGAGAATAACATACGTCAGAGAGAGACAGATTTTAGCGGACAGATTTCCTATGGAGCTAGCCCGGCCTGAGAAGCTGTATTTAATGCCGTAACATATTTACCTGAGTCATGCAAATCCGATTCTGAAGGCACTTTTCCTATTTTATAAAACATTGCTTATATTTTTTATGTACACCGATATATTTACTGTTTGAAACTTCTCTGTCATCTGGAGTGATCCTAAAATTGCGGATGAATAGTTATGTTGTTCCGATATTTTAAAAATGGTGCTTGAGAAAACATTGACAACCCGCTTGGTGTATCAATAAAAGATTTGCTTGTTTCTCAGTAATTATCGATAGTTTCCAAAAAAATTGCATTATTAAGGAACCACACGGATTATGACAATTATATGTTGGTTGGGGATAAAAAAACACATGTCATCTTTAAAGGATTTGGATGTTTTATTTGTAGCCAAGTTAATTCTTTCGCGACATATTTCTCAAATATTATAATTAAATACGTTTCACATATGTATGTAAGTAAAGCAATAAGGCACTAAGAGTATTGAAATTTGTCAATAGATTTGTATCAGATTTTATGGTTGCGCTTTATTTTGACATTAGAATTATATATTTATTCATTATTTACTGTATGTGTATTTATTATAGAGCATTTAATATGGGGCTAGCTCTTTATTTATGTTTTCTTATTATTTTTTTAAAGTCTGGATAACATTGAGATTGACATTAAACATTACGCAGTGGGATTCAGTTTTACTCAATATGTATATATACTTTCAGCCACTTGGGATCTGCATTACCATTTTAATAATAATACATTAATTTACGGAATCACCTTTTTACAAAATATATGCTTCAAAATTAAATATTACATATATATATATATATATATACATATAAATGATATTCTAACTCATATATAATAACATAATTATAACAATACTAATATTTAAATTAGTCATAACAGAAGTGGAGGCTACCCAGGACGACCAAGTTAGTACGATATAATTAAATATTGAAATTAACCAATATTGGACAGATCAAGGCCATAAAAACATCTTTTTAAATGAAAAAATGAAGGCTGAATGCATATCTGCTGTTTAGTTATATATTTTTTGTTACACGTAGTATACGATATATTTTTACTCTTCTTTATACACACGATACAATATTATTTAATATGTTATTTTTAGTGTAATATTTATTATTAAATTTTGTTAAATCGTGCAATTTCTATTAATAAACATTATTATTGTTATATGTCCTTGGGCAGTGCAAATGGAAACATATTTGATATAAAGACTGTTCGAGTAAATTTATACTTTCCTGTGGTTCAAAGGATTCACCTGTGATTTTAGTTCTTTGGTAATAAAAACAGCAATGTTTTGTTTAACACGTCTATTACCAAATCAAAACATATTACAAAGTAAACCTAACAAAATGGATACAAACTTCGCGCTCGAGAGTTAGAATTGAACTTAACTTAAAACTAAAATATTATTTACAAATTGTACAAAAAAGAGAAAGAAAGATACGGGTGCATGCGCATTGCACATCCCTAGCTAAGAATCGGTTGATCCTTAGGTAGATTTTTTGAAATATGAAAAACAGCTACGCACGATTTCTGCGGAAATATGCAGGTGCTTAATGACCGAAAGTACTCTTAATTGCAGATTGGGATATTTTATAATCCTATAAAAGATATTTACAAAATATCCCAAGATTTGTTTACCGTTAATAAAATTAACATAAAAATATTTACAAACTGCAATAAAGTATACAATCGAGGTATTAGAAAAATATAAATGTAAAAATAAAATATTTTAAGAAATAAGACTAAATATAGACTATTCAAAAGACAAATTCTGTAATATTATTATTTTTTAAAAATCCATTATTATATTGCAGTAGAATTAACTAAATCAAACCGTATTAAAGTGAAAACCAAAAAAAAAGCAACCCGAGACGTATCCAAAGGGTAACAACCACTGTTACCGACACCTATTCAATCGATGCGGTTGATAAAAATGCAAGCGCTAAAGAGGCTTTGTATACAGAAAAAAACCCTGCCCGGCGCTTCCACCATAAATTGAATTGGATATTCCCGATGGGAGGGAGGCCCGTAATTACTTCCATTCATATTTTTGCTCGGGGAAATACATAATGCGTCCGCAACAAATTGACGACGGGTTTTTAATAGAAAAATAAACCATTATATTATTAAATTGTGCCCCTGTGTGTGTGTGTGTTGGTGTGAGTGAATGATGGATTTTCTGCGTTGTTTGACGCTGAAATTCCATTTCTGCAACGATCAATCGCTTCCTTTATTATTTCACCTTTGTGTGTTATCTATTTCATATTATAATAGGAGGAATTTAATCGAGTTTTATATTATTATGTTCTGTTTTTTATGAGCCAAATTACAAATGTTTCGTTAAGTTATTGCTTCTTCGTGTAAAAGTGAGTAAAAAGACACTTTTGTTTATAATGTCACTCGCAATGAAGAATATAAGTTAATTACTAATATTCGATTTTCATTTTATTTCAGATACACACAATACAAAACAATATAACATTAATAATTACAACTCATGTAGGTGTCGTGTGTAGGTGCTATCCAAGAGAGGTTATTGTAATTTTTTTCAATACTGCATTAACTAAGAGAAAATTCGAAAAAAAAAACTATAGACTATATTTTGATTTACGTCACGTAAGTACTTTAAACAAATGCACATTAAAACAACTACTTCCTGAGCAAATATCCCGCTGGACATTGAATTACATAATGTACACTGCATATGCTGCTGCATATCAATGAAATATTGTATCATGCATCAATTTTTGATCCGCGAAAACTTCAATATAAAAAACAATAAAGGACGTTACTTAATATAAGGCCATCTGCAGACACGAGTTTCGGGATCTATCCCTCGTTAGTACAGCTCTGCCTTGCATAATTTAAAGATGTTAAATTATAATATATAATATATATATGTAATAAAAAAATATTTCATTAAACAAAAAAATAATACATTAAATTAATATATCTAAAAGCAAGGTGATTTGTTATATTAGGGATGTAATAATATTTTCATTAATATTAAAGTGAATTTAACGTATTTATCTTAGTAATAATTCTTACAAAATAATTTGTATCCTCGTATCATTTACGAAAATCGCCACCAAAAAATACGCAAGCAACAAAAAGAAAAAAAAAAGCACGAGAGTGATTTATGTAAACCCCCACGAAAACAGAAAGTGGAAAATTAACACACACAAACAAACATACACACATAAAGACGGAAAAAAATGGGGAGTCCCTAATAATACGTATAATATAATATTAATAATAAATATTCAGCTGTCACGTGCAATGTCCGCAAAGGTCGGTGAGCGCCATTCCGCATGCCATAACGACATTCATCACTCCGTAATTGTATTTAACTATGAATAAATAAAAGTCCCGTAACTCGCCTATATACGCGTGTTGTACACCAGCTGGAGGCCCATTAAGCCCTCCACTTTCAATACCTTCGACCCCTGCTGCACCCCCGCCACGTTGGGTGAATCGATAATTTAATTAACGTCTGCCCTAATTGCCTATTTATCACGGGCTAATTAAAAGTGAATTAAGTTATAAACGATCAGGAATTAGTGTCGGTAATTTCGGTTGTTAATTTTAATTGAAGCATTATTTGAGCAGTTATTTTTTTGTTAAATAAAGTCATTTTACATAATCTTATTATATGAACTATTCCCACAGAATACAGAATACATTAATTTAATATTCAATACATGAAACAATCTAAAACAAATATATATTATTAAGAGAAACACCTATCGACCGATTTCACAATATATAGACGTTTTTCTTATTGTATTTTATTATTTTTTTATAATGAGTTTATTTTAGACACCACTTGCTGGCTATGGGAAAGGACTGTTTCCGTAAAAACTATCAAATTGCTAATTTCAACGAATATCAATAAATTTTTCATTAAAATGTGGATTATATCCATTTTCTTTCCGCGATATGGCAAAAACGACTGAATGGATTGAACTCAAACGTTATATCCTAAGTTTTTCTAAGAGTGGACAAATATGAAAAACTTTTTGACAAAATCAAAACTCATTAGGTGTAATTTAACTCTTTTCAATTATATGATAAATTCCTTTAGAAATAAATAATTCTTTTAATGCCAAATAAAGTCCCAAAATGCGTTTATATTTCAATAATTAAAAAATTATCAAAACACGAAAAATAGTTTGAGATTTTGTTTAAGGCCGTTGTAGGGTAAGAAATAACAAAATAAATTGTAAAATTCTTCTAAATAACCTTAAAAAACAACACTATATTTTTTTTTCATTTATTATTAAATGTTCATTCAAAAATTTATTTCATCGAATGATTGAGGAAAGTATCATGATCACGTTTTTAAATCTTTCAATAATTAAAAATTAATAATATATATAAAAAATCTTTATTTCTGATACATTAAATTACATTACAATCAAAAACATCTCAGAAAATGGTTATCGACCATCAGTCTTTCTGCCTAAAAATTAATAATTAATCTCTAAAATATGTTTAAATACGATAAAAATTAGCAATCTCCAATTATATAATTACATATTTTTTGGAAAAATTGAAAATTTATAAAAGTTGAGATCATATTTATAGGCTTCATTTTTTTAATTCCATTGATAATTTTAAGAGAAAAAACAAAAAAAACAAAAAAAAAAAACACACACACACTAATGTTTTATTTTTAATTTCAAATTTATAAAAATATTATAATACAATGTCTCTTACCAATGCAGTCATCCAAAATAATTTTTAACATATTCAGTCTATTGCCTCTTAATAAAGGTAATCGTAATCCTTTTCATTTAAAAATAACTACGACAGCTATTTGTTTTTCCCATAGTAGCATTAATCAATACACTTTATGAAAACTTCTCCATGTATAAAAAAAAATGGTGATATGTCCATCATGGTACTTTCCCCGGTGAATACGGTCAAATAAGTTTCTGATTGAAAATTTAATAGGAAAGCAAAATGATTAAAGAAACAATTAAATTGATTGTTGTCTTTTAAAGTTAAAGCCGAGTATTTAGAAGAATATTATAATTGAGTGTGTTATTTCTTACCTTACAATGTGTTAAAATCATTTCTCCACACTTCTCTAAGGGAATTTATCAGGAAAACGAAATTCTTTCGCTTATAAAATGAAAACCGGAGGTCCTACATTAAAAGTTTTATAACAGAAATTATTTATTTTCCAAGATCTAAAACTTTTATTTGAAACATTTTTCTATCTGAATTAAAAAATGAAAAATTGCTAAGAGTAAAGTTGCACTTAATGATTTTTGATTTTGACCAAAAGCTTTTCAGATCATTCCACTGTTATAAAAAGCTTAGATATAAAGTTTGGGCTTAATCCATTTAACCGTTTAGGCGCTATCGCGGAAATACACAGACACACAGACACACACAGACATTTTTCAAAACTCGATGGAATGGACTCAGGGGACCTCAAAACGTGCATATTTGTTGAAATTGGCGGTTCGAAAATTTTCACGATCACAATACTTTCCCTTGGACAGGGGTCCTAGGAAAGTAATAAATGAATGTGTTTGGACAGAATGCATTTTGTATTTAGTTTTTACGTTTCAATTTATAAAAACGAAATTTAGAATTCTATATTGCAGCCGAAATATTTATCTAAATGTAACGCCAAGCCTACTATTATTACGATTTAAATTCTTATCAACTACAACAATTATATATGATGCAGTATTCCCTTAAGTAAAATAAATCATTGAAAAGAAATAATTTTTCAGTATTAATTTATAGCCGACGCTCTAAAGGGCTACAAGGGATAGCAGGAGAAGAAGAAGAATTTATAGCCGAAATTATAATTTCGAGAAATATAGTTGGATTTATTTGTAAAATTTAAAAATGAAAAGAAATATGTGTATCTGTAAAGTTACTATTAATAATATTAAATAACAATTTTAGTAATATCAAAAATACGTCATATAAAATAGTGTAGATTTTTTAAAATTTACATTTATATATCGATATTATTTTATGGGGGACGGCGCGGTGCGAAGTGTGTTTTCGAATTTCGATACTTATCTAAAATAAAACCGAACACGCTTGTTTATTATTCGTGTTGTTTTAAAAGCAATTAAAATATCATCGATTCAATACATTCACCGAATTTTATAGTAAAACTCGGAATATTAGTTGAAATCGAAACTTCCCTAATATTTTTTTTATTACAAAAATAAAAATTATTTCAAAATGTTAGATACATACGATCTATAGTTAAGTAACACAAGATTGTGTATAAGAAAACGCATGTTAGTGTCTTTATTAATAAACTCTGTGCAGCAGTGGACAGATGTAAAGAATTCCCATAAGAAAGCTTCAAGGTTAATCCGCGACGAACACTCGAACACTCTTAACGATGTTTCCATACAAAATGCTAAAAATACATTAACAGAAAACAAAAATAAATTATTGTGGTTCTAAATCAGATCCTTGTGCGATACCCATTTTTGGCAGAACAATTATCTTATTCAAATAAAGTTACAACAAAAATATCTAACATTATTGTATAAAATTAATGATTGAAATTATCAAGAAAAAAAAAACTAAACTTAAAAATATTTTAATTAATAAAACCTACTATAGCTGGGAAGAATATCTGTTAGATGAAGTTATAAATGGATGATGTTGCCTTTTAGAGCTTTTTAATTTTTCATATGTTTGACTCTTTAATAAACAATATTTATATATGTAAGACTAGTAATTTATAAAGAGTATAAGCTAATAATTTATTATGTATTTTTTATAATATTTTATGAAATAAATATGAATAAATTATTAAAAATCAACGAATAAAACACAGATTAGATTGAATAACTTTAAATTCTCTACTAGTTTCGGGTTATTAGCCCATTTTCAAGAGAATTAAAAATTTGTTTTATTAAAATTTCTATGGATATTTACATGAATGGATATATTGATTTTTTAATTTTTATTTTAATTTAATTGTGGGGCAAGCAAAATAATTTCAGTCCCAGCATTTATTCATATTTATTTCATACAATATGAACTACCAATGTCTAAATATTAATACTATTAATTTTATAATATTATTAACTAAATTAAATAGATTTGATGTGTGTAAGAAATATGTATTATGAACACTAATAAAATATTATTATTATATAAAATGTGTTTTGTCTGCCCTGGTGGCGCGAAGTTTGAGCAGGGCTGGTCGTTGCAACAATGGTGTGATTGTATCCCCAAATTTCACATTACACATTTATGAATGTTACTGGGTTACATAATACAAAAATATACCGAAACTCATGTGTGAGTGGAAGAAAAAAAAATGGGTGTTTTTAATTTCGATAGAACTTGAATTTGTAAAAATTAAATTTTAATCAAACATTTTTTTATTCGAATGATCAATATATGGTATTAACATTTGCAAATAATTTCGGGTATGTTGCCACTGGAGCTCTTCTTGATGAAGCGTATTCTGGACGTCCACTTTTGAACCAATTTTTCAAGCACTACTGGTCGTATGTCACGTATAACACGAATAATGTTGGCCTCCAAAGCGTCAATTATAGTTTTGTATATTAGCATAAACCGGTGTGCTCACGTAGCCCCACAGGAAATAATCGAGATCAAATCACACGACCTTGGAGGCTATTGATAGGTTCAATTATTGAAATCAACTTATCGCCAAATATTTATTTTATTAAGTCGATTGTTTCTGTCGGTGTACGGTAAGTAGAGCTATCCTGTTGAAACCTTATCTTGTTCGGAATAATGTCATCCATATTTTCTAACAAAAATCATTGATCGTGCTGTGGTATCGATCTCAATTGATCGTAACGCGAGCTCCGACTTCATTTTTGAAGAAATGTTGTCCAATTTGGTTTGGTGCGGTTCACGTGTAAGCCACACCAAACGGTACATTTTTCTTGATCTAATGGAATCTATAGGGTCTCTTGTGGATTGGTTTCATTTCATTTCCGTTAAGCTAAAAATGAACCTAATCGCTAAACAAAATTTTAAGATAAAACAACGGATCAATTTGCAACTGCTCTAGCTCCCAATCGTTGAAAACAACGCTTTCCTGCACCAGCTAGATCTTATACGAATGTAGACCAAGATATCCACGTAATGGATGGACGGAGTTTCAATTCCTTAGACCGACGACGAATCGATAAATTTGGATCTTTTTTCATACTTTCAATAATGGTGGCAATTTTGCTATTATTGCATCACTTATAGAGCATATAGTACGAAATCTATCCACAGTTCGATGGATGGCTTGATCAGATGGACCATTGCGTGCGGTAAAAAAATCACGAACAAGTTGGGCGAATTGATGACTTATTTTCAAAGTAAATTTGGATAATTTGGTAGCGTTATTCAAGCGCAAGTCTATTTGTGATGATTTGCCAGAGTATACTGATCATAAAAGTCTTCTTTTTAAAGGATATTAGATGAACGGATAAGATGGTTAAAGATATGAATTGAGGATAATAGCTTAGACCACTAAGGCCATTTCGACGAGTTACTTCTATTTTTAATACTAATTTAAGATTTAAGACATCACAATACACCAACGAACCCCGAATAAAATTTGTCTTTCAAATTCCACCCGGACCGGGATTTGAACCCGCACTAGCAAAGCCTAGCCCATCATACATCCAAATAAGTGAGTGCAGTATGAGAAATTGTTTGACAGTTAAGATTTTCGAACATTCCATCTAAGCAATAAAGTACCTTATATTAACTAAGAATGAAATTATTTTTTTCAAAAAATAAGAATTTTCTGTTATAAATTTGTAAAATAGTAAAAGTAATTGTATTACGTTCTTTTTCATTCTGAGTATTCCACTAATCCAATTAATTTAATCATAGTCGAATACATACAACGCAACCATTTCCAATAATTCAATTTCGAGAAATATCAATTTCAATTACTAGCAACGAATTATTGATCAGTTGCATAATTAAATGAAATCCATGCATGTGGCTGGGTGTGCGCGTGTGTGTAGTTGTAAAGGAAGAGTTCAGAATCGAATAATACATAAAATATGCGAGGTAGACAAATTGAAAACTAATTTAATTCGCGTCAGAGGCAAATCCGGGAATATAAGGGACGCGCGGCGCGCGCGGAGAAAACACGGCAGGGATGGAGCGGAAAGACTCGGGGAAGGAAGACTTACGACATGTGATCAACTGAGTCGAGTGTAGCTAACAAGACGTGGCGTGAGTCAATTGAGTCAATGTAAATGAACCGTCGCGGGCTGTCTACCCGATTGCACTCATTCGCTTACTTACTCTTATACTTGCCTCCGCTTTTTCTCTCTTCATCAGAAATTTTACATATAGATACGGGTCTTTTATGCGAAAGCGGATATATTTTAATTATTTGATTTCTTTAATTTTAATGGAAATAATTTACAAAAATAAATTATTTTTTGCAATTACAAAACTATCTTAAATATTATTTCTAAAATAAATAATTATACTTCCCTTAATAGCAATTCCCCATTATATAAATTATATGTTATATCATAGTGCATAATGTGATTGATTCACTCAATGCATTTGCCAGACATATAAATGAATTTTTTATTGGATGGTTGCGGCTACTTTATTTTTGTTTGTGTTATTATTTTATTCATCTAATATGTACCAATTTTGTGTAACTTCATACTGATATTACCCTTTTATTGGGTATATTGTATCTTTTGGGTAATAATTGAATAAATAAATAAATTATTATTATAAAAAATATCGGGCATTCCAAGCCACCTGTTAAAAGAACGTGTTTGTACTATTTCACCTACCCTACATATATTTTTTCTTTTTTTCTTAAAAAAGGTATTATTTCCTACTAAATGGAAACAAAGTTATGTAATACCAATCTTCAAATCCGGTAAAGAAGATGACATCACCAATTTTAGTGGGATATCAATCCAATCAGAAATTCCTAAACTGTTCGATAAGTTAATTTGGGAACAACTGTATTAGATGTGTAATACTCCATTAATTGAGGAACAAACGGGTTTTTCCACGATAGATCAACTTCTACATACCTTTTAATATATGAATATTATTTATCAAACGCCTATGAACAACAAAACTCTCTTGATGTTATTTATATCTATTTTTCAAAGGCATTCAATAAGGTTAACTATTCATTATTAATACTAAAATTGAAATCACGTGGTTTTTACGATATGGTGTGTAAATTGATTGATTAGTTTTTAACAGGAAGCACACAATGTGTGAAAATAAGAAATTACCTCTCATATGTTATACAGGTATCCTCTGATGTTCCTCAGGGTTCACATTGCGTACCCATCCTATTTTTGTTATTCATTAACGATGTCTGTAACAACTCAATTCAACATTTTCAATTTTTACTCTATGCCGACTTTGTAAAACCATTTCATGAAATAAAATCAATTGGCGATTTATTTTACTACAGAATGATCTCTCATCTGTTACGCAGTGGTATCTAAAACAATTATAGTTTACAATAAGGTAACAAACATTGATTATGTATATCACACAAAAATTAATTAATTGTTAAATGACTATTGACCAGAGGATTTTCTGCCAAACAATTATATTTTAATACAAAAAAGTGAAAGTCAATTACCTTATATCGAAAAAAAATATATATATATATACATTTTAAATATGAAATACATATCCAGATAAAGAAAGTGAAATTAAAGATCTAGGAGTCATATTTGTTTCAAACTAACTTTTGTTCATCAGATTAATTACATACGTAATAACGCTTCTAGAATACTATATTAATAGGATTTTAAACAATTCAAACCTCATTTCATATAAAATTGTGTATATTTCTTTCGTGAGCTCACAGTTGGATTACGCTACTAATATCTGATCTTCTCATTAGAGAGTATATAAAAAATCAGCTAGAATCACACCAAAATATTTTTTAATCTCTTCGTTAAAAAGCTTCATGCAGCACAAATGATTATACAAGAATACAGTTTGAGCTCAATCTTGAGGCTCTATGTTTTAGACGGTTTAAAGAAAATATTATATTCTATATCAGTGCCCTGATATTCTTTCGACTCACGCATCAGAGCTAAGAATAGATCGACACTCCACCTTTCACAGAACAAAAACTGGGCGAAATAATGGTAGTTCTTAGTTCATGCGATTTTCTAACTATTATTCAAATAAGTACAATGTGTTCTAATTTTCAGTCAAACAACTGACTTTTAGACTACAAAATATTTATTGTTTAAAAATTTATTTATAATTTTTCATATATGTATTTTTTGCGTCAAAATTATATCTTAAGTCTCAAATAAATTAAATTAAAAATGATTTGAAAATAATTAATGAATTATTCTCACATTCAGCTCTGTGACTTCTGACAGAGCTAAATGTGGAAATAATTTATTAATTATATTCAAATAATTTTTATTTAATTTATTTAAATAACTGTAACCAAGTGAATGAATTCTCTTTTCTATTTACTTTACGTTTTAGTTTGTAAAAATTTGTGAAAATGGTATATCCGTTAATAAATATATTAATTTATTTATTGAAACAACTATTTACTGAGAATATACCTCACTTGATATTCGAGTATACATGCTGCGACTAAGTATTTGCTTAGAGTATGTTTTTTGTTTCATCATTTTTTAACTTGTACAGTTTGCTCTTGCAAAATATGCTGTCTATCCGTTAAAAAATATATTATAAAGTAAGTTTATTCGTTTATCCTACACTGATTTAAACTGAGTTTGACTATTCTCGCAAGATTTATAATACCGCCAGCACAGAAATTATAAGAAGTGCCTTAAAATACATTATATAATTGTTACTCAAATCCAAAGACAGAGGGGAGAAAAATAATTAATAAAAATAGAAAACAGTATTCATTCACTTGGTCACAGTTATTTAAATATATTAAATAAAAATGATTTGAAAATAATTAATAAATTATTTTCAAACACGTGTCTGCAGATGGCCTTATATTATGTAACGTTCCTTTTGTTGTTTTTACATAAAATTTTTCTCGGATCAAAAAAAAAAAAAAAAATTTTTGTTGCATTATTCAATATTTGATATGCAGCAGCAGGTGTACATTATGTAATTCAATGTCCGGCGTGGGTATTTGCCCGGGAAGTAGTTGTTTTAATGTGCATTTGTTTAACGTACTTACGTAGGTAAGTCTATAGTCGCAGAGATAAAATTGAAAATAATTTATTAATTATTTTCAAATCATTTTTATTTAATATAAATAATTAATAAAGTTTAACGGAAATGATAAAAAAATATTAGGTGGATAGATACCTTATTGATGCAAAAGTTTACATTTTGTAAGCATTATATATGCGAAGAATTGAATTAAATATAATAACTATTAAAATGGATCTAAAGTACATTATAATAGTAATTGTAATTTATTAGTGCTGCTACAAATATAGTTTACACTCGTCAGTAAAATAGAATAGATACATGGTAACGACAGTTTAGTATATTTCATGATACGATGATATCCTACAGTCCACTGCTAGGATGCATAAAATAAAGAGTTCTTGACAAAGCTTGTGATAAACAAGTGCTAACAGATAAAATGGTGTGGATAGAATGATAAATAATATTGTTAGTTGATGAATAAAAGATTATAGATTTTCGCAACAAATTAAAATGGCTAAAAGTATAAAAGACAAACAAAGTAAAACCATAAAATTGTATAAATCCAAATGTCATGACATGTCGCTGCAAAAATACTTTAAATTAATTAATATCATACAAGATCTAATAAAATTAATCTTAAAGTAGATTTATTTTTATTTTAATTAGATACTGTTAATTTTTTTGATAGGTCGTTGTATAGTTTTATACCCACATATTCTATCAACTTATCATAAAATATGCGCAGATGGCGTTTTATGCGAATTAAATTATTTCTCGTATATTATGGTTTGTCTTGAGAACTGTTGCTCTTTAAAATCCTAAATATATCATAAACAAAAGTTTATATATACCGAGTGTTAATTAGTAAATCTGGCCATAGAAAATAGCATTATACAGAATTTTAATTGAATATAATACATTGCCATGACATATTTTTATATAATTTCATGTTAACAGATACATTTTAGTTTTTATGTTTATGACACAAAACATGAATAACTATTTAATTGTAGAAAGTGTATTATTTTATTTATTAAAATTCTATAATACTACTATTACCCTATGGCCAGGTTTGGTGGTTAACACTCGGTATATATAAATACATGGGACTGTTAAAATTCTTTGTAATATAAATAATAATTTTATGTGCGACAAAAAATTGTATAATGTGTCAGCAATTATCCCAACACATAATGTGATATTATATATGAGAGTATATTATTCCACGATAAATCGTTCGTAGGTTTTTTGTATTTAGTACATTTTTCAGACTGAACAGTTGATAATATAAGCTATTGATTTTTTGGGTTACATACTCTAAGTGATTATTGTTCAACAAGGCATTGCACGTAGAACACACTAGTCTGATGAGGTTCGAAAAACCAAAATAACTATAACGAGTTAAATGATTATTCCATGTTAAGTATTGGTCAATAAATACTCCTAAAAAGTTTATATTATCTATAAAAGAGCGATGCAGGTTTTCAAACTGAAATGTTTGTTGAATTTTTGTATATTTAATGGAAAACTGACATATAATTTTTTTTTTTAATTTATCATAAGATTATTTTTTGTACACCACTTGAAAAATTCATTTAACATACAACAACTACAACAATCATTGTTCCGATTTATAAGAAAAAATGATAAAAAATGTACTACAAATTATAGGCCAGTAGCACTTTTATCGGTCTTTTCTAAAATTTATGAAAAATAATTATATAATAAATTAATTTCCTTCATAAACAAAGAGAATATTCTGTCAAACAACCAATTCGGTTTTCAGAAAGATCTTGCAACATCTCATACAATCTTATCATTATATAATCATGTATTAGAAAATGTAGAGGCGAAAAGTAAGATCAATCATTTGTCTACTTTGATTTAAGCCGAGCTTTTGATACAATAAATCACCAGTTGCTTTTAGATAAATTATCTGACGAAGGCATAAGAGGTCCAGCGCATAACTGGATATCATCATATTTAAAAAATATATTTCAAAAAGTGAAATTTAACATTAATGGAACTAGGTATTTATCTGACGCAAAACTTGACACTACTGGTATCCCCCAGTGAAGCACATTGGGCCCATTGTTGTTCATTTTATTTTTAAATAATATAAACTCATCAATTTCGAATTTTATTACCTTTTATTACAATATCGACCTAGTACAAGCCATCAAGGAAGTTATAACAGATATGAAAAGTTACTGTGAAGAAAATGGTTTAGCTTTGAATCATACAAAAACCGATATGGTTATATTCTCAGCATCCCGCATGGACTGTATTTTATTAGTTCACGCCAATGAAAAATTATTAAAGAAAAGTGCTTCCGTCAAGTTTTTGGGAGTGGAAATCGATTCAAATTTGAAATGGGGTCCACAAATAGATAAACTGTGCAGAAGAATGACGAGACATTGTTTTGTCATTTGGCAAATGAGAAAATATATTTCACTTGACATTTTAAAAATGTATTACTTCGCTCATGTTAATTCTTTATTAAGTTATGGCATAACTTGTTGGGGAAGTATTAATGACATTTTAACTATTCAGAAAAAAATCTTAAGAACAATGACAAATCAGAATCCCAACCCCCCGTGTAGAGATATTTTTAAACACTCGAAAATTTTAACTGTTGTGTCTCTGTATATTTATTATTCCGTAAGTTATGTCAAATGTAATATAAATAAATTTGATAAATGTAGGTCTAAAGGCATGTATAACTTTTGACAAACATTTAATTTGTTAATTCCTAATCATGCTTTATTAATGACTGCAAGGGGTCCCATTATCATGGGAATTAAGCTATATAATAAATTACCAATTTCGTTGAAATCGATTTCAAGTCCCAAACAATTTAATATAAAAGTTAAGTCTCTTTTATTACAATATTCATTCTATTCTTTAAATGAGTATTTTGATTGTTAATTTGCAAAATAAATGTAATCTTGTGTAATTTGTATTTTTTTGTATGTACTTGTAGTTAACGTTCCTACTATCTGGCATATTTTCCATATTGTAAAATCTCGTGAAAATAAAGATATTATTATTATTATTACTAATATAAAGTTCCAATTGTTCATCGTTATTTCCATAAGTAACAATGGTAGCATCACCTGCATACATATAGAGAATAAAAATTAGTGGCACAAATACACTATCTTGCCGTGTCCCTTTGCTAATTAAGAACTTCTCAAATATTTTAAATTTACACTAAATTCTAATTGATCTGTTTGAGAAGTACGGAGCGAATCAAACAACAAATAACTTCAAGCTTCCTAGATATAAATTATATAGATATTTTTCATTAGTTTAATTCAATTCGCTTCGTTTAATTTTATTCGGTTTTGATTTGAGTTGAATTAATTTGGTTTAATTTAATTTAAAGCATTTAGTTTAATTTGATTTAATATAATTGATTTAATTTCACTGGGTATAGTTGAATTAATTTAATTGATTTTTTTTTTAACATCTTTAAATTATGTAAGGCAGAGCTATATTGACGAGGGATAGATCCCGAAATACGTGTCTGCAGATGGCCTTATATTACGTGACGTTCTTTTTGTTGTTTTTGCTTTACATTTTTCTCGGATCAAAAATTTGTTGCATTATGCAATATTTTATTGATATGCAACAGCAGGTGTATATTATATAATTCAATGTCAGGCGTGGGTATCTGCCCGGGAAGTAGTTATTTTAATGTGCATTTGTTTAACTTACTTACGTAACGTTAGTCAATAGTCACAGAGCTAAATGTGAGAATAATTTATTAATTATTTAAAATAATTTTTATTTAATTTATTTAAATAACTGTGACCATGTGAATGAATACTTTTTTCTATTTATAGTAATTATTTTTGTTATATTGTTAAAATTATCTGCATAATCTGAATAAATGTGGACTTTTAACCGAAGCAAAAAAAATATCGAAATGAAATTTAAAAAAAGTGGTTTTTACTTTTTTTATATAAATAAAATAATTATATGTTTCTAAAATACACTATATTCGAGACATGATAATAATAATTTCCCAGAATTCCACGCGCAAACAAATAACAATACATCAAAGATCACCGAAGTTTTCCACGACTACAATACGTCCCTACGAAACACACACACACGTGCAGAAGAAAATACATAAGGGTGGGATTGAGTGAAGTAAGAAGAAAAAAATCAATGGCGAAATAATACACACGATTTGTCTCCGGGAATAACGAGTTCGGTCCCTGACAAAGGTTTATTGGCATCGTCAAACGTCTCGCGTTCGGCGTTCCTTTTCTCATAGTTAGTTTCCTCGGATGCTAATGGAGGATTTAGACGCTAACAAACATGCTTATGCATGCCTACATGTATCCACACACATAAACATACACAGATAAAGACGGACGCATACACAGAAGGCGGCGTGTTTGTTACGCAAATGAACCATCGCGCACGGTACGTGTGTCTGAATAGAAGTTTGAGTTTGTTTATGCGCTTCCTTTGCGTCTTTTTATTTTGCCCTTATTTGTGGAAAAATATATAAATAAGGGAAGCATTGTTAAGGTTCCTACGACGGCTTCGAGACGTTGTTATTACTATTATTATTTTTATAGTTGGCATGAACAATTTCTCGTTTTTTATTTGTTCCTCTAACGATACGCAAAATTGTGCAGGTATGTGCACGTGGAGGAATAAAAGAAAGAGAGGAGACTTCGCGACGGAGTATTTCATTTTAATGAGCAGCAAATTTTGCCCGTTCTATATATGTTTTTATTATTATTCATTTTAGAGATAACATTTCTTTTTAGTGAAAAATCCAGCCATTTTATTATTGAGCATAATTCTTGTCGTATACAAACAAATAATATCTTTACGGTATAATTGGTAAGATGGGGCATAAATAGAATTCTTTGAAATATTGGGAAAATAAACTAGAAGATGATCATTTGAGCAGGGATGATAAAATGAGTTTCGGATAATTATAGGCTTACTTAAGCCATTGAAGGCCTATAGTGCTGCCACGGTAAATAAAAGTTTTTTTTCTCCTAGAAACCTCTAAAACCGCTTGAAGCACTTAAATGGTTAACTAGAGAGACCTAGTTAACCATTTAAGTGCTTCTTCATTGATACGAGTTCCATCAATCCAATAATGTGAGCTGATCCCAGGAAATGAACTCTATACCTTTATAAAGCAGTGCATTGATCAAAGAATTGTATAACTTCTTTGTAGCTTATACATAAGTCATGATACGTCATCCTCATGACTTTCCTGTATGCCAGTGGCCAGTTATAATGCTTATAATATCCTAATATCGATTCTGTTTGCGTAATTTATATTGTTGTTGGTTTTTGGGTTACTTTTGTCGTTACGATGCACGTGTATTCATTTTCCCATCTTTTATTTACTAGAGTTTTAGTGAATTCATCTAGCACCGTCTTAAAGTTTTTTTTTCCTTTGGTGCCGGAAGCTTTGCTCCTTTGGGTGCTAGCTCATCGGCTATTAAATTATCTTCTATGTTGCTATGACCTGGAACTCAACTGAGGCATCACTGCATCTAGCGAGTTTGTTTAGCTCTCTTATTCAGCTGATGGTTACTTTCAAGTTGTAGCTTTGAATATTTAATGCTTTTGAGGCGGATAGCCGAGTTGATTCCCATGCTGGACGCCTGTAATTCTGTGATGAAATAGCATACTTATCTCTTCACGGGGAGGGACCGTTTTAGGCCGAGTTCTTTCGAGTAGGTGCTTTCTTCAACCTTATTGCCAATCTTTAAACCAATCTCTGACCCTTCGTTTCTTCTTCTTTTTGTAATAGGTCTCTTACGATTTTAGGGACCACCATTTTCTTTTTCTTATTATCTTTTTTTGTCCCAAGACCTCCATTAATTTCCTGTTCTCATATTTTGATGGAATACTTGAGCTTCATTTCCTTTACTCGTTTCTTCTATATTCCACCACTTCAAAATGGGTTTATGACTGGAAGGTCGACCATAACTAATCTTGCTTCAATTACACAATACCTAAGCTTAAGACTTCATAAAAGAGGCCAAACAGATGTTATTTGTACAGATCTGTCCCGTGCATTTGATACAATCGATCATAATATTCTACTTAATAAACTTAATCAATTTGGTCTTGCTGAGCACACCATTAAATTTTTGTCATCTTACCTGAAACAACGAAAAAATTGTGTTTGTTTTAATGGATTTAAATCGTATGACTTTAATTCGTCTTCGGGTGTTCCTTAAGGTTCCAATTTAGATCCTCTCCTCTTTATGGCATTTATTAACGACTTAATTACATCTTCCAAAGCACTCGTATATGCTGATGATATTAAAATATATAATTATATTTTATTTATAAAATGTGTCCCAGAATAATCTGTCATTTTAATTTTTATAAATAAGTCGCTTTTTGAAATATTTGGAAACTTTTATTGAAGTGTGAAGCAAAGATATGGAGGTAAGTTATGAAATAGGATATTGGCCAAATGGTCGCCTTGGCTCTGCGTGCACACGCGGGCTCTTTTAATGAAATTTTCAATGACACTTTCGCATAATTGCCGCTCAATTGCTTCAATTGCTGCTTGGATTTCCTCTTTTAGCTTCGCAATCGTTTGAGGCTTGTTGGGCTAGACTTTCCCTTTGAGGAAACCCCAAAGAAAGAAGTCCAAGGGTGTCAAATCGCAAGAACGGGGCGGCGAATGCACATCACCTCGGCGCGAAATAACCGCATGGTCTGCCGGCTTCAGTGCTTGGGTCAACTTAATCTTGTATGCGTGCAGATGAAGATCTTTGGCTAAAATGCGCTGAATGGAGTTCCTGGAGGAACCAACTTCTTGAATACGATGATGAATTGAGGTTGATGGGTTGTCATCGACGCTGGCCGCTGCCAAGGCTACATTTTCATGTTTCTTCATGTTCACAACTGAACCCGTGGACTTGAATTTATGAACCGTTCAACGCTGATTACCTCAACGTCTACTAGTAACAGTTGTAAATGAATTAGCAATCTACTATTGTAACCAAAAAAAAAATAATGCCCTATTCAAAATGACGGTTTATTCTGGGACACCCTTTATATAAGATCATTCGAGTACTGTTTGCTCTTACAACGTGATTTAAATATAATATCGCAATGGTGTTGTGCTAATAGACTTCATCCTAATGTTAATAAATGTAGTTTTGTATCTTATACTCGCAAATAATTATTTACTAATTATAATTATAATATTGATGGTTTTACAATTCCAAGCAGTTCATGCGTAAAGGATCTTGGTGTTGTTTTTGATTCCCAATTAAACTTTACCGAAAATATTGATAGTATCATCCAATCTTCAATAAAAATATTGCGTTTTTTAATGCGCACCTCTAACAGTTTAAATAATGCTTGGCTTTTAAAAACTTTGTATTTTTCCTTAGTGCGCAGTAAGTTGGAATATGGTTCGATTATTTGTTACGTGAATAGTGAGCTCAAACTAAAGGGTGTACAAAGATGGTTTTTGAAATACTTGCCATAAAAAATCGGTCGTATATACCAAAAAAAAAAATGCCGACTATCAAGAATTATTATTAAGGCATTAACGTTTGTTCCTTGTCGGCTCGTCGCGAAGAATGTAGTGCAGAGTTTTTGTTTAAATTAATTAATAACACCATCGACCGTCCTTACATGCTAAGTAATATAAATTTTTACGCACCAACAGTAGCTTTTGGAAACACGCTCCCTTTCAGGTCACCACTTGCAAAAACCAATGTTTTAGGGAAGTCGCCTATAAGCCATATGTGCCGCAATGCAAATAGTACTTCCGGCATTTAGGCAATCGGTATACTTAAAAGTATAAAAGATTAAACTTCTTATTGTAATTATTTTTAATTTTATAATTTAGACTTTTTAGTTGACATCTTTTTTTCGTTTATTTGATTTTTTTATATTAGTTCAATTAATATGTACTTACTTTTTTATTGTTTTCCTGTCTTCGTTCTTCCGTTGGAAAATAACGATAATATTATTATAGTTATTCAATTTAAAGAAATATCTAAGAAAAATATATTTAAATAACTTGAAGAATAGTGTCTGTGCGAACATACATAAAGGATATTAGTTTCATGAAGCGTTCACATACACACACATATTTATAAGGTAAAACTTTACTGACGAGTGATAAATCTCGAAATACGTGTCTGGTCACATATTACGTTTTTTTTTTGTTCTTTGCATTAAATATTCTTAAATCAAAAATTGTTTCAATCATTTCAAGCGCAACAGTAAATGTTCATTGTATCTTTCCAATAGCTAAAGGTAAAATAGTTAATTAATAATTCAATTGTGTAAATTAATTATTTCCATATTTCTCTATATTAATTGTTTCTTTTCCATGTTCATACACTTGCTAGGATCAGCCGTTATCTTTAATCTAAAACGCTTAACAATTTAAATTAAGCAAGATCATAAAACCCCCTCCCCCTTTCTGGATATTCATCAGCTCAAATATAATTGCTAATTTTACATTAGGTAGTTATAGGTTTTTCCATTAAGGGTGCGGTTTAGACGAAAGAGATAGCTATATAAATATTGGCAATCACTAATTCGAGTTAGATTGCTGTTGTGACCAATGAAAAATATTGTATTATACATAAAAGTAATCTTAAAATAAGTAGGAATTTCATGAGATGAATTAAAAATTATTTTAATGTTTAGTTTGTGTGAAAATCAATTATGAAAAACAATGAAAATTGATCAAATTTATAGCAAATTTCAAATTAAATTTTTGCTAATAAAAACTTGTGCAATGAAAATTTAAAGGATTTCATTAAATTATGCATTCAAATAACTTAGCAGACATGACCTGTTAATTTCATTATATCTTACAATTTTCTTTTCTAACTTGAACTAGTAAATTGGCGTAATACACGAAAATTAACGATTTATTTTTTATATAAACTGATACTTTATACTTGGTAGATAAAAAAATTAAGTACATATTCATATTATTAAATCAAAAAGAATTACTCTTTTTTTTAAACGATTATTTCCAATTTACTATATAGCTACCTTTTTCTACTAAACCACAACCTTAAATTAGCTGAATTAGTGCTAAAATTCAAATATCGTGTAAAATTTGCTATGTAAATTATATTAAATTAAATATTATCTACTATTAATTTATGTAATGTTTTGATAATATTACTCATTTTAGTAATTAGTTTAATTATGTATAATTATATGAATTTAATGACTGTAACGACAAAGAAAAGTTTTTGCCAAATCTTGTGTTGGGTGAAAACTTTACTCCTGTTCAAAATTAAATTTACTAAAAACTTCGATCATTGTGATCATAGTTTCAAAAGAATGTACTGTTATTATAATACTAAAAAAATAAATCACCAAAAGTAAATAAAATCATACAAAGTAAAAAAGAAAAAGTATGGGTATGTATTATTTCATTTGAAAGCCAGGAAAAAACGAATTTGTGTAAGGTAAAGAAAAAGCAAAAAAATAAAATAAAAATCTCAAGATTAAACAATCCTCTCTCATCCCAACGACCCCACAGTATAATTTATAGACGTATGCATGGAGATACCACCGTTTTATATGTGAGGGAATGTTTTATATGCAAAGTTGGTAAAACCTGCATTTCAGAGATAGCCCAATCGGAAGATGGATTGCGGCTGACACGGCCTGAAGAAGGGTAGAAGGACGGAAATGCGGGGGTGTGCGCGCACACGTATACACACACACGCGCTCGAAACGAGAGAGGGAAGGGGGGAGAAAAAAAATAAAACGAAAATGGGTTGAGAGAGATATTTTGAAAGTTCATTCCTCATAAATTTCATCCATGAGTTGCCCGTCACCGTTTATAATGCGGCCGCCCAAACTTTTGCGCACAATGATAGACAGAACTATCTATCCGGAATGAGGGGCGGGGATGGGGGGTTTAAGGGATGTGTTATTATTTTCGGTTGTATGATAAATTTCGTCGCGCAGATAACTTTCCCCGGACAAGATTAATACTTTCTGACAGCGCGCTTTTCTTTTTCCTAACTTTGTTTCCAGCAAACCCCCGCCCTTCAACCGACCGACGTTTACTTACTTTTTTTTTCTTATTCTTTATTTTCTTCTGCTCGCACACGATACTCCACTTGAATGCACGAGCAACGTTGCGAGCATCCATAAATTATCGCATTGATTCATTAATTTCACAAACACAATAAAAGTAAACCACATTCTAGATATGGTGCAGCAAAAATAAAATAATGTTTTTAAATCATTGATTAATTTAGTTCAACAGCAAACATAGTTTGGATAACTGGTGATGACAATTTTGGTCTTTCTGATCTCGTGTTCCATTTGCAATGCCTTGATGAAGACTGTTGAACGAATTTTATGTTGTGCTTAATAGATATGATATGAATTATAATAATTGGAAGACAAGGTAGGGTATATGAAACACACTGGTCTGGCGAGGTTCTAAAGATGACCATTTTTCCAAACCTTAGATGTTCAACTAAATTAATTACTTTTCTTGCTTTTTATAAAAAAGGATAAGTTCGTCTTCTTTTTATTGGACGAATAGAAATTTGTTGTATTTACCTTGTAGAATAAAATTAATGACAATTTCACTTAGAAATTAGGAAATAAATAGCAACTAGCGAGATTTATTAAATTTATTTTTCTAAATTATTCTGATGATGGTTTCTACAGTTTTTACTTATCACTGTAAAACAATTTTTTTAAATTGAAGTAAATGCAAGTAAAAATTAAACAAAATTATTAAATTTAAATAAAAATAAATTAACAAAAGCTCCAAAAATAATGTAATTAGAAGTGAAATAATAAAATGATTATCATAAATGCTACCAATAAAATATATTTAATAATTATTTTGATGTAAATGTTATAAACTTATAAATTAATATATAGTCTTTCCCATTTAAGAATCTTCATTCCTTATTTTATGTTATATCTCGATATTTAGTTAACAAAAAGAAGAAACTTGTGATTAATACAATATTATTAAATGTTCATACATAATTTGTGTAAATGAAAAATAAATTAAACTTGAAATAGGCTAATTAGTTTTAAAATCAGACATAAATGTAAATTCGAATCAATTTCTTATTTTTTTGATCAATAGAGCGATGCCATTTTTGCCTAATTCATAAGTGATATTTGAGTTTGCGACGTAAATGTTCCAAACTGCAGTACGTCCATTAAAGAAGTAAACATTTCCTATTTACGAAAAGACTTTTAAATTACCTATTTATTAAGTAATTTAAAAGTAATTAATTAATAAAATTAAAAAATATATATAAATAAAAAATATGTTCTCTCTAGCTACTCCAACTTTTAATAAAAAAACGTAAGTCCTTATTACGGATTATTCCGCACGGAAATGTTAAATTTAACGTATACGTAAATAACGTAATTTCACATAATTCGACGAATAAAGTACTAATAACCTTTCTTCACACTTTTATTTGGATTACCAAATGTACATTTGGGACACAAAGTGGCCATTATCAATGGATTAATCCATTAATTTGATCTTCACGTAATCAATTTAAAATGTATATATATTTATATATATAAATTATTAAACTGGCATAAATTGTGTTTTCCTTTTTCTATAGTTTTTTAATTAATGGATAAAAATTTACTCACTCATGTTTATGGAATAAATATAAATAATAATATGAAGTAAAAAAAAGCAATAAAAAATATATATTTGGAACTATTCAGTACTTGAAATATGAAATTTATAACATAGCAATACATTTTTTTTTATTTTCTATTTCATGATGTTATTCCTATTTTTCATTATATTATTTTTTATTTATTTCATGAAAATGGGTGATTAATATACATGATTAATTAAAACATTAAAAAGAGGTTTAAAAAGAGATGAAAAGTTCATTTCTGCAAAAAATATATAAATAAATACTGTAAAAATAGACGGAAACAAAATAACAAAGCGTGTCGTTATAGTAAAAAAAATGGTTTCCGAATATCGGAATGGAAGACAGACACACTAACATGCACACAACGCAACACGACGCAATCGATTACCATTTTCTATTTCCAACCCCTCCCGTCGCACACACTTGACGCACGTGCCACCCACCCACCCCCAGCATGTACGGGTAATTCGTGTGTGCGTGCGGGGGTGGGTTCAATCGCCCCTCTCGATAAATGTCCGAAAAGGTCCAACCCCCCTTCCCTGCGGAGAGACGAGGGGAGCGAGAAAGTTTCACGACGGAACACACGGAAAAGGCGGAATGGGGTGAACAAAAAAAGGAGGAAAAAACCCTATACTTATTCCGCCGTAAATCGAAATCCACACAACATGAAATTACGGTATTTTTCGTGGCGCATTTAATGCCCTAATTGTCGGGGGGAATTGAAACGAATGATATTTCGCCAGGGATATTTAAGGATGTGTCCATGAATGGTTAATGATGCGTGTTTTTTTATTACTCATACGATTTTTGTCTTCTCGTAATTTTCCTTCCTCCCTTTTTATATTATTAATATAGATTGAATTAATTTGGTATATAAGTTCGCTATTTCGGCTTCAACTTTCACAACTTTTAAACCAATAGTTAGTTAAAAAATTCTAACCATATTTAATATTGCCCTATATTAAATATGGTTAGAATTTTTTTTAAAATAACTCTTTTTTTTAAAGAAATATCCCTTAAAAAAGAATAATTCAAACGATAAAGTATAAATAATTGTAAAGGAATTATTATGAAAATAAAACATTCCTCTCACCAAATATTAACATTACTTCAAAATATAAATTTATTTTTCTTACATTTCACAAATACACGAATGCGAGTTAATTGCTCGCACAGTTTAGCTAGTAAGCACGGTATTTGTATTAAACATTACCTTAAAATCAAGACACGGCAGAAAGACATTTGGTCGATAGTCCAGACAGACTGTGTTAGTCTGTCTGGACTAATTGTATTGTATATAAACGTTATTACAATCGCACTATGTAAGTGTCTTAATAAAGATGTATCTATATAAAACATATACGATAAATAATTAGGATAGCACCAATTATTTATCATAAATAGTTAATCGACAAGAACGTTGGCAATTTTTAATTGAAAAATCTCCAGAAATGAATGTTTAAACTAATTCTGATATGATCGCTTTGTTATGCAATTAAAAACATAAATTATATATCTTTGTGAGGAAAATAGCTGCTCAACTATTTTCCTTTACGGATATAAATGCTAAATACTGTTACTTTAGTAAACTTTAAAACAACAAGTTATAAACAAAATTTGATATAATTGCGAAAGCCCCAATTATTTATCGAATATGTTTTATATACAAATATCTTCATTAAGACTTTATTAATTTATTAATTAAAATTACATTATATGTATATGTGCTTATTACAAAAACTAATTAGATTGTGATAATAAAAATAACGTACATATTAAACTTAAGATTTCCCTTACAGAATAGCCCCGAATATAGGGTTTGTAAAAAAGTATTTTCTGCGTTCATAGATAGCGTTGTGATTATTTTCAAAGACTTCCGTCAGCATTATGATTTTTTTCGTTTAGATGTTTGATATAAATCACATTTACGTTAGACCCAAATTATATAAAATTTTGTTTATAGCTTGTTGTTTTAGGGTTTACTAAAGTAACAGTATTTATATCCGTAAAAGATATAAAGCAGCTATTTTCCTCGCAAAGATATACAATTTATGTTTTTAATTGTATAACAAAGCGATCATGTCAAAATTGCTTTAAATATTCAGTTATGGAGATTTTTCATTTAAAAATTGCCAACGTTTTTCTCAATTAACAATTTTTGATTAAAAATTGTGCTTTCTTTAAAAATGAGTTTTATTTCCTGCTACAAAACCAAAATCCAACAGATGGTCTATTTATTATTTATTAATATATTTATAGGCCTCGGCATTCCAATCAATTATCGTCGACTACTGAATACATTCATTTTGATTTCAACGTTGTAGTGGATCAACTGAAGTTGATAATAAACAGATAAAAACCATAATTGATGAAGATCGTCACAAAACTGTTCGTGAAATTAGAGAAGTTAAATGTATCACGTTGATTGAAAAATTAATATTTAATAATTTTTCAATGAACGGTATCACACACACTTGATAATCATTTTTTTTTTTCGAATGGTTAAGAAGCTTTCTTATATATTTCTTATGACTTAAATTAAATTTTATACAATGAATCAAATTTTATGATATTATTACGTCGAATACAATCTGAGTGGCAAAATTTAAATTTATTAAATAAAAATGATTTGAAAATAATTAATAAATTATTTTCACATTTAGCTCTGTGACTTTTGACTTACGTTACGTAAGTACGTTAAACAAATGCACATTAAAACAACTACTTCCCGGGCAAATACCCAGTTTGATGGAATGACCTTTTTTATAAATAAATATTTATAATTAAACACAAACATAAAGCAATGAAAAAAAAATGTTTTATTTAAGATTAAATATAAAAAGTTATAAATATAAAAAATAAGACAGCAAAATGTTTAGATTATGTTTACACAAAATTGTTTTTTTTTATTACTTACTATGTCTTGTACTATTTTATTAATATTTTATATCAATGAAACAAAAACAAACTAAAACGTCACTGTCCTATATATATATATATTTTTTTTTTCATTTCATAAGAATCTATACATATATCTCAAGATTTATTTTTTTCTAAATAATTGTGGAAAGCTTTCATTGAAAAAATGCAGAATGAATTTGATTCAATAATACATTAATTTTTTAGAACTAATTCTTTCATTTCTAAAACATGGAAAGAAAAATCTGTCTTTAACTAAATTCTAAAAGGCATTCGAGGATATTCTGTAACGGGCATGTTAAGTTTAACATGTACGTTATTTGTATCATCATAGTCTAAACAACAAACAAAAAAATTATAATAGATAAATATACAAACAATGTGAAGTAAAAAAAAATAACGCACACGTTAAACTAAACGTTTGCTGTATGGAATAGTCCCGGCTGATTCGAAACAAAGATAATTAAACTTTATAATTAGAAAAGTTTTGTCTTTTTCAAGTATTGAAGCTCAAAATAATTAAAAATAAAACTTGAAATGTTCATCTTTAATTTTCATTTTTAATTGAAAATAAAAAATCAATTTTCTTGCATATTTGTAGTACCTGCAAATGTTGCAACCTTTTATACAAATATGGCAATTTCATCTCACTGGTAGTGGATAAAAAAATTATGGTGTAATAAACTTTTAAAGTAATTTCTTGCTTAACCCGAGAAGAAACAGGTTTATGTATTAAAACTTTTAAATAAACACTTCGTTGGTTTTACAAT
This sequence comes from Philonthus spinipes, assembly GCA_963082785.1. Lineage (NCBI taxonomy): Eukaryota > Metazoa > Arthropoda > Insecta > Coleoptera > Staphylinidae > Philonthus > Philonthus spinipes. Next base: position 12,889,905 of record OY720309.1, on the reverse strand, counting down.
TTCTCTGAAAAAATAATATGACATAAAATGACATAAAATGACCAGTAATGTCAGAAAACATAAAAATACTTTCACACGAGTTTTGTACACTTTGTTTCGTAGAAATCAAAGTAAATTACAAATAAACTAAATAAAAATGATTAAAAAATTATTAATTATTAATCAATCTCTTTTGCTCGAATGAATAATAATTATTTTCAAATTATTTTCATTTGATTTATTAATTAAGTGAATAAAACTTTTTATATTGTTAAATTACAAATATTTAAAATGTATTTAAGTGTGAAATAAGTTTTGTTATATTTTATAACAATGAACCTTTTCTAAGTACAAATTTATACGGTTTTTGAACCTCAAATCCCCCAAAATTGTGATTTAATTAATTTATTTTCTACAACAAACTAAAATATTTTTTCGAATATAAAAACATACATTTATTTTATAAAATATTTGATTTGAACTCCCACGCAATAACAGTCAAAGCCATAGTGGGCTTTATTGCCTAATAAAAAGTAAATAACATTTGCAACTAGTTTGTTTGTTTGTTTTGTCTACGGAATATTTGTTTTCATTGAAACAAATTCCACACAGCGTTATTTTTTTAATTACACGCTTGTGGGGAATGTATTTTTTTTTGTTTTCGGAGGGAACAAAGGGGGTTGGCCCGGTATGCAGATGGCCTACAAATCAACCTTTCGTCGTCGCCGGTTTTTATATATACACTTTTTTTGTACACTTTTTCGGGGGGCATTGTCTGCCCTCGCGGGGTTTAAGGGTTGAAGCCCTTCGTTTTTTTTTTTCGTGTATACCTGTTTAGTGGTGCATGCCGTATTCATAAATTCCCGTCTACACATATTCAAATAGTGGATCTATTATGCTCTTCCTAGTTTTGAGCCAATATGTAAATTTACGGCATATGTTGGCTTGTTGGATAAAAAAAAGAAAAAAAAAATACCGAATTAATCCTCATATTTATATACTCAATATTAACACGAGGATTTATTTGGTTAGAGAGAATTTGTAAATATTTTGTTAAATTATTTATATGTTACTCATCTATAACATTAATAATATACGGTATTAATAAATCTTCTAGTTGGAAAATATACACAAATCGTCATCTTTTAACTAATATGCATGTCTAATTTTGCATCATCATCAATTTTATTAATTAGGCTTCATTGTTTTATGAACAGGACTAATTCGCCTTTCTTTAGTAGACGAAACAACTCCATAACTTGTTGAAACTCATGAAACTTGTTTCTAAACATTTTCCAGAGTTTTTTAATAAGAAAATTTCGAACAATAATAATGACTTAAAATAGCACTTGATTAAGTTTTTTTTAGATATTTTATTTCCTCATAAATGGGACAAATTCGTCTTCTTATATTGGAGGAAACAGGGATTCGGTCATTAATTTGCAGACTCAAATTGTTGTTACAAATTAAGATTTTTTTTATATATTATCACACTCAAATTATTTTATTGTTAAATGACTAACGAACATATGTCTTTCTACCTGACTTTCAAATTAAGTGTTTTGTCTTATTATATGCAAAAACAGGTTGCTAATGTCGTCCTATTAGTCAGAATGAAAGTGTAATTTAATTGTCATGATTGCTAATGTCATGGAAAGATTTAATAAACTCATGAATTGAATAAGAGGGATATTTACGATAGGAAATTATGTTTATATTAAGGAGGATTTTTAAATTACTTCCATTATTCAGTCAAAAAGTTATACAGAGCGTTCAATTATTTTTGATAGGCGTTTGAATTTGGTGAGATGATAAACATCATCTCACAAAATTGGTAACTTGCTTGCAAATGTGCGCATTCGAGCATTAGCGTCCATATACAACTCTCAACTCTCTAGTTTGTGCTTTATATTCAGTATTACATTTTACGTTTATTACCATCTCACCCTGCTGCAAATATTTCTTAGGTAAGTAAAAAATAACCAAATTAACACGTGAAAATGTTAATTATACAATGTGATTTTTGGTTAAAAATGACAACAACAAAAAAATTAAACGGGGAAATACAACATAGAAAGAAATTGGAATTATTAAAATTGTGAAGAACACAAACTGCCCATGATCAGCTTTCTGATCTTGAGTTTGATCACAATTACTTTGTGCAACATGTTCGCCGTAACATTCTATTTCCAAAGGAAAATCTACAAGCAAGAATAGATGTGAGTCCGAAGAAATCGCTAAAGGGAAAATAATGAATTAATAATTTAATTGTATAAAATAAATATTTTCAAATCCCTTTTTAGTTAATTTTGTTTATAATTTGAACTTACATTTTAATTAAATTTAGTGACTATGTTTATTTGTAAAATCATTTATTTATTCCTTCGCAGAATTTCATTCCAGTAACAGGATTAAACGAAAGCCCAGGCAATTATTAGATTCTGAGCAATGATCTCGGATGACGGGGATGGGGTTTTTGGAAAAGGTGGCTGTCTCGCTGATAGATGATGCTTAGAGAGTGTGTAGTAAGGAAAAGGGTGGGCGGCGGAGTGGGGTGAGCGGGGGCGGTTTATGATTTATTATTCCGATCTGCGGCTGCGGTATCAGAGATTACACCGCATGTGAGCCGTATAGATGATATGTGAGGATATCAGCATCTGACACTAAGCGCCTGTCATATGCAAAGCGGATGATTTGACCCACGCTAAATCGCACCATCTCGACAAAATGTTCCTTCGCGCGCGCCGACAAAAAAGATACTCGCTCACTTACCCAAACCACCCCACATCCCTCTCACACCTATTTTATATTTTTTTTATTTACAGCGTTCTCGTCTGTACATAATATTAACTAAATAGTTTGTAGCAATATATATATATATATATATATATATATAGTTAAATAGTGTAGACACAGTGTGGAAATTAAGTAGCCGACAAATTTATCAATAACTTGTGTCTGTGATGAAGAGGGCGAAAACATTTTAAATTTTGATCTAAATTTTCGCAATCACTAACTCATCTATTGATTAAATGGTAAAATTGCGAAGGAATATTTCTTAGAGTAATAAAAACTTAACACAATGAGATACACTCCGCGACAACTGATTAGCCTCGGAAAATAATATGCAATTAAAACAGTTATTTTAGTAAATAGAAAAGAGTAATCATTCATTTAATAATAATAATAATAAATGTCTTTATTAGCTAAATAGTAAAAACATAACATACATGGTTGATATTAGTGACCAAAATAACAAAAAAATTATTACTACTAGCCAATCTTAAGGCGGGATTCAGTTTTGGAGTATACCCCAAACTGTTCTGCCATCCAAACCTTAGAACTAATAAGATTTACAATATGAAAAGAAATAAAACATAATGTGATATCTATATAAAATTTAGCGACAGAATATATAATAGAAATATATTAATTATAATACATGTATACTTAAGAGAAACGTAACAAAAAGAAAAATAAAAAGAAAATACTATCATCATTGAATGTATTGCTGTAAAAATTGTTTTTTAACTGTGACCTTAAACTTATTTAAGCTACACATTTTTAATTCAGGTGGTATCGAGTTGTACATTTTGTAAATTTGAAATGAGAATGACCGTTCGTATAGAGAAGTGCGATGTTTCGGAGGGGATAAGCGTCCTTTAGATCGATTATTAAGGTTATGCACGTCATTCCGAAATGTAATTTTATTATACAGGTATGGTGGTGATTTGGTAATTATTAGTTTATGAAATAAACACAATGTCTGGTATTCTCTCCTATTAGACATGTTAAGCCATCTCGTATCCACCAATTTATGGGAAATTCTGTCAAATTTCCGAATGCCATAGATAAAACGCAAACAAGAGTTTTGGACTCTCTGAATACGATTTGACGTAACTTTGTCAATTGCTGCATTATATAATGATGCACTGTAGGTAAAGTGTGACAAGACAAATGCGTTACAGAGAGCAATCTTCATATTCTCAGTTAAGCATGCCCGATGAGGATACAATTTCTTCAAATTAATATAAGCAGCGCGAATAAATCTGTTTATATGAGTTTTATATCAGAATGTATTATCGATAGTTACGCCTAAGTTCTTTGCATCCTTCACATACGGTATCACTGTTCCATTTATTGAAAGTCTAAGTTCATTTGAAAGTTGATTACATGATTGTTTTTTTCCAAAAATGAGATAAGATGATTTGACTGGGTTTAGGGTTAAATCTAGCATACCTGAATATTCATAAATCCGTTTTAAGTCAGAGTTAATATTTATTTCAGCCTCGCGATACGATTCTGGATGAAAAGAATAGTAGAGTTGACTATCATCTGCATACATGTGCCCACAACAAAACTGCAATTGGGAAAGAATATTTGATGTGTAGATGGAAAACAATAAAGGACCCAACACAGAACCCTGCGGTACACCTTGTCTTATATCAATAACGTTTTATTTAGAATTATCGAGTTGTACACACTGTTTTCGGTCGCTAACATAATTTGACAATAATAGTACAGCAGATTCCTCAAGCCCTATAAAGCGCAGGATCAATTTAAGAGTGTCATACCTGACTGTATCGAAAGCCTTACTAAAATCTAACAGCACCAATATTGTCATAAGCCCTTTATCTGTAGATGACAAAATATCATCAGTAATTTTTAACAGAGTGGTTTCACAACTGTAACCAGGTCTAAATCCAGATTGTAAGTCGGGTAAAATTTCATTTTTATTAACATAATCATATAGTTGAGACTTAATTATTTTCTCGAATAGTTTAGACAGTGTAGGCAGTATGCTTATCGGTCTTAAATCACAAGGATTATTTGTTGGTCACAGTTATTTAAATATATTAAATAAAAATGATTTGAAAATAATTAATAAATTATTTTCACATTTAGCTCTGTGACTTATGACTTACGTTACGAAAGTATGTTAAACAAATGCACATAAAAACAACTACTTCCCGGGTAAGTCACAAGTCACAGAGCTAAATGTGAAAATAATTTATTAATTATTTTCAAATCATTTTTATTTAATATAGTTATTTTAGGTTTAGAGGCAACTATAGTATTTTTTATAATAAAGGCTTACACAACAAGCGCATATGAAATAATTGTCAGTTTTGACGGAAATATAATTTGAGTTGCAAGTTTTTCTCTTACAAAGCAACATCAGACTGCGATATCGAATTTGCCTCACAAATAAAAAACTTTGCGTTCAAGAGTAACTTAAATTAAAGTAAGTTATATGCAGTTAATTTTCTTGGTTTGAAGACTAAAACATCGAAGTCCTAAGGTGGTCCTGCGTATCGCCCAATTTAAATATTATAGAAAATGTGTTGGGATGGCTTACGAGACGAGTATATTGTGATAGCCAACTGTATCAAAACAGTTTCGAATTACAGAACACAATAGAGGCCGCTCGGATCGCCATATCCCAAAAATATTTTAACTCGTTATTTAATTCGTTGCTAAATCGACTATTTGAAGTTATTCGCAAGAATAGAGGTCACACTCACTGTTAATGTTGTTAATTTATTTACTTATTACAAAATGCATTTTAATGTATATTGTTAATTTGTAAATCTAGCTTGTCTATCTGTTTTATGTAATATTATCTTGTAACCGGTAAATTGTTAATTGTTGGATAATATTATTTATTAAAATTATTATTATTTCAATTTCCCGATATTTCAAAAGATGCTCTTATTGTTATTTTTTGTGATTATATCATTAAATTTAATATATCAATTGATATATGTTTGCTCACGCGAAAATATCTTTAAGATCTAGTAAACTGAGTTTAACTAATAGTGAAATAAAATTGAAAACTCCGTAGGTAGCAAGATGAACAAAGTGTCACGAAGATTGTATTTATCGTATGAGTTAGAAAAGTATTTAGAAAAAAACGTTGCTACACAAACAGCTATGCTTTTCATTCCCGAAACGTATTTCCTACCCATGCACATGTTGAATAAATTCCTGGCCATCTCGTAATTACACCTTCCCTTCCCGAAAACCGCCCAATGTTTAGACACGATCCCCGTTTGTTTAATATGCATCGGGTGGATTTGAGACGGAAGTCCGGTTTAAGTTTATTCACATTTTTTTCTTAAGCGCGAGCGTGTGTGTGCAAGCTCATTGTTATTGTTCACGAGTAAACCGCTTCCCGTCTGTCGAATCCATCATCCATCCATTCAAGCAAAGTTTCGTTTCGAAAAGGCGATCACGCACGTAAAGGTAATCTTCGGAATCGCCGATAATTTTTTTGTTTCGTTTTGTTCTCGTTTTGGAAAAAGCGCATGCAGCTTTTAACATATAGAAAAAACTACGAACTTGGGGGAAAAAAATTCGTCGTCGGGCGCACGCACCATTTTAATTATATTGTTAAACGGACCGCCAGCATGCAAGAAGGAAAGTGAATAGTAAAAATGTGGGTAATAGTTTAATGCATTAAGTTAATATTATATCCTTTATACGTGTGATTCAAAAAAAAAAAATGAAATGAAATGAAATAAAATAAATATGATGAATTTACATTTGTTTCCGTATCCATCATTAACACTGCTAACTAGGTTATTACAAATAATAAAAATCATATTTTAGTATATATGGACAATCTTTCTGTCTTTAATGCGCTAGAAAATAATACAATTAAAAAATTATAACAAATCAAATGAACGCTTACCAAAAAAAGAAAAGTAAAATACAAGCTGTAGAAATGAAGTTTCTACGAGGAGTCAAAGGCGAAACAAGAAGAGACAGCAATGAATATAGACCTAAGAGAAGAACTGAATACAAAAGGCCACACATTAATGTCGAAGAAAAACAGCTGTACCCACCATCCGGTACATATACAGAGAATGGGCAAAACCTGTAAAAAATATTTTGGAAGCAAGGATCACTGCAAACAGAGGAAGAGGAAGGCGCTACAAGAAAAGAGAATTTAACATTAGCGAGGTAAAAAAGATGGCTAAGGATAAAGATAAATCTATCAAGACAAAATAACCCTGAAAACACAACTCCAATGCCTAACGATAAAAGGAGAAATCGATTATATACAAGGTGGCCAAAAATGTGTGATTATCTTCAGGTAGTGTGATTCTTTGATTAATTTTGGATAAAAGTCTAAATAAAAGACTTTGTATTCTTCCTCGTAACAGCCGAGTATTTAGAAGAATATTGTAATTAAGTGTGTTATTTCTTATCTTACAATGGATTAAAATAATTTCTCCATTCTTCTTCATTTTTTCAAACTGGTGGTTTTTGCGAATGTATTGAATGTGACGGCACTTTGACGTTTTATTTGTCATTAAAATAATTATTTTAATAATTAAAATGAGGCAAACGAAATTCTTCCGCTTATAAAATGAAAAACTTAATGAGTTTTGATTCTAAACAAAAACTTTTCAGATCATTCTACTGTTATATAAAGCTTAGATATAAAATTTGGGCTTAATCCATTCAGCCGTTTCAAAACTCGATGGAATGGACTCAGGGGACCTCAAAACGTGCATATTTGTTGAAATTGGCGGTTCGAAAATTTTCACGATCACAATACTTTCCCTTGGACAGGGGTCCGGGGAAAGTAAAAATAGAATTGACAACTACGCATTTTCATATGTAACTTTATTAAATTTCACTTCACTTTGACATATACATATCATAATTTTGTGTAAGTTCAACATTCTTTCTGAAGATCTATACATTCAGCGAGTATGCAGATATGATCGTGATTTTTGTATTCTGCAATGGTAATACAATTAGTGCCAGAGATGAGTACCAAAGATGTCGAAATCGTCAACAACCCTGCGTAAGTACAATGGTCGTCGGCCACCATTATGAACGGTATTTTGTTGTCATAGAGAAATTGTCTAATTTTGTACAGATTTATCAGAACTCTTAACAGTGGCGTAACTTAGGTTTTAAAGGACTATTATTCAATTGCTAATTACAATGCTAAACAAATTTATTCTAAATACAAGTAGAAATTATGAGATTAATATTTTGTAGGACCACCATTTGCTGTGATAACTTTTACCAAACGTGTACTCATGGATGAAACTAGATTCCTCATATTGTAGTTGTCAGCGAAATCCTCCCATGCATTTTCAACAATTTCGTGAAGTTCATTTGCATTCCTAGGTCTAAAATCTCTTGAGTAAATGTTTTTTTGTAGGTAACCCAAACATTCTCAATTGGATTGAGATCAGGGCTCTTCGCAAGCCAAGGCAATACTTGGATGCGGTGGTCATTTAGCCACTGAGTCACAATTCTTGCTGTATGGATAGGACTATTGTCCTATTGAAATATAAAATTTTCCGGAAATGTTTGTGTTACTGAAGGCAACATTACATATTCTAAAATATCCCTGTATTTAATAGCATTTAAATGGCCATCTATTTTCCAAATTATTCTGGGTCCGTTTACACTGACCCAAGACCAAAAATTAACAGAAAAACGAGCACTATTTGTTATTAGACGGGTGAATCCTTCTTCACACCTTTGGTTTATTGGCCTATAAACTCGTTGGCTCCCATTACTACATGATTGAAATACTTTTTCGTCAGAAAAGACGACCGAGTTCCAAAAATCATCCCCGCGATACACAAATTCGTTGGCAAACTCCAATATTCGTTGTTTATTGTTTTCTGAGAGAAAAAACTTTCTTGGCTGCTTGAAAATTTTGTAGACCTGCAGCTTTAATACGTCTCCGAGCAGTTCTAGTAGACCCCGAAAAAACCGTTACTTCTCGAACATCTAAGGCACTATCAAATGGATTTTCTCTGAGATGATTCACCAATGCAACATCCTGTTCTTCATTAGATACCCTTCCTATTCCAATTCGGGATGACCTACTTAAATCTTGCCTTATTTCAAATCGCCTTTTCAAATTATGTATGCAGGTTTTGCTTACATTCAAATCAGCAGCCACTCGGCTAAGAGACCAGTTTTCTTCTAGTTTAGCTATTGTCCTGCTCTTCTGGTCTAAAGATAGATTTCTAGGCATATTTTTGGATGACTTTTATAAATCTGTTAATAAAATGTTTGTTTTCGCACAAACGCGACGCTCCTGATTAAAAGTCATATTCACATAGCTAATAAACATCGTTCACATTTCGTCGGCCGCCATTATTCATTGACTAGATATGGAGTAATTAATTGTCATAATTATCATTTTTGGACAGAAGAAAATCCTCGGGCTGTTAGAGAAATGAGACATCAAAGGACATTTTCAGTTAATGTCTCGCTTGGTATTCTAAATTTGTGTGAAATTTGGCCCCTTTTCCTTCATCGGGCATGTTAACAATATTCTGTACATACGTGATGGCACAGCAAGAATTTCAAGAGAATGGTTGGAAGAACATTTTCCAAATAGATGGATTAGGCGCATGGATCCATACTATGGCCAGCAAGGTCGCCGGATGTGAATACTCTTGTTTTTTTTTTTAGTGGTCAATGTAGACGTCATGATTCTATTCATGTTTTGCAGTGGAATTAATCAGCTCCAGATCTGCTCACAAACAGATCGTCATCAATTCGAGCATTTACTTTAACCTTTCATTTTTGATGTATAATTCAAATTTGACGTTTTTCCAGATATGTTAAATTTATGATTATTATTACATTAAACACTTGTTTGATCCACCGTTGCTAAATTTACATTTTTAAATTGGCTCGTGAGGAGCTATAAGCCACAATACAATTGTTGCTTATATTTTATGCTTGAAATTAAACAATCAACTACTTTATCTGAAGATTATCACACCTTTTCTGGCCACCTTGTATATAAATGTAACTATTAAAAATTTTATTATTAATAATAGAGGTCTCTACTTAGTTGTACGTTGTTTTAATAAAAGCACTGATTCACTTTGTATAACTTAGTTTCATAATGATAAGTTAAAATTGTTGAAATTATAGTCACTAAAATAAAAATGAAAGTTATATAAAGAAAGAAAATTTTATTGAAAGTCGCTAACTAAACTAGTTTTCTAATTAAAATTTTCCACTTTATTTTCTTTCATTAATATTAATTATATGTTTTAAATCAATTTTTAAGTTTTTTTTACAAGTAAGTGTATTAGTATGAAAATTATTATACTAAAAATCACTTTCATCATTTTTTTAATTCGTTACACTGTTAATAATAACACCTTTGGTTTAATTAAATACCACCCACGCGTTTTATGTAGAACGCGTAAAACGCGGCGTGTTGGACAAACTGTTATTAGCCGTTCGCCGGCGCTCAATATTTATAAGGTAATTAATAAAGTTATTAATATTTTAATACTTCACCACCTCCGCTCGTGATTATTATTTTTTGTTGTTGTTGTTACGAAAAATTAATGGGGCTATTAATATTCAAGTGCGTTCATTCCCTCGATGTGGAATTAATATAAATCATAATTAATCTGTTCGTGTTTATGAAACTTATGTGGATTTAATTACTCGAGTTATTTCAAAGTGCGTGTAACCACGATTGATCTAGGATATATTTTGCTTTCCCGGACCTAATGAATGTGTGGGATCTGATCACACATACTTTGTATTATAAATTTGCCAATAAAGATACCTTAATAAGACTATCGGGGTGTGATGAAGTTAGTGAAAAAAAAAATAAATAAATAAAGTTATAATTATTTATTATATGATTACTATGATTACGAGCTATCACGTAGTTACGATTGCAACCATCATCATTAAAAAAATTAAACAGGTAACATTTCAGTGGAGGGTTCTAAATGAATTCAGTTGCCTCAATTGTAATCCTTATATATTATCTAAAATAAGTACTTGGTTGTGTTTTACTTACAAGAACATTCTTCATGTAGTTTTGTAAACCTAGCATTTGATTTGTTACTTACGTATAATATAAAATTAAAGAAATTTGGCAATAATAAAAAAATACTCACTTCTGTCCAATAGGTAATTAACCAACCGCAAATAGATAAAAGTTTCTGACTTTCTTTCATATATGAAGTAGCATAAATTCTTATTGTGTCTGTGTCCTTAAAACTAATATCACAAAAAGGGAAGTTTTTTTTATTCCGTGATAACGTTCACGTAGTTACGAATGCAACGTGAAAAAAAAAAAAACATGTGTGGAAAACATGTGGGATCTGATCATATATACTTTGTATTATAAATTTGATAATAAAGATATCATAATAATAATAATATCTGGATGTGATGAACTTTTAAGGTTGATGTTTATTAGAAAGACATAGCTATATAGTAAAATGGAAATAAATGTTTGAAAAAAGAGCCATTCTTTTGGATTTAATAATATGAATATGTATTTACATTTTTTATCTACCAAGTATAAAGGATCAGTCTAAATAAAAAATAAATCGTTAATTTTCATGTATTACGTCAATGTACTACTTCAAGTTAGAAAAGAAAATTGTAAGATATAATGAAATTAATAGATCATGTCTGCTAAGTTATTTGAATGCAGAATTTAGCGAAGTCCTTTAAATTTTCAGTGCACGAATTTTTATTAACAAAAATATAATTTAAAATTTGCTATAAATTTGATCAAATATCATTGTTTTTTATAATTGTTTTTCACACAAACTAAATATTAAAATAATTTTTAATTCATCTGATGGAATTCCTGCTTGTTTTAGCATTACTTTAATGTATAATACAATATTGTTAATTGATCACAACAGCTATCTAACTGGAATCAGTGATTGCCAATATTTATATAGCTATCTCTTTCATCTAAACCGCACCCTTAATGAAAAAAATAAAATAAAGTCTAGTAAGTTTATGTATTCTGTGATTACGAACTTTCACGTAGTGTACGATTGCAACGATCATCAAGAAAAAAAATTAAAACAAGTCACATTTTTGTGGCGAGTTTTAAATGAATTCACTCGCCTCATTTCTAATCCTTATAAATACAAAAAACTCTCCGCAGCGTAATAACATAATTCCTACTTGAATCCAACATTTTTCCGATCCCATGCATAATTTCCCCACCCTTTATGAATAATAAAACAACAACGGACGTCCATCCAGACACACCTCGTTTACAAACCAAACAACAGTGTCTATCCCTCCAACCCCATCCCCTCTCCTCGTCCTCGCTCCCTTATCAAAACCAGAAATCTCATGTAAATAAGTGGGCCGGCGAACAATTTTTGATTTATGAATTATTAAATCGAGCACTTAATTCCACGGAAAAAGGGAAAAGAATAACACGAGAAAACGAGCGTATCCAATCTATCCATCTAAATTTATAAGTGGTCGAGAGGATTTCGAATTTAATGGGCCGCAGGAAATTAACGGCTACCCTCTTCCCACAATTACCGGCTCAATATTTAATTCCCGATTCCCCCCTAGTGCGGTTTTTTTTAAGGAGATGGAGGAGATTTCGTTGATAATTCGAAATCGATGGCGCGGACAATCATTATTATCCAATCAATGTGGGGTTGTTTGTACATCGAATTTTGAAATAAAATAGTTTGATAATTTATAATTTCATAAACAGGGAAGAAGAATTGAAAGAGTTTTAGATAAGTAAGAATTTACAACAAAATCTTTAATTAATGTTTTTATTATCCGCTTAAATAATTTGAAACGGAAATGAATGGCAGCAGGGGATGTACTGAGAGTTTAAAACTGCACTATCTGTTTTGCCGCACCCTGTATGATTTAACTATAAACATTTTTTTTAAATACGCTTTAATTTTTTTCATTAAATGAATCCATCACATTTTAAATTTGCCTCATATTCCTTTTTTTTTTCAATTAAAATAATAATAATAAAAAGAGTTATTTTTTTAAATTGAAGATAGAAATATGAGTCAAATTTAAAATGTGATGGATTCATTTAATTACAAAAATTAAAAATGTCTTTCCTCCCAAAATTTTTACACAAATAAAAAAAAAAAGTAATATTCTGCTCGTATTATCCACATAACTTCATATATAGAACCTTGAGTATTAAAATGAATAAAATTATTTACATACAAAATAACAGTAGCGAAGAAATGAAATGACCACAAAAAATATATAAATGTATTTATGAAAAGATCACAAACGAGCCCAATTAAATACGTGAAACCACATTAAATCTTCTTCATGTAATTAAAGGCAAACATTAATTAATACGCACACACATACATAAATATATACACTCAGGCGTGTGATGTAATTAAACAAATTGTCGTGCTTAATGTTTATAACAAAATGTGTTATTCGTCCAATTAGGATCGATTCTAATCTCATTAAATTTAATTCCCGACGAGGCACCATATAATCAGCCATTCAAATTTCGATGCTATTATAAAAAATAGATAGGAAAAATAAGTGATTTAAGCACATAATCGACACCTCCGCTTAATTGTTTTGGTGGAGATTGGGCTCGCTCGGGTGAAAATGTGTAATTAGTCATATTTTTTTTGACAGCGAAAAATTCTACTTTGAAGAAAGTTGATGTATAAAATTAATAGTTAAATAAATAAAGAGTTCAATATAATTAATGGTTTTAATATTTAGATATTGGTAGTTCATATTGTATGAAATAAGTATAATTAAATTATTAAAAATTAACGAATAACTTTAAATTTTTGACTAGTTTCGGGGTATTAGTCCATTAGTAAGAGAATTTAAAATTTGTTTTATTAAAATTTCCGTGGATAATTACATAAATTTGATTTTTTAAATTTAAATTTAGCAACATAATTCCATAATGATCTTGAGGTTGTATTTCTAGTGTTTTTTTTTTTTTTCACCTTGTGAGCAAACACTGGGACTGAAATTATTTTGCCTGTTCCAAAATTAAATTAAATTAAAATTTAAAAAAAAAACAATATATCTATTTATGTAAATATCCATGGAAATTTTAATAAAACCAATTTTAAATTCTCTTGAGAATGGGCTTAAAACCCGATACTAGTCGAGAATTTAAAGTTATTCAATCTAATATGTGTTTTATTGGTTGATTTTTAATAATTTATTCATATTTATTTCATAAAATAAAGAGTAATTCGACAATAATTATTGCAATTTATATATATATATATATATATATATATATATATATATATATATATATATATAATATATAATCAATATTCCCATTGTACCCTTTGGGTGTTAGGTGTGTAATGTAATAGTTTTTTTTTTTCACTGTCCATGTAATAAGTTTGCCCACTCCTTCTTGTTCTTGGCTATTTTTATTGCATCTTGAATATGTATTCCCTGTTTTTCTATTATCGTTTATACTTCATTCCATGTGATGCAATTTTTTATAATTGATGATAATTTATTTTCTTTTTCAAATTTTATATTAAATTTTACAATTCAAAGATAGTTTAAAGAAAATGGGAGTTCTGCAATGTTTTCATCAATCTGAAAAGTCCTCCCTCTCCCAGAAAGTCTGATTTGCTCTCTAGGACAAAATAATCTGAAAATATGTACTGGAAGTGTATTTGACGTTAAGACAATTTTATTCGTGTTATCTTACAGTCGTATGCGAATTAATATGAACATAGGTGAAATATTAGAAAAGACGATTTTATTAGTTATAAAAGTTTACAAATAAATAATTATATATTGTTTAATCTCAATGGTAAACATATATCCCCCTTTGGTGGAAATTACTTTTTGTATTCTATTTGACACAGTTTCTTGCAGTTTTCTAACAACTTGTCATCCAGGAACCGTTCCTCAAATACAATATCTATCATTTTCTGTTTCGTTGGACAGTTTACTTTTCGAATAGCTTTACAAATAGCCCACACATTATCTATTGTATTTAAATCTGGTGAAATTCCAGGCCAATTGAGGCGGATAATATTGATATCTTTAAAATGTTTTATCATTTTCTTTTATTTGTAGCACGAAGCCGAATCTTGATGAAAAATTGCTTCGTCATTTGGAACATTTTTTTTTCATTCTTTAGCTGCTTTTCGATCCAGTAAATCTTTGTACTTGTTACTATTCATCCTCAAACAATTTCCTTCTGGGGTTGTCATTGTTTTTTCAACATGAGCGGTTCTTAATTATTCGCTTTACGATTTTCTGACGTATCGTGACCGCTGGCCTGCATTAAAAAGTATGTCTCATCTAAAAACAACACCTTCCTACATATTACTTATTTCAAAGAAGCCACCATTTATCATTGGAGCAGTTATCGATTTCAGAAGAATGAATCATGAATCGTGACTCTACAAACATCCAGGTATCGTTGTAACTCGAAACTATTTTTTTTAGCATTAATTTTACTGTTTCTGAGTGTAAACGCTTCATCTCCTGCAGTTGTTCTCCTCTTATAAAAGTTTGATTTTTTTACTATGTTATTCAATATTGCATAACGAATTAGTCGATTTAATAAGTTTTTTAGATTTTAATATTTATCGAATAACTTATTCTTAATTAATTAATAGCTGAAGCTTCAATTTTGTTATGCATTGTTTATCAATTAAATAAAACACTTTTAACTTTATTTGTACAACACAAAAATTAATTTATTGTGATTATAGTTTCAACAATTTACACTTGTCACTATCAAACTAAAAGTAAATTAAACTAATTACATGTCGGTATATATAATCTTTAGCAAAAACAGTGGATTTCAAAACGGCTTTAAACAGCGGGCTGTACATCAGCTCAACCTGGTCGTTGATAACGGGAAATTCCGGATTAACGCATGCTTTGTGAATTTCTTGGGACTCAGGGAGGTTCATCTTGCTACCTTTATCCGCAAGATGAATGACAAAAAGTACATCTTCACCAAAAGTATGACTGTTTTCAATCAGATGTTTGGCGAAGGAAGACTTGTCAATAAAATTGTTTCTAAAAGATGCAAGATGCTTAAAAGTGATTCGGAAATTTATTCAAATAAAAATAAAAAAATAACACAATAGCTGCAAAAAAGGCCATTAAACATAGGGAACAAATGTGGTTGAAAGAAGAAATTAAATTTTGGTTTCAAAGAAGAGACAGCCTGTTCACGTACATTAAAATCCTCTATAAGGAATTGACATTATTTCTACATCCAGTAGAATTCGACCTAATGGACGATCGTACGAGAGAAGAAGTGAGCCGCATCTGCTTTAAAAAATTCAACGCCCAGAAGAAGAAGATTCAGGTACTCGTAAGAGAAAATTTGAGAAGAATCGAATTACTGAATGGTAACAGTGAAAGTGACGCCCAAACATATTTTTATCCGAGCCTAGTAAACCACACGAAAGTGAAGTGGATCAGGAGGAAGACTTTCTTGAACTAGGCCTTAACTATGCGCTACACATAACAACAAAAAATCAAGCCGAAACGCTAATTATAGACATTTAACAAAATTCCGGAATGTGAGTACACAAAATAAAAGATAATAAAACAAAAAATACGTAACAACAATTTAATTGCTACTAAAACAGACAAGTGAAATTTCACTGTATTTCTGAAAAAAAAAAAAAAAAAAGTCATCAATTTTATTGAAGAATCAAAGATCATAGAATTAAAACTACTCCCGACTTCAATATTCCAAAAAAACTTTAAAAACAATATTACATGAAACATTTCCATTTTTTATAACATAAATCCTTTATGTTTCTTACTCATGAATCCAACCTGTCCCAGACTCTACGGTTTAGTTAAAATACATAAAGAAAATTCCCCAATTCGTCCTGTAATTTCAACTATTAACTCTCCGCTTTCTAAACTAACATCATACTTGAACCGTCTCTTTTTAGAACTTACATAATTTAAAGATCTCTTAAAAACTCAAGAAATATAACTAAAAACTAACCTCGCAAGAAATTTCAACAAAACATAGACTAGTTTCATTCTACGTGACGTATCGAATATGTTTGCCAATATACCACCTTCAGATTGTTTAAATTTAATTAAAACTTCATTCGAACCATGTAACATCAAACTGAATTTTTAAACATTTTTGAATTAATTCTTAACAACAACCATTTTAGCTTCAAAAATAAATTATTTTACCAACAGAGAGGAGGACTAGCAATGGACTCGCCTTTGAGCCCACTGCTAGAATAAATAATAATCTAACAAAACAAATATTAGAATCACCGTTGGAGAAAAAGCATATTTCCTGGTGGTAGCGATACGTTGATGATATTTTGGCTTCTTTTGTTGGAACAGACCGCCAACTTACACAGTTTCTAAAGTATATTAACACTCTTCATCCAAATATTAAAGTCACTGTAGAAACCGAAATAGATAATAAGATTAAATTCCTTGATTTATCAATAAGAAGATCTAACAATTCACTAAAATTTGACACAGTAATCCCGAATTCCTCCAATCACCCGCAAAAACATAATCTTACAGCGTTTAATTCTATGATCTTTAGAGCTTTCAACATAAATAAAGAAATTAAATTAATAAAACAAATAGCCAAAGCAAATGGTTTCTCGGTCATGTTGATTGATAAATTCATCAATAAATATAGACTAAAAACAGTTAAGAAATACATTTACGCACATATAGACCCCCTATTAGCAATAACAATATATTTAAATCGCTCACCTTCTTTGGTAACATATCATTAAACATTAAAAAACTCCCGATGAGACGCAATATTAATGTTGCCCTAAAATATCTTCACAAAAAATAAAAATCACATTTTTAATCCAAGAATCAAAATTGACATTTCTCACAGATCCGGAATTTATAAATTAACTTGTAAAAACAGTAACGGTGTGTACATCGGTCAAACTGGTAGAAATTTTAAAATGAGACTCAAGGAGCATTTTGCATTTAACGCTGAATTATCGGGAGGCGTTAGAAATCACAAAAGCTATAAAAGCGGGAAAAAACATCGTAAATGACAACGAAGACCTATGGAATTCCCCGATATTAAGCACCCTTATTACCTGACGAAATAATCATAAAAACCAATTTGTATATAATAGTTTGTAAATCCATTTATATATTCATTCTTGAAAATGGCATCTAGCCGAAACTAGTCGAAAATATAACAAAATTTTAGTAAAACAAAACGAAGTGATTTCATTATAACAAACGGTTGCATTTTTTAGAAACAATTTTATTGACAAGTCTTCCTTTGCCAAACATCTGATTGAAAACAATCATACTTTTTTGTGAAGATGTGCTTTCTGTCATTCATCTTGCGGGTAAAGATCGTAGATGTTTTTGCTAAAGATTATATATAACGACAATGTAATTAGTTTAATTTACTTTCAGTTTGATAATGGCAAGTGTAAATTGTTGAAACTATAGTCACAGTAAATTAATTTTTGTGTTATACAAACAAAGTTAAAAGTAATTCAGGATGATTTAATTGAAATTAAAACACGTGGTTTGTTTCACTTATTTATATTTTCTCCAACTAGTTTCGACCATTGGTCATCTTCAGGGAGGAATGTACTATTGAATTAATTAAGAATGATTTTATTGAAATTAAAAAAAACTTGGTTTTAATTTTAATTAAATCATCCCGAATTAATTCAAAAATGTTTCACCACGAGTTAAGTGAGAAATTAATTAAATATAAAGTTAAAAGTGTTTTATTTAATTACTTTTAATTGTTACGAAAAAAAATTGAATGCTTCACGGATATTTTTATTTATTAAAGTAATTGTGCGAAAATTTGGCATTTTCTTCATCAACGTTTGTTGAGTTTCAACGTTTGTTCAATGTTTTTTTTTTTTAATTTAAATAATTAGGGAAATACCACGATTGGTTTACGATTAACCTTATGAAATAATTGAGATATTTGTTTATAAAATAAATAAATTACTTTCTAAACAATAACTTTTATACAGTGTATACCATATTTTATCTAACACTTAGTGAAGCGTAGTTAACACTATTTAGAAGTTATTTTTTTATATGTTATTTATTTTATAAACCTAAATCTATATTATTTCCTTAAAAATAAATAAAATATGTAGTAAACAATAACTTGTATGCAGTGTTTATAATGTTTCATGTAACACCTAGTGAATCATGGTTAACAAGGAATAGAAATTATTTATTTTTTGAAGTCAAAAGTGAATATTTTGATGCTTATGATTGAATAAATAAAACTTCCTCTGTTTTATTTTAAATTGAATATTTATAAATCATTTTAGGATTGCATTCTCAGGCGGTGCCAATTTGAAATGCAATAATTCGCGATTATAAAGTAATAACAGTAACAATAAAATCCTCATCGCATGAAACACATGCGTGTCGTGTGTGCGCGGGGTCGCCTTTCGAAAAGGAGGTCGCGAGTGAAATTCTGTCAATAACGCCCGGTATAAATAAGGGGTTTAGTTGTGTTTTATAGTGAATGATAGAAATCATGCGAGGAAATAGACGCCGGGCGCCTGGCACTAAGAAACGAATCAAAAGCTACCGCAATTGATGGAGTTTCACCTACCACCCACTCCACTCCCTTCCACCCCCGCCTCCTCCACCTTTTCATGTGTTAGCCTATGTGTGTATTATGTATACGTGTGTACGTGATTGGACGGATTTTATGATAAATTGTCGGTTAGATTGAAGTTTTTCATCGCGTTTTCCGCCGCCGGGACGATCGATACTCTTTCAATTCACGGCGAGGTTTTTTTTTTAGTTATCACGATGAACCTAACAATAGTAATTTATTATTAATTTTGCAATTAAATCTGATAAATTATCATAAATAATAATAATAGGGCAGAAAGACCTATGGTCGATAGCCTTTTTCTGAAGTTTAATAATTTGTAAATGATTGTATTTATATATATTATAAAATTATATAATGTAATACTAAGAAATAAAGATTTTCAATATATATTATTATGTGGCTTGTTTTCATTTTACAGCTTATATCTATTGAGGTACGGTTTTTGAATTATGGTTTATGGTTGGTAGAAAATGTAAAAACTTTAGGAGAGTATAAAAATTAGTCTTAATTGAAGATCATTTTTATACTCTGATTGGAATGGAGAAATTACAAATAGTTTTGCATAAAAAAAACAGAACCCATAAAATATTTCGACTTTTAATAATTTATTAAATATTTTACATAAATATTGACATCTCCATGAACATTTTTGCGACGTTTTAATTTAAACGTAATATTATTATGTTATAATAAGATTAATGACAAACTTGTAAAAATTGAAATTAAAAAGCTTATCAAATAATAATCATTGAATGATCTATTTTCTGCTTTTAATTAATTAATTCTTTATTTACGGAAAATCACCTTTTTAAAATTAATGACAATCTCTAATTACAAAATACAAGAATATATTCAATTGATTTGATAAAATTTAGACTAATAACTCCTTGATCAAGTATAATTAATAAATAATAATAATAATAAATAATAATTTCATAATAAATTTCATTTACACAACTCCAATAAAAACCATTCCTCAATTATAACATTTATATATATTTTCCTTTATTATTTTTTTTTTACACACATATACTTTTACGATCGCATCCTATCCCAAACCCAATACCGTTATTTCTATAGACATTGTTAGCGATACATATTTACAATGCAAATACACATGTGCGCTCGCGATAAAGAGTGAGAGAGACTCTAAGGAAGAGGGAGAAAGGAACGAAACATACATGTAGAATACATAAAGCCGACCTAATGAACCTCCCAACCTTCTCTCGGCTCTCTTTTCCTCTCTCTCTCGTATGTCGTCGAGGCAACGCTGAGTCCTGATGTCTGGAATCAACATGCTTTTATTGAGTATCACATATTGTATTTCATTACGTCTTCCTCTCTTTTTATGTAAAAAAAAACGTGTATGTATATGGTAGATGTGAGTGTGTGTGGAGAATGTGTGCGTGTTTTCCTTCCTTCCATCCATACGTGAGACAATAACGAAAATGGATTCTCTGGTTACTAAACATACACGTACACTTTTATCTTGATTATACTAAGTATATATTAAGTGGGTACATACATAAAATGTTTAATAGGATGTATGAAAGGTTTTATACTTGTAGAACTTTTTTCCCCTATATTGAACACTATATAATTGGCTTCTTTATTTATAAAATTGTAAATCGTATTGATATTTATAATATTCATTTTATAAATATATTTTCATTCTTAAAAATGTCACAATATTCAAAAAAAAAAAATAAATAATTGTAATTCATATACAACCCACATGAATATTAAAATCGAAAAATTTACAAAGCAAAGCTGTAATTAATTAGATTGATATTTCTTATTAATTTTATTTATATTTATGATTTGAAGAAATTTCAATGTACAACATTGAGATATAATTTATATTAATTAAATATAAGTGAAATAAAAACATCTTCGATAGAAATTGAACCCATTGGGACCCATCAGAGATGTTTTTTTTTCACTTATATTTAATTAATATAAATTATATCTCTTCAATTTATAGAAAGCAAAGCCGTATTGATGAGAATTAAATCTAAAAACACGTGTATACATACGGTTCTTTAATACCGGATCTATCGGTTTTTGAATTTAAACATTTTCTATCCTATTATTATAATAAATAATATTATTACTATTATTCATATATTTTATATTATAACATGTATTTGATTAAAATTTTATTATTTTATATTTTATTGATTTAATTATTACTAGTTGTGTTTCTTCAAATACTCATTAGATTATAGATAACCTCGTCGCACAGATAACATTGGAAACACAAATAATTCTTTAACTGCAAATTCTAACGTTTTTTAAATTCCAATTATATAACAAGTAAACATCATCAATGTCCATTTGTGACCTCGTTATTATAAAGTAAATTGAACAAGACATAGCAAAGTATTACAGTTGTAAAGTGTATCTTTAACGTCAGTTCTAAGAAATAAAAAGTGTTATGTTAAAATCGCGAAAATACGAATTTTACTGATCATGTCAAGTTGATCCAAAAGTCGTTCACAGCCAATCTAAGGATATCATAATAAAGAACTAGTAACATTCTGTCACCAATAAGATAAATTGGCTGAAGTCAAAATGTCACGTTACACACTTGGACATATATTTACAAAAATATATTAAATGAAAATAATTAATATTTTTTTCTTTCATTTATAAAACTTTGACTTAGTAATGTATTTAAAAAAAGAACAAATATTATTTTCAGGCCAATATTTTTTTGCTTGAGAATAATTAGTTCATTCAATTATATTTTTGACTTTTCCCTCATTCAATTACAATTTACTATTTATTTATATAAACAGAAAAGAGTATTTATTCACTCACTTGGTCACAGTTATTTAAATATATTAAATAAAAATAATTTATTAATTATTTTCAAATCATTTTTATTTAATATATTACTATTTATTATTATTTATTTTTCTGCTTATAGTAAATATTTAATTACGAGAATGTGTTCGTTTTGTGCATCGCGAGTGTGTAATTGTCGAGTGTTGAACGTGCTAATGAAACAATTAGCGATCCCCTTTTATTAAGGGGGCTGCTGCTCAACAGCTTAACTGCTCAACGCTATTATTATTGGGGTTGGTTTTGTACGTTGAGCTCGTTGCATCGCATTCCGTCGTAATATTCTGCGTGTTGATAATTACGCCCCGGCAGTTAAGGGCGCAATTAGTCTCATTACGAGCGACAGCGAGAGCGCGCGCGCCCCTCGCCAGTTTCGTTCTCGTCTTGCGGCAGGTCATGAACAATGACCTCAAATGTATGATAATGAAAAAAGAAGATACATTTTTAAATAGAGATTTAGGCAGAAATACTGAAGGTCGATGGAGGTTTACTGAGGACAACGTATACGAATTCTATTGTTAATTTACTGTATATAGAATTGTCTGCAGAAATAAAGATTTTATATATGATATATGGAGAGATTTATAAATTTGGTAATGTAAAAAGACTTGCTATTGTGAAATTGAGTTAAGAAGAAAAAGTTGAGTTAGTTTGTGGCATAGTTGGCATATATATATATATATAAAGTGGATTTGCCAATAAAGGTCTTTTTTTGTGAAATTCGGTTTCACTTTATTAATTACATTAATAAAAATTGTAGAAACATAACCATCTCCCACAACAGAAAAATAAAATTGAAGAAGAAATTATTTATACATTCCTGTTAAATTTACAAAATTAAATTGCATGTAACTATGAGAGAATTCTTTTTGTTGACTGCGTTAACAATTATTACTCAAAATAAAAACGGAGATGATTTTTAATTTTCAAGTTATTTAAATTACAATTATTGTTCGGAAAAAAATATTTTATTATTAAAAAAGAAGTCGATTTTCTTATGTGATAATATTTTATTCAATTAACTATTATCAATTCTGATCTAACACGTCTTTCTGGCAGTAATGTTGCTTATACAATTTTTGTTCTTTGCTGACAAAAAACGAATATAAGTGATTTTTGACCTCCTAATTTAAATTAAACGTTTTATCCAATACAAAATATCGTAGAGACCGGAATAAATCGAAAATCGGAAGGTGCCAGATCAGGAGGGTGCCCAAACATCTATTGTATGTGATTTCGTATTACTCCATTAGAATACATGTTACTGTATGAAATAACCTACGTTAAGTAAATAAATAAATAAGTACTACACCTTTATTATTGAACAATTTTGGTCTTTTTATTTTCTTTAAGTAAGTCATTCAGTTTGTTCAACTGATGGCAGTACACTTTAAAATTGATCATCTTGTTGCTCGGTAGAAGCTCAAAATAAACGATTCCTTGAAATACCACTAAACAGAAAGCATAACCCCTTAAGGTTGAGGTTTAGTGGAAAGAGATAGCTATATAGTAAAATGGAAATAATCGTTTGAAAATAGAGCTATTCTTTTCTTATAATATGAATGTGTATTTACATTTTTTATCTACCAAGTATAAAGTATCAGTCTAAATAAAAAATAAATCGTTAATTTTCGTGTATTACGTCAATTTACTAGTTTAAGTTAGAAAAGAAAATTGTAAGATATAATGAAATTAACAGGTCATGTCTGCTAAGTTATTTGAATGCAGAATTTAGTGAAATCCTTTAATTTTTTATTGCACAAGTTTTTATTAGCAAAAATTTAATTTAAAATTTGCTATAAATTTGATCAATTTTCATTGTTTTTCATAATTATTTTTCACAGAAACTAAACATTAAAATATTTTTTAATTTATCTGATGAAATTCCTATTTATTTTAAGATTATTTTAATATATAATACAATATTGTTCATTGATCTTAACAACAATCTAACTCAAATTAGTGATTGCCCATATTTGTATAGCTATCTCTTTCTTCTAAACCGCACCCTTAACCGAATTTTGGATTGCAAAGTGCTTTGAGTCGTTTTATCTATTTAACTCCAGGATCTTTTGTGCTTAAAATTGTTACAGATAACACATTTCTTGTTAGCAGTGATGACACTCTTCTAAAATTAATCATTTTCTTGACGTTTGGTAAGCAAATCACAACTGTTAATGTCACGGTACATTTTTTTCCGTTGGAAGATCAATTTGTTTACAAGAAAGTCTTGCTACAACAGCTGCCAAAGTATATATAATTATTTAGCTTAAGTGTTGTGTTGATCATAAAAGAATACGATTAAGTTATCTGTTCGAAAAAAAAAACTTTAAAAACAACGCAAAGAATAAAGATAATTACCAAAAGTTATCACTTTTATTCGATAATTTTCAGTATTTTTTTTTTTCTTATTTAATCTTAATTATCACTCCATACTTATTCCATAACATTTTAACCACATGGGTTTTTATTCATCAATCTCTGTCGTATTTCACAATTTTCACCATTCTATAGAAGCGTACTATATAATAACTAATCAATTTATAAATAATAATGAATTCTTAATATTATATATTTAAAAAAATATACAAAAAATTCATGCATGTCTCATATTTTAACAGAAATGATGACATTTAGTCGTGTAATTAAATTATAAAATAATTATTTATTTATTAACGGAATCTATTTTTTTTTAGATACAAACAATAAAATAAGCTAATAATATAAATATAAATATAAATATAAATATAAATATAAATATAAATATAAATATAAATATAAATATAAATATAAATATAAATATAAATATAAATATAAATATAAATATAAATATAAATATAAATATAAATATAAATATAAATATAAATATAAATATAAATATAAATATAAATATAAATATAAATATAAATATAAATATAAATATAAATATAAATATAAATATAAATATAAATATAAATATAAATATAAATATAAATATAAATATAAATATAAATATAAATATAAATATAAATATAAATATAAATATAAATATAAATATAAATATAAATATAAATATAAATATAAATATAAATATAAATATAAATATAAATATAAATATAAATATAAATATAAATATAAATATAAATATAAATATAAATATAAATATAAATATAAATATAAATATAAATATAAATATAAATATAAATATATACATAGGCACATACTAATCTGCAGAAACATTTATATATCATCTAACAATAATAACAAAATATCATAAATACCAATCACTTAAATTATATTACATAACAATAAATATAATTATGACGTATTTTATTTAAACCACTTGTTTATTATATCTATTCATAAATTAATTAAAATATTCTTCTGTTTAACATAAACATGTTTCACCAGGGGAGTTAATTAACAGAGAGGTTTTTTTATCAGTATACATTAGGCGAACTGTATACCTGCAAAAAAACCAAGTCAAACGCATTGAACCGATTAATGTATGTATATCTAGTTGCCTATAACACACAACTAAACGTCAAACGCTAAACTTCAAATTGTGTGAAATATTTGATCGAAAATCTATGCAAATGTAGAAAAAGTCGAATTTCAAACGTGTATTACAATTCCAACAGTACTAGAGGAGGATAAGACATGTTTTCAATGAATCCAAAGTGGCCGAATACCTCGGATAGGATGATTCTAAAAATAATTAAACTAAAACATTTTCTTTGGAAGGTTGAATGTTTCGTTCTCTTTATTCTAAATCATGACTAACACTGCATGCGTTACCATCACAAGAAACTACAGATTACAGGTAAAAAATATTAAGAGATTTTATTAAGTCAATTTGAAAGAAAAGTAACAGTGAAGAACAATAAACTTGAATTAATTAGAATAAGTGCTAGAAATGACCACCAGAAACTGCAAGACGGCAACTCAAACTATCGCGAAAATTCTTCCACATTGTGCATTTCGATATTGTCATAAACAGAAATAGAAAATTGTTATTATTTTTTTAATTATCCAAGTTGAAGGAATCGATCGTTCGGGTTGCGTATTATAGGCAACTAAAGACACACATCAATGCGTTTGACTTGGGTATTTTACATGTATACATAGGGAATATGTATACTGTTAAAAAAAAACAATCTGTATATATATCTTTATTCAGACTATATAGTTATATTTTAACAATATAACAATATAAATAACAACAATACATGTAGGTGTTAGTCTGTCTGGGCTATCGACCAGAGGTCTTTCTGCCCTGTCGTGAATTTATGATGAAGTTAAAGAAAAATCTATGCTAGCTAGCTGAACTGTCCTGATGATTTGCGCAAATGAATTGATGAATGGTAATTGTAGGATGTTTGTATTTAGGAAGGATATTAGGGTTACGGGGAATACAAAATTTTGTATGAAGGGGTAGATTATCAGAATTATTGGCAAATTTTTTACTTAAGGCTAATATACGCTGGGATATCTGTGGGATTTGGGTGGATTCATAAAGGCATTCCTTGGAGGGATTGTGAAGTGGGTTGTTGGAGAATTATTTAATTTCATAGCATACCACTCTATATATTCCGCCTAAAAATTGATTCTATAACAAATATTTTTTTTTAACTTGAATAAATCTTATTAAATAAAAATAAAAGTGGATTTAATTATATGCCTTACACTATTTTTGTATGTATCATTATCAAATATTCAATTTGAGGAAATTAATTACAATAATAGGACAGCTTTCCCCGGCGCATTCACCATTTTATCTATAAGGTAAAGCTATTAAACGTAAGAATATTCATATATTACAAAAAAGTCCCTACCATTGCCGAATGTCTCCAAAATTAATCCTTATAATATAGAAATTCTCAATCAACTTTGTGTTCTCCGTAACCATACCATCGGTTCTAAATATAATTTTCCCATAACTATGAAGCATCATTTCGTCACATTTCATCAGCAGAATACTGACAAAGACGTTAGCGATATTTTTTAATTTCTAAATAATTACATAAACTTACAACCTCAGTGCCGTCTCTTTCGTGATATTGGGTGTAGGTTTTATTTCGTTTTAGGTTTATGTTTTAATTTATTGTAGATTTAAGTTTTATTTAATTTATTTATTTTAGGTTTTATTTTATTAATTTTAGATTTTATTTATTTATTTTAGTTTAGGTTTCATGTAATTGTGCTGTTTGAAGGGCTGCAGTGTCAGGGTCCTTTACAACCCGGGCACTGTCCCTACTGTGATATGGGCAATGCCTGACATAACTATAAATGGTTTTTACAAAAGAAAATAAGTCACAGCATAGAGTGGGAGGGGTTTTAGTGGATAGGCTTCCAGTTATCATCTGGCTGGAAGGAGTCCCACACTCCCCCTTCCACGACCCAAAAAAAAATTACAGAAACTAAACAATAAGAGGCAACAGACCATTGGTTAAAAGACAAATATGCAACTACATACGAAAAATAATATGAATGAATTGGAGGATAAATAAAATACTTTACATCTCTAAAAAAAAACGAAATTATTAATAAAATGGTTTTCGTGGCAATATATATAATCAAAAGAAAAACCACTCTACCCAAATTTCGGTGTGTGGCAATAAATTTTTAAAATATTCACCATCGTCGTAATGGTCTTACAAAAATTTGATAAAATTTATTGAGCAATTTGTAAGAAATTGATTAGTTGCTTTAATTCGGCCATATTCTCAGATCTGATTGTATACCATTTTGATTTTAAAAACCCCCAAAGAAGAAGAAAATACAAGATGTAAGATCCGGTGATCCAATAAAGAATTGTGTGATATGTGCAATTTCCCATTTTATATGTTCAATTTTTTTGATATTTGGATATGATTTTCGTACATTCAATGAAGAGTCCAAAATCGCCAGTTACGCCTATTTACATTTCCTTTTAGAGAAATCATAGCTTCGCCAGAAAGAATAATATCGTTAAGAAAATTTGGATTAATATTGATACACATAATTCAACGCATCGATCGTAATAATATTCGAATAATTCTTATTATAAAATCGGTTTGAATGCATGCAGATTTTTTGAACCTAATGCAATGGTTAAAAACACCATTAACATGATATAAAAAGTTAAAGAATATAGATTGTCCTTTATTTCTGGAAAAACAACACGCTTTTTATCTTGGTTAGTCGCAGATCTCAGCGGACCAGTCTTTGACAGTTCTTTATTACCAGTATTATTGAACCGTTTCAAAGTGACTTTGTGTTTGGTTTTTCAATCACTCCCTTCTGCCAACCTAGCTTTCTTTTCCTTACTAGTCTCGGACGGCCTTTCCCGTCCAATTGCACCTTCTTTACGTCCGAGGAGGACAGGCTCTTCTTTTAATGGACGTGTCACTTGAGTCCGGATTAGAATCCATATCAGGTGACTTTATGACTATGGCTGATGCAGTAGCCAGGACTCTTCCTACAACAGAAGACAAAACATTTGTCTCCTGCTGAGTGACACTTGTCCTTTTAGCGGAGACTGCTGCTGCAGCCGCCAGGATGTTTGCCACAGTCTTCTGTTTAAGGCAGTTTCTGTTCTCGGCGTTGGCTTTCGCTGCAGCCGAGAGAAGTTTTCCAACAGCTGGAGGCAATAGAATTGTATCCTGCTGAAGACTTTGTTTAGGTGCCATAGTTGCACCCACTTGGTCGACAGCGCGGGGTATGTCCTCGTGCTCTCGGATGGTCTGCACCTTAGTGCTGACCATCGGAGTTTTTGAAGTCTGAGTTATTTCGCGAACTTGCAATCTCACGACTTCTGTTATGGTAGCTTGAATTTGAGGCGGAATTTCTTTCAAAATTTGCTCCACGCTAGTTCCTTTAGTCGTTGCCTGCGAGTAAGTAACTCGGGCAGATCGGAGCTAGCTTTTCTTTGCTTCCAGGTATGATATTTTTTCTTTTGTTCTTATTTCCTGAAATGCGAACTCTTCCTTATATACAACACAAATAAATAAAAAAATAGTGAAACGAACCTTCAAGTACATTAATTAAAATACTTCATAATTATATTATTTTAAATCTAAAATTATATTATTTTAGATTTAAAATAATATAATTATGAAGTATTTTAATTCAGATAAATCGGATATATGGGAATCATTCATTGAGAAGATTAATGTGTTACAACACTAAATATTTTACTATCTATCATTGCCATTTTGAATATATGATTTATCCGCAATTTAATTTCATTCAAATTTATTTCAGTTGGCGAAATAATTTTATTTTAATTTTCAATGTCCGTTACAACCATTTCTGTCAATTCACTTCTTTCTTTTTGGAAAATTATTTTGATAGGTTTACCACCTTGCATACCTGTTTTAGATATTCCATCATCTTCGGAAAATGATTGTTTATTTAAGGAGTGTCGCAAACTTCCATCGTAGCCCCATTTATATACCTTAATTATTTTTAACCAAATTCTGGATAGTTTTGTGTAACGACAGGTTCTATAGACTGCGTTAACCTATTGACAGTGTTATATCAACAAGAGCTGGTAATAAAACCTTGGTGGATATTTCGGTAATTGTTATACCTTTTTTCATCAGAATTACACGATTTTTTCGATTTTAGTATATAGCCATAACTAAGATAGATGTCGGCATAGCGAATTTTGGCACTAGATTGCATTACTTTGTATGAATGTTTTGTGAATTTGCTATCAATAATCAAAGCAAGTGCTTCCTCAGGCGAAAACTTTATAAGTTGCTTTGGTGAAGACTTCCACAATTTTTTATAACGGTTGCTCTTCTGGGTGAATGATCAGCAACTTCTCGCACCATATTAACACTATATTTCCGACCATATTATCGCAAACTATTATGTGTTACTGACGTGAATATTTATCCAAATCGGATATATATTGGAGCATTTTTTTTTTTTTTTTTTCGAAAACAATCACCAGCAATTTACATGAATTTATTCCTTTCAATGTGAAAGCACTGTATTTTAAAAGGGCGAACATTAATTAATTTTCAATAATAAACATGAATACAAGTGCAATCAAAATATTATGAATTATTATTTAGTTTTTTATATATTTATTTTAAACATAAATTAATACATTCGCATGTTACGTACGTATTTGTATATAAAATATCATTTTTCTGCAGGATCTCGATAGATGATATATCCTCGGCTGTCAGAGCGTCGCGAGCGGAGCATTCATTTCCCGTTTCTCTCTTTCTCCCCAATCCCCCCTTCGCTTTTTCTTCTTCGTCTACTTTGAATTATTGCCGCCGAATAAAATTTATTACAATTTTTCGCGGGGCGCGTCTCGAATTGGGGATGAATGTAAGCGGGAAATATTAAATCGCGCCTTTCTTTAATTATCGACAGACACACACCGACGCCCTCTAGCACAGACATTCCAATTTGAAAAAGAGAGAAATAAGAATATCGAAAAAAAAGCAATAGTTTGGATTTTTTTCATCACCAATGAACCTATTTTGTTATAGCCAATAGCTTTCAAGAATTAATTGATTTGAAAGAATATTTATTAAAACAATAAAAACATAAAACAGTAAATTAAATAAAAATAATTTGAAAATAATTAATATTATTATTCCCTCTTTAGCTTCTGCGACATTCTGATTTACTATTATTATTCTATTAAAATAAAACAGTAAATGCTTAAAGTAGTTATCGAAAAAATCTTCAATGATGCTTTTAATTTTCGTAATAATATTCAATAAAAACGTAAATATAGGAAATAGTTAAATTAATTGTGTAAGAAACTTAAATAAAATTCCAAAATATTTCTAAAATCAAATTACATATTTTACATTTAAATAAAACACTGCATGATTGATTTGATATTTTTTATTTTATATTTATTTAACGGATTTACCTTTTTAGAAATCTGCAATATAATTAATAATATTTATGTAATTACCTAATTCCGATTTATAAAATAAATATAGGCGGAAAGATCTTCGATCGATAGCCAATTTATATACAAATTTTAATTCATTGGAAATATATGTATAGTCGTAAATATTGTAACTTTGCATATAAAGAAAGATGTTAGTTAGTTAAAATAAATATAATGAAAAATAAAATAGATAATAAATTTATTTGTAAACTCCAATCGTTTTTGTCTTAAAGTTTTCTAAAAAAATTGATATATATATATATATATATATATATATATACCAATCTTTATTAACAATTAAGTTTACAATAAGGTAACAAACATTGATTATGTATATCACACAAAAATTAATTAATTGTTAAATGGCTATCGACATTTGATATATTTAAAACGTTTCTTTGATATATGGATGAAATAAAAGTTTTTAATTTCTTAAATAAATAAGCATATGTTTTGTAAAAAGGAGGTTCCGTAAATAAATGAATTATTATTAAAAAAATGTGTTAGAATTTCTCCCATATTAACAATAATTTGATTGGTTTTTGCTATACAACAATTTTCTTTAAATCCACTACAAAATCATTTTCTTTTTTCCTCTAGTGTGTGCAGCACACACATATACTATACGTATTTTATTGATTGGTGAAACATCGTCGGTACACTGAAACGGAATGTTCGAGTTTTGGATGGCTGGAATACCTAACTGCATGTTCCCGAATCGAACCCCTATTGTGAGCCCTACGCGCGGGGGGTAGAAAAAAGGGGCGCCCACGTATTAGCCAACGACGACGGCGGCGGCGGCGGCGGAGCGCAAGGGAAGGAAAGGGGAAAAATAGGGAAGAAGAAAATAGAGGAGACGGGACGCCGGAAAATTTAATCTCTCGGGATGTTTATGTATTTCGCCCGAAACTCTCGAAAGTGTGCCACACTTTGAGCGTTTCGCAATATTTAATCAAAGCGAGAAACCGAGCGCGTTTTTTTGCTTCTTCTTTCTTGTGTGTATGTATATTCAAGGTGTTTAAAAAGTGCGGAAGTTGAGTATTGAAACTTGAAATTAGACGAGTTATGCGCGATTTTTATTTTCGTTTAAGCGAGAATGTTGCTAAAAATGTTTCACACACTTGATCTGTACAAACTTGCCGGCTTAATGTAAAAAATTGAAAGCAATGACATTTTAATTTTTAAAAAGTATTTTACTTTAGATATGTTAGAAATATTTTTACTATATATTCTGTTATTCTAACTAATATTTTATGGTAACCTTCATTTGCGTAACCGTGGTTAAATTTTAATGATTGAAAGCTACAACAGGATTATGTACAGAAATAACTATAAATCTTACTTCGAAACAACCCTATACTAATTTAAACGCTAGTTACATCAATGGTGACAATTATTATGATATTTCCAAAAAGAAATTGGTTTGTTAAATCATAACATAATGTTCACTTACATAATTCCAATTTATAGTCGATTTTTACGACAAACACTTAATGTTTCTAAAATCAGTTAGGTTAAAAGTTTTGAGAGTTTGAAGAAATTGCCAAATTCAACATCACAACTAGGATATAAACGCAAAAAAAATGAGACGCAAAGAGTTCTTGTCTGTTAGTAAAGATTATTACTATTCATAATACCAGTGGTTTTTCCGTTTGGTTTTTCGTCTTTATATTCTTGCCGTGAGAAAGGATATATAAATAATATGCTCAAATTAAATATTTTAAAACAAAAATACTTTCTGATTAATTAATTGATTAATTTTATTTTCAATTGGCTGTACGTTGTCGATTTCATATTATTTCACTTGTTAATTTAATAACTCTTTCAAAGGAAGACTGAATTTTTGTTGACACCTAAATTGAAAAATCGCCGTGCGTTTGTGCAGAGTCGGTTACAATTTGGAGAGTTTTAGTCGAAATCAATTTGGGGAATCTGCACGCTGATAATGCAGTCAGTCACTCGGATCCGCCAATAAATTTCACGCCCGGCAGAACCGTTCCGTTTAAATCAGGTATTTGCCGTTACATAACATCATAATGCATTATGTATAACTTCGGGATTGTTCGAGTGCTGCTGATAGCATTCTTGCAAGGAGGAATCGAATGGAAGGAAAAAATAAAACAGTCATGCAAACAAATTAGGAATGAAACACTTGGCTAATCTCTATTTATTTCGATTTAAAATCAATAATGGTGTAATCCCTCATTATTTATTATATAAGAAAAGATAAGTGTAATTTTTAATGTAAAACATGAAATTGTTTCTGCGATATTGCAATTTTATATCATTTTTTTAATAAAAATAAAATATTTGTGATTTCTAAGCTTTTTAATATTTAATTTCACTACAACGCTGTAGATTTTTCAGGTTATTTAATAATAATAATAATTTTTATTTTCCAACGGAAAAATCCAACAATGGGAAAATATACAAGCACACATGGTTAAATTAACAAATTTAAACAACGCATAAATGTAATCTTCCTTATGTTGGTTGTGGAGACTTTAATTATTTAAATAAAAATGATTGTCCTTTTTTTATTTTTATTATTTTAATAAAAATAAATCGATATAACTAAAACAAACGATATTAATAATTATTTACAAAAATATATTTTCATAAATTCAGTCAGCATTAAGACATATGCGTATGTAATGGGTAAAGCCCCCTTACCCATTACATTCGTCCTAGCAAAGGGTATGATAAATGTGTTACAATGTCTTTCTAGTTCCCAGATTATCGACCATCAGGGAACTAGAGAGTTTAATTCGCTTAATTTTGCGATTTAGTAGAAATAGATAGTCATACACTAAAGTGAAAATAATCTTTCATTATCCAGAATTAATAACGTAAATATGTACTTACATTTTTTAACATGTAAAAAAGGTAGAACAATATCGACCTGATAAATAAAAAAAAAATCATTCAATTATTACATATCACCCAAATTCACTGCTTCTTGTTAGAATAGAAATTGGAAGATTTAATAGGTAATGAGTGTAAAGCTATTTTAATGAAGAATTTAGTGAATTCATTAAAATTTTCATTAAGTATGTTTTTGTTGCTAAAACTATACGTTAAAATTTACATAAAACTGACATATTTTCATTATTTCTTTCGTAATTGTTTTCTATAAGATCTAATAAGAATGCATTTTAATTTATCTGGTGTAAATCCAGCATGCTTTAAGATTACTTTAATGTATAATACAATATTGAACAAGAAAAACAAAATATAATAAATAATATTGTTATAAAGAGCTCAAATATAAAAGGAGGTAAAATAACAGAGAAAGTAGCTGAACTCATCAGTGATAAATTACAAATGAAAGTTATGCCAACGGAAGCATATGAAATTGTAAAAGGAGTTATATTAGCGAAAATAAATAACTGGGATAAAAAAATAAACGTGATGAAAAACAAAAAACTAAATGAGGGACACAAAGGTGTACATTGAGAACGACTAAAGAACAAATGAACAGAAGATTCAGAAAGAATTGAGACAATTAACAAAAGAAATGAGACAAGAAAGAAAGCAAGTCAAATTAAAAGAACGATAAACGAAAGAACATACTAATGGGCGGAAATTCAAAAATATTTAAGATTAAAAAAACTAAAAATACAACCCGCAGGAACGGAAAACATCAAAACGAAAAAGGCTAAAAATAAGGACATGAGAAAGAAAAAATAAATACGCATGTGTACATGGAATATAACAACAATACTGATACCAAGAAAATGGAGGAAGTAGCGAAATAAATAGCAAAATATAGAGCAGATATAGCTGCATTGCAAGAAATCAGATGAAAAGAAGATGGATAAATAAATAAATAGCAATATACAATGTGGTACTCAGGAGAGAAAGTTTAAGGAAAAAAACGGAGTAGCATTTCTAGTGACTGGAAAAATGAAGTATAAAGTTAAAGAATTTATTCCAGTCAACGAAGAATAGCTTACATGAGGATCAAAATCAAACCATTTTGTACGTTAATATTAAACGCATATGCTGCAACAGAAGCAGCAGAAGATGGCTTAAAAGAGATTAATAGAAAAACGGTATTTATTCACTTGGTCACATTATTTAAATAAATTAAATAAAAATGATTTGAAAATAATTAATAAATTATTTCCTCTTTAGCTACGGTGACAATTTGATTTATGTTACATAAGTACTATAACAAATGTCTAATAATAGACATTTGCTGTTGCGTAACAATAACATATTTTATAATGCAACAATTTTTGAATCCAAAATATTTAATGCAAAAACATTTTTTTGTAATTAAAATAAAAGTTACGTAATATAAGGCTATCAGCAGACACGTGTTTCAGGATTTCATCCTTCATCAGTACAGCTGTGCCTTACGTAATTGCAAAGTTGTTAATTAAATTGATTAAAATTAATTAAAACGCACTGTCTCCTTTGAGATCCTCGATTAACAACTTTGCAATTACGTAAGACACAGCTGTACTGATGAGGGATGAAATCCCGAAATACGTGTCTGCAGATAGCCTCATATTACATAACTTATATTTTAATTTAAAAAAATGTTTTTGCATTAAATATTTTCGATTCAAAATTTGTTGCATTACACAATATGTTATTGTTATGCAACAGCAAATGTCTATTATTAGACATTTGTTAAAGTACTTATGTAACATAAGTCAAATTGTCACAGTAGTTAAAGAGGAAATAATTTATTAATTATTTTCAAATTCTTTTTAATTTATATAAAAGAGATTTCTACGAATTAGAAACAACCCATAGTAAAATTCCTAAGCAAGACTTAATACTAATAGCAGGTGACTGGAACGCAAAATTTGGAAAAGAGACCTACATAGCACACGTTGCAGGGAAGCACACAATACATAGTAAATCGAATGACAATGGAATAAGGTTATGAAATATAGCATGCGTGGTGGGAATGGTTATAGCCAGCACTAAATACGAACACAAAAACATATATAAAATAACCTGGATAGAACCAGGAAATAGATATGGCAATCAAATTGACCACATAGTCAATAAAACAAAATAATTTTATTTTTAGAGATTTGAGATCATACAGAGGCCCAAGTACTGACTCGGATCACTTCATGGTCAAGGCTGTGATCAGGCAAGTAGAAAACAGCCCAAAGACAAATAGACAAGCTAAATGGAACATAGAAAGACTATGCTGCGAAGAAACAAGAAAAATATATAGAAAGTATAGATGTGAATATATTAAAGACGACGCTAGCGCTACCTTTTGCCTAATTACGCTAGATGAATGGTGGCTGAACGTTTCATTAAATATAGAGGAGAAGATAACAAAAGAGGAGGAATTTACAAGAGACAAATGGAAAAACATAGTGAAGAAAACGAAGAGGACGACCTGGGACTAATCCACCCAATGAATTGAATTATAAAGGCTACGAACGAAGCGATAAAACTCCTTGTGGAGTGGAACGCCTTATGATGATAAAGACTATAAACGTTTTTTTTTATTATTATCTCTCATTAAAGTAATCGTAAATTAAAATCAAAATATTTATACACTATATTTATTCAATTAATATTAATATTTTCAAGTTTCATTAATTATTGTACAACAAGTTATTGTTAAGTTATGTTTGATTTCTTACTAAACAAAGTGAAACAAATCAAACATAATTATTTACCTTATTTTTTATACAACTTAATTGAATCATATATCGCCAAGGGCTTAGCGAGGCGTTGATCAAATATGTAAGTTATTAGTATTTCTAAGCCCAGTATTTTAAATGTGACTTTGTTTTAAGCTTTGTTTATATATGATAATGTCACCAAAGAGTCGTTAAAAAAAATATAATACTTTAAAATCGAAATAAATTCGCGCAGTACACTGAAAATTTTTCGATTTCATAAATATCATTTTTTTATACGTGACATTATCACATATAACTTGGTCCGAATTCTGAATGAGTCGATTGCAATTTAAAACAAAACTAAGTCAAATTTGAAAAACTGAGCGTTAATGATATTTCTATACTAAAAAATTATGCCATTAAAATAATTTTTAATTGAAAAATATATCAGTATAAACAAAAACTAATTTCAATAATAGTAAGTGTAGTTTCAATAAATAACACATTTATTAGTATACGGCATTTACTATACAATGTTTTCGGGAATTAGTCACATTAATGAAATTTAGCTGATTACTTGAATTTCTTTGCTATACAATGACATTGAACTATAGTCCAGGCTATGTTGAATAAAATGAAATCCTCAGTTATGCATAACCTTTCCTTACACATTATTATTATTATTATTTATGTTAAATATAAGACGTGAAAAAAGTTAATTAAATTAATTTTAACAAATTCTTTTTTAATTATAATTCGTTGGTTTAATAATTATTTTCTTTTAAGCATTTTCTTTTTTTCAGATAAGTCGATAAAATACTTAGAAGAAAATATGGCCAACAAATTATACTTTAAAAAAAATGTCATAAAATTGTTGAAACTTTAATAGACTTTGATTAAAACACTTGGTTTGTTTCACTGATTTTTTATTTTTACTCCGACTAGTTTCGACCTGAGAGAGAAATCCCTGAGAATGACCTAAGGTCGAAACTAGCCGGAGTAAAAATAAAAAGTCTGTGAAACAAACCAAGTGTTTTAATCAAAGTCTATTAATTAAATATGTTTCACCACGGGTTAAGTGAGAAATTAATTCAAAATATGTTGAAACTTTAGTCGAAAAAAAAAATATTAAAAGTTGTTGTTTTAACAAATTAAAATAATGTATAATCTGTTATTAAAAATGAGTACGTAGTACTCGAAATTTATACCTGATATTTAAAAAAAAATTAAAAATCAGTAATTAAATAGGGAAGAAAGGTATAAATAAGTGTTTAATTTAAGTTTTATAATTTCACCTATCTCAAAACCAAATAGTGACTAAACTATAACGAAATAGTAGCCTCTATTATCAATAGATAATTTTTGGATCTTGGAGGCGTTCAGTTCGTGGTACATTTTCAATTTTGATGTAAAAAAACACTTAACCTTTTTTATACCACTTTTAAATAAATGTGGTATAAAAAAGTACATATCAGTAGAAAAGTTTATAATTATAAAATAATACAGAAATTTTAATGTAATACACTAAAGTACTTAATTTTTATTGTATTTCTATTTATAAACTAAGTATATTCCTTCGTGCAATAATCCATCTATGCGTGCAAATCGATTTTTGTGTGCGGGTCTACTAAAAGGAAAACGGGCACCGGCATGTGTGTGTAGGAGAGAGCGAGCGAGCGAGAGAGAGGGAGAGCGAGTTTGGGGTGGTTTTCGAGGGGCTGGCAACGGTGAAATGGAAAATGTAAAATGGAAATGGGAAAATGCATGCAGCACGCATGTTCCTATCGTCGGCGGCGGAATAAAAGATTGGCTTTCGATAAAGAAGACTCGGCAAAATATATCAATTTATATGTATCTATATTTCATGTGGGGATATGATGCCATCACACACACACACAGAGAGAAACACATATATGGGTATATATATGCACGGGGGCGCAGACATAATTCTTTTTTGTTTTTGTTTTTCCGCGGAGCACACATCCGAAATGATGGATGCCGTTTCCGAATTTCCATGTTATTCAATGTTGGGATGTATATATACGTTCGGGTGATTTGTCTACGGTTTTGCGAGAGGATACACCGTTACTGGAATGGATTGTGTCTTTCTTTTTTGAATGTATTTCTTTGCAGGTTCATTTTTTATTGATAGAATAAATTTGTGTGAAATTTAAAATGAACAACATGGAAATATTGTACTTACATTTACTTATTCATCATTTTGTTAAATAAATCATTTTTCACGTAAAACCATTCATTATCATTCGAAAATATTCCAGATGAAACAACAATAATGAAGTAACAATAGTAGAAAGACTTATTTATGATCGATAGCACATATAATAATGTTGTTACAAGATATTTTCTTATTTAAATGTAAGTAAATGATTTAATTAAATAATAAATAGTCAATCATCTTCATATTGATGCCACTGGTGAAACAATTGTAGCAGTGTTTCTACAACAAAAAACTAGGAAATTAAAAAAAACTGAGCATAGATTTTTCTTTAACTTCATCATAAATTCATCACAGGACAGTAAGACCTCTGGTCAATGGCCCAGACAGATTAACACCTACATGTATTGTAATTATTTATGTTATATATTTAACTTTTTCTGTATAGTCTGAATAAATATGTGTGTATATGTAAAAAAATGGTTGTGTTTTTATTCAATTATTGGGTGTGAAGAAAAGTCATCCATGTTTCTTACACTTTTTTCAATCCTTTATTTAATATAGTTAGAGTTATCGGGTTTAGGTGAAATATGTGCCGTTTTATTCGATTATTTGTTACCATTTTGAAGGTAATTTCATAATTCCTCTCTCATAGAAGTCCTTGTCCCTATTGGCAAAAAAACTGGGACAGATGATTTTCAGGGACCTCTATTGAAGCCAGTTTTACACCAATAAGGGAATTTTTCAACGACCTGAACAGATGACAATCGCTTGGTGCTATATTCGGACTATAAGGAGGATACATAAGAACATCCCAATCAAGCTGCATGAGCTTTTGGTACGTTATCAATGACGCATACGGCCTGGAGTTGTCTTGATGGAACACATCTCGGTTCCTATTGACCAATGTTGGCAGTTTCTAGTCAATCGGCTGCTTCAATCGATCCAATTGCTGACATTATACATCCGAATCGCGTGTTTTACATCAAAATTTCCTGAACGGAATCGACGAAACCAAAAATAATTCACATTTTTGGCCATCTGCATTCCCTGTTCGTCTTAATCGTAGCAAAATTGTAAAATATAGCCGAACACAACACTGTCATGGAGATTTTTTTTGCAAATTAAATACCGACGTGTGATCAAATGAATGATGCAGTACGGTGCAGAGGTTTATGTGTTTTCCTTAGGATTTTGTTTTCGGTTAATTAGATATCGCGTATGATTTGTGGGGAAGAGAGGGACCATAGAGGGCATGCATATGTGAAGATGGGTCTGATCATGGATTGGTATAGAAGGGTTCTGGTTTTGTTATCTAATTAACCTTTCTGACGAGTATAAATATGACCCGATGCGATTAATACATTACGAGATATTGGGTTTAACGCCATCGATTCAGAAAAAATAAGGATGACTTTTCTTCACACAATATATTTACAATTAAATAAAAATCACAACAGTTATTATAAATTCGCAGTTTTTGTTGAAGAAACACTGCTACAATTGTTTTGCCAGTGACATCATATTCTTCACAATTAAATAAAAACAAAACAATTTTTTATTGGTTTCGCAGTTTTTTGTTGAAGGAACATTGCTACAATTGTTTTATCGGTGACATCATAATATTAATACTTAAATAAAAAATAAACATTTTTTTTACTTTCACAATGTTTTTTTGTTGTTGATTAACTATTTATAATTTAATTTCAGATTCATTAAGTAAAAATTTAATGGTCGCAGTTTTTTGTTGAAGGAACATTGCTACAATTGTTTTGTCGGTGACATCATAATATTAATTCTTAAATAAAAAATAAACATTTTTTTTTATTTCCACAATTTTTTGTTGTTGATT
This sequence comes from Philonthus spinipes, assembly GCA_963082785.1. NCBI lineage: Eukaryota > Metazoa > Arthropoda > Insecta > Coleoptera > Staphylinidae > Philonthus > Philonthus spinipes. Next base: position 12,849,171 of record OY720309.1, on the reverse strand, counting down.
AACTATTTATAATATAATTTCACATTCATTAAGTAAAAATTAAATGGTCGAGGCCATTGAATTTTTAATTCGAAACAATAAAAAAATCGATTATTCCGATTATTAATAAAACTTATTTCAAAAAAAAGACAGACAACTTAATTCGATTCGTCGTCCATTTATTTATTCTTATATCTCATAATATATATCATAATCTGCATATGCGATCATAAATGTGGAACACAGGAAACCGGGTCATTACGAGGCCCAATTAAGAATTAATTCCTCGGCGTACTCGCCGTTTAAAATAATTAACGCAGCTGCACCGACAGTTGCTCGCTCGCTCGCCTACAAGAACAAACTCGACGGAGTCTTGGAAAATATTTCTCGGATCGAAATAAAAACGAATGCGAACAGCCACGAGAAGACGGAAATTGAACAAAAGCGGCCCCGTTAATGAGGAAAGAAAAACAACGAAAGGAGGAGAAGAAACGTATACCATATTTGTCTATCTGATTATAATTAATGATGTAATATTATAAGAAGATGAAAAAATGTAGTTGTTTCTCTTTTTATTTAATTTCCTATGTTTAATAATTATTTTTAAAAATATATTGAATTGAATGATAATTGAAAATAATTAATTTACACTATCGAATATTTTTTTATGTCATTGTTATGCAACAGCAAATGTCCATTATTGGACATTTATTAATACATGTCAAAATGTTACAGTAGCTAAAGAAGAAATAATTTATTAATTATTTTCAAATTCTTCTTAATATATTTAAATAATATTCGTTTATTTATTTTACCATACATAACGAAGGTACTTAAAAAATATATTTAAAGAAAATACTTCCTGTCCAAATTAGAATGATTAAGCACTTCTTACTTCCTCTCATATAATACTCTATCCAAGAAAGTATGAAAACGATTTTCCTTATTTAATTTAATAATTAAATAATCGTCGATTATTAATAGAAAATCCCGAGAACTGCGGATTAAATGGGTGAAATATTTTTTATTGTACCATTGTATCTGTTGTGATGGTAAAAACTATTTCCAAATCTATTAAAATATCATCTGGTGTTCCGAAAGGAACACATATGGGACTAATAATTTTTCTATTTTATTATTAAAGACCTTTGTCAAGGTTTCTAGCATCCTAAATATATAAATTTGTAATTTTGTTCTCAATTTTTTTGTGTTGACTGTATCTCACAAAAACTGTTGACAGGCATGCGAACCATTTTTAAGCCATTGAATGTGATTTGTATACGATTTAAAATACTCCTTTAATTATATTTTTTGTGTGAACTAAGTGTACTCTTAAAATTATTTTATATTGAACTCCATCTCCTTAAAATCAATAATAAATAATATTTCAAATATATTGAGTTTAAAACCAAATAAAACAATAAGCGGCTGACGGCCTCAAACCTTTCTGTCATGAATCTTCATTTGAAAATTGAAAAAATGTAAACGTATATGATTTATTTAATAAAATGTTCAGCCATCATTCATCTAGCGTATGGCCATTTCGGTTTTTCGAACCTCATCAGACTAGTGTGTTCCAAGTGCAATGGCAGTATGTAAATGATTTAATTGAAAAAAAAAACAGAATTTTTGAATTCATTAAATTATATTGAATTATTAACAATTAATTACATGAAGTATTTGTCTGTAGTTCTGACTTTAAATTAAAATTGAAGATATTGATTTAATTAAAAAAAATGAATGAAGATTATAGAGTTAATACTTAAAAATGCTTATTTCAATATTTCAACAATAACCTTAAGTACGCGAGTATTGTACTTCTTTATTTTAACAACTTATATTTCAAAAATTAGAAATGACACAGAATACATTTTGACAATCGTTTCAACTTAAGCACATAATAATGGTTGAAACGATTGTCAAAATGTATTCTGTGCCATTTCTAATTTTTGAAATATAAGTTGTTAAAATAAAAAAGTACAATACTCGCGTATTTTAATTTCAGCCAATACAGAGAACAATATAGTAATTTATATTTTTTTATGAAACAAACCAAGTGGTTTTAATTTTACGTTATTTACCTTTTAATAATGTTTCACCAAGTGATAAGTGAGAAAGTTATTCAAGAAATATAGTGACTTTATTTGAATATCGTAATGTCACGTAAATAAATAATAGTGACACAAAGTCATTTCATTTTATACTTTTATTCTTTTAATTATTTATGTATCACATAGTAATGGCTTCCACAATAAATAAGATTTTTAATATTTTTTAATTATTTGAATATTAAATGTTGATATATACAGTTTGTGTCATCTGTCATTATGGAGATATAGTAACGTATTTTTTTTTCTTGTAAATTTAAAATAGATAAAAAAATTGAATTTATTTAATTTCATTTAATTTAAAATGATTTGCTGCTAAGTAACAAAATATAAAATGAAATATTATATTACGGTTACTCACTCATTTTCACACCCTCACACACACACAAAAAAAAACACCCTTTTACACACACACACATTTCACACTCAATTAACAACACAAATTTGAGGAAAAGCACACACAGAAAAAAACATAAATTCAACGTGCCGAAGATGTCGATCGGCATGAAATGATGCTGCAACCGGATTCCAAACGCGACTAAAGCATCCGCATCCGAATCAACCCTTTGAACCCTTCCCTCTTCTTTTTTTACAATTCATGGCCTAACCCTCATTAGCATACACATGCAGTACTACATACACACGCACGCAGACACATGTGTCGGCAATGGCCGACCAGCGAAGGGCTGCCAGGGCCGCTGGCAACGCCTAATGCCGTTGTTTCACCTCTCCCCACGATTTCGGCTGAATGCACAAGGGCTGGCCCTTTGATAATGAAACGCTAATAAAGGAAAAAAAAAACATGTCCACTCGGTCATGGTGCTTGTTTTGGACCGATGTTAAACGGGTTTTAAACCTACGTTTTTTTCTTAATTCATATGAAATTAAAAAAAAAAAAAAACGTGTGTTCCCTATCGCAGGTAAAAAAATATAATTCACGCAACATAATAAAATCCATAGCACTTTATAATACGATTTTTATTTTGGTTTTATTATGATTTATTAGTTAAAAAATAAAATTTATATTAAAATAAAATAAGCATAATTCAAATTGTGGTTTATCATCTTAACTGGCTATTGAGTAAAAACTAATTTATTTATTTAATCATTTATTTACGGAAAACTCCTTTATACAATGCAGAAAACATGTGTGTACAATGCAAAATTAAAAATATACAATTATTGCGTATAATTTAAAATATAATATAATATTAAGTGATATAAAGTGGTAAGACCAATTAAACATATAAAATTAAAAAGCCGTCCAAATCCAAATGGTGAACCAAACTGCACTTATTTACGATTAATTTCAACGATACTCTTAGATATTAAATAAATCAACTTAAAAAGAAAACAAATAAAAAGATAAGCTAACAATTTTAATTTACAAAAATAAAGAAAAATGGTGATGTGTTCATCATGGTACTTTTCCCGGTGATTTCGATCAAATAAGTTTTTGATAGAAAATTTTATAGGAAAGGAAAAATTATTAATAGAAATAGAAATTGTTTTCATTTAAGGTTAAAGCCGAATATTTTAAAGAATAATATAATTTTATTTGTTATTTCTTACCTTAGAAAGAATTTAAAATAATTCTCCACACTCCTTTTTTTTAAGCTGGAGGCGCTTTTGTATGGTGTATTAATTATGACGGTACTTTGATGTTTTATTCGTCAAGAATAATTATTTCAATAATTAAAGTCTCCACAGCCAACATAAAGAAGATTATAAAAATAATTGTTTATTTCTAAGGTAGATGAAAATCTTTCGCTTATAAAACGAAAACTGAAGGTCTTACAATAAAAGTTTTTTAAAAAGACATATTTATTTTTTCAAGATCTACAACTTTTATTAGAAACATTTTTCTATCTGAATCAAAAAAAATGAATATCGCTAAGTTGCGCTTAATGAGTTTTGATTCTAACCAAAAGCTTTTCAGATCAATCAACTGTTATACAAGTCTTAGATATAAAGTTTGTATTTAATTCGTTTAGCTGTTTATGCGCTATCGCGGAAACTCACAGACTGACACATTTTTCATAACTCGATGGAATGGACTCAGGGGACCACAAAATGTGTACATTCGTTGAAATTGGTGATCCGAAAATTTTTACGATCACAATACCTCTTGGACAGAGGTCCGGGGAAGTAAATATTTTATTGCAGCAACCTTTAACTACATTTTGAACATTTTTCCTATTTTTCAACACAATGCAATTATTATTAAACTAATAATAAAATGGTAATATATAATTACTGATATTTGTGTGTATACATAATCTATAAATTCCATTGTATTCATTTTTGTGAGAATGGACTTTTCGTTCCGTGCATGGCTGGGCCCCGGTCGGGCTGTTAATTATTAATCGCTAATTAACGATTCGTCGGTAAGCGCGAGCAGTGGCGGCGGTGGCGGCGGAGGGCAGAATGTCACTAGCGCGCGCAGGGGTGTACCCAGCCGAGACGGGCCCCAACTTGGCTTCCCGTTTAATTTTATTTATTCGATAGAGAACAATCTTAATTGGACGCGCGCATTTCATTCCCGTTCTCTATTCTGTTCATTAAGGCGGCTTTAATTAAAAATTATTTATAGGGCCGCGCGGCACGGACACGTCCAATTTGATAATTTGATTACCGCCTGAATATTTCAAGAAGCCAATTCTTTCTCACACACACAAACAGGCACATTGGAAATATGATTCATTCAACCCGATTACCTATTTATGATGTAGGATCGATTCATTCGTCGTCCTGAAAAGTCCGAGACGGAAATAAAGGAAGAAAAAGTCGCGTGCGTGACTCCACTTTAATAAACCTCCTTCTCCCGGTGTGTGTAATATGCATGTGTTCGATATTTATTCTGATGCAATTTTATTTATAGTCCATTCAAAAATATTTTAAAACATATTTAGGTATTTAATTTAACAACACATGAACTAGTACGGAATTTTGTCCCTATTTTACACTGCTCAAAATTTGAACACTTCTGTGCAATAAAATTAAGCTAACAAAATATATTATAATTTAAGGAGGACATACTAAATTTCCTAGTTACAAAAAGTATGTAAATATCTCATTTTCTTTAATTTTATCATTTATTGAAACTGCTCTTAGACAATTAAAACAGACCTGAATTACACAACTAGAATATTGTGCAAAATTGTTATGAGACTTGTGCTTAATTTTATAGCACACAAGTGTACAATTACAAGAACATGATAATTTACTATTCTTTGATCAATATATTTTTACTTAATTGATAGTATATAGTTATCTGATGGTCATTCGTTTGAATTCCGAAACATAATTCTGATTATGTAGGAATCCATTTAAGAAGGATTGTTTACTTTTACTGCTTATTTTATAAATATACCAGTTCAAATATTGACAAGTGTATACTAAAATCGTTCGCTGCAGAGACTAAACTAAAGTCTTGTGAACCGAGAATCTAAAAGCTAGGCTACAAATTCATACAAGGGCAAGCATGAATTTATAGTCATTTATGTAATAATTCACTGGCTTGTTTTCTTCAAAAATCTGTATTTAGTAAACATACAATGTTTACTTTTAATGATAATGGTCACATGGTGATCGAAATATATATCTAGGACTAAATAAAGATTTTGAAGGAAGTCAAAACAGTGAATTATTATTAGAATATCTTCAAAGTAACTCATCTACATATAGGTACCATGAATTTTAACACTAAACATGGTCTTATACTTCATTCAATATACATTTTTTTCTTATTTACATTTGTCTGTCACAAGCAAAACTTGTTTGAAATTGTCTCATTCTGTACAATACAGAATGAGATTTTTTAAGTGTTACAAGACCATATCTCGAGAACACTATCAAATATTTACAAAACAATTTTATGAGATAACAGCAATATTGGGACATTTTAACAGAATGGTAATGTTTTGTGTTTTAAATTTAAATTCATCAAATTATAATATCCATTGCAAACTAATGTGTTTCATTTTTAATTATTTTTTTTGCTTGATGTCAAGCTAGTCCGACAAAAAAATATATCAAAAATAAATCAAATATTTTATAAATATTATTCAACATTGTAGTGTTAATTGAGTTAAAATAAAATTAATGTGTTGCGTTATATATCACATTAATATTTTTATATCAGCTCGACCATGATGATAAAAAAATAATTTAATAGATATATTTAATAAATTTCTACTTAATTACTGCACTTATATTTTTAACTAATTTATTACATTTATTAGGAATTGTTATTTTTAGTAAGAAATTAATTAAAAAACAAATATAATTATTAAGGAATTGATTTTATAAAATATATAAATTTGAATAAGCACTAATAAATAATAAAAATAATAAAATATTAAATAATAATAAAATATTCAATGACACGGACTAAATTTTAAATAACTTATTGAAAGTAATAAATGAACAACACAAAAACATTAAATTTATATTAGAAAATCATAGTATACATTTTTTTAGATTTAACAGTAAGAATATTAATAACAAACACGATTTTTCCATTTTTCGCAAACCAACAAACACAGATACAACAATAAATAATAGATAATTCCATCCAATTCCACAAACATTAGCTGCATATCGGTCAATGATTCATCGAGCTTACATAACACCGATGTCAGATGAAAATTTTAAAAAAGAAATAAACAAAATAAAACATATTGCACATCACATAAAAACAATTTTTCAATAGACACAATAAGTAAATTAATAAAAAATTAATAATTAATAACCTGATATTTTCTTCAAAAATAAATATGAAAATTAAATATAGTTCATTAACCTATAATGCAAAACTAAGCCAAAATATTAGTAAATATTTTAAAAAATTAGATTTTAAAATTGCGTTAAAAACTAATAATAACCTGTCAAAAATAAGAAAAAACAATAACAATAGAACTGAGAACGGTCAGCACTGTGGAGTTTATCAGTTGAATTGTGGTGATTGTCCTGAAATATACATTGAACAAACGGGGAGAGCGTTTGGAAACGAATTAAAGAACACCACGCAGCTTTCCTAAATAATAGGGACACCTCAACTTATGAAACCATCTAAAAGAAGAGCGATACCAATTCAACAAAGATTTAAAAATCCTTCATATTGCCAGCAAGGAAAGAAAATTAAACATTTTTGAAAATTTGGAAATTAATAAAAATCACCAAACGGGCCTCTTGCTGAATGAACAAGTGGAACTCTCGAACTCCTCACTATTCAGGATGGAAGAAAAACCACGCTCCACCCCCGTGCAATAAAACTGTTTATATATATTGTAAAAATATTTCTGTAAATATTATTATTAACTTTCTCCACCTGAAGAAGCTACAGCGTAGCGAAACAATTGTAGTGAAATTAAATAAAAAAGTGTTGAAAATCATAAATATTTTATTAATTAAAATAACCATGGATTTTCAAAAATTAAGTGCCTCATTAATCAACGAAAATAAAATATTAAATGAAGCAGTAATAAAGAAAAGTCAACTTTATATATTATCAATTTTATTAGATTAATTATAATAGGTCAGTCTTATATTTTTTTAATATCATATTCAACACTGGCTGATATATCCTATTAAAAAAATCTTTAGATGGAAAGATTTTTGATCTGAAAATATATTCATTAATATTCAGTTGTAGAAATGGAAGCAATAATAGTTTATTAAAAAGTTTAACAATTCCAAGCACGGATAGGCTGGTTAGGACCCTAATGCTTCCTGTGTTTAAGATATCTGATAAACATTCCTCAGCACAGCCAGCCGACCTCGTCGAGGTAGGTTAATTTTTACGAGGCTGATAAGTCCCAAATTTTTAAATTTTTAAAACGTCTGAGAATTAGCCTATAAAATAAGTAACCAATTATTCTATCCAATTCACAGATTCTGGATTACGCAATACAGGGTTCCTGCATCAGAACTATAAGCGCTGCCAAATCAAGTCACCTTTTGTACGGCTTTCGCTGCCCTCGAAGTGACCAGATTACATTGTAAAAATTATAAGCTACATGATTTGGAAATAGATTTCACTAACAACGCTCGAATTACTCAGATTATATTGTAATAATTATAATGTACATGTTTGGGCATAAATTTTAGTGCCAATCCTTCCACTTATCTTCACCAATCCATGGTCTATGCTTACTGAGCTGACTCTAGCTCAGTAAGTGCTTCTGTAGAGAATGCTATAACACCATTTTATATAAATCTTATAGATAATGTATTTACAAAAAATATAAATATGGTAATATAATACTAAAAATATATTTAAGAAAATCTCAAAATACATAGCATGGAAAACTAATTATAAAAAGACACGAATTTGAGTTTAAAAGTTTTTCACTATAAAAATGAGTAATATTAATAGATATTAATTTAACCATCTGGTTCTAATCTCAGGTTATAAAAATCCAACATATATTCCCCATTTAATTTCCCAAGTTTCCTACGTCTTTCAAAAATGAGGAAAGAGTAAAAATATATCCCTCAGTATTCCCATAAAAAAAATTAAATAAATATGATTTGAAAATAATTAATAAATTATTTCCAAATCTAGCTTTGTGACATTTTCACTTACGTAACGTAAATACTTTAAAAAATGCACATTAAAACAACTACATTCCGGGCAAATATTATTGCAAAAAATGTTACGCCATAACATTAAAAAAAAAACATCCCCATTTTAAAATAATAATAATACACTATAATTTTTTAATATACATAATAATTTAATAAACAAATTATGATTAATTCACTAACTAAGGTGCGCATATTAAAAAAGAACACAAGCAAAGCAACGCGATAAAGTTAATACGAGTTATGTATATTACGGAATTCGCCGTGCGCGGTTATAATGAACAAGCCCATCATTTTTCACTGCCAGGGCGTTTTTAAAGGATTGTAATTTTTCATTAAGGCCTCCCATTAAACTTTTATACCTCCTAATCAAAACTTAATAAACCCACCTAGCGCGCCACCATAATACCCACCCCTTTTCCATTCGCGTTCCCGTTTCCCATTACGTTCTTTCCCATTTCTAACCAACAGATGTTCGTAATGCCTTACATGAGCTCACCAAAAAAAGGAAAAGATTTTAAAAATTTACAAGGGAAGTGTTATTAAAGGTTATTTAAAATTAACAAAATTGTAGATTAAGGATACAGGTTGTTATTAAATTTCGATTAAATAGAGAGAGAAGGTGATGTTTGAAATTAAAACAAGTCGTTATTAAAATATAATTTTTAAATTGAATTTAAAAACACTTGTATAAATAAATACTCGTATTTTTATGCAATAATTATATCTATAACATCTTTATTCCTTGCAGACAATTTTATATACAATAAATTAACAATATAATTATCATACTATATTATACATTGTCCTTAGAAAACGGCCTTTAGCCATCGGTCTTTCCGCCTTGCAATAATTATTAGTATCAATAATTAAATTAGATTATATCTCTTAATTAATTTTAACCACAGACTAAATACAGACAAGCAAATACAACAAATTGACTCACAAAAACATTGTTTTTTTTAATTAATTAATAAAACCTCATTTATTATCGATCATTATTTTTATATTATTAAAAGTTATATTCTTGCGGTAAAATTGAACATTATTTCTTATTTACAATTTTTAATTTATTTTTTCTCTCTGAACTACTTCAACATTAGTGCTTAATTTTCACTTACAAAATTAACGCGACCTTAAAAACAACGTACATAAAACCCGATATTTAAACAGTCGTGAAAATATACCCATAAAAAAAGAAGCGTAAAATGGGTTATTAAACCACCACACTGGTCTATAATTTACATTTTTTTAGTTGTTCTTTCTAATCCGGTGGGCGACTTCAGAAACGACCGACGGCCATTGTCTTTCCGTTCCTCCTTCACTAATTAGCCTCATCGAGTCATGTTTCATTAATTAACTTCATTAGGACCGTTTAAATAACCCGACGAAAATTTTATTACCGCTTTTTTTACATTACGTAATATGTATGTGTTTTTGTTGTATTCTTTATTCCAGTTTACAAATGAAATTTGCAATTAGCATATTCATGGGATTTATTAATTTAAATCGTATTATTTTATTACGTTAGATTGTAATTAAAAAATGTAAAGAAGTAAACAATAAAATGCGTTTTATTGTAACATTAATTTAAGATAAAAGTTAGTGTTTCAAGGAATTAGAACTATATTTATTTAAATTGGTATTAAAAATTAATGATTTGAAGAATTTTATATGGAGAATTATTTAGATATTTTTTTCATTATACAAAGAAGCATTAAAATTATTAATATACGGATTAATTATTCCTTGGATTAATAAAAATTTCGGGAAGATTATGCCTTAAATCTCAAGTTTTTATATGAAACAACAATATCATAGTTATAATTAAACGAGCGACTATTATGTCAGTTGCTCGTTTCATTATAACTATTTATTTTAGTTAGATTTCACTCTTCTCTCGTTGCTACTGCGCCCTCTCTTATCTCTTCCATGAAGTTTACCTACCAGAATCCATCTCTCTCTCTCTACTGTTTGATTTTTTTTCGGTTTCGTGCATGTGTCACTATCCCTATTATGTGTATTTACCTGTTTTTTTTCGTCTGTTCTTCGTTTTCTTTATCTGATCGAAGTATTGTCTAAACGTCCAGTAATTTAACACCCTGCGGCTTAAACTGACAGTTGTTTGAATACTAATCTAGCGATTAAACGCTCCAACGCTCGTTATCTTTTTAAAATATTGGAAAGGCGCATTTGACACCATTTTTTATTTAAATTTATAATTAAGGTGTGCTATTTAATATTGCTTTGCAGAGTTTTAGTGAATTTATTGAAAATTCATAATGAATAAATTAAATAAAAATGACTTGAATCATTTTTATTTAATTTATTTACTAAGAAATAAACGTTGCAGAGAAAATTAGCAAAGATGAAGCGCAAAATTGTGAAGCATTCAATATTTTTAAGCAAATATAAATATTATCAAATTATGTCAGAAATTAAACATCCATATAATAAACTGGGTATTGACTCGGCGGATGCAAAATATTCTGGGTAGTAAAATTTCAATCCCCTGGCTTAATCTCATCGCGAGTTGTAATTTTATTCTTTTTAATTTTAATAAAATCATATTACTTATCTCCTTAATTATATTTAGTTAGATATAAAAAAAAGAATTTTTCCCTTTACAGAAAAAGTTAGCCAATATCTTTTTATATATAATATGGCCGGCGAACTAATAGGCGGCAGAAATCAGTGCGAGAATAATAGCTTCAATAGTGAAACTAAAAAGTTATTCGCTACCAAATCGGGTGTAAAATGCCCGAAGTGTAAAACATTGTAAAACAGTTGCTGTGCCTTTCCAAGGAGGATATGCTGTGGTACGGTCCCAACCCCAACAACTCCAACCACAACAGAGAAAACTTACTTTGAAAATGAAGCATTTGACAGCTTTAAAGAACCTATATACGAGTTGAAACACACAAATAACCTTGTTCATGAGATGATTTAGTCATTAGAGGCGGAAATTAAAATTATAGATCACAGGTTATAATTATCCCTCCAAATTGAAATAACTTTATCCAAAGTGCAAATAACACTACCAACCTCATCAAAAGGTACTAATTTAAACGATTATGCGCCTGTAAGCGGAACTATTTCGAATGACCGCACTAAGAGTGCCAACTATTAACCCAAGGTCGTAGTGGAAACAGAGGACGAGTCGAGCATCATTACCAAGGTCTTTCGAAACGTCGACTCTAGCCAAAACACCGATGGACGAGTCGAGCAGTATCAGCAATGTCAATATAAACACCGACTCCGATTACAAAAATCTCAACAGCAAGAAAAAAGACGACGGATTCATCAATCATTCAAATAATTTGAAAATAATTGATAAATTATTTCTACATATAGTTTTGTGATTTTTTGAATTACGTTACATAAGTACAGGGTAATTGGGTTGTTTGGGAGGAAAAATCTTCTATTTGTGGTAACGCAATGGGCCTAAGTGGACCTAAGTGAGCAATCCTAGGGCTGCTGCCACTCGAACCTAACATAACCTAACCTACATAAGTACAGCACGTGTTCATCGTGTAGTTCAATGTCTGGTAGGGTATTTGCCAAAAAAGTAGTTGTTTTAATGTACATTTGTTTAAATTACTTAAAGTAATGTAAGTCAAAATATCACAGAGCTAAATAACGAAAAAATTTATTATTTTCAAATTATTTTTATTAAGTCAGCCAATATTTGACACTTCGAAATGTACATGTGATTTCCTCTGTTGCGTACGCCGAGTCCCAGTGCATTGAAAGATAACGCCATACTTGATAAACACGTGGTTTGAAGGCAGAGACTATATATTAGAGGCTGATTAAAATGATAAGTCATTTTCTAAATCCATTCATTCCTATACCTTGAAACTTCTAAACTATAATTATCCTGACTCTTTCTAATCGAGTGAAATCTAATAGTAACTCACCTTTAATCAACAACTACCAATACATGATATGAATCATAATAAATGGAAGACAAAGCAAGCGCCATCTTTCGTCTATTTTCATGTAACATCATTAACGATTTGAGTCTGCAAGGTAGACAACCGAACACACTAGTCTGTTAAGGTTCGAAAAACCGAAATTGCCATCACTAGTTATCCATACGCTAGATGTATAGTGGTTCAACATTATATTAAACTACTAATACATTACTCTCCCCCCCTTTTATAGAAAAACTCTACAAATAGTTGGCTTGATGCTAAATCGATCTACAACCTATCGAATTTTCATTATTACATCTATTTTCCAAACAAAATATCTCGAACGTAGACCTTGCTGTCTCCAAAGATTTGATACAGTGTATATACAATACAGTAGTATACAATACAGGCAACGGGTTCTTCTGTATAATTGCAATACCCTTAAAATTCCCCCCGACTTAATCGATGTCCTATAAAATTTCATATTCCAGCGGAAGCTATAAATAAATATACGCAAATCTGAATCTCACTCTTTTGTACCTCAGCAAGGGATCCCGCAAGGTAAGGACGCTCGTCCCGGTTTATAATTTATATTCTTACGACCTCTTTCTGCGAATGACGAATAATAACATTCTATATTAGTTGATACAGATAGCCCCTCCACCGGCTCACACATGAGACCGAAGTGTAGGGTTTCTCAGATCCATGGTTTCCCATGATCACGCTTAGTGATATCCACAAGGATATACTATTTTTTGACAAAAGCATTGCATTAATAGCACCACATTGAGGCCCATTGTGATATTTTAAAGACTTATCTAAAACGCGTGAAAGACCGCATAAGTCAAACACAATATATTAATGGACATATTAATAGTCGAAACTCAATTCTGGAATCAATCAAAGATTGATAAACAAATATTATTGATTCAAGGATTGCTTTTAATATAATCCAGAAGGATGTCATTTTTTTTTTTTAATTTTGACAATCCGAGAATTCATTTAATTGTTCAGTTATTTAAAACAAATTAAGTTAAGAAATTAAAAAATATTTTTTTTTAAAATTAATTAATTATTTTCTTTATAACTACTGCAACTTTTTACTTACAAAATTTAAGTACTTAAAAAAAACTGCAGTAGCTAACTTTGCCCCTTTTTTCACATATATAATTTAAGTGTTTAAAAAGGAGCAAAATTAGGTACTGCAATTTTGTTTGTAAAAATTTGAGTAACTGCAATTTTTGACAAACAAAATTTCTTTTTATGTAATCCTTAAATACAGTAAAAGTTACAGTAGCTGCAGAGAAAAAAATAACTACTACAACTTATAATAATTATTTAATTTTTACAGTAACTAATATCCTTTTTTAAATAATTAAGTTATGTATTCAAAAGTTACAGTAGCTAAATATTTAATTTTCATTAATTATTTTCACCTTTATATTTATTTAATCCATTATTTCTCAATTCCGGATCAATCCATGGCTATTAATACGGGCAATAAGTGGATCAAACGTTTTAATAAAGCCAAAATGTTAATCCATAATAATTCCAATCAACATTTGAAGATACAAATTTAGAATCAACCATTAATTAATTGTTAAGACTTCTACTTCGTTATACATCATTATTCAATTAATGAAAACACTTCTTAACTTTGTATAACTGAAAATTAGCTTCAATTCTTATATTTATTTACTGTATTTTCTTTTGTGATTAGACTATGTTTGTTGAGGAAATTAATATTATTATCGTTGAAGATATTTGTTGGTGAGTACGTGAAGTTTTCTTGATATTTATATTTTATTAATTTCTTCACTTCTATATTTATTTAATACTAAATGTACATTACAAGCACAATGTGCTCTTTAACAATAGTTTTTTTATATGTATACAAATATCTTTATTCAGACAATTACATTTTTACAAACATTGAGAATATACACTAAGATAAAGGTATTCTGTCCTGGACTTTCAAATAAAATATTTATATATATATATATTGATAAAAAGCACACTGTGTTCGAAATGTACATTTAGAATTAAAAAAATAACGGAAGTGAAGAAAGGAATAAAATATAAATATTACCATTTTCTGAGGCTTAACTAGAGGTTTATGATTGTAATGTAAATAATGTAATGTAATTTAACCTATTTCTCAGAAATAAAGATTTTCTCTATATATATATATATATATATATATATATATATATATATATATATATAAGTATTATTATTATTATCATTATCAAAATAACAATGGTCTCCATGTAAACACATCCCACTAGATGCTAATACAAGAAATACAAATGTAACTTAGTGGATAATTCGCTATATGTGAAGACATATTCTGAAAACAAACAAGAACAAAGTTCGTCATTGCGTAAAAACTTACTATAAACTAGTTGAACCTTCATGTCTTCTACTTCAGGTCCGGCGTCCTAGATAATTCCATTTAAATTTGCGATAAACGCAATCCGGTCTTAATTTGTAAATGTATTAATGAGGCGGTTTTGTATGAGTTAGTTGTAATGGCAGGTGACCTTGAAGGCGGTGCCAAAGAATTTTGGATGAATGTGTGCATTTTCTAAAAAGAAAATACTTCACATTTAGCTATCTGGTTTGAAGCCCTGCTGGACAGACACATAGTGTATTCTCTAGTGTCTCGTCATCTTCCAGACATGGTCTATAGGTAGGGTTATCCCGCACTCCTATTCTGGTAAGATGGTGGTTTAGGCGACTGTATCCACTTAGTAGGGCCACTGCAACTCTGAGATCGTCTCTGCTGATATCTAATAAAGCTTTAGCTCTGTTCCCGGATGGTCTATGAAGAGTTGCTTTGGCTACTCTCATGCCTGGAGCATTCCTCCAGCATTGTAGCTCTTTCATCCATCCGCGTATCGCTGCTTTGGTCAGGTGCTGTGGATGACCCAATGATGGTTCAGGTCCCAGCACTGGTTTTGATGCTCTTTCCTAATGCGCCGGCTCTCTCATTTCCTGGTATTCCGGAGTGTCCAGGCACCTACACCAGGCTAATTTTTTTAATCTCGACAGATTGCTGAGTGCCTCTTTATGGTCTCTGACCTGCAGGGATGTACATTACTAGAAGCAAGAGCAGATATCGCAGATTTGCTATCAGAACATATATTGATGGGCCCGTGTGCCGGTGGATTCTTCTGGAACTCCATTGCACACTGAACAATGGCGAATGACCAAAGATGTGGAGACTTCCTATAATTCCCAAAGACCCATTTCACCCAAATCCCAACTACTTTAATCCCTAAGCATATCATTTCCAATTTGCAGATGTCACTACCATAATTACGCAATCCTCTTCATTACAACGTTACGTTAAAACTAATTTTTGGAGACTTTTAACGTTTCATTACAATGAAGAGAAATGCGTAATTATGGTGGTGACATCTGCAATTGGAAATTATATGCTTCGGGATTAAAGTAGTTGGGATTTCAAATAAGAAAAATTGTGGAATGACGTTTTAAACTAAATCCCAACCAAACACAACTCCTTCTTCCGTTCGACAGAATTCATTCCAATTCACGTAGAATTATCCTTTATGTATCCTAAATAGCCCCTTTTACCTTATCTATCTTTGTAGACAACAAGAATAACGAAATAAAACTATAAAAAATAACATTTTAAGACATGCAAAATATTACCATATTTTCGGGTACTTACATACAAATCTACAGAATAGCGTATTGTCACAAGCATGAAGATTTACAAAAAGGTATGCTGGCCATTGATAGGATACAGATCAATCATTTACAGCAATTCCTATTCAGTCCCCTCAAACAACTTTAGATTGAGGAAAGCTCTGCATTGCGATCCATAACTAAACTTCGTTATGTTCCAAATTCTTTAAACAACCCCTCCAATATCTTGCTACGCAACACCAAGAAAATAGGAATTATTTTTTTATTAAACGAAATTATATGGTTTTTGCAGAGAATTATGCCTGCGACTATCAAAAATATCAAAAACATTTTTTGATATCCCCAGAAAATATAATATTCCTTCTAAATTATTTTATTTTCATCTAAAAATTTTGAATACCTTACACTATTAAACCCAGACCTATAATACAATAAGGCTTCTTGTGATAAAAAAACAATTATATTAATGTACTATAATCAATCAATTTTGACAGTAAAAACACGATAAATTATTATAAATGTGATCAACCATTTATAATTTCAAAAAAATTAAGACAGAGTAAGAGTCAAACAATGGATGTATTGAGAAAAGTTACCCTTATTTATTCTAACTGATTTTCGATAAACATTTTGAAGAGACAATGCCATATATGAGTTTAATGTAAAAGATGAAAATAATTCATATGTGGATAATACAAAACGTATGTCTTAGCAGAAACAAAAGAAAAATGACAATGAAGTTGCGAAATATAAATATAAAAAATAAACGGAAAAAAATTAATCATAATAAATTAAAGACGACGTAAGCGCCATCTTTTGTCTAATTTCAAGTGGCATCGTCATCACTAGTTATCCATGCGCTAGATGAATGGTGGCAGAACATTTCTTTAAATGTGACTTCTTTCTAAGTTTCAACCCACTGCACGGTGAACCAATTAAAGAAGTATTGAAATCACTTGAATAGGAAGTATTTTAACATCCACCGCACTCTCCAGACCTGGCTTCATCCAGCCATCCAATTACGTGCTTGGAAGAAAATGGCTTTGTCTCAAAAGAGAAACAGTTTTTGGAATTCACTGCTACATATAGTGGCATCAAATGGCTATTACTTTGGGAAAATAAATTTAATCAATCAATTATAAATAATGTATTTTTTAGAAAAAAACATGTCAATTAAAAAATTATTTAAGCTTATTCATTTCAAGTGATTGAAATATTTGCAACAATTTGGTACTGATTTCTTCACCAATCAATATATATTACATTTTTAAATTATAATTAACACAATTCTGTATTGTGAATAATTTAATTTTAGATTACAATAAAATATTTTTATCTTTCTTTGATAATTTTTAAATAAATTACATTGTTATTAAAAATTTTTATAATGCCAGATATAAAATATAACTAAAATGTAATTAATAATGCAAAAATATATACAAATATTGATTTGCAATTAATATAATTTAGTTTATTACAACATAATTCGACGTACTTTGTGTGCATACCTAACACGTGTTTACCTGTAATATATTGAATAGAGCGGCGAACGCCGGGAGCAATAATTCGTGAGAGGAGGCCCCATTGTGTTGGCTCGTGTAAATTAATTTAGAGTAATATCCATGCATATTTCATCGGTGTCCATTTGGAGGCACTTGCGAGGCGAATTAACAAACACGCCGTCCATTGTGTTCCACCGGTCTTTTCTGTTTGTCCATTGTTATTTGCGCTTTACACGTGTTTGTGTTGTGTTGTTGCGTTGTGTGGGCACTGGCTGGAAATGTTCGTTCATTCGTTCGTCCATTCGTTCGATGGACGGACATTGTAAATACAGAACGACGCGTCATGTCCGCATAAATTTCGTTATCGGTATTTCACGCATTGTTCAATCATTTTGTATAGCGTGAATGGGACTTTAATTATATGCGAGAATTTTTTGGATTCCTGAATAAGAATCTCAAGATTAATGGGCAAAATCGATTATTTCAAATATGGAATGCAAAATTAATGTTTATTAGATTATCAATGTTATTGTTAATTATAGATATATTAAAATAATTATAATTTGCAGTTTGTTTCATTTATGCTAATTAATAATCCCGGAAAAAGATGTATAATATTTTTTTTTTCTTTTTAAGAATAATAATATTTCGTTTTCAATATTTGAAATAATCGATTTTGTTCATTGCAACTTTTAGTATCATACTTTTTTTGTGAAGCCACAAAATTTTTGTATACAAAAATTTAGTAAAAGCAATTATAATTTTTATATTGAGTTTTTAATTATAGATTTCACAGAAATGATAAAATTAACTCTAATTATATACTCTGCCCAAGATAAGAATGCACAGCATAGGGATCTTGAAAATGAGATGAAAAATGGGATAAAAAAATTGAATAGCTTAAAAAATGACAATGGCAAAGTGCCATTAGTTTTTTTTAATAAATACAAAATTAGAAAAAATCTTATTTTTTTGGAAAATTTCGAAAACGTCAACCAATCATGATTTTCTGCAATCGGCATGGAAATCCCTAAATAGTGCAGCTTTTTTCAAATTTAAGCCACCCCATATCTTTTACCGTTTACAAGATCTCCATGCTGTGCATTCTTATCTTGTTATCTCGGACACGGTGCATAAACATACTTAATTTTATTGTTTCTCTGAAATCTATGATTAAAAACTGAACATAATAACTACAATTACTGTTTCTATATTTTTAAGGTACTTTTATACTAAAAGTCCATTACCTTTTGTGTCTTTCAAATAAATCGATTCTTAAAAAAATATTTATCCCATCACTAACTACTGGCATTATTTACACTGAAGATGAACACGTAATAAAAGAATGATTTGACAAACAATTTTTTTCAATAAAATCTTAAACAATTTTTCATGCCTTAAAAGTGATACCATCAAAATAGTTTATTATTTCGAATAAAACACAATTGAATGAATATTCTTAAATATCGTCGATAGTTGAGGTACTTAATTTTTGAAAATCCATTATCACTTAAAAAAAACTTAATTATTTTCAACTATATTTTGTGTTTTTCATGTTTTGCAACGTTGTTGCTTTTTTAGGAGAACTTATAACTTATAGGTCAATATTAAATGTTTTTTTTTAGGGTTTCTTAAGTCATTAACGCCCGACATATATTATAGTAAATAAAATTAACAAGTTTTTTATTAAAAATAATTTATATTTATTTATATCACAGGTTACACCGTACACCTGAATAGTTAAACTTTTTTTAAATATTTTTTACAGGTTGTACTTTACACTTTAGTTAGTATTTAAACGGTTTTTACTTCATTTCCAAAAAATGCCATGTTTTTTTTTATATATTTAACTCGTTAACAGTTAATTACATAAAAAACAATTGTTATTGATCATGCTTTAATATGTTAAAGAACGCTGATATTACAATTGGAGACTGTGATATTTTTTGGGGGTGTTGGGGAAATAATATCCACACTTATTAACACACTAACATTTATTCTTAGCAAACACTCTCGGGCTGCTAATGCAAGAATCATTGCGCAGATCGAATGATGATCTGCACGTCTGGTTTTCACGCATCTTCTTAAATTACAAAGGGCGCAAAAACCAGCATTTAATATTTAAACATAATTAATGATAATAATAATAATACATTACAGAGACCATATTAAATTACATCGGATAAGTTAGCCAAGATGATGTGTCTGAGATGGCGCTTGAAAGTAGAATTAGAGGCAATAAACCATATTAAAATTATAATCGTTACTTAAAGTATTATTTAAATAGAATTGAGATACGTATAATTAAAATTAACTTTAAAACGAACTAAAACTTTGCATTTATATTGAGATACGTATAATTAAAATTAACTTTAGAACGAACTAAAACTTTGCATTTATATTGAGATACGTATAATTAAAATTAACTTTAAAACGAACTAAAACTTTGCATTTATATTGAGATACGTATAATTAAAATTAACTTTAAAACGAACTAAAACTTTGCATTTATATTGAGATACGTATAATTAAAATTAACTTTAGATCGAACTAAAACTTTGCATTTATATTTTCTGAAAGCATTTTTATAATTGTATGAAAAACTCTTTATTTTAAATCCTTCTCAAGTGTATTCTACTTCTTTTTTTATTCCTAACCGCTCTGCATTCACTTTCAGTTTCATCTGTTGTTTGCCATTAATTGTTTCCCTTTCGTTCCTTTTCCCTTTCATTGTTATTCAAAAAAAGGTAAATCGAAAGGGGATGTTGGGGTTTTATTTGCCCGCATAATTGCCCGTGGCAGGAAAACAAACAAGAGAGCTTTGCTCACGGATCGGGTGTACCGCAGCATCGGCGCTGGGGCCGCTCGCGCGACGCTCAAACGGAAGAACGGGGAAGACGACACGTGCAAGTCCTGCCCTGCATACATTAGCGACGCATCTGCGTCCGCCCGCTGCGCTGGACCAGGCAGGTGAAAGGGACGATATTTAAATTACGTGAAGAGAATGAAGAATGAAAAAAAAAACAAGAAGGAAGTAAATGATGACTAAACAATTTTTATATCCAACCGAAATTTATATTAAACATACATACGTATTTCTTTTTAAGTATAAATAATGAAAATATCTTAACTAAATACACAAAATTATTGTTGTTATCCTTAGGATAATATATTTTATTTAAGGGGTGATGCCTACCTGCATACTTTCAAAAACATTTTTTTTAATTTATACTATTTTCGCTACATTCTTGATGGAACGCGAATTTAATATTAGGTACTTACCAAAGTTACAACTACAGTTGTAACTTTGATAATGATCTGAAAAGATCGAAACATATATGTCAGATACATACATATATATATATATATATATATATATAAATAAAAACATGGAACAAAACAAGAGTTTCAATTTACCTAACATTTTTTTTGTTTATCGCGGAATTCGAAAGCGTGTACATTTAAGATTATTTCCTAAAAAGTTTAATATTGATTAGATTAAAATTTCCGAAGTTATGCCAGTTTATGTAAAGTTAATCGTGAGTCTACTGAACACATCTCAAATCTTTAAACGCGATTATCTCAAAACCATATTTACAAAATTGGTGACGGCGATAATTCAACGTGTATTCATTCGATATAATAGCGGCTTTTTTTCTCGTATTCTAAACTATTTTTTCTAGTCGTCGATTGTTCGAATTTCGTCTATTACTTATTATCAATTTTTTTACAGCCAGATTTTAAGATCCGAAAAGTCACTTTTTACTCAGGAGGACAGAATTTTGTCAAACTATTTTTTTTTTTTCATTAAAATCGAACGATCAACCACAGCATTCTTAATGCAATGTAATTCGAGTGTTTGGTTTAAAATGCTTTCTGCATCCCAAAGAGCCGTCACCACAAAATACTTTTTAAAAATGTCTTCAACGGGGAGCTGTGTTATGGGCCCTCAGTACCTTAGAAGAAATTGAAAAAATTCTAAATTAACGAAAAATGCATGCCAAATAAACTGGTGCAATTGAATTTATCCATATTGTTTCGTTTTCGATGAAAAAAGCATCCAGAATTTTAGCTTTTTTCGGCCTTGCAGGTATGCATCACCCTTTAATAACGAGAAACAATTTATAATTATTTTTTCTAATAATTAAGCATAAATTATAAATGAAACAAATAAAAGCTCAACTTATATTATTTCGGGTTATTAGCCCATTTCCAAGATCATTTTTATAAAAATGTGCTATCAACCACAAACTAATCGATAATTTAATTAAATTTAATTGTGTTTTTATTTATTTTATTATTAAATTTTTAAGAATATATATATTTATCATATTTATTATCAGAATAATCGTTTGTTGGTAAGTTTCAGGCAAAACATTTTTAAAATCGTTTTACAAAGAAACAACTAATACATTTTCATTACATTCTAATGCCTTATTCCTATTGTATATTGTGTGTAGTTACTATAAAATATTATTTTTTACGATACTTTTTTTTAACGTTGTTTGCGGTCATCCTTAATTCCAATACAAAAACCATTGGAGATATTATATGACGAATCGTAAAATCTATGAGACAGCTCGAACTATTAAAGTCCAAGTCCGTTGACTCGGCAGTTAAACCAAGAAGAGATGCATAGAAATGAAGTGAAAAACGAAAAGGAAAGAAAAAACGCGAATTCCGGTTAATGACGGCGATCAATCAGGCGAAATATACGGCTTATAAACAAATTAAAGTTTATAGTTTAGGTGTGAGGATAATGGGCAATAATGATTATGATATATTAGTCGAAGGTGGCACATAAATTAGAATCTATAGTGCACTATAAATAATACGTCAAGCGGGGAAAATTTACATAGGCATTTCACATGACAAAAGAGAATCAAAACAAAAGCAATTTTAAAATAATATTATTTAATATTGGTTAAATAATAAAATACATTAAGATTGTTCACTCTAAGAAAAGATGTAATCGTTTAACAAAATAATTAATGGAGATTAATGTAAAATTGATATAAAGTGAAGAACGACAAATATATTAAAATTAAATAAAATGAAATTACACAAGGAACATTTTTGGCAATGATCTATAAAACTCGAACAATCCCTTTTTCCAACTGCAAAAATTACATACACTGTAAGTTTTTGACAAACATTTATTGAAACTACTACTTCCCGACCATAAACCCAGGCCGGACTTTGGATTATACAATATTATTTCTATTAAACGAAAATCCAAAAAATCCAATTTGGAATGAAAATTAAAAGCTTTGGCTGGTTAGTGCTGACTGAAACCATAGATTATTATAGACACACTTTCATATGAAATACAGCACCCACTTGAGAAATATACATTCCTATATAAATAAATTCCTCAATCAGAATTGACAAGAAATTGAAATTCCTATAAAAAACAATATATATTAATTTGTTGCATAGCAGTACTACTGCGAATTGCAATGATTGGAGTCGAAAATATTTAATAAAGGGATACAACAAATAAATACAAGGCTATCTGGACAGATAGCCTTGTAATTTGCTGGGTATATGTTCTAAAAGTAGTTGTTTCAATAGATATTTGTCAAAAACTTACAGTGTGGGCAATTTTTGCAGTTGAAAAAAAGAGATAGATAGAGTTTTATTGATCATTGCCAGGAATGTTCTTTGTTTAATTTCATTGTAATTTAAGTTTAGGTCTCAATATATTTGTCGATCTTCGCTTTACATCAATTCAATATCAATCTCTATAGATTTTTTTTAAAGAGAACACTTAACGTATTTTGTTATTTATTTCAAATTAAATACTATTTTTTTTTTAATTCCTCTTTGAGGATATAAACCTATTAATGATTAGGTGTTTAAATTTAATTATACTTAGTGTGTTTTGCATTTTTTTTTAAATCAAAGTAAAATTTAAATACTATTAATTAAACAGTTTTATATTTAAACCAAAAATATTTCAAAGCAAGTTTTTGAAAGAAAGCAAGTACAAATTTAAATATATGGTGAGAAATTAAAATGTTATTCTAGCAATAACTTTGTCTGGAAATCAATTAGATGTGTATATTTTTTCAGTCGTTGGTTTAAAGAATATATATTATTATTTAAAATAATAACTGTGAAATAATTTGGGTTTAATGTAAACCTATTTAAAAGCATTTAAATTTTAATCCGAATAGACTTGATTGAATTTTAGGCCAAATAAGTTTTAATATAAATCATTATTATTTCAAAAATATTTCACCGTCGGTTAATCGAGATGTAAATAAAATAAAAATGTGTTAATTTTTATTTGTTATTAGTCATAAATGAAAAATCAGTTATACAAACAATGTCAAAATTCATTATTCGAACATATACGGTGATTTGTATTTAATACAAACAGATAAATCCTATATGGTGGCCAGAAAAGTTAAGAGAATCTTTTGGTAGAGTTAATTTCTAGTAGGAAATTTAAGTAAAACATTTTGAATTGTTGCTTGTAGCTCCAGAAGAACCAATTTAAAGAAATGTAAATTTAACAATTTTTGATCAAACTTTGTTAACAATAATCTGAAATATAACTAATCTAGTAAGTGTTGTCTGAAAATAACAATCAAAACTTTTAAGTAAATATTGAAAACAATCAATCAGTGAATCTATTATCTTTATAATTGATAAAAAAATATTTTTTGTATCAATGCGAATTAATATTTTACAAAATTTTAAAAATTGTTTTTTTTTATAATTGTTGCAATTTTCGATTTATATAAATAGAAGACACAGTTATTGAAATAAATTAATTAAAAATGACTTAAAAATAATTAATAAATTATTCTCACATTTAGCTGCATTTGTTTAACGTACTTACGTAACGTAAGTCAAAAGTCACAGAGGTAAATGTGGAAATAATTTATTAATTATCTTCAAATAATTTTTATTTAATTTATTTCACGGCTGGGATTTCACATTGGGGCACAAAAAGTTGGCCAAAACCCTAAATTTTATAATCTGCTTTTGACATTTATAACCTATAAATCGTAGTGCCAGACTAACTACTCAGAGTGAACCGTTAGTTTAGAGGGGATGAGATTGCTACTATTATATCTGGCAGAGTCTGAAGTTACGTATTTAGCGGACAATACGCAACTTCAGACTCTGCCATTTATTACAATCATTACAATTGTAATGACGAATTCGCGGTGTACTTAGCGAGTGTAAATAACACAGTTTAAAGTAGTTTAAAAACATGGATTTGCATCTGGGAGGTAGGTAAACATTTTATTCTACTTTTGTGTAGAAATTTTATTAGTAGCTTATATATTTCTTTTAGACATATAAACAATGTATTAGTAAATATTTATTTTATTGGATATTTAGTAACTTTTGCGGCATCCGCGCTCAAAAACCTCTACAGAGCCTTTTCGTCCAATAATTTGACTATTATAAACTACAAAAACATTTACAGCTTTCAGAAGCCTTTTTGAGAAAATAAAATAAATGTAGTCGTATGTCATTCGACTTTTTTTACGTCCCTTCCCAGTATTTCAAAAACTTAAGGGCATTAATTATTTTTAATGTAAATCGGATGGTCACTATACCTCCATTGATTTAATACTCTTGCATTTTATTACAGGATCGGAGAACAATAATATTGCTCTAAATAAAAGAGCGATAGTGAATTTATTTCTACAATTGCCTTCGTTAAAACTTAAGGATGTGAGCATTTATATACACATCTTAAAGAGAGAACAAATTGTCCGAGTGAAGCATTTCCAGCCATGAAACTCAAGTTACATCACTTCCATACAAACTTTAAAGTAAAATATAAAAAAAATTGTCTGGATAAGAAAATTACTCTTCCATTGTACGTAGCTCATACTCCAGAATAAAGTTGACGTCCTTCTCTTGCATCTGAAAAGAGCAGTGAGCGTTCCAAACGCCGAAAAATGGAAGAACCGTGATCGACAATAAGTTCTTCCGAATTAATTTATGCCGCTCAAATGAGCCTTCATGCAGAAGGAAACGCGGACGGCGCAAATATCCTTAAGGAAGTTAAGTTTTCATCGCCAACACGAGTCCATAAATACCGTAAAACTTTTAGAGAGAGGGGAACCGACGTCAAGGAACTTACAGTTGAAGAAGCCTTATCTGTACTTGTCGAGGCAAAATGAATCAGGCGCCAACATGATATAATTTGGAGTGGCAGAAAAAGGTTTCCTGTGTATTGTTCTGATCCTAAAAGATATTCTGCAAAGACTGACAACAGAAGAGCTAAACAATCTAGTATTACTATCAAAGTGGGGTTGTGACGGAAGCTCCGGGTAAAGTCAGTGCAAACAGAAATTTGAGGATGGCGAAGATTCCGACGCAAACATATTTATTACACCTTTTGTACCACTGCAATTAGTATGTAATTATCAAAATCCAGACAACAAAATAGTAGTCTGGCAAAATCCACGAACGTCTTCGCCACAATTCTGTCGTCCTATATAATAGGCTTCAGTTTATTCACGAAACAACGGATATAACAATTGCAGAGAAAAGTTACGTCGAAAGTCAAATACAACATCTTTATCCGTCTTCGGTGAATATGGAAAACATATCTATTAATATTTCGCACAGTTTAGTCTTTACAATCATTGATGGCAAGGTCTGTAACGCTACATCCTCGACGACTTCTACTTAATTATGTTATATTTGTGGAGAATTATCAGTCCTTCAATAAAATCGACTTCATGTTAGAACGAAAATCAAAAGTCGCTCCAATAACTTCGGGCTACTTCCATGCAAGTATAAGATTCTTCGAGTGCCTTTTACAAGAGGCATATAAATTACCCATGGTAAGCTAGGGAAATTGAAGATAAGAGAAAGGTTGCAGAAAGGAAGAGAAAAAATCAGCAGGAATTTAAAACAATGATGGGCCTTGTAGTAGATCGGTCTAAGCCTGGTTTTGGCATTTCCAATGATAGAAACACAGCCCGAAGATTTTTTGAAAATGTAGGAATTTCGTCCGTAATTACAGTAATATTACATTATTGAGAGATTTAAAGTCATTTTGGAAACAATATGTAGTGGCTATAGTATAAATGTAGAATTGTTCGACAATGATGCCATAATAATAACCAGATTATATGTACAAAAATATCCATGGCAACATTACCAATTGGTCAACTATCAGAAGAGGCACAAGAGGCATTGATTAAAGAAATCAAAAAATATCGGGGAGGCTATGCACGAAAATGTTCAAGAGTGAAAACATTAGACTTCTGCTGGCATCAGATCCTGCAATTTCAAGCATGCGAAAATTGACAAGAAAAAGACTAAAATCATTTAGTACAAATTTAATAAACTTGTTAGTTTCTCCCGAAATGCTAACTACTTTATAGTATTCAGATGACGGCGATTCATCTATTGACTCCGGCGAGGCTAACGCCTCAGAATAAAATTATCCAAATATATATTTCTAATTGTATTTATTTTGTTGGTAGAGATTTTATTTTATTAACCATTCTAACACTTATTGTAGCCACTAGATTTTCGAACAAAATTTATTTACAGAAATAATCCATTTTTACTTAAATAAAACCTTCATTTGAATTTTGGCAAGCTTTATTGGATTTTACCCCAATGCGGCTTGTGACAAAAACTGATTAAAGAAATGGTCTAATATATCAGCTATGTCATCGGGAATTTCCAATACTTCATCATTAATAGTCATTTTATAAGAAAATTTGAAAGGGTTTTGATTTCTTTGAGTTAACACACAAACAAAATTGTTTTAGATTTTAAGTTAATTGATTTTCTATTTATCTATCTTGAAATGAAATAAATGTGTATTTCATTGCAAGTTCTATTGAATTTATGGAACATACATAAAGAATAAAACGGTTTTTCATACACAGGCTTAATATTTCAACAGCCTCGGGACATATTACGAAGAAGAATTATTTTTTTTATGTTTAGATTATTTATCCTAAATTAATCGATGAACCACTTTTTCGGATCACCTTGTGATTTATTTTAAATCGCCATTAAAGTAAATTTAAAAAAAGTAGAACAGTAAAATATAAGGGAATTATCATATAAAATCAATTATTAATAATAACATCTTACATTACAGGTAATTATTACAAAATATTTGTAATATTAATATATACTTTCTAACTATAACTTTTTCTAACTCTTTTTGTTTTTCATTCTCTTCTTCTTATCTTTTTTCTTAATTTTTATACTGGTTTATATTTGTTTATTTCTGTGCAATCTAAATTATTATTTTACTAAATTTATCATAATAAGGTGTAATGGAAGATCAGAGTGTACCTCGGTACGCATCTGAATTGCATATTTTTTTTTCATTATCAGAACTATTATTTTTAGGAATCGCTTATAATACATATACTTAAATCTATAAAGGTGTTTGACTTCATGTTCAGAAAACGGCTATCGACCAGAGGACTTTCCACCTAATATTTATATTTTCGT
This sequence comes from Philonthus spinipes, assembly GCA_963082785.1. Taxonomy (NCBI): domain Eukaryota; kingdom Metazoa; phylum Arthropoda; class Insecta; order Coleoptera; family Staphylinidae; genus Philonthus; species Philonthus spinipes. The sequence continues at coordinate 12,820,938 of OY720309.1, read as the reverse complement.
TGATTTAATGGGAACATAGCCATCGATCAATCTTCTTTCAGTCTATCAATTATTTATTTTTTATTATTTAATCGGCGTAATCAGGTATTTTTATTTTATTATTTTTTTATTCACTCCTTCTCAATTTCGCTAGTAAATCATTTTATAATGCTGGTTGCTGGCGGTGGGCGATAAAGGCGTCGACGCTGGCGTCGCTTTCGCCGACTCCTCAACACACACGCTGCACAAATTACGGATGTGCATAATACTCTCCGCCGAAAAATCCGTCTTTTATCGATTGCCACTTTCACACGAATTATACGCCAAACATGTTAAATCGAATTACGTTACGTTTTTCGAATAAATCAGGATCGGGAATTTTGCGATTTCCAACGGAAGATGGTGAGAATAAAAGAAATAGGTTTCGAAAGGTGGGTTTATTTATTTGTTTGATTTATGATGGTTTTAAAACTGAAGGAAATGTATTTATTAAACTGTGTAGGCTTTAACGACCAGTGTAATTAGTAGTGTAGATTTCCGCGATATTGGACCGCAATAAAATTATCCATTACGCCGAAAAAGGCCGAAAAATGAATCTGTTAGAATCCCTGGAGATACAGAAAGCCCGCGCTAATCCGGGAATACCCCTAATTAACGACCAGGTCGACCTAGTGCATACCCCCATATTTAAAGCTATTTTGTAATTAACCATATTTTGTGTATATATACCTGTACCATACCGTAATTTAAGTTACTCTGTTTGATAATGGCAAGTTGAGTTGCCGAAACTGCAGTCACAAAAATAAAAAATAGTGTGTTATACAAACAAAGTTAAAGTGTTTTATTTCATTTACTCACTTATCCTAAATATAACTAAATCCAATTTAAATTTAATTTATTTAAATAACTGTGACCAAGTCTATGAAAACTCTTTTCTATTTATAAATCCATTAAGTTTGCCTCGAATCCTCATAACACAGAAATCCTCAATCAGCTTTGTATTCCCCGTGATCCTACCATTAACCCCAAATACAAATTTCCATTTTTTGTACAATTCATCAGTTCATCACTTCATTAGCAGAACAATGACAACGAATTAGATCATGAAATTTAAACAATGACATAGACTGGACATTTTGCTTATTTACTTTGTAGAGCGCTTAACATTTTACATTATTTATCCATATACCGAAAGATACACACTGGTCTCTTAATAAATTACTACTAAATAATTTTCCAATGCTTTCTAAGATAATAAATTTGGTTAGTCTCCAATTAGTCGCGATGAAAATCTACCAGCTAATTGAATAACCTAAAATGTTAATTTGAAGAAAAATCATAACATTTTTTTATCTATGATTGATCCACTTTGCTACTGATCGCAATAGGTATTACGATTTAGGCCCAATTTTACAATCCGCATTTAAGAAGGCTTAACGTATTTGCGGAATAAAAGTTTATGTCTATAATTCACTCCACTTGATTATCAATAAAACCGAATGAAAAAATCAATCACGTTACTTGAGGTTTTTAAAATCGAGCCTTAAGTGGCAACGAACTCTTGGTCTACAGACGGTTAGTAATAAGATTTGGTCATTGATCATAATTCTGGTATATTCCTTATGTGCACACAGCTTTAAATAATAAAAAACGGTTAAATTCGTTTCTTCACTGTTTTTATTTAAGCAATAGACGTACATTTCGGACACTGTATCCATCCATTATCAATAGTTGACAAAAATATTTTACAATGGTTTTGATGGATTAAAGGAAAAACCTAAAAGTAATTATGTTAGTAAAGAGTGACCCTATTTCTTAAAACTAGCGGCTTGTAGAAAATGCAAAGTTTCATTAACGATAAACTTGCTTCAAGTGATTTAATTCTAAACAACATATTATTAATAACTATTATCACACTGTAGATTTTCCCGTGTAAATCTCTATGAGGCTTAATGAAAAGAATTACCCTGTATAAATTGAATAACAGAATATGCCTTAGGTTTCAGTTTACATACAAAATTAAGTTAATTAGTTTTTTAATTGATAAAAATAACGGATATGGTATGTTTAGACGCTTCCATTACGGGCGGAAAGATCACTGGTTGATGGCCGTTTTCCAAACATGAAATCAAACACATTTATAGATTTACATGTATGTATTGTAAATATGTATAATATTTGGAAATAAAGATTATTTATATATATATTACATAATTAAAACAGACTTTTTTGGTGGACGCGCCGGGCTTTTGTAATATGTGTTCCAGAATAAATATTAAGTTATAATAATTTTATATAAAAAAGATTAAATATCAAATTTCATATTAAGTTGTTTAAGATTATTGCCATTTATTGAACGAATCAATAAAATTAGGGAAATATATGTCCTCAGATTATGATTATAAATTTTGATATGAAGCTGGCAATATTTCCTGCAATAGCTCGGCGGATCCACCATTTTTAATATACTATATTAAATATTATTTCATGATTCCTTTAGAACTATAAAAAATAGATTGATTAGACATAAGCATTTGTAAACAATTTTAAAACTTTTGAAATGGCGTCTTTAAAAACACAGGGTGAATATCTATATACTTGATTTTATCATTAAATGTCCCTTTAAAATGATAACTCTATAAAACTTATAATCATAATTAAATATACAGGGTGTTTCACATTCGAGTCTCTCCATGAGTGCTCGCTTATTATAAGAAAAAGAGGCTAGGTTTAAATTTGTCACTTTTGCAAAATTTCATGTTGATTAATATTCCATTGAGAAAACTGAGCTAAGTTACTTTGTTTTTGAGAAAAATGAAAAGTAGGACTTTCTTTTTTAATTTATATTTTCCTTATTTGAATCAAAATTTGAATGCAGCGAAGACATTCTAATAGCAATTATTTATGATGCCAAATTATCAACCTACCCTCCACCTCTTATTATAAACGAGAACCACATAGTGAGACACGCCATTTAAAACAACATGTATATAAACTCCAGGACAAAATTAACGCATCGCTCATATTTTTCTCGATAATCTTTATCTATTGATAACTTACTGTACGATAAGTAGGCTATGGACCTTGCTTGACAGTGATAGTTGTTATTTAAGCTGGCTGGTATCACATAATAATTTGTTTTGGCAGAAATTCGTTTTAAACCTCGTTTTAGATTAAAACTGTGAAATCATTTTCTTAAAAACTGTTGATTAAAGCAAAATTGCTCTGAGAAGCAATCACATGCATGTTAGGAAGTTCATTTGCGAGTAAATCAAGTAAGAAAAATGAATCGCCAAAGAAATTTGTGCTGCATGCGATATGATGCTGGTTTATTAGGAAGACAATATTCGAGCATCAATCGCATAGAGAAACGACGTAATGAAATGGGTTCTTACCATCGAAGACAAGGAAAAGGGCGAAAACGTTGCATTAATTTAATTGATGATCAATTAGTGAGTCAACATGCTTTCAAAGACAGGAGAGTCACCAGCAATCTGCTAAAAATTAGCAGATGATTTCGAACATCTGCTAATTTTTAGCAGATCGCTATATTGTTAGAAGACGTTTACATGAAGCAAGATTGAGCCAAAAAACCCTTGCTTACCAGAGAACATAGACTTCAGAGATTAAATTTTGCATGACTACATCAGAATTTGGCCATCAATGATTCGAAACGGGTTTTGTTCTCCGATGAAACTAGAGTTAGCCTTAAAGCTCCAGACAGTCGTGAGCGTGTCCGACGAAGGCGAGGAGGACGGTTTGCCAGCTGTAATATCTCTCCTAAAGTAATTTTTGGTGGTGGATCTTAAATGTTTTGGGAAGGAATTTGCTTCGATGCCCGTACGGAGTTGGTCACTATACGTACGAGGTCTATGAATGCTCAATATTACTTAGACAACATTATTGTCGAACATGTAATGCCGTTTGCTCCGTTTGCTGGGCCAAATATTTCATTCATGCATTACAATGTTCATCCCCACGTGGCTAGACAGGTTATTGGCTACCTAATTGATGTTAATATCTCTTTATTAGAGTGGCCAGCTAACAGTCCGTAAATGACTTCTATAGACCATCTATAGGACTATCTCAAAAGGAAGATTCGAAGTCGTAGACCTCCTGTTGCTAATCACAACCAACTCATAGAGGCCGTTATTGAAGAATGGGAGAATATTCCGCAAGCTTTTGTTGAATTTATTTAGGTATTGATTTGTTTATTTAGTAATTATTTATTATTTATTTTATCAATATTTATTTATAATTTATCTATTTAGTTCAATTTTTTATGGCATAATTTATTTGTTTAATGTCACTGAGATTACCGTTTTTGATATTTCAATTATTTTTTTCATCGCTAGAGTCGACCACTTGGGTTAATTTTTATTTTGCAGTTTCCACTACTGATATTAAAATATGTCATATATGTAAAATTGTATTATTCAGTTTACATGTGATTTACAGTCATGATATTTATTTAAACATTTTGAATATTGTTATTATTCTGTATAAAGGTGATTTACCGTAAATAAATGAATTGAATTGATAAGAAGTAGAGGAGGCCCTATACGGTGTTAGGGTTGGCCCAGATGTATTTATTCTGTTTTACTGATTCTATTTTCGTTTTTGAATTTGAAGTTATGCTAGCTTATTTATGCATTTCCAGCAAAAACTATTTTTTATAGAAAAAATAAGGCAAATTAACGTCGTATTCCACTAATTTGTAGGTACACATTATTATTTCAATGTTACTTAGTTTTAGTTTGTGATTCTATTGTAAATATTTAGATTAATTGAAGTGGTGCGTTAATTGTGTCCAGGAGTTTATATATATATATATATATATATATATATATATTCCTAATTAATTGTTCTTTTAATTTTTATTTGATTTAACATATTCTTAGTTTCTTGAATTGGTTATAAATGTTTACTTTCATAAATCTAGTCCTATTATAATTTGAATTATATACTCCATGTAATTAATAAATTTACGAAAATAAATTAATTCGCTAGCATAGTTTTAATTTACAAGTCACCATAAATTCATACAGGACAAAAAGACCTATGGTCAATAGCCCATAATAGACTACTAACACAACGGTACATAATGTTATAATAATATTTGTAAACTTTTATTATCATATGTCTGAATAAAGATGTTTTGTATATATAAATTAAGTCTGAAATTATTTCCATTTTGATTTTTCTATTCTAATTATATTTAGAATAATTAGGATGGAATATATAATAAGTAAATACAAGATGACAAAAAAAGATGTGAAGTAATTTTTAACAATATTTGATATACATTTTTTTATAAAATTGTTGTAATTTCCAAATTATTTATAAATTATTGCATTGTAATTAAAAAAAATGTATTTTATTGTAAGTTTTATTGGATTTATCCAAAATATATGAGGAATTTAAACTATTTTAATTTTTCAACGGTCTCTTTAGACGTTATGAATATTTTTTCGCTTTAATTTTCTACTGGAAATTAACGAATGAAACACTTTACCTAATGATAGTTTTACCATCTCGTATATAAATTTTAAAATAAAAATTATATTGGAATTATTTTATTCGAGTTTGGTATTAATTTTGTTCATTCATATCCTCAAAATTTATATCGTGTCTGCGTGTCGTTACTTTATACCAAAAAGTAAAACGAACGACTCAAGCAAAAGAAAAAAAAGGAAAATATAATCCCCAGAAAACAAAAGAGAAAAAAAAAAACGCAAAGCCCTAAAACGAATCGCCGATGCATAATCGCGATATTTCGCAGCAATAAAACGTTAAGTGGTTTCGTGATAATCGAGATTTATATCTGGAAACGTGATTAATACGTATCGTTCGCTGCCAATTACCAACTAATTGCCGCGCATACGGAAAGAACGGCCCGCTGTCTTAATTAAGATGTATTAACTGGATAATCCCCCCTCCCGGGCCCTTTTCGATATCGCTTTTTAAAAACAATTTAGCACGCACTTAAATATAACTTTATGGGTGTAGCCATAAAAATGGATCGGTTAGTGTCGATTAATTAATTTATTTGGTGATTGTCGTTAATTTTAAACATAAAATTTAAACATAAAACATAAAATTAACAACAACAAAAAATGGTACAAATTTATTTTTTTATAATATATTATGAATTCATTAAGTATTTAATAAAATGTTCAACTACCATTCATCTAGCGTATGGTTAACTCAATATTTGGCGATGCCACATGAAATTAGGTAAAATATTATACTTGCGTCGTTTTTTATTTTTGATGATTCATCTATTATTGATGGATTATTAAAGATTTGTAAAGACAATCTGTCAAGTGAGCTATCACATTCATATTGATTTAATTTAACGAAACATTAAAAAAAAACGATTGCTCAAAGTAAAACTCACTTAATTTGTTTTCATAATGTTTATACTTTAGAAGCAATTATCTTCAAAATCTCAAAATACAATATCATATTTTTTAGCATATTTTGTCTTAGAATTTCATGCTTGTTCCAAATTTACCAAAACAAATCCATTTAAAAAATGATCGCTTATGCCATAACTGAAAAACAAAAATCGATCCTTAAGTGACAATTACAGTAAAATATGTCTCAACTCCCTCCACAATAATATTACAATTCATTACGTCCTTTCAAGACATAGTTAAATTGACCCTGATCGATTCAATAGACAGTTTAACAATGACGACCAACGACAAAATAATTTGCAAAAGATGATAATGACAATTAATTGTAAGACAGGTAGAAATACCTATGGTCGATAGCCGATTGACAAGAAACCTTTACATTTTCAAAATATGTTATATTGTTATTATTATTATTATTGTAAACTTAATAAACTTGTCAATAAAGTTACACATCTTTAACTATGTCTCATTAGAAATAAAATTGTCCTATTTACGTATTATTTTTCAAAAATGATTACTAAAAGATTTATTGCGATAATCCCTCGCATTCTATATAATAATTAACTTTACCAGTACGGTTGTATTAAAGGTTGCTCCGCTATAAACAATTTAGCTCCTTATTAAATTCTTGATGGTTGAGGCTGCTACTTCGTTATACATGTTAATTTAATTTAAAGGATATTTAAATAATTTACTTTAAAAATATGCGGTGTGTTATACAAACAAAGTTGTTTATTTAAATATCCTTTAAATTAATTTAACTCCTATCACACAAGTTCTGTCTGAAACGCTCGACCCAGGGTATCAAACTGATGTTATTTGTAGATAATTTAGCCGTATTTTTAATGCGTCAGACCACAATGAACTTCTCTTTAAGTTAAGCTCTTTTGACTAAATCAAAACCTTGTCGACTTCTTCTTTAGAAAACCTAACCAATTCATTGTGCTTTAATAGATTTTGCTCGAAATATTACATATCAAGCCGTCGTGTACACCAAGGCTCAAACCTTCATCCATTCCTGTTGAATATCTGTAGCAATAGTCTTATTCTGTCCATTGCATACACTTTTCTAGAGTACGCTGATAATCGAAGACATTTGCTGGAATTAACTGCGTCAATGACGCAACATTATAAAAATTTTCTAGGTCCCTTATACATACCACTTGAAAATTATACTTAAACTAATAATTAATCTCAAAATTTAATATTCACATTATTTGTTACAGAATCCTGTCCGCGCGTGTGTTTGCTTATATTTTCCGTGACTGTCAGAGGAAATGCCGCACACACCGTAGAAAAGCGCAGAGAGGGAGATGGAGACTCAATTCTGCCGGGGCTTAATCTCGTTAGAGCGTCTCCTCGTACACGTGAGTATGATAAAAGACTTTAATCTGTTAATATAAGATATATTGAAGCTGATTTCGTACCTGAAAGGAGCTCAAAAACATGAAGGGTATTATGTCACAGATCGATATTTCGCAGAGTAATAAAAAAAATCTCGCGCGCACGGCTCGGGACTTATCTGCATCCTCAGTCCACTATCTAAAATTTTGTTTTATTACTACAACTTAGTACTAAATATTTATTAATTATTATATTTTTTAATTATATTAAAATTATTACACTTGTAAATAAAAACACTTTTTAACTTTTAGTTTGAGAATGACTACTAGATAGTCGAAACTATAGTCACATAATTAAGTGAGAAAAATACAGTGGTAAAACAAAGTTAAAAAATGTTTTTATTTACAAGTGTATTAAAATGTACCAAAAAGTGAACGCCTACAACACAAAACAGTTAAAATTATTATATTAAAAAAATAAAAATTGTAGCAAAAGTTGTTAAATATTAATTAATATTTAATTATACTACTACAATATCTTTATTCAAAGTTATTTGTTTTACATATATTTACAATATATTATGGTATATTAGTTTCTTTCTTGTTTGCTTGACCTATGGTCTGTCCGCCTATTTAATTATATTTTATATGATAGAAAAGAAATCAATCATTGAGACGACATTTTGTTTGATTAAAGTATCACTTTAATCCATGCTATGCTTGAAGGTTGACAATTTCACACAATAACAAATGTGAGATTTTTTTTCTAAACCAGTACGTGTTTCATAGTATAAGTTATTTTATCCTTCCTAAAATATTTATTGTTAAAATACAGACAAATGGGAAGCAGAACGACATTAAAGCAAAATTAATAACTTCATTGTATGTAGCCGATTTTCATCCATAATACACTAGATAAGAAGAGCACATCAAAATTTAGTATTATAAAATGTTTCTTCAAATGATAAGTGAGTTAGCTAGAATCATGAAAAGTATACATTTTTTATATTTATTGTATTGTATCTTTAGGATTTTTCGAGAAAACCAATGTTAAATGTTGTTGGAAATGTAGGTATTTATGAATTGTCACACAATATTTGAAACCTCACACACTAAGTGATATTATCTTATAGAATTGAAATTGATTAATTGAGTTTCAACGAATAGAACCTTTAGCAATACAAAATTTCTGTCCAAACTTTAATTTTGTTTACGCAATTTACGATTCTTTTAATAAAATTAATAATACAAAAACAATTTATTAAATATACATGCTTCTGAAAGGTTGAACTGCACAAAAATTAACAATTAAAATTGTAATAAATTAAAGACGACGCAAGCGCCACCTTTCGCCTAATTTCATTAAATGTGAATTAAAATTGTGATTTCAATAATAAAATGATAATTGTTATGAAGATTAAAATGTAAATAAGAAAAATAAAGTGCAGAAATGAATGAAATAAAAAAATTCTTCAAAGGGTAAGTTTAACACAAAAATACATAAAGTTAAACTTTCACTTACTTTCACTTCACATAATTACTTACCTCTCTCAGTCATGATGGATTGTCATAGATTTGTATTAGAATCTATCTGTTCTATGTTTAAAGCGTAACCCGAATTGAATGTTATAGGACTTTATCATGAAGTCCAAAAACATTAAATTTAAACTTAAGAGGCATTTTTGTGAATATTTAAAAAAAATACATAATTTGAAATTATTAACATTACTTTTTTTATTTAATTATTAATTTTATATGTTAAACATAAAAAATATTATTATAATTTTTATTAGTATAAAACATAGACTATTGTAACTGCATGTCCTATTTAAAGACCCATTATATGGATTTCCTACGTATATTTTAAAGTGAAAGAAACGAAGTTTTTAATTTATAATAATAATAATGCCAATGGACTATACATGGCATAGTTAACTTTATGAAATTCCGTAGCTAATAATGATGGAAGTCTAGTAAATCTGCACGGAACATACAATTTGAACATTCTTAAAATAATTGAACAATTAATTAGTCCATTTAACATTTTAAAGGCGAATGTTAAGTAAAAATAATTGCTTCGCGAAGACAGAGTTGGTACCTTAAATAATAGATAGTTTCTATTACTAAAAATTATGTTATTTTTAAAGCCCATGTATTTCATAAATCTTTTCTGAACAGACTCTAATCTATCTTAATATTTAGAGTATACTGATGACCAAATAATACAGCAGTAATCTAGTATAGACCTAATATACGTCGAAAAAAAAAGAAGAATAACGCAATGATTGTTGGTAAATTGTGCTCTAGTCCTCTTGATAATTTATATATTACCTTCTGAATTCAAACATGTTTCAATAAGTGAGAAATAATTCAAAAATATATTTTAGGTGAGGTTAGGTTTCAATTGCAACAGCCTTAAGACTGTTCACTTAGGCCCATAGGTCCCGTTGTGATTTCATAGAGATAGAGATCCTTCCTCCTATATAACCCAATTCGAACACCTAATGAACCTGATCAGATCATTAGTCTATATAGGTGAAAGATCCGCCAACTCATTTGCACAGTGCAGACCTTAATTGTTTTCTCCTCAAGAGCAGGACATTGTCCTAGATGGTGGAGACTGTTTCTTCCTTCTCCTCATCCATGCATTCTTTGCAAAAATCATTGTATTTGAGACTCATCTTATGTATATCGTATATCGATTCTGCTAAGAGCAATTAATCTCTTGCATTCCGCAAGGAGGATGCCGGCGGAGTGTTCGGTAAATGGGTTCCTCATTTTGTCCTTCTTCCTTGCGAGGCCGTCAGCAATTGAGTTTCAATTCATATCACCTATACGAGTCCCACGTCATAGCTATTCGCTAGCTTGTTGAGTAGATTTCTGCAGTTCCTGACTATCTTCGAGGTGATGAACCTGTGGTTAAACTGAAGATCGGTTTTACCAATCCAGTCAACAGCCACTCTGAAGGCCATGATTTCCGCCTGTAGGACGCTGCAATTGTTCGGAAGTCGAATAGATTTTCTTAGGTTGAACTCATGAGAAAATATTCCATTTCCTACTCTGCCTTCAGACTTGGAACCATCCGAAAAGAGTCGAACGTCATTTCCTTGGGCAATCTTAACCTCTACCCATTACGGTCCGTCTTGTTCGGGATGGAGAACGTATTACCAAAGACTAGTTCTCGGATGCAGCTATCAGTCTTTGGAGGGATATCAAAAAGCTCATTTCATTTCCCGATCGAGTTAATTCTGATCGCTGCAACATACTTGTAGTAAAGGTCAACAGAAGCTAGATTTAAGACTACATCTAGCGCTGTGAACAACGCTTGGTTTCAGTCCCCAGTTCCTACTCACTGCTCTTTTAGATGAGTATAGCGCGGCTTCCAGCTTAACTTTTTATCAACTAAGATGTCCAGATATTTGGCTTGCAGAATAGGAGCCTTGAAGCTTGGTATCCTATATTTCCTGGTAAAGAGTACAAGCTCGGTCTTGAAGGGATTTACCCCCAGTCCATATTCCTCGCACCAGCGGGTTATCTTGCGGAGTGCTCTTTCTATGAGTTCAGATAGGATGCCTAAGTGTGCCAAAGACCGTGAGGGTCACGTCATCAGCATTGGTAATTATATTACACCTCGTAGACTCTAGTCCTATCAGAAGTCCACTCATGGCAATATTCCATAGCAAAGGAGAGAGGACACCTCCTTGAGGGGTGCTTCACTGATCTACTGACCTTTCTTTTTGACTATGAGCAACCTAGCTGAGAGACAATGCCCCTCTTCGCCAGAAACTTCTCTATGACGAGGCATATCAACTCATCCAAGTGTAGATTTGCCAGGTCCGCCAAAATTGGTCCTGGTCGTACAAAATTGAATATATATTTTATTTCTTTCAGTTAACTAGCTTTAAGCAATAATTCTCTTAAGGAAGATCAATAAATAGGTGCGCTTTTAAACTATAGTCAACAATAATCCAAGTTATAAAAACAAAGCAAAAAATTGCTTCATATATTTAAATCCAATAACAATGTTTAGCAAAGTTGAAGCCTCAATATTTAACAAAGTCAATTGACATTATAATAACATTGTCTAAAACCATAAAAAAATATCAATAAACTAAATCGTTGAATTTCCCTGAAAAGCAAAAAAATAAGGCGATGACTGTTTTATTACAATATTCAGAAAATGTGTAAATAGACAGAAATTTATATCAACAGAGCCAAAATCTGTCTTTTAATCGAAATGTTTAAAAGTAGCATATATTTTCTAGATTAAATTTGCCTTTCTACCATTGACTTATTTTTTTAACGAAGGCGTCAAATTAATAAATTACATACATACCAGAGAAGAATAGAATACAAGTTTATAACTCGCTCTTTGCCTCACAAAACATATACTTAAAAAACATATAGGGAGACACAAAAAGAATTGCAGATACAACAAAATAATGTACTGAAAATAATTCATAAACTTGATAAAAGAATTAACTCTAAACAGCTATATTCACAAACACAAACATTAAATATAAAATATATGATTAAAATATCTAACTTGCTCCTAATATATAAAATAAAAAATCAAATAATCAAACAAGAATCCAAATTCACATTAAACAAAAAAACCCATCAATTTAAAACCAGAAGAAAATCCGACATTCGAACCAAAAAATGTACAATAACAAAGCATACACAGGCATTAACAACAGAATCTATACGACAATATAATAAATTAAATGAAACTTAAATATATACCTTTTAAACTTAAAATAAAAAATCTAATTCTAAATAACATCGTCTAACAAACTCAACGGAACATTATACAACATCCTATAAATCCTTCAATACCGCTAGCCCGAAAGAGGAAGAAGAGGAAGAAGAAGGGAACTAGGAATACATTTATAATATATGTAATAAAATATATCTATGTATATTGTAAATAAAGATTTTCTTACAAAAAAAATACTTGAGTCTTATTCTTTATGATTGAACACTTAATAATTATTTTAATATATTTCGACATTTAAACGAAAAATAAAGTTTTATTAAATATAAATTGAAATACGAATATTTTAACAAAAAAAAATGTTTCAATTTTTCACCTCTTTTTCTAAAATGGATTATCTACCGCAGCGATCCCTTTTTCAGATAAGCGAGACAGTGTGTGGATAATCGAGATTCGACTTTCCTATATTTAATTAAGTGTTTGTTAATGAAAATATTAATAGCATTATCTTATATACAGGGTAATTCGGGAGGAAATGAAATAACAAATCCAAGAAGAAAAATTAAGTAAAATAAGTTCAAGTCCGATTTTCATTTGTTTCAGAGATATTTTGAACAATAGTAAGTTATAAAATCAAAAGAAAATGTATTGATGAACTTTAAAAAAAACAAATAGCATTAATTCAAGTTAAACTTTCGAACACTCACCACCCACTATGATACACTTATTTGCGCATTTAAAATGGACTTGTGGCCAGTTTTTGGATACATTTTCCGTTGATTTGATAAATTATTATTGTTAAAAATATCTCCGAATCAAATGAAAATTGGAATTGAACAGAGTTTATTTTGCTAATTTTTTCTTCCTGGTCTTTAAAATATTTCCATTTCCTCTCGAATCACACTGCATTTATTTTAAATTTTTAATTATTTAATGACATTCCTCTTATATACATAGAAAACAAAAATTATAAACAAAAAATAATTATCTCCTTGATATTGCATTATTCTCTAGAAAAATCTCAGACAGATAATAAAAGATTTTATTTCTCCAACTGGGCGGCGTCTGCCTGAGTTAATCCAAGATACACGTTCGGAGACTTCTGGTTATATTTCTGCATATCAGTGCTGTATTCGAGTCTATACATCATAAGGACAATTTTATAACTCCAAATCATCGTTTAACTGCTTTAAAAAATGTTTATGTCACAAGAGTTTAGTATTGCACAATAATTTCGACAAATTTAGCTTGTCACTATATGTTTGATAATGACAAACTAAATTAATAAATCAGTTATTTCTTAAATTGGCTGATTTTTTTATGATAAAGTATATATAAAAAATACCGATATTTCTTTAATAATTGTGTTAATGTACGTAACTTCCTCAATGTAGATAAATGGTAAGGTATTGTGAAATAATATATTTTGCCAATTAGTTAAAAGATTCGTGTGTGATATTTGTTTGAACGTTTAAAACAAACATATAAAAGGATTGTGGGAATGTGGCTTTTATAAAAGCGCAATCATTATATTTCACCGTAACAGCCGGGAAAAAGCGGCGAAAAACAAGGGATCGCCATATTAAGCGACGAAACGAAAAAGAAAAGGAAAAAAAGCGGCGCGCGCTCTCGGTTCATTAGTTTTCATGTTTGGAAAGAGACCTTCGCGACGCGTCTTTCGGTTTTTCTCTGCCATCCTTTTTGCCTCCTCCCTCCTCTAGACCTTTGCGTAATTTCTGCACGTGCAATAATCAGCGGTACGTCCGATAATTTTACGAGGAGCGGCTTTTCGGGCCACCTGTTGATTTTCCTTTCCGTCGGGGTGGCTTTCTGTATTATTCATGAAGACCCTCGTGGAAGGGAAGCGATGGGAAGGGAATGCCTCTTACGAGACGTGATTTCGACGGGAAATTCCGCGTCGGATCGTTAATTATTCACGGCCGGGGAGTTGTTAGGTGATTTAATTTGTATGTCAAACACTGGCGAAATTGGGCCGTTTAAATGCTTACGGCTTACGAGCGCTTACATTTCATTCTATTACGCGAATTAATTTACCATGTTTAGAATGGGCTTGTATTTTCTTTTCTTTTTCTTATTTAATATACATTAGTAGTTTTTTGAAGGAACGTAAAACATTATCATTACTTTCTGATTAATATACATAACTAATGAATTTTTATTTCCTCCGATCCCCTATTCAGGGGAAAGTACAGTGATAGTAAAAACAAATATAATAATTAAAACGTGCATTTTCGATGAAATGAAAATTTTGAGGTGTCGCAATTCTGTAAAAACACTCACATCGAAAACTGAACATTCCATAGAGCCTTCGATGTATATGGCTACTCCTCCATGTTCTTTTTTTCCATCCTACAGCAGCGTGATCCTAACTTGAAGTTTGGTATACTGATCAGCTTAATCTGTTAATTGGTGAGCCAATGTTCTAAAAAGCATATACTATTCCACTTATATTCTTCCGTTAGAGCCGACAATTGGTGTACTAATGTCGTAAGACATTAGACATTCTGGTGCAGCAGCAGTAACAATCTTGGATTACAGGTTATATGTTTTGCTTGGGTTGGAGATTGTTTTGAAAATTTGAAGGTTTTGATTTGAAATAGAAACGACCTACTATTATATTTTATGGCCAGAAATTCACATTGATTACATCTTAATAAATTAAAGACGACGCAAGCTGAACGTTTCATTAAATGTTGATTACATCTTGTTCACAGGCGATTGGAATACCGAATTTAAATGATTAGTATGATGCCTTTTCATATCAGGGTGTCAATTTTTCTACGTCAAAACAGAGAAATTACTACCTTTTTATAGAAGTTATTTAATGTCATTACATGTTAAATGGTTGTGAAGCCTGGAGACAAACAACCATTTTTTAGGTTGAATTTCTTCTACTTTAAAATTTGTATCTGAACTTTGGCCTATATACTTTAGAGTGGATTTTCTTCGTTTATTACGTTAAAATTTCCATTCGGTGTTATCTTCATTGATGATATCGAATTCATTGACTGCGTTGATATAATAATAATAATAATAATAATATATTTCTTTATTTACTTCTAGATATTTACAAAAAAAATCGCAAAAGTAGGCGAAGTTCATTTAATTTTGCAACTCACTGCTCTTCCACTTCATCTAGAAGTAAATGAAAATATAAGAAGATTTTAGAAAAGATTGAAAATTCTTATAATTAATGAAATATTAAATTAAATCTACAATTATATAATTTAAATGTAAAAAAAACTATCTAATTGAAAAAAGAAACATTTTGATTTAAAAGGTACCTCATTTCCTGTTTAAATTTAATCAATGTGTGATTTTTTATATGTGAGGGAATTTTGTTAAAGAATTTGTAAGTATAAGAGGACCGTTGAAATATTGATGATTTATATCGAGGTGTTGAAATTATTCCTCCAAATCTCACATTGATGTAAAATCCGAGTTGTTTATTATTTCGCCAGGTGTTGTCGAAGACCTGGCGTTATCTTCTCTTGGGATTCGATTATTTTTATTATTTTTTCACTTGACATTGCAATGGAGGATTTAGTAAATCCATCTCTTGGTGGGCCGAATTTTTATTTTGTGTTTACGTGGAATTTTCGGTAAAATAGTTGTGGTTTGTTTTCCTGTTCGAATTTACGTAATTTAATTCTTTATTCAATATTATGATTTTTTCATCTTACTTGCATGTCACCTTATTTTGATGACTTATATGATCTATTAGTATACAAACTTGTTTTTTATGTGCAATTAGAATATACAGTGAACACTTTTGAGAACAGTTTTTTAAGGCACTTGACGCAAGCGGTTATGCCGAACTTATCTTCGGATTTTGGGCATTCATTAAATATATTCAAAATCACAAATATTGCACGTGAAGTAGTTCTCCTGTATTACTTTATCATATACTGGACACACTTTCATTTCACTTGATAGTTAGTGATATAAACTTAAGATTATCAAGTGAAAGGAAAGAGTGTCCAATATGTGATAAAGTAATTGAAGAGAACTACTTCATGTGCAATATTTGTGATTTTTGAATGATTTAACCGCCATGATTTTGATACTGTAAAAACCAAACTTCCTGAAATGGAACCAGCTGCAGTTAATAGAACAAGAAATAGTGGAGCATAGTTTTGATCTACAATTGTTTATCTACTGCAAAATGAGTCTGTTACAACATATATAAATGACTTATTTAGTATTACAACCAGTAGTGTTACCATTTGAAAATTGTCATAAAACAAGGTATATCAATATCTTTTAAGAGGACAATATTGTGCAAATGAGTTGGTTAGCAAACTTACCTTATCATAATTTCATTGCAAACGAAAAAATAACTAAAATTGTTGATAAGGTGGTTGTTTGGAACCACTCCTCATGGATCCAAACAATCATCATCAGTAATGAACTACCATTTTGGAAGTATGGCTAGATATCATACAGCATTACATTCAGAATTTTATTTCCAGCATACCAAGACTTTGTCAAGAGGTCATAAGAAATGGAAGAGGTCTCACGCTCTATTAATCTTAGTGTTTGAATGCCATTTTTATAGACCAAAGTTTTCTAAAGTAATAAAATTAATATTTTGTTATTTTCCTATTAAAATTTGTTATTTAAATTCAAGATGATTTAATTGAAATAAAATCACTTGGTTTGTTTCACTTATTTATAATTTCTCCAACTAGTTTCGACCATTGGTCATCTTCAGGGAGGATTTTGTACAAAATTTTTTTAACAACTAAATATATATACAAATTCATGCTATAATAATGTTTCACCACGGGTTAAGTGAGAAATTAATTAAATATATAGTGTTATTTAAATTTTATTATTTTAATTCTTCGCTCTAAAAAGTGTTTTCCAGCAACATAACTATGGAGTAAGCAAGATGATGTTCAAATGTTATATAGATATTATATAGACATATAGAATTAGGTGCGCAACTAAATTTTCGCAGTTTTCTTGATGAAACTGCAACTTTATTCTGAAAACATGGTTACAAATTAATCATTAAAAATATTGCCCATCGCTAGCAACAACTTTTTCCCATCTTTCTGGCAGAACTAGAATACCGTAATGGTGAAAGTGTTTATCTCTTCAGACTATACACGAATCAGGATATTTTGAGATGTCTTTATTTGAGCGAAACTGCTGATTAACCAGACCATGTGCCATCGAACAGAACGAGTAATTATCGGACGGCGCAATACCTGGGGAGTAGGACTTCCCATTCGAGAGTTATAAGTAGATTTTAACGGGATTGGCAACGCGAGGTCGAGCAATGTCATGTTGTAGAATCACTTTTTCGCAGGCAATCGCGTGGAAATGGCTTGGCGGGTAACTCCTAATGCTGAAGCGGAAATTTTTGCGTTTGACACGGATTCTCATCGAGCAATGCCTTCTTCGACAGTTTTTGGCCTTCCTTCATACGAACGGTCGTCAACATCGAAATCACCGTCTTTAAAGCGACGGAACTAATCACGGAACGTTCTTTCACTTAGTTCAGCATCTCTGTATTCATCTTGGAGTTTTCGATGCGCTTCAGCCGCCATTTTTTAGAATGGAAGAAGAAAAGCAATCACTTCCCGCAAATGACGATTATTTGCCACAAAATCTGATATTTTTACACAAAAAAAGTATATTGCACAACGAAATCACTAATGTGTCAAAGCGGTTTATTACAATATGTCTAAGCTTGGTTCATGACGTTTTGGTTACGTCACAATCTACCGGCGCTTACTACTAGAGCCATCTCTTGAAAAACAGCGATAACTTAGTGGTACACCTAATAAAATGTAGCATGTTTTACTAAATGCTTAATAAGAAATGATTTTAACATTTTTTAATTTCATTTTATTCCCATTGTAACAACGGTAGAGTCTGGTAAATAATATTAATTTTAAAGATCGTTTTGAGTAAGTGTAAAAGACAATTTCTTAATCGGTTCGACTATAGCGGATTCTATAAAAAGAATAAGGTAATCCACCTCATTCCATAATAAAACGAAAAATAACTGAACGAGTTGAGCTTTCAAACTCTTTCGCAAAATCATTACTTAGTATTAAATTTATGTTATATCTTCGTGGTATTAAAACGTTAAAAAAGGAATTAGAAATAAGTCAATAAATTATATTGCTTTACAACAGTAATATAATTTTATTGCTAATATAAATTAATATAATTTATGAATTATCTTGAATTTCAATTATTTTGACTAATCTAAGATTTTCCCATCAATTATTAACGGCGTTCTTGTGAAATTACATGAATAAATTAAACTTTACATTTACCTGCATAAATAATTCCGGGTACCATACCCTTAAACCACACTCGCATTCCATTTGCCATTTTCAGAAAATCCGCCTTTTGCCTGTTTTTACTGCCGCAGTAAATCGCCGTCCTCGTTTTCTCATTTTATCATCGTTGTTATTATTATTTATATAAATTGCAACGTTTAACGATCTTCCAGACCGGATATTGTACAACGATAACGAGATTTTTCGCGATTCGCGTACTCTAATTGGCTACTTGATCAACGTGACTTGTTAATAAATATGCGTTTCATAAATTATGACCAATTAATACATTTTAAACAAATTGATACAATGTAATATTATTATAAAAAATTACATGGTCAGTTTTACCTATACATATAATTGCTGCAACTAGTTTTGGATAAAACGCCATTTTCAAGGAAAAAAAAAAAATATATAATTAAGGCTATTCCTTACAAGAAATGTTAATAAATAAATAAATTTATTATCCAACAGGAAATTGAAGCCCAATTACAGGATAATATAAAACAATAATACATAATAATAATAATAATAAAACATAAAACGAATATAACTACAAATAGAGATGTACATATGAAAATATTAAAATATACAAACAAAACTTACAAATTTGTAAAAAGAATTGGTAGTGTAATAATATTGATGCTAGCGTATCACAGAAAATATCACAATCATTAAACTGTTCGTTAAAAATTTCCCACATTGTCCTAATAGGAGAACGTAAATTAGACATAATTCGATTAGAGGGCTGTGTGTATGTGTGCGCTTATGGATAATTCAATGTAAATTGTTAACCCAAATTAAAAGTAAATTATTCAATTTTCTTAAATTATTTTCGCCTAAGGAGTGATTTCATGATTAGAAAACGTTACCTATTAATTAAGTTTTACTTATTTTGGCCATTGTGGTTTTTGCGATATAACAAAGTGCGAAAAAAGTTACCTGAAACGCTTCCTGTAGTTTATACCTAAATAACTCCATAAATAACTCAAATAATAAAAAGCAATCAGTTCCGTGACTTAGATAAAAATTGTTGAAAATAAATAAACACAAAATATTGGTTAATTTCGAGTGTATATATTTAATGTTTGTGTTAAAAAACAACAATTGTTCAATGATCATTTGCAAAGGCTCGCGATTGGCGATGCTCGTCGCACTTTTTGAAGGTGGGGATGGTGCCTCCCTGAATACAGTAGCGTACGCACAGAATTATTGTGGAAATATACGTTTGCGCATGCGCTATAAAAAAAATTAAGCGATTGTGGGCGATGCAAAACGATAGCATACGGAACCTGGTAATCCAGACAAATTAGTATGGAACGCCTGCGTGTTTCTATTGAAAATTTCTCTAGTCGATATTTCAATAATCGTCTAACCCCAATAGTCGCAGCATTATACACATTATTCTATGCTAAAATTTACTGGGAGGCTTGTTAATATAAATTTAGAGAAATATATTTTAAAAATAATTATATTACAGGGAAAAAAGTTCAGGAAATCACTTTATTAAATTATTTTAATTAAATAAAACAAAGAAGTGTAAGATGCAAAAATAATAAGAATACAGATTTTTCATTACGAACTCAATATAAATACAAAAGGGTGCCTAATTTTAATTAAAGAAAGTAATAAATAGGAATAGATTATTCAAAATTTACTAATATAATAAATGAAAACAAAGATTAAGTTAAATAACTTTAACTAGTTTCGGATTATGTGCCCATTTTCAAGAGAATTCAGAATTTATTTAATTTTCTATGCTTATAATATAATTTTTAATAAACAAAGGTATAATTATTTCGCAAAATAATTTTGTCCCATCATTTACTAAAAAGGTGGAAAAATCTCACTAAAAGTCATCCTCAAGATTTAGAAAGAAAGCACTTTTTGAAATGCACACAGAAATTTAAGAAGACAATAGAAAATATATAAGTTTAAATTATTTTGGAGCAATTTCTGAAAAAAAAATGCAAACATAGTTAGAAAAATAACAATAGATTGGGACTTAAAAGTAATAATAAATTATGTAATATCTTATATAATGGAACAGATAAAACTGAAAAAGTTAAGTCTAGTATTAATAAACTCTATAATTTGTTATAATCACAACTTTCCGACATGGAATAAAGTATTCCATTATTAAACCATATATTTTTATTGGTTTAATACATATATACATAGAATGTTGGTTTGTGTCGCCCGTTGAATACTGGAGCATGAAAGTTAATCTAGCTGAATATATCACTGCAATCGATATTTTTGTGTAAAATCATATAGCAAGCATTTCTTTTTTATATAAATTAAATGCTTGCTATTTGACGTTTCTGCTTGATAATTTTGAGAAGCGTAGTGTGATCAAACCCTTGAGTTGAGAAGTGTAGTGTCCAAGTGGTTTCAAGTGCAGAAATTTTGCAAATTTTCTTTGAACACTTTCAACGAGTAAAATTTGTTGTTGCGTGTAATAAAACCAAATAAAAAAAAAACTATGCTCCAATTTAGATCGAACGTGTGCGTTAAATATAGATTTCAAAGTTATAGGATTTCGCAAGCCAACAGAATTGCGGTGTGTAAAACCTAAAGCTTTTAAAAAGCTGGCCTTTTTATGATTGTACATGACAATTAAATGTAAATTCTAGAATATTGTTATGAATGGAGTAATTAAATGTAATGTATTGACTTTTTTCGTAATAGTCATATATTTGCATTTGTCCGAATTTAACAGTAATATAAAGGGTATATAAAATGATCTGACATTTTAAATTGCACGCCATTTTATTTGTGGCAAACATAGAGTACTAATCTTTGATAACTGGCATCAAGAAGTATTGAGGTTTAGTCATGAATAATTACACGATCGGGCAACGCATAGAAATTGTGAAAATTCACTACAGAAATGCGATTACCGTCAATGGTGTTCGTTATCGTGACATGATAAATTTTAATGGAATGAATTGAACGGCATGGACTTGGAAGATATATTCTTTCAACAAGACGGTGCAATCTACCACACTGAGAACGAAATAACGCGGTTATTGCAGACAAAGTTCCATGGTCGTGTTATTTCGCGCCGCGGCGATCTGAATTGGCCATCAAGATCGCGCGATTTGACACAATAAGACTTCTTTCTTTCGGGCATTATGAAAGGAAAAGTGTATTCCAATGATCTACAGACCATTTCGGAGCTCAAGGAAGAAATTAGACGCACCATTAATAAAATTAGTCCACAATTTTGCCAAAATATCATTGCAAATTTTATAAAAAGAATGACCGTTTGCTAACAAAGTCGAGGCGCCCATTTATCGTATATTCAGTTCCACACATAATCTCCATGTTTTTACCTAATATTAAAATAAAAACATTCGTACTTTTCCATTAAGTAAAATATTTTTATTAATAAATTAAAAATAATAGAATAAAGGATGTCCCCCTCAGAACCATTAAACTTTTGCCCGAAATATCTTTTTTGTACGATACATATTTGTCAAAATATTCCACTGGAAGAATTAAAATGGGGTCACCTTGTATATATCAAATTGTAATATATATTTTTGACAACGAACACGTGTGCAACCTGAAGAGGTAAAGTGTTGAAAATCGAAAATCTCCACAATATATTTTTTTTATAAAAATGTGATATAATTTCAATTAAAATATGATTTAAACTCTTATGTAATTAAATTCATTTAAAAAAATAAAACAAATTTTGATTCAATTGTATAAAAGTTTTAATTAAAATTCTGTTAATAATAATAGTTTCTTTTAGTTGTTTAATTACATTTCGGTTAGTTCCAAAACAAAACACCCGCCGAAAACTCTTCTACCAACTTTCGACATTTCCAGGGCGTTTCGGAAATTGGCGGTTAGTAGCGGCACGCGAAGACATCCTCCTCGGTCTAATTGACCGAATTATAGGTGCGTGCACACACACATAAAAAAACCATACCCAGCGTTGAATGGATGAAAATAAATAATAACAGCAATAATAAAACGCGCTGTTAACAATAGGACGCGCATTAAAATCGCATTATTATTATTACAATCCGGCTTATTATTGGCCAATCATCGCCAAGATTGCCGCAGCACGGTCAATTAACCGAAAGGAGTGGGCGGGAAAAATAAAAATTTTCCGCGATTAAAAACTGGAATGAAATAAACGGAAGCGCGCCTTTTGTTTATTGTTCCCGTTTAATTGTGGTAATTATTTATTGTTTGTTTGCAGCTGTTTAATTGATTCCAATGTGCAAAAAGTGGATACAGAAATATTGAATAAAAATAATAAGGAATTAAAAAAAAAAAACATGCTTGACAACGATACAACAACCGCATGTGTTTTTTTATCTTATTCCTTTTGGTTTTCTAAAGGAGACAGGAAACGTTGTCGCGGTTTCTCAATAAGGAAATCGATACACGGAATGGGGCATTAATTATTAATGAAGTTATTATATATTTTATATGTACGGGAGACGGGGCCGTCATTAGCATCTTTGTGTTCGTCATTGGATTAACCATAAACGTTTCGCTCGGTGTCGTAATTGTGGTATTAATGCACGCCGGGGACTTGCTTGGTAATTTTATGTTTGTGCATTACAATTTTAATTAATTTCGGAATTTACTTAACTGGCCGTATTATGTCGTTCGATGAATTCTATGTACTTTACAATATTTAATATATTATAATATAATTATAATATATTAACATTTTCCATTAATTCAATTTTTATTTATTCAGTATACAATTTTAAAATTTGGTGGTTTTTAATTACTGAAGAGATGATGCTCCTAGGAATTAATTCCATTCCATCATGGATCCAGATATGCTTAGAAACGGTTAATTATTATTTCAGACACTTTCATTCTTCATTTTTGATGTATATATCAGATATGGAATTTTTTCAGATATGTTATTTTTAGGATGGTTATTAAAATAATCACTTATTTGGTCCACTGTTGCCAAAATTATATTTCTTTAAATTGGCCCTTGAGGAGTTATTTTCTACAATACAATATTTTTTACGTAAATTTTCGGCTTGAAATTAATCATCAATGAACCACCTGACCTAAGATTATCACATCTTTTCTGACCACCTTGTATATTATTAAATTAAATACAAAAGCGGGTATTAGAAAAAAAAAATCAATGGATGACGACGCAAGCACCATATTTTGCCTAGTTTCATGTGATATTACTAACGATTCGAGTCTACAAGGTAGACAGCCGAAAATCGTTGTTTCGTCCAACAAAGGAAGGCGATCTTGTCCTGTTTATGAGAATATGAAACGAAATTAATTTAATAAAATGTTGAACCACCATTCCTCAAGGCATTGCACATGGATTACACTAATCTGATGAGGTTCGAAAAACCGAAATGGCCATCACTAGTTATCCATATGATATAACATCTTTATTCAGACAATTTTTGATGCACTTTAAAATATTTATATACATAAATTATAATTCTTTAGTGTTAGTCTAAACTTGCTATTGACTGACGGTATTTCTACCCTATTAGAAACATTAATTCAAATACAATTAATTGGATCGACAAAATATTTATCATTCCTAGTGAAACACGTTAGTCGGAATTTTGATTTTATTATATTATATTATTATATTATATTATATTATATTATATTATATTATATTATATTATATTATATTATATTATATTATATTATATTATATTATATTATATTATATTATATTATATTATATTATATTATATTATATTATATTATATTATATTATATTATATTATATTATATTATATTATATTATATTATATTATATTATATTATATTATATTATATTATATTATATTATATTATATTATATTATATTATATTATATTATATTATATTAGTGCAAATCGGGAATTACACAACTGAGTCCAGTCTCCACCCACGTGAAAAGACTGAAGAAATAACCTACTGAAAATCAGCTCTTATAGTGTTCCCTTACGAAGAAACGTCTAAGAAAGTGCCTTTTCTCCTTTAACATGTCCAAGACTTTCAGTTTTAATGTCAGAATGGGACATGCAATAGAGTATTTGTAAATAAACAGTTTTTTTATATTTCGCAAAATTTCTTCTAGACACAGCTACAATTATATTAAATGGAAGACGCAAGCGCCATCTTTTGACTAATGTCATGTGGCGACAATGCTACAAGGTAGACTACCAAGAATGATTGTTTCGTCCACTAAAGGAAGGTGAACTTGTCCTGATTATGAAAACAGGAAACGTAATTTATTTATATTTCTATTGCTTCGCCAACACAGTAGAGTTCATCATCTGCCTGATAATTTTCTACAATAATTTTTGTCAAATTTAAAAAAATACTGTTTTTTATTTACAAATAGTGTATTATGAAGTTTCACCAAGTAAACGCCTCAACCATCGATTATTTAACACCGATACCTTCAAAGTATTGATGATTGTTGTAAGAACATTTAAATACTGTTCAATCTGGATTGATACTTATTGTTATCAATGTTTAATTCTGGTCTTTATTCATCGAAGATTTATGGAGATTCTTTTTTTATAATTGAAAATTCTTTTCTAGCTGTTAGAACTAGGGCTGTGGAGTTGGAGTGGTTAAGTCGAAGTCGTGGAGACTTTTTTTTCAGTTATGCTGTCAGAGTCGGAGTCGATTGATAAATCTAACGACTCCGTAGTCCTGGTCGTCACATCTGAACTTAGTATTGTATAACTTCTGTTACCTTAAATAGACGTAAAATCAAATTCTTCAATTTTCGAAGTAATGATTGATTTCTAATATATATAAATACAAATAAATATAACAAATTAACAGACAAATCTAAACACTAACGTAAATTTATAGACCGAAAGAAGAGCATCAACCGATCACTATTAAGGAAATTGGAAAAGCGCTTGAAGGTTCTACGAACTTCGATGCTCCAGGTCCAAATTACATGAATAGTGGTGAAAGAAACTTATGTCCACGCACTGCTATTCATACTTATTGTGCCATTCGCCAGAATCTTCATGTCATGCCTTGATGGTGGTTCATTGAGGGACGAATAATATTGCTTCCTAAGACCGGAAATTTGTCTCAGCCTAAAAATTACCGACCAATCACATGCCTCAATGCGTGCTACGAAGTTTCCACACGCATCTTTTACTCTCGTATACTCCAAGCAAGTACCGACGTATACTAATGGAATTATGAGCAAAGAGGATCTAAGATGTCAGCGTAACTGACTGCAAAGAAAATTTTATATTTGATCGCTCAGCAGTTCAAGCGAAACTTATCGATGATATAGATTGACTACCGCAAGGTATTTGATATAACATCTTATGAGCTAATGCATTACTTGCACAAATGTCTTACGGTTCCCGAGCCCATAGTGAGATGTTTTGAACAACTTATACCACTCTGGAAGACACGATTTATCATTCCTTCTAGTGAATATTGGTCTCGTAAATTAGTGGAGTGTTTCAAGGGGCTCCTCTTTAATCTTTTCTTATTTTGCATCTTACTGCTGCCAATATCCGCTGGGTTACGTAATGCTCGTGGTTACTTTTGTGGGCTACCTGGTAAACGGAATCAGAAAGTCACCCATCTCCTTTACATCGATGACTTTAAGCGTTTTGCATTCGGTGAAAGGGATTTAAATAAATCCCTTAAAACTGATCAAGAGTATACTAACGCTACCAATCACGTTAGTATACTCTCGATCAATTTTAACTTGGGCTGAGTAAATGTGAAATAGTGAATTTAAAGAAAGGAAGATATGGTGGTTTTGGAGAAGAAGCATTGCTCACCAACGGTAACATTATGCAACACTTAAAAGTCGAAAGATATTTATATCTTGGCATTCCACAGCACAGTATTTAAGATGGTCCGCAGCAAGTGCAAGCACCTTGTTCGACAGATTTGGTCGTTGGTACTGTCGGGGGAAAACCAAGGTGTTTGCCACGAACATTCTAGCTATGCCGATAATAATGTACTCGTTTGGGGTAATAAAATAGACGAAGGAAGAGCTGTGCGCCCTCGATGTTGACACTAGGAAAAGGATATACCTCTTCAGGTGTTTACACCTCAATGTATCAATACCTCGACTATATCTTCCACGTCACCAGGAAGGTCGTAGTCTTTTAGGTCTTGAATATATGCACCATAGAGTGTTTCTAAGTACGGCTTGTAGAGTCCTTCGAAGTTCGCACCAGCCACTCGACCTCGTACATCTTCATGGGAAACTGGATCATTCCTCTTTAAGCCAGCGCAGAGAGCAGCTGATACCTTCGTCGTAAATTTCCGCAGTGGTCGTGGAGAACCCGCCACTTTATCTATCGACCACTTAAGAGTCCAGTTGAAAGAAGTAGAAATATGGACACTGCTTCAGCTGCACATGGACAAGTCAATGCATTCTATCTTCTTCAAAAATATTGTAGATCATTGCTTGTCAAAATAGCTAACATTCGTATTCCCCAGATCAGCTGGACAGAAATCAGAAACTGAAGACTTCAGTACATTCTGTCAGGATGGTGTCCACAAGACCCTGGTCTACCGCAGTCAGGCGACAGGTATAGAAGTCCCAAGCTTGCCACATACCACCGCAGATAATTATGTACCATCATACAGTGCGCATGCGTCAACGGATAGGCCGTTAGGTCGATAGGCATAATGCAGCTCTATGTGTGCTGTACTTCTATCTTAGACACTCATACCGTATAGACACGACACCAGTTCCGCGTTATGTCCCAGTGGTCTGTAGAAAATGACAGGCCTAGTATTTATTGGAACTTTCTATTCCCAGGCAAATAGGAGCCAATAAGCAGGATTTTGTATCCCTCGGCCACCAACTTAAGTCGATGTTTATCATTGAGTTCTCAGCACCAGCTGAGGTGAACATCGATATGAAAGAGGAGCAAAAAAGGATCAAATGCCAGGACCTGTTATATGAGCTACGCACACTCTACCCTGGCTACACCATAAAATTGAAATCATTTGCCCTGATACGTCAAAAATAAGCACCATCAATTTTATTTTAAAATTATCACAGCTTGTGCTCACAGTCCTTAGTATAACCCTTATATTTTCCAATTTAAAAAAAATCTCGTTTCTAAAAATATTAAAAGAAAATCAAAATCCTCTGACAGTAGTAAAAAGAACTACTTGACTACTTGAATAATCCACGAAATTAAAATAGAGATTAATAATCTTCTTTATGTTGGTTGTTAGTTGTGGAGACTTTAATTATTTAATTAAAAATTGTTGTCCTTTCTCCTGCTTATTTTATTTTAAGTAGGAGAAAGGACAACAATTTTTATTTAAATAGAGATTAATAGTTATGTTCTGTAAAATTAAAGGATTCGAAGGTATGTACTTCAATTTAGAGCAATGTGATCTATATCGTTGACGATGCCACATGAAATTAGATAAAAGATGGCGCTTGCGTCGTCTTTCAATATTATGAATCTGATCTATTATTGATAATCCGCGATTTATTGTACTTACTATTAATAATTTATTTTTATATCGTTGTACTTTCATAAATTTTTAAAGAATAATTACGTTCAGGTGTCTAGATAGGGAAGACAATTAATTTAGAGAGGCCTACCAATTGTCTCTTTTGGACAAAATTTATTGAAAACTAAAACTTGTCGAAATGAGGTAATAGCGATACAAAACGGAGAGCAGTAATAATGGACTTTTGCTTTAGCGGCATGATTTTTACGAGTAAGTGGCTCAATATTTCCACTAATTAGTAATAGTGGTTGTAAATATGTTTCTATTGACCATGTATTTTTCTTATTCATCGTAGCTGTCATACGGATTCTTTCTTTACAAAAAAAATGCCTCAGTCGGAGAAGAGCTTTTGGCTGTTCATTACTCACGCTATTGAATTAAAAAAAATCAATATTTTTTGTAATTATTTTTATTGATAAAGATTTATGTTTAAAAAATTATCTCACATTTTTTTGAATTATTCATAATTATTTCATTTTTAATGCATAACCTTCCTATTAATTGATTAATGAATAGTTGAGTATCGATTAACTAGTGACAAGTGACTTGACGATCCGTTAATATTACGATAGCTCTTTATAAAACACAAAAGTGAACTTAAGGTAACGTTAACATATCGTCAACTAACGATGCGACAAAAATATGGCTGAAATAATTTTATACAACACTTCATACACTTAACGATACGTTAGCGCCACGTTAGCGTATTGTTAATATCGACGAAACTTTAAACAATCGGCCTTGTGTTCGATAAAAATTATATTAGATATTTTATAGAGAAGAGGATTTATACGGCATAATCCTTTAAATTCACTACTTTATGAAGCACTTTTAATAATATAGATATTGGCTTCTGAGATTGCAAGCAAAAAAATGGGGATTTAAAAAATTTGCATATTTTTTTATTATTAATAAATAAGTCATAAAAACGACTGGTAGTTAAGATTCATCTGAACTTAATCTTTATGAACATTATCAATATCAATCATGCGACTTAATAACCCGACAAGCGGTTCCAAGTGCGGAATCACGAATTCACGCCATTATACCCGGCCATAAAACATTAATTATTATTACGCTATCCCAGGGCCCGGCGATGATAATAATAACAATTTCCAATTTTACACACCTTTACGGCGGCGGTAAATAAAATGTGTCGAACCAGCGCGTCCATTTGCATATGTCAAGGTATTTGTAAATCAAACAATGGAATTGGTTATTTATGTGCACGGTCTAATGCCAAGAATGGATTTGCACACACACACACATTCATATATTTATAGAAGCCAGCACGTTCGTATATATCAGAAGAGATAGATCATAGATCATACATCAATTACATATCGCGTTTCCTTTGGACGGTATGCAATCCGGTGATTTATCGCGTGTTTGTAATGCGCGATGCAAATTTTGCTTTTCTCGGGAATGCGCTCGGAGAGGTGAATTTATCGTTGTCGGAGATTTCGGTTTTAAAGGAAAAATATATTATTTACATAGAATATTTTGTTAAAAAAAAATATGTAAAATGCCCCTTAGCATAAATATTTTTATCTATTTCATAACATAACTCAATGCTACTATATGAGTTCCACAAAGCAGTTGGATATTTTTAACTAAATTAACAAAAAACGGTAATTTTCCCGTTGTAGTTCCTTTCTTGGTACATTTATCCAAATAAGTTATTATTAATTTATTTCAAGATTGAAGAACATTTTCTAAATGAACTTTGCAATCAATTTTTTATATATTAAAAAAATGATTTGAAAATAATTAATAAATTATTTCCACATTTAGCTCTGTGACTTCTGACATACGCTACGTAAGTACGTTAAACAAATGCACATTAAATCAACTACTTCCCGGGCAAATATCCACACCGGACATTGAATTACATAATATACACTTGCTGTTGCACATAAATAAAAAATGTTTATAATTTATTTTTTTAATTTAATGAGGATAAAGTCTTTCCAGAAGTTAGTTACTCTCAGAAGGATTTATTGTTGAGGTATGAGATGATGAAGCTCCGAGAAAGAAGGGACCTTAAATATGCAAGGTAGTGTCGCAAGCCTCTTTCTATGTTCCTCAATTTTCATCGCGAAATTTAGTCACTTTTCGAATGGCTAGAGCTCGCACTAACACAATGTTGCGATCGCTGATTTCAACTATGTGCCGCAGTGCTATCTAAATATTCAACGATTTATTTTTTTATAATTGTAATTAGTATTAATTATTAATGTGATTTTTATATTAAGTCTAATTTTTTGTGTAAGTTAACTTTATGTTTAATTGGGATAGCCTGTTGGACAAATAATTATTTTATTTTAATTCAATTAAGACTCCAAGGTGCAACATTTCAACCATCTTTATAATACATAAAGAAACATATTTTTCTATTTTATATCTGTATTTAAAAAAAAATGTACGCAATAATAAAAAATAATAAGAAATATAACGAGAAGATTTTGCAATAATTATCAATCGTACATGTCTGGTATGTCATTTCTAAACCTAATGCTTATCAATTACTTTATCAATTACTGTATTGTATTAATTGAATTTGTATATTATGGTATTTTAATATGGTATTAATCTGTTGGTTAATAACTAGTCTGGACTATCGACTATCCTTTATTATTTCTAACAATATCAAGAAAATTATTTTGTGGGTAATGGCGGAGGCGCCGGTATAATCCTGGAAATTCATTATTATTTTTCCCAACTAACTAACCAACTTTATTCAAATATGTATATGTATGTACAATAATATATTAAATTAAAATTATGTTTTGTAAATGAGTCGGTTATCGACCGGAGGTTTTTCAGCCTATTTTTCCTATTAATACAAAAAAAAACAAATATTATGTCTAATATGATAATAAAATTTAGTTTATATTTATTTAATGAAGCTATTTTGATTTTTTTTTCTGTTTATTTTTTAATTAGTTCGTTATTGGAATAACATGACATACCAATAATGTAATGAAAAGAGTAAAATATAAAAAAAAAAACTGTAATTAATGTCATATTACAAGAGCTTCTGTTAAGTTTTTGCTATAGTAATAAGAATCAATAAATCATCGAGTTACATTTCAGGATAATTAAAACATAACTACAAGGATTTTTCACATTTCGCAATAGGCAAACGGGCAATAAGAAATAAATAGAGGCAGGCGCATTGCGCAAAGCATCGCAATTAAATTAATGGCCGAGGCAAAAATGGTAAACCGGGCATTACCATACACGGAGCGCAACAATGTATTAATACAAGCAATTATAAAATGTTATAAACGCTTAATTAACCACTAGAATTATAATTGCGATAAACAACAGAAATATATAAATTACAATTTTCTGCGGGATGGGAAATTGGAAAGAAATTGTTTCGTAGGCGCTGCATTTCGCCGCGCCGTGCGTGCGGAGTTAATAATAAAGCGTGGAATTTATGCAACAATCTTAAATTAGCGGTCTGCGTGGAGACGTTGGATAAATTATTATCACCGCGGGTGCGTTTTAATACGCGCGACGTTTCAATTACGGAAAAATCCGTGCGCCCGTTCAGCGGATTCTTTATGAGCCCCACAGCGGCAGCGTCGGGGAATTGATGGTTAATAATATAGGAATGCGTTGATCTTGAGGGGCAATTGAATTTTGTTAAATTATTCATGTCAGTAATAGAACGAGCAACTTAAGTGAAAATCATACAAATTTAATAAATAATCTTGATCTGATTTTACGATCCTATAAGTCAACTAGAAAATATTGATCATTAAAAGATTAAATTGATAACCACGATTGGTGTATAGTAATTTAAAGAGAGTAACCTATTTTCACAACTAAATATTCATTCAATATTTTTTGTATGCTAGAGAAAATAATAGACATATCTAGAGTTTATTAAGGCCACTCACTATTTTATGTATACTAGAGGAAATAATAAATGTATCTAGAGTTTACTAAGACAACTTAGTATTAGAAGTTTGCAAGATGAAATAATAGACGTAACTAGATTCTACTAAGACCCCTCTTAGTTTAAAATTAGTAATTATAATAACTTGCACAAAAATTAGATTTGTCACAACATTTAATGGAGATATATTATATCATTGTAATTTGCGTGAAGATTGATTTTAACATAAAGAAAAATGGTTTTTCTCTATTATATATCTGTATTTAATAATTTTTACACAATAGTAGAAAATATGTTAGGATGAAAGACCACTGGTCGATAACCAATTTGTGAAATTTTAATTTAATTGTAGCATAATGGTTTCCTAATGTATTGTCTGAATTTAACAAATTAAGATGTTTGTTTATATAGAAAAGATGTGTATTTTTCTTGATAGATTTATTTAATTGGTTAAATAATTAATTAAATTCTTACACCTTATATATTTTTGGTTTATTTTTTGCAATTTATTAAGTAGCATTTATTTTAAAATACGAACAAATTATCAAATGTCATCACCGACCATTCCATTCCATTCCATTCTTTCCCATTCCATTCCTCTTCCCACACCTTTTAATAAAGCCATTCCGTGGAGGAAACGGTTATGAGACACAAAGGAATCTGAATGTGTGAGGGGGTGAAAATTAAGACGACAGCTGCTCACTCGCTCACACACACACATGCACACGGACGGACAGAAAACGGGTCATTCCGTATTCTTGCGGCCGAAGGTCTAATAGTCCAATTATCATATGACCGGCGATTATAAAAGTGATGGCTATCGAAACCCACGCGCGTTACTACACTCCTTTCCACTTTTCATCCACCATTTCTTCGTCGGTTGTAATTGGCGTTTTAACGAGTCATATAGCTCATTTTTATAAATAAAGAGCGGACGACGCTTTTCAGCTGCGCACAGTGCACATTGTATGTTTATTTAATGAAGGAGGAAACTCGAACAGATGGCGCGGTTTTTACGTATTGTTTTTTTTTTATTCAATTTACGTTTATTGTTCAATTACTTCATCGATTATCTAAATAAGTTATATTCTCAATTATTTCTTACATAATACAACATAATGCGTTAGTAATAATAAATGATAAATAACAGTTTTCCATTAAATCATGTATTAGGCATAAGATAAGTGTTCCATTGCAACGTCCCTTTTAGAATCATCTACTCTTATTCTAAATTATATTGGAAACAAATTTCATTAAGTTGTTATTATCGTAATGTACAGTGCCTTAGTAATCCGGACGCCTCTGGCAAGCTATTTTTCAGCGCTCTTAATAATTAAATTATAATTTTATATAATTTGAGCATTGAATTTGTATTAAATAGTTATTACATAAAATATACCGAAAATGATCAATTCTTTATTACATTTCATATTTTTATAATTTAAATAAGTCATGAATGCTTACATATTATCTAATTATCTTATAAAAATAAATAAAGACAATAGAAAGTTACATACAGTTCATGCAAGTAATTTTATTATGTTTCTTAAAAAAATATTTATTATTGTTCTTTATAAAATATTTATTGCACTAAAAAAACAATGCATTTTTTAATTTAATTTTAAATATATCTAACATATATATTTAAAATTAAATTCAACCAAATTAAATAATTCATTTTCAAGACAACAAAATTAAATATTTCATGCTTTTATATAGGAAAAATCCTTTACCAGACTAAAGTAATCAAGATTTTCCACAATTTGATTTTCAATAGACAGCGTGGTTAGACTCGGTAGTCTTATTAGGGACATTGTTGATCGCAAGTTGGTGTTTATTACTTAAAAAAACTGCGTCACCTACTTGCAACAGTCACTGCTTTTATTAACAGAATTCCGAGGATAATGTTAGGAAATAACTCTTAAAGATTTTTTTTTGAAAAAAATCCAATGCTTCGAATTTCCATCAATATCTGATTTAGAGTTAGCCTTTAACTTTTCTAACAAAGCATACAATGCTTCAATAGTTCTTATTTACTTTTTTTAAAATTAACAATCCAAAAAACTCCACGCGACAGACCAATCTTGCAGCTATTGAAATCTTTCTCTCATGGACATAATCAGTGTATCCAAGAAAGCATTAAAAAAATTCACTTCAGACATTTTAGATAATTTATTGGTTCATGAAAAAATAAAAATACGAGACAAGTGTAGAGCAACAACAAATACAATATAAAACTGAAAAAAAAAAATGACACACAAATACAATGGAAAGATATAAAGTAATGTATAAGCAGAGCAGCTTGGTGTAATTAAATTTAAATTTAATTTATATGTAAGGCAATTTATCAATTTAATATTATTAACTTACATCTGAGAAAAACAAAGCTATGTGCCTAACACCTGTAAAATGCGGATTCCTAACCTTGTGAATGTTAGTTTGAGAAGAGTCTGTTCAAATCTCAGATGTAAGTAAATAATATTCAATTTTAATAATTTTTCAATTTTAAAAATGTTCAACGCTAATAATTTTTTCAACTCTAATATTTTCAATTCACCGTTACTCTTGTACGTTACACCAATTAATTCATAGTTGCAATTTATTTTTGCTCATTGTTTTTAGTGTTAACACTGAAGAAGGGACAAATCCGTCGCGAAAGCTCGGTATTACAATAAAGTAGATAACTGAAATACTTTGCCGTTTTTTTGGTCGAATGCCCTGTTAGGATTCTCTCCGAACTTGCCTCTAACGTTGTACGACCGTTACTTCTTGTACAAATATTTTCATATATGTTTGTAAAGAATGGATAAATACTATTATTATTATTAAAAAAATGTAGTATTAACATATAATTCCAAAGGTGTATGATTTGTTGGTGACTGTAAAGAGACGAAATGGACAAAGAACAACAAAATTGAAGAAAAAATTATTTATGACTACTTACGCAAAACAGCAAAGACATTAGTGAGAAAAACTGAACGGGGAAGGATGGCAAACAAAATATATGAAATAGAGAAGGAAAGTAAAAATCGAAACACAAAACGATTTTACCAACAAATAAATGAATAAACAAGAACATATAAAATAAAGTAATAGGTATCAAAAATAAACAAGGAAACCTAGCTGTAAATGATGAAGAATATAAAGAAGCTTGGATAGAACACTTCAGAGATTTATTATATACAGAAAATGAGACTGAATTTTCAGAAGTAGAAAACACGGAAGAGGAGGAGAATGACGAACATATGGAACCCACAAAAATAGAATTAACAGAAATTATTAATCAAACTCGAAACCCGGCATAAATATAAAACTAATCAAATATGAAGGAGATGAATTAATGGATAAAATACACGAGATAATGAAGAAAATATAGAATGAAGAAAAAATTCCGGAAGAATGGAACATAGAAGAAATAGTAACTATACACTAGAAAGAAGACCAACAGATATTTTCAAACTGTAGAGGAATTATATTACTGAATACAGCATAAAAACTATTGTCAACAATAATACAGAAAATAATAACAGACAAAAATAATAATAAAAGAGGACAGTACCTGTGTGGCTTTGCACAAGGCAAGTCAACAATAGATGCAATTCATACAATAATACAAATACTGTAAAAAAAACCACGAGTATAAATTAGAAATAGATGTGTTATTTATAGACTTCAGGCAGGCTTTTGATACAGTAAATAGAAAACAATTAATGACGGCATTAAAATAAAATTGGAGATAGGAAATAAATTAAGAAGATTTATTAAAATGACACTGGAGAATACACAAGTAACAGTAAAAACATCAAAAGGGGACCTAACAACCAATAAAGGAATAAGACAAGGGGACTCACTTTCAGCGACATTGTTTAATCTAGCACTGGAATATGTAGTGCAAAATATAGACAATGATAACATAAATAAGAAAAAAAGAAGGACAACTAATAGCATACGTAGATGATATAGTGACATTAAAATGATGGAACTATTGACTGTCCTGACTTTTTAAAGCTTCTTGGACTCCATGTTCCCGCTCGTCCACTGCGTAATGTATGCTTATTTCATATCACAGTAGTAATTATGCGAAACAGTCGGCCACTACGTGCATATTAAGGCATAACGAATTCATAAACAAAACTGGATTCGATATTTTTGTAGAAACTGTAAATTTTTTGCGTCATGTACTCACTGCAAATTAGTTTATATTTTAAAATTGTGTTTGTAGTATGTAGGTATATTATTTTAATTTTTTTGTAACTTGACTAATTTATTTTATTCTGTATATGTTACTGTATGAAATGGCCTCCGTAAATTAATAAATAAAATTATGGAGAAAATGCTTAGAGAACTAATTAATATATGAGGGCAGAAAATGAGGTTAATAATAAATAATGAAAGTACAAAAATTATGAGATTTGGGAAACACGTATTGAACAATCATATCACGATAGGAAATCATCAATTTGAAAAATTAGACAAAATGAAGTATCTGGGTACCATAATAACAACTGATGGCGATAGAAATAGCGAAATAAATAAAATAACAACGATATATAGAGCATTTTATACCAATCGAAAACTCGTAAAAAACAATATTTTAAACAAAAAAAATGAAATAAAAATGTACAAGACGTTAATAAGACCAACCACGGAGCTGAAATATTAACGTTTATAAAAAACAAGAAGAACTAAAAATACAAAAAAGAAAAATACTAAGAAGAATATTATATCAAAAAAATCGGTAAACGAATACAGAAGAATAACAAATGAACCGCGTGAAGAAATAGGAAAAAACATAGTCCAAGAAATATAATGGTTGGGACATATATGGAGGGCAGAACCGAAGAGTAAGATTTACTATATCCCAGAATGGACTCCAGGAGGAAAGAGGAGAAGAGGAAGACCAAGATCCACGTGGATGAAAGAAGTGGAAAGCGACCTACAGTAAATTGGTATAAAAAATGTAAAGAAAAATCAGTAAACAGAAAATTGTGGAGAAAAATAAGCGAAGATATAAGATATAGGAATTGATCCCCGCAAATTAAATTGATCTAAAAAGCTTTTTACGGAGCGCCAAACATCTAAAAGGGGTAAAGCCTCCTCTTCTCGATCTACGACTACGGACGGCTTCCTCCTTCACTGAATCCATCTCCCAGGAATTATTCACCTTCGCCTTGGTCTCCACTTATGCGGCAGGCTCATCCCTATGGCTCTTCTTAACTAGTGCAACCGTAGGTTTCTAATTTTCCGTTTTCGGAACGGCAGGAGAGACAGGAGCAGGCGGAGGATTTTTGGCATTCACTCCAACTCTCCAACTCTTCGGTGGTCGAATAATCGATGATTAATTTTTTACCATTACAGATTGGCCAGTTTACTCCATGCAGAGCATTTCTGGTTGCTTCCGCCTACTCAACATTCTGATATTGTACGTAGCATTTCGATTTGATCCTGTCTGTCCAAGATCCATCCTCTTTAATACTCCCCGTCCTTTCCAAGAGTTCCCTCAGCCGTTTTATTGTGAAAGGCCTTACTAAATTTCTAATGAACCAGACATCAGATTTTTCATTCTTAGCAGGGCTCGGTGGTGGCTTTAATTTACTCGCATCATCATCATCGACAATAGAAATTCTTCTGTTCATAGCAATAATATTTTCCACATTAGCCTCTCCCTCTTTCACCTCCTTTACTTTTTTCTCCTGCTCCGACAGGGAAACAGTAGGCCGGCGTTCTATATAGCGAGCGTATAACAAAAATCTAAAAAAGCGCGTGTGATTTTAGTTCAGACATGACTTTAGATTTCCAATGCCAACATTTGAGGTTTTAAAATTGGCTGTACATTTTTTTCTAACGCTATTTTAGTATGAACAAAATTTTTGAATAATTTCTGTAAATTTCATCAAGTCGAATGGAGGACTGGCTTCCTTTTCTCACAACGTTGATTTCAAAGCACATAGTACCATGTCACAAAAGAACTAATGAAGTCAAAGTCTTTTCAAAAAGTCAAAGTGCCGTTGCTTCGTGTGAGGTCGCAGAATCACTTTGGTTTCATCAGTCAAAGAAACCAAATCATTATGAACTTTTCAAAATTGATATAGAACCACTTTAATGCTTTCGATTTGGGCTTCCCATCGAGTATTTTTTAGGCTGAAAGATTTTAGATATTTACCATCTATTTAATGTTTTTGTAAAATTCAGAAAATGCAATCATCGGTATTCCTACGATGTTACTGATGATTGTGCGGTATTTAGGATAAATAGGAGTAAAAATTAGAAGTAAATTAATTAAGATCCACATGGCACAAAAAAAACAATGATTCTCTTCTGTGCACCATTATTTTTACCCTGTCCGTTTCTATCGCTAATTATCAGGCCGTGGTCACTCAATTTATTAAAATGGTTTCGTGAGACCGTGTGCAATACCACTGCTAATGCATAGATAACATTTATAATAGCAAATACTTTCTAATAAAACATTTTTCAGTGTTTCCAGTTTAACATTAATTAATAATTATGTAACACAAAAATAAATATTGTATTTGTAACTCCATGTTGTGTGTGCATTCATTTTGGTTATTTCTTTTAATTTTCCGGCGTCAAATGAAGATCATCTCACTAAATCGCAATAAATGATTGAATGCTAATACTTCATTATTGTTTACCAGTTTTGTTTAAATTCAATTAAATTCTTAATCAAGCAAAGTTTTACGTAAGATTTATTTCATTGCAACCTAGTTGACGAAGTCGCGTATAGATCTAAAAATCAAGGAAATCTAAATAATAATCGTAACGTAACTACACCTGGCTAGAAAATACACATGAATATCGTTTCTATATACAGGGTATTTCAAATATTCAAATTAACCACGGGGATCTTGCTCATTATAAGATATAAAAGGTGGGTTTAAATTTTGAACTTTAGCAGAATTGCTGATAAATATTACTTAGGTAAGTTTCTTTGTTTTCAA
The DNA here is from genome assembly GCA_963082785.1 of Philonthus spinipes. Lineage (NCBI taxonomy): Eukaryota > Metazoa > Arthropoda > Insecta > Coleoptera > Staphylinidae > Philonthus > Philonthus spinipes. The sequence goes on along the minus strand of OY720309.1, from coordinate 12,781,790 downwards.
ATAAAATAAAAAATAAACTGAAAGATTCAATTTCCTTTTTATAAATATAAAAATTTTATATTGATGTAATATTTCATTGCATTGAAAACATTCTTATAGTGTGTGTGTTTTTGAAATTATTCAAATTCAAGCCACAATAAACAGTATATTATTTGTCAATTTTATATAAAACATGCTATTGATAAAGAGCGCATTGTGCTCGAAATGTATATTTAGTGTTTAAATATACAAAAGTAAAGAAAGGAATAAAATATTAATATGTAATATATTATATAATTATGAGTTGTGTCAAAGTTAACTTAAATACTTAAGTTAAGAAATACTTGTACACTTTTCTTCACTTTCTTTTAATTTTTAATACCAGATGTACATTTCGATCACGATGTGATCATTTTCAATGGTTGTAAATCTGGTATTAAAAATTAAAATAAAATGAAGAAAAAAGTACATGTGTTTCTCATACACAATAAGCAAATTTATTGACTATCATAGTAACGCGTATTTTTCTGTAATCACAAATATTTTATTCTAATCTATGGTTGTTTTCAACTCTATTTTTAATTAATTTGTGTTGAAATTAATTATTTCCCGAGACACAAGACGCTGTCTGTAGGTGCTTTTGTCAGGAGGAATTTCGGGCGTCGCGACTCACGCGTAAATTAACGACGACGCCGTTGCGCGAGAATTCGGCCCATACTTCATCCAGTGCGGCGAACGGTTGCCAAAAACGAGCCGAAGAATAACAAGACCACAGACGGATTGTGTTCACTTGCGAGCATTCCTGCATTAAATCACTCAACAAGCACCGATAAATCATTTCCAAAGGAACAACAATATCGGCCCTGATGAATCGCTGCGAAAACATGCGCGGCATTTCTTTATCTTTTAATTTTGAATTCTCTTGAAAATGGGATGATAACTAGAAACTAGTCGAGAATTGAAAGTTATTCAATTTAATCTGTTTAATTTAAATAAAAATAGTTGCCCTTTCTCCTACACAACAAACAGCCAACATAAAGAAGATTAATCTGTTATAAATATTTTATTGGTAGGTTTTTAATAATCCTATTCATATTTATTATTAAAAATTTTTAATATTATATATATATATATATATTTTAATTATATATAGATATTTAATTTATTAAAAAAAATTTGGGTAATTATTCAATAAGCTTAATAAATCACATCTTTTTTGAATGTCTTTCACATTAATAAGTTGTTTAAAATTAACCAAAACGTCTATTTCACAATATATATTATTGGTTCCGATTATATATAAAATCAATACAAATTGTATTTATTTAAATTCTGATATAAATAATTTATTATTTTTCTGTCATTTTAAATCTGTATTTAATATTTAAAATTATCCAATATTGAAAGAGATTTGATTGAGTACTACTATGTTCTAAAAATCAAAGTTATAGAATTGTATTCAAATGCCACTCGAATACTACAGCCTGCTGATGTAGCCATCTTTCGGCGTATAAAGGAGCATGACGAACCACAGTACGGAAGTGGCAATCATATCACGTCGACGAAGCTCTAACTAAATCTGTATTTCCCTCTTATTAGAAGGTTATTAAAAACAGTGTGAGACCGGATATTTTGGTGAACGGATTCAAGGTTTCTGGACTATATACTTATGATCCGGATGCAGTAGACTACTCCAAATGTTTGAGAACGTCTAAAAACGAAAAAAAAATCACATGGGAGTTAGAAAACAGAATGATAAATTTTAAAATATAGTAGAAATGCATTTTAAACATTTAAATGAATTTTTTGGAAGACAATTTAAGTGAAAATTCTTCTACTTAGAATTTGGAAGAATTTTTAGTCAAGTACAGTTAATGGCCCAGATAAAATTTTAAATACATTTAAAAGTACGTTCAATACTAAAATAAATCATATTCTAAATATGATGACGGAGATGAAAGAGATAAATCCATACGTCAAACATGTCGATCAGAATACTGAGATTGAAGACAATATTCATTTGGAAAGGGATGCCAATGATGAGATATTACAATTCTATACTTACAAGTACAGAAATATTGACAACAAATTGTGTTCAAATCTATAGATACATCGGAGCATGCACCTATTTTCGACTTTCTTTTTTGGTCAGATTCTCCAAAAAGCAAGAGAATAAGAAATATCGAGAGATTATCATACGCAATCAATAGTAATACATTACAGAAAATGCATGCTTCGAAACTTGTTAAAAAGAAATAATAATTGTAAATTGTAAATAAAATTAAAAAAAAAAGAAACGCCGATTAACTTGGCCACTATGAAGATAAAATATTAAATTTACACTCAATTTATTGAAACTAAGGGGTATATTCTGATATGTGCAAAAAAATTCACCATTATAGCTGCATTCCTCACACACATAAACCACATATACCAAACTCCGGAGATAATCATGGTTTTCTTTATCATAACTGTTACCACGAACATTCGGAGAGGAATATTCGTACAGATAATGAAGAAATAGATGAGGTCTTCACTTTCCAACTTTCCAGTAAAAACCGAGGAAGGCAGAAAAGAAAAAGAATATATATATATATATATAATAAGTGTAAACAATAAATAGAATAAATACAAAAAATAAATTATTAAAATAATTCAGACAGAGAGACCATTTGTGGATAGCCAATTGACAAACTTTTACGATATACATTGTAATATTTTATATTATAAATAGATATTGTATTATGTTTATCAATAAATATTATGAATATATATAAAATGATGCAATATCCAATTACTATAAAATACTTATAAAATTTATTATATTATTATTAATAAATATTTGTAATGCTTATCTTAAAATAGCTAATAAAAACACGTTTGAAATTATGTATTAATAATATATATTAGATATAAAGAATATGGATATAATTAATAAATTATTCCCTCTTTAGCTACTGTGACATCTTTAACTGAATGAACACTTGACGTTGATAACAATAATGTATTACATAATGCAACATTTTTATAATATAAAATGTTTAATGTAAAAAAAAACGTAATATAAGGTTATCTGCAGACAAGTGTTTCGGAATTTCGTCCATCTTCAGTAAAGCTCCGCCTTATATAATTACAAATTTGTTAAATGAAATTAATTAAATGTGCCTTCCCGGCTGTGATCTCTGATGAAAATGATTGGGTCCGACAAGTTCTATTATTATATGTTGATAATATACCATTAAAAATAAAAACCAATAATTTTATGGTCATTTTAAAATCAATTTATTCTTAAGTGTTCAACGACTATAAACCATAAAAACGATATTGTCGTTGAACACTTAAGAAAAAAATTATTCTAAAATGACCACAAAATTATTGGTTTTTATGATAATTGTAAAGGTAAAAATTTCTAACATTTCGTCGGAAATAATGTTATTTTTGTTATTAATGAAGTGTGTAAACTATGATATATGAAAATGTGCCAATGCGGGAAATTTTATAAATATTATTATTAATTTGCAATCTGTAGTCGCAACTGTAATCACGATATAAAGTGAAAATTTATAGGTTAAATAAAGTAAAATGTGTTTCATTCATTATAATTTAAAAATATTTGGTAATACATATAAATATAATTTAACTGATTTAAAATTCGAATCGTTTAATATTAACACGAATTCCGACACTTGTTTCGCCGTCATCTCTCTCTTAAACTTTCAAATATTCACGCACCTAATAATCACTTCCTTTGTCACGATTCGGTTATAGAATATTCAGCCCGTGGAGCATACTTGGGGGAAACACTGTCGGAATTTAAATTTCCACGTTCCTCCCTCTCCTTTACTTTTTTCCCTATCTCTTCTCTTGCGTGCCTCTTTTCTCGGCGCAGCCACCCCGAATATAGATGAATGCCCGGAGCGTGCGAGCGGCCGATAAACGCGAAAGGGCAGCGCGACAGGTGCGAAACAACCCCAACACACACACACGCGTGAAAGGAAGAGAAATTCCCCCAAAACACGGTCATAATTTGTCCGGGGATTTTTCGAATTCTCAGGTAAACGTGAACCTGTCGACGCACAGTAGCCCCGGCGTGTTTGCGGGGTGTGTTACAACTACAGGTGTTGGCATTGTCATTATTTTTTCGACCCTCAATTTTTTATGAAGACAATCACCAAATTATGGTAATTGATTTATTTGGGTCATTAACATAACTTTTGAAAAATGTTCCAATTCATTTCAAAAATAATAATCGTAATTATAAAAGTTAGAATATATATAATTAATTGAAATAAAAATTATTTGAAAATAATTAATAAATTATTTCTACATCTAGCTCTGTGACTTTTGACTTACGCTACGTAAGTACGTTAAACAAATGCACATTAAAACAACTACTTCCCGGCCAAATACCCACGCCGGACATTGAATTACATAATGTATATCTGCTGTTGCATATCAATAAAATATTGCATTATTAAACAAATTTTGATGCAAAAACAAACAAATTAAATTTAAATTTAAAGATGTTAAAATAAATCAATTAAATTAAATCAAATTAAACCAAATCGATTTAAATTATTTAGTATTTAGTTTTTTCAAGATGTGCAATTTCTATTTATCTAAATAAAAATAATCAATAATCGCCTAGAGTATAACTCAAGAACTGAAGATGATGCAACAAAAAGTTAATCGAAAAAAAAAATACTTATTTCTTCAAGATATACAACTTTTATTTGAAACATTCTTTGATGAAATCAATACTTGCCTAACAATTGTCGAAAAAAAAACTCGAAGAGTAAATTTTCACTTAAGTTTTTATTGTGAAAAAAGCTTTTCAGATCAATCCACTATTATTAAAAGCTTAAAAGGCATAACGTTTGGATTCAATCCATGTAGCCGTTTATGCGCTATCCCTGAAACACACAGACATTTTTTAAAACTGTATAGAATGAAGTCAGTAGTCCTTAAACGTACATATTCGTTGAAATTGGCGATTCGAAAATTTTTACGATCACTATACTTTCCCTTAGACAGGGGTCCGGGGAAAGTAAAAAAAGAAAAAAAATTGTCATTAATGATAGATACTGGGAAGAATTATGGAACGACTAAATTAACGTCATAAACGTGCGTATTTATTTAAAAATAACTAGCTAATGTCATTCATTGTATGGTGTACAAAACATCAAAACTAAAGATAAAGATAAAAAACAATTATTATTAAACCATATAAAATATAATTTTAATAATATTTATCTTTTAATTTATTTTATAGAATAGATCATTACATCATCCTTAAAGGAATCTTTCAGTGATTGTAGTTGCGAATGCAATTATGCAATTGAGTAAAAACCATGCTAAATCCACTCACCACCAGAGCAATTAATTAAGAAACGAAAGCGCGCTTTATCTTTGTAGCACCCACACATCGTAATTTATGTGTCCATACAAATTCCAGCATTGCTCTCTATGTGTGTGTGAATGTAAAAGTTTGTTCATGTGTGCGTTCGGTACAATAAAAAAACTAATTCAATGTAATAAGATAAAAGCGTGGGCCTGATAAATCGAGATTATCCCGATCTGGGTCATTTAATTAAGCCTCAGTTTGTTATCCAAAAAAATAATAATAAAAAATGGGAAGGGCCCATTGTTTATATAAAATCCCAAAAACGGAGTTGCGAGGGTGTAATCATAATTTTTGAAATTCTTCCGCGGAATGGGTGTGCGCATGAATAAATTAATAAACAAGCTGTAAAATGGGTTGCGAAAGGATGCGAATGGTTAGCCAATTATTATTCCTTTTTTCATTGTAATAGATACCGATCGTTGTTATTTATTTATAAGGATGAATTGCGGATCGATTAACACGTTTTGCATTCGCACCGAGCGGAGCCGAGAGGTGTGTCTTGTCAATTTATGGAAATTGCTAATTGCGCACTACTGCGCATGAACGGGCGCATGATTTATCGGCGCTCAGTAAAAGGGAAACGCGCGCGCGTCAGTTGTTTCCAGGTGTAATTATAACTCGGCGATTTTGTTCAAATTCGCTTCGGAATGTCGGATATTTAATCGGTTATTAGTGGGATTTATGCAGAGTGGGGCCCGCGACAGCGTTCGTGTAGGTCGCTAGGCCCAACCCAATGTAATAACTTAATTATTGCGCTAAGGGGAATTTTATTTAACTGTCGAAAGCAATTATTAAATTAATTATCGCAGTGGGAATTGTATAAACTTCATTTTATTGCGTTTTAAAGTTTTCATAAGCAGATATTTGCAATAAATAACAAATTCCGTTTATTAAATATATTCAGAATATACAAGGTCTATACGTAAAGTAAAATATTATAAACATTTTTCTTAAATATCATAATTTGTTGAACACAATATTTAAATATAAGTAATTACGGTGCTAAGAAATTATTTCTAATATATCCACCTAAGCCTAAAGAAAATATTATTTTTTACACAAAGGATCAAAAAAATCTCTGGCTAAAAAATCTTGAGAGATTTCACAAATTAGCACCCCATTGCGAAATATTTTTTCTACCATATATGACTTCAGAAAGTCCTATATGGTATAGAAGGCATTTTCAATAAGCAGAGATTTAATTTCTATTTTAAAATAAATTATATTAAAGTGGTTATAAAAGGCCTAAAACCGAGCCTTATTTTTAATAAAGAATTGAGTATGCTTTCGAGGGTTCCTTAAACTACAGTTTTTACTTTTTTATACCTAATTTTATTTAAACAACTGCCAGTTGACATACAAGGAAATTTTACGCGCTGTGACCATCAAGTCGGTATGCACGGCAACCCAAAGTCTAAAAGTCTTGGGACACCAATCATGAGGAATTTCGGTTAGAAACTTATTTCGGAAAACTAAATACATTTCCAATCGATTTCTGTTTTTACATTTTGGATTTTTACAGAAATGGCCGCAATGTAAAGAAAAAGGTACGATTTTGTCCCAAAAATTAAAAACAAAAGCGATTTTCTAGCTAAACTAAGAAGAAATTTATATTGATATTCTGATTTATTTCTTTAATTATGCATTAATATTGTGATGTTTTTTCGTAGATTCGTATAGGTGTGAATAATAACTCCAGTAGTTAATTTAGTAAACTGCTTTTTCTATTAACTGTACTTACCTATATTTTACAAATTCGTCGCAGCTTATTTTTTTGGCTTCTGTCAACTCCCTTAATTTTCTAATATTATTTTTTCAAAAAAAAACATGGTCTTTTTTACCACATAATAAACCCGTAACACTGCTCCCTTTTTTAATGTAATTTCGTCCCGAAATGATTATTGTTCTGCTCTAGTATATGGAGCAAGACCATTGAAATGAATCTGCTTAAGTTTCCTTTTTGGTAGTTTCTGGATCCGAAATAATACTTAATTAATTCGGTCTATTATGGTGTAAGACCTATCCCATGAGGCCTACAGTTTAGGCGAATATATTTTCTGCGGTTTGTATAAGCAAACCAAGTCTCTAAGTTAATATTCTGTTTATCGGCTTTAATATCGCAGGCTTCTATGATCCTGCCACTTCCCCTCTGATTACTTAAACGTACTTGTTCATGAATTTTGTTCATACTTCGACACAATTCGCTCACATAGTCATCTCCCGCTTCGTCTGTTCCAGGTGGATACCCAAACTTCAAATCGCAGGGTCCCTTAACTATATATGGAGGTGTTTGTCCCGTGATCCAATGAACGGATTATCTATACGCTGGGAAGAATAGATGAAGGAATTTGTTCCAGTCTCGCTGTTAGTCAGATACCACCTTAGATAGATATCTATTAATTCTTCGGTTTTTCGGATCCACCATTTTGAGGAATAGATAGATGTCCCAGTCTCGCTATTGATCAGATATCATCTTAATTAGATATCTATTAATTGTTCGGTTTATCCGTTCCACCATTCCGTCAGACTGCGGAAGTAGGACAGCTGTTCTTGTTTTATGGATGCCTAAGGTGTTGCAGATCTTTTGGAATTAAGTGAACTCGAAATTTCTACCTCGGTCAGAGTGAAGTTCTAACGGTACACCAAACCGGCAAATCTGTTCCCTTACAAGTGCGTCTGCAATGGTTGAGGCTTCTTGATTTGACAAAGCAAAAATTTCGACGCATTTGCTGAAATAATCCATTGCTATAAAAATGTATTTGTTTCCAGCGTCAATTTGAGGAAATGGTCCCGCAACATCAACATCAACTGCAATCCTTTCAAAAGGACTTCCCGCATTATACTGACTCATTTGCGCCCTCAGTCGTTGTAGCCCATTATTTGCTGCACAGACCATAAGTTTTCTACACCATTCCTTGACATCTTCGGATTTTGGCCAATAGCATCATTCCCTTACCTCCTCAAGAATCAAGATGTACGCCGCTTACTTCATTATGAATCTCCTTTAAAACTTCAGATACCCTAATCCTCGGTAAAACAACCTATCTTCGTTCCTCTTGACCTTGGTAATTTTCTAAAATGCGTTCTAATAACCCATCTGCGATTACCGATTACCAATGATTTACGTTGAGCTTAATAGCATTTCACAGAAGGCGAGTATTTACCACAATTCTAAGATTGGATCCTTTTCTTTTCGTTAATTGAGCCTTTCATCTTAATTAAACTTTGAAGAACTCGATTCACTACCGCGTCATCCATATCGTTAGAAATGTCTTCATCTATTTTGCAAATTCGATTTTCAGTCCTGGAGGTAGTCTTCACGGCCTCAAATTCCAAAGAAAGTGCCAATGCATCTACCGGCTTTGAAGGACGTGCTAGTATTAGAGCTTGTTGCATTTCCTTTTCTCTAAGTCTGTCCAAGAATGTTTACAAGGTTAATCGCTCCATTACGTTTTCTGTAACATCGGAGTAAGCAAGGCGAATAAATCGAGCGATATCGGATTCAAATTCTTGCAAGGTTTCGTTGGATCTCTGATTTCGATTTTTGAGTTGAGCATGATAGACATGTTCTGGGTGTGATTGCCCAGATTGTATTTTCAGATGTCCTATCATATGTTCGTAATTATTGAGTTCCCTTCTAGAAATACTTTGTAATACAGCTGATGCATCTCCTCGCAGAGCCAGAAACAATGCGGTTGTCTTTTCTTCTAATGCTCATCTATTGAATCTTGCCGCTGCCTCAAACTGGCATACATAAACGTCCCACGAGGTTTTTCCATCATTCTCTGGTGGTTTCATATGGACCCCCGATACATTTGTTTTATTCACTATAAGAACATCCTTTTCTAGTCCTTCAATTTTATTCCCTAATTTATCATCAATTTCTTCTAGTCGTTGATTAAATTCTTGTTGCAAACTTAATGATGTTTCCAAAATCTTATGTTCTACATTACCTTCAATCAATGTAGTGCTCTCTAAAACTACGTGTTTCAATTAATCTTTCAATTTACTGCTAAACTTTGCAGCATTTCACACTCAATGTTCTTAAATCCACTCCGAAGTGATTCGAAATGTTCATTAAGTTCTTCAATCATCCTTGAGGTGTCTCGGTCCTTGCCTTCTTGCTGTAACTCTTCATAAAGGCTCTCTGCTGCTAATGTTACAGTCGCCTTCTTCCAGTTGATACTTTAGTTGCAAGAATTAGTAAGTTATTGATAATGTACACATAGTGTACGAAATGTACATCTAACGTAGAAAATAAAAATAGTGAAGTAAAGAATTAACTAAGTGTTTTTATTCATGATACTTTAAGTCCGTCGTCTTTAATTCAGTCAGCCTTAATCGTGAAGCCGCGTTCTCGATTAATTCAAATGCACTTTTATTCACACCCCACAGCTGACATTAATGTAACATTTTTTTTGTAGATTCGTATAGGTGTGAATAAAAACTCCGGTAGTTAATTTAGGAAATTGTATTTGTATCATATAGTTAGATACAAATTCGTTGCACGTTCCATACCACCATAAAGTAATTCTATCAACATCCTCATTAACCAAAATCATATTTTACATACCTCTTATATCAAGTACCTTGGCATTACCTTCGACAAAAAACAGCTTCAAAAAATATTCCTCAATAATAAAAAAAACAAAATCACTACTCGAGCTAAACACTAACGTAGTCTAACTTACCGATCTAGGCATCTCAAATGCAACTGAAATCTACAAGATATTAGACTACAGCTCCAGTCAGCAAACGTGCATCCCTCAGATCTCTTACCAAAATCCGACACCCACTTAATCCGCTTCATAATCCGTCAAATACCTTCCTTTACAGCCGGACCAAAGTTACTCCCATCAATGAAGGCATCCTTTAAATATCCAAAAGATTCTCCCAAAGCGAACTTAACTTCGAAATTCTGTCCCAATTCTGCATCCGCCGAAATTACTCCGTGAATCCCAAATACATAAATCCCCCACAAACTATGTTCCAAATGATTACTTACTATAATGAGGACTAACCATCACTTCCAACGCTTTATTTTTCTTTGCTCATCTATAAATCACTAACACCTCACAATATGCCCATTACATCCATAAAAACCATCAATCTTGGCAGAAAGGCTTCTGGCCGATAGCTATTTATCAAAATAAAAATGTTATTGTATTATTTTAAACTATTGTACAAATATATGATAATAAAGATATTGACTACTACTCGTTGTACAATATTTTTTTTGTACTTCCTTTATTTTTCAAAAATCCCTTGATCTTTTATTCATCATAATAAATCCGTTACAATATCAATAAAATTTATGGTGCACACCAATTTGCAAAATATTGTTGAAAGAATAATCATATTTTGAATTTAACTTTAAGCCGCAATGTTTTCCCCATAAAATACATCGCATAATTTTTTATGTATCTCGTCAACCGTTTTCCACCCCGTTAATACGAGAAGCGTCCGATTTATTGCAGAAATGTAATCAAACAGGCTACAAGTACTTCATACTATAATCATCTAATGGTTAGAATGATTTGAATATATTTTGTATTATAAAGTATCTAATTTTGATTCAAAGAAATAAAATTATATTCTATAAATTCTAACGCACCTTTTAGTCCCTTTTTTTTTCAAGCTGCACAAGTGGATTTTTATAGTCAGGCAGACAACTTAAGGGGGTATCTTAAGTTCTTTAGGCCTATCTGAATGTAAGATCCCTGTTTGATAAATAAGATTGACAAGTCAAACGCCTAACAAGTTGTAGACTACGGTTACAGTTTATGGTTTTGTGGGGGGAGGTTTACAGACATAGCATAGGCCACGTTAGGCCCCTAATGCTAATGTCCCTTTAGGACAACCAAAAATCAAACATCAGTACAGCCAACCATTTCTTCTGCACACAGTATGGATCTTCTGTTAGACTTGAGAGCTGAGCAGTATCCAATGATTCTGCAATCCCCAGTCTATAGATGTATGTTCTAGGTCTGAAATATCCTGTCATTCACTTTAAGTTTGCTCTAGACAGCTGCAGGTATTGAATGGCTTATCTTTCATTCGGATACCATAGGGTTTCATTAGAAAGTCTACATTGTGTCATATCCACTTCTAAATTTTTTAAGAATATTGGCATGTAACATTCTATATAGGAACCTAAAATGTGGGCGCACAAGTATACAGTAACTTCGCGTAGAATTGATTCTAAATCAGCATTAATCTCTTATTTCTTTTCATTATTTTTAACTTTAGTTGAAATAAATGAATAATGTAGATTAAATAAATACGCTAAAAATAATAGACAACGGGTTTATGAACAATTTTGTAATACTAATATACACAAATGAAGAAAAAGTCGAATTTAATGCGTGTATTACAATTCCAACACTACTAGAGGAGGATAAGACATGTTATGTTTTCAATGAATCGAAAGTGGCCGAATACCTCAGTTAGTATGATTCTAAAAATAATTAAACTGAAACATTTTCATTGGAAGGTTGTATGTTTCATTCTCTTTATTCTATTGAAAAACGCAACGAAATAAATCAACACTGCATGCGTTTCCGTCACAAGCAATTCCTTTTTTTATCAAAAGTACGTCACTTATTATTTTGGAAATTACCGGTAAAAAATATTAAGAGATTTTATTAAGACAATTTGAAAGAAAAGTAACAGTGAAGAATAATAAACTTGAAATAAATAATTAGAATAAGTGCTAGAAATGACCACCAGAAACTGCAAGACAGTAACTCAAACGATCCGCATTGTGCATTTCGATATTGTCATAAACAAAATTAGAAAATTGTTTAATTGTTTTTCGAATTATCCTAGTATAAGGAATCGATCATTTTGGTTGCATGTTATAAGCAACTAAACACATAGATCAATGCGTTTGACTTGGGTTGTTTACATGTATACATAGGGGATATGTATACTGTTAATAAAACCTCTCTCTGTATATTTAGATGTATGGATATATATATTGGCTCCACACCCCGCTTAAAAAGCTTTCAAATCCAATTGGTTGGATTAAACCTGTCTTCTTTATTTACTGTGATTGAGTTTATGTGTGGTATTACTTAATTTTCTGTATTAATTGGTTCCATTTTTTTCTCTTTTGTGTTTCCTTTCTCCATTTCCTACATCCTGCATGTTTTACATCTAATTCCACATCATCCTGTCATGTTATTTTTGGTCTGCCTCTAGTTCTTCTTCCTCTAGGTTCCATTCTGTATCACTCTTAGGATTGAATCCTCCTGTTTTCTGTCTCATAATGCATGTTATTATATTGTCTCCTTGTAGGGACTCATATATTTCTGCATTACTCCTTTTGTTATATAATCCATTTTTATCTATTCTTGGTCCCTTTTTTATAATAATTCTCTCTTGTCTGCTACTTCTTCTTGTTCAATTTTTCTTAGGATAAATGTCTTAGACTAATACATCAATATGGGTCTTATTAATGTTTTATACATTTCCGTTTTAATTGGTGTAGCTATGTTTTATTAGTACTTTTTGGTTGCTGTAATATGATTTGCTTGATTGTTGTATTTTGTCATTTATTTCATCTTTACATTCTGCAGTGTTGGATTAATATACTCCCAAGTATGTAATACTAGAAAAAACTTAATAACAATGTAATTAGTACTTAATTTCGACTACATGTTAATGACTTATCGTACTACTACTACGATTATCAAGAAAGCATGTAATACAAAATAGAAGGTTTATTTTAAAGAGGAAATATTTCTTATTGCAGTATAATTTAAATTAAGGCTTCAAATAATCCTCCATTATCTCCTAAATAATATCCTAAACGAATGTAGAATTATTTACGGTTATTAGCTAATTGATAACTGGAGATATTCTCACATCATCCAAAATTCGTTGTCTAATTCTTGTACGTTTTCCAAATGAATATTTTTATGAATTTTTCATTTTAAATTGCCCCAAATAAAAAGAAACTTTACATGCTGGACAAGCAATGGTGTGATCAAAATCGATATTTCCTCAAAATATGCCCACTGCATACTCCGTGTGTGTTATATGCTAGGTAGTCAACTGAAAACATCTTTTGGTCTTAATGTGCAACATTGTTGAAAGTGAGGCCAGTTATTTCTACTAATAATTCCAAATATGCCCACTCAAATTTCTATTGAGAAAATAGGGTCAAATAATATGAGGATCTAAAATTCTAGTCCATACGTTCACTTTTTGTCGATATTGTTTCATGATTGTTATAAGGTGATGCCAATTTTCCTCATTAATAATTTAAACTAAAAGTACACTCGTCACAAAAACAAATATTCTTCAAGAATTTTCCATCACTGTTAGCTTCATGATCTCGAAGCAAAATTCCCCTTCTTTCTCTATTACCATCTCTTAATTCTTGTTGGTGTTCGTACTTAAAAGAAATTAAATTATGTTTCTTCAAAACTATACAATCAGTTTTATGGTGTATATCAAAATCGACTCCTCTTTTACTTCTACTGATATCCTCATTGACTTAGAAGCGAGGAAATGTTTTTAGTTCTAAAAATTCTCAAATGTGTTTCTATAAGAAAAATCGAGTAACACGTAAGCCAGTTTCTAGTTTAATCCTTGATCTGAAAATAAATTGAATTGGTTATAATAACTTTTTGTTTCTCCATTATTAATTTTTTCACGATAATAATTATCTACACACATCACAAAGAGCGAACGTTACATAACCAAGCACACATTGAAACGCATAAATTGCGCGATGAATGCAGCGGAAAATTTACAATGAGCCATTACGTAATATCCGTGCGACTGTATTTTCACGTTATTTCTAAACTATCCAGTAAATGCCTGGCTGAGTGTGTGTGCGTCCGTATGCCTGCATCTGTGTGTGTAGTAATATTTACGATAATTTAGAAGGAGAAAGGATTATTTATGTGCATTTTTACAAGAATGAAGATTTTTTCAGTTGTTGTCGCAGTTTATGTTGGCGCTTTATTTATGTGCATTTTCTATTTCTTTTCGGCCACGCGTTATTTTTTATTTTCAGTTTTTTTGTTGTAAGTTGAAAAATTTATGGAGTCGCTGCCCACAATTTACGGACGATAAGGAATTCAATTATGGCGTTCGTTTTCCCTCGGTTCTGGCGGTAAGAATTATACAAAAACTATAAACGCGATGGTTTATCGGTTCGGCTTTATTACTTCGGAGTGACTATAAAATATGCGACTAGAAGAAATTTCTAGTAAAAAAAACTCACTGAAAACAGGATAAATAAATAACAAACTTAACTAATTTACATAAAAATAATGATATTTTAACAAAAAAAATTCGATCAAGCCTGTTTTGCATTTAATCTAATTAACTTCATAATATTTATAATCTTTATATATACACACATATATATATACGATATATATATATATATTATATTATATATATATTCTTAACTAGCGCAGTCTGTAAAACTCTGTTTTTATAGACATCCACGGGTTACATTTTTAAAAATTTTCTAACTGCTAGTGTATAGTACTTTTTGAGTATTAGGAACGCGTTGCATTCTTGTTGCGATTTGACAACGATAAGTATTTAAAAAAATGAAATTTCGTTTAGAAAACGGTTACCGGCTGCTAGTGCGCTAATAAACGTGAAAATTGGAGTCATTTTTTAAATTCAATTAGGTTACCCGAGAGGAATTCTTTAATCAACAGTTATAAAATGACTCGTGTTTACAACAAGAGCCGTATTTACAACCGTTGATTAAAAAATATTAATTAATGAGAACCTACTTGTTTTTTTTTAAATCACTTTAATAAAACACATAGTTTATTTAAGCCACCATGTGGTGAAACAATTGTTGCACAATACATAATATTTGAAACTTAAATAAACAAAATGTTTTATTAAAGGAATATAATGGAGTTTCAATAACCAACAACTTAAGCGATACAATGTTTTTTTAATGTCAATTTCTATTAATATTAATAGTTTACACTAGTCATCCATACGCTAGATGAATGGTGGCTGAACATTTCATTAAATTCTATTAATATATTTCATTTTCTATCATCATTTTTCTAAAAGTTATTCGATTATTTCACATCAAAATCTCATTGCATTAAGACAATTCAATTTCGAGTTAATTGGAACCACCGAAATCAAAAGCATATTCTCAGATCTCTGCGCTCGATAAAATAAAAAAACAGGCATCAAATCCGATGAAATCTCGAAGTGATTAATACGAAAGAGAGCTTTCCGAATGTACGCAATTAAAACCCTCCCAAAGAAAAAAAAATGTTTTTAATAAAGCCAACCAGAAACACCTTATAGAGGTAAAAGTTATTAAGCGTTTTGTGCGGACCTAATTAGTTTCGTTGCTGGTAAAAATCCGTAAGCGCCGCTGGTTCCCCTTGTATTTAATCCGTTTTTCGTTTTGAATTCTTTTCTGTTTTTATTAATTATCCAACGGGATAGAACCATTCAGGTACGCCCAGATATAATGAACCGCTGAATTATTCAGTGGCTCCCATTCGGAAAATCACGCCCAAAAAGCAACTTACACACACATGCGTATACCCACACATAAATCTAGAGAAAAAAATATGAATTCCAGATCGGAATCGTAATCGTAATTACGTTATTAAGGTAATTAAGATGAAATAATAGAATTTTTTGAAGTTGATAAATTGCTTTCTTTCTTCTGCGTGGCTGGCGATAAATAACGTTACGACTGCTGGTTATTAAGTAATTTCAGTGGATGCGTAATTTGGCCGTAATATCGTTTCACAGTGGATAAATGAAACGAATGCGGATTAAATTGGCGCGAATCGTCGCCGATTTGCATATTCTTGCCGTTTTCCGTCGCCGCAACGGATTTGATAATAACAATAAGAAGCGGCGTTTTACTTGTGTTTATTTCTCTTTAAATCGTTTCTCGGTAAATTTGGATTTACTAACATTCGATTGATTTTTAGTAGTTGTTAAATAAAATTAAATATAAAAATGATTTGAAAATAATTAATAAATTATTTTCACATAGCGACTTACGTCACGTAAGTTTTATTTAATTTATTTAAATAATTGGGACCAATAAATACTCTTTTTTTATTTATTAAAGCAAATATGATTAACAATAGAAAATATTCATTTCAATACCATTGCACAATATTGTATATTTGGTTTGAGTATAACGTGAAGTGATGTAACTTGAATAAAAACACTTGGTCAATTCCTTACTTCACATTTTTTAACTAACTGTAGTTATTGATAATGTACACATAATGTACGAAATGTACATCTAACGAAAAAATAAAAATTGTGAAGTAAGGAATTAACCAAGTGTTTTTATTGAAATTGCACAATATATTGATCAATGTTTATATGAACATGTAATTCAATGATTGTGTAAGAAATCGAAATCATCATCTGCGCAAGAAATATTCGATCTATCGAAAATATTAACACTAATGAAGCTTGATTGACACATTTACTCACGAAAAATAGAACAACAAAGAACACTTTAGTCTCAAGCGCCGAACAATAATGCGGAATAAATTATCCGAGGGATGGAGCTATAAATAATTAATGAATAAGGAAACAAAAAAGGAAAAAAAAAATATGTACGCGTAACTTTACAAATCACATACAAATTTATTCGAAATCGCCCCGCTTAATTTATTTACGGCTTATTAATAAATATGCTTTTCCCTCTCTCTTTCTCTCTTCACCGTCGAGCTGCCCGATTTAATTGCAGGTTTTCACATGGTAATTTACAAAATCACAGAAAAGAAAGAAATAATTAGCGGATTAAATAAACTGGTGGTTTCTTAATGCATTCTTTTTGATTTATACCGATCGCTTTTGTCACGCTCTCTGCTGAGTTAATTTATCAAAAAGGTTATATTAACATTAATATTAATAAAAAGAAGGATTTATTCACTTGGTCACAGTTATTTAAATAAATTTAATAAAAATAATTTGAAAATAATTAATTAATTAAATATTTTCCCTTTAGCTACTGTGACATGACTTATGTTACATAAGTACTTTAAAAAAATGTCTAATAATATACATTTGCTGTTGCATAACAATAACATATTGTATAATGCAACAATTTATGAATCGAAAAAATTTAATGCAAAAAAATTAAATAAAAGTTACGTAATATAAGGCTATCTGCAAACATGTGTTTCGGGATTTGATCCCTCGTCAGTACAGCTGTGCCTTAAATAATTGCAAATTAATTAAAAACGCATTGTCACCTCTAAGATCCTCGATGGAAGTGAACGCAGAGGTCGTATTCGTATCTGAACAGACAGGTCGTGCCATTGTCAAGCGCGAGCTCAATAAATTGTTTTTGTGCAAAAAATCTTTTCGACTCGGATTTTTATTTTTTTGCATTAAATATTTTCGATGCAAAAATTGTTGCATTATACAATATGTTATTGTTATGCAACAGCAAATGTCTATTATTAGACATTTGTTAAAGTACTTATGTATATAAGTCATAATGTGGCAGTAGGTAAAGGGAAGATAATGTATTAATTAATTAATTATTTTCAAATCCTTTTATTTAATTTATATTAATAAGATTAAGATTAAGGTTTTATTTAAGCTTTGAAAAGTTGCAAGAATGTCTCCAATGAAAAATATATTTAATTAAAATATTTTATTTCAAATCAAAGGTTTTTTATGTTACACAAAAAATGTATTGCAGAGTCACTGGCACAATTGTTTCGCCAATACGTGGCATCATCAAACAGATGATTAACTGAAACTAGTGGATAGTAGATAGAAATTTTATGAAAGAACGAAATAGTTTATTATGGAGTTTCGTCAAATAAAAATGTCCACCGTCGATTAATCAAATATTAATTAAATTAATTAAAAAAACATAATAGATGTAATCTTACTTCTAGTTTTTGTTTCTATTGTAAAATTATTGATCCGTTGATAAATAAATAAATAAATAAATAGGAATTTAATTGTAAAAAATATAATCAACTATCAGTTGTCATAAATGATGCGTTTATGTAAGTAGGTATCAACGGAATTAATACTTTTGTTATGAACAATTTAAATATTAGTATTATTCACTGTCAGTTTATAATTATATTTCAGTTTGAATATCATTTACATACATTTATAGATTTAGTTGTAATATTGATTTTTGTTGCATATGTTTTGTAAAAAGGAGATACCGTAAATAAATATATTAAATATATTAATAATAAAACCTTGTGGGACACCATATTTCCAGAATTATAATATGCTAATAATATTACATGTATCGATGTCCTGATTGTTTTTTTTTTTTCAATAATTAATTCTTTGTTTGTCTACAAATATTTCTAATACAATACATATATAAATAAATACTTGCAGAAACCGTTGCCTTCCGTGACCTCGCCTCGGAAATTTTGGATCGCATTCGTCCAATCTAGGGCTAACGCTATTAGGAAATACTTATTGTTTTTTATCTATTTATTAATTTATTTATTTATTTTCTGCTTTATCAATGATTAGAAGATGTTTTATTTTTAATTTAAAAGCTTGGTACTTCAGGTTACATGTGTATCCCTGAAGGCTGTATTGCTTCTTTTGCTAGGTAGTGTGAGTATTGTTGTGTTGTAAATTTTTGGGTTCTTATATTTGAGTGTTTTGTTTTATAGGTGTAAATTTCTTTATTGTATATACCGGGTATACCATTTAACCTGACATATCATACTCGAAAAATACGCATGGTACGAAAAAATGTTACGAAACCAAAAATTAATGCTTTCTAAGGGGACATCATCCCATTCTAAATTCAGACCACTTCTGCTCTTCTGTGGGCGGGACGGGGAACAACTTTGATATTTCAAATTTGAACCCCCATTTTTTGTTCAAGAATCAGATTCTGGCGATGAAAATACATACCATTTTATAAAAATATTATTTTTATTCATGGCTCAATAATCGCAAAAACTATATTTCAAATATATAAAAGGTTAGTGGCTTTTTACCCATTATTTTCTTTGGTTGTATACTCCCATCAGTAGAAAATTGATTAGCAATCGTCGAAACTTTTTCCTGCATTCACCATAAATAAAAATCATTTCATTTATTTCTTGCACGGATACATTATCTATGATGAAAAGTTAGAAAGAAAATGATATTGACCTTTGACTATTTAAATATGGACTGCTAGTCCTCCTCCATTTCCCATGTAAACACTGCTCAATATTTGTATCCAAGTTGGAACCCGACTAAGCCTCGCCCAGTGAACAAAAAAGTGGGAAATTCAAAAACTGGTTAGCAAAATGGTCGCGTTTGGGCTTAGTGCTGCAGTGAAAACTACAGATTGATATTCAATAGAGTTTTCATGCATATATTTATTTCTTATACAATTTGAATGGGTCAATGTGAATGTAATACAATGCTAACATAAACGTTTTCCTAGCTAAATTGACCATATTTCGCGGAATGAGGGCTTCGATGAGCCCGTCTTGGGACACTTTCCCCATCTGGATGATGTATTTTGATCACAACGGGGAGTTTTAACATAAATACTTGCGTTATTTTTTTTTTTTTCAATTTATTCGGCCCGCGAAAGGACGAGCGCGGGGCGCCTGACATTGGTTTTAAATAGTTTATAACACTTTCAATGCACTGAAAGACGATACGATGACACTTTTCACTCACAGAAAACACACACGGTCGCGATATTCACCAGGTCTGACTGATTCCATGTGATTTTTTTTATCAATTTCGAACGAATTTCGTTGAACGAAGGCAGACGGAACCGTAAAGATAACCTCAACACGCAGGTATATCGACAGATACTTCTGTAGTCGAATTGCAACCTTCAACAAAGCAATATATCGCCATGTTCTTAAAAACTTTCAAGGTATCACAAGATTTAAACACAATATACTTACACACAGCTGACTCGAGCGTAAAATTCATTTAGTACTTGGCCTTGGCACTTTTTCAATGGCAACGCCACCGTCACTTGGATTCAAACGTGAAGTTGGCGTTATCAGTCCAATGACGTAGAATAAATGTACTAAATTGAATTATTTTTTGAAATTAAAAAAAAAAACAATTTATAAATTTAACATAATTGTGAGTAGCTTAGTATAATTATTTTTCACTGTCATTCTCTTCTAACTTTTAATCATTGATTGCATGGAGACATACTACAAACAAAAAAAAACGAAATGATTTTTATTTATGGCGAATGTAGGAGACATTTCTACGATGCCATCAATTTGTATGCTGGGCATTCCCCTGAAAAAGTAAGATCATGTTCTTCATTCGTCAGAGTTGCTAATTAATTTTCTACTGACGGAAGTGTACAACTGAAGAAAATAATACGTAAAAAGCAACTAACCTTTTGTTTATTTTAAATTTAATTTTTGCGAATATAGTGCCCTCTGCAATAAATAAAAATAATGTTTCAATAAAATCGTATGTATTTTTATTCCTAGAATCTGATTCTTGATTAAAAAAATTTGGGTTCCAATTTGAAATGTCAACGTTGTTCCCCGCCCCGCCCACAGACGGGGAAGCAGGAGTCTGAATTTTGAAGAGAATCATGTCCCCTTAGGAAACATTAATTTTTGTCTCGTAACATTTTTCCGTACAATGCATATTTTTTGAATTATTTAATTTGTCGGGTTAAATGGTACACAGGGAATATTTATTTATTTTTATTTATTTAATAAATCCGTTAAATAATTTGTTTACAAATCTAAAATATAATTAATAATATTTATGTATAGTGGATTGTAGAACAAAAATTAAGAAATAATAACAACAAGAGAACATAGGTCATAATACTTTGCCTTGCTTAGATTTGCTTTAGATTGACAGATAAACCATATTAATAACATACAAATGAACATATGACAAGAAATATCTTTACATCAAAATTATCTGCTAATTTACTGTCCACCTGACGTCTATCAGTCTATTTTTGAAACATTTTGTCATAGTTTCCAGTATATTATGTATTTACCCCTACACTACCATTATGGTAGATGGGGATTTTAGATTATATATATATATATATATATATAATGTAGTTGGTGGCAGAAAGACCGTTGGTCGATGGCCACTTTCTGAGGCTTAACTAGATATTTATGATTGTAATGTTGTAAATATTATAATGTAATTTAATGTATCTCTCAGAAATAAAGATTTTCTAGATATATATATATATATACAGGGTGTCTCAGCGTGCGCGCCGAGTAGCTTTACGGCTAAATGGTTTATTTTTTTCAAAATCGGCTTTCGCAGGTGTATGTAGGTCTATTAGGACCACATTTTAAAATTAGTATCAAACATACAGGGTGTCCCATAAAAGCATGGCGTATCATAGTTATATTTTTTCTAATGGAATGACCCATATTTTATATTTTTTTCAGATTCTACATAAAAAATAAAGTTAACTTTCATACTATGTTCATATGCCTAAACCTAATAACTTTTGAAATATTTAAATATTTTTGGAAAAATTGACGTTTCGAAAAAAAATCATAACTTTGAAATGGATGAATGAAAACAAATGAAATTTTGTGTCGGTATATCTGACTAATGAGTGAATATTTCAGACTATTAAGAGGAATTTAAAATCTTAAGATGTTTTGATAATTCAACATATCTCCAGAAGCACATTCAAGGTTAAATTTCGTGCTTATTTTAAATGGCACATCCTATATCTAATAGGCCTATCTTGTAGAAAATTGTATTGTCTTTCAGAAAGTATAAAGGTATTCTACACCTAAACCTAATAGTTTTCAAGATATATCCATTTTTGTTAATTTTCGTCATAATCATTATTATTTTAATACGACAATGTAACATAAAGCGCCATCTATTGCTTAATTTAATAATTATTATTGCCAGTTATTCTAATAGGCTTTTGTTTAAAAGCAAATTTAATTGACACATTCGTATTATTACTAACAATTAAAAAAATAATGTTCCTTTAAATGAAAAAATTAACATGATTCTAATAATAATGTAATGTTATTAAGATTGTCTCTTAGTGTACAAAATGTTCTGTGATGAAAGACATCATAATAAGAAGACTGTAGAAGAAGTTTTAAATACATTCAAAACTGTAGGCAGTATGAAGTACTACCTTGAATACAGTAACTAATAATGAGGAGACACAATTACAAGTTTAATTCCATTGAATATTCGTCAAAAAAGGTGGTTTAATAAGCAATGAAATGGAAGAATACATGGAAAGCAGAATTAATAAATTAATAATAAATTTAGATGAATTATACTTAATATGCTGAGAAATGTCAAAATATTATTTAAAATAAAATTTAATTATGTATTCGATGGTAGTATTTTTGAAAATTTATTATAAATTACTTTTAATACTATTTTGTCAATTTATTTGATGTATTTAGTTATATTTGTTATACAATTCTAACAAGTTTTTATCAAATAATTTACACATATTTAAATAAATAATGCAATTAGTATATTCACAATTAATAAAATTAGTGTATTAATTTAGGAAACATCTCGAAAATCATTTGTTGGGTCAACTGACTTTATTTATAAACAATAACTAAACGCTTGCCTTTATGGAATAATAATAATAAATATTATATTGAACAATAGATGGCGCTTTGTATCGACTTTCCATGTTATGAATAAATATTATGTCAAAAGTTAACGAAAATGCATATATCTTGAAAACTATTAGGTTTAGGTAAAAAATATCTTTATACTTTTTGAAAGACAATATAATTTCCTACAAGATAGGGCTATTAGATATAGGGTGTGCCATTTAAAATAAACATGAAATTTGACCTTGAATGTGTTTCTGGAGTTACATTAGATTATCAAAACATCTTAAGATTTTAAATTCCTGTAAATAGCCTAAAATATTTACCCATTAGTCTAATATACTGGTACAAAATTTCATCTGTTTTCATTTATCCATTTGAGAGTTATGAATTTTTTTCGAAACGTCAATTTTTCCAAAAATATTTAAATATTTCAAAAATTGTTAGGTTTAGGCATATGAATATATTATAAAAGTTAACTTTATTTTTGATGAAGAATCTGAAAAAAATATAAAATATGGTACATTCCATTAGAAAAAATATAACTATGATACGTCATGCTTTTATGGGACACCCTGTATGTTTGATACTAATTTTAAAATGTGGTCCTAATAGACCTACATACGCCTGTGAAAGCCGATTTTGCAAAAAATAAACCATTTAGCCGTAAAGTTACTCGGCGCGCACGCTGAGACACCCTGTATATATATATATATGTAGTTGGTTGTCTCTGTTTAATTCTTTCTGTCGTGGAGTAATAAGATGAAGTCGAATTACGTATAGGGAAAATATTTTTTATATTCTAAATTAATGTTTGGATTACGGGGAAGGCAAATACTTTTATTTTATCAAGTTTATTTACTCATTTACTATTTTTTTTTTTTGCTATAAAATTGTTTTGTTTTGCAATTAGTTGTAATTCATGATAAATTTTCCCCATCCGCTATTAGCGATTTTTCTTCGGTGGCGTTTTACGACCGTCCCGCAATTATGGCGCAATTTATGCGCGACAGGGACGCGTTTTCTCTCGCAATCAATCGACGTAAATCACACACGGCGATTAATTAATTAATTAGCGTTAACAAGGACTCATTTGTGCGTTACGTTCGCACGAAAACGTGCGCCACGTAAATCATCGCGCGAAGGAGTGCCCCCTTCGTTTCGCCATTTTCGGACAGTGCCATGTTTATTGCACTTAAATGCCAAGTTGATTTGCTCGTGGCTGGCATTAATTTGTGCCAAGATTTTTTTTAAATATGAGAAAATAAATAGCTTAAATGATAGAACACAAAATTCTTCAACTCTCATTCATTATGAATGTAATTAAATTATGTTTTTTTTTAAATTTTATTGAAAATATACCAACTTGACTTAATTTGATCTTGGATTTTCAAACTTTTTTTTTCAAAATCAACGAGAATATGAATTAACATGAAAATTTACAGTATTAGCTTTATTACTAGGTTCTAACAAATATAACCAAGAAGCCTCAACCGTTACGAATTCTAACAATATAATACCATTAAGAATAATGCAGCATTTCCAAGTATTCTTCCTTTTGTATGTCATCATTGGGGTAGTCGGCAATTTGTATTTTTGTTCTTGAATGAGTCATACCAATTGTTAACTGTTAGTGATTGTCATAGCAATTGTTATCTGTCAAAGAATATGTCTGCCCACAACATTATATATTCAAGATGGGCCACGAATAACGACCATTAAAAGTTTTCGTGGTTCCTGACTGCGAAAAAAATTCAAAAAAATCTGCATTGTACGGTTGAATGTGTCATGGAAAATATTTTGACCTTCTTTCACTTCCGGTTGTACCGGAAATGGCAACTAACTTTATTATTTTAGATGTAATACCCTATTTTTTATTCGCAGTTAAATTGCCTACCCACTCATCGAGATTTATATTTATATAACTTACAGTTTTTGAGTTAAACATTTATTTGTCAAATTATAACCGCAAATTGACGTTTCGAAAAATGCTTATAACTTCTAGTAAGAAAGCATTTTTTTTTTCGGCATCTTGAATTGCTAGATCCCTCTAGAATTAAAACAATTAATATTTGTCAATTTTGCAATAGGTATTTCAAAAATGTCAATATTTCAGTGCCCACTTAAAAACATCATAATTCATTATATTTCAAATAGAAAACTTTTAATGGCCGTTATTCGTGCCGCACGAAACGTTGACGCTCCACAGTCGTTGATGATTCCAATATGATCCAATGTGGATTCTCCTTAGTCCAATAATGCATGCTATGCCGGTTGATTTGACCACGATTCGTGAAACTTTTTTTTTTTTCATCTGAGAATAGGATCAATGAAACAAAGTGATGGTTTACGCAATTTGTTGTTGAGCCGAATTGCAAAACTGTATTAGATTTTGGAAATCATCGCTATGAAGTTCTTGATGCAATGATACGTGATAAGGATAAAATTTATGTCGATGAAGGATTTGCAGAACACTTGTTTTGGAGACGCCTGAACTTCGCTCAAATTGATAGGAAATAATTTCAATCCCGACTGAAAATGCATCAGCTTCGGCATTTTCCTGGGTTACAGTTCAACTTCGATTCCTGGTTCGCTTTAGGCTGCCAGTGTCCGCAAATAAGTTGAAGATCCGGAGAAAAGTCATGTGATACGGATATTTTCGATCAGGAAAAATTCATAGCACACGCAGTATCCAGCTTCACCATACACAAAAATCATGTCGACTATTTCCGCCATTGTAAATTGCACCATTTTAACGTGTCTTCCATCAAATAAAAAAAACTGACAGGGTACCAAAGTCAATTTTGGTAATCAGACGCGAGCGCGAGCTCGAATACTCGAGCGTCCGATGCAAAATATTTGTTTGCATCTATTATATTACGAAAAAGTAAGCTAAGTAAATTCTTCTTATTTTAACAAGGAATTTGATTCTGAAATAAAAAAATGGGGTTTTCATTTAGAATAATTGAGTTGACCTTGATTTAGCGACAACATCACCATCTAGGACAAAACCAATATTGCGTTATTATGACTCCCTTCAATACGATTATTTTTTGCACAGGTCATTTTTGCGTAAAATTTATTATTTCATAGATCTATCCTGAAAACACTTTAAATAAACCACTTTGTATATATTTGTGATATCTATTAAGTAAACACATTTTTATATATCGAGCGTATAACAAAAATCGACAACGAAGTTGGCTTTGGAAATCTAAAGTCATGACTGAACTAAAATGGCACGCGTAAAGTACTAGTTGTCATGTTTAACCGCAACCAGCATTTCACGCGTGTGATCTTAGTGCAGACATGACTCGAGACTTCCAACGCCAACTTCGTCGTCGATTTTTGTTATACGCTCGATATATACAAACATCTTTATTTAGACAATATGAAAACAAAAAATTACAACATTTATTAAAACAATATGTACAGTTGTATTAATAGTAGTACCATAGGTCTTTCTGCCTGTTTTTATATTTTCTTTATTTTATCACCTTAGCATAATAGTAGTAATAAATCTTTATTGTATATAAAATTTAAACTAAATATGAGATAGCATATTAAATCTTAATTTTAAACAATATATTTGCAAAATTAGAACAAAAAATCATTTCTATTAGAAATTAATCAATGAACCCCTCTACCTGAAGATTGTCACATCTCTTCTGGCCAGCTTGTATTTTTTTATCCACATTAATATACATTTTTGGTCTGTCCAATAAATAAGAAAATAGGAATATTAATTGAAGCAATTAAAAAAATATGTGTTTAGTGTAGAAAATTGTAAACAAACTATTATGCAGAAAATAATTTACAACTATCATCAAAAATATATTACAAAAATAAAGGAACTGGCATAGAAGACTGTTCTTTGTATTATATTAGTGTTAAGTATAACATTTCCCGCGCTCGAAGTTATGATATTTAAAATCTTTTATTAATATTCTGTGTAATATTTTCAGCACTAAAAATATGCCTTTTTAATTTACACGCTTGTCCATTATCAATCAACGGTTATATCTAGTAATTTTAACAGTAGAACCCGGCTCCTCCACCTAAAACACGTTGGAAAAATATTTCAAAATCCAACACTTTCTGAACATAAAAGTGTAAATGATAGATATCTTTCATTAACACGTTCTTCAAGATACTATAAATTCTTGATACATTGACACTATTAACTACTTATTTCATATATTATTTAATTATTATTTTCCATTAAAAATCGATTCGTAATAAAGTGGATTTCAATTATAAAGCCTAGAATTGTTGAATTCGTAAACAAATCAAATCGGATTTAAATTCAATTAATACTTCTAATATTTAAATATTGGTAGTTCGTTTTGTGATAATAAATGTGTATATATTATTAAAAATCTGCCAATTAAAAAAATAAAAACACAGGTTTAATTAAATAAATTTAAATTCTCGAGTAATTTCGTGTTATCATTTAAAAATGGACTGATAACCCAAAAAAAACAAGTGAAGAATTTAAAGTTATTCAATTTAATTTGTATTCTTATGTATGTAATGGCAGATTTTTAATAATCTATTCATATTTATTATTGGTATGTGAATGCATTTACGTAAATAAGTTTATTGGTGAAGCACTACTATTAAAGCGGTTCTAGTGAAGTGTTCATGTTTTTTTTTGTGTTAATTTATTATTAATTTATTTCGTTTTGTGTATAGTGGCATCGAAGTCCCTTTACAATTTCGGTGTCACTTTCAGTGTTTGTATAGTGATGTGCTTCCGTCTTAATTTATTATAATATGCCGTGATGTGTTATGTGGTTTATTTCATGTCATCTGTTTCAGAGTCCATTTACAACTCTGGCACAATTAGGCTAAGTTTTGTTTGTTTTAAGGTTCCGGCTTAAAACAAACAAAACAAAAGGTTCCGGCTTAAAACAAACAAAACTTAACCTAATTGTGCCAGAGTTGTAAATGGACTCTGAAACAGATGACACGAAATAAACCACATAACACAGGGTCATTTTACAACCTCGGTGTCATCTGTGATATTAGGTTTAAGATTTAAACTTATTTTTGATTTAGGTTAGGATAGGTTTAGGTTTTATATATTGTTTATTCTAGGTTAGGTATATGTATGTGCATTGTAAATATTATGATTTAGGTTTAAGTTTTTATATGTGTTGTGTAATGTTCTGGGGCTCCGGTATCTGGGCCTTTACTCCCAGGTGCCGTCCCCACTGTGATACTAGTTTTAAGAGAAAAAATAGTTTAAGTGCGGCTAACTCAAAATACCAGGGTTCAATAAATTCAATTAGTTATCTAGTTTATTATTATGTAGAGACCGGCCAGTGACCCTGGCAGTCGACGCCGGTAAAGTGGGAGGTGTTTTTAGTCGGTAGTTTCCCGAACAAAATCTGGGAAGAGTCCGACACAACGTCTGTAAATAGATTTTGCCCTTCCACAGCACATAATAATAATAATAATAATAATAAATGTCTTTATTAAAAAAAAACGTAACAAAGAGCAGAAAGATCACTGGTCGATGGCCCAGACACATAAATATATTATTGTATAAATGTTATTGCAATTGTACTATTAGGTGTGCAAATAACTTATTTTTTTATGAAACTGCAACTTTATTGTGAAAAAATGTTTGCAAAAGAATAATTCAAAATATATCCCATCGCTAGCGACAACTATTTCCTATCTTTCTGGCAGAGCTTGAATACCGTCACGGTAGAAGTGTTCTTCTTTTGAGGCTATCCACGAATCAAGCCATTTTGAGATGTCTTCATATGCTGTTTAACCAGACCATCTGCCATGGAAAGGAACAAGTAATAATCGGAAGGCGCAATATCTGGATTGGGTAGGACTTCCCATTTGAGCGTTTCTAAGTAGGTTTTAACGGGTTTGGCAACGAGAGGCCGAGCGTTGTCATGTTGTATAATCCCTTTTTCGCATGCAATTGCTTGAAAATGGCTTAGCAGGTAACTCCTAATGTTAAAACAAGCCTTTTTATATTTGGCATGAATCCTATTCGAGCAATACCTCCAATTCAGCGTC
The DNA here is from genome assembly GCA_963082785.1 of Philonthus spinipes. Lineage (NCBI taxonomy): Eukaryota > Metazoa > Arthropoda > Insecta > Coleoptera > Staphylinidae > Philonthus > Philonthus spinipes. The sequence goes on along the minus strand of OY720309.1, from coordinate 12,752,813 downwards.
TTCGAAGGTTTTTGGTCTTCCTTCACGCGAACGTTCGTCAACATCGAAATCACCGTCTTTGAAGCAATGGAACCAACCACGGCATGTTGTTTCACTTAGAGCATCATCTCCGTAAACTTTTTGGAGTTCTCGGTGCGCTTCAGCCGCCGTTTTCTTCGAATGAAAGAAGAAAAGCAACACTTCCCGCAAAATTATTTGTATAAAATCAGACATTTTCACAAAACCAAAAGGTATATGACACAACAAAATCACTAAGCTGTTTCTTTAACATAAATCTAAGCTTGGTTATGACGTTTTGGTTATTTCACAATCGATCAGCATTTCCTACTGAAGTCACTTCTTGAAAAACAGCGGGAACTTAGTTGCAAACTTAATATGTAATTGTCTGAATAAAGATGTTTGTATAAACAAAATAGACTGTTATTTTTTTATTAAGAGAAGGGATGCATTTACATCACATTCTAATAATTTTACGTATAATAATAAATAAGTAATAATATTATGCTATTGCCTGATGAATCTCTATTTTAACAATTGGTTAGTAAAATAATCAATTTTAAGTTTATAAAATAAGAAATTTATTACATTCATAGAAAGGTGTTGAAACCTAATTAAAATTAACAGCTTTATCCAAAATTAACTCAATTCAACGTAGTGTTGTAAAATTTAACGTCCTTCCCACGCGCCGCTGCGTTTGTTGAGAGAAAATGATAAATAATATAAACACAGAAGCCCATAAATCGAATTCATTGAAATAACATTCCGATAAAACCCAGCTGTTGAGATGTTTAAATGCCGTTTAATGAATTTACATTCACATTTGCAACAAAGTAATAAAATAAAGAGAAAGTGCGCGCCGGTGCTCATTAAAGAGAATAAATTACACCGAATAAAAAAAGCACGTATCAAATTAATAATTAGAATTAATCTAATAATAAAAAGAGGCACAATGCATCCATAAGCGTTGATTGCTTGGTATCCCACGGTGTGATTCACGCTGTGCCACCTGACGGGCCTTCTATATCCCACATGTGCTTTCGGGAAGGCAGAGGAAATGGAGAAAGAGCGTTTCGGGTGGCTTTTTTGTTGTTTATTCGATTGCACGGGAAAGGGTTGGGAGGCGTTATTAATAAGCCGCGACAGAAGTGGCATTGTGAGTGTGTTTGGAGGGTGGAACGGCGGCCGCTGGCCAAATATTGGGTTTCCCGGCCGTCTAGACGTGAAGGATGAGAGTCGCGTTTCAGAAATGCGCAAAAAAGAGGAGAAGGCAGAAAAAGAAAGACGAAAGTCGAGAGTTTGTTGCTTGATAAATGGATCAGGTTAAGTCCGGCGTAATCCGTTTAATGCATGGTGATTCAGTATTTTTAATTTAATTGTCTTTGGGAATTAATTGAATTACAAGCTTTTATCTATATTTGTAATACGCTTAAAGGATACTTCCTTAAAACAAACAAAAAATAATGACGGATCCATCCATTGTACTTTCCTCATTACAAATATGTATTTGTGAGAATTTTATTTCATTGAACATGGTCACGTGTAATGTTAACGAATAACAGTTTGACATTAAGGATATGATTTCTTGAATATACTTTCAATGTCGTGACATGTTTTTCTTCAAATTAAACTTTCTTTCTCTCTTCTTTATTTCAATGAAAAAGAACCTTCACTATAATAGTATCAAATATTAAATAAATGATGCTCTAAAAAAACAGTTTAAGAGATTAAAGAAATACATTAATAGAATGAATACTGAAATAATTTAATGATATTATTGATCATAATTAATGAAAAACGACGCAAGCGCCTCCTCTTTCGCATAATTTCATGTGGCATCGTCAACTATTTAAGTCTACAAGGTAAACAACACAGAATCGTTGTATCGTCCACTGAAGGAAGGCGAACTTGTCCTGTTTATGAGAACAGAAAACGAAATTAATTTAATAAAATGTTCAGCCACCATTCATCTAGCGTATGGGTAACTAGTGATGGCCATTTCGGTTTTTCAAACCTCATCAGACTAGTGTGTTCCAGGTATAATGCCTTGAAGGCGAAAGATGGCGCATGCGTCGTTTTTAATTTATTATGATTAATATTAGGTATATAACCACAATACAAGATCCGTTCAGCCGCCTTCATCATGGCATTGCACATGGAACACACTAGTCTGATGAGGTTCGAAAAACCGAAATGGCCATCACTAGTTATCCATACGCTAAATGGATGGACATTTTTATTAGATGCTATTTATACTCATTAGGATATAAAAACTAAAGAAAATAAACTATGTATAAATGACATTATTAAGAGTATATACAAAACTGAAGAATCAACTGCAACTGTCGATTTTTTTTTACAGTATCAACTAGTCAATACTACTAAATACATTATATTGAATAGCCAATTTATATACAAAATTTAGTTAATAATTGTAAATGTATGTTAGGTGGTAAATTTTGTAACTCTGTATATAAATAAAGATGTTATTATATATATTATATTGATGTAAAGATAATTTGAAAGGGAATTAAATAAAAAAAAATAATATATAGAGTGACCCATTTAAAATAACAAAGTTGATATGAATTCTGGGATAAAGGGACACTCGGTATATATGAAAATAATTTTAGATTATGCGTATTCAGGTCAAGCAAGTTTTATTGATAAATTAATGTTGAATTTCTTACAATAAGGAAGATATCGAAGAGGGGCACTTCGATGACTCACCCTGTATATATAAATATTGAGAGATAAGGAATATCCTTTCTGTATACCGTAGTATCACATATAAATTGAAAGACGGATTATAAAAAAATGGGAGTAAAAAAACAATGTCTTAGGATAATCATTTTTCTTAAAATAATATATTTTTTAAAATAATTCTTTATGGTTATTTAAATAAATAAGTAAAGTTGGATAAGAAAGAACGAAAATGATATGATATTATTTAGAAAATAAAAGGAGAGAACTGGAATCCACGAACGACATAATTTATAGTTCAAAGCGGATGGTCGTGATTATGCTAATTCGAAAATTGCATTTTCTTATCTGTTAAATGTCAATTTGTGAAATTATAGTGTTTCGCGTTTTAGTTTTAATTTATTTTCGTTGCGGGGAGGGGCCGGAATTTTTCTGAGATATGTAAATGGCAGGTGAAAATAACAACAGCGTCGCGTTTTTGCGGTAAAAGGATTCGGATGTTAAATAAAATCGAGGCTCGCGTGATCGGCCCCGATAAAGCTTCGAAAGGGGAAAGGGCCGAGCAGGGCGACTCCCCCCTCAATAAAATATCCGCGATCATGTGAATTAGCCTTTCATTTTTCGCCCCCCTCGCGAGTGGCAAATGCTGCCGGTGCATGCGATTGTTTGTTTATTTAAATAAATTAATTATTTAAAAATTATCTACACACAAAATGATATCCATAATAGACATTAAACAATACGGAATGCTATTTTTGTTCATTCGTTATTTTAAATTTAACAGAACAGCAACATTAATAATTACAATATTTTTTATAACTCCTTCAATTCAATACAAAATTTTCTATTCATTTTAATAAATTGAATAATTTTCTTTAACGTAATAAATAAAAATTGATTTCCATTTTTATTGTTTGTATGTGTTAGGGGCGAAAATTGAAATTTACATGCAAAATTAAATTTGTGTAGTTATCAGTTCCTGTACTGATTTAGAAGAATAATCACAGAGAAATATTTTCTTTAAATAATAATAACTGAATCCAATGAGTTATACATATATACTAAATTTATTTTACGCAATTTTAAAATTTGGTTTTATCAAGAATGTTGCATAACAAGTTTCGAATATAAATTTAATGATACTTGTTATTCTATTTTCTGTTAAAAAAATATTGTGTGCAAAAAATATAGATTAGCGTTAAAATAATAAATAATAAAAAATATTATAAAAAGGAAAACATGATTCATTAAAAGTAAAAATAAAATGATTATATTTGGTTGTCGTTATATTTAGTTTTTCGGATTTGAGAGGAAAATATTCCAGTCATATGAAAACCCAGAAATATATATATACTTTTAAATTATTAACAAGAATTATATAAGCGGAGATATTCTGCTTCAAATAATTAATATTAATCAAAGAAATGCATTTCCTTCATTCCACAATATTATTGTTTTCATTCTCGTAACAAAATTATAAGTCCTAATTGTAAATTCCCCAGTCTAACCCTTTATGAATTTATTTCTTCATTTGATAACATTCAAGACACCTAAATGATGTACATATCTGACAGAGACTTTTGACATAGACTTTTAACGATCATCACATTTTATCCTAATATTTTGACTTATCTTGTCAATTGACAGACCTTTACAATATACATTATAATAGTTGGCATTGGAAATCTAAAGTCATGTCTGAACTAAAATCACACACGCACGCCTACTTCGTCGTCGATTTTTGTTATACGCTCGATATATATATATATATATACATATATATACGCTCGATAAACTAAAACATTTTCTTTCGAATGTTTCGTTCTCTTTATTCTATTGAAAAACGCAACAAAATAAATCAAAATGTTTTATCAAAAATACGTCACTTATTATTATGGAGAAATTACAGGTAAAAAATATTAAAAGATTTTATTAAGACAATTTTAAAGAAAAGTAAGAGTGAAGAACAATAAACTTGAAATAAATAACTAGAATAAGTGCTAGAACTCAAACGATCGCGGAAATTCTTCCACATTGTACATTTCGATATTGTCATAAACAGAAATAGAAAATTGTTTAATTGTATTTTGAATTATCCTAGTAGAAGAAATTGATCGTCCGGGTTGCGTATTATAGGCAACTAAACACACACATCAATGCGTTTGACTTGGGTATTTTACATATATACATAGGGGATATGTATACTGTTAAAAAAAACTCTCTGTATATATATATTCAGTTTTCTAACGCTGAACTGAATAAGACAAATGTAGTCTTTGATACACGGAGGACGGAGGTATGAGATGCTTAGAATAATCAGGTAGGGTAGGATAAAAGGAATATTGATAGAAGGAGATTTTCATGGTTGTGTAATTTAAGGAAATGGTTTAAATTCATAGAATATTTCCGCGCCGCTGTAAATGGCAATGAAGATTTCCAACCTCCGGTACGAAACGGCACCAATTTGTTTGGCTCCTTGTTTAGATGCTCTCTGTCTTCAAGCTATGACCATCTGTCATTTCAATATCAGACATGTCCAGCATGTCCATGAGCCGTGGCGAATGTTATTCCCTAATCCTAAGAGGGGAATAGATAATTATGATGGTGATATTTATGGAGTAGTTTGCTTTTCTGGGAAAGATACGGTCCTAGCCACGGATTTTTTTTAAGATTAAATGTTCTTCCTGTGTTTTAGTATTTTTAGTCAGTCACAGATGTTCCTATCGCTTCCTTTTCGACCTTTTTCCTTTAAGTAGGTTGATTTCCTATTTCTGCTATCATTCTATTTAGGTGATCGCAAAGTATGGTCACAAATTCTTTTCTTCTCCTTTCAGCCTTTTGCAGAGAGTCTTCTAGTTGCAATTATTTTCGTATTTCCTCGTTTGAAATGTAAAATTTTACCCTCCTGGTAATGATATTTTGGTTTGTGGTCATCCTCATCTTTGTGTTCCTGGACGGTTATTATCTGACCGTACTCTGCTGTTGGCTCCAGAACTGCCTTCAGGATCGACCTTCTGTTCCTGTGGGATAAGATACTTTTTTCCTTGATGATGTTAGGATCCTCATACGCTTTTTGGCTAGCCCACTTCTTCTTATCACATGCTATGTAAAACACTTCTTCTTATGAATGGTTAACCCGAGATAGATAATTGTCTTCAAAAGGTTAATCTTATTAGCCAGATAAAATTCCTTTCAGGTCTCTTATTTTTTAGAAGCAGGGATTCCGATTTCTTTTTGTTAATGTTTATCTTCCAATCTTTACCATATTTGCGAATCTTGTTTACTGCAAATACTGTTCTGTTTATTGCATTTTGTGTATTTATTCCAGTGGCAAGGATCGCGGTATCGTCGGTGAACTGGTAGATCCAAGTGTCTTTCGCTTCAATAACATTCGAGAGGTCAGCCACGAAGATCTTGTACAGAATCGATGAAACCAGGGAACCCCGTGGGAAGCCTTCTTCTGCAGTCCTCATAGAGGTAATCCTATTTAACTTTATCTTAAAATATATATTCTCCAGCCAGCTGCTGTTCTCACCATCCAGAAAAGGAAATTAATGATTAGCATTTTATACAGGAGACCATCACGCCACATCTTGTCGTAGGCTTTCTCTACGTCAAGTAGCGTGATGACCGCAGTCCTGAGTTTTTCTTTCAGCTTTCTGGCTTGATCTATCAGTTCCTCTCCTGAAACCAAATTGGTTGCCTGGGATCTTCCTTTGTTACTATATCTTCCACGTCTTCTTTCAAAATAATCTCTGCGACTTTTAAGAGGTTGGAGATTAGCGAAATGTCTGTTTCCAATCATGTTCGGATATTTTCTCTGCTTGAGTATCATAACGATTGCTGCCTTCTTTCAGGTGTTTGGATACTTGCCGTGGAATCTGATGGCATTTATAATGTTAGAAAACCTTCTTATACCCGTTTCGTCCATCAATTGAAGCGTTTTATTTGAAATTCCATCTAATCTGGAAGCTTTTTTTCTTTGACAGCTTGCGAATAATTTCCTGAACTCCCTTTTCTGGAACTTGTACGGGTTTTCTGAACTTGTTTTTTTTTTATCTCGTACAAAATCCTGCCGATTGCTCTATAGTAAAAGGGTTGCTTCTTGAATTATTTCGTTAAAGGCTTGCGAATAATTTCCTGTACTTTCTTTTCCGGAACTAGTTCCGGTTTTCTGAACTTAGATTTTCTTATCTCATGCAAAGTCCTGCTGACTGCGCCTATAGTAAGGGTGTTGCTTCTTGCTTTATTTCGGAACTGGGATTCCATTTCTTCCGCCTCTGTCTTTCCTTGGTCGTTATAAAATGTTTCTCCGTCTGACTTTATGGGGGTATTTGGATTTTTACGCCTCCAGCACCATTTCAACACTTTCTAAAAGTTCTTCCTTTCTACGTTTGCAGCTCTGATCTTCCAGTCCCAGTCCTCCTCTTTCTTCTCTTGTAGCATCTCTTTAACTATTCTTTGGAGCTCCCTGTATGTTCATCTATCTGCTTCATCTCTATTTTTTGCCCATTTCTTCTTTACGTGGCTTTTTTCGTGGACCAGCATCTTCTACTCCTTATTTAGCCCAAGTTTGTTTTTTTAGTGAGCATGTCGTTTGGCACTGACTCAGGATTTTTTGAAGAACTTCTGTCAGACTTTCAGCCTCCTCTTCAATTTTTACCCGCCCAATGTGTTCTTTGCCTGGAGGAATGGCAGCGCAGCTCTTTTGAAACGCGACACAGTTGATTCTTGGTGGCCTGACTTTTCATACCTTTTTTTTTTTTTAGCCTAGTGGGAATGGAGGTTGCATCCTCTGGTCCCCATATCCTATTTGTTCATTCGTCTTTACAAAATTCTTCAAGAACCTTCCGCATATATTAAGGCACCTACTACTCCAACTTTCATACTTTGAATTAAGATCTCTTCCTATGATCGTATTTTCTAAGTTGTATTTTTCTAAGGTAGTCCTCCGTCATCCTGTTGTTTGGCATCTTGTTAGCAGCTAAAAACCTCCCGACTTCTCCTTGAACCTCATTTTCTAGACCCATCGCCTTTATATTTTGGTACTCTAACTGGATTCTGCTGCCATACTATGGCCTCTATTACCTCTGTAATATAGGGCCACTCCTCTTCTGGCTCCGTCTGTCCTATCCCTTCTTACATGTCTAAGTCCAGGGACTGCAGATTTGCTACCCTCCTTATAGAGAGTTTCAGTGAGTAAGGCCACTGAAATATCCAGCTCATCTAACAGAACTTTAAACCCATCTCTTTTCTAGGCCGTTCGCATTTCAATTTAGTATCTTAATTGAACGGTTTTGCTCATCAGTGTTGAACGTTCTGGTTTGTGTCTGCCTGAATCTGGCTTAACGTTTTTTAACCACACTCTATATTAATTGTAACCCGTTATCTATCACTGGATTATCGGTCGAATTCCCCTGCTTCTAGTACTAAGTCTTAGCACACTCTTACACTTTTTTCTTATTTTTTTTAATGTTTATAAATAAGCACCACAACAAAAAATTTCGTTCAAATAAAAATAGTAGTACATCGCGAACTGAATAGTTTATCTTTATTTACGTATTAATATAGAAGGCAAACTTTTGACTTATAGCTACTTTTAAGTCTATCTCGTTATTTTTTTTTTTTTTTTCGTAAAGTCGTATGTCTTATTCTTAATCTGCTAAGATAATATGACTAAATAAATAAATGTATTATGGTCACATAACCATTTTTTTAATAATTGTTGAAATATATTTTTATCGAAGTAATATAAATATTTTTTATTATTAAATTATAATTGATAAAAATTCAAATTTGTGGTGTGCGCACAAAAAAATTCGGGTGGAAATCAATTAGATGCGCGCCGAGATAATTAGGGCGGAATTACTTAATTGGGCGCTCCTTCTGGTATCATTTTTAATGCGTCTCCTCATTATACTTAATAACTTTTCTCTCTCACTCGGCCGTTCATTTTAATTCTATTTTGTCCGAGTCCGGCCATTCCCGCTTTGTTGTTCACTAATTAAAATAAAACGGGCGTTGCACCGTCGAAATTCAACGGCACCCCCGTCGCTTAATTGCCAACACCAGCAGAGGAACAACTATCTATGCACTGATCTAATTAGCCGCGATGGAATAAGGAAATATTAACGAATTAAAATTACAAATATGCGCGTTGGCTTCGAATTGATTAATAAATTAATTTATTATTGTAACTAGTATTATTATTGTTAATTCTATTGAAGTTTCGAAAGATCGACATGTGATTATGGTTTATTTAAATAACTGTGACCAAGTACACAAATACTCTTTTTATATTTTCATTACAAAAATCTTAGAGAAAGTGACGAAGCAACTTTCTTTCATTGTAAAACCAACTAGTATCCAATAATGGCTGGTGATAAAAGTTTTATAGCAAAGCCTCCAGAGACAAGATCTTCAAATACTGCGAGAACATAATCATTTTAATATCTTATGAATTTAATTTTTCAAAGTAAAACATTCAGAGTTGTTGGCGTTACTTTTTTTATTTATTTTATAAATATAAATACGTTATAAGAGGAAAAACTATTTTGTGTTTATAGTAAACTTGTAAATTAAATTCACTTCGTTTAGTTTTACTTATGTTTATTTTAACTAGTTTCAGCTTAAAACCATTATCAATTAATTAAGACGAAATTTGTTGAAGTTAAAATAAATACAAGTAAAGCTAAACCAAGTGAATTTAATTTTCAAGTTTAATTTAATATTAACAATGTTGTACCAAGTGATTAATGAGAAAAAAAGTGTCCGATATATCTTCTGCTATTTATTTTTATCCATACTAACAGAAGATATTAAAATATTGTAAGGAGTAAAATTAATGAATCACTAAAATAATGTCAGTCTTTACTATGATGCCTCACTGTCCACTCGAGTTATTTGCTACTCACTTTACTCAGTGGATTCAGCGAGTAGATTCACACGTCTCCACATGTAAATATAAAACAAGCTTTATGTACACTACAAACACACACACACACACATGAGAGGACGAAGGAAAAGAAACAGAAAAACTAGACTAGCGCATATAGGAGTAAACACATGTGTTGGCTTGGCCCCAACATAGTAAAGTAATGTATCAAGTGCCTTTACTATTTCCTGTTTTCTGGTTTGCTCTCGAAATAGTTGCTGCAGCAAACGACACAAGGTGAGCGACAGATACGCGCCATTTGGGCTCGATGGGCGTCACTGGGAAATAAATAATTAATTAATTATTAATGAGGAAAGACAATGCGATTTTTATTTAATATTTAACTGATTAATTTCTAATGATATTTTAGATTGATAGATTGAACGTTTCATCTTATTTATTTTCTTAAACTAACATTTATATTTAATGAAATGTTTAGCCACCATTCATCTAGTGTATGGATAACTAGTGACTGAAGATTATCACACCTTTTCTGGCTACCTAACTAACAACGTTTTGTTTTTAAAGAATATATAATTTATGAATTGTATTTATTGTTCGCTGATATTAACCCGCATGGCTGTGACTTCTTCAGATCGTTACGATAAATGAATATTATGCCTATGTTTCAAAACCTTTTTTCGAGTAGATAAATATTTTTAATATAATAATATTTTTAAAATTATTATATAATTAAAAAAATATATTGCATGAATTAAAAATTATGGGTTCTGAAAAATATGTCATAGAGTGGTTAATTTGCTTTCAAAGTAACTGTATACAATTTTTATATATTTCTAGATCAATTAACATCGCAAGGATCTCTTTAAGGTACTACACGTTGTTGTCTATTCATCAATGATCTGCGTGCATTTTATGGTACATAGTAATATATATGACACGTTGAACAATTTTTTGTGTATGAAATTATTCGGTCGTTGAGTAATAAGCTTTCTGGATTAAAATGTCTTTGATTTTTTTGTTGCTCTTATACTGCAAGCTAAGTGGTTGTAGATGGTCAGTTCTTATAATAAGGGCTTTGTATGTATAGTGAAGTGTGGTGTATTTAGTACAGCTATGTAGTTTGTCATACGTGTTCTGTTTGTGTGGGAATTATTTCAATAAACTTCAGACTAATCGAAGTTATAATTAACTGAATATAATTAACAAATTCAAAAAAAGCAAAGTTAAAAATGTCGCATGTGTGGCATCCTTTATTTTTTTCTTCCCAGACGCGTAATAAACGCATCGGATTTTCGTCATTAACGATGAGCGCATTAATTAAGATAATAATATCGACGGGGCAGCGAATAATTAATTGTTTCATTTTTTTAAGTGCGCCATCGTTAATTAATGAATCATTAGTGTGTGTCACGAATGGGTTCGCGTTTGCACGTAATTACTGGAATGTATTTGTGTGTGTGCGTTCGCGAACATGTGTTCGTATGTGTGCAAATGTGTGTTCTACGAGAACAAGATGTTCAGAAAATGCTGCCACTGCATTCATTTCATTTCGTTTATCCCGTACAGTCATTTGGTTTAATGATATCGCAATTTCAGGGATAATAAACTGTGAAAATTACGGCGGAGAGATTAGTGTAAGTGTTAGTGGGAAAAGTGATGGGCATGTTTTATTCGAATGGCGTTAATAAACTGCTGGTTTTGAATTAATTATTGTTTTTTTTTTCTTATTAAAATAATTTTCAAAATCAATTTTTAGTATTTCTTTAAATCGCTTATAAATTATAAAATTTTTATATATAAAACTAGCAGCCGGTAACCGTTTTCCAAACGAAATTTCGATTTTTTTAATACTTATCACTATCGCGACCAAAATGCAACGCGTCCCTTGTACTCAAAAAGTACTATACACCAGCAATTAGAAAAATGAAAAGAAAATGTAACCCATGGATGGCTATAAAAAACAGACAGAATTTTCCAGTCTACATGAGTTACGATTATATTATGATTCTCGGTCGTCTACCTTGTAGACCCAATTCGTTGACGATGCCACTTGTAATTAGGCAAAAGATGGCGCTTGCGTCGTCTTTAATTTATTATGATAAAATTAATATGATCTTTCAAGTGGGCACAAGTCATCAGCATTAAATATGTTTACACTTAATTACAATACAATATCATTAGTATACAAATTGAATAGGGGTGGACCCAATTCAGATCTTTGTGGTACCCCTTAGATTGAATATATTTTGGGGAAAATCTATATTGTATGATTCTTGGATTTTAGAGGTGTTCACTGTATGACACATTTTCCATTTTTATGTAAAGAATTATACTGGGGACATCCATTGACTTTTTTAATTTGTATATCATTCTGTACATAAAAATTGAAAATGTATCACAAAGTGAACACCTCTAAGATCCAAGAATCATACAATATGGATTTTCCCCCAAATACATCCTACTTATTTGTCCCGATCCAAGATTCATACAATTTTAATTACATTTAATTTTGATTTTTTTATTACTCGTTTTTATACCACTTTTATTTTACTTTAGTGACTAATTTCAGTTACACGACTATCATTATCAATTACCGTGTAATTGAAACTAGTCACTAAAGCAAAACAAGCGTGGTATAAAAAAGATAAATGTTTGATTTACATCTAAATTGTATGAGTTTATGTAGAAGAAGATTGAGATCGATTTGGTCAAATGCTTTTGACATCTCGGTAATTAATACTCAATAAACTTTTAATCACTTTCTAAATAAAAAAACAACATACATATCATTTCCTGTTTATATTAATTACCATAATTGGGCGTGCATTTCCATGCACATACACACAATTTTCTATTAACCAATCCAACTGATCCCCGGAGATGATAAACTCCGTGTGGCCCTCGAATCGTAATCGGCGATCGTAATTACCGTTTGGAAAGTTTAGGTTTAGAGAAAGATCAATTATCGGGCGCTTATATTATTTTTCTCCTTCTTCTTCATCGTCGTTGTTGTTGTTGTTTTAATGAATTCTACCGCTTCGAAATTTAATTACCGATCCCATACACGTAATAATCATTTATTCCGCATGAGGATAATTATAAACGTTTACATTAAAGCTGGGCGTGTTGCCGTGCGAGCGATGTGAATGACTTTGAAAATAAATTGACGCATTAAATGCATTCGGATTTTTTGTTTGTTTCGTAATTGAATTGTTAAATAAGGGAAATGGTTTGATTTGTGGAAGCTGCTGTTGCTTTTATTGAAAGTGTTAATTTGAAATCGTTTAAATATTACTTCCTTTAATATTTATTGCAAATTGTACATGGGATAAGAAATTTACTAAATGCTAATTTATATTATTATAGAAATAAAATTGAAATAATAATAATACATTTTATACCAATCTCAGGCATCCCAACAACGCACTCCACAATCCTTCCAACGATTACCTTTATGAATCTATCCAAATCCAACCCATATCCCAGCATATATTAGCCTTAAGTAAAAAAATTCCAATAATTCTGATAACCTACCCCTTCATATAAAATTCTGTATTCACTGTAACCCTAATATCCTTCCTAAATACAAACATCCTATAAATCGCCTATTCATTTGCACAAATCATCAGGACAGTTCATTTGGCTAGCATAGAGGGGTCGAGTTCCCTCAAGAAAATATTTTATTGAGACATTCAAGAGGAAAACACCAGACTACACATAACCAGTGTAGATATGGCATAAAGGAAATTAGTAATACCTAGAAAAGGCGAAACATTTTAACTTACGAGGAAAAAAACAATTATAAATCTCTAAAATAAATAGTTTAAAATCGAAATAAATGTGAAGTAATTACGTAACATCAAACATTAAATCAAGGCTCAATAAAATTAAAAACACGATCAATCATCCGATTAAGGAGTGAATTAATACCAACGCTAGGGACGAAGGAAAAGGGAGGGGGATTAAAATCGCGGCGTCGAAAATGCGAAATGCAAAAAGGGAAAACAATCAAACGGGGATTAGTGCGTGCACAAATTCGGTGTCAATTTGGTCGGGACAAATTAGAAGAGCGCGCCCGACCCGCCGGAGGAGCAACAGGGCTTATTCGCCCCCTTCCATCGCAACCCTCGCGCGTCTTCTTCGTCGCGCCGGCCTCAATTGAAAAACACAGGGCGCATGTAAATTAGCCCTAATCCTCCCTTCACCAATAAGAATTAATTGGAGGTGATTACTTCCTTTATTAAACGCCGGATTATGTAAATTATACGTGTATTCAATTACTGACGGGTGTATTTTTTAAGCTTTCGTAATTTAGTTTTATGTTGGTTAGTAGAACGTATAATGTAGTGGTAAAATTAATGAAATGACATTATCAATTGGGAATTATATTAATGTACTATAATCAATCAATTTTGACAATAAGAACACGATGTGGATCACATTTATAATTTAAAAAAAAATAAGACAGAATAAGAGTCAAACAATGGATGCATTTAGAAAAGTTACCCTTATTTATTCTAACTGATTTTCGATAAACATTTTAAAGAGACAATAAAATGTATCAATTTAATGTAAAAGATAAAAATAATTCATATTTGGATAATACAAAACGTATGTCTTAGCAGAAACAAAACAAAAATGACAATGAAGTTGCGAAATATAAATATAAAAAATAAACGGACAAAAATATTAATCATAATAAATTAAAGACGACGTACGCGCCATCTTTTGCGTAATTTCAAGTGGCATCGTCATCACTAGTTATCCATACGCTAGATGAATGGTGGCTGAACATTTCATTAAAAGGACATAATATATTATTTTAAGGCGGAAATACCTTCGGTCGTTAGCCATTTCATGTAATATATGTGAATATAAATCTACAAACACATTGTAAATAATTATCTAAACTATGTATAAATGTTATATGAATAAAAATGTTTAGTAGTATACTATTTTAAGATATAATGCAAGTGGTATAATTTTTATCAATTATTCTATATTGATAACCAGAGTTGTAATACATATTACTCATTTTATTTTTCATAAGCACATTTGTCTATCCTAAATTTAATTCTATCTTCTAGTCGTACATCTAGTCACTCCACTTAGGACGACTGTCTTTGGTTCTTTCCCTTTTGAGGCATAGAGTTTAAAATCATCTATGTCGAATAGAAGATTTGTTTGTCTTTAAAACATAATTCATTTAAGATAATTTGATTGGACAGATTTTTCTTGCTTAGTAATAATGAAGAAATATTTTAATTTTTTTAATGGCTTAGATGGTCTATGATAAGAGATTGTTAAAGGAACGTTATGGAAAGTATTCTCCTGTTCGGTTATTAATTTTAACAGTTTGTTACATATGGATTAATTCAATGCAGATAGATGAAGTAAACTAAAAATATATACATTATACAAAACGGCTCTTCGAATAACATTTTCAATGAAATCGCAATAATGTGAAAAAAATAAATCCGTAAGTTAATATGTCGATGGTTCAGGCTTTTACATTATGAAACTCTGTAATACACAATTTATAAATAAAACAACGGTTTTTAAGTTTCACAAAAATGTTATTGTAGACACTGCTTGTTTCGCCAACATAGTGGCATCATAAATAAAATAAAACAATGATTTTTAAGTTTCACAAATTTTTTTGTAGATCATCACGTATATGACTAATCTCCCCCTGATATTTGTAGATATTTATAGAAATTGTAGATCATCAGGTAGATGAATAGTCATACACTTGTTGATCTACAATATTTTGTGAAACTTAAAAAATTATACAATAACCATTTGTAAACATGGTTTATACATGAAATTAGGAAAAAAGATGGCACTTGCGTTGTCTTCCATTTATAATGGTTTATACGTCTATGAAATCTGTTTTTCTTTAACTTCCGGTATAAGTACAAGTGTAAAAGGAAAATAATCATATACCTAAGATGGTGAGTATGATTTAAAGTAATACCTATAATAGGCAAAGAGTGTATTTAATGTAAAAATTTGGCAATAAATCTGATCTAAAGTAACTTTTGTCAAAATTAAGCAGCAAAGAGGACATTGAAATTAATATCAAAATTATACAATTAGTATGGCTTCTGGTGAGCTTAATGACAATGGCAATAACTTAGAAGTTGTGAAAACTAAGCAAATCAGTGTGATATAAATCGGGCAATAGTAATAAATTATAATAACTCGAGGGTGAAAATTAAACATTTAGAATAAAATTGAAATATAATTGATTGTTGAAACCATCACTTCGTGATACATGTTTATTATTAATATGAAGGTAAAAAACAATAAAACAGTTTGTAATAAAAAAGTCAAGTATCACGCACTTGATTTCTTATTACAAAGTGTTTTATTATTTTTTACCTTCATATAACTAGTTTCGACTTAGTAGAGTCATTATCAAACGGTCAATCCGATATTTCAAAAAATATTTTATTAATTTTTTACCTTCATATTACATTTTAACAAATTCCAGTGAATGGGGATCCACTTGTATGATACATTTATCTAGAAGAAAACCACGTAGTTCATCAATTAACATCTGATGCAAACACCAATTACGTTTTAAAATTATTATCTACTAGGATACAATCTTGAATACCTAAACTTTTACACAAAATGTATGAGTTTATATGTCGATGGTTGAGGCTTCTACATGAAGTCATCCTTTTTTGTAATAGTTTAGGTATTCAAGATTGTATCGTAGTAAATTTACAATTGTAAATCTTATTTCTGCTATTGCTGTTTGCATTAGATCTTTTCGATACAGTGAGGACTTTATTATTTTCGAATAAAAAATTGTTGCATTATGTAATATGTTATTTATATGCAACAGCAAGTGTCCATTATGTAATTCGATGTCTGGCGGGATACGTGCACGAGAAGTAGTTGTTTTAATGGACTTTTGTTTTAAAGTACTTACGTAACGTAATTCAAAATGTAACAGTAGCTAAAGAGAAAGTCATTTATTAATTATTTTCAGATTATTTTTTATTCAAATGACCATATTTAAAGAAAAAAAAATGGTCATTTTAAATTAAGAATTAAAAAAATGATATAATTTAAGAATAAATACATTTTGTTATAAAAAATTGGAAGGAATGCATTGAATAAAAAAAATTAGTAAATCATGATAGAAAGGGATTAAATATATCTGCACGTAAGTAATATCCTACATTTTAGAACTTATCGATAAAATTATTTAAATTTAGTATTTGAAAATTATCAGAAAGTCACAAAAAAAAAGAAAAATCATTTTGATTGAAATAATTATCAGATTATTCAAATCGTCTCTTAAAGCATCAATTTCCATTTATTAAATTCCATTTATTATATATATATACAAATATCTTTATTCAGACAACATTAAATAAGCTTATATATACATTTATATTTACTTAACCAGAATATTGTTTTAGTCTGTCTAGGTTATCAACCTGGGGCCTTTCTGCCCTTTATCAATTATTAAAATATTAAATTTGAAGCTACTACAAATGTGTTCATGTCCCATACAGAGCAGAATATTTCAGCAATATTGCAATGCCATTGAAATGTTGTAGATTGCTTTGCAAGATTGACTTTTATGTTATGATACATTGCAATGTTGCTACACCACTGCAGTGCATTATTGTAGCAATATTGTATTAGTGTTGTAAATACATCACCGACATAAGGAACGTGCCGTTTCTTTGACAGAGATGGCTTCAAGGATTTAAGTAGAGAGATGGTTCCAGCGCCTTTTTTAAAGGGTACATGGAAAATCTTCATGTTCAGTTCGAACTTCAAAAATGCTACACCACTGCGGTGCGGAGATCCGGTGTCACATTTATAAGAACACTACATATCTTGCACTAATCATAAAATACAATCTTGTACAAATCAAACGATGCAATCTTAGAGCAATTACACATATTTCCGAAATCGGACATTTAATCTTGTACCATCTATCTTGCTGCAATGATTTGCAAGGAATCTGAAATCTTGCAGTGCAATATTTATGCAACCTTTCAGCAACATGTCTGTGCTGTATGAGGTATATTCGAAAGTTTTTTTTTGTTTTTAATCTGCCCTCGCGAATGACCAAAGATGTTGAAGCGCTTAATAATTTAAAACTAACTTTTAATAATCTGCGCGAGGTAGCGTTTAATTAGAACAAAAATTGGCTTGTGATTTTGTTAAAGTATTTAAATGAAATATTTTTTTCGGTTCGCATCAGATGTCGCTATAATCTAGATAATGATCAAATCGACATAAAGTTAATGTCGATAAAAAAATGCTTTAAAAAAGTTATATTTCACTTCCGTACTAATTTAAACCTAATATTTAGGACATAATATTACTTGCTATTAGAAAAAAATTATTAATTGAAATAGATTGTAGGTTATTTCAGGCTCCACCTCTTTTTATAAAAAAATCGAAGTGTCAGAACTTTGCGAAAAAAGTGGCGAAAGCCTACCTAAAGTTTGCCAAGGTGGTGATTTTACTCTAACAAAATTACCAGAAGTAGGCGTAACTGCACTATTAGATTTTCAAATGGGAAGTTATATCGTTCCTCATACCAATGGATGGATATATTTAATTTTAAAATGAAACAAGTTTTGTTGAGTATATTGGTTATTTGAGTTTTCGCATAGGCTAGGAGTAAACTGAGAGTAATTCTGAGTATTAAATTGTTAGTAAATATTAAATGAGGAAATTACAAATTAATTTAATTTAAATTATTTTATACTTCTTTTTTCACCTTTTATATGCCGACTAATGCATAGTGAAAACAATTTTTTTGCAAATTCCTGTTTCCCACTTTATTTAAGAGAAAAACTAAAAAGAAATGAAATGCGTTCCGAATTTTAAAATCTATGAAAAACTATCCTTCATTAACTTTTAAAATCGGTGTATAATTTATAAATAATTAATAAATATTGATTATATTAGCAAAATATTACGTGTATAAATTGCAATAGCCATGACATGAAAAAATCTAACTTAAATTGTAAACGTAGAAATAAGTCAAAAATGACATTTTAATTGGGTCTTTTGTATGAAAGTCATGGCTAATGCCATTTAATTGTGCAATATATATTTCTTTGAAATTTAATAACATTTAATTTATTTATTAATTATACATCGATTCTAAAATTGCATTTTAGGCATTTTTAAATTCTGAAAATTCGTTCAGTTTTTTTCTAAAATTAAACGGGAAGCAGGAATTAGCATAAAACTGTTTTTACATGTAAAATACGTAAATCAACACGCGATATACAGGCATTTTTACTCTGACTATACAAATAATACAAAACAATTTACCATAAAAAATTACTATACATGTAGGTGCTATCGACCAAAGGTGTTTCTGTCCTCAATTTTTATTTTATTTATTTCTCATAATATTGAAAAAAAAAGGGTAAAAAAATTAAAAATATACATTTCGAGTAAATGTATGTAGATTTTTTTAAAGTGAAGTGAAGGAAGAAATATAAAATATTTTACTAATCAAGAAAACTTCACTCTCCACTCTCACTCTCCAACAAATATCTTTAGTACTGCTATATAACAAACAAATATCTATTGTATAATGTCGGGCGGGGTATATGCTCGGGAAGTAGTTGTTTCTATAGAGGTTTGTCAAAAACTTATAGTTTAAGTAATTTTTGCAGTTGAAAAAAAGGTCTGAATTTTATTGATCATTGCCAGAATTTTTCCTCGTTTAATTTCTTTTTAATTTAAATATAATAATTTAAAGACGACGCAAGCGCCATCTTTTCCCTAATTTAAAACACATTTAAATTCGTTCAGTCGTCTTTAATTTATTATGATTAATATCGGGTATATAACCACAACAAAATTTCCGTTCAGCAGCCTTCATCAACGCATTACACATGAAACACACTAGTCTGATGAGGTTCGAAAAACCGAAATGGCCATCACTAGTTATTCATACGCTAGATGAATGGTGGCTGATCATTTCATTAAATGTTAATTTAAATAACTGCAAAAGTGTGAATCATATTCGTTTAATTTTATTTAAATAAGTTTGATTTTTTAACAATTTAAAAGTAAATATCATTTGTCAAATAATTAATTCGTAAATATGAATATTTGTTGAAATAAAAATTATTTTTTGTTGCAGGTGGAGAGTTGGTTACCCTAACCGCAGCAGGAATAAACGCATAGGCCAGCGAGAGCATCGAAACTACTTTCCGGAATTAGTGCAGGGCACAAACACCAGGGAGGCGCCACTGCACGATCGGCGCGCAAAGCTCGCTCGTCATTCTCCTACCGACCGGAAGCTCAACTAACATGCAATACCCGGGAGCTTCACAAGAGGGCGCAGAGCGTGCGTCCAGAGGATACCCCACCGTGCGTGCGCGTCGCTCCCCACCACCGCGACGAACGCGCTTCCCCTCAAAGCTCTCCGGTGCGAGGTGCGCTAGGCGTGGCGTTACGAAAGAATCGTATTTTTTCCAGAGGCGGAGTTTCGCGGCGAAGAGGAGAAGCAGAAAAATTGAACGAGGAAAGTGTGTGCGTGCGTGCACGCCGTGCGTTCGCGTTGCGGCGCATGTGTCCGAAGCTGACGCTGCCGCGCTGACCCGCGACGAGTGGACAGAGTCCAGTTAGTTCGTGTCGAGACTTCAGTAAACTTACTAACTCGGTTTGAACGACCAGTGTGTGCTGTGAGGAAGAGAATAAAAAGGAACAAAAAAGTAAATACAACAGGATTTTTAATTATATAAAATAAAAGATTTTTCAAAAGCGATTTTTTTTTTTTCGGAAATAATCACGTGTCGTGGAACGTACAGTCTAATCCGTGGCGAAATTTCGTTCCTTCGGACGCGGCCGACGGCGGGCTCCCCTCCGGGCGACGTCTTACCCCCACCACGCCACCGCATGTCTTGACGCGCGCAAGTCCGCGCCCAAAACGGAGGACTCGCGTCGTGCAAGTCAAGGCTCGCACAGTTTCTCTCGCGGTTTAGTGCTTGGCGCGCCTCAGAACCCTCCGGTTCACACACACTGCAAACAGCAGACCCAACTTTACCACCTGATACCCAACATATATATTTATATACACAAAAGTAATCCATTCTCTCAACTTCGCAACACGAAATCGAACTTCTTCTGACAATTACCGACACACCTGAGCGCCACGAATCGCCGATACGACTCCACAGCGACGGATTGATGGACTTTTTATTTCTTAAAAAAAACTTTATTTTTTTTTAAAGAAAATCAGTGCTTAAGTTAAACATTTTAAAACAAAACATACGCATCAACGTAAATTAAAAAAAAAAACTTTAAGGAACTTAAATGATTAAACCAGTGATGTGTTGGTGACTTGTTACAAAAAATTAAAATAGTTATTCGTTAAAACTAACATGAAATTAAACTCAAAACAGACTATTAAATGGTGACTACAATTTTCCCTCACGTAAGTGATCTAAAAAAAAAAAAACACACATACACACACAAACACGCGCGCGCAAATTTTTACTTCTCCATATTTTTTTTTTATTTTGCGTGAATGAATAAAAATACACAATATATTTTTGAAAAGTTTTGTTTTCTTAATTTTATTTATTTATAGTTTTAAAAAGAAGGAAATCTTAAATGATGCAGACATTTGAGTAGCAAAGGGATATTAAAAAATACAAGAAAGTTGTCTTTGGTGTGATTTATATAGTCACGTGATAACGTACACACAACAAAAATTCAACTTTTCTCTTTTATTAAGAAATTAATAAAAAAAATTGGAATAATTATGAACTCCTTATTATTCCTTATGTTTTTTTATATTATTAATTTAAAAAAAAATGCATTTTAATGCCGATCAAAAATGATGTATTCCTTTCATTATTTTTATTTTATAATTTTAAAAAGAAGTGTGTATTAAAATAAAAGTATCGAAATCAATGGAACTGCAATTAGATAAAAACTACTTTGGGTTTTATTTCTTTCCTCATTATTATTATAAACATTTATCTTTTATATTTATTTTTTTTATTCAATAGACGTGAAGAAAATTAAAAAAAGTCGGGAATGTAAAGTCTTATCACTTTCCTGATTTTTTTTCTCTTAATTCTTCTATCAATTTCTACTAAATAAAAAAATGTAATTTAACCATTTTTTATTCAGTAGAAATTGAGAAGAGTAATTATAAGAAATCAGGAAAGTAATAAGACTGCACATTCCTGTTTTTTAATTCTCTTCTCAAAGTCTATTAAATAAAAAAAGATAAATGTATATAATAATAGCGATGGAAGAAATGAAACTCAAATCAGTTCTATTTAAATGCAGTTTCATTGCTTTCGTTACTTTTATTATAAGACACACTTATTTTTAATTACCTGAATCAAATAATAGTATCATTTCTTTCATCGCTATTATTCTATGCATTTATCTTGTTTTATTTAATAGACTTTGAGAAGAGAATTATAAAAGTCAGGTACAGTCTTATTACTTTCCTGATTTTTTTAATTCTCTTCTCAATTTCTATTGAATAAAACAAAAATGGTTCTATTGCATTTTTATATTTAGTAGAAATTGAGAAGTGTACTTAAAAAAATCACATTGTGATTTATTTAAAATAAATTAAGAAGAGATTTAAGAAAGGCCAAAAAGTAATAAAAATGTTTTAATTCAGCAACTTGAATTAAATAACTGTCTTATTCAGAATATCCATTAATATTTTATGGTACAAAGAAGTCCGTAAATAAATGAATAAAAAATATTTCCTCGCTCGCTTTTCTTGTGAGGGTTTAATTTCTTCTCTCTACTGTGAGTTCCAATTCTTTCTATATATATACACATATTTTCTTATTTAATAGATATTGAGAAGAGAACTAAAAAAAAAACAAATGAAATAAAATTAATGCATAAATATAAAACATTGGTTTGTTTCACTATAATAAACTAAGTGTTTTTAATTTATACATTAATTTTATATTTAAAATGTTTCACCAAGTCATAAGTGATGCAATTATACAAGAAAAATTAGAAATGTAACAAAACTGTTTTAAATTATATAAAAATGATTTGAAAATAATTAATAAATTTCCACATTTAGCACTGTTTTAATTCAACCACTTGAGTTAAATAACAGTTTTATTTCCTTACTCTATTTTATATAAATTTCAAAATAACAATACTAAGAAGAGATTTTAGCGACGTGAATATAGTTTTAATTCTTCCAGACTTTTATTAAATGTTATATATATATTTAGTAATGATATAATATAGAAATTTTAATTAATATTATTAAAGTCATGCAAACAGCATTACTGTTTTAATTCAATTCGATTGACTTGAATTTAATATTATATAGATTTATGTATTAACGGATTTACCTTTTTACAAATTTACAATATAACTAATCTTTCTTTCTTAATCTTATCTTCTTTTACCCGTATTGGGTGTCGAGGCAATATAATTAATATTTATATATAGTGGATTGTAGAACAAGTATTAAGAATAACGTCTTTTTATTTTTTTTTATTAAATTGAATTATCACACTTTTATTCATGTTATTATATTTATTATTACTGTTAAAGTTGGTTTTAATAATGAAAAAATAATAAGGAGAAAAACCATTAAAATTCGGTGGCTTCAATTAACTGACGGATTTACTTCTTTAAAAGCAATAATTAAAAGCGCTTTGAAAGAAATATTTCGTCAGTTAATTGAAGCCGTTCTTTGAATATTATAACAGTTGTGAAACATAAAATACATTACAAACTTCGTTCCTTTTGTGAACATATATTTTATATTTAATATATATGTATATAATCTTTATTTACAAACGTAATACAACTTTAAATAAAATAAAATAGCACAATGTTTATTGAGAAAGTCTGCCAATTGGCTATAGACCAATGGTCTTTCCGCCTGGAGTTGCGAACAATTTTATTCATATTTAATTTATAAAATATAAGAAATGAGAAAATATGAAAATCTGTCTTTCCGTCCAAATATTAGAATTCAAATTGGAAACGTAGTTGCTTTTGTATCTTCACATTTTTTTTAATATTATAAACAATATATTTTTACATTTACCTTCACATGTGATTATATTTGTTTTTATGGAGAGATTCTTAAGAATTGTTGTTACAATTCTACATCTTTATTCAGAGAAATAAATTGTACATTTGCAAAATTTTATATACAAATACATTTCGGTGTTAGTTTATCTGAGATATCGATCAAAGTGTGTCTGGCTGGTTGATATCTCAGACAGAATAACATCAAAATGTATGGTATATAAATTTTTGAAAATATATAATTTATTTATCTAGATAAAGCTCTGTGTATATATAGACATAGAATAGTACCTTATAGTTCTGTGATGCAGATTAAAAGCGAAGTAAAATAAATTAAGAAAATTATTAAAACCTGATAGTTCTGTCGTGCACAGTAAAAGGGAAGAAAAAATATTAAGGAAACTATTAAGTGACTTATCATATAGAAAGAAAGTTTCTCCGACTTTTTTAAATAAAAAAATATCTGTTAGAAAATGTATTGTGTAGCTGTATTTAGACCTTCTACCGAAGCAGAAGACATGTACACAGAAGAATCTAATAGTTTCATGTTGTATTGTTTAATGAAATAAAAATATATTATTGTGTGAATCGATTCACTCCAATTGAATTAAATCAGTTTTACTGTTTGCATGACTTTAAAAAAATGTTCACTATTCCAATATTATCTTTACTAAAAAATATATGAAATATTTGGTGGTGCCATACATAGAAAACTGTTTTAAAATCGTAATTCAATTCGCTCAAGTGGCTTATTTATAGTACAGAAGAAATGTTTCTCTGGCCTTTTTTTAAATAAAATAAATATCTTCATCTCTTCCGTAACTGTATTTGAGCCTCATACAGAAGTAGAAGGCACAGGTACAGAATAATAAGAACCCGATAGTTTTATGTGGTAGAGTAATAGAGAAGAAAAACATAAGTGGCTTATAATAAAAGAAAAAAAATAAATAAAAATGATTTATATATAATATGATTAATAATTTATTTCCACATTTAACTCTCTGATATTTTGACTTACGTTAAGTAAGTACTTTAAAGAAATGCACGCAAAATATTTTTGTGGAAGGAATGCTTCTCTCATATATTTATAAAAAAAAATGTTAAAATGAAAAGGTTGCATTTCTTATAATAAAAGAATGAAAAAAAAAATGTTATGGAAGTAATGCTTCTCTGACTTATTCAAAAATAGAAGAAAATATTTTTAAAAAAGGAAAGATTATATTTCTTATAATAAAAGAAGAAAAAAAATATTGTTGTGGAAGGGATGCTTCTCTCACTAATTTATGAATAAAAAAAATAAAATTAAAAAGGTTGAATCTCTTCCGTAGCTGTGCTTGGGCCTTTTGGACATTAAATTATTAAATAAACCAGTCATGTGTCGGTAACTTGTTACAAAAAAAATGTTTTTTCTTAAAACAAACAGAAAATTAATTAAACTCAAGAAATACTTTTAAATGGTGACTACAATTTATTTTTTATTAATTTCTTTATTAACTTAGATTTTAACATCTGCATTGTGTTGATCGTTAAATCCATTATAATAAATTTAATATATTTCCTGTGTTATTTTATAGATTTTGTTACGACTCGAATTTCGACAATTTTATCATTGAATACATTTAAAATTTATTACTACTTGAATTTCGGCATTTTTATCATTCTCTAAATTCTTGTCATTCGGGGCTATTCCGTACGGAAAATTTAAGTTTAACAGGTACGTTATTTTTTATCATCACAGTTTAAGCAGCCTTTTTAATAAATATTTATTCATAGATTGTGAAATTAATTAATAACGTACACGCTAAACTTAATATTTTCCGTACGGAATAGACCCGATAATGGGGGCTATTCCCTAAGGGAAATGTTAAGTTGAAGATGTACGTTTTTTAACATCACAGTCTAACTTTTGCAATAGATATATATTAATACAATATGAATTTATTAAATAACATACATGTTAATTGTAACCTTTTCCATAGCGAATAAATAACCCCGAATATACTAAAAATATATTTCAATGAGAAAAATGTTGAAACCAGAGTTGTAATAAAATTAATAATGTAAAAACACAGTAAATATATTTCATTTATTATAATGGATTACCAAAATTAATTTATTTTTAATTTGCGTATTATTTAAGTGATGAATTAAAATCAAATTTTATTTTTAGGAGATTCAAACAAGTGTAAAACTTAGTTATATAGTGATTTACTTCAAATTTTATTTTATCTAAAAAATTGAATAGAGTTTTATCAAGCAACAATCTAATTAACTGAAAATTAACGCAAATTATATAATATAATCCTATATATTGTTTACTTTTTCCGCATTTCTCACTTGGTAAAATATATTTAATTGTCTTGAAAATGGCATCTAGCCGAAACTAGTCGAAAAGTAATAAAATAAAAAAAAAATAGTAAAACAAAACCAAGTGATTTCATTATAACAAACGCTTAATTTAATCCAAGTTTTCAGTATAATTTTAAATTTTAATAAATTTTTTTTTTTATTAATTCGCAGAAATGCCTCTGGTCGTTAGCGGATTGCAGTTTTATTTCATTTCAAATCAAATAGGTTTTTCTGTTCATTTCTTGTTAGTGTCATATATATATATAATCTAAAATCCCCATCTACCATAATGGTGGTGTAGAGGTTTGTTAGTATTATACGAATTCTATTTATTTTTTTTTATTACTAGTAACGTTATTATATTTCTTTTAAACTTTCCTAAGGCCGAGAACATTTTTTTATGTTTGCACACTCCAAGCGGTTTATTGCGTTATCTGTTTAAAGTTGTTATCAGCTTTACATAAACACTACAAAGTTTTTTCAATAACACTGTAGAAAGAAATCTAATAGATTGTATGTTTTTTTTGTTCATACAATTTTTATTCTTTTCTGTAAAATCTCGTTAACTATAATTTCCGGAATAAAATAAATTATCAATTTAGAGAACATCTAATTAAATTCACATAAACACTACAAAGTTTTTTTAAAAAAAAATAACCATGGGAAATTCAATGTATTCTATGAAAAATCATATTTTTAAAATTTTATTTCTGAAATTAAGAAACAAATAATTATAATAAATTAAAGACGACGCAAGCGCCACCTTTTTCATTAAATGTTCATTAAACAAATAATTATTTTTTTTAATTAAATTTTTATTTTTTTGTAAAATATCAGCTTTAATTTCCAAAATAAAATAAAACAAAAGTATATGATGAATACAGACTGTGGGAAGAAATTCAGTGGATTATATGTTGTTGTTTTTTTAATTCGAATTTTATTCTTCATTTTGTAAAATGTTAGCTTTAATTTCCGAAATAAAATAAAATCGTACAAGTATCAATTCAGAGAACTTAGTATCAGTTTTACATAAACAATATAAAGTTTAATTTTTAACTGTAGGAAGAAATCCATCGATTATATTTTTATTTTTTGATATAAAATCTCTTCATTTTAATTTCCGTAATAAACCAAGAATATGACAAAATTGAAAAAAAAAAAATATATATTATTGAATCTTTTAGGCATACACTTCGTGGTAGATTTTTAATTAGTGACTAGTTTCAATTACACTGTAATTGAAACTAGCCACTAAAATAATTAAAAGTGATGCAAAAATTTTAAGTGTTTTCTTTGCATGGCAATTTAATTAATTCTTGAATCTTTGAGGTGATTTTAATATTAGGATAACTTAATAACTTAATTGATTGTTAAGGCTTTTACTTCGTTAAACACTTTCAGTTTATTAAATATAAAAAACTTTTCAAATGCAAAGTTAAAAAACGTATTTTATACTTTATACAAATGTACTTATATACACGATTTTCCGTTTTTGTAACAAAAGTAAACGTAATATTTATTAAGTTGACAATAAACATAACGGATATTTGGTATCCCATGCTAGTGCTCACAGGATTTTAAACTAACATTTTCAAAGTCAAAAACTGTTAGGTAATATATCCTAATTTGAAGTTTACAATATATATTTTCTACGTCCTATATCAAAACTTGTAACTAAAATTTGAAACCCGATTCCTCTTGACATAAATTTATGTCAAGAGGATTTGGTTTTGACAAAATTTTCTTGGAATTAATATATCTTCATTTAAATTCAATAATTTTACGAAATAATTTTAAACCCATTGGAATTAATGTATCTTCATTTGAATTCAATAATTTTACGAAATAATTTTAAACCAATTTAAAAATTATTGGCCTTTTTCCTCCTTTTTTTCTGAATGGGCTTTAAGTTGTTATTTGTCGAAATCTACCCATTATCCGCTTGTCAATAAGTTTACAAGTGCATCGATTTCACACAATTGCTATTTTGGTGAACTATTCGGAAGAGCACGCGTCCCATTCTCCACCGCAACACGGTCGCGTCTCTTTCCCTCCCTAGTGGCATAAAAGGCTATTACCGTCCGTCGGGGCGGTGGACCCCTTAATCCCTTTATGTACCTGCACTTGTCTCGCGTCTGGGAGAAACCGGATTCCCTTTCAGACTCACCTCAAGTTCTCGTGTCCTAGACGGGGTCCGAAAAGAAAGAAGAAAAAAAAAAGAGGCATTAAAAAGAAAGAACACACGTACGCACACAAGTCGTATCCGACCCTTTTTTGATTCGAAGGGCGTTCGGTCGGGATTGTTGTGTGGGAAGGAAATGAGGTTTTATAATAATAGATATTAAATTATATATATTGTGTGTTTGTGTAAAAGCAATACTTATAATAACTTTCGTTGCAATGTTAAACATATTTGAAAAAATATTAATAAAAGAGTATTTATTCACTTGATCAGAGTTATTTATATTGAATTTTTCTCGGATCAAAAATTGTTGCATGATGCAATATTTTATTGATATGCAACAGCAGGTGTACATTATGTAATTCAATGACCGGCGTGGATATTTGCCCGGGAAGTAGTTGTTTTAATGTGCATTTATTTAAAGTATTTACTTAATGTAAGTCAAAATGTCAGAAAGCTAAATGTTGAAATAATTTATTGATTACTTTCAAATCATTTATACACAAACATATTTATTTATTAATTAACAGAGATATATTTACATATTCTGAGATATTTCCTATAAAAAAATTTAAATTTAACGTGTATAAAATAAATATGAATACATTATTAAAAATAAATCAATAAAACAAATAAAACACAGATTAGTTTGGAACTTTAAATTCTCGACTAGTTTCGGGTTATTAGCCCATTTTCAATTTAAAATTTAGTTTAACGTGTATATTATTAATGATATAAAAAGGGATGTATTCACTTGGTCACAGTTATTTAAATAAATTAAACAAAACATGTGTATGTTATTATTTAACTTCACAATCTAAGTATATATAT
This sequence comes from Philonthus spinipes, assembly GCA_963082785.1. NCBI lineage: Eukaryota > Metazoa > Arthropoda > Insecta > Coleoptera > Staphylinidae > Philonthus > Philonthus spinipes. The sequence goes on along the minus strand of OY720309.1, from coordinate 12,723,804 downwards.
CAATTATAATACTCATTTAAATTGGTATCATTGAACAAAATTAAATGATTTACTAGAACTGTTTTTTTTTTTCTTCTATAAACTGATTTAATAACTATTTCCTGTTACATAGGTATGTAAGTAAATTTGAAGCATGGTTTTCTTGTATTATTTTTACTCTTATCCCAAAAGATATTCTCATGTTGTTCGTTGTCCCAATCAAGGTTGATTGTTTCCACTTTTGTTTCTTTCTGCCTGAACCATTCCGGAGTTCCCTTGATTGCATATTATTTTAAGACCATTATTTGAAAACAAGAAACATCTCATAAAATTCTATAATTTTATGATACCCGAGATAAATTTCTATTTTTTGCGGGAATATACATTTTTGGGCAGAAAGACCGCCGGTCGATGGCCCATGACAGATCGTACATTATAACTACGCAAATGTATGTAAAATGATTGTCTGTTAATAAAGATTTCTGTGTATATATACATTTTTTATAAAAAGGGAAGATAGCACAAAGCGCCATCTATTGTCATAAGTGACATTATAAACAATTTATTATTAAATAAAAATAAATAAATAATTTACACAATTGAATAATTAATTGTTCTCCCTTTGGCTCCTGCAACATTTTGATTTACGTTACGTAAGTGATTTAAAAAAGAACAAATGTCCATTGAAACAACTACTTTTCGGGAAAATTCCCCATTGGCATTCGCTATTGAATGGCAAATGATTGTATACTGCAAAATTTTTGTCTATTTAATTTATTGCAACTTTTTCAATGCTAAATTATAATGCATAATAAAGTAGAAGTTTTACAAGTAAGTTTTTAAAAAAATGTATTTACTGTTAAAGTCAATTTGAATGAATGAAAGTCGAGTTTTATAAAGAATAATGAAAAATAGATTAGGTGGTTAAAAAATATTGGACTTTACACATATACAATTTCTAATATTTCTATAAAATTTATAATATTTTTTAAAACCTAATCCAAAAAAAAAACAAGTTTTTTTTCTTCAAGAAATTGTATATGTGTAAAGTCTAATATTTTTTGGAAAACCTAATCCATTTTTTATTATTCTTTATAAAACTCTGCTTTCATTCATATCATTCAAATTGATTTCAACAGTAAACACATTTAAATCAAGATATATTACAAAACAAAATTTCACCAACAATCACTTCACGCGTCCCTTCTTCCCCCCTAGTTTTTTTTAATACACCCAATAATTTACGACCTCCGCTCCCGAATAAATCCATTCCCTCTCGCAAAATTCCAGCGCCGCACACATTTTCCATCTTCCCATCGGAAGGGGTTAATCGAGACCGAATTTACATGATCCGTACATTCCGATTCGCCTTCACGCATTTTTGATTTCGCCTCGTGCTTTATTATTGTGATTATCATTATTTCGGGTGCAAGACCATAAATCAAGCGGACCTTTTAATCCCAGGTAATGACGTTTTCGCATGGGCCTTTGCATATGGTAATGGTATGCTAATGGTCCTTCAGGTAGCCCCGTTCTGTTTTTTAATTCTTTTTAGTCGTGAGAAAGAGTTGCTGCTGCTGTTTGCGAAGCGAATGAAGGGTTGATTTTTCATTAATTATTTTAATACAATATCAAATGCATACATAAATTTAATTTATTTACGGAAATTCACTATTTAAAAAAATAGTAGACTAATCTGGATTTATCAAAAGCATTAGTAACCAGAAAGTAAATAATAACCAGAAAGTGAAGAAAAAAATGTTTTTTTAGAACTAGATATAAATTAGTTTCAAGTTGTACAGAATGTTCTCGTCGATAGCTCATGGCAGAGAAACAATATAATTTTATTTTGCATACTTAGTGTTAATGCTTGTAAAAATAAAAATTGTTAGTAGAATATAATTTACTCAAATATAGATGTTAGTCTGTCTGGGCTTTCAACCAAAGGTCTTTCTTTCCTTTTGTATTTTATTTTGTTAAATTAATATAAGGAATCTTATAAATCGAAAACAACCATCATATCGTTCTATATGTTATTATTCTTTTTTTAAGCTATAATTTTTTTAATTATTTATAATCATGACCACTAATTTCGATAAATAACAAAATAATTACATAATTGATTGAAAATAAAATTAAATCTAGTTATTTATCAAAGAAAAATACGTCGTTAAATTACTGATCGTTTTGATATTATTATTATTTGAATGTAATTATTTTTATGCGATTTTTTTGTTTAATTCTAAGAATTAACGTATAATTGTAACTATTTATTGCTAATTAATATATTAATTATTTCTTAATTATTAAGGTCATTCCAGAATTCATAATATTCTGCATTACTCATTTTTATTTGTTATAAGTTTCCCTAAAAAAATATTTATAATAGGGCTGAAAGTCCTATGGTATCTATATGTATACAAACATCTTTATTCAGACAATATAACAACAAAAATTTACATAATTTATTATAACAGTATGTACAATTACGTTAGTAGTCTGTTATGAGATATCGAGCATGGGTCTTTCTGCCCATTTTTTTAATATTATGATAGATTATATACACTGCATTTTTTTCTCAGATAATAATAATAAATTTATTACCCAACAGGAAACAGAAGCGAACGTTTAAACGTTTAAATAAGAGCTAATATAAGCTTTATTAAAGATCACATTTTAGTTATCTATAAATCAATTTTTATAAATTAAATTTAATTTAGGAATATTTGACCGCTGACAATCGGCATGCGCATTTCAAATTGTCGAGTTTGGCTTCTCATTTAATTAATTTAAAGCAAGCTTTATGCCCAGTCCTAACTTCGTATATAACCAGTGAGTACTAAAAGATACAAGCCGGACTGTTCGAGGACTCCAGAAGCATACGTATGCCTGGCCTTGAAGCGCCTGCTCGTCTCGCGCGCTGCTCTAATGCAAGCGAGTTAAATTGTAACAATTATTTTTGCATGTAGTTATAATGATATATTTATTTTATACGAAAACTAAATTCTAAAAATGAATAACTAAAATTCAATATATGAAATAGTATTAACTATAAATTTTGTTATAATTCCAAATAAGGCATATAATTGAATTCGAGCGAGAGATGTTTCCGTTGCGACTGAATTCACGCGAATTCCGAGATTTCGAATTCCCCCACTCCTACATTCCGGCCTGTATCTTTAGTAGGCACTGATGTAACTAAATTAAATGAATTCTTACGTAAAATAAATTATCCAAAACGCAACAAATTAAATACTTTTCAGGTGTAAAAAAAATTATCGGGTTAAATAAGTTACTATAAGATTTACATATTTTATTATAGTTCAAGGCTAATTTCCGTGAAACAAAATCCACTAATAATTTATTCTCGCTGACAAATATTTCATCAAACCCATTAATCGGCGAAGACAACCGTAGCTAAACCATATCCCTATCAAAAAATCTACTAAACGAGATTACAACAAGATTACAAAACCCGAACGCGCGCTTCTTCATTCACCTTTACGTTCCCCGTCCGAATCCACACGCGATTAATTTTTATTGTTATTATATCCTGTTAAGTGTGTCCGATTCCGTGGGGATTATTAAAACGAATTTGAATTGGAAATTGATGGCCGGTTTGATTTCGTAATTACGGGGTGTTGAAAATAAACGGCCGCGATTAAATTCGTAATTAAGGGCTATTAAAAAGCGTAAAAAGAATACAGTTTAGACGCATTGTTCGCGCAGTTATCATACAAATGGGCCTGCTTAAGAACTCAGCCAAGTTTTAAACCATCTTGATTGTGATTTAGTAGTCGGCAGTCGTTAATTTGGAATTAAATAAGTTTATTTCACGAGTGGTTAATTCACCGGTTTATTCTTTTTTTTTTCTAAGCAATTAATAATTTGTATTTAGCGACTAAACTGAGCACTAAAATTTCCACGTCAATGTCTCTAACTATTAATAGAAATATTAAAGTTTTGCAATCTACTTAACCCATTAAGGATCATTGCATTTTTATATTAATTAAGGAAAAATTATTTAAATATTAATTAAAGTACACAATTACAAGCTAGAAAAAATGTTAATAAAATCCAACTTTTCATGTTTACAAAAAAACACTGTGTTTGATCATATATTAAAATTAACATTTGTTAATAATAGATCACTATTATTGTAAATAATAATGTAACTTATTTACAATAATAGTTGAAAGTTTAAATTAAATTACACTTGATTTGGTTTGTTTCACATTTTTTCTTTATTTACTCGACTAGTTTCGCATTATCATGCCTTAAAAACGAAACTAGTTGAGTAAATAGAGAAAAATTGTTTAATTTAATTTAATTTAATTTAAACCTTCATCAGTAATAATAATAAAAATAAATAATTACAATCATAAAAGTACATGCAGCATTTATCTGTTCTGTTCACCTATTTTGTATTTTAGTTTTAGTCTAAGTTTAGTTTTATTATTAGTTAGCTGATTTTGTATATTTTTTCCTGTAATAGGAAAATGTAGATTTCTATGGGGAATAAAATTTATTATTATTTATTAAGTAGTAGTATTATTATTATGGCTAGAGGTGGGCAAAGTTGATCTTTTTTGTTACTGCAAAATTAAGTACATGATAATTTTATTATTGCAACATATTCTATTAATATCAGTAATTGTTCCTCTATTTACTGAAAAACATGAATTTATTGTTAATTATTAACTATTTATTTAAAAATGTTCATCTAGAAATACTTGATTACTAATATTACTCGATTTTACCAAAGACTACTAACCACATGGGTTTTTATTCATCATTATCTGTCGTATTTCACGATTTTCACCATTGTATGGAAAAAGGCTACTATTAATGGCTCATACCGTATACCACAACTTTAAATAAATATTACTTATTATTACATCTATTTTATTTTAATCCGCATGTGTAAATTATACCTGCAATTTGAATGTTCTAAAAAATTCGTTGTCTCGACAAGTCTTCCGACTTAGCGTACAGGTGTGAATTCGCAGCGTTCGCAAATTTCCCGATAAATCGATTATTATTATTGCGGCAATGCCGTAACTGCGTTTTACAACAGTTTGCATTTTCACGACCGATTTGCCGGCGATGTATCAATTTCTGTCGACATTGAACATTATTTATAGCCGCCAATTTCGCTGACTGTCGATTGCATAATTCCAGCGCGCTCCACTTTTTTTTTTCGTTCAGTTTTTTTTGTGTGTGCAAAAATGCCAAGCTTGCAGCATTGCTGAAAATGGTATGTCTGCGTTCAAAGTTCGTAATTTTTAATGTTTGATGTGATTTTAATCAAAATTATTAATGATAATTTCAAAGTTTTTTTATTATGAAAATAATCGATTACTAAATCGAATTAACGAAATATATAATTCTAAAAGTTATTTTTTAGTAACTAATTAACTTTTTTATTAAAATGTGTATATGTATGTATAATAATATATAAAAATAGAATTATGTTCTGCAGATGAATCGGCTATCGACCGAAGGTCTTTCAGCCTGTCTATGTCTCATTCTTATCGTTGCCTATCTAATCGTTATGATCTAACGTTATTGTCAAAGTCCGCATTGTTGGATGAGATGAATTGATAAATGGTAGATGAGGGGAACTTGTATTTTAGGGAAATGTTGGGATTGCAAAGGATACAAAGGTGTTTAATTAGGTGGGATATATGTGGGTTCGTGGCGAATTTAAGGGAAATTAATTCAAAACGCTCTTTAAACGGAGTAAATTGTTTTTTTTTTATATAAAGGAGAGTATGGAAAGGTTTTTTTTTCAGTAATTATTTTTTCTTAAATATCACTATGAAAAATAATTAAATACTAAAAATAATTTATCCTTATTTTGTTTCACATTGATCAATTATTAAAACCGTTTTAATAACATATTCACTTATATATCTGTTAATTCACTTCGTTTGTTTTACTAATTAAATAAACACTAAAAACTAGTAAAACTAACCAAGTTAACTAATCCAGAACCCTAAATATTAAAAATCCATTATTTTTTAAATACATAAAAAAGATTTTTAATATTAAAATAATAATAATACTAATGAATTTAATATTTAGAATTTTTGTTATAAATAACGCAGTTAAAAATGTAATATGGAAATAGAGATTCCGTTAATAAAGTGAATATATAAAATTAAAATGATTGTCAGAAAGACTGAAGGTTGATAGCTATTTTCTGAGGCTTAATTAGTTGTAAATGATTGTAATGATGTAAATATTGTGGTATAATTAAGAACTGATGTCTATAAAACATTAGGTAAAATAACTAAATTCGAATAAATAATGAATACAATGACAAAATACGACGGGCGACGCTGCTAGTGTCATTTTAATACTTTTAATAATTTTTCCTTCTCATGAATTTGAAGCTGCAATCATTGTTCATCACTCTGTAGAACTCATCATTGAAAAGTTTCCCCTAAAGAAACAGAAATGAGAAATGATAAGAGCCATTAATTGTTGTCTTGGGCAAATCGAGTAATATTAGTAATCGAGTATTTCTAGATGAAATACTCGATTTTTAAATAAATTTTCGGAATATAACAGGAGTTTTCGTGATTAATTTCAGAGTTGTTCGAATGAAAAATAAATAAAGAAAAACAACTAAATTTAGATATTGAGGGTAAATCTTGGATGAAGGTAAATCATATGAAACTCGAATTGAAATAACTGTGACCAAGTGAATAAATACTCCTTTCCCATTATTCACTGTTAGTTCAACAAAACAGTTTGTAAAACATTCAAGTCGCGCTTGTTCTCATTAGAGAATTCGTTCTTTTTCATTATTTTTTAACATGTCTCGTTTTCGACGGGGGGTTTTCAAGAGGTTAAAAATAATGGCCCACCCACGTCGATACGGATTTATACCTGGCCCTCTTGGTTGGGACTAAAACAAAAGTTTTTTTTTTTCGAGTCTCGGGAACGATGTGTGCGTTGTGTGAAAATAAAAATTAAAATAGAGAGATGTAAATGTATTAAATTTATTTTTTTCTTCACACAAACATCTTTATTCAGACAGTAGAATTAGAATTCTTTACAAATATTTATATTTACAATACATACTGATGGATTAGTAATCTGTCACGGGCTATCGACCGGAGGTCTTTCTGCCTTTTTTTTTTTCATTTTATTAATTCACTCTAAACGAGAATCCCATATAATAATAAAAAATATGAAAAAATATTTGTAATGTAAAGTAATCCTTTATTTACAGTAAACATTTATATACAAAAAAACCAACATAACAAAGAAATTTACAAAAAAATGTAAGTGCAGAAAACATAAGAAAACACATAATTTTCAAGTAAAGAAATTGTGTAAATATGTCGAAGAAGTAAAAAGATTATTTGTATATACAAATATCTTTATTCAGGCAATTACATTTTTACAAACAGTGTAAAACATTTGTAAAAATGTAATAAAGGTTTGACTGTCCTGGGCTATCAACCGGAGGTCTTTCTACCCTGATTATTTGTAATTAAGCAGAAACCCCCAGATAAAAAAAAACATGTTTGCTTTAGCTTTCTTTAGTGGAAAAAATAGCTGTATTTAAGCAGGAATCACCAAACGAAACAAATGTTTTTGTTATTACTAGTGGAAAGATTATTTGTATTGAAATTTAATAAACATTTGAGCCCATCCCTAAAAAATTAAATTAAATAATAATGATTTGAAAATAACTAATAAATTATTTCCACATTTAGCTCAATAACATTTTGACTTACGTTACGTAAGTACATTAGACAAATGCACATTAAAACTACTATTTTCCGGGCAAATACCCCGCCGGACATTGAATTACATATGTCACAGAGCTAAATGTGGAAATAATTTATTAATTATTTTCAAAACATTTTTATTTAATTTATTTAAATAACTTTGACCAAGTGAATGAATACTCTTTTATATTTATAAAAACAAATTAATGGAATATGTTTCTTCTTCACTTGTATTTAACTAATATAAACTATATCTCAATGTTATACATTGAAATCTCTTCGATTCATACAAACAAATATAATTTATAAGGAATATAAATTTAACTAATAAATTAATTGAAATATAAAGCAATAAGTATCCATACATTAATGATATTAAAATAATAAAAATGGGTAGACAGACCTATGGTCGATAGCCCATGACAGACTAATAACACAACTGTACATATTGTTATTATAAATTTTTGTCTGAATAAAGATGTTTGTATATATAAGAAAAATAAACAAAAAATATAAATGAAATAAATATGAATAAAATATTAAAAATCAATCAATACAACACAGATTAGATTAAATAACTTTAAATTCTCGATTAGTTTCGGGTTATTAGCCCATTTTCAAGAGAATTTAAAATTATATATATAATTTTTGAGTAATATAAAAGTGGATTTATTCACATGGTCGCAGTTATTTAAATAAATTAATTAAAAAGAATTTATTAATTGTTTTAAAATTATCTTTATTTAATTTAAACAAACAGTACTTGAAAATATAGACATACAAATATTTAAAACAATCGCATTTAACCGAATTTACTAAAATCAGAAATCGGTATATTAAATAGGATAAATAAAGATGCATGTAAAGGATGCCTTAAAATATTCACAGGTTATCTTACACACATCCTTCTGCTAAAGCTTTTGTAACAGCTCGAAGACGAGAGCGAAGTCGCGTAAGAAGCGTATGCTATGGCTAAAGCATAAGGTCCAAGTAGACTTTTCCACGTTCAATTCAAATTTTAGTGGATGGGAGGGTTAACCCAGTGATTCCAAAATTCACGAAGATTTGAGTTTTTCTTAAAAATATTTGAAAACAAAAAAATGTTTTCAATTATTATGACAAGAATAAAACACAAATCACATTGTTATGAATAAATATATAGTAGTGTTGGGCAAAATCGAGTGATATTAGTAATCGAGTATTTTTAAATGAGCAATTTTAAACAAATAAAGTCAATCAGTAATAATTAATTGATGTTTTTTTCAATGAATAGGTAATATTTAGCGATAGTAATAGAACATGTTGCATTGACAAAATTGCCATATACATAATTTTTCAGTAACAAAAAAGATCGAAAATATTGACTTTGCCTGTCTCTAATATATAGTATAAAATATAAATGCATGTAAAGGATAAATTTATAAATTTTATAAAAAGAATTTGACAAATTTAAAGTTTGTTTTTCTTTGGTTTTGTTGGTAGATTTTTAATAATTCTTATTTACTTTTATAAAAGATTATACACGTAAATATTTAATTAACAATTACACAATCGTATACAAATTTTGTTTTAATGTCATTTCCTCGATTAGCGATATAATACCAATTCGAGGAAATGATTTATAAATTATCTTCGAGTAACAGCAAAATAATAAAAAATCTGGTTAACTCGAATGTATAAATCATTTCCTCGAATTGGTATTAAATCGCTAATCGAGGAAATGAAACTAAAACAAAATTTGTTGCAATATCAATAAATATTTATTTCATACTATAAATATAAATATTTATAAATACTTATTTTATACTATATTTATATTTTTAATTCTATATTTTCTAGAAAATACACTAAAACCACAATAAAGCAAACAAAACGATTGACGATATGTATTCCATTTCAGCCGAGCGTTATCAAGTAAAAAAATACCCCGATAACGAATGTTTGAATTGATAAAGGCGAATTAACTCCTTCCTGTTTTTTCTGTTTGTTTCTTTAGCATATTATCCGGAATATTCCCGTAATGTCCGCGCCATACATAGCAACACGAACATTTGCTGAATACAGGCATATTTTTGTTTGTAATTATTACCCGTTCAAATATTTTTCATTGCTACTGTAATTAGGAGTAATAAATTATAATTCCATAGCAAAAAAACAACAAATATTTATTACAGACAATTTATTTAGAAAACAAAAAATTAGAGATAAATGAAACGTAAGCGTAATTAAATATTAAAGCTAATAATGAACGAAATCGATTTATTTCAAAAACAACTAATAAATATAAGTGTATTTTAAAAGCGAAGTCCGATGGTTCGGGCAAAAAGAGACAAAAGTGGAAACAATTGAGCTTAATTTGGACAAAAAACAATATTTATTTAAAAAATGTTTAGCCACCATTCGTATAGATAACTAGTGATGGCCATTTCGGTATTCGAAACTCATCAGAATTGGCGTTTGCGTCATCTTTCATTTATTATGATTAATTATTTATTGTAATGGATACAATTAAATAAATAAATTCACTGTTCAAGTTTTGACGTTTGATAGCCATTATCAAGTAACACAAATTACAAGAAAGTTACATTTATATATGTAAAAATTAATAATAGCCATTTCGGTTTTTTTTAACCTCTTTTTTTAATCTTTTTTCCTTTCTACCGTTAGGTGTAAGGAACCTCATCAGAGATAATAAATAAAAGACGACGCAGTCTTTCATTTATTATGATTAATTATTTATTGTAGTGAATTTATGGATTTACCATAAATTCTGCTTAAGTTTGGACGTTTTATAGTCATTATCAAGTGATACAAATTACAAAAAATAAATACATTTATATAGGTAAATAATAATAATAATAATACAATTACCATATTTTCACCACAAATAGTGCAAACTTGAACAGTAATCGAATAAAATATGTATAACTCTCTGTATCTACTCAACCTTAACAATATGAATAGTTTCCTTCGATATTAACCCTTCTCACCATTAGGGTTCTACAGATACACCCTGATTTTTTTTTATCAAGCAGATTCCTTTTAGAAGAATGAACATTCAAATCATTCTCTTTATTTTTTTTTGCATACATTACATTTCATCCAGCACATGTGCTTTCCCGCATTCCGTGTTCATCTCCCCGAGTCTCTAATTTACGACCCGACCGAGGGTTTTCCGAAAAATACCTGTCGGCCCGAACAACAAAAGGGCCTCCTTTAGGAATTCGTTAAATATTTACCATAAAATTCAAATATGTTACCATTAAAAAACACAGGCATACCGGGAGATAGATAAAGAAAGGGTTGGTGTTGAAAAATACGCATGGGAACAACGGAAGGGTTGAGGGGTGTTGGGTTTTGTTCTTTTTTTGTGTAGAAGCGAAAGTGTTTTCGGTATTAGGTAGATCAAGAAGGAGGTAGAAAAGGTGGGAACTGAAGGGTTAAAAGGTAAAACAGCTTTTTTTTCATCTTCTTACATTACATTATTTGATGTTTATTTAATGTTTGGAAGTAAATCTAGTTTTATATTTAAAATAAAATATTTTTCTTAAGTAACAGTAAATGTCCATTACATATTCTAATATCCGCCGAGATATTTGCCTGGGAAGTAGCTGTTTCAATGAAATGGGAAAATAATTGATAAAAACTAATTACTTTCTATAACTTTAATTTGGTTCTCATTGATTACTTGATAATGACGATAAGTTGAAACTAGTTGGATAATAAAAAAAGAAACAAACCAAGTGCCTTTAATTTCAATTTCAATATTAATTACTTTCTCTTTAGACACTGCAAATGGACTAAAGTAAGTACTTGAAAATTGAAATATAAGTACTTATCTAAATACTTAGTCATTGTTGCAGTGTTTAAAGTGTCTAAAGAAAAATTAAGTAGTTTTCATTAATCCTTATGTATACAATTGTAACTCGCGTAATAATCCAAGTAGGCTAAAAATTATTCCTCTCTTTAGAGACAGCCACGAGTTACATCTATTTATATATATATATAGAAATATTTCTATCCAGATAATTGCAGTAACATTTTTTATACATTACATTTATATGTTATGGTATCTGCGCCATCAACCAAAGGTCTTTCTGCCTCTTTTATTAATAATTTTCCTTTTTAAATAAATGAAACACTTTTTTACTTTGTCACCAAAACAAAACTTTTGTTTTGATAATGGCACATTAAGGTTGTCGAAACTTTGACTACAATCCGAGTTATGCAAACAAAGTAAAAAATTTATTAAAATTGAATTACAATTTATAACGTTTATATTAACAAGTTAATAATGTTCCTATTTCTTTTATTTACGATTTTTTTGTCCCATTTTAACAATTTTCTAAGATTTGTTTGCGAATAGAATTTACAATATTCATTACTTTTGAAATGTTTTTATTGATATTTTGAGATTTTATAATCTTGTCCGCTTTTTTGGACGTTTATGGGATCCTAAAAATGTTATTAATTAAAGAACTGTGCTCTTATTACAAGAAAAAATGATTTAGAATTAACAAAGCGCATATCTGGAACTATAAAATATTTTTAGAAGTGTTAGAAGCCATTGAAAATATAAGCTTCTTTTTCACGTTTTTTAAGATTTTTCGGGTTAAAAATGGTAAACTTTCTAAGAATTGGAAGTGTCTTTTGTGTTCTAGTTTTGCAAAAAACAAAAAACTTTAAAACGGAGAGAAACAAATAAATTAATAAAATAATTTCGGTTTATTGGGTGAATAAAGTATTTCGCAGTGTTATTAATTCAATCCAATTATTATTTGTATTACTTAAGGAATAATTAATTATTTTCTAATATAATTTATTCAAGGAGCTAATATTTTGTTTGTCGGCCTATTTTAACTATTTTCTAAGAATTCTTTTACGAAACGGTAATTTACGAAGACTTGGTTACTTTTACATTGTTTTTATTGATATCTTGATTTTATATCACCTTTGTTGGAAGATTATAGACTCCCAAAAAATATTAATATCAGGTAACTTATAATTAAAACACTTGTTTAGTTTCCTGACACGTGTTTCGGTCAATAACGACCATTTTCAAAGAGTTATTTTGTCAATGACTACCCTCAGAGATATTACAAAATAACTCTTTAATAATGGTCACTCTATTGTTTTAAATACTTAAAATGACACATTTAGTTATACTCGATTACTAATATTATTCGTTTTTGCCCAACACTAAAAAAAAAAGATCGAAAAGATCGACTTTGCCTATCTCTAAAATATACTCTTAAACAACTATTCGCCCTGGATAATATCCCGCCGCATGTTATATTACGCAATAAACAAACAGTAACCCTACTGGATAATGCTGCATGGCACTTGCTTCTATTGATATTTATTATGCAAAACAAATGAAAATAAATTAATTATAGCCCAGGAAAGACAAACACTTTCAATTAAATTAAGCGTACCTGCCCGACCGCGATCTCAGAGAGAAATGAAAGGGCGAACAATCGTCCTTATCGCAAATTCACAAAAAAATCTCGGCTCAGATTTGAATAAACACCTCGCTGGCTATTAATATCAATAGTAGAATACTTATTCACTCGTCACAGTCATTTAAATAAATAATAATTATTATTATTATTATCTTTATTTACGGAATTCACATATTTTACAAATGTAAGAAAACACAATTAGCTATACATAAACATAAACACATATATAAACGTAATTATTTAATATAATCTGGGGTGTTCCGTATGAAAAATGTTAATTTTTACGTTTTTTTTTGTTGGAGTTGTTTTCATTTTTTTTATTATATTCCAATTCTGCGATATCAATTGTGGAAAGAAATTGAATTTTCCTTGTTGCGTAACAGACCTTATTTTATTTATTTGTTGATGTATCTTTAACTCGATATATAATTCATGTTGAAAATGAAGTTGAAGATCCGAAGTTATACATGGATTAATGGAAAAACCATTGGGATCATAGTTCATGAAAACATTATCTAGAAAATTATTTCCCCTGGTTGAAAAATTTACATTATATAAATTTGTTTTAATTTCCTTTGCTCGATTAGCCTACAATTCTTGAAATATCAAAAAATATTTTTTCCATTCTATATATTTGTATTCCTCATTTCTAAAAAATTCACTAAAAACACAATATAGCAAACAAAACCATTGACGATATGTATTCCATTGCAGCCGAGCATTATCAAGTAAAATATACCCGATAACGAATGTTTGAATTTATAAATAGAATTATTACTTGAACTACAAGTTCGTTTTTATTTAAAATATTGTATTAAATAAATATGAATAGCAACGAAAAAAAAAAAAATTCTTTTGAAAATGGGCTAACAACCCGAAACTAATCGAGAATTTATAGTTATTCGTTAAATAAAACACTTTTTAACTTTGTATAACAAATTATACAAAAAAAGTTAAACAGTGTTTTATTTAATAAACTCAAAATGTATAACCAAGTGAAAGCCTTAGCAATTAACAAATTAAAGTTATTCAATGTAATCTGTGTTTTATTGGTTGATTTTTATTAATCCATTCATACTTATTCCATACAATTTGTTTAAATATTAAAACTATTCACTTAACATATTACTTCTTGTCAGTAATTTCTGTTGAATTATTAAGAGCTTTCTTGTCGCACTGTAAAGCTCGGATCACGGGCGTGAAATCGAGAAAAATGTCAGTGTTTATCTCGCCAGCGCGGAAAAGGGATGGGTTTAATGGTTTAATGGTGCCAATTATGGTTTTATCCGGGCCCTAAATCGCCAGGTATAGTAGCGGCTTCACGATTTCTCGTGACTCCACCGGTTGCAAGCCTCCTGCTTAAATTGGCAGTTTTAACACCATTATGCAGACAATAACAATGGCTAATACAATAATAAATAAAATATCTTATTATAGATACAATGAGATATAAATAAGGATGAGCAGATTGTAAATTATATGTTTTTATATAATTTAATTTTGATGGATTTAATTATTGGCAATTGAATATAGTTGTACAAACAACTGTAGCTTGTTTGTACAACTATATTCACACAGTGGTCGAAACGCCCAATCTAGCTGCCCATTTTATTATTAAGGGTTCAATTCAAATTATTTTCGTAAAAGCATTGATTAAAGAGTGGCTTAAAAATGTACAACCAATTGAAACAAATTAAATTAAAGAAAAATACTCTTTTGTATTTTTCTTTAATTTGTTGATTTTTAAGGCTTTAAATTGGTAGTATATTTTTAAACGACTCTTTCAACAACACTTATACGAAAATAATTTGAATTGGAATTGAACCCTTAATAATAAAAACAATCAACAAATTAAAGAAAAATACTCTTTAGTACAACCAATTGAAAAAAAATAAATTAAGGAAAAAATTACTAAAGAGTATTTTTTTAATATGTTGATTGTTAAGACTTTAAATTGGTAGTACATTTTTAAGTCACGCTTTAATCAATGCTTCTACGAAAATAATTTGAATTTGGATTGAATCCTTAATAATAAAAAACAATTAACAAATTAAAGCAAAATACTGTTTAGTACAACCAATTGAAAAAAATTAAATTAAAGAAAAAATACTAAAAAGTATTTTTTTAATATAGATTGTTAAGACTTTCAATTAGTAGTACACTTTTAAGCCACACTTTAATTAATGCTTCTACGAAAATATTTTGAACTAGAATTGAACTCTATAATAATAAACAATCAACAAATAAAAGGAAAATACTCTTTAGTATTTTTCTTTAATTACTAAATACTAAAGAGTATTTTTCTTTTATTTGTTGATTGTTTTTTATTATAAAGAGTTCAATTCCAATTCAAATTATTAAATAAAAGAAAAATACTCTTTAGTATTTTTCTTTAATTTATTGATTGTTAAGTGTTTCACTTGGTTGTACATTTTGAGTTTATTAAATAAAACACTTTTCAACTTTGTTTGTACAACTTGTTATTTTATTTTAGTTTCGAAGCATAGAACATCATTATCCACTTTTAGTAGGACTGCTATACAAAAATAACCCACAGATATCTTAAATATTCACAAAAACAAGTTTAAAAAAAACGCAAATTTTTAATGCATTGCTTGGTTTGAGCCTCGTGCCGTTTTCTGCCTTCGCATCGCGGGCTTTATTTGCCATTACCATATCCTGTTTTCACCGCTCGTTTGCTCCATCCGTGTATTTTTATCCGATGGCACGTTAATTGCCGGCGATAACCGATAATTATTGTATCGGGTGTGTTTCGAAAAACAAAATTACACGCGCTGAATATTAATCGGAATCGAAACTGCGTCGTTATAACGAAAATTGAATTGGCTCTTCAAGGTTGTTAAACGCGAGGGAAATACTTTCTTCGTGCTGTGTTAATCGTTAAATTATATTAATAACAATGAATTTAATGAATTATTGAAAATTACTGAAAGTCAAATAAATTTAATAACAAATATCAATATATTATTAAAAATGGATCAATAAAATAAATTAAAACACAGATTACATTGAATAACTATAAATTCTCGATTAGTTTCAAGTTATCAGCCTTTTTTGAAGAAAATTCAATCTTGAATTTTAACAATAATTCAATACTTAATTTTAATAGTAATTCAATATTGAATTCAATTTAATTGTATTTATAATAAGTCACTCTGTAGATTATAACAGTAGTAGTTAGTCATAAATTCGACATCGAGCAAAGGTATTTTGGCTCATAATTTATATTCAAAATAATATTGTAATAGTTCCAACTGGGGTGTATACAGAATTTATTTTTTGATAAAATTTGTTAAAAGGTAATAATTGAATAAGGGAAATTATCTATATGTTGTATCTCTGCTGCAACAATTTTGTTTGTTTATATTTTGTACAATGTAATTGATTCATATTTTGACGGAAAAGTCCCGCGCTTGACTCCAAATTTAGGCGAAATCAACAATTAAGTTAAAACTGTTTATTTTTATTTTAATAAGTTAATATTCTGGCGGGGAAGTCCTGCACTCGCTTGGCCTCAATTTTACGTAAATTTGACAAGTACTCGCGGTCGTGAGTATATTAAAAAAGCCGGAAATAATAAGAAAACAAAAGTAGTGAATTGGTTGTGGGCAGGTGTGTTATTAATTAATAAAATAAAATTTAACCGAAATTGTGATCGGGAGAGCAAGGGCCGATCTGCGACAAAACCAAAATTTACAAATAGTCATGCTCCGAGGCGATTCGTTTTAGTGTGTTTTTTCAGTCCTCTCGAAGCAAATGCGGAGCAGAAGCGCGTAGTCCCACACATTTTTTTTTTTAGTTTTCAGTTAAAATGCACATGACAGCAAACTAATATATGACAAAATAAGGCGCACACATATTTAACAAACTTAAAGAATGTAATCATTTATTAATATCTGAAAATGCCTTATTAAAATAAAATTAGTGCTGCTTGCAGTAAAGCTCACTTAATGTCTTTTATTTATTGTCCACAAATCACCCTATTAATTTACAGGTGAAAACATCGATAATGCATGTTGACATAAATAACGGGCCTGTTAAATAATTAAGGGTTCCTACATAACTGAAATAAATAAATAAATAATCACAACACAATGACAATATTGAAATTTCAATTGTAAATTTTAATAATATGGGGGGTCGAACTATTTCAGTCTTCCATACTTCACTACACAAGAATATTCTGCAATATAAAAACATCAAGTTTAAATAAAACAAGAAAAAGTATCTCACACGACATCGAGCACGAATTTCCTCTGACGTATGCATTTTTTTGTTACAGAAAGTTTCCTTCCAATCGTGCGGGACGGGATTAAGGAGGGCGAGCCGCGCGGGGGATGAATCGGCGGAATTAACCCGTAGACAAGGAGAGATGGATGCGCTGTAATGTCACGCGAAACGAGACGAGCGAAAATAAAGGAAAAATGAAAAGACAGCCGGCAGACAGGGCGCAGACAGTCAGACGAGAAGATGACGAGACGAACACTGGTTTTGGCTTACATCGAGGGCCCCGCATGCATGCATGCACCGTGACTTTGCTGAACTCGTTCTTAATCCTCCCCACGATTCGAGTGAGTCATAAAAAGTATTAGGTAACAAATATGAAACAAAAAGAAAATTAGAAAAAAAAGGAGTGATGCTAGAAAAATAGAGTTGATTCACTTGGTCACAGTTATTTAAATTAAATTAAACAAAACCAAATTTGAAAATAACTAATTAATGTAATTGATATTTTTTTCCTTAATTACTTAATTTTTTGCGCGTTCAGCTCTCAGCGGTTTGAAGAGAAAGAAACAAATTTAAATATATTATTAACGTTTACAACTTTAATTTTGAATCCTTTAAAAATGAAATGATAATAAGATCATATAATTTTATATTATTTTTTAAATTAGTTACTAGAAGTTCATTAATACAATAAGGAAGTCAGAAATTTAATGTATAAAGACCTTTTAAGAACTGTTGCCTTTGAGTGTTATATTTTTCACAAGAGAAGAAATTATAATAATAATAATAATTCTTTATTGACGGGCGATCCCTTTTACAATATATGATATAAACACAACAAATATAAAAAATACAGATAAAATAAAAATACAAAAACTGTGTTAAATGTTTTTGTATTAATAAATAAAAAAAATAAATAATAACAATAATATTTAGTTCATACAATTTGTTATTTCATACATAATATATGCCCAACAAAATTAAACACAAGTAATATGATTTAGACTCTCTGAATCTTTTCCACATTCACACAAATTACTGTCAGAAACGCCAATTTTAAATAAATGATCTTTATACCTTAACTTTTACGGCGTTACTGATGTCATGAAAAATCTAGGTACCTTTAGTCGCATTTTACTGGGTAAAGAGGGATGAATGGTAATCAACTATTGAACACTCTTTTTAATTTTTAAAATCTGAAATGTAGTGAATATAATTTCGGCGCACAATTATGCAACTGAAAGTAACTTTATAGATACTTCTGGCTTATTTAAATTGAGTTAAAAAATATAGCCAACTCTACCCACTACCTGGGACTAGGGGAGGGTTTTTGCCACCGTACATAAACCAGTAAACCTCGACACCCAATACGGGTAAAAGAGGATACGGTTAAGAAAGAACATGAACCAGTTGTGGACTAACAGACTGTCAGTATCTGTACAATATCTAGAAAAAGTCAGCGTTCAATGCAATATTTAATAAGATACTGCCTATATCTACGAGATAAATCGGAATATACTGAGTTTTGCATTCACCTTTTTTAATTGTAATTGCTTCGATACGTAATTAAATCAGTGACCAAGACACCAAGAGTATAACAACATTAATCTTAATTAAAAAAAATGGTTGCCCAGAAGATTGATTATTGGTGGGTATGTGTAGTTTTTTTTTTTAATTCGTAATATTTATATTCGTTATTTAAATTATGGTTATTTTATGGTTGTCTAGATTCAAAGCCGAATATATGAATTTATATATAATTTCATATTTTCCTTTATAATAGGTTAAGAGATATAGCTATATAAATATTGGCAATCACTAATTCGATTGCTGTTCAATGAGCAATATTGTATTATATATTAAAATAAGCAGGAATTTCACCGGATGAATTAAAAATCATTTTAATGTTTAGTTTGTCTAAAAAACAATTATGAAAAATAATGAAAATTGATCAAATTTATAGCAAATTTTAAATAAAATTTTTGCTAATAAAAACTCGTGCAAAAAAAATTTAAAAAATTCATTAAATTCTGCATTCAAATAACTGACATGATCTATTAATTTCATTATGTCTTACAATTTTCTTTTCTAACTTGAACTAGTAAATTGACGTAATACACGAAAACTAACGATTTATTTTGTATTTAGACTGATACTTTTTACTTAGTAGATAAAAAATGTAAATACTTATTCATATTATTAAATCCAAAAGAACGGCTCTTTTTTCAAACGATTATTTCCATTTCATTATATATATCTACTACTAAACTGCAACTTTAATTTATCTCCTATTATAAACGCGAATGACCAAAGATGTCCAAGCGCCCTACAATTGCCTATTTTAAGCGAAAATACTATGAATTTTAAAAATAATTAATAAACTTTAAAACTGCAGACACGCGTTTCGAGGTTAATTCCTCGTCAGTACAATCTTGCCTTAATTTGTTAAAAGTTGATTATAATAAAGCTTATGCTTAAAACTGCAGACACGCGTTTCGGGCTTAATTTCTCTTCAGTGTACAACCTTGCTTTAATTTGTTAAAAGTTGATTATTGTAGGGCTATACTTAAAACTGCAGATACGCGTTTCGGGGTTAATTCCTCGTCAGTACAACCTTGCCTTAATTTGTTAAAGGTTGATTATTATAACGATGTTAATTTCTATACCAATTTTATTACATAGAAATCACGTAAGTGTTTTATGCCACTTTTATTAATTTTAAAAAGAAGTTACACTTTTAAAAATGAATATAATTAAAATTTGGATGCCTCTAATATATAAGAATTAAATTTTAATTTTAGAATAATGATTAAAAATGGCTTCAATGGTTTCGTGAAGGATTAATTTTATTTGCATAAGTTATATTTAAACCCCTCAATTTATTGAAAGTTAATTATTATTATAAGGCAATGTTATTTTTATTTATCAATTTGTAATTCAATTTTGTAAAATAGAAAACGCGTAACAATTTCATGCCGCTTTTATTAAATAAAATATTAATTTTAAAAAGAGTGGCGTAAAAAAGCCACTCTTTTGAAAATTGATTTTTTTAAAAGAGTTTAATAAATTCAAAATGTACCACCAAGTGAATGCCTCCAATATACACCAATTACATTTTAACTTTAGAGTAATGGTTTAATATTATTTCAAAGGTTTTGTTCAGGGTGGATGGGAATGCTCTGTGTGGTGGTTCCAAAAGGTCGTTGTCGTTTAACAAGTACACGTTATTTACTAATGTACGTGTAATTCTTACTCCCGTGAAACCAAATGAAACTACATAAGATTTTCGTATCGGTCCGAGGGTACGACTCACCACCAGTCCTTACAAGTACGAGTGCGGTGGGGCGCGCGCAAACGCAAACAGGTTTATTGAAATAAAAAGGCATTTGCAGTTATTTTAATTAAAAACAAACGAATATTACTGGCAATAATTGCTAAAATTCAATCATTTACTTTTTCGAACTACAAGTCTCGATTTTTTAATTTTAAATTAAATAAAAATAATTCAAAAATTATTTCCAGATTTAGCTCTGTAACATTTAATTTACGTTATGTAAATACTTTAAACAAAAGTCACATTAAAACAACTACTTGTCGGGCAAATACCTCGCCAGACATTGAAATACGTAATTTTATTTAATTTAATTTAATCTCCTTTTTACAAAAATATCACAAACAGTGTTACATTTTAAAGATACAAGTATATCACTTTTATAAAATTTTAATATGGTTTATTGAAAGATTAAATTTATTTGCATAAATTTCATTTACTTAGCATTTTTTTGTCATTATTCTAATAAATGTTACACAAAGTTTCAAAAATGAAGTTAAGATTAGTATTCATTTCAAGTTAAGACAAAAAGAAATCATGGATTTATTTCTATCACAAAAAAATTAAATATATAAACGCATAAATCACATGGGATCTAAATAGAATTAACTCGAGCGAAAAAAAAAAAACATCCCCTTCTCTCTCTACGCGTTTGCAGCATTCACACAACTCTTATATCTCTTACAACCCAGATGGACAAATATGCAAATGCGCGAACAACTGTTTAAGCCTCGGCTACCTCTTTTTCCTCCACCGAAAGGTTATCTTCGGCGATAATGCTACTGCTGCGAGTACAAAAAACCAGGGGTGCATTTTTAATTCGATCAAATGCGAATAGTGCGTTTGTCTCTCTCTCGGTGTTTTGATCGGAATTGGATTACGCGGCCATGATGGATGGATGAGTGACGTCACCGGCGGCGTGCGCTAAGCCGACGTTGGCTGACGGGGGTGAGTCGGCGACACGTCGCCAATTAGCCGACCACCCATCCGTCCGGGGGTTGATTGTGTGCGCGAAAAGTGAGGGGCAGGAAGAGTGAAAAAAAGCGACGAGGAAGATTATAATAGAATCCCCCATTTGTCGGCTCGATCGGTACTGGCCAATGAGGGACAACGAGGGGCATATGTGAGTGTGTGTTTGTGTGCTGTAGGGGGTTGGATTTCGAGGGTTTGCAGAAAATGAAAACGTTGATTTTGGTTTGTTGGAACGGATAAAACTTGGTTTTGCGTTGAAATTATTAAAACTTAAATTGCAAATTATAAAAAAATAATTAATGCTTGATATTAACACGTTGACCGCTTGACAAGTGACTGATACAATAGGGCTACGTCAGTCACCGATGACTTTAAACTTACTTTTCGGCTAAAAAATGCATCAAAAAGAAATAAAAAAGCAAACATCTTTATTCAGACAACATTACGTAAGCTTATACATACATTTATATTTACTTAACAAGAATAAATATTGTGTTAGTCTGTCCGGGCTATCGACCTGGGGTCTTTCTGCCCTTAAATAAGCATACTTTTACTCATTTTATAAAATAAAAAAATCTAATCTGTGTTTTATTGGTTGATTTTTAATAATTTATTCATATTTATTTCATACAATATGAACTACCAATGTCTAAATATTAAAACCATTAATTATAAAACATAAAAATAAAGAAAACTTTTTTGACATTCTTCAAAAAAAAAACTTGTTGGCCGCCAATTTGTTAAAGATTATTATTAAAAATACTTGCTTAGTTTTGCGTACTTTCCAAGAACGCTTAGTCGTTACGACTTGGGAAAATGAAAGACACGGTATGCTTGTTACTTTGCTTCTATTGTTCTTTTCTTTTTATTTTTATATACAGAGATAGTCATAGCACGCATGCGATTTATAGTTGACCGCAAAAGTGCTGGCAATATTCAAAAGATATTTACAAAAATATAATCTTTGGGGAGATCGGCACGTACGCAGTAATTTACGTATAAATTACATACGAACACCGAACAATCATCATCATTATTTTTGCCAAAAAATATCAAACTTTAATCAAGTTAATCATAATAAATTAAAGACGACGCTAGCGTTAATAATATAAAGGAGTATTTTTTCACTTGCTCAAAGTTTTTTAAATTAAGGGCAATCATACATTGTATTCCTTTTCGAGCAGATAACTTTCTATGGAAGAAGAGCCCAATCGCTCTGATGTTTGCTTGATGGTGGTCGATGGATTAGTTGTGTTGATTTAATAGAATTTTTTGAAATGGTGTCAAATAAATAAATCCAAACAACACATTTATATGACACTTCCAAAAAAATAAAAATTCTAGTAAATCAACAAAGAAACGATCCATCACCGACCATCAAGCAAACATCAAAGCGATTGGGTTCTTCTTCCATTTTTAAATTAAATCAAGTAAAAAAATCAACAGTTGAGCATTATTATCTTAATATTAATAAGGTGTTATTGGACAATTTTGGGGTTCAATGTACCAATTAGATTTTCGATTTTATTTGTTTTTTGTAAATGAAATCTTTTTGTAAAATGGAGTTACCGTAAATAAATAATTAAATGGTACGTTTAATAAATTTAATTTAACAATCACAATAAAAACACGTTTTATTCCTTACTTCATTTTATCCATTAAATTTAGGAATACAATTTTTATTATTTTATTCCTTACCTCACTTTTCCCCATAAAAAGTGTTTTTAATTATGAATAAAATTTCTTCACATAACTCAATTTAAATAACTTGTGATTAATGTAACAACTTTAAAAAAATATAAGAGAGCTGTACTGACGAAGCATAAAACCCGAAACACGTGTCTGCAGGTAGTCTTATATCACTTAGCGTCTATTCTTCTTTGCGTTAAATATTCTTGAATCAAAATAAAGTTGTATTATAAAATATGTTATTGCTACACAACAGCAATTGTCCATTATGTAATTTAAAATCTTGAGGAATATTTGTCCGTGAAGTAGTTTTATTTAATAAATATTTGTTTTTAAAGACGACTTACTTTACGCCATTAAAAAAATAGTTAAATGGAAAATAAATTATTGATTGAATTGATTATTTTCAAATGATTAAAAAAAACATCTTTATTCAGACAGCACAATTACAATTGTTTTAAAACCTTTATATTTACAATACATATAGATGGGTTAGTAGTTTGTCATGGGAAATTGACCAGAGGTCTTTTTGCCCTGTCATGTATATAATAAATTAAAAAAACATTTGATTTACAAATAAAAACTTTGCTAACTAGCTGAACTGTCATGTAAATGAGTGATAAATTGTTACTGAAGAGTGGTTATGCTTGGGAGGGATTTTAAAATTCTTTTTATTTAATTTAGTCAAGTTTTTTATTCACAGTTCAGCTTTTAATAATTCAAACAAAAAACAAGTTTTCTTTTTTTTTAATTCTGCAATTTTTCAATAAATCCAAACTGATAAAAAGTGAAATTAAAGAGCAACTTAAAAATATATCATTTGTTAAGATAGAAAGACCAAGTGAGCAGAATGCACTGAACCTATACCGAATTAGAAGCTAACCTTATTTTGGATTTTAATATTCCACCCCCAAAAACTAAAAAAAAAAACAAAACAATTATCTTAACATTGAGGAAACAGGGCTACATGCGCAAAATCCATTAAATTATAATAAAAAGTTAAATATTGGCTGCTTCCAATTTTGTTCCATCTGCGTTTAAAAAAAAATAAACAATTTCTAGTTTCTCGAAAACCAGCAAACACAATGCAATTAATTTCATCATCATGATCGAATTGCATTATTCCTGATTTAGTGCTCGGTTCATGGGTTTTGACAAGAAATGTCGGGTGGCGAAAAGAGCGGTAAGAAATGCAGTAAAAGAGTGTAGAATGGGACGAGGGGAGGAAAAGCGGGTGATGGAGAAAAAAAAAAGAAGTACAGGCAAGTGTGCGAGGAAAAGAAAATATATTTAGTTAAACAAATTGAAAAGGAGATGAGAGAGTGTCGGAATGAGAGGAAATTGTGGAAGATACTAAGGATAGCAAAATAAGACAGCATAATTAGGAGTAGTTTTACAAATTTGTATTTTAATTCACCAATTTAATATTATGCTCCGAACTCACGCCTTTATACAGGACCACATCGATATATTTAATTGCACGACAATTCACAAACACTATATGAAATATATTCTACTACCCACGAAATTTTAAATATTATTTAAATGTAACATTATATGTATATATATATATATATATATATATATATATATAATCTAAAATCCCCATCTACCATAATGGTGGTGTAGAGATGATATGTATATATTCCTTTTTTTATGTATAATTATTTTTATGTGTATGTTATTGTATCTACGTTTTTATATTTGAAATATTTTCCCTGTTATTAGAACTATGTATCTGTTGGAAAATAAAGAGTTATTATAATTGATACAGCACTACGCGATTGGAGGAAAATGTGCGAGATGATATGCGGGGAACCAGAAGCATTATTCTTGATTAAGTGCTCGATTCATGGGTTTAGTGTTCATCACCAACATGGAAAAATGAATTCATTTAATCTCAATTCAATTTCCTCAAAACCAGATAGCAGACTATAAATGAACTGATTATCTTAAATATAAATAAACATGGGGGAATAAAAATTGCTGCATTTTCACAATTATTAATATGAACATCTATTAATAAATTAATAATAATAACAGGGTGTTAGAAAGACCCGACGCAGTCAAATAATTCAAGAAAAATCCAATCGAAAAATACAAAAATACGTAATCATAATAAATGAAAGATGACGAAAGCGCCATCTGTCGCCTAATTTCATGTGGCATTGTCAATGAATGAAATCGATTTTGAAGTAGATACTAGTTATCGATACGTTAAATGAATGGTGGCTGAACATTTTATTAAAAAAAAAAAAATACGTATTCAAAATATTTTTGAAAATGACATTAAACACTCCTTATGGGCGAGGCGGAAACTTTGTTATTTTAAATGGGAACCCCCTTTTTTACTGTAGATTCCATGTCTACACCATCAACAAAATTTATTTTAAATGTTTGCGAAGATATATTTTCTTCCGCAGTCTGATTTTCTGGTTTTCAAGAAACTTAAACCTTTGAGTGATTTTTTTGTTGGGGCGAGCACAAACTGAGGCATTTTATTCGAGGATATATTTAGCTCTTAATTCATGTACTATTTCACTGCACAGTCTGCGTAGTATTTTTTCAGGAATTTGAAATTGGAGAACAAAATCAGAAAAAAAAACGATTTATTCACAAGTTTATTTAAAAAAATAAAATAAAAAGAAGTTAAATACTTATTTTCGAATAAAAAAATGTTGCATTATATAATATGTTATTTTTATGCAATTGTCCATTATTGTACATTTGTTTTATTGTACCTACGTAATGTAAGTCAAATTACCACAGTAGCTAAAGCGCGAATGATTTGTTAAGTATTTTCAACTTATTTTATTTCAATTATTTAAATAATTATGTCAATAAATCTTTTTTTCTAATTTTATTCTTTAATTTCAGTTTCTGGAAAAGTAGCAGCAGTAAGCATAGTCAGTACGAATTAAAAGCTCAATATAATCGAATTAAGTTCTCCTGTTTATTAATTATTTTCAAATTATTTCAATTTAAAGAAAATTAGAGTAGAACATTTTAAAAATATTTTTCAAGTTGAGGATGAAGCAATTAATAAACGCTTAACTTTTAATTGGGTTTTAGTGTTATATTCTTCCATATTAAAAAGGTTGAAGAGAAAATAAACTCAAAAATGTGATGTAGTGAATAACAATATAAAAATAACTAAAACTTAAAATGATTTTTAAATTTGGTTTAATTGCGTTTGCATCGCTCTTAAGTTTTGTTTTGGAATAATACATATAGAAAATCTTTATTTCTGAGAGATACATTTATTTACATCACAATATTTACATCATTACAATAATATAGGCCTAGCCTCGGAAAATGGCTCCGGCCGTCGGTCGTTCTGTCGTTTTGTAATAATTTTCCTTTGATTATAGGTTATAGTATTATAATATATGTATATATAATACTATAACTCATTATAGTATTATATTATATGTATAAATTTCAATTCTATATCCTCATATAGATTTTTACTAACAAAAATTATTAATAAATAAAATGTAGTAAATTTGGGCAATTTAGATATTTTACTGTGACTAAAACAATAAAATAATACTTGTTTAATTAAATATGTACTGCATTTCACATACGAGAATATGAAAAATATTATTTGCGCGCAGTAATTATATAATATGTATTATTTAATATCAGTTTAACTAATATGTGATTTCTGCCCAGTGCTCTGAATGTCAACGTGAAGAAATTTAAGCAAGCACGGGCAAACGTCGCGAGTAACTATGACTAATATGTTAATTGAAAACTATGCATAAGCATCGATTAATTATTATAGCGTTTATTTTTTTAGTTAAAGTTTGTTTTAAAAAAATGATAATTTTAGGAAATTGATCGTTAATTAATGAGATAGAACATGCCCCATATCAATTATATAAAAAAAAGTATTACGAGAAAACAAATTCAATGTAAGAATAAAAGTGGAAGCTTCCACAATGGAAGGAATATTTTATTCACGATTATCTTTTCAGCATGACATTTCTTTTTCTGTTTGTTTGTAAAAATTTCGATAGGCGACCGGCCGCACCTGATAGCGACTTGTCCGGCGGTTTCCGCTGTCGGACGTCGCCGCTGCCAGTTCCTGCCAGGAGTCGCGGCCGTCGCGCGGCAGTAGTCAGTGTCCGTCAACCTTTTGAAGAGTGAAGACCGGTCCGGCCAGTTGGTTCGTTTTTGCCTTTTCTGTGGTCGACCACTAGCGAGGTATAGAGTTCCTACGTTTTTATAACTCTGTAGGAACTTCATACCGTGCTCTTGGATCTTCCAAAAATCAACAGTTCCCAGAAGAAAACCAACGGAGCGCACAAACGTCAAATCATCAACGCTGCAACGACTTCAACAACGAAATTAATAATTTAATAAAAACACCAATTCACTAAAAGGACTTGAACAAAATTGATAATACTTTGTGAAATTGTGATTTTTTTGTAGACATCAAATATTTAATAATACATAAGATGTTGATGTTAAAAGGACTTGAATAAAATTGATAATACTTTGTGTAATTGTGATTTTTTTATATAGACATCAAATATTTAATAATACACAAGACAAGTGATTAGTTAGTTGATGTTAAAAGGACTTGAACAAAATTAATAATATTTTGTGAAATTGTAATCTTCTTGTAGAAGTTGATTAGGTAAAATTAAATTTTATATATTCAATTAAACACAAGACGTTTGATTGGTTAGTTGATACTAAAAGGACTTAAACAAAATTAGTAATATTTTGTGAAATTGTAACTTTTTGTATAAGGTGATTAGGAATAATTTTATTTCAAATATTTAATTAAACACAAGGCGTTTGTTTAGTTAGTTGATACTAATCAAAAGTCTTAATTAATTAAATATTTTTAAAGGAACTTTAATTTGGTTCTCATTAATCACTTGATGAAACCTTGTAACTAACATTGAATTTAAAATTCCATGATAATGACGATAAATCTGAAAACAGTTGGTAAAAAAATAAGTGAAACAAACTAAGTGCCTTCCATTCTAAAATCAACGAAATTATTATTTTTAAAAAAACGGACGGACAAAATTAATAATATTTTGTGCAGTTGTGATTTTTGTAGAGGCTAATTAGGAATAAGTCCATTTCAAATATTTGATAAATCACAAGACACTAATAAAACGTCTTCTATTTTATTAAATATTTGAAATGGAACTTTAATATGGTTCCCATTAATCACTTGATGAATTTTAACGAACATTTTAACTTTAAAATTCCTTTGATAATGACGATAAGTCTGAAACCAGTTGGTAAATAAAAAATAAGTGAAACTAACTAAGTGCCTTCCATTTTAAAAACAATATTTGAAATGGAGTTACACGTTTCATCAGTGTCATCTAACTAATCAAACGACTTGTTTTTTTATTAAATATTTGAAATGAAATAAATCTTGGCCTTCACAGAAAACAAAAATAACATTTTAATTTAAATAGAAAAGAGTTTTATTCATAAACTTGGTCACAGTTATTTAAATATATTAAATAAAAATAATTTATTAATTATTTTCAAATCATTTTTACATTTTAATTTGTTTGTATTTTATTAAGTAAGATATTTAATGATTTAACTCATTATTTATTAATGACTTAAATCATTAACGCATTTACTTCATATTATTGTAAAGAATCAATTTGTTGTACCATTTATTGTTTTTAAGTTCTATTCTGGGTGTGTGAATTCAGTAAAGTAATTATCCAAGTTTAACAGAAGAGTGTTATTTTATTCAAGACTACATTAATAAGTTTGATTTATAATTAAATCTGTTATGGGTTTACACTTTGAAATTGTCTTGTTTATGACCTTACAGCCAGAAGTCTAGAAATCAACTCTCTTAAAAATAATGCGAAGATGCATAATGCCGGCAAAGAATTAAATAAGATAATATAATGATAATGACTATTGATGGAAAATTAGAAAGTTTAAAAAAAGGAATTAAATGTTTACTGTTCCCAGTATTATTTGCGTTCACCCTTAATTATAAAATTAACATACACACAATATACATAAATGAAGAGGTTATCAAAAATGTACAATAGAACAGAAAATAGAAATAATAATAATAATACAATAAAAAAATATCAACATATTACATTATTTTAAAATTGTAAAATAAATCTAGTGGTATATAATATTTAATAATTTGTTTGAAGTGTTATATTATGTACAATTTATTATTTAATACTTTAGTTTGTATTTCAAAGTAGAACGATGAATAAACTTTGGATTAATCGCCTTATTATAGGTAATGCCATTTTAATTTAATTGAATTGTAATATCGATTTCCAATTTCCATTAGCTCTTTTTTATCAGCATATAGCTAATAATGATTTGAAAAATTTTACAATAATTAGTTTAAATTGTATTTAAAAAAAATATATTATTAGCCGGATGTTGCTATAAAAGATGTTTGCTCGTTAATATATTAAAATGTTGTAACTTATTAAATAATAGGGTAGAAAGACTAACACCTTCATACAAACTTATAATTGTATTATATGACTGTATATTATATAAAGTTATTGTCTGAATAAAGATGTATATATATATTAAATAATATTTTTTATTTAATAGGTATATATTTTCATTAATAGGTATACAAGGTATTCAAAAAAAAAGTTTATATGGTAATCTTCAGGTAGTGTTATTCGTTGATTATTTTTCGGTAAATAATATGTTTTTTAAATGTTTTACAATACTTGTAGACTTTATATGAAACATGTCTGTGGTAAAACTGTGATAATTTATTTAAACATCTACTAATCATACTTAATCTATTTGAAATAGATTTTTATTTATTTATATTTTATATTTACTTGTTCTTTTAAATCATTGCTTCTGTTTTGTTATTATAAAACAATACATTTTAATTTATGTAATTGTAAGCAACACTAAGTCAGTTCTTTAAACCATCTGGATATTTATTTATTTATTTATCAACGGAAATCTCCTTTGTACATAATATATAATATACTGGAGTAACTTAAAATAAACGTAATATATAATAAATGAGTGAAAAATATAACTACAAGAAATTTTTAAAATAATTAAAATTGTAAGCACAAAAATAAAAATCACTAATTAACAATACCCAGATTAATAAAAGATAAACGGTGTATAAATAAATTATAAGATTTACAGAACATATAAAAATTGGGATTCAACATAAGAACATTGTAATTCCACATAACACGAGAAATATGAGTAGCATGCAAGGTTCGATGGAAGTTTAATCGGAACAAGGGTCTACAACGAACTGGAGTCTGAGACGAAATTAAATGATACTAAAAAAACTATTGATGTGCCCATTAATCAACTTAAATCCGTAACATAAATCAAGTGATATTCTTCTATACTGCAGAGATTTTTTTATTCACTTAACTTGGTTATACAGTGTGTTCATAATCAAAGGAACAAATTATTTTAAAATGCTGGTCATTTTTTTTTTGAGGCCGATTAGTATTTTTACCTGCACAACTTGTACACTAAACATTTTTATATACCATAAACAAATACCGACACAACGTTGTTTTTTCGCGAATATAATCACCAGCAGTTTAAATGCATTTATTCCTTTTATTGAAAACGCACTATAGATTCAAATAATTAAGAAAATTACATACATTTTTACAAACATTTACATTGGATACCAACAATAAAATGAAAGTGTTTGTCCTAGGTAATCGATCAGCGTTTTTCTGTCCCCGTATAATTATTATTACTTATTAATACTAGTTAGAAATACGTTCAGGCATTTTTACAAATTTTTAAATTATTGTATATTGTAAACATCATAACGATGATTTCCGTAAACATATAAAATTAATATTAAACATAATTTGTATAACCTTAACTTTATATATTTTTGTTAAGTAAAAATAAATGGATTATTTTTTTACATTACTTGAAACTTCTAACGAAGACAATGAAATATTAAACTTGTGTTTGGAAATTAGTATTATCCTCTAAATATTTTGATAGTTGAACTTACATTCAATTATAAATTTCAATAGCTGAATACAAGAATACAGGAATACAGCTATATTCCATACTTTACTGTTTTTGATTAGTACTTCATTTCCAACATTATTTCATTTTCAATGGATACATTTTTTCAATAGATATACATTTAGTATTGAAATAAAGAAAAATAAGTGAGGAATATAACTATTCAATTATTCAAGTTACTCAACTTCACAACTCAAAAATACACAATTAATTACACATTTGGAGAAAATCAATGGTATAGATGATTAATACATTGAAAATTTCAATAATTTTATATTATTTCCAATAAAAATCAATTTTACAACCCTGCGTTTTCAAGAGTAGTCTCTTAGATGTACACTTCAAATACTTATTAGATTTGTTAGATTTATGATTATTTGTTAACTCTTATTTCATTCATAATTGCTAAATTTATACCTATAAAGTAATAAATAACAATATTTAATTTATTACAATGTTCAACCAATCAATCAACTAACTTTTGGATAACTGGTGATGGCCATTTCGGTTTTTCAGACCAAGTCAGAACAATATGTTCTGTCAGCAATGCCTTGATGAATATAAGTGAACGGATCATATAATGTAAGTAATCTAATACCAATCATATAATAAAAAGTGGTAAAAATATGATACTTTCCTATTATATGATTCATAACAATATTTTTTCTTTATTTTTTTTTATACTAGAAATTAATCAATGAACTAACCTGAAGATTATCATACCATTTCTGGCCACCTTATATAAGTAAAAAACAATATTTCAATTGATTAAAACCCTTCACGTCAACCTTACATAAACTGTACCGAAGAAAATGATCGCACACTACGTCGCATGCTAATATTGATGCAACGTATTTAAATAATAGAAAGGATTTATTCACTTGGTCACAGCTATTTTAATAAAAAGAATTTGAAAATAATTAATTAATAAATTATTTTCTCTTTATTTAAACATTGATCATTTGTATAATATTAATATAACGTGTTACTTCTTATTTACCTTTCGAAGGACCATTGAATAATATTCAAAATAATTAACGTAAAGATTTATATTAATGCTTACAACACATATACAAAATTTGTACATTATTGAATTTATCGTCGCCGATGTTGACTCTTCAAAGTCTCGAGTTCGTCTTTTTTTTTCTCCCACGGGTGTTACTCGAATCTCCGTTTGTATATTTAAAGCGCATGCGTGGTGTGGCTCAATACGGCCGGCCACGCTTCCCACGATCTTTCCCGTTTCGCCGCAATCCGCCCGACCGTTCCCACACCATTGCAAATGCGCAAACTAATATTAATGAGGGTTGGGATACGGCTGAATATCAGGTAAAACCGCAACACTATATCTGTAGGTAGTCGCAACATAATGTTTTCTGTGTTTATTTTGCCAAATGGAGTGTTTAATATTATTTAATAATAAAATATGCAGTTTAATATTGTTTTTTTTTAAATGTTACTGTTTTAAAAAAATAATATTTATAATAACCCCGACACCAATTGGTAAAAGGGGACATCGATTATATATAAATATATATATATATATATATTTATAATGATTTTAAACTTATCTGGGGCAATTTTAATCATGAGGAGCATGTGAGAAAATCATTCAGGATTTTTTTAATATATAATCACTTTTAATATGATTTATCGAGTAAAAAATGAAAATTGTGTTTTATTTTGGAGCGAACTTAATTTATAGTGACAATAACTTCGAAATTCTATAATTTTCTATCAATTTATGATTAATATTAAAAATAAAAGGGAAAGACTTTCGGTCGTTAGCCATTTCACGTAATATATGTGAACATTAATCTACAAATACATTGTAAATAATTATCTAAACTATGTATAAATGTTACATGAATAAAGATGTTTAGTTAGTCATTAAAAATACACCGTGGGAGTGCGGGTTCAAGTCTTCTAACGAAGAGTTCTCGTCCCGGAGTCCATGGGTGTTAATGAGTGTCCTCATCTTCGACTTGGAATTGGATAAAAATATATAAAAAATTGTAATGTTGGCAGAGGCCAGTCTGTGTTCATTTTCATTTCATTATCCATTCCCTAATATCCTATCTATCACCTATCCTTAAAAAATATTAAAAGTAAATTTTATTAATTTATTAAAAAAACCGGATATTTGACGTAAACAGTTGGATAAAATATTTATATAAACTTTTATTATTTTAAAACAAAACAAGCAAATACTGAAAAAGTGATAAGCAAAATCTATTATTTAAAGAATCGTCTTATCAACTAAGAAAAAGAACTACCCTTAAAAAAAGTCACTGTATCTGGAAATGATTGTAGTGTTCTGCAAACTAAAATAAAAATCATAAACTCATACAATAATTTATATTATAATTACAAAAGGTAATGATTAATTTCAAAATACCTTAATTAGTTGCAGTAATTATAAACTATGCTTGTTTTGAATCGTAGATCTTATTTAAACTATACATTAAATATTTTATTATCGAAAATAACTGATAATTTCGTTATTCGATCAATAATAAATATCCTTTATTGACGCTGGCCATTGAAAACAAAATACAATAAATTAAAATATTAAAACTTATATATAAAACATTAAATACAAAACATGAATCACCTTTTTGTTGGTTGTGGAGACTTTAATTATTTAATTAAAAATAATTTTCCTATCTCCTACTTATTTTTATTAAACTAAATATTATTTTTTTGGGAGAAAGGAAAACTATTTGTATTTAAATAACAAAACATGAAGCTTAAAAGACTAATACACAAATATCACTCTTTGAGAGCTCGACGCAAGCTGTTTAGAGAACCATTGAAAAAATCGAAATTCCTCGTGCTGATGAGTTCGAGTTTCTCAACATTCGAGTCAAAGCCAAATAACGTGCGTAGACTATCCTGTGGAACGGTAAATGAAAAGTAGTTACGTCCCTCAAGGGACGATACTTGTAATCCAATAAAAAAAAATATCAGGACAGTCAATGGATTTACCGAACATTTTTTTTGTAAACAATGTCAGCGTGTTTGCGCCTAGTTTCAAGACTAGTAATATTTAGCCTTCATTGCGAGTACCAGAAAATTTAAGTTTGCATAACAGGTATTTAACAAATTTTTGCTGTACGTTTTCGATACGCTCCATATCAATTCAACTGTAAGGGGACCATACTCAGGAACAGTACTAGTCAGGTCGTACTATCGCATTTTGTATATAGATTGAGTGGTCGACTATATCAAATGCCTTCGATAGTCGGTGTATATAGAATCAACCTGAAAATGTTTTTCGAAGGCTTGTACAATGTAGATGTTGTAAAGTAGATTAGGTAAAATGTTGATTAAATCAACATCTACCAATCTACTACTTTACACCGACTTCTGGAAGGCATTTTATACAGTCGACCACTTAATCTTAAGTCAACATGCGCTAGTACGAGCTCAGAGTGCTGTTCCTGTGTATGGTCCCCTACTGAAACCGTACTGATTTGTGCAACTAATGGCGTTCAGTGAGTAATTTCTCGAAGATATTCGGGACAGAGGTTTGAAGCGAAATCGCTCTATAATTGGCAACACGGTTACGGTCACCCGACTTGAAGATGGGAATAATGAATGCTGTTTTCCAGCATTCGGGAAATATTCATACATTTAGAGAGGCATTGAATAGATGTGTCATGCTTACGGGATCAAGCTGGGTTTCTATGGTAGACATGCTAGGCGGTAAATAAACAGATAAAAAAAAACGCGAATAGATTTACTATATTGCTAATGCCAACAGAGTCACCTTCTAAGAACGTAGAAGGAACATGATTCGTAGACTCTTTGTTATTTATATAACCCTAAAAGGTCTTAGGATTAAAATTGATTGAGGACTCTATATTAGTGATATGTTGCAAATGACATTGTTGGGCAATTAGTCTGCAGCGTTCCCTGTCACTACTAAAGCGGTTATAATCAATGTTGGATTGAGAATTAATATATACTATGTGAAGAATTTTGTTTTCAGTCATTAGATTTTTTCAATTCTTATCACCAATTTATCTAGGTCTTCTAATTTTAGGTGGTACATTACCAAAAATTAAAAATAACTAAAATAATTGAAAAATATGTCGAATTAAAATATGAAATAAAATTATATACCCACATATTGGCAGAAAGGCTGTTGGCCGGCCGACAGCCGATTGTCGGTAAATAAAATAATAATATTCATTGTTAATTTCTTCTTACATTATATGTATAATCTACTGACAATAAAGAATCTATATATGTATATATATATATATATATATATCCACATATTATTTGTATGTAATGTAGTAATGTAAAATAAACAAAAAAGATTTTGGAAATTACGTAATGTATTACAAAAAATCAAATCATGTATACATAAAACAATAAACATCTAAAAGTATTATATAAAAGGTATAACATATTCTTTTCCGTAAATATATTAAATCAAATTAAACTAAACTAATTAATTACAATCAATGTATAATCGCAATCATCAATAACAATTTTATTCAACTCTATAAGTTGCCGAATCATCATAGTCAGAACTCTCGTGGGCTCACTCGCTCGCAACACACATTATTCGCTTCTTCTAAGTGAGCTGGATCTTATGAATCAGCACACTGAAATGAGCCATTTCGCCCATTTCTAGACGGAACTGAATACATCTTATGTTTTTTTGTGTCAAATAAAGATTGATTTATATATTAATATACGTGCAACAAATTATGCACCCACTCAGAAAAAAGACATATATTATTTTAATTCGATTAAAGGGTAAGTTGCAATTACTTATTATTTTCACTAATATTGTTTATATTCAGAAAATTGGGGGCTCACTGTAAGGGTCTACGTTTCCTATCATTGGAATAAGTGATATTATTATTACAGTCGGTTAATCGATAATTCTGGAATTATTTTTTATGATCCCATAATCGGTTTCAAGATTTTATTGATACCGGCTCATCATGGCCATTAAAGCTAAAATAATCTTATCGGCCTGGGCTGCTCGTATAAATACGACCTTCAGAATCTGGCTCGACACCTTTTGGCCCTTTACACCCTTAGGCGATCAAGCCAAAGCACTTTCAGTATCGAATTTCAAGAATGTTAACATTATTAAAAAAACAATAATATAAAAAATAACAATAACAAAAAATAGTATTGCTTTATTTTTTTCTTTTTAATCAAACGATTACTCATCTCATTTAAAATAGATTACTTAAATAATCTATTTTGTCCATCACTATGTTGTAGTAAATAAAGATGTATGACAACGTTTCTTTTTTTTGGCATATTTTTGATGAACCGATTTCCATAGATCATCTAAATATAATTTAGGTTCATATTATCTTACTGGAAAACAAAAATGGACGAATAAATGCGCGATAATAATCATTACAGCTTTTTATTACATACTTGCCGAAATACTATAAATTAACTTATACAACCTATCAGGATTCTTTATTAATTTGCTTAACAATCTACTTGAGGTTAATTGATAAATCACAAATTATCAGTTGCTTGACTCGAAGTATTTTTATTAAAATAAATTAATTATTTTAATTCGATTTGAATGAATCTAACGTGGACTCTTAAATGAACTAACAAAGAATGCTGATTGTCCTGGTTGTGGCAAGATAATGCATATCTTTTTACTGGTATTTTTATTTAACCCGAAATTTCTGTTTGTTTAATTTACTCAACACAAATTAAACTATTCGAAAGGATAAACTTCACATGATAATCAAAAATAGATTAAACCGCAACCCATTACAATCTAACGAGCGTTCCGAATTAAATTTCAAGTGTGGGAGCGGCGATCGTTTTCGGCAAATATCAATTACAGGCGTATTATTTATAATATCTGTCAGTGCTGGCCGGCGAATTTAACGAACTATCCCGCAGCAGAGAGGAGAAGAAGCGAGCGAAAGAAAAAAAAGTAGAAACGTCCAAAAGGTTATGTTGAACACTGCAGCATTAGCATAATCCGGTGATTTTCTATCTAAATTATTACACTTTGCGGTGATATTTTCGCCGCTTTATTAATGCATTTCCTTAACGGTATTAATAAATGTTATCAACAGCAAAAAAATATATATGAAAATGTTTTAAAAAGTGATATTTATTTTTATAAATATTAACAGAATAATAATGTATACTACATAATTTTTATACAGTGAGAATTGTAGTTTCTGAAGTTTTTGAGTTACTGAATTTATCGACTAACAAAACCCACCTGCGCCATTTTTATGATAACAAATATATATAGTGTGGAAATTAATATTATTATCTTTATATACGGAATTCACTTATTTTTACAAATGTAAGAAAACACAATTAGCTATAGATACACAAATGTAACTCATGCTCATTAAATTACTAAATAGAACACAAATGAAGGCATTAAACAACATAATATGAGAATGGGATAATATGAATCTGAAACAGTATCCCCTTACGATTCAATTAAACACAATATTTAAAATATTTTTGGATCACAAAAATAGAGTAGGTGGATTCTCTTTGTCCCTACACCTTGCAGAATTATATACCGGGTGTTGAAGCGATAGAGATTTTACATGTAAAAACATTTTTTTGCAAATTCCTGCTTCCCGTTAAATTTTAGAGAAAAACTGAAGGAATTAAAATGTTTTCAGAAACTGTCTAAAAAGTTGATTTGTTCGATTTTAGAATATATGTATAATTAATAAAAAATAAATTAAAAGTGATTAAATGTTAAATAAAATTTATCGCATAACTAAAATGCATTAGTCATGAATTTCAGTTTTTAGTTTTTCTCTAAAATGGACTGGGAAACAGGAATTTGCATAAAATTGTTTATTTAATAAAAGTAGTGGTTGTAATTAAAATTCCGATTGAAATTGAATTAATTAATTTCTCACTAAGAATTTGGTGAAGCATTTTTTTTAATTAACACAAACCTATCATTAAATCAGTAAATTGGTTGTTTGATTTAATGATAGGTTTTGATAGAACTTCACCTTTCCTTTTTCAACTGGAAATAAAGTCTGATAAGACTAATTTGGCGTTTTTTAAAGATATAAATATTTATTCAGACAATTACATACATTTTTACAAACATTAAGTATATAAATGATAAAATGAAAGTGTTTATCTGTTTTGGGCTATCGACCAGCCCTTTTTGAATTAATCTTCTGCGAAATACCTCTAGTCGATAATCCGGGACACTCAAACCTTTA
This sequence comes from Philonthus spinipes, assembly GCA_963082785.1. Lineage (NCBI taxonomy): Eukaryota > Metazoa > Arthropoda > Insecta > Coleoptera > Staphylinidae > Philonthus > Philonthus spinipes. The sequence continues at coordinate 12,685,133 of OY720309.1, read as the reverse complement.
ATTTAGTGTCTTTTTACAAACATTGAAAATGTATTATATTTATATTATATGAAATAAATATGAATAAATTATTAAAAATCAACCAATAAAACACAGATTAGATTGAATAACTTTAAATTCTCGACTAGTTTCGGGTTATTAGCCCATTTTCAAGAGAATTTAAAATTTGTTTTATTAAATTTCTATGGATATTTATTAATTGTAAAATGCTACGCAAGCATTAAATAAGTATAAAAGACAATACGAGGCTGATCTAAGAGAGTCTAATTGTAACAAACATTCGAGTCGCACCTCTCGCGCTGTCATAACGTGTAATCTGTAAACTTATATTTTTATAATTATTAAGTAATTAATAAAGTTTAAGCGTTAATTAAAATCTATCAATATTAAAATTAAATAAACCACTTAAATAAATTTAATATAAATTCGGCTGGGATCCGAATCGAATAAAATCACTCTGGTGTCAGAAGTTTAGATATCTGTTATCGTGTTGTGTTAAATAATAATAAATTTAAAAACCGTTTGAAAATCCGGGACGCAATAATATATATAATTTTGTGAAACTTTAAAAAAAACAAATCATTCCCATGCAAGAGAATCCTCCAACTATCAAAAACTGTCGCATGCAGTCCCCAAATACACGACATCATCAACGTTTTATGTATTCCAGGAGAATAAAACATACCCCCAAAATTCGTTCATACATAAATCAATACGTAAATCATGATTAACATACAAACAATTCAATCATTTACATTATTTTTTCACTAAACAGTGTTCCTTTTTTAAGTATAAAATAACTTTACTTTATCTCGACTTTTATTAATAAGTAAATTAATCAATCAATTTTACAAATTCTTGAACAATTTTCTTCTATCCCAGCTGGCTACAGTTGCAGGATACCCGACCTCGATGAAACTGCAAAAAAATCGCGTCCGTTTATTTTTCTCTTTCTTTCCCGCTTCCACTCCCCACCCCACGCCGAGCCGTTTCTTTTATACTTTTTTTTTTCCTTTCAATCAAATGCCATTCCGTTTCTGGCATTGCTCATTGTGTTTAAACAATAGGAGCCGTTCGACCTTTAATTTTATGAATGCACTTCATTATGCACACTGCCGAAGGTCAATAAATATACGTTTTATTGCCCGGGCTCGACTCGTTCCTTTTTGCCAACGAATTGGATAGGATTGAGGGTGGGGGCTAAAAAAAAACGATATCGCGGTTTTTGAATGTGGAAGAGCAACACATTGGGCGGTGTTCGACACTTTTATTTATTTTTATTGTCCATTCACCTTTTAATAACATTTGATTATTATTATACAAACATCTTTCTTCAGACAGCAGAATCTTTACAAATATTTATATTTACAATACAAATAGATGGCTTATTAGTCTGTCATGGGCAATCGACCGGAGGTCTTTCTGCCCTAATTATTATTATTTTCTTTATATCCCCTCATTTATTTTTCCTCGATGATTTCATATGAATTATATTTTTAATTCAAACATCAGCATAAATTATTCCTTTAATTCATATCAAAATATCGCTTTAAATAAATTAATTAAAAAAATATTAAAATAATTAATTAATAAATAATTTCGTCTTTAGCTACTGTGACATTTTGACTTATGTTACATAAGTACGTTAAACAATTTTCAATAATTAATGCCCATTATTGAAAATTGTTTAACGTTGTTGCATAACAATAACATATTGTATAATGCAACAATTTTTGAATCGAACATAAGTCAAAATGTTACAGTAGCTAATGATGAAATAATTTATTGATTAATTATTTACAAATTCTTTTTATTTAATTTATTTAAATAACTGTGACCAAGTGAATAAATCCGTTATTCTATCGTTTTAAATGTTTTTTTTTTTTTTCAATAATTCCTTTGTAACATGTTTGGTTAAAATATTTGTAGGTTGATCTTTTGTTATTATGTACTCTTTTGTTTATTTTGCATTGAATTTTTATTGGATCAAAATTTGTTGCATTATGCAATAATTTATTGAAATACAACAGCAGGTGTACATTATGTAATGCAATGTCCGGCGTGTGTATTTGTCCGGGAAGTAGTGGTTTTAATGTGCATTTGTTTAACGTACTTACGTATCGTAAGTCAAAAGTCACAGAGCTAAATTTTTATTTAATTTACTCTTTTTTAAAATTTTCCTTTTTAACTACATTTTCTTCTTTAGTTTCTTCTGAGCTATTTTGCTTTAAGCCTGCTTTGATTCTATAAGTATCCAATTTATTTTTCCCTTTTTTTTAATATCTTAACTTTTATGCACACATTAACCAATCTTTAATTAAATTGATATTCCTTTTAAATTAAATGTATATCTATAAATTTAAGAAATTTTTAATGTATGCGGATTTTCAAAGCCAGGAATTTCGCCATTCAATAGATTTGCATTTGGGAACGATGATTTTTTACCTACAGAAACTTTCAGTGGGAATTCCCAAGAAAAATTGAAAGAAAATAGACAGGAAATAAAGAGGCAGATAGTAGATTTAGTGGCGCTGGAAAGAAGCATAAATGATGGAATTATTAATGAAAGCTCTGACAGGGACATAATAGAAGTAAACCCTTTAGATAATCAATCTGATATTGCAACACTCGGGAATGTTATTCCACCTCTCAACGTTTCACCTCTTCCAAATGCTGGTCCGTCAGTTCAGACTAAAAAATGATATAATGTCTCCAGCAGTAGAACGACCATATCAGAAAAAGACTTTCAATGAAAAAACTTCTTAAAAACAAAGAGAAAAAGAGAAATCCATAGTTTATACTGACACGCCCGAAAAAAAATTGGCTACAAATGTTACACGAATAAAAAGAAAGAAAACGACTAGTTAAATAGATGACGCAGAAAGCAAAGTAGTTGAAAATAGCAATGATTTTATTGGGACTTACATAAACTATAATACCTAAAAAGGTAAACCTAAAGTATATTCTAGTTTGAAGCTAATATCAGATTCTGACTCCAGTGAAATTAAGTGATTACGACGATGATGAAAAAGCTTGACATTCCTAATCCTGAAAATATAAATATTGGGGGATTTCGTTCCTATTAAATTTGAAAAGAAGAAATCTGTAATTCATTATATGGCCAAAGTCATTTCGAAATATCATTTGACTGATTATCAAGTGCCATATCTCAGAAAAAATCTAAGGTCGCATGTTTTTGTTTTTCGAGATGTAGAAGACAAAAGCCTCAACCATCTATAAATTCCCTATATTATAATATAAAGTTCACAAAAAACAAATAAATGAGTAAACTTCGTAGACTGTTTACTAATTGTTAAGGCCTCTACTTTGTCATACATCGTTGTTCTATTAATGTTGTTTGTATAACTGAAATTTATTTAGTGACTATAGTATCGATATCATTAACGCATCATCACTGTTTAGCTATCGACCAGAGATCTTTCTGCTTTGCGTTGTAATATATTTTATTTAATTAACAATACTTGAACACTTTTATTTTTTATTGTCCATTCTCAATTTAATGACAAACTTGTTATTTTTTTTTGACATGCCCTTCATTTATTGTTCCTCGGTGATTTGATATGAATTATATTTTTAATTCAAACACCGGAACAGTTTCACTGATTGAAAGTGAAACAATACCAAGTGTTTTTTAATCAATAGTTTATAGTACAAAATTTTCAGCATGTGTTAAGTGAGAAATTAATTAAAGGCATTTCATATTATTCTGCGCACCATTGCTAACGTTAGTATAAGTTGAGCTAGAGAAAAACCAACGTTCGATAGTATACAAACAGACAATAAATGAATAATTTAATATTTAAAGTAAATAATGTTCATATAACATTTTATTAGTTGAGCTAGAGAATCGGTTAAATCGGTAAACTAGTAGTAAATTTTCCTTTTGATTAATCCAATCAACTGATTTAACCGATTCTCTAGCTGAACTAATAAAAAAGTTAGTATTCTTATATACATTAACATTATTTCATTATTTACTTTAAATATTAGATTATTAATTTCAGCCTGAGTCCTTGTCCTTGTCAATGATTGGAATCTTCGTTCGTATGTTAATCATGATTCGTGACGTATTGATTTAAGTATTAGCGAATTTTGGGGGAATATTGTAGTCTCTTGGAATACATGAAACATTGATGATGTCGTGTATGTGTGGATTGCATGCGACAATTTTATATAGTTGGAGGATTTTCTCTCTCAAGTTTTTTTTTGTACAGCAGAGCATTGGAAAAGTTGTGTAGATACATTTTTCGTAAGTAATCTAAGAGGTAATAAAACGATTACCATTACATTATTGGATGTTATTAAAAGCTTGAGGACAGAGGTTATGGGAAAGAATGGAAGTGAAATCCAGTAAGGGGCGTGAAATCATTTTGTAAATATGAACCGTTGTTTTTGTGAATATTCCTTTCTGTTGAAATATTAACTTTCTAAAGTGTCCATCTCTATTCTGGATTTTAGGTTTACGGATTCGCGAGCGTAGTTTACAGGATAATTTGGAATTGAGAGTGACGCTAAGATTTTTACACGAAGAAGATTGGCGGATTAATCCATTATACAAGGTTGTGCTGAAAATATGGCGTATTATAAAGAATAAACAGCTGTAATTTATTGGAATTTCTCAAAAAAAATGGAATTTCAAAGGGATAGTGCTTCGATCGGCTCTTTAAAATATGGAAATTTTTTTTGTTTTCATTTGTAATCAGGGCAATATCATCGCCAAAAAGAAGTAAATAGACATTAGCATTAAAATAATGGGGATTAGTATTGTATATATCATGGGTGAAATTCATTATTATATAAGAGGTGTGATAAAGGAGAACTTTATGGTACGAATTGTTGAAAAAAAAAAAATAATAAGTTGAAGTATAAAATGAGTAGTGTTGTAATTTTTACACTTTTGGCCACAATATCTTCTTCTGGACGCCACATTGACTTAAAAATGTCCTTTGCTGTGTCCGTAATGAGTTTATTTTTTTACAACGAATGAAAAAAAAAATATTTATTTCTGGAAGCCACATTGATATAAATATTTCCCTCGTTGTCTCCGTAAGGAGTTTATTTTACAAGAAACTACAGCAAATATAATATTTATATCAATGTGGCTTCAAAAAAAGTATGGTGGCCAAAAGTGCAAGAATTATTCGGAGAATTTGGAAAAGAATCCACATATTAATATAAATATTTCCTTCGCTGTGTCCGTAAGGAGTCTATTTTACAGGAAACTACAGCGAATGAAATATTTATATCAATGTGGCTTCAAAAAAAGTATTGTGGCCAAAAGTGCAAGAATTATTCGGAGAATTTGGAACAGAATCAGAAAGAAACTGTACTTAGTCGCCCTGACACAAAGGTCATAATACTGGATGAAGCAGAACCAGAAACGCAAACAGTTTATAACTAAAGTTATGTTTATGGTTGCAGTAGCCAGCCCACGCTATGACAATGTCAGAAAACTGTATTTCAACAGAAGGATAGAATTCTGGCCTTTTGTGTATAAATAAACTGCAAAAAAAGAAGAAAAAAAAAACAAGAAGCGGATAAGAAAAACAATGGTGACCAAAATCATCACGTCTATTAACGCAGAAAAATGCAAAAAAATGATTTTTGATAACGTTTACGTGCAATTTATGTTTAACAAGAAAATGAAAAACCACATTCTTGTGAAAACGAGAGATCGTTAGTGTATTAAATTCAAATTCCTGATTTGCATGTTTTAAACCATGGCTTGTTCTTTCTGCCCTTGTTTTCTTCTTATTTTTCTCTATTTATGGTAATTGAGATTTAGGTAGGAGTAGGAGAATGTAGTGAGGATATATGTTTAAATAAAGTGGTGGTTGGGTTTTTCAATTTAAGAGTGATGTTTGAATTTCTGTGGATGCACAATTGCTTGAGTAAATTTTAATAATTTTTATTTATAGAGAACAATAATGCTTTTATTTTATATTATGTATATAATATTGTAACGAAAGTGCAAGAAGAAACTGGAAAAATCATTCTAGAACGTTCCACAGAGCGCGCGACGGTCAAGTCATCGAAAGTTCCGCAAAGTTCGAGAAACAAGCACGCTATATAAGCGAGCGCTAGCGGCGCTGCAGTCGGTCAGTCCAATTCAGTCTATCACGAACGTCCGAGTGTTCAGCATCGCGTTATAAATAAATAGTGACAGTGTAGTGTAAATAAATGTGTTAAGTGTATAGTAAATAAATAGATATTGTTTTACTTATTTCCTAGTCTGATTAAACCCGATTTCGTAACAATAACCGGGATATTTACGGTATACGAAACGTATAGCGCGAATAACCCGGTATGTATGACAAAAACTATGAATGAATTAATAGATTTCAACATAATCGACGCATTAACTAAAGAAAAATTAGATAGCGTATTCTTGACATTACAGTAGTGCATGGAGTTAACCAATGGCCTCAAAAGACAACAACTATATAATTGAGCACATGAATAAAGAAAAAAATCGAAGGGCGTTTACCTGTTTCTATTATGTGCAACCAAATTGCCATTTAAACAGCTGAATTGTGTTTAAATGTCTATTTTTTTATAAAAATTAAATTTTAAATTGCTGCCAACTAAACATTTACATTTGCATTTATAACGAAGTAAATGCATTTTTGAAAAGTCTAGAATAATGCCACAATATAATTGCTACGTGTATATTAACGAAAATTTGGTGAATTTATAAAGATATTAATGAAACATCTTAGACTTTCATTTTGTCATTTATTGTTGTATTATTATGAGTTAAATTCGAAAGGATGTGTAATTTAGATTCTTTAGCCCACACAAATGCAAATTCATTATAAAATGTCCACAAAACCACCGTTCCTCCAAGCCAAATCGCAATTTAATTACAAATTAGAATATCCCTAATCAACCTCTCCTAAGTGAACTGAAATTTAATAACTTCCCTGTTCCCACGCGTAATCTCCCTTATAATACCAACAAACCGAACGCGAACGCGGACACACCGCTGATTTGCTAATTCTTGACCCCGCAGCTATTCCTCGGTATAAACAACATATCATTCCAGCCCGGAATTATTTCCATATTAATGGATTAATGGATTACCTACCGCACAAGTTGCGCTTCTGTCGTTGCCAACCGGGAGAATTGGAATGACCCGGCAATTTCCTCTCGCACACATACATACACATGCACGCATAATAATTGCTCCACCCCAACAAGCACTGTTGCTAACAACGTTCAATGCCCGGAAAGAGAGAAAAAATAGGGGGACGAGGGATTCTGATTTGATTTCGGGCCCCCTCTCCGAAAATCTAAACGAATCAATATGGCGAAGTTTTATGTTGGAGTAAAATTGATTACGTGGATGCTATGGGTTTAAATCATAAGTTGTGATGCGTTACAATCTATTAAAATTTTGAATTAGAGAAGACGAAGATTTATTAATTAATATGTTCTTTAGCTAAAGAGGAAATAATTTATTAATTATTTTTAAATTATTTTTATTTAATTTATTTAAATAGCTGCGATCAAGTAAATAAACCCCCTTTTTTCCTTTATGTTCATTTCATTTATAGGATTTATTTAATCAATAGCTGTAATTTGAAGAGCTGATGCTTACAGAAGTCTTGAATAGTTTTGCTGATGAGTGAGGATCATTCTCACCCTCTTCTTTTCTCTTCAACTGCAGAAAAAATAGTTTAAAACAGAAGATTATTAAACATAAAAGACTCAACACTTGTAATTTGAAGAATTAATGCTACAAAAATTCCTCAATATTTTTGCTTATGAGTGAGGGTCATACTCACCCTCTCCCTTTCTCTTTAACTGTAGAATAAAATAATTAATATAAATGATTTTTCTATTATAAATAATTTCATTCCATTTCAGTGTGCAATATGTGAAAGTATTGTTTTCGTGATTTTTTTACTGTTCTAAGAGAATAGGGTGCAGTTTTTGAAAATAGTTTAATTAGTATTATTCATTAGAAACAATAATAATTATTATATTAGCATAGATACTAGATAAAATTAGCGCTATATGTAATCAGTATCAAAATGTAAAATGTGATTTATTAAACAATCTAAAAATTAAATATCGATTATTTTAAATAAACGACAATATTTAAAATTATTATGAGTGTAGTTTAAATAGACATATTTTGGTATTTTTTAGACACAGTAGTATACGTAGGTGTTAGTCTGTCTGGGTCTTTCTGTCCTGTTATGAATTTATGATGATGTAAAAGGAAAAATCTGTTATAGCTAGCTGAACTATCTTGATTGGCACAAATTAATTGGTGAATGTCTATGAAAAGATGGTTCAATTTAGGAGAGAATACATAATTTTATAAGATTCCAGTTATATGTATTTTATAAATAATATAATATTTAATAATAAAAAATACCTTCGGTAGAAAGACCTATGGCTGTTAGCCTAGACAAGCTGACACCTACATCTATTGTAGTTATTTATATTATAGTTTTTATAGTCTGAATAAAGATGTGTGTATATATAAAAAATACCCTGACGTGGAAACGACTGTACTGATTATGTTATTTTTATTTCTGTCTTTTATTAAGTAATAACAGTTAACATGATGTATGCATTCATATCAGTTCCACGGAGTAAGTATATAATAAGCAAAATTATCGGGTGCAAGCAACATTGTTCCCGTACGGCTAACCATGTCATTTAATATGAATACACATCTAAAACAAATACTCCACACACACAGATAGAGACAGAGACAAACGCACATAATAACATTCATGGAAGAGAGGAAAGTTGGCGGACAGCGATATGGCTCGCTCGCGCGCACTCGAATCGAGAGAAAGGATGTGTGCACAATACGTTTTGTGCGCAATGCGAAAATAAAAAATAAATAAAATGCATTTAGAAAATAATGCATTATTATTATGCGCCGCGACATCACAAGAGAAGAGGAAAAAAATGGAATTAATGACAACGCGCGTCGACGCCGGACGTTCCGGGAAGGCACGCGGTGTCCACTTTATTTCAATAAATCCTCTTTCAAATTTCATGGCGCTTATCGTTTATTCATGCCGGAGTAATCAATTCCGGCGTGGATTATTCATGAAGCATGCACTTGTTCTTGTTTAATATTAAGTTTATTAGAGGGAGGACGGGAGTTTAAAAGGGGCTTTGTCTCCTCAAAAGGTTTTTCCAAGTTTTTTTTTGTCTTTTTCATATTATTTTGTTGAGTTTATTAATGTTACAAACTAAGTTTCTTCAGTTTTTATTGATTTATTTTCCAAACTCAATGTTAACAAAATCATAATACAATGAAAACGTATACTAAACACACAATATTACGAACTAAAACTAAGTTATAATAAAATAAATAAAATTAAATAACTGTGACCAAGTGAATTAAAACTCTTTTCTAAGTTATAATAATATACATTACATTTAATATTTAACAACTTTAAGATCTTATAAAGAAAAAGGCTTTACTAACAGGGGACAAATCCTCAAAATAATCGGCGTAGTATTTGCTCTAGACCAGAAGTAGTTGTCTATATACACTAATATTTTATATCAAAAAATCGATTAGTTTCTAATGAACCACATCACAATTACTCCACAAGAAATTTTAATATATTTTCTTATTATTGTCACTCTGACGTATAGATATTTACATCAACACCATGCGGGTATTTGAGGATTTCTACGCAAATTTGCGTCAATAATATTAATACACGAAACAAACTTAAAGTTCGTATATTAAAAAAAAATACTGACACTAATCTACAGTAGATTTCTGCCTTAAAACTACAACTGTAATGTCTTGAGCATCAAGCTCTACACAGAATTCTCTCTTATTCTTTACTCAAATTATCCTAACTCTATATACCACTAAAAATAATTAACTAATTGTGAGTGAGGCAACAGGATCAAAACAAAAAATCATTAACCAGAAGGGTGAAGATATTTACACACACAATAATATTTGAATTAAAATTATTCTCAATGATGTTTTTTTTTTCTCATAAAATTCTACATATATATGTTGATAAATAATTTCTTGAAAACATCATTAAACTTCTTCTCTTTGTTGTTTGTTGTATTCCTAATCGATTTGTTTTAAAACATAAACATCCTTTAGAAAATAATCCTTATTGTTATTTACTGAAATTACTTAAATGGGTTTGATAAGAATTCTCAATAACATATTACCATTGTATTGTCGATGTGTAAATGTGTAGTTTATTTGTATGATTATTATTGTTCGCATGTAAACAAGGAATACAACATTATATTCTCGAAGACATTCATTAACAGATGAAGATGTGGCATACGTAGCTCTTAAATTAAAATATTTACTTCATCGTGTCAGTACAAAAGTTTACACTTGTCAATAAAATAAGCTTAAAACTATATCAAAGTCTATAAATAAAACCGATAGGTTGAAAACAATACTGCACGAAATCACTGTATTAATGCGGATTCACAATGGACGTAATCGTAAGGGAAACATTACATAAGAATCACATATTAATTACTGTTCACAATGTACATAAAAATTACGTTCAACGCATGCGCCGTATGCTTGAGGCGAAGATACGAAATGCGCCAAAATTCGGCTACAAAAAGACGATGGTGGGTACGTTCTATCAATTGAAATCAGGAAAAAAAAGGGAGAGTTCAGAAGATTATTGATAGAAATGAGATTGCACAATACGGAATGGTTCTTCACATAAGGATGACACCAACGTTGTTTGAAGATTTGATACGCTTGATTTCTCCAAAATTAATTAAACGTAGTATAAGAAAACCTTTGAGTCCGAGCCAACGATTAGCAATTACATCAAGGTGGTACACATTTCAATTAAATCCAACAATACCATATTTATTTTGCTAATTTGTTTAGATATTTTTCTACCAAAGACGCAACATTTTCCATAGCTATCAGTTATCACATAGGTAGATCAACAGTATGCACTGTAGTAAATGAAGTTTTATGTGATGTTTTGTCGCTGAGTTTTAATCCCTCCAAATGAAAAGAAATTTAAAGAAATTACATAGGAGTTTAAGAAGAAATGGAATATGCCTCTATGTGTGGACAGTATTGTTGGAAAGCACATTAAAATCTCGGCCCCTGCAAACACCGGAACATTATTATATAATTATCGAAGTTATTTCAGCATTATTTTATTGGAAAATTGTGATGAAAATTATAATTTTATGTATGTTGATATAGATTAGCGATGGAGGTGTATTTAGCTCTTCAGTCTTTGGTCAAAGTTTATTGAATGACAATATGAATGAAAAACCAATGCCGGCCATTTTAAAATCACGCGCAAAGTTTAAATTAAACCATAAATAAATAATAGCTTACATCGCTGCTTAATGGGTTTCCTGGCATTTTTGGATATCCACATGTAGCATATATTGTATACTACATCTATGGATATCCATAAGATTTATGTAAAAAAATGACATTTAAGAACTTTCTTATGTATTACGTACGTATGTATTTACGTACCATAACGTAAAACATAATTCCAACGCCATTGAAAAACACGGAATCCAAATTTATGTAATTCTTATGCTTATGTATTCCTTATGCTTACGTCCATTGTGAATCCATACTTACATAGGTGACATTAATAAACAGTTAAGAAAATCCTATTTTTATTATGCTATCAGATCAGAAAACCCGTTCCTGAACTCTAAAATAAGCCTTTGACTGAAGGTATGATTTAAGCTTCATCTTCATTTTCTTTATGTTTAAAGTTTTGAATGCGTCTGGGAGAGCGTTATATAAGTGCGGACCATAATAGTTTACACCGTCCATGCACTTCCTTAAACGTAGAGATTTTTTTGCAAATATCCATTTTATGTCTGGTATTGCGATTATATTGTTACGAAATCGGGTTTAATCAGACTCGGAAATAAGTAAAACAATGTCTATTTATTTATTTACAGTACACGTAATACATTTATTAACACAACACTGTCACTATTTATTTATAACGAGATGTTGAGCACTGGAACGTTCGTGATAGAATGACTGCTTGCAGCGCCACTAGCGCGCGCTTATATAGCGTGCTTGTTTATCGTACTTTCAATGACGCCGCGTTTACCGTCGCGCGCTCTATGGAACATTTAAGAGTGAAATATCCAATTTCTTCATTCACTTTAATTAGAATATAATTAGTGACATATGACTTAATGTGTGTTTTGGTATATATTATATACTTAAGTATAAAGACGTATGGAAGCATTAGGATGTGTTGGTCAGTGAATGATTGCTTACAATCAGCTTGGTATGCCAGACTTAGCATTACACGTCGTTGTAAACCAAATAATCTATTAGTTACACTTGAATGTCCCCATCATAACAACCCTATGTTAAATGGGAATAGAACAGTGCGAATTATGCTGCTTTTATTGCCGAGAAAGGTAGATATAAGCTTAAATTGCGTAAAAGATAGATGCCACTACATAGTTTCTGAGTACAATGGGCATTCAAACACCCAAAGTAATACCTAAGAAACGGGTAGAGGTCATTTCAATATCAGGTGTAAGTGAAAATATAACCTTTACAGTCTTGTTGTTGTTAAGAGTGAGTTTATTTGTCACAAACCAATCCGATACATTATTTATTGCGTTATCATTGATCTCTTCGGCAGAAGGAAACTCATGAGAATTATTTATACATGATGTGTCATCTGCGTATAAAATAATATATGATATTTCATCGAAATTTGGAAGGTCATTTATGTATAAAATAAATAAAAGACGTCCAAGTATCAATCCTTGGGGTATCCTATATTTTATTTCCGCAGTTTCCGACAGTTTGCCATTTAAAAATACCCTCTGTAGCCTGTTTCCTGAGTCGACAACTATTTGGGCTAAAATTGTAAACATATAGCTTTTATAGGAGAACATCATGAGAATCGCAGTCAAACGCCTTACTGAGATCAAGGAAAGATGAAACACTCACTGAGTTAGAATCAAATCCTTCCATAATCTCATTAATTAGAGCGATGATTGCATCACCTGTTTATCTAGCCAAATTGCTGGTCACATAAAATATCTTCCTTCTTTAGATAGTCTGTCATTTGATTAAACAGGACCCTTTCAAATATTTTCGATATTATTGGTAAGATTGGTATGGGTCTTTAATTGCTCATTTCAGACTTGCAACCATTTTTGTGAATGGGTAATACATCCCAATATTAAAATACTTGGAAATGATCCTGTTTGAATACAATTGTTAATTAATTTTATTAAAGGTTCAATAATTGCGTTTAGTATAGATTTAATAATACCTGTTCTCATTCCATATACTTCCCTTGACTTGAATTGTTGAGGTTAAGGATCACTGATCTTATTTGAATTTGACTCACCTCTTCGAATTCAAAATATTAGTTAGGTGGATTTAACTGACTAATACGGAGTATATCATGAAATTTATAGATATATCAAATGTAAATAATATGAAGAAATTAAAAACTGCACTATTTGATTATTTGTGTCAATTAGAATTGTACTATACAGAGTGTTTTAAATTCGAGTTTTACCATAGGATTCTCGCTTATATATATTATATGCGATTGAGGGTGGATTTAAATTTTACACGTTTGCAGAATATCATGCCTATTGATAACCCGTTGAAAAAATAGGATAATTCTCTTTGATTTCAAGAAAAATGAAAAAAAAAACTGAAAAATGCTATTTCCTTTTTTTATTCATATCTTCATTATTTTAAGCAATATTTCAATGCAATGAAGAGATGCCTGTAGCACTTTTTTGTGATCTAATCGATGGCGTACTCATTTTATTATTAGCATGTTTCGTTTCATCTGGATCATCATCAACTTTCTTATGAAGGCCATAAGATTACAATCTTCTATTTTTTCTTATTACAATGATACCGCATCTACCTTTTAAACTAATATTTATATTTAATTCTTTAATTTTGTCAGCGTAAACTTAGTGGTAAATTTTCAATATAGTATATAAAGAAAACAAAATACTTTTTTTATACTACTTGGATCCAAGTGGTACAATATTTATATTTAACTATTTAATATATCTTTTGCTAGTTTCAAATAAATTTATTTTTATACATTTTGACAATTACGATGCGGATTTTTAGTAGATTATTTTTAAATTTATGTTTTAACCACAAAAATATAAATGTTTCTATTTAGAAGGGATTTTAGGAAAACTAAATACTCTATTAAAAAATTGATGTTATAGAATAATTTACAGGATTTTTCTGTAGATGCCATAAAAATTGACCCAATTGAAAAATCCTGTACATTTTTTTATTATATCATTTTTTTAATCTAAATTATAATTCTGTGTTTAAATTAATTACGAATACCAAAAATTTAAGAGAGAAACCTTAATAAATGTCATTTAGTATATATATATATATACAGGGTGTCTCAGCGTGCGCGCCGAGTAGCTTTACGGCTAAATGGTTTATTTTTTTCAAAATCGGCTTTCGCAGGCCTATGTATGTCTATTAGGACCACATTTTAAAATTATTTTAAAATATACAGGGTGTCCCATAAAAGCATGGCGTATCATAGTTATATTTTTTCTAATGGAATGACCGATATTTTATATTTTTTTTCAGATTCTACATCAAAAATAAAGTTATGTTTTATAATATATTCATATACCTAAACCTAATAATTTTTAAAATATTTAAAATTGTATATATATATATAATAATCACAGCAAGAAGTAACGGTCGTCAAACGTTAAACATAAGAGCGATCGGAGAGAGAACTCCTCATGTTCAGTTCAGACAAATGTTAGATTGAAATATTCGATTTACCACCTATTGTTTCTTAACTTATTGTTTTCCCATTATCTACAGTGTCACCCTGAAGAAGGGACAAATTATAAACCCGAAAGCTTCGTTCATACAATAAAAGTTTGAGAGAAATTTAATTCCTGCTTTTTTGGTGGCTTGCCTTGTGAGGAGTCGTCTCTCCGATCATCCTTGTTAATAATGAGAAGGTATCTTAAGTTTGTTAAAAAAATATATTGAAATCCTTTCAAAATATTTTTTTTTGGCGAATATCTGAAGTTTTCTTAATTTATAATTTTATTATTTATTATTATTTTTAATTAATATTTTCGTTATTGTATAATTTTATTGAATAATTTTGATTTTTCCGGTATCATCCGGAAAATATTTTATATTCGATTATTTAAGTGATTTAAATTAATAACTTATTTAATTCCATACTTCACTTCTTTATTTATTCTACTATAGATCATAGATTGGTACATTGATTTGAACAAATTAAAAAGTGAAGTAAGAAATAATCAAGTTATTAATATAAGTCATTTGTTGAAAAAAAATCAGTTTTTTTTTTTCATTTTTCAAACAACTTCATAATGCTTTTGAGTTTGGCGAAAAATATATTCATGAATAATTAACACTCTTGTATCCTTTCTTCACTTTATAAGCTAATACTTATAATTGAATCTTAAATATTTACAACCCGACGACAATAATGATTTCGAAACACTAAACGAATTCAAACAAAAGAAAAAGACAAAAGAACTACACGTCGCAATAAAATAAAATTATAACTGTAAAACTCCAATTAAACGCCGCGATAAATAACAATAAATACATCAAAGTGAAAACAAAGTATAATAAAGCGGCAGCCTGTATTTTTTATTGTTGTTTTTATAATTAGCCGAGATTACATCAGCATATTTTTACATTTCCACGTTTCCATCGAACATTCCGGTAATTAGGCAATTTGTCAAAAAGGCACAAACCTCCTCCGGGCCCAAGCGCTAATTACCCCGGCAACAAACGAACGGGCTGAAATGATAATTAAAATATTCATTTCGGTAATTTATATATTAATTAAGTGTTTTGTGGAAAATTATGGATTTTGTGTGTGTTTTCTTAAAACATTTAGTATGCTTTATTGTTACTAATATTTTCCAATTAATTTTAATTAATTGCTGTTATTTTTATTTAAATAATATTTAAATCTTAGTATCAACTAAATAAATAATGTTGTTAATATGTAATTGGCGTAAGGTAATAGTTTAGTGCGCACTGAATGAGAGCTGAAACGTATTGCATTGCCCCGGTTTTCAACACTGGGTGCAATTCAGCACTAATAGCGAGAAGTAAAATGCGCGAAATATGAATTGACAGCTGATTAAAACATAACCCGCATAGAAAATTAATTGATAATAATTACCGTCTATAATTATTCCAGTTAACATGAGAGAAATTGATTTCATTATAGATACGACAAAGATATTATTAAAAAATGGACGAGAATTGGTATTCCTTCATAATAAGTACATAGATGTAATAAATTTTCCAACAATTCTTCATAAACTATCACATTAAAAAGTACACTCGCAGAAAACGCAAAAACCCGGGTGAGTAAGCAGAAATCGCTATAAGTATTATAGTGTTGTAAGGTAGGTACATAATGTGTGGTCATAATAATACAAGATCTCATGATTTTTTTTTATCGATTCAAGCGATCGACATCGTGTTCGGTGTTTTATACTTCGCTGGCCTCCACGTTAACGTGTATTGTATCCCGAATCCATTTGATCTCTAAGTCTTGGTGAAACTCGGAATTTTGTTGGTACTATCTGGCATAGGTCATAGAGCGGAGAATCAGGTTTTGTCTAGCCTAGATTTTCTCTCGGTTGTATTTGGCAGTACAACCCCAGATTTGTATTCTGAATGTCTATATTGGTCGGATTATCTGCTTCTAGCGTTTGCAACATAAGTCTCATTGAGAGCATCGTCCAATTAACCTGTTGAGTTCATAACTTTTGAACTTAACTTCTTGACATGAGTTCATGAGATACTTGACGTGGATGGATTTGAGCCTCAATTCCCAGTCCTGAGTCCACCTGTTAACATTGTTTTGTACAACCTGTAAATTTTTAGAAGCTGTGATTTGGTTGTCACTGACGGATAGAGTTGAGGTATCATCCGGAAAAGTTGCAGTGATGATATTGTCGTCGACTGGTAAGTCCAGAGTGTTTTTTTTTTTTTCTAGCAAGCGCCTAACATTATGTTTGGTGTTTAATACTTGGTTGGCCTCCATATTGACGTGTATGGCATCCCGAATCCATTTCATCTCTAAATCCTGGTGAAGCTCGGAATTTTCTTGGTACTATCTGGCATTGGTCATAGCGCGGAGAATCAGGTTTTTTCTAGCCTGGATTTTCTCTCGGTTGTATTTGGCAGTACAACCCCAGATCTGTATTCCGTATGTCCATATTGGTTGGATTATCTGCTTAAAGAACAGGCGCTTGCAATATAAGTCTAATTGAGAGCGTCATCCAATTAACCAGTTGAGTTCATGACTTTTGAGCTCAACTGTACTACTTTTTTCTTGACATAAGTTCTCCAAGTCGGTCGTGAATCTAGGTGCATATTTGTCTTTCGTAGTGTATACGTGACGTGGAAGGATTTGAGCATCAATTTCCAGTCATGAGCCCATCTGTTAACATTGTTTTGTACAACCTGTACATTTTTAGTAGCTGTGATTTGGTTGTCACTGACGAATAGAATTGCGGTATCATCAGGAAAAGTTGCAGTGATGGTGTTATCATTGACAGGTAAGTCCATAGTGTAGAGCAGATACAGGGGAGGTCCGAGGACGCTACCTTGGCGTATTGTATATTTAGCTTCTTCGTGTGCTACGCAGAAGGTTCGATGGGCTGGTAAGTTTCAAGTAGACTACAGTGTTGCTAAATTTAAAGATAAATCCTGCATGCCATCGAACGCTTGGGATAGTGTAATATATATCTTCCAGCGCCTTTTCGATTATGGACGTGACTCAATGTTTTCAGTCAATCGTTGTGTTTGCTACGGAATCCGAACTGATGATCTGGTAGGTCAATCATTGGCTTTAAGTATTTCAATAAGATCTTCTCAAACAATTTCGATTTCGCTGAGAGAAGCGATATCGGACAATAGGAGCTTACATCTTTGGCTGGCTTACTGGACTTTTTGAGCATTACGATTTGTGCTGTTTTATAGAAAGCAGGAACAGACTCCATAAGTAGGCTTGCATTAAAAATATGTCAGGAATGCAGTTCCTTTGTGATAAAATTTCATCAGAACGCCAGCTGAAATCCCATCTATCCAAGGCGCCTTCTTCGATTTAATGTTATTATAGATCAAAACTGAGAAAATAGTAGAGTTCCTTGATAGTTCTTTAGAGTTGCTATTTCTGAGCGCATTGAGTGAGGATGAAATATTGCTTCGAGATCTTCAGCAAACATTTCGTCACGACGAAGCCATTGCCCATTATGCCTAATTGGAGGGACTTGTTGAATAGGACGTTTTAGTTTTCGGGTCGCTTTCCACAACAAGTAGTCGTAATCGGTATCGGCAGATAGATTAGCAAAGTAGTATTAACATCTTTTCTTATAGTATTTTTAATTAGCCGGTTTAGTTTGTTGCCGATGTTGTTGAAGATGGTTTTGTCATCTGGGTATCGTGACTGGTGCCAGGTGCGCACTGCTCGTCTATATTCAGCTATAAGGTTGCAACTTCGAGTGGGTAGCACATACCTTAGTGTGTGTTACTTTTGGGAGATGGAGTTGCCTAAATTGCAGCTTTTCAAATAACTTCGACAAGATATTCAGCTTATTAGTCTATTTCCTGAGTTGTCTTAAGGCTCAATTTTTAAAGCGATAATATTGTCAAGCTCATCGCGGTTTTTTTTCCCAGTTGGTAAATTTACTGGTAAGAGTAATTGCTGTTATTTGGATTGAAATGAATAGCAAATTAAAATAACAATTATTTTTTCAAACTCGCCCTCGCCAGTGTAGGATTTAAAAGCGAATATACAGAATACCAGAGCAATAAATAAAAATTTAAAGCAATAAAACTTTATCATTTAAATTATTTATTTAAACTTATTTAAAATGAATTTGATACGAAAATTATAGTTTCGGGTTATAGTCGAGAATTTAAAGTTATTCAATCTAATCTGTGTTTTATTGGTTGATTTTTAATAATCTATCCATGTTTTCATTATATTAAAAGTATTTTGAAACTACTCCTTTGTAATAGAAATAATAGAAATATAAAAAACAAATATAAATAGAAAACAGTATTCATTCACTTGGTCACAGTACAGTTATTTAAATATATTAATATTAATGTTTTCAAATCATTTTTATTTAATATATAAAAAACAAAGATTTAATAAGTTATAAATTAAACCAGAGATGAGCAAAGTTGATTTTTTATATACTTTATTTTATTAATATTTTTCATTATAAAATCAATACCCATTTCCTATAAGATTAATTAAGTTATCCAACCAACCAAATGTTTTTATTAAAGTATTATATATGGACTTATTCATATTTAAGATTTTTATTTCTGATAAATAAACATTTGTAGTTAATATTATTATAATAAAAATGAATAAATGAACTTTTAATTGCTTTTAATTCTTATCAATTTCTGGTTATTTAATTAAATTCTCTTGAGAATGGTGTAATAACCCGAAACTGGTTAAAACTTTATTCATGTTTTTTTTTCAATTTAATCTCTATTTTTATTTGTTTTATTTTTAATAATTTATTCATATTTTTTTATTACTTCCTATTTATTAATAAACATCAAATTTATTGTTATTTATCAACCATAGCTCCTTAAAATTTCTCATATAAAATACTCGATTACAAAAATAGCTCGATTTTACCCAACACCAAATTAAACGCGTTGCTTTCTAGCTCGGTTAATTATTAAAATTGAAATATCGCCGCTGTTAAGTCACTAATGGATTAATTAGTTTTACTTTATTATTTCTTCTTTTTCACGGCTGAAAGGTGAGTTTTTTTCCTTTCTTTCGTTAATTAAAAATGCAAATGATGATGTATGTCCGGATAATGGTGAGTAATTTGTTATTTCAATTAAACCAGAACCTGGAATTAAAAAAAATCAACATTAATTAAGCTCTGCCGAAACGTTAAGCGCTGTGTTTGCAAAGCGTTTCGATACATTAAACGAAAATAGTTTTTTTTTTTGGTTGCGTTAATTATTCCGAATAATTAAGTTAAAGTAAGTGAGGGTTTCGAAGTAAATATAGAAAAGTTAATCAAGAAATGTCACTGATTTTTATTTTCCTCGGACTCATGTCTAAGAGAAAGTATTGTGATCGTAAAAATTTTCGAATCGCCGATTTCAACAAATATGCACGTTTTGAGGTCCATTTCATCAAGTTTTGAAAAATGTCTGTGTGTGTCTGTATTTTTCCGCGTTAGCGCATAAACGGCTGAACGGATTAAACCTAAACTTTATATCTAAGCTTTTTATAATAATCGAATGATCTGAAAAGCGTTTGGTCACAATCAAAACTCATTAAGTGCAACTTAACTCTAAGCGATTTTTCATTTTTTAATTCGGATAGAAAAATGTTTCAAATAAAAGTTGTAGATCTTGAAAAATATTGCTTCCTAATACCGGAAATTTGTCTCAACCCAAAAATTACCGACCAATCAATTGCCTCAATGCGTGCTACAAAGTTTCCACACGCATCCTACTCCAAGCAAGTACCGACGTATACTAACGGATTTATGAGCAAAGAGAATCTAAGATGCCAGCGTAACTGGATAAGTCATTTTTGTTATAAAACTTTTTATTGTAGGACCTACAGTTTTCATTTTATTAGCGGAAAAATTTCGTCTACCTTATAAATTCCCATAGAAATAAACAATTATTTTTTTATAATCTTCTTTTTGTTGGTTGTGGAGACTTTAATTATTAAAATAATTATTTTAATGAGAAGTAAAACGTCAAAGTGCCGTCATATTCAACATATCATTCGCAAACGCCTCCAGTTTGAAAAAATTAAAAAGGGCTTGGAGAAATGTTACCTTACAATGGATTTGTAACGTAAGAAATAACACAAAAAATTATAATATCCTTGAAAATACTCCGCTTCAACTTTAAAAAACAACAATCCATTTTTTCAATCAATCATTTTTCATTTCCTATTAGATTTTCAATCAGAATCTTATTTGAGCGAATTCACTGGGAAAAGTACTATGATAGATACATTACCATTTTTTTAAAATATATAGTTGGCTGTTGAAACTACAGGTATACTAAAATTGGTACTGAATATACAGTATTGGTAAAATTTATTTGAAGGGTATCCACATCAACAACATCCTAAATGACAAATTGATCAAGAGGATGCTGGAGTTTGCAAACTCCACAAAACTCTTTGATTAACTATAAGTACAAAAGCAGTACAATAAGCCAAATGGCTGCAGTGCTTGGGCTAACTAAGCTTACTTTCGCTCTAGTCTCCCTAAAAAAAAATAAAACTTTTTTTGATACAATAAAAAAAGCAGTTTTTTTTTCTTACGTTATCATTACGAATAATTAAGTTAAAATTATTGAGGGTATGTAAGTAAATATTATAGTCGATTTAAGCAAGTTAAGTCCTTAAGCTATAGATGGGCTAAGTCGATCTTTTCGATATTTTTTGTTACTGCAAAAGTATTTTAGAATTTTATTAATGAAACTTTATTTATTTATCGGCAGACACATTTTTACAAAAAAAAAACAAATTAAACAGTTAACACTGATATTAAATATGGTACATATCACTAATAAGACAAACATTTTCGCAAAGAGAATAGAGTGTAGCCAAAATAAACAAAATCAATTGAATTTGTATGATGCAGTATTCGTATTATTGCAGAATTTTTAGAATAAAATGTTCTGCAAAAAGGTACGTGAAACGTATGGTTGTTTCGGAATTTGCATCAAGAAACATGGATACCAAGAATAATTAGCAAGTCTAGACAATCAATTAGGTTGTTAAATATTTTGTAAACCTAAAGTATGTTCGATTTTACACGACGTTTCTCTAATGTGTCCATATTTAATGAGGTGAACATTTCAATAAGTTGCTTATTCTATTACTATAAGTAACTGTTCCCAAATTATTGAAAAACATCAATTTATTATTACTTATTGACTTTATTTATTTAAAACTTATGATTTAGAAATACTCGATTACTAATATTCCCCGATTTTACTCAATATAATGTTTTACCTTTCTATATAAATTAAATGAAATTGATTTAAAAATAATTAATAAATTATTAATATATATACATATTTTAATTTATTTAAATAACTGTGATCAAGTGAAAAGATACTCTTTTCTATTTATACCTTTCAATATATGTTGCTATCTATCAGAAATGTAATATAATAAATAAAAATATTAGATTAAGAACAGAAAGATCGAAAATAAAATCGATTTACAAAGTATGAGAAAACACATTTTGGCTCGCACAGCTTTATATATTTTTACAGAAATGCAATATTTAAAAAAAGTTGAGAGAGTTACGAAGATGAAAAAAAAAATGTTTCCTAGATTCTACCTTATATTTACGATTCGTATTTTGTTCATCGATGCAACTCTCTCAAATCTTCTTAAATGTTGCATTACTCTAAAAAATGGAAAAAGCTGTGCAAGCCTTTTATACGCGTTCAGTAAAAGGCTTGCCCAGCTTTTTTAGATGTATTTCTTCGTACTTTGTAAATTAGTTGTATGTTTTACTTCCCCTCGTGTCTGTCAATTGACATAAAGAATATGGACATGATTTGGTCGCATAAATAACATAAATACGAAGAGAAGTAGTGAAACAAATGATGTAGGTGAGAGCAAATTAAAAAAAAAAATATATATATATATTAATACTACACCAAAAATACACCAATAAGAAAAAGAAAAATAAAACATTTTAAACTTTGTTTGTATAACACTAAATTATTATTACTTATTGACTTTATTTTTATTATTAGTGTTATACAAACAAAGTTTAAAGTGTTTTATTAAATTTATAAACAATGTATATATATTAAGGAAAATAGACAAAAACGGAACATTAAGAAAAAATGATACCAGCTCATAGCTTATGCTGATGATATTGTACTGATCACTAAACAAAGACACTTAATGTAAAAAATATTAACTGAAATCATTACAGAAGGGACGGAAATAGGTTTAAAAATTAACATCGAAAAGACAAAATTTATGAGATTTGTAAATAAGAACATACGAAACTAAATAAGAATTGGTCAATTTGATTTCGAGGAGGTAACTAAATTTAAATACCTAGGCATAACCATTTCAAATGACGGAGAAAGTGTGGAGATAAACGAAAAAATCCATATAGCGAATAGAGCCTACTACGCAAATAAAATGATTTTAGGTAATAAATCAGTTAGTATGAAAACTAAAACTAAGATATACAAAACAAGGATAAGACCTATAATTATATATGCAGCAGAAACGATGACAATGACAAAAACGCAACAAAATACCCTGTTAGTGTTCGAAAGGAAACTAATGAGGATGATATTAGGACCTGTCAGAACACCTGAAAACGAAATACGACGGAGATATAACAGAGAAATTGAAATAGAACTCGGAGAAGAAACGATTACCAACTATATAAAGTGGATACGACTTGACTGGAGATCTGGTCCGGAGGCAACTATAAGATCAATTATGGAATGGAAACCACGTAACTAGAAGGAAAGAGGCAGGCCGAAATCACGATGAATGTATGAGCTGGAAGACGATCTAAGAAGTATTGGAATAAATGACTGGAAGCCAAAAACGGAACACAAGAACACGTGGAGGAAGATAACGGACAAAATCAAACACGAGAAGTCGCACACGTAACACAGAATCACTGGGACTAATCCACCCAAAGAAGAGGATTGTAAGAGCTTCATGGAAAGAATATATATATATATATATATATATATATATATATATATAACATATATATATAACATATATATATATATAACAAAGTTGAAGCGTCAGTTATTAATAATTTAATAAGAAAAAACATAAAAATGTGAAAAAAATGGACACAGGAGGCAGAAAGACCTCGGGTCGATAATCATTTCATAGCGACAGAGACACTTACAAACGAATAACCTAATAACTAATATATTGTAAATAAGTACTATTAAAGGCAAAAAGTCCTCTCCCGGTTACAACATTCCTAGTTTATCCTAACATCCCTCCCGACTAGTATCTATTTCTACTAAGATATACGTCAAGAATTAAAAAAGGGCACTATTGTTTGCATTCCCAAATCGGACAAGGCCCCCCTTGATCCCGCAAGGTTTCGTCCTATCACCTTTCTTCCTGTTTTAGTTAAACTTTACGAATCTATCCTTAGAAATAAATTACTAATATATATCACTAACCTAATCCCACCTTATCAATTTGAATTCCTTAAAAATCGCTCCACTGTATTCCCCGTATTCATTCTCACATCCAACTACCTAACAGCATGCCTCGAAGGCCAAATGTCTGCGTTATTTTTCTAGACATCAAACAAGCGTTTGACTTAGTTTGGCACAAAGGCTTGTTGTTCAAGTGTTACTCCCATAATATTTCTCTACATATCATTAATCTCCTAGTTAATTTCCTACTTAAAAGATCTTTACAAATAAAGTTTCATGATTCCATATCCTATTCCTTCATTCCCGAATAAGGTTTGCCACAAGGTTCCCCATTATCGCCGCTACTGTATAACTTTCTAATTCATAACTTTTACAATCCTAATCCCAATTATGTAAATAAATACGCCGATTATACTGCCCTCATTTCTTGTGCTTCCATCCTACCTAAAACCCTCAACACTCTATAGGGATTAATTGATACAATTCAAACGCGGTTCGCCAATGGCACATTTCTATAATTCTAACAAATCACTCCTTATTTCCTACCCTCGTTCATCTAATTCACCCCTTTTTTGTCTCCTTCAATAACCACTCTATCTATCCCTCAGATCTATGTAAATACCTAGGTATCAATTTTGATTGCAAATTTACATTTAAAGCTCATTCTACGATCCTAATAAATAAGTCAAGAAAATGGCGGCATTTTTTCTGAAGCCTGACATTTAGAAATGAAGGTATTAGCGCGCAAACTGCTGTATATATTTATGCAATGATCTGTTGTCCTTTGCTTGACTACGCATCAGTACTTTTTCATAATCCCCACCCTATAACTCTATCTAATTTAAAAATAGCAGAAAGATCGGCCTTGTTGCGTTATTGTAAACTTAATTGTTAATAAATATTGTTATATATACATAAGTACCATTATGATCAAATTCAAGAATTTGATTTGATAAATAATGACACATGTGACGTTTCATTTGTTTTTATTGACTGGTGCCAACAAAATGTAAAGGAGAGAAAAAAATCAAAGTACCTTAGAGGAGAAAAGTTCTCGATAATATGTTATTATACACTGTAAATATAATTGTTTTGTCAATAAGATATTGTCTCTCTCTCTGGACACAGGATAAAAATTAGCGGCAAGTTGAAAGGAGTGGATATATTTTTATTTGAAATAGTAAAGAACTTCTAAGCCCAATACGAATGTAATGGGATAGGATTACGAATGAAAACAAATCTTCAGTAAAAAATATATAAATTGATGGATGTAACAAAATTAAAAATCCGTATTCATAAAAAAAACATAGAAGCAAAATTAGTCTACGTTTTCTAAACCGGTTCACATAATTTTTCATTTAAAATGAACTGGCTAGTATTTAGGAACCCGTAATGCTTGGGTCTTTTTTGAAACGATGTTCATATATTACATACTCCCGTCCGCTAATTTTACACAAAATGCGTTTCGAATTTAAATATTTAAATAAACATCACCCACACCTCGCACAGCCAGTCCTATAACAGTACCTCGCGGAACACCCGTTCATTTATTTTTCCTTTTCTTCCTTCATGCAGCTGCAATAAAGATGTTCGTTTCGACTGCAATATTGGCCGGCTTAAGGCCGGGCTTTTGCGTGTCCGTGCCTTACTCGAATACTTCAATATTTCAAAAGATGTTATATTTCAAGTTAACGCGGCTCTTTAATTTTCGAGTTATGCGCCGGGGCGATTATTAAAAAAAACCCGCACCGGGATTTGCATAATCGCCTGCACAACAACCATCGCCGTTCATGCGGAAACGTTAATGTTGCTATAAATTGTTGTCTCTTTTGCAACTCGCTAATAATAATATAATACTTATATGGATTAAGTGTTATGTTTATTCGCTGTGTAATTATCGGATTTAATTTATTGCTCGTATTTTATTTTAAATATAAAAAAATGTGCATATTTTAAATCTATGTAATTAATTAGACACTCAAATATAATTTTATATTTAAATAAAAATAATAAAAATATAAAAATTAGTATAGTTTGTTTCTAATTCTCGTAAATAATTAAACACCTCGGTATTCCCCGTAACTCTAATATTTCACGATAAATAAAACGTAGATATATTCCTTTCTTCACTGTTTCACCTAAAGTTAAATTCCCTTCTAGTACCATCTACGAGTTCAATAAAGTGTATGTTTTTTAAAATAAAAAATTGATCAATTTGTCGTATAATTAATTTTGAATTTATTAAAGATTATGTAATGGAAGCAATTTAATATTTATCGACTAAATATTATATATAAAATAATTTCTGAAATATCTCCCATAAATGCGTACTTAAACCACTTTAAGAGGCACGAACGTGCATGATCCACACACAAGAAGGACGTTTTGTTGGTTCTATTTTTCGCTCGATCGGCTCCAGAATACCGAGTGGCATAACCTGTCGCAATTAGTCCAGGGGACATTTTTCAATACCTGGAGAACTCTTATCCGAGAAACGGATCTCAAATTGTGAAGCCAATTACATTCACAGACACACACACACAAACACACAGTCATACAGGTGTGTATATAACCACAGAGGTAGATCAGATTGTTAATTCATTATTTATCCAGACTAATTGGGAAAATGATTAATTCCGAGCGTCGCAAATAATAACGTTGCAAATGCCCGGACAGGCCGGCCTAGGCCGGATCGCATCAGATAAAACGAGGCGGACTGCGGGATTTGCGTAATTACCGTGATCATCCCGTATCTGGAGAGTATTTCGATTTTAATTAAATTGCAAATTCTTTCAAATAATTTCTGCTTTTTTGTTATTCTATAAAATAGGCATGCATTTAGAAGCATGACTAAAATGAATTCAGTGCGTAATTGTATTCCGAGAAATTGTACTTGGTTTTACTAGGAATATTAGATATAATTTATTCAGAAATAATTGAATAACTAACATAATTTAATATTAATGACGATTAATAATTAGAATTATTTATATATATATACAGGGTGAGTTTTTTTCGATGTTCTCTATAGGGATCTCGAAAACTATAAGAGATAGAAAAACGGTTAAATGGGGAAAGAAGTGTAGTTTTATAAGACGAATAAAATGACACTTTCAAAATATTTGAAAAAGTCAAGGGTAACTAGATATTTCGAAAAAAGTAAAATGTGTCAATTTTTTGAAATCAATATATCTCTATTATTATCATAGATAGAAAAAAACTGTAAAGGACAAAGTTGTAGATAATTTTACACAGATTAATAACAAAAAAAACCCAAAAAAATTCGCCCATATTTTGGGAGATATGACACAAACTTACCTTTTTTAACTGGAAACAATAGTTGGCTATGACTTTATTAAAAGGGCTATTTTTTCCCATTTAATCCGATATAACATATGCCATAGTTATTTTTAAAATAAAATAAGTTACAGTCGTTTTTAATTTTACCATACACCAAAAAATAGTTAGACCCATTTAACCGTTTTTCTATCTCTTATCGTTTCCGAGATCCCCATAGAGAACATCGAAAAAAACTCACCCTGTATATATATATATACTGGATAATAATGTCAATAATCAGTCACTCGTTCTACTCAGATTCTTTGCGAGCTCTTCAGTATGTTGAAAAATCTTGCAAAAATGCTTAGAATTCGTACACCCTGTCGATTTCATTAATTAAGTGATTTTCAAAAAGGTCGCATTGTTGGTATGAAAGAGGCGGGTTTGAAATTGAGAGAATACTAGAATACTTGAAATTACACCCTCAACTCTAGTGCGAGTATGGAGAAGATGGTCTGAAGAAAATGACTATTAGCGAAAGAGACGTTCTGGTAGGCCTAGGATTATACAGGGTGATCGATAACGGTACCTAAGACTGCTTGCGATACGTAATCGTCACGACAAGTTCGAGATGCCTTTGTTTCAGCAACACAGAAACAGGATGAGTGGTTTCTAGGCAAATAGTTAATCGAAGAATTCTTGATATGGCTATTTATGCGTTCCGTCCGTTTTTGGTGCTACCGATTACTCCTCTGCACAAAGCTCGTCGTTTGGAATGATATCAAGCCATATTTAACTGGGATGTAGAGTGGAACTTTATTTGCTTTAGTAATAAGTGCAGATTCTACTTAGGAACCCATGATGAACACAGACGTGTCCGTCGATTTCGCGGAGAAAGGCAAAATGTAGAGTTTGCCTTAGAACGTCACACAACCAATACGCCTGGCATCAAGGTATGTCTTGGAAATGGGTCCCCTCTGGTGTTCATTAGGGGTATTCTGACAGCACAACGGTACATCGGTGAAGTTCTACAACCTGTTGTAATACCATATATTGAGACTATCCCAAACGATATTTTTCAGCAAGGCTGATATACATGGAGTTCGGGATATTTATAATTGAATATATTTTCCCGTAGGTTAGAGATATTAACACACACTACTCGTCATTTAAAAGTTTGGACCCTTCTTCATTCATATACAAGATATCAGAAAGGATGGATGACTGGAACCTACCTGAATCATGGAAGAAAATAACTTGAATCATGATGATTCGTTCCGGCCATCAAAATAAGGATATTATGACTTCTGCGCAATGCTCCCTGAACACAGTAAAAACAATCAGGCATGAACCAGAGACTTGTAATGGTGAATACGAGGATGTAGCAAGAAGAAATATCCCTAGCAGACGAACTGATTGCGTTCGTACAGCAGAATTCCTCAAAAAAAAAAAAAAAACAGGAACAGGTGTTGAAGAACCCTGGCATTGGAATTCGGGCTTTGTCACGTGAAATGAATGTTGCAACCTCTACTATGAAGCTTGCACTCAATGAAGACCTTCGCTATTTCTTATACAAGCGCTGCAAAGGTCAGCTGCTCACAGAAAAGGCCCGAGAAAAACGTTTGATAAACGCTAAGAAACTTCTAAGCAAAGTGAAACATCCTGCGGAACCACAGACAATCTTGATCTTTTCCGATGAGAAAATCTTTTGCCAGGATCAAAAATACATGACGCGGAAAACAAATGACTTGCATACAATACAAAGGATATTCCTCGTGTAATGCAGACTAAATTTCCCAAAACTGTGATGGTTTTCTGATGTGTATCCTCTGAAGGCGATGTGATGCCTCCCCATTTTTTTCCAAGAGGGCCAAGAGGTTGACTTCAGATGGCTAAATACTGTAGTCAAGCCATGGATAACACTTCCAGTAATATAAAAACCCAGTTAATGGATAAAATTAAAACAGTTTTTGAGGCCTTTCCTAGGGAGACTGTAGCATTAGCTTGTTCAAGGTTCCGAAGCAGGACTGAAGCTGTGAACGATGCTAATGGTGAAACTTGTTGATTGTATTGTAATTTACTCTGCCTCTATTTTTTTTTTTTTTGGCAATTCATTAAATTTAAAGATACAAAAAAAATTTTCTTTTTCCTTACGAAACTGTCAAATTTATCCCGAACACTATGTATATCTTTCATTCACACAAAGAAGACATCTCCTATACTTTTCATTCATCGGACCTTTCTTCCTCTCTCCTCCGACCCACCTAGCTCTTGCCAGGATCACCTTTTCCTCTTTACTCAAATTGTTAGCCATAAGGTAACATGGCCAAACCCAGAAAACCTGCCATCTCACATACAAGGATTATACGAACTTCCTTCAATCGCTTTTTGTCTTTCTTGTATTTCCACTTCATCCTACTTCACTCTCTTCCACGCTGCTACGTCACACTCTTATTCAACTACTCATTTACCGTGCTTACCTCCTCTTCATATATTTTTTGTCTTCCTCTAAACCACTTATTTAATTGTTCAAATACGCTCTCCATACATTCTTTACCAATCATTCATCTCGCAAGAAATATAACGAAAAGGTATACTTTATCAACAACTCTGGTTCCCATAATTCAGATTTAATATGCATTTCTAATTAAAAATACTATCAACTAATCGAAGCAAACATGTTATTCGTGTTTTCATAATTACTTTTTAGTTCTAATTTAATTTATTGTACAATCTTCAGTAATAACTTTTTTTGAGACTTTTGAATGTAATATTTATTTTAGACAATGAAGCAATGATTGTATTCACAAATTATAGTGATATTTCCTAGAAAAAGTAAGTCAAATGTGATAAAAATTAATGTTTAGCGTCGCGTATTGGCGTTCCGTACTTTTGTCCGGCCGATTACGCCAGATTGTCCACTGTGACTCGCCGGCACGTGTTCCGTTTGCCGATTATACTTAAATATAACAGAAATTGTTGCCTATTTAAAACTATTGTAAGGAGATCGAGCTCAAGATTCCAAGGTTTCAAAATAAGAACTACCCTACTGTATCTAGTTTCATCTTTATATTCCTAGAATCATCTTTCTTTTTCTAGAAATAAATCATCCACCCTGTTTGTAATTCATATTCATTTGGAATAATCACACAAGCGCCATCTATTGAGTCATTTCATTGTAGAAAGGCTTTTTTGGCATGATTTTTAATAAAACATACTAATTTAATTTTTTATTAATATCTAAGTAGAAAAACCATTGGCCATTAACCAATTGGAAGACCTACAATATACATTGTAATATTGTTACGAAATCGGGTTTAATCAGATTCGGAAATAAGTAAATTTATTTATTTAGAGTACACTTAAAACATTTATTTACACCACACTGTCATTATTTATTTACCACGCGATGTTGAGCACTCCGACGTTCGTGCCAGACTGACTTAGACTGACTGACCGCAGCGCCGCTAGCGTACGCGCTTAAATAGCGTGCTTGTTTTTCGAACTTTCCGGAACTTTAGATGACGCCGCGTTTACCATCACCCGCTCTGTAGAACATTTTAGAGTGATATTTCCTAATTATTCTTTCACTTTCGTTACAATATTTTAAGTTATATGTAGATATTGTATTACGTCTGTCAATAAATTATGTATATATATATATATATATATATATTAATATCGAATATACCTAAATTAAAAGACGTATGATTTAAACAACATGCGCTATGAAACAATTTAAGCCATTCTACGCAGAAAGTAGTACACCCGAAAGAACAAACAAGAAAGTCCACTCAGCTCACACCATACATCTCCTAATAACACACAGGTTTAACTAATTACAGTTATTACGGGTTTTGTTTGATTTACACCCGTTGATTGTTTTAATTAATAGAATAATTGCCCGTTCAATTATCAAGCCACGAAAAAACCACCTTCGCACCACCAACGAGAAACATTGTCTTCAGTATTCAATTACGGCTGGTAATTGCGCGCTAATGTTGTTATTCTATTAAATGAGGGAAAAAATAACACGACTGGTTGTTAATTAGAAAAGAGAGGAGAGAAAAAATAACAACATGGATTTATGTGATTGTAATTGTGGAAAAGTCACGGGCTGTTGGTCGTGTTATGATTAGCCGGTTTATTTATGTCTTATCAGACAAAATGATTTAAACAATATTATTTATTGCTATTGTTATCATTAGGCTCGCTCTAACAAGAGGATACGTGACTCAGTTTAGCGTAATCTTTTACGTTTTGAAATTCTCTTTGCCAAAATAGTGTTATAAACAATATAAATCAACAGAGCTTAAATCGATCGATGGTTGAGGCTTCTATTTAATGAAACTACATAATGCACTATTTGTAAATAAAACAACAGTTTTTTAATATATATAAAAAATATTGTGGAGACATAACAACAATTGTTTCGCCAATAAATCACATAGTGGTATCATCAAGCAAATGATTAATGATGTGTTGGCGGAACAATAGTAGAGATTTATCTACAATACATTTTATGAAACTTTAAAAAACTTAAATTAAATAAAAATGATTTGAAAATAATAAATTATTTTCATATTTAGCTCTGTGACTTTTGACTTACGGTTCGTAAGTACGTTAAACAAATGCACATTAAAACAACTACTTCTCGGGCAAATACCCACGCCGGACATTGAAACTGAGTACTCTTTTCTATTTAAAAAAAACTTGTTTTATTTACAAATAGTGCATTATGGAGTTTCATCAAATTATAGCCTCAACCATCGATCGATTTAATATTATAGCTCTGTCGATTAATATTGTTTATAACACTATTGGGCAAAGAAAATGGTATAAATGATAAACTAAACATTACTGGAGTTTAAGATACTATAGAAATAGACGAAATGGTTAATGAAACATCTATTTACTCTGTTCCCTAACAAGAAGAATAGAAATAAATAGTTAAAGAAGCAACTATTTTTCAGTCTCCTAAACTGACATCGTTTAGTGGATGCAATATGAACATTTTTTTGTCTGAAACTTCAACATTTTTAAAATACTCAACCAACATCTTAAGAGCATTGGGGAGCATTGAAGAAATTTAGATGTAAACAAATATTCCCGTTACTTACGTCTCACTTAATTACTAATTTTACTATATTCTATAGTCTATTCGTCGTTTTTATTCGTCTATAGTGGACCACACCTTTTTATTGGATATTCTGTTGTAGTACTTCGTTGATTTGACTGATTAGCTTGGTTCTTGGGCATGAGTATGAAAGAGATGGTTGTCTTAATTTATTATTAGATTTTTAAAAAAATAATAGATATTTGCTTCTTTATACGGCTTAATCTGTTTTAGGTGGATATTACTTGTTTTTAAATGAATGAATTTTGAAACAATTTTTTATGAAAAATTTAGTGGATTACACCTTTTCTAAATGTCCGACTAAATTATAATGATTACTCAGCTAAATACTTTGTCTTTCTCATACCATTCATATAACCAGCCCAATTCTGGAATCGAATCAGGGATCCCTGGCTTACTAGCCTGATGCATAACCTACGCCCCACCGCGGCAGAGTGGCATCGTTTCTATGCTGTGAGAAAGAACTCGATTGAAGCATCGATTGGTGAAGTATTTATAATTAATTATACATTCCATTTTAGTTTCATTAAATGAAAGATTGGAAATCATCGTAATATTTTATTTTGGTTGGGTATTCAATGAAATGATGTGTGGGAGAGATGAGGATTCCCTTTCGGAATTTTTTCACGACAATCAGATAATACCTCTTCCGACCGGTCCTGTTTGACATTGACCTGACATTGTGTAATATTATTATTGTTGTTTTGTTTAATCCTATAATTACCGTCATAAATAATAACGTTAATAAATAACGAGATTAGCAGGAACGAAACAAAAAGAAAGAATGAAATATAGGAGAAGAAATATAAAAAACAGTCGTGAAATGTGAAATTTGAAATTCAATGGGCCATTAAGGTCGCGGTCCTGGACTGCATTTTGTGTGTAATTTTTCGTACTGTATGCGCATTTCATACGCTTGTGTGCGTATGTTGCATACGTTATAATGCGAATTGAAAGTTTTAATTTGTATTACCGAAGACACGAACCGTCCATACTCACAATCAATAAACCAAAACCATCGAAGTATATAAAAGACGACCGGGAGGCCGAGCGCGCCGAGTGTTCAAGTCCACTAACGAAGTCGTTTTCTCCACTGAAATCCTGCCCTAGCATTCGGAACGAAATTATGATCCGACGGCGAAGCAAATTTATGTTAGGAATTGTTTCGCAAATGTTCTTAAATTTATATTAATATAGTTTACCAATAAAATCGGCCAAAATAAATAAATATAAATATATAATTAAAAATAAATAAAACGTATTATTATTATTTATAATATTGGACAGAAATAAACATTTCTTAATCAATTTTAATATTATAAAACGGTAATTATTTGTTTACTAATGGATAGCAAATAATATTTAGCAAACTTACTTAATAAGTAGGTACTGAATTTTCGCAGATTTATAAATAACTTTATAAATCAACTTTTAAAATTATAGAAACATTTTAAGAATATACATTGGTGCGATTGTACTTTATGCTATACAGAAATTGTAATTTTGAACATTGTAAAGCGTATTCAATATTCAATTCATTGCAACATTAACAAGAAGAAACAATGGAGAAATCATACATGCTTTGGCAATATAAAATTGTATGTTCATGATGGAATCAATTAAGAATTGTATAAACAAAAAAATATATTTTTAAAATACAAAGAAAAAACAAGAAACTCTGACATAAAACATTAAATTGCAATAATTACCTGTAACGTGTATTTTAAAGATTATTCAATATACAGCCCACATCAAATATTTTCACAACATTTTTTCAGTAATTTAAATTACGATTTATTGCTATTTGTTCAATACTGACTTAAGCTGAGTTTAAGCTAAACACCACTATTTAATAAACTCTTAGTATTTAGAATTTGACAAACGATTATTTAGATAAAGTAGGGTATTTATATTATTTAAATTAAGCTAAGTTTTCAGTTGTAATTATAACGGCATTTTCATTGTTCTTATGATTTTTTAATACCACTACTCTATATAGTATTCAAGAAAATCCAATTGGATAAAATGTAATACGATTATAGTAATAGGTAATTTTATCCGTCCATTTGATAAACAGTATAGATTTTCCATTTTTTGATGATTGAAGATTTCGTTTAGGTAATATCAAATTTTTCAAGTTCTAATGTAGAAAATATTGGTAATGCCGTTCTTCTATGTATTCATCAATTTCCACAATTACTATTAATTTTCAATGTTTTTCAATATTACGTTTTATTATGTATATCAATTTCCAAGTTTTTGTTGTTAAATCTCAATCTTTCTTTGATTGCCATCAATTGTCAATGTAATTTAATTAATTAATTAATTTTTCATAAATAAAATAATAATAATTTGTCAATAATAAGTGTTATCTTCATCATTTATTTGAAACATTGCACCATTTTTATATAAAAAAAACTTAAGGATCCCTTTTCTGATTGTGATAAAATGCTTATTTTTTACTTTTTAATTAATAGAAATTCAGTATTGACAAAATATGTTGTTTTCTGGTGGTGGAATATTCCTAAAATTTATATTATGTTAATAAAAACAAAATTCAAAGTTTGATTTAAGATATTAAAATCTTGTAAATAAACTGAAAGTGTTTTTTGATAATAATTGATCCGCAACATAAACACATTCGTGCACATTATATAAAATATAATAAGTTCTGATTCCATCAAATAAACGTATACTTCTTATAAATGTAGATAAAAAGGAATGGTTTGCGTTAGTTATTAATAGGTAGTAGTTATATTTAATTTGGAATCGAATATTTTTGCGACAGTCTTATATTTTTTGTGCGCTTATCATCTACGGGCCGCCTTTACACTCAGAGTGTTTTGGATACGTCTTGACGCATCTACGCATATTTCTGTATACTTTTGTGCAGTATTTATGATTTATCTTGTGTTTAATTACTTCTGGATATTGTGGCAAGAGGAAAAGGAAAGTATACGTATTGTGGTTATCGCGCCAAAACAAAAAGAGCTTTAAAAATGAAGAAGATAATGCTTGAGAGACATCGGTAAGTCCATGTGTATTTTTGAGTATGTAAATCACGGGTTTTCAACCAGGTGCTCCCGACCCCCTCATAACACGTTAAGAGTGCTGTGTGTATTGGACTGAAATGAATTGTGAGAGGTTCGTCACATATTCATCAGTTACGGCGTGAAAAGGCGAAACACTAACGTATAAAAGTGTATCTTCGTCTAACACGAACCAATATTTAACTTTGTCTCTTACTCTCGTTCATTGGTGTAGAATCGTCTGAGTATATCAGGAAGCTCATGCGCACCGTATCCAAGGCAACCGTCGTTCATCGCCCGTCATATAACTATTTAATATCACAAAACGTGTCCTGTCGTTTTCCTCTCAAGCACGCGCCAAATTTGAATTGTAGTCGATCCGAACAATTACACACTATTTTCCGCAATAAGACAGTTTGAAAATATAAATTGGATTATTTCATTATCATTAATTTATTGTTCCGAACTTTACTTGCTTGAATTTTATTGCTTCTACTGAGCCTAAATATTTTACGATGAAGTGTAAACACGATACATCAGACATGGCTATTCGCGCCTACCTATTTTTATTGCGGCAGATGGCTTGTAACCGCGTCGCAAGTCTCCGATATTCATTTTGAGTATAATCCGTATAGTCGTTGGCAGAGCGCGGCGACGGCCACTGTGATAGTGGCCGTCATTTGCACACCCGTTTGAGTTTACTTACTTAGTTGTTCTCTTCTTTTGTATTCACTATGAAAAAAACACGTATCGGCATCTATTGGCAATCGGCTGAACTGCTTGGTGGCGAGAACAATAGAAATTGACAGTGGCGCCCTCATTATACGACCAAATGTTTAATTGTATTCGTAATTGAGATAGCACACTTTTATTTTTTATTATATTCAATCTTCTTTATCAGACGTATAAAGTAGAGGTTTTTCCTCATTTAATCACATATTTTTCGCCTTATTTAAATGAGTATATCTATACGAAATTAATGTTTGAAAAACATTATTTTTAATTTTTAATTTTTATTTTAAACAAAAAATATATGATCGTGTAGCCCATTAAAAGTAGCATTTAATTCCGTAATTGTTTTTAAAAAATATATAATCGGAGGCGACTAACATTACAAATCATAAGACCCATTATCAGGATCGCACCCTTAATGTGCCCGATTGGAAAACGTAATCTTAAACCCAACTGGAAATCGGCTCCGTCGCCGTCCGTGTCGTGCGTTTTGGCCGAGGAATTTTTCCCATCGCGCGGCCGATAAGATTGTTTTATGCTCGATGTAATTGCGCGGTGTTCGTTTTCGAAAAATTATTCATAAAAATGAGTAATCCTGAGTGACTGTGTAACTGTGCGCCCGTATGTGTGTGTGTGAGTAATGCGGTGATGTGGGGAGAGAGAGAGGGAGACGTGAGTAATTGCATTTAATTCTGGTTTGCTTAGCGAACCGCCGGCAAGGACAAATGACAATCAAAACGTTGCTAAGCAGTGTGCGGATGGCGTTTGCGCGAAAATGCAAAAAACTGGTTTGTGCAATGGAAATAAATAATTATAGAGGAAAATGCGTTTTGAAAAAAATAATAAGGGAATAATAATAACAAGTGTACATTTGAGAGGCTTGAGAAAATTGCTTTACAAGCAAACAAAATGATACACTTTTTACTTGAATATCCTTATTTTCTCTCATTAGATGCATATAAAACAATAAAACTTTGTTTTGTATACAAAAGAAAAAATATATTGATTTATATTTCATTTTAGCCAGTTTTAAAATATTCTGAATAATTCATCACTTAAGGCTGCGATCCCCAATACGTTTCCGTTTTAATGGATTAAAAATAGTATACAGTCATATAAAAACAAACATTAAATACAGGCAAATAGCTTATCTACTGATGAACGACATCAGATAATTTTTATTTTTTAAAAACAAAAAAAGTGAATTTTTTTTTTCAAAAATTAATTTAATTTACAAAAGTACATCTAATCTATATTAAACATATTCGATATAATTTGGAAAGTCTTCCTCTTAACTATCCATACTAAATACATTCATATAATATTATTTGTAAACTCGTCAATCCTATTAAATGGTCAATGAGAACAAATTTAGTTCGACGCCATCATTTTTATTATTGAGCAGTATCTAGTAGTTTAGATGTTTGCCGCCAGGTTGTAAAATCAAAGTTGAAGTTAAATAAGCACACACATTTTGTAAAAAACAATGCACGCTCTGGGGCTAATCGATGCCTAATAGACGAACGATGTGTTCGTGTATTAGGCGTAAAATCGCAGCCTTAACACGTGGTGACACATTTTTAATTAATAATTCTAGAAAACTAAAACACTTAGTGGTGTCGGTGAATCATAAAAAAAAACAAGTTTATTAATTTCCTATCATTATTCGTTTTAGAATAATTTAAAATTAAAGTTAATAATAGAAATCATCATTGTACCATGGGTAATTTAGTATGAATAGAAAACGATAATCAGAATGCTAAATAGAAAGCACATCGATGCGGTGTTCTCTGATTTAAGGAAGGCGTATGACATGACGTGGAGACAGACTCAGTTTTTGTAGTACCCCATCTACAAAAACTTCAGCGGACGTTTGCCTCGTTTTATTAAATCATTTATGAGTAACCGAACATTTAGAGTAAGAATAGCTAACGTTAGAGAATGGTATCCCACAAGGCTCAACCATCAGCGCAACGTTATTGGCCATTGCGGTAAATGATACAGCTTCGTCAGTGAACAATCCTGTAAAGAAATATTTCTATGTCGACGATTTGGCAATATATATATAACAGGTGATAATATAACCCGCCAGCTTCAAGCTGCTATAGATAAAGTCACTTGAGATGCTGAGTCCAAAGATTATCGTTTTTCAACAACCAAAACCTCGGCCGTACATTTCACGACCCCAACCTTTTCCTACGATGCACACTGACACGGTGTATTGACAGCGTTCACTTTTTGAGCCTACAGTTAGAAAGGACCCTCTTATTTCGAGCCCATATTGATGAGCTAGTCCAGCAAGCTAGAAAAGCTCTGAATATTATTAAGTGTCTTTCCAGCATCAATTGGGGAGATATTGCTCAGGCTGCATAAGGCTCTGGTTATATCCAGAGTAGATTACGGCTGTGTCGTATACTCATTGGCGCTTAAGCCTTGGCTAAAGATCCTCAATCCAGTTCACCACGCAGGGATTAGATGTGCAACAGATGCTTTTCGTACCGAGAATCTGGTGTCTCTCCATCAGCTACTCATCGCAACCGTTTTTTTTGCATTACATGTTAGCAACGAAGGGTAAAAGAAGAAACATAAATCAATGTTGCAGTGCAGCTAAGAAGGTATGTATCTAAGCTTATCGTTACTAGGCCTATATGTGTCAAAGTGAATGAGCTCCCAAATGAGTTAAATCTATATCTCCTTAGGGTACTCGATGTTGGATTCACAGAGAAGCCACCTTGGTTTTACCATATGTCAGGGTTCGATTGGATCTCACCTTATTCAATAAGGCATATACCATCCCTTCTCTTTAGCTACCTTAGTATTTATACTTTCGGCTCGAGATCGGATATTTGGGTTGGATGCGCTTTTGTCATAGGTAGAACAACACACTTGTGGTCAGTGCACGGGTCTGCCTGGTACTGCCTATCGTCTCACTAGAAATATTTTATATGTTCCGACTTATTGAGCGAAATACAAAGTATAGGGTACCGTAGGCGGGTCGATGTTAACCAGCTGTAACGGCCATGTCGTTTTAGCGGCATCTGTCATTTTTTTTGTTTATTATTCAGTCACTGATGCCAAGTCACAATGGAAAGTTGTACGATAGAGCAACAGATCAAAATGGTACAGCTATATTATCAAAAAGATTGTTCATTTGTGCAAACCTTGAGCGCGAAGCGCCCATTTCACATAAAAAACGTGGTAGCTATTCAAGGTCAACTCTACAACGTTTTGTAGCCAAATTCAAGACAGTTGGTTCAATAAACAATCAGTCAACAACCATACGCCGAAAGAACGGCAGATCGACCGACAATATCGCCGCTATTCATTAAAGTGTCCCGGAGAACCCAAATCAGTCAATTCCTCGCCGTGCACTAGGACTCGGCTTTTTGTAGACTTCAACTCGGCGATGGGCTTGCACCCGTACAAGATCCAATTGAACCATCAGATAAAAGTTAATGACCATAGACAACGCCGTTTGTTCGCTGACTGGGCTTTGAAGCGTTTGGAACAGGACTCCAATTTTGGTTGAAAAATCATCTTTAGCGACATAGCGCATTTTTAGATGAATGGCTATCTTAACAAATAAAATTGCCATATATGGAGCAACGCCAATCCATACGAATTACACCAGATGATAATGCTTCCACAAAAGTGACGGTTTGATACCTATTTTGGGCCGGCGGCATCATTTGTTAGTACTTTTTTAAAAACGACGTTGGTGATCGGAGAGCTCTACAGATTTATGATAATCAATTTCTGTTGGCTCGAATTGAACGATATGAACGTTCATAACATGTAGTGTCAGTAAAACGACATTCTGCATAAATGATTTGAAGGAAAGGTTATCTCTCGCAAAGGTAACCGAAATTGACCACCAATATCATGCGATTTGACCGCGCTAGACTTTTTGTTGTGGGATTTTCTAAAGTTGCAGATCTATGCCAATAAGCCGCAATCTACCGATGCCCTCAAAGTCAACATAATCCAGGCCATCGCTCAAATTTAGCCGGATCCATGCGAATCATTGAAAATAGTTTCTCTTGGATCCGTGCCACCATGAGAAGCTATACAAAATGATATACATGGACCTTTGAAATAAAAATAAAACTTCGCTAATAACTCATACACACATTGTTTTATTCCATTTCAACATTGACTCGTCCTTATTAGAAAACCCTATTATGCCGTCCATATACTCTACCGATACGTTAATTCAACTCATTCAGGCAACGCTGTGGGAAGTTCCCAAGTCACAAAAGACTATAGTCTTTGTATGGACACCAGGACATGTGGGTTTAGTGAGAAATGAGATGGAAGACGGAGCGAATAGGATGGACGATATACCAATACGACCCGATGATATATAAAAATATTTGTCAAGAATAAGGTCATTGAGGCCTGGCAACGGGAATGAAATGGCTTGGATAGTAAATTAAAGATGGTTAAGCTTTTAGTGACAGCATGTTGGTCATCGGTACACTTAAGTGGGAGAGAGGAAGTAACCCAATGCCGCTTACGGATAGGGCACACAAATGTAACCGCCTCATACCTACTGATCGGCGACAATCCCCCGGAATGCGTAACCTATCATGAACGAGTCACGGTTAAATATATCTTCGAGGACTGTCTTGACTATACACCAAGTCGGAAGAAGCAAGAAATAATAGGTAATATCGCATCCATTCTGGTGAATTTCAATGAGTCCATAGAGAAATGCACGCGGTTCTTAGAAGATACAGCATCACGTTTATTTAGTTTCTATTGGAAGTTATCGGAGATTGTTTTGTTCAATTTCATTCAGTTATACAATTGGGTTATTGTATTCGGACTTCTTTATTATTTAATCTTGTTGATTTTCAGAACATCTGATTTTTTTACCTATACATACATTTATAAATATACATTTTTTTATTATGTAGAATAGGTTTTTTCATTATTATGCAAAATTATTCCTAACCGATTTTTTTCCGTTATGCCCTATCTAGGATCTTATTTTCCTCTATGGTTACTGGCGCCCAACATATCCATTTTATATATCATGACCAAACTCCCAA
The DNA here is from genome assembly GCA_963082785.1 of Philonthus spinipes. NCBI lineage: Eukaryota > Metazoa > Arthropoda > Insecta > Coleoptera > Staphylinidae > Philonthus > Philonthus spinipes. Next base: position 12,643,655 of record OY720309.1, on the reverse strand, counting down.
AACTGAGTTAGACAGGTTTAGATAATCTATGCCATCGGGTGGTTAGTCGTCCAGGAGGAAGTAAGTACATTTTCTTTTTCTTAAACTAAAGTGTGGCAGTTCTTCATATTAAATATTATCGAAACAAAAGTTGTTGCATTGCTCAATCATATGTATTGCAATAGCAAATAACCACAGTTTAATCCAAATAGTACTTTTTAAGTACTATGTATGTTAATGTAGCAGTAGTTAAAGAGAAAATAATTGTTTAATTTTTGATGAATAAAAAGAATTTTTAAATTATATATATATAACATCTTTATTGAGGCTTTGAAACAATTTAGTTATAATACAATATTTTTTATTTAATATGAAACAAATAGCCATCGACCGCTGGTCTTTCAGCCGAAAGTAGTTGTCTTTATGATATGTCAGTCGATCAGTCGTTGATGAATGATGAGATAAATGAATATATTGTGGATTTGGGATATTGGAATTTAGGGGGAATATTTGGATTTCGTTTGATACAAAGTAGGTTTAATAGGTCTTGGCATGTTGAGTTCATGGAATATGTTTGCGATAGTTTGTGAGAATCTTTGGAATATTGGTTGAAAATATTTATTTAAAATTATATTAAAAAATGACAATTTTTAGAAGTACGATATCTCGAGACTTACTGGATTTACTGATGGCGTGTGAATAAAATTAAATGATTTTCGTTTCATGTTTTCATATTTGAAATAAGTTTGCCTTCCTTCTTGTGGATGAAATGACAGTTTCACATGCCTACCTAGTGGACTAAAATTATTAACTTCTAAATTAGGTAAAAAAATGTCAATTAGAGGTATCCATAAAACAAATAGTAAATATTATTTTTAAAATCCATTAAATTTTTTTCCTAAAATTGAAATCTTTATTCGTACACAAAAAAAGTATTTTTAAAATCCCTCATTCCATTATTTTAATATATTTCATTCCCAATGTTATAGATTATGCCAATAAAGGTATTTTTTCTTCATTCTCAATTGTTGTCCGGTAAAAACAGTTGATGTCCTACGCTAAGCGAAAACAAGTTGAGCCCGTGCACGCGGCATAATTTTCGTTTCGTATCGTTAAACGTTATCAGTGCGGCATTTGCATGAAGTTAATAAGACTTCTGATAAGACTAAATTTAGAGCGCGCGTATGCGTTTTAGTCAAATAAAAATACAGCAATAATAATAATTAAGCAATAATTGTAATAACAATAATAAAAAAATGAAATGGAAAAGTCAGCAAGCTGAGATATTCAGTCTCGATACGAGGATTGATAAGATTAAAGTTATCGCGTGCAATATTTGCTAATTAAACACTATCCGCAACTTCCGCTCTTATCATCGTTCGGTGCAGATATTGGATGTAGAAAAATGAGTAAATTAAATGGCGAGATCGAAAATAATAAGAACTGGTGTAGTGACACGTGTGTGGTTATCGTAGTTTTATTTTCTGTTAGAAAATCACAACTGGTTTTCTAATGCTGATAAATTTAATTTATAATTATTAAATTTCCTCATGTTTTTTTTATCTTTTGGTACTTCAATTTTAATAAATAAACCATTTTTTTATTTTGTTTGTATAACACGGATTGTTTTATTGTTGACTATAGTTTCAACAATCTTAACGTGTCATTATCAAAACAAAAGTGTTTTTTTTTTTCAATTTATTAAAATAAATTACAATGTATAGCAAAGTAGAAGCCTCAACAATTAACAAGTCTATAAGTGTTTGTTTATATCTATAGCTTTTACTGTAAATTAATTTACAGTTATTAGAGTTTTTATTTAAAATCGACATACAATGTTCAACAACTTTGGTTAGTAGTTGTTGAACATTGTATGTCGATTTTAAATAAAAACTCTAATAACTGTACGTAAAAATTTCATTGATTACGAGGCGTTTAATTTTTGAAAATCCAGAAGTACTTTATATTAAAAACAAACTTGTTGATGATTTTCAAATTTTTATTAATTTCACTACAATTGTTTCGCTACTCTGTAGCTTCTTCACGTGTAGAATTTTATTAGAAATATTTTTTCAAAAATATCTATTTAATTAATTAAAATAAATGTGACCAAGAGAATAAATCCTTCTTTCCGTTATTTTATGAGGTGGTAGCGTTACTATCTTTTTTCAGCTTTACAAGTGGGGAATTCGAGAATTCAACCTGCCCGTTAAGTGATTGGTGTTTTTTTATTTATTTCTAAAATAACTAGTTTTCTCCCCTTGTTGGCAACATGGCGCACTTTATATTGTTCGTTGAATTTGTGTTTTTCTTCAATCATGTTATTTGAAGTATGGGATAAGGAAAGCATAACAGGATCCTTTGACGTCAAACATCTCTCTCCCACTTACAAATTCGACATATTACATATGTTTGGTTTTTGATACTTCGCGTTGTTGTAATTATGTCAGTTTATTGCGATTTTGATCATGTGATTCATTTGATGGCCTCATTTTATCATAAAAAGGGAGAAGAAAGTGTAATATTATAATAAATGAAGTGGAAGAGGGAGAGAATATCACGACGGTAGTAAAAAAGTTAGAAACGACAATACAATTCAAAGAAAGGGTGAAATTGGGTGAGGAAAAAATTGGCAGAAGAGGCTAATTTTACTGAAGTGTAAATATTAGGAGGCCAAGAGGAGTATTATGGCAAAGAAAAGTAACCTAAAATAGAAATGAAGCAGAATTTTCACGAATAATGACCTACCTGATTAGGGAGGAGAGAAGTGCAAGTTAAATAATTGTGGTAGCTAGAGGAGAGGCAAAACAGGTTAAAGTGGCATAACGAAGATTGATGAAGAATGGTGGGAGTGGAATAATGATAAGGAGGGTACACTACCAAAAAACGGCAAAAGTTAAAAATATAAAAAGCCGTAATGCAAGTAGAAATAATAGGGTGGGTAATGGAATGGAATAATGATAAGGATATGTTATTGATGAGAGGGTATACGACAAAAAATCAGCAATAGTAAGAAATATTTAAAGTCGTAATAAAAATGTGAATAATAGGATGGGCAATGATCAAATACAGATAGGGTTTTGGAATATAGTGGAAATAAAATCAAAATGAAAGGGACATCGATGGCAGAGAACCTTGGAAGTGTGAGTGTATGGGAAGGATGTAGTGGAATTAGTAGAGACTTATTTAGTGATTGTAGAGAGGAAAAATGTGAGAATGTCGCTATCAGCAGAGTTTTGGTGGACAATACGAGGTGCTACAAAGGGGGCGACTAAACGAAGAGTGAAAGGAGGATTTAATGTTGTGTCAAGGGAGGGTTTAGAGGCAAGAGATTTAGAATTTAAGGAAGAAGTGAAAAGGATAGTGTGGGGGAGGAATGCAATCGGAGATAATAATAGTATATATCGTAAAGTACGTAAAGTATGGATTGTCATGTTTAACCGCAACCGGCATTTAACGCGTGTGATCTTAGTACAGACATGACTCGAGACTTCCAACGCCAACTTCGTCGTCGATTTTTGTTATACGCTCGATATAAAAAATAACTAAGAGAAAGTCTGGACAGAACTGGATAAAAAAGAATTGGTGAGGGGAAAAACTATGTAATCGGTGGAGACTTTAATGAGAGAATAGGTGAAATGAATGGAGGAGTAGGGGATACGGGAGAAATTATAGAGACAGTCGCTGGATAAAGTGATTAATAAAGGGGAGGATGATAGTTGAGTGGATGGCAGACGAGAGATGGTATGTGTTAAATGGGTGCACAGAAGGCGATTGGGGTGGTAAGAAAACTTACACAGGACCACAGGGAACGGTTATAGACTTTATACCGACAAATGGTATAAACAATGTGAATGCCAATATAATAGAAGTTGAAGAGGTACTGGCTCCGATCACCTGCCAGTATCAGTAGTAATATGAGTAGGGAAAGAGATAGGACACAAGAGTGGTGGAAATTGGCTGCGGGCAATTGAAACTTCGAAAAAAATGGGGGAATGTTTAGAGAAAATTGTCTGGAGGGATATGAAAACCATAGAGAAGATGGATGAGAAAATATAAGGATGAGGGAGAAAGGCGAAAAGAGGCGGATGAGAAGGAGGGCGTTCGACGAGGAGAAATAAGGAAGGCCGTAATCGAATGGAGAAATGGAAGAGGAGAAGAAAAACGAGTGGTAGCGGCGAGAACAAAATACAACAAAGTATGCGAAGAGAAACAAAAAGAAGGACATTGACAAAATTGCAGAGGATTTGGGAGAGTGCCAATATGAAAGTGTATGGAGGCAAAAAGAGCAATAAGGAAGAAAGTAAATGAATGGAGAAATGGAAGGGGAGAAGAAAGGCGAGTGGTAGCGGCGAGAACAAAATACAACAAAGTATGCGAAGAGAAACAAAAAGGACATTAACAAAATTGCAGCGCAATTGAAAAAGTGCCAATATGAAAGTGTATGGAAGAAAAAAGAGGAAAAAGGAAGGCAATAAATGAATGGAGAAATAGAAGAGGAGAAGAAAGGCGGGTGGTAGCGGTGGGAACAAAATACAACAAAGTTTGCCAAGAGAAACAAAAGAAGGCCATTAACACAATTGCAGTGGAATTGGGAGAGTGCCAATATGAAAGGGAAATGTGGAATATTTTAAGGAGAGGAGAAGTTAGAGACAAAATAGAAGTTAATCTGGAAGACTGAATAATAAATGCGTGGAAAACTGTAGAGAGATAGTAGAGGTCGAAGGTCAAGGAGTGACTGGAGAAGAGGAGTTGGTAGAGAAGGGTTTTGAAGAAGTGAAAAATGGGAAAGCAGCTGGGATGGATGGTCTGACAGCGGAAATGTGGAAGAGAATTGGAGTACATGGGAATGGGCTATTCAGAGAGCTGCTAAACCAAATGTGGAGGAAGGAAGTTTCAGAATCATAGAAAGTGGGAGTAATGTGCCCGATACACAAGAGTGGAAATAAAAAAGAAGTGAAAAACTATAGAGTGATAACAATACTGTGTATCGGGTACAAGACAGCAATGACGGTGGTGAAGAATCGGAAGGATCATCTCCTTCCGAGGATCATCTCCTTCCGATTCTTCACCACCGTCATTAAATTAATCAATAAATTAATCAGAAGGGATTCCTGCCAGAAACCCAAGGACGATTTAGGAGAGGAAGGGGGACAAGGGATCACATATTTATTTTTGCGAGGGTGGTTGAAAGAGAACTGGAAAGAAAAATAAGTTGTATGCGAGCTTCCTGGATTTGAAAGTGGCGTATAATTCGGTACCGAAGAGTAAATTGAATACTTCAAGAGGCGTGAGTGAGGAAATGGTGGAATGGAAGTAGAAGTATCTATGGGGAAAACGTGGGAACACGCAAAAGTCGATACACAGGTATCGAAGTAGTTCAGAGGATAGAAAGGAGTGGGACAGGGATACCCGTTTAGTCTGTTCCTATTCAACATATACGTCAGTGAGATGGAAGAGATCTTGCAAAACGACCAGGCGAGTGGAATGGCTATAGGAAAAATGAAGGTGTGGATATTGGCATACGCAGATGATGTGGTACTGCCATCAAACGAATGGGGAGAAATGAATGAAATGTTACAAATAGTGAAATTCATGGATTATGTCTGAATGTATAAAAACCGAATTGGAAGAAGTTCACGATCAGGGGAAGAGAGGGAATTAGGAAAGATTTTATGTGGTAGGGTGAATGTATTGAAAGAGTGTTTAAGTATTTAGGTTTTGTATTTAGTAGAAATAAACTCTACACCGAAAGGCAAAAGGGTCAATAAATAAAAAAAAATTGTGGGAATGGTGGGTACCGGAAACACGCCAGATGGGTTAAACTTAAAGCGAGAAAAGCGTGACATATAATGACAGAGAAATGGGGAAAATGGCTTGAGGGGAATTTCCACGACATTTGGAATTCCCCTCAAGCCATTTTCAAAAAAACAAACTATGGGTTGTTATTGTAAAGTCAATTTTATTTGACACCCCAAGTTTGATGAGGATGTATTTTATTATTTAATTAATTTTCATAAAATTTCCAATGATTATTTTATTAAATTATAATTGAGACCCAATTTCCTTCAATCAAATTAATTTATACTTCAGTATAATCCAGATGTCTACTTCCTTATAAATTGTGCAGTAACATATTTGCATAAAATATATAGTAACGAGTTGTTACGATTGCGTTAATCAACCGCCAAATTTTCTATTTTATTTACAATCACTATAAACATTATATATTAAGCAACGTTTTTTTGTGTATTTTTATCTCTTTATATTCTTTTGGCTGTTTCGACCTTTCATTCGGTTTCAAGTACGAGGCCGCGACGCTAAACAGTTCAAAGGTTAAACAATTAGTCATGAAAAAATACCTGTTTGCAAAAAAAAAAAAACACGTGAGCGGCGTGAAAAAATGATCGTATCAAAACGTAAATACGGATAGTGACAATGGCATGTGTCTGTTTTTATTTTGTTGGATATAAAATTGTTTCCAACAATGGCAAAGCAAACAAGAAAATTGTTTATGATTATTTTTTTTTTAATTTATTGTATTTAGTTTCAATTCGCTCACTTTGTGCATATTCACTCCTTGAAGGAAACTTCTGTGACATTTACCTATAAGAAATATAACGTGAAGTGCAATAAAATGTATACATATTTTGATGCTATTTTAGTGACATTCTATTATTTCACATCTTAAGCAACATGCTTAAGAAAATGGAATTTTATCACACAGTGCATCGGGACCATCTCAACAACAGATAAAATATTTTTAGATTTAGTTTTATAAAGTAAATACATTGGGGCTCTAAGCATATATATTATTTAATTATTTATTCTAGATCTAGTTGAGATTAAAATTAGTTATTTCGTTTATGACGTGATAATGTAAGCGCACAAAAAATATATTTCTCCATTTCATTAAAATTATTCCAATCGCCAGAAATTTAGCATAGAAATTACGAAATATAATTACACATCCAGCGCGTTTAATTTCCATCGGAGCCAATAAAACCCGCAGCGCGAAAAATGATATCCAACAATTACCCGTTGTAAACAGCCGGGCTTAGTACACTTAATATGCCCGCTAATTAACAGAATTTCAATATTAATCGACTGAGATAAGCTGAATTTAATGAAGAAATCCAACAATCGCCGCCCGACATGCGATACAACTGTTGTACAACCGCTGTATGGTGTTTAATTATCGCGGCGCAAAAGAGCAAAGTGGTCGCACGGTATCACAAACCGAAATCTCCCCAACTTGAAATAATAAAAATACAACAATAACAAAAAAAATATGAATTTAACTGGAGTTTTCGTCATTTTCATATTACTTTTTTGTTTCATTTTCTTCCAACGACTGTGTTTCTTTTCATAGCCAAGGATAATGCAGCGATAAATGCAAATAAACTCGGTAAAATATTTTACTTTCTAGATTTCTTTCACAGATAGACAAAGGCGAATGTTTTAATTATATTTTTTTTCTCTCGTGCTGTTCTCTGTACTTTGTATAATTCCTCTTACCTATAATGGAGATATAAATTTAGTCCTTGTAATTGTTTTTATTCGTGCGATTAATGCATACTTCTATCTTTAGATTTCATTCGGTTTGTCGGTGAAAAAAGGGAGTTAAATTTATAGTGCCGCCATTATCTAACGGGTATGCAAATCGCGAAAGGTTTAAGGTGTTTTCAGTTTTCATAAAATATTTTCTGTCGTGATTAAATTCAGTTTTAAGAAATAAATGACCTTTTTACTAATTGTTAAGGCTTCTACTTTGTTATACATAGTTATTCGATTAATGAAAACACTTTTTTAAACTAACACTGTTAGTTTGATAATGACGCGTTAATGACGTCGAAACTATAGTCACTAAATAAATTTCAGGTATACAAACAAAGTTTAAAAAGTGTTTTCATTAATCGAATAAATGACCTAATGTCAGCACGGAAATCCGTAAGGAGTTTTTACGTGGATTCGGTTATCTTCTCTACAACGAAACAGAACTACCATCTTGATAATTATATCGTTGTGAGTACATGAAAATCAGTATTAGTTAATAAAACTCTGTAAAGTTTTCTTCACTAAATTTATTTTACATCCAAATGTACATTTTGATCACGAAGTGAGCATTTTTAATGAAATACATATAGCAATTCCATTGAGAATGGTCACTTCGTACCTAAAACGTACATTTGGATGTAAAATAAATTTGTGAAGAAAACTTGACAGTTTTATTAACTAGGACTATCATCACCAGATGTAGTCGAAAAGCTGATGAATCGCGGGAACCCAATTGGTATATCACTCTTATTTTCATAACTTATAAATTATATACCTTTACTTTATATACTTCTTTAGTATTATTAAATAAAAAATCATAACCCATAAAGTTGTTTATATACTAAAGAAGTATATACAATAAAAATATAGATCATAATTTATGAGTTATGAAAGTTTTTTTACCACTGATATTTAGATGCGATGCAACCACGTCAAACACGGACGTTAATGTAATTGATGAGAAATTATTAGAATTTATCTTAGAGAATGATATTTAAATAGCAAATATTGGAAACGTACACACTTTTATAAACGCGCCTATACGAAGTAATTGACATTACACTTTTTCTCGCAAAACTAGCAAAATGATGAAACTTTGGTTTGTGTCCGATAAATCATCACCATGGATATATACGCCACGACATCAAATGAGAAAAGAGATCCAAAACAGAAACCAGAGAAGATCAGACTGGGACCTGTATAACGAGGTATTGGTCAATCGAATCTGAGGCTGTTCAGTATTAGCTAGAGTAACGCTTAAGCTGGAAATTATTTTGCAAAGCATCACAGACTCCAGCAATATGAAACAAGCTGCCCAAGAACTAACAAATCTACCTTAACTAGGGTAACCTTTTTATTGCCCTGCTGAGGCCACAGGGCAAAGACACGCACCAGAACGTTATTTAAAGAGAAATAATGATTGGGGACAATAGAAAATGGTCCTCACAGATATAATAATGCCATAAAGAGAGAATCTTGGCAAAAATTCTATGGGGATATAGAAAACGAACCCACAAGATCATATCTGCTCAAGATATAGCATAATCTTATGCTGGGAATATCTGCTCACTTCTAATCAAACAGAAATATACACTGCATCCGAGGATCTAAATGAACTCAACACATAGGTACCGAAACGGAATTGGGATGCAGCGAATGTAATCAAGCCAGGAAATATATAATAATAATAATATAGGAATGAATATATTCAGTGACATACAAAAACGCAACACCAAGAAGGGGTAGGAATTTTTGTACCAAACTTTGCAAATGCAATGAAATTTTAATTAATTACTACCTTCTACTAGAGTAATTAATTAAAATTTCATTCAAAATAATCGAGTAGCTATGGCAAATATGACGTTCTACTTGTTAAAATCGAAATTATCGGGTGTATTTTTTGCGAGATTAAGTCGATTTCGGTATTGTTTTTGCCGATGACGCAGAAGTACTACAACTACATGAATTAAATGGAAGTCCAGATGGAAAATGAAAAATATTTTTATATACCAGATTAAACATTAACTTCCTCTTGGAGAACATCACCAAAAAGGGCCTTGGCAGGATTTTTTGCGACGAAACAAAAAAAAAAAAATGGGACAGAGATCGAATTTGACCAAATTGCTATGTTGGTACCAGCAGGCAACTTTTATAATTTCTCCAATTTAACTCTTTCACGCATGATGGTACACGCAATGTACCACATTTTCGCGGTACGCCGACGCACGGCGGTACATAAACTGTACCATATATTCAAAGTCAATCTGCAACTTGCACGCTGGCACAATATGTGTACCAGCTGTATAATTGCGTGCTATTGGTCGCCTAACGTGCGTTCAGCTGATTTCAGGTAGCACATTGTTTTTGAGGTTAATGCAGTAAAGATATCGTTGTTAATATTAGCGGTCATTTTTGTTATAAATAAACATACATTTGTTATTTATTTCTGCATAAAACTAATAACTGGCTATAGTGAAGTGCATAGAAACGTTTGTAAGTAAAGTATGATGTTTTTTTTGCTGTGTTTTTTTTATTAAGTAAACTGGTATCTTATATCTACCACCATGCAGTAAATTTATATGAATGTGTAATTTTAGTAAAATGGATAATTTGCCATCTACACTCAAAGGATGGACCATTGAATTTGAAAATATTCCCTCCGATCCAGAGTCTGAAGTTGGTGATAACGATGAAAATTTGATCAATACTGAAACTAATGAAACTTTAACTTATGAAAATTATTCTGATGATTCAGACCTGTAAATGAATATTCCACTAAAAACATTACAAACCCTTCGGCCTACAAATGTTCAGGACATTGTTGCTAAATGGGGACATAGCACCGATAACATTGTACCAGCGCCAGAATTTATTCGTTATTCTGGTGTAGCAGATATTGTAAAGGAACAGGATGAGCATTCTCCTTATAAGTATTTTACTATATTATTTGACGAATTATTGAAAATTTTGTTTTCCAATCAAATTTGTACGCAACACAAAAATGCCAGGGCACTGGAAAACGGTTTGAACCTACCAATACTACAGAAATTAAAGCTTTCCTCGGCATGAACTTGTTTATGGGAATCAAGCCTATACCAGTTATAGGGATTACTGGAGTTCGTGTCCAGATTTGCATGATTCGTACATAAGTAAATTCATGACTGTCAATCGTTTTGGTTGGTTACTAAACAATATATATCTCAATGAAAACAATATGATGCCTAAAAGACATCAAGCTATGTACGAAGTTCGTCCAAAGCTTGTTAAACTAACAGATAATTTTGAAAAATGTCTAAATTGTGATAAACATATAGTCATAGATGAGTCAATGATTAAGTTTAAGGGTAGAAACTCCCTAAAACAATATATGCCAAAAAAAAAAAAAAAACAATAAAACGGGGGTATAACATCTGAGCATTAGCAGACAAATCTGGATATCTATACAAATTTAAAATTTACACCGACAAGGAGGAGAATATTGTTGAGAAGAACTTGGGTGCTTGGATGGTAAAAGATTTAATCAAAGGACTTGACGCTATAAATCATTACTTGTTTTTTGATAATTATTTTAATTCTTACGATTTACTATTGAACTTGAAATATAAAGGATTTAATGCTTGCGGAACTGTAAATTCCAACAGAAAACATATTTCGAAGATAAAAGATGACAAAATGTTAGCAAGAGGTGAATTCGATTGGAAATGCAGCGAGTCAGGAATATCAATGTTCAAATGGAAAGATAAACGATCTGTGCACTTGCTTTCTAACCATCACAATCCCCTAGAAACAGCAACTGTAAGTCGACAGGAAAGAAATGGAAACCGAATAAATGTAGATTGTCCGAAAATTCTTGTCGACTACAATGCAAACATGAATTTTGTTGATAAATGTGATCAACTGAAATCATCGTACGAAATTGATCGTAAAAGCCATAAATGGTGGCAACGATTTTTTTTTCCATTTTCTGGACATTTGTGTTGTCAATTCGTATATATTATATAAACTGCAAGGAAACATTATCACCCACAAGGATTTTCGGAGACAAGTAATTGATGGTTTACTAACGGACCAACTAATTTATTCCAAGATGAGGATGGTTACAAGCTCACCATTAGCAATCAAGAAACACAAACTATCAGTGTCTTCTGAAATTAGGCTACACAGTTCCGCCCATCAACCAGTTCGTGCAACACGAAGAAGATGGTCGAAATGTTGTACTACACGTTCTCAAATTCGCACTGAATGGATGTGTTCTGTATGCAGAGTGCCTCTATGCCTCACAAAAGCAGGACTTGTTTCCAAGAATTTCATACATAGGTAATAGCATAAAATATGATTTGGTGTTCAGACTTAAATTTCATGTATTCGTAATTGTTACAGGCTTAGTGGTACAACGGTTGTACCATCCCTCCAGGAGTTAATGAAGCCCAAAAAGATGACCATTTATTATTTTCCGTATTCTAAATATTATTATTATTTTTCTAATAAACATTAATTTTTGAAAATATACAATTTTATTTTTCGTGCAGCATGGGTAAATAATATGTTAAAATTTCTGTGCCTGTAAGAGTTAACCTTCACAGTATAAACTATAATAAAGTCAAAATTATCGCGAAACCTAAATAATTCTCAAACAGTACGGAATTTAAAAAAAAACTCAAAAACAATTTTCTGGGATATAAAGTAGCTACCATCTAAATATAGTTTTAAAATACAGAGTATACAATTTACTCAGATAATTGGGCAAAGATCAGTTTTTCAAATAGAACACCCAATACATATTTGATTAATTCAAATTAACCATTTCTGAAAACATTTTTTTTAAACAGTTTTGAAAATTCTTACGGTTGGAGAATTATTTAGGTGTTTCGACAATTTTAACTAATCCTATATATAAAATCCATGTCATCACATTGAACACGCATCTGGCATCAGGAGGGAGTGCAGCTACGTACTACACTTAGACCTTAGTAGGCTAATTGTGCTTTGAGAGCATATATTCATCTGTGAATCAAGATATCATTAACGTCATAACGTTAATGAATTTACACTGATAATGATTTGACTGTAATAAATCAGATATTGTATTTTATTAAATAACATAATATTCTCGCTGTATTATTGGTGAATGAAGATTTCACAGGCATCTTTGAATAATGTAAAGAATATATTTTTGGAGAATTATCCACCTTGGTGTCGTAGACGCAGTTCGAAAATAAATGATTATTTATAGCCATTTACGCGATAATTGATTTTTCTTTTTTATTTTAAGCGGAATATTAAATAAAATGGATGCGAGGGTTGGTCAGTGATAAATCGCCGTAACAAGGTGTAATTATCCGTGCGATAATTAAAGCCTCCCACTTTGTACAAGTTCGCTCTAGTTTCACCGGGAAATTAATAAGCCGACGTCACTTTAAATTTGTCAAAACCGTTTCAAGTCTGCTTGAAATGCCGCGAGAGTAAAACGTTAAGCGCAAACAATTTATTTTTGGCGAATGAAATAAAATTTTATAATAAATATGACGCGGATTATTCTGGGATTATTACTATTTATGGACTATATGAGTGTTGATTCCATTCTAGTATTCCCTCTTTAGCTACTGTGACATTTTGACTTATGTTACATAAGTAGTTTAAAACAAATTTTCAATAATGGACATTTGCTGTTGAATAACAATGGTCACGTTCAGGGAATTGCAGCGCTTTGCGCTGTAGCGCTACAAATCTAAAATTCCCTGAACGCGACCAATAACATATTGTATGATGCAATAATTTTTGAGTTGAAAATATTTATTGCAAAATACAAAAGACACGTTTTCAGGATTTAATCCCTCGTCAGTACAGCTCTGTCTTATGTAATTACAAAGTTCTTAATTAATCTCCGGTGGATATGATCGAATGCACAATTGACGGACGCGGATTGCTGTGCCCGATTTCAATTAATTGTTTATTTAATTCATTTAAATAACTGTGACTCAGAGAATAAATTCTTTTTTCCATTATATGTATTTTTGTTAGTGTACCAATTCAAATGTTGAGCAGTGTATTTCATATTCAATTCTTAAACGACACTAAAGTTGTACTATAGTTTTAGTAGTGGTAGAAAAAAAATATATTGGATACTTTCTTCTCATTTATCACTTGGTAAAAAATATTTAATATGACATTGATTTAATAATGCGAAAACACGTGGATTTGTTTTACTTGTTTATGTATTAAATCAACCAGTCTCAAGATAATGGTATCGAGCCGAAACTAGTTGAATTTAATACATAAACAAGTAAAACCGGTGATTTGTTTTACTTGTTTATGTATTAAATTCAATTAGTTTCGGCGCGATACCAATATTTTGATAGTAATATCGAGACTAGTTGATTTTTAATATTTATTAAAAATAATTATTGAATTATAAATAGAAAAGAGTATTCATCCACTTGGTCACAGTTATTTAAATATATTAAATAAAAATGATTTGAAAATGATTTAACGTACTTACGTAGCGTAAGTCAAAAGTCACAGAGCTAAATGTGGAAATAATTATTTAATTATTTTCAAATCATTTTTATTTAATGTAATTATTGAATTATTAATAGAAGTCAAATGATCATTGTAATTATAAATGTAATAGAATTATTAATTTGCTGATTAATTTGTTTAAGGCTTTTATTTCGTTATACATTTTGATGTTAATAAATAAAACACTTTTTAACTTTGTTTGTATAACTTATGATAGAATATATTATTATTTACAAGTACACTTGAGTGCGCATTTTTTGGACCATTTTAATTTTGTACAAACATTATTGATCAGTTTTCGTTCCCCTTTGCTTATTCCCGATTTGTTTTATTTTCATTATTATTATTACTTTTATTTGTTAGTTGCAAGGTTGACGAGGTGCACGGGTGCCAAGTGCAACTCATTTGGAGCGATGCCAATTTTCAGAAAGAAGAGAACAAAAAAAATCAAGAAAAGTGGCTGTCAGCTAAACCGAGGAACGTGCTATTAATACGATGACAAACAATTGCCGAATGTTTCATTTTTAGCGAACAAAGCCGTAAATAATTTTGCGGGATAATTCATGGGAAGACCGTAACGAACAACACGCGTTTGCCACACGGAGAGAGAGAGAAAGAGTAATAGAGAAAAATATACAAAAAGTGTGTTTCGGGAAAATCAAATAAACAGCGTTCTAAATTTGGGAATATCATTTAAAGAGATGTAAAATAAATGTGACAAAAATTAATGCGATTAAAATGCTTCTCCAGAATCGAATTAATTGTGATGTTATATTACGTAGCTACGTAGTCACTAATGATATAATTATTCAGTTTTTAGAATAAGTAAAAAGTTCAACTTAAATTTTAAATATTCTCTACGTTTGATTTTTTAAGAAACAGTATTAATAACTCAATATTTGTCGACAAGAACTTTCTGATTATATAAAATAAAAATGATTTGAAAATAATTAATAAATTATTTCCACATTTGGTTCTGTGATATTTTGACTTACGTTACGTAAATACTTTATACAATTGCACATTAAAACAACAATTTTCCGGGCAAATACTCCGCCGTACACTTTTCATAAATTTAAATAAAATAAAATTATTCATTAACAATTTCTACATTAGACAACTAATCTAAAGTAGAAATTGTTAATGCACAATGAAACTGTAATTAATGATTATTTTTTATGACTGTATATCATTGCTAATCCCTTAAAACGGAAACGTATTAGGGATCGCAACCTTAAAAAAACAGGTGAATAAACACTCTTTTCTATTTATACATAAAAATAATTTCAAGAAAAAATTTCCAATCAATTATTTTCCCTTTAGCCACTGAGACTATTCATTAAAACAACTATTTTTCGAACATATCCCTCTCCAGGCAATGAATTAAATAATGGATATTTGGTGTTGTATAGTAATAATATTATTAATTAATAATTAATCATTTTCAAATTGTTTTTATTTAATTTATTTTAAATAACCTAAATTCACCAAGTGAATAAAAACTTTTTTCTATAATATAAACTTAATACAAAATATTTTTGGGTCCTTCTGAGACATGCAATTTTGATATCAACAATCAGTTGATTAAAAGAAAATGTAAAACAAATAATAAACAACTTGTTTGCGTCCAGCCAAAGATTTCGATAGAACTTGTATGAATAATAATCACACAATAAATACCAGAATAGCATATTATTTTCTGGAAATTTCTATTGGTGGCGTAAAAAAGGGAACAAAATAAAAAATCAGTAAGAGCACGCGATCCATATAATTCCCTGTCGCTAAATTAATATATTCCCCAACAAATTTGCATGCCTTATTTTTCCCTTCCCGCATTCGCATTGGCTATCTGTGTGTGTTTATCAAGCACCGAATTTCACTCACTTGATAGATATTACTGTTATTTCGCGACATGCTAGAACCTAATTTATTACCACCGGTCGCCACCGTATATTTTTTTGCTTGTCCACATCCCGATCCTGCGGGGTTCATTAACATCTACAACTTGACACGTTATTACTGGGTGGTTATTTATCTTTCACGGTGTGAAATAAATAACGGGATTTAAGAATATATTTGAAACGAGGGCTGAAAGATTTCTGGTCGATAGGCTAGGTAGACTAATACCTAGAGGTATTATATTTTTTATTTTATATTGTTTTATATAATTTGTATCATCTGAATAAAGATGCGTGTGTATATACAGGGTGAGTTTTCTTTAGTGTTCTCTATGGGGATCTCGGAAACAATAAGAGAAAGAGAAACGGTTAAATGGGAAAAGAAGTACAGATTTATGAGCTCAATAAAAAGCTACTTATATAAATTTAAAAAAAGTCAAAGGTAACTAGAAATTTTGAAAAATGATACAAGTACCAATTTTTTAAATCATTTTTTTCTCGGTTATTACTAGTGATAAAAAAATGCAAAGGAGAAAGTTTCAGATAATTTTACACCAAATAATAACATTTTATCACATATTTTTTGCTCACACAAGTTTTAGAGATATAACACAAACTTACATTTTTTCAAGTGGAAACAATAGATCGTTTTGTCATCATAGGAAAAGTTTTTTTTTTAAATTTAATGTCATATACCACATGACACATTTATTTATAAAAAAATAATAAATGTACCTAATGTATACATTTGTTTTATTTTAGAAAAATAATCAAAAAAAGTAAAAAACGTACAGCTAGTTTGATCTAAGTGGCTATGGAATAGTACATTTCTTCCCACACATTAATTCGAAATAAACTTATTTAACAGAAATAAAACAATTTTATACATTAGAAACAATCGCAATGGCAATGGCTCACTTTTTTTAGTGTAAATACAATTTAAAATTCTTAATAATTCAGCTACTTAAAAAAAAGTATCATGTGGTATAAAAGATCAAACAGAAAGAAAAAAAAAATCTTATGATGACAAAACCAACTATGGTTTCCATTTATAGAAAATGTAAGTTTGCGTTATACCTCAAAAACTAATGATAACAAAAAATGTCCAATAAAATTGTATTATTTAGTGTAAAATTATCTAAATTTTTGCCCTTTATATTTTATTCTATCTCTATTAATTACCAAGGAAAATCTATTTAAATAAAAATACTTGTCCTTTCTCCTACTTATTTTTTATTTTACTAGATATATTTCGGAAACTATGTATATCTAGTAAAATAAAAAAATAAGTAGGAGAAAGGACAAGTATTTTTATTTAAATAATTAAAGTCTCCACGACTAACAACCAACATAAAGAATATTACAAGGAAAATCTATTTAAAAAAAATCGGCACTTTTGACATTTTTTAAAATATCCAGTTACATTTGACTTTTTTTGAAAATCATAAGACTAGCTTTTTATTCAGCATGTAAATCTGCACTTCTTTGCCCATTTAACTGTTTCTCTATCCCGTATATTTTCCTAGATCCCCATAGAGAACACACAAAAAAACTCCCTGTATATAAATTAAATAAAAATGATTTGAAAATAAATAATAAATTATTTCCACATTTCCCTGTATATATAATACCAAAGAGTAATTATTGTAATCCGCAGATAACATTGGAAATACCAAATACTCCTTAATCAAATATGTTTTATAATTCGAAGTTAGTAAAAAATAATGATTTATTATCACTAAAATAAACATTAATATTATGCAAGCATTCGTTCTTTTTTGCCGTTAAGTAGAATAAGATAGCTCTATATTTAATTATTGATGTGATACATTGATGTCCTGTTCAATGGACAATACTGTTTTATATATTAAAGTAATATTAAAACATGTAGGAATCTTCAGATGAATTAAAATGAACTTTAATTAATGGGTTTTCTGAAAAATAATAGAGGCCTACATTTTTTTTATGAAAACGTGTTTCAAGTTTATTAGGACACGTATAGTAGTAAAATGGGATGTGCTGATCATGAATCTTAGCTTTTTTCAGCACATTTTTCAAGAAAAGTGTGTTTGAAATTTTCATAGAAACTGCCAAAAATATTGAGAAAATATTTATTAAAACTACATTTACCAGAAAATTACACTGGAAAATTGAGTTGTTCATTAAAAAACAATGCAGTATAATCTACGTTAGACAATCGTGCTTTTTTTTGTTTTGTTTGAATAAGATCGTTTTCTTTTTTCCCTAGTTTTCTTTTTGTGGATTTTTGTAAGCGAGTCCCTCTTTCTCTGGGTGGCCATTTTTTCTTAACGTAATGTAAATTTCGTGCTCGACTCTCCCACTCGGATAAAAAAAACATAGATACTTTGTGAATCAATCCAGACTGCTAACCCAAAAACTTATTAATATTATTTAGAAGTCTCCATAGAGTTGCCAACAATATTCACCATACGTTATTGTATTTAGAAACAGCTCAATATTCTCATACGTTTCTTTGAGATGCAATAAATTAATAACCTCCATGATGTGAAATCGAAATTATCATCTGCCAGTTTCATGACAATATACCAGTGAACCTTCTTGAGAGAAATATCCTGCGAACTCTTTTTCACGATGCTTATACCACGAAAATGTTGTTCCTGGAGCCAACATTTTTTTTTTCTTTCAGTCGTTATCTTATGATTTATGTAGCATCCTTCGATAGGCCCAAGTTTCACTAAGTCATTTAGTTCAGCTTGGATAAACTGCTGAGGTCTGTCAATATCAGCATTGAATTCGTCTTCATCGTTTTTTTTTTTTGTTTGAACTTTTATATGATGATTGCTGTTGGATGGTGTGAAGAAAAGGTGTAGGATAGGAAATTCCTGATCCATGAGGTACAAGTGGTTTAGCTGCTGTTATTGTTTGCTGTTGGATGGTGTAAAAAAAAGGTGGAGGAAAGGGTATTCCTGGTCCATGAGGTAGAAGTCATTTAGCAGGATACTGAATAGTACGTTTATTTTTCGAATTAAAACCCTTGACATCGCAGGAGCAAAAGTAACAGTCGTCTCCATTTTTTTGTGTTCCCCCCATACCATAGGAATGCCAAAGGGTAAAGAGCTAATATTTTCTATCGATGTATCAAATATTTTAAAGAAATAATTTTAATGCAATTTAGGAATTATCATAAAGATACTTCTTTGCTCTAGTACAAAATATATCACAAGATGGCCTTATATTAAGTAACGTTAATTTTGTTCTTTTTACATAAAATTTTTCTCGGATCAAAAAAAAATTTGTTGCATTATGCAATATTTTATTGATATGCAGCAGCAGGTGTACATTATGTAATTCAATGTCCGGCGTGGGTATTTGCCCGGGAAGTAGTTGTTTTAATGTGCATTTGTTTAACGTACTTACGTAAGTAAGTCAATAGTCACAGAGCTAAATGTGGAAATAATTTATTAATTATTTTCAAATCATTTTTATTTAATATATAGGTTTTTTTAATTTTGTGAAAAATCTTGACGTGATGGGCTCACGCCAAATTCACATTAAGAATACGTACCCGTATTAGCTAAGGACACTTATTAAATTCAAAACACCAAAAATCGTGTCGGCCTGTGTAATCATGATAAACAATGAAAAAAGATCGTGGTTGTATTAAATTTCAACAAAAACGTTTCGTAATCAAAATGTGTGCAATGAATTTGACTACATTCTACATTTAAATAACTTAACATTTATTATCCATCGATTTCAATATATCTTACAATGTTCTTTTCTAACACAAACTAGTGAATTGATGAAATAGCCCAAAAAAATGATACATTTTTCAAAATTAGACATTTGGTTAATAAAAACGCAAGCGCCACCTTTTGCCTAAATTAAATATGAAAGTTCATATTATTGAATCCTAGAGACTGGCTCTTTTTTTAATAGATTAATTCAATTTTACTGTGTAGAATAGAAATCTCTTTTTACTAAACCGCAATCTTAATAATTATTATTTCAGACGTCGAATGGAAAACTACTCATCCACGACGTCCTTTGTGAATATTGTTAAAATATTTATAATATAAATCGCAAATACAAATAATTAGTTATAAAATGTATCTTCCGCATTATTAAAATATTATATTAAACGCCATCATTACACCCTAGCAATATGAACGCCCCCCCCCCCCCCATCTCACTCCCGAAGGAAGAATTACTTCGGTAAAACTTTACATTTTTATAATTTACATATGAGTGGAGCACTTTTATTAATTATTACATTTAGTATTGATTACCTCACATAATTCAAATCAAAAAGTAAATATTTTTTGAGTTTGAGTACCTGGAGGAACATACCGAATACTTTACGTTGAATTAATTTAATTTGTCTGGACACAAGGGATTTGTGCTTTCTGGACTACTGTGCGACGGTTCAATGATTTCATTGAAAACAATAGGATAATTAGAAACGACTTAATTACAGTTTTATTTAAATCAAATAGTTTTAATTTGTTATATTGCTTTAAATTATCTATAAATATGATAGAAATGAATCACATGATTAAAATATAAAAAGTAAGGCTGGCAGTAAGACCTCCGATTGATAGCCGATTGGCAGTAATTAGAAAAAGCTTTGAATACCTGTCAATAAAGATTAATCCATATATAGACGGGATTAAACAAATACAAATTAATGGCCGTTCGCCGATTGTTGTTTTATTTAGATTGTAAATTCTTAAAATTGAAATGTTGAATATTATTATATAAATATTGTATTAAAACGTAATAAAAATGTTTAATATATAATCGGGATTATTCTGTATGGATAACGTTAAGGTTGTGGTTTAGTAGAAAGAGATGGCTATATAGTAAAATGGAAATAATCGTTTGAAAAAAGAGCCATTCTTTTGGATTTAATAGTATAAATATGTGTTTGCATTTTTTATCTACCAAGTATAAAGTATCAGTCTGAATAAAAATAAATGGATAATTTTCGCCTATTACGTCAATTTACTAGTTCAAGTTAGAAAAGAAAATTATAACATATAATGAAATGAATAAGTCATGTCTGCTACGCTATTTGAATACACAATTTAACGAAATCCTTTAAATTTTCATTGCACAAGTTTTTATTAGCAAAAATATAATTTGAAATTTGCTATAAATTTGATCAATTTTCATTGTTTTTCATAATTGTTTTTCACACATTAAAATAATTTTTAATTCATCTGATGAAATTCCTGCTTATTTTAATATTACTTTAATATATAATACAATATTGTTCATTGATCACAACAGCAATATAACTTGAATTAGTGATTGCGAATATTTATATAGCTATCTCTTTCGTCAAAACGGCGCCCTTAAACATAACATGATCGTCATCCGAGAAGTATTATATTTCAAGTGGATTTTCTATAAATTATAATAAATCCAAATCTGCCTAACTATGATTATAAACATAACAGATACGTTAAATTTTCTCTTAAAGAATAGCCCCAAATATCAATAAAAATGCAACAAGAGTGAATTGAAAATATTTAAATCTAATTTGAATTTTCATCAATGTTAAATATGCTATTAAAAAAACACTGCTAAAAATCCAGCTCGGCTGTGACGCGAATCGTTCATTCATTTGCCGGAGATAAATGTTAAAATTGGCTTGTTTTGTTCCGTAGTCATGAGAGTGCCAATTAACGCGCCACAGGTGCAAAGTTCCTCTGAGGAGCGTAATTATTCGTAAAATAAATCACGTGCGATCGCACTCTACTTTTTTCCCTCTCATTTTCATCAGCGCCAACTAACACGAAATCGACAAGTGCGCTAAATATGACAATGATGTTTTGAAAAAAAAAAACAATTTGTGTCACGAAATCAACGCGACTCGTTTGTCGTTTTAGAACAACAAATCACGAACAAAAAAAAAGTAAAGGAGAGTTCGATTCATGCTACAAATAATAAACGCAGTAACTGACGTTTCTACACTGCTGGGTTAATAATAATATACAGTGAGGATTTTATGTCGTTGAACGTAGCTAGCCCTATATTAAATTAAATAAGATTAAAAAAAAGTTGAAAGCATATTCAAGTAATTTCATTAATGCGAATAATGCGATAATTTTCAAATTTTAAGATTTTTTTTAATTTATTTTTTTAAATAACCATCGATTTAAAAAGTCAATTAAGCATCATTTCAGAATTTTGAATTCTGAAAAGTTTTTACATATTAAGGTTTTTTCTAAAATGAACAGGAAACTATGAATAAAAAATTACTTGTAACATCCCTTTGTATACTTGATCCTACCAACACCCGATATATGTGTCTCATTATGAACATTTTTAAACTGATTGTTGTGATTGCTGGTCGATATGGTTTTGAAGCCAGGGTGAATAAGTTTTCAGAAGAAAATTAAAACGTTTTTGTTGTTATCAAATTGATACATCATATTTCAATGTATCGATTTGATAACAACGATTTGTTTTTTCGGAAGAAAATTAAAACGTTTTAATTTTCTTCTGAAAACTTCAAAATGTAACTGTGGATTGGAAATAATATTCAAAGCTTTGAGATCTTCTTAATATTAGGAAAATATTTTAAGGTGCTTGGTAAAGTCCTTAGCATTGTTATAATTATCGCAGACATTGCTTTCTTCTGATTCATGAAGCTCGTCTTCATATTCGTCCGAAATGTGTTTAATTCCATTTAGAGTTTCGGATAATGAATAAAGTTCAGTTAAAACTGGACGCTCTATTGTTAGATTATCGATAAGGAAAAAAATCTCAAAATTCTGTTCGTTCATACCAATTGAATCTTTCTTCTTGTACATTTCTGCTAGTACTCTAAATGGCAAGTCATTTTCTGGATCAGATTACTCACTTGATAATATTTGTTCTTGCAGGTTGCCGTCTGTAAATCCTGTCTTGCAAAAACAATTTTTAATTGTTGTGGCATTAATTTGATCAGAAACATTTTTCACTAGATAAAAAACATCCAATATGCTGTATTGTTTTAGTAAATCACGAACAGAACCAGTAGTTATAATGTTTGCTATTAAATGTTTTAGTATTAAAGTCATGAAATTCTTAATAATAGCATGATCAAATGGTTGAAAGATATAAATGCAGTTAGGCGGCAAAAACAAAATGTTAATATTTCTAAAATTATTTTCCTTGGTATGCGACTCCGTATTGTTTAAGAATAGCAATTTTTTTCTTCTTTCAATGCAAATTCTCCGATCGAAATTTCGAAACCATTCTATTGTGATTTCAGACGTCATTCAAGATTTTGCATTCGATTTTCTGGTCATTAGTAGTTTTTCTAAATTAATATTTTTAAATGCTCTAGGCTTAGCTGCTTTACCAATAATGAGAAGCTTTTCACTATCTCCAGTCATGTAACACAATGTAAGATTGTTATCCTCTCCTTTGATAGCTTTCCGCCAACACATTTTTCAGTTTTTAAAGTATGGGTTTTAGTGGGCCAAGCTCTAAAAAAAGACCTGTCCCGTCAACATTGTAGATATCTCTCGGTGAGTTGCCATTTATGAAAGAAGGAAGTTACATATTCGGGAGCGACAGAAGCACTTTCTCCGGATATGGTTTCTTTATCCGGATATGGTTTTAAAGCGCCGAAAGTGCTGTTTCCTAATGATTCTTCTATTTCTTTAGCTTTGATGTGAATTAGTGGATCTGATAAGAAGAAAAATGGCTATTTATAACATTGAACGTCATTTACAAAAAGTTAGTTAATCGGTAGATACACATATTTAGCGCTCTGGAATATTTTAAAGATAAATAAAGTATAAATAATAAATGTGGAAATAATTCATTAATTATTTTCAAATCATTTTTATTTAATTTAGATAAATAAAGTATTTTATATAAAGGAAATGAAGTATCTACCGGGTAAAAGAATTCTTTTACTGCAAGTTGCCACAAACCAGTCATGGCACAGTCTATCTATAGTTGAACCATCACCTGTTAAAAGACTCATTTTTCATTAATATTTACATTAGAATGCCATTTCTCCAATAGGTTTTTCTTATTCTTAATAATCTCTTCAGTTTGCGTTTTACCTATATTGCATCGTTTTGATAATTTTTTTACATTTAATTTTTCTTCACATTTTGCTTGAATCTAAGGATTTTTCGTTTTGGTACCATTTTATATAATATCTAGATATCTACACAACACGGCAACGCTAACTTGTGCAGTTTTGTAGTTGGTAAACTTTAATCAGTTTACTACTACTAATTTTTTTGTCCATACCGAGGAAAATATGACTGTCGAAACGTACAAAAATTAGTGTGCGCGTCCGTTCAAGTGTCCGACAAATGGAGAGCTACAGCAATATTATTCTTATGTTAGGCTGCCAACACCAGATCGTTCATAAGAGGTATCCGTCTATAGAGGATGTCCATTACGGGAGATTACACTGTATTTAAATTCTCTATTATAAAATTATTTTATTAAGATCAAAATAAAATTCCAAACTAAGTAAAGGAATGATAGTTAATGGGAGATGTTTCCATCACAATGGTTCGTAGGCGAACTAATTCTCTCGCATGGACTCCAAGTAGTTTCCCAGATTTCCATTTCCCCACTCCAATATCCGACCTGTATACCTCGTAGGCTCTGGCTGAAGTCAGAAGATTAACCCCCTGGCCAGATTAAGTTGTTCAACAATAGTGAAGATAACCTCACAAAGCTGTCGAAAGCCACCCTTTGAATTCCCAAGGAGGAATATTGCTAAAGGGGAGATAGAGGTCACAAAATGGCTCAGAGAGCAAAATCCTGAGCTAAATATTAAGGACTGACTTGTCTACTACCATTCCAATGGAGACGGTCCACCTGGACAACTCCTCATCTTTGGTATGGGAAAGGAGGACAGAAAGGTTCCGGAAGAGAAGAAGGATCAAATCCAGTATAGAATTTCCGCCTATGTAATGAGATTCAAGAACCCCAGCAAAACCAGTGCTTACCAACTATATTCGTTTTGCTGGGTTCAAAATTTATGACAGCCCTGTTGTTTCCAACTCTCCACTTTTCAGGGAAGCCGCTGGGAGCAATAGGAAGGAGGCTGTGGAAACATAGCCACCAGTAACACCTCTAAAGAGAACACCAAAAGTTGTAGAAGTTACTATAGATTCATCACTAACGTCAGAAGATTCAGCCAAATTACCCAGCTCGGATAGATATATGCTCATAATAATAGAAAAAAGATTTAGCTACAGGGAAAATAATTTATTAATTAATTATTTTCAAATTCTTTTTATTTAATGTAGAAATATGCTCATTGACTTAAAGATGGATTGGTGAAGGTAGGCTGAAGGAGAGCCACTGCATTCGCGGTCAACCAGGTACAGTATAATTTTATACAGTGTAATCTGGGCCATTAGAGGACAGCCACGATAACACTCTAGGTGACTCAATCTTGCACCAGATACTATAGCTCTGATACAAAAAATCTGGATTTCCCAATCTGTGATCTGGGCAGACTTAACGGTTATGTCTTTTACAGGCCATCCCAGTAGCCTAGGATGGTAATCTACAGCTCTGTGCAAGTTATAGCCCATCTGCTGCCACGCCTCTCAGTTGGGGATACCATCGTTATGAGATTGAGAGGCCGCTTGGGCAGGAAAAAGGACGTCCTGGCAGCAGTCTATTTTCCTGGAGAAATCAGCCTTCCGCTCCCTTCTAAGGATTACAAAAGCAAATTATTAAATAAAATAACTAGATCTGGCAATTTCTAATTTCAATGTGTAATGTTTTTATAACTAACTAAACGTCTTTATTCATGTAACATTTATACATAGCTTGGATAATTATTTACAATGTATTTGTAGAGTTATGTTCACGTATAATACATGAAATAGCTAACTACCGAAGGTTTTTCCGCAGTTTTGATATATTCTGACACTTATTAGATTTGTTGGGTTTATAATTATTATTTAATACTTCTTTAATCCACCATTGCCAAATATACATTTCTCTAAATTGGCTGATGATGAGTTATAGACAAATTACGATATTTTTTTCTTACATTTTCTACTAGAATTAATCAATAAACCATTATATATGAAGATTATCACACCTTTTATGACCACCATGTATATTTCCATACATGTATTTACATTATTGTATTATTGTTATGCTAAAAAGATTACAAGGTTAGATTTGAAAGGGCAAATTAAAATTAGTTATTCCTACTACCAATTAAAAAAAGTTTCACAATATCCAATTTATTATCTTATTTAAGATAATTTTTACTTGACATAATTTTTTATTAACGGTACAACTCTGAAACGAAAGCAATATTACTTACAGAATTTATTATTATTGGTAAAATGTAAATTTAATCGTCAAATTAATACATTCTAAACGTAAAAAAAAACATGTGAATAAAAATAAAAAACGCGGTGTAGCTCAGTAAATTATGCACATTAGACATTAATTTACCATCTAGGTGGGACACGTGGGCAATGGGATACCGCCACGAGGCCAATATAAATGTAAATTGGGATATTTTCTAGTCACCGGAAAAAAAAAATGCCCCACGGACTTCATTAAGCGCGTCATCTTTACGCATTATCGGAATCGTAAGCTAGCATTTATATAGACAAATTAGCGACGTCGGGAATGTTTGCCAGTTCGTAAATTAACACAGGTCTAACAAAACATATATAAAGGCAGAATGGAGAAACGACGGATTACTGAAATGTTGTTCGCGACTTTTGGTGTTAATCAGGATTTTATGTTTATTAATGGGGATTGTTTGTTTGTGTTAAATATTGAATTAGGATTATTTAAAAAAATCCTTTATATTAGTGTTGGGCAAAACCGAATAATATTAGTAATCGAGTATTACTAAATGTGTCATTTTAAGTATTTAAAACGTAAAAGTAACTTCAAATTTATGTTTATTAATAAATGTGAAGTTATTTTTGATATTTTTATAATAAGTAACATTCTTAAAATTATAATATACTTAATTTAGCAATAATAAAAGATCGACTTTTCCCATCACTACTTTATATTAATAATATATTATAATATACACAAGGTTTTTCAAATTTTAGTTTTGCCATTGGAATTTTGCTTATTTTAAGAAATTGAGTATGGGTTTAAATTTGGCAATTTTGCAGAATTTCATGGCTATTAATAACCCTTCGGTAATATTGGGCTAAGTCTCATTGTTTTCAGGAAAAAAATATATATCGAGTGTATAACAAAAATCGACGACGAAGTTGTCGTTGGAAGTCTCGAGTCATGTCTGTACTAAGATCACACGCGACTTGTCAACATGACAACCAGTACTTTACGCGTGCGCGTGTGATTTTAGTTCAGGCATGACTTTAGATTTCAAATGCCAACTTTGTCATCGATTTTTGTTATACGCTCGATATAAATTTTATGAAAGATTCAGAATATATTGTTTTATAAATAGTGTTAATTTCACATGTTTGAAGCTTACATTAAAAATAAACAAAAATACATATATGTATATGTTCAAAACAGCCAATTGTGAATATGTTAAAGTGAAGTAACATTTAATGAGAGTTTATAACATGTAGAAAAATTATAATATTGTTGACGTTTATAATTTATAAATAACGTATGTCATTGAAATCTTACAAATGTGTATTCTATTGTAAGTTATATTAATTTTATCTAAAATATCTAAAGAGTTATACAAATTTCCATACACACGATTAATTTTTCAATAGCTTCGTGAGATATCATGAAGAAGAATTCAATAATTGTGATTCAATTTAATTGTTTAATTGAAAAATATACTAATTCTTTTGTACATTTGACAAAATAATTATGTGTATAATAATACGACACTCGAATTGTAAACTAATTTTTTACTCCAAAAATGTAGTACATTTCATTTCTCTTTCACTTTACAGCTGCATTTTCTAGACGTGGAATTAAGTATAAAAATACGTTTTGCCATGAAATAATCAGTTCTAAAAAATCTGTATATTTTATTTTTTAGAAACCATAAAACATGATTTAATTAATAATTTCCGCGTGGAATTATCTGTTCAGTATAATTAAAACAAAAAAACATTGAGCATAATAATAAATCTAAGAAATAAAAAAACATCCCAATTTAATTAATTATCTACAAGTTTAATTAATAACGTTGCATATTCATTTTATAATTGATAATTCCGCAAACAACCCGAAACAGGTTTTCGACCAACAACGGGCGAAATTGATATTTATTCGTTTCCACAATGCGCCAATTAACGAAATCGTGCTTTTTTGCCTTTCCTTCTCTCTTTTCCCGCAGGATTTAATTAACCGGAATGCGGGTAATTCACTTTTAATATTTTCAAAATTGATTGATAATTTATTAAATTGCGGTAATAAGGTTAATTTGGTTGACCTTTCGTAAAGGTATGGTGCATAAAATTAAATTGATGTTTATATAATTATACAAGAAAATGGTGAATATTATTAATTTGTTTTTTCCCACGAAAATAAAATCACTGATCATTTTCTACACATACGTTTATTTTAATTTATTTCCACCAATAAATTTATAAATCGTAGTGGAAATAATATTAAAATTAATAATTAAAAATTAATATTATATTATTAAATAGCACGAAGAAGTGTTGTAATCGCTAATAAGAAATGATGTACCTATTTTGATATCCATATAGTTTATTAAGACCATATCTAAAAAAACTGCAATTTCCTTCTGTTCTGTAGTGATGATTCTAAGTTAAGAGCCATCAACATTGATCTGTGGCTAAATGACCCACTATCTCCGCCAGTTCTATAGTGCACTGATTTTAAAAATCGTCTTTGAACCGATTCAATTACTTTTCACTGGTATGAAATGTGAGGTACCATACAATCGATGCATATTCCAAATGAGGTCTTATTAGCAGCATATACAAAGTTCTGATAGTGTTGATATTAAAGCCTTCCGAAAATATATTAACGAATCTAAGAGGTTTTAAGGCCTTACGGTAAATAATTAAAATATATTATGCTTTATAATGAAAAGAGCCAAAATAATTGATGAGAAATAGAAATAATTAAATAAACAAAATTAGTATGAAAAAGTAAAAAGGGCGAAGAAAAAATATTTGAATCTTATTTACTTTGATATTTCTTTTATAATTATTAAATAACGTATATATATATATAATATAACATCTTTACATCTGTAGACAATTTTATATACAATAAATTAACAATATAATTATTATACGTTGTCCTAAGAAAATGGTTATCAATTACCGGTCTTTCTGCCTAAATAAAGTATTTTTATTAAAAAATGCATATCAATTATAATTACAATTTATCCTGACGTAATTTTCATCTTGTATATATTTTGTTCCTTCGCAAATAAAGACATTCGTTATTATTAATTAAAGCACCACTAGCCTGTAATTATGAAATTTCGAAAATAATTGACTTACGTGGTAAACGAATTAATTACAGTAGCGAAATGAAATTATTATTTTTCGAAATTTCCGTAATTATATTTAATTACTGAAACAATTTAAATCAATTTTGAATTTATTGGCATCGCTCACTAATTTATAAACCATAAAACGTCATGATTAAATTGTTTCTTCGAGCTTCAAATTACTTTAATTGCATAATACCACATTCTAAACTTTATTATATTTTTATAACATTAAAGTAATAATAATATTAGTGCAGGGTGTTATTAATTGTTTGACGTCTGTTTAAATTTCCCACTCATTAAAAAAAATAAGGTTGATACTTAACAGTGGCAGGACTAAGAGGGAATTAAGATAAATACAAAATTTTATTTATTTATAACAATTGTTCAAAGTGTTGCTCATTTTGAACCATACATAAATTTAATAATAATAATAATACTTGAACTGAAATTGGCTTACGAAAGCACAGTAATGGACCTTTATGAGTACATTAGGCTTAGTAAAGATAACTTTATGAAACTTGTAATGGAACATGAACAATCAAAGTCTAAGTACTCCCTAAATACGATCGGTGAAAATCTTAGTTATAGCTATCACATTGAACAATCGGAAAACCCAAGAGTTGGAGGAACTAAACAAATTTAAAATGGCGCTCCATGAAGCAAAAGCAGCTAAACTGAAGTCTAAACCTCTTCATGGCTAATTCAATGTCAA
The DNA here is from genome assembly GCA_963082785.1 of Philonthus spinipes. Taxonomy (NCBI): domain Eukaryota; kingdom Metazoa; phylum Arthropoda; class Insecta; order Coleoptera; family Staphylinidae; genus Philonthus; species Philonthus spinipes. Next base: position 12,613,576 of record OY720309.1, on the reverse strand, counting down.
TTTATAAAAATAAAATAAATAACTAAAAACAATGTATATTTCAAAATAGTAATATACAAACTAATAAGGAATTACAAATTATCACAAACAAGATATGCATCCCCTCCAGATATAGAAACAAATACTTTTAAAACTATAACATATTTTGGAGCAATATAATAAATAAAAAAAAACGTATTTAAAAAACGAAACGTAAAAATAGTTTTTGGATTAAGTATAAAACCGTGTAATTTTTTTGATATTTTGAATTAATTTCTCACTTAACCCGCGGTGAAACCGTTTAATTAATAGACTTTGATTAAAACACTTCGTTTGTTTCACTGATTTTTTATTTTAAATCAAAGTCTACCGTGTAATTTAATAAAACAAATATTTTTTTTAAATATTGAATGTCGCAGTAGCTAATGAGGGAATAATTTATTAATTAATTTTGAATTCTTTTTATTTAATTTACTTAAATATCTGTGACCAAGTGAATAAATACTTTTTTGTGTTATAATTTAGTGTTTATATACAGATTAACTGTGCAGATTACGGAGGAGTATACATCAGGCAATCTGGCCGTAGGCTAAAAGAACATTTTAAGTCATACAAACAATAGAAAATGTATTCTACATTAAATAAATACAAAACACCGCTTTAGAGAAGATGTAATTTCAGTGATATATCTCGCCGAAAAAGGATTAAAAAAAATTAATTCCGGAATTCCCCAGATTAACAACCAGATTGACCTCTCTTTTTGAAGTTTCCTAAATAGTAGATATATAAAAACAATTTAATCCATATTGTAAGCACTCAGTTTGAGAATGATTACCGTGTAGTCGAAACTAGTCACAGTGAAATAAATCGTTAAGTGGTATAAAAAGTTATTAAGTGTTTTCTTTATCCCAATAATAATAAGAGCTCAGTGAATGTCAGTTTTAACCTAAAATCGCATTGCATATTGATTATTTTTTACTTACCAAGGAAGTATTTGCCGTAGAATGTGATGGTAAAAGATGCAAAACTTAATATATAGCTCAAACAACCGAATTGACAGTTGATGTACGGAGGCTAATGAAAGAACATTTGCAGGCAAGATACAAACATATTTTGCCTGCGAATGTGTGTGAGATGAAGAACAACGCGCTAAATTCAAACCGTCTATCAAAAAATGCTGATCGTTTTGATATATAATAATAATTAACGCGAGGGTGAGTCAACTATTCCTAATAAAATTGTTGAAATATTTCAGTGCCTTAAGGCAAAGCAAGCTATTTTATAATTTTAGTTAAATCACCCCACATAAAACCACCTACTTTATATACACTGCTTAACATTTGTAACACTTACAACAACATATTTAAATGAAATTTTACTATAAATAGAAAACAGTATTCTTTCACTTGGTCCCAGTTATTTAAATATATTAAATAAAAATGATTTGAAAATAATTAATAAATCATTTCCACATTTAGCTCTGTGACTATTGACTTACCTACGTAAGTACGTTAAACAAATGCACATTAAAACAACTACTTCCCGGGCAGGTAAGTCAATAGTCACAGAGCTAAATGTGGAAATGATTTATTAATTATTTTCAAATCATTGAAATTTTACTATTTTTACTATTCCATCCTGATATACAGCCTTGATTATAACAACCCTTATTAGGTATTTGGGATGACTTTCTACATAATCAAGATGGCTATCGATAATCATATACTATAAATTAAGTAAAAATGTGTTGATAAAAAATAATAATTAATTCAGTGCATGTTACATAAGTATACCAGTTCAAATGTGTATACTATATATATTGACTTCCAAAAAAAATTCAATACTTAAAATAAGTCGATTTTATTGAAATTACGTAAAGATTAACTTTTAAAAGACGATTATTGATGTTTCTTATTATCAAATTAGTTTATACAAGTATACTAAACTAACCTTCTTCTCGAATCCTTAAATCCTTTCAGGTATCGGATATACTAAATTATCCAAGGGTTTATTTATAAGTTTGAATAATTTACTTGTATTGCACATTTTTTTGTTTACTAGAAAAATATAGCTTTAGTGTTAATGATATTCACCAATCGTGTTACATTGATGTCTTGGTAAACAAAATGCTGAACTAACCAAGTGTTTATTTGAACGCTTGAATAATTTACTTTTTACTAAATAAAAATGATTTGAAAATAATTAATAAATTATTTCCATATTTAGCTCTGTGAATTTTTTACTTACGTTACGTGAGTACGTTAAACAAATGCACATTAAAACAAATATTTCCCAGGCAAATACCCACGCCGGACATTGAATTACATAATGTACACCTGCTGTTGCACATCAATAAAATATTGCATAATGCAACAAATTTTGATCCGAGAAAAATTTAATGTAAAAACAACAAAAGGAACGATACTTAATATAAGGCCACGTGTTTCGGGATCTATCCCTCGTCAGTACAGCTATGCCTTACATAATTTAAAGATGTTAAAATAAATCAATTAAATTAATTCAAATACTCTCGGCGAAATTAAATCAATTATATTAAATAAAATTAAACTAAATCAATTTAAATTAAATTAAACCAGCGATAGATCCCGAAACACTTGTCTGCAGATGGCCCTATATTAAGTAATGTTCCTTATGTTGTTTTTACATTGCATTTTTTTCGGATCAAAATTTGTTGCATTATGCAATATTTTATTGTTGTGCAACAGCAGGTGTACATTATGTAATTCAAAGTCCGACGTGGATATTTGCCTGGGAAGTAGTTGTTTTAATGTGCATTTGTTTAACTTACTTACTCAACGTAATTAAAAAGTCACAGAGCTAAATATGGAAATAATTTATTAATTATTTTCAAATCATTTTTATTTAATATATTTAAATAACTGCGACCAAGTTAATGAATAATCTTTTTTATTTATAATTTACTTTTATTGAAAATTTGCATTAAAAACATGTTGGTTTACAGTTATTGGCAGTCGCCAATTTGTGTTACGATGAAGTCTTGGTGAATGAAAGATGTTAAATTATACATTGAAGTGATCTTAGAACATGCAGCAATTCCGTTAGATAAATTATACAACATTTTTATAGGATATTTAAAAAGTTCTTTAAATTAATCTGTATAACGAAATAAGAGCCTCAACCATCAAGAATTTAATTAGCATTTCGGAAAGACAATTCTATAAAATATTAAACTAATTTAAATGTATTGTTTTTATTAGAGTTGAGAAAGTGCCTTGCATTGAATTAAATTTTAATGAATTTAACTATATCGTTTTCATTGTTACAAGTGATTTTACTTAAAACTAGACCTAGACTGGCTTAAAAACTAAAATTACGCGAATGATTTCGGCACAACGATAAGGGTCGTCTAATAGGAATCTTCTCTGTTAGAGTTATTAGTGCAATATATAAGAGAAGTGCCAAGGGAAGTCCGAAGTGGTTCAGGTAAAAAGAGACAAAAGAAGAAACAATCAACCTGGTTGGGACAATAAACAAAATGAGAATATCTTTCGCGATAGGAGTAAAAATATAAGAACGGTGTCAAAAATTATATAAAAATCTATAGCGGTTTAGCACATACCCCTATAACAAATACTATCAAAAATATTAGACCAGACAGTATCGGATAAATTAATTTGGATTAGCAAACTTATTATAATAGATGAGCAACATGGATTTATGAATGGTACGTCCACAAGTACTATCTCATTTCGTACCACTCTTACCTTTCTAATTCGTTGGAAAATCAAGTTGAAGCCATCTACACGTACTTTATTAAAGCTTTTAACCGTGACCATGGTGTATTATTAGGATTGGGGGTAACATTTTACAGTAGTTACGCACTTATTTGTCAGGAAGAATCCAACAGGTGAACATGGATGATGTTTCTTCATGAGAAATAAATCTTACGACTGGGATACCTCAGGGTTCACACTGCGGGCCAATATTGTTTATATTGTTTATTAATGATATAGGACAAAATATTAAATTTATTATTTTAATTGAGTTAAATCATCTGATTATCAGGAAAGAATGCAACATAATTACAATGAAATTAAACAATGAAAATAAAATTCGATCAAACCCTTTTTCCAACTGCAAAAAATACTTACACTGTAAGTTACACAAATAGTGTAAAAAAATATATTTTAATACAAAGAAATGTATCTCATTCTACCGTCGCACCATATCAAAATATGAATACAAGTTATGTGATCCGATGTTGGTTAAGGTTCAAGCGTTTGCTAGTTATTTTTAATTATAAACTTAACTTTTCAAATCACAAAAAAATATAACAAACAAAGCAATGCGGTGTCTCGGCTTCGTGCGACGACATTCCAATGACTTTAGCGTAGATATTTTGCGTAAACTATATACGCGACCTAAAGCATGCGTCTTATGTTTGGCCACGATTCACACGCACTTTGTGCTACGAATTAGAAATAGTCCAAGCCAGATGTTTGATGCTCCCATACTCTAGGCTTGGAAATATTAGGCAATATTTTAGTCATAGTAGGACGCTAAAGTTATTGGGTCTAAGATTGTTGGAAGACAGGAGAATGTATAATACCTTATTCTTTTTTTGTTTAAATTATTAAATGGGCGAATTGATTGTTCATTTCTTATTGCAAAGTTGGATTTCTATGTGATTCACAAAGGTAGGCATTGGAAAAAACCACTGTTCTACTATCGGGTACACACTACCAATTATAGTAAGTTTAAACCTATTTGTAAAATAATGCGAATCCCTCATCTTATGAACAGCAAATACAACTTTTTATTGTTCTAGCCATCTCTTTCAAGACAAATATGCTGAGAATTGATTTGTCTGATATGATTTATAAATTGTATGATTGACTTATTTTTTTATGTGATTGTAAATAATTATAATCTGTTATTTATTCGATTTGTATAGTAATTACAGACCTGTGTGTTTACATTATTTCTGAAAACTTCAATCTGTTATATGTTTTGCAAATGTTGTTTTATTTTCCTATGACATTTAAGACAAATTTTAATGTGTTATTATTATGTCTCTCTATAAGGTTCAGTCTTATACATTTTTCATAAATTTTAATTTTCTTTAATTTGTCAGTGAAATTTGCGTGTGATATTTTACATGATATATATATATATATATTTAACACATATATCAACTTGATTATCTGTGATTTTTTCTCTCTAATACAATAATGTGTGTGTAATTAGACATTTATTCATTTATAAATGCGAAACTTTTGCTCATTTATCTGCGGATATTAGGTAGCGTAGGACTAACTTTCATTAATCTAAGCTGAGAATTATTATCTAGCAGTGCATATTATTTGTTTTCTCGTTCTTGTTATAATTTGTTTATTTTTGTTCTTCAATACACTATAAATAATATTATATCTACAATATAATTAATAATAAATAATTAATAATAAATAATAAATATTAATAATAAATATTATTAATTATATTGTAGATCTATAAAAAGGTAAATCATTTAAATATTATATTAAAGCTATGATTACAGTGACTTTTACTTCGTCATACATTGTTAATCACAAATAAATTATTTTTATTGTTAATTGTTTGTATAACTAAAAATTGTTTATTCCTTGACGATAGTTTCAATACATCAACATATCATTATCAAACCAAAATATCTAAAAACTACAAAAGTGATTATTCATAAATATTATTTACTTACAATGACACTAAAGAATGAATTTCAAGTCGAATTGGTCATTAATTCGTTCCTCTTGCCTTTTTCGACAAATTTCGAGAAATTGAATAACCGAAAGTACATATTCGTTAAAAAAGAGACTCTTTTCCGTTAAATATTTAGCAAATATCAATAAAATTTTGCCGAAAAGAGCTTAGGCATTTATAAAAATAGATTTCGTAGAGTGATTTTTAATAGATATATTTTTGTTATTAAATATTTATAAAATACTACAATTTACAGTAGTCATTAGCGTAAACGCGTAAACGATAATTAAATTCAACAGCATGGAATGTTACTAAGCGCTTCACAAAACAACCTTTAGCATAAGATTTACTTATTAAAAAAAAAAAAAATCGGATATCCCGTTTACTCCACGTTCTGTATGGATAAGGCTGAGTAATGGAAGTGACAAATCTGTTTTATTGCATTATGAAGTTTAATCCGAGCCACAACGAAAAAAAAAAACTACATTGAAATCGATTCGATCCTCATTACGTGCGTGCAGCTATATATTTTTTTCTGCATTTTCCTTTTTTTTGAACCGGGTTGGCTGTTGGCTGCATTTCACGACTTGCACGCCATGCAGCAAGCAAGGATTGTTAACATACAAAAAAAAAATACACACACACATATATAGTATTGGTGTATATAGGTATAATATACATAGAGGAACGGAAAATGCCTCGTCACCGTGTTCGGCGTTCGACATTGGCATGGAGCGCTCCGGCCCGGGCCGGAAGTCGCAGCTAAGACCACGTGACCGTCATACGTTATATTCGTATTGTACATACTGTACATATTATATGTGTGTATCCTAGAATTTGCATATGCACACAGCGATACGTATATGGGTGTATTATTCCATGTGTGTGTATATGTGTGTGTGTGTGTGTTAGAGAGAACCGTTCACGCATGACTTCAAAACCCGATGGGTGTTGTATGCTTGGCACGTAGCACACACACACATACAATCTCACATTACTATGTTGGGAATATTATTTACTCAGAATTTTTTGTTAATATAAATATATAATTATTGTTTGAGAATATTCAAATTTGTGATGTTAAATAAATGGATTGTATAAATGAAAATAAGAAAAAAAACTTCTACGCAATTGTGTGAACAGCCTTAAAAAAGGCGTTATTCTTTGGAAACAGCAAAAGATTACGACTTGTTTTAAACTGTTCACAAGATTATTGTAAGCGTAGTAAGGTCTATATAACTGTTATTTTTACATTAGTATTTATTAAATTTAAGCTGAAAACTTTATGTAAACATTTGATAAAAGTTGTATACCGTAAATAAATAAATAAGATTGGCTACACCTTTTATATTTTCATTTATACAGTCTTTAATTTTGACTTTGTATTAGTAGGCTATCGTTTATTGTGTTTTAAGTACACAATAAACGATAATTATGAATATTTCTTCGTGAAAATGAAATATACGTTAAAATGATTTCATATTTCAATAACTCAGAATATGTTGTGCTGACGTATAAAAATGGTAAAGAAATTATATATAGTGTATGGAAATTTTATCAATCCACTGTAAGGTAAGAAATAACAAACTAAATTGTAATATTTTTCCAAATACTCTGCTTTAACTTTAAAGGAGAACAACCAATTTTTTCAATTAATATTTTTTTATTAATAGTAAATAATGTTCATTGAAAAACGTATTTGACCGAATTCATCACCATTTTTTAAAATTCAAGTTATATTTAAGAAAATATGGCATGTATCCTGTCTCATATGACTCACTATTACTGAGATTTGGGTTACATGTTCTGAAACACAGACGTAAAGCGCATTTACTTACATTTTTTTATTACATATTAAATAATAACATTAACTGTTCAGAGATTGTTTCTCAAATTTTCTTTCAAAATCCTTGTAATACACGCCAGAACAGATTTTTTCAACTTTCTATTCCGCGTACCAATATATTGACTAAATCCCATATTTTTTCGATGTGCTCCCAATATAATACCCTGTTAGAACTGGACTCTAGTGTGGATATCTTCTTTATTAAAAATAGGAAAATCTTTTTTAATGTTGCTTTAAGTTTGTTAGCTCGAAGTAATGATAGGTATTGTTTATGTGTTTCACTTAATTACTTATGTTTTTGTATTATATTTGTATATATATATATATATATATATATATATATATATATTAATATTTATACTTATTTTATAAGAATGCTTACTCATTAATTGTGTCTATGTGTAAATAAATTGGCAGAAAGACCTCTGGACGATAGCTAGTTCGGGACTAGTAGGTACTCTATGATATTGTATGTATTGTAAGCATTAGTTCTGAATAAAGATTTATATATATATATTATTTAAATCATATTAGAGTCGAAATTGATTAGGAATTGTCTTAACCTTCTTCTGTATGCTGATTACTGAAACAATTAAAACGGTTAACACAATTTCTGAACTAATTCAACTCTAATATGATTTAAATAGTGTTACCTTGCTTGTGCAACTATTTATGTTATTTGATCCGATGTCAAAGAGTGGTTCATAGTGCAACCCTTGGGGTATACCTGAAACAGCACTTATTATATCACACAATTACTCCCCTATTCGTGTAAACTATGTTGTACCATTACATCTACAACCACTCGATAATATTTGTATCAAAACGCCGAAAGCTTTCCAGAAATCGATATGAATGGAATCGACTTAAAAGCAGCCACAGAATAACGTTTTTTTTTTAAGGCTTTTCACAAAATTGCATAGCACTTTTTTCGTATGGTTTATGTAGTCTAATGGTTATGTTCTTGAACCATATTAAATTTTATTCAAATCGGGCAAAGCATTCAATTTCTACAAATAAAATAAATGTTTTTTTTTAAGATTAATAATGGTTAACTTTTATATGTAGATGGGTTCGGTTGAATCATCATGTTTTGGTCCCAGGAACCTGAGATGAAGACATTTTCCGGTAACAATTTTCATTAAGAGGACACACTGTATACAGTTATTTGATAAACACGATAATATAGAGTTTAGACACGATTAAATTATGAATTATGTTCTTTCATATTTTTTTTTTTATTTCATTAACAGCCATCTTATTACGGGCTACTTCTTAATATTCTTTAATTAAATTAAATTGATTACATTCAAAAGGTAAAAAGATATACAGAGGTTTTTTTATCAGTATACATTAGGGGAAGTGTATACCTTCAAAAAAAAAAAACGCGAGTCAAACGCACTGAACCGATTAAATGTGTATGTTTAGTTGACTATTTAGCATATTGGTAGAGAGCGGTGATCCTTGTGTTCAGGGGTGAAGGTATGAGATGTGGTATGGTGGATTTTAACTTTTAGGATTCTGTTTTCTAGGAAGTTCTAAAGATAGTGATTAAATGTTCAGGTAGGTTTAGGGTGTGACGTTTATATAAAATACTTCTGTGCCATGCGGAGTCTAAAGCCTTTTGGATATCTAGGATTAAGGAGGCGGATTATCGTCCATCGAGACATGCTGTTTGGATATTTGAGGCAAGGATCGTGAACGGGAGTGAGGTTGATCCATGGGGATAGAATCCGAATTGGTAGTTAGGAATTACTATTCACTTCTGTATTTTTTAATACTATATGTACATTTAGTACACGCGCATAGTGTTCGAAATATACACATAATCTTAATTAATAATTATTTTATATTAAATTGACAAATAAATAAACATATAAATGAAACTATACAAATATACAATTGCGATATGTTTGAAAATTAGATGAAGGTAAATTACTAATACAATATCTTTATTAAAAGTTATTTGTTTTACATATATTTAAAATAAATAATGGTATCTTTGTTCTTTCTTGCTTGCTTGAACATGCTATCGACCCATGGTATTTCCGCCAGAAGGTAAATTATTAAATCAAATAAATTAATTTTAATAAATTGTTATTTAAGGGAGTTAAATTATATAGAATTTTTGTATATCTCAATTGCTTGTAATATATGTGTAATTATAAAGAATTTGAAATTTTCGAAATTTTTAAGTTGTTGGTTGACAATTGTGGATATATGTGTGTTCTTTGTATCTTGTTTTTAAATTCCTTTTAGTTTGTCTAATGTATTTTTTTTTTCAAAATTACAGCATTGTGCTAAATAAATGCCACATTTTTCTAAATAATTTATGTTAAAATACATTTATTTCCTAATACAATTTGTTTTTTATTTTTTATTTGACTGGGAAGTGGTTGTTTTAATGTGCATTTGTTTAAAGTACTTACGTTACGTAAGTCAAAATGACACAGAGCTAAATGTGGAAATATATACAAACATATTTATTCAGACAACAGAATTACAATTCTTTACAAATATTTATATTTAAAATACATATTGATAAGTTATTAGTCTGTCATGGGCAATCGACCGGTCTTTCGACCGATATTTTTGACAGTGTGGAAATAATTTATTAATTATTTTCAAATCATTTTTATTTCATTTATAACAAAAAATATTATTTTTTTTAAATATATAACTTTTGTTTGAAACATTTTTCTATCCGAATTAAAAAAAAATAATAGTAAAATTGTACATAATGAGTTTTGATTCTAACCAAAAGCTTTTCAGATCATTCCACTGTTATAAAAAGTTTAGATATAACGTTTGGGGGCCGTTATGCTTTATCGCGGAAATACACAGAGACACAGACCCACACACAAACATTTTTCAAACTGGATATTTTTCGATTAAATGGACTCAGGGGATTTCAAAATACAAATTTGTTTAAATTGGCGATTGAAAATTTTTACGATTACAATACTTTCTCTTGGACAGGGGTCCGGGGGAATTAAAAACGGTAATAATTATGGGTATAGTTCATTATACAAAAAAGGAAGAACATTTTTCATGGAAATACTAAAAAGATGTAGAATGTTCCAGTTAGCTAAAAAAATCATATTACGTATTTTTTTTACACTGTATATAAAATTTTCTACAAGATGAATAAAAAATACTCTTTTATTAATTTCAATTATCTGATTAAAACAACATATTTTTTTATATTTCATCCTCTATATCTCTATTTTCTTCTGTTTACCTTTTATTAATATTAATATCAAATAAATATTAAAAAAATGTAACTTACAATTAACTAACATAATTAACCAAAATACAATATAATTTTCTCTCCATCATGTATTTATCTCTAACTTTTTCGGGAAAGCAGTGTCAACAAGTGACCATTTTTTTTTTATTCGGGGTGGGTGTGCACGTGTGTGTTTGCACGGTGAATAAAAACGCGCGCAGCTATAATGGCAGCCAGCTGGCGACACGACGCGGAGCGCCGCGACGCTGATTCTGCGAACTCGTTCCTAAACCGACGCCGTCCTCAGGCGCCGCCTGTAAAGGACGCCGCGAACTGCAAAGTCCGGGGCGCTGCTGATTGCGCCCTTTTTTAAAAAAGGCTTAATTTAAAGAGAAATTGATTTAATACGAACGTTTATTGTCGTTAAATCGTATAAATTATGTAAATAATAATTATGGGGCTGAAGTACTCTGGTCGATTACTCACACAGTTTAAATTTTGTAAAAATGTATCTAATTGTCTAAATAAAGACATTTGTAAAGATGGTGGTAATGTTTCACATTGCAGTTTTAATTGAATTAAAATAATAAAAAGAAAAATAAGTATCTATTGTGTAATTCAATGTTCGGCATGGGTATTTGCTCGGGAAGTTGTTGTTTCAATAGATATTTTTATTTCTATATATTTTGTAAGTATTTAATTGCAGAGCAACTAGAAAGAAAGTAAATAACTAATCATTTTCTTTAATTTACTCTTAGCGACTTTTCATTTTTTAATTCGGATGGAAAAATGTTTCAAATAAAAGTTGTAAATCTTGGAAAATAAATAATTTCTGTTATAAAACATTTATTGTAGAACCTTCGGTTTTCATTTTATAAGCGGAAGAATTTCTTTTACCTGATAAATTCCCTTAGAAATTAGCAATTATTTTTATGTTGGCAGTGGACACTTTTTAATGACAAATAAAACGTCAAAGTGCCGTCAAAGGCCTCCAGTTTAAAAATATTTAAAAAGGATGTGGAGAAATTTTATCAAGTCATTGTAAGGTAAGAAATAACACAATAAATTATAAAAATCAATCAGAAACTTATTTGACCGTATTCACCGGGGAAAGTACCATGATGAACACATCATCATTTTTATTCATTTAATTCAAAGACATTTGTATATAAAATAATTATGTGTGTAAAACAACCCTTAGAGATTTTTTTATACAAGGTGAAACAATACGCCAAACGACGTTTTTCTTTTTTACTTAAATTAAACACTGTATTTTTTACGTTTATCAATAGAAAATTGGTTCCTTTTTATTTTTATATCACATATTAAATAGTTAAAAATTACCGTTTTTAAAATGTTTAAACTTAAATGCAAATATGCAAATTGAGTATAACATTTTTAATCTAAGTAAGCCGTAACAGAAAATCTGCAATGTTTAGTGATAAATGCCATACTTAAGATATTTAATAAATTAATTAAATTTTTCGTTATTTTTGTAAAACTCGTGTAGTTAGATTTACTTTTTTAATTGATCAATTAGTTCAGTTAATGAAAACTAATGAAAATATTAATTTTGCTTATAATTTGAAAAAATATATATTATTTGCTAACTTTGTATATATGAATTTATTTTTAAATAATACATATATGCTGGAAAACTGAAGGGCAATACTTAGTAAAATAATTTAATATTAGCATTTGTTTATGGGACAACCTGTATATAAAACTTTTAAAAAAGAAAATACAAATTGACCTGTCCGAGCATTTTTCTCAAAAATTCTCACGAGCTGTTTAAATGAATTTGTTTCCGTCATTTTGAACTTACTGTATATGAGACCGTATTTATCTACTACTTATATTGAAAGTTGTTATAATTTTGTGAAATGTCCATAAAAATAAATAAATGAAAAATTGTTATTTATAAAGATGTTTAAAAATTGTTTTCTTAAAAAAGTGACTCAAATACATTTATACCTCACTAAACATTTGTTTACCATTTATTTTTTGTATTTTGAATTCTTCATTAAAAATCGACTGGCATTTGAGTATACTTTTAGGTCAGAGATTAAATATGTCAATATATGTCAGAAAACAATAAGGAATTGCATTTGTATTAATCAAAGCCTGCTTAAATTATTAACAAAATGTATATATGTATATATACATAATACAAACATCTTTATTCAGACAATATGACAACAAAATTTTACAAAATTTATTATAACAGTATGTACAATTGTGTTAGTAGTATGTCATGGGCTATTGACCATATGTCTTTCTGCCCTGTATGAATTTATGGTGATTTGCAAATTAAAACTATGCTAGCTAGATGAACTGTCATGCATGCATGAGTTAATGAATTGGTGGTAGTGACCGAAGGGTTGTTATGCTTTGGGGGAATATTAGGGTAACGAGGAATGCAATATTTTTTATGGAGGGATAAATTGTGAGGGTTTTGAGCAAATTTTGTGAAGAGGGTAAGTATGCGCCAAAATCTATAATTTTGTACGTTTCATTGAAATTATTTAAAAATTCGGTAATCGATAGTGGTATAGTTCATTCAATAAAAAAGATAGAACATAAGTAAGAACATTCGAACGAAATATCATTAAAAATATAGAATATTTCACTTAAGTATTAAAAAAATAACATTAATTTACGTATTTTTTTATACTGATAATGAGCAATTATTCTTTATATTAAGAGCATTTTTCTAATTTAATTGTGCTAACAGAAAGTTTAAATCGTTTTTCAACTCCGATATATAAGGCAACAAAAAAACATCTATTTCAACATTCAATTGCTTATTTAAATATTAAAAATCGACCCAATTAATATAAGATTATATCAAATATAATCTTATATTAATTGGGCCGATTTAAAAAAAAACTAAAATAGAATTTGTTTTAAATAGAATGTTACATTTTGAAAATATAGCATTCCCGTAAGAAAAAAGCATATGTTTGATACGTCAAATGATTATTGGAGCTGCATACATGAAAATATGGAAATTTACAATTTTACAATTGCAAATTATGCAAGTAACATTATTTTTCGTATTTTTAAAACTTACCAAAATTTTGAACTTCATAACAGCCGTGCACTACTCTGTTGTTTTTTTATGTAACTCTTGATAATGCTTTAAAACGAAAAACTAGCTGAGTAAAATACAAGACGAATAATTAAATAATTAATAATACAATTATTTCCTAATAGAAATACTGATTTTCCAATTATAGAGAAACCAATACATAAAAATAAAAAGTGAATAAATTAAAATCAAATATTCCTAAATAATATTAAATTGTAAACCCTTCTATCTCACTTAGCTGATAAATTTGCCTCAAACCCTATCCTTTACAATCTTCTACTCCCGTTGTGCATTCCACAAAACCAAAATATCATTCTCATATGTAAACGTTTCACCATCATCATTCATGATTTCATTTCATAGCTTTAGCGATCATGACGAGTAAATTAATTTCATAAGACAATGGACGATATTAGTGATCAAAACCTTTTTCACACAGCAGCTGACAAGAACAAACGCCTACAAAACCAGGCGGAAATACCAACGGTCGATAGCCAATTGTCAGAAAAAATATCTTTATGTGTTATTTATTTATTATTATTACTTTGTTAAAAAAATCTGCCAATAAAGTTATATATACAGAGAGATTTTTTTATCAGTATACATTTCCCCTATGTATACCTGCAAAATACGTGAGTCAAATACATTAATGTATGTGTGTTTAGTTGCCTATAACACGCAACTGAACAAACATATGCCAAATAGTCAACTAAACATACACACATTAATCGGTTCAATGCGTTTGACTCGCGTTTTTTGCATGTATACACTTCGCCTAATGTATACTGATAAAAAAACCTCTCTGTATATATATATATATATATATATATATATATAAAATTGTAGAGCGAGTAGTGATATGAAAAAAGACAAATTAATCATGTATAATTGAAGGTGAAATTATATTAATAGATTGTTTAAGGGCAGAAAGACCTTCGATCGATAGCCCATGACAGACAACTAACCCACCAATATGTATTGTAAATATAAATATTTGTAAAGAATTGTAATTCTGCTGTCTGAATAAAGATGTTTGTACATAGATTATTTAAATTATTCGCAAATATGTCCACAAAACCATTAATGTTATTGTAATTCCGCATCATGGTGTTAGAAGGTGAGTTATAGTACATGTTTGAGTTGCTCCAGTTACAGAAAAATAAAGCATTGTTTCTGCTAGAATACCTAGGCACATGGACATTAATGTTATATAGTACGTTAGGGCAGTAAAAGATAACATTTAAATTAATTAAAATTAAAATAAATCCTAGGTTATAGGTTATACGGGGCCAGTGAGAGGTAAGATAGCCTCATGTGAACTGCGACCTATAAGATCTATTGTTCTGCCCTTTCCTAATCACTTCCCACTGAACCTAAATAAAAAAATCCTAATTATTACATCAAAATGTTTCATTACGGGATAAGTGAGAAAATTATTTGGATCAATATGTCATTCATATCACTATTTTTACTTAACTTTAAGAAAATAACAGTTAGAAGGACAGAAAGACCTCTGAGCAATTGCCCAGAACAAACGCTTAAATTTTATTCTGTATACTGAATGCTTTTAAAGATATATGTAAAGGTTTTGATATATATATATATATAAGTTAAGTAAAAATAGTCATATAAATGAAATATTAATCCACTTTTGCACTTATTCTGTCTCACTATATAAGTTAATAATTTATATATATATATATATATATATATATATATATATATATATAATTCATTTCTTAATAATCTAGTAACATATTTTAAAGGCATTTCATGTATTACCCAATAGAGTCGGTTTCCGTCATTTTGCATTTTTCCGATTTCATTTGAGCAAAAGCAATAACGTAAAAAGTACACACACGACGACAGGGATACCAACCGTAGGAAACAAACGTACTTACTTGAGCAGCTGCGCCTCGTGAAAGTGCGTTCTCGGTAAAACGGAATGGCGCTTTACTTTCTAAACATAATAAACTTAAGTGAGTTACTTTAATTATATGGCTACCTGCCTACGTGTGTTCCCTCGGACATTTTCTTCATTGCGCAATGTTTTATGCACTATGTACACATTCTTCATTGCTTTTCTTTTTTCCTTTTCGTGGCAAGCGTGTGCATGCCCACGAATTTCACACAAATTTTACATTCTCGTTTCTGTAATTAACGTGTTTAACGTGTATAAATATTGCTTGGGTTTTTAAATAGTTAAGAGTATTAGTTGAAGCAATGAAATTAAATGAAAATGGAAAGTATATTTTATGTTATATTTAATTTAAATGAAACTATTTATTTAACTACAAATTTTATAAAAAGTTTCATTAAATTTTAAATATAGATTACCACGTAGTAACAGTCAAAACCATCGTGTCTTTTTATTGTTTTAATTAACTAACTGATTTTAATATGTTGAATTAATGCCTGCACTGCATTGACGTTGATTTTATTAAATTTTATATAAGGTTCAGTGAAATAAAATTGGTTGTTACAGGTCGATATGTAAAACATACATAAAGTTATTAAAATGTTCAACCACTATTTATTTATTTAGCGTATGGATAACTAGTGACGGCTATTTCGATTTTTCGAACCTAATCAGACTAGTGTGTTCCATAAACAGGACAAGTCTGCCTTCTTGTAGTGGACGAACAACGATTCTCTTGTAGACTCGAATTGTTGACGATTCCATATGAAATTAGGCAAAAGATGGCGCTTGCTTTGTCTTCCATTTATTATGATACATACAGTGATTAATTAATTTCTCACTTAACCCGTGGTGAGACATATTTAATTAATATACTTTGATTAAATCACTTGGTTTGTTTCACTGATTATTTATTTTTACTTCGACTAGTTCAGACCTTAGGTCATTCTCAAGGAGATATGTAAAAAAATTATAAATATATCAATACTAATACAAATTTTACTGCTAATTTTCATTTAATAAGTGCCGCCGCGATGGGGGAGTGTCAAATGTCTTCGAATTTAATAAGCGTGATTTTTCCATTTTTTATATCTAATCCTTCTCGGAGATTCAATTCACGTCCTTTATTGCCCGACTGCAAAATATATAAATTACTTTTATTGAAAACATTGTTATTTTCTGTACAGTGTTGTGAAAGTCCGATGGAACAGTGAGTATTAAAAAGTAATATTAAACGATAAATTTTACACTGGAAATTCTAGTAATCAGTGAAGTTGCACAAATATCATAAATTGCCAGTAACAATTCTTCACTAGTTAAAATTGTGAAAGTTTGAACTTAAGTATTGTATCGGTCACTGAATGGTTTTTTGAGTTTAAGTGAAGTGTTTAATCACAAATTGAAAGACTGTTATTCCTTACTTCACAATTTATTTTTATGTTAGATGTACATTTCGAGACACAACAGTCTTTCAATTTGTGATTGTATCGGTCAATTTGTGACAATAATGAAACGAGGAGTGTCACATCTATTACTACATGATTAGAAATGAATATATAAAGATGTAAAATATAATTTTATGTACATAAATCCTTGATAATGCCAAGTCGAAACTAGTTGGATAAATAAAAATTAACAAGTTACAAAACCATGTGTTAAATTTGAAAAGTTTTAAAAAATAATAATATTTTACAGATGATTTTAATATGTTGAATTAATACCTGCAATGACTTTGATTTTTTTTTAAATTTCATATAAGGTTTAGTGATATAAAATCCTCACTGTATAATCGAGGCTATTCCCTATGGGTAATGTTACTTTTTACGTGTACGTTATTAATTAAATTCACATTCTATGAATACATATGTATTACAGAAGTTGCTTAGACTGTGATGATAAAAAAAAAACATACACGTTAAACTTACATTTTTTTCCATACAGAATAGCCCTGAATATTTGCATTATCAAAAAAATCCAATACATGACTTTTTACTCGGTTTATTCCAAACTTTATTACTTTTGGTAATTTTTAGTATAATAAAAATATGTACTGAAATATTGCCTATAATTACTGAGAATTGGGTTTCCATTCGTAAATTTAATTTAATTAACTAAATTTGTTGTTATTAGTGAAAATTTCGTATCGTTGGATATTTTTCTCTACGAATGACAATTAGCATAAAAAGCTAAACACATTGTTTGATATTTTTGAAGATTAATCCAAACATTCCCATAGTTGAGCACATTTGAAATCTCCTTCGGCAATCGAATCTTCCTCGAGACGATTCTGTGTATGTGCCGACTAATGGATCTAACGCGCGAAAAGTCGAAAACCGGAACCGAACAAACACAAATAGAGAAACGGTATCCCCCGAGGATCGTCAATTTGTTTGCCGGCGCGGCACACCTGATCAATTACAATTATCCCGATGTACGGTACACGTACGGTGCGTGTTTGCCTTCCCACGGAAATCGACGGAAAAAAGGGTTGGCATTCCGACGCCGATTCCAATTCCTATTCCGCTCGAACGGAGGAGGTGGTTGTTTTGCATACCGGGATTGAACGACAATCGGCCGATTAGGGGGACACCCTCAGCGCATTTGCATGGGACTTCCAAGACGGAGAAAAATATAAAAAAGAAACGCGCGCGTAAATCAGGCAGGAGTGCGTTTCTCATGCTAATGATGCGTGCACGCATGCAAATTTCGTACCCATTGGGTTTTATGTCGGTTTCTGCTTCCATGCACAGGAACCGTTACGTTACGTTTACGTTTACGGGTGACGTTCGTGGTTTCAGTTTGGATTTATTTCATTTGCATTTTGATCTTGTTATTTTCGAGAAGGTTTATAACGATTCGATTTGCATCGACGTTCTCTTAACATTTTATTTCATTCAAGGAATTACAAATAATTTCTAAGATTTCTTCCTTCTTTACCTTTTTGTATACCTAATTAAATGTATTTATGTACGGCTACCAATCTATAAATTTCCTAGTTAATAAATATACTTATACAAAAAGTAACTAAAATTATTTTCGAAAACTAATTAAAATTGAAGATAGGCAGATCGACAATTGTTATAATAAATTTTGTAAATTTATATTGTCATATTATCAGAATAAATATGTTTGTATAGATATTGAAGATATTTATTTGCATAGATTTTACCCAATCAAAACTGTGTCCAAAAATACAGAATATTTTCACACAGTAACTGTACAATGAAGATTTTATTTCACTGAATTTAGCCTAATGTCCCAATTAATAATATACATGTGAACGCATTGGAAGTATATTAAAGTAATCGGTGAAATATCATCAATATAAAGAAATGGCATTTATTTTGGACACACTTTGTTGAACAAAAACCTATTGTATTGGGTAAAATAACTACAAAATTTAACCAATTATTTTTTCTAAACATCAATAGCTTCTCCCAATAGACAACAAAGAAAGAAATAATTTTTATGAAAAATTATTTACTTTAAACAATGAAACTTTATGCCTTTAACGAGGGATAGTTTTCATTTGAAAATAAACATTTCGTTTAAATGGTACACTTTAGAAAAATTAAAAGTTTGTATCTTTTTGCACGTTTCATAATTTCTTTATTACTACATAATTCTCTACATCAATTCTTACTTTGGTTCATTTCTTATTCAAAGCACTATCTTTCGAAGCATTCCCATACAAATTGTTCTTTGTATTCATAAAAATCTGACAATATTTTATAATTTAAAATTCACGCGATTTTTACTATTTACGAAAATTAATGATATTGAAATTTCACTGATTACTTACTATATAACCAATCTCATTCCTTCTTATCTGCCAAACCGTAAGTATTATATAATGGTTTCCAATCTAAATAATTTACACCTTCCTCTGGTATTCCACAGGGCTCCTGTCTTGGCCTACTTCTATTATGTGTTCATTAACATCTGTTAAGAACGCTGACTTGCCCTGTTTAATGGGCCTAAACAGGCCAAGACAGGAGCCCTGTGGAACACCAGAGGAAGGTGATAATCTTAAAATATACTTAAATCATAACTGACTAAATGATGTCGCTATTCTTTAAAATAATCCGCCATCGTGGATTAGTGCGATCGTGTTTATCTTCAACTTCATATAAATAAACGTTGTGTTTTGAGTTGTCACCATTCACATACTAAAATGAAATCATCCTATGTTATTTCCGGTAACCTCTTGTCCAATTGTTCCACATTCAAAGACTTAAGGGTCGTAATCGATTACATAATAACGTTTAATCCAAATGATAACTGACCACGAACAAGTACCATTGGTTTTTTTTTTTGTGAGACTTTATTGTGACTTTCGCAATGTTGTTGCATTAAAGTATCTCTATGCAGCATCTGTACTAAGAAAATTGGAGTATAATAGCTTAATATGATAACCCAAATATGTCTTTAAATCACTCATATTGGATAGTATTCATTGACGATTCTTGAAATTTCTATCATTTAAACATATCCACAAATTGAAACCCCACAAGCCGAACTGCTTCTTCAACACAATATGATCTCCCTTGGTCACAGAAGGAATATTCGGTGTGCTCATTTTATGAATAACCTAATTAACGGCAAAATAGATAATTCAGAATTATTAGCCAGAGTTTCTGTCAAAATCCCTGCGAGATACAGAAGATCTGCAACGATGTCTCGGCTGCCAGGTAACTTGTTGAAAAATAACGATTTTTATTATTATTATTCGAATACTTTGACATGAATTTTATTAAATTGAACATTGGGCTATGTTAATCACTGATACTAATTGATGTGATCCAATAAGCGATATCAATGAAACTAATTTCAAGTTGAAGTTTTTAGGGCGCTTCGATAATATTGGTCTTTCAAATAAAAATCAAATTTTATTAGTGAACTTCAAGCTTCCACCAAGTTTCATATTGAAAAAGTATTAGCTGCAATTAATATAGTATTTAATAATACACTTTCGGTTGACTCGTTGAGGAGTTTTGATTTACAGAGGTCCGCGAGAAATTATCGTCGAATTAAGATGTCCCTCTTCGTTTTGATTCCACGAGGACTACTGCAGGCTATAACTCCTAAGCGAGTCGACAGTAAGTGTTCCATTAATATGGTAACTCTCAACTGTATAAGTTAGAAACATACATAACTAAAAATAGTTATTTCTGTCATCCCTAGAAGGAACCTCGTTGACAATAATTTTTATATAAAACAATTTTATGAGTTTGATTATATTTCAACATTTAAAAACTTATAATATTGGTTGGTCATCGGGGCTTGTATAATACTGCAGGCCATAACTCCCGAGTGAGTATACAGTAAGTTTTATATTAATATGGCAACTCTCGTTTTTTTTTTATATATAAAATAATTTTATGAGTATGAATTGAATAAATTTAATGTATAACATTGAGATATAATTTGAATTAATTAAATTCCATTTCAAGCAATGAGTTAAAATCCCGTCAAAGATGTTTCTTTTGGACTTATATTTAATTAATTTAAATTATAACTAAATGATGTACATTAAAATTTCTTCAATTCATAGATATAAATTTAATTTAAAATGAATATCAATTTGATTAATTAATTTTATAAGTGTTTAAATTATTATTTAAATTTTTATTTATTTTTTTTTTGCAATAAAAATCCCTAAGGCTTTTTTCGGCTGATTTGACTTTTTCAGATAAAAAATTGCCGAGAATTAAATTCTGAGACAGTTTTGTTAATAATATTTTAAAATAGTTACCACTTGTAAAATATTAATTTAAACTGATTGAAAACATAAGAGTTTCGAATAAAAGTGTTTTGGAGATCGATTCCAAACAAACTTTCTTAATATCTCATTATCATAGCTGTTAATGCGAGTTATGCATTGTCATAGCAAATTCGAAAACATAACCACACTTAATTTGACTTTCCTATGGTGACTTTATTTAAATTGACTCGAGAAAATCTAAAAAAAGTTTAGTTTGCAATTTCCGAAAAAGAAAAAAATGGAATAAAATTTACTAGGAAAAGTTTTTTGTAACTGTCAATAAAAATGAGTTGTTAGTAAAATTTGAACAAATTAAAACATGGAATTTTGATAATTTTAATTAACTGTTTTGAATAAAAGCAAATTAATGAAAATAAAAAAAATAACTGCCAAAATAAACGAATTACCTACAAAGTCGTCGATATAGCTGATTCTTCGATAGACACGAAATCGCGACATCATTTTAGCTTAGATAATTATACATCAGAAAATTTGTTCTATCCAAACCAAACTTAAACTAACCGAGTTTTGGATCAGGTAAATTGAAAATTATGCCGACCCTCTCGTGAACGAAACAAGCAGCGCCTTATGTTACCAACCGTATTTTACTCATCTCCAACTGAATGCAACCGGCAGAATTAACCAGGTAACCAAAAACCATTAACTAAAAATCCTGAATACATTTCGAGAAGTTCCAACTAAATTTGTCCATTTGCTTCTAGAAGGAATCGAAAGAAATCGCTTTGGCAACAGTTTGCTTTCGAAGGTTCTATCTAATACGAATAACATGGAAAGTAAACAAATTAGGGCGAAAAATCTTAATACGGGTCCTCACGGACGATTCAATAAATAATGGCAGAGAACTGGACCTCCTTGAAGCACATACTTTAAACAAAAAATATACATCTTGCAAAATGTACGTTGTCAGATGGTGGAATCAATAATCAAATAAACCGCCTCCTAATTGATGCAAGGCATGAGTTAAATTTAATACATGCTTTGTCGAGCTAGTGGGGAAGCCAATATCGACTATAACCGCTATTCGATAATTGCGAAGTAGATAGCCTAGAATTTCTAATACAAGAAAGGAGAAAAAATGTAAGATACAATAGAGATACTCTTAAGAATCCATTGAAAGCTTATCAATTTGCAAATGCTATAGGCGCAAGACTAGGGATAGTTATGTTTGAGGAAGTGGTAATAAGAACCGTGAATACATGAACTTCTACAAGAAAACTTATATGGGAGTCCGACGTGGTCCAGGAAATCTTCCGTACAATGGTGAAAATCGTGAAATACGACAGAGAATGATGAATAATGATGAAAAGTTATGTACCGAGAACAACACATTGTAAAAGCGCAAGCGGTGAACTATTGAGTGACGAGCAATCTACCACTGGATAAACTACTTCGAAACCATGACAAACCACAGTAATATCCTTCAAGCATAAGTAAGAGCCATCCACAAAGCAGAAAAAAATATCAGAGTACTAACAAAAATATTCCAGAACGTTTACTGTTAGTCAAGCTGCTTTGAGCTAACAAATTTGAGTAACAACTCGAAAGTGGTGACCGAATTTCGGAACACGTCAAATAAACTTGGAATATGTACAGCTCTTGTGCTTAGCAGGGTACCAGATCACAGCAAATTCTCAGAAAACAAGAATACGGACACATTTTTATAAGGGCACAACTTCTAATTCGTCCACAGTAAACGATGGCCAAAGGGTTCTACGGTTTTGTGGAAAGATGGCGCATGCTGTGCAAGCACATATAGGTCTCGTTAGACGCTAATGCTGTAGAGTATCTGAGACCAGGTTTCAGCACAACCAACTTAACTTGTTAATATAGAAATACCGAGGCAGGTTGATTCCTGATTTCTGGCCATTCTTTATCCAGTAAGGATTTTTCCACTGTACTTTAGCACTAAGTACTAATGCGGAATATATCCTTGGATACTTCAAGGATATGCTCCGCGGTTTCGTTATCCAAACAATATAAAATCTCACATTTAGTTTGCTTAAACAGGAGAAGTTCGCCTTCCTTTAGTGGACAAAACAATGATTCTCGGTCGTCTACCTTGTAGACCCAAATCGTTGACGATGCCACTTGACATTAGGCAAAAGGTGGCGCTTGCGTCGTCTTTAATTTAATATAAAATCTGTTGATTCAAAATTCAGGTGTGCTCTGAGTCCGCAGTGTCTAGTTAAAATGGTGGTGATGCGATTTAAATTTTCTCTGGACAATCGAATGAATCGATTGTCTGATGTTTCATTTAGGTACCGAAGGTTTCCTTGGAAATCCTGCAGTTTGTTGCGTTATTCCATCTGTCTGAGTTTATTGTGGCACTCTTAATTTTTCTATGAGCAAGTGTAATTCTTTCTTAGAAAATGTAGATCACATCTACGGTCCGTGAGGCCCGAACCTTCTTTCTTCGGGTGATATTTTTTTATAACAGACTCCCTCATGTATTTTCGGTGGTAATATTATAAGATGTGTCTGCCATATAGGTGCAAGCCTCGGTATCTGAGCCAGCTTCAAGTTGAGGTATTTCTCTGCAGACATTCCTAACTTCTGATTTCTCAAATTCTGTTGCTCTTTCAAAGCGAAGAATAGCTGCTATGGTCTCCTTTTTCACATGGAGATCCAGTGGTATGAGAGGTACAGCATCACTTTAATAGTTGGGGATGTGTGGATGGTGCCTTTAATACAAAGAGGGACAGTATTATGCAACTGTATTAGCCGCTTGGAAGTGCCATGAGTAAGTCTGGGTCTTATCTGTATATACACATCGTCTTCCATCGGTTCAGACCCCATATCTTCCCCACGGCACGCCAATATTACCGTAAGGCCTTTAGGGCTTTGCTCGCTTTGAATCCCAGATATTTCACATAGACGCTAAATTGCAACATCGAATTAAATAACGACGATCTGTGTTTTGGCCAAATCATCGGTATACGCCGTTATGAAACAGTTTCTCCTAAGCAGTTGTTGGAGGAGACTGTCCAGTACCAAGTTCAATAGAAGTGGAGAGTGTACACCAGAGCCACCACCACCGATAGCCTTTATTAATCATGCAGGCAATTGGTTGATTACCTGCGCCAACCTTGACTGTTCTGTTAGCTAGTGCATTACCAATCTAATCACAAACTCTAGATGGTACTTTGCATTCCATGAGTGCGTCTCTTATCTCATTTTTTTTGCAAACACTGCTACAATATCTTCCCAGGAGTTTCTTTTTAAATGAAAAAAAAAAAAAAAAAACTCTACATAAAATCATTCTTAACCATATAAATAATACATGGAAAAATTAACGGTACAATCAGATAAAATATTCATTATGGGATAGAAGCCAAAAAGTTATCTCGCTAAAAAGAAATGACACCGCACATATGTCATTTTTAAATGAGAGTTACCATATGGTAACTCTCATTTAAAGGATACTGCCTAAAAGGCAAGCGTGCATAAGTTTGAGTACATTCCTTAATGACTTCTGCAAGGGATGTCTTCATTAGGAAGAGGGTGAAATCGTCTTCAACCATTTCTATCAGTGATATTGTCTCACTATATGAATAATACCGACATTATTAACAGAAAATATGATAATTTATATTTTTTTCACTAGCATGGAGTTGCTTGTGCCTTAATTAGGTTAGTGTGGCTGCAACGATATTTAATCGATGCACACTTAGGCCTAGCGAGGTCCAATAAAACCTAAAATATTTCATTAGTAACTCTACTTTTCAAATTAAATGTAACCACGTAGTGGTACATATATAATAAATATATGTGACGCATGATTTCGTATAAAACAAGTAGTTCGACATAAAAAAATCAATCTTCACAAGTTTTGTATTTTATCTTTGTGTTAATAAAATGATACGTTACACACATATTATTTTACTAGCATCTCCGACGGATTTTCTGATTAAATCTCACTATCACGTGATGATATTATATCCCAAAAAATAGTTGGAGTTGCTAATTAAATATTTTAGGTTGAAAAGGAATTGCGAAGTACATCGATTAAATATCATTGCAGCCACTCCATCTTAACCTATATTTCCCTTCAGATTAATTTTGTCTTTTATCCAATTTTAAGAAATAACGTACAGGGTTTCGTTAATTTTATTTTCAAAATACCTTATTAAATCTCCTTTCTCGATAAATTACCAATAAACCGCAATTTTATAGACAATTTTACCCAAAAAAATCTACATAATTTAAAACCCCTCCCCACTATCGGAAATACCGTTCTCCGCACAAACAAAATCCCGTTGATGATTTAGGGACCGTTCAATTTGCAATTCCCGTGAAGGATCGCCGCCCAATAATTACACGTACCGTTCCTTTTACGACCAATTTCTGAGTATTGAGTGTCTTAATTCGCCGATTCATTTCTTTTTTCCTCTGCTCCTTCTTTTTTAATGGCCGTTTCGACGTCCGCAAATTATAAGCTATTAAGACGGCCTTTATCATCAGTTAAAGATAATGGAAATTTACATAAAAATTGCATTCTGGCCATCACAAACATTTATTCATTTAACTAAATATGGTAAGAAAATACTTTTTTTTTTGTTTGTTGATTGTTTAATAATATTTTATTAATTTAAATCGTTTTATTATTTATATTTATTAAAATCAATCATTTTTTTAAATTAAATTGTATTAAATAACTTTTAAAAATTAAATTAATTTTAAATAAGTACCAAGCTCCAGCTTCTTCAGGCAATATAATAAAAAATATTTTTTCGTGTTTTCTTCGAAACATGTGTCAGGCAACTGAAAATCAAAACATGGAACACGTGTTTTAATTTACGCAAGATGAAAGCAGAAACTTAAATATTGTAGAATTGATTATGTTCAATCAATGTTGATTAAGATACAAACATTGTTGAACATATTATTCCTATATGCTTTTTATTACAATATTTCCAGAATTATCAGTAATTAATTATAAGCAAATCGTTTCAATAACAATTTCTATTTTAATAACGCGTAGCTGTTTATAAAAGCCGGGAGAATAACAGGCGGCCGATTTGAATAATGGAAACGGATTTATAATAAATGGTCCATTAGTTCCGTAATAATGCGGCATTATCGGACGTTAAACAAACCGAGATAAATGTTATTGCTTTTAATCTGTTTTCAATTCATTTGCGTTAGGCGTAATTTACATGCGAGCTCGCATTCCGCTACTCAAATTCATAAAAGGCACAATTGAACGCGGCGGCGCACCGCACTTGCCGCCCATTGACAATTTTGCCATTCTTCTTCCAAACGATTACATTGTGTTCTCGTTGTGTTCACCATATGCGCGATTCCGATTTTTCTAAATCACAATGGACGCCGTTGCGACATTTAGCGCAACGCGCATTGTTTAGATCCAGGAGGTAATAATAATATGTGGTTTGTTCCGAACACATGTGTGCGCGGCGGATGCTTTTTTTCTATTTATTTTTTAATCTAAATTGTAAATTCCTTTGCATGATGCCATAAAGCGTTGATAAACCACCGAAGTGACGTAATGACATTGTTCGAGTTACAGGAATTTGGAATGATTCATCTTGGTTTTTATTTGTTTTTTTGTATGCATCTGTAATACATTTGTTGAATAATTGTTGGAAATAATTGTGTAAACGGTGTTAAAAAACATAATAAAAATTGTTTGTATTGTTCAGTAGATTCATGCTAGTGAGGGCCAACCTTATTAATGCAGATTATCAATTGTTTGATGGCAGTTGGTAAATTAGTGCCAAATCAAGGCCTTATTTTAGGCGTAATCATTATGAAAGCGGCCTAAAGCTTTAGAAATTCATTAATAAATCAAAGCTTACAAACAAGGCTATATACATGATCTAACGAATATTAGCTTCAATTATAACATCTACTAAGATTCATTACTTCAAGAAATATAATTTGCAGAAATGATCATATTTGTATCTTTAAATTAATGAGTTTGCTAATTAAAATGGCAAATGCAATCATTGGAAGATCTAAAATATCCAAATATGATCAGATCAACGAATATATATTTTTTTTAAACCACATACTAATCTAATTAATAAAGTGGAATAGACAGTACTTGTATGCAGAGTGTAGAAGAGCAAATCGAAAAATTCTTAATGTTCATTACTTTATATTGGAACGTTATCTTTCCTGGTCAATTTGGCGAAAAATATATATATATATATATAAAACCTTTTTAGTGGGGTCAATATTTCTGGATAT
The DNA here is from genome assembly GCA_963082785.1 of Philonthus spinipes. Taxonomy (NCBI): domain Eukaryota; kingdom Metazoa; phylum Arthropoda; class Insecta; order Coleoptera; family Staphylinidae; genus Philonthus; species Philonthus spinipes. The sequence goes on along the minus strand of OY720309.1, from coordinate 12,585,800 downwards.
AATATAATTTTTTGCATTCATAAAACAAAAATAAAAACAAAATGTTCATTTACACGAAAATAATAGCTGTCATGAAATTAAATAAATAATGGTGATATGTTTATTTGCTCCTTTCTGTAAAAATATTGAATAATACAAGTTTATCAATACTATCTATTATTTTCAAGAAATAGTACAAATTATTAGTAGTTTTCGTGGTGTGTCAACATCCCTCATCCACCTTCTTTAAATTTTATCGTAACCATTCTTTTAGCAAAATTCGTAATTTTTATTTAATAAAATGTTAAACCACCAATTATCTAATGTATGGATAACCAATGATGGCCATTTTGGTTTTTCGAACATCATTAGATTGGTGTGTTCTATGTGCAATGCCTTGATGAAGGCGGTAGAACAGATCTTGTGTTGCGGTTAAATACCTGATATGAATCATAATAAATGGAAGACGACGCAAGCGCCATCTATCTTGTAGATTTGAATCGTTGACGATATCACACGAAATTAAAAGATGGCGCTTGTGTCGTCCTCCATTAATTCTGATTCGTAATTTTTAGTTATTTTATTTTTAATATTTTGCCTTATCTACCATTAGGTTTTAGGCTTGAATTTATGTCATTTATTGTGTTTCCGAGTAAAATTATCTCTATTATTTCCTGTCCTTTGTTTTTTTTTTCATTATTTCTTTCCACAGAATCCTTCCTTTCTGCTCTTACTTTAACTACATCAACCCTTGTTGTTCTTGGACTTGCTTTACTTTATTTCTGTTGTGCGAACTACAAATATTTTTTGTTATTCTCGCCCTAGATAATTTTGTCCATTTATATCTCCGATTTCTAAATTTTTCTGCACATTTCGTTTTTATATTTCCTTATTTTGCTTTCAATTTTCCGGAGGAACCTTAATTTACTAGCATTTTTGTTTCTTCTGTTGACTCTATATTACCCTTCAGATTTTCTGTTGCACATTGTTGTTGGTCTTATTTTTTTATGATTTAAGTTTTAATTTTCCATTTCCATGTTTTTTTTTTTTTTTTTTTTTTTTGGAGAAAATGGTAATTTTGTAAAATTAAACCATTTATATGCTTTTCTTATTTTGTCCTTAAAATCATTATCCATATTTCCACTTTTTTGATATTATTGTCCCTATTGTGTTATGCATTTTGTTTTACCTTGAGATTCTCATTGTTTTGGTTTTAACTGTATTTATTTTCATGTTAATTATTTGCAGGATTTCTATATTATATGCCTACTCTACAGGAGCTGATCGATACACTATTGCTGTGGTTCACAAAATGGAGAATTACCATTAATCCCAATAAATATAAACTGTTCATGCGGAAATATCATAGGTCGATAGACTGTTCAAGCAAGGAAGAAAGAAACAAAGATACCATTATTTATTGTAAGTATATGTAAAACAAATAACTTTGAATAAAGATGTTGTAGTAGTAGCATAAACTGTTCATCACTTACTATAAGCTCCTTATCTTTCCATTCAAAATTACCTTCAAGTACCTAGGAATTATTTTTCATCCTAAGCTTACCTTAAAGCCTATTTCTAAAATAATTAAATACATGGCCAAGAACAGGGCACAATACTTCAGATCTCTAACTTAACTAAAGGCATCTCAACAAATACAGCAACTCACATCCACAAAATTGATCCTTCACCCCCTGCTGGACTACGGTCCTTCTACAAAATCCTCACTCTTCTGTCCTTTAAGAATCTCCCCCCCTTCTTGTCTGAAACAAAAAATGGTAATGTGGTCGAACCTTAGGTAGTAAACCCCATTATAACCTATGACTCCTTAGTCTGGTGGACGAACACAAAGAAAAAAAAAACACAAAGCAAACTTCAAAAGCTGCAAAGGCTTACCATAGAGTCACAGAAGCGATGCACATAACTCCATCCACAGCCATGGAAGCTATGTTAGACCTGCTTCCGCTTCACAAACAGGTTCAAACGAAAGGTTTACTCAGTGCTCTCAGACAAGGGCGTACCACGCCCACACTGGGACACATGAAAATAAGAGAGTATGCTAGGAAGTAATTCCTAACATACCCTAAGACGCAATGCCTCTAGAGTTTGACTTTAGCAATGCTGTTGAATTGGTTACAAGAGACCGCAAAGTATTGTTCAGAGTATTGATAACCTAGACGACAGGAAAGTGTCTATATGGTAAACCGATGCAGCCAAGACTTCAGAGGGTAGAGGTATTGGCATTTACAGCCATACCATTGGGTGAGACCCCATGTATTTCAAGCCGAAATAATGGAAATTGATAGATGCGCACAAATATGCTATGAAGACATTTAAATAACAAGCCGATATTTTTCATTTCGGCCAACCAGGCAGCCCTAGTCAGTCTAAAAGCCAATCGCTTTGATTCCAGAATTGCCTGACAATACAAACGTACCCTCAATCATCTGGCGAAGGAAAGCAGACTAGCCTTATAGTGGTTTCCCGAACGCCAAGGAACGAAAAAATCGATACCCTCATAAAAAGCGAGGTTGCAGCTCCCTTCACGGGACCAGAGCCTACTTGCGGGCTCACCAAAATCCACTTTAGGCAAATGGCCAGAGAATTGGACGATGTACAGAAGCGAGCCCACTAGAGAAACACAACAGGGCTAATGCAATCTAAAATACTCATAAAGTATTCGGCAGAGTAGACCAAAAAAGCCCTGTACCACCCTAAAAGAGATATTAAAACGTTGGTATGAGTATACACTAGGCAATGCCCGGTAAAGTATCATCTTCGCAGGCTGGGTAAGACAGCGGAAACCATCAGCCGGCTTAAAATTTATTTTCGACGTTCTATTATCGCGGGTCTCCGAAATAAAAGGAAAAAGTGTTACTGACATATAATTGGAACTTCAGCAAACACTTACACCTTGTAACTTCTAAGGCTTGCTGTGCACTAGAGTTTCTAAAAAGAAATAGTAAACATATTTTCAACATCAATACCCTTAAAATGTTATATGTCACAAGTATCCGCCCACCATCTTGAATATTGTTGCACTACTGTATAGTTGTAATTGGACTTCTATAAATAAATAAATTAAATATTTACTCCACATGGTCACACAAGATGGCTTGTGTGTATTCGAGTTGCAACCCCTGATTTAAATTATGTTATATTTATAATTATTTACCATTAATCATTAATTAATCATCCGGCTGATAATTCCACTGTGTTAGCGAAACAATTATATCAGTGTTCTACAATAAATTTTGTGAGACTTAAAAAAACTGTAGTTTTATTTACAAATGCTGTACTATAAATATATTTTATTCACTGAAAAATAAAACCCATTTAGAATAAATTCTTTAAAGAGTGAACGTAGATTAAAGTACCCAGCAGTAGAACTAGTTGTGGTAGTAGTAATTTGCGAAGGCAATTGCGCCGTCCGAGAAGGAAGAACTTGTTTACTCGTACAGTATAATAGTAATCCCGGATTGTAAATTGCGTCTAATTGTGGTGGCAAGAGACTATTTTATATGTGAGTCTCGGAAACGGCCGCGCCGATTGCTGGTAATGGAGGTAAGTAAATTTCTGCACCGAGATTAGATTAGGACTTTACGCAATTGTATCTCTCGGCATCGCAAAAAAAATAACTAAATAAACGACCGCCGACTTTACGTTTTAAACGATTCACAAATCGAGAATTACGCGAAACGGCGAACGCTAATTACGCTCCGAGGATTATTTCGCGTGATTAAAATATTGTTTATTTTTGTAATGATCTCGACTATCCTCCATTGCCAAGTTTGTCATACAAATTAAAACGATATAAGAATTATATTCATTCTTAGTTCTTTAGTGACATAGATGTTAATGGACGTTATTGTATATTGTAATTATAAATCTCGGTGTGTAAAATCTCCTTCCTATTTCGTGAATTTTAGTTTCACTTGTAATAAAAAGTCACTAATGCTTCTATTTGCGTTGCATTATTTTTTATTTTTACTTTTTAGAAAAGTTTATATTTTGTTGTAAAATGGTTTATCCGTTAATAAAGATTTATTTATTTTTTTAAAATGTAACGCTTTGGTTGTATTTTTTTTTATCAAAATACTTACATAAATATTCTTGCAAATAACACTTAATCATACAATACCACTGCCTGTTTAAATGGGTGTTCCGCAGGGCTCAATTTTAGTGCCAAGTTTGTTTAATATATTTATTAATGACATTGTATACAATACGCATAATATGCAATCAAATGATATGGTTGTGTGAATGCTGATGACACCACAGCTATTATCAGTGGTCAACGAGTTGATCAAGTCATAGTTGATACACAAAACACTTACTTAGATCTAAAGACCTGGTGCCATAAAAATAAACTAACTCTAAATTCTGATAAGACATGCTGTGTCTTAATCAGAAATATTAGATCAAATTTGGATGTACCATCTAATTTTCTATTGGATGGTTATAACATAGAAATATCAACAAAGATAAAAATGTTAGGATTAACAATTGACTTTAAATTAAGCTGGGAACAGCATATTGAAACTTTAGCACTGAAACTTAGTAGAATATGCTTTTTACTTAAGTCTATCAATCAAAAGTGCTCTAAACAAATAACATTGACTGCATACTATGCGTATTTCCATTCTAATATCCGTTATGGCATAATACATTACGGGCGTTGTAAAAAAATATTGTTTCAACGTCTATTTGTAATACAAAAACGTGTCATTCGAGCTCTATGCTCTATAAATTCTAGGGACTCATGTCGTCAAGGTTTTAAGGATTGTGGAATTTTAACTTTAGCCTCAACCTATGTATATGAAGTAGCCATATTCGTTCGTCAAAATGCTCATATATTTTCACTACCGCAACACAATTATCCAACTAGACATAAAAATCAGTTTCAGCCACCAGTTCATAAAACGACCCAATTTGAAAAAGGAATTAGCTGTAATGGCTACAAGATTTATAATTGTCTACCTCAAGCAATTAAAGACAGTCCATCTTTATTCATTTTCAAACAAAAGTTCAAATGTTTTTTGATCGAAAGATGTTTATATTCAATTGAAGATTTTTTTCTTTAACAGATTGTTTTAGATTATTATCTTATTAATTAGTTATAAGTTACATTATTTAGAGGATACGACGTTTTTCATTTGAATTTTCATGTTGTTAACTTTACTGTATGTATTTACAATTGAAAATAAACTTTATTATTATTATTATTAAATAAATAGTTAATCACGATTAAAGTCTCCAAATGGCTCGTACTAAGACTGAATCATGATTAAGATAACCAAAAAACGTCGAATATTTAATGACCTATTTTGGCCGATTAACTCCACAAACAAATTACCACATACACGTACAACTTTAATTCGATTGTGGATAATCGTGAAGTTATTTACAGTTGATAGAGATCATAGATAAGAGATAGTTAGATAGAGATTTGACGGAAATAACAAATCGTGGATTTCGAATGGACAAAATTGACAATTTGAAAGTAACAATCCAATTAATTTTTATTTAGTCTACAATCATGATAAACACGTGTTTTAATTGTTTCTAACTTAGAATCGTAACAATATTAAAAACAAAATCCCCTAAAATAGAAATTAAAATCGATAGAAAATGTGTACAATCTATTTTACCACTCGATGTACCCAATACGTACGATACAGTCAAAATCCATCGATTCAAAAAATTTATTTTGATTAACTAATCGGAGAATTTAATCGAAATCGGTGCAAGTAGATTAATCAAAAAATATATAAATGGTTCTAATCGGGGCTATTTCGTATAAAAATTGTTAAGTTTAACGTTTGCGTTATTAAATAAATTCACATACTATGCCCATATATCTATTAAAAAATCAGCTTAGAATGTGATGATATATATTTTTTTAATAATTATTTTTCAAATTCTTTTTATTTAATTTATTTAAATAACTGTGATTAAGTGAATAAATCCTTTTTTCTATTAGTAAAATATACGTTAAACTTAACATAGAATAGCCCCTAATATATATTTCCAACATACGCAATAAGCTTTGAATACTAGAAAGTGGAGAAGAGCTTACTATAATTTCAATTTCATTTTATAGCCTGGTATTTCAAAAACTACAGAGTTAAAACTCATGTAAACAACTCAATCCTTCCTGCGCTCTAAAACACACCTGCACTTTCCTGGACAGAACATCGCGGTTAACAATTTCCATCAGTAATGAAACAAAGTAACGAAACAAGGGGGCACCCGTTTCGCGAATCGCTGCGTGCGTGTGTTTTCTTGTTTGTGTGTAAAAATGCGATTTCCTGGCGTGCTTTGCGGTTCTAAAAGCGATTTGTGCGGTCGTTACTAATGGAAAATCCATGTGAGATTCAATTACCACTTTTGATGATTTACTGATTTACAACCGGCTGCGCAATCGGAACGTTGTTGGTGTGTGTGTGTGTGTGTGTGTGTGCGTGCGGTTCGGCATGGACACGTAAATTCCAATCATATTTTTTGATGATTCACTTATAATAAATAATCATACGACGCTGTTATTACTGGATTCTTTAGAATTTCTAAATAAGTTGATTCGTAATGAAACTATTTGTTACATTCTTGTTTTTAATAACATTTATTTATTTCTCAATAGACCATAGTCCAAATACGGAGAACATATTAAGTTTACACAATCGTAAATAATAAAATTGAAATATAAAAAATACAAAATTAAAACGTTAAATAACAACATAATTAAAATAAGAACTAAATTAAATTGAGGCATAAAAGATCTTTAGGTCGAAGTGCCACAATAGCCCTACAAATCAACTTAATTGATAATCTACATAATTGATGTAAAATATATAATGTAAATATGAACAACAGATACAATAAAAATGAATAAAAGTAACGATTCTACAGATATGTGTATTATATATTTTTCTTCATTTCCAAACAGAAACGAGCCAAGGGATTGCAACATGATGATAGTGCCTGAGCATTTTATATAAGGATGAATGTATTTTGTGCAAGGAGTAGTCAAGGAAAACATATTTGTATAACGATATGCCATTCAAGATATTGTAAAGTAATGAATATTAACCGTAGTTTTGGTTAATATAGGGACATCAATTTATTTGTTAATCAGCTTATTTAAGTCCAAACTGCTACATTTATGTCTATTTAAACATTAGCGATTATACGGTAAATTCAGATTAATTGATAATTATAGTTTTATTGAAATATTTAGTACTTTGAAAAACCTAGAATTTATTTGTTTTCCTTTCCAACATATTAAAAACAACAACTTAGAAATCTATCAATCAATGTGACAAAAGCTAATGAAAGAAAGACTGATTTTATTTTTTTTATTATAGCCAAATCACATAAGAACTCAAAACTACTAATAAATTGATCTTATCAGAATATCTCTTAAAAATTTTTCGAATCCCTATAGAATTTATTAGAGATGGAAATGGAATGTACTTTTTTAATTCATAATCCTGTAATATTTACCTATAAGATGTTTAATAAATAATTATTGTATTTTTTAGTGTTCCATAAAATATTTCTTTAAGGGTGCGGTTTAGACGAAAGAGATGGCTATATAAATATTGGCAATCACTAATTCAATTTAGATTGCTGTTGTGATATTGTATTATACATTAAAGTAATCTTAAAATAAGCAGGAATTTCATCAGATGAATTAAAAATTATTTTAATGTTTAGTTTGTGTAAAAAAAACAATTATGAAAAAACAGTGTAAATTGATGAAATTTATAGCAAATTTTAAATTATTTTTTGCTAATAAAAACATGTGCAACGAAAATTTCAAGGATTTCACTGAATTCTGCAGTTAAACAACTTACTTATTAATTTCATTATATCTTACAATTTTCGTTTCTAACTTGAACTAGTAAATTGGCGCAATACACGAAAATGAAACATTTATTTTTTATTTAGACTCATACTTTATAGATAAAAATGTGAATACATATTCATATAATTAAATCCAAAAGAATGGCTCTTTTCTCAAACGATTATTTCCATTTTACTATATAGCTCTCTCTTTCTACTAAACCGCAAAGTTTAAATAATTCTTAAAATCGTCATTTGGTGTAAATAAAAAAATAATAATAAAGTGTTCAAAATTTTGAAACATTTCGCTTCTTGTGTCCAAATACCTTCATTCTGTTTTTTTAAATTACTATTTAAACTTAGACTTATATAAATATTATTCATAATTATTACCTATCATGAAAATGTATTTTGTGTTATATCATCATAATTTGTGATTTTACTGTTGCAAAGTATCTACCTTGTGGTCATATTAGAAACTAATATTATGAATAATCAAATTATCTATTTTTTTACTAATAAATAAAATGCACATTTTACTCAGATACTGCCAAAAGAGGTTGTTTAATCATCAAATCAGAAAATAATGCATCGCACCACTCGCTTCTCGCTGTGCAGAAATCCAAAAGCCAGAATTATTTCTTTCGATATAATAATTCAGGCAGTGTATGAGTAATGAATTAATAAAAAAAAGTTCTACCACGATTCGACGCGAAAAATGTTAGGCTAAAATAATAACAATAATAAACGTTCGCTTATATTATCTTTGGCTTCGTTGTGAAACGCGCTAAAAGAGGTTGGTTTTACGCTACTCATATTAATTTTTACAATTGCAAATTTTACAACTTGTTCGATAGTACAATGTAGATGTAGTATTTATTAGGTGCTAAAATCCTGCCCTTAAGTCACTTTGCAGAAACCTGACGTTAAAGCTCTTAATAGTCATGTAACACCCTGGCATAAATTTCAGTGTAGTAAGCAATTCAAAACACAGTTATTTGATTGAAAAAATAATAATATCAAATACACTTGGGTACGTTACACTTGAACAAAACATTGATTTCATACACTTTTCGATGTAACATAAAACTCTCTTCTGTGCGTGTATCAAACAAGCATGAACGTTTCGCATATTTCATTGTGAGTATTCGTGAACGTTCACAATGAGAACGTACATAACGTATTAAAATGTTTGCATGGTGTGTATTTTATCCCCTTTTCATAATGCGAGTAAATTAAATTAAATGGCCACGTCGAGTATGTGGAAATAAAGCTGCGCGCGTAAAGGGTGGTTACTGTATGCAAATCAGGAGGTAGTTTTTTTTCCGCTTAGGCAAAGGTTAAACCGGGGGATTCAAAAAAACATAAATGCATGCTGGGGTGATCTGTATCGTAGCACTTCTACAGTTACCAGCATTTATTTAAAATTTTAACCGTCAATTATATAAATTAAAAAAAAAATATATATAAATTAAAAAACATCTCTTAACGGATATGTAATGTATAATTTTAATCAACAATAAGGGTATATTCCCTAAGAACCTAATGTATGATTAAAATTAAGCAACATATTTTCGTTTTGAGAAATTATTTCTAAAATAATAATAGTTGGCTGAAAGACCTCCGGTCAATAGCCGATTTATCTGCAGAATATAATTTTATATATTATTGTACATATATATATAAAGTGAGTTTTTTCGATGTTCTCTATGAGGATCTCGAAAACTATAAGAGATAGAAAAACCGTTAAATGAGGAAAGAAGTGTAGTTTTATAAGACGAATAAAATGTACATACGTATACACATTTGAATAAATTGTTTTATATAATTGTTTTCTAGATTATTTTCATAGCTTTCTCGCTGGAATTCTCGGAAGAAATATATTATAAAAATCACTGTATTACACTTACATAAACATATACTTTTCGATATATAATTATATCAAGCATATATACAAACATCTTTATTCAGATAACATTACATAAGCTTATACATACATTTGTATTTACTTAACATGAATAAATATTGAGTTAGTCTGTCCGGACTATCGACCTTGAGTCTTTCTGCCCTTTCTGAATTTACGTTGGTATATCATGCATTTTTGTTAGAATTCTTGTGTATGTAAAACAGCCCTAACAAAATATAGTTATAAGTATTAAACTAAAAATTACACCTTAAATAAAATTGAATTGTGTAGAAATAACAGTTAACAAATCACACGCTACGCCTAACAAAAATGTACATATATAACACAGCAGAAAATCAAATGCATGTACCAATCTATAATATAAAAAAAATAATTCTATGTATTTTTTTAAACCGCGATATTTAGAAAATTATGAGTATATTTAAGTGCTTTGCTTAAAAAAGTGCCTTGAGAATATTTTTACGGAAATACATTATTTTGATAAACAAAAAAGTTACATCGGTTCTTAAGAATGAAAGAAAATTGAAAAACACCGTGTATCTTGGCATCCATTTTGCGATGTAATTTTTACCAATAAACCTTTCTAAAAAATCGACCTCCTAACACTTAAATAGGTTTTCCCTATCTAGTCTGGAAATAAGTTTTCTCCGTTAAAACCATCGAAGTAGCACAACCCTACACATCTGATAACTGCGTGGAAGTCATTTGAATAGAGCTGTAAAAACTCTGTGTCAACACTCGCCTACGGCTCATTCCGTAAACTTCGTCTATTGTGATTTATGTATGGTAGTCATAAATCACAACAGATGAAGTTAACGGAATGAGCCGTAGGCGACAATTATGAATAATATACTATTGACTAAATATATCATAGTACTGTATAGTCATTGATGTATTATATAAAAAGTTAATGAAGTCTTATGTATATTATTATTTCTTACGAAATTTTACAAACTGTAAATTTTGTATCATTTTTTTTAACACGTATTACATAGAAGTTGGTCAAGTGTAAAAAAAAACGCTTCATTTTCGGAACGCTTCAAACACAATCTGAAACAGTAGAAAATCGCGTGATTTATACGTTCGACTCGAACATACACACACGCAAACATGCGCATATGTACTTTTAGTTACAGGTGAACCAGTTTGGAATTTGCTCGATTGCAACAGCAGCAAACATTCGGATTAACAATCGCTCGGCCGCATTATTGTTCCCCCCATTTTCTTTCTCTTTTTTGTTGTTGTTGTTGTTGTTATTCGAGACTGATACGCCGACCTTGCCCAACAACCATTGCCCATAGAAAGTTCCAATTATTTCCTGATTAATGCGTGCACATTCCCTGAATGCCAATCGGACTGGTTTTCATCTTTTTTATTTTATTATTTTTTTGTTATTTTGGGGTATCCTCCACTGAGGGTACCGCTGCTGCTTTGCATACACCACCGAAATGAAATGAATCAAAAAAATCTTCTCACGGGCTTCACCTGGACCGAAAAACGCGCACTGTGTTTTTTTCTACATTATTATTTCCAAACCGTACTTCACCCTGTTTTGCATACGGTGCGCTCACAAAAGGGTTGCACCCCGCGTGTGTGTACACAACCATTATTAGGACAACTGGGTCGTGATGGGCGGAGCCGGGTTTATCGGCCTGATTAATGGATTATTAAACATTAATTCAAATATTTGCCTCGTTGTCATCTGGGCATTCCGGATATTCCGTCTCTCCTCGGCGCGAACCGCTCATCTGAATATCAAAAGCGCATCCCATTGTCGGGCCCGAACAAAAGGAGACACCGCGTATCGATATCTTGTCGATCAAAATGAGGTATCGGGTTACCTTTGTTCGGGGTTTCGAGCCGATTTACAAGGTGTGAACATTTGTCTCGTCGGGGCTTACCGTATGCGATATTTCAAAACATGATTAAATTTATTCATTATTTAAACATTAATACAATGTATTTATTTTATTAAAAGTATAAATTTAGAGATAATAAAAAATACACTAACTCTGTTTTGATATGTTAAACGAGCTAAAAGACCTATGGTCTAGGAGAGTCATTTTTTTATTAATTAATTAAAAGAATGTTTTATATATACCAGATGGTGACGGGATCAGGTATACATAGAATTTATATGTTAAAATATTTTTTTTTATAAAATGTTCAGCCAACATTCATCTAGCATATGTATAATTAGTAATGACGACTTCGGTTTTTCGAATCTCATCAGACTAGTGTGTTCCATGTGCAATGCCTTGATTGGCTGAACGGATTGTGTATTATGGTTATATACCTGATATTAATCATAATAAATAAAAAAACAATGCAAGCGCCATCTTTGTACAAGTTCTCACCTTCCTTTAGTGGACAAAACAATGATTCTCGGTCGTCTACTTTGTAGACCCAAATCTTTGACGATGCCACATGTAATTAGGCCAAAGGTGACACTTGCGTTATCTTTCATTTATTATGATTAATATTTTTTTGTAAATTTCAGCCTTCCTGTTCATTTTAAGGAAAGAAGGGATTTGACAAACTTGTTTTACATGTAAAATATCTATATGTACCTGGTCGCGTCAATTCCCGGCATATAACAATCTTTCTTAATAATCAAGTTTACAAAAACATAACAGAAATTGATTAAATATAACGAACTGTTAAATAGTTATGACAAAAAGAACGATTTTGCCCGATATTTGTAAATATATTTTACCTTATTAGAGATAACAACATTCGTGATAAGTCACAATTATATATTTATTAAAATTACAAAATTTTCATTATTCTTATGATAATGTACAGAGCGATTTAAAACTATAGCAATTCAAATAGGTTGTGAAATTTTATGGTGAATCATATTTAAAAGAATATCAACTGCTTTTTCCATTAAAAAACAGTTGATATTTTAGTTAAATAAAATTAAATATTTAATAATACAACTATGTAAATATATGTTGTAAATTATTCTATATAAATGAACTATTATCAAACATACCAAACATAAATTGAAACAATAGCACAGAGCGCCGTCTTTTTCTTTGTGTTATTGTTTCATATAAGTGTTTATAAACACATGCACATTAAAATTCAATGTCCAGCGTGGGTATTTGCCCGGGAAGTAGTTGTTTTAATATGCATTTGTTTAACGTACTTACTTAACGTAAGTCAAAAATCACAGAGCTAAATGTGGAAATAATTTATTAATTATTTTCAAATCATTTTATTTAATATGTTTATAAACACAGTAAAACATGCGTTCAACCACCTATATCGTTTGATAAGGTCGAATAGACCGAAATGGTCATCACAACTTAAACGCTTCATGGATGGTAGTTAAACAATTTATTAATAATTTTCTATAACCTTCATTAATAGATTTATAAAAATGTACAAAATAATGAAAATTTCAAAGTCAAGCCTATAATTTATATCTGTTAATTGACTATCGACCCTTTCTTTTTCCACCTTATATAAAACCATCTTTATTAAGACAGCTTAATTATAATTCTTTACAAATATTTATATTTAAAATAGATATTGATGGGTTAGTAGTCTGTCATGGGCCATTGACCGGAGGTCTTTCTGCCCTTATTTTATTAATTTAAAAAAAAATGTCATTTCGATCTGAACAAAAAATTATAATACAAAACTCAATTTTATTTCTTAAGAAAAGAAAACTTTATTATTGAAAATTGATATTTTAAGTTGGATCCATTTGCTTTTAATATTTTCTTTCATCCATGTCTTTTCAATACATTGAAAATATCTTCAATTTTTGTGTATATATTGCATATAATTGGTTAATCAACATCACAAGTATTGAAAATGGTCTGAGTTGAAAAATTGTGATAGCGAGACCATTAAACTGATTTCTGTCTCCTGCAATCAGTATTTTATTGAATTATAAGTACGTTTTGTATCATTATTATACCGAAATAAATATTTAATGGATATCCTGAACTGCATATGGTTCAATATATATTTTCTGTCATATTTTTATTATACATATATCAGTCCATACGTTTCCATAAATTGAATGAATAGATCCTATTCCAAATCCCAAAAATCATCCCCACAGCATTACTGAACCACTAAATAGCGTGGGCAATTTCGCGAAACGCTCAAGGGGGGTGGTGAAGAAAAAAAAAACTGAAAATCAAAATGAAGAAACATAAAAAAAATAGTTACAATATAGGTTTCCCAATTTCACAAATTTTCAAGTCCCATATTTTTCCGATGTGCTCTCTTTGAGTAATAAATTCATAAAATTCGATATTTTCAAAATGCCAAGCAGACGTGAAAAAAACAACCGTATTTTACTATCATTTGAACCAATAAAAAATGGGTCATTGTCCGTAGAAGTAAACAAATATTTTGTTTCCTAAGTCGAAATCTTCATTTTTGAAATTGAAATAAATCAATGTTCCCGCAGTTCCATAACTAAAATAAGCATACCAATAAAGAGCACAGATAATGAATAATATACTGCCTTTCAAAAAAAAAAAAAAAATTCAGAACACCTAAATACTTGGTGTTCTAATTGGACGATTTTAATGAAATTTACAGAATTTGATGATGAATATAAAGTGCATATATGATTTAAAAAAAAATAGAAAACAAATGAATTACAATTAATGCACTATTAATCCAGCGCACTGCTGGACCGCCACGATTACCTAGCACTCATTAACACATCGAGGCATACTAGAAATTAAGCAATCAATATCACTTCTGGTATTTCATTCCAAGCTTCGATAATTTGATGTTTAAGTTCTATAATTCTATTAGGGGGTATTATAATTTGCCTATTCTAACACTTATCATATCCCAAACATGTTCTATCGGCGTTAGATCAGAAGAACTAGATGGCCACGGTAATAAAGTGATTTCAGCACGATCAGAAAACTGTCTTGAAATGGCCGTTATATAAGGCCGTGCATTATCTTGCTGAAAAATCGGGTTCACAGGTCACTAATACTGAAATGCTGTTAATACCGAATCGCGTTAAGGCTTCCCTTGATAAGAACTAGAAGAGATCAACTACTATATGCTATCGTTCTTCAGCAAAACTGTCTTGAGATGGCCGCTGTATATGGACGAGCATTATCTTGCTGAAAAATCGGGTTCATAGATCACTAACACTGAAATGGTGTTGATATACCGAATCGAGTTAAGACTTCCCTTGATAAAAACTAAAGGAGGCCGAATACTATATGCTATAGCCCTCCAGCCATGGCTCCCTCTGTTTGCTGCTGAAAGACATACGGCCCGTGTATATCTTTCAGCAGCAAATTGTAAAAATCTCTGTTTACCGCATCAACGTCTCACTCTTGCGATCATCATGTGCTCATAAACATAACCTAAACTCAACAATATTGAAGATAATGTTATTCCATTTATGGGTTCACTGTTGTCTTTCTCTGCACCAATCAAGTCTTGCTTCGGGATGCTAGGGAGTAAGATGCAGACACAATAATGGTCAATAGGATCTAATACCAAAACTGCGGATTCTTCTATAAAACAGTAGCCATGGATACTCTTTGGCCATTTAGAGCTAACCAGTATTTCCCAATACCCATTAAAGATGTCAGATGAAGAGTTTTATCTTCACGCCCAGTAATGTTTCTTGGTCGTCCTGGTCTAGGTCTACGTCGATTTTCCCAGCTTCGAACCATCTAGACCAGCAGCGCACAATTACCGATACACTACGACCAGCAATAGCACAAACCGAAAATACTTTTTTTCGCATATCAATAATTCGACCTCTATTAAAATCACTAAGATGGTAATATTGTGCATGGCGGTGAACACGGGGTATCTTTAACAATTTTACAAACTGAAAGGTCAAAGTAGTCAGAGTCACAGTTAGAAGCAGCTACAATAAAAAAATCACCTGTTGTTCATAATGTTGAAATCAATAAAAAATACACCATTAAATAAGAACCAAACCAATTGATTATTTGATCATCGGTACAGTTCATCGGCCATACTATGGCATTTTGTAAAACTTTATATACAGGGACTTGCATGACAGCTCCCGTCTTCGATAGCTCAGTTACTAATTAAGTTAAGATTTTGGAAAATATTTTTAATTTTTTAACTTTTTTTGGGACACCTCGTATAGTGTCCCAAAAAATGTTATAGTATGATGACACATTTTTGTAAATTGCTTGATGTACATTTTATTCATTATTTAGGAGCTTTTTATGATTACCTACATACCCCTAAAATTTTAATGAAATTGTTTCAAAAACACCAACCAAAAAACTTACAAAGTAGAAAAAAAATCGTTTTGCGTCATTGATTTAAAAAATTATTAAAAAAATTAAATAAGTTCTTGTCAATAAAATTATACAGTGTACTTGTTAAATAAGGTGTAACAGTCAAATTTTATTTTTATGAATTATACAAGGTGTCCAAAATTTAGAGTCAAACTTTGCAAACTTTAATGTATTTTATTTTTCTTATTTTAAATTTGAATCCCTGTCAATTTTTATATCATTCCATGCAGAATTAAAAAGCAAACATTTTACTTCCTATCAACCCAACCTATTACTATTATACAGTGATTATAATGCTCGGTGGGTCGGCAGAGTTGGTCCTATTAATTGGCCTGCTAGGTCGCTTGATTTAACATCACCGGATTTTTTTTTCTATAGGGTTATATGAAAGATAAAGTTTATCAATAAATGCCAACAGACAGAGAAAATATGATAGAACGCATAAGAAATACTTGTGCTCAAATTCCTATGGATATGCTTCTATCGTGTGCACAATCATTCGAAAGAAGGATCAATAAGTGTATTGAACGTGAAGGTCGAATTTTTGAACACTTGCTTTAATTAGAAGACTATTGTGTGTGAAAGGCATGAAGACTCACACCTTCGCGTACTTTTATTTGTTTGATTTCATATGTATTTCTCAGGAAATCCCCATTTTCAATTTTGAATTTTGTCGATTATAGCGTTGACTGTCAAAATACAAAAAAATATTTCGGATAACACTTTTTTATTTTCTCCCGGTGTATTCAAATCCGTACAAAAAATGGGGGTTCTTATTTAACTTTTCTATTTCTCACCCTCTACTCCCTAGGGGGCTAAGGATAGTGGGTTGAGTTTCATATCATTAGGTGTCCCCCTCGGAGGCGAACAAATTTCAATTATATTTTTTTTTATTCGATGTGTAGTTTTCGAGATATTTCAATATCTTCACTTAAATTAAACACCCTGTATATAAAGTACCTTAACATAAATAACGAGAAATCTAAAACTAAATGTCCCCACTTCTGATTAAATATAATATCCAATTAATAGAAAAGGATTATTTATTCACTTCGTCACATTTATTTCAATTAAATAGAATAAAAATGGCGGAGTATTTACCGAGAAGTAGTTATTTCAATGAAAGTTTGATCTTTTTAAAGTACTAAAGTAAGTCAACAAGTTGCAGTATCTAAAGAGAAAATAATTAATTAATTATTCAATTGAGGACGGATAATTCGATAGCCCAGGATAGACAAAATTATATTCTAAAAATGTAATTATCTGAATAAAGATATTTATATATATATTCAATTGAGTTATTTTCAAATTATTTGTATTTATGATAATAATTAGAAAGATACCGCAAGCGCAATTTATTGCCCAATTGCGCATAGAACACACTGGTCTGATGAGGTTAGAAAAATCTAAATGGCCATCACCAATTATCCATACGCCAGTTGAATGGTGGTTGAACATTTCATTATTTTTTTTTAATTTAATTTAACATCCAATTATTTCTTGTTAAATCTTTTCAGAAAGATGAAGTAAGATAATATAAAACATCTTAATTAATGTAATGTAAAAACAAATTACTTGTTGTTTAATTGTTTCATGGAATATGTGACAAGATGATGTAAAACATTTCAACAATAAAAAAAAATAACAGTCGAAAAATTGAATTATAGAAGATCACAACAATAAAAAAAATGAAGAGTCGAAAAAGTAAATCATTGAAGATTGATTTTTATTGCTATTAAAAATGATTAATATTTACTACTTGAACAAGATGAAGACAAAACACTAAAACAACCTAGCAGAAAGAAAACCAGCACAAATCGTGCGGTGCACTTCAACACACCGATGACGAATGGCGGATTTATATGGTTTCGGCAGATACGAAAATTGCGCAACGCTCGAAGGCACAGCCAGCGCCCGCCTTTTGCCCGTTTCACTGCACGTTCCTGTAAATGCACAATCGTGCATAAAGTAATCGAGGGCCGTTTCCAGATTTGTAAAACTAAAGTAAATATTAAGATGATTAATACGGACTCGAACGCCGGTCACGACTCGATACGCCGACCTGCGAATTAAACCTCGATTGGGAACAAGTGCCGCTCGGCGTCTCCTCTTTCGGAAAAGGAGAATAAATGATGGTTGTGTTGGTCTCACGGAATTACGAATGTGTGGTTTGCATCGAATTGGGCCATCGCGAGGTTCTAACGAATTTTTCGCTTATTTGGAAACGGCTAATTGGGTTTGAAATTAGCTCGGCTCGGTCTTTGAAATCTATTGTCTTGTCTTTTTAAATATAATTGGAAATGTACAAATTAACTTAAAACCATAAAAAAATTGTGAAAATAGACTCAAACACCATATCATTGTTTTAAGTTTTTTTTAAGTAGAACAAAATTTTCAATGAAAAATTGGGTGTTTTTCGAGCTATAAAAATGTGTGCACAAAATGTGTGCTGATATTTAATTTAATTGCATTTTATTAACTTAATTGTTGAGGTTGTCGATTTTTGAAAATCCATACTTGTTAACATTTTAAGTTTTTTTTATTGAAATTAAACACTCAATATATAATTTTCTCGTTTTCGCGACAATTGTTTCGCAAGCTATTGCGACTTCTTTAGGTGAAGAATGACATTTTATTAATAAAACACAGATGGATATACATAATGTTTTGATTACATTTTCTTCTACCATCAACATCTAAAAATTGGTACACAATGGGCCCTATGGGCCTAAGTGAACGGCCTCACGGCTGTTGCCATTGACACCTAACGTAACCTAACCTAACTTCAAAAATTGTATAACTGATGGTGGACATGATGTTTCATAAATCATCAAACCAGTGTGTTCCAAGTGTTATGCTTCACATAAATGCTATTCTGGATGAAGTATAGTGTCAATCATTGTCTTTTGGTGAAATAAACTTTCAGCATCAATAAATAAACTGTGAAATCTCAAAATAATCTGTGGTTAGGAAATTACATTTTATTACTAAAAATATAGAAGAATATACACAATGAAGTTATGTTTTAATTAAATTTTGTTCTACCACCAACATCTAAAATTTGGATAACTTATGATGAACATGATTTTTCATCATCAAACAGTGTGTTTCAAGTGCTATGCTTCACCAAAGTGTAATTCTTGATGAAATATAGCATCAATCATTGACCTTTGGTGAAATAAAATAAATATTTAGTTTTAATTATTTTTATATTTGTTATTGTTAATGTTTGATTTTTTGTTAATTACTCCGTAATTGGGCTATTTTGTCTGTTAGTTAAAAAAGTGTATTATTATTAAATCAACAGTGAAATCTCAAATCTTCTTGTTATTTCGCCCACACCTCTATTTCTTTAAACGCAAAGTTGCTCAAAGTATCCGCTTCAAATTTGGACACCCTGTATTCATAAATAAACAAATTCTGAATATATTTTTAATGAAATTCTTATCCGTCTATCCGTTCAAAAAACATTTCCACCAAGCATCTATTAAAGTAATTTCATCTGTCCAACGACAATAATTTATATCCCGTACTGGGCAATAATCTCGATTAATACGTGAATAAATTTTAATTAATGGTTCTTCAAATTCCTCACCATCCCATACAACTGAAATTTTGTGCCCGAGCGCTTAATTAACACAGTTAGAAAAGAGACTTGAAGCTTGCGCAAGGTACACGGATAATAAATTATCGTTGGTTGTTGTTTTTTTCCTCTCTACCATTCCGCCCAGCGAGATTTACAATACGACGAGGATTTCGTAGGAACGGAAACGAAAAAATGCAATAGGAATTTAAATCACTCGACGGATTGTAATAAATAAATTTAAAAACAAAAAATGCAATTATAAAACTGTACATATAAATTATAAATAAAAAACGATTAATTCATTTCATGTAAAAAAATATATTTTATAAAAATGAAAATACATTATGGCTTTGTTTGTATAATTAAAATTTATTTAACAAAAAAAATAAAAACTGTCTTTATGAAATGAATAACAATTAAGTGTAAAACTTAATAATTAATAAGTTATTTTTGCTAAATTGAGTAAAATAAATTAAGTTTAAAATTTGTTTAAATTAAATCGATTAAAATAATTAAAACTGTTGTATTCTTTCTTCACACTTTATTTTCTAATGTTTAGATATATATATTGAGTGCACTCATTATCAATAACAACAGTGTTAATTATTTTGATTATACTCTTCACGTAACTCAAAACCAATTATCGATTAAAATAAATAAAATAATCCATTATTTTATTTATTGTAACCAATCTAATTTTATTCTATATGTATGTTACTGTATAAAATGGCATCCCTTAAATAAATAAATAAATTTTACCGTTTGATAATGATTCGACTCAGTACAAGTTGAAACTAGTTACGGAATTTTAATAATCAAGTGCGTGATACAAGCAAAGTGTTTTATTAATTTCACCTTAATTTTAATAATAAACATGTAACACAAATTAATGGCTTCAACAATCAATTATATAAATAAATTTCATTTATTTACGAATTATTGTTTTCGTGAATCGATTGAAGATGAAATTATCCACGCCCTTCCGGCGCGTGCAAACGCTAACAATTCCGAATACCAAAAAAATAACGATATTTTTTTGAATTAAATAAAATGAAACAAAGACGATTCACACGTTTGCAGTTATTTAAATTACAATGAAATTAAACAAGGAAAATTTCTGGCAATGATCAATAAAATTCGATCAAACCCTTTTTCCAATTGCAAAAAATACTTACACTGTAAGTTTTACAAACATCTATTGAAACAACTACTTCCCGAGCATTTACCCCGCCGGACATTGGATTACACAATAGATATTTGTTGTTCGACTCAAACCGTTGCAATTTCTCAGCAGTGCTGCGATGCAACAGACAAATATCTATTGTGTAATCCAAAGTCCGGCGGGGTAAATGCTCGGGAAGTAGTTGTTTCAATAGATGTTTGTAAAACTTACAGTGTAAGTATTTTTTGCAGTTGGAAAAAGGGTTTGATCGAATTTTATTGATCATTGCCAGAAATTTTCCTTGTTTAATTTCATTGTGATATTTTTTTGGAGAGAGGGTCAAACAAGCTTTATAAAAAAATCAACTAAATTACAAAAGTACATCTTAACTTTCCAAAAAAATTAAGTTATTCAAATCTGGATAAACCACCCAATTTATTGGTTCTCAAAAAACCGTATGTACAGAATAAAACCGTGGAGTTTACTACCGTTCTCTTTTTTGTGTGTGTATATTTTCATCGTTTATTTCGCAAAGTGGCGAGGTTCAAGGAACAGCAATTCAATTGTCGTTTTATGGTGCTGTTAGATTTTAAATTGGCCATCTGTTAGCCGGACCGGGATTGTAAACACCGGCGTCGGCTTGTAATAACATTTTAGACTTGTTTATAACCCCGCTAATTAAATCTGCACAAAAAAAACACGCATCGGCGTCCCGCACCATTATATATGTATCCGAAGTTCGATCCCGATAACTGATAAATGAATTAACGCGCGTATGTACGATTGCAAGTTTTAATTAGAATTTATATTAAATCTTAGCAGTGGTTTGATTAAATTCAGTTTGCTTCTTTCAGCAAAACATAGGATGTCATTTGTTTTACAATGAGGACTTTTTTGTTGAATTATTTTTGTTTCCTATACAAACATCTTTATTCAGACAATGTGACAACAAAAAATTATAATGTTTATTATAACAATATGTATAATTGTGTTAGTAGTCTGTCATGGGCTATCGACCATAGGTCTTTCTGCCTTCATTTCCTATTTTCAATTACTGATTGAATTAAATTAAAAGAAAATAATTTGAAAATAATTAATGAATTAATTATTCTCTTTCGTTTTCCGTTCAACGCTTTCATATCAACGGAGAAAATGGTACATTTTTCAATATTGTTTAAGAACGTATAAGATAAATCTGTACAAACGAGCGATAAATCCCGAAACACGTGAATGCATTTTGGATGTTTGTATTATTAAATATATCCAGTGTAATTGTTGGAAGATTGTGACATACATAAAGCGTCATGAACCAAACTTAGACATATGGTAAACAAACCGCTTTGACACATTAGTGATTTTGTTGTTGCGTCATATCCTTTTGAATGTGTGAAAATGTCTCTTTTTCTGCCAAATAATCGTCATTTGTGAGTAGTGTTGCTTTTCTCCTTTTATTCGAAAAAAAAAAAAAACGGCGGCTGAAGCGCATCGAGAATTCCAAAAAAAAAATACTGTGATGCTGATCTAAGTGAAACAATGTGCGGTGATTGATTCTGTCACTTCAAAGACTGTGATTTCGATGTTGACGACCGTACGCGTAAAGGAATGCCAAAAACTTTCGAAGGCTCTGAATTTGAGGCATTGCTCGATGACGATCTATGCCAAATGCAAAATGATATTGTTTCAGCATTAGGAATTACACGTCAAACCATTTCCAAGCGACTGCATGCGAAAAAGTGATTCTACAACATAACAACGCTCGGCCTTACATTGCCACCCGCCATATTTCCCAGATATTGCGCCGTCCGATTATTACTTGTTCCGTTCGATGCATGGTTTAGTTAATCAGCAGTTCCGCTCATATGAAGACATCAAAATGGCTTGATTCGTGGACAGCCTCAAAAGACGAATACTTCTACCGTGACGGTATTCGAGCTCTGTTAGAAAGATGGGAAAAAGTTGACCAAGCGATGGGCAATACTTTAAATGATTCATTTGTAACCATTTACAGATAAACCTTCATTTTGGTGTATATATTCAATATTTGTAAAAATGTAATTATCTGAATAAAGATATTTGTATATATGAAACTAAACATAAGCAGATTGCAAACTTATATATATACATATATATATATATATATATATATATATAATCTAAAATCCCCACCTACCATAATGGTGGTGTAGGGGTGAGATTGCAAACTTAAATATGTTTACAATCTGTTTCGATGTAATTTCTTTATTATTATTTTTTTAAATATTTTTATTTTATTTGCACTTTTAACAACTTTAATATTCCTAAAATTAAACGTTAATATTATTTTAGACCCAAAATAAAACTCATACAAAATTTAATTATTTCCAAAGAAGCTCGACGCTGTTTGCATTCCATTATTAATAATTGTTTTAATCGAACGGTCCTGTTTGCAGACCCTACACGATTTGAAAAAAAAAAAAAGAAAAAAGCTGAAACGCGCTCGCGAGAGATAACATATCTGAAATTAATACAGGAATACGTGAATTATGAACGAGAGTGAATATTTTTGTATAAATTTGCATAAGATATTAAACGTTCCTCGGCTCGACATGCCTTTCGTGATTAAATTATCCCCGATAAAGGAAGACGTCAATCAAACGCTCGGATCCGAATTCGCGTGAACCGCCGAAAATTCCTCAGGTGTTTAATTAGAACCGACAATAATTAACTTTTCCACTTGTTAGGTTGGCTTTTTTCGAAAGGTTTTTATATCGAAACGCAAGCATTAACAAAAGTAAGGTACACTGAATTATTTAACGGAAGAAAAAAAAACGTACAATTAAAAAATTAATATGAGAATAATGCATGACAATACCACTAACAACACTTTCAATCTATTTAATGGAGCAGTATCTTTTGTTGTGTATTTATAGTCTATACAAAATTAAAAATATACGCATTTCATATATCAAACCTTTCCAAAATATGCAAATATATTGAGCTTATATGCAAAATTTTTGGAAAGGTTTCAACTCCTTAAAAAAAATCTGTACTACACCAAAATCCAAACATCCCTCCAAAATGTACATCCTACTCTCACCATTTAGCTGGCTAGCACAGACATTTTGTATTGCACATCACCATAAATTCAAGACAGGACAGTCGATAGCCCAGAATAGATAAACACTTTTATTTTATTATATATAATTAATCTTTGTAAAAATGTGTGAATTTGTGTATATTTACATATTCGTATTTATATATATATATATATATTTGGCTTCGGATACGCGTCAATATGGCCAGCTCTTAGCGGTTTGAAGAGAAAGAAAAAAATATGAATGTTTCCAACTTTAATTTTTAGTCATATAAAAATGAAATGATAAGATCATATAATTTTATGTTACTTAGCAACTAGTAACATAAAATTAGGTTATTAGGAGGTTAATTAATATAATAAGGAAGTAACAAAATAATTATTTATAAAGGATTTTTAAAAACTGTTCTTATTAATTGTTATATTTTTCACAAGAGAAGAAAATATGGTTTAGACCCTGAATCTTTTCCATATTCACACAAATCACTGTAAGAAACAGGGATTTTAAATAAATGAGCTCGAAAGCAACCATGGCCCAACTTTAACCGCGTTATTGATGTCATGAAAAATGTAGGTACCTCAGTTTTTAGTTGCATCTTACTGGGTAATGAGGGATAAATGCTACAATATTGTGTGAGAGAATTAGATGAATAATCGAACAATAACGTTGCCATTGAATTTTTATTTTTGTTTAAAGTTACTAAATATATGAGTGTAAGGAATTTTTATTATTCCTCCACCATATTTGTAATATTAAACAGAAAAATAATAGTCATCAACAATCTAATATATTTCAATAAATCGACAAGCATAAATACTAAAAAAGTCGATGCAAAAAGACCTCCGATCGGTAGTCGATTAACATATATTATACGTGATATGCAATTATATTAATTTTGTATGCCTATCAATAAATATTGCTGTATATATACATATGAATTAATTACTTCACATTTTAAATTTTTAAAGTAATCAATTCAAAGTTTATAGTGTGAAGTATTAAGTTATTCAAGAAATATTAAATATTTTTTTCTGAAGGGGGAGGGGAAGTTTGGGGATTCAAATCCTCGCCAATTCGTAAATGTTTATAATCCCATACTCTAGTATTATTGTAATTACAAATCTTCACTTTAAAAAATCTTCTTTCGTTTTTGGACTTTGGTTACGCCTGTGACTATGTTTCGATTGAGTGGATAAAAAAAATATTAAAATCAAAATAACATGAAATTGTGATTAAATTAGTACGTTTCTAGTTTTGCACCCCATTTAACAACTATGTTGTAAAAGTATACATCTCTAATTCTTTTCTAATGCTTATTGTTATTGTAGCAAAACTAGGTATTTAGCTAGATTTAAGTAAATCATGTTGAAGGCATAAATATTAACAAAAAGCGGCTATAATCAGCGAAGAAACGAATTTAACCTCGTTTAATTACTAATGTAATCTGTACGTAATTCAAAAATATACATGTAAAAGGCATACTTATTTTTATACAATACTAAACAACAACCTACATATCTATATAATGTTAATTCTGCCTTTTATATAAAGTATTCTTAATATTTTGTAAACATAATTCGAAAATGTAGATGTTTATTATTATATACGTATTTTGGTATAATTTTATTTAATTTAATATTTAAAATTTAATGTTTCCTTTGTTTATTGAATTTGTGACATCGAACTGCTAGAAATAATACGTAAAAGTCAACATTTTATTTATTTGCGCTTCCATTCTTCGTTTTATTTATTTTTTACTTTTATTTATGACGTTTCATAATCATCATATTTTTCCAAATCTAGATGTTAGCGAATAAATCCTCACTGGATATTCCTGATTATGAAAAAGTGTTTTTTTAAATAATATCTCTAGTGGCTAAACAAATTAACCGAGCAGCTTCATACTGCTTATTAGAACACTTAAATGTATAATCCGAAAAGTCTAGTGACTTTTACAAACCTCTAATACAAAGCTTTGGCGATAATAATTAAATAAATAAAAATCGATTATCTGCAAACTGAATAACTTAACTCATTCTTTGCTATATTTTTACTGGACAAGGAACTTGAATTAATGTATAGTTTTTGTTAAATATAATAATATAAGTTAGTAATATTTTCAAGTCAAAATAACAGTAGCGGAATATTGGAAAATATAATATTTAAGGCCTAAAGACCTTCGGTCTCTTAAGAAAATATATTTGTTTTAAATTGTGTCATGTATTGTATATTTAATTAAATATATATGTATTCTTTGGGAATAAAGATGTTTGTATATATATAATGGGCCGTTTATGTCCAATAATAATAAAATAAATAATTCAATTAAATTTCACTGCAAAAATATATTTTTATATTATATATATATATATATATATATATATCTTTATTCAGACTATACAAAAAATTTCAACAATATAACAATATAAATAATTACAATACATGTAGGTGTTAGTCTGCCTGGGCTGTCGACCAGAGGATTTTCTGCCCTTTTATATTGTATGTTTTTAAGTTCAAGAATTCTTTATTGTACAATAACAATAATTACATATTTTCTTCCCATTTCCTTTGCCACGGGATTTGCGGCCATTCCTTCCCTTCTCGGGCTAATGGTTTTTAATTTTGATTTATGTTTATCCATTTTTAATGTAGACGTCGAACTTTTGACCTATAGCCAATTTAGAGTATTTCGTAAATTCGCATATGTCTCACTCTTAATACCCTTATACAGTGCGTTCACAATGAAAGGAACAAATTCAATTAAACTGCTGGTGATTATTTTCGAGGATAACACTCCGACAGGTCGATCACTTCTTTTAAATAATGCATACTCTAGACTCCTTCCCATAAATAAATGCCGATTCAAAATTATCTTTTTAAAATATAACACAATATATTTGTTAATGGGACATCCTGTATATAAAATATTTAGTCTCTGAATACAATTTATTTAAAAAATAAACATGTTCTTTTCATTATGATTCCACTATATATTGCCGTCTTAATATGTTAAAATTTCGATAACAGTTTAAAGTATATACAAACAAAATATACAAAAATATCTAGAATTCTACATAGAATCCAAATATGTAATAATATATAGGGTGTACCAATTAAAGAAATGTAACTTTATATGGACATTTGTTAATGGGACACCCTGAATATAAAATTGTTAGTGAAAAAGTTGCGCAGTTAAAAATACTAATCGACCTATTCGAGCGTTTTTTTATCATAAAAAATAATCACCAGCATATTAAATGAATTTGTTTCATTCGTTATGAACGCACTGTATATACGGGTAAATGAAAGCATGTTGTACCCACTCCCTTATTTCTTAATTTTATGTTGCAATTACACAAACCATATAATTCGACAAAGAATATAATTGTTTAAAAATACAACACTTTTTACAAACTTTCAGTTTTTTTTTAAGTAAATTCAAGATTAATTGAAAGCAAATTGATTATTTTATAGTTCGGACATTAAATAATCGAATATTTTCGCTGAGTAAATCCTGATCCAATCGTTTCAATAAGAAATATTGAAATTAGTTAATATTATTACCATTTCAACAATTAATTTCGTTCCTTCAATTACTATTTATTTAAAAATTGTAAAATAAATTATTTTTAAATTTAATACATACACTCAATATCTTTGAGTGTATGTATTATGTATCAATAACATTTATAATATAGGAAATTCCCACGTATATTTCTTTTCTACAGATGCTATTTCATCAACAAACAAATACAAATAGGTATAAGGATAAGATCAGGTGATATTTCTTATTTATTTGCTATACATTTTGAAATATACTTTACTTTGTAGTTTCTAATAATTTAAACAGATATTTGCCGACATGTCATGGTAACTTCAATTTTGGAGATATTTAAACAAGAAAGAAATCAATAAAAATATATATTGATTTCTTTTACAAGAAGCTTTTCATAAGGCCGAATATAACATACACATAAAACGTTCAAAAAGTGGTAATTAGTGATTAGTAGAAGTGAGTTAATTTATGAATGTTTCCAAGAAATTTGATTCACCAGGAATGGATTTTCAGTTATTTTTATTAAGGTATGTAAAGTACAAAATTATACATACATAATCATCTTTATTGCGATATTTAGTTACATTAAGTTTGCAAAACATTACATTTTTTATTTACAAGATAGCTATCGACCAGTGGTCTTTCAGCCACTGTATCATATTAAAAGGGAATAAATACTTTTCAACCTTATTTTATTATAAACAAAAATTTTATTTTGTAATTTTTATTTTCTAAATTAAAAAATTACATAATGAGTATTTAGGAAAAGAAGCGGTTGCTCCAGAAAAATAAATATGGAATATTATGATTAATAACAATAAAAATAGTATCAATAATTTCTTAATAGTTGAGGCTTCTACTCCATTATACATGTTAATTTAATTTAAAGGATATTTCAAGCTGATTTGCCGAAACTGCAGTTGTATTTATAAATATACAGAGTGTTATACAAACAAAGTTATTTATTTGTTTAAATATCCTTTAAATTATTAATAATTTTTATTGTTAATACTTTTATTGTTATTAATCTCAATTTTATATTTATTTGCACGATAAAAAAACAGTTTCAATAATACACAATCGAGTGAGCTTGGTTTAATTATTGACGGCTTTTTGGAATTTTATTGAAAGCATTAATATAATCTCCATACTTAAACATTACATTTTTATTACAGATTAATTTTGCATTTCAACCAAGCTTATAATTTCAATAAACTTCTAACATTTCACGCATTTCTGAATGAAAATAAGACAAAAATAAGAAATTATAATAGTATTTTGTATATTTTATTTTATTTCACTTATTTAATGTGTCTTAAAACCACTATTTAATTTTGTATTCTCTTATATAGCACCAGTTCAGTACACTCAAATTACTACTGTGCAAATTGGGTTAGCAAAAGCTTTTCACATTAAATATTTTTAGTAGAATCGATAAATTGCCTTTCAAAATCTTTTAAAAAGTTCAATTATTCCGTGATTATTTATTCCTAAGTCTGAATTTGTTATAATTTTTTTGTTTATTTAATTTTGCTTTTGATTGTAATTTTACAATAACCGATATAGGTTCATCCTCACTTCGGCTTTCCGCACTGTAAACTTTGCTTATGTCTCTAAAATGTTGTCAACGGGAGGGAAGGTACCTCACGCTGATTATCAACTAGCTCAGGTTGATTTAAAGACGAAGCAACTAACCTTTAAAACACAATTGGTTTTTAAATAATTTATTTACAAAAAAATTAGCAAAAAAAAAAAACAGAGAGAGCAGTCACACAGTGTACATGTAGGTAGACCTGATGTAGCGTCGGCGTCTGAATGGAAGCGGCGTTCAGGCGGCAGTTCGGCGTCCTGTGATCGGCGTCGGGATTTGGCGTCGATGTCCGTGGGTTATTGCGTAGGGGTTGGATCCAGGGGCAGGAACAAACACTACCCTCGTAGTGTTGACGTCGAAGCGGTTGTACTGGCAACCTAGGTGCTTGGCGTCGGTGTTGACTGCAGGAACGACGGCGGAACGGCTAACGTCGGCGTCGGGCTGAGTTTCCTGGAGTCGGCAGGTTCCTGGGTTGGACTGGATCCGGCAACAGCAAAGGACACTACACTAGTAGCGTCGGTGTGGCGTCGAGACGGTTACACCAGTAACCGTGAAGCTCGGCGTTGGTGGACTTCAGGAAGCACTGGTCCTGGAGTCGACTTCTTCTGGCAGGAACGACGTCTGGAACATCTGGCGTCTGCGTCGGTCAGAGTTTCCTGTCTCAGAGAGAAGGTTAAATTTCGAGGAACAAAAGTTCCTCATGAATCCACATGCTGCCCCCTGTACAGCACCAGAGTGGACTGAAGATCTGGGTGGATGCATCCCGTATTTAATCGCCGAAAATCGTCTCGAGTAGGGATGATTTTAGAGGACCACGTGGCCGTTGGCAAAGAATTCACTGGAAAATAACTATCGTAAACAAGATAATTATTTCCAACGAATTCTTAAATCCAACCGTTAAAATGCAATTTGAAAGAATTACGTTAATCTGTAATCTCTCTTCTTTCAAATTGCAACGGCGGCCCGTGTCCTCTCCCTGGGCGTCTTAATCTGCTGCTCGGGCCCTAATTGCTTCACGATAATCCGGAGGGCCGGGCGGTGATCTAACCTCGGGTCAGGTAAATGTTGATCCGATGGTTAATCCGCGGCGGCCGGCAGGTAGAGTGCTGGCCAAAACTCATTTTATAAAAGAAAAAATTAAAATTAAAAATTTTAATTTTGTTGACGACGATTAAAATTAATCGCCGGTAACAAACGGCCCCGTAAAATGAGTTTTGTCAGCTGGATTTCGAGATGTTGTCTGCTACTGTCCTGTTTACGCGCACTAAGCATCCGGGGGGTATCACTATCTATCTAACTATTATATTTACACTTCACTAAAACTAATTTAACGTCCTTTCGCGGGGTAAATGCACTTTCATAGTGTCCGATCACTAAAATGTCCAGGGGGGCTTCCGTTGCGGTCGTGGGAGACGGTGAAGTCCAGGTCTCCTGTCCAGGGAAGATTCCGTTCTCCAGGGCGGTTTCCAGAGTCCTCTAGCAGAGTGAAGTCCGTTCCGGTGTCGAAGGCAATGGTCGGCATCATGAGCTTTCAGCGTTTCCTTCTTGGGTGACGTTCTCTTCCAGGGCGGCTTTCGCCGAGGCCTTGGAACTAGCCGGGCTGCTTGACATATTTCCGACCAGGAAATCGGCATATTACGCTTCTCGATTCTAGAGCCGGTGTGATCTTGTTCGGTGTGGGCGAATGTCCGGAGTTGTTCACAATTTCCTACGAAAACGGATTGTTGTGAGCGATGTTTCCGGTATTTGTTGACCTCGGGATGGATGTTTGCTTCCGTGTATCTCTCGGGCATTACTTGAAAGACGATGACGGCTTCGGAAACAACGGCAGGAATCGAGGCAGCTTCTTCCCAAGCTTCTTCTTTCAATTCGGATTCTTGCGCTATGTAGTGTGGATACACAACGCGGGTATCCTCGAGCGTCAGGTCTTCTGCTACTTCCCATACTGCTTCTTCCGTATGGATCTCCGCATAATTTACGCGCTCCCAAAGAGGACATGGTGAGACCACATATGTGCCCTTTTTATTGGCGAAGACATGTAGCAGCACTCGCCGAAGACTTTCCCACGTTGTATAGCGCTCCTGCAGCGTCTTCTTCCACTTGATAATACCCGGTCCGTCCAGTCCGCTCAGGGCGTAGTCCAGCTTGATTTTATTCGGCAATTTCTTGTGCCGCTCGAAGAAGCCATCGAAATAATTGAAGTAGAAATCCGCACATTCTTCTTCAAATGGTAGTCTTCGGAACATGGTTTCGGCTGGCTGTCGGCCCCGTACGATCTGTGCTTTTCCTCCTCTTTGTGTTTTAATCCTTCAAAGGTTAGTTGCTCTCTCATGGGTGTGGGCTTTATTCGGCCACTAGGTTGGGCGCCATTTGTCAACGGGAGGGAAGGTACCTCACGCTGATTATCAACTAGCTCAGGTTGATTTAAAGACGAAGCAACTAACCTTTAAAACACAATAGGTTTTTAAATAGTTTATTTACAAAATTTAGCAAAAAAAAACAAACAAACAAAAAAAAACAGAGAGAGTAGTCACACAGTGTACATGTAGGTAGACCTGATGTAGCGTCGGCGTCTGGATGGAGGCGGCGTTCAGGCGGCAGTTCGGCGTCCTGTGATCGGCGTCGGAATTCGGCGTCGGAGTCCGTGGGTTATTGCGTCGGGGTTGGATCCAGAGGCAGGAACAAACACTACCCTCGTAGTGTTGACGTCGAAGCGGTTGTACTGGCAACCTAGGTGCTTGGCGTCGGTGTTGACTGCAGGAACGACGGCGGGACGGCTAACGTCGGCGTCGGGCTGAGTTTCCTGGAGTCGGCATGTTCCTGGATTGGACTGGATCCGGCAACAGCAAAGGACACTACACTAGTAGCGTCGGTGTGGCGTCGAGACGGTTACACCAGTAACCGTGAAGCTTGGCGTCGGTGGACTTCAGGAAGCACTGGTCCTGGAGTCGACTTCTTCTGGCAGGAACGACGTCTGGAACATCTGGCGTCTGCGTCGGTCAGAGTTTCCTGTCTCAGAGAGAAGGTTAAATATCGAGGAACAAAAGTTCCTCATGAATCCACATGCTGCCCCCTGTACAGCACCAGAGTGGACTGAAGATCTGGGTGGATGCATCCCGTATTTAATCGCCGAAAATCGTCTCGAGTAGGGATGATTTTAGAGGACCACGTGACCGTTGGCAAAGAATTCACTGGAAAATAACTATCGTAAACAAGATAATTATTTCCAACGAATTCTTAAATCCAACCGTTAAAATGCAATTTGAAAGAATTACGTTAATCTGTAATCTCTCTTCTTTCAAATTGCAACGGCGGCCCGTGTCCTCTCCCTGGGCGTCTTAATCTGCTGCTCGGGCCCTAATTGCTTCACGATAATCCGGAGGGCCGGGCGGTGATCTAACCTCGGGTCAGGTAAATGTTGATCCGATGGTTAATCCGCGGCGGCCGGCAGGTAGAGTGCTGGCCAAAACTCATTTTATAAAAGAAAAAATTAAAATTAAAAATTTTAATTTTGTTGACGACGATTAAAATTAATCGCCGGTAACAATGTTCTCTTCTATTATTATTATTATTAATAACATTAATAACCATAAATAATATATAATAAACTATTTCAATATCTTCTCGTTTTGTTTTCTATCTCTCGCACTCTTTTCTCTACAACAATGATTGTTTTTATTTTTCTCTTCGTTTTTTTCTTTCTATTTGATTATTTTCTTAATAATCTTGTTGTAGGTTTGACGACATTCATTTCTCGTATGTAAGTATATTGATTTTGACATACATTTTTGACGTATAATAGGAATTTATAGGTATTATTGCTAACAAATAAGGGCTCCTAATTGCTAAATTTATGTTTTATAGTTTTGTCTCTTCATTATTTCAGTATATATCGATTAGTTTGTCTCTTCTGAGGTTTTTTATTAGTAATTTATGTGCATTTAATTCTTTAATAATTCATAGCCTAAAATCTTTGTCTTTTTATATAAAATAACAATAAACATATCATTGCATTTTTTGTATATATAGAAAATCTTTATTTCTGAGAAATACGTTAAATTACATTACAATTATAAACCTCTAGTTAAGCCTCAGAAAATGGCAATCGACCATCGGTCTTTCTGCCTTATTTTTTGTATTTTGTTTCAAATATAAATATTGTTCATTTATTATTATATCAAAATCAATTTTGAGTTTCTGATATGTGGTTAATTTAATTACGTACAATTTTCTATATGAAATAGTTAGGTTTAGAGAAATTTCTAACCAAATTATTTTTAAATCAAAGACATATATATATTCAATATCTATTCAATAAAATAATTACATTCAATTTTTTACAGTGTCCAGTGAATCGACGGACCGTTAATGTATTTTACTTCATTTAAAACGAAACGTTTTGTTTAATTATCAGATGAACAATATTTAAAAAAGTAATAGAAACGAGTAACACAAAAAGAGAATTTATTCACTTGCTCACAGTATTCAATTAATTTTAATTTTAAAATTATTTTTATTTGATTTAATTTATGAGAATATTTTGATTATAATTATATTCGAATTTCTGTTCGATTTAACAATGTACAATGCATTACAATTAATATTACATAATTCAATCGTATGTATAATATCATCAAAATAAATTTTTAAAAATGCAAACAGAAATGCAAAGGGTAGTAGCGATTAAAATCTACCGTTTGGATACACCTTATTTATTTCTGACCATTTCGGAAAGCCATAAATCTGTTCCAAATTGGGTGTAAAATATTTGTTTTGACGTGTTTACATGTCCCGAAGTTCGGGTAGCAAAAACTGCGAGGGGACTTCGATGATGACTCGAGTATCCAAACAGGTGAGACGTATTCCTTTTGCGATGGCACAATTGCACAAAAAAGCAAAAAAAAAAATGTTTTTTGTATAAATATAAAAAAAACAAATACAAATTTAGACTTTTGATTGTGTCAAATTCTAAAGAAATGTCATAAACTTTTTCAGAAAAAAAATGTCTACCAGTAAGCTCTGAAAATGCACGCATTTTATTAATTAATCCCATAAGAAAGTATCATGGTCAACTAACAAAGATGCCTTTTAATTAGTTTATTCTTAAATCTAAAATATAGTAAAATATTAAACGAAACACTATTTTTTTAATGATTTGCTAAATGAATTATCAATACGGTTATTAAATATTAAGTTCTTATATCAAATCCCTGGGTGCTATATTCCAATTTATAAGGCGATATTTTTGAATTCAACAAATAATTATATTTATATACGAGGGATCGTTTTTATTTTCCCGAATAAGGCATGGAAACAAAAGACTAGACGAAAAAATAAATTTGATTTTTCAACATAGTTCCCCTGCTTTTGAATACACCGCTTCAATAACATTTTTAATCCAGTAACAAGTCGATTGATAATTAAATCTAATTCATCTCTACAGCGCACCAAGAATTGTTCGTAGGTCTCAACCCGAACACGCATTTGGAATGGCGAAAGCATTCGCGGCACCCATCTTGCACTAAACTTTGTCACCCCAAGGTAATCCTGTGAAATTCTGAAAACTGTGATTTCTGAAACTCTTAGTAAAGCTGCTAAAGGTCGCTTCTTTAGTCTTGCATCCTCCAGTACTAAACACTTGTTTTTTTTTTTTCAAAAAAATCTGTTGTAATCACGTCAACAAGATGCCCTGGATGAAGATCATCATCCAGTTAATCTCGACAATATTTAAACAATTTTCACCACTCGCAAATAATTGACTTGGGAGGGCAATCGTCCCGGTATACTGCCAATATCTCTTCACGAATAATTTCTGTTTTTATTCGATGTTAGTCATTTCGATGCGCGAGTTCTAGAATATAAAAACGACTCCTCGTATATTATTTTATTTACCAAACGCTCTATAAAAGCA
This sequence comes from Philonthus spinipes, assembly GCA_963082785.1. Classification (NCBI taxonomy): domain Eukaryota; kingdom Metazoa; phylum Arthropoda; class Insecta; order Coleoptera; family Staphylinidae; genus Philonthus; species Philonthus spinipes. The sequence goes on along the minus strand of OY720309.1, from coordinate 12,550,885 downwards.
GTTTTCTTTATTTAGAAATAATTTTAATTAAATCATCTTGAAGAACCACGTAACAATTTCTATGTAGATAAATACAGATCTACATAGAAATTGTTACTTAGCTCTTCAAGATGATTAAAAAAGATTTTAAAAAATACAGTGTTTTTCTTTTATTTTTGATCATTCCGAATATGTTGATATTTTACAAAAAAAAGGTAATTTAAAAACTTTAAGTAAGAATTTAAAATATTCAGGATTTTGAAAGAATCGGTAAAATTCAAGATTTTATTTTGCGCGCATATGTTTCTCTTTTTGCTTTCCGCGATTCATTCCCAACGAAAGGGTTATAATTTCATGTAATTTAATTAGCATTCGCTTTTTTGTGGGTTCAGTTATTTCCAGTGGTAGGTTGCGCGCTGTTAATCAAGGGCGTGGTCCCGAGTTGCGTCACCCGTGGAACACCTGTTTTTAAAGAATCCGATATGTGCGAGTAGGCCGATGCCTTCGTTACCTTCCAGTGGAATACCTTCGGCTCTCTTCTGTTTCTTTCTTTTTTTAATAATAATAATAGTCTCGGGTATTTCGGATATGCCGCGGGACAAGACGCAATAAAAACCTACACGAAGATAACCTACAGCCCGTTGGTTCCACGAAGAGGTTATCGCACTTGATAGCCCTGGTCACGGTGAATCACACACACATACACGCGGGCTGCTCACATCATCGGTTTCGTCTCTCGTTCTAACGCATACGAGTGGACTGCTTCTTCTTCGTATTCTACTTTTTCTCTGTTTTAGATGGAACTGGTTTACGCGCAGATTCATAACCGATTCTAATTAATTAAGATGATAATTTTATTTCCTTCAGCTGCGGGAATATTGTACGATTACGAGCAGATCGAATGCGTTTTCTCGGGAATTGGACGAAAATTTATCTCGCTGTTATTTATGCTCGTTATCACCAATAATTAGAATAATGAAATTTATAATTTCTTAAATTATTTTAAGTTCAACATACGACATAATTAAACCATAATTTTATCCCACGATTAAGTATTTTTATGATAATTTCATGATTAACAAGAGAAAAATGAAAACTTTTCAAATATTACAAGAGGATTCCATAGGATTAATTTTAACCGTCTATTCCATAAAGAGAGACTCACAAAATGAAAAAAAAAGCCGTCTTAGTAAAATTATCCAAGCAGACAGAAAGGCTTTTGTCCGTTAACCGATTGTTGTTTTATTTGGTATACAAATTTATTCATTTATTTATTTGAACAATACAACTCAACAGACAATATGTCTAATTATATGGTTAACAATATAAAAATTAGATATAAGTACAATTGAAGTATTTACAGCCATTAAGGATTAAGGATTTTGGAGATTTGTGGTACCTCCCTCCCAGTGGTTAGACCCACTCTCCAGATCTGGCGATATCCAGTATCTCTTCGTAGGCCATTTTCAACGTGGTCTCTTCATTATTTTGAGGCCTCTCCCTGCTCGTGACAGCGCGTCTAAAACGCTTGCCTAGCTTGTTCGACACATATTCTATAAGATTTCCATCTGGGGTCTCCGTATACGCTCTATTCCATTTGGCGCATATAGGCAGAATCTAAACATCAGTAAACAGTAGAGTCCTCCATTGTACCAATATGTAATTCAAATGTTCGCAAGAACATTAGAGTCTGGCTACTCGGTGACATGGGAGTAATTTTGGTCTACAAGATTTTAAGCCATGTTTTTGCAACCTTCGTCGAACACCCTCATAAATCGTTTGGTGACAACCGTGAAAAGTTTTATGGCCTGTTGTGGTTAAATATTATCCCGTGATTTTGACGACGTAGACGGCTTAGGGTGCTTGCATTCCGTGATATAGTTGTGAGTGTGTGGAAAGTTCGTCGAAGGTTGCAAAAACATGGCTTAAAATCTTGTAGACTAAAATTACTCCCATGTCACCGAGTAGCCAGACTCTAATGTTCTTGCGAACATTTGAATTACACATTGGTACAATGGAGGAATTAGTTTCTGGAGTCTTATGACGATTCCGTAGAAAAGTACGATTATTAAAAAATCCTTTTTAATATCTAATGACACTGTTTTTTTTTTTTGCATCTTTGTGTATAAGTTGAAAAATATAAATAGATAATAAATTTTATTATAAATAGCAAAGCTAGGCTTTATTTAATATCTAAGTGAGATGGCAATCGTCCGTCCATCAAACGTCTTCTTAATCATTTGCACCGGAGATGCCGGCGATAACGGTACGTTATGATTGATATAATTTAACAATTTTGTAATTATATAAAGCACAGATGTACTGATGAGGGATGAAAATTCCCAAACACGTGCCTGCAGATGGCCTTAAATTACATAATTATTTATTTAATTTTTTTTTTGCATTAAATATTTTTGAATTAAAAAAAATGATGCATCATATAGAATATTATTGTTATGCAACAGCAAATGTTCATTATTTAACTTTTTTTAAGTATTTATGAAACATTAGTTTAGTAGCTAAAAGAGCGAATAATTTATTAATTATTATTTTTATTTAATAAATAAACAATTTTTATTTTTAATTAAATCGATAAGAAAATGGTAGAATTTTGTCAACATATTTAAAATAAATCAATTAAACATACTTTCCACACCTGTAAAGTAAATTTTTAAATTTTAAACAGTAAAAAAAATTAAAATTTCCCAATACGCAAATCACGACATTTATATTCCTACACTGTGTCATAAAACAATGTTAACTTCGTTACATGTGCTGTTAAAACCGATGTCTCCCCATGTATCAGCAGTCATATTACACAATAATTGAAACTGCACGGCATTAATTAATGAGCGTGGCAGGTGCGTGGAGCCGGTGGAGTAGGAGAAGACTCTAATTAATGATACCGGTCCATGGTTAATTAAATAATTAGTGTACAGTGGGCGTCCGCTCCTTATATCCTGCTGATTGAGAAACAATTGCGCATTCATCACAGCCACGTTCAGTTTTTTTTTCTTTTCCTTTCCTGTGTCGCTGTGATAAAAATCTTGGAACACCTGGAATATAAAATATAATAAAATGATAAATAATTACAGAAATTTAAGAATATTTAATTATTTAAAATGATGAAAGGGTAATTTAAAATTAAGTATAAGTAGTGTAGTGTGGTTAAAAATATTGGTATTTATTTATTTATTGATGGTGGTCTACCATAGAATATTACAATAAAAATACAATAAAATAGTAATAATAGATACATTAAACATTTAAATAAAACACAAACAATAAAATATAAAAACATGAGTTGAGATATTTTCAGGGGCGTAGCTACCACGATATAAGGTGTATCAATGATGCAGGGTCCCCGAGCTATAGGGACAGTTCGAAATTACAATGAGGCAGACGAGATTTCCGCCTACGGACCCAGGCGCTTTGGGAGCCCTGCAAGATGGACTATTTAGTGTAAGTATATTGTAGGATGATATAGGTCAATTATTATATATTATGGCGAAACGGTCAAATGTGCGTCTTGAAAATGTATAATGTTATAAATGAAAGAAAAATGAAGATAAATTATTGTAACTTTTTTAAACATCAATACAAAAGTGTAATATCCAGTGGATTATTTACTTTTAACTTCAAGCACTGGTGTCTCATTACTGCTGTCGCGCTTGCATCGCACTTGTCTATTACCGAATGTAAGGCGGGGAAGTCCCGATATATTATTTATCTAGGAGATATTATCTACTTAATGATAAACTGAATAAAAAAAGATCATATTTCTAAAAAATGTCAAAATTTTCGTTATTTTCTCAACAATCAGCGCGACACCCGTATATTACTTATAAATAGAAAAGAGTATTTATTCACTTGTACACAGTTATTTAAATAATTTAAATACAAATGTTAAATTGTTAATAACTGAGGCTTCAACTTTATTATACATTGTTTATCAAATTAATAAAACACTTTACACTTTGTTTGTATAACACAAAAAAATCATTCATTTAAATACAATTGATTTGAAAGTAATTAATAAATTATTTCTACATTTAGCTCTCTGACATTTTGACTTAAGTTACGTAAGTACTTTAAGCAAATGCACATTAAAGAAATAGTTTTTTAATATGCATTTGTTTAATAGTCACAGAGCTATATGTGGAAATAATTTATTAAATATTTTCAAATCGTTTTTACTTAGTATTTTATTTAAACTAAAATTTGCATAAATTATAAGGTTATTGCAAAATAATATCTACCAATTTAAATAATCAATTCATAAATTAATAGGCTGGATGATTCGTTTCGATATTTCTAGTTATGGGTCAATCCTTTTGAAATCACTCAAATAAAATAATTTTTGTTGCTCACCATTTATGAATTTACCATTTTTTGTTATTAGTTAGTCCCCAAATGGGAAGGAAGTCGTGGTTTACTCTTAGTTTTTTTATTATTATTTTTACACATATACAAATTCAGGCAATTACATTTTTACATTCATTGAGTATATATATTAAAATAAAAGTTTGCTCTGGGCTACTGACAGGATAATCTCTGGTCTCTTTTTAAAGGAAACAAATCTTTCGCCTTTTACAGACATTTTGTTAAATATTCCCCAAACTAAAAAAATGTTTATAATGAAGTTGTAAATAATAAATAATTGAAGATATATTATGTACAGTGTCCGTATTTTGTAGAAATGCATGAGAAACGCGGTTATTTGAAGAAATAGAGTCGGTTAAATTTGGACAAAATTGCGATTTCAGTGCTCATTAATAATCTGTTTTCATATTTAAAATATCTTCAATTGTTTAGCTGTAATCTGAAAAAAAAAAAAATTCGATTTTAAAAAATTGGTCATATTTCCGTTACTATTTTTTTTTTCAAAATCTATGAAAACATTCTCTAAGACTAGTTGATACTATAAACAAATTTTGGTAAAACTAACAAAGTGAATCAGTTTCTAAAACCTAAGAGAAACTGGTATATCCCATTTAGTTTTTTCATTATCTGAGATATCAATTTGAAATTTGTTACGTTTATATTAACCAGAAATTTGAGTATAGTGGCTATCTGACTGATTTTGTTGCACTTCTGGAGACACCGGAAATTACATTAATTTTTCAAAACTCAAATGGAATAAACTATATATTTTTTGTTTTTGGATATAGGATGCCATTTTATGTACAATTGAATCGTTTACAAAAATACATGTCAATTTAAAAAAAAACAGTATCTAGGTCGCTATGACTACCCTAAAATGTTGAGTTTAGTGTCATAGAATTACAGAAAATTTAAATCAACACTTTTTGTTTTATGATTTAGAGAATACATACCTTTAAATTATTACTCGAATTATTTTTTAAAATTAACCTTCTGTTAATGATAATATGGCATATGATATTTGTTTTAGTCTTTGAAAACTATTGAAATACTGAAAAAATACATATTAAAGCGTCCATGGCCTCGTGAATAGGATATTAAAGTAATTGATACATGCAATGTTTTTCAAAATAAACAATTAATTTGTATGTAAGATGTCACCCCCCGAAAATACAGAAATATCGGGAATTCTATTTAAAAATTTTAATCGATTTCACTTCTGATCAAACCGCAATTGTCGAAGTCTCTATCTCTCTCTCTCTCTCTATATATATATATATATATATATATATATATATAAAGAATCATTATTGTCAGTACATTTTACATGTAAATATGAAAGAAATTAACAATAAATATTATTATTTTACCTACCGACAATCGGCTAACAGCCTTTCTGCCAAAGTTCGTGCATTTTATGGGGGTGCCTTATTCCTGGTTAAGGGAAGTGATGAATTGGAATAGGTTATGTGAAGGATTTTTGAATTTAGGGATTATATTATCGTCTCTGGGGATGCAAAGTTGATAGAGAATATGGAAATTAGATTGTTTTCTGGAGAATTTTTTGGATAGGTTGTGGAGGCGTTCGATAAAAGGGATAACTTCAGTTCGGTTGAAGAGGAGGGTATTAGATGTGTTATAAAGTAGGTTAAGAGGGTGTCTGAGTTTTGTTAGGGATCTTGGGGATGAACGTTCGTTTACTTGTAGGTTTTGAAGGGTGAGATTGGGGTATGTGGTGTAGAGGATGGATCGGTAGTCTAATAGGGGACTACATATCATTTTGTAAATCTTAGTGGCATTTCTTGTAGAAATGCCCATGCTTTTGTAAGTTGGATAGCGGAAGGGTGTGGTGCTAGCAGTAATTTTGTTTTTGATAAGGGCAGTGTGTTTTTTTGAAATTAAGTTTAGGGTCGAAGGTGATTCCTAAGTACGTTATATATGGAGCAGGGAGGATGGGCTTTTGAAAAATGGAGATGGTGAAAGGGATAGGGATATTTGTGCGGCGATAGGGGATAAGAAGCTGGGATTGAAGTCTCTCTATTAATAGTATTTTGAATTTTTTGTAAGTCTACGACTTGAAATAAATCATTTTTACCGCACATAGAGACCTAGATGCAATATTATTTTTGAAAAGAAAAAAAAACACATGTATTGTTCCTCATAAAAATAACTGATTTATATGTAAAGTGGCATCCTGTATCCAAAAACAAACAAAAAATATATAGTTCATTCCATTTCAGTTTTGAAAATTGATGTAATTTCCGCTGAAACCGGAAGTGCAATAAAGTCATTGTGATCACCACTATACTTCAATTTGTATTATTTCTGATTAATAAATCATTATGGATACAACACAACACCTCTCAAAAATTGATCTACTTTCAGTAGTTTTTAGTTATATTATACAGAACATAATTGAGATTTTTATAGGTACATCACCCATAAAAATCAAAATCTGCCAGTTTTTTTTAGAGTTTAAATCTCTAACTAATTGTACGGCAGTTGGAATTAAAATTTAAATTGTATACAATTTAAAAAGATAATTGATTACGATGGTTTCTATATCTGGTTATGTGGAGGGAACAAACTTAAACAAACATGCACCAAACGCTGATTACGTTCATTATGCAGCTCACTCGCTAAATTTAATTTTAAATGATGCTGTTAAACATACTTCCGAAGTGTGACAATTATTTGACAATTTGGAAATTATATATATTTTTTGGCGATAGCATAAAACGCTGGGCAATGTTGAGTAAAGATTCATGTCATAAATATAAAATTACTCTTAAAAGAGTATGCCCTACAAGAGGGTCGTCAGGAAATGAGGCTTTTTTTATTCCCAATATCTTATACCTCTCGAAATCGGTTAGAAATGACGCTTTATTCGCTATAAAAAAATATCTAGTGGTTATTAAAGCTCTATATCAATTAAATTTAATTTCAACTAAAAAAGAGGAACGTGACGAATGTCAAAAAATAATACATATACTCGAGAGTTACGATTTTATTGTATTAGTCACTTTTTTTTTCTCACCTATTTGAAACCATCAACCCTGTTTCTAAAGCCCTGCAGCACGAACATTTTGATTTACAAAAAGCCAGTATTTTATTAAAGAATCTTGAGACTTGTAGAACTAGGAACACTAATTTTATAAAATCTTTAACGCTTGTTTTTTTAATTTTGAAAATTGGTGTTATATTCCAATCTTTTTATTTTATTCAGCGGATTGCTGGATGTGTCTAGAGATCTAGTAAAATAGTGGATTATCACACCAATTTTCAAAATTAAAAAACAAAAGTTAAAGAAGCGCCTTTTTGATGAGCTGTCCGAATATGAGAGGATTTCTGAGCCGGAATCGAAATTTAGAATCAACATATATTATGGCTGTTTAGACATATTGATTTCCCAAACTGAAACAATATTTCATAGCTTTTGTGATCTAAACAATGCATTCCAAATTTTACAACCGGATAATCTACGTTCCTTTCAAAATCACGTCATGAAGATGGAAGCATTAAAGCTGGCTACCAAATACAACAATGATTTTTTAAGATAATAATGATCCATACGACCAATTAATTAGTTAAAAAAAACTGTTTCAAATCAGAAATTAAATTAAATAATGCCATTAAAAACACGCAGAACTAATATTAATAAATTTCAATGACATCGCTTCTTGTTTTCCGGAGGTTATAAGAAGATGCTTATTATTTTTTACCCTTTCCGTTTCAACGGCAACAGCTGAAAGACGTTTTTTAAGCTAAAATTGATAAAAAAAACATCCGAGAACATCTATATGTCAAGAAAATAAAAAAGTCTAAATATTTTATAACAAATGGTAAAAAAATGAATATGAAATATATTTTAATTATATTTTTTTTACTTTTGAAAGTGCTGGCATTCTCTGCAATCTGCTGATTCTACAATCCCCAATTGATCAGCCAATACCTGCGGCTGTCCAGAGAGAATTTAAAACCATACCAACTGAACACTGTACACCTCCTCTACAGTGTCCAATTAGAATGGTTTTAAATTCTCTCTGAACAGCCGCAGTTATTGGCTCATCTCTAATTTGGGGGGTGCTGAAGGGTTTCCTTGGAAAGTATGCAGACTGTTGTGTCATCTCATCTACATCTAAATTTCTTTAAAGTATAGGCATGTAACTCATATAGGAAATTTAAAGACGGACGCATCAGTGTATCGGGCGTGCAAAGAACGCAACTCCAGCCAATGTAAGGCCGATACATTGGCTGGAGTTGCGTTCTAATGTCAACTGCGCTATATTCATGTAGCCTAATAATAAATACGAACACAGCTTTAGAAATATATTGATTTATTAATTTTCCTCTTCAGTTTTTATTGATTGATTCTGGTTAATAAATTACACCAATTGGATATTTTTTGAGAATATATATTTTCGGGATGGTTAGATTTTTTAAAACATACATTTAAAATTATAAACTTTTTGTTAAATGATATTCAGGGTTATTCCGTACGTGAAATGTATGTTAACGTTATTAATTAACTTCACATTCTATGTATTTAAATATATATACAAAAGTTGCTGAAGCTGTGATGATGAAAAATAACACATTAAACTTAACATTTTCCTTACGAAATAGCCCCCATTGCCACTTTAACTTGTAGAATTAACATCGTATTGCGAAACTTTAATAAAATCGTATGTTTATTGTTTTAATTTTTTATTAGCGTCACTTAAAACAGCATTCACATCCATTAGCACCTTAAAAGAGAAGCTCCAACCAATTTAATCGATTGAATTTAACGGCAATAAGGGGAACAATAATGTGCAATGCGTGTATGGAAGGAGGGATCGAGAGAAGCGAAGAGAGAAAAAAGCACGAAAACATCTGTTTCTCCTTATTAATGGCCGTATAAAACGCCAAAAGGTGTGAGCCGGCATAACTCATCATCATCATCATCATCCCGCTCACACGGTTCGATCGGATCGAATTCGAAAATGAAGAGTAATCGCCAATTTGTGCGTCCTTCCTTTCCCTCTTCATCCCCCTCCTCCCCTCCACCACTCCACCTGTGTTCAAGGAGGAGTACGTGATGATCCCCCTCGCCGTTTTCCCGGGATCCTCGTTAAGGGTAAATATTTGGCCTTTGCATAGCAACCCCCGGTGAATTCCGATATGGCAAAATTCGCTTGGCGATTAAGTGTGTGAGGAAAAGATGAATTTCAAATAAAGTTTCGTGCTGATCGTTCGAAAATTGTGTATGTTTGGGTGGGGTTTGTGTAATTTATTCGATTGGTGTATAAAACTTCACTCAAATTAAATCGCATCTACATATTTTAATATAAATGTAGACCTGAAATCTTTTAAATTCATGAATGTAATATATATTTTTAAATAATGAGTCATTATAAATGATGGACCCGTTTTTTAAAATTCGTATTTATTAAAGTACTAATTCAAAATTATCAAACTTTGTAGCCACGAACATAGGACGTTTTTTTAAACCTTATTAATGTTCGGTGTGTCCACCGTTTGAGCGCGAATGACCAGAGATATCGAAGCCCAACTAACCAACTCTACAAAGTAGAAAATCCATTAGTTGTTGATTTAAGGTTGCGGTTTAGTGGAAAGAGATTTCATAATATGAATGTGTATTTAATTTTTTATCTACCAAGTATAAAGTATCAGTCTAAATAAAAAATAAATCGTTAATTTTCGCGTATAACGTCAATTTACTAGTTTAAGTTAAAAAAGAAAATTGTAAGATATAATGAAATTAATAGGTCATGTCTGCTAAGTTATTTGAATGCAGATATTAGTGAAATCCTTTAAATTTTCATTGCACAAGTTTTTATTAGCAAAAATTTAATTTAAAATTTGCGATAAATTTGATCAATGTTTATTGTTTTTCATAATTATTTTTCACAGAAACTAAACATTAAAATAATTTTTAATTTATCTCATGAAATTCCTGCTTATTTTAAGATTATTTTAATGTATAATACAATATTGTTCATTGATCACAACAACAATCTAACTCAAATTAGTGATTGCCCATATTTGTATAGCTATATCTTTCTTCTAAACCGCACCCTTAAGCAATTTCAATAGACCGGAAGTGGAATGATGTCAGACGTATTGAAGACAATTTTGTTCGAAGTCCAACTTGATGCGAAAAATGTAACCAGTGCTTGTTTGATATCTTCTTCATTTTTGAATGTTTTGGCCATCAAAAAAAATGTATAGACAAAAATAAGTGATAATCGGAGGGTTCTACTATCCGGGGAATATGGTATATACGACAGAATTTATTTATGTATACAGAACCTAACAGTCTGAGTCTATTGAAAGGGTTTACGATATTTACAAAATTGAACTAACTTAACTAAATATGACAGTACACAGCTCATATAGAAGGTTTAAGACAATCTAACAGAGCGCATTTGATGTGAATAAACGGTATGTTAAAAATATCGATACAATTGGAATATTGATTGCAAAGGCGAGAAATCCTTAAAATTGGTGAGTTGAGATAATTATTACATCGTGTTGTATTATGAATGAAAGTTTCGCAATTACGCGAAAATCTTATGATTTTAAAAATAATTAGTCTTAAAATTTGTGGATCATCTATATGGTTGTGCACAATTTTTATAAAGAAAGCATAGATTTATAAATATATACGGATTGTGCACTGAGATAAATTTAAATTTTCAATAACTCAGCATAGGGTATATAAACCCGATATATTCAATGCCTGATAAAATTTCACCTATGTCTGAAATTTTTTGACGAGCCCCTAAAGCAGCATATAACCGGAATTATCATTATGCAGTATGTAAAAAAAGATCGACAATATTCAAAAGGAAGGACCTTTTGAATATTGTCGACATTTTTTTAAATGTTTTCTTTAAATTATCCAGTATCTGAGAATACTTCTCCGAATTGACCTTTTTCTTCTGTTATAAAAGCTCATAGTGTATTGGTCCTTGAAGGTCTCACCATATACACAAAATTCTCTTATTCAGAACCAAATTTGGTTTTTTGATTTTCCGAATTTATAATATACCCTTTTCCCTACAATGTTGTTGTAGGTAATCCACTTTTTATCACAAATTATTATCCAGTTCAAAAAGGGCTTAATTTTGTTCCGAACAAGCAGATATGCATATAATTCTACAAATTTTTCTGACATAATTCATGAATATTTCCACACGAATCCTATCCTATATTTCAAATATGGTTGTGTAGGATACAGTTTGAATTTGTTAATGTTTGTGTTTAATATTTGAATAATAGTTATATGTTTTAAATATTCTGATTTAAATAAAATAATTAAATTAAATAAAAAACAAGCTGCCTCGAAAAATAACAGAGCTTGTCAATTTTGAATAATATTTCAATTGAAAAGAGGAAAGTAACCTCCCTAAAGATGACCAATGGTCGAAACTAGTTAGAGAAAATATAAATAAGTGAAACAAACTAAGTGTTTTAATTTCAATTAAATCATCCTGAATTAATTCAAAAATGTTTCACCACGGGTTAAGTGAGAAATTAATTAAACATAACCAGAGGTGAGTTTTCACTGAACATTATTCCTTATTGCTTAAATTATTCTCTGCTCTTATTATTTAACTATAACACTATTATACTGTAGTATTTGGTGATTATTAATGCACGTGTATTCGTGTAAGTAGTTGAAGGCATTTATATAGACCTTAGTATAGGGAAGCACACACTTTTGTTTACGTTGCTGGAGGTGGTGAATGGGGACGTACCCTCATACGCATCCTCTAGCTGTTTTGTTTAGACCTGTGTCGTCGAGGTCGCTAGAGTTGATTTGCTGGCCAGGGGTTCCTATGGGGACCATTCACCCTGAGCCTAGTTCTAATCTGATGTGGATGGAGGACCCCAGATATTGCACCTGGGGCGTACGGATTGTAGTTCGTACGATACCTATACTATCTAAGCACGAAGTGACGGTCAGGATGAAGTTTGCTAAAATCATAGTGTAATTCAAGGTACGCTTGACTCGACCAAGGCAATCGGTAAACAGAGCTTCAGCTTGCTTTTAAATGAACATAAAAATAACTTTATCATCCATATTATTTTTAACCTCTTCATTGGAGATAACAATTAAGATCAAATGCTCATAATTTATATAATATTTAGGGTATTAATTGGCTAAGTATATTCATTTTGCACGTACGTTCAGGCATCCATTGAAGAAGCGGAATTTCCTAACCATTGATGTTAAACTTGAGTAACTTAACTTTTAATTAGACTCGAAAATAATCCTACAGTTGGAAATGGTTTGCAGAGCTGAATTAAGCCTTTCTACGATCTCCGATTTTGTCAGAAAAAGATCTTGCTCCAATAAAAAAAAAAAAACCTTTATTTGGCATAATTTTACGTCTTACACAGTATATTCTATTGCTTCTTTCACTTCTTGTCCATTTCATCCTATTTCCAACCCCTTTGTCGCCTAGCTACGCCTCCCTTCCCGTATTCTCATTATGTCCTTGCATCTATGTATTCCTCTTCCACTCATACATAACCATCTATTTACCGCTCCCTCTTCCCCTCCCGCAGCCACCACCTGTTTCATTACCTCGCACTCATTCATCCAGTGTTCCCATATTTCCATTCCTGTCTTACAACACACACACCTTCTGTAATCCTCTCCCATCAATACCTTACGTCCTCTTTCCTCATTCCCACATCTCAGCCGTGCCATCAAACGCATTTCTTCATCTTTTAATTTTTGGAAATAACGGGGCTGGCCAACGTGCACTTGTAGCTCCTTGCAGAGTGGAAAAAGACTACTCTTATCAATTTTGCCCAGTCTTATCTGCAGCTCCACGCCTTCCAGCTTATTTGCCACTTCTACTTCTACCTTTTGCCCTAACCCTATTTTCTCCTCAAATATCTCCAATGACCATCCTGCTCTTTCATACAATTTACATCTATCTTTCATCCACTTGATACATTCTCCCTGCTGTTTCCACTCCCAATAACACACCGCCCATTCTTCTCTGACCAGTCTTCCATTCTCTAACCCCGCAATCTTCCTTTCAAACTTTACTACCCTCTTTGCCGCCTCCCACTCCACAGACATTCTGTTGCATTCCTGCAGTACTACATAATTTGGCGTTGTTTTTTTTTTAAACCCAGTATGCCTTTTAAGTACTGCAGTTGTATTCTGTCCACACTTTCATACCCTCTCACTCCCCATACTTCCGCCGCATATAACAATATTGCAATATTGCTCCAATATAGCTTTACCAACATCGTCGTCGTTCAAAGATGGTCGCTCAGAGCATGGCTTATCAGAAAGATCAATTTTTTCGTGTCATCTTCAAAAACTGTACCTCCACCAAACAATTTCAATAAATTTCCACATTCTTCCACAGCATTTCTTCCTTGTTGAAATTCGTATAAAATACAGTGACGTAAATCTACTTTATTATAGTTAATTTGCATCAAGCGAAAAAAATATGGGGCCGAACATAAACTACATAAAATATATGCATACGTATCGAATTTTTTTTGGAAATGGAAAGAACTCTTCTTATAATTAGAAATAATATCGTTTGATTTGTTTCACGAATATTTATTATTGCTTATAGGTTAACCCTTGAAAATAAACAAAGGTCGAAACTACAAGATAAGGAAAAAGTCATTACGCCATCGGAAAATGTTATGATTTTTGCAAATATCTACAGTCAGTTATGCTTTGACATTTGTGAAGTAGTACACGTTAACAATACATAATCGTTCTCGAAACAAGAATATAGAATAATTGTTTCGTTTTTTTTGCTAATAATTCGTCGATGGTGTTCGCGAATTATGCATTTAGGCTCAGTTAGTGCCCTGTTAGTGTCAGGGCAAACATTGTGGCGTTTTGCCGTTTGCCTAAAAGAGTATAGCATAAGATAAGATGCTGCCATGTTTGGTGCGCCCCAGAACAGCCCTTTTGTTGAGAATATCGCGGCTTTAGCTAAAAATGTCTTGTAACCTATGATTACACGCAAACTTGATGAACGCCACAATTTTTGGCAATTATATAAGTTGTACTGGAAATTTCTGTCCGTTTCTTTTAATAAAACATAATTCATTTTTTTCTTATCGCCAATTAAATTTATTAAATAATATAATTTTTGTAACCTATAATTACACTCAAACTTGATGAACGCCACAAAGCCATGCTCAACGAGTTTCTTCTTAAATAGAAAATAGTAGTTATTTACTTGGTCACAGTTATTTAAATATATTAAATAAAAATGATTTGAAAATAATTAATAAATTATTTCCACATTTAGCTCCGTGCAGTATTTTATTGATATGCAAGAGTAAGTGTACATTATGTAATTCAATGTCCGGCGTGGGAATTTGCCCGGGAAGTAGTTGTTTTAATGTGCATTTGTTTAACGTACTTACGTAACGTAAGCCAAAAGTCACAGAGCTAAATGTGGAAATAATTTATGAATTATTTTCAAATCATTTTTATTTAATATATTTAAATAACTGTGAACAAGTGAATAAATACTCTTTTCTATTTATGTTATTTATGTTCTCAATTGGCTGAATTGGGTCTAAACAACTTATGATTCTAATAAGATAGGGCACCGACGAGCTGAGCTATAACCGAAATTCTGAGAGCTGTATTTCCAGGTCGTTTTCTCCAGGTCTCTCGTTTTGGCGATTTATACTGGCAGACGAGGAGGTTTCCTCAAGTTCCAAGTCTATTTCACCAATACCCAGACCAATCCACGGACTTTTTAAAACCTAAAGGAAATTATTCGTCCAGAATGTTCGAACCTATCCTCAGAAGTTTTGCCAAAAGTTGAGGAAAGTGCCACAAATCGGAGATCATATGATCAATAATTTTATCATCGATCGAGTCGATATAAATGATATCGACCACATGAACGCCGGTAGAACTCAACTTAGTGGAAAGAAAATTAAGACATTATATAAATTATAAATAAAAGAGAACACAATTTCATGTGGCATTGTCAATCACTAATTATAGTTGAATGGTGGCTGAACATTTTATTAAATACATTATATAAACACAATCCAAAAGCAGAACCAACTTTTTCATTGATAAAAAAATACAGCTGCATCCGATGACAAATTCTGCGTGAAGCTGTAGTTGCATTATGAAACAAACAAAGACAGTTTGTTGTAACGATAACACTATCAAAAACGTTTCAACATGAAATAAATAAATTAAATATTTTTACTGCTACTACATCTTTATTATCTGAGAAATAGTACATTTCAAGAAGATAAAGACAATTAATTATAAGACAGGCAGAAAGACCTATGGTGGATGGCCTATTGACAAGAAACCTTTACTTTTCAAAATATTTTATATTGTTATTAGTATTATTGTAAATTCAAAAAAAAACCTGCCAATAAAGATGTGTAACTAACCAATACATTTCAGGCGGAAAAACCATTGCTCGATAGCCAATTGGCAAACTCTTACAGCATGTATTGTAAAATTTTAAGTTATATGTAGGTGTCGATTATATTTGTGAATAAAGATTATTTGTAATATTATATATTTCAGTTAATATAATACAAAATAAAAATACACATTTTCATAACATTTTTCAAAATAAGGGCTTTGATTTCTGCTCTGATTATCTTCTTATTTTATAATAGTTGGAATTTAGGTAGGCAGGCGTAGTGAGGATATATGGTCAAATAAAGGGCTGGTTGTGTTTTTGAATTTAGGAGAGATGTCGGAATTTTTGGCGATGCACAGTTGTTTGAGTAAATCATAATTATTATTATTTTTTAGGTAAGCACAGTTGTTTGAGTAGAGTAAGTCATAATTATTATCATTAGTAGCGAACCGCTCAGCCAGGAAGCGAAGTCTTTCATCCATAGGTAATATTTTAATTGTTTGATAGAGAATGATTTTGGAGGGATACTTTTTATTTTTGTTAACAATTTTAACTATGCGAAAGTATCGAGCAACATTTCTTTAAATGTAAATGTAAAAAAAAATAGTTGGTGAGTCAGTGAAATGATGTTGACAAGATGCACGGCAAAATATGCACGGCACGCAGATGAGTGTGGCGAAGTGGCGAGTGGGTGAAACACGGTGAGATCATCCTCGGTAATGGTAATGGCAATGGCAATCCATCTTATCAACTGTATTAATATGTGTACAAGGAGCTCGTGTCTGTCTGAAAACGTTTCACTGTTTCAGCAGTGTCTCGACTTCTCGTATAATTATTCCATTGAACGCCGGGGCGCCGTTATAAGCCCTAATTGGCCTCAACGGCTCACCAATTACAAGACACGATAGCGTAATAAATACAATTGTCGACCAAAAACGTGCCACTCACACACATACATACACACTAGTACTAAAATAGTTATAATAATAATGATATTGTCGCTGCAACGTGAATTAAGCGCAATTGCCGCAAATGAAAGCTCTTCTTTTTTTCTTTCTTCTTCGTCTTTTTTTTTTTTAATGCACCCACCGAAAAAATAAGCCTCAATTCAGCTTATTAATTAATTAAAAAATATGTAACTCTTTTATGCTTCATTTCAAATTAAACAAGCTTTTTATTAATTAAAAACAACTTTTCTATTGTATTGTTAAATATCTATTATCAAACTCAATATATAATGATCCATAGATCGTAGTCATAATACTAATGAATTTAATTTAAAAACAATAACTGTTGCATTAATTACGATTTTCCTGAATTCTTGAATGTCTTACTTACTTTCTATCATCATATCTTCATATAATGATCAATAGGACCTAGTCATAGTACCGATGAAACTATTCATCGGAAGAACGATTTACTGAAATGATGCCAATTCGGTAAGATGGTACTGACGGCGTCCGTCAATTTTTTCGATCGTATTATTTCATTAAAGACTCGGTTGGTGTTTGACAATTTACTCATTTCTTACCGGTGGGTCATTGTACCGAAACTCTGAATACAGCCTCATAGCATTAAACGCATTTAACATATACCGGGTGTTGACGCGCTTTCCAGTTCATTTTAGAGAAAAACTGATAGAATCGAAATGCTGTTGATTGTGAAGGCATTAATTGTTTGAAAATCAATGATTTTTGATTCATTGCTTGCGATAATTCTTTTACTACACAGTATCTTCTTCGAATTGAAATGTGTTCAGAATTTAAAAATCTATGAAAATCGATACTTCAGAGTAGAAAGACCTGTGGTCGAAAGCCCAGGACAGACAAACCTTTATTTTAGTGTATATACTCAATCTTTGTAAAAATGTAATTGTTTGAATAAAAGTTTTTGTATATACGATACATCAATTACTTTTATAATGTATAATTCATAAATAATTAATAAATATTGATTTTATGACTTATGAAAAAAATCATCTTATATATTAAATAAAAATGATTTGAAAATAATTAATAAATTATTTCCACATTTAGCTCTGTGACTATTGACTTACCTACGTAAGTACGTTAAACAAATGCACATGAAAACAACTACTTCCCGGGCAAATACCCACGCCGGACATTGAATTACATAATGTACACCTGCTGTTGCACATCAATAAAATATTGCATAATGCAACAAATTTTGATCCGAGAAAAAATTAATGTAAAAACAACAAAAGGAACGTTACATTAATATAAGGCCATCTGCAGACACGTGTTTCGGGATCTATCCCTCGTCAGTACAGCTATGCCTTACATAATTTAAAGATGTTAAAATAAAATAATTAAATTAATTCAAATACAATCAGCAAAATTAAATCAGTTATATTAAATCAAATTAAACTAAATCAATTTAAATTAAATTAAACCAAATTAATTCAATTTAAATCAAAACCGAATAAAATTAAACGAAAAGAATTGAATCAAATTAATTAAAAAAAATCTAAATGTGGAAATAATTTATTAATTATTTTCAAATCATTTTTATTTAATATATTTAAATAACTGTGACCAAGTGAATGAATGCTGTTTTCTATTTAAATCATCTTAGATTGCCATGATAGAAATATGTCAAAAGTGACGTTAAGTTTCATTTGTTCTTTTATATGAAAGACATGGCTAGTGCCGAATTATGTAATAACTTTCAAATTAAATCACATTTAATTTATTATGTATTAATTATACATCGATTATAGAATTGAACAACGCAAAATCTTAGACAGATTTTGAAATTCTCAACACATTTGCAGTTATTTAAATTAAAAATAAATTAATCGAGGAACATTTTTGTTGCAATGATCAATAAAATTCAATCAATCCCTTTTTCCAATTGCAAAAATTACTTACACTGTAAGTTCTTGACTAATATCCATTTAAGCAACTACTTTCCGAGCATAAACCCCGCCGGACATTAGTTATTCTTTAAAATTAAACAGGAAGCAGGAAGAAAAGGTTTTACATGTAAAATCTCTAATTATACCAAATCGCCTCAACATCCGGTCTATAATATTAAATCCTAGATATGAAGGGATATTTAATACTAGTTACAAAGCCAAGATATTTGCTAAAATAATTAAGTCCACTTCCATGGTTGATGAATCCTCTAGGTTATTATTATTTTAATAATGATATTCCGTCCGATTTGTAGGTATAATTGTTGTCATAACTGTGTACTTATCCCTCACACCATTAATTCACCGTCGCATTTATCAAACGCAAATCCCAGCGATTAATGAATACACCTGTTGTCCATTCTAATTCCGTCCGCAAACAACGACTTAATATGTAATTTATTTCCAACGCCGACGAGGACTAACGGCGCAATTTATTTCAAACCAACCTAACGAATGTCTACACATTTCATAAATTCTGAATTCTGCTTGCCCGCTTAAATCCACCAGGGAATTATTCGCGTTTTACAATGTTTTATTAGATGAATTGGGAAATGCTATTTCTGTGAATTATTTCGCACGTAATATATTAACTATAAATAGAATCAAATATGTATTGTATAGTTTGACTGTAATTATATAATGTAATCTGCTTTTATAGCATTTAATGTTTTTTTCACTAATTTCCTTTTCTGTGTATATTTTCAATATGCAAAATAAAAACATTCTGAAATCTAACAAAAGTAAATAATATACCACAACTTCATATGCGACCTCTTTACAGTCAATAAGTGACCGTTTGGTTCGTCTTCCATGGGCATCATTAGGTCGTATTTTCTTTCAAAGAAGATGGGGCTGCTGTTATAGTGAATGCCAGTCGATACTATGACATATTTGAGAATATTTTGCGTCTGAAAATTGATAATTATCCAGAATAAAATAACCTACAGGACCTTTTGTTCTAGCAAGATAGAGCTACTGCTCGCACAGCATTTGTACAGGAGATGTTACCGGGCCTCCCGGTTTTCGGTGTGGATTTTTTTCTGTTGGGATTCGTCAAAGTGAAGGTTATAAATCATTATTCTTGGTCTTTGAAAGAACTAAAGACGAAATTAAGAAGAAAAGAACTAAAGAAGAAATTAAAATAATTTCAACCAACGTGTTAACGAAAGTAATGGATAACATTCAATAAAGACTCCAAATGATTATATTATATTATATTATATTATATTATATTATATTATATTATATTATATTATATTATATTATATTATATTATATTATATTATATTATATTATATTATATTATATTATATTATATTATATTATATTATATTATATTATATTATATTATATTATATTATATTATATTACATTATATTATTCATAATAAATTAAAGACGACGCAAGTGCCACCTTTTGCCTAATTTCAAGCGGCGTCGTCAACGATTTGGGTCTACAAGGTAGACGACCGAGAATCATTGTTTCGTCCACTAAAGGAAGCCGAACTTGTCCTGTTTAAGCAAACAAGGAAAACAAAATTCACTAGTTATCCATACGCTAGATGAATGGTGGCTGAACGTTTCATTAAATGTGATTATATTATTTTTAAAACCTTGATTAAAATCACTTTACAATCCGAGTTTAAAAAATAAAAAAGTTTTAGTGATAATAATAGAAAATAGTATTTTATTCACTTAGTCACAATTATTTAAGTTAATTAAATAATTATTTAGATTATTATAATAAATTATTTTGAAATTTTCTTCTATCAAATTTTCTTATATCTATTTAATATTTAGTACTATCTCGTATAATTTTTTAATATACTTTTAAAATATTACACCCTGTATTACAACATAGCTTGAATACAATTTCGGTTTTTTATTTAAGCAATGGACTCAATATTAATAAATACAATTTCATATCGTTTATTTCGATTTCCAATCCTCTAACGGATATCTATGCTATAAATGGTAGTACCTATCATATTACAACTTTCACAGATCCGAGTTTTCATTTCGACAATTTAACTTTCAATTTTAATAAATGAAACATTTTTAACTTTGTTCATATAATATGAATTGTTTATTGTTGACTATGGTTAATATAACTTTCAATTATAAAATTGATTTTACAATTTCTGCATCAAGTTTTCTTCATTTTACAATATTATGAATTAAAAGCATAAAATATTGTTAAATGGATTTTTTTTCGAAAAGAAAAAAAATATTTATCAACGCCAATCAACATGAATCATGAAATGATTAGTTATTTGATAAGTTTTTTTTTTGAATTGCAAATTAATAAAAGTAAATATATTTACATGATAATCATACGTTAATAATTGTCGAATCAAAGTTTGTTGCAAGTTTATCACTGTAAAATATTATCGTTTTACAAATGTAGAGAGTTATTTATTTTAATATTATAATATATGTGCTTTAAATTAATATAAATCAGTTGGTACAATAACTAAACTTATATAATTTATTTGAAGGCTTGGCAATCAATTCGAATGATTAATGAATAAACAGCAAAAATTGCAAACTGTCGAATTAAGAATTACAATAATTTACAAAGCTTGTTCGACATGAAAAATAAATAAATAAAAGTCATCAAAAATGTGTATTAGCAATCGTAAAGGTTATTCCACCTGTTAATCCATCTCGCCACGCATAATTTCCCAATCAAAAAAGTACCTGTTGTTTCGAATCCATCATCACGGATCGAAGAGTTTAGCCCATTGCGTCACCGGCCATTCACAAGCAAATAACGCCTCACTATATACATACTCACTACACGTAGAAAGCGGATTGTAGTAAAATTCTAGGTCATTTTTATCACGGATTATCCTCGCACACAGAGAAACGCACGCGTTGCGTTTGTGTGAGTGCAGCGGAGAAGAAGCAAGAAAACAGGTTTCGTTGTGAAATTGGTTATTCCACGCGGAGAGTCTTCGTGATGCTGGGTGGAAGAAGACGGAGATGGCGTTTCAGAAGGGGAAGAGGAGAGCCGTGAAAAACGGCCGCGCGTAGTTTTGTTTATGATTAAGCCCATTCAGATAACGTTTTATTTTGATTATATATTGCCCGCTTCTCATTATCATAGACAGGATTTATTTGACGTTCTTCTCGCATACCACCGAGAAGAGATGGACCGAGACGATTGCGTCCTTCCTTTGCGCTACGCCTTTGCCTTGTACGGGACGACGGTCTTGCGCTAGAAGTACGGCCTTTTTCTTCGTTTTTTATTCTTTTAATTCGTACCGTAATTATCCCTCTAACCTTACGTTCCTGGACGGCCGATGTACGACGTTGGATGTGGAAAACGTGCGAAGAATAACGCGAGAGTTGTTTTTTTCTTCTTCATGCCAAGTCAGAATTGGTTAAAATACAAAGAAAATCAGATGTACACTTAGCAAGTAATAAATTAATTTAAAAGGAAGAAAAATATTTTTTTTCTTGGATATCAAGTTAGAAACTACTTAAATTGTAAAAAAAAATAATGCCATAAAAGAGAAAATATTTGATTAATAATTAATTTGGCCAGAAATACCTATGGTCGATAGCACATGACATACTACTAACACAATTGTATATTTTGGTTATACTAGATTTTGTAAAATTTTGTTGTCATATTGTCTGAATAAAGATATTTGTATATAAAATTAATTATTTTCAAATACTTTTTATTTAATGTTACATTTGTTTTTCTAGGTATGAAGCAAGAAACTTCTTAAATTATAAAGAATAATATCACATTTGTTTTCTTGAATATCAAACCAGAAACGTCTCAAGTTGTAAAGAATAATATTTATATTTTTGCTTGTCAAATAAAAAATATAAAGAATAATGTTGTTTTTATTTTCTTCGATGTCAAGACAGAAACTTCTTCCAATAAACTCCAATAATTAACATCAAATTTGTTTTTTTGAAATTAATTAAGTAATATTATTCAAGGAAATATTTCAAATATCTAGTGAAACTTTGTTAAATTACAAAGAACATCTTCAGAAGATGACAAACAATTGTGAAGTCTGGAGTGGTCTTGCACACGAAAACTGCATCGTGACTCAGGCACTCTCAAAATGTGCCAGTCATGCAGCAACCGATTAAGTAAGTCTTTAGAAGAAACTATGCTACAATGAATAATTTAAAAACTGCCATCTTTAACGCAAAACAATAAAATTTTTCCAACTCTAAAGAAATTTCACTTTATTGCAAATATTGCCTTTTTTGCAATTATTTCCTTGTGATTTCTTGAATGTTTTGTTGAAGATAACTCTAATTAATTTCATTATAAACATGTTCTTACCTACCCAAGGAGCTGCAAAAATAGGAAAAATGAAGACTTCTCAGGATGTCCATTTGGTTTCATAGTTTTGCAATTTTAAAATGTCCATTGTACGATAGTTTATCCTGAAGACATTCTTTGTAATTTAAGAAAGTCTCACTTGATATTTTTAAAGCTTTTCTCATGTTTATTTCTAGTTATTTTTAATCATTTTTTATTGTTAAAGGCAAGCTGAATAATTGGTTCAAACTATATATATATATATATATATATAAAGGCTTTCTACACATAATAATAATAATAATAACAATATTCTTTATTTTCCACAATAATATAATATTACAAGATCCTAAAATTATTACAAACAATATATATTGTAGAAAACCCATGGGTGGAGTACAGAAAATAGCTTATATGTATAAGCAGATCTGCTCTAAACTCAACCCAAATGAAATTAAGAATAACATTATGGCTTAAACTTAAATAACAATATCATGAAAACAATATATAAGAAAAAAAACATCACTATATTACTAAAAAACTTATATAATAACAACATTATTATTATTATTATTAATAATAATGATAATAATAGTAATAATAATAATAATTGCAGCAGTTACAAAAACTAAAAATACTAAAAATTCCATCACTCTAAGTCACGAGAAAATATTAAATATTTTACAGATCTTTTGAATGCTAGCAGTGATTGATTTTTGTACTCAGTTGGAATACTGTTGTACACTTACTATATTATAAGTAAAACTGCGCTCAAAATAGGTCGTTCGGTGAATTGGTGGAGTTAAGAGGCCTTTATTTCTTATATTAATGTTATGTACATCAGTGCGAAATGATATTTTTTGTAAAGATATGGTGGGCATTTCAAATGGATTATTTTGTTAAACAAACATGCCATATGCAAGTATCTCCTTCCTTCCATCTAGTTGGTAATTTTTAATGTGTGTGATATTCGATCATACTTTCGTATGCCGTGGATTAATCTGAGACATGAGTTCTGCACTAGCTGAATTCTTTTTTGTGTAGCTGCAGTCAAACACGGTCCATACACTGCATCGCAAAAATTGAAATGCGAAAGAACTAAACTATTGCATAACAAAATTTTCAATTCTCGTGATAGAAAAGATCTAGCCGCAAAAATCAACTTAAGGTTACAGTAAGCAATTCGGATACACTTTGAAATTTGTGTGGAAAACCTTAATTTTTTATCAACAATTAACCCAAGATTTTTTGGCTTCCTCAATACAAATCAAAGGTACATTGTTTAAAAATATATGTATGTCTTTTTCACTAAGTTTTTTACTGAACAGTATAGCTACTGATTTATTAGGGTTAATTTGTAAACCATGTTGAGTACATGCATCAGTAAATGTTTGTAGATCGGAATTTATTTCATTTACAGCATTTATAAGATCGCAGCTTTTGAATAAGTGTAGCAACTGTGTGTCATCTGCGTACATATGGAATTTTAAATATTTAAAGTATTGCCCGAAGCTGCACGTATATACCGCATACTAGAGAGGTCCTAGAATTGATCCCTGAGGTACACCTCTGTTGGTTTTATATGGCTTAGACGAAACATTTTCTATGACAACTAATTGATCACGATTTGAGAGGTATGAATCAAAGAAAGATAATCAAGTAAGACTTTCTTAAATTGCAAAGAATATCTTCAGTTTTAGTTAATTAATGTTTGTTGAAGTAGCTTGTCTTCAACAAACATTAATTAACTAAAACTAAAGATATTCTTTGCAATTTAAAAAAGTCTTACTTGATGTAAATAAGATTGAAATAAATGTTTTCTTAATTAAATGTGAGTTTCTTAAAGATTTGAAAGATATATGAAAACACTTTGTACACTTTTCTTTACTTATTTTATTTATTATTATTATTAATAATAATAATCTTTTATTAACGGTGGCCATTAACAGATGATTTTTTTTGTACAAAGAATTATTTATAAAACATTGATAATGATCCCCACCCACTTTCCTTATGAATGATAACCAATCCTCAACACCAGATGTTCTACTATGCACCCTTAATATAAAACACCTAATCCATTCAGTTACCCTAATTCCAGACTTATGCTCCGATCATCTATCCATCCAATTCCAAATAAACATTACGCAAAATATACCTCCACCAATTCCAGAATTTATCCTTGACTACAAAAATTGCAAGCTTAACATCGTCACTCAGGACGTCACAAACTTTATAAGTAACAATCCTATCATCAATACCAATATCATATCACAATTCAATAATACCCTATCCCAGTCCATCACGAACAATACCCCTAAAATTAAAAAACAACCCTACAAATACCCTCTTCCTAATTATATCCTAAAATTAATAAAATATAAGAGACAAATATATAGAGACATTCGACAGACAGATACCACAGACTTACGAACACAATTTAACAAATTGAGCAAGGACATAAAACAGCTTATACAACAATACAAAACCGACAGATGGTTGACAGCTTGTCAAAAAATTAACGAAAGCAAAGGGAAGACGTACTGGGCAGAAATAAAAAAGCTCAGTAAATACAGAAACACACATACCGTTACACAAATTACTGACCCGACGACAAAAGAGATAATTAACGATAAACAAGAAATAGCCGACAAATTTGCAGAATATTTTGAAGACATATACAGACATACACTAGACGCTTCATTTGACAATAACTTCTTCAAACGCGTAAACGACTGGTACAATGACTTTTTTACTCAAAACGTTTCACCCAACACCACTGATGAATTGACAGATAACAAGTATTTCGAAATCTTACATGCCGGAAAAAACACCTCACCAGGACATGACAATATACGACGAAATATCCTAAAATCCCTTCCACTTGAAATCCATCATTATATCCTTAAAATTCTAAACTTCTGCTATAAATCCCATCACTTTCCCTCAGATTGGAAAAATGGTGTCATCATTTGCATACCTAAACGAAACCAAGACCTATCCCTCATTTCCAGCTATCGACCCATTACCCTTCTCCCAGTAATCGGCAAACTTTATGAATCCCTTCTCAAAGATAAAATAATGTCCCACATATCTCACCTACTCCCAAACTACCAATTTGGATTCCTCCCTCAAAGATCCACCACCCTTCCTCTTTCTATCCTTACTTCCAACATACAAACAAGCCATCTTGAAGGCCAGGCATCCACAGCCTTATTCCTCGATATTAAAAAGGCCTTTGACTCAGTATGGCACCGAGGTCTACTGTATAAATGCCACGCCCTTAATCTACCTGATCACCTAGTCCACATCCTAAACAATTTCCTTACAAAAAGATCACTCAAGGTAAAAATCCACTCCACCACATCCCGAAAATTCATCCCTGAACAAGGTGTTCCGCAAGGGTCACCTCTCTCCCCCCTCCTATATAATATCTTTTGTTCAGATTTATATAACCCTAATCCCACGTATTTCAATCCCGCCTCCTACGTCCTTCAATACGCCGACGACACCGTCTTAGTAACTCATGCACGAACCCTACCCAAATCACTACAAACCCTACAGCAACTAATAGATTCCCTCGAACTTTGGTTCGCCAAATGGAGAATAAAAATTAATCCAAACAAATCCCAGCTTCTTATTCCCTATCGCCGCACAAATATCCCCATTCCTATCACCATCTCCATTTATCAAAAGCCTATCCTCCCTGCTCCGTATATCACCTACTTAGGAATCACCTTCGATCCTAAACTTAATTTCAAAAAACACACTGCCCTTATCAAAAACAAAATTACCGCTAGGGCTAAACACTTCCGCTGTCTAACTTATAAAAACATGGGCATTTCTACAAGAAATGCCACTAAGATTTACAAAATGATATGTAGACCCCTATTAGACTACGGATCCATCCTCTTCACCACATCCCCCAATCCCACCCTTCAAAACCTACAAGTAAGCGAACGTTCATCCCTAAGGTCCCTAACAAAAATCAGACACCCCCTTAATCCACTTTACAACCCATCTAATACCCTCCTCTACAACCGAACTGAAGTTGTCCCTTTTATCGAACGCCTCCACAACCTATCCAAAAAATTCTCCAGAAAACAATCTAATTTCACAATTCTCTCCCAACTTTGCATCCCCAGAGACGATAATATAATTCCTAAATTCAAAAACCCTTCACAAACCCTATTCCAATTCATCACTTCCCTTAACCGGCAATAAAACACACCCATAAAATGCGCGAACTTTGGCAGAAAGGCTGTTGGCCGATAGCCGATTGTCGGTAAATAAAATAATAATATTTATTGTTAATTTCTTTCACATTTATATGTATATTGTACTGACAATAAAGATTCTTTATATATATATGATCATGTTGTGATTAACAGATGTACATGTGAATAAATAAAATAAGTGAAGAAAAATGTACAAAATGTTTTCATATAAATATTTTCTTCTTTCTTAAAATATATAATTTTTAATAAACGTTTTGCACGCATTCATGTTAAATTCACTACATTGTTTCATTTCATCCTGATCCATACTTCCATACCCTCTCATCATCCATTAAAAGCGCAGCACGAAAATGAATAAAATCCTCCGCAGCAAAACAAAAAAAAAAGAACCGAACAGAAAAACGGAAAACGGCCGAGACACAATCCGAAGAGCCTCGCGGTCGTGCCAACGAACGAAACTTTAATAATAATAAGAAAACAAATCCGTGTAAATTACAAGGCGGCAAAACACTGAAAACTTCCGATTAATAAGTAATTTCGAAATCGAGGGGCGCTCCTCCGGCACGCTCGATCCCGTACTTTTTCACAGGTGATAATTCCCCGACTGGCGGCGACTTCGCCGTGTTGGGAAACGTTCCCAGAAAGCGGAATGAATAAGTAACCGAAAAGAAATTGGGATGGGATGTTGAAATTTTAATGGGCGAGTTTTTAAATGCCTGAAACGATGGGAAGCGGGACAATCAGTGTGTTTCGTTTGAGGAAAGTTTGTCGTTTATTTTGGGTGGGTTTGTTTTGTTGGATTTGCATAAATTATTGCTGGGCGTGAAATTTGTGTACCTAACGAATTAAATAATACGTTAAAAATAGTTTAAATATGTACAGTTCAAAATCTAAATATTTTTTCTTTATCTAAAATTACACAGCAAATTAATACTTAAGGTAAAGTCGATATTTGTGCAAAATTATGCACGACATAATTTACTTAATGCTGTTTATTTAATTTTTTCATTTACTTTTCCAATAAATATACACCATTTAGAGGAAATACAATTGATACAAGAAACTTAAATTAACATTGCAATTTATTTAATAAAATAATAGATAGATCACATCAAATATATCGAATTCATGTAATTATTAGCTACTGTTTGTTATAGCTTTCGTCAGCGAATCTATGTTACAGATGAAAATATTAACGGAGTCTTCTCTAATGGTATCATTGCGGATTATCCGGAGAATGGAATTATAAACTGGTGTTAGCTCTGTGGAAAGGTTTTGGAGTATCTATCATTTTGCCTCGATTCATGAAAATTTATAAATGATGGGTACGAATCGTTTCTCCTACAATTGATTAGTCGATGTATATATATATATATACATATCAGTGCTACTGGGCTTAGAGGCCCTTGGCTTGTATCTTGTCTACTAATTTCCTCCATACAAGACTCTCTGCCAGATCATACTATAATCTGACATTCAGATCCAACTACCAAATACCTAACTCTTTTGGCTCCTATTATTTGAGTGACTCTTGGTTTACTGTATATATCCAATAGTTCTTTATTTGTTCGTCTTTGCCGAGTACCATATTGCATTTTATCTCATCCAAACATTTTTCTTAGTACTTTTCTCTACCGAATGTCTATTTTTCCCATCTTGCTTCGTCATTGCCTACTTACTACTGGTCGGATTATTGTATCATATGTAAGTATCTTTGCAGCTTGATTAGTCGATGCAGATATTTAATAGATGCAATTTTTATGATAACCTCCAATAACTTAAACACTTGATAAAATTAAACCAGTGTGAAGTTAGCACCAAAAAGATAGCAACAAAATTTCCGAAGATACCCGAACAATATAATGTTGAGAAATTATTTTTTCTGCACTGTTTGGAAACTATTTGCATCTGTAACTGATAAATATGTATTAATAATATTTCACGAAACAAACCAATCCATCTTTACAACTTAAAAAGAAAATGGGATTTATATCAAACTTATATTATTAATAATTAAAGTTGTTATAAAAACTAAACCACCATGCATTTCAGGACGAAATTTTCTTCAGGTGTTGAAAAATATCATTCCGCGTCCAATTATTTTGAGAAAGTTGATTTATTAGGAAGGGGTGAAAAAAAATATTATTCATTTTCCATCAGGTTTCAAAATGAGATAATAATTGCTGTAACTAATAAACTGTGATATGTTTCACAATGAAACCTTCTCTGTTTTATTAGGCACTTTATTCTGTATTGAATGGTATATAGGAAGTTGATTGCCACCCTGTAGGAAGGGGTGAAAAAATATTATTAGTTTTACATCAGTTTCCATTTCCATATATTCGCAAAAATCCCTATCTATCTAACATTATTAAATTTAATAATTGACATTATTTGTCTTTTTTATTATATATATTTCAGCCAACAGTGGTCAACTCATTGCCATGAAGGCTGTAAAAATGTAAAATGTAAATATTTTAGCAAAATATCTACCTAAAATGATTGCACACTTTTCTTAATATTTTTTTTTTTTACAGAAAATATCCGATGTGATTTTCTATGTTTATGTCCATGTTGTGAAAGAAAACTGTTATGATTACTCTCTATTACAAAAGTCATTGTCGAACATGTTCGTAATTTATTTGTGATTAATGGGTGGAGATATGTAATGAATTCATTAAGACTTATGTTAGAAGAATTCCATTTCGAATTTATATTCTTGTTAAAATTATGTCCATGAGATTTTAGGCGAATTCGTGGACCGAAAAAAAGTCTGTGTTCAATTTGGAATATATTAATTATTTCTTAAAGAAGTGCATTTGAAGGATTATGAAAGGGATGCAGAGGATACCTGATCTTTGTTAGCAATCTAAGCGCTGCTACTTCAGCGGAGGGTATAGTGGGCAATTCAAAAATGGGCGGCCCACAATTTTGTAATTATTTACTGCTGTGTTAGAACTTATTTTTGTTTATTTGTAAGATAGGCTTCTTAAATATGCCGCTTACTTCTTGACCTTAGCTTGAGTGGCCTTTAAAGCTGATTTTGGGATTGAAAAATGTCTAACTAATGGTAGTTTGTTAAGGTGTATATACTTTACTTATTTATAGAAATGGATAATTGTATGATCAATGAAAAGGAATAAAAAGTTAATAATCGATAGGGTTAATAAATATTCGCCATTTTGTGAAAGAACTTATTGATTTTTTGTAAGATAGACTTCTAAAATATGCCGCTTTTTTCTTGACCTTATCTTGAGTGGCCTTTAAAGCTGATTTTGGGATTGAATAGAATGTATAGCTATTGGTAGTTTGTTAAGGTGTATATACTTTACTTATTTATTGAAATGGAGAGTTGTATGATGAATGAAAAGGAATAAAAAGTTAATAATTTTTAGGGTTAATAGATATTCGCTATTTTTTTGAACCACGTTTGAATAGTGTCGATAAAACCCTATAGATTACTGAGAACTTTAAGTAGAGATTGTTATGAACAGGATAATCCAAAGTTCACCCAATCAGTTAACGAGTAAGAGAAGGTCACCAAAGCGAGTTCTATTCCGCGAAAAAAGAACATAATTCTGTAGAACCAACACATATTCCTGTAGGAAATTCAGATGGAGGCTAATAAGTTTAAAATACACGCAGCTCTGACAAAATCCCTTCTAATCTAATCAGAGCACTGACAAGGGAAGGCCCAGAGATGTTTGCCAGAGTTTTTAACATTTTTTTAATGATGGTCGTTTTTTCAACGAGCTGGAGAGCTGCCAGACTATTTCTATTATTAAACTGTGAATCAACATGTCAACCATTGTGCCTTCTGAACAGTCTGGCTTGAAGAGCTTCGAGTATGTTATCAACAGAAGTCCGAAGAAGTTCAGGTAAAAAGAGACAAAAGTGGAAACACTCAACCTGATTGGGACAACAAACAAAATGAGAATTTCTTTCGGGATAGGAGTAAAAAAAACAGAAGACTCACTGATTGTATAGAGGGAAGACGCATCTTCAGGCTTCAGGACTGGGTTTGCTGACCGATGTCCAAAAAATTCCTAAACCAGCTAAAGCTACACAATACTCGAAGAAGCGGTATTGATAATGCTAGTAGTACGTAATACTAGTAGCAGCGTTCCTTGGAAAAGACTATTAGACATCATGAATGGTAAAAAAATCGATACATTATTGATAAAATTAAGGAGAAGCTACTTCGAAGACAAGATTATAAAGATCAACGTAATCAATATAATGATATGAGATACAACGTGGCCTAGGGTTACCCTTTGAAATCTATATTACTACAATTAGAAATTGTCAAAATATATTGAGTTAATCGGATATGCAGACGACAAAGCCCTCGTCATTGGAGGTAAGGACATGAGGGCAATGGGAGAAGATGTGGAATAGGCTATACGCAAGATAGAGCACCGACTGAGTGAGCGAGTTCGAGTCCCTTGACTCGCTTCCGAAAAAGAAAAAAAAAGTAAACGAAATAGTACTTTTAATTGTGAAGGTGTCCAACACTTACGTGATATCACTTTTTTTAAAGTAGTGCAACTTTTTCTTAATTTAAACAACTCTGTATCTTTTACCGTTTTCAACATCACAATTGTTCATCGTTTTCGGAATTTAACCAAAAAATTCAATCATTCGGATTTTTGATTTTTCAAATTTTAATATTTGTTCTGTTTTTTTGTAATGATTCCAGAAAGTGTTTGTATGGACACTTTTGTGATATCCAGTTTTTTACTAATAATAGTATCAAGAGGAAATTGGAGTGGTGTGTCGATATTGAGGAAAAAATCTAGAGATAAATGATTAGAGCATAGATCGGAAGTAAATTTGACATTGTGGATTAGTTATTGGAAATCTGTGGTTATTATTTTTTAAAATATAAATAATTTTGGTTTATGAATTATTTATATTATAAAAAGCATAATTAGTCTTAAATGTAAATAAATTGATTGATTAAGTTGAATAAAGCACTAATAACCTTTCTTCACACTTTTATTTGGATTACCATATGTACATTTCGGTCACAAAGTGACCATTATCAATGGATTAACACCAGTGTTAAGAAAGAAAGGTTACTAGTGCTTTATTCGTCGAATTTCTCTTAAATTTGTTCAATGGTTTTAATATGATGTTATAATGAAAATGATCCCATACTACACAGTAATATTCAACTTTGAATTTGATGAAAGCTTTGTGTATGTTCATAATAATAAGATTTTATTGCGAAAGGCTTAACATTTCGTAGAGCAAAGTCCAACATTTTTACATTGTTTGTAAATAAGATAATATTTTTTTAAGTTTTTAAAAAAATATTAGTGATTAATTATAATAAATGGAAGACGACACAAACGCAATTTTTTGCCTAATTTCATGTGGCGTCAGCGATTCCTGTCTACAAGGCAGACGACCGAAAATCGTTGTTTCATCCACTAAAGAAAGACGAACTTGTCATATTTATGAGAACTTCAAATGGCCATAACTACTAATCCATGGTTGAACATTGTGTTAAATGATTTATTAATCATCTGCCTGGTGATGCCACTGTGTTGGCTATTGCATCAGTATCACTACCATAAAGTTTGTGTGAAACTTAAGAAACTGTAGTTTTATTTACAAATATTGTATTATGAAGTAAAAACTTCAACTCTATAACATTTTCATATAACCCATTGTGATATAGTTGAAATGTCACATAAATGACAGTTATCCCTCAAATAGAAGACAAAGATTTTTTATTATCTGTAGTTCCTCCAACTGAAAATTCTTAATAACATAATTTTTATATTTATTTTATTAGACTATTAATGCTATAAAACGACGTACTCTTACATTTATCAAATTCTTGATGTATCTAACAGATTTAATTCCAATAAATATCTTTACAATATTATCATATATTAGGGTAACTCATTGTAATTTTAAGAAAAAGTAAGATGTAAATTAAAAAAAAAAACTAGTGGATCTAAATTTGATTCTTCTTAAACTTATAAATATTATATATACAAAATTCTGCTATTAGTTGTTGTAAACCAAAAATGTATTGCTCCATTTAAAAAAGTAAATTTAACTTTTATAAAATATATAATTGAGTGTAGCTTCCTTTTCCATATTTTTCATCACAGCTTCAGGCATTGGGCTTCTATCTAATCGATACATTTCGGTCAAATTCATATGTACCTAATTTAATAAACAAAAAATGTTGAAGTTACAAACACGTATAAACATTTGAGTTTTTTTTTAAATGACCATAGTTTTATTAACCTTTGTTCAAATTCATTCTTTTTAGGTATAAACCATAGAAATTTTCAAAAACTTTAATTATCTTTAACAATTTCTAAAATCTAACATTACAAATCGTTATAGATAAGACTAAGTATGCTTCAGTTAAGGAATAATTTCCCGCATGCATAAGCAGACAAGAACACCATTGTTGAATTTCGAAATATATATTCAAATTGACGATTGAAATATTCAAAACCGGAAATTTGTGTCTGCATTTTCCCACAAAATATTATAAAACATGGATTTATTTTCGATCGAATAAAAAAGAGCCTTCGTTCAAATTAAAAATGACGTTTGTTTTATAAATTCTATTCATAAAATAAGTTGTAATTAATACTATTAGATTAAATAAAAAGAATTTGAAAATAATTAATTAATAAATTATTTTCAAATTCTTTTTATTTAATTTATTTATATAGCTGTGACCAAGTGAATAAATCCTTTTTCTATTATAAATAATTATTAATCAATTGTATTCCCTTTAGCTATTGCAATTTTTTGACTTACGATACGTAAGTACTTTAACACAAATATACATTAAAGCAATTGCTTCTCGGGTCTATACCCCATCAGGCATTGAATGAAACAATGGACATTTGCTGTTGCATAACAATAATCTATTGTAAAATGCAATAAAACAGTAATTTCTTTTCAACTTAGATTATTTTAGATTTCCTAGGTCTAAAAAATAAAGTGTTGTAAAATTATGAATTATATTCTCTCTGAAAATATTAATTTAATTTTTTAAAAAATCCTCTATTAAAAAAAAAAAATTGGACATACTGCGACTTTCCGTAATGTTTAACTTGATAAAGTCATCCAAATTACTGCTACGGTCATTTCTTCATTTTTTTAATAGTATCAAATAATTTATAGAATCAAAGGCTTTGTTAAGGTCCGTATATATAGTCTCAACTTGTGGATAACAAGTTTTAACAAGATATATTCTGTAAAATAAATAAAAATAGATGATATCGATCGATTTTTTATCAAAGAATTATTAACGGTTCAATTTAGCAAATATTATATTAATATTATTAGCTCTCTTCATTTAATAATAAATACGAATTAATTATCATTTAGCTACTTCAGTTTCTTAGAATTGCCTATATAGTAGTTTTGAGCAAAATCGAATAATTTTACTATTAAAAATTAAATTGCTCGATTTTATTCAAAAATATTAAAATATCTTCAACACCAGGTTGGATTGTATATAATTTATTCTACATCATTTGCAATTTCTCGATGAAATAATTATTCTAACATAAATAGAAAAGAGTATTCATTCACTTCGTCACAGTTATTTAAATAAATTAAATAAAAATTATTTGAAAATACTTACAACTTACGTAACTTAAGTCAAAAGTCACAGAGCTAAATGTGAGAATAATTTATTTATTATTTTCAATACATTTTTATTTAATTTATTGTAACATAATTTTATTCCTGAAAGTCCTCCTACTAAATCTTTGTTATCTGAGAAAATGATACATTTCATATAATATAATATAATATAATATAATATAATATAATATAATATAATATAATATAATATAATATAATATAATATAATATAATATAATATAATATAATATAATATAATATAATATAATATAATATAATATAATATAATATAATATAATATAATATAATATAATATAATATAATATAATATAATATAATATAATATTATATAATATAATAAATACATTTTTTCACAAATAAATAGTTCATAAATAAAAGGCCAAGATTCCACTTTAAATATTACTCCAAAAAATATTTCTTGCTTGCTTCGTTACAATAATTACATTATTAATTACAAACATTGAACGTAACAGTGCATATTAAGACAGTTACATTCGAGGCTCAAGCGTAATAAAAGCAATATTTTTAATTAGTCTAATGGATTAATTAAAACCATTTCAGCATTAACATTTCCCCCGTCGATTAGCATAGAAATGGAAAAAAGGAGAAGTGACATAAACAACGAAAATTCATATTCATAAGCTATCGTTTCGTTGTACACATTTCATATTCGATATAGATTATCTATCAATCTCTAGATAACGACGATACGACCGCACCTTTTTTCCTTATTTTCTTCCTCCTCTTCGCAAATAAGTCAAAGCACCGACATGGAGCGCATTAAAATGTTAATTCGTGATCGTTTCATTCACGGCGGATCGTTTTATGATCACCGAAAAAATGGTTTCTAATTTTTCGGTGGTGAACGTAGGGGATTTAATTGGCCGTTCGGAATTTCTTGATTCGTGGAAACAGATGTTTTCTTTCTTGTTTGTTTGTTTGTTTGTTTCGGTTTATGTCGGCAATTACGCCCATTTTTGTGTTTTTTCGGGGGATTTGTTATCTGTTCGGTTGTAAATTTTAAGGTCATTAATGTCGAGGCTGTGATGTCTTATTTTGTTCGGCGAAACAAAAGATTCAACGGTTATAAAGTTTTACTTAAAACTGTAATTAAGAATGATAAATGAATGATTTTCGGAAATTATTGTAATTTGAATTACTAATTTTACTGATAAATTTGGGGTATTTTTTGGTCGTTAAATATGTTTTATTACTTTTTCAGAAATTTAAAACTCTAAGTTGTGCGTTCGTTAATTTCGTTGGATAAAAAAAATAGAATTGGTGATTTTTTGTTGAAACAATTTAATTTTAATAAAAAGCAACCAAAATCATTGGTTCGATTAATTGTTTTTGTTTGTAATATGATTCTTTCTGGAAGTAAAGGAGAGCCATAAGGTTTTTTTCAACTGCACAGAAAATGTTCATTGTACGGTCACCATCATACCCCTAGCAAAAAAACGGCATTTTAATACTTATAATAATAATAATAATATCTTTATTGTTCAACAGGTTAACCCAATTACAGAAAAAAATTAAATTAAAATATGATATATATTCATACATTACATACAAATATATATATAAATATAATAATGGAAATTATTAAACTTAATAAAATAAAATAATAATGACCACAAGTTAGTCACAATATTAATAAATATAGTGGTAGAAAAAAGTTAGTACTTTATTTTATTTTTATAAAAGTATAGTTTAAAGATTTTGTCTTCTTCCCGCTTAACAACAAATTGAAAATCCACAATTGGTTGATTGCAATTACATATGGTATCGCTAATATGTGAGACACCCTGTATATGGAGACGTGAAAACATAAAAAGCTCGTCGACACATAATGATTAAAGCCCGCGCGGCGGTATTGTCTAGAAGGCCAGGAAGAACACTTACATGTTCAACAATGGGAGAAGGGTCGGCACAAAGGCTTGAAGATTGATCGGGGAGCGCGGGGAGCGCACACCCTTTCCCGGTGAGAGAGAGCGGGGTGGCCTCACCTCCACCTCCGCCTCCCACCCCCGAACCGAAGCCCCTTACCTCGCAGCCTCCTCCACCGTCGCCACGGCAACCGGGGCTTGTGGCCATTTGAGCCCCCTTTATCCTGCGGTATTCATCTTCGACAATACTCATTCAATTGATAATGATATTTGCATGCTGATGATCTCCTAAGTGGCCGCTTAATCGATGTACCTACCTGCCCGCCTGATCTTTAATTTACATCCCTTGTAATTATCCGCCTTAACAATTCCCACTCAACAACTCCTTTTATTTTATTTTTTTTATTCATTTCTCTTTCTTTTTACAACTTTCCGCGAACGCCTGAATATTTTCCCTTGAAAGAATGTAATAACATCGCTCTCCCTCCAGAATCTCAGACGACGACGACGTGTCCGTATTATTTTTTATCTCTTTCTCTCCCTATGTATATATATATATAACGTATATACAACATCGCAATATTAAAATTGATTGTTTTTACGTTTGAACGGTTCGAAAGGAAAACGTAATATCGCGTACACTCGTTTATATTCAAGATTCAATTTACATTGTAGATGTTTCTCTCGTGCTTCTTCTTCTTCCTTTTTTTTTCTACAGTTTTGTAGCGACCCGGGCACATTCTCCTCGGTCCGCTCAGACGTCACCTTTCATTTTGGAATACCCGGTGATATTGTGCGCATTTTTTGCAATCTTTCCCGTATCAAAACGCGTAATTAAAATACAGACCGAGATAACTGTCCGGATCAGGTACTTTTTGCTTTCTTTCTTTATTAACCCATTCGTTCGGGAATTTATTTTAACTGAAAAAAAAAGGTTGATTGAATTTCAACGATAAAAAGTTACTATATTTAAATGGAATTTTAATAATCTAAACACCTTATATATACAGGGTGTTTCTGCGTGCGCGCTGAGTAGCTTTACGGCTAAATGTTTTTTTTTTCAAAATCGGCTTTTACAGGCGTATCTAGGACCACATTTTAAAATTATATTCAAATATACAGGGTGTCCCATAAAAGCATGGAGTATCATAGTTTTATTTTTTCTAATGGAATAATCCATTTTTTTCAGATTCTACATCAAAAAAAAAGTTAACTTCTATAATATATACATATGCCTAAACCCAATAACTTTTGAAAAATTTAAATATTTTTGGAAAAATTGACGTTTTGTAAAAAAAATCATAACTTTCAAATGGGTGAATGAAAACAAATGAAATTTTGTACTAATATATTAGACTAACGGATGAATATTTTAGGCTATTTGCGGGAATTTAAAATATTAAGGGCGGAAAGACCACTGGTCGATAGCCAATTGGCAAACTCTTACAGCATGTATTGTAATATTTTGTGTTATAAGTAGGTGTTGTAATACGTTTTCCAATAAAGATTTCCATTATAAAATATT
Organism: Philonthus spinipes; assembly: GCA_963082785.1. NCBI lineage: Eukaryota > Metazoa > Arthropoda > Insecta > Coleoptera > Staphylinidae > Philonthus > Philonthus spinipes. The sequence continues at coordinate 12,512,582 of OY720309.1, read as the reverse complement.
AAGATTTATTGATAATTCAATGTAACTCCAGAAACACATTCAAAGTCGAAAATCGTGCTTATTTTAAATGGCACACCCTATATCTAATAGTCCTATCTTGTAGAAAATGTAATTGTCTTTTAAAAAGTATAAAAGTATTTTTCACGTAAACCTAATAGTCTTCACGATATATCCATTTTCGTTAACATTTGACATAATATTGATTATTTATAATATGAAAAAGTGATACAAAGCGCCATCTATTGTTCAATTTAATATTTATTATTTCCAATTTTTCCAATAGGCAAGTGTTTATCTTTTGGTTATAAATAACGTCAGTTGACCCAACATATGATTTTCCTGATATTTCCTAAATTAATACATTAATGTTATTCATTGTGAATACATTATTTGTATTATTTATTTACACATGTGTAAATTATTTGATAAAAAAACTTGGCGAATATTTAATGTAATTGTGTCTCCTCATTACTAATTACTGTATTTAAGTTAGTGTTTTTCAGGTACTTCACACTGCCTACAGTTTTAAATGTATTTAAAACTTCCTCTACTTCCTCTTATTATTAGGATGTCTTCCATCAGAGAACGTTTTGTACACTAAAAGACCATTTTCTAAACGTTCCATTATTATTAGAATCATGTTTATTCTTTTATTTAAGGAAAAAATCATTTTTTGCAATTGCTACTAATAATTCGAATGTGTCAATTAAATTTTATTTATAAAAAAGCCTATTGGAATACCTGTCAATAATAATTATTAATTTAGCAATAGATGGCGCTTTATGTTACCTTTGCATATTAAAATAATAGTCATTATGATGAAAATTAACAAAAATGGATATATCTTGAAAACTATCAGGTTTAGGTGTAGAATACTCTTATACTTTCTGAAAGACAATAAAATTTCCTACATGCTAAGCCTATTAGATATAAGGTATACCATTTAAAATAAGCACGAAATTTGACCTTGAATGTGTTTCTGGAGATACGTTGAATTCCCAGTACATCTTAAGATATTAAATTTCTCTTAATAATCTAAAATATTTACCCATTAGTCTAATATACTGATATAAATTTTCATTTGTTTTCATTCATTCATTTGAAAGTTATGATTTTTTGTAAGTTATGAAACGTCAATTTTTCCTAAAATATTTAAATATTTAAAAAATTATTAGGTTTAGGCATATGGACATATTATGAAAGTTAACCTTAATTTTGCTGTAGAATATGAAAAAAAATATATATGGGGTATTCCATCAGAAAAAATATAATTATGATAGGATATGCTTTTATGGGACACCCTGTATATTTGAAACTAATTTTAATATGTGGTACTAATAGACCTTCATACGCCTGCGAAAGCCGATTTTGAAAAAAAAAACCATTTAGCCGTAAAGCTACTCGGCGCTTTTTTCATACATTTTTACAAACATTGAGTATATACAATAAAATAAAGGTTTGTCTGTACTGAGCTATCGACCGGAGGTCTTTCTACCCTCTATGTATAGTTAAATAACGTTTGTTTTAAATAATAATAATAAATTTATTTCCCAACAGATATAGAAATTTTCAAATTACAGGGAAGCATACATAAAAAAAATAAAATATATATAAATTAAATTCAGATTATCCCAAATAATCATATTTCATTCTAGAGCGAGTAGTAATGCTAAAGAAGAAAAATTAAACATATCTAATTTATTATATTAATAAATTGATTAAAATTATTCGCAAATATGTCAGCAACACCATTGTTTTTATTGTAATTACGCATCATGGTGTTAAAATGTGAGTTATAGTACTCGTTTGAGTTATTGCGCTTACAGAAAATTAAAGCATAGTTTCTGCTAGAATACCTACGCACATGGACATTAATATCACATAGTATGTTATGGTCGATTACATTAGTATGCGTTGTCAGAGCTCTGATACGACGATCGGCGCAAAGTGATTTTAGTTTAAAAATGGCCAACAATTGATCAAAACTCATTGTTTCATCCGAATAAGAGGAGTGTTTTACAAAATCCAAGTATCTTAGAAATGTTCTCTGCACACGTTCTACCGATTTTATGTGACATTCATAATAAGGGGAGCATATCAAAGATCAATATTCAAATTTATTCCTTATACAGGAATTATATAGTTTTAGAATCATGCTAGTGTTACAAAAAGACCTAGATGCCCTTCGAATAAAATCTAGCATCATCTGTGCCGAATTAACAACACTGGTTTGGTGTGGTACAAAAGATAACTTGTTATTTAATAGAACTCTCAAATCTTTCATTTCCGAAACACGGTCAAGAAAAATATTGTTCATGGAGTATGTATACCATAGGTAACCATATATGAAATACAATTAAATTTTCTATATTCAGATGTAGTTCATTTTTCAGGCTCCATTGCTGTTATCTCAAGATGTGACTGAAGAATTAAGCAGTAGCCCAGCGAACGAACCTCCCTAAATATATTTATATCATCGGCATAAATGAGGACAATGGATCTTATGTTCTCAGCGACGTCATTAATAAATAATAAAAACAGCATAGGGCCCAAGTTTGATCCTTGGGGGACGTTATTGCTGGGATATAAACACGATGACCTGTAGTTCATATTTAATGAAACGTTCAGCCACCATTCATCTAGCGTATGGATAACTAGTGATGGTCATTTCTTATCAGACTAGTGTGTTCCATGTGCAATGCCTTGCTGAATTGCGTTGGGGTTATGTACCCGATATTAATCATAATAAATTAAAGACGACGCAAGCGCCACCTTTAGTTATCCATACGCTGAACGTTTCATTAAATGTGAATTTCGTTTTCCTTGTTTTCATAAACAGGACCAGTTAGCCTTCCTTTACTGGACGAAACAATGATTCTCGGTCGTCTACCTTGTAGACCCAAATCGTTGAAATTAGGCAAAAGATGGCGCTTGCGTCGTCTTTAATTTATAATGTAGTTTATATATTCAACACAGCTAAACTTTTTGACAGGTACGCGTTCAATAAGCAAATCAAGAATATTATGATTTATTAAATCAAAAGCTTTATGAAAACATATGCTTGTATCCGTTTGTCGATATGACCAAAAATGAACTCAGTTATATTTAACAAGTTGGTGGAGGTTGATTTTCTTTTCATAAATTCGTGCTGTTTTGTACCAATGTATACTTCAACAAGATTATATATTTTATCGGAAATAATAGATTCAAATAATCTCTCATAAAATGTTCAACCAGCATTAATCTAGCGTGTGCATAACTGGTGATGACCATTTCGTTTTTTTCGAACCTCAGACAAGGGTGATTTATGTGCAATGCTTTGATGAAGGTCATTGAACGGGTAGGGAATCTGACGACTCCTATCCATTATATTCGTATTGTCTTTGAAATTTCTAGAATATATAAAAAAATATCAGCATAATTAAAAATAATAGATTTGTTTGTTACATGAACTGTCTGTAAAATACTTTATATTTTATTCTTGTTTCAATAGATGTTTGTAAAACTTACAGTGTAAGTATTTTTTGCAGATGGAAAAAGGGATTGATCGAATTGTATTGATCATTGCCAGAAATTTTCCTTGTTTAATTTCATTGTTATTCTTCCTGCATTGGCAGCATTGATGTTTTCTCCTAAAATAGTCAGTTTGGTCAGAAAGAAAAGTAATAAATAATCTCATTTGTCATAATTCACAGATTGGTTGTTATTTGTTAAAAAAAATATCAAGTAGGCTGCTATTATGACAATAGCAAATATTTTTATTGTTGTGATTTTGTCGATATTATTTTATAATCTCCCGCGAACTAAAAACAATTTATTATTAATGGCAAACTACACAAATGCTGAAATGGCAGACATGCATTTTGTATATGGTCGTGCCAATGGCTTATGATTTTTTGTTGTTGTGATCAAACTAATAATTTTAAGAGGCAATATCAAGAAACTGAGAAGTTGCTGATTGAATCGCTCCATTTAAGTCATTTTTTTTTAAATAGAAAAATGTAGACGCATTAAAAAATTCTGATGCGAACTATTATAGTGGTTGATTTTTTTTCATCTCCTTGTAATAATATTTTAGCGTTACAAAACTCGCCACAGCTGTACGTTAAATTTGATTCTTCTAAATTATTCCATAGTAGATATATAAAATAAAAACATTTTTTTTAATTTAGAGGGCTGTAACTTGGTGAGGAATAGGTTTAGAAAAAAATAATGAAGAAAGAACACCTTTTAAAAGCTTTCGCTTCAATTTAGAAACACCTGGAATAGTCGATTTTGCCCAACACTAGTAGCAATGTAATTAAGTTCAAATTAGTGTCATACGAACAAGCCGATTTGGGCTTTTCTAAATTTAATAAAACATTGTTCTATAGATGGTTCATAATGTTAATATTAATAATATTAAAAACATACGCAATATAGAAATTACAAAACTGAATAATGAAGAAACAGCCATACAAACTATAATTTACCGGCGCACCTGTTCACTTTAATTCATTTCGCATTTGTACTTCTTCTTAATCCACATATTTTTCACTCTTATTTTAACCACGTATGTCGGCCACAGAATCATATCAATGCATCAATTTTAATTGTGCGATGATGGGCAAACGGCGGAATTACACGGATCTGGGATTGCGAAACCCGCGTGGGTTTTAATAAAGAGAAATTTCGCGGACGACAAACGTAATCACTAATCATTGTGATTAATGACGCGCGATGGGCGCAATTTTGCGCTCACGTGACCGGCATCTTTTAACTGACAGCGCGGTACGGGCGCTTTTTATTATTAGAGCTTCGCCACTTTAGAAACACACACACATCCAAGCCGCACATTTCGCTATCCATCATTATTACACGGGAATTAGTGTTTTTTGGTTTTGTTTGTCACTTTGTGAGTAGGAAAATCGTGTTTATTTCTGTTTTGCGATGTGTTCTCGTTAGTTGTTTATGTTTTTTTAATTAAATAATGTAAGGTACATAACAACAACTACAAAATAAATAAAAAACAAAAACAAATCTTTTGCTCAGGTGAAACCTGTTGAGTAATTTAAAAAGAAGCTTGTTTCATCTCGAGCACTAATGCGTAAGTTGTTTGTTCCTCGAGGATCCAGTTTGGAATAATATCAACTCTTTATTGTAAAAGCCCATACTATAATAAAAAAATGTAATAATTAATTTATTACTCATAAAAACTGTGGCCAGCAAGGTCACCGGATATGAATACACTTGTTCTTTTTGTTTGAAGATTTTTAAAGGAAAAGGTTTATGCAACACCTTCAGTGGTCAATGTAGACGTCATGGATAGAATATGTTTTGCAGTGGAAATAATCGGCTCCAGATCTGCTTAGAAACGGATGGTTATCAATTCTAATATTTATTTTAACCTTTCATTTTTGATGTATAAATAAAATTTGACATTTATCCACTGTTGCCAAATTTACATTTCTTTAAATTCGCTCGTGAGGAGTTATAAGCCACAATACAATATTTTTTACTCAAATTTTCTGCTTTAAATTAATCAATGAACCAATTGACTTGAAGATTATCACACCTTTTCTGGCCACCTTGTATATAAATATAGAAAATCTATATTTCTGAGAGTTACCTTATATTTTCTACTTGTCTTTGTTCTATTCTTGTCGTTTTATTAAATTGTCATTATTGTTAACGTCACTGTCTAAGTTTTTCAAATTAGTTGAGATGAATTGATGAATTGCTGGTGAAGGATATGCATTTAGGATTAATGTTGTGATTACGAGGGATACATCGGGACATAAAATAATAATAATATTCTATATGATTGCGTACAGACAGCTCCTTCACCGCGACTAATTGGTCTATTATGGCTCATACGTGAGAGATATCTAGTAGAGCTTTAACTTTGTTGCAGGATGATCCCTAAAGAGAGCTTTAGCTATTCTTATGTTTGGAACATTCCTCCAGTATTGTAGCATCTTCTCTTTCATCCATCTGTGTATCACTGCCTTGGCCAGGTATAGGGGAAGACCTAGTGTTGGTTCAGATCCCAGCACTGGTTGTGATGCCCTTTCCCTGGCCAGTGCGCCCGCTCTCTCATTTCCGCTGTATGATGATACATGTAGCTCGCCCACCTGGCCATACAAACCGAATCTGTAAGATCCAGTAGAACGTCCAGTACCAGTATTGGGGTGGTGCTCATTGCACCCGTGGTAGCAATGGTAGCCAGTCACTGCAAACTGTTCAGATTTTTCCTTCCCTTATACGTCTTGTGGCTGTCCACCACACAACGTAGCCATAGGTAATGAATGGTTGAAGTACAGCCAGTCGACATATCTGGGTATTAAACCCTAGTTCTTTCCACACACTTTTTGATATGTATAGGAGGATGTCCGGACCTTGTTAGCCATTTTCTCCAGATACGGATTCCAGCAAAAAGTTTTGCCCACTAGAATGCCTAGATATTTGGTTTCCTCTGAAAATGGCATAGTTAACCCTTGCATGACCGGTTCGATTAGCCCGGTTGCTCTTCTACGAGTAAAGGGAACTATTACAGTTATGTAATAGAGAGTGTCCAGCGCTTCCTGATTTTTTTTTTTTCGGAGATGACTTGGTCATTTTTGCCTTTAACCAGTAACACAATATCGTCAGCATATGCCTGCATTTCAACATCCAGGGAGACAATTATTGCCAACAGGTCGTCCACCAGCAGAGACCACAGAAAAAGGATTACTTGGATGATTTTATTTAGTAGTGGTTCTAATATTTCAGGATGCAAACATAGTCCAAAAAGTGCCAGAGAATCGAAGAAATTCCGTGATTTCTATGTGAAAATCCCCTTGAAATTTTGTGTGGTACAAAGGAAAGTTTTGTGTTGAATAGAATAACAAGATATTACAGGAAAATTCTGAGTGGATTGGAATGCTATTAAAGGATACAACTGGTAAAGTGGAAGTGATTTTGTCATATCATGCGCCACTTTGAACACAATTTTTGTATTGCATGAAGGGATTTTTTCAGAGATTATTGTGCTTTTTCAAGGGACAAGTGTTGTATCATCATCGAAAACTAGGAAATATCGACGAAGAAAACTGTAGTATTTTTTTATCTCAAGGCATGCTTGGATATTAGACTTTAGGATAGAAATTGTAAGTAAGGTTGATTTTGGAGGAAAAGAACAAGTTAGATTGATACTGTGCAGCGAGGAGCAAAATTATGAATATTCGAAATTGGCGTACGGCGACGCAAAATAGGATAGGCTGAAAGCGATGTTTTATAAGGCCTAGAACCACAACGGGTTGTAGCGCCAGAAAAAGAATATATTAAACATATTGAGAATAAAACGATGTATTTCAGGATATATATTTGTAAATAGCACCAAGAGTGGATTTTTTTACCAGAATGCAATGTCCAGTAATATTCAATTTTGTCTAATTTATCAACTTGTGGAGGTGGTCTATTTTTGAAGTCAAATGCCTTGTACCAGCTACTAACGATATTGTAAAAGTTATTAACATAGGTATTTGTCAAATGTATGTTCATCAAAGTGTAGTGCAAATGCATTAGCAATAGTTGAAATGTTTGTAGTCCGAATTTTTATATTTTGATCCATTTCATATTTCCTTCCACTAAAATTTTCTTTTGTTTTCATTTTTTCACAAGTCTCTGTTCATTTAGAACTATTGCATTCTAAAATGAATTATGTGATGTCCATATTCAATTTGTAAAATTTTTATTATAGGGAATCGTCATGATAGAATTTTAAGTCGCTGCATATTTATCTTTCGCATTTAATTAGCCAAAGAATGTAATTAAAAAGGGGATGTTTGTAAAATTGTTTTTAATTTTTATTTTTTGCTTTATGCTTTTCAATTATTATTGTTTTGATATACAGGAGTTGAAAACAAGTATAATGTTGTCTCCTAAATTCTGGATGCTGTGCGTAAAGGATTTTAAGTCTTCTGCAACATTGTTTATATTGCATATCTGGAATTTGAACATGAATTCAGGAGGAATAAGGAGTTATTGCAAAGTTTAAAAGTCAAATTGGATGCAAAACTCCTAGGTGCTGTCTGTAACGGATTCTGTAACATTGCTTATATTAATTTATGCATAAATTCTAGAGGAGTAAGGAGTTATTGCGAAGTTTAAAAGCCAAATCGGATGGAAAAATGGTCGGAGCAGAAATTAGTTGGATTAAATGTATAAGGAGATACATAGGAATATGAATGGAGTGGCGCATTGATTATTACTCATAATGAAGGTGGAACAAGTATTGATACAACGAAATATATCGATATTTACTTCTATTGACATCAATATTACCTATAATACTTGTATTGTCATAATGCGACGCTTTTGTGAAAATTGTATCATCTATAGAAGCATGGGAATGAAGATACACAAGCAATACATGTAGAACTGAAAGATTAGCCCATATAAGGGATTTAAGGGATTATTTATTTAGGGAGGGTGTGCTTTGCTGTTGTGTATAGGACTGATCTCCCTCTACAATGTTCATTTGCTACAGTTGAAATTTGTTTTTCTATATAAAGGATGACTTTGTTTTAGTTTCGACAAGGAGATTGAGATGCTCAGGATAGATAATGGGAAATGATATAAGATTTTTTTAGACAATTTATGTTTAAATACAAAAAGGTTATGTTAGCCATTAATAATAGTTAAATAATACTCAGTATGGACTCCTTTTGTAAAAAAAAAAACTAGAGCAGGAAGATGCCGATTTATCTTTATTGCAGAATTTATGTTTAAATACAGAAAGGTTAATTAATAGTTATACAATCAGTATGGATTCCAATGATGAAAAAAAAAAAATTGAGCAGGAAGATGCGGGAATTTAAGACTTTACATTACAATGAACATACGATTGCCAGGCAGTAATGTATAAGTATATCACAATATTTTATATCAAAAAATAAAAACAAATGAAAAAAGACAACATAGAAATAATCACATACAAGACATTGACAAAAAAGTAGTACTGATCTTAGAACAACTATAGGAAAAACTGCAACAAAAAGGTCGAATTATGTTTTTAATTAATTGAAAATAAAACGACAACCTGATAAAAAGACCTCCAATCGATAGTCCAGGACACACAGACCTTTATTTTAGTGTATATACTCAATCTTTGTAAAAATGAAATTGTTTGAATAAAGATATTTGTAATAAATTAAAGACGTCGCAAGCGCCACCTTTTGCCTTATCTTTAATTTATTATGAATAATATCGGGTATTTAACCCCAACACAATTTCAGTTCAGTCGCCTTCATCAAGGCATTGCACATGGAACACACTAGTCTGATGAGGTTCGAAAAACCGAAATGGTCATCACTAGTTATCCATACGCTAGATGAATAGTGACTGAACGTTTCATTAAATGTGAAAGATATTTGTGTATAAAATGACAAAAATTTTATTGCCAGTCTAATAAAATTACATTCAGTTGATTTGAAAAATGATAATTTCATTAAATTTATACAATACACCGCTATAACATCAATATATCAATTCCTTCTAAAATCAATTTGAAATAAATGTCGAGCCACGGCTCGGGGATTGGATTTCTTCAAGGATTCACGGCGTAATTCACTCGAGAGGATCCTCTTGCGGGTTGCGCAATCTTCGGGAGAGTCGCTGTTATTCGCCGCGAGCGGGATTGAATAGGATAGAGGGAGAATGTGTGTTCCTTGTGTGTCGTGTAATGCGATGGGCTTTGGCTACGGCTTCAAGTGGCTATTTAGAGGCAAGGACAGACCGCACCTTTATCCACCGAATGAAAGAACGAACGCCGGAGAGCCCGTTATTCCTTTTACATTTTGCGAACGCGAAATCCGATACACTCAATAAACTCTATGCAATTACCGCAAGGCAATTGCTGCACGAGCAAAACAACCGTAGTTTATTATGAGGATGTTAGTCAGATGATTACTTTTGGGTAGCTCTCATGTGAAATACTGATTAGGTATGAAACTTTAAATGAAAATTTATAAACTTTTAGATCTCTTCCTTCCCACATTTATTTCTGTATAATTATAGACAATTACCTCAAAAGCCCAATGTTATCCATTTCAATTATTAACATTTTTGCGCTCGTGCTCATTTTTCATAATTTTTTTAATCATATAATTACCCAAGGGTGTCTAGTAACGAGACAACTTAAAAATGTCACTTCTACAGAGGCTACAAAGACGTGGGGGAGGAAGAAACAGTTCTTTACTTTCTTGGTCAATTAAATTAAAAGAATTTGAAAATAATTAATAAATTATTTCCTCTTTAGCTACTGTGACAATTGATTTTAATAAATTTAATTAACAAATTTGTCTGTACTGATATGGGATGCAATACCATAATAAATCCCCCTTTTCTATTATTTTTTGGCTTAGAAGAGAATAAATAATGGGTTGGCAGACTTCGTACCACTCAAGATAATCAATTAAATTAGGAGCTCTAGGTGGTTTTACAGGTTTGTGTCGAAGGAAAATAATCTTTGTAATATGCCTTAAATGATTTAAATAAAACTATAGGATTGAAGATAAACAAGAAATACATGTAGAATGGAATTATTGCTGGATATACGGGATTCAGGGGATTAATTATTTGGGGAGGGTGTACTTTGGCACGAAAACAAGATAGTCTAGAAGCGAATTTTGGAGGAGGCCAAGACCCACAACGGGTAGTAACGCCAAGAAATATAAATTAAATATGTTGAGAATAAAAATGTGGATTTCAGGACGTACTTATTTTTTTTATTTTAAAGGGAACGGCGAATGGAATTTTTACCAGAATGCAATATGCTGTAATATTCCATTCTGTCCAATTTTTCAATACGAGGAGGTGGTCAATTCTTGAAGTCAAATGACTTGTTCCAGCTATTTAAGGCATTATTTATTTGCAGAGGGTGTATTTTGCTGTAGAATATGAAAGGATTGGACGTTCCAGTTGATCTCCATCTACAATTTCATTTGTAATAGTTAAAAGTTATAATATATTAAATAAAAATGATTTGAAAATAATTAATAAATTATTTTCACATTTAGCTCTGTGACTTATGACTTACGTTACGTAAGTACGTTAAACAAATGCACATTAAAACAACTATTTCCCGGGCAAATACCCACGCAGGACATTGAATTACATAATATACACCTGCTGTTGCACATCAATCAAATATTGCATAATGTAATAAATTTTTGATCCGAGAAAAATTTAATGTAAAAACAGCAAAAGGAATGTTACTTAATATAAGGCCATCTGCAGACACGTGTTTCGGGATCTATCCCTCGTCAGTACAGATATGCCTTACATAATTTAGTCCCGGATGGTACATATGTGTACCACAAATGTGTGAAAACCCCTGGAACCTAAATTGATTGCTCGTTTTCAGTGGAAATTATACCCGGCCGTTGTTTATGCGTTTGGCTTTGAGGTTATGTACAAAAATCGCACACTGTCTGCATGACTCTAGCTAGTCCAGCGCTAATTTCCATTGTCTGCACGTGGTTTTGTGCAATTTTTGTGTTAAAACGTGTTTAAAAGTTGTTGTAATATACTATTATTATTGAATATTATTAGAGTAAATCGCCAGAGAGTAAATTACAAGTGATCAAAATAGTTAGTAATTAAGTTTTTGGGTGGATATTTTTTTATATAGTACATATATGTACGATCCGGGTTTTTCAGTGGTACACATATACCATCAGTTATTTATGTACAAAAGGTAAATTTTTAGGACAACAATGAACAAGAAAAATTTGAGCCAAAAAGAGTTGGAAGATATAGCTGAAACTCTGACAGCCTTTTCCTCTGGGTCTTCAGATGTATATAAACCAAGTACTAGTGAATTTGATTCTTCAGATGACTATGAAAAGAAAAACAATACAGAGACCATGAAAAGAAAGAAGATTACTAAAGGTCCTAAAAATGATAAAAGTACTCAAGACAAAGAAACAAGTAGTGAAGATGATTCGGACAATGATGATACAAATATTGAGGCAGAATCAGAAATTTGCGTTGGGGAGCATACAAATCGACTACCTGAATGGATTGTTCCAAGCAATACATTTGTACCTACAAAATCTATTCCTTCTTTAAGACCTTGTAAAATTTATGACATTAATAGAAATTCTCGTTTAATTCAAGTGTTTCATAAAATGTTTCCACATTTACTATATCTTCAAATTGTTAATTGTACAAATGAACGAATACAGATTTTTAATAATGTAAAAAAACAAAAACACAAGCCTACTGACAAAGGTTAATTACAGAAAATTCTAGCAGTTATGATGGTAATGTCCTATAATTATCTGCCATCTCTCAAAAATTATTGGAGTAACAAAGAATCCATGGGAAACAGACTGGTTGGGAGAATAATTTTTCGCGACTGATACATGGTTGTAACATCGAAACTGTATTTTTCTCTTCCTGAAAAGCCACCAGACGCAACAAAGATATACTATGTTGATGCATTACTTTCTTGTTTGAAACACACATTTAGAAAATATCGCCAGGATAACCCTTTTAAGAGCATCGGCGAATCCATGACAAAATTCAAAGGGCGTTTTTCTCTCAAACAATATATGCCACTCAAACCGATGAAACGAGGCATAAAGTTATGGTGCCGTTGCGACTCAGATTGAATTGAATCAAATTAATTAAAAAGTCACAGAGCTAAATGTGAAAATAATTTATTAATTATTTTCAAATCACTTTTATTTAATATATTTAAATAAGTGTGACCAAGTGAATGAATACTCTTTTCTATTTGTATAAATAGCCAGCGAGGCATTCAAATCCGAACCAAGAGAAGTTTTTTGTGAATTTGCGATAACAACAATACACGAGCGCACGTCCTCCTTCGCCGGTCATTACTATCTCAGCGCGCGGCAGGTGAGGGTCGCTCTTTTTAATTAATTTAATTCAATTCTTTTCGTTTAATTTCATTCGGTTTTGATTTAAATTGAATTAATTTGGTTTAGTTTAATTTAAATTGATTTAGTTTAATTTGATTTAATATAATTGATTTAATTTTGGTGATTGTATTTGAATTAATTTAATTGATTTATTTTAACATCTTTAAATTATGTAAGGCATATCTGTACTGATGAGGGATAGTTGTTTTAGTTACGATAAGGAGATTGGCATGTTTAGTATAGATAATAGGAAATGGGATACGTTTTTTTTACAGAATTTATGTTTAAATACAGAAAGGTTATATTAGCCATTATTAATGGTTATAAACTCAGTATGGACACATTTTGTAGAAAGAAAAAAAAAACAGGAAGATGCTGGAAGACTTCAGGTGGCAGGATAAAACAAAGGACAGAATGAAATGGAGAGAGATCAGTAAAAAAGGTTACAAGGAAGAAAAGGGAATGATCAGAAAATTTTAGAAGGAAATAGACTGTGGCTGCCAACTAATAAATAAATAATCTAATAAAACATTCAATACTATTTCGTAAGAGAGATGTTATTTCATTATCATTTATAAAATTTGTTTAGACTTTGATGACTAGACTAGATGTAATCTAGTCATCCAGATAATAACGTTTATACCATTTTAAATACTTCTTCATAAAGAATATCGCATTTAATGAGTCATGTTAAAAATTGTCGTGAAAATATGTTTTCATTATTTCGATTTACTTTAGAGAAATCTACACAAAATTTCAGACACGTATTTACGCCTCTTAATATATATATATATAAATCTTTATTGGCAGATTATTTTTAACAAAGTAATAATAATAAATGAATACAATAAATAACTAACATAAAAATAAATTCTTCTGCCAATTGGCTATCGACCGTTGGTCTTTCCGCCTGATTTTGTAGGCGTCTGTCCTTGTCAGTTGCTGTGTCAAAAAGGTTTTGATCGTTAATGTCGTCCATTGTCTTGTAAATTTAATTTACTCGTCGTGATCACTAAAGTCATGAAATGATGAAATGAAATCATGAATGGTGATGGTGAAACGTTTACGTTTGGGAGTGATATTTTGGTTTCGGGGAATGCACAAAGGGTGTAGGAGATTGTAATTGGTAGGGTTTGCGCCTCTTAATATTTTTTTCAGTTGGTGCATTTTTGTCAACGTATTTTGTTATTCGGGGCTATTCTGTGAAGGAAATGTTAAGTTTAAAGTGTACGTACGTTTTTATCATTACAATCTAAGCAGCTGTTTAATGAATATTTGTATTCATAGAGTGTGAAATAAATTAATAAAGTATACGTTAAAATTAACATTTTGTGTACGGAAAAGCCCCGAATAAATGCTATTAGTTTTTTTTTTTAATAATTTTGTTTAAATATTATTAATATAACCATAATTTGTCAACTTTTTTTAATTTCCTAATTATTATTACTGTCATCACCAACATCATCATCATCATTATTTGTCAATAGTGATGGATTAAAACGTTATCGAGGCTGAAACGTGGGCGCGATTGTTTATTCATACAAACAGCTAATTACCGATTCAAATCCCCCCATTGAAAATCTTTTATGGGTACAGCGTGTGCTCCGTGCTAATTAGTTATTGTCGCTCATATCGCATATTTATTTAACTATTTTTTTTTTCACTTTACACGATTTACATTTATATAACCAGGAAGTCCCCATCACAATGATGCAATCAAAATTTAAATCATCAACGTGAAAATAATACCCGTTTTCCATTCAAATTTAATTATCCGCAACCACAAAACACATGCATACACACACACATACACACAAACATTAAACATTCGCATATACACAATGCAAATTAGTGGCAGGAAAAATGAATACGATAAATACAGATGCTGAAATGTGATAACTGTTAAACTACCAGTGTTTTTTTTTTTTCTTTTCGTTCGCTCTCTGCATTGGAAATAATTAGTGATAATAAGTGATTTTTCACACAATTGTGTTATGCGCTTAGAGCGATTGTGCATTAAATGTAATTAAAATGTGTGTTTTATAATTAATTAAATACGTCCGCTGGCAAGTTCTTATCAAGACAGACCAAGTCGTCGTTAATAGGCAAGCTAATGGCTTCTAGGAAGTTCAACTTTATGGAACCATTTTGTAATCTGTAATCTATGACAAGTGATGTGTTCATTATAACAGAAAAGTATTGTTAGTTAGTATGAAAGTTATATATATTTTTAAATAATAATTATAAATTAATATTTAGACATTGGTGGTTCATATTGTATGAAATAAATATGAATAGATTATTAAAAATCAACCAATAAAACACAGATTAGATTGAATAACTTTAAACTCTCGAAACTAGTCGATAATTTAAAGTTATTCAACCTAATATGTATTTTTTTGTTGTTGATTTTTAAAAACCTATTCATATTTATTTCGAAGCTAGTCGAGAATTTAAAGTTATTCAATCTTATCTGTGTTTTATTGGTTGATTTTTAATAATCTATTCATATTTATTTCATACAATAATTATAATCGTTTTACTTACTGAACATATTACTAACGCTTTTTAAAATAGTCTATTTACCTGCGATACAATGAATGTAAACAACTGTTTTTCATAAATATAATTAATGGCCTACCTGAATTACTGAATTTTCATTTAATGAATAAAGTGTGAAACTAATAGCGACAGATTTCTTATCATCACCTTCAAAAATAAAAGTATCAAGTTCTTCCTGAATATCCCGACGTGATATAGATTTCCCATCAATTTCACATTCCAGAAGCGTATCCAGGAAAGAAATCAGTATCTTTATGTTAAATTAATTTTCTGTGTCGCTGATTGTTCCTTTTCTTTATTCCTCATATTTATAATATTGGTGCGGAAAGTCCGCATACTTTTTATAGCTTTCATTTTTTCTTTTTTATAAGTTTTATATAAGTTCGTTTATCCAGTGATAAAGAAAGTTAATTTGCAGTAAGGGATTAAAACTCCTATGTCACACATGTCTTTAATGCTGTTGAAGAAGGCTACAAAATCTTTCGACAGTGTATCATAACATACATTATTTTACAGAAAGTATATCAAGACAATTTTAATCGCGAGACCTACCGTTTATTAAATTCTTATTATTTAGTCATTAAAAGGCAATATTTTAATACAAATAATTACACCGTTTAAAAAAATGAAATTAGTATTATAAAATTTATAAAATGTGATTAAGATATGTTTTGAGTGAAATAAAAATATTTGCATTTATTACTAATAATCAGTTAAATTCATGTTCCAAATTTCAAATGGTCCGATCAAAAGTTGCTAATATATTTATATGTTATTTTAATACGTTTCTGTGTGTTGGTGAGAAATCTGGCTTCCTCGAGACAAATTTCAATGTTCAATCATCGGGCCATTTTTGTTCCTAATTTTCACTAATGTTTCTCCTAAATATATGAATAACATGACATCAGATTTTGTGATTTTCTGCTTAAAATCATTCAACATTTAAAATTCACAATAAAATTAATGGTTTTAATATTTAGACATTGGTAGTTCATATCGTATGAAATAAATATGAATAGATTATTAAAAATCTACCAATAAAACACAGATTAGATTGAATAACTTTAAATTCTCGACTAGTTTTATTGGTTGATTTTTAATAATCTATTCATATTTATTTCTCATAATAAAATATTGAAAATTTATACGGAATATATTTTCGCACAATGCATATAACTCAAAACATTGGACTGGATAAATTAAAATGAATCACTTGGTATTTTAAATCTTTTGGTCTTTCGTTTTGTAGTTCTTTCATATTAAAATAAATAAATGAGATAATTCAGTTATTATATTATTTAACATTTCATAATAATGGACCAGTTTCTAAAACTCAAAATCATTTTTCAAAACAGAATGTTTTACTTTATTTTACTGAAACTTTATTACAGTTGAAAATAAAAGTATCAAAATATTCCTTTATTATGCTACGATAATTGTTTCACTATATAATAAAGAAACATTTTAAAATTTAATATTCTAAGCGATTTGTTTCTAAATACACCAATGTTTTAATTTTTTTTTTTTTCAATATGTTGTCTTTCCACCGATATGTTTCAATATGTGATGATCATTATCGAAAATCAATACTAACTTTCATAGTGATCACACACATTGTAGATAAGTAAAAATATCCAGAAGTTAAAAGTAAGTAAAGAATTATGTCCAAATGTAAATGTAAGTTTTGAAAATTCTAAAGGCATAATGAAAAAAAATTCCTATTTATTTATATTTATATTATAACGTTGTTTTTAATTGATTCATTATTCTGTCCGCTGTTATAAGTATTCACATTAATTTGTATATTCAGATGATTTTTTGGCTCAATATTTTCATTCATATTCTGAATCGCAATTTCATTTACACCCATTTCTTAACATCTTTGATTGTTCATGTCAATGTTTTGATAATAAATTGCTGTTCACTGTTCATGATATTACAAAATAAACGAACCATCAGATTGGATACAAAATTATCAAAATTCTTAACTGGTTATATGTAATAATAAATATATTTCCATAAATTTTATTTGAAAACTTCAGGATGAATTACAATTTTTAGAATTAGATTACTTAAAAATATGACTTTATAGAAAAATATAATAAATTAAAATATTAATGATTTTCAACTTTTTTGAAATTTCCCTAAAATTGTTTCGCTACAGCATCTTCAGAGGAAGAATATTAATAATGTTATGAACACACAAATTACTAACTAATTTGAAAATCAATTAAGGCAATTTTCAAGACAATCTATAGTTTTCGAATCATTACATTTAAAATATGATGATGCAATTTTCTAACAAATTAATTTCAATTAATTTATTGAGAATTAAAGCTTAGTCAATTTTGTACTTCGACAATATTTTCATCTTTATGAGTACATGTTTTCCGGTGAGTTTCTTCTGCCAGACAACTAATCGCGTAGGAGTCAATTTCGAGCAAACCCTTCCTCTCCGCTTGGTGAAGCTGTGTTTAGTATATTTCTTCCAGTTTTGAAGCTACTAAGCCTGCAGTATAGAAGCCTAGCAAATGTAATTATTGGACTATTTAGGCAGAAAGTCAGTTGTTCGATAGCCAATTAACAGATATAAATTATACATTTGATTTTGTAATTATTATTATTTATTTTTCTATATATATCTGTTAATATAGATTATTATAATATTATTATTATTAGGGTCATTTGGTAGTAACGGACAAAATAGATTATTTGAAGAATCGATTTATTTAGAAAAAGAAACACTGAATGTAATAATAGAATCATTTCAAAATACTTCAAGTAGTTATAAAACCAGTAAGAGCCATAACAATTGGGAGATAGCGCAAGTCCTATCTATTGCCTAATTTCATATGACAATGTCAAAAATTTGGGTCTACAAGGTAGTCGATCGAGAATTGCTGTTTCGTCCACTAAAGGAAGGCGCAGTTGTTTTATTTATTAGAAAAGAAAATGAAATCCATTTAATAAAATGTTCAACCACCATTCATATAGGGTATGGATAACTAGTAATGGCCGTCTCGGTTTTTCGAACTTCATCAGACCAGTGTATTCCATGATTCGTAAAACCGAAATGGCCATCAACATCAATGGCGGTCTGACGTTTTATAAAATAAAATAATTATGCAAATTATTTTGAGTTTTGAATCATAAACTTCAGAGAAACGATAAAATAAACATTTGATTATCAAAAATATTCGATTATTTTTTATTCGATTACTGAAATAATCGATTGTGGTCACAACTAATATTTAAACTAAAATTTATGATCGGAAGAAAGTTGTATTTATATTAGTTTTAAATATTTTAATATTATCACTATTGCATAGTAATTACTATAACAACCTATTATTTATTTAAACTTCACTACTGAAGATGGAAACATAGTTTCCGAAATATATTTATATAGTTTAATACAAAAAAAATAAGTAGGAGAAAGGACAACTATTTTTATTTAAATAGAAGTTATTAAAATTCAAAGCAATATTTAATTTTTAAATTGTTTTTGAATAATAATAATACTTTGTAAAACCAAGAACATGTTTTTTTTTATATATAGTGTGTAGACTCTGCAATGAAGAGGATGAAGACGCCTCATATGTGCCATTCCGTGGATACCCTTGGTTCAGGTTTTCTTCCTTCCAGTTGGTTAGCGCTTAGTGTGCAGCGCTGGATGGAAAAAAAAACTGAACTAAGGATATCCACATCTACATTAAAGACAAAATGACCAAGAGGATGCTGGAGCTTACAAAAACCACAAAACTCTTTGATTAACCTATAAGAGCAAAAGCAGTACAATAAGCCAAATGGCTGCAGTGCTTGTACTTACCCCTACTTTCGCTCTGGTCCCCTCAAAAAGAAGAACATGTTAGTCGCCCACATCATAAAAAAATACTTCGCTGGTGGACAAATACGCTTGATAGGAACTTGCTAGGTGGCAATCAAGTCTTGGCTTTCACTTTGACTGCCACCTCCTTGCACCGCCATTTCTTACTTCCTTCTTCCGTAAACGTTCTGTAATCTTCTAAATGTCTTATTGTTTAACAAGTAGTTAAAAGGCGAGGGATTTATCTGGCACACACAATTTTGCAATGTCGGTCACCCTCACAGGTCGGTCGTGGTCAAGAATGTTTTGAAGCGCGCCAATGTTTTCATCTATCGTGCTGGTCCTATAATGATGATTGTTTTCTCTGTTTTTCATTTTCATCCTTACTTGAACTCTTTATGCCATGGCAATACACGAGGCAATTTCTGTATATTGAACTCCCTTATTGACGAAAAATGTTATAATTATGCCTTTCGCAGTAGAAGGATGAACTCGTTGTTCCTACATCGTGGTATTTTCTTACAAATTGGTTGAAATGACTCTTCCCACTACTATTGATCATACCGACGACTATACTAAAATGGCGGTCGTAGCTTTAGTATATAGATAATGTTTGGCCGACCTCATGGCCTGTACCACCACGACCTTTTCAGATCTATTGTGGATCCCATGTATCTCAGATGATTAACTCTAGCTTCGCATCCTTGATTATCCCAATTAGCCCTGATAGTGAGTCTTGGGTATACTTTTCTGGACTGGGTTTTATGTTCCCTATCTGTTGATATCTAATACCGGATAGGGCCTCACATTGGCACAAAATGTGATGGGGTCATCTTCCTCTTCTTCACAGAATCTGCAAATCGAATTTTCAGAGAGGCCTAATTTGCCCATGTGCTTGTTTAGCCTTCAGTGTCCTGTCAGTAGACCTACTATCGCTCTGACCATTTTCCTGCCTTGTTTGAGAAGGTAGGAGGTCTGATGTTAGTTTTGGTGTTCTTCCTTTGAGGAATACCTTTGACTGCCTAAGACCTGGTGTACTCGTTCACAGGTTTGGGCCCGTCCATTTTTATGGATTGTTTAAATGATGCTTTTGTGATGCCACAGGAGGGTTCTGGCTTTAAAAATGGCTTTTCGAGCCTCGTTTGGCCAGTTCGTTTGCCTTTTCATTGCCTATTTTTCCCGAATGCCCTGGGATCCATACCAGTGTCACTTTTTTCTGTGCTCCGACTTCATTGAGAGCATTTACACAGTCCCACACTAGCTTGAATTTGATCTGTGTGTTTCCTAGTGCTCTAAGTAGCGCCTGGCTATCCGAAAGTATGGCTATAGATCGACTTTTACTGTCTTGCCTTGCTATCTCTCGGATGCAGTGATGGACAGCGATTACCTCTGCTTGAAACACTGTAGTATCTTCTGCTAGGCTTATCGCGATCCTTGCTTTACTTGTTGAGTTGTAGATTCCGGCTCCTCAGAAATAAAAATCCTGTTAATAACCTTCATATATGAAGATGTAGCAAACCAAAAAGTGTCTTTGCCTGAAGATACATTTCCTTCTAAAATAAACAACACGTTTCAAGTTTCAGTAATTAAAAGAGCGTTCCTAATGAGTAATTTGGAATTACTGTTAAATGGAAGACGACGCAAGCGCCATATTTTGCCTAATTTCATGTGGCATCGTCAACGATTCGAGTCTACAAGACAACCGAAAATCGTTATTTCGTCCACTAAATGAAGGCGAACTGGGTGGTTGAACATTTTATTAAATGGAATTTCTGTAGTCAAGCAATGATAAATTTAATTTTTTGGATGAAATCAAGTTTTAGCTCGCCTAAACCATTTCAAAAAGTTTCATCGTGGATAGATGTCGATTGGAAATATAAATAGAAAAGAGTATTCATTCACTTGGTCAGTTATTTAAATAAATTAAATAAAAATGATTTGAAAATAATAATTAATAAATTATTTCCACATTTAGGAAAAAAATCGACAAATTTAACTATCACTTTGTTGATGAAGGAATGTGGATATAATACAGACTAATTTCCATAAAGTTCGATTTTAACAGTGATTTGGAAGTTTGCAATTGAGCTTGTTGAAACTATATGAATTCAATCATTATGAGGAAAAAACCGGGGAAGCCAAAAGTGCGTAAGTAAATGTTGTTGAGGATCTAGTATTGAATGAAACACCAATAAGCTTAAATCACGAGATATATTTGTCCACGATGAACTACCGTCCCGTAAATCAAATAATAATGAATTGAATTAAATAAAAATAGTTTGAAAATAATTAATAAATCAAATTAATATATTAAATTAATATATTAATTATATTCAAATCATTTTTATTTAATTTATTTAAATAACTGTGACCAAGTGAATGAATACTCGTTTGAATTTATAATAATGAATTGATATTAAATGCACAAATAAAAAGTAAAAAATTATTATCTAATACAATTTCCATCGGCAGATATATTTTTCTCTAAATCAGGGCCATTCTATAAGGTAAATATTAAGTTTAACGTGTACGTTATTTTTTATCATCACAGTCTAAGCAATTTTTTAATAGATTGCATATATTGAGTGTGAATTTAATTAATAACATAAACTTTCAACTTATTTTCCGTACGGAATAATCCCGAATATGTAAGTGATAAAAACACATTGAGAGAAAAATTGATCTGCCGATAGTATTTGTATTAGATAGTCACTTTTATTGTTTATTTGTACATTTAGTAAGTAGAGTCAATTAAATTAAGTACAAAAATAACTTCCAAAAAAATAGTTATGAATGACTAATACAAAAATAATAAATTTTCAATTTTAGTCTCATTAATCACTTGGTAAAACATTTTAGTAATATTACGAATTGTTGAGTAAGTTTCACTTGGTTTGTTTTACACGCAAAAAAATATTTTCGACTAGTTTCGGCACTTTGCCATTACCAAGAATGATAGTGGAAACAAATTGCGTGTGAAACAAACCAAGTGAGACTTACTCAACAATTCTTACAAATAATAAATGTGATATAATTATCTAAAGAGAAGTATAACATAATATAAAAATTGCAATTATTTCAATGATTGAATATGTGAGTGAAATTAGCGTGATGTACCATGCTATGAGATGGCTTGAACCATTAATAGCCAATCAATAACAATAGTGATAATAATAACTGCAACGTCACCTTGTAATATTATCCAAGTATTTATTACGGAATAACTTTACATCACTGGACTGCCACGATTAGATTTACGTGAATTTGTTTACATCTAAAGCGAAGGATTATCTTACCGGAGTAGAAAAATATTTCCTTGAAAAGCCGGTAACGTGAGATAAGTCCACCCACACAAATATTCCAAGGAGCTAATTAAAAACTTAAAAAAAATAAGAGAACGTGCGGGGAATATCGGATGCGAAGGCAATAATTATCAAACCCGATATCGATTTCAGTGCAACAGCTAAAGCGAACAAAAATTAAAAGGATTAAAGGCGGAATTAATCGATGTCGCCGTGTGTTCCTCTCGATTTAGCGTTCGCGTGTGTAATTGAACACCGGCATTTGCATATCGTTTTTCCACCGCAATTGTCGTCTAATTTATCACGCGCCGAAATTGATAACGCAAGGGAAAAATTAAACACGTAATTGCGTCTTCCTTTTTTTACCGGCTTTTATATTTAGAGAGAATGAAATGAAAGGGTATCAATTTGTCCGTGTCGCAGGCAATTAATTCCGATTATGCTGCACATATTCAAATCGATTGATATAATTTTTTGTCGAATGCATTTTGATAAATGACAGGCGCGGACTTTTAATAAGCACCCGTGACATTTCGGTGATTTCGTAAAGGTGTTCGCTAATTAATTACCCCGAGTTTTTTTATTTCTTTCATTTGTTTTGTTTTCCTCTACTTCCATTTCGGTGAGTGGCTCATTGAGAGGTATCTATTAATAAATACGTGTTATTATACTGCTCTTTGTTCAAAACTAATTTAAATAATTAATCCTGTAACCTTAATGTTTAATGTCATGTTGCTTTGATAAATCATGATTGAAAATTAATACATTATGCTCTATTCAGTCACAGCTATTAATTTTTCAATAAAACGCTTAAGAACTTAATACAATTAAGATAAAATTTGAGACCATTATTAAATTTAGCTCGAATTGTTAATGACTGAAGCTTAAATTTAAAATTAATATTATTTTATCATAGACGCGCAGATTTCTGTTTGAAAATCTGTTTCGTGGTTTTTTTAAGTAGGTTCTACGAGTTCGTCCTCTGCTAACCAAACCTAACCTAGCTTTAAAAGTTATTCCTTTCTCCTTATTCTTTGCAGTTATGGTAATTTAAAAAGGTTGAAACAATTAATACTTTTTTTAACACTGGAATCCTAGCTCAACAGGTCGTCTACTTTGTAGACCTAAATCGTTGACGATGCCACTTGAAATTAGGCAAAAGATGGCGCTTGCGTCGTCTTTAATTTATTATGATCAACTGGTAATTATTTTTTTATATTGATATAAATTTCACAATTTCGAAATTTGTTTATATAAAATCACAACAAAAAATATTGTTACAGTATAAACTACACGAATGCCATGTTTTTTTTTATTTATTTCATTTGTTTCAGCCTTTACCATGTTAACTGTTTTTGTAACATAATAGTACAGTTTATTAAAGGCCTCAGTTCTTCCGTGTCAATCTCAACTTAAACTATACAAACATATATTTTGTCTATGATAAAACTAAGATTTGGTAATGTTGCGTTTGTTTGTCGAAACTAAAAATTAAATTTTATATTTTATTCATTATAAGTAAATGTTTGATGGAGTGTTACCCAAGTGGCATCGGACCTCCAAATAAAAATGCATTTATACAAAGAAAGTTTAATCTAGTATCGAGATATATTTTAAAAACCTTAGAATTTTTATATAATTAATATCTAAATAAAATGTTCAGCCACCATTCATCGAATGGATAACTAGTGATAATATTCGCTAGATGAATGATGGCTGAACATTTTATTAAATAAATTTCGTTTCCTGTTCTCATAAACAGGACAAGTTCTCACCTTCCTTTAGTGGACGAAACAATGATTCTCGGTCGTCTACCTTGTAGACCCAAATCATTGACGATGCCTCATAAAAGACAAGGCAAACGCCATCATTGGCCTATGATGGCGCTTGCCTTGTCTTCCATTTATTATGATTAATATCTAAATAATTTTGAAACTGCTTTAATTATTAAATAGATTCTACTTTTAATTTTATGAAAAATATAACATGAGAGAAATTTCATTCATTTATTTTTCTATTCATAAAATGTTTGATTTACAGTTACGTTTAGTCTCCATTGAAATACTTTTGATCTAGTTAACAGTAAAACAAAAACGTAAAACGAATAACAGAAACTAAAGAGTTAACTTTTTCAAACCGCCCCAAAGCAATAAATTGCACAAAAAAAAAAACGAAACAATCGCAATTATTTCCCTTTATGAAACCGTAGTAATTTTTTTGTTTCAGAATCCGTCACAGCTGCCGAGTGGCACTTGTTAATAGAAGCAGTAGCGGTGAAGCACTCGAAACAATGGCCTGTACCGGGAGTCCGGGGCCCCCAGGCCGCAAATAAACAAAGCCCCAACATCCAACAATTTTTTTCTTTCTCTCCTCCTTTCCTCCATCTTCCTCCACATGTATACACATAAATAATTACTCTCGTACTCCTTTGGAGACCAGTAGCTTGGAGCGTGTAACACTCGAGAGCCATCAAACTGCACAATATATAACATCTCGCGAAGGCCCGCTCCTCCACTTCAAGACAAGAGGTATGAGGAATAAGGAATTGAACAAAAATAAAAACACAAGAGCACAAAAAAAATTAAATATGTATATAAATAAAAAAATATATATGTATAAAATTACGTCAGCGATTGATTGATTGCGACGTGAAATGCAAATACCATGCAAAGTGCATAACGATATTCATTTATTTATTCTTTTTTTTTTTTCGACATGCAGTCACGTCTGTGAAATTTAAATTGTTTTCTTCCTACATTTCAAATAGCCAAGGCCTCAAGGTTGCTCGCGGAATGAACGGTGCAGTCAGTCGGCCGCCCGAATAAAAATAACAATGATTCGTGTGCAATTACTTTTTCTCCCGGTAAATTATACGGGTTTCATTTTTACAGCAAATTACCGAAAAGCGGACGTTTCCGTTCCGACTTATTTTTTTTTTGTTCTGCCTTCGTCGTTTCTTCTATTTGTCCGAGTAATTGCCGCTGTTTAACTGCTCTTGTTAATGCTGTTGTTGTTGTCTGAAGAATTATATTTACGAAAAATAGGATAATAAAATTTTATTTGTAATTAAACTGATGTTGTTTAATATTATCAAAAAAAATATAATAATAATAAAATAAACAGCGTCGTAAAAGAATAGTCTAAAATAAAATACTGCAAATTAAAAATTAATTTTACGAAATTAATCATTTCAAATAATTTCCACCGCATTCTCATATACAAGGTGTTTCAAATTCGAGTCTCACCACGGGGTTCTTGCTTATTATAAGAGATAGAGGGTAAGTTTAAATTTGGCTCTTTTGCAGAATTTCATGCTGATTAATATCCCGTTGAGAAAACTGGGATAAGTTTCTTTGTTTTCAAGAAAAATGAAAAAAAAATGAAAAATGCGATTTTCCTCTTTACTTTCCCCGGACCCCTGTCCAAGGGAAAGTATTGTGATCGTGAAAATTTTCGAACCGCCAATTTCAACAAATATACACGTTTTGAGGTCCCCTGAGTCCATTCCATCGAGTTTTGAAAAATTTCGGTGTGTGTGTCTGTGTGTCTGTGTGTTTCCGCAATAGCGCATAAACGGCTAAATGGATTAAGCCCAAACTTTATATCTCAGCTTTTCATAGCAGTGGAATGATCTGAAAAGCTTTTGGTTAGAATCAAAACTCATTATGTGCTGCTTTACTCTTAGCAATTTTTCATTTTTTAATTCGGATAGAAAAATGTTTCAAATAAAAGTTTTAGATCTTGGAAAATAAATAATTTCTGTTATAAAACTTTTATTGTAGGACCTCCGGTTTTCTTTTTATAAATTTTTGAAATAATTATTTTAATGACAAATAAAACGTCAAAATGCCGTCATATTCAACACATTCGCAAACGCCTCCAGTTAGAAAAAATAAAGAAGAGAGTGGAGTAATTATTTAAACCCATTATAATTAAGTGTGTTATTTCTTACACACTTAATTATAATATTCTTCTAAATACTCGGTTTTAATTTTGAAAGACAACAATCAATTTTTTCTATTAATCATTTTGCTTTCCTATTAAATTTTCAATCAGAAACTTATTTGACCGTATTCACTAGGGAAAGTCCCATGATGGACACATCACCATTTTTTATTAATATATTCATTATTTGAAGCAATATTTCAATACAATGAAGACATTCTTATGGCACTTTTTTATGGTATAATCGATGGCGTATTCAATTTACTAATGTTTTTAGAAAAAGTGAAATTGCCATCACTAGTTATCCATACGTTAGATGAATGGTGGCTTAAGTCAACATTTCTAAATTGTTCTGAATATTTATTTTATTAAAAAGGTGTTGGACCATCATTTTCAAATAGTTTCCAATCATTGTATCCCAATATCCGGCAATTGCTTAGCAATGTTGTAGGTGGAAATATAATTCTCGCTCTCTCTTTTAACAGGGCCCATAATAGTTCCGTTATGTTGAGCTCTGGCGATTGTGCTGGTCAGTATATATCTTTATCAATACTCTCATGTTTAACAATATCAAGCAAAGACTGAACCTTTTGACTGTGCATATGAGCGCAATAGAATAGTTTGCCAGCAATATACTATATTTTGAATTAATTTCTCACTTAACCCGTGGTGAAATATATTTAATTAATAGACTTTGATTAAAACACTTAAAACCAAGTTTTTAATCAAAGTCTATTATAGCAATATACTAGTCAAGTAAGTAATTCATCAATAAGTATATCGGGATATTCATTCACAGTAATGTGACCAGTGATGATAGTAAAAACACCAGCCGAATATTAAGATATAGATGTCAACTTCTCCTGTGATTGATTGTTGAAAGCCTGTCTGTCAAGCTTACAAATCCTAAAGTGCTTTTTGGGTTCTCCATGAATAAACCAGATATCTTATAGGAGGTCTGATTTGATTTATTCATGGAGGCGATAGGCATCCTAGAGTACCTGAAAAAAGTAATTGCCAGCTACCTTAGCAACTGGTGGCTACTCTACGAGAGGGAGGGAAACACACAGAGGATAGAGGTAACACGAGGGTCCCACAGGGGTGGGTACTAGGGCCACTGCTCTGGAAGCTGGTGTACGACGTTTTAGTGGCACTCCACCTGCCAAAAGGAGTTAACCTATTCGGGTTTGCGAACGACCTGGCAATAGTTATCGCACATCGAGTCATGGCGGTCGTGAGAGCGTAAGCAGAAGCAGCGGCGTCCAGCATAAGGGAATGCCTGCAGGATTTCGAATTGGAGATAGCTCCACAGAAAACGGAGGCCGTCTGGTTGTCCACCAGGAGAGCGCAGAGTGGTCCAGCTGACACCCTACTTCTAGTGGGAATGGAGATACCGGTAAGGAAAGAAGCAAATTACGTAGGGATAATCAGGTATGTCAACGGCAACCATTACAGAAAGGTTGTGGAGGCAGCGGGATTTGCCTAGTACAGAAAGAGCGCTAACGAGGCTAATGCCAAACATCGGTGGACCGTCAGAGGCTATTTTTGACCTGAGTAGCATGATAAAAATTGATGTACAAAATACTCCGGCATGGAAAGGCTGCCTACGGATAGGGAGAAATAGAGAGCGACTGCGGGAAGCACAGCGTATTGGGGCCCTGCGGATCACAAGAATATAGCTGCCGAGGTATTGAACTCACTAATACCTAAAAACGTTATGCTGGAAGAGAGAAACAGAATCTACGATGAAGTAAGAGCAGGCGTTAACCTAGCGAGATATAGGAAGGAGACGATGCAAAACTGGTAGGACAGGTGGTAGAATGACTCGGAAGGGAAGGGAAAGAAGCATGGACAAAACAAATCATTAGGGACCTCGAGCCTTGGGTAAATAGGCGCCATGAATCAACGACTTATTGATTGACCAAACTGTTTACAGGACATGGGTGCTTCTCGCATTCTTTCAATTATCACGTGTCCAGGTTTTTGGGTCATAGAATTTCTTTTGCAACTTAGAATTGGATACAGTCGCAACTCAACCTCTTCCATTAGTATTTGCTTTGTTGCATTTTCTCCGTAATATTTTTTTTTTAAATAGAGTTACTCAAGCTAGTATTAAGTTCTGCTGTCACTTTTACCGCAGTAGTTGCATGAAGTTTGGCCACGATTATTTTTAATTTTCATTTGTCTCTGTCAGTTAACTTCAAGTTATGTCAATTATTCCTTTTCGCCCATTATGTTTTATAATCTCATAAAATCTCTTAAAATCTCATATCTCATAATACACTAACAGTTCAGCTATCTTCACCGCAGAGGCTCCCGCTAATCTAGCACCAACGAATTCCCCCCTTTTTATGTCTGAGAAATCACATTTTTCCGATTACTTATTTTAATTATCCCTAAATAAATATATAATATACTAATACATAAATTATAAGTCTTGGGACATAAACTGTGCAACACACACGTGTCACTTTATTTATACGTAAGCAGAGTTCGTAACGTACAAAAATATGTAATACATTGCTATAATTATTTTGTCTATCTCTTACAGGGCCAAGCCCTCTAAACAATCTAATTTTCCAACTTCAAAATAAAAAAGATCTATATTTATATTATTTTAGAAAATTAATATAACTGATGTGAATTTATCTACGGATATTCCAGTCATGAATTTGCCCGGCGCCGCCGACATGTTCTACTTAATAAAGTTTTAAAGATATATTAGTTTACTGAAAACTCAATTATTATAAAAATATAATATAAAATAGAATTAAAATAAATACGATACAAAAATAATAACAGTGGAAATAAATTAACACATATTAATCATAATAAATGAAAGACGACGCAAGCGCCATCTTTCGCATAATTTCATGTTGCGCTTGCGTCGTCTTTCATTTATTATAATTAATATCAGGTATATAACCACAATACGTTCAGCCGCTTTCATCAAGGCATTGCACATGGAACACACTAATATGATGAGGATCGAAAAACCGAAATGGTCATCACTATTTATCCATACACTAGCTGAACATTTTTATTAAATATTACATTAAATTCTTATTAAGTGACCCAAAAAATCTTGTTGATGCAGAAATTCGAATTAGATGAATTGCACAAGGAACGTAGAGTCGATTTGAGACCAACTGAGGGGAAAAAATAGCTATAATAATAATACTATCTGCAACTTTTGGACTAGAACGTCTTTAGGAACACTAGTAATCGCATGAATTGATTATACCTCGTTGTATAACCAGACGGACTGATGGCGTAAAAGACAATAGAAAGTCATTGGAAAAGCAACCAGAAATATTTTGGCGATAAGTTTAAAAATAATTTCAACTGATATATTTATTTTATGTCAATCTTTTTTATTACAAAGTCAACACTTTAGTAAACGAAATATTTATTATTTTTATTATGTGGAAATTTAAAATAAATTTATTTAATTAATACTTTTGCAAAGCTCCACACATATAATATAAAATAAATATTAAAATATTACCGCAAGGATTCTCATTACAATAAACTTGACTATTATCCTTTTCTTTCTGAAAGTGAAAATTTTTGAATTTCGATTCATTATCTATAAATCTCTTGTTTACGTAGGTTAGGTTAGGTTCGAGTGGCAGCAGCCTCAGGACTGCTCACTTAGGCCCACTGCGTTACCACAAGTAGAAGAATTTTCCTCCTAAACAACCCAGTTTAAGCACCTAATGAACCTGTTTAGATCGTTCACCCTTATAGGTGAAAGATCCGCCAGCTCATTTGCATAGTGCAGACCGAGGTACTTGAGTCTTTTCCCCTCGAGCGCCGGACATTGTCCTAGATAGTGGTGTACTGTTTCTTCCTCCTCCTCATTTAGGCATTCTCCGTTTATGTAAAGGTTTAGACATTTTTAAATTTCTGTATTGTTTTTGGATATTCAAGACAATTATCGGTTTATCAAGCAAACTTTTAATGTAACAAATCAATCTCCAAACGGTTTAATTCTATCATTGCATCGTGGTCTTTAGAATTATTTTATTTAAAAATTAACAAATTTCCAATTTACTTTTAAGATGAAAAAAAGGCAAGAAGACTTTCAATGTCCTGTTTTCTTATTATACGTTAAATATCTTCAGTCATTGTTGTCCAAGATATTTAAATCTTGTTAATGATCAATCTTCATATATACACTCAATTAGAAGTAATGCATGTTAACAATATCATTATACTTTACAACTAATTTCTTACAACTTACCTAATTAATCAACAGTGTTGTGTAAATTTCTTGGGGAGCAAAGTAATCCGATCCGTTGATCGGTATAACATCTATTTAATCATATGGAATAAGTTTCAATGCGACTGGTTAGATAATTTCTTAAATCAATTAATTTTTTGCTGCCAAAGGGATAAATAAAAACGCAAAACCGAGACGAAAGATTTGAAATCTGAGCGTTACAAATGATCCTGATAAATGTTGTTCAAACATGTTCGTTGTTTAGATTTTTTATTTCAGTTCAAAAGTACTTAAATAAAATATTTTCATACATGGAGGCATTATAAAAAATGTTTAACTTGCTTATAAATTTCAATCCTTCCTCAAATGGAGGAACTATGGTAAAGTAAATAATCGAAGTAATAACAACTATTTACTTAACTTGTTAATTGTTAAGGCTTCCACTTGGTTGTACATGGTTTATTATAACTCAATAAAACACTTTTAACTTTGTTTGCACAACTATTTTTTATTATTTAGTGACTATAGTTTCGACAACATTAGCGTGTCATTATCAAACTAATTACTATTACTATTTACTACCTATTTACCTAACCGCTATACACCAGTCAAGCAGATCCAGATGAGGTTTTGCCTGGTGGAGACTTCATGTAAACAGGAGGATTATTTCCCGCCGGGGCTTATCGTTAAAGTTAATAATAAACAATGTCCTTTACCAAATCCCGTTCCTACAAACAAACCAGGCGTTGAACCTAAACGACCCCCCAGACCAGTAAACATAAGTCAAATGATCAAACTGAGCCCGACGACGTCCAACACAATAAACGTGCAGTGGATACACGATTACGGCAAGGCTTACGCCATTACAATCGCACTCGTCCACAAAAGGAACTCCTTCGATCTACTGCAGAGGATGAAAACTCGCGGGCCGAAACACAGCGATCACACACAAGGATTAATCAAGGAAAAGTTGAAGGAAGATGCGGATAGTGAGATAGCGACGACTTCACTAAGAGTGTCGCTGATGTGTCCCCTGGGGAAAATGCGCATGAAGAACCCGTGCCGTGCCAAGACCTGCCAGCATCTGCAGAGCTTTGACGCTTTGCTGTATCTGCAGATGAATGAACGAAAGCCTACTTGGAATTGTCCAGTGTGTGACAAACCTGCGTTATATGACGACTTAGACATTGATGGATATTTCATGGATGTTTTAAACACTCCAACCTTAGGATCTGAAACGAAAGAAAAACAACTCCACAAAGATGGTTCGTGGAGTACCAATACGGAGACCAAAAAGCCGGTCGTCACCAAAGTACAGAAAGTTAGCGCATTAGATGATTCCATAGAAATAATTTCGGACGATGTTGAAGTGGTCACTCCTGGGAACGCTACATCGTCGACCGATTCGCAGAACAAAGAGGGCGCCTCGGAAACGGCCCCACTCAACAAGAGCGTCGTCGACCCTACCCTGTCCGATTCCGATGATGACGATCAGCCGTTGGCCAAACGCAGGGCGCTGAATGGGAAACCCGATTCAACCATCAAGTTTTGAGGGAAATGAAAACGCACATAGAATTTTTTAAGAGTACTGTCGAAATTATCGGGCCTACTACAACGGATTCAAATTAAACAAAAGAGAAACGAAATATTTAATAGAAATTTAAAAATGGATTTTGTGGTAGGTTTTTCGTCTTTCAATGTATATTTTTCGTTTCGAAATTAAAATCGGGTACGTGTTTAGGAAAGCAACAACACAACGGCACTTAATGAGTGAATCATCAATTTAAAGGTAAAATTCATTAAATGCTAACCTCTGTTCGAAAACGATAGTTACCGAACAGAGCGAGTATTTCCTACTTAACTTTTTCTTCTAAACTGACTGGTTTGTTAAGTTAAAAAATAATTGATGAAGAATTGTTGATCAATTAAAACACTTAGAAACTTTCAAATACTTATTGTAAACGCTCGAATTGTTTCATCACACAGTTTCTGCTTCATCCATTTGTTATAGTTACAATAAATATTTGTAAGTTTCCAAGTGTTTTAATCCAATAAAGTTCAAGTCAAATTCAATCAATCTTCAATTTAAAAAACTTTATACCCTACACCCATATGGGTAGAAAAGGCCATTGAATATATATATATATATATATATAAACTTTAAATCCATGATCAACACAAGTGCTAGTTATTTTCCGATTATCATTTTTTTTTTTTGTAAAAATTGTATTTGTAAACGATAATGTTATTTTTCTTATGTTGCTCTCTGTGTTTATTTAAGTTGAATTCATTCGAAACAAACAAACAAAAAATGAAAAAAAAAACTATATCAAATGTGATTTAATATATAAGTTTCCTAGAAATGATTTCGATGAATTGTAATTTAAAGTGTTTATAAAAATTAAATTAAATATACTTAATAAAAAAACGGACTTCAATTCATAAAATAACTCAGGATTTTAATTTGTTCTTGTCGTATGTACACTGTTCATTTTGTATTTTTGCATATTCGATTTACATTTATAGAGTTTGCTTGAATAATAAAAAAACAGTCAACATTCATTTTTATAAAAAAATATGCATACGCTTTCGATGATTCGGCACAAAATTTATCATAAACGTAGACGCATTTCAAAAGCATGCCAAACACTCGAACAAAATGAAATATTAATCAATCCCTCGGTATTTCTGTAAATATTTTTTTCGAACAATCGTTGAATAACATGCTTAATGATTAAACACACGACTTGTCCGTTTTCCTTTAC
The DNA here is from genome assembly GCA_963082785.1 of Philonthus spinipes. NCBI lineage: Eukaryota > Metazoa > Arthropoda > Insecta > Coleoptera > Staphylinidae > Philonthus > Philonthus spinipes. Next base: position 12,479,046 of record OY720309.1, on the reverse strand, counting down.
GCATTTTTTTTTTTTTCGTTTTGGTTGGTTGGGAATGTGAAATAATTTAAGGCGGTAACCGAACGGAATTCGGCCCACATTGTAAAAGCGAGCAACAGTTAGGCTAACCGAAGAGGAAGCAAACGCATAAATATGAATAAACACATGCACGTTGAATGAAGAGGAAGAGGGGGGCGACGCGATGGAGAGAATGAAGAAACTTTCCCCGATGGCCTAAGCCTCTTCAAATTACACGTTGCGCGGCCTCAACAATAGAACCGTCCAATTCTAATGGAGGCCAGGCCGGTGGGTGTACGTGCGACATATGCAATCGTGCATTTTAAATAATAATAAAATATAAATATATAGAGATAACTCTTTTTGTGTGGCGCGAACAATGCGTATGTATATTAACCACCTTGCACCTCACGCTCACGCACGGAGGAGAACGCTTGGCTTGTTGGCTTTCCGCGACCGTTTTTTTTTCTTTTTTCAAGGCATGTGCTCATTATTTTTCGAAACGAGTACGTCTTTTTCTTCTTCTAAATTACATTCAATATTCCGGGTTGTAAGTTACTTTGTATGAATTAATTTTAAGAAAAAAAAAAAACAGTTTTTGGAAATAAAATGTCTGTTTTTCTTCTTCAAAATAATATACATATATACAATCATCTTTATTGTAAAATTACATTAGGTGTAATACAATACATTTTATTAAATATAAATGATTTGAAAATAATTAACAAATTATTTTCACATTTAGCTCTGTGACTTTTGACTTACGCTACGTAAGTACGTTAAACAAAAATCACAGAGCTAAAAGTGGAAATAATTTATTAATTATTTTCAAATCATTTTTATTTAATATATTTAAATAACTGTGACAAAGAGAATGAATACTCTTTTCTATTTACAATACATTTTATATAATATTCTTGCTAAATGGCTATCGACTATCGCTCTTTCAGCCATGAGTCCATGTCTATATATCACATCAGTCACTTAGCCGTTGATGAGTGATGTGATGAATGAATGAATTAATAGTAGTTTCAGAATAGCGTAATTTGGAAGAATACGCACTGTCACCTCTGAGATACTCGGTGTAAGTGAGCGCAGAGGTCGTATCTGGACAGGCGGGTCGCGCTATAGTCATGCGCGATCTCGATAAATTGTTTTGTGCAAAAAATCTTTTCGATTCGGATTTTAATAAAGCCTCGCTGGCTTTTGAAAAAGGATTTATTCACTTGGTCACAGTTATTTAAATAAATTAAATAAAAAGAATTTGAAAATAATTAATAAATTATTTTCCCTTTTAGCTACTGTGACAATTTGACTTATCTGCAGACACGTGTTTCTGGATTTGATCTTAGAGGTGACAGTGCGTTTTTAATTAGTTTTCAATTTTTAATAAATTTAATTAACAACTTTGCAATTACATAAGGCACAGCTGTACTGACGAGAGATCAAATCCCGAAACACGTGTCTGCAGATAGCCTTATATTACGTAACTTTTATTTTAAATTTCTATTTTTTTTAAATTGTTGTTATTTTGCAGTAAATGTTTTCGATTCAAAAATTGTTGCAATATACAATATGTTATTGTTATGCAACAGCAAATGTCTATTATTAGACATTTGTTAAAGTACTTATGTAGATAAGTCAAATTGTAACAGTAGCTAAAAGGGAAAATAATGTATTAATTAATTATTTTCAAATTCTTTTTATTTAATTTACTTAAAATTTATCCTTCGAATTCCCTGCTATAACTCTCTAAAAACTTTTAGCTTTATTCTAAGCTTAACCGGCTAGGTAGCCCAAGCACTGCAGCCATTTGGTTTATCGTACTGCTTTCACTCTTATAGTTCAACAAAAAGTTTTGTAGTTTTTGCAAGCTCAAGCATCCTTGATCAATTTGTCTTTCGGGAAGAGTTGATGTGGATCCCCTTGGTATAGATTTCCTTCCCTCCAGTTGGTAAGCGCTACACACTCGAATAGCACATATGAGGCGCATACTGGTTCCTCTTCGAGAATTTTCGTGTAGTGCAGATGTTTTCTGAGGGGAAAATGTCCAGTTACTAATCCTGTAATTATTCTCAGATTGTTTATACTAAATGCAGTGGCCTCAGTCGCAAGATCTTGGTGGGAGTGTTCGAGTACCAACTAGCTATGTCTACGCCACGGTAAATTTTTCAAACGTTCGGTGAGACTCCAGTTGTAGTCAAATACATATATATATATATTTTTTTTTTTTGGAATACTCAGCATTGGCTCTGGGCCAATGGTTGGTCTTCTAGATCCAATTTTACCTAGCTCATCCGCCTTTTCAAAGCCCTCCTCCCATTTATGTCATGGTACCAACTGATTAAATCTACTTTACTTAGTGCAGTTTTACGGAATGATTGATTTTACAAAGCTGTGTCTCCTGGATTTATTTTAAGATCGCATGATTGTCGTCCAATTCGCTGCTCTTTTCCTAGAGGTTTTCTTTCTCAAAGTTTGTATTTAATAAATATACTATTATTAAAACTAACACCGTTTAGATATGTAACAAATTATTTACAAGAAAAAATATGAATAAGAAACGATAAATCCTTTTTCGGGTGGTGGTGGTGGTGGTGGTAGTAGTTCTGTGTTCCTTGTTGAAATTTCCGAAAAGTGGTCATCACGTGCGAGAAAAACCGACGATAATCCACCGTTGTTCCTTCCAGGAAAATAGTAAGTAAAGATGTGTTCCCTCGCGTACTATTTAAAACAATTTGTCGCAGCAATAAACCTGTTATTGCGCGAATTATCACAAATCAAAGCGCGATCTTAAGCAAACAGTGCTCATCACTTAGCGCTAATAACTCCAACGCGGAAGATTCCGATTAGGCGACCCTTATCGCTTTGCCGAAAAAAATCGCGTAGTTTTAGTTTTTAAGCCAGTTTAAATTTAGCCTTAAGGAAAAGCACTTTTAATAGTGAAAATAAAATAGTTAAATTCATAAAATTATAAAGATGGTGGTAATGTTTCATATTGCAGTTTAATTAAATTAAAAAAAATAAAAGAATTTATTACGTAATCACTTTATATGCATTAAGTACTTACAAAGTAAGTATACAAATATCTATTGAAACAACTACTTCCGGGGCAAATACCCACGCCGTACATTGAATTATACAATGGATATTTGTATTTTTGTATACTTACTTTGTAATTACTTAATTGCAGAGCAAATGTATAGAAAGTGATTACGTAATTAATTGTTTTCATTTTTATTCCTTCAATATCATTAAAATTACTTTTCATTTCAAGACACTTCTTTGGTTCTAATAAAAATTAAAGTTACAACAAACCCCTTTAATCCTGTTTATAAAAGGTAAAAACGATTTCAGCAATCGGCTAATAAATGTTAGCAAAAAAATGGCTCTCTAAACCGAACAGACTGATTTAAGAAATTTTTGCTAAACACAACTTTTCTGTTATATCAATAGTATCTTGCCAAAATATTATGAGGATATGTTATTCTAACAACATACGAAAGCAAAGCAAAACACTTTAAAAAGATCGATCTTTATGGCTTTTACTTACTAACAAGCGGAAAGGTTGTTGTTCAAAATCCCGCTATCACAACAAGCTTTCCGCACAGAAATCTACCTGCTCAAGACCATAGCCGCTAACAATGGCTATGATAGTGAGTTGGTCGATAGATTAGTGAAAAAACAAAAATATTTTCAATTAAAACAGTTTATTTATGCGGGAGTGACCAACAACAAGGAAATAAAACTTTTCAAACCAATTATTTACTTTGGCAATATGTTTTCAAATAAAACATTTATTAGAAAAACATAATATAAAAATAGCGTTAAAACCATTGTACAAAACAGAAAACTATTTATTTAATAATAAAACAAAAATTGACAGGAAAATATAAATTGAAATGCTCTGACTGTAAAGGCGTATACATTGGTCAATCTGGTCGTACATTCAACATCAGACTTAAAGAACATCTTAGATCCTTTCGGCCAAAACAAAGTGACAAGTCATCCTTTTCAAAAGACCTCATTGATGAAAAACATAATTTTAAAAAGGATGTACCTGACATTATTCACTATGCCGAGAAGGGTCATATGGTGGATTTATTAGAAGCTTTGGAAATCCACAAAGCAGCCGCTAATCCGGAAATTCCACTAATTAACGACCAGGTTGATCTGATGTATTCGCCTATTTTCACCGCCGTATTATAATTATTATTCCTATTACCTATTACTTATCCCCATTAAATATCCTGTATATATACCTGTATTACTGAAATTGTAAATCACTTCACGTTTGATAATGGCAAGCTGAAATTGCCGAAACTGCAGTCACAAGTAAAAATAAAGTGTTATACAAAACAAAGTTTAGAAGTGTTTTTAATTATCATACTTATGCCCGTTTGCACCGCCTTGTTTAAGTACTCCTTAGTGCTAAGTAATCCTTAACTTATGACATTTGGTTTGCACCGCGCGCGCACGATGTCTAAGGTCTCCTTAAATTTAAGCCGTCGATGTTGGCGGCTTAACTTCACTAAGGGTCCCTTAGCGTTAACGTACGGCTGATTCTGACCTATAAATTTATAGGTAACGAATAAAGTAGAGAAAGCGAACGAATAATGTTATAAAAAATGGTGAAATGTATACATTCTTAAATAAATATTTTGTTTAAAGTTTCTTTTGATTACTATAATCTTTATAACGGTAATAATTATCCCAAATAATTGTGATTTTCTAAAATTAATAATAATTTTCTATGATTTCAAGGTTAGCAAGCGAGTATAATAGACGACATGAAGTTAGGCACCGACTTTCCACTAGATTTTCCCCCAACTAAGGACACCTTAACTAAGCGGAGATTTTATATGAGCGGTGAAATCCAATATCTACTATTCTTTCCTTAACTTTTAAGGAACCCTTAACTAAGGAGGCCTTACAGTAAAATCGGTGCAAACGGGCATTAAACATGTATAACGAAGTAGAAGCCTCCAAAATAGAAAATATTGAAGAAATGGTTGGAAGTGATAATTGGCGTAATATTCCATATCACTGCTAATTAATACTTTGCGTCACCCTCTTTCAAGTATTTTTTTTAATCAATAGGTGGTTTACAAAGAATGTTACATCCCATGTTACAATACAAAAAATGTGTCTTTTTTTTTCATCATAACGCGTCACATTTTAAGTACTGTCAACATTTTAGAGATTTCGTATAATTTTGACAAATCAGAAACTTAATTACCATTAAAAAAACGCATACAATTTCCATCGAGGCCAATTAAACCTCGTAGATAATTGTTGTAATTTGATGAATCAGTCTTTCCCACAAAATTCCAAACCAACTACATCAACGTCTGTGCATGTGTATATTACCCACATGCGAATCACCGCGCGTATTTTGTTTTTTCCTCCTTGCTTTACAATATTTTTCACTGATTCTCGGTTCACGTGAGGAGGCGATTAAATTTCTCCGGAGCGAATTATTTTCTAAATCGCCGAGCGAGCCCATAAATCATTCCGTGTCCGCGTTCTTCATATTTATGTTAATGCGAACGTTATCTGGATTTAATTTAGAGGAAAATGTATATCCGTTCATCGGATAATCGATAATTAACGCGCGCGCGGCCGGGGCTGAGTCGAAGAAGGTTTTCAAAATTGGAGGACCCCAGGCTTTTTTGATTCAAACGTGTTTTTTATGTATGTTTGTAAGTCGTGGTAAACTTATTCAGCTTGTATTAGTGTTTTAGTTTGATATTTTCGTCAATTGAGGTAACATTTTGAAAATAATACGAAATTTAATTTGATTAATCAATTATTTCTGAATTCTTCGTATTTAACTTATTTTAAATAACCGCCAACGAGCGAATAAAAATCTTTCTATTATTACTTATATTAAATAACACTATTTAGTCTTTCAATGTCTATTGTAATATCGCTACAATTGTTTCACCACACTGTGGCTTCTTCAGGCGAAGAAATGATGATTCTATTATTAATACTAAAATTTTTCAGAAAACACAATCACTACAGGGATTTATGATTTAATTTTTCTTCATATTTTTTTTTTTTAGATATTCAAACATTAAATATGGAAACAATATTTTGTTGAAGACAAAAAGTCCTCTGGTCGATATGCAAGGTGTTTCGACTCGAGTTCAGGCATAGGGAGCTTATTATAAGAGATAGAGAGTATGTTTAAATTTCGAACTTTTATTCCACAAAAGTCATGCTGATTAATATTTCGTTGAGAAAAAATAGCCACGTTTCTTTGTTTTCAAGAAAAATTAAAAAAAAAATGAAAAATGCGATTTTCTGTTTTTATTTATATCTCCGTTATTTGAAGCCATATTGGAATGAAGTGAATACATTCTTATAGCACTTTTTTATCCTCTCTCTGATTACGTACTCATTTTCTCAATACCATATTTCGCTTCATTTGAACCATCATCAACGTTCTTATTTCTTATGGACGTCATATTTTTTTTATCAGATATAAAAAAAATATGTCTTAATTGTAATAAATCATGCTGTTTCAGATTTTCTCTTTCACAAAAGTAATGCTGATTAATATTCCGTTGAGAAAAAATAGCTACGTTACTTTGTTTTTAAGAAAAAAATAAAAAATGTGAAAAATGCTATATTCTGTTTTCATTTATATCTCCATTATTTGAAGCAATATTTAAATGAAGTGAAATACATTCTTATACCACTTTTTTATCCTCTCTCCGATTACGTACTCATTTTCTCAATAGCATATTTCGTTTCATTTGAACCATCATCAACGTTCTTATTTCTTATGGACGTCATTTTTTTTATCAGATATAAAAAAATATGTCTTAATTGTAATAAATCATGCTGTTTCATATTTTCTCTTTCATCACTGTGTTTTTTTTATCAAACTAACAATTTTAGGAGAAAATATTAAGAGACAGAAAAGTTGCAAATTGAATCGCTCCATTTAAGTCCAATTTAAATAGAAAAATGTAGACGCCTTAATAAGTTCTGATGCAAACTATTATAGAGGTTGATTTTTTCACTCCCTTGTAATAATATTTTAGTGTTACAAAAATCACAAAAAGTGGTATTTTATAAGGAACAGTTGTATGCTGAATTTCATTCTTCTAAATTATGATATATAAAATAAAAACATTTTTTGTCCTTAACTTTAGAGGGCTGCATCTTGGATGATGTTAAAGATCCTCCGCAATTTTTACCGAAAACTCACCCTTTAAAATATTTCGCATCAATTTAGAAACACTCTGTATATATACAATAATATGTATTGACAGATAGTAATAGATAGTAAGTAATATACAAAATAAATAATAAAATATATAAAATCAAATTTATAATTTATTTCTGTTAACTTTCCATCTTGACACTAGAAATATACAATGGTCGCGTTCAGGGAACTGTAGCGCTTAAACGCTTTACTAAAGCGGTTTCGCTGAATGGTACCGCTTTATGTGTGGCGCTGCAGCGCTTTATCAAGCGGTAAAGCATATATTTTTTCCGCTTGATCGCTTTTCAAACCGTGCAGCCGTAAACAAAACGGCCATATTTTCGTGAACGTCCTTAACATCGAAAGCGTGTTCAGGGAACATCAAGCGCTTTGGCTGTAGCGCTACATCTCTAAAATTTCCCTGAACGCGACCATTGATAACTAACTGTCCATGTCAGAAATAGCGTAATGAATTTATTAAGTGTTAAACTGGGGAATTTACATTTGGGATTTATATTTTTATTATGTGGGACACATAGGGAATTAATCAGGTTTAGGTTTGTATCGGACTATCATTAAACTCGAATTCACATTGTTATAAGTAAATAGTAAAGAGCGTACCTGAATTATAATGCAGATTTTAATTTGTCATATTACAAATTTTATATTTTTTATATTATTACCAACTTTGTAAAGCATTTTTATTACGATGTTAGAAATTAATCAATATGAAATATGAAAAAGAAAATTTAAAATAATTACCCAATACCGCATCTTCATAAATAGAAAAGTGTATTCATTCACTTTGTCAGAGTTATTTAAATAAATTAAATAAAAATGATTTAAAAATAATTAATAAATTATTTCCACATTTATCTCTGTGACTTCTGACTTATGTTATGTAAGAACGTTAAACAAATACACTATAAAACAACTACTTTCCTGGCAAATACCCACGCTGTACACACACACACACATGCGCGCGCACAGATGAATGTGGAAATAATTTATTAATTATTTTCAAATCATTTTTAACGTATCTTTATATTAAATTCGAGGACTGGCCGAAATTTAACTTAAAAAAAAGTATTTATCGTTAAGTAGCTGACACGCTCATTAATTAATTTGTTCCTTAATAATTGGTATTAAAAAAAATATCATTCAAGAGGAATTTTGCGTTTTGTACATAATCAAAAGAAGATAATATTAATTAGTTAATTATATTTCTGAGACATACACACCGGTTTTTTGTGTGTTTCTTTTTTGTATAAGTTTTTTTTTATACAGATTGTGAATATATGTGACTGCACCCAGAACTAATCCTTGTGGAACACCAGCGACAGATGTACAGATGCGCATCACGCGAGCGTGTGACATTCATCAGATTAAAATTAATATAAAAAACTCTTCTAAAAAAAAACGTATCCCCACATGAGAGCGTACTTCTGTTATAATTTAATATTAAAAAATTATTCCGATTGTAATTTTTTTTACTCGCGCGCGCGATACTGAAAAAAAAATTATAACACAAAAAAGGGGGTCGTCGTCGGTTGGGCGCGGCAGGCGGCAGCCGTCGCCCTTTTGTTTTTACCGCGGCCCTTTGTCGCAGGGATTCTTGCGGCGCATTCATCAATTTTAATGCATAACTAATAGAATTCTATGAGTACAGTGTAAAAAGAGTACAGCTGGCACTTCCTACTCAGATTTTTTTCACTCTCTCTCTGTGTTCACATTCATACAACGGTCATCCCACGGGCGCTTTTTTTACTCTCAGCTTTTTTTTTCTTGGGTTCGTTTTTTTTCTCGAAACACTCCCCTGACGTTCAACGGGTTTTAATTAAATCAAAACCCTTTCGAGGGGTGTCATGTTTCGTAGTGGATTTAATTATGTTTTGTGAAGCGAAAGAGTCATGTTTACAATGCTTTAAGAATCGATATCAAAAATAAAAAATAAATAAACTGTTGTTAAATTAGGCTTCAAATTTGTTATACATTGTTTATCAATTGAATAAAACACTTGAAACTTTCTTTGTATAACACTAAATTTTATTTATGACTATAGTTTCAACAATTTACTCTTTTCATCATCTAACTAAAACAAATCAATTTAGTTTTATAATGACAAGTGTAAATTGTTGAAACTATAGGTACAATACAATCTGTGTTATGCAAACAAAGTTTAAAGTGTTTTAGTAAAAAATATAAAAATTAATAATATGAATATGTATTTAAATAAAAAATAAATCGTTAATTTTCGTGTATTACGTCAGTTTACTAGTTCAAGTTAGAAAATAAAATTGTAAGATATAATGAAATTAATAGGTCATGTCTGCTAAGTTATTTGAATGCAGAATTTAGTGAAATCTTTTAAATTTTCATTGCACAAGTTTTTATTACCAAAAATATAATTTGAAATTTGCTATAAATTTGATCAATTCTCATTGTTTTTCATAATTATTTTTCACAGAAACTAAACATTAAAATATTTTTTAATTCATCTTATGAAATTCCTGCTTGTTTTAAGATTACTTTAACATATAATACAATATTGTTCATTGATTAGAACAGCAATCTAACTCGAATTAGTGATTGCCAATATTTATATAGCTATCTCTTTCATCTAAACCGCACCCTTAAACAATTGCAACCAAGTAAATAAATCCTTTATTGTATCAAATACATCTCGTAAATCTTTCATTTGTATTGATTATGATCTTAACTGTATTTCATTGATTGCTTTTGAATAATAGAAAAAAAAAGATTTATTTACTGTGACCATGTGAACAAATTGTTTTTCTATTATCATTAATAGACAGCGAGGATTTATTTAAATCTCAGTCGAACATATTTTTTCTGAAGACAATTAAGAATGCGCTCATTAAAAAGAAACAAGTAACATTTTAGTAACTCTTTAACAACATTAAACATTATTTTTAATTATTCAATACTAAAGTATGTGCTCAGTGGGTTCTATATTTGTTTTTTTTTAATGTTATTTTATTTGTATCATATTATATTATATTATATTATATTATATTATATTATATTATATTATATTATATTATATTATATTATATTATATTATATTATATTATATTATATTATATTATATTATATTATATTATATTATATTATATTATATTATATTATATTATATTATATTATATTATATTATATTATATTATATTATATTATATTATATAATCCCCCCTTGAAAATTATTTATATTTATTAGTCATATTTAAATAAAAACTAAGTAGGAGAAAGGAGAACTATTTTTATTTAAATAATTAAAGTCTCCACAACCAACATAAAGTAGATTATAAGTTATATTGTTATATTCATTAATCAACACTCTTCGCTACAGTGGCGCCCTCTGTTATATCTCATATGAAGTTTGCGTTTTGTGTTCAATCTATTCGGGAAACGACGTTTCGTTTCGATCTCCTAGAGTTTTCATCGCACAGTTTTAATTTTGCTGTAAAACGAAAAATAGAGAACCAGAATCGATTTTGCTATAAAAAAAAAAACTCAAGAAATTTAGTAATCAAATTGGTTAATTATATAATAATTATCTATATCTAATAAGCATTAAATATTATAATTTTCAAATAAATCAATCATCAATGTCATCGCATATAATTTTTATTACTTTACAACATAATTAAGCAATTATCAAATTTATTACTTTACGACTAATCCTGTTGTCGCGTTTAATTATTATTATTATTATTTTTGAGAAACGATCATCGGTGGATTTATTTTTAGGAAAAAGCCGCGGCGCTCTCGCTTGTGCCGTTTGTATAAATAGTGAAACTGTTGTTCTCTGTTGGCCGTCTGTCGTCCACTATCATTTCGGTGTGTAATTTTAATGTCAACGCCGCCAGATAAAACTCCGCGCGTCTGTCTGCGCCACTGACAACAGATAATTGTAATCTTTTTTAACGTAACGAGTAAAATACGACACTACAAGTTTTCCTCTTGTTTTGTTTTTGATGTGTTTAAATTTAAACCGTTTTGCAAGATAGACGAAGATTTTCAATTAATAAGTTACTCAAAAAGTTTTTATTGAAATACTAAATGGAATAATCATTAGAGGAACACTCGTCATCAAATTTCAAGGCAGCAAAGTTTGTAATCGAAAATTTTTTCAAGGCCATTATTCCTGAAATTGATCGTTTAATTATAATTGTAATCTTTAAAATACGATACGGCAACTTTTCCTCTTATTTCGATTTTGTTATGTTTAAATTTAAACGGTTTTTTAAGATGGAAGAAGATTTTCATGAATATGTTACTCAAACAATATTTATTCTAATACTAGTGGAAATATTTATTAGAGGAAAACTCGTATTCGAAAAACAACGCATCAATAAAAATTTGTAATTGAAACGTGTTTACCAATTCAAGGTCCTTATTCTTGAAATTGGTGGACGTTTTTAATAAATGAAATTAAAAGAATTTGAAAATAATTAACAAATTATTCTCTTAACTGAAAGACAACGCAAGCGCCATCTATGGCCTAATTTCATGTGACATCGTCAACGATTTGGATCTACAAGGAAGACGACCGAGAATCATTTCGTCCACTAAAGAAAGGCAAGAACTTGTCCTGTTTATGAGAACAGGAAACAAAATTCATGTAATCAAAAGTTCAATGATTTTCGGTCGTCTACCTTGTTGACCCAAATCGTTGACGATACCACAAGATATTAGAACAAATATGGCGCTTGCGTTGTCTTTTATTTATTATAATTAATATCAGGCTGAACAGATTTTTATTGTGTTTATATAAACACAATAAAAATCGTTCAGCCGGCTTCTTTAAGACATTGCACATGGAACACACTAGTCTAAACCGAAATAGCCATCACCAGTTATCCATACGGTGGATGAATGGTGACTGAACATTTTATTAAATAAATTATTCTCTCTTTAGCTACTGTGAATATGTAAATGACTGATTTGGTACGACCGGAATACAAACGCGGTGGTATGTTTTATTAAAATATACACTAAATTGTTTTGATAAAAGTTTTACGAAATTTTAAATATAACTTAATAACTATAATGACTATAAATTTGGTTTGTGTTTACGTGAAGTGTTTTATATCAATAAATTAAAACTTGGTTTACTCCTTTATTCACTGTAAGTTGGTTGTGGAGACTTTTACACAAATAATTGAGTTTATATACTAAAATGAAAGTGACTCTCTGGCATGGGTTGTCGATCAGAGGACTTTCTGCCATATAATTGCAGTTTAATATAAGGTTGGGGGAAAAGTAATATTTTTTTCCGGTAGATGGCTGTAGTAATCGAAGGCTCGTAAAGTACCGAATAAACAATTTATGTTCGTTATCAAGATGGCATTTTTCTTATAAAAATGCTTTTACTGTTCTTAATTTGGTCTATTAAATTGTGAGTTACTGTGTAATAAAATGGAAGTAAACTAAGGGAAAACCGGTACAGTTTTGCTTTCATAAAGGCGAAAATGCAAGACGGCTGAAATTGTGACCCGACCCTGTAACAGCTATTATGTACAATGTTGTTTCGTCGATTCCGCTGATTTTTTTTTGAAGAGGTAACAATAATCGAAGTTGACCGGGATATTAGTAAAATTTGTCGAAAAAGTAATAGAGATAATCGAAGCTGACCGGGATGTTAGAAAGCATCATTCAGGAGCTAAAGGTCAACCAAAAAATAGTTTTAAACCATTTGCATAAAGCTAGATAACAAAGAAGCCAAATTTGAGTGTCAAACGAAATAATACAAAAAAAAAAACAAACACGATAGATCGAATTTCCATTTGCGAAGCCTTGGCGAAACGGACTGAAATCGACCCATTTCTTAAACGGATGGTGACTGGAGATGATAAATTGATCACATATGACAACATTGTACGAAAACAATCGTGGTCAAACACGGTTCTGCTGTGCATTTGGTGGGAGCGGAAAAGAGTCATTTATTATTAGTTGTTTCTATATAGGAAACACTAAATTCGAATCTCTACTGTCAAAAACTGGGCAGTTTGAAGCTAAGGATTGAAAAAACAAACATCTAGAATTGGCCAAAACGAAGCTACCACGTCTATAGTCACTTGTCCGAAACTGGGAACTTGGTTGAGAAGTTTTTTATGCATCCGCCATCTAGACCTGGCACCAAGATATTACCATATGATGAATTACAATATGTGTATTTAGGTCAACGTAGGTCAAATGGTTCAACGACAAATTTACTTCTTTTTTTCTTGCAATACAAAACTTTTTTAGTGATAAGAAATTGTCGCCAAGAGAAGATTGTGAAAATCAAATACTTGAATTCTTCGCCAATGGAGACCAAGACTTCCATGAGAAGGCATTATAAATCTAAGAGTAGCTTCATAATGAAAACAAATTAAAGAACAAAACGGTGCATATGTCACGTTATGATTGAGTATTTTTCTAATTTAAAGGTTTATTAGTGAATAAATGCGCATGCGCATTGTGTTCAGATATGCGGAATATGAGTTTCCGGTATAGAGTAAAAGAGTCGATGTCCGACAGGTGTACCCATCGGTCGTTTGACTAAAAATTTCAATTAAACAGTGGTGTAGTATCTCGCGTAAGCGGATGTGACAAACCTTATTGTATCTTTAAAACTCGTATTAGTGGTTTCCGTGTAGCGGATTTGTAAGAATTTGGAGGATTATCGAGAAATAATAAACGTGCTCCCTCCCAAGTGATGTGTTTAATTGATGGCGCCCAAAAACCCCTTCCACACCCCCTTGTGAACCAAACACAGAAGAACCACGACTCCAAAGACTAGCTAGCCGTAAGCCCTTCAAATTGAAGGTACGTTTATGAACGCTTTTATGCGTGACACATATTTGACCTAAAAAATCAATTCAAAAGTCTTGAAGTTCACGTAAAATTAATGGAATTCTTGTTTCACAACTTTATTTTAGTTCGAATAACGCAATAGCTGTTCTTCAGCATGTCTCGTTGTCATGCATATTAATATTTGTACTAATAACTATTCTTGAACCTATCCGGTTGTTATGCACATTTTTCAAAGCATCAGTGAAGAATGTGTCTTTCCAACTCCGGGAGCTATCAATAGATGGCGCCACTTAAACCCGTCATTTTGAAGAAGTCATGTTTACTTTGAAACACACCTTGTATTATGGATGATGCTAGTATTAAACCATTTTTTATGTACTTTTTTTTCGTTTTGTTACGTTTTGTTATTTGAAAATGGTAGTAAAAATGAATTTTAAAGAGTTCTAGCATTATTATAGCAATATATATATATATATATAATATATATATATATATACCGGTTAAATACTTTCATGCCAAACATAGGCACCCAATATGGAGAAACGGTATTTCCCATTTCAACGTAGAGGGTTTATAGTGACATAAATTAAAAGACGATTTTTTCACATTAATAACCCATAGGAATTTTGCATTTCTTTATTTATGTTGAAAATTCGAGATATATTTGATTAAACCAAAAGATTAATTATCTTTAGAATTCAAAGTAAATGTTCAAATAAATCTCCATTCTGCATTAAGCAATACTCTATTTTAAAACGATTTTCGAACATATGCCTGTTCGTAATCAATCTACTCTCCTCCAATATTGCATTCATCATAGAATTAATATTTGGGTGACGGGTTTTATAATATTTGCTCTTCAGGTGACCCCACAAGAAGATATCGCATGGTGCCAAATTAGCAGATCGAGCTGACTAATTGATCTAAACTCCTCGTTCAATCCACCGATATGGAAATAAATTATTTAAAGAATCTCTAACGTCTATTCTGAAATGAGCTGGACATCCATTACGTTGGAACCATATTTCCTCATTTAGACCTGAGTAATTAATATACCTAAATTATTTTGAAAATTTAAATTTCCAATTATTTTACCTATAATATGTGGATTAAAAATGCCAGCCCAAATCTTCATACGGCATTCTCTTGTAGTTATTTACGAATTATTTAACGTAAATTCACATTCATCCGTAAAAGAAATGGATGAAATAAAATTGCGATTCACATTAGCGCGTTCCTGAATAATTTCACGAAAGTTTTGTCTTAATTCTTAATAAAATGGCAATAGTTCGTAGAGAAGAAGGTAAACTTCCTACGTGCATCAAATTTATTGAAAATATTGTGGGTATGTGCCGTCTTTTATGTTGATTTATTTACTGCCTTGTCCTGTTTTGTCCAGTGGCATCGAAGTCCTTTTACAACTTTGATATCACGTATTTTTTATATTATTCGTAATCTTCTTTATGTTGGTTGTGGAAACTTTAATTATTTAAATAAAAATAGTTGTCCTTTCTCCTACTAATTTTTTATTCAACTAAATATATTTCGGAAACTATGTTTCTATTTCAGTAGTGAAGATATTATCACTATTGCATTGACAATACTACAACAACGTATTATTTATTTAAAACTACTGAAGATGGAAACATAGTTTCCGAAATATATTTAGTTAAATAAAAAAGTAAGTAGTAGAAAGGACAAAAAATTTTTATTTAAATAATTAAAGTCTCCACAACCAACAACCAACATAAAGAAGATTTACTTCCTGGTCAACAGAATATAACAGATTCTTCAAATATTTATCAAAAATTAAACTCATTGGAATTGATATATATTTTCTCCAAGAATGAGTAAGGAAACAAGTATTTCCTAAATTTACAAAAATTAAGGTAGGAAGATTTAATAATAATAAAGACAAATTAATAAAAGAATTAAAATTTAAAATTATGAGAAGTGAAATTTCATTTCTTCATAAAAACAATATTTTAGAAATTAAAGCATATAAACTTCATTTAAAATTATCAAACAATATTTCACCGATAATATGGAATCGAAAACTTTTGGAAATAAATAATGTCATAAAAACGAAATTACAAACGAAAACAAATACTTTAAATAATAAACTTAATAACTTAATCAGAAGAAAAGAATAAACAATTACAATGGATCACAACGAATTATAAGACTTAGAACAAATTTTAGTACACAATAAATCTAGTAGTATATTCAATTCAACCGGAATTTACAAATTGAAAAACTCTCTCGTTAAACTGCACCGAAAATACATTTCGCAAAATACTGTAACTATTTCCGCTGTAAACTTATTTTGTTATGAACATATTTTCCTGAATAGAATACATTTTAAAATGAAATAAATGACAGCTGAACATGAATCATCAACTGAACCTTTTTTTGACAGGACATGGCTTTTAATAATATTTTAAATAAAGCGTTTAATAAAATAATAATGAAATACAAGTGAAAATTAATTAATTAGTGTTATTTGTCGAGGAAAAAAATCTTCTTTCTATTTATGTCACTACAATGAAATGTGGAGACTGCGAAAAACCATTTCTCCATGTTAATTGACTATGTTCGGCATGAAAGTATTCACCCGGTATATTTTTTAGTTTAAAATTAATTTAACGCTTGGTTTCAAAGCCATAAAAATTTAAATTGTTATTAACACACTGAGAAATCGGCATTAATAATTTATTTCGGATTTCCTGTTCTATGCACACGCAAAGAGAACACTTTATTAATAAGAAGTAAGCGTGCTTGTATGTGCAATATCATTGGCCGCTTGTTTAATCACTTGCGCAGTAAATTTATGGATATAAATTACAATCAAAACGGCGTTCGTCGTAAAACTTTTTATTTTATCATTATTATTAATAATTTTCGCAAACAAACAAAAAATCCGAAATGTTTAATAGCTAATTACGCTTTCATCGCCCGCGGTAGTCATACGACACGCAAATAAATTAATATATAATTTATGACTTGCTCGCCGTTAAATTAAGCACCGCGTATTTCTATCTCTCCATTCCTTCATCAAATAAAATAAATTAATGTGAATTATAATCTAACTGTTTTGAATGCTTTATTGCGTGTCCTTTTAAGTTTTATGAAAATAACAATGGAATTACAGAATTGTAAAATGCCATAATGCTTGAAGAAATTAAAAATACTTTAATTAAATGATAGAAATTCGAGTCATAAGATTTAATTAAAAAAAGTTGACACCATTAGAACTCATTTTCTATTTTCTGGAGTACATTTTTTTAGAAGCGGTGTCCTTTAATTTATCCGAATGGAGGTCAACTTCATATTTTTAATTGGAACCCCCATTTTCATTTTTTTTATTCATTTAATTCAATTAAATTAAGTTAAATAAAGGGAATATTAAAATAATTAATAAATTATTTCCTCTTTAGCTACCGTGACATTCTGACTTATATTACATAAGTACTTTAAAACAAAAGTTCAACAATTGACATTATTAATACGCAGAAATTAAAATTCCACTCACCAATTAAAATTCGCCGATTTTTTCTTCTCCAAATATCTGCATCCCTTTCGAACGATCCTCGCATCCGTTTCCGCACTACACTTTGACTTTACTCATATCAAAAGATTGCAAAATTATACTTCAATTTCAATATTTGAATATTAATGTGAGACAAATCGCGTACGCATGCCGTACTCGAATGAATGATTCTAATGGGAATCCAGGCACCGGAGTTTGTGCGATAAAAAAAAAACTGTGATTCTTATCAGGATTTTTTGCGCACCCTGGATACACGACTTCAATAGCTCCTTTCAATTTATTTATACATCCTCTCTCTCGTAATCATTATCAGTTTGTTTCAATCCGGTTTTGTTTTAATATTTACAATGTACTAATGAGATGTGAAATCGAGATAAGAGAATTTCGTGCATGATATTATATTCGTTTATTTCTTTATATTAAATGGATGAATGTTTAAATAATTATTCGAACCGATTCCGATTTTTTCACTAAAAAAAATATTTTGCCTAACCAGAAATCAATGAAGCTTTATACATTTCATCTATTATAAATTTTTTGAATTCTCTTTAAAATGAATGATAACCCGAAACTCGTCGAGAATTTAAAGTTATTCGTTTTGAATTAAAAGAAAATAATTTGAAAATAATTAATTAATTAACTGTTGCTTAGATGCAACGGCAAATGTCTATTATATAATTCAATGTCCGGCGTGGGCATTTGCTCGGGAAGTAGTTGTTTAAATGGATTTTTGTTTTTTAACTTCGTAAGTCAATAAATTGCAGGTCAGTAGAGAGAGAATTATTTATTTTCAAATTAATTTCTTTTAATTCAATTAAAACTGTAATGTGATGCATTTCAACCATATTTATAATTATTCATTTTAATCTGAAATCTTTTAATATTTTTAATGATTGTGAAGGCATTATCTGTTTGAAAATCCATTATAACTTTAAATGAAACTATTAAGTTTTTGATTTTTCCACTTTGTTTCGCTACACAGTAGCTTCTTCAGGCGAAAAAATATAATAATAATATTTACAGAGTAAGTACAATATATACATGGTTTTTACGGAATGAGGGTGGTGAAATGGGTATTTAATTTGAAGAGAGGGGAGTTCGATAGTTCTATTTGTTCATTTAACAATTTCCCTGTTTTTGTTAATTTCTACACTTTCAAGGATGTTTAGTTTTGTTCCTTTGTCTTTTATTATTATTATTGCCTTCCCTTACCTGTACCTTGGAATAATCTTAGACCCAAAGTTAACTTTCATCAATCATTCCCATAACCTCAAAGCAAGCGTAAAGAGTATGGCTCGACAGTTTAGATCACTCACGTACAAACATAAAGGAATTTCTAAAAAACAACAGTACATATATATAAGATGATATGCCGACCCTTGCATGAAAATGCGGCTATCCTGCACCACAATCCTCGTCCTAACGTGCTAAGAAACTTGGAAGTCGGTGAACGCTCAGCCCTTAGAGTGCTTACAAAAATTAGACACCCTAATAATTTTCTCCACAATCCGTCTAATACTTTCCTCTATGAAACATGCAACATTCCCACTATTAAACACAGAAATTCTTTCCTTAAAATTCTCCACAAATCCTCACATAGGTCCTATTATAAAACACCTAAGTATACCTCGTAATCCTAACATCAATTCTAAATATGCCTATCCTTCGCTAAGAATTCATCAATTCATTTCAATTAATTTAGACAACTTAGACAGAGACGTTAGCAATCATGACGATTAAATAAAAAGACAAGAACTGGACAAAGACAGCAGAAAGACCGATGGTCGTTAGCCATTTTCTAAAGCTTAACCAAATGTTTATGATTGTAATGTTATAAATATTTTAATGTAATTTAATGTATCTCTCAAAAATAAAGATTTATAGTATAAGAATTATATTGTTAATTTATTGTATATAAAATTGTCTTCATAAATAAAGGTGTATATAACACCTTTATTATTAAAAAAAATATATCGCTTACGTCATATCTTAAAAACAAATGACCATCCTTGGCAGACAGTTACAGTAAAATACATATTTCATTTAATTTCTTGGATTAATTTCTCATCTGGCACTTGGTGAAACATATTACACTATGTAAAATAATTTGTGAAACAATACCAAGTGTCTTTTCTTTAAATTATTTTACATATTTCATTTAAGATAAAAATTGACCTGTTCGAGGATTCTTTTAAATGTTTACTAAACGATTTGTGCGATAGTTCCAGACTTTGCACTCGCACTGTATATTATAATTATTGATTGCATGTAATATAAGGAATTAAGAAAAACCTACTATTATGGATATTTCGTTTGGAGTTATGTGAAGATTAATTTAATTTAAGTGAAACTATTAGTATCATTTTTCTTCGCTGGTTTATTTCAAACGCTAGATATGCATTTCTTACACTAAGTGGACATCATTGGCTGTATTAAAGTTTAGTACAGAAAAAAAAAATAGAAATAAAAATTATTACTAATTGTTTCATTCAAATTACTATTATAGAATCCGTTTATATTTGATTAAAGGGCGTTCGCTTTATTTTAGTCGAGTTAAAGCTCGCACGTTAATAATCCGGCAATAAAGAAGGCGTGCGCGGGGAGGAAAAGTTAAGTCGTCTGAAAATAAATTAGAATGAAGAGCGGAGAGAAGGAGACGAAATTAAAACAACCCCCCGCGCGCCCTCCCGCCCGGAGGGGTTGCAAGCGTCGTCTCCGGCGGGGCGTGTGACGTCGCCGCCGGTGCAATGAACTTTCTCTTAACTTTCATTAGCAAAGAACAGCCCTGATCTTGTCCAACTTTTTCATCGACCGACTAACCGAGTCTCGGTCGGTCGCAGACGCCCAATTAGTCGTAATTGACGCCGTCCGGAGGGGGAGTCGTTATTAGCGGGCGGGCGCTTGCGCCCCATCCGTTTGGAAACACGGCGACGTAGGTCAGGTTGGATGCGTTCGAATCAATTAATTCGGAAATGCAGTTAATGTGACGCGCTTTAAATGGATTGACCTTCGAAATGCTCAAATGAGCAATTCAAACATGCATTTAACAATAATTACCTAAAAATATAACATTGTTATTCAAAATTGACAAGTTATATACTTTTATATATACAGTGAAAATTTTATTTCATTGAACATAGTCCGTCCTATTGTTCCACATGTTGCATATGCACATTCATGTAATTAGTAAAATTTTATTGTTTTATAAGTTGTCATAAACATGGCTATGCTCAATGAAATAAAATCCTCAATGTACGAGGCTTCCTTAATTGAAACTCACTTTTTGGTTCAGAAAAATAAAAATATTGGCAAATATATTTACAAATAATTACCACTACAATTAAGCCACATATCACCAACCGATGTATTCCCTGCTTAAAGATTTTATAGATACTATGTTTTTATTTACCAAGTTTATTATCCTGCAATTGGTCGTTTTTTTTTTTTAAATCACCTTCGATATCCACAATAGCACCTATTGTGAATTGTTTTTAATCCATCAATCATGCTCACTAGATGCAAGGCAGAGTTGGTTGATCTTCCCTTGTATGTTGAATTAGCATGAGAGGATTTGTTACAAAATACAAATACTCTTGTAGCTACTGATGAATTTATCACAAAATCCTTCTAGTATTTTTAGCAAAAAAGATAATATGGTAATTGGTCTATATGTCTTCGGAATATTGCAGTTGGTTGTACCAGGAGTAGGTATGAAAATAACTCTACCTTGTTTCGAAGCCTTTGCAACGTGTCCTATTTGTAGAGAAATTAATCATTTTGATATAATTATTATAATTAATTTAAAAATAATTGATTACAATTTTATTAATTATAATTATTTATTTTATTATTTATTTTAAATAAAAATAAAATAAATAATTTTACCATCGCAATCAGCGGAAACAATACATTCAGTTTGAATTTTAATTAACTTTCTTGCAACAATATTAACGAATTAGCAATAGTACCCTTTCTATTTTCCTGAATTTTCAAAACACTGACTGTGGCTCCATCCAAGGAGACATGTAAAACTCTAATTCACATGCAAGAAAACACAATTAACACACACACACACACACACACATATATATATATATATATATATATATGTTATAACGTAGATTTTCGCGGGCGTAACATGTTGACGCATTTATTCGGGTTTGTTCCCGCGTGTTTTCTTGGAACTGGTCCATTGAATTTTCTGATCGACGTTTCGATGACGTCGCAGTCATCTTCGTCAGGAGTAAACTATTAGATTATATTGCTCTAGCAACCACTTGTTAGATTTTTACGCATTGCAACTAGATATTCGTGTTTCTTGTTTGGCTTCTGGTGATTCTTCTATTTTCTGATCTTGAAGATGTGTTCGTGCCCTCTGTTTCAATTTCGACATTATTATCTGAAGGGAACTGGTTCTGAATGTCTTGATTTTGTGAAGATCCTGAATTTTGACTGTAATTTAAACATGTTTTCCAAATTGGTGGTAGTCTTTTGGCATCATCCCTTTTGTTTAAACTATTTGGCCTCTTTTCAATTTCAATTGCTTCCCTAATTATCCTTGTATGGAAGAAATCAGTCTTTTTTAAAATCTTGGTTCTTTCGAAATTAATTGTATGATTTGAAATTTTGACATGTTGAAATAAAGATGATTGTGGATCGGATTTTCTAATTGCCAGAATGTGTTCGTCTCGACGGGTGCTGATTTTTCGGTTTGTTTGTCCTATATAACTTTTTTCACATGTACCGCATGGGATTTCATAAACTCCTTGAGCCTCAAGTGGTATAATTTCTTTTGGAGTTCGAACCAGATGTTGAATTTTTTTATAAGTATCGAAACAAGTTCTAATGTTGTATTTTGAGAGGACTCTTCCGATTTTATCTGTTGTTCCTTTTATGTAAGAGAGGATAACATTGCAACAAGGATTTTCTTTTCTTGCTTCTGGATTTCTGTCTCTGTTTAGTTTATTTATCGTTTTTTTAGAAAACCCATTTTGGATCAATGCCTTTTTAACATTGGTTATTTCTTTATTTAAGTGGTGTTGGTCGGACAATGTACGTGCTCTTTTTAAAAGGGTTTTGGCTACTGACGCTATTTGAGCTGGATGGTGATGTGACATTGCATTTAAGTATCTGTTTGTGTGTGTGGGTTTTCGGTATACGGTGTAATTTAGTTGTCCATTAGGATTTCGGATAATTAGAGTGTCCAGAAACGGTAAACGATTATTTTCTTCAACTTCCATTGTAAACTGAATTTTGTTGTATTATTTAAATGAGATAAAAAATGGTTGAGATTTATGATACCATGTTGCCAAATTACGAACGTGTCATCCACGTATCTTAGCCATAGTTTAGGTTTGAGCGGCGAGGAATTTAATGCCTTTGTTTCGAAATCTACCATGAACAAATTTGCAACTATTGGCGAAAGAGGGGATCCCATTGGTGCACCTTCCAACTGTTTAAATTTTTGTCCTTTGTATGTGAAAAACGTATTTTTGAGGCAGTGTGAAGCTAAATCTAAAATTTCAGTTGGCTGATTGTACTTGTTTTTTATTATTGTTAAGGTCTCGTCGATTGGAATTTGGGTGAAGAGAGATTTAACATCGAAACTTACTAATATGTCATTTCTATCCAAAGTTAGATCTTTAATTTTATTTATAAAATCTGTGGAGTTGATAATGTATGAGTCAGCGTCTTCCGTTAGTGGTTGCCATTTTTTAGCTATGTAAGCTGCTAATTTCACTGTCGGGGAACCAATTCCTGAGACGATTGGTCGTAAAGGAACACCTTCTTTGTGTATTTTTGGTACGCCATAAATTTTGGGGCAAATAGAAGATTTTTCTCTGGGAATTAGTTTCAACGCTGTATTTTTATCAATTTTGGAGTTTTTTATTTTTGATTTGGTTGTTTTTTCCAAGTATGTATGAAAACACGCGGGAACAAACCCGAATAAATGCGTCAACATATATATATATATATATATATATATATATATATACATATTTTTTCAGACAATAACTTTATATAATATACAGTTATATTATATAATTATAAGTTTGTATGAAGGTGTTTGTCCTGGGCTATCGACCTGAGGTCTTTCGTCTTTCTGCCATGAGAATAATCATATTTTTACATGCATATTACATTAAAGCAGAATTTATTTCGTCAAAAACAAGTAATTATAATTAACATTGTATCTCAAATAATAACAAAGTTAGCAATATAACCCTTCCAAAACATGGGCCGTTGCCCAATCTAGCGAGATGTTTAAATCTTTATTTCAGATGAAATTAATCATAATGGAACTCTCGTTTGTTGAATGGTAACACAGCATTTGATTGATTCTTGACCAGTACCACTGACAAACTATGTTTGTCTGCACTAATACGAGGAATGCGAGGAATTAGTTCTCGACGTGTAGTGATGATAAAAAATAATTGCACCTCTATATTTTGTGCTGGAGGTACGAAATTATCTTAATATTTTGTTTCCGCCAAGATGGTGGAGGTACAAATTCTTGGCCTCCTATGTCGTTTAACCTAAATCCCCTTAACCTTTATTATTGATGGACACTTGAAAAATTTGGAGTACTCATCAGAAATTAATACTGAGAAAGAGTTGAACAATCCTATACATGTTTCTGCCGAGTTAATTCGGCAACGTGCTGGTATATGCCATGCGTGTGGTGGATGATGGATTGGACGTGCTCAGTTATGCAATTAAAATGGAGGAAACTTCTGTTTAAATTTCATAATTGATTGATCTGTTAATTAAATAGATTTTTTTAATTTCAAACACTACACATCACGAATTGTAATTACTCGCAATTATGCGGATAAGTCAAGAATCACCCTGTATCTATAAATGAAATTAAATGCATTCATTAACATTAATGTTATATATTTCCAAAGACATTTTAAATCATATGATACGATTTTATGTGAATTTTATAGAGAAAATATTATGTTGTATAAATCACCATTATTATTTAAGAAATCCATTTAAAGGATGAATAAATAATTAATAAAATAAAATTATCATCATAAGAATGTACTAAAAATTGGGTCGATTCGTGGATAGACACAAAAGATGAAGAATTTTTCTGACGTGGTATCCGAATGCTGTCAGAAAGATGGGAAAAAGTAGTGGCTAGTGATGGACAATACTTTGAATATAAGGTAATGCATCGTTCTTTCACAATAAATTCATATTTTTTTATAGAAAATGGCGGAAACGTATTATTATCCTCATAATAAAAACTTTCTCAAAGTCAAATTTTATGCTAAGTTCGAAGGATCAAAAAATAATGAATAAAATAAAATTACTCTTTTAAAAGAACCTATTGCAGCTGAGATCAATAACTGTTGGCTTCAGATGTAAGATTTCTCACGCGAATTACAAAACACCCCGAAACATAACGGATTCATATTTAGATACTCCTCTCGCCGGGATTACGAATTTGCTTGAGAAAGCAGCCCGTCGCGACTCAGGTAGTTAGTGGATATGCAAATAAAACGCATTAGCCGAAATGCGTGCGCGTTTTGTGTTCCGCTATGGAAGCTCCACAAGAAAAAATAAAAACGAGCGCAAGAGAAATATATATAAAGGAGGCGAGTTTTGTAAGGGTTCGTGGGATAGGAACCCGCATAGCAGGTGGCCATGATATAAAATACTTCCTCGCATTTGAATAACGACATACGCGCACCATAAATCAACGCGGGCTATGAAAAACAACGCACACACACACACACACACACAAAAAGAGAGGAGAAAAAGGAAAAGGACCAGGAGCGCAAAGGGAGGAGGGTGAAAGAGAGGGGAGTAAAGGGTTGCCCGCTTTTACCCTTTTATGCAAAAATCTCTCTCGCATTGCCGTTTTATTTACTACCTCTTTCCCCGATCGCACAATGAGCCGGCCCGTGGTAAATATGCAAATTTATTAATGCATATTCGATGGAATCAATCAATTTATATGCGAGTCCGACTTTTTCCCATGTTACTCCGCTTCGAATACTCTCTTTTTTCTTTTCGCCAATTTGCATTCCGGCGCCGGAATTCGTCCCGGAATTAAAAAAGAGGACTCCTCTTTTTTGGTCGGCGAGGGTCCTAGTTACGTTCGTTACATGTGAATTACAAGCGTCTCCTTCGTTCCTTCTTTCCTGTTTTCCTTTTTTCTTTTCAGTAATTCGAATTCAAATTATACCCATGGGAATTTTTAATAAGATAACGAATTGCGCGTGGATGCTTCCCTGGTTATTAATTCTGTAAACACGTGAACGGTTTATCATGGGAAATTAAATAGAAGACTCATCTGTAACGTGTAATTTAAAAATTGCATCATTTTGCTCTCAATTGAGTAATATGCAGAAATTAAATGACAGCAAAAATCTTCAAGTAGAAACGGTTAAATTCAATGCATGAAAAATTATGATTTTTATTATTTTCCCCAGACCTCTATCCAAGGGAAAGTATTGTGATAGTCAAAATTTTCGAATGCACGTTTTGAAGTCCCCTGAGTCCATTCCATCGAGTTTTGAAAACTGTGTATGTATGCATGTGTTTCCGTAATAGCGCTTAAACGGCTAAATAGATTAAACTTTATATACAGGGTGTTTCAAATTCGATTCTCACCATGGGGATCTTGCTTATTATAAGAGATAGAGGGTAGGTTTAAATTCGGCATTTTTGCAGAATTTCATGGTGAGACTTGAATTTTAAACACCCTGTATAATCAAAAGAATCAAAACTCATTAAGTGCAACTTTACTCTTAGCGCTTTTTTTTTTATTTTCAACAATTGTTTGGTCAATATTGATGACAACGAAGAATGGTTCAAATAAAACATGTATATGTTGAAGAAATAAGTATATTAAATAATTAACTTTTTGTTGTATCATCTTCATTTTTCGCGATATACCAGTAGAGATTATTCATTTTTGTAATCAGATCTTCATTTGATTTTTTTTTTTCATTTGAACGAACTTACCGGCGAAAGTACTATAATGGACACATCACCATTTTTAAAAATTGTTTTTAATAGTTAACTTTAAAAATAAAAAATCAGACGATTCTAGTATTAATCGTCTCAATTTTTAAATATTTTGGCTAAATAATAAAATGAATCTTGGCATCATGGAAATTTTAGGCTTTTAAATATATACCAAATGACACTAAATTTGTTGCATAGGTTTCAAAATTTAATATTCAATGAATTATATATATATAAATATCTTTATTTATGAATTTTGTACAATAAGGTGTGTGTTTATATTTTAATATATGTTATAATACTGTCTGTTACAATAAAGCAAAATTCACAAACTGGCTATCGACCATTCAATGAATTATTAAATCTAAATTTTCAATTTAAAAGTTCAATAATTATTAAGGCGATTATTTAAACTAAATAAATTTTATGTTACAATATTATTTGCCAATAAATTAACATCAGCACGATAGTTGCAGTAGCTACACAAAAAATAATTAATGATTATTTTAAATTTCTAATTAAATTAAAAACTTTTAAATATGAAAATGATTGGTTATGAGTTTACGTGAAGTGATTTGAATTGATTTATTTTATAATAATATTTTTTTATTGTTTATTATTTCCAAAATGAATACAGAGTTTTCGAGTGTGGATCAATATTACAATATCAATATAATTAAAATTCAACAGCATATACACATGAAGTATGAGAAAAGGCAGTAAATTATAATTAATTGCAGTAACAGATATCTAAATATACAGTTAAAATAACTATTTCCTATTTTAACTGTATTTATTTAGATAACTGTTACTATAATATATTATAATTTGGTATATACTAACAGAAACTTACCTGCTATTTTTTATAATCGAATGAATAAATAGGGTAAAATAAAATTGTATAAATAAATAAATAAATGTACAGAAATATCATAAACACTTTAAAAATAATATAAAGTAAAAGAAAATAAATATGCAATAAGTAAATAGATAAATGTATAATGACAAAATGAAAACTTTAAAGTTGTAAAATATATATGGAAAAACAAGTTACGAACAGAACTGACATGTTAAAATTAATAAAGTAAATAATATAAATAGATATATTAAAATGACAATAGACGTAATACTAACACATTAAATACATTAAATGAACATATATTGTTACATTAAAATTATAAACATATAAAATTTATCAAGTAAATAAAGATACAGCATGGTGGAATGGGTAGATATGCAACTTATACTTTGTGAAATTTATCTAGGAACTTTTCTACACTGTAAAAATTATATTCTAATAATTTTTTTTATTTTATTTTTTTGTCTTGGTAGTTGAGTTAACAACAATGGACAAGTCAATAATACAAGTATAAAATTAGGAAACAAAAAGTATAGTTAAACCCCAAAATGGGATTTCAGCTGGGTACTTCAAGTAAACAAAAATATTTAGAGAATGCATTTAAAATATAAAAAGGCCATTGCTGCAGAAATTCCTTTAAAGTATTTTTTTAAATTTCTTGTAACATAATAAAGTCATCGACTTTTTTAGTTCATTATTTAGGGTGATTCTGCTATACAATGGCGACATTTTATAATATGAGTGTATACATCGCTGGAGTACAAGTTTTAATTATTACGTGTCGCGTAGTCGTGTATATTGTACGTTACTGTATTTTGTATTTTCTATTTGAGTGGATGTAAAATATTGTTTTAAATATATATACAGGGTGAGTCACTGAAGTGCCCGTCTTCGATATTTCCCTTGTTAGAAATTCAGCATTAAGTTATTGATAAAACTTGCTTGACTTCTGAAGACGCAAAATACAAAGTTATTTCCATACATACAGGGTAATCCATTTTCACGAAATTGATATCAACTTTGTTAGTTTAAATAGAATACCCTTAAATTTTTTTTTCGATTACTATTTAAATTGTCTTTAAAACAGTATGAAATAGTTAGTAGTTTTGGCTAAACGTTACTACATAAAAAATATTTTCTAAAAATTTTGACAGTTGCAGAGGTGTACTAAAAAAATAATTAAAATTTCGCATGATTTTGCACCAGTGTCATAAATAGATAAGGACAAGCCCGTACTCAAATCCATCAAGCCACAGAAGATATTGATTCCTTATCGTCCTAGTTCCAAAATTCGCATTACAAGAACGATTCTTCTATTTATCTCGTATCCATTTTAAATCAGCAGACTAAAGTGAACGAAAAAGAAGCCCCATATACATTTTATCGTAATTTTGAAGTCCAGATTCGACAAACTGAACTTTTTGTTTGCTCATTTCGCGAAGTCGCGTTGGAAACACTCATGAACTCGATAATTCGATAATAATGTGTCATAATAATTCATCAGCCCTGCTACTTTTGTATTTCTTGATGGAGGCGTCAACGTTTAAAACTAGCGCCATCTAGATCACGGAAACGATGAAGTCAGAGCGAGACAGACTTTAGCGGACTGATTTCCTGTGGAGCTAGCCCGGCCTTGGATATTTTCATTGCTCGAATATTGACTTCCCTGAAACTTTTTCTTGTGAGGATGGTTGGGCTGATAGTTTGGATCATTCGTACCAATTTTTGGACTTATCGCACAAACATTTTCGTTGCACACACACAAATTCCGAACTGTACGAGATACTGGCAAACGCTCGTAAAAAAATCAATAGAGGTTATGTTACACATGTTGACTGACAGATTACATATTTCATCCCCAGTATGTCACTTGACCAAAAACTATCAACTACAAATATTTTTCCGATGATTAAAGGTCCATCTGCTTGATAATTTCCTCGAAATAAATTGACATTTATTTCCTCACACTAAAAACTTTCATTCAAAACAGTTTTGTCATCTTTTTTAGGCACGGCTTATTTGAAACTGGAGTAGTAGTAATTCCGTTTCATTTTGATTACCTAAAATGAACTTGATGGACGTTTTTTTATCTAGATATTCCATAACATTTTCCTAGGTGGTGTTTATTTGGAGATTTTATAAATAAATTGGAGTAGCGGAGACAATTTCATTTTTATTTTTTTTTTCCTTCCTGTACTCAGTTGCGTAGATCTGGATCCATATACGACCGTTAAACCTGGTTTTCTAGGCATAGATGTTTTTTTGAACTTCATTTTGTGCTGACGATTCAGATCTAGTGACTTTGCGATCAATTTCTGCGGTCGGTGCATTTCAATCTATCTCAGTTTGACAGTGTCCTTTTCGAATATCTGATAACGTCATATCGATATTTTGCGATTCATTCCATACATTTGAATTAGGTAGGTTTTTTTCATCTCGTTCTAACATATCGATTTTAAAAAGTAGCAAAGTTTTGTTTCTTCTCTATTACATCTACTAGTTTGTTTTCATGCATAAGATGTTCGATTTAATTGTTGTTTTACCCGGACCCCTGTTCTAGAGGAAGTATTATTATCGTAAACATTTTCGAATCGCAAATTTCAACGAATATGTATGTTTTGAGAAAACCTAAGTCCATTCCATCTAGTTTAATTTTCATGTTATAAGCAGAAGAATTTCGTCTGCCTCATTAATTCCCATAGAAACAAACAATTATTTTTATTATTTAAATAAAGATAGTTGTCCTTTCTCCTACTTATTTTTTATTAAACTAGATATATTTCGGAAACTATGTTTTCATCTTCAGTAGTTGAAGTTTACCAAAACTCAGTTTCCGAAATATAACTAGTTTAATAAAAAATAAGTAGGAGAAAGAACAACTACTTTTTTTAATAATTCCAAAATCCAAAATAAACATAAAGAAAGTTATTTTTATATCAAATTAAACGTCAAAATACTTTCATACTTCAATAACTCAGTAAAACTTTCGCATATAATTAAAGAATATTCAAGAAATAAACATGATAAAGAAAAAAGAATAGGGACATGTCGTAAAGCCATAGTAATGTAATAAATATTTAAATAAAAATACTTGTCCTTTCTCCTACTTATTTTTTATTTTACTTCAGTTATTAGTTCAACTACTGAAGATGGAAACATAGTTTCCGAAATATATCTAGTAAAATAAAAAATAAGTAGGAGAAAGGACAAGTATTTTTATTTAAATAATTAAAGTCTCCACGACCAACAACCAACATAAAGAAGATTAATGTAATAAATGATAAAATAAATTGTATCATTCTTCTAAGTGCTAGGCTTTAATTTAAATAAAAAAAAAAACAATGTTATTTCTTTATTTAATAATTCTCCATTTTTTTCTTAAAAAACTAATTTAACCTAGTTCACTGGAGAAAGTACCATGATGAATATCACCATTATTACAATCAATTTTGTTTTATGAATTAATATTCTTTGTGAAATTATAAAAAAAAAACTTGTCTCCACATCTTTTCCTTTTCTTTCTGCTTTGTATGTATGTGTGGGGTACCTATAACTCGTTATTTCAACTAATTTGTAATATTTACTTTCACTGCAATTGTTTTGCTACGCTATAGCTTCTTCCGATTAAAATTCCATACCCGAAGAAGCTACAGCGTAGCGAAATAATTGTAGTGAAAGTAAATACAAAGTTAGTTGAAAATGAAATATATTTTATTTATTCATTTATTAAAGTAAGCACAGATTTTCAAAAATTATTATAAGCATCACAGCAATCAACAATATAACTCTCGTTAATTTTAAGACATTCAGTTCGATATAATTTCTCAAAAATTATTTAGTTTGGGTGACCCTAAAGACACAAATTCAAATCATCATCATCAATAACTTCATGTTTATTACCAGGATGATTTGAATTTGTGTCTTTAGGGTCATATTATGGAGAGTTTATTGAAATGACTTAATCAATTTAGCTTTTTTAAAAAGATACGATATTTACTTTGATATTTACTTATCCTTCCGATCGACTGTTTTAATTGGGTTTTTAATTTATTTTATTTATTTATTTTTTCATTTGTATTCATTTTATTACTAAGCTATTTTATGTCCATCTTAATTTTGTATGATTATTATTATTTTAATTTAAGTTAATGTAAGTTTCTCTCTAATTATATAGTTGTATTTGTTGAGAAATAAATAAATGAATAAATATGACCTTCCATATATTCTTTCCTCTACATATTCTTCATATTCCTTATGTTATTTTATTATTGGTATGGTTTCAATAGATTTCTGTAAATTTAATTTTTGTTATTTAACAATATTTTTACAGTTTTTGTAATGAAAAATAGTAGAGATGGGCAAAATCGATCTTTTTTCTCACTGCAAAATTAAGAATAAGGAAAAATTTTCTTAATGTCATTTGGAATATTAGTATTAGGATATGTAACGTATTTATTTATTAAGACAAATTAATTATTTATTGACTTTAACTACCTAAAATTGTTGATTTTAAAATACTCGATTATTAAATTCACTTGATTTTGTCCAACACTAAAAAATAGATAGATTTGAACTCAAAAGATATTAAATTAAACCTATCAATTTAATCCGCCGTTTCGTTTCCCTTTCTTTTTTTCTCTCTGGAGCTTTTCTTAGACAGCAAGAAGATTGGTTATACGGAAAGTGAAGGATATTAAGGGTCGCGCGAGAGGAGCGGAGAGTGTTTGTAGTGGAAATTCCGAATTCGAAATTCCGCGTTTCGGCGATTTATCAATCGAAATGAGCCCCGAGCCGGCAACCGGCAGCCGGTTGCTGGCTGCGGGGGGCGGCTGGAGCGTGGAACGGGAGACGAGAGCGATGCAAAAGCAAGGCGTTCGGGAGTGGCTCGTCCCGGAATGGC
This sequence comes from Philonthus spinipes, assembly GCA_963082785.1. Lineage (NCBI taxonomy): Eukaryota > Metazoa > Arthropoda > Insecta > Coleoptera > Staphylinidae > Philonthus > Philonthus spinipes. The sequence continues at coordinate 12,446,717 of OY720309.1, read as the reverse complement.
GCCGTCGGAGGGGAAAAGCATTGATTTAAAGTTCCGGGCGACCATCTTTTATCCCCTGGAAATAGAAGAAAATGCAATAAAATCTGTCCGCCCGGTGACGTATGCGACACACGCGATGGATGGAGGAGAGAGAGATGCTGCCCCCCTCGGAGGAGGACCAGATTGGATGTCGTTCGCCTTCCAGAAATGCCCACCCCTCTCTCCTCCGAATCAATCAAGGCCCCATCCAGATAGCACATCCCGGATTCCCTATTCCCGATTCCGGGATGGAATCGAATCGAGTCGAATGGAATGGAGAGGAAAGAGTCCCGGCGACACTCTCTCGCGGAAAGAGTGCAGACGTACGCGAGGATATTGGGAATATTGGAGATTTGATTGGATTCTGCTGCTCTGCTCTGCACTGAATCCGGCGAGCGACGCCTGCTTGCTGCTTGCGTTCCCCTTTTCATATTCCTGCACAAACACTTTTTTCTTTTCATTTAAATATCTTGTAATAGTTTTAATAAATCGATTTTGTTATCTCAATTTTAAATATTACATTAACTTGAATAAATCCTAATAAAAGTCTAATAATATAAACATTTCATAATTTTATTTGTATAATTAAGATTTAGGCTGAAAGGCTTCCGGCCAATAGATAATTCCTTCAAGAACATTTGTGTAAAGTTAAATAAATTGATAAATATGTTAAATGTTATATATATATATATATATATATATATATATATATATATATATATATGTATATGTATATATATATACATCTGTATTCCTTACAAGTGTGGTTTAACATTTTTATCAATTTATTTAACTTTACACAAATGCTCTTGTAGGAATTGGCTATCGGCCGGAAGCCTTTTAGCCCAAATATTAATTATACAAATAAAATTATGAAATGTTTATATTATTAGACTTTTATTAGGATTTAGTTAAGTTAATGTAATATTTAAAATTGAGATAACAAAATCGATTTATTAAAACTATTACAAGATAGCATATATGTATTAAGATTTATTTATTTTTTATAGTACGAAGGGAAATTACGTTTACATAATGAGTGTCCGACTTCTTTCAGCTACCTCCACTTTACCAGGTAACCAACTAAGAATTATTCAAGACATTGCATCGAGTTGAACATATTCCACCTGAAAATCAATTAGGTCTCTTCCTATCTTATTGTTTGTTTGTTTTTTGTAAAGAACATATTCTATAAAATTTAAAAAAATATATAACATTCTTCTTCAGGATATTTTTTTTTTTCTATTACATTTCTTTTGTGTCTTGCCCTAACTGTATCTTTTTTGTAATTCTTTCATTCTTAATCATTTGTTAAAGAAAAATTGTGTGCTCCATGTCCTCCGTCATTTTTTCTAATATGTATATATATTTCTGCATTCATATTTTTGGAAGCACTCGCTTAAAAACTGCGTGAAGTAATAATTCATTTCTTCGCGTTTACTTTCCAACCATGGTTTAATGTCTCAAATCTGTTTTTTTTTTTTTATTTCATCTACCTCTTTCCGCTGTTATTCCATATACTTTATCCAATTATCTGAAATCAATCCAAAAAAACAGATTTATAAAAAAAACTGAACTGACCTCGGGCGATGCGATGAGTCTTCTGAATAATTTTAAATTTAAAACTAAAAACATCTTTTAAACCATTTAATGTATATTCACTGCAATAACACCACCGCACAGAGTATGTAATTATGAATATGTTAGTAATGAATAATCTATATTATTGTAATAATATCTACTAATAACTCAAAGGAAATAGCGAAGCATTAACGTGTGCTTTGCTATTTCCACGACCAAGTCACACATTAAATTTCAAATTTATTTTCATTTCATCATTTAATTTATTTTCATATTGATGAAACGATTCTAAAATGTGTGTTTATTTCTTATTTTTTTTTTTTTTTAATTTTATTTAATTTCTATCACATTATTATTATTATTACTGTTAGTAATAGTAAAAACAAGATGTCCGAAAATTATTTCTATCTACGCGCCTGAGAATAACTATCAGAATATAGTAAGATTCTGATAGTTATTCTCGAGCGATTTTTATCTTTCAACCATAAATGCGTTTCATTCATTTGGCCGATAGAATTCACTTCTACAATAATTAAGGCTGGCATATTGGAAATGGTTCGATAAAAGTAGAACCTCCAATGGCTGATCTCTAAACAGACATCATGCGTTTTTTATAACATTAAATTTTCATCCCATCACCCCATATTTTGGCACCATATAATAAAATTGAAATTATTATTATACAATTAAAAGTTGGTTTCTACAGTATTTTTTAAAATTTTTAAATTTCATCAAAAGTTATTCGACATAATTCTTCTTATCAAGAGGGAGAGAGATAATCATTAACAGAATATTAATAATTGAAGTGTATAATCCGTATCTTCAATGTATAAATTATTAAATTACACTAGTTTACATGGTTTATATACTTTAGCTGAAAGTTATAAGTTATTATAGATTTTGAGCCAACAAGTCCAGAAAAATATTTTAAAAAATCCATCACGTCATGTTGTATAAATATTTAATTAATAATAATAACACAAGAGCATTTTCTAAATCAACAAAACAAAAAAAATACAATGAAATTAAAGAAGGAAAATGTCTGGAAATGATCAATAAGATCAATCCCTTTTTCAACTACAAAAAATTACTTACACTGTAAGTTTTACAAACATCTATTGAAACAACCACTTCCCGAGCATTTACCTCGCGGACATTGGATTGATCGAATTTTATTGATCATTTCCAGACATTTTCCTTGTTTAATTTCATTGTAATTTAAATAACTGCAAATGTGTGAATCATCTTTGTTTCATTTTATTTAAAACAAAAAATAATAATGACTTATTCTATTTTGTTTATTATAATTCGTTGGATCAATTTCCATTATAACGGACCAACTTCGATGTTCAAAAACCTTCAGATCCTGATAGAAACGCTGGCCCTGTTTGTCATTCATGATACCCAAGTTTTCAAGAAAAAAGTCCATATGTGAGTGAAGGAAATATATTTTATGAGATATATTCACACCCCTCTCGTTATGATTTCGCAATAATTTCTTGATATCTCTCATTTTGTTCATTTCCTAAAAATCCTTTAACAAGCGTTTATTTCTTTCAAAGATAACAGAATGTAAAATTCTTTATCTTGCATGATTTTACGTATCTGTGGACCCACAAATATCCACTATTTTAGTTTTCCTTCCGAAAAATTTGGAATTTTTTTTGTAGATACTCGAAACAGCAATGGTTTTATCCATTGTCTTCACAAAATTGTTCATGGAATCTAATTTAATATGTAATGGGGGCAAAATTATGTTTATGGATCTACCAAAGATGTTTCTTTAACATTCATTTGTCCTGGAATAAATTCATTCGGAGCAGGCCATACTTTTTTATGTGGTAATGTCCTCTATCCCGACTGTCCGATAAACACCGAAAACAGGCATATTTAGTATATCCGCCTTATAGGTCTCGACATATTTTCCAGTTGTGCTATTCGTATTTTATCAGTTTAATTAGAACAGACAAGGGAAGTCCGAAGTGGTTCAGGTAAAAAGAGACAAAAGTGGAAACAATCAACCTGATTGGGACAACAAACAAAATGAGAATATCTTTCGGGATAGGAGTAAAAAAAATAAAAATAGAACCGACATCGTTTAATATGTCTCTTTACTGTTCACAGAATGGCCGATTGGCAAAGATAAATTTTTATTTCCATTGTGAAGCAACACTGCTTTTAAGCCATGTTTCCAGGAATCAATGAATAACTGCCACTCGTTTTGGTCATATTTTTGATCCACTACCTTAAAAAGTTCTCGAAATTTCTGGCAGACACAAAACTCATCCTTTTTAATGAAGAAATCACTGTAACGTTTACACTTTTTTTTCTATAATATGTCACTTATGTGTGCTTGGTGTCAGCAGGTTTTTCCTAGATATGTTTATCAAATAATTGTTATTACTTTGGCTGATGTTAAAACAAGCTTCCCTATTTTGTTGCCTTCTGCCTCAATTTATCTATCGAGAAGTTCACTTAAGGCGTGGGGTTTTATCATTTTCTTTATGTCAGACATTTTTTTGTGTGCTGGCCCCTGCATACAAGCATTTGTATCTTTGCGGACCAGCTTGTCTGCCATTTTGTTTCCTTTACTGCTTCAATGTCCACTAAAGATGTGGGTTGTTACTCGCCGTAGTTATTTCTAGATTGGTCCTACATTCACGAGTTTTGATGTTAATTTCGAGATCATGATGTATCAATACCATAATGAGCTCGAAGTTCACATCAAAACTCGTGAATGTAAGAGCAACCTAGAAAGCTTTGCTATCTGTTATTATCAGAAATGTTTTACCGGTTAGGTTTTTGTTTTGTAGGGTTGTGGCTGCTGACTGAATAGCAGCTAATCTGCAATGGTGGGGTCGTTTATACCTTTCTATAGTGGTATTATCTGTTTTAGTGAGAGTTTTTTTTTTTTGAAAAGATACCAATTTCCGCTTCTTTATTTGTTATTGAACCATCCGTGAAAATGTAAAGATCAGTCGCTTTACCGAATGTTTGTTTTGATGTTCCTGTTTTATGCTACCGTTAAAAATGTAACTGTGTGAGACAGTGTTCACTAGTCCCAATATTTGTCGGGATCTGTCGTGAGTCTCCAGTTGTTCCAGTGTTCACTATCTACGCATGACACATCCAATAGCTCCAGATGAGATAGAGTTAGTGTCGGGCATTGGATTATTTCCGTACCCATGGGTCCGTTTTCACGGAAAATATTAATTGCTCAAATTGCAAATTGATTTTACAAATGTTACCGAAGATATTTAACCGGCTCCATACTTGTTGGGCATAAAGAGTGTTCAACAAGTAAAAATTATAGCAAGCAAAGGTTAACAAACACCCACAAAAAATAGTGTAATAATTTCTTTACTTAACCTTGATGTCCCATGTTTTTATTTGTGCAACTTTTTGTGTTTTTTTTTTACATTTAATTTATTTTTAATAACAATTACTAATCTCCACTATTTTTAATAATAGTCGAAGTAAATTAGAAATTTTATTTAAAATGGGCTATGGTGGGAATTGGATGTAGACTGATTTAAGAGATGGAAAGGAAGTCTACTTAACGATTTAACAACATTTTATGCTTTTTCTGCAACTATAGGTGGCATATGCTTGTCGCTGCATAACAAGCATTATCTGTTGTAAAACGGAATAGTATTCTTCTGTAACTTTTGTTCCATCTCTAAATTCACATAAACGTCAATTTAAAATCTATATTTATTATTAATCGATTCAAAATTTTATAGATCTTTGGCTCGTAACAATTTTTATTCCTATGAAAAGTGGAATCTGTGTAGGAATTCTCTATCTTGTGAGAATAATTATATTTGCTACTAATATTAACCATGAGTTACAATGCTCTCTTCTCATTTCCTGATTTAGCTTGGGTTATGCCGAATCTTATGTTCGTTTTATAATAAATACTGCAATATCACCTGTAATCCCGATCAATCGGGGCTATTCCGTACGGGAAATCTTAAGTTTAACGTGTACGTTATTAATTAATTTCACATTCTATGAATACATATCTATTACAAAGCTGCTTAGATTGTGATGACAAAAAATAACGTACACGTTAAAGTTAACATCTTCCGTACGGAATAGCCCCGAATCTTTCGTGCATGTCCAATCGTAGAAGGTTAGGCTCTATAAATCGGGTCCAAAGATTGATCCAGCTGCCTTTCTTGTTATTTTTCTCATCCGATCTTTATTTGTTTTTGAATATTGCAATCAGAGCTGTGGAGTTGGAGTCGGAATTCCAAGTCGTGCAGTAGTTTATTTTCAGTTAAGGTGTCGTAATCAATTGTACAATCCAACGATTTCAAAGACCTGGTCGGCACATCAGATGCTGGTCGGAAGGCAGACAGCATATAGTTGCGGAATACGTGTAAATAAGAGTTAGTAATAATATTAAGCGAGATACAAGAAGATTTGATAATCTATTTTATTTTATATAGTTTGTATCGGAGATGCATTATTTTAATTTAGGAGTAGGAATCGAAATCTTATTTTTTTTCAGTTAAGGTATCAGAGTCGGAGTTTATTACCCGAACCAATGACTTTCTAATCCTAAATGGATGTAATTAGAACAATAAACTTTTTATTTAAAACAAATTTGTTAATGTTTTCATTGCAATTTACAAATTACAAGCAAATATAAACTACAGCTATTGACACTGAATTAAATAAATATAAAAATGAGTTACATGAATGAAATTTATAAACACATTTGTTTTTAATAAAAAGCAATTATGAATTTTCAAAAATTAAGTACTTCAGTAATCAAAGATGGAACATTAACATTCTTCAATTCTTAGTAGCTTTTATATTGAATGAAAAAGGACATTTTAGGTAAATCAAAAATATTGATTTCAACAGACTAAGAACTCAAACGTTGAAGAATTAACTTTGCAAAGAAAAAGTTTTGATACAGAGAGATCCAGAATGAAAACTTGTCATAGGTAATTCCTGTGTAATTATTATAAAAAAGTTTTTATCTAAATGAATTGGCTTATATAAGCAAACTATAACTATTACATTATTTTTCAAGGTGTTTTATTGAAGGTTTCCAATTCATTTTCTGATCAGTTTTAGTGGAAATATTCGTTATAGAAGATGAATTATTTTCTACTTTTAAATATATATAGAAAGTATAATTGCCATGAAATATCAGTGCATATCTCAAATTATTATGAATAATTTATTAAAATAATAAACAGTCTATTAAAAATGTAAACCCTGATCGTTTACAACTAATTTGTTTTATTTTTCTCTGTCGAATTTAATGGATATCGTGTCGATTTTAACTCCCATTTAAAATGGACATGAAGATTTTAATCAGGGCAATATATTATTTTTTTTTAAAATAAGTTGCCCTTTTGTGGAATTCTTTTTACTTTTTTCTTCATCGAAATCGTACATTTTGAAGGAAGTTGTACAGAAATAAATCAAATTTAACAAAAAAATCAGAAAATCTCCAAAAAGCTTCATATTATACCAAAATGTTCACAAGGAATGGGAACATAAGCTGTGATATTAATTGTTTGTTAGTTTATTTCATTAATTCAGAGCGAATGGGAGTAAAAAGAAATAATACCGCCGTTTAGTTTTATAAGTTGTTTGATAATTTGTTTTTGTATTTTTTAATTACATCCAGAAAGTAAATTAATTTTGAACAGCAAATACTCGAAGTGATAAGTAAAAAAAAATAGCGATGAACAATATCGAGTAATATAAGTAATCGAGTATTTATAAATAAGCAATTTTAAATAAATAAAGTCAATAAAAAATAAGAAAAGTCTATTTATATAAATACAGAAGAGTATTTACTCACTTGATCACAGTTATTTAAATAAATTAAATAAAAATTATTTGAAAATAATTAATCAATTATTTGCACATTTAGCTCTGTGACTTTTAACTTACGTCATTTTTATTTTAAATTTATATTTGTAAAGAAATATGGAGCTGTTACTTATAGTAACAGAATATGTTGTATTAATAACAATGTCATATTTAATTTTACATTAGCAAAAAATATGGAAATGATCGACTTTGTCCATCTCTAAAAAAATACATTTTGATCACAAATAATTTACGTTAATACATATTATTTAGAGGAAGGGTTTAAAATTATCGTTTATTAAAATATAATTAACGTAGTAGATACAATTAATAAAAGTGATATTAGTTTGTGCATATTTTCACTTTAATTTTCGTTATATTCGTAAAGAAATTGTATTCGAATAAATTTATTCGAACGGTAATTAAAAATTCCGTGGAAAAGCTCTCTGGCGGATTGAATATTTTATGTATGTGTGTGTGTAAAATTTTATTAGAATTGTGCGAGGCGTTTCTTTAGAATCCGGCGTCGAGTTGTTAAGGGAGAGAAAAGCTCGCGCGAGGATCGGGGTGTGGGTGGTAGCGGGCGGCAGTGGGGGGCGGCTGGATGAAAAAGGCTCCCAGTTTCAGCAGTCTCTCCTTTAATTTGAATTTCTCGTCAAGTCGTGTTGTGCAAGCATATATTTGTTCGATGTAGTATAAAATCGCGAGCTTCAATTTGGAGTTCTTTCGGGTTAAATCCGTCATTATATAGGGCTGAGGGCGAAGATCCGGAGACTACACGCTGCGGAACAATAGACACGAAGAGGCGAGCGAAAGACAAGGGGCTGAGGGTCGGGAGACGGGAGCCGGTGAGGCGCAGGGAGCTTCATCTCCCCCATGCGGCCTCTTGATCTTCACTCGAGTGCGAGGGGGACGGATGCACATGTACGTCTTGTGACTTTAATTGAATCCACATTACCCGGCTATTTGTTGAGGTGATTTCGGTCTCCGGCAAATATTGACGCACCGTTTAGGTTATATCCACTTGTTAGCTTGTTCAAATATACGAATTATATTTAAATATTTGTGGACGTGCAGGTAATTGCGACAGAAAACGCATTCATTGCTTATTTCCTTCATATAATTAAAATAACACATTTTAGATAATCTGTAGACGCGTTTTCAGTTTTATCTCTCTTCAACATAGCTTTCATCTTATTAAGAAAACATGAACATGTGCGCGTTTTTAATTTGTCTTCAATATAGCAATGATATTATTATTTAGAAAGCATGTGTATGGGTGATTTAAAAGTTCTCTTTAATATATACAACTTCTTATCATTTATAAAAAAATGCACGCGCTTTCAGAACATTTTCTACAATATAATGTTTAAGCAGATTGTTTTAAAAGGGAATTTCAATATTTATAAATAATTAGTGGTTTACAATTCTGCAATGTAACTTGGCTTCAGTTACAAAATAAAGTAACATAATAAAGATAACTGTAGGTTTCTATACTTTTTTGCAGGTGGCTTTGACATTTGAAGAAATATTTATAATTTCATTCCGAACAGCGTATATAATATCAATTTGGCGAAGAAAAGATGTCCAAGACCTTCATCATCAGCAACTCCATCATCATCATCACCACGACATCAAGCGGCAGAAGGCCGCATTCTCGAGGGATAAATCAAGCCTACGCATATTCGTAGGCTCGGCTGAAAGTCTAGGCATGACGAGTTCGTGATTTTGAATCTAATTTTCTTAATCTTCTAATGATTTTCTATTATTTTTCAACCTGAACATCACTCCGCTAAGATCTCATAAATCTAGCCAACATAAAATACATACGGGTAATTAAAAAATAGCACCTCGAATGTCTTTAAAGTTTTAAGAAAATGTCACCAAATAACAATTTTTTTACGAATCATAACAAATGGAAAACGACGCTAGTGCCATCTTTTACCAAATTTCATGTGGTTCATGAGTCCACATGACTACAAGGTAAACGACCAAGAATCGTTGTTTTGAAATTGTCCTGTTTATGAGAACATGAAACGAAATTCATTTAATAAAATGTTTAACTGTCTTTCAATCTAGCTTATGGATGACTAGTGATGGCCATTTCGGTTTTTCGAACCTCATCAGACTACTGTGTTCCATGCCGCATGAAATTAGGTAAAAGATGGCGCTTGCATCGTTTTCTATTTGTTATGATTTATATCAGGTATTTAACCGCGAAACAAGATCCGTTCAATACCCCCCCCCCCAAAAAAAAAACGCCTTCATCAAGGCATTCCACATGAAACACACTAGTTTTATGAGGTTCGAAAAACCGAAATGGCCATCACTGGTTATTCATACGTTAGATGAATTGTGGTTAAACATTTTATTAAAATATTTTTTACGATCACAATTTTATTTCCATTCAAGTTGTAAAAACAAAGTTAAAGTGTTTTATTAATTTATTAAAAAAATATATATTTTGTTAATTTTAGAATCAAAAAAAAAAAATATTGAATAATGAATATTGATAAGCCCGTCTCTATCATCAGTGGATTTAAAGCAATTTCTCGAATCGATAGACTCGCCGATAATATGCATTCCTGATGTCGCTACTTAAAAGCACATTCCTCGTAACTTTCGGCTTCTAATTTCCGTTTTGGGACGATAACGACCATCATCAGTGCTGGCTGCAACCGGGACGTGAGGGGGTCGTGAGGGCAGGAAAGAACGCACCCAACTACACCCCTTCCTCACCACTCGGACGACGCGATTCATTTCAAGTTTTAATCGAGGCCTTAATAATCCGGCGCACGTAGACTCGCTCCGTGGCTTTCGGGCTTTAGTGGCTGGCTCACTGGCGCAATCAATCACTCCTTCGTCCTGTCCTTTCTGTATTAGCGTGTAATAAAGGTGTTCTTTTAACTCGTAAAGTTTAATTGCACGTCTCGGATCGGGTTTCGAGAGTCTGCAGTCTATTTCTTTTCCCGTCCAATACACTCGGGGGAGTTGCCGGAGCGTGGGATGGGGGATGGAAGGATGAGGGGGCTTGGGATTTTTCTCCCGTTTTTCTTTGCTCCTTTGCTCTCCGTCGCTTTCTTTCGATATAGAAAGTTGAGCTTTCGAGTTGTGTGCTTAAAAGTTTCAATTTGACATGCTCCGGTGAATGTTGACTTGCGTCAATTATACACTCGTTAAAGATGTTACATTTGATATTTATACATTTTTTATACTTTTAATTTTTATGATAATAACAAAATAAGTCAGCGTCATTTGTTTTAAAATTATGACTAAAATAAGTAAACAAAATTAATTAATGTTGAATTAAATGAAAATATTTAATGAAATGTTCAACCACCTAGAGTAAAGACTTTAAATGAAAATAATTTGAAAATAATTAAGTTCCCACGCGGACATAGGATTTAAATTCAGAATTTCCCTTTAAAACTCTGGATCCGCCCCACGCTAATCAAACATAGCCGGAAGGCTGAATTTGATAATAATAATTAAAAAATAATAATAAATTATTTCCTCTTTAGCTACTGAGACATTTTGACTTAAGTTACGCAAATACTTTAAAACAAATGCACATTAAAACAACTACTTCCCGGGCAAATATACCTCCCACCAGACATTGAATTACATAATGGATACTTGTTGTATATCAATAACATATTACATAATGCAGAAATTTTTTGATTAAGTATTATACAATACAATACATTTTATATAATATTCTTACTAAATTGCTAGCGACCAGCCAGATTTAAGAATATTTAATATAAAAAGCAAAAAACGTTACGTAATATAATGCTATCTGCAGATACGTATATATGGATCTATCGCTCGTCACTAAAGATCTGCCTTACATAATTTTAAAATGTTAAATAAATTAAGCGAACCGTCCCAGCTGCAATCCCAGATTAATTATTTTCATCTTTTTAATTTAATTTATTTAAATAACTGTGACCGTGTGAATAAATACGTTTTTCTATTGATTGACAATTTAAATTGAATTAATTCTCTTGAGTAACGAGCATAGCATTATTTTTTTAAAACAAATATCATACATATTAGAAAAAGCAGAAATACTTATGTAAAGTTTGTCCCTGATAATAATAGAAAAAGAATTTAATCATTAGCTCACAGTTATTTAAATAAATTAAATAAAAAGATTATGAAAATAATTAATAAATTATTTCCTCTTTAGCTACTATGACTGTCTGACTTATGTCACATAAGTACTTTAAAACAAATGTTCAACATTGGACATTTGTAGACACGTGTTCTGAAATTTTCATCCCGTGATAAGTTACATTGTCAGTACAGCTCTTCCTTTTCTAATTTTAAAGGACTATATTTAAAAAATAATAAAATTTTTTGAGCAAAATTATCTTAAGCAATGAAGATCATTTTTATCTCATTGGTTACGTTAATCATCACAATTGCCGCATTTGGAATTAAGAAAATGCACATGTGATTGTTGAAAAACAAATACATCCACATATCACCTCATTATGTGAATATTCGATTGGAATTGTCATTGAACCAAACATTTTGGAAAATGTTACTAGTTAATGGAAGTTAATGTTATTGCGAGAAGATAAACGGATTCTTAATAAATAAATTGTATAAAATTAATGTGATGGATATATGGTTTCAATAGAATCGAGGCGACATGTTACACAACCCGTAGAACAATCGAATTTTATGACATTTCCAGTATTCGTCTCGGTTAGAAGAATTAAGTCTCCAGGTCATGTGATTTAACTCTATTGCATTTTTTCTATGCTGATCGTAAGAATTCGGACTACAATTTCTCGACAATAGCTGTACTTAAGAGGTTCTGGACCCGACGCCTGAAAAATGGGTTAAATTTGGGATTTTTTCTCGAATTCGAATGAATTTTTTGAAATATGGTTTCGTTAGTTTATTGATCATACATTGGACTACAATTTTCCAGTTTTTATAAATAAAAAACTTCCAAAATAGCGCCTCAAATCCAACCGGACACATGGACGCCGTATTTAATTCTGCGCGGAGCGTTCCTCAGCCTCACAAGATTGTCAGAAATAGAAAAAAATATAACAGTTATCATAGTAAATTGAATGTTAGGTGTTTGGATTTTTTCAAAATTAGAAATAGTTTTATTTTGCTGGACTTTGAAGGAAAACAAAATCTGCCAAAACAAAAATCTTTTTTTGTGAAATGGTTGCTGTTTTTTTGAGTTTTTTTATTTATAATCGGGCCACGGTAAGCCCCCTCAATTTCATTTTACTATGTTAATTGATAATGTTTTTCTATTTCCGATACTCCGGGGGCTGAAGAACGCCCCGCGCAGAATTAAACACTGCGCGCATGTGAACGGAAACTATAACCGCCATTTTCGATGTTTTTTTTTTTGCTATAAAAGTTAGGAGTTTGCAGTCCATTGTATTGCTAATACAAATGACAAAACCGTATTTCCTAATATTCATTCGACTTCCAGAAAAAAAAATGACCCATTTTTCAGGTGATCTGATACCTAAAAATGGGTCAATTAAAAAAAATAGAAATGTTAATTTTGGAATGTTTAACATGTATGTATTGGCATAATTTGCACAAATTAAAAGAAGCTGGTTGAGAACATAATTCTAGAAAAGGTCTCCGCGTACTTATTTGAAAAAAAAAAATCGGAAAGATGTTCAGAATGTTTTTTTTTAAGTAGAAGAGAGTTTTGATTTAGATTGAATTAATTTTGTTTAATTTATTATAATTGTTTAATTTAATATAATTGATTTAATTTCACTGAGTATAGTTGAATTGATTTATTTTGACATCTTTAAATTATGTAAGGCATAGCTGTACTGACGAGGGATAGATCCCGAAATACAGGTCTGCAGATGTCCTTGTATTAAGTAACGTTCCTTTTTTTTTTGTTTTTGCATTAAACAAAATTTATACAACAATATAACAATATAGATAAACACATAGACAACCTAAAATACCCTGCTTTCAAACGGAAAATAAAAAACCTATTAATAAACAACAAAATATAAAGAGAAGTAAGAAGAAATACGCGAAAAGAAACCAGACATCCTCCAATACCAGCAGCCTAAGACGGACCAACTCATGGCCCACGCTCTTGAGGTGAAGACAGGAGGAAGGAAACTTAAAAAAAAAACAGTCACTTTACGAAAATTAATTCATTTTATATCTATGTATTTATGTATATGTATATATATTCTGTATTTTTTTCTGTGAATAAAGATTGTAAAACTGTAAAAAAATATTACAGTAAGAAAACAAGATTGTTTTCAAATTAAAAAAAAAAATCTAGGATAAAAAAATTGTTGCATGATGTAATATTTTATTGATATGCAACAGCAGGGATACATTATGTAATTCAATGTCTGGCGTTGGTATTTGCCCGGGAAGTAGTTGTTTTAATGTCCATTTGTTTAACGTACTTACGTAACGCAAGTCAAAAGTTACAGAGCTAAATATGGAAATAATTTATTAATTATTTTCAAATCATATTTATTTAATTTAGATTTTTTTTAAATAAAATAAATTTTAAATATTTTAGCTCTTTGCAAGCTAAGCCACTTTTTAGAAAAAAATCTTCAATTAATTACCACATTATTTCATATTTTTTGTTAAAATAATAAATAAATATTTTTTTATAACTGATAATATTTTATAAAAAAATATGTTCTAAATTGAATAATAATGGAGAAATCTAGCGACGAAGATTAAGCATCTTAGTCTTCCTTCTTAATACTAGATTTAAAGGTTCTTTATCGGCTCCTAACCATAGATCTGTTCTATTTGAACTTCCATTCCCTTTTCAAAGAATTAAAATTTATAATTCATTATCAGAAGATTTGAAACCTTTAAAATATTCAGCATTTGTTAAATGATTCAAAAATACATAATAATCAGAATTGTTTATTATCTTATGTTAAAATTTCTTTAAATCGCACGACTACTCTTTACTTATTATTTCTACATACATAAGTTGGTCTATTAATTTTGTGTAAGGTTTAAATGGAAGACCAATCTAAATGTTAGTTAGACTGAATTTCGCTTTATGATTTCTAATATTAATTTTAGTTATTATTATTTTTTTTAAATATCATTGCAGAATTGTATTATGTATTAGAAAAGAGTTATTATTATTATTATTTTTGGGCTGTGGAAGGAGAAATCCAGTTACGGACGGAGTCAGATGTTAACTTGAAGCGCACCCACTAAAACCCCTCCTACTTTACTAGCTTTGACTGCTAGTGTCATTAGCCGGTCTTAAGTTAAAACATGCTCTTACTTATTTTCTTGTGTAAAGTCCATTCATGCATTACCCATAATAAAAAAATATTAATATTATTAAAATTATTTACAAATCACTCATTGTGTTGTCAAATATATTGGTATCTTCTAAAGTTCCAGCTTCCTGTTGATGTATGTATACATAACGATGTATGTATACATAACGCTAATACTAAAAATTCTTGTATCTGATTTCATACCTTTCCCTAGATTTTGTGGCAAAAAACATTCGGCTGTGGAATTTGCATCTTCTATAATACGGTGTGCATGATCCAGTATCTGAATCACCATCGGTAAACATTATTACTATTTATTTGATTAGCTTAAGTATATGTAGAGCGAAGTTCAACAGACATTTATATTTATGTGAAAATTAATGACTATTTGATTTTTTTCATAAAAATAGTAATCGAATGAAAATTATCTATTTACCGCAAATAGAATATTTGATAGTTTAACGTACATTTTCGGCGATACGGCATAATGTGTATTAAATAAATTAAATAAAAATAATTTGAAAATAAATAATAAATTACTTCCACATTTGGCTCTGTGACTTTTAACTTACGTTACGTCACAGTCACTGAACTAAATGTGTAATTAATTTATTAATTATTTTCAAATAATTTTTATTTAATTTATTTAAATAACTGTGACCAAGTGAATGAATACTCTTTTCTATTTATAAGTATTAAAGCTAACATTTATTTTTACAATTCAATTGTAAAACGCATTTTTTATAGGGGGCGTAGAAAACATATTTATTGTATTTAGAGTTTTTAAATAGCAATTTTTTGAAAAGATATGATAAATACTAATGGTAAATATTAACTTATTTTAGATTTTAGAAAATAAACTTTATATTTAGGAAGTATTTTAAATTGTGTAGGAAGAAGAAGAAAAAATACGAAGTGTACGAAACGTTCGGACGACGAGGAGAAGATGCTGAAAAGTTAAAGGCGGGCACTTAATAAACGTAATTCCATTTGTCGGCTCTATACGTAAACGTGTTAGCTTGTTATTTTTTTGGTCGCGTTTTCGCTCGGGAGGGTAATTTGCTGGGTCTTGTGCCCCGTAATGAGGTTAGCGCGCGCTCTCTGTATCAAAGTTGGCCTTTTTCTCCTACGCGAAGAGAGTCTCTCTCTCAAAGTGTTTCTACGATTCCGTTATCTCCTTCCCAATGACGTCTTCACTTACCGACTTCCTGCAAACTCCCCGCAGGAGCAGGAGGAGCAGGAGGAGGAGTGCATTAAAAACTTGATACTTTTTACACTCGGCTGAATATCGTTAATGGACTCCTTTATACCTCCATACACCTAATGTATAACGTGTACACACAGAAGAGGCTCTATCTTTTTACGCTCCTCGCGGGCTTGCGAAAATGAAAATGAGCTTTTTCCTAACCATTTATCATCGGTAAGTCGATATTTTTTTTATACACTGAATTTAAATAACCTTTTTTCCCTTTATTATGCATAGTTTACCGGTATCCGCGCGGACCTCCGCATATTCACCTCCTCATTATCGAACACCCTATTTAAGGGGATGATACATGCTCTACCTGAGGCGAGGGTCGCCGCCAATTACTTATTGATTTCTTTTAGAATTGTTTACGTTGCATTTCTCACGAAATCGACTCATCTTTAATATATTAACCCCTTTCTTGTAAATTCGATTAACATCAAAATGGGAAACCTTAATGTATTCCTCGCTGCTGAGGAATAAAAATATTCCCATAAGAATATTTTGCATATCGAATAAATTCTATTTTACATAACAAGATTTGTTCTTTTGTGACACGAGCATACTAAATCCGTTTATTTAAATCAACATATTTTCAAAAAGAAAAAAAAAAAAAAAATAAGAGACCTGTTGGTTAGAATTAAATTAAATATAATTCAATCCTTTTTACCAACTGCAAAAATTATTAACATTGTAAGTTTTTGATAAATATCTATTGAAAAAAAAACAGTTTGTTTTTATTTCTAAAATAAAAATGTTTCAGAGTTAGTTACGCACTTGATATAAAAAGATTTGCTGAATTGACAAAATATAATAAATTGTAAAACAAACGAAGTTGTTTATTTTTCCTGAAATTAATTTATCTTAATTTATTAAAATAAATTACTTGCGTCCTTCATTTAAAATAATTGAATAGAATTTACAAAATTTTTATGAACGAATAAACTTGTTTTATTTATGTATTCATTAGAGGCCATTATAAAGATGATTACATTTATAAAAATAATTTTGGAAAATATCTCAGCAAGTATCAAAACAGATTCAGGTAATCCTATGCGGAGGATTATGCAGAATTTTCAATTTAGTTTAATTGCTTAAGATGATTTTGCTCGGAAAATCAGCATCCACTTGTTGACATTCAATAATCCATTACATGAACTCTCTTCCCACTTCATAGTCATTAGGCTTAATTTGTTGTGTTAGTTGTTTTTATAAACATGGATACTAATACATTTTGTGATTATAACCTGTAGATAGCTTCTTGAAATTTGCAATTCTTGTCCACGACACCGAATTGATGTTCCGGGATTTTCACGAACATTCTCTTCCATTGCTTCAATATTGACATTTGCACGGCTTGGTTTTGGACGAACAGTGGGTTTAGCGTCTCTTACATATCCAATCTCCATGAATTTTTTTATTAATCTTTTCACCAATCTTCTTTATGTTAAAGTGTCATCTATTGCCTAATTTCATGTGGCATCGTAGACGACAGAGAATCGTTGTTTCGTCCACTAAAGGAAGGCGAAGTTATCCTGTTTATGATAACATGAAACTAAATTCATTTAATGGATTGTTTGTTAAATTAAATTTCTTTGTGTTGGTTGTTGATTGTGCAGACTAATTATTTAAATAAAAAAATGGTTGTCCTTTCTCCTAAGTTGGAGAACCATTTTTTTTATTTCAATAATTAAATAAAAATGGTTCTCCTATTTAGGAGAAAGGACAATCATTTTTATTTAAATAATCTTTTTACTGTTGACGAGTTTAAATTGAAACATATTTTGACCATATTTTGTATAAAAATGTCAAACTGCGGCCGCCAAACTTTCATTAACATTGAAATATTCAATAATGAAAACACGTTGTTGTATCACTCCAGTTTTGCTAACCGTAAACTATCAGCCTTAAAATCGTTATTTTTTTTTTTTTCAGGTTTGCAATAATTTACTTAAAAATGGCGACAAATTAAAATCTTGCGTTAATTTGGAATTCACGAGAATTTAGTATAAGGGCGATTGTGAAAATTAAATGAAACGAGATTCAAAGATCACCTTATAGCAATATAAAAGCACCTACTATACGTCGACGATTTAAAAATCTACAATACTATTAAAAATATCAACGATTGTCAAGTATTACAATATAATATTAATGGTATATCAGCATAGTGTTTAAAAAATGGACTAGACCTAAACATCTCCAAATGTAAATACATGTTGTTCAGTAAATTATCCAATCCGCTTACATTTAATTATACAGTTCATGGTAACATCTTAGAGTGTGCGACAGTTTTTGAAGATCTGGGAGTGTACTTCGACAACACTTTAACCTTTAATTATCACGTTGACTATATTTTTAAAGAGTCCTCGAGGTTTCTAGGTTTTATCTGTCGTAATTCCTCCCAGTTTCGTAATCCGAAAACATTCAAATCATTATTTTATGCTGACGTACGTTCAAAGTTGGAATATACGGCCATAGTTTGGTTTCCTCAGCGCCAATGTCAGATTCGTGCAGTAAAAAGTATACAACGTAAATTTTTAAAACTATTATCTTTTAAGTCAGAAGGATCGTATCCAAATAGAGGTGTAGATCACAATATACTTTTACGTAAATTTGATTTTGAAAGTCTCGAGTTTCGGCGACAAAAAATGTGTATTTATTTCCTTTATAAACTTCTACACAGTTCTATTGATTCACCAGACTTCTTAAATAGTATTTGGCTACATATTCCATCTTTTCACAGTAGGCAGTCTCCTACATTAGAATTGATATTGGTCTGAAATCATCTGTCAGTATTGTGTCAAGATGTTTTAATAAAATTTCCTTTTGTGATATATTTCATGATACTCTGAAAACTGTACTGGCAGCCTTAGACTAAATATAATTACGAAATATATTTTACAACAATGTAATTAATTTATGTAGAGTTTAAGCAATTTGTATTTCATTTACGCATGTTGATCATATTGATAAATAATATATTATTATTATATTTTTGTATCTTTAAAATTAATTTACATAATTTTTAACTACATTGACTTGTTATTAAGATGTGTTTCCTGTTGGACAATAAAGATTTATTATTAAAAAGAAAACCACAAAATTAGAGGCATAAATACATAAACTTATAAGTTTAAGGAATTTTAGAGAATCCTTTTGGCAAATAGCAATAAACACAAGGTTTAATAAAAGACTTTAAATTTGTTTGTATAAATATTTTTTTATTTAATGACTAGTTTCGACAACATTCAAATGTCATTTTCAAACTAAGAGTAACTTAATAACAATTTTACACGGAATATATATATTATTTACGGAGGGATAATTGCTTTAAAAAATGGGGTATGTATTAAGTCGAGTTGGTAATTAATTACGAGAATCTGCTAATCTCTGCAAAAAGATCGAAGGTGCTCATGGAACCTGATATTAAAATTACGTCCAGATTGACCTGTATATACACCTTTACAATCGGTGCATGTACATCTATAAATCTATGATCTGATTGTATTTTTGTTTTTGAATTGAATATGTAGTGTTAGGTTTTGTGCATGGTTTTAGTGCAACTGTTATGTTGTGGTGTTCTAAAATAAATTTAATTTACAGTGAGGCGTCACCAAAGTAGTTTAGGGATTTAAAGATTTTTATCTTTTTTTGTATTTTTTTTCCCTTGCGTATTTAAATTATTTATATATACAAACATCTTTATTCAGACAACATTACATAAGCTTATATATACATTTATATTCACTTAACAAGTCTAAATATTGTGTTAGTCTGTTCGGGCTATCGACCTGGGGTATTTCTGCCCTAAATTATTCAATTTTCTAAATTTTAATTTGTTGATTGGAAGGATATTATGTCGAGAATTTAAAGTTATTCAATGTAATATGTGTTTTATTCGTTGATTTTTAATAATTTATTCATATTTATTTCATACAATTATTTTATAATTTTATTTTTTACTAGTTTCATAATGAATATTTTTTAGTAATGATGAATTCCATTTTATGAATATTCTTTTATGGCACTAATATTAATTTTCAGATTATTCTATATCTTTCAGCAACACAAGAAAGAGATAAAATTAAAAAAAGAAAATAATACCTGCATGCAAACATATTTCGCTAGCAAAACAAGGAGTTGATCCAATCATGACCCATTTAAGTTCGCTTTTAAGCTTGCTTTAGTTTTATTTATATTATTATTATAAATGAATATATCAAAATTTATAGTTATTCTACAAGGTGGGGATCCCAATTAAATGGCTTTGCTCGCGAAATAGAACGTGGCTATTATCAAGAAACAAAATAACGCTGGTGTTCTTGTCAAGTATGTGAGGATCCTTGCACTTTCTGTCAGGGAATCTATTGAATTGCGATAGGTTTAATTCAGTGGCTTTAAAAACATTTTGGTGTAGATAATATCGATTAGCAGTTATTGATAAGAATAAAAACTTATATATAAAAAAAATGGCATAGATACACTTTTGAAAACAAAAAGTAAATTTGATATTTTAAACAAATACATTAATTCATTCGGTACATCAGTGTTAGGTGACAATAGTCTCATATCTATGACAATTTAAACACTTAATTCCAATTTTTAACAAAATCCACAATTTCTCAAAGATATTATTTATAAAATTCAAACAGAAGAAAAACGCAGTTACGAAATTATCCATTCTTCATTTAAAATTTCTATTTAATTAATCGAGATTTTCTGTTTGTTTTAAATTAAATGCATTCATTTATTAATATAATAAATACAACTGCTTAATTCCATGATAATTTTATTGCCACGTGTTTTAACTTTCATTACAAAGGTTACATCAATTATAACAATAAATGTTTTATGAATGAAATACAATAATAATATATTATTATTCCATGAATGTAACAGATATATTTACATTAAATGATTTTGTTATTATTTATTATTATTATTATTGGCTCTTTCCGCCAATGAAATATATTTAATGTGTTTTTATTTTCTGTCATTATTAAGTCGTTATAAGCGTTTGAAATATAGACACATATGGAATAATTTCATGTATTTATTTATTTAACGGATTTAGCTTTTTACAAATCTACAATATATTGATATTTGCTAGTTCAATTTTTTTTGCAAAATTTAAATCATTTTGCTGTACAGATTGATTTTCACATTTGTATCTTATTTATCGTTACTTTGTGGTAATTCGGATAATAAAAATGTATTTATGAATATTCGAAAGTTGTTCAGCATGTTTCGCTAAGTGCAACGTAAGAAAATTATTCAAGGTTTATAATTTTAGTTAAATTGCATTTAAATAAAATGTTAGTTATTATTCATTCCGAATAATTGAGAACAGAATTTTAAAATAATTAATTATTAATTAATTCATTTTCTTTTAATTACCGTGATATTAGATTTAGGTTACGTGAATACTTTATAAATCAAATGTACATTAAAATAACTGCTTCTCGGGCAGGGTAAATGCCTAATTGTCCAGACATTGAATTGTATATTGGACATTTGTTATTACAAAATAATTCATTAATAATTAATTATCTTCAAATTATTTTTATTTATTATGTAATATACCTCTCACTTGTGTTTATTTTTAATGTTTTTATGAACCACTCTGTATATAATAGCCATTATTGTGTAATTATCGCTTGCTATAGATAACATTGGAAATAACAAATAATTCGTATATCAAACATTTTTACATTCCAAATCTCTTCTTATCAATTATAATCTCGTTTTGTTATTCTATGTTATGCGTACAAGCAATTAGTGCATTATCTTATTACTAAAGAAATAACGTTGTGTTGGTGTTGAAGACACTTCTATTTCGGCAAGACCGTTCTATCTAAACACCGAATCTTAAATTTTTAAATCAAATTATTGTCTAACTGTAAATTATCTTTATGGTTAAAATTAAATATGAAGTAGGACTTTTAACTTTGAATATCTTTGATTGGATCCAAGTTGACTGAATCGCGTCTTCGACATCAAATCCAGGAAATCTAAATAATAAAAAAGAACCGTAACCACAAACAACACCTTTGTACGTTACAATTAAATAAAAATGATTTGAAAATAATTAATTTACTAAAATAATAAATTTAAATAATTTATAATTATTTCCATATATAGCTCTTTGATATTTTGACTTACGTTACGTAAGTGCTTTAGACAAATGTACATTAAAACTACTACTTCTCGGGAAAATACCCCTCCAGACATTGAATGTCAATATTTTTTTTTGATTTCATATTTTTATTTAATTTAATGCTAATTATTTTTTCTTACATATGTGAAATATGTGAATTCGGTAAATAAAGATAATAATAATAATAATTTATCTTAGTAACTCTGACCAAGTTAATAAAATAAATTGTCTTTTCTATAATACAACTGAGATTTTAAGTATCGGCATATTTTTGTACTTTTCTCAAATTTCATTAAATGCTTTCTTTCAAATCGAAACAAAAGGAAGATTCTAACGCATTACATACAAACCCCCTCGTTATTTCTCAAATAATGGATTCCTCCATTTGTTCCACCGTATCCAGAATCTCCGAGGAAAACCCCCGAGGCAAAAAAAGGAGGAAAGAAAAGGAAACGAGTGGAGAGAGGGTGCGTTTTTATCGATCCCCGGATTTCTCAAGGATTGGTGCAGAGAATCACACACGCACACACATCCGCCGCACGGGGGGCAAGAAAACCCCCGGCCGTAGCGGGGGTGGAGTTTCCACCAAACGTGCGATGCCCAAGGAAATGCGAATGCGCACCCTCTCACACCCTCTTCGCACATGTGTGTACGTGCGTGAGGGTAGGACGCATATGTGCGCTGGATTTCCTTATTCTTTTCCACCCCTTTCCGTCGGCGTTTTTCCATCCCACCAAGAAAAAAAAAAAGAAAGAGATTCGGAACTGGGAGCGTAGGTGCCATCTTGGAACTCGGCAACCCCCAATCGCGTCTTTCAGCAGGATCCGATCATACATTATGTATGTACACCCCCGGGTGGAGGAGAGGAAAAAATAGCGTTCTGGAAGAGGAGGATATTAACGATTATTTTATACAATATCGAGATTTATGGCGGGATGTTTGTTCGCGTGTGGAAAAAACAATTTTCCGCGCTTTGAAACGCCCGGAAAGGAAAACTTGGACGCGAGCAATATTTCTCCCAAATTCAGCGTGAAAAAAAAAGATTTGTTGCTTGAAGTGTCAAATATATAAATTATATATATAAATTTAATTTTTTTGAAGTATATATTAGTTCATTCGATTTATGGTAAATTGGTGTATTTACCATACCATAAAATAATTGAATTAATGAAAAAATAAAAATAAATGGAAATGATTTGAAAATAACTAATTATTTCTACATTTAGCTCTGTGCAAGATGCAATATTTTATTGATATTTATTATCGATATTGATATTTATTGGTATATATTAATGTATACCACATTATATAATTCAATGTCCGGCGGGGTTTTTGCCCAGGAAGTAGTTGTTTTAATGTGCATTTGTGTAAAGTACTTACGTAACCTAAGTCAAAATTTCACAGAGCTAAATGTAGAAATAATTGATTGTTTATTATTTAATTTATTTAAATAACTTTGACCAAGTGAATAAATACTCTTTTCTATTTGAATTAATGAAAGTCTACCGAAATTTCAAAATAACTTTTGTTTGCGCTGAAGTTTAAGTTAACATTAAATAGTAGATTAAGGAGTAATATTTATCATTATTTAGTTTTATTAAATGTTTATTACCGCGAATTTTTTATTTCATTTAGTTAAATCGAATGCTTCCATGCATCATTAGCATATATTGTCCCTTCATATCTAAATCTTTTATATAGTCTGTAAAAGCTTAAGGGTTAATATATACCAACTTATTAAGCTCTTGAGCCATCTCTCTTTTTTGAAAGATGGTATACTATTTAATGAAATATTGAGGATCCATTATTCACAAGATTTATTAAAATCATATGTACATTTCTGCCACGATATGACCACTATCAATGTCAAACTAAAAACAAACAAATATTATTTATTTTGTTTCTGGTAACGTGGATTAACGCGGTGAGACAAATTTTCCACTTTTTTAAATTCAATTGCCTCAACACAATACACATAAGCCCACTTAAGGGTTTTCAAGGATTTAACTACCTGACTGACATTTTAACCATATATATTTCTATTACTTTCAGTTTCACGATATTCGGTATTGTAAGAAAGACTTCCTGGACCACATTGGACTCCTTAAAAAAATCATATCAAACGAAAACGATGAATAAGTCCTGGAATCTACAAGGAATTTATCAATGTTTACTATAAAAACATTTTTGTCAATTTGTTGCGATTAAAAATATTATAATTAATTCAGATAAGCAAAGTTCAGATTCTAGTTAGTAATAGTGGATTTTAATAATGAACCAACAAAAAAAAACCCATAAAAGGTATTAACTTTTATAGGTTTTTTTTATCAAATTATAATAATTTTTTTTTATTTAGTGTCGATTTATAGAATTTTACTCTTTAGTGTGTATTTATTTAAAGAACCAATAATAATTCAACACAATCGACAATTATACAGTTTTCACCTCAATAAATCACAAACTAAATTCCCATCGTCCAAGCCAAACATCACTTGAACGAAGTTTGAAACTCCGTAATACCCCCCAACCCCCCATCCCACTTGGGCCGGCCCTGGAGGCGCGCAGACACTAATACTTTATGCATAATATATTTAAAGTAGGTCCGCATAAAAATAGGTTATTACTCCGTTGACATTTTAAAAATATTCGAGGGCTGCTCGCGAACTCATCCACCATGAATTATTCCGCGGCATGCATGCGATAAAAATGGAAGTTTCCTTATGTGCGCCCCGCTACACTCTTCTTTCCATCCATCTATCTAAATGTGTATGTGTGTGTGTGTGTGCGAGAGAGCAATTTCCCTCAGATTCGCCTCTTATCTCGTATTTCTGGCGAAGCACCTCTCTTCTCCTATCGCACACGTTTTATTGCGACCATTCCTCCTCCTCGCGCTTCTCCTCCACTTTTATTCCTCATTCTGTCGCGCGTATTTCTTTTTTTTTGCACGAGGACTCTCGTGTCAGCCATCTTGAACCCTCCAGTTTTATATGCACGTATTTTCGTTTCGGGTTTTATTATATTCAGATGATTGCATCACTCATATTCCACATATATCTTGGTTACAATCTACAATGATCTAAATTTTCATCTATAATTGAATCTGCAATTTGTATCATTAATGGCTTCAACCATCAGTGATTATATAAGGAGGTGTTTAATAAATGTCATTAATTTCACACTTTTACAATTGATCTTAATATAAAATTTATCATTTTTACAAGAAAAATTATACAGCCTTTAAATGCTAATATTATTAAATACTCGAAAACTCATATTCCTCTCTCTAAGACAAAAATAATCAACTTAATTAATTCTCACCAGAACGGCTATTCTTCAACATACATTTTTGCCAATAGTTGATTTTTAGATTTCATTTAATTATATCGATCGATTCTATTCAATATCTGCTTATGTTGTTTCAGTCCCTTCATATAAAGAGCTCTCATATGATCCATGATATATAAAAGCTCTAGATACAAATCAATACATTCTATGATAGATTTAAATTTAATGTATACGAGCTAATTGGGCTTTCGAGTGGCTGACCACTCTCCCCTCTTTGTGGGGGGATAGAGTGGAGTATTCGCAGACTGTGCTTTGGAGATTGGTATGACTTATTACAGAATTTTCAATTTATATCAGTTGCCTGAATCAAATGGGTCAGATGGTATTCCAGAAAAGTTTGTTAGAAATTATTGAGTTGTTAATTGCAATTCTGTACATGAGAAAATCTGCAGCTTTTATGACACAGACGTCAATGAGTTTTTTCACATGCCGCGAGCTAATTAATTCTCAATTAAGTATTTTAGGCAGTGTATTCTTATTTCTGGATCTTTCTTTTGATTAGAACTTTAGTTATTCCACTGTAAAGAAGTAAAATACCCTATTTGTTTGAATATCTTAATTCTCCGAGGCAAAGTTGTCGACAATTAAATTGCCTTTGATCCATACTAGACCTGGAACCTACAGAAGTATTGCTCTCAGATAAATTAGCCGATTTGATTCCCTTTAATGCTACCTGGTCATCTGAGCATAAGCATATATATTTTTTATTATAATCCTTTTCAAAACTTACATGATCACATGTCTTCAACGTTTCGATTTCATACTAAAATATAGATAGAGATAGTTTAAAGGCTCTCGGTAATTTAAATTAAGAGCCAGTGATACCAACTCCGACTTCGTTCTCAGTTTAAGATCCATTAGTGAACCAAAATATCAAAGAATAACGCTGTTACCGTTTAGCTTTCACAGCAATATGATGTTAGTCATAAATGGCCACTTTAATCATTGAGTCGGAATTGTAGTCAATCAGCTTGTAGTTTGGGTATGTATAGATAGATAGAGAAATATTGATTGGGTGGCCCCTTGGCCTTTACCAGCGCAACATTTTTAGATCTATTGTGGATCCTATTATCTGAGGTGACTAGCTCTAGCTTTGCCTCCTTGATTAGCCCTACTAACCCTGTCACTGAGCCTTGTATGTACCTTTCTGGGCTAGGTTTTGTGTCCCATATCTATTTTGGGTATGTGTATTGATTGTACTATTCGACAAATCGATAACCTTAAAAAGTTACATTTTTATTCGTTTAGGCTCGAATGAAATTAACACGTGAGCCAATCCTGTTTACTGGTAGTTTCACATATGGTACTATAATGTAACCTAGCTATAGGGCTGCTAGATTTTATTCATCACATTGGCTTCCGTGCCGTTTATTCATGGTCCGTTGGAGTTTCTTCGATAGATTTACTAAAAAAATATATAAAGACTTGTATTGTAAGCCAAAAGTAGCTTCATCTAAAGAGAAAAGAGTGAATGATCAATAGGACCAAACTTTTAAATAGTAGTGTCCTGAACAAATGGTTTTGGATACCAACCGAGGGAACTATAGTAGAATTAAGAACATTAGTGGTGATTTTTTTTTGAGAAATCAATTTACATCTATCAGCCGAGAACATTATTGCTTCATCAACAAATGGTAGCCCAAATATGTGATAACCTCTAGAAATAGAATTTGGAAATGGATTTCAACAATTTTGTATGGAGAGGTCGTAGCAAGAAACAGGTAGCCCAAATATACCAGAAGCAAACGTTTACTTTCGGCCAGCAATTTTCTCAAAATGAGAAAAGCCTGAACATTATTTCTTTAGTGCAAAATAAACATCTTGCTTCATGGAATAGAGGGTGTCCTCTTCAGAGATTGTAAATGAAGAAAATTGGGATACGTCAACAGTCGTTGGCCCTTGGCCCTTAATGAGAAAACGAACGGCTTCCGTCAATTTTAAGGAAGCAACCGAAACTCTCACTACATCTGCACCTGTAAATGAGAAACAAAATGAATTTAAAATAAAAGTAAGAATTTCATTATACAAACCGACGCCAGTCAAATTTTATTACGAGCCGATGAGCAGTTCCTTTCCCAAAATATATTTCACCTTCCTTAACGTCAAGATGGCTGTACCATCTTACCAAAGTAGGGATAAACCAGCCAATGTACTAATATGGATTATTCTGTGGTTGATCAGGAATGAATAGAAATCATTTGTGCAACTTGGAATTTTTTTTTTTCATCAAATTCGTCTACATGCCTTCAGTCTGCTATGACGGGACCATAATAAATCCCTTCGACAACTCATCGACTCGAGTTCTTGCCGCTTCCTGGCTGCCAATATCTTCCTTCTGGCCTCCTTCGCGCCTTCCGACAAACGCGCTTCAGCGCGATTGACGCGCTCACTCTCAGCCTTCGCATAAAAGGAATGGCAGGACGTTTCGATGTCCAGCTGCAGCTATTTTCACTTGCCTCTCAGTCCTTTGGTGAAGAGAAACCATCAAAACTGAGTTGATACGATACCACAGCCATCTGGTAATACGCGGTAATAATTGGAACTAAAAAGATCGCCTGTTCTGTGGATGACGGTAGAATTTTCCGGACGCTCGCCCTAGCGTGCTCGGAACGCTGCGACAAGCCTTCGCTTTTCGGGCTGTAACTTTGGAACGGAGTATCTAGTGAACTTCGGGTAAAGTCAATAAATAAAAATCAGCTATAGCTGACTCGTATCTTCTTACTTCAACCTGAGGTTAACCCATGACATCATTTGATCCTTTAATAGTCCCTTGCATTCCGCAAAAGGTATGTCGGCGGAGAGTTCGGTAGATAGGTTACTCATATTTGCCCCTTTCTTTGCGGGGTCGTCGGCAATTGAGTTTCCCTTGATATCACTATGACCCAGTAGACAAATGAGTCCCACTCATTTTTTTTCTGTTTTCTGTAGTCATTGATCACCTTGGAAATACATTAGGAGCTACTTAGTGCCCTAATGGCGGCCTGGCTATTCGTAATGAACCTAATGTGGTTTACCAGAAGGTCGGTTTTACCTATCCAATCCACTACCACTTGGATAGCCATGACCACTGCCTGTAGGACGCTGCAGTGGTTTGGTAGTCGAAAGGATTTGTTGAGGTTGGATTCATGTGAGAAAAATTCCACCCCATACTCTGCTTTCAAACTTAGAATCATCCGTGAAGAGCCAGACGTCATTTCCTTGAACCATCTTTCTCTCTGCCAATTCGGTTATGTCTGGGATGATGGAGAACTTATTTTCAAAAATAAATTCTGGGAGATAGCTATCAGTCTTCAGTGGGATCCTTCCATGACCCTGTTTGCTAATATTCCATGTCCCGACTAAGCTGTAGTAGCCGCAGCACACCAGTAGTAAAGTAGCTGGGTTTAATATTAAATTTAGCGCTTTGAAGGTAGCAGATCTGACTGCGCTCGCTCGGCTGATCTCTGGACCTTACCCAGTGCAGTCTGGTAAATTTTCTTATCAAGAGCAGTCCACCAGACCACAGCTCCATAGAACAAAATGGGTCTTATCACAATCGTGTACATCCAGTGGACAACGCTTAGTTTCAGTCGCCAGTTCTTGTTCACTGCTCTTTTACACGCGCACAGTACGACCAGCCCTTTCCGTACGCGTTCTGAATTTTGGGCTTCCAGCTTAACTTTTTTTTGCCACCAGTCTCGTATTATTTAGAATGAGAGCTTTGAAGTTCTGGTGAAATGTATAGCTCCGTTTTGAGGGGATTTACCTCCAGTCCACATTCCTCACGCCAGCGGGTTACCCTGCGGAGTGCCCGCTCTATGAGTTAAGATAGGAAGCCTAAGTGTTTGCTAGAGATCGAAAGGGTCACATTATCGGCATTGGCAATTGTTTTACGCCCTGTGGACTCTAGTCCTTTCGATAGTCTATTCATAACTATATTCTATTGTAGTGGATAGAGGACAGCCCTTTGGGGGTTGCCTCTAATGACCTCTCTTTTTGAGCGTGAGCCACCTACCTTATAGACAATGGGCCAGCAGCTCCTGTATGAAGCGGCATATCGGTTCATTCATGTGTAGATTTCCATGGGCTGCCAAAATCGCCTCTGGGTACACAAAGTTGAAGGCTCCTTCGATATCCAAGAATACCGCCAACTTAAACTCTTTCTTATACATGAACTTTACAATCTGACTTAGGAGGGCATGCAGCGTTGCGTTTATTGATCTGCTCTTAGTCTAAGTGTATTGGCTTGGCGACCAGGGATCAAGATTTGTGCGTTCCATGTACGCTTTCACTAACCTATCGGAAAACATCCAAGGAAGGAGGATACGCTAATCGGCCTATAGTCCTTCGATATTGAGTGGGTTATTGGGTATATTATTATTTATTTTTTTTGCTTTGCGTATAAACACCACATTAGTCTCTTTCCACTTCCGCGGGATGCACGATGAAGTTAGGCTGGCCTGAAAAAATATTTCCAACCAGGGATTGATAATATCGAAACGATCTGTAATTCCGCAGGAATAATCCCGTCCGAGCCTGCGGTTTTGAAGGGCTTGAAGCTTTTCACACTCCAAGCTAATTTATCTTTGGTCAGGATATCCCCAGTCGGGCAGCTCCTCTTGGGTGTCTGGCGAACACCTCTCCCACCAGCATCGGAGAGTGATTCTCGATTAGCACCTCTAGGGTCTCCTCGTACGAAGTGATCCAATCCAGACTTACTTGTAGTAATTAAGTAAAAGAATATAATAACCATTATATATATATCTTTTTTTATTAAATGTTGTCTTCAAGACTACCAAATTCAAACATAGTATGTTCTTTTGTCATAATCGATAATTATATTTGGAAGTACTTAGGATACTTCTTCCAAAACATCCTTTTTCCTAGGGTACCAATATATATAAGATATGGCTTCATGTATAATTGATATAACATTTTTCATCAATTCATTTTTTTGTGTTACAGTCAATGACTTCATATTGGTTTTATATAATAACTTGGTTGCAATATCTCTCATATAGTTAAACCCGCTTAAACCTTTAATTTATTTGGTCAAAATAGTAGTTAGAGGGCTCGCGCTGAAAAAAGGTAGATACGCGTTATATCTTAAATATCCGAAACTGTGACAAATCCGTCCTGAAAACATTCGTCTGTAATGCATAGTATTCTACCATAAACTTTCATTGCGTTAAAATTGCTCAAAGCATCAATTTAGCATGCATATATAGATGAGGGTAAACACGGATATTTGGTCCATGCAAAAAAATTTGCCCAACCTGTTCAGTTTACACTTTCTCATTTTTGAACCGCGCATCCAAATCTCATATTCAGTGTATCCGCTCTACTTTGAAACATCACCATTACTCCATTCTAGTGTTTTCTGTGTTCTTGGTCATTCGTGGATTATTTATTTAGCTTTTGTTTCGACATATATTTTTTTATTATAATACCCTGATTCTTTTCAATTTAGGAAGTCTAGAATGAAATATTCAATTTTCCATATTAATATTCCAATATTGATTTTTTCCTTAACGAAGTGTAAATAAAGTTTATTTGCAGCAAACGGGCATTTAGGCGAGTTAGTCCGGTAATGAAATTCGCCGGGGCGCGATTCGTCCATAAAGCGCCGTCTGGGTGGGGAATGAGCGATGGCCTAGTCGAAGCCGAAGTGGAAAATGTGGAAAAAGTTAATGCTATAAAGGCGCCGGGAGGGAGGGGGTTCAGGGGTGTAGGGAAAGAGTTGCACGTCCTCCCTCGCTGCTGTCCCCCGCACGGCCGCCCCACCCGCCTCCGATAAATGAGCGCAAATTCTGGAAAAAGCTCCCCCCTGATCGAATTATGCAGGAAAGGCAAGGCAACGCAACGCAAGTGGAGATCGGGAATACGGAATACGGGAAAGCGCCCAGAAACACTCGATACACAATATCCAAGCCGCGCGACGCGGGAGGAAAAAAAGAATTGGGAAATGGAAAATGGGAGCGCCTCCACGGCGCGCTTTTACTAGATGGGAAAATGTAAATGCCTGAGCGCGGAGAAGGAGGAAGAAGAATAAGAATAAGAAGAAGTGGAAAATAAAATAAAGCGATGAACATATCCAATAAGGCTTTAACCTGCAGGGAAACGGGTCGCCCAGGCAACACGACTATGAGCTAACCTCGTTTCACATTAGGGCGGGGGCTCTCTCACATGACCTCTCTTCCCTCTCTTTCCCCCTCGTATACACACTACCTCCGGGGTGATAGGTTTCTCTCTTTTTCGCGGGTTTTCCCCGCTTTTCCATTTATTTTTCACCTCGTGCACAATTCCCGATGTCACCGGGCGAACGGCGAATAGGGAAAGGCGGTTCCTCACACAAACAGCCACGGGACTCGGGGAATGCGTTTTACTCATAGACCGTAATGCTAATGAATATTGTTACCTTAAATTTATTTTAACTAAACAAGTTTGCTTTACACGATGTTGCTACATTATCGTTTTCCAGTTTATCGAAAGTTGTGTTAATGCAAAAAAGAGGCTTGGTTATTGAATTAAACTTTTAATGGAGTACGATTTTTAAGGGATAATGAGATATTTTTATAACATTCGAGATTCAAAATTGTTTTTTAACAGCCGCCGATTTGCTTAAATTGAATAAGTATTAATCAAAATAGCAAATTAATACTTATTTATTTCAAGCAAATCGGCAACGGTTATTACATAATAATTAGTATTATACATTCAAAACAATAATTTCAAAAAATGAACAGAATCCTTTTTGGCTTTTACAGAACATTTCTTTCAGACTTGCGATATTGGTAAGATTTCTGCACATACTATAAATGTACCACACACACACACATCACATCCATTTATCACTTGAAGGTCAATAGAAAATATTCTATCTATTAAGAAAATGGCCCACTTTTTTCGGAAAAAAAAGTAAATTACTGAAACAAAATGATACTAAAAAATGAACAAAAGAAAACACAAACCCATTTAAAAATAAAATTAATTTATAAATATTTTCTAAAATATATAAACAATAGCGTCTCTCGGGCGTGTCTAATGGCGAATAATAAAAGTAAACACCCTGCGGCGCGGATTCTTAGCCTTTCTGACCTGAGCGGATTATAGCTCGGGGGTAGTCCTCTAAAAATGGCTGAAAAAATAGGTGTTTTTCGGATTATTTTTTTAATACTAAAACAAAAGGAAATGACAACTTTAAGTATATCCATTTATTAATAAAACAAATAACTTTGGGGCACCATTTTTTGTAAGACGATCAGCCTCTTCCCGTGACCGCTGCATCAGGTGAAAATGGTAGTTCCGAGGAAAAGGGGTGCTTCTTTTCCACGGAACTACCATTTTCGGTGGCCGGCCTGGGGGTCCTTCGATTGGTGCTGCAACAAAATAAATGTATATATGCGATAAATATATTCACAAATAATATCTTTTAAAAATCGAATTATTTTCCAGATTTTCAATTTATAATTACGATTAATCCATTTGTTTCCAGCGAAAAATATAATAGCACGATACTTTTTTTACTGTTTTAAAATTTTTCGGGGCGGATAATTAGGCAACGAGGCGCGAACCGTTTCCCGTGTGTACGCGGCGAAGAACAAACAGTTTGAACACGTGTCGGCCGAGGCCCTATCATCACGACCGATTGCACAATCAGTCACCATTCCACGGCAAGTCCACAGTTTCAACGCTCTTGTCGGCCCCATTCTATTTGCATACTTGTAAATTGTTGTGCAATCTACACCGTTGCACCGTCGCGATATTCTCGATTCAGATTCAACGCTAACAACTAAATTTTCCATCCACTTGCCAATTATTCCAATATAGACATGCATATTATGTCATGGTCAAAGATATAATTGAAAAAAAGAAACGATATAATTAATAGAACGTTTTAAAATAATAGGTGTAAAATGTTAGTTTTATTTATATTAAACTGTTTTATACCTTTTCTTTTTTTATTTCTCTATTATGTTTTCTTACTCATTTATTTATAAGAAGTTTTTGTTTATTTATTAATTTCAATAAAAAAGAGCGATAAGGTCATCATACATTTTCTTATTTTATAAAGTTTTATGCTGTTGAATTAATTTCCTAATTTTGAAAACCGTTCTAAGGTTTTTACCTTATAGAGGTTTTCAAAATTAATCTAAGAAAATTTTTTTGTGGAATTTATGAGCTATTTTTATAAAAATTTTATTAATTTCCATGAATTAGTTTCCATGAAAAAATCGTTTAATTGCATATGTATCGTTTATTTTCTAAAGTACATTATTAAGCTTTCTGCTACTGTCGTTGCAAAATAGGTTTCCAAAATATATGGTACTCTCATCCACGAAAATATGGCCAATGATCTAGCTCCAGCCGATTGTGCTCCAACAGGTATGGTTTGATCCGTAATATGCCGTCAGTGCATCAGGAAGTACGCCAATGATATAGGTTTTAAGAAGTTGGATTAATTATTTAAACCACTCTAGCGTGTATAACAGATTTTATCTAGGACGATACAATGTTACATATGGGGAGGATTTCGGTTATTTGTTTCTTCAATATTGATTAATAAAGATGGTGGTAAAATTTCACATTGCAATTTAATTAAATTAGAAGAATAAAAAGAAAATAATTAATTATTTAATCACATTCTTTCCATTTTCTCTGCAATTAAGTACTTACAAAGTAAGTATTGAAACAACTACTTCCCGGACAAATACCCACGCTGGACATTGAACTATACAATAGATATTCGCTGTTGCATCTCAGAAAAAACGAAAAAGCAACGTGTTTTTTTTTTCAAATGAAGAAAATTTCACATAAACAAAATTAAAAGTGATTAAGTAATTAATTATTTTCTTTTTTATGAAATAAATATGAATAGATTATTAAAAATCAACCAATAAAACACAGATTAGATTGT
This sequence comes from Philonthus spinipes, assembly GCA_963082785.1. Classification (NCBI taxonomy): domain Eukaryota; kingdom Metazoa; phylum Arthropoda; class Insecta; order Coleoptera; family Staphylinidae; genus Philonthus; species Philonthus spinipes. The sequence goes on along the minus strand of OY720309.1, from coordinate 12,412,344 downwards.
ATGACTTTAAATTCTGAAGAATTTAAAGTTATTTCTTCTATGAAAAGAATAAAAAAGAAAATAATTAATGGTTTTAATATTTAGACATTAGTAGTACATATTATATAAAATTAAATAGATTATTAAAAATTCTCGAGAATTTAATTTCATAATATATGAACAACATTGTGAACGAAATATGCATCAAACGTGTAAATAAAAACGGAAGAAAGGAATAAATCATTAGTTTTAAGTTTATTTATATTTTTACATAAAACAACTTTAGCGATGTATCATTGGCAATGTATTTTTCCTTTATTTAGTATTTCGTAATAATCATCCTTTTCAATGTCATTAAGAATCGGGCGAGAGTTTTAAGAAATTAATGTTACCAACTTTTTACCTAATTTAGAAAATTTTTGTTATATCATAGTTTATATCTGTATTTGGTCTATTTCTAAGTGTTAAATTAATTTGTTGGACTTATCATATAAAATAATAAAAATATTGCCGAAAGACCTTAGATCGAGAGTCATTTAGCAGATGATTTTCATGTAGGAATATTTCAATTAAGATGTGTCGGTGTTTTATGTATTTCACTCGATTAATGCAAATAGTTTGCACAATTGCCTCGTCGCCGTTTTATTATGTATGGACATTGAGTTATGTAATGCTTCTCAGCGTACATTATTTATTTTTTGAAGATGATTTTCATATAGGGGTATTTTAATAAAGATGTGTACAGTCAGTCGGTGAACCAAATAAATACGCCTACCACTCCATCAGCAAAGGGCTGACCACGGGAGTGTCCAATTTGTGAGACTTCGGGGGGTTAGGTGCTATCGTGGTTCTAAAGGAAACGAACATGGACATTGGGAAGGCCGATAACTTCAAGGATCTGAAGACCAGTTAAGACAATCATAAGTTGACCATTAACAACTCACCGTGAAGGGGACTGCACGGCAAAGCGCTGTTCCTGGAGAAAAAAATCTTTCATACACTAATAAGGAAGAATCAACCACCAGAGGTTATACCATCAGCCTACGCTCCTTTGTAGAATATCAGAAATTAGGAGGAGGAAAAATAAAAAAAAGAGAAAAATACACGCCATGTATACAGATTGAGTTTTTTTTTTTTCGTATCTATAAGAATCTCGGAAACTATAAGAGATAGAAAAACGGTTAAATCGCCAAAGAAGTGCAGATTTACTAGCTGAATTAAAAGTCATTTGTACGATTTTCAAAAAAGTAAATGGTAACAAGATATTTTAAAAAACGTCAAAAGTGCCGATTTTTTCTCGAATATTAATTGAATTAAAAGTCAAAGATAAAAAAGCCATAAATTTTTATTAGATATATTTTGCCGTAATTATTTTTCGAGGTATAACACAAACTTAGATTTTTTTCTGTTTAATCCGATATACTACATGACATATTTATTTTTTTAAACAGCTGAGTTCTTTACAGTAAAAAAGGTAGGCCATGAAACTATGACATTTATAAAACAATTACGGTTGTTTCTAATGTATGAAATTGTTTTATTTCTGTTAAATAAGTTAAGTGTCCATGGCCAGTTAGATCAACCTAGCTGTACGTTTTTGATGTTTTAAGTTATTTATAAAAAATAAAACAAAACAAATTTATACATTAAAAAAGCACATTTTTTATCAATAAGTATGTCATGTGGTATATCAGATTAAACAGAAAAGAAATCGTATTATAACAAAACTATCTATCTAGTTACCTTTACTTTTTTAAAAAATTTTACAAGTTGCTTTTTATTCAGCTCATAAATCTGCACTTCTTTGACCACTTAATCGTTTCTCCATCTCGTATAGTTTCCGAGATCCACATAGAGAACACAAAAAAAAAACTCAGCCTGTATAAACATCTCATTAGAAAATCCCCATACGGTCAAATAATAATACACATCCAATCGAAAAAGAAAAAAATACGTATTAAATTTTTTTCTAAGGAATGACATAAAACAATTAATGAGGGAAACTTTGACATTTTAAATGGAACTGCCCATTTGTTATTGTAAATTCTTATTTTGGCTACCAACTGCGTAGTTTTTGTTTGAATATTTTTTTGTATTCGTAATAGATGTCGCTATTATCTAAATATAAATTTGATTTAAATTCCTAAAGAATAATATGGTATCAAAAAACAAAACAGCTACAACAAAATAATTTATTTATTTTAACATTTTCTTATAATTTGCATTTTTCGCATGTTTGATGGAAATTAACGAAAAAAAAAAAAAAAACTAAAATATGTGGCTGAAATACCTCCGCTCGATATCCGATTCATCTACAAAATATAATTCTAATTATATATTTTATTGTACATACGTATACACATTTCAATACAGAGGGTTAGTTAGTTAAAATATATTAGTGGAAATGAAATACTTAGTAACTATGAGCCTTTTTGTTTCTTAATGTGATGTTTATCTCAGGAAAGATCACGTTACTATTAAATTATTTTGGAATTTATATAGAACTTTCTTTTTATTGGAGTGTCATCTATCAGTAATACAAAATTTATATGAAATAAAAGCTACATTCTCTCTGGAATAGAATTAGAATCTGCAATAAAAAATGAGGTTCTCAATTAAAATTCCAAAGTTGCCCTCCGCCTAACCAAATAATTACGAACACGTTTTCTTTCTTTTTTTTTTCGATTAGATGTGTATTTATCGAATTATGTAACCGAGTCGAGACTTTCTATACACCCTTTATCCAAAATAAGAATGCACAGCATGGGGATATTTAAAACCGTAAAAAATACAGGGTGGCTTAAATAAAGAAAAAGTTGCACTACTATGCCGGTTGAAGAAATTCATATATTTTTCGAAATTTTCCAAAATATGCAATTGTTTCGATTTTTGATTTTTCCAATATTTGTATTTATTTTAGAAGATATTAAAATAAACTAATGCACTTTGTCACTTTTTAAGCTATACAGAGTGGCATCTGCGATTTTATTTATTTATTTATGTTTCATCTCCATCCTACGCCAATATGTGGTAGAAGGATATAAGATTATATATATATATATATATATATGTTTCATCTCCGAGATGATGTTTTTAAGTTCCCCATGCTGTGCATATCTTGATATATGTTACATCTGCAAAACGTGTGAATTTCATGTAAGTTATCAAAGATAAAAATTGTTTTTGTTATCATTGAAATGAAAATATATTTTAAATAAAAGTCAAATTATTTCGTATACAATATTTAAATAAATTAAATAAAAAGAATTTTAATAAATTATTTTCTCTTATGCATTAATTAATTAATCATTTTCGAATTCTTTTTATTTAATTTATTTAAATAGCTGTGACTAAGTGAATAAATCCTTTTTCTATTATAGTTAGTATAAAGCAATATGTATTTAAATGGACTTACCGTTAATAAACAATAAACGATAAACAATATTTAAAGTAAAAAAATAAGATTTTTTTCGGTTTGTGTAGTAATTACAGTACTGTGTATTTACATTATTTCTGAATACTTCAATCTGTGAGATGTTTTGCAAATTGTCAGTGTTATTATCTTGTGATATTTAAGACAATTTTAATGTATTATTATAATAATAATAATAACTTTATTGCGGTAATCACATTTTTACAAGATTTACGTATATTTTACAGATTAAACATTATATTACAATTGATGTAAAATATATAAGACTGTTTATAAGGTTTATTAAGGTTTAATCTGTAAAATTCACGTAAATCTTGTAAAAATGTGATTACCGCAATAAAGTTATTATTATTATTATTAAGATGAATTAAACACACTTGAATATCATCTTTAGTGACATTTATAATTTTATAAGGAAATTAATGATAATTTATTTGAGGCGACTAATTCGAAACACAAGTACTGTTTATGCCGGCGGAATAAGAATCATTGCGAAATTGTGTTCCTTCCCTGTAAACTCCCCCGTGAGGACTCCTACTGTTTTATGTATTTCACTCGATTAATGCAAATAGTTTGCACAATTGCCTCGTGGGCGTTTTATTATGTATGCACATTGAGTTATGTAATGCTTCCCAGCGTACATTATTTATTTTCGCTGCAACGGCCGCCAGCACACGAAAATATATCACTGTTAATTCGAAAAGAATATACAATAATAAATATTTAAATGATTTTAACTGTTCAATATCTTTATTAAGAGAATGTTAAAAAAATTACAGTGTATTATATATACAGTAGTGTACGAATTACTGTGAACAATACATGTTCTTATCAATAGAAAAGAGTAATAATTCACTTGGTCACAGATATTTGAATAAAAAATGAATATAATTAATTATTTTCAATTTCTTTTTTTTTTCATTTATTTATGGATTTACCATTTCTACATTCAAAATATATTTACTTATATCGAGCATACAAAATACCAACTTATAAATTTAAAGAAAACCAATTACAAGATAGAAGAAAAAGAAAGTTTATATAATAATTATTAATTATCAAATAATAGGCAAACAATAATAAATAAATATCTAAATAATAATCATAATACCCTAAATGGTTCCACTATATGCTATGAATTAATTAACATGCAAAGTATAGTACGAACTAAATAAAACCATAGATAAATAAATATAAAATATGTATTTAAATACAATTGCAGTTATCCAGTGTATAAATAACAATAGATACAATTGAGTATAAAACAATAAATATAACAATGAGATATAAAAAGCACTAAAAAATATAATTTAAAGACAATTCATCACAACTTCATCACAGATTTATATCACATTGTAGTAAAAAAATCATATCACAGATCGTATGTCACAGCATTTAATGACTATTAAAGGAGTAAATGACAAACTTGTAAAACACTAGCAAATCACAGATACGATCAACAAATCAAAATAAACAAGCAATGATGAAATTGTGATAAACATATTTGAAACAATTAACTATTAATGACAACGGATAATATAATGCGTTTTAATCGATTTTTAAAATATACAAATGACGGAGTAAATAATACAAAGTTATCATTGTTAGATAAGAAATTTGCATTCCGCATCAAACGATCAAGGGAATTGGATAAACCATAATTAGTCAAATGGAAGGGTATTCTAAATATAGGTCTATATCTAGAACATGTATCACTTGGTATGTTAAAATTTAACATACCAACCAGTTCGCTGCAATTGATAAATCCATTGACAAGTTTGTATAAAAATGACATATCCAAAAACCTCCTCCTTTCCGCCAACTATCTAAGATTCAACCTATCTAACATCTGACTATGGCTAAAGTCTATAAGTTGTCTATTTAGTCTGTAATGCATTAACTTGAGGAACTTACTCTATACCATCTCATTTGCCTAGTCGCACTACTAGTATACAGAGACCATATTAGCGATCCGTATTCTAAATGGGGACGAACAAGCGCTAAATGCAAGGTTTTAATTGTTTTTATATTAAAGTCTCCCCCAAACCTTTTAACAAAACCTAGTAATGATAGATTTATTGCAAATGGCATTTATGTGCATAGAGAAGCGAAAAGTACCCCAAGGTCTCTGATAATAGAGACTATATCAAGTTAAAAATTATCAATATGATATTCAAATTAGGTGAGTTTGTGTCTGCAAAATGAAATGTACACACATTTATTCAAATTAAAATAGAGCTCATTTGCAACATACCATGAATGAACATTATGTAGATCATGTTGTAACTTCAACTGATCATCAGATATAGATATCGATTTATATATTTTCAAATCATCGGCGTAAAGGAGGAAATTACTTGACTGTATTACAAATCCGATGTCATTAATAAAAAGTAAAAATAAAATAGGTCCGATGTGCGATCCCTGCGGTACAACAGAGGTAACTTTAATAGAGTGAGATTGATAATTACTAATACGCACTCGCTGAGTTCTATTTATGAGAAAGCTTCCGAATCAATTCACAGCATGTTCTCCAATGCCCATGAATTCAAGCTTCTGAAGTAATAATGCTGAATTGAACTCTATCAAATACTTTGGCAAAATCTGTGTAAATAGAGTCAACTTGCAACCCACTTTCCAGAGCATTTGATAGGAATGATTGATAAATTAGTAGGTTAGTAATAGTTGATTTGGCCTCAAGAAAACCATGTTGCTGACTCAGAATTGAGTTTACAGAGGCTCGTATTAGTTGTTGCGTAATAAGATGATCGAACATTTTTGGCAGGGCTGATTGAATTGAAATACCTCTATAGTTGGCAATATTCAATCTTATGCCACTTTTATATATTTGCATAATGAAACTATTCTTCCAGCAATCAGGGAATATATCAGAAGCTACCAGAAGCTATTATTTAATATTTTCTAGAATTTTTTGTAGTTGGAAACTTTGTGGCTTCGAAAATGACATGCTTAATATGTCAATTTATCGTAACCACAAATGAAGCATAATGATATCGTATACAAGCAACATGTATTTGGTATAATTAGTGGTTGTATTAATATTGTTACGAAATCGGTTTTAATCAGACTCGGAAATAAGGAAAACAATGTCTATTTATTTATTTATTTACAGTACACTTAACAAATTTATTTACACAACACTGTCACTATTAATTTATAACGAGATGTTGAGGACTCGGATGTTCGTGAAAGATTAACTGACTGCAACGCTGCTAGCGCGCGCTTATATAGCGTGCTTGTTTCTCGAACTTTCCGGAACTTTAAATGACTCCGCGTAAACCTTCGCGCGCTTTGTGGAACATTCCAGAATGATCTTTCCAGTTTTTTCTTTCACTTTCGTTACAGTATTTATAAGTGTAGAGAAGATATATCATATTGTTTTACAAAATGGATTATACGCTAAAGAATCGTCAAAAGAATGCGACGTGATATTACAAGAGTATGCTTCTATGACACAAAGAGATATTTGGATTGGAAAGAGTGTGAAGTATTTTTTTTTTTTTTTTTGGGGGGGGGGGGGAGGCGGAGAACAAAATTTTAAAATTAAAGATTGATACCGGATCAGTTGAAATTCAGAGAAAAGTGTGTGAAAACAACTGCGAGACATGAAGCGTATATACTCAGAAATAGTAAAATTAATCATAGGAAAACTAGTTTCCAGATATTGTAAGACCTGGGCCCTTATTCCTGAAATTAATCGCACATTTCGGTCGTACGTCAAATTCACATGTAAATTATTATTAAAATGACAGATTTTGTACCGAAACGTACGATCAATTTTAGAAATACGCCCCCTAGCTGCTTTTGGGGTCACAATTAATGATTCTACAGTACATAGAAGGCTTCTGGAATCGGGAAGAAAGGCAATCCGACTCTACAAAAAGCAATTGTTAACTGACTTAACTGACCCAATGATAAAAAAGAGGCTTTTTTGGGCTAAACAATATGCAACCTGAACTACAAATGATTGGAGGAAGGTGTTGTTTTCACCTAAAACATATTTTTTAGTAGAGGCCCAGCGGTCACGATACATTAAGGAATATTTATTAATACATAATGAACTACCAATGTTTAAAAATTAAAATTATTAAATAAAAATGATTTGAAAATAATTAATAAATTATTTCCACATTTAGCTCTGTGACTATTGACTTACCTACGTAAGTACGTTAAACAAATGCACATTAAAACAACTACTTCCCGGGCAAATACCCACGCCGGACATTGAATTACATAATGTACACCTGCAGTTGCACATCAATAAAATATTGCATAATGCAACAAATTTTGATCCGAGAAAAAAATAATGTAAAAACAACAAAAGGAATGTTACATAATATAAGGCCATCTGCAGACACGTGTTTCGGGATCTATCCCTCGTCAGTACAGCTATGCCTTACATAATTTAAAGATGTTAACATAATTCAATTAAATTAATTCAAATACAATCAGCAAAATTAAATCAGTTATATTAAATCAAATTAAACTAAATCAATTTAAATTAAATTAAACCAAATTAATTCAATTTAAATCAAAACCGAATAAAATTAAACGAAAAGAACTGAACGTACTTACGTAGGTAAGTCAATAGTCACAGAGCTAAATGTGGAAATAATTTATTAATTATTTTCAAATCATTTTTATTTAATATATTTAAATATAGTGAATGAATACTCTTTTCTATTTAAATTAAAATTATTAATTACAAATTTCCTTAAATAATATTTTAATTATAAAAATATCTAAAATCTTTACATAAAAGCCAAACACGTATCAAACTATCGGAACACACAATCAAAATTACCTATCAATTATCTTTTCTTCATTCTAAAAATCCTGACGTGAGAATAGCCTCAGCTGCACACACACACTCAATTATCCACCCTGCTTATTAATTAATTATCCAAGACTAACCCCTCGCGATCATCGTGATGATCATCATCAAACACTTGACACACAGAAGCGGCAATCCGGACCCCACCCGAAAACGTCGATGAGCGAAAAGATAAACCCGGACCGTATCATTATCGCGATTCCCTCCGCATACACGCATCTGCTCTCGCCTTTAGAAAGAAAATAAAAAACAACTTCGGGTGGTCGCGAAATTTTAAGTTTTAGAATGTAAGCAGAAAGAAAGCACGTAAAAAGAGGAACAACAACCGAAGACTGTTATTACCGATGTTAATCCCCGTGGTGGTTCGGCCCGATTATATAAAATGCCCCTTTTTTATAAACCAACTGTTTATTACGAGCAATAAAATTCTTGTAATTGCCGGGAATTAAGGGCCTATTGGGGATTACATTTTAGAAGTATCCATGTGGGAAAAGAAACATTATTTTTAAGTAAAAGTCACCAATAGTAATCATTATACAGGTTTTTTTATTATTTTGATTTTTCATATACCGTATGCCGCATTATATAGAATACCTATGTATTGAGCCGTTACTTCTATTTGTTCTACAATTGTATTAAAATAAAAATAGTTAGAGTAAAGATCGTACTAAAAATTGAACGACCAAGAAAACGAGTCAATAGCCAATAGCCAATAGGTTAATAGTCCTTATTTGAGAATATTTTATGAAAATAGTTTTTTTTTATTTTATATTAGATTATATACAATGTTTTATTTTTCTCCCAGATGATAAAGATTTAGTAGTAGTAACAATAATAACGAATGAAAGAATTTGCAATGTAAGAACATTCTGTATAAACAAAAAATAATAACTTGAATGCATGAAACTATCTTCAAAGCTCGTCGGTGTTGTCTGGTTGTTCATTTTGCGCGCATAAGAGGAATGGAATGTGAATGTAGCTGATGTTCTTGTGATAATTCGAAATGTGCAGATTTTGAAATATGCAAAGTTGCGCCCAGATAATAAAATATGCGCGCGCGCGCGTTAATAAATCCGCGTGTAATCGTGTAACGGTCACCGCAATTTTTACGGAATCCCGAAAACCCGGTGTCGGAGATGAAATGAAAAAAGAGGAAGGTAGTTCCACACGTCGAGAATTCCTTCCAGATTTTCCATCGCGTACACGGTCCGATAAGGCCAAGACAGATGGATCCCTTGCTCCGGCGAGGTCTTAGGTCGAGAACGCGAGGATCATCAATAGTGCGTGACTCGGGATCATATTATAACAATTATCTACCTGGTATCTCCGGGCGATGGTACTCGCACGTACCGGGTAGCCCGTAAGTCCTGTCCCCGCTTCGCTTCGCGAGGCGAACGCAACGGACCGTGGTTTCTTTGAGATAAGGAAGTGTGAAGTCATTTGTGAATTCCGATGAGGTGCGGTACCATTTCGCGCTGCCTATAAATTAGCGCGCGTTTCGTCTTCATCTCGGGCTTTCGTGGAAATCGAAAATTATGTACCGTTCGTATCTCGCCGGTTCGATTTCGGGGAATCGGGTCCCGGTACCAGGAAACCAACGGGGATCGTAATTTCGATTATTTTCGGGTCGTACCGGAGGGTGTGCACGTTCCACCTTCGGGTAATTGCCGGCCGCTCAACTAGTTATTACTGACCGCATGATACATGTATCAAATCAATTACCGAAATTAAAAACAAAATGAAGAAAAAAAAAATTAAATATAATGGTCGTACCTCCAAGAAATTATCCAATATAAAATTCTGAATACTAATGGATTCTCAAAAAAAAATAGCTAAAATGGTTCAATTAAGAGTAGAAATATTTCACAAATGTAACAAATTATACTTAAAATTATAATAATAGAAAAGAATATTCATTCACTTCGTCACAACGAACATTTCAACAATTTTATCTAATCCTATTTTCAAACATCGCATTCATTCTTTATTTATTTTTATTTATCTTAATTAAACCATAAAATATACATTGTTACTTATAGTTGATGGATATACATCCAATATTAACTGGTGTAAACAGAAATACATAAAACTTACAATTAATTTATGACTTCTTCATGGTTTCACAGATCGAAAAAAGTCGTTAAAATCATATATGGTCGTGATTTTAATTCTTTGTTTGAACGAACGTAGTTCCATTTCTTTAAATGAAGGTGGTAAAGCATTGTACAGTTTGCTAGCGTTGTACTGTGGAGACTTCTTATAAAAACTGTGTTGGTATTTGTTTATCATGATCTTTTCCCGTCCTCTCTTTAGTTAATTATGCATGTCACCATTAACAGGTAGGTTTGTATAATTTCTATACGTTATCACTAAGAGTTTATATACAGGGTGGCGCAAGATTACGATGAAGTCCAATATCTCAGTTATAAAGAAATATACAAAAAAATGTTACTTATATTATTAGTAGCTACTGTCAAAATTCACATTTTAAAATTAGTTTCATATATACAAGGTGTCCAATAATCACGTAACGTATCAAACATATGTTTTTTTTTTAATGGAATAATATATTTTTTATGAAGATTTTCGATTCTACGTTTAAAAATAATCATTTTTTATATAAGATTTAATAGGTCAATTTTTCATAGTTTGAAAGTTATAAACAAATGAATGTTGAAATCCATAGATGTTTCGAGCCTAATATTTCAATAATGAAAAATGAAATAAACATTCTGTCAACGCCATACAAATGCAAAAATACTTAATAATAAAAGAAATACTCCTTTTTTCTCTCAAAACAAATTTTTATATACAATGTGAAGCAATACGCAAAACGATTTTTTTCTCTTTTTACTTAAATGGGACACCCTATATTTTTTATGCTATTTTAATAGAAAATTAATCACTCTTCATTTTTTATATAACATATTAAATAGCTACCGTTTACCGTTCTTGAGATATTTAATCTCAAATACAAATTTGGTATAGAATTTTTAATCAAAGTAGGCCGTGCCAGAACAACTAATTTATTTAGTTGTGAAAGTTACGCGAACACAAATATAAAATAATTTAGTGAAACGAATAATCAAGTGTATTAATTAAAATACATCATAATTCATACATATTTTTTTTACCACGGGATAAATGAGAATTAAAAAAAAGTAAATAAATATTTAGCTGTAATTATTTTAATACACGATAATATTGAAAATACAACAATTTAAATAGGTATGTTCTTGGCTGTGCGCCAGGATCCAGGTACAACGAATCTTCTTATCTCAGGAATGCGTTCTCGGAGTGAGTCGACGATCGTTATTTTCTTCTTGATTTGCGATAATTGCGCTCTTGTATTTCGATTCAGTCGTCCGAAAACGCGCAGTGTTCACTATTCCGGTTTAATTTTTAACGTTAGAAATTATTAATAATTAAAAACGCGATTTATTTTTGTTTATGAACAAGTGGTAATTAGTGAGTGGTGGAGGTGAGTTGGTTTTCGATTCACCAGGAATGGGTTGGAAGTTATTTTTTCTATTAAAGTATGTTAATATTAATAATTTACTTTTAAACAGATTTTACGATTCCTATTATTATCATCAATTTATTCTCCAAAATTGCATTTATCAATAAATTATTTTCGCAATAAACAAATGCGATTTTCGCAAGACTAAAGTAGGTATACATTAGTTCTAAATTCATTAATGAAGATTTGCTAGTTTGTTTTGCGATTCCTATTCTTTTAAATCGTCCACATCGCAAAAATTATGTTTAACAATAAATTAATTTTGCAACAAAGAAAACATTTTTTTCGTAAATTTTTAGTCATTTTCATCACTTAACCCGCGGTGAAATATTTTTTAATAATCTTTGAAATTTTCCAAAAAATTAACACTTGTTTTTTTCTTACAAAATGTTATATTAAATGAAAGATGTGCCGTCCCTTGCTCGAATACGCTTCTATCCTATTCCATAATTACTTAAATGGGACACCCTATATTTTTTACGCTAGTTTAGTAGAAAATTGATCACTCTTCATTTTTTATATAAAACATGAAATAGCTACCATTTACCGTTATTCCTATATGCTTCTTAAATTGATTTATTTAAACAATTCATGTTGACTGAAAAACCGAAAATAGATACTGAGTGAAATAATAAAATATTTATATCATTATATTTTGTTAACATTTTTATGTATTTATTTCACATACATTTTTTTTAATTCAATAGCATTCAAACATTTTACAATTTTTTTCTTAAAAAATATGTCCCAATAACCATTATAACTCGCTAAATAATCGTTGAGCAACTATTTTCTTTATATTTTGCATGCGCCTTTAAATATTGATTGTCATTTGAATATCCTTTTAGGTTAGGGAGTAAGTATGTAATTAAATACCAAAAACGATTATGAATTGCATTTGTTTTAATTATAGCCTACTTAAATTATAGATTATAAGCGAAACTTATAATTTTGTACTTTGAATTGAAATTGTTAAAAAATGGTAACAGATAGGGGTATAGTTTATAATACAAAAATTAAAGAACAATCAATTTTCTATCGAAATAGTGTAAAATATATAGGGTGTTCCATTTAAGTGAAAAAAGAAAAAAATCATTTTGCGTATTGTTTCACCCTGTACACAACATTTGCTTTGTGGTAACAAACGATTATTCCTTATATTACTAAGCATTTTTTCAATTAAATTGTGTTAACAGAAAGTTTACATGGTTTTTCATTTTTGATAAATAAGGCCCCAATCGTCCTTTGATTTCAACCTTAAATTGTTTATAACCTTTAAAATATTAAAAACTGACCTAATAAACCTTTTGTCAAAAATGATTAATTTTAAGCGTAGAATCTAAAATCGACATAAAAAATATAGCATTCCATTTAAAAAATCATATGTTTGATACGTCACGTGATTATTGGACACCCTGTATATATGAAACCAATTTTAAAATGTGAAGTTTTACAGTAGCTACAAATTATGTCAGTAATATATTTTTGTAAATTTCTAAATAACTGAGATATTGGACTTCATCGGAATCTTGCGCCACCGTGTATATAAACTGACTGCACCGTAATTATCTTGTTTGTTGTGAAGTACTCTTTGCAAGAGTCTGTTGGCTTTAAGTTAAATATCAGAAGGATAGCTCGTCTTTTAACATCTTTACTTTGTCTTTAAACGATTATGTTATACCGAATATTCGAGTTAAATATTGCATAATATACATTTAGCAGAGTTACCTGATCAAGTTTTGTTTTTAAAGATAATTAAATGTAAAAACTGCGGTTTAATTTTTTTACAGATATAATCAATATTATCATTGAATGTCAGATTACTGTCGATGATAGTCTCAAGAAACTTAATTTCGTTAGAGGTAGAAATTACATCTCCATTTACTTTAAATTAAAAATATTTTTATTTCTGAATACGCTGTTAATTTCCAAATTTTCCGTTATTATGGTGTTTAGTAATAGTTTGTTGCATTTGCACCAATGTTGAAACTGTTCTATCACAATATTTACACGTTCTTTGACCTCTTGTAGACTTTCTCCATGAATTATCACTGCCGTATCGTCAGCTTACATGAAAATGTCCCCATTTGTGATCGTTTCCGGTAGGTCATTTATAAGCAAAATTAATATTAGTAGCCCTAAAGTACCTCCCTGAGGGGTGCCCATATTGATGTCAAATGGGTCAGTTTGAAAATCATTTACTTTGTACGACATGTATGAAGTGATCCACGAGTTTATTGGTTCTTTGATACCCAATGCTACAAAGTTTTAACTGACATAACCTACGTCGAGACAGTCAAATCCGCTGGTGAGGTCAAAGTGTATGCACACTACTATTTTGTTTAAGTCCATTCAAAAATGTTATGACTATTCATAACATTTTTGAATGTACTCTTAACAAGCTGTTTCTGTAGATCTGCCTTTTCTAAATCCATGTTGGCTTTTTGATAAAAGATTATTTTCATTTAAATAGTTCTCTATTGAACTGTACATAGCCTTTTGAAAGATTTTGGAAAAACTACACACAAGTTAAATTGGACGATAATTTTATCCAAATCACCTTTTTTGTGTACCGGCTTCACAATAGCCGTTTTAAGCAAGTTGGGGAATTCTCCCATTGAAACAGATTTATTGAATATATTGGATAGAATTGGAGCAAGTAGGTCTGAGCATTGTTTTATTAATTTATTTGGGACTTCATCGATGCCAGTAGATGTTTTATTTGGTAGTGAATTGATAATATTACCAATGTCGTCAGTGGTTACATCGGCAAAATGCATAGTGTTACTTACAACCTGTTTTAATGCAGTGCATGTGTTTGTGCTATTACTGTAAATTATATTGATCTTATTTTTAAAATTTTCGGAAAAATGAGTGCCAAATATGTATGCAACATCAGACTTAGAATTGACTACATGATAGTTATGATTAAGAATTATATTATTTTTTGACCACGTTTTCTTTTTTTATCTAGATTAACAATGTTCTACAGCATTTTGGATTTATTACTACAGTTATTGATTTAATGGGCAAAAAACGTACGTTTCTCAGTAGTGACTTTTTTTATTAATAACGTTTTTCTTTACCTATTAAACTCATTATATCTAATTTCTAACAAGAACTGGTGAATTGACATAATATGCTTTATGTTGGTTATTGGTTGTGGAGACTTTAATTATTTAAATAAAACCGTTATCCTTGCTTCTACTTATTTTTATATTGAACTAGATAAATTTCGGAAACTTTGTTTCGATCTATAGTTCAATAAAAAAATAAGTAGAAGAAAGGACAACCGTTTTTATTTAAGTAATATGCCTTAGTATTGCACCTTTTTTTTAAATTTTGACTGATATTTTCCTACTTGATAGATACATTTAAGTATACATTCGTATTAATAATACGAATATATACTTATAAATTTCCTAGACATAGTAAAAAGTCTATGTCTAGGAAATGTATCTGTATATATCGATTCTTTTCACTTTACTGAATACTGTTAATATATTCAAATTATAAATTAAATAAAAATTATTTGAAAATAATTATAATTAATAATATTTTAATAATAATTAATAAATTATTTCCACATTTAGCTCTGTGACTTTTGACTTACATTACGTATGTACGTTAAAAAATGCATATTAAAACAACTACTTTCCGGGCAAATACCCCGCCGAATATTGAATTACATAATGTACATCTGCTGCTGCATATCAATAAAATGTTGCATAATGCAACAAATTTTGATCCGAGAAAAATTTAATGCAAAAGCAACAAAAAGAACGTTACTTAATATAAAGCCATCTGCAGACACGTGTTTCTGAATCAATCCCTCGTCAGTACAGCTCTGCCTTACATAACTTAAAGATAGAAAAGAGTATTTATTCACTTGGTCACAGTTATTTAAAGTAAGTTAAAAGTCACAGAGCTAAATGTGTAAATAATTTATTAATTATTTTCAAATCATTTTTATTTAATAACTTAAAGATGTTAAAATAAATCAATTAAATTAATTCAACTATACTCAGTCTAATACTCTTTTCTATTTTATATTCAAATGGGAAGATAAAATTTAATTATAATATAAATCGATATTTTTAAGTTTTAGCAGTTGTCTTTCTACCAAACTGCTTTGATTTTTTTTTATTTCCACTATATTTTAATGTAATCTTATCTCTCTTTCAGATAATTTGAATATATCAACAATAATCGAAACTGCAGTTTAAATGGACCATCAACACAGCCTTCCTTTCGTTTCTTTCATTTTCTTTATTGTTATTTTTTAGTTTTATTGCAATTTATGTTTATTTAAGTGTGCACTCGGGCGTAATATATCGGCGTTGGATAATATCCTGAGTCGTGGGCGCGAAAAAGGATGCAATTTGAAATACGCCGAGAGGTGCGAAGGATGCTTTAACACGTATGCAAATCGGCTCTTTCCCAATTTTATCGAAACGAAACGGTGGGAATCGAAAGTTGATTCACACTCTCGAAGGCGTCAAACGGCTCGGTAACGATCATAACAATGATAAATATTGAATTAAATGGTCGTATTTTTTTCTCTCTAGTAATTCCAAATGGCATTTTAAAAGCCACAAATTTATCAGAACTGTTATTGTTTGAAATAGTGTGAAAAAATTATATGCACCAACACACACACACACACACATAGATGTGTGCTATGTAAAAGTTTGGTCTTAAATTCCGTATGTATTTTTGTATTATATTTATAAACAAACCATTAATTATTAATAATTTTCATAAAAATATTAATGTATTACACAAATGAGCCAATAATTATTGATACTAAAATTTCGGATTTATTATAATAGTTGTATAGGGTAGAGAGAAAGTCCCGGAACTGTCAAATATTTCGACTAATACATATCTAATCGCAAAACAATAAAATATTTTTCATAATTAAATTTAATTTAATTTGTTTAATTTTTACTTTAATGTGGCATCCTTAGGGCCACTTCTACAATTGATAGTAATAGCTTTGGCAGCGTAGACCTTCGGTATTAAGTATTTTAGTTTAACTGATTAGTAAGCAGCGATCCGATTCTACAATCGTTTCAAATTTACCAATCAGTTGATAAAAATACGCATGCGCGACCAGCTGGTCAGCTGGCGTCAAAACCATAGAAAACTTAGTCGAGATGGTGAATGTTGACAACTCTATAAATAATCGCGCCAACTGCGGTCGGAAGCTCAACTACTAAAATTCTAAAATACAGTTTTCTTTAGTGGTTAAATTTTATAAATACCATAAAGAATATAAATTTAATTTCAAAACTATATAAAACGGTATTAAAAATCTAATTTAGATTTCAAAACGATTTTCAAATACAATAGAAAAAAGATTTATTCACTTGGTCACAGCTATTTAAAATAAAAGAATTGAAGAATACCATAGATATTAATAACTAGATAATTTTTAATTTATAAAATAGATAAATATATCAACCAACTATTTCTAATGTAACAACAATAAATAATTAATAATTTTGACTTCAAAACAATAAAAAATATACAGTTATTTAAATTTGATTGGTTATACATTTATTTCCAATTTTAAAGTTCCAATAAACAGATTAAAACTGACATGAACAAATTATCTAATATTATGCATGTTTCTAACAAGAGTTAAAAACTACCTAAACGATGATAATAATATTTTCACGTTATGCATTCACCCTTCAGTAACCCCTATAAAAGGAAATCATTTTTAATAATATTTATTACAATAGCTGCTTAGACTGTGATGATAACATACACGTTAAAATGAACATTTTCCGTGCGTAATAGCCCCGAATAAAAGCTAATATTTAGCAATCTAACATAACCTATTTTATGAAATACAAATAACTGAACCTGTACTAAAAAAGCTGTAAACACGATGTACACTAACAATATAAAATTTAACAAAACACTAAAATCACTAACAATACAATAAAACAAAGCAAAAATCCACAATACGAGCGAGTCATAACCAACCAAAACATTAAGGACGTTTCTGTTCTAGACGATGCGCGGCTGCGCGCTCGGTCTGACTTCAGGTTTATCTCATGCTCCGAGCACGGGTGAAAATACCGGAGTGGTACCACTCCGTTCGTCCTAATAACGCTTTACCTCACAATTGTAGAATCACCTCCCAAGGTTTGACTCTACGTTAAATTACCGAAAGTGTAACTATCAATTGTAGAAGCGGGCCTCAATGATTCGAGTCTACATTGTTGACGATGCCACATTAAATTAAGCGAAAGATGGCGCTTGCTTACTGTTCAAGCAAAATAAAGAAATAAAAAGAATTTATTACCGGTGGCGTGCAGATTTAGCGCTACACTAGTATTCGAGGGGTCCCAGGCTCGTGAGACTGGTTGTAGTATGAAAGTGTAATTGTCCCCAATTTGAAATTACAAACATTTACAATGATCTTTTTTTAGATTTCTTGCGTCGGTATGTGACAATGGAAGAAACATGAATCCACGACTTTACACCTGAATCAAAAAGATTGTCACCTGAGTGGGTCACTCAAAGCGACCAATAACACAAAGATCAGTTGGCAAGACTATGGCATCCGTATTTTGGAACGCACATGGTACTTTATTCATTAACTTTCTTGAAAAAGGCAAAAGTTGGATAATATCCTGTTAGTGACTATTATGGCGTTATTAGATCGATTGAGAGCAAAGAACAAAACGGCTCTACATGGAAAAGAAAAAAAGTGCTGTTTCATTTATTCATGCCCCGTATCACAATTCGATGAAAACAGAAATTAAATTGATTTGAATTCGTTCTCCACCTACCGTACTCTTCAAATTTAGCCCCCCGCGACTACCGCCTTATTACAGACATGAAAAATATTCTTTAGAAAAAGAAATTTGGCTCACTTGAACTGATTGCCGAAAGTGAGGCTTATTTCGTTATTTCGTTTTACATAAAGAGCATCGAAAAGTTATAGGAGCATTGGAATGAATGTATCACTTTTGAAGGAGAGTATATTGATAAATAAAGTAGACTTTCTAAAAAATAAATATTTTTCTTATTTTTGTTTATCATTTGGATCAGTTGTTTTGGATTAGTTACTTTTCCCGTACTTTCTGAGCTACAGACGTTTAAAGAAGTACCGTCCTTTCTTTAACAAAATGACACCCAAGGTGGGGCATGAAACCATCGCACCAATTAACGCATGTTCTATGAAAATTGACGGATAACGTGGGGTACACGACAATTATCCATAATAAATGATACGCAATGTGAGGCTAATAACAAATGTACTCGCTAAAATTAGCGACCAATGTGGAGCCAATGATAAACGTCCCGTGAAAACTGGCGCCCAACCTGATACATGGCAACAACGTTCCGTGATAATTGATGTACAAAGTGGGGTACACGACAACGCGCATCCACTGATAATTGGCTCCTAGCACGGAGCGTACAACAAATGTACCCGTGATTGGCGCCTAACATGGGACACAATAACAAGGTCCCGTGATAACGTGTTGTCGTTGAATTGTCACTTAAAGCAAACATGTCATATTATGCACGTTCTATGAAAATTGGCGCCCAACGTGGGGTACACGACAATTCTCCATTATAAATGACACATAATATAGGGCTCATAGCAAATGTACCCGTTAAAATTAGCGACCAACGTGGAACCCATGATAAATGTCCCGTGAAAACTGGTGCCCAACGTGAGACATGGCAATAAGGTTCCGTGATAATTGACGTACAACGTGGGGTACACGTAAACGTGCATCCACTGATATTGGCTCCTAGTGCGGAGCATACAACAAACGCACCCGTGATTGGCGCCTAACATGGGACACAACAACAAGGTCCCATGATAACGTGTTGTCGTTGAATTGTCATTTAAAGCAAACATGTCAAATTATGCACGTTCTATGAAAATTGACGCCCAACGTGGGGTACACGACAATTCTCCATTATAAATGACACATAATATAGGACTCATAACAAATGTACCCGTTAAAATTAGCGACCAACGTGGAGCCCATGATAAACGTGCCGTGAAAATTGGCGCCCAACATGAAGCGTGAGGCATGTGTTCACGGGTACTACAAATTAGATATTTATACTAGATACATACTTAAATTACAATATTTTCGAGAATCGAACAAAAAATAATAATTATATAAACAATTTATTTATAAAATATTATTAATTATACATGAACGAAATTGCAAGTAATTTGATTTGATTGTGTATTCATATAGAAATTTTCTAGATTATTTAATTTAAAGGTAAATAAAATTAATTCAGGCAAAAAAATAATAATAATAAGTATTTATTGCCCAACAGGAAACTACCTCCCAATTACAAGACAATGTACAAAAAATATGATACAAGGTACAAACAAAACTATAGTAAATAATTACAAAAAATACACAAAATACTATACAATATAAGATAGAATTTTTGATGCTATCATGAAATATATTACAACAGTGTCGTATGCTATCAAAGTTGTAACACACGTTAATGATTGGTGACTTGAATTTATAATTCGTATTACTCGATGAAAAATAAAATCTATTGATATGTCTACAGTGAAATACTAGCACACGCAAATGCAATTTGTTTACCAACGCAGTCCAATCTACATGGTTATTTAGTAATTTGTGCAAGAAAACTAAAGATGATTTTAGACGATGTTTCTCAAGGTACTCAAAATTAAAATTGTTTAATAAAATATAATTATCACATCCACGTGCTAGGCAGGAACCTTTACATTTAAAGTATAACATTTTTTTAAAAAATTCTTTGTACATTCTCGATTGCTCTAATTTGGTTTCCAGGTACCAGATTATGGCAGCATAATCAAGCTTAGAGCGCACATGAGCGTTATATAAAGTTTTTAATACCTTAATATTATTGAATATTGACGTAGTACGATATATAGAATCGAGAGATTTATATGCAATTTTTACAACCTACTCAACATATCTATTAAATAATAAGCTATTATAAAAGGTTACCCCAAGATCTTTGATGACTGTAAGATTTTCTTAACATTTTTCTTAACTGAATTTGAGAAGTTTATTGGGTTACTTTGTTTAGTATAAGTCATGTATTTGCACTTGTTAATGTTTAATTGAAGGCCATTATTGTCACACCACCGAGAAACAATATTCAGTTGTTACTGAAGTTGTAGACAATAATAATATCATGGATATTATTGACTTTCGGGTAGATCTTGAAGTCATCTGCATATAATAAATGTGAACAAGCGAGGATTTCAGAAAGATCGTTAATGTATAAATTAAACAATAGGGGCCCTAAAATAGACCCCTGCGGTACACAAGAAGACGGAAGAAGATTTAAATGTTTTAAAAGATATATAAGCGATCGCAGTGCTTATATATCTTTTAAAACTTTTAAATTGTAAGTATGAACTAATTAATGCTGAAGAAGTGTTACAAAAATCAAAATATTCAAGTTTAGAAATGAGAATATTATGTGGCACTAAGCCAAACGCTTTCGTCAGATCTGTATAAATTACTTCAAGTTGTCCCTTCGCATCGAAAACTTCGGCTATATCATAAGTGATAACATAGAGATTATAAACTGTCGATCGACGGGTTACAAAACCATGTTGTGCCTCATATATATATGGTTTGATGTGAATATATATTTGGTCGTATAATATACGCTCAAATATTTTTGCAATATATAGCAATATCGCAATTAGACGAAAATGTTCAGTATTTTGCTCATGCTTGAATGATTTCGTAACAGGACAAATTGACGCAATATTTAAGCTGGTGGGAAATGTATTATATTGCATTGCTTAATTAAATAAAATAGTGAGAGGTTCGCAAAGAATAATAGCGCAAACTTTTAATAAAAATGCAGGTAATTTGTCACAACCAGATGAATAATTATTTGGTAATAGTTTAAGAAGTTTTAAAAACACAATCAGCTGGTGCAGCACGTTTTACACTTTCTGCACTGAAACTGTTCATTACATGCACTAAGTTGAACTGAACTGTGTTCGTTTGTATTCTCTTACACCGAACCTACAATTTTTGTCCCTGGTCCGGAGTAGGTGTAATTAGTGCAGCTTTGAAAAAAAAAGGGGAAAGATATATGTCGACAGTACAATTTTTAAAAATGAATTTAATTATCTATTTCAAAAATTATTTTGACTATTAGTGAGTTGTTTATTATTTTTTGCTATTATTATTTGTTTTATTATTTTAGGGGCCGTACAAATATTATGTAAGCACTACATGTACGAATGAAAAAAAAAAATACTTGTGCGACGGCTCCTTATTTGAGAGGAACTTACTGATAGAAATATATATTTTTTTATAAGACATGTTTTGTTAAACATTTTATAATAATTTATTCAGTTTCATCAAATGTACTACAACAGACGATTCACCAGCTAAACAAGGCTGCGTTTCAGGTTGTTCATCTGCATATTGTTCATTGTCATCCATGATAATATTATAAAATATAAAAAAATGTAAAGCTAAATCGAAATCCATTTTATTATAAAGACCTAAAATTTATTATTTAAAGTTGAGGTTATGTAACTGTTGTCTTGTCACTCAGCATGCACTAAACTGCACGTAAAAAGTTCGTTACAGTCAACTCCAGTTCATGAAAACTGACATGTACTAGCCTGCACTGGTGATGTCACAACCAGCACTCAGTTCAAATAAGTGCGGAACAAACCTACTAAAATTAGAATTGTTTGAGTGCTTAATGCTTGGCTTTACACTGAAATTAGGATTATACACAGATGCGAAATAATTGCAGTAAACATCAGCCATTTTATAGGATCGTCAATAAGAGTATGACCATGAAGTAATGTTGAGGGATTATTTGATTTTCTGGAATTAACAAAGTTCCAGAATTGTTTTGGGTTGGTAGTGCGTTGATTTTCAAGTGATGAAATATATTGTTTGTATACAAGTTATGATTTAGATTTAATTAAATAACGCTGTTGTCTAAATTTTAAAATAATGACAGGAAATTTCGATTTCATTAATTATCATTCGTTTTTTTTTATTCAATTCAATGGCCGTTTTCCGAATACATAATAATATAAATATATAAATAATATATATAGTAAATTTATTACACACATTGTCTAAAGAAATAAAGATTTTTTTTATATACAGGGTGGCCAGAAAAGGTGTGAAGATATGCAGTTAAAGTGGTTCCTTAAGAAATTTTAAATAGAAAAAAAAAATAAGAAAAGCTTTTAAAATAAAAAAGTAAATTAAAAAATAAAAAGAAATAATACACAAAAAAATGTTGGGTAATTATTCAATAAGCTTTGAGGCCACTAATATCCTAAATATGTGACTAGAATTTGTTTTTAACATTTTATGTATAATTATTGCTTTTAATAGTCGACTTATCATTAAATAAACATTTGCAATGTTTAACTGGATGTTAATACAACTAATTTTAATCAAAATATTTCAAAAATATTACTGACTTCTAGTCACATATTTATTATATCAATGACCTCGAGAGTGTTAATGAAGAACCATACAATATTTTTTACTTAAATTTCATACTTGAAGTTAATCAATGAACCACTTTACTTAAAGATTACTACACCTTTTCTGGCCACTTTATATAAACCCTAATTAGTTTAAAGTATGATTAAACCTGAATTCGTGACAATATTATTACGTATAAAAAATTATTAATTTGATAGATATTAAAAATCAGTCCGGCTTCTTCGATTTTTTTCCCTGACAATCTAAAAACAAACATTTACGATGCACAGATACGTGCATTTTTATATTTATTATTATTTTTATCATCGCATTGGAAAATATTTAAACGGTGCGGAGATTACATTCGTAAGAATCGGCCCCGGCGATAAACACAAAACCTATAAAACCCATTTGAGTACTACATGAACTCTAGAGTACTCTATAGTATCTCCTCCGCACACAATTGCAATATAAACGTTATTTACGGCGGTTTCTTTCTTTTGTGAGTGCGGTTATTGGTTTTTCGCCGTGCGGCGCGCCGCTCGAATGTGTTTGCGTTTGTGTCGTAATATAAATTGGAAACGATAATTACGAAATGAAGAGGTCGTTAGCACCGTTGAATTGTCACATAAAGCAAACATGTCATATTAAGAAATGCATTCCTCATAAAACTCCACCTATGTCCTTCGAGGCCGGCCTTTCTGCATATGAATATGGTATTCCAGTGTTTGTAAAACAAAACGGTTCTGTAATAAAGAAAAATACAGAACTTTTATCTATTTACGTAAAAATAGAATTTTCATTCGAAACAATTTTCATATAGATTTTAATAATTAAAATAATTACATTTATTTTGATTTGATTTTTACGATCACACGTAACGGCAGGCGTCCGGGGAAAGTATTATTATCGTAATAATTTTCGAATCGCCAATTTTATCGGATTTGCACATTATATATATATATATAATATACATAATACAGGTGTACTACAACACCTACATATAACACAAAATATTACAATACATGCTGTAAGAGTTTGCCAATTGGCTATCGACCAGTGGTCTTTCCGCCTACGTTTTTAATATATAGTATAAATTAACAATAAATTTCTGATATTTATTTATTTATACCCAACATACAATATTATCCAGTTACCGGGAAACTTAAATTAATTAATAGAATATTATAAAAATAAAATAAGAATATGAAACAATGACAAAAATATTGACGATAAATAATATACAATTATTATATTTAACTATTTATAAATCTTAGTATAAATGAAGCAGATTCAAAATATGTAAAACTTCATAATATTGTTGATAGAGGAGTTCAGATGAGCCAGACGCTGTAAGTCGAAAGGCTAAACTGTGTCTAGCTGCAATTCTTAGGATTTAGAATTCGTTTTTTTATATATAAAACGCCTGTCGAAAGTCGATTAATTATTTACTATTTAGAAACATTTACTAATATTTTAATTAATTAATTAACAATAATTACACCTTAAGGCCTAGCGTGGACGCTAAGTATTTATTTATTACTGACGTTCTAATTTAGAATAAATCCATTTCTTGGCGTTAGTTGCTTTTACCACGTGCGTTTCTGAAGTTTCTTGAATTTTCAAAAACATTTCAAACTTTTTATTCGGTATATTCTGTTCGAAATTAATTTTTAAGATATATGCATTTCATTACAATACACATATTCTTAAAAAAAATACAAAATACAAATTTAACATTTCAGACTTTTTTCATGTATATATGTTACTGTATGCAATGGACTCAGTTAATTAAATAAATAAAAAAATAAGAAAAATGGTGATAGGATAGCATTACTCACATTTGATATTACTATTTTGCAAAGGTAATACAATAATGCAAATTTAAAATTAAAATTTGTTTTATTTTTATTTTTATTTTGTGGATTTACCAATTTAATATTCGATAATATTTCAGATTTTTTAATGCGTAGAACCATTTATTGTTTAAATAAAATTTAAAATTGTTTTCAAAATTAAAAAAAATATATTTAAAAAATTAAACAATAAAATAAATAAATTAAATAAAAATGATTTGAAAATAATTAATAAATTATTTCCACATTTAGCTTTGTGACATTTTGATTTACGTTACGTTAGTATTTTAAACAAATGCACATTAAAACAACTACTTCTCGGTCAAATACCTCGCCAGACATAGAATTATATAATGTACACCTGCTGTTGCATATCAATAAAAATTTGCATCATGCAACAATTTTTTTATTCGAGAAAAATTCAATGTAAACAACAGAAAAGGCCATAGTTATTTAAATAACTGTGACCAAGTAAATAAATACTCTTTTCTATTTATAATAAAATAAATAATTTTATGTATGGCACATATACTTTTATATTTTATTGTTTAATTGTTGAATATTTTTTATTTATTTTACAAACAATTTTTAATTTTATTTAAACAAAATCATTTAGTGTATTCTGCATTTTTTTAAAAATATATGTGTTGTAGTGAAATTTATTTCTCATAAAAGAGATACTCGAAAAAAAAAAAATGTTATACAAGGTGTACAGAAGATAAGTGAAAACCTTCAGGTAATTCAATTCATTAATTAATTTTTAATAGAAAATCCAAATAAAAAAATGTTGTATGGTTCTTCATTGAGGCTCACGAGGTCTTCGGAATTTTAAATATGTGACTATAAATTAGTATTGTGATTTAAACATTTTGTAAAAAAAATCAATAGCATTAACAATCAATTAGACACGTGTATAATTCCATTGATGTAAATTATTAATAAATCGGATATTTTTACAATTTTATAACTTCATGAGAAGCATTCTTTTAATGAAAATAGATCGACGCACGCCCGTTTGTAAAAGAAAAGGTGTATACAACACCTCCAGCGGATGATGTAGCAGTTATAAACAGGATAAATGCACACTTGTTTGATCCAGCGTTGCAAATGTATAGTTCTTTTAAGTGGCCCGTGAGGCTTTAGGAACGACCGTGTGACTTATTTTCTTTAATATTTTTATCTAAAAATTAGTCAAAGAGTCACGCTACCTAAAGCTTTTCACTCATTTTCTGTACACCTTGTATATACTCAATAAAAAAATCTTAAATATTTTCAAATTTTAAATTGGAGAATCCACAAAAGGAAAAGGCACTTTTTTATATTAATTCTGCATTCTTTTACTACTTTTGCAAAATATTAATTTCAAATGCGAGTAATGCTTTCATATCATTTTAAAATAGTATTTTGCAAAATAATATAAACTATGAAAGACAATATAAAAACGAATAATTTAAATTCTCTGCTGTGAATTTTCTATATTTATAAAATTACAGCAGAAATACGTTTTTTTTTTATTTGCCTCGAGGATTGTTTTGCGGTCACTGGTTGTGAATGGGTGGTGACTGAGCATTAACATACAATGGCGCTTATTACTAATCTGCGCTCATACAATAAACCTTTGATATTATTAACACCTAGGGAACGTTAAAATAAACAGACGCTCGAAAAATTACAATAAACAAAGGCCGGCCGGTCCGGCGCTTTTCCTATCCTATCCTATCTTTGCCTTCCTTTTCACCTCGCGAGAAAAAGGAAACATAAAAAAAGAGAGTAAAAATAAACCGCTAACGGAGATTTAACAGCATGTTTCGCAAGTTTACAGATTATAAAAACCTTGATTTTATATACACACACATACGGACACAGATTGGTAGTGGTGTTAGAAAATATTCAGTTTCAAACATTTTCTATTTATTTCCTTTTATTACGTTTAAGGTGGATTTCACAAGTAATAAACCGTGTTGCTTTGTAAACCAACTTAAATAAGTATAATTTCTCTACACCCAGTTTCTCTGGTCTAAATGTATATTTTCCATTTTCTATACATTTTTTTTTATTTTACTACATTTTTATAAATTTTAAAAACATTTGTTAATTATCATATAATATACCTTAATATTTATTCCTTAAATTATATAAATGCATGACAACTGTAATTTGTCCTCGGGTCTGTACAAGAATATCAGAATAATGATTGCCTATGAGACCCTCTCTAATACGCCTACGGTTTTCTATTTACCATATATTGTCATTTTTAGTTAATGTATTTATTTTATAAATTATTTGTTGTCGTTGTTTCCTTATATTTTCTCATATTTTGTGGTCCTTCATGTGATTTGGACTATTCCTTTATATTTCTTCGATTACTAATTTTTGTATTATTTTTAATTTAAATAAATAAATATAAACAATCATATAATCACTATTCACTTTAAACAATTAAAAATATTAAAAATGTCAAATTCTCCACAACTGAACATGTTGGAAGCAATTAAGATGAAAAAATCCAGTATACTTTTAAATTTTGATTTAAATAATACAACAATTTATTAATATCAATTGCTTTTATTTAAATTTTAATAATTTACCTTTATCTTATTTTCAAATACATACGATAATCTGATAATTTATTTATGGTCTGAAAATGTCAATTCTTACATAAAATAAAAATATGTATAAAACTTATAGACTTAAGAATAGGATATTATAAATGAAATATACTTAAATTTTACGTAGATAACGTTTGTATATTTGTTGTATGTTTATTTTTATTTAATTGTCGATGTGATAAAAAAAGTATTGATGAAGAGCAAATTGTGCTCGAAATATACATATTTTATTATAAAATAAAGAAGTGAAGAAATGAGTATAATATAAATATTTCTACCAAGAAAATTTATTCACCAACAAATTTCTTCGATATAATTTATCATTTAGTCATTCAGTTTTTAAAATCTTGAGCCCTAACACCTAGGCTTTGCCAGTCACGGGATAATTTTAGCATGCCATCACTTGAGTATTATAAATTTAAAGGAAATCTATCTGTTTAATAATTAGACAATAGATGGTGCTTGCACTATATTTCCAATTATTACTAATCTAAAATAAAATAAAGCTGATTCACACATTTTCAGTTATTTAAATTACAATGAAATTAAACAACGAACATTTTTGGCAATGATCAATTAAATTTTTTCAACTGCAAACTTTACTTACATTGTAAGTTTGTCACAAACATCTATTGAAACAATTACTTTCCGAGCAAATATCCCGACAGATATTGGATTACGTAAAAGATATTGGTCAAAACTTACAGTGTACGTAATTTTTGTTGTTGGAAAAAGAGATTGGTCGAATTTTATTGATCATATCCAGAAATATTCCTTGTTTAATTTCATTGTATTAGGAATATATCTGATTCGACAGTTGGCCAAATTTAAATGTCGAGCATTATCATTTTACGATTAGAAACGAGAAACGAGAAACGTGAGCCCACAGTAAGCTATTTTGTTCCACATTAAATTTGTGATACTGAAAATCCAAAGTGTTTTATTATCATTTCATCATCATCATCATCATTTGAAATGGACTTCCATTAAGCAATAAATTCAACCGCAGATTTTTTAGGATATAAATATTTTGTATATTCTACAACATATAAAATAAATATATTTATTTTAAATCTAATTCCTTTTTACCGTTCGATGTAAAAATATTTAATATCAATGTAAATCTCGTTATTTTGACAAACATCTCATATTAACTAATTTCACTTCTCTTTTTTTATTTATGTAATTCCCGCTTACAATAAACCACATGTCTCAATTAATTAGCATCAACAAGACTCAACCTCTCATACATAAATTACGAATTTCTCCGCAAAGTGCCGAACGGAAAGACCGTTACGAGTTATATATTTTTTTATTAACAAATCACGGAATCGGTATGCAAATTGGCTTTTTCCGTAATTTAACGCCAATTTAATTTTAATAATCAAGCGGGCTCGGTAAATCAAGAGGTGACTTTTGTCGCCGTCTCCATTATTACCTGCAATTAGTCATCGTAATTACAAGGGACGTCGAAGTGGGAATTTATTTAAATTGAGGGGGGATAAAGGGACAAATTTGTATATTTAAGGATAATTAATGGAAACGTCTTTATTAGCGAGAGAGGATTATGCGGATTTTTTATTCTTTTTGGTGTTTTAATTATAATTTATGGTTTAATCATTCAGATTTTGTTGTATAATAATTATTTGTTTTAATTTTAATTGAGTAATTAAGTAGCATTTAATTTAAAATTTTAATTTACAACCAATTAATAATAACTACGTTTTTTTTTTGTCGAAGGAACTAAGCAAGGGCGGTTATGCAATAATTATTTTATTTATTGGAAGAACAATGATATTTAATCGGGGCTATTCCATACGAGAATTGTAAAGTTTAACATGTATGTTATTAATTACTTTCATATTTAATGAATATTTATATATTACAAAAACTATTTCGACTGTGATGATACTTATACTTATACGTTAAACTTAAGATTTCTCTTACAGAATATATATATATATATATATATATATATATATATATTAGAAAATATTAGTATTATTTGGATTTAATGCAGCTATATATATATATATATATATATATATTAGAAAATATTAGTATTATTTGGATTTAATGCAGCTATTAGATTTTGGATTTTATTTATTTTGTTTTATTGTTATAAGTGTAATGGAAGGTCAGATTTTAACAAAATGTATTATTTATCTATCATTTATACGGTATATTATGCAGTCTGTGAGAAAATAAAGTTTATTATTATAAAATTAAATGTATATTATAAAATATAAATTCCGTAATTAAATAAATAATAATAACTCTTATAGCAGGGTTATGAGCAAGTTTTGATTTAAAGAAAATAAGTACTTTTTATACTTCAAGACAATTACATCTTATAATGAAAATTTTATGAATAGAGGAGTACTGACACCTTTCTTATTTAATACTTCATTATTTTTATTGGAGATAAAAAAGAATGTTTCAGTTCAGTAAAAACTAAATTAGATTGTTGCAAATTTAAATAAAATGGACCAATGGTACAGAATAGTTAACGAGATAAACTCAGAATTCACATCCACGTATTTAATAACACACCAATAACAAAATAATCGCCCAAGCAACAACGAGAAATGGAAACATCTTAGAATTTCTGACAGTCGCCCAATTGTCAGACATAGTGAAGAAACTAACAGATAAAATTCCAAGAACTTCAGAACTAATGTTAACACCAATTCAAACCATTGAGTGTAAAGTCAACACGGAACAAATATCAATCTTCATTTACTTCCCAATGGTAGGCAATTCGAATTTTCAAATGCTCCACGTGACACCAATTCCTCAAGAAGTCACCGATGGAATTTTCGAACGTTGTTGACGTTCCAAGTAAAACTATAGCATTCAACTACAACTCCCAACAGTACTTTCCTATATCGGAATTGGAATTGAATAACTGTCCAGTAAGGAATTTCAGTGCACTCCATCTGTAATCCTTGATATGGAACGTAATAAAAAATGTCTAATAATAATAATTTATAATAATATATTTATTTACGGTATCTCCTTTTTACAAAACATATGCAACAAAAATCAATATTACAACTAAATAGACACATTATATAAAAAACTGAACGTTGAACATAGTCAAACACACCGGTTAGAATTAAACGGCACAATGTGGAAAAAGTTGACAAAAACTAACACATGGCTGGCCATATCAAGCTTTCCAGCAACAGCGGCCGTCATCTGCAATGGGGAACGAAAATACATCGTATTGAAACGTGTGCAAATTATACATATGAAGAGTGGAATCTTCACAATCCAAGATGTCAAAACTACCTTAAGAGCCGAAATAAAAGAGCAGATTCAAGTGGTGGGAACATTTTCTAAACCATTAAACATATCCCATCCAAAATCATTCTTTCCTAACCAAATCCACATGATCAAGGAAGCAACAGTTCTTGATGATTGAGACAACGTATACCATCAAAGTAAAGGAGATACAAATGGTGAAGTTCTCGCAGACCACCAATGGGACCAACTGCGACATCACACAGTAGGAATGAGTGCTATTACTGCTGCAGGAATGTCCATAACCTTCATCGGTACAGCAATAATCATCATCCGTTAGACAGTCGAAATAAAAGCGACTCTTCCTCAGGATGTTGTTCTGTCAATAGATCTTTGTCAATTTATAAGTGCTTAATTTATGTAAATCAAAAGTTACAGTGGTTAAAAGAAATATAAATAATTATTTTATTTTTGTTACTTAATTATGTTCAAATTTATTTTTTGATTATAATTTATTTGGCGGAAATCTTCTTTCTACAAAATGATAAGCATTTACACAAATCATCAGAAATAAGTATATTTATTATTTCTGATGATTTGTGTAAATGCTTAAATAAGTTAACTTTAACACAAGTGTTTCGACAGTTCAAGATTAAGAATGGTACGATAATCTAAGTGGTACTTACAATATTAAAGACGTACTAAATAAAGATTGAATTTATTATTTTATTATTATTATTTATTTATTTCTCAGTTTATATTTTATTATTATTATATTATTATTTTTATTATATATTATTATTTAATTTAATTTAAAGAGTATACAATCTAAAATTGCTGGAAGTGAAAATTATTTTTGTTAATTATTTTCGGAATATTTTTTTAAAATTACAGTAAATGATATATATATACACAAATATCTTTATTCAGCCAATACGACAACAAAATTTTACAACATTTATTATAACTATATGTATAATTGTGTTAGTGGTCTGTTATGGGCTATTGACCATAGGTCTTTCTGCCCTGTATGAATTTATGGTGATTTGCAAATTAAAACTATGCTAGCTAGTTGAACAGTCATGTATGCATGAGTTAATGAATTGATGGATTGTGACCGAAGGGTTGAATAAATAATAATTTTTTAATAAATTTATTTAAAGAAGGTGCTTTTGATAACAAAGTTAATATTTTGTGTGTTGTGGGAGGGAAAAATCCATTTATAGATGCAGTGTCAAAGAGTTATTATTATCAATAGAAAAGAGTATTCATTCACTTAGTCACAGTTATTTAAATAAATTAAATCGTTATTGATATGCAACAGCAGGTGTACATTATGTATTTCAATGTCTGGCGGGGTATTTGTCTGAGAAGTAGATGTTAATGTGTATTTATCTAAATTACTTGCGTAACGTAAGTCAATATGTCACGGAGCTGAATGTAAAAGTAATTTATTAATAATTTTTATTTAAGTTATTATTATATTACAGTATTGAATAATTTGATTAAAAAGGAAAAGCGACATATATAATTAATGTATTTATGAAGCAATCGATAAAAATTTCAACATCCAACCAATTGCAGTTATAGGATTGTTTCTTTCCCTTCTTTCTTTTTTTGTGTTCGTGTGAATCGCGGAAACTTTAGGTAGGAAAGGCGGGAGCCACTCCCTTTCGTCCCGAATAGGCGAAAAAAAAAAAAAAGAAAAATCCTCCGCACGTAAATCAACCCCCGGCCCGCGCGCACACACATGCACGCGCTCGAGCACACATGCACACGCGAAGAATAGAGGGCGGCCGCCCAATGGGGTGGCGTGAGCGGGCGAGCGAGTAGGTGTTCGAATGTGAAGTATTGACGTCGCGGAGGGCGCCTGCGCCAACCCCCCAGCACACACACATAAAGTGAGAGACCGTAGGACAAACGAGACGGAATAAGGGTGGAAAACGTGTGTACTTTTGTGCGCCCGCTTTCCCTCCCTCATCCCACAACCGCCCCCGATCCACTTTTCCCCCCGGGAGGTGGGGACGTGAAGGGGGTTGCGCGGGTAGAGGGTTGCGCGCCTATTTTTCATCCGGGTCTCCACCCTACATCGATCCGCACGTCCGCACAAAAGAAAACCCCGTCGCACCGTCCGCCGTTAAGTACAAGGAAACGCTTAAGGAGAGGAATTAAAACCTCGGGGTTTGTTGGGGTTTTGTTATTAAAGTAAAAGTGGGTCAGTGACCCGCGCCCTTGAACTCGCCCCGCTGTTGTTGGGGTGGGGGGTATGATGAGAGAGCGGCGCGGGGCGGAGGGGGTGCGGGGTAATTAAGCGCCGCGACGCACGGCTAATTGAACGCCGGGGCGCGTGCGCCCTTATTAAAGAAGCGCTTTTCCTTTTTGGTTCTGGGTCACGAGGGGAATAATGAACGAGAATGGAAGTCAAGGGAAAGTATTTTAAAGAGTGAAATTAGACAGACTTGGGGTAGGTCACGACTCGCCCTCCGTGACCGTTCATTAAATTCCAACAACTTTTCGCCATTTCCACTTCAATTTAAAAAGATATTTTTTCATTACTATTTGTTTGGATCGAACACTAACAAAAACAATTTAAATAAAATATTTAAAGTCAATGATTATTTAATTTCGAAATATTGTAAACGCAAAATATTTTTTCGTCTAAACATAATAAACTATCCATGACAATATTTAATTCATATTTGATGAATAACTTCGTTGAATTATTTATCATCGTTAAACGGACCTAGTGTAATCAACATAACATATTCAGGGTTTGTAAAAACCATTTTTTTTTATTTATGTGAATGTTTTCAATGGAAATTACCAGTTCCGTATAAATGACTTATTTGTAATTTTTTTAATATAATTCAAATCATTAAATAAAAATTATTTGAAAATAATTAATAAATTATTTCTACATTTAGCTCTGTGACTTTTGACTTACGTTACGTAAGTACGTTAAACAAATGCACATTAAAACAACTACTTCCCGGGCAAATACCCACGCCGGACATTGAATTACATAATGTACACCTGCTGTTGCACATCAATGTTGTTATTGCATAATGCAACAAATTTTGATCCGAGAAAAATGTTTAATATAAAAACAACAAAAGCAACGTTACTTAATACGAGGCCATCTGCAGACACGTGTTTCGGGATCTATCCCTCGTCACTACAGCTATGCCTTACATAATTTAAAGATGTTAAAATAAATCAATTAAATTAATTCAAATACAATCAGCAAAATTAAATCAATTATACTAAATCAAATTAAACTAAATCAATTTAAATTAAATTAAACCAAATTAATTCAAATTAAATCAAAACCGAATAAAATTAAACGAAAAATAATTGAATCAAATTAAAAATTAAAAAGAGTGACCCTCAACTGCCGCGCGCTGTGATTGTAATGACGGGCAGAAGAAGGATTATTTAATATATTTAAATAACTGTGACCAAGTGAATGAATACTCTTTTCTATTTAATTCAAATCATCTTTTTTTTTAAATGAACAGAGAAACAACGCTTTGACTAAAACATAGAATTACGTCAATCATTTTCTTCTGTGGCTTCACGCTACTTGTGGAGTTTGGCCGTTCCTCTGGGTGAATCAGTCCCAATTTTCCTTCATTTATTGTACAACCTTTCTCAATTTCCTCCTGTCCTTTGCTAAGCCTTTCCAGTTTCTAACGCCAACTGATCTCAGGTCTCTTTCAACTTATTCTTTCTATCTATTCCTAGACCTCTCTTCTTCTGCCGCCGCTAGGCTCCCATTCTGTTTTTATCTTTAGCCGTCCTTCATGATTTGATGTCTATATATGAGAATTAGATGGTTAGTAATTCTTGCCGCTTTTATGTTATTTACTAAGTCATCTCCTAGCATCTCATAAATTTCTCTATTTCTTCTTTTTCTTGGCTCATTGTTCTCCTCTTTAAAAGGTCTAAGTATACTTCTCATTATCCTTCTTTCTAGCGTTCTTATCCTTTGTTGTTCTTTTTGGGTGAGCGTCTCAGCTGCATACATAATTATTGGTCGTATCATGGTTTTATATATTGTAATTTGTTTCGTTATGTGTATTCATTTACTTTGAAAAAAATGTAGCTTTTTCTGTAATATGCTCTCTTTGTAATTTCTCATGTATTTTGAATATTTTTTTCATTATTGTTACTTATCACCGTGCCTAGGCACTTGTAGCTCTCCATTTCCTCAAATTCGTAGTTGACTATGGTTACCGTCCCTGTTTTATATACCATACCTATCTTTAATATCTTTGTCTTTTTTTTCGTTTATTTCTAGGCCCATTTTTTTCCTTCGGTAGTTAATTCTTTAAGTATTTCTTCTAATAGTTTCCTTTGATTGCTTATTATTACAACATCATCTGCGTATGCCAATACCTGTGTTTCGCTTGTTCTTATAGTTACGGTTTTTTTTTCCATTGGGTACATTCTAGTAGCAGATAGTTTATCACCTTTTCGTACTCCCATATCTGTTCCAAATTTTCCGGTTCTTCCATATTCGTATAATTCGGTTATTTATTGCCATGGCCATAACGTTTTGTAGTATTGGGGAATTTTTAGATCGTTTAGTGCTTCCATCAGCTTATCTCTTTTGGTTGAGTCAAAGCTCTTTTATAGTCCATAAATAGACATTCAATTTTCATGTTGTGCTCATAAGCTTTTTCCTTTATTTTTTTTACTATATGTATCGTATTTTTTTGTTAATTTTCTTCACACAACGCCACATTGGTACACTCCTATAATTTTATTGGCAAATTCCTGTTGTCTACTTTGAAATATAGTTGATAGTATTTTATATCCATTGTGTAATAATGTTATTCCCCTGTAATTTTTACATTGTTTTGGATCTTCCTTCCTATGTATTGTAATTATTGTTCCTCCATTATTATATCGGTGTTCCATATTTGATCAATTATTTCATAAATCTCTTCCTGTGATATGTCTCCTCCATATTTAATCATTTCCATATTTATGTTGTCTGTTCCCGGCTTTTCCATGTTTCCATTATTTAAATATATTTTGAATTTCTATTAATGTAGACTTCTCTATTTCGATGTTATCTTCAGTTTCTTTACTTCCTTCTGTAATCCCATTATCATTATCAGTTAGATGTTCCATAAAATACTTTTTCTAAATGTTTTTTGCTTCATCGTCATTTATTATCGTTATTCTTTTTTTTTATTTTCAAGTCCTGTTATTCTTCTTGAACACCTTTTTTTTGTTATCTTTAATTGTTTGATAAAATCTTTTAGATTTTTGTTCTCTTTTTCGATCTCCTCCATTTTTTGTTTTAACAATTTCTGTTTTGTGCTTCTTATAATCTTCTTGCAACCTTAATGAGAACGATAGTTATTTTGAACGAAGAATCTAAAAATATAATAATATATAGGGTGTTCTATTTAAAAAAAAACACAACTTTGATACTTTTACGGTACATGGGACACCCTGTATAATATGAAAATAATTTTAGAAAGTAGTCCTTACAGGCCCCTATACATCCCTGAAAACAAAATTTTAAAAAGTGATGTACTTTGGCCACAATACTCCGTTTCGTATACCATGAATAACCCTGTATATTTCTTTATGTTGTATTTCTCTTGTTTTACCTTATGTATTTGTTCTTAGCCATTCCTTTCTATCTTCAGTTTCCTCATCTACTTTCTTGCTACATTCTTCATTCCACCTGTTTTTTTTTTTTTTTTTTCATTTTTCCAATATTTGTTATTGCCGCATGATTTACGATTTCTTTTAAATTTTACCAGTTTCTGTTTATGTTATCTTGTGTTTGAACTCTTTCTTTATTTGTGATTTTTTATTCAGTATCTTTTATGAAGTTTTGTCATTATATTATCGCATTTTGGATTTTCCAAGTTATATTTTTTATATAACAGAAGAAGAAGTAAGTGGACACGCTAATAACTAATATATTATTTGTTATATACGCATGTCATCGATGAATAACAAATTACTTTTTTTTTATAAGGGAAGTCCGTAGTGGTTCAGGTAAAAAGAGACAAAAGTGGAAACAATCAACCTGATTGGGACAACAAACAAAACGAGAATATCTTTCGGGATAGGAGTAAAAAATAAATAAAATAAATAAACAAATTTGTTTACGATTTTCATAAATTTATTAATTTCACTGCAATTATTTCTCTACGCTGTGGCTTCTTCAGGTGAATATTTTAAATGCCAAAACGCAGCGAAACAATTGTAGTGAAATTAATAAAAAGTTGAAAATCATAAACAAATATATTATTTCATAAAAAGTATTCATGGATTTTAAAAAAAATAATGCGTCAGGAATGAACGACAATAATAAATTAACTATTAAAATTATTTAGGAAATGGGTTACTTAGATATTTGTATCCGTACTTAATTCTATTTATAACTAGAACCTAAAAACACTAATCATAAAAAAATATGGTTGCTCCTTAACTGCATTCAAACATTATATAATTAAATAGAAAACAGTATTTACTCATTCACTTGGTCACAGTTATTTAAATAAATTAAATTAAAATTATTTATTAATTATTAATTTAATAATTTATTAATTATTTTCAAATCATTTTTATTTTATTTATTATATAATTAATTATTTTTAATTTATGTCAGTAACTTTGTTATTATTTAAATAAAAATGGTTATCCTTTCTCCTACTTATTTATTTATTATGGACAACCATTTTTATTTAAATAATGAAAGTCTCCACAATCAATAACCAACATAAAGAAGATTAACTTTATTATTATTTATTTATTTTTAATAAATATAAATTTCCCAATTTCGATCAATATATTACACGCGCGTCCTTTGCGTGAAAATTCCAAGTGCTGAAAGAAAGAGAGAGAGATAGGGAGTGTGATGTGCAGAGCGACTCCCTTCCGGGAAGCGTCACGTTCGCGTCGACTTCCTGCAGCCGACGAGGAGAATGCTAGGAAGGCTCCGCAATGAGAAAATAGAGAAAAGGAGTGGAATAAGAAGAATGTGCGTCTTCTATCCCAGACATTCACATAATAGCTACAGATATATATATATATATATATATATATATGAGCCGTATGCAACGCACAACCTCTCCTTATTCAACTCACCTCAAAGGCTGGTTAGGCTCAATTTAATCATGCCTACTCATATTAAAACCGCGATGCAACTTCCGTTACGCTTATATGGATTTCCACGATCTTCAACAAAAGCGGCTCGACGTCGTACTGTTCTTTTTTCTTCTAGTTTCGTATCTCTTCTTCAGCTTAATTATTTCTGGGAATGTGTGATATCGTACGCAAGGTAATATACAGAGAGCTTTACGAGGGCTGCTGGAAATGTTTCTGGAATCTCGTAGGTATGGTAGTACTAACGTGTTTCACGTGACATATTCGTAAAGTTAAACGTTTATAGTTTTTTTTTTAATTAAAAATTAAATTAGGTTGAAAGGTTTTATTTATTAATTTAAAATGTCATTTAATTATGCTGACAGTGTACACTAAAGATCATTCTTATGTAAGGTAATTGCGAATTTTTCTGACCATTAGGGTAATTAATTTTGTCAAATAAAACATTGTAAACTTTAATTAATATAGTTGGTAACACACTCGGTTAGAAATCGGGGGACAATGGTTCAAATCCCATCAGAGATGTTTCTTCTCCACTTATATTTAATTAATATAAATTAGTGATGGGCAAGATCGATCAATCAATGATCAACTGTCGAAGGATCGACTCGATCACTAATCAAAAAGATCAAGCCGCTCATGGAGATCGAGTGACTCGATCACCTACAATGATCGAGCAGTCAATCTTTTTTGATCGATCTTGCCCATCACTAATTTAAATCATATCACAGTGTTCTATACTGGAATGTATTCAATTTTATAAATTTTAAACTTTTCTTCAATGAAATGCACATTTAGTAAAACTAAATTTCCAGTTTTCAGTGTTATTTGATTAAATGATCTTAGCTCGCTTACAACTATTAATTAATTTTACATTCAAGTATTTCTTAGTCTAATATAAATTATTGATTAAAACATTTCGTATTTGCTTCACTGAATTTTATAATGATTTCCCTTGTTGGATTCTTCCGTTGGAAAATAAAATTATTATTATTATTATTAAAATTTGATAAATTGTATTTTATTTTCCGATTATAAATCATAATCGGATTATAAATCATAATCGGAAAATAAAATACAATTTATCAAATTTTAATAATAATAATAATAATTTTATTTTCCAACGAAAGAATCCAACAAGGGAAAATATACAATCAACATCATAATATAAGAAGAGTACAAGCAAAGTTAGTTAAATTTAAACAGAAAAAAAAGAGAACAAAGTATAAATTAATATTAACAAAGAAAATTAAACATTATGCAAAAAAATATGTCTTCATACAAATAATATAAGAAAATACAAGCTATCAGATATTAAATTTAAACAAAATAAAACACAAAGTATAAATGAATAGTAACAAACTAAATTAAACATTTAAGTGTTTTAGTCAGTAGTTTATATTTCAATATGTTTAACTACGTGTTAAGAGAAATTAATTAAATATTTCTTAGTCTTATACTAATTTGTCACTAAGAAATCCTTAAGTATATTGTAACAAATACTATTTAAGTGAATAGCATTTTTTTCATATGGTAAGTACAAGTTAGTTTTTATTATTTTTCCAACAATGAATATACTACTACTAAATTTTTATTATCTGAGAAAATAATACGTTTCATATTATCTAAAATAATACAGGATTATAATAAATAATGGACACATTTTTAAAAATTCGTATTTATTAAAGTACAAATCCAACATTAACAAAATTTGTAGCCATAAATAAATATCAATATTGACACTGAATACATTTTGGTAAATATCGTCGTTATTTATGAACCGATTTTTATTTCTTTTTTCCGTTGTATTCAGAATGAAAAAAAGTATCCCATTCACTTCTAAAGGAATGGTTGGGGGGGCTAAAAAGTGTAAGTCAGAATAGTAATTTAAAAATAAAAAATCGACGTGTCGAGCACTTTTCAGAAATATTTTTATTTACGATTTTATAAAAATAATCCTTTACTTTTGAGAAGCTCTGTATAATACATGGAATTAGAGTTATAGTACTTTATGAAATAAAATGTCGCATTACAAATTAATTTTGCTTACTTTTAACGTTTTTTGAGATGTATTGAATCATACCCCTAAAAACATTAAAAATGGAATATAATTGCTATTGTTAATTTTTGATGATGTGTAATTTTTTTGTTATTAATTAATAAATATTAAATTATTAAAATTGTTCAACCAGTCGATTTCTGGCTTTCACGTCATCTCATGTTTCCATCCTTTCAGAAAAAAATCAAGTCTCAAGGAAATTAATCGCCGCGGCGGAGGAACATCGACACCTCCTCCGGCCGTGGAACAAGAGCCTAATGCGTTTTTAATTAGACCCTTGATCGATGAAAAACGGACGAAAAGAAGAACAACACGAAAAAATATAAGAATAAAAAAACTGCACTCCGTGATTTGTAATTAAGCTCCTGCGTGCGATGATGGCTCAATTCTGCCACGGTTGTTTTTTCATTCATTTCGTTGCTTGCATTTATTGTTCTCGCGCCTTCTTAATTGTCGCACGGTTCAGTGGGTATATTTTTTTATCATCTCGGGAGGCAGTTGAGCGTGGGGATTTTAATTGAAGGTGTGCTTTTTTTATTGTTAGCGTTGTTCGTTTGGGTATTTACTCTTTTGAAAATCCATTATCATTTACCATCTAAAAAAAACTTATACGCTTACAATTACCAATTTATATAAAAAAATGTTATTAAAGCTATCTATCCACCAATTCATTAACTCATGCATACGTGACAGTTCAGCTAGCTAGCGTAGTTTTAATTTGCATATCACCATAAATTCCTACAGGGCAGAAAAACCTATGGTCAATAGCCCTCGACAGCCTACTAATACAACTGTACATATTGTTATTATAAATTTTGCATTTTTTTGTTATCATATTGTGTGAATGAAGATATTATTGAAAAATAAGGGTTATGATATTAGAGGATTTTACTTCGTTATATCATCAATGAAATCTCTTCTCGGTAAAATAAAAAATTAAACGATTATTTCTACTCGCATGTTAATAGATAATAGATCTTTATTAGTGTTGGTAACATAAAGTTTTACACACGTCAAAAAATTAGAAAATACAGATACATTTAAAATTAGGAAAAAATACAGATATACATGTATATAAAAATACAAAATTATTGAGAGCAAAAAGAGGTAAATGGCGTTATACATAGATAAAGAGATCAAACTGTTAACGATCGAATTTGCGCAAAGAAAATTTCAAATTCTTTGATAGAATAAAAATCGTTTTGCAAAAACTTGGAAGTCTGTGAGCGTTCAGCATTTGTAGTACCTACAAAAATTAGTAGGTTGTCTAATAAAATCATTCCAATATATTATTATGCAACAGTTTACTTATGATTAATGTCTTATTGACGTGGGATTTCTAGTTTTTGTTAGTTATTATATTTTGCTTTTGCTCTTTTAATAAATGGTCTATTGTTATGCTTTGTTATTGGTTATAAAAAATTTATTTCGTTATGTAAAGGTGAATTCCGTGAATAAATAAATACTTTCCTCTACGACACATGCAAAATTCCCACTATTAAACACATCTTTGAAATCCTTTCCTTAAAATTCACTATAAAATCCCATATAACTCGTTATACCGTAGTGGTTCAGGTAAAAAGAGACAAAAGTGGAAACAATCAACCTGATTGGGACAACAAACAAAATGAGAATATCTTTCGGGATAGGAGTAAAAATAAATACCAATTGTAATAAATTATGAGTGAAGGATTGGCATATTTAGGATTAATATTATCCTCCTTCGTAATCCTAACATTAATCCTAAATATGCCCATCCTTCACTAACAATTTATCATATTAAATTTTGACAACTGATATTGTTATTACCAATCATGAGGATTGAATAAAATAACAAGAACTGGACTTAGATAGGCAGAAAAACCGACCATATTCTGAGGTTTAATAAGTTGTAAATAATTGTAATTATGTAAATATTGTGATGTAGTTTAATTTAACTCTCAGAAATAAAAATGTTCTAAATATATATAATAATAGAAAAAGGATTTATTCACTTTTTCACAGCTATTTTAATAAATTAAACAAAATAGAAATATGTATATTTCGAGAAAAATGAAATGAAATGGAATATAAATTGAAAATAACTAATTAATAATAAAAGAGAAAATAATTTATTAATTAATTATTTTCAAATTCTTTTCTCAATATATATATATACATATATAAATATATATATACATATAAATATATATATACATATATACATATATAAATATATATATATATATATATATATATATATATATATATATAGTATTTCAATTTCTATTCGATTGTTAGAAAAGTCACATCCCCTCTGTATGTATCTGTTACTCTTCCACTTTCTTTCCTTTTTGCTCGTTCCTTCTGGCAATCGCGTATTTTCTATGAGGGGATGGAAAGAAAATATTCTTAAGGACATATCCGCCCCTTGTTTGTTCCCACCCCCGGGCCAACATCTCGGCGTATCGTATGTGAGTGTGTGACGACTTCGTGGAGGGCGGACAGTTTGAGTGAATGCTCGAGCTTTCGTTCCCCCCTGCGAACGAATTGAAATCCAAGGGAAAAAAGGAAATATTGGCATTTTGATTACAGATAACAAAAAAAAAACAAGGAAGATACGTTTGAATTTTAAGGATATGCAATATTTTATTGAATATTTTAAATTATATTAAAACACCATTTTTTTTACTTTTCCCGGAATCCTATCCAAGGGGAAAGTATTGTGATCGGTAAAAATAGGAATCGACAATTTCAACGAATTTGCAAGTTTTACGGTTCCCTGAGTCCATTTCATCGAGTTTTGAAAAATACCTGTATGTGTCTGTGTTTCCGCGATAGCATATAAACAGCTAAGCGGATTAAACCCAACCGTTAAATATAAGCTTTTTATAACAATAGAATGATCAGAAAAGCTTTTGGTTGGAATCCAAATTTATTAACTTTACTCTCAGCGATTATTCATTTTTTAATTCGGATAGAAAATTGTTTCAAATAAAAGTTGTAGGTCTGGAAAAAAAACTTTTGTTATAAAACTTTTTATTATAGGACCTTCAGTTTTCATTTTATAAGTGGAAGAATTTTGTTAACCTGATAAATTCCCTTAGAAATAAACAATTATATTTATAATATTTTTATGTAATTAAAGGCTCCACCTTTAATTATTAAAATAATTATTTTATGTTAAATGAAACGTCAAAATGCGTCAATACGTCAAATTCCAGAATATTCAAGACGTGTGGAGAATTTTTTTAAGCCATTGTAAGATAAGAAATAACAAACTAAATTGTAATATTCTTCCAAATACTCGACTTTAACTTTAAAAGACATCTTATCTTTACTATTAAATGTTCGTTGATTAATGAGGCACTTAATTTTTGAAAATCCATTGTTACTAAATGTTATTAAATGTTCATTCAAAAACGTA
This sequence comes from Philonthus spinipes, assembly GCA_963082785.1. Taxonomy (NCBI): domain Eukaryota; kingdom Metazoa; phylum Arthropoda; class Insecta; order Coleoptera; family Staphylinidae; genus Philonthus; species Philonthus spinipes. The sequence goes on along the minus strand of OY720309.1, from coordinate 12,368,755 downwards.
TTTAACGGATTCACCGGGGAAAGTAGCATGCTGGACACATCACTATTTCTTTATAAATGAGGGAGGTTCTGTTAATTTAAAATTAAAATATATAATAAATTGAAATATTAATTGGTTAAATACAATTCTTGTTTTTTCCCATACATGTTTTAAACCAGTCGGATAAAGGACTGATTAATGAATTAGATAAAATTTAAGACATTGCAAAATAGGGGATATTTCCATTTATTTTTACGAAACTGACCTTTATACCCTAAACTAGCAGGAACAAACCGTTTTCCAAACAAAATTTCAATTTAAAAAAAATACTTATCGTTGTCAAATCGCGGCCAGAATGCGACACGTCCCTACTCCTAAAAAGTACTATATTCTGACAGTTTGAAAAATGAAAAAAGTTGTAGCCCATGAATGTCTATAAAAAAGACAGAAATTTTCAGCCTACTTGTTATTTACCAAAGTTACGATTATATATATAAGGATTATGGTTTCGATTATTTTGCATCGTTTTGTGCAAAAGCGATATAAATCCATCGAATACTAAATCTTTTAGACCGAGCATTGGTTACATGTAAAAATGAAAGATTTAAACTTTTTTTGAATCGTCTCGAAAACCTTTTTTTTTGCGTCCGAAATGTACATTTGGTAATTCAAATAAAAGTGTGAAGAAAGGTTATTAGTGCTTTATTCGTCAAATTAATTTGATCTTCACGTACTTCAATTAATCAATTTACTTTTTTTGAGTTATCCTCCTTTTGTTGAGAGATTCTCAATTCTTATTCTTTAACCTATTGGTTTAAAAGAATAAATGAATACATTCATTAAATTTAGCATTTAAAACAATTTGGGTGAAAGGACATGAATGTTATTTAATTAATTAAACAGTCAATACAATCAGCTGACAGAAAACTGAAATATGAAGAATATATTATTTCTGAATAACTTAGGTCGACTAATGTAAAGTGAAGTATAATAATAAATTTAGTGACTATAGTGTCAAAAATTTATACTTGTTATTATCAAACTAAAATATTTTACTATAATAATAAATAAAAAATGAAATAAGGAGTTTTCATTTTTACATATATTAATATATTATTTAGTGGCATTTAGTTTGTTATTCGCTGAGGATTACAAAATATTTTTAGAAATATAGTCCATATCAGATGTAATAAATTTGACTTAGCGTGCGTCTAAATATAGACAAATACAAAATATTATATTGTGAAAATCTTGTCGGATTAGGGCTGGTAGCGAAAAGAGAGAAGGAAAAAAGGAAGAGAATGAATTAGAATTTTAGTTTATTTAATTATATATCTTAGTTCAATGGGAAAATGCCAACAGATTTATATTTTTTCAAAGGGATGTTATTCTGCAAACGCCATATCTGTAATTGTTAATAATTGCAAAATATTTCAATAATTGAGCTTATGAATTCTATAAAGGATTTTGGGATCATAGCCAACAATAGTTGGTCTTGTATCCAAGGCATAACAATTGCTAAGTTTAGTCAAGCGAAATTTTTCACTGATCCTGATTCATTACTATATCCATTTCGAATACAGTCCATCCTAATGGTCCTCTTTTTAACACAGCCTAACAGCATTAAATGTAGGCGCGTTCAGAGAACTGTAGCGCTGCAGCGCTTTACGAAATCGGTGTCGCTGAACGCTTTATGTGTAGCGCTGCAGCGCTTTATCAAGCGGTAAAGCATATATTTTTTCCGCTCGAACGCTTTTCAAGCCGTGTAAACAAAACCGCCATATTTTCAGTATAAACAACTACAATTTGTCCGTTCCGGAAACATCAGGCGCTTTGCGCGCTGCATATCTATAATTTGCCCATTGAGATAGTACAATACTTATAAAATACTTAGTATACAAATTTAATATTCAGGAGACTTACTGTTAGCGATTGCGCATGCCCCACCGCCGCACTTATAAAGACCGAGGGTGAGTCGTACCCTTTGACCGAATAGAAAAATTAGATCTAATGTAGAGTTTCGCTTGCTACCACGCCACCCTATAAAGTGTATTTGTTAAACCATAACGACTCTTTGGATCCAATCCACGCTTAACACATCCTTTTTTTAATAGATTTTAATTAAAAGGCTACGAAAAGACGCATTTATGTGAATATCCTTCTGGTTTTTAATTTATAGACAAATTGATTATCCTGATGGTTTACCCCAAATCGACGTACATTTGTATTTGTCTTAATTCAGTTTAATTTATATATATATATATATATATATATATATATATATATTCATGCGTATGTTTCATTCATTTAAAAAGAATATAAGTTTTTAAATTAAATTACTCTAAAAACTTACCATCACATATTCATTTAATATTCTTTAAGTTGGTTGTGGATACTTTTAATTATTGAAATATTTTTTTTTTTTTTATATATATTTTTACGAAGTCGTGTGGTGTTTTTACTTAGCATTTGACGAAATATGTTAAATTGCTTCAGTATTAAAATAAATAATGAGCACTTAGTTAATTTGAAAAAAAAAACAAATACTTTTTATATATATTTATAACGAAGTATTTCAACTAGTTTCACAAAGTGTTTATTTAGAAAACTATTACACTCATTTGAAATTTAAAGTGTTTTGTTTAAGGTATTCAATTTTTACGTTTATGTATTAAAACCAATTAATATTAATTAAAACATTTTTTCTTGTAAGCATGTTGTATATACTACATACAAATGTTTTTCCATATAGGGAAAATGCGTATGCGAAGAGTGAGTACTTCTTTCGCGTGGATGACATTAAGGATCGCGAAAAAAGGGGTTCACCTGTTTGTGTCTAATTAGGTCGTACATGGAGGTAATTGGTGTGTCTCGCGGCGGCACAGACGGAATAAATGGAATAAATTGACATCGCGGTGTGCTAACTAACAGGAAGCAGTTGTTGGTCCGCTGGTAGTTCAGTTCAGTTGGTTGTATGCAAATAAAGTAATGAGAAACCGGGGGGAGAAGAACGGCGTTTGTTCATCCTCTTTCCCTTTCCACATCTCAAACGCATATAAAGAATATGTATTTTTTCCCTCGCTGTAGTAATGATTATGATGATAATAATAATAATAATCGCCGGAGCAAATTGAAATCCATCAGGAGAGGAGAGAAGAAACCCCGCGGTTCTCGCGCTACATCCATTGTTGGCGTTTTCCGACAACTCTGCCCGTACATATCGATCCTAATGACACATCTCGGCTTTCGCTCTGAGGGTGGGTTTTTGGATCAAGTGGGTGGGCGAAACGGGGGATGGAAGGGCGGCGGAGGACGGGGCTGGAAATGGGGGGAGAGAATTATTATTTTCTCCATGTGTATAAGAAATCTTCGGGAAAAAGTTATATATTCCGTCCCGGTGGAAAATATCCACTTAAAAATTTAATATGTTCCCTGCTTCTGCATTCAAGTTACCCCTAATTCGGCTCCTTCTTGGGGGATCGATAATTTCATTATTGTCGTACTCTTTCGGCTCTAAGGACTTATGCCTTCTTAAGTACGCATTCGATGTTATATATATATATATATATATATGAAACAATTATTACCATTGAAACATATTTAAAATTTGTATAACGAAAATATACAATTAAAAATAAATATTTTTTTAATTCCTTCAATTCCCATTAGCAAAATATTTGTATATATAATACAGCAACTTTAGTCATATTACGTTAAAATTTATATAAACTTTTTATTTGTTTCAAAATTTAAGTAAACCTAATGTAAATAATTATAAATTAAATAGAAAGAATTTGAAAATAATTAATAAATTATTTTCTATTCAGTTACTGTGACAATTTGACTTATGTTACATAAGTACTACTTATTATAATTTAAATAACCCTCATCAAGTGAATACATCCCCCTTTTTCTATTGTAAATAATTATCTTATTCTCTATTAGAACTGCCATTTACTATCAAAAATAATCAATTTAGTAACTTGGCTCTAAATTACTAAAGTTATGTGATTCTTAGGTAATAAATTTAGCGATTCGTTTCCTACTTCGCTCTATATTTTCTGAAGTACACGAAAAGCGTATTTATTCTGAAATATCCAAAATCTACAATTTAGCCATATTTTCAAACTAAACATTTTAGAACAATTAATTATTTTTCTAAACATAATCAAGCATACGCATTAGTGGTATATGCGTATGACTGATAATGTTTAGTAAAATAAATTAAATGTCACTAAATATTTTTCAGCTCTTTTTCTCTTCTGATAAATTTTTGATTACATCTTCAGTCAGTTACGATTCGTTGAATATGCATATGACAAAAATATTAATAATCGTTTACATCGTAACATATATTGTTTTGCAAATCATCAACAGAAATCTAAATAAATTGCAGAGCAATTGGCAGAGAATAATTAATTCCTTAATTATTTTCAAACTCCTTTAATTACAAAATTAAACTCAAATTCTTTGTTGACTCTTCACTTTGAAAATTATTTTCTTCGATCTAAATGTTTAGTGTATTTTAATTTCATTTTTACGTTTACCAAAAACGATTACTAATGTTCGAAATCATCACCAATGTCTAAGTATTAGAACCATTAATTAAATTAATAAATTATTTTTCCTTTAACTACTGTGACATTGTGACTTATGTACATAATAAAGTCATAATGTCACAGTAGCAAAAGGGAAAATAATTTATTAATTTAATTAATGGTTTTAATACTTAGACATTGGTAGTTCATATTGCATTAAATAAATATGAATAGATTATTAAAAATCAACTAAAAAAAAAACACAGATTAGATTGAATAACTTTAAATTCTAGACTAGTTTCGGGTTTTCAACCCATTTTCAAGAGAATTTTAAATTCCCGAAACTAGTAGAGAATTTAAAGTTATTCAATCCAATCTGTGTTTTATTGGATGATTTTTAATAATTTATTCATATTTATTTCATACAATTTATTAATAATATCTATATTCATTTATTATCACTTGAAGATAGGAATAAGCCGGTTGCATTTTGTTTTCACAATGAACTGTTTGGAATTGATAAATAAATATTTTGATGCGTATTATTTTTATTTTGTATTATGTCGTAATTTGTGATTGGTAATTTGCCTTTTTTATACATATGTTTTGTAATCTTTTTAGAGCGTCACACTTTTCTTATAAAATGTTTAATATGTAATTATAATTGTAATTTGGAAATGGAGATTCCGTTAATAAAGTAAATTGAAATTGAAATTATTTTCAAATTATTTTAATTTAATTTATTTATATATTTAATTTTCTGTTACTGTTTTAAATTTTAGAAGTTGCAGTCAGCAAAATAATAGTTACTAAGGTTAGGTTTATTCAATGACTCAGGCAAAGTTTTACTTTTATGAATATTTAACGATTTAATAACCTTCCAGGAATACCGACTTTTGATTTTACATTTAAAATCTATAAACTACTTTTTTTTTTCATTTCCAATTGCAATATTTGTTTGATTTCTAAGAGATTTATAGTACTCCCAATATTCAGTATTTTTTTGATACTCCGTATTTTTTAAAGCCTTTTCTTCCAAAGCAATCATATCCTTGATAGTGTAAGATAATCATTGTGGATTTCATTTAATCATTTTAACTTGATGTAAAGGTCGAAAATTTTAATTATAAATGAGTTTTAAAAGTGTACTTTTTTATTAATGTTTATTACAATTTGCAATATAATGTGAAAGGGGGTAATATGCAAAAGGTTTTCTAATAGTTGCAAATCAATTCTTTTAAGATTTATAGTAATTATTATTTCAGATTCTTTGCGTAGCACATTTTTTGACAAAGAGCAAGAAATTAAAAGATGACGATCATTCACGTGATTAAATATATCTAAAGAATTGCAAATGGACTCTTCAGATTTATTAGGAATTAGGATGAAAACAATTAATGTTGATGCATTTTTGTCATATACATGGTGGCCAGAAAAGGTGTGATAATCTTCAGGTGAAGTGATTCATTGATTAATTTCAAGTAGAAAATTTAAGTAAAAAAATATTGTTCGATTCTTCATTAACACTTACGAGGCCGTTGATAAAATGAAATATTTTGATTAAAATTAGTTCTATTAACATCTAGCTAAACATTGCAAAATGTTTATTTAATTTATCATTATTAATAGCAATAATTGTATATATAATGTTAAAAATAAATCACATATAGTCACATATTTAGGATATTAACGGCCTCATAAAGCTTATTAAATAATTACCCAATATTTTTTTGTGTTTTATTTTATTTAATTCTTATTTTATTTTTTTATTTAAAAAATAGTTATTTGCTAATTAAAATTGATTAACGAACCACTTTAACTAAAGATTATCACACCTTGTCTGGCCACCCTGTATGTAGGTGTATTTAGTACTTTTAGGTTAAGAGACTAAACACTCAAGAAAAAAATATTGATTTTCGAGTCAGGTTCAAATAAATTAATGTTAAAATCTTCTCCACATATTAATTCAACTGCAATACATTTTTTTATAAATTTAGACATTATGTCTTCAAAAATACTCAAAAAATGTAAATTCTTAATTGGGGGTTCAATGCCTATGATATAGACCTTTTTTTTAATATTGAATATTAAATATATGAATATATATGAATATTAATATTATTTTATTAATATGTTTTCAATATCTGCAGATATTATAGTGTTTAAAATTTGAAGTTGAAGTTTAAGTTGTCTTTCACATATAAACCTTCTCCATCTTCCTTCGTAGTTCTATCTTGCCTTATGAAGTTATATCCAGCAACCGCCAGCATATCTGTTGAAAACTGAGCATTTATCCATGTTTCAAATACATCGAGTATATGCAATTATACGATGATAAGTATTCTTTTATGTCCACAAAATTATAAATTAAAGATCTTACATTGACAAAAGCAAAACTAATATTTTTTTATAATATACAAAAACAAATCATATATATATATTTTTTTCTTTTTCTACAAATATTAAGTGGATGACAAATTGGTAGGGAACGCGCCTAAACAATTAAATAGTGTCCTGTAATAACTTGGTTAGCACCGACATAATTTGAATTTTTATAATGTTCTTATCTTTATTAACAAAAAAAGCCATTATCCGACCAAACACAATTTTTGTCTAATTTTTCTATAGCTGATTTCATGCGGTGTAGAGTTAAATCTTTTCTTATAACAAAAGATGTTCTCTTGCATTTCTTCTTATTTGTATAAATATCCATTCGGTGTTTGTTATTCGCAATTTTTTTCTCCGATTTTTTCCTTTTTGTAATTTTCCTATACGATGTACTTTTTCGATTGATTTAAGCAGAATAACAATTTCAAGTTGTTTTTTTTTAAATATTCTCCATAGTAGCATTAATATTTTCGTTTATATTGCTGTCACTTATTCCGTAGATTACGAGATTGTTCCTTTTTGTATCCTGTCCCGCATTGTCGCATTGAGTTGATAGTTTTTCATGTGCGGATTTAAATTCATTTAATTCTTCGCGAATTCAAACATCGAGAACAAAATGGATATCTTGTTCTCGACGTTTGATTTCGCTGATTTACGGCGGATGATTTCTTATCACTCAATGTGTTGCGATTACCTAGAGATATAGTGTTGCGGTTTTACCTGATATTCAGCCGTATCCCAACCCTCATTAATATTAGTTTGCGCATTTGCAATGGTGTGGGAACGGTCGGGCGGATTGCGGCGAAACGGGAAAGATCGTGGGAAGCGTGGCCGGCCGTATTGAGCCACACCACGCATGCGCTTTAAATATACAAACGGAGATTCGAGTAACACCCGTGGGAGAAAAAAAGACGAACTCGAGACTTTGAAGAGTCAACATCGGCGACGATAAATTCAATAATGTACAAATTTTGTATATGTGTAGTAATCATTAATATAAATCTTTACGTTAATTATTTTGAATATTATTCAATGGTCCTTCGAAAGGTAAATAAGAAGTAACACAATGCCTTCAGCATATCTTGGAAATCCTGAGTTTTTATTAGATTAATGAACACTTTGTAACAGGCGGGAATAAATCATAATGAAACAATGAGCAAAAAAGATAGAGTATATAGAATCTTTAGGATCGTAATTCACCTTCTAGGTGGGCAGGGGCATCAACCAAAACGGCATGGCATAATCCTCCGATGCGATAGTTAGTTAGATTTCAAGTATGAACTCATTTTATATAAAAGAAGAATCGAAAATGTAATTTTCGATTCTTGGGATTAAAATAATCGCTGGTAAAAACTTGTTCGATTTCATTAATTTTATTTTTCATGAGAACTAAGTTTTTAGCTGATTAACTCATTATTAAATATAATATTGCTTCACCAAAATGGTCACTGCACTTTTTTTACATAAATCGACTTTTTACTTAGAAAATAATTTATTTTCGGCGGAGCCACACTAGTACGTCTATTTACTGCACATGTGAAACTGTTTGAAGGAAATAATTTCAGAAGTATGTTACAAAATGTAAATATTCGGGTCTGAAAGACCTTAGGTCAATAGCCCGTGACAGATAAACACTTTATTTTTTATAATAAATTAAATACGACGCAAGAGCCACCTTTTTATTGTAAATACTAATATTTATAAAAATACAATCACTTAATAAACACTATGTTTTTTTGCTACAATTATTTATTGTATGTATCTATAAATAAATACATAAATTCACAACTAAATTTTCAATATTTAACAGTCATTATCAAGTGACACAAATTACAAATATGTCAAAATTAAAGTGAGGTTAGGAAATCTAAATATTTTGATGCTAAATAGAACACTTTTTTTGTTATCTCCCCATCTATGTATAATTTTTAATTGTTATATTTAAGGGAACATTTTATAAATTGAGGACAGAACTGATAATGATTCAGCCTATGGACTGATCAGATGCATGTAAGATATTTTTTATATATTTGTGTACTTTGATTTTTTAAATTTTAAATATTAAATCGTTTGTATTACAAACTAACTTTGGATTCTGCTATATTTTATATTTTTTGGTTTTTTTTAGCTATTTCCTGTAATGACAATTCTCAAATATTTAAATGTTTATTCTTTTCTAATTGACGTTTCATTAATTTTATATGTCTATAACTGGTATCTGTTCCATTATTAAATTATTTTATGATGGTTTTCTTTGTATAAGGTATAAAAATTGCGATCTATAAAATATTTCCACCTTTACATCTTGTGTATAAAAATACATAACATTACTTCCGGTGAATGCGTTGTTTTGCGGTTGACACGACGGGTCGAGAGTTGATCCGATTTGTCCGGGATAATAAGCGCCGGGGTTTTACGAGATAAAAGGGTGTGTTTGGCCTTTGGAGGTGGATGTGTAATTATCGTGCGGTTGGAAAATGTTGCTTTGATGTGCGGCATAAACGTTCGCCGTAATAACTATACACTCAGATTACCGTACCGCGTCTGTTATATTATACATAGAAGAGATGTAAAAGTAAAACATTTGCGTTTCGTGAAGCTGGAAAGTGCCGTCTGCACCTGATGTTGTGTTTTCAGTCCTTAACTCTCTCTCGTGCTTTACGAAACTTTTGAATCGTTTCGAGAGCGCCGGAAGGTCTTCGGGGGTGGTTGAGTCGGGCGCGTGGGTCGGAAGGAAACCCCTCCCCCCTCTGCACTGACTTCGGTCCCGTTTAGGGTGGAGGCAGTAAAAACAAACAGGATCGTTATATTTGGTCCATAAAACACAAATAGCCTTTTATCAGCATATGCTCGTTTTGGAAAAAGAAAGAGTAAAAATGGGGAGGGTAAGAGTGCAGATTGTAGATCTAGTTTTATGATTCTTTTAAAATCCTCTAAAAAAACTTTCCAGATTTTTTTTTATATAATAACAAAAACATGTAATATCAAATACTTTACGAAAATTATTTATGTTAATTCATTTTCCTTTTCTTGTCTACTACATATTGTGATAATAAACCAAATTTCTCGATTAATAATAATGAATGGTGGCACATTTCAGAAGCCTTTTAAACAAAAGTGAATAAGAACAGAAACCGCAGTGCACATCTATAAAATGGTGTGCCGTTCTTTACTTGACTACGCCACCTTCCTTGTTAAAAGAATAGCCAATTAGCAGATATAAATTATACATTTGAGTCTCTAATATTTATTGTTTATTATACAGGGTGTTTCAAATTCGAGTCTCACCATGGGGATCTCGTTTATTATAAGATATAGAGGGTAGGTTTACATTCGGCACTTTTGCAGAATTTCATGCTGATTAATATCCCGTTTCTTTGTTTTCAAGAAAAATGAAAAAAAAAATTAAAAATGCGATTTTCTTTTTTTATTAATATCTTCATTATTTAAAGCAATAATTCAATACAATGAAGACATTCCTATAGCAATTTTTTATGATCCAATCGATGGCGTACTAATTTTACTAATAGCATGTTTCGTTTCTTCTGGACCATCATCAACTTTCTTATTTCTTATGAGCACCATATTGGTTTTTTTTAAAATTAAAATCCTTTATTTTTTCTGATTGCAATGATATGATATAATATATCATATATATATATATATATATATATATATATACGAGGTGTGGAAATTAAGTGATGAGACTGATTTTTTAAATTAGTTTTATTCGAATAAAATTACAATTGAATCTTGTCTCCTTCAAAGTAATTCCCTTGCTGGAACTCGGATACTGGGATAGCCTTCAGCTGATCGGTTACAGCCGTTTTAATGTTTTCGAGTGTCTCAAAATGACGTCCCTTCAGATGAATTTTCAATTTAGGGAAGAGGAAAAAGTCAGCAGGACTCAAGTAAGGTGAGTAAGGAGGCTGAGGAGCCACAAGAATATTTTATTAGCCAAAAACTGGTTTATTGATATTGCTGTGTGACACGGCGCATTGTCATGATGCAGGATCCAATTGTTCTTGATGTGTGATCTCACACGAATGATCTTTTTTTCGGAGTCTTTCAAGAACTTGGCAGTAAAAGTGTTGATTTACTGTTTGGCCTTGAGGCACAAACTCTTGGTGGGCGATTCCCTGGCTATCAAAGAAACAAATCAGCATGCATTTAATTTTTGATTTGCTAATTCTCGCTTTTTTGGGCCTTGGAGAGCCTGGCGTGCACCATTGCATGCTCTGGTGTTTTGTTTCCGGGTCGTATTCAAACACCCAACTCTCGTCACCAGTGATGACATGTTCCAAAAAATGTGGATCATTTTCAATCGATTCAAAAAAGGTTTTTTGGAACCATTTTCGCGCAATCTTTCTCATCCCCAATTCATTTGTCAAAACGAGATGAACGGTGGTGTGACTCAAATTCAACTTTTCCCCCATCATTCTGATCGTTAACCGATGATCTGAACGCACAAGTTCCCGGATTCTGTCGACATTTTCATCGGTTCTTGCTGTTGCAGGCCTTCCGCTGCGTGATTCATCTTCCATCGACTCTCTTCCTTCTGAAAACGCCTTAAACCATCGAAAAACCTGGGCTCTTAACAAAACACTGTCTCCGTAGGCCTGCTGAAGTTTTGCAAAAGTTTCTGTTGCACTGTACCCAAGTCCCAAGCAAAACCTGTTAGCACACCGTTGCTCGAAATTAATGTCACTCATTTTTAGAACGCACTTCAAAATATGGTTTCACGAGAATAATGACTACGCACAGTCTAATGACTCGATTAGGTTCAAACTTATACTGAACGCCTATCGCATGTCCATCTGTCACCCCTCCAAGCCACGTGCTTCCAGTGTTGCCGTATCGAACGCTATGCTGCCAATATCATCACTTAATTTCCACACCTCGTATAATAATATATATTATATATTTTTCTATATAGTTTATTAATAATAATGAATATTATAGTCAATTAATCACTGAATTTTCCTGATTAACAATAAGAATGGCATGATGTACATTCAGCTATTAAAAAAAAATAATATGATTAATAATTTTTTATATTCAAAAATTGGTAGTTCTTATTGTAATAATAAATATGAATAAATTATTATTTTAATTTAAATTCGTTTTTTTTTTTAATCTTTCTTTCTGTTATTTTTTTTCGGTAGATTTTTAATAATTAATTCATATTTATTATTTTAAAATATGTATAAAAACAATTCAATTCGTAATGGGGTGGCCGAGCGGAGCGGAGCTGGTCGTGAACATTAATCGATCTGGAAACCATGGGTGTTGTATCGCCCTTTTGTTATGCATCTTAGATTTAAAAATTAAAAATAAAAATCACAAATCATCGAACAGATCGTTAGTGGCTGATTGGAGAAAATCCTATGATAAAAAAATTATAATGTAAGTAAGTTTTTGGTTTGACAATGATTACCATGTAATCGAAAGAAAGAAATTTTATTGTGACTGGTACAATAAAATTTCTTTTTAATTGGCATAAAAAAGGGTTCCATATTTTAATTTTGGAAAATGGACTGAAATTAAAATAGTCTATAGCCAATTTGAAAAATATATAAATGATAATATAGTAAAATGGTTTTCTATTTGTATTGTTTGAATTTCATATATTGGAAACGAGGTGAACGTATCGAAGATTAAAGGAAATATATATACATATATTAATTAAAATATTTTATTGTTAACATTTCTATTACGATGTAAAGGAATTTTCTTGATATTGGGCTAAGACCTGAAATTGGTCAAGGTTTTAAACTTACACAATTTAAAATGTCTTTATTGCTAAATGTTCAATTATGTGATCATACTTATTATTAAATATAAGATGATTTTTTGAGTAAAAAATTAATTGATTATTATTATTTTTTTTTTCTCTACAAAATAATAAATCACGTCAATTATAATCAAAGAAAAATCCCGCATATTTCTCAATAACCAAAACATCCGTTAGAAAACGATCCGATCACCGAATCCCGAAAACCTCACGCGGACGTGCGTTAATCAACTCCAAAACTGGGATGATATAAAAAAATAATCGTGTGCAGTGGGTGTCCGGCGATTTTTTCTCCCATTGATTTTACAACGTGTTAATTTGATTTACGGCTCAGGCTTTACTACGCCCGGTGATTTATAGTTCGGTATGGAAAACGCGCTGCATCTACAATTTAAAGTCAATTCTCTTTTTTTTCGGTTTGTAGTTTTCGACTATGTGAGCGCACTTACGCCCAATTTTAATCGGCCGTTGATTTATGTCTGAGACGTAATTGATTCCTTCGAGCAGTTTCGCACGATAAATCAATTGGATATTTCGGTTAATTTTTTGTGGTTGGTGTATAGGAAGGATAAATTAGCGTCTGATTCATTTGTCATATTAGCTATAACTAGTCGAAAGTGTATAATTATCTAAAAGATATAAATTGGAGGAGACTGAAAATAAGGATATAAACAAAAACAAAATTCAAACGAAATTTCTAAATTGATAAGTGCCAATATAATACTCTTAACTTGAATTTTCTATCTGAAAATATAAATGTATAAACGTGATGACTATTTGCAGTATTATCCGAAAATTCTGTATTAAACGTTATTATTACTATTTATTTATTTCTCAGTTTTACACTAGTTTCGTTTTTTTTTTTAATCAACGGTATTATTACAAGTTAATCTTAATTATTATAAAAATCTTATCACTCTAAGAATAATGGCCTTTTGTATTGTGTTGTGTATTTGAGCCGGCAAATTAAATAGATTTAAATTTTGGTGAAATGTTTTTGGTACCGAAATGATGAAATGTACTATTATAACCTTCTCTTGTTTCCATATATCATTAATTTCAAATGCAAGGGGTTTGTATTTGTCAATTTTTTCTTTATAGTTTTTAAAAATATTGTTATCACTTGGTACAGAAATTTCTATAATATACGTAAATTTGGAAATTTTGTCAATGTAAGGTCTGGTCAGTTAGCCGTTATTGCCAGGTCTGTCAGTAGTGTAGTAAACCAATGTAATTTATGTGTTTCGGTTTATAAAATTTGCAATGGATTATATTTACAATAGGGTTCTAAATTTTAATAAATTTTATTGTTATTAATAAGTGTTATTATTATTATTGTTATTATTATTAGTTGTTGTTCACTCTGACAACACGCGTCTGTTTATACTGCAAGTTTGTAGTACTACGGCTTTCTGGTATTATTTTATGCTTCTATGGCCATAAGTTTACTTATTATATCATTAGTATATCATGACTGCTGTAATGCGTTTATATTACTTAAATATGTTACCTTCTCACATGTTGTATTATTATAAATGAATTTAATACTTAATTACTTAGCTGTAATGCACTTATTTTTAATTTTATCCTGTTGGAATTGGTTATCTTTCTGTCGGGCAATTAAATAATTATTATTATTATCATTAATACGAAGACAAAAAATTAATAAATCACTTTGCTTGTATCATGCATTTGATTTTTTATTCACTGACTAGTTTCTACTTAATAAAGTCCTTATTAAACGGTAAAATGACTACACTAAAACGAAACTAGTTATGGAATAAAAAATCAAGTGCGTAATCCAAGCAAAGTGTTTTATTAATTGTGTACCTTCATATTAATAACAAAAAAAGTAATGGCTTCAACAATTAATTATATTATTATTATTATTTGTAAATTATTAATTTTGTATTTCTGTCAACAAGGATGGGTATTTATATTTTTTTATTTAAGCCTTTAGCATTCAGTCACTACCATTATACTACTTAAAACTAAATGAAATATGTCTGATTATACAATAAATATTTGGTAATACATTTCAGAATTTTCAATTATTTCTAAATTGCTTTATAGAAACCCTTTTTTTTCTGTTTTGCATCTCGTTATCAGAATGCTTACACCGATAAAGAATTTATGTGGGCACGGTGTAATTTCCATTCGCCTGTTTGATCTAAAGATGTTAAGGCAATTACAGCAGCTGGACTCTGGGCAAGCAGGTGACGGCTGACTGACTGACCGTGGGAGCACCACCTGTTATCAACTACGATACACCCGCGGCCACCCATTTCCCCCCTTTAATAACTCACCTCTTCCTCCTCCTCCTCTTGTTCTTTTTTTCTCTAAGCAAGAAAACGGTTTATATCTCTTTATGGGAATCGTTAATGTCTCCGCACGCCCAAATCCCAATGTTGTCTACAACCAATTAACGTCACGACGCGTCGTTTATATCCTGCATAAACATTTATCACGCATTGGTTATTAATGTTTACAGCGAAAAAATACAAAGAGACAAGAAAAACGATTTACATGCCACGGAAGAATAAATGTTTCATGTTATGTTTTCATTTAATTCGAACTTTGTTAAAAAATATTTACATTTAAAATCATTTTCAATATCGGTGAAGAAAATAGTTTGAAATGTACAATGAAGTTCGGTATCATTATAAAACATAAAAAACTTCTATTTTCGTAAAAATATTCAGTGGAAGGCTGAAAGACCTCCGGTCGATAGTCATTTTCCTAAAGTACATTGTATGCATAAATAAATATATATATATATATCTAATTTGAATTTTTAATCTATCTCTAACCGTTTAGAAATTATATTGAAAAAACTGCATTTTTGGGCATTTTTGAGCTATTTTTGGGGGTTTTTCGGTCATAAAAAATTTATTATTTGAGATAGAACAAAACTGTAAACAGCAAAGTTGTAGCTTTTTGAAAGCTCTACAACTCTCTAATTTGAATTTTTATTCAATCTCTAACAGTTTAGAATTTATATTGAAAAAACTGCATTTTTGAGCTATTTTTGGTTTTTTTTCGGTCATAAAAAATTTACTATTTTAGATTGAACAAAACTGCAAACAGAAAAGTTGTAGCTTTTTGTAAGCTCTACAACTCTCTAATTTGAATTTTTATTCTATCTCTAACCGTTTAGAAATTATAGTGAAAAAACTGCATTTTTGGGCATTTTTGAGATATTTTTGGGGGTTTTTCGGTCATAAAAAATTTATTATTTGAGATAGAACAAAACTGTAAACAGCAAAGTTGTAGCATTTTGAAAGCTCTACAACTCTCTAACTTGAATTTTTATTCTATCTCTAACCGTTTAGAAATTATATTGAAAAAACTGCATTTTTGAGCTATTTTTGGGGGTTTTTCGGTCATAAAAAATTTATTATTAGAGATAGAACAAAACTGTAAACAGCAAAGTTGTAGCTTTTTGAAAGCTCTACAACTCTCTAATTCGAATATTTATTCTATCTCTAACCGTTTAGAAATTATAGTGAAAAAACTGCATTTTTGGGCATTTTTGAGATATTTTTGGGGGTTTTTCGGTCATAAAAAATTTATTATTTGAGATAGAACAAAACTGTAAACAGCAAAGTTGTAGCTTTTTGAAAGCTCTACAACTCTCTAATTTGAATTTTTATTCTATCTCTAACAGTTTAGAATTTATATTGAAAAACTGCATTTTTGAGCTATTTTTGGGGGTTTTTCGGTCATAAAAAAATTATTATTAGAGATAGAACAAAACTGTAAACAGCAAAGTTGTAGCATTTTGAAAGCTCTACAACTCTCTAACTTGAATTTTTATTCTATCTCTAACCAGTTAGAAATTATATTGAAAAAACTGCATTTTTGAGCTATTTTTGGGGGTTTTTCGGTCATAAAAAATTTATTATTAGAGATAGAACAAAACTGTAAACAGCAAAGTTGTAGCTTTTTGAAAGCTCTACAACTCTCTAATTTGAATTTTATTTATATATTTTGGGAATAAAGATGTTTATATATATATATATATTCAGTGCAAAGAACAAGTATGTAGTGATAAGTAGTGGTGATACTGAATACCAAATGTTATATCGGGTGTGTCAAAATCAACGGAAAAGCACTTAATTAAATATGAGTTTCGTGAAGATTTGAAAAACATATGAAAACACTTTTCTTCATTTATTTTATTATTAACAGATCTACATTTTGATCACCACCATGTTAATAAATAAAATAAGTGAAGAAAAATGTACAAAGTGTTCTCTTATACTTTAATGAAGGTTAGCCATAGTATATATAATATTAATTTATAAAAAGATCAATATCTCAGTGATTCAGTAGGATTAATTCGTTAAAAACCAAAGAAGAAAATAACAACGCAATCCTTTACATGCGAAATAAGATAAAAATTAAATATCATGTAACCATAACAGCAGGAAGGTAATAAAACTAAAAAATCGTAATGAATTAAAAACAGCAAAGACTGCTTTTATCAAAAATTAACAATTATTAATTAATTTAAATATTAATAAATCCAACTCCTATTGTGATCGCTGATGGTGGTGGGCTCACGGGAGTGGTTCTCTCAGTAGAGTTAACAATAACACGTTTATTTATAAATTTATGTAGAATGTTTAGTAGTCGAGGAGCTAGTGCCGATCCTCGCGGTACACTCCTCAGCCACCCTACAAATAATAGGCGTTAAGGGTGGCGCATGCGCTTTGACACCTATATCTAATAATAATCGGTATTTCTGTAAGGGTAATGTTAAGTTTAACATGTACGTTATTTTTATCATCAGAGTCTAAGCCACTTTTTTAATAGAAGTGTATTCATAAAACGTGAATTTAATTAATAGCGTACACGTTAAACGTAACATTTACGATAGGGAATCCCCCCAAATGTATGACCAGTGCAAAGAATACAAGCTTCAGGGCTGAAGACGGGCGTCTTCTCATATTGCCTACAATTATTTACAAGATTTCCTCAGTAACTGCATTCGATGCAAAAAAGCGATCTTCTAAAGCTTGTGCTAATTCCGGTGTACTTTATTAAAATTATCTTTAATGTAGCTTTCATATAAATAATTTTATTACTTGTATGGAATAATATAGGATGAGGTTTTATCATATCATTACATAAATTAAAGTAAATAATAATACGTGTTATTATTTATTTTATGTAATGATATTATAAAACCTTATCCTATATTTATTAAACAATTTTATTGAAGATATTAATAAAAATTAATTGAAGTTATAAAAATAAATATTGCGATAATTAATATATTGAAATGAGCAACAAATAAATTTAATGCTTATATAAACAACGCAAAAAAATCTTATAAATAAATGTTGTTGAATCACAATGCAGTTGCCTTTTATGCAAGTAATTTCAATCCATGTAAACATTTTAGTATTCTCAATCAATAAACGCGCATCATTAATGTTTATAGTCGTGTTGTTACTCGAAGTCATGCGTGTAAGTATCATTGATTATTATATCTTCTTACATTCAGACAAGCATATAATTTTGAATAAATCTGAATATTATGAATATGAATGGTGTCTTACTTAAGTCTTGCTAATTTAAAATATAAAATAAAATAAGCGTCATATAATTAATTTTTGTTATATGTTGCCTATTCATGCGTTTAAATTCTGAAAATAAGCTGAAAAGTTGTGTAAAAAAATATTATTTTGGTATGACATCAACAATTAATTTCTAAAATTAATATTTCTCTGTCGTTAAAGCAAGCTTGATATTGTTTCCCATCATTGTTTATTTTGAATAACAAAAGCATTGATTACAAAATTTAATTGAACTATTTAAACCAGGTTACTACAAATTAAATGGTGAAAATTAAATTAATATTTTTTTGATATTGCTCAATTATTATTAGAAAATGAGTTCCCATACTTAAATTTAAATAATAAATATCACTTTTATATACGTTTTGTGAATAATAATATAGGGTATTTCAAATTCGAGTCTCGCTATGGGGATATCGCTTATTGTAAGAGATGGGCATGCTTAAATTTGGCACTTTTGCAGAATTTCATGCTGATTAATATTCCGTTCATCAAATTAAAGTTCTCGGTTTCATCTGAAAACAGTGATATAACATATAATACCTTTATTGTAATTAGTTATAATAATGACTTATTGACGGACGAGCCGTTTTACAATATAAGATATAAACACAATAAATATAAAAATGAGATTATTTTAATTTTTATTATCACTAAAGATGAAATCATTTATAACAACTAATTGGATGTCATTCTGTCATTGATCGTCGAAATTTAATATTAAATATTACTATTTATTAAATACTTAAATCATTTAATTTTTATAATGAAGAGTGTCTTTTTAGAATTCATAAATGTATCACATTTTATAAAGTTTTGGGTTATTTAAAGAAATTGTCCTCGCGAAATAACACGGCCAGGAAACTGTGGCACGTAGCGCATTTTGTTGAAAATAAACGTCTTCTACATCAATATCTTCCAATTCCGCTCATAACTTTTTTATATCACACTTATTTAACACTGATTCTGTGATCAGTTTCGACTACACGATAATCAGAAAATTAACAGCGACCGCGTTTAAATTTAGAATAACAGTAAATAATATTAGAACTACTATCCCGTTTAGCCGAAAAATTTGCTTCAAACCCTATCAATTACAATCTCCTACACCCTTTGTGCATTCCCCGAAACCAAAATATCACTCCCAAACGCAAACGTTTCACCATCACCATTCATGATTTCATTTCATCATTTCATGACTTTAGTGATCACGACGAGTAAATTCATTTCATAAGACAATAGACGACATTAGCGATCAAAACCTTTTTGACACAGCAACTGACAAGGACAGACACCTACAAAATCAGGCGGAAAGACCAACGGTCGATAGCCAATTGGCACAATAATTTATTTTTATGTTAGTTATTTATTGTATTTATTTATTATTATTACTTTGTTAAAAATAATCTGCCAATAAAGATTTATATATATATATTAGAACAAAGAGTGAATAAGTAAGGTCCAATCACACCGCCAGCCCAAAAACCGCACCAAACAGTGAAACGTTGAGGATGGAGGGGCTTTTCAATAAGCATTCTTGGATTTTCCGAGCCCCAAATACGGCAATTCTGCTTATTCAGGTAGCCTCCAAGGTAGAAATGAGCCTTATCACGGAAGATGATATTTCGATGAAAATCTGTATCATATTTTTGCATTTCAAGGACCCAAACAGCAAAGATACGACGTTGCTGGTGATCGACTGGCTTGAGTTCTTGTATTAACAGAAATTTAAAAGCCTTGAAACCTAACTCTTTATGCAAAATACGATGTAATGTCGATTCCAAAAATCAACGAAAATAAAATAGGACGAGGAATCGACAAACCTGGGTTCCCGTTAACACTATTGGCCACAGCAGCAATATTCTCAATTGTTCTTGAGCGACGCACACGGTTTTGATTCTGCACATCACTAAGTTGTCCCAATAGCTCAAATTTTTTAGCCAGTTTTACTATTGCTGGCCGAGAAGGTGATTCACGACGACCCAAATGTGCTTTAGTTTGGCAAACCATGACTGCAAAATGTTCACCATTTCTGTAGTGAATTTTAATAATTTCAAGCGTGTATCGTTGCATTTTTACTAATGGCATAGTTTTTAATTGTCAAATGTCAAAAGATGACAGCTGCCCAGCTAACGGGCTATTCGAAATGAAACCTCTTATTGGAAAACCCTGTACCAATATTCATTTTATCTTACCCTGTATGATCATTCCAACCATCTCATACCTTTGTTCCCTTATTAAATATCCTAGATATTCTAGCTGATTTTCTCTTTATGATGTTAATTACTTCGTATTCTTTACCCTTAACACTTTCCTGTGTGTCCAGGATATGCGAAGCATCCTTCTGTAATACCATATTTCGAACAATTGTAATTTGTCTACGTGTTCTTGTTTCAATTTCCAACATTCTAGTCCATATTTTAGCACTTCAAAAACATAACATCTTAGTGTTCTCACTCTTATTTATAATTATTATTTACTGGTATTCGAAATTTAAACGTGGTAATTTTATAATGACTTATAATGTGTAGTCGAAACTAATCACAAATAAGTGTGGTATAAAAAAGTTATGTGTTTTTCATTATATAAATTGAAATGTATCACGAAGTGAGTGCTTGTAATATGCAATATTTGAATAAGTAAAATGCAAAACTCCTTGATGGCTTTCTAAACAATAGATCCCTTCAAGTTAAAATATGCCAGTCCTTCTCCAAAACCTTTATTCCAAAACAAGGTCTACCCCAAGGTTCCCCCTTATCATGGCTCCTCTATAATCTCCTAGTATACGACATATACCACTCTGATCTCAAGCATATTGATAAAACTGCTCACCCTCTGCTTTATGCCGATGCATTAATTTCACACGCTTCTACTCTTCTTAAAGTCCTCAGAATTCTCCAGGGGCTTATTTAATCTTTACAAACATGGTTCGCGAAATGGCGCATTTTAATTAATATCACTAAGACTCAACTTTTAATTCCTTTTCACCGACCCCACAATTCTCATTTATTCGATCACAATAAATAATCAATCCATTAAAACCTTATTCAACTGCAAATACCTAGACATTCTACTTTACCCTAAGCTTACCTTTAAAGACCATTCAACCCTAAAAGCAAATGTAAAGTGTAGGACGGCACATTTTAGAAGTTTAACCTATGGAATTAGTACATAAACAGCTGTACACATATACAAAACGGTGTGTCGCCCTTTTTTAGAAAACGCAGCAATGCTTTATTACCATTCCAATTTAGTAACCATGAAAAATATGAAAGTCGCCGAGAGATCGGCCCTAACTAAGATCAGACACCCCCAGAATCCTTTACGTAATCCTTCAATTCCACTTCAATATGAACTCACCAATATAACCCCCATCAAAGAAAAACTTTCCTTCTTGTCTCAAAAATTTGCCTCAAACCCCATAAACATAGAACTAATAAACTCCCTATGCATTCCTCGTAACAAAACTACCAAACGTAAATTCTCCAGTCTAACCCTTCATGAATTCATCACTTCATTTCACAACATTCAAGATAGTTAGGTGACGTACATATCTGATAGGAACTTTTGACTTAGACTGTTTACGATCATAACATTTAATCGGTATATTTTGACATAGACGAAAATACAAAACCCAAGCGGAAAGACCACTGGTCGATAGACAAATGGCAGACTATTAAAAACCTGCATCGTAATATTTTATGTTATATGTAAATGTTGCATTACGTTTTTCAATAAAGATTATGTATATACCATATATAAAATACAATATTTAAAATATTATTGCAAATTTAGGTAGCTACTAAAATTATGCATTGAATATAATAAATAAGACTGTAAAACAAAAATGATTTATTTAAAATAATATTTATGGAATGTCTTGTTGAATTTCAGGTAAAGTATGGACAGTATATAAGAAGTTTGCACACCATGATTTACTTCATACAAGAAGAAAATTACTTAGAAGATCAATTTTTGATTTCAGATTGGAGATCTGCGAAGGAGTAAAACTTCAAAACAATAACAATTTTTCTAGTTTTCGTTTCTGTCCGCGCCTTCTAAAAAAAAAAAACATTGTGGACAAGAAAATAGTTCAAATTGTAATACGATGCATCAAAGACGATATAGAAAAAATATGAATATGAGCGTTGAGTTGAATGTTTGAAAGAAACACGATTAGTTATTATGTAAATGTTTAAGTGTCAATGTCTATAATACAGTCGTGATATGGGCAAAAAGTGCTGCCAATGCAAATAAAAAGTATTTATTTTATAAAATTGAAATGTATTTCAAATTATATGTATGTATACACACATAATAATACTAATACGCATTTGATATAATTTTTCAGCAGAAAACATAAAATAAATGTAAATAAATTGGAGTATTTACTGGTAGCAGCACCATCTAGCAAAAGATCGGTCCTTGGGTTATCCCTTCTATTTGATTTCGTCATCTGTTTAGTTTGTCCATTTCCACTACTAAAATATTGTCTTCATGTAAGAGCTAACATCATCGTTCTGTTTTTTTTTTTTTTTTTTTCTAGCTAGTGAAAATGTTTCTTTTAACTTCTTTTTTTAGATATATAGATACTGACCTTTTGGTAAGGTCAGCTTAGATGCATTTCTCACTGCAGTGAAAAGAAGTATTTTCGCGAAATGATTTTTTTTTCTTTTTCAGAAAAGCGACAGCGGAGCCAATAAAAATAGCTGTGGCTCGGCTCCGGGAAAAATAAGTGAACAATTAACGCGCGTGTACGCCGAGGAGAAATTATTTAATGGTCGCGATTGTGTCTAATGACAAAGCTAATATATCTCCGGTTTTCTCCGTCGTCGGTCTTTTTTACAAAAGATCTTCAAAGGCCATTACCGTCAAAAGCACCAACGGCCAACAACAGAACAGCACAGAACAGAACGGGCAGCACGTTCGGAGAGGATAGCGCGCCGCATTCCCCGCGCTAAAATAACACTACCACCAATTAAAGACGTCCTTATTTAGCACCTCCGCGAGTCCGCTCACCTTTTGCCCACGGACGAGAAAAAAAGTAAGAACGGCCTTACACGGGCTCGGCTTCGGATAGATAATCCGTGATGTTTGAGTCTACGCAGAAGAAGGAGAGGAGAAAAAAATGGTAAAAGGGGGATAATCCAGGACGAGAATAGAAAAGTTCGCGAGGAATGGGTTTATAAGTGGAGGCTGCATATCATTAAAAGTGCATAGCTCAGGCTCGGGCTCCGGCTCGGTTCGG
The DNA here is from genome assembly GCA_963082785.1 of Philonthus spinipes. Classification (NCBI taxonomy): domain Eukaryota; kingdom Metazoa; phylum Arthropoda; class Insecta; order Coleoptera; family Staphylinidae; genus Philonthus; species Philonthus spinipes. The sequence continues at coordinate 12,345,223 of OY720309.1, read as the reverse complement.
AGAGATGGAGAAGCAGACCGGAACAACGGGCGCCCTGATGAAGATTGATGGGCCGCGCCCTGACCGCTCGAAATAGCTGCTGCTGCTCCCGCTCTCGCCTCCTGCCTCTTGCACTTGTCAACTGTACCGGCTCACGGATTATTTACGGGACCCTTTTCACCTTCACAAATCTTTTCATTCGGAAAGGATGGCTGTTTGATTCAAGCGGATGATTGTTACGAATTACACAATTTCTGATTTATTTATTTTCAATTTACATGTAATTCAAGACAAAATTGTCCAAAAAGAAGAAACTCCACTGAAAGGAGGATTTCAAAAAAATGTTTTTGTTTAGGAGCTAAAATGTATAAGAATTCGCAATGCCCAAAGTGAATTGAAGTAATATGAGGATTTTTATGAGTATATTCATATTTAACCATCATAATATACAATTCAAGAAGAATGAAATAATTTTATTACAAAAATTTGCAAAACAAATTAATATTTATAAAAATTACGTTATTATGAAAGTAAAAAATAAAAATTAAACTAGAATTTACGAATTTAAATTTAAAACACTATAATATAATCAAATCAAATAAAAATAATAAAAGAAAAATATTTTTTTCTTTTGCTACTTTTTGACTTACGTTACGTATGTACTTCTTTTTTTCTGTTATTAATATATATATATATATATTAATTTTAATTAAATCTGAGTCGAGATTTTTTTGTTGAGAACAAATAAAAATGCGCATCCGTCGCCGAACTCGATCATTTACACAGTAAATCGCAGCCGGGATGGTACGTTTTTGATAAATTTAATTTAACATCTTTGTAATTATATAAGTCAGAGCTGTACTGGCAAGGGATGAATCCCGAAACAAGTGTCTGCATATAGCCTTATATTACGCATTTTTTTGTATTGTTTTATTTTGCATTAAACATTCTCGAATAAAAAATGGTTGCATCATACAATATGTTATTACTATGCAACAGCAAATGTCCATTAATTAATTCAAAATCTGGCAGGGTATAATCCCGAGAAGTAGTTATTTTATTGTACATTTGTGTTTTAAGTACTTACGTAACGTAAGTAAAAAATTCGTAAGTCTTTAGCTACTGTAAAGGGAAATGATTGATTGTTAAAAACAACTGTAAATAATACAAAAAGAACTCCTATTGTGCAAAATTTTTGAAGAAATTATAAGTCTGAATTATAAAAAAGTGTACATTTGTGTTTCAATTACTTACTTAACGTAAGTCAAAAAATCGTAAGTCTTTAGCTACTGTAAAGGGAAATGATTGATTGATGTTAAAAACAACTGTAAATGATACAAAAAGAGCTGCTATTGTGCAAAATTTTTGAAGAAATTATAAGTCTGATTTATAAAAAAAGTTTAGTAATCGACATGAAGCTGTGATTGTCACAAAATGAAGTCAGGGATAAATATTCTTGAGATTGTGAAAGGAAAACGATTGATAATTAATTCACATTTAATTATCCTTTATTGGACGAAACAATGATTCTCGGTCGTCTACTTTGTAGACCCAAATCGCAAATCGTTGACGATGCCACTTGAAATTAGGCAAAAGGTGGCGCTTGCGTCGATTTTAATTTATTATGGATATTTTTTTTTTCAAAATCTCTTTTTAATTAATGTAAATTGAAAATAAAAATAAATTTGGAAGTAATTAATTTTCTGAATTTAATAATTAATTAATTAATTTCTCTTAATTATTTAAGTTAATTGTTTCATTGTCAACATATTACAGGTAAGTGATGTAAAACCGAGTCTAAAAATGTATATAAAGTAAAATCTACAATGAAATTTAATTCACTTTTATAAATAAATATGTGCATTAATGATTACTCTCCAAGTAGTAGGAACAAAAAAACATAATTCGAGTCTCTTCATCTCATATTTTTAATTGCACTCTATCATATCATGCAGCTCATACCTTTAATTACACCGCACAGTACTTTTTTTTTGTTTTGCTGCTCCTTCCCGCATTCCCTCTTTATCCGCGGCTGAAGTGAGAGTCGCAGCGTAGTTGCAATTAACGCCCAGATTTCTAATTTCCAAGGCGTCCTCATTGTTTCGTCTTAATTAACGTCGACGGCTTTTCCCATTATTTTTTTTTTATTTTCCGCTTTTTGTTTTTTTCGTTCGGTCGCTTTTCCGAGCGCGGCTGAAAAGCACTCGCAATTTTTCCCCGAACGAGAAACGCGAGAGGGCGCGAGGATGAGGAGATGGGACAAAAAAATTATAGAGGAGGCCCCCTTGAGCACGTTCCCATACAAGTGTAGCATCATAATACCGTCTCGAGTGTTATGCACACTCTCTCGAAAATGTCAAGGCACGAAAAGTGGAGAGAGAACAAAAAACGAAAGAAAAAAGAAGACGGAGGAGAAAAGAATGGATTGCAAGGTTTCAGTTTTTTCCGGAGTGGTGCTGGAAAGAAAGGAGAGGAACGTCGAAAAAAATTAGAGTGGAAATAAAAAATGTAGTGTATGTGCTCGCTGTAAAAGGGGATGAAAGGTGAATGGGGGATTGTGAGTGGGTATCATGTTTAGTGGAGGAAAATTATCATTGTTTGTCGCGTTTTCAATTCAGACAGCTTTTTTGTCAGCTTCTGCAATTTTCATTTAGAGTCCAGATACTTAGTAGTCAGTAATTTCAATACATTAACAGTGACAACATTTTTTTCATTAAACTGTTGCTATAAAACGGCTTATAGTTTTAAAAAATTGAAAACTTTACGCAATGTTCAGGTTTAATAATTTCTTCCTTATGTAATTTTATTATCGAGTGGAATAAATTATTTTTTTTTTAAACAAATGAATTGCAGGCGAGTCGAAATTGTAAAAATAACTTCATTGTCATTTCTTAAATTAATCATACAAAAAAAAACATACGTTGTGATCATACGGAATGTTTAATGTAGATAGGGATTTACTTTTGGAATTATTTTGACAGTTACGCACGACTGAAACGTGCAATTCACTTCAGGAATGAGACCCCGGTTCGATATATGAACTACTCGTAATTTCTAGTTGAATTTTAACTGCTCATGATCCATAAAAAATGGCGACTCGAAATAATGAACTTTGTTCCTGGTCAGTTCATTATTTCGAGTCGCCATTTGAAATGCTCATGATTTTGGTTATTCATAAAAATATTATCATGATATGCACAGCTTCCAATAGTCAGTGTGCGGGTACTTCTAGTCTCATTGATTTGTTTCCGTTAAAAAAATCATTGTTCAAATTGACAAGCGTGATTTGTTTGCGAAATAACCAACGGAATATTACGCGTAAAATAATACAAAAAAGAGTTCTAGTTATGCAAAATTTGAGAAGCAATTACAAGTCTAAATTATAAAATTTCTCTTTGCAAAAAATTAATAAATTATTTCCTCATTAAACACTGAGACTTTTTTTAACTTACTTTGAAACAAATATATATTAAAACAATTACTTCTTGTATATTTGTTTTAAAGTACTTAAGTAACGTAAGTAAAAAAAGTCGCAATAATTGAAGAGGAAATAAGTAATTAATTATTTTCAAATTCTATTTATTTAATTTTATTTAAAAAAACTATGCCCAACTGAATAATCAATATTCTATTATAATAAAGTCTAGTAATAGACAAAATGTAGCTGTTATTGTCATAAAATGAAGTCAAAGATAAATATTCTTGAGTGAGATTCAATAAAAACGCAAATATGTAAAGCTCCTTTCGGATTGATCAACTATAATTCCAGATGATAATAATAATATTTATCTCTCTGAGGTTATACCCACCCTTAAATAATGCGCGCCCCAGGGTGCCGGATTGTCATGCTCGTGATCGTTGGTATTCTTATATATATATATATATATATATAAGAAAAAACGAAAGATATATTAGCTGAAACATCTAGCGACAGTTTAAAAAATATTTCAAACAATTACTACCGTGAAATAGTGTATTGCAAGGAGGCTGTTCTATCGAATGAGCTTCAGCTAAACCTTGCATATAAAGCGGTATAGATGTTAGGCGAATATTCTCAAATTTAACAGACCAACATTGTCTAGTACCATCAAGGATGGCTTTTTCAACAGGTTCGTCCTTAGGTTCCACCTCCGTTACGTTGCTTTCAGTACCAACGCTTTAAACACATAGCAGCTGAATATGAGAGGAAACTTATTTGTTTGTGGAGAAAATTACTTCACGGATGAACCAGCTGAATTGCTCATTCAGCTCGTTCCCAAAATTGCGCAAAGTATGAGGAGAGCACTCAGGGAATCAATGAATTGGGGGCGGGAGGGCAACAAATATACCGCGTCCATCTAGGCAATAACCTCAAGCCCATTCTAATGCTTTCAATTTCAGTAGCTACACCCACTCCACCAGCATGGCATATTTCAGAATTTGGACATAGATCAATCTCCCCTTGAATTATTTAAATAAAATAGTTGTCCTTTCTCCTACTTATTTTTTTATTAAACTAAAAATATTTCGGAAACTATGTTTCCATCTTCAGTAGTGAGTAATAAAGACTACTGAACACTGATGCTTCTACTTCGTTATATAATGTTTTATAATAAAACACTTTTAAGTTAAAGAAGTGTTTTATTATAATAATAAAGATTATTTAAACTTCATTACTGAAGATGGAAACATAGTTTCCGAAATATAATTAGTTAAATTAAAAATAAGTAAGAGAAAGGACAACTATTTTTATTTAAATAATTAAAGTTTCCACAACCAACATAAAGAAGATTCACTTGAATTCTTCACGATTTTGGAGCTTCTCTCTTTTCATGGAACTTCTCATCCCGGACAGCACCAGACATTCGTGAAGTATATACCTTGTTCTTTATATTACTTCGTTGCATCCTCTACAATGGTCCTCCTCCTTAATGCTATTTCTGAGAGGTGCTTCCGAAAACTGTTGTGGCCGGAAATGTATCCGGTTAAAATTCTGGTTTGCTGTCTCGAGTGTCTAAGAAATTGCTTGGTCTCATTATGGTCGGGTTTTGGGAGATATATTTTCCTTTTAATTTCCTCCATCTCTTTTCCTGATTGGAGGTGAATATCCTTACTAATTTTGTTAAAGCTCTGGGCGTCTTCTCTATTGTTATCTTGTCTGTATCTGATAATTTTGATACCTTCCTTGCTATATTCTCAGTAACAGTGTTACCTACATTTTCTTCACTGTGGCTTTTAGTTCACGCCAAGGTTATTGCGTTCCTCCAGTAGCCTTGTTTTGCCTCTTCGTACATCTGTACAGCAGAGGTAAAGTTATTTTAGAAGCAAAAGAGGCTAAACGAGGTTATACGCAGGAACTCTATGACCTTTGCCCCTAGTGCCGCTTTATTGTCCGTTGCAATAATAATATCTTGCCCGGTTATGTTTTTCCAAGAACAATGTTAGCCCTTTCTATGATCTCTGTTAGGTGTAACCGTTGCATGTCCATCCAGCGATACCGAACAGGTTATGTTCAGCGTTCTAGAAAACACCCTAGCCCCACACCAAGTGAAGTTTTGGATCCATCATTTGGCAGATTTATATTATCTATATTTGTAACTTTATTAATAATGACTGCATTGCCGAAGGAAAGAAAGTGGCTCTTTATTTTTTATCAATTTTTGTTTATTTCTCTTTTTTAAATCAGTGCGTATCCCAGTCGCAGCCTCCGCAGTATTAAACAATACTACCCTGAGGAGCTACATATAAAAAACAGAGTATGTAAATATTGTATTTTATTTACATTTATTACGCAACCAATCTATAAACTTCCTATCTATCAAATTTTATTAAAAAACAGATCTACCCTGCTGATGACTTTTTCTTGTTTATTGCAAATTTAATTACAATTCAATATAGATAAATGAAGGAGGAAACCTCAGTCTGGCCAAAAGATAATGGATCACTAATCTTTGGGCCAGACTGTGGTTTTGCATGTATCCCTCTGTGAAGTACTCAGGGTTAATGATAAAAAAATATAAGCTGATGCGAAAAGAAGAGTCCCTTCTAAGCTACCAAAACCAAATATTGTCGTCGGAACCACTATCCGAAATTCTAAGTAGAGTTACGGAAGTAGTGAAGTTGCATATCAGGGAAATGCCTCCGGTTTCCAAAAAGCCCATGGTCAGAACTAAATCGCGGAACCTCCTGAGAACGAGACGATATATCCTGCGTTGCCGATAAGGTTGGTGCTACAACAGCATTCACAAAAACGCAGAGCATGAAGATGAAAGTCATTATTACCCTCTTCAAAAGACGATGGCAATTTTCATAGAGGCTGCTGCAACAGTTACCGCAAACAAGACAAATGCCAGGTCACAGGAAACAAATATTTAATCTATTTTTATGTTGGTTGTGGATATTTTAATTATTTGAATATAATAAGTTAATTATTAATAAAGCATAAGTCGGAGAAAGGACAACCATTTTAATTTTAATAAACAAATATTTATCTATTAAGGGCCACTTCTACAATTGATAGTAATAGCTTTGGCAGCGTAGACCTTCGGTATTAAGTATTTTAGTTTAACTGATTAGTAAGCAGCGATCCGATTCTACAATCGTTTCAAATTTACCAATCAGTTGACAAAAATACGCATGCGCGACCAGCTGGTCAGCTGGCGTCAAAACCATAGAAAACTTAGTCGAGATGGTGAATGTTGACAACTCTATAAATAATCGCGCCAACTGCGGTCGGAAGCTCAACTACTAAAATTCTAAAATACAGTTTTCTTTAGTGGTTAAATTTGATAAATACCATAAAGAATATAAATTTAATTTCAAAACTATATAAAACGATATTAAAAATCTAATTTAGATTTCAAAACGATTTACAATAGAAAAAAAGATTTATTCACTTGGTCTCAGCTATTTAAAATAAAAGAATTGAAGATACCATAGATATTAATAACTAGATAATTTTTAATTTATAAAATAGATAAATATATCAACCAACTATTTCTAATGTAACAACAATAAATAATTAATAATTTTGACTTCAAAACAATAAAAAATATACAGTTATTTAAATTTGATTGGTTATACATTTATTTCCAATTTTAAAGTTCCAATAAAAAGATTAAAACTGACATGAACAAATTATCTAATATTATGCATGTTTCTAACAAGAGTTAAAAACTACCTAAACGATGATAATAATATTTTCACGTTATGCATTCACCCTTCAATAACCCCTATAAAAGGAAATCATTTTTAATAAGTTTAACGTGTACGTTATTAATTAATTTCACATTTTATTAATATATATTTATTACAATAGCTGCTTAGACTGTGATGATAACATGCACGTTAAAATTAACATTTTCTGTCCGTAATAGCCCCGAATAAAAGCTAATATTTAGCAATCTAACATAACCTATTTTATGAAATACAAATAACTGAACCTGTACTAAAAAAGCTCTAAACACGATGTACACTAACAATATAAAATTTAACAAAACACTAAAATCACTAACAATACAATAAAACAAAGCAAAAATCCACAATACGAGCGAGTCATAACCAACCAAAACATTAAGGACGTTTCTGGACGATGCGCGGCTGCGCGCTCGGTCTCACTTCAGGTTTATCTCATGCTCCGAGCACGGGTGAAAATACCGGAGTGGTACCACTCCGTTCGTCCTAATAACGCTTTACCTCACAATTGTAGAATCACCTCCCAAGGTTTGACTCTACGTTAAATTACCGAAAGTGTAACTATCAATTGTAGAAGCGGGCCTTAATAACACAACAGCCCTAAGGTCAAATTAAGGATTAATAAATGACCACCATTACACAATACAAAGACAATAATTTTAAAATAATGCGTAACCAAAATGTCATTACATACCAAATAATTTAATGAGGAGTGAATATTAAATACAAACAATAAGAGCCGTGCAAGATATTAAGTATATAAGTGACGGTTTTTTTAGTTTAGCACATCTTCCATCGAACGAGTCCTGGATACTTCACCATCTATGACTGCAAATTGCTGGACCAGCTCGTCCAGGGCTTAGAAGCTTAGAACCCTAAGTAACATCTTTGCAAAGAGAGGAGCTGCTGAAGTACTCTTGTCCTCCTTGAATTTCGAGGAGGTGTTACTGGATGAAAAGTAACGCCTGAAGCGTGTTAGAAAAAGAAAGCCAGGAAGGAAGAAGAGTGTGCCAAGGAAAATAAACTCCTAGGTTCCAGTCTGGGTCTTTGCTAATTTTTGAATGTATTTGTGTTGTATTTCAAGTTATTTTTTTTTGTGTAATGGGAACATCCATTTACAGACATAGTGCCTGGTCATTAGCCAATGTACTTATCTTAAACATTCCTAAACTTAGTATCACATTGATCGCTAAATCTAATTTCACAGATAATTGCAACACCCAATCTAACTTACCTTAACCTACCCTATTGTTCGGAAAACACGAAAAAGCTGAAAAACATGAACTAATACATATATAAAATACTGGTATAAATGGCCAGACATTAAATAAAAAACAATCACAAACTTACCAATTAGATTCGTCTGAAAAGTCAAGTCGCTTTTATAAAATTAAGGATTCGTTTAGTGAAACGCCGCTCTAAAACTTTATCATACTCATTTGGGAGACATTTCTTGTTCTTAAGGAGATATGAGTGGATTAAATCAGTATGACCCACTCTTAGGCGAACAAGCGCCACATCTCTCCTTGTTTATCATTCCGGGTTAGACTCCAGTTTACGTGCTACACCTCTTATTTCGTTGTTTTCGAAAAAAAGCCCTATAAACGGGTATTTTTATGATAAATGATGATCTTACGAGTTGATTTTTGGTGGTTTTCGGGTGTTTAGACTTGTATTTTTTTCACAATTCTGCTCGAAAGTCGGGAGGTTATGTCACTGATTTTCCGTATTTCCATCACAATAAAAACCATTCTGTTGTTATTTTCCGCACCTATTTACACTAGTGTTACACTTCAGCACGCTTTTATCGTGTTAAAACGGCATTTAATAAGGAAATTATTGAATTTAATTTTCACAAAACTACGTCATCCGCACGTCATTCATTGAGCGTACGTTCGACGGTGAACTTGCGTTTTGCGTTTTCATTTGTACATTAGTTCACAACACAGACCATAGATGGCCAACGGAATGGTGCTCTACATTTTTCTCTCTCATTTAGTTGAAACTGTTAAATATCCGCCTTTTTTTTTCGTTTAATCTATGCAATAGATTAATAACCCTTTTTAATGTTCGCTTTCTATCTTCAAAACCTTTTATTTACATAACCTATAGATCGCCTTTTTTGATGTAATAACTCTTTTTAATGTTCGCTTTCTATCTTCAAAACCTTTTATTTTCCTAACCTATAGATCGCCTTTTTTATGTAATAACTCTTTTTAATGTTGGCTTTCTATTTTCAAAACCTTTTATTTTCCTTACCTATAGATCGCCTTTTTTATGGAATATTTAATCTATTATCCAAACTCCTATTTTTAAAAGAATGTTAATTTAATCTATATAAAAATAAAACAGTAAGTAAATTGAATTAAAGATTTCTTAATTTTTGTGGTGGCTCTGAAAAGAGCCAATTTTTTGAAATACTGTGTCCTCCACTCAAGGATTCCGTGTAATCGCCATCTCGTGGTCGTAAGTCGTATTATACTGGCTGTACGTTCTTGATTTGAAACGTCTGATATGAGCGTTGTAACGCGGCCAACTTCACGGTGATGTGTAGCCCGTATTCTTGGGTTGAGCCATAAATTTTAAATCTAATGGAGTGTGATTACGTGTTTCTTACCGAATTTATTTGGTTTAAATTAAAGTAATTATATGTATCAGGGGCAGGCGTGAAGATTGTGAGGAGGATAGGGTGGGAAGAGCAGAAAAGAAAGTCAATTTATTTTGAATAATAATAGTAATGTGATGTATTTTTTTTTGGGGGGGGGGGGGGGGTGTAATGCCAATAAAGGTTTTTTATATGTATGAGATAGCTTTAGGACATGCAAAAATAAGCAAAATTAAAAACAAATTGTAATCTAAATTCGTAACCACTGGCGTTAATACGGTTGTTTGATTTAAATGTAATTGCTTCTGTTTTGAAAATAGAATTTAAGAAAAATCACCTTGAATAGAACGCGGGATAATTTATTGCGTTGTTGAAAAGCCGTTTGTAAATAATAAATGTGTTACAAGCAATGGCCAGTCGGCTTGTGTTCCGTTCTTCGCCTCTCGGCCCCGTTGTTCGCCCGTTGTCCGATTGTGCAGACAAATGGAAGTATTTACATTAAATATTTAGTACGTGGCGTTGTGCACTCTTAAACTTCTTACACTTACACTCCTGTCCGCCCATAAATCCTATCTGGATAATTTATACAATAAAGGCGAGTAATTAATTGCGGCGTATCGCGTCCTCGAGATTCATCTGCGTTGAATGAGAGCTGCGGGGGAGGCGCGAGGGGAAAGGAGAGTAAAAGAGGCTGAATGGGTGGGTGGGTGTACCTGTCGAGTGGGGTCTCTTCATATTTCAATGCGGTTGCATTTTTTTACGAGTGTTTACAAAGTGCTCGAAGATCACGTAGGAAAGCACCGATGGAAATCACGCGGTACACGGTCTATCTGCCATCTTTACACTCCTCGAGATAGAAAGAGTACCCACCGACCTATGCTCGATCATGGTGATAATGATGATGATGATTACTGCACGCTGGGATATCGATCCTTTGCAAAAAATGTCACTTTTATCCTGATTTACTTTATGAAATCACATTTAGTTTAAATTCATTTAAATTTCACGTTTTTGGTGTTCTTCTCATTTATATCCGCAAATTTAGTTTTTTTTATCCATCATTAATAAATTGCCTTATATGAAGATTATCCAACAAGATGATAAGAGAAAGGAAAGCTCTTATCATCTTGTTGGCTTTTGCCCTGTTATTTATTTCCCTAAAACTAGCACTAAATAAGCATCAATGCTTAAATAAAATCTTGCTACATAAAGGAGTTGATACTGATTGGTTTATGAATTTAAACCTTAAAAAAACAGTGAGGATTCAAAAATTTAGTTCCTAAGATTAGACAGTCAGCTTGTGATCAGTTCTTTGCCTCTCGGCCCCGTTGTTCGCCCTAAATTTTTGAATCATCACTGTTTTTTTTTTATTTATGCACACTGATTCTTATATACTAATTTTATTTTTTTTTCTATTTCATATAATTATTGCATATTTTTTCATTGTAAACAGTTATTCTGGTACATTTAACGCCGTTTTCCATATTTATCCTTCGAATTCTGCTTTCCCTTCTCCCTTTTTGTACTTTGCACACTTATACGAATTGACCATCCAAATTATATATTTTTTGACAATTAATATTAATTTATTATGAATACATGTGTATTATAATAATAAACCAAACTGCTGTAGAAGTGTTTTAAACTAAAAAAATCAAAACAGAAGAAGCTCAACAACAAAATTAATCTATGGAATTTTGACTGCGATTTCATTTGAAGGATTGCAAAATCTTCTTTGATTTATGCGCAATGATTATCATTTTCATTTACGACATATTAACAGTTGTATCAGAATTTAAAAATTGATGGCTTACCATAAAATTCCATGCATATTAGAACACCTAAGTTCATTATTTTACTGAAAACGACATTTCAGTGTATAAATAGTCCTCTTTCTTGCAACTGCACTATTCAGAAATTGATCAAGATTCACATTTCTTCCATCAACTACAGAATAAAGAAACCTTCTTTGACATCGGAATTATTAATAAGCATAACTCTCATTACTGAAGTTATGATATATTATGGCAAAAAAAATATTTATTTTGACAAAATCTACAATTATTATATAAAATATTTTTCAATTGAAACAAAAAAAATACAATTAGTCAAAATTGCATAGATGGACAAAATTGATCTTTTTTATGATAGACCAATATTTGTTCGATCACATGAATGAACGATCAATCAGTGACCAGATCAAATCACATAGATTGGATCGAAAAGATATACCCTTAGAGAAAAGATCGAGCCGAAATAATCAATTGGCACATTTTTCTTCGATTTTTTATATCAATACAATCGTTTCGGCTTGAACTCCTCTTCTCAAATATTCTGCTATAAAATTTATAATTTTCTAATTTAGAATACAACTAAACCAAACGCAACTAATTATTTAATTTGTTGTTTTAAAATTATGAATATATAGAAGTTATACAGAGAGGTTTTTTATCAGTATACAATAGGCGAACTGTATATTTGCAAAAAAAACCAAGTCAAACGCATTGAACCGATATGTTTAGTTGCCTATAACACACAACTAAACGTCAAACGCTAAACTTCAAATTGTGTGAAATATTTGGGCGAAAATGTATACAAAAGAAGAAAAAGTAGAATTTTTAACAATGTATTACAATTCTAACAGTATAAGAAGAGTAAGAGATATTTTTTCAACCAAGTATCCCAAACGGCCGATTCCTTCAATTCGGACAATTCAAAAAACAATAAAACAATTTTGTTCGGAAGGTTGTATCATGCCTTCGCATAAAAATCGCCGCAGAGTAAGTAATGTATTAACTGAGGATATTAAATTAAATATTTTGTGTTTCGTCGAGGAAAATCCAACAACCTCTTCACGAGTAATTGCTAAAAATTTTAAAATATCAAAAAGTTCAGTGCTGAAGACTTTAAAAAAGTTTAAATACAAACCTTACAAATTTGGAAATTATCAACAATTATTCGAAGAAGATAAGGAAAAAAGAACAGAAATGTGTGAAACATTATTTAATCTCATCAATAATGAAGAATCAATTTTACAGAAAACAGATATTGGTCACATACTAACCACCATGTACAAAATTTTACTCGTACGCAGTATAAGAACAAAGTTAATGTCTGGATAGGACTGATTGATAGATACATCATCGATCCGTATTTTATTGACGAGAACCTGACATCCAACATATTCTTAGAAATGCTAAGGACTAAGATTGTTCCAGATCTCGAACGATTGAATATCCAACTACCATGGATACAATTGGATGGAGCCCCTCCGAATTCTACAATTGCTATACGAAACTTTTTAAATGAAAAGTTTCCAGGTCCTTGGATAGGAAGGTACGGTCCTATACCTTGGGCACCACGTTCTCCAGATTTGTCGCCCAAATTTTTTTCCTTTGGGGGCATTTAAAATCATCTGTTTATGACAATACTGAAATGTGTAATGTGGAGGAATTAAAACATAGAATTACTAATAAATGCATCTAACTTAACCCCGATTTTATCAGAAACGCGGTGTATGCTTTTCGTGATCGTTTAAGTTACTGTCTTGTAGTGTCTGGCGGTCATTTCGAGCACTTATTGTAATTATTTATTTCAAGTTTATTGTTATTCACTGTTTTTTTATTTTATTTTAAATTGTCTTAATAAAATTTCTTAATATTTTTTAACCGTAAAATTAATAATAAGTGAGGTGTTTTGATTAATAAAAGGAAATTGCTTGTGACGGTAACGCATGCCGTTTTAGTAATGATTTATTTTGTTGCGTTTTTCAATAGAGAACGAAACATAGAACATTCTAAAGGAAATAGTTTAGTTTAATTATTTTTAAAATCATCCCAATCAAGGTATTTGGCTGCTCTGGATTCATTGAAAACATGTATTATCCTCCTCTAGTACTGTTGGAATTGTAATACACGCTTGAAATTCTTCATTTGTATACATATTCGATCAAATATTTCACACAATTAGAAGTTTAGCGTTTGACGTTTAGTTGTGTGTTATAGGCAACTAAACATATCGGTTCAATGCGTTTGACTTGGTTTTTTTGCAGGTATACAGTTCGCCTAATGTATACTGATAAAAAAAACCCTCTGTATATAGTATCATAACTTTTATTTATATTTTGTGTATCTTTTGCTAATTATAATTTCATTGTTTGTTGTACATCAATTATGTAGCTTACCATCAATGTTGGTTTCTTAGTTTTTATTCGCATTATTGTTATTTTTGCATTTTATTATATTTTACTTTTGTTATTTACGACTATGTAAACAAGATATTTTCTCTTTAATTGGACTGTAGTCTGTTGAGAAAATAAACTATTATTATTGTTATTATAACTCGGGTTTTATACTCATCCCTAGAGGGCCGACTTGGTGGCGTATAGCATTAGGTTCGATGGGTTTTTTAGTACACTTCTGCGGAAAAACGTAAAAATGGTACGTCTAACGGGACCATATTCCCCGTTTTAAGCGGGACAGTCACATTTTCCAGGCAATCTGTCCCGCTGTCCCAAGTGACAACAAAAATATCCCGCTTTCGCAAACAGAAAAAATAATAATTTAAATAAAATAAATTATGTTCTGACTTTTACGGTTGTTTGTCTATTAAACAATCAATATCACCTTGAGTGTGTTTTACATATTCATGGTTGTAATAGTTCTGGTAGGAATCTATAATTCCATTGAAACAGAGTATTAACAATTAGTCTAGCAGTTTTAGATAAAACAAGGAGGCTTGCGTTGGTGCCGGCGCTTGAGAGAGTTTTAAATAACAATTTTCTGAACATGGGACGGATTTGTTGATAACGCAAAGATTTATTAGCAGCAGCGAAAAAGAATTTGACGAATTTTTGGCTTTTCCTCTCTGAAGATGATCAATGGTCGAAACTAGTTGGAGAAAATATAAATAAGTCAAACAAACCAAGTGTTTTACTTTCAATTAAATCATCCTGAATTAATTCAAAAATGTTTCAACACGGGTTAAGTGAGAAATTAATTAAACAGAGAATTTGACGAGTTTTCGCTTATTTGTAACTATATCACAGATGAAAAAACATCAAACTGGAATGCTGAGATCGTTACCGCTGTAGACCGCTGATTGGTGTTGTTCAATCACTTTCGTTCTAATCATTTCAATTGTACGGATTTTCGTATAATTATTGAGTACGTTTTATGTCAGGCATGGGCGCCTCTATATTAGGGCAAGGGAGGCAAACGCACCCCCCCCCCCCCTCCTTTGTATCCCTATTTTTTTTCCATAGGTACATATATTTGTTTAAGTATTCCAAGAATAGAATGCCTGGTGAACATGCTGGCTAGTTATTTTGCTGAATGCGTATAATTTAGCTTGTTATTCGAAGGAAAGTTCCTGTCATTCTAAAGTGTCATTAATTATATCCTCCAAATGACAAATAGTACCGGCCACCCATCCTATTACAGACCTGAACCCGGGCGTTTTTAAATAAACGCTTTAAAAAAGTTGCCAGCCCCTGATATTACTTTTTGGCTTCACCCATGGTTCTAGGTACGGTTTTGTCACGAACTGGGCCCAAAACTGTCGATAGAAGTTTTCTCGGTCTTAAAGATGATGGTTTCGAAATAGAAAATATCATCAAAACCGAACAGTTTCTATCCACAATAGAACCTATCCAAAAACTAACTTCAACGACAATGAATTGGAACTCTTGAATAAGGGACTTAAATATTTTCCGTCCCCGAAGAAACCTTCTTTTGGTTTTCGGGAAAACTAAGCGTTTGCAACTGAACTAACACTAAACCAGATAAATATAACATCAGATCTGGATAAAATACCGTTCACCAACATTATCAGGAAAGGAGTTGAACAATCTGCTAAACATCACAGCAATACCCTTCGAGTAACAAATACTATAAATAGAATAAAAACGAAATGCAAAAATAGCAACTTAAATATTTGCAGAGCAGACAATGAGAATACTAGTTAGTACTAAATCTAAAGAAAAAAAAATATGTCGAGAAAGTTAACATCTTCATGAAAACAATTTTGAAAGCATCAATAAAGACCCGACTATAAAATTCCAGAAGCAGATTGTTGAAGCAATTAAAACAGCGAATTCAGTAATACGAGACAATAAAATCTACAAACATAGAATCATGAATCCAAGTGCACATCTCAATAAGACCAATCGCTTCCTACATCAATGCTCCCTCATATAAAGTGCGTTCCCTTGTTAAGAAAATCCTTCCTGAAATAATTCCTCGCACAACGGAAATACGGAATAAAAAACTCCTTCAATTTCGTGAGAAAGACCAAAGATCTAGTTATCAATAAAAACTTAATTTAGTCTCCTTTGATGGCATTGGAAATGCCTCTGAGCTAGATAAAATTGGATCTACAAGACCAACCACTGGCACAGAACTAATGCTGAGCATTTTAAAAAAAATGTATTAGATCAATAGTACGGGAGTGGACCTTAGAAAGACACATCGAACGTTGGAAAAACTAACCGGGGCTTAGATATAGTAAACTGTTACTCGAACAATCTTGCGACTGAGGCCACTGCACTCAGTAGAAACAATCTGAGGATAGTTACAGAACTAGTATAGGAAGTATCTGCACAACATGACAATTCTTGAAGAAGAACCAGTATGCAGACTTTGCAATGAAGAGGATGAAGACGCCTCACATGTGCTATTCGAGTATGCAGCGCTTGCCAACTGGAGGGAAGAAAATCTGTGCCAAGAATATCCACATCAACTCTTCCCAAAAGACAAATTGATCAAGAGGATGCTGGAGCTTACAAAAACAACAAAACTCTTTGATTAACTATAAGAGCAAAAGCAGTACAATAAGCCAAATGGCTGCAGTGTTTGAGCTACCACACTCTTACATCAGCTCTGGTCTTCCTAAAAAAAAAAACAAATTTGCATTCAGAATGAAGGACAGCCTACGGGATCGCCTATTTCACCACTCTTCACGGAAATACTCATGAGTGATTTTTAAGAGCAAATATTTACATATAACGCGTCAACACGAAACATACGACACTGAAGCAAATATATTGATGATATTTTCTGCATATGGAATGGCATAGATTTCCGGTTTGTTGCATTTTAACAACTCTCAACTCAATTAAAAGAAAATTTAAATTCATCACAAGAAAAACGAGCAAGTAATGCAAAGATTATGTTATTGCAATTTTTAAGAATGGTTTAGATCGTAAATACTAATAAGAAATAATTTACGTATTTATAAAGGTGGATTGTATGAAAATGAAACTTTAGAGTTTTTAATATTATAAGATAAATAAATCATTAAAACATTAAATGTATATGCGATTCCTTATTTTCGAATGCAACTTTTAAAATCCACTGCACGCAATACATTATCCCATTGTGAAGAGCTAACAAGTTAAATATCCTTGAAATATTTGCGAAGGGTCCATTAATATCACCATTATTACCAATGAACATGTAAGTGGTAAGTGCGTAAAGCCCCTACCGCAAAAAAGCGGTATCAACAGATGGGAACGTTGGGGCCCAATTAAAAAGAGATTTATCTGCGGCGAATCCGGATTACCTGAACGGATAAATCAATCGATGGTGCGCCGATAGTCAATAGTTCAATACATCCCCGTTCCCGACAATAGCGGACAATGGACCCCTCTTCCGCCCCGAACAATGCCCTCTCGACGGTAAAACCCATGTTAATATGTGTTGTGTTCGTATTACGGCCCTCGGGGCCCCAAAACGCGCCGCGCCTCTGATTTATGTGACTCGTGAAATTAATCTCGCACCGAAATGCGCTTTTCATGGAATAGCGTCTATTCAGTATAGTGTCATTCTTTTTGGTGGTAGAAAGTAACGACTCAATAAGGACTTTCAACTTAGCCAAAATTGCTTAAAATTAAAATAAAAGAAAAAATTACACTTAAAAATGTTACTGTTTTTATGTATATATTTTCCATTATTTAGAATCCAATAGAAGCCCCTAAAATAATGTATCAAATAAAGTTTTTATCATAATTAATTAAAGACGACGCAAGCGCCATCTTTTGCAAAAGATGGCGCTTGATTATGATTAATATCGGGTATATAACTCCAATACAATTTCAGTTCAGTCGCCTTCATCAAGGCATTGCACATGGAACACACTAGTCTGATGAGGTTCGAAAAACCAAAATGGCCATCACTAGTTATCCATACGCTAGATGAATGGTGACTGAACGTTTCATTAAAAGTTTTTATCCTTAATTATATAAATTAAAAAAAAAACCTTTCAATTTCCAGTATTACTGTAATACGATGGAAAACGCCCATTTTGAAATTCAATGTAGGCTAATATTTTTCGGCGAATGAATTATTGCATCCACTGCAATAACTCCTTCTCGTTATTTTCGTATTTTCGAATTTAGTCATGTTGTAATAACAAATGGATATATTAAAAAAATAGACTACTTGGTATTATCACATTATCTACTTCGTTATACATTATTTAAGATAATAATACAAAAATTGTAACTTACTGTTATACCAATAAGATTAAGAAAGTGTTTTTATTATTATTACTTCTAGTGTAGACAGATCAAAGATATTTACTGATTACTTTTAAATTAAGTATAGAAAATGTGGTCATTACACTGAATAAAAATCATTCAGTGACAATATACTTTAATTGAGATTATTGAATGGGAAAAGAAGATTTTAGGTTCCAAGTTGACAAACCCCTATTCTATTCAGAGGCAAAACATAACGGCTCAATATCAATTCCATGGTTCCTTTTCTACCCCCTCATTCAATCTCTGATTCTCTCCTTCTCTCTTTGTTATTGCTGTTGTTGTTGTGTGCGAAGATTAGAATCAAAATAAATGGGAGAACGCGAACGGTTTTCAATCACCACGAAACGCGGGGATTCCCCGGTGGGGGGCCGCAGGAAACAATCGGAATGCGCCTCCAGCGGGAAACAATGCGCGCTCTCTGCTCCCGATTTGTCCCGTTCCCGTCCTGCTGGGACGGCCTAATTGCGCCTACCGCTGCGAGACGCCGCTACGCTTCCATTAACGAATTTGCTCTGATTAATTATTACGTCACTCTCAATATGCATCCGCTATAAATCTGCATGAATTACTCGAATCGCATTCAGAACAATATCGTACAAGGAATATTAATGAATTGCCATTTACTTGACAACGTAATTTTAAAGCAACTTCCATATTATTTTAATGAAAACGCCTTTTATAGGTATAAATTTAATATTTTTTGTAATTTAATCGCAACATACTAATTATCGATTTATTGAATATTTTCACAATCTTAATCTTCAAACTTTGTTTTAATCACTCGTTCATTCATGTAGCTTTGACTGGAAATTATCGATTAACATTTTCAGTTTCTTTATTTAATTATATTTGAAATTTATTGTACATCCGCCATAATTTGTGTTCGCCGCAAATGAAGCACAAAAATTATAGCAGAGATCTCAATAAAACAATTAGAAAAGAAAAATATTACATTTAGTATCGAAAAATAAAAAAAAGTTAAAATTGAGTTATCTAAAATAATGAACTGCCTACATAACCCTTGTACCCTGGAATTCACATCAAAGTAATTCGAAAATTGCAAGCATTATTTGTGATGTTCCTATAAATTACAATTACTAACAATACATCTCATAGATTTACCATTTACCATTGATAATGAATACTTAGTACTTGAAATGTAAATCTTGTTAATAAAATTTAGAAGTGAAGTAAGGAATATTATTTTCAACTACATCATCTCATAGATATTAACGAAATCTCTAGAATATTTACTTTCTCAAAAAGGAAAGAAGGAAATAGACTTAAATAAAAATTTGACTATATACAAAATTGGTTATTAGTTGGTTACATATGGTAATTCATAAAACTATGAATTATAAATACAGCAATTAATTTATGTTTCTCATAAAATTTTAATGTTTTCAGAAATTTATAGTAAATTATTATTGATAATTAGCATTAGTTAAGTGAGTTCAAGTATTTATGCAAGTTAAAAAAAGAACAGCAACAACTTAGATAGATAAGTAATTTATGCAAATGGAATATTTAATTCGCGGACAATCTCTTTTTGAGTTATATCAGCAATTTAAATCCATACCCATTTCCCTACCATAAATATCGAAAAAGGCGAAGATTGCCGCGCGGTAATAACACCACACTTAAAATTCCCGACTTAATTGGAACACCACCTTGATTTATAAACGTGGCACTCTCTGGACGGTGTTGCGCCCGGCGTCCATTAATTAATTAGCAATCTCTGTCGACTTCTCGGCTAACTCGACTAGCTAGGCGGTTATTGTGGCGGCTAGTTGCGTGTGTCCATTTAAATTTTAATTGAAAAACCGTTACCATCGCGAGATTTATGACAAGGGAATGAGCCACCGTCGCCGATTTATTGCCTTAATTAACAATTACCGGGCGCGTAATTGCGCCAAGTGATCGCCGCTAAATTACACATAACAACTGGCAAACTCACCTCATCTTTCTAACCTGAAAAGTTATTCGCCAGTTCATTTGTAATTTTGACGATTTCAATATAGCTCAGTATCAAAAAGAAAAAATTAATAATAAATAATAATTTTAAAAAATCAGATTTAATTTAATGCTGAGCATAGTAATCTTAGTTCGCAAATCTTGGCAGTTTTTTCCAATGTAGACAACCTTGTAAGTTTATGCATAACATATGCTATCAATTCTTCACTTTCTGAAGCATGTTCCGCACTTTTTTCGTATTGTTTTTGCCAATTCTTTATTTACAAATGTCTGCATTTGACAGTTTTTTTTTTCAATTGTTCACTTTCTGACACATGTTTAGCACTTTTTTTATTAGTTTTGGGCAAATGCAAATTTCTGAATTTGACAGTTTTTCTAGCCGACACCAAATAGGCAACTGTAAAAACTATGAACAAGTGAATAAATACTATTTTTGTATTAGCTTTTAGCTGTTTGGCTCACTCTGGACCCGATTTAAAAACTAAGCTATTCTACTAAAAAGTACCTATATTTATATATATTTTTTATCTTACACAAAATATTAACGAACGAGAAATCTGATCACAAAAACAAATTCACAAAAAAAAACAATTGTCATCCTTTCATTTCCTTCGTGTATCCATTTTCCGCCCATTCTTGTCAGTGTCCTTACGCCAGCGCCATCCTCCCCCATCCACTCAATATCTTCCTTACTTCCGTCCATTCCATCCACACTTTTTCATCAGCTCAATGTTTCCGAGTATCCCTTCCCTTTCCACACAGCACCCACCTACCATACTACTCAACCATCCATACTTTTCTTCCCCTCTCCTCTTCTTCTGCTATGTTATCCTCAGCCCAATAAATATCTTGACATTATCCCACTCATCTTACATACATATGATTATATTCACTTCTTACTATATATTCTTGCCTCTCCTGCATCTCCATATCCATCAACTTTACTTTCGTCCAGGAAATTCACCTCTTTCTCCAACCATTTTGAATAGCATATAAAAGGGCAAAAATTGTCATTGGGAGCTCGAAGGGACTCCAAGAAAGATTCTAAAAAGAAAACGATTGGGAAAAAGTCGTCGTTATCCGAAAA
Organism: Philonthus spinipes; assembly: GCA_963082785.1. NCBI lineage: Eukaryota > Metazoa > Arthropoda > Insecta > Coleoptera > Staphylinidae > Philonthus > Philonthus spinipes. The sequence goes on along the minus strand of OY720309.1, from coordinate 12,323,866 downwards.
CATGGACCAGAATATGTTCGCCGCTCCAGATGAAAAATGAACAGCCGACTGAAGGTAATCAAGGTTCCATTCCATCCTCAGCCATTAAAGGAAATAAATCTGATGTTTTCCCGGATTCGCCCAAAGAAAATCAATCATAGCCTGATGGCTGAAATTGATTACAGAAACAAAAAAGGCAAAATAGCAAAATAAATTCAGAATAGATAGTCTCATAACGGATTCACCCGGCAGGCTCGCCATAGTCAGCCAAAATCCGGCAAGCTTACCACAGCCAGCCAACTCATAAAGCTCACCACAGGTATTCCAGTAACAAATAAAACCTCGATAGGTACGTCGTCGTAGCTTCCACTGATGCCAAGGAAGAAAAAGCAGTCTTCTGGACCGTATCAAGAAGACATAGACTTCAGTTCGTACCAGCCAGCACAGCACAACGCCAGCCAGCACTCAACAAAGGTCTGCCAGCCTGTTCTAAGAAAAGTTGCACCGCACCGCCGGAGATCCCCGCACATCACTTCCAAACATATCTGCCATACGTCTTTTATTAGCCTATAACTCTTTCATTTATTCTTCTTCATTTCATGCTTCACCATTTTTCCCAATGCCCCAATACCCCACCAAGCATATTCCATCTATCTATTACCTGCATTTTTTTTTCACTCCCAGAGCTTGCTTAAGAAACGACGCATTCCATAATTTGCATGCGAGTCTTACGTTACTTTTGAACCACTTCTCCTAGTCTTCCTTAATTATGCCCCAAGCTTTTCTTGTACTCGTTTTGCGTATACAACGATCCCTTCCTGGGAGCTCTTAAATATAAAATCCAACCATGTACCTAAGTAATTGATAAAACAGCACTAATAAGCACTAAGTGTGAAGAAAGGATATTAGTGCTTTTTTATCAATTACATTTGATCTTCACGTAACTCACCCAATCAATGTACCTAAGTATTCAAACTCATTCACCTTCTCAATAATTTCAGTCTTCCCTTCGAAATCACCTATTCAACCTTCCCTCGCCGGGTTATTAAATCATATCCACTTTTTTGTATTCACACATAACCGCTTTTGTCCATCTACTCTCTATATCGTCCAATATCCAATATGCGGACGATATAATGATTTCAAAGACAGAATGGAGGGAGGAGAAAATAGATGCTGGAAATAGAATGGAAAGGTACATGGACAATATTGAGCAACATCATGCTTATTCTTTCCAAATATTCAACTAACCTTCTGAGAGGAAGCACTGTGGCATACTCTGATGTCAAAATTTATGCATACATACAGTAGCATAACTAGAACCCACATTGCAGGTGACGGTGAAAGAAAGCCAAAGGGTCCATATGGAGCGGCAAAAAATGTGGAACCGTGCCAAAATTTATGAATTCCTAAGGCCTCGCGAATCGAAGTACTTAGACTAATGATTACTTGTTTTTCTTTAAATAAAAGTATTGAAATGTCCTTACTCCTAATTTTACGTATTCGGCGCTTTGGGGCCTTAATAATTTATTTGCAGGGCGGGGATATGGAGGCACGAAAGGCTAGTTCTATTCCAGCACTCTCTCAACCATCCTGGTTAGCGTAAAAATCTGATCCCTACTTTCTATGTCTTTTATGAACCATCCCAGGGACTCCGGTAACAATCCAAGCTTTTCAATCTCCTTCTCCATTCTGTTCATTACCACCATCATGGCAATTTTGCTCTAGATACACATAATATAATAATATCTTTATTAATGTAAATTCCAATCCATACACAAGTCAAAAATATACATACATATGAATGAAGTTTAATATACATATATTAGTACAACCTTAGTTTATGCTAATACAGATCGGCTAGGATATTGTACATAATTTAAAATTGTTCTTCCAGAAAATCTTTCCAATGATAATATGCTTTACTAGAGAGTAATGTTTTAACTTTAGTTTTGAAGACAGTATAACTATCACATTTGACTTCCGCGGGAAGTTTGTTATAAAAAATCGGACCATAGTAATTTAAACAATTACGCGATCTATATATCTATGTATAGTCTACTGGAATATCTCCACATCTCCTGGTATTATATCCATGCTGATATGATGTAGGATAGTTGGAAAAATGTTTCCTTACTAATTGAAATTCCTTTATTATTATCTATGTTTGGTCTATCTCCTCTTTTGTGTAGCCGGTACATAGACCTTATTCGGCATGCTTTCGGTATATTCATACCCTCTTTCCACATTTGGTTTATAAGATTTCTGAATTTCTTCTTTCCCTCTTTTCTAATTCTCTTCCACATTTCCACACCTAGGCCATCCAAAACCTTCGGCTTTCCGCACCTGTCCTCATCAAATCCTCTTTCCATCTCTTCATCGGCGAAATCCTCTATTTCACATTCACTGGATCACCACTCATCCGCTTATATTTTTCAGTTCATTTCTGCAATTCTACCTCTATATGATTATATATTTTCCATTTGTTTAGAATACTCTACAATAATTTTTCATTTTTACGTTCTTTGATGTCTTGAGCCAATTTATCTAATGCTTGTTCCTTTTTCTTCTCGCATATTGGTATATATAGACTTTGCAGTTACTATTTCACTCTCGCCTTTATCTCCTAACTTTCATCTTCTCACGGCCTCCCTTATTTCTCTAATAGCACATCGACGTTCTTCATCAAACCTTGGACTGTCACTTTTTATTTTAATCCGACACTTCACAATGGCCTCTTCCATCTCCTCTAAATTGCTTACCTTATTCCAATCCACCCTCTTGATTATGTAACCACTCTTTAACCAGACATACTTCCACCGTCAGTGGATCCTAATACCTCCTCCACCTCCATTCTTCTAAAATCTTCACTATTCATTCCACACATCTATTATTCTAATTCTAACAGAAAAATGTTAAATCTTTATTATTTTTTTAATCTGAAGTTAATTCAATTCTACAGTCGACTACATCGACTACCATCAACTGCAGTTGCGTAATCAAAAGGGATGGAAGGTGAATTGGAATGAGGTGAGGACTATAGAGGAGATGGAAGAGGTAATTGTGAAATGTGGAACCAAAGTAAAAATGAGCTGTACAAGGTTTTAAGACCGTGAGAAGAATCGTTTCATTCTCTAGCGAATGTTTCATTCGCTATTGATAATAAGTACAGGGTACTCGAAATGTACTACATGGGCTGATAAGTCCCGGGATTTTTCAATAGGTGGCAACACAGGAAACTAAACGTGACTAATTTCGAGAGGCTCATCCGTCACTAGCTTGTATATACAGTTTCATAACATTTCGTCCATTCATTTACAAGCTACAGTCGTTAGAGTGACGCTACTTTCGCCTTCATAAAAAATAAATGGACAAACAGGAATATCGCATTTTGATCAAACATTGTTTTTTGATGGGAAAAACTGCTGAACAATCATTGCAATGGTTGCTCCTTCGAGAAAAACATTTTATCGGTGGTTTAGTGAATTTTAAATGGGTCGTACAAGCACTGAAGACGCACCTCGCTCGGAAGGCTAAAAGAGGCTACGAATGCGGAAATATTTTGGAGATGAAAAAGCAATCGGCGCGATGGGTGCCGCGTTTGCTGACCGTTGACCAAAAACAGCAGCGCGTTGATGATTCAACAGCCAGTTTGGCATTATTGCAGCGTAATCGAGCAGACTTTTTTCGACGTTTTGTGATGATGGATGAAACTTGGATCCACTACCATACGCCTGAGTCCAATAGGTAGTCTGCACGATGGCTGGAAAGCCACGAAAGGAAGATTATGGCCTCCGTGTTTTGGGATTCGCATGGAATACTCTTCATCCATTACCAGCAGAAGGGAAGAAAAGTCACAGGAGAGTATTATGCAGCGTTATTGAACAAAATAAACGACGAAATAAAGAAAAAACGTCCCCATATGGCGAAGAAAAAAGTTCTATATCATCACGATAACGCACCGTCACACACGTCCTTGAAAGCGATGGCCAAATTGGACCAATTACGATTCGAATTGGTTGCTCACCCACCGTATTCTCCAGACTTGGCCTCCAGCGACTATTATCTGTTCCCAAACCTCAAGCGTTGGTTCCAGGGAATGAGATTCAAATCGAATGAGGAAGTCATCGCGAACACCGAGGCGTATTTCGAAGGCTTGGATGTTTCGTACTACATAAAGGGCATCGAAATGCTGGAAACTCGCTATACTAAGTGCATCGCCCTCGAAGGCAACTATGTTGAGGAATAAATATAACTTTGCTCAAGACACGTTTGTTTTCATTAAAAATCCCGGGACTTATCAGCCCATGTAGTATATTTAGGTAATAAATATAAAAAGGGAAGTAATGATTGATTAGTTTTTCATTTTATCAAACACACTTTACATAACTCATTTATTAAACCTAGCATTTTTTAATCTATTTTAAAAAAAACTCCGAATTGACAAAAAGTGCAGTTAGCTTGTTTTTGCGGATTAATGATTTGTATCCCGCAGTGTTTCAAAGGTTTGTTATGATTGTGATTTTTTGTGTTAAATAAATATCCTTTATAATCTTATTGAATGTATTACAATCATGGATAATATTCTTTCTATTTCAAATACGTCTTAATTTAATTTTCAGTTTGCGCAAGCGAGATACAGATATCAATCCTCAACATCAACGGATTCATAAACAGCCTGAAAAGAAAATAGAAAATTCGATTATCAGAATAATGTTGGGCCCATGCATAAATAAACGGGTAACGCTAAATGGGCGCGTAGCGTAGACTGGATTAATTTTCGAAACTGAATTAGTTATGGGATGAAAGAGATCTAGTTGCGATAGGAGCGTACGCGTCGGTTAATGGAACGGAGGCTAATAATGTTGTCCGGGAAAGAAGATGGGCGTCATTGTTCGTGCAACACCTGTGAAGAAGTCGACGAGAAATTTATTCATGGTTTCGCGTTACGATACATCACACCCACGGCCGCGATGTTTATTCCAAACCACACAAATGGGCGGATTCGCTTTCGAGACACATATATATTGTAACGATGATTTCGTAATTAAAAATATTTTAAACCTTCTTCGCGTGTATTAATTACTTTATGAGCAATATATTTTCAATATATATAGTTAATGGTTGTTAAGAAAATCTCTGTAGGAATATACGAGAAAAACGTACTAAAAAAAACTCTATTCCATCTGTATGCTTTATATAGTCATTTATATTTCATTCAGTTTTAAGTACTACATTGGTCATGACTGAATTGTAAAAGCCTAAGTCCCAATTTTACAATCCGTAAGTAAAGCGTAAGTAACATATTTGCGGAATAAAAATTCGGTTGGCAGCACTGTCTCATTGATAATCAAATGGAGAGAATCATAGTCATTAACTTTTATTCCGAGTAAAAAAAAAAAAATATAAATTCTTCCACGGTTAACGGATGTATAAGTTTATATAACACAACCATCAAATGCGAAGGAATTAAAAAGAAACTTCTGAACTTTAGGTCACAAAATTATATAAATTTGTTTAGTGAAAAAGATGCACAGTTCAAAATACTAACGTTTTTTTTATTCTTTTTCGAAAATAATCACCGTCCGTTTAAATGATTTTTTGCCTTTCATTGTAAACGCACTATAAATTAAAAAAAAAAAAACATATTGCAAGAGTAAAAACTTGATAATTGTTTCATTTTTATATTTCATGTATTCCAAAAATATACAAAATATAATGTAATTTAACAATAAATAAAATATACAAAAAAATGATTTGAAAATAATTAATAAATTATTTCCACATTCACTTCCGTGACATTTTGATTTACCTTACGTAATTACTTTAAAAAAATGCACATTATAACAACTACTTCTAGGGCAAATACTTCTCCAGACATTGAATTATATAATGTACACCTGCTGTTGCATATCAATAAAATATTGCATCATACAACAAAAATATAGAAATAATATTATTTATTTTCAAATTATTTTTATTTAATTTATTTAACTGTGACTAAGTGAATAAATACTCTTTACTATTTATAAAAATATACATGTATGGTTTGTATATTTGTATGAATAAATGAAGAATAATATTAAGTTGATGGAGTTGTATCTCTTCATGTGTGTATTTTCTTGTTTTGTTTATATATAAATACTAATGGTGTGTACATTTAGATGGATGGTAATAAGTTAGTCGAACGTCGAGGAACGAAAAACATGCATGTGTCTGCTGTCTAGCGTCTGCATACGCAGAAAGGCTTCCCATGTTGGACGTCAGGGGACCCTCTGATGGCATTAATTCATATCATTCATATCGCCACAAATTTATTACTCATCCACATTGCGCACATAACACACACATAGAGCACATGAATATGCAGTTATTCTTTTTTTTTCAAACTCATTAATTTTAATATTTGCCAACAGTTCGCGAAATCTCTTTAGTTAAAAGGATTGTGAAGTTGATTGAAAATATATGTAACCTTTCAATCATCTATTGCGCTTAAAAGGGCCTTTATTGAAGATGATTAGACTGGTTTTAAAAGTACCGAAGTAAAATTAGTAAATAATTTAATTATTAATTGAAAATATTTACAATATCTTTATTCAAGTTTATTTGTTTTACATATATTTACAATAAATAATGGTATTTTTATTTCTCTCTTGCATGCTTGAACAGGCTATCGACCTTTCTGCCAGAAAATATTTATTTCTGAGAGTTAAATTAAATTACATCACAATATTAATTTAAATAACTGCAAATGTGTGAATCATTTTTGTTTCATTTTATTTAATTCAATATTAACATCATTATAATTATTTATCTTTAGAAAATAGCTTTCGACCGTTGGTCTTTCTGTCTGTCTCTATCCAGTTCTTGTCGTATAATAGTACTAAATTGATCAAAGTAATAAAGTTGTTTTTGAAAGACAAAATTAATCATCATTGTTCACAGCAAGCAACATCATAGTTTACAGTAACGAAGTTAGATTATTCAATAAATAAAATGGGAACGACAGATTTATTCACTCATTTTTCATATTTTCATGTTTTTGGGTGGTCGATGAAGAATTATAACCGCAATTAATTTCCCGGACACAAATTGAATTACCCGGCGAATATAAAAAAATATATAACGCCCACTCGTCCACCGGACTTTCGGGGTCAAGAGTCATCCTCCGGTCCTCGAGGAGCCATTACTTATAATTTTTCGGTTGTGCAAGAAAAGAGCGTCGTGTTTTTCGTCTTCTTCTTCGTTTTTGTTATTATTATTCGATGCGGGGGCCAATGCCAACAACCAATAATGTATCATTACGGAGAAATTTATGAATTATCTCCTTGGCTCGGAGGCGCCACTTTCTTCATGTGAGTGCGTGGGAGGAGGAGGAGGCAGCGTCCTTTATATTCCCGCAGATGGAGAAATGAATAATTCCGATTTTCCAAAATGTTATTGTAATCCTGTGATTTATTTAAGATGTGAAGGTGTAATTTTTATAATAATGATGTTATAATTTGGCATTTACTTGGAGATGAAAAATTCGAATTTATAAAAAATATATTTTTGTTAATATTCTATGGTTGAAGCTGCCAATTGATGAAACGTCATTACTAACTAAACATTTTTATTAATAATAAATTATAGCTTGAGTTTCCGTGAAGGTATTTGATAACAATTGACACTTAGCTTATTTATTTCCACTGTTTATTTCTTCTTTTTTTGAGGCTGTGGAAGGGAACAGGTTTTGACTAGGAAACTACCGACTAAAAACCCTGTTAAATATATTTCTAATACAATATGATAATTATCAATAACAAAATAAACTAGTTTGTTATTGGTAATGATCGTTTCAATCGTTATTTTAATTCATGTAAATAAACATATATACAATCATTTACAAAATTATACGATTGATTGCAATTTTGGCACCAATAAATAACACATTTGATAAACTTAACCCTTTTCCGATGTACTAGGCCATGTCTCCACTCCACTAGTAGAAAAAAGATAAAGACAGATACACACGAAGATGACTATTTTTAGAAAATCAATTAATTATTATTTTTAATTCCGCAAGAATCAGAATTCGTAAATTCGGCCAAAGTGTAACTTTGGATAATATTTGGTAATTATTTAATAGCTTAAATTTTAATATATGTAAATACAATGGATTGAAATGTTTACTAATCATAGTATAAATCATTACATTTTAATATTACCAAAAGTTCATGTAATCGGATGTATAGTTTAAATGACGATTTTAATTTGAATTAAATCAATCAAATTAAATTCGACATTCAACCGATACATTCGATTACTATAACTTTTCGTTTAAAATTAAAACCAATTTGTTAATTTTTATAATTATTTTAACAAATAAATTATGAAGTCAATCTTCCACGAATAAACTATGTGATGAATGAATGTATCCAGTGTACTGTCGAACTTGCTTCTTTATTCCTTCATACCTTCCTATATGCGTACATTATTCCTCAGCGATCAAGGCTACTATTTTCATCAAAGCACAGACAGACCACCACCAACGGTACCAGATCTGGACTACCTGAAGAAGTACCCATGACTGTTAAATCCCCCGACTGTCGAGGAGATAACAAGAGTCAACTTTCAGTTGACTATTGTTCATTCTTCATCTTTCAGTTGACTCCCGGAAGATGATGGCATATAAACGGAATGTTTAAAGAGCTTACCGCAATCGAGCATTCCAGCGCTACAGCGTATCATTCAAAACATCTTGACGCAGTTCACCATACCTAAGAGCTGGAGACTGCTGCCCGGTCACGAACAGAGATTAGATAGCACTGCATCCATTTGGCTATACTGATTTCGCTCTTATAGCTAATCAAAGAATTTTGTGTTTTCTGCAAGCTCCAGCATCTTCTTAATCAATTTGTCTTTTGGGGGAGAGTTGATATGGATACTCTTTGCACAGTTTTTTTTCCCTCCAGCTTGTAAGCGCTGCACACTCGTGCTATTCGAGTGTGAGGCATCTACATCCTCTTCATTGCAAAGTCTGCATCCAGCATTCCTCTTTAAGAATTTTCAAGTTGTACAGATGTTTCCTGAGGGGCAATGTCCAGTTACTAGGCCTGTAACTATCCTCAGATTATTTCTACGGAGTGCAATGGCCTCAGTTGCAAGATATTTGTGGGGTTGTTCAAGTAGCAATTTGCTATGGGCCAATGGTTTAAGCAAGCACATCGGCCTTTCCAATGCTCTCCTCTCCTTTATGTCCACTGAATGGTTACAGTGTTCACTGCTGCCCATGCCTTTATTAAATATTATGGTTGTCTAGCTCTCTCGCATAGATTTCGGCTTGCTGGACAATTACCATTTTCCCCAAAGAAATTTGGGGGGTATGCCGTGAATTCTTGCGCACGATTCTCCTTTCCTACATGATCCATCTGTGTACCAGATCAGTATTTTAGGTGTCGGGTTGCTATTCTTCTTTACCTCCTCATAGATAATTCTAAAGGGTTTAGTTAGAGAATAGTATGCTGTTATGTAGTCGCTTCCCATTTGTAGAATTGGTTTGGTGACTGCACGTTCAATTCTGGTGTAGTTACCCGTTAGGTTCCTGCTTCCAGTCATTCGAAGTCGATAAGCGATGCCTCACTTTTGATAACGAGATCAAGTGGCTGGAGGTTTAGGAGGGTTTCTATTGCAGCTGTTTGTGTAGTGCGCAGTTATGCATATTTTATGCTATTTTGGCTAAAATACAGGCTAGTCGCTGAACTCTTGATAGAGCTTCCTGTGCACTTCTTTGTTTACCATACTATGCTTCTGTATGTTATCATGGGTATTACTGTGGTATTGTAGAGCCACAAAGTCATTTTTGGGCTCAGTTTCCATGTGTTTTCCATATCCTTCTATTTCGCTCTGTCAGTTATATATTTTATTTGCCTGTTCCATGTGAGTTTTGCGTCAAGGTATACTCAGTGTGGGTTAAGACGCCAAAGGTCAACCATCGATTAGATCAATACGCTGAGGCGAGTCATGTATCATCACCAGAGTAACAAGCCTCATTATTTGAGCTTCTTGGACTATGCGAGCGCGTTTAACATCCCGTTCAGGGACATGCTGTTCGAGATATTACTGGCCAACCGCGTATGACCATTCTTCTTTTTCCTACTAAGGGGCATGAACAGGACACGAACGCTCGTCAAGACTCCGTGTGGGCTGACGTTCCTTGTCGAGTCTGGTGTACGCCAAAGTTAATCCGACCCCATACTATTCAACTTTGTGATCGATGATATTATAAAAAGGATCAGCAAGGAGTTTTTAGCCGAGATCACAATCTATTCATGGAAGCGCAGCGTGCTCAATTTGGATTACGCTGATGACCTGGTGATACTAGCGACAGGCGAAGCGCAACTCCAAAGGATGGAGAAATTGTCAGCCGTGTGTGGCCTCACTCTCAGATCAGAGAAGTGCTAGCAACTGAGTGTGCATGTAAAGTGGTGTATCGATAAGAGGAGAGACATAGTCGATATAGTCTATGAGTTCTGCCTCGGTTGTGTGAAAAAACGCAATTGCAGCTGTGAGAGAGATGTGAATTCTTTATCCCGTTGCCTGTGGTCAACCTCGAACTCCACAAGCATGCAGTTCAGAGTGTATCTGACAACAATCTGTCCAATAATGCTGTACGCAGCTGATACATGGTCAGGAACAGAGAAAAAGAGAGGTTTGACAAAGCGCCGTCTACTGAGGCGAATGTTCGCCCACTATTATCCCGATGTGCCCTCTGTGCACCAGGAGGCTGGCGGAGCGTATTCTGGGCTATCGACTGCATGAAACTTGTCGACAGGTCTGGATCTGGTGTAAAGGAGTGTGCAGCTACGCATTACATTTAGGCCTCATTAGGCCCATTGTGCTATCTCCTGTAGATCACTCATCAATCAGCTTATCTTGTTTAGGTAGTCTAGTATAGCCGAGGTGAATAGATCACTTATAGACCCAGTATAGACTCCCTTAATGACGAAAATGCTGAACATTCACAAAGGAAATGCCTAGCAGTCTCGTTTTCAATGCTGCTCTCTCTGCAAGATGGAGAGTCAATAATTCCCATTTTACAGAGGTGCCCGTTTAGTCTACAGTGACCAGTAAGGATGGCAGTTAAGTGCATAAGATTTCTCCTAATCACTTGCAGGTACCGCTTACCTCTCATTACGATGTTTCCTTAGAGTGCCCTCAATATCATCCCAACGCTTCATAAATTTCTCTAGAACATTGGTGTGTAACATATTACACACAGAGAGAGAAGCGAGATGCAATAGCGGCTCTGGTGAGGGGATATTTATCCCAACCGCAGGTCTTACCAGCGCATCAGCTCTCCTGTTACCTGTGTTCGTATCATATTCTTCACCCAACAGACTTTAATGTTATGCATTGCCCCCTGCCTGACTTTCCTGTTGCATTCTATTTCAGTCTCTAACGTAGCAAAAGCTTTCTGCAGATATAGTATCGCTTGCCTACTATCTGTTAGGATTAGTACGGCTACATTTGACAACTTACGTTTTATGATGTATTCAGCTTTGTCTGGATATTCAGATTTCTGGAGAAAACTTCAAAACCCGATCCATCTCTCTTTTTACTTCCATTTGTGTAGATCCTTATAGCCTACTCTCTTATCCGTTTAGTGGGTTAGACAGTAATATTGTAGGGTGTGCACCGTATGCTTCATCGCTACTATAAAAAAACAATCGTTAAGTCTGAAATGATCTTTTACACGAAAACTGCACTGCGGCCCAGGCAATCTCAAGATGTGCTAGTGATACGAAAGCCGATTATGAGGAAGAAGAAGAGCGATTTTAATGCAAATTTTCCGAGAAAATAAACAACATTATTCTTTTCAGTGCAAAAACAAACAAATGGAAAATTAAAGAGACAGAGGAACGTATAAACCAATGAAATAAATGAGGATTTTAATGAAAATTTAGCAAAAAAAAAACATTTGTTTTTTTTTTAGTTTAATTCAAACTTTATTGCATCCTCGCAGATCCTATATTTATTAAATCAGAGAATTAATCATCTATTCCTGGTTCTTATCCTTGTCACTAGCAATATAAGGCATTTAATATTCAATCGGGAGTTAATCCTTGATCTAGGAACCGATCACTTTTTTTTAATTTCTAAGTAAGTCAAAATGTCAGGGAGCTAAATGCAGAAATAATGTATTCATTATTTTCTAATCATTTTTATTTAATTCATTTAAATAACTGTGGCAAAATGATATTCATTCATTTGGTCACAGTTTTTCTATTGATAATTATTCTTATTAATTGGGTACATTACTATAAATGAGAACTGACATCATTTTTTCAGATTATTTGTTTAATATAAATAAATAAGTATTAATGTTATTGATAATTGGATATATATTCCTTAATTTATTTGAAAAATACGTTTGTGTAATAAAAAATCAGGTTGGGTATTATTCCTCATTATTTAAAACTCTTCGTTATGAATTCGAAAGAAGGATAATTACTTGAACCGGGATAATTGTTGAGGTTACGTGGAAATAATTAAGACGAAAGAAAGAGCGTTTCATAAGCTTCCCCGAAACGGCGGACCGCCTGATTAACGAAGAAGGCATTTTCTCCGATTCTCAGTAGCAAGCAGATAATTGCCGTTTATGCAATAGAAAACCGTAATTTTGAATCCACGGAATTGTAATTATGCAACAATTGGCAAACTTATAACGATATTATTTTCTAAAATTTGAGAAATCCTATATTTTTACAGTAAATTGGATAAAGTAAGAAAAATTCTACACCTTGATATACATTTTCTAGAAGAGTAGTTGTGAAGCAAAACAAATAACCTAGTAAAACGTTGTTGAATATCTATATAATTATTTTATTTTTATTCTCGCTTGTGATATTATTATTGAAAATAATTATATTCGTTTGTAAATGTTGATTATATAATCCTGCACTTAATGATATCTACGCTTCGACTCGCCCGTAATTTGATTCCATGTAAATTAGAGTGTAGTAAATTGAAAACAATGAAATAATTTAATACCCTCGAGTGCGTATATACATTTTTTTGATTAATCCCGGCCCACACAATAAACGACGAACGATCAATGGCCGCGATATCCGATGGCAGTTAGTTATAGTTAAGTTAAGAAGATGTGGGCACAGCTCTTTCCCTCTGCTCTTCCGACTTCGGATGCGGGCCGCATGGGAGAAACAGAAGCCGCGGCTTTCCATCGCGTAGTTTATAATTACCTCGGGGCACGTTCGAATTTATTAATAACATTCTTTATCTCTTGCATTTTAGTTTTGGACTATGGCCGTAAATAACCGGTTGCGCAATCTACCAATACCGCCGGCCGATGCGTTTTTTTTTTAGTTCTTCTTCGGCTGGATGGGCTATAGGAAATAACGACAATAAATTACGGCCGTTCCGTGGATATCTTTTTCTTCCCGCGGGTTTATCTGTGCTGTAAGATCTAAGAAACGCGACACAGTGATTTCTTCTTTTATTCATCTCGTTTTCTCCAAAACTGATCTTTAACAAAATTTGTACAAAAAAGGAAACAATAGTTTGTTAAAAAAATAATGACAGGTGAATTATGAATTATGACAAATACTTAATAATTAGTCCCTATCTCGCTTGAAAAAATCAATAACTCAAAATAACAAGTAAATTTTTAATTAAATTAAATAAATCTGTAAACTTTTAAATTAAATTTTAATAATTTGAACATATTTAAATATAAATAGTTGTCCTTTCTACAACTTATTTTTTATTAAACTAAATACATTTCGGAAACTATGTTTTCATCTTCAGTAGTGAAGTTTAAATAAATAATTTGAAATTAATTAATAAATTATTCACTCTTTAGCTACTTTGACATTTTGACTTATTTTACATAAGTATTTAAAACAAATGCTCAATAATTGACGAAAATCCTTTTTTCTATTATAACTGTAAACTTTTCTTCAACTTTTCTACACTGAATGTTTAGTTGTACCACACTGTAGTCCATTTTACTGGTTCCAGGTATGGAAAACTTTTATTGTAAGAGATATCGAAAAAAAAAAATGTTTTCATAATAAAAATAATGACGAAGAAAAAATGATCTATCATTAACCGTTTCTGGGTTATAACCGGAAGTTGACGACGAGTTATCTTTCTATGGTGCATGTACCTCTGTTATTATTAAAAAATAGAAAATTACTATAAACACTTTCTCGAAGCAATTATTAAAATAATAAAATAACTACTTATAAAGAGTTGAAATTTAGAGGAACGTAACAAGCAGCAAGCAATATTATTTTTACAGGTATTTGAACTAAATCAAATAAAAGTAGTTATAAGAAGTATTTGTTACTTGACATCACTCCCAAATTCATTCATCCCTCATTAACAATTCATCAATTCATTACATCAAATTTAGCGGACGAAGGCAATTTATATTTTTAATTTGTTGGTTACTTTTTGGAATAAAGATGTTAATATATATATATATATATATATATATATATACATATATATTATTTTTGGTGGGTGAGGGGGAGGGGGTTGTGGAAGAAGAAAATCCATGTTCAGACGGAGTGTTGGACTTCTCCTAGGTTTTGACTAGGAGACTACCGACTAAAATCTAAAAACCCCTCCCACATTACCAGCGTCGACTACTACGGTTATTGACCGGTCAAGAAGTAGTAATTATAATTATTTTTATTTTATTTAATTTAAATAGGTGTAACCAAGCGAATAAACAGTCTTGTTTATTCAATATAATGATATAATTCTTCTACTAATTCAAAATTTAACTTTCGACTAATCCAACAGTTGCACGTTGCTGAAAACCTTTTTCCACATTAGACCCTCAGAACTATTGCATTTAACATTTAAATTATTTTATTACGAAGATAGTAGCAGTTATCGTAAAGAATTAACTAGCATTCATATAAAGTTTTACTGTCTAAAACATTAGTTTAATGCTAAAAACTAATATCTAAGTAGGTTTCTTTAATAATTTAATGTTCATTTAGTGGTGACAAAAACTTGACGTCATCAACTATTTAAATTACACAACACAAGGTTTAAAAAAAGCCCAACGAGTTATTATCCATTTTTTTTTTTTTATTATAACCAAATGACAGAAAACATTATCAAACCGAATTTCGGCCGTTAATGCCCGGCAATAAAAACGATGTAACCCATTCGATGGGGAAATTAGGAAATGGTAATGGGCACTTAATGAAGCCAAACAAATCGTAAAAAGAACCAAAAAAAGAACAGGAATACTAAAAACAATAAAAAATCAAAAACTAATCCGGAATTTGTGTAAAGGCGGCCGTTTTATTGTCTTTTGTGCCGTTTCCTGCGTGCATGCGTCGGCCGTCCACGTGTCCGATCGTAAATTTCGTTCGGGCCATAAATCCTCGCGCCGAGGATTTGTTTCCACAGATTTTGAGTATTAATCACTCACCCGCAGCCGGATTAATTAAATTATCATTAAGGCTCGCGTGTCTTGATTTATATTTCGCGGTGTGTTTTAATTCTATGCTCGTAAATTAACCGATTTAATGCATTAATCTTCTAAAGGCAGGTTTACTTGTAGTGTTTCTTTTAAATTGTGAAGAATATAATTCATGTGCTAAATTGCTCGTGGGAGAAAATGCGTAATTTTATCATATTTATTACCATATCCAGGAAGAAATTATATATAGTTACTATATAGATGTCTATATAGTAACTATATAATTCAAACTATATAGATTCACCATTAGCTCTGTGACTTTTGACTTACGTTACGTAAGTACGTTAAATAAATGCACATTAAAACAACTATTTCCCGGGCAAATACCCACGCCGGAATTGATATTGATTTGAATTACATAATGTACACCTGCTGATGCACATCAATAAAATATTGCATAATGCAACAAATTTGTTATCCGAGAAAAATTTAATGTAAAAACAACAAAAGGAACGTTACTTAATATAAGGTCATCTGCAGACACGTGTTTCGGGATCTATCCCTCGTCAGTACAGCTATGAGTTACATGATTTCAAGATGTTAAAATAAATCAATTAAATTAATTCAAATACAATCAGCAAAATTAAATTAATTAATTATTTTCAAATCATTTTTATTTAATAAATTTAAATAACTGTGACCAAGTGAATGAAAACTCTTTTCTATTTTCAAACTATATAGAATGTACTATGTAGGTACTATATAGTGACAACACAGTTAAAGTTATATAGAATATACTATATAGATTCTACATAGATCTCTATATTTTAAGAATGCAGTTTATACTATATAGAAAATGCTACATATATTCAGCATTGTAACTATATACTTAAAACTGTATAGAGTGTACTATGTAGGTTGTACATAGAACTATATACGTATAACTATATAGTAGCAATATAGTTGCACCTACATTGAAAGTACTATGTAAATTCAGTATAGTACAGGGTGGGCCTGAAAGGCGTACGATTTTAAAAACACTCTTGTGTTTGAAGCTTCAAAGAGGGGACTGCGCGGGTGGTGGGGTTAAGTAGCCCGGTTCTGGGAAATTTAGTCGCGATGGATCACTTCACAGGAGCGCAACGTGCATTCTGCGTTAAACATTATTACAAAAATGGCGATTCGTGCGTTATTGTTCGGCGTTTATTTCAGCGTGAGTTTGGATTACATGACCTAAATCAGTGTCCGAACGAAAGTGTGATTCGATCGTGGGCCAGAAAGTTCGAAGCTACTGGTTCGACTCTCAAACAGAAGCCTGCGGGACGTCCAAGGTCAACGAGAACAGAAGACGCAATTGAACAAGTTAGATCTTCAGTTCAACGTAATCCTGCTAAATCGACTCGAAAGCGTTCAGCCGAACTTGCGGTATCCAGAACATCTTTGCGTCGCATTTTGTTGAAAGATCTGAAATTGCACCCGTATAAAATTCAAGTTGTGCAGGGATTACAGCCAAATGATCCAATTTTACGAAGAGCCTTTGTTCAAACAATGTTGGAACGCTTTCAGAGTGTCAACAATATTCTGTTCTCCGACGAAGCCCATTTTCACATGAATGGGCATGTGAATAAACAGAATTGCCGTTACTGGGCTGCAGAGAACCCACGTGCAAAACACCAAAAGCCTCTGCATTCGCCAAAAGTAACCGTTTGGGCGGCCATGTCAGCGCACGGAATTATCGGACCCTACTTCTTCGAAAATCGACAAGGCCAATCTGTCACTGTAAATTCTGACCGATACATAGCCATGTTAAGGGATTTTTTCTTTCCACAACTGCAACAATTTGAAGCCTATAATCGTGCGACATGGTTTCAACAAGATGGCGCGACATGCCATACAGCTAATGCCTCTTTGACGGTCGTAAACGAGATGTTTGCTGGGAAACTGATATCGCGCCGAGGTGACATTGCATGGCCTCCTAGAAGTCCAGATCTAACGCCACTGGACTTTTTTTTGTGGGGATATCTAAAAAGTAGAGTCTACTCTAATAACCCAGCCACGATTAACCAGTTGAAGACCAATATCCGGGAAGAAATGGCAGCTATTCCCCGTGCAATGTGCCAGCGAGTTTTTACCAATTTGAGGTTCAGATTCGAAGAATGTTTGCAGCGCGATGGTGCACACCTGGATGACGTTATTTTCAAGAAATGAATTTCCCAGATGTAAATTTTTATAGAAATAAAAATTTGTATGTGAATTGTACTTAGTTTTTTTTTAATGATTTTTTCAAATTCGTAATTATTTCTGGCCCACCTTGTACATTATATATACTGATTGTATTGAATGTATTTTCTGAAATTTAAAGCAATAATTTGAATTATTAAAACTTAGTAACAATTTATTATAAAAATCTAAAAATGAATTAATCAACTTCATTTTCAACAAAAACGCACTATAATTAATTACCTTTCCAATGAATCCTATTTTGTTGTGGTTACATTTTGGTTCTTAACATTTAGAAGATAATTTTTAAAACAACTGGGGTCAATTTATAATCTATAAGATAAACGCAAAATAGTAGTCGAATAATTTAGCAATATCATTGACGGTAGATGCTGATTTTCTTTATTATAAACCAGAGATGTTGAAATGCCAATTATTTTGATTATGAACAAAATGCCAAAACGATTTAATGTTATTGGGTATTGTCATTTCTACATTGTTGTTGTTTAATAACAAGATAGAATTTCTGATTTACATTTTGATCTGATATTAGTAAATGTGTGACAAACATGAAATCGCATTTTTTTATATCCGTAATGGAAACGGTGAATTCATTACAGCTAATTTCGTAAAATATACGAACTGACCAGTTACTACTAGAAAAAGGTAATTAATTTTATTATAATCCAGACGTTTAAAGTCGTACTTGATATTACCACCATCATCAATGACATTAAGACAAGTTACTCTTATCTCTATCAGAAGATGGACAAAATGTACATTTAGTATTACAAAATAAACCAGTGAAGAAAAAGGATACTTGTTTTATTTGCATTAAGAAAAGGAAGAGATTGATAAACATCGCTGGGTATTATTAGTGCACACTTAAATATTGATTAGTAAAGGACAGATTAAGCGCAACGTTAAACTGATTACATATTGAGTTAAATTGATAGAATCCCAGAACCCTAAAACCATGTATTAATGATATTTGTGAAACGTGAGTTATGTTTATTGAAAGAAACCAATACATTCTTCATCAGATATCCATTTGATTAAAAAATAAATTTGTTTTTAAATTAAATTCACTTAGTATTGTTTCACTTATATGTATTTATTTTTCAACTAGTTTCGGCTTAATGCCATTATCAAGAATGATGTGCAAATGGATATGTTCGGATATATATACATTTTTCAATTTTTATTGGGTAATAAGGGCGTTTAATATCGGAGAATTCCAAAGGTCTTGGTTGTCATTGACCATATTTTTACTCGCTTTTAAGGCTTTTGAAATTTCCAAACTCTCCCGGTGGTTAAGTGTTAATCCCTTATTACCTGTATGTAAGATTTTAAAATCATTTGAAGAAAAGTGGCGATTAGATGTGATGCAGTGTTTGGAAAGACCGGTGGTTTGTTTTTATTTTCTATATCTTTCTTGTGTTATTTTAATCTGATATCAAATGACCTACAGGTTTGTCTAATGTATACTGCATCGCAATCATCACATTGTAATTCATAAATACCACTTTTCTTCAATTTACAATTTTCAGTTTTAATTTTATTATTAACTAACAGTTTACTTAAGTTTATTAAGTTAGCCAAAATTATGTTGTTATTCTTTCCTTTTAAAATATTTTTGATTTGTAAAGACACCGGTTTAATATATTCTAATCTATTCCATGTTGTTAATTCTGTATTCGCCACACTAAATGTAAGTATTGTTTCTTTCTAAGCATATTGTTGATTAAATCTTCAGAATAGCCATTGTTTTTCGTAATTATTTTAATTGTACTTAATTCTATTTCAAAGTCTACTTTACTTAAAGGGATACTGACTAGTCTGTGCAAAAGGGAGTGAAATGTTCTGTATTTAATTTGACTGTGTGTGTTAGAAGACTCAGGTTTTATGACGTCTGTACAAGTTTGTTTACGATAAATCTTATATGATATTGAATTATTCGTTGTTTTCGAGATTGTGACATTAAGAAAATTGAGGATATTATTTTGTTCTTTTTCAACTGTAAACTGGATTTTTTGTTGATTTAATTTAAGTAAATTCCAGTTGCCTGTTTGTGCCTGTCCATATACAAAATACATCGTCAACATATCTTGCCCAGAAATATATGTGTTTATTTTTTGTTTTATTCAGTAAATTATTTTTAAAATTTATCTGATAATAAAGGGAACAGAGGTGATCCCATAGGCAGACCGTTTGATTGTATATAAAATGTATTGTTAAATTCAAAATAATATTGATCGGTGCAAATTTTTATTAATGATTTGAGTTCCATTTTTTTAAATCCGTTTCATTTGACTTATTTAATTCTTTTGTTATAATTAGTTTTAGTCCATTAATTGGAACTGATGTGAAAAGACTTTTCACATCAAATGAAATTAATTTTGCGTTGTGTGGAAGTGTTAAGTTTCTTAATTTATTAATGAGGTCTATTGTATTTTTTATTGAATACTTCGGTTTGAAATTAATAAACTTAGCAATCAAATCATTTAAAAACCTGCATAATTTATACGTCGGGGTATATAAATACGAAACTACAGAACGTATTGGATTATTTTCTTTATGGATTTTCGGTAATCCGTAAAGAATTCGGGCTTTTGGATTCATCAATGTTAATTTGAATCTCTCTCTGTCGGAAATTAGATTTGTGCTATTTTTTATTGCATGTTTAAGTTCGTTTTGAAACTTGGTGGTTGGATCAAGTTTTTTTAATGCAAAAATTCTCTGTTTTTAATAACTCCTCTGTTTTTTTGTATGTATTCATCTTTATTCATAATTGTTTTTTAATGCAAAAATTCTCTGTTTTTGATAACTCCTCTGTTTTTTGTATGTATTCATCTTTATCCATAATTGTTATGGTATTGCCTTTGTTTGCTTAACACAAAATTAAATTATTATTTTTTTAGTTTATTTGATATGTGGTAGGTAACAAACTCCCTAGCAGAGTGGAAAATGGCTCCATCTTGCTGAAACCATATTCTTCTAATATTCACACCAAGATTACAAAATTGTTGTTCAAAAATATACATTACTGGGTGATAAAGATGTGATCTTTGAGGAAAATTATCTGACTGTTACTGTTCAAATTATTTTCCTCAAAGAAGAACTGTCCAAAAATTTTAGAGGCGCATACTGTATTTCACAGTAACTTTTTTCCTTAAGAAGCGGTTATTTTTTATATTACTAAGAATTTTCCGTCGTCCAGTAACGAAAATTTTGTTTGTTAACAAAAAAAAAATGAGTTTCTTCTGACATCAGCAAGCAAGCAATTAAATCGTTGCTTGCTTGCTGATGTGAGAAGAAACTCATTTCATTCACAAATAATCTGATATTTCCGCAAACACTTTGACGAATGTCCTAAATTTACATTTATTGCGAATGTATGGCGACTTGATTTGAATTTATATCTCGTTATATTATTAAATGAATTTAATTTAAAAATGGATACTTTATTCCTTGCAAATGATTTCATAATTTTAAAATGGTTTTAAGAAAATTATAAAAGTCATTTTTTATACTGCGTCAAATATAGTTTATTTTTTATGAGAAGCGGAATAAAAAGAAATCATGGCATTTAAGAAATGTAGTCGGAATTAAAGTTATTTTTATTAAGTTACGTTTCCATTCTGCTTGGCATTAAATAAAAATAACCTTAATTCCACCTAGCATATCTACGCAACATCATTAATTCCACGCGCTTTTATAGAAACCCCAGTGAAAAAAGTCCATAAATCAAGCGTGAATACCAAACCGAGCCGAACCGAAGCAAACCAAAAGCGAAGCAAACGTGTCCCCCGGAGGTGGGTCCAATTAATATCATTGTGATTCGATTTGTGAGTTTCTGAAGAACAACCTGTAGAACCGGCGACCGGCAACAATAACAAAAATCCATTACTCAACGCGAGTTATTAACTTGTATAGACTTATAAATAATAGATAAGAGAGGGTCCCGGCGGTTTCGGTTGCGCAAATGGTAAATGGTAAACGCATTCTCCCGCAGAAGCCGCGGGCCGAAAACCATAATGGATTCGGTTACCGTTCATGTTATAATCTTTATCCTTATTGGATTACGCGTCGTATTTTATGTCGTTTATTTTTTTTTTTTCCTTTTCTTGTTCGCTTCTTCTTTCGTGCGTCCTCTCAATGGAGTTAATCAAGGCGTGATAAAGATCCGAGGATAATTTTCGTGTGTGAATAGGCGCTGGATCATTTTGAATGATATCGTAAGTGGAAAATGTACGTCATTTTCCACGCTTCATTATCTAATTATTTTAATGATCGCTTTTTAATGATTGATGTAACGAAACAAAACAAAAATGAAGAATATAGAGATAAAAATTATTAATGAAAAAAAAATGTCTCTTTTAAATGGACTATGATAATTGATATTTAATTTATAAAATAAAATTTTTCCCGATCGCCATTTTCTGAGGTCTAACAATGTGTAAATGATTGTATTTATATGTATTATAAAATTATATAATGTAATACTCAGAAATAAAAATTTTAAATATAAAAATCTTGTATATTTAATCAAAATGATTTGAAAATAATTAATAAATTATTTTCACATTTATAAATACTCTTTTCTATTTATAAAAATCGTGTTTTCATTTTTTTTTTTGCAGAATAATTATTTTATTTAGATTAGCTCAACATTAACAACAATTACATTATACAAATAATAAACACTTTTAGGGCAGAAAGACTTCTGATCGATAGCCAATTCTAGAACAAGATAACCTTGTTTTATGTATAATAATAAAATGTTATAATGTAAATAATTCTTTTAGAAGTATGGAATAAAGATATTTTATTATTAGCATTAACTTAAATAACTAAGAGTAATAATGATCATTACTGTCTTTCAGCAAAGAATTTGGGATTTCTGGTATTCAACAATGATATGTCTTTTTGTTCTGTCTTGTGATGTTACTCTAACAAGTTATTTACGATCAGATGTTTAAGTTGCTGATTAAAATGCATTAAACGTAAGTAGAGTCAAAATTTAATAATTTTATTGATGTGCAACAGCAGGTGTACATCATGTAATTCAATGTCCGGTGGGGTATTTGCTCGGGAAGTAGTTGTTTTAATGTACTTTCGTTTAAAGTACTTACGTAACGTAAGTAAAAAATGTCACAGAGCTAAATGTGGAAATAATTTATTAATTATTTTCAAATCATTTTTATTTAATTTATGTAAGTAGAGTCCATAAATATCAGGTCGAACCCTTCGACCTGATGTTTATGTTTATTTGAAGTTAATTTGCGATTTCGATCATAAAATCTTAGCGAAATGGTGTTAAAAGTCTCCCTAACCCTAAACCCATCATCCCCGTTCCCGCTACTTACGCCTACGGTGGTAACGTAGAGTAAGTTCGGGAGACTTTTAACACCCCTTTTGCTTATCATATTGTTAAAATAATCCTTTTGGCTCATTCTCAGTTTTTTTATATATATTCATTTAATATTTTCTAATCGGCCGAAAAACTTTCGGTCGATAGCCAATTTATATACAAAATTTAATTAATCATCGTAAATATATATTAAGTGGTAAATATTGTAACTCTGTGTATAAATAGAGATGTTATCATATATTTTCTAATCTTCTAGTGATTTGAATATTTTTTTATAAATCTAATTTTTCCGTTTAAATGTTTATGAAACGCAATAATTTTTAAATATATCGGCTTAACCACAGACAAACTTCTTTTTTCCAACAATCTTATATTTAGAATTTAGTTCTCATTATTTTTTTTTTCCCTCAAAATTTAGGAAGTACCTCTCGTGTGTTGTATACGCTTATTTATATGTATGTGTGTGTGTGTTTCATAACGGGCAATTATGGGAGCGTTGATCTTCACGTTTTGGAGAAATTTATCACGTCTCCGTATCGATGGTGCAGTAAATGACCCCGACTCGGGTCCTCTCGGACCGGTCCATTGGACCAAATTGGTCCGTTCGGGGTCAAGGTCGACGTCCGTCTTCCAACGGCTTTTCGGATTAAAACGCGGCACCCTTCCGAAAATAATGATAATACTAATAACAATCATCGAGAAATCTGGCTTCTTTCACACACGCACGTGGATTTTGGATTAAATATAGAATTATATGAAAGCCAGATTTATTGTTATTCTCAAACAAATAAGGTGGATTCATGAAATGTATTAAAATTATAAACAGAAAAAAATATATGAAGGATTTAAATTTTTTTGTCTATATGTGACAAATAAATATATTTTAAAATGGTCAATAGCCATTTCACAATTAATTAAATTTGTGCGATTTACTTAATTAAATATTGATATGTTCTTGTAAACTAAATTCTTAATAAACATTGTTGTATATTAGAAGAACATGTCAATATTTTATTAAGTATATCACACAAATTTAATTATGAATTATTGTATTGTTTTTGTAAAAAGGTTATTCCGTAATAGAATTATTATTATTATTAATTGTTAAATTGCTATCGACCATCGGGCAGAAGATCTATTCTTCTGCCCGATTTCAAATAATTTATCTTTGTCTTAATCTGTATACAAACGGGTCATGATTCCTATATATAAAGGGGTGATTCAATTGTTATGATTGCTACTGTTATGAAATTATGCAATGAATTCATGAATTAAGGAAAACGGAAATTTGCGATGGGAAGTTATATTCTTATTTCGTGAAATATGTTTGTTCTTTTGAATAACAAAAACGTTTCCTCTACTATCAAAAAGAAATGCTGTGTTGACAAAGCCATACCGTCACAAATGATTTGGGAATCTTGATAGCAAAGGTGCTAGATCTATTGTTACAAAGGTAATATTGATTAATATTTAAACATTGGTAGTTCTTATTATAATAATAAATATGGAAAAACTACAAAAGAAGCAAAATAATCAAGTAATAGAAAAAAGATTTATTTAAATAAAAAGTATTTCGAAAAAAAATTCAGAGAGGCTGTGACATGTCAAAGTGGATAGGATTAGAGGCGAATTTTGTAACAAGGGATTGTAATCGGAGTTGGATTGGAATGATTTGGATGAGGTGGTACAATCAGTTGTTTGATGGATTTTATAGAGGATTTTGAGTGATCAAAATTATATTAAACTGATAAATTTAAAATGTATATTTTTTTAACAAGATTTCATCGTCCTTACAAATTGATAATTTATTTTGATAAAGTTTTGGAATAGAAATCGAATGATTTCAGCCAATGAGGTGTCGAAAATCTTATTGAACATTCGAAAGAAATCATGAACGACAAAAAGGAATGCATTATTTAATAATTAGTTGCTTATATAGTTTGAAATATAATTTTGCAAAAGGAATAAATGTTTTTCATTGCAAACAAAAACTCTATATTCATTTGAAATGAAAAAATTACCAATATTTTATTGATTGCTGTATATACATTTTTAATTAACTCATTAATTGATTCGACAGGTTACGAATTTAAAAACAGGCCAGCCTTATAATAGGCCAATCATAATAGTTAATTAAAACATGACAATTTCTAACACATGGAGTGGAAACTATTTTGATCCGTATTACCATCTTTTTAGACTACAGCCAAACTAACCCTTCTTTTTAAATAGCACTATTCCACTAATAATACATTATTGAAAAGGTCTTTTGAAATACTTTTGAGTTATACCAACATTTTTTTAAAAAATTTTGAATAATTACAAAAAATATTTTTTGAATTATTTGAACAATTATTTTAATCTAATATAACTTTTGTAATAAACCATAACAAAAGTAGTATTAGATTATTTAATGTAGTTTTTAACCATTATTTATAAATAGTAAATATTTCCACAATTTTTTAGTTGTATTTCCCCATTGATCAAGTGCGATTCACTATACCTCAAATATATTTCATACTGCCAAAGTAATGTCAATTGAATTAAATAAAAAGAATTTGAAAACAATTAATAAATTATTTCCTCTTTAGCTACTGTGACAATTTGACTTATGTTACATAAGTAGTTTAACAAATGTCTAATAATAGACATTTGATGTTGTACAAATATAACATATTGCATAATGCAACAATTTTTTAATCGAAAATAACTAACTAACCATCTTTATTCAAATGTGTATATGTATGTACAATAATATACAAAAATTAGAATTATTTTCGTCTTTCAGCCAATCAAAAATATTTAATGCAAAAAACAAATAAAATAAAATGAAATAAAAGCTACGTAATATAAGGCTATCTGCAGATGCGTGTTTAGGGATTTCATGCCTCATCAGTACAGTTGTGGCTTATATAATTACAAAGTTGTTAATTAAATTCATTAAAATTAATTAAAAGGTTTCCGAATAATTTTTATTTAATTTATTTAAGAAACTCTGACGAAATGAATAAATCCCATTTTTCTATTAATGTCAATTGATTTAAATGGGAAATATATTTGACATAAAGTGAAATGTAATTCAGAAACTTTGTATAAATACATTATATGTATTTCATTTAACAATAATACTAAATACAGGGGGTGGACAAAATAATATGAACACCTGACATGTAGACAGTATTTATTTATTAATAAGGTGTTGGGCCACTATTTTCTATTTATGTCAATAAAGGTTTTTTATTATTGAGTATATGATCATCCTATTTGACAACCATCGTTCCAACTTCTCAAAAAATCATAGAAAATGCTGAAATCAGTTCACTAAAGTCAAACAGCCTAACAATCCACTTATGATCTACCTAATATAATACCCTACTGTATGAACTATGTAAAATCCTTCTATATCAAAACGATTAAAATATCTTGCCATCAAATTTGCCAGTAATCCCAATAATTCCAATATATTAAATCATCTATGTATTGGCCTCTTTAAAAATATTAACAGCTATTCTCGCTACATGTTGTGTCTTATACGTCAATGATTTGAAATGATGAAATGACGTGTGTTACTTTTTATATTTACGTATTTCGGGAATGAATAATAATGATTAACTTCCGATCAAGTGTTTGATATTTCAGGAATGAATAATATTAGTTAACTTCAAATCAAGTATAAATCCCAGTTTTTGTTTAGAATTATAGGATGGCAGTATTTAATTAATTTATTTTTTTTATCATAAAGTAACAAATTGACACTATTTATTTTTTGTAATTTAGTTATTTACATTAAGTTTAATACTATTTCATAATATGATTCAATGATAATTCATATATACATATATACATCATATATACATTTTCTGTGGAAGGTTGTATGTTTCGTTCTCTTTATTCTATTGAAAAACGCAACAAAATAAATCATGACTAACACTGCATGCGTTACCGTCACAAACAATTTCCTTTTTTTAACAAAAATACGTCACTTATTATTTTGGAGAAATTACAGGTTAAAAATATTAAGAGATTTTATTAAGACAATTTGAAAGAAAAGTAACAGTGAAGAACAATAAACTTGAAATAAATAATAATTAGAATAAGTGCTAGAAATGACCACCAGAAAATGGAAGACAGTAACTCAAACGATCGCGAAAATTCTTCCACATTGTGCATTTCGATATTGTCATAAACAGAAAACGAAAATTGCGTGCGTTTTGAATTATCCTTGTTGAAGGAATCGATCGTTCGGTTTGCGTATTATAGGCAACTGAACACATACATCAATGCGTTTGACTTGGGTATTTTACATGTATACATAGGGCATATGTATACTGTTAAAATAACCTCTCTGTATATATATATAGATATATATATACATATTTTCGTCATTTTCTGTTTCTCTCATTTGGTTGGTTTTAATGAACGTTTTATGCTAATTTAGCTTTTTTATTATTAATTTCCTGCTATATTTTTAATCGCCACATCTGCAATATTACATTTCAGATCGTATCTGCGCCGTATTATTTACACCTACCGTATGTTAAATGTTATTTAAATGACACTAACGTTTCCTTTACGGCTACCAGAAAATTTCATAACACAACTGTTTTGTTCGGTTCAGTCGGTGATGTAATATAACGTTTTTAATTACATTTTAGGAATTAAAATATATTTACTTTGTTTAATAGATTTATTTTAATGAATCAAAAGGTTGCGTTGATAGTTTCATACAAGGGATACAAGAGAATGAAATTAAAAGAAATGTAACAGCGGCTGTGCTTATTCTACTTTATTTATTGCTACTACTAA
This sequence comes from Philonthus spinipes, assembly GCA_963082785.1. Classification (NCBI taxonomy): domain Eukaryota; kingdom Metazoa; phylum Arthropoda; class Insecta; order Coleoptera; family Staphylinidae; genus Philonthus; species Philonthus spinipes. The sequence goes on along the minus strand of OY720309.1, from coordinate 12,296,042 downwards.
AATATCGTTATTAAGAAAAGGAATACAATAAATAAACTTAATACATTCTTCAACAAAACCAATTAAATGTTTCATTTTACAAGGGATATCGACCATTAGACTTTCTACCCGGATTAGATGTGGAAACTACGTTTTTTTTCGATATCAAAAGTAGAGTTAAAGAAGGTTATCGGCGGGTTTTTGTATTTAGCAATTATGTTGTGATTTCTAAGGATGCATATTTTTATAAGATGTTCGTAATTCGACTCGTTACAAGCAAATAGTTCTGCGAGAAATCGAAGTTTATCTTTAATAGGGGTAAATTATTTAGCAGAATACATTTGAATGATTATGAAGAGGATTTTGGAGGTTTCGAAGTTTAGTGAGGGTACGGAGAGATGATCTTTCACCTATTTCGAGGTGTTAATGGTGGCGGTACATGGGTTGATAAAAAGAATGGAACTGCAGTCTAGGATGTGACGGCAAATAATTTTGTATATTTTTGTATAAGTGTTGGTACTTATTCTCTCGTATTTGCACGTCAGGCGACGGAAGTGTTTGCTTTTACTTCAAAAGTAAGTTTTTTGAAGGATAGTTTTGGATCTATTTATTTATTATTATTATTATACAGGGCGTCTCAGCATGCGCGCCAAGTAGCTTTACAGCAAATGGTATATTTTTTAAAAATTAGTAGGACAATATTGTAAAATTAGTTTCAAACATACAGGATGTCCCATAAAAGCATAGCATAACATAGTTATATTTTTTCTAATGGAACACCCCATATTTTTTTTTTTTTTCAGATTCTACATCAAAAATAAAGTTAACTTCATTTTATGTTCATTTGCCTAAACCTAATAATTTTTGAAATAATTAAATTACGTAAAAGCACAACCAAATACATATTCTATTGAAATAAATACTCAGCATTTGCAGGTATGGCTTTGAAAGAGAACCCAGGAAATTACAAACTCTATATTAAATAAAAACATATTTGTAAAAAAAAAATGAGTAACATCTAATTGAAAATGACCCTTTAGCAGAAGAACAAAAACATGCAAGGACTGAAGCCAATGATGCAAAAAAAAACAACTTCTAATTATTATTTTTAATAATAATATGACACTTTTTCAAAGTGGCAGAATAGAACAAAATGAAAATTGCGTCAAGATTTTAACTTAAACTTCTACCATATAAATATAATTACGAATTATAATACATGCTTAATGAATTAAGTTTAATTAAAATTATTCGCCTAGTTAGTCAACATATTATATACATACAATACTACTAATACAATTCTTGTAGAGAGTATGGTTCCTTCTCAAATAAATATTTATTTAGTTGTGATTTTAAGGTTTTTGTCTCGTTTTTTATTTTTGTTTTTTATGTGCTCTGACAGGATATTAAATAATTACAATGAAATTAAACAAGGAAAATTTCTGACAAAGATCAATAAAATTCGATCAATCCCCTTTTTCCAACTGCAAAAAATACTTACACTGTAAGTTTTACAAACATCTATTGAAACAACTACTTCCCGAGCATTTACCCCGCCGGACATTGGATTTTTTGCAGTTGGAAAAAAATTATTGATCATTGCCAGAAATTTTCCTTGTTTAATTTCATTGTAATTTAAATAACTGCAAATGTGTGAATCATCTTTGTTTCATTTTATTAAATAATTGTATTGAAGCATGTGCTCCGCGGAAATATATAATCATTCGTTGAAATTCGCCTTAAAAGCAAGGTGTGTTTGCTGAAGTTTTAATTATATGCTAGTAACACTCACAAGAATTTATTTCACAAACCCGCGATAATAGAACGTTGAAAATAAAGTAATTTCTAAATGTCTTTTCATTACTAATTGTTTTATTGAATTATGTGGAGTATTTAATCACAATAGAAAAACTGTTTTATTCCTTACTTCACTTTTATTTTTATTCGTTAGATGTACATTTCGAGTGCAAAGCTCTCATTATCAATAACTAATGGTTTTACAACTAGGTGCGCAACTAAATATACCTGACAAAAATGTGAAAAACCTAATTTTAATTATAGAAGGTATTGCAAGGCTGAAAAACATTAAGGGGTTTAAAATTACGGACTGTTGATGAGATTACTCATTTTCGAAACTTGTAAAATGTTTAACAACGGGTTTTCCAAAGAACTTAGTTGTGAGACCATTAGTTATTGATAATGAGTGCTTTGCACTCGAAATGTACATCTAACGAATAAAAATAAAAGTGAAGTAAGGAATAAAAGTTTTTTTTAATGTATTTTCTTTCTTTTTTGTAAATTTTATCGAGCGGCATTTATCTAAGTCAAGATTGATACAGTTATCACTACACCAGATCGAAATTTTATTCAAATCATTTTGTAATCTAATTAAAGAACATTCGTTAGATATTATATTATATTATATTATTATATTATATTATATATTTTTATATTGTCAGCAAATGGTAAACACTGAGCATGGTGGAAACAATCAACCACATCATTCATGAAGATATTAAACAACAGAGGGCCCAGGCGAGATCCTTGGGGAACCCCTGAAGTAAAGGGAATTTTGGACGATAAAACACTGCCAATACTCAGTGTTGCAACTATAGCATAAGTTATACGTAACTAATATTTTTTACCTAATACTATTATTATTAGGTAAATTCAAATTAAACCCTTGTTTAGTTTCATGTTGTTATATTCAATTTTATGAAACGTGTTTCGGTAAGTGACAACCATTCTCAAAGGAATTACAAAATTATGTTGTTACATGCAACTAAACAAGTGTTTGATTTGAAATTATCTTATATTTGCAATAGTATTCAAAGCTAAAAAATGTGTAATTCCCTTAAGAATGATCGTCATTGACACAGAAAATTGAATATAACATGAAACCAAATAAGCTTTTTAATTTTAAATTACCTAATATTACAATTTCGTTTCATCAAGAGTGCAGTGAAGAAACTGTATATATCTTACTATTACAAGTGGCCAGCTCTCCAGCTCTATAACAAACATTATTTCCATGCAATAAATATAAAATATTTCTAATAAATTATTTACAATAAATTAAACAAAAAAAATTAAAACGACTAATTATTAATCAATCATTTTCCCTTTAAATACTGGAACTTTTTGACGCACTTTAATTTATTATAAAAAACAGTTTTCTAATAAAATTTAATTACTGAAATTGGATTAGTATAAAATGTTTCATTCAGCCTGTAAAAAAACTCTTAATATTAAGACAGTAAGATTAATTCTAATCACCTAAGACTATACTTTATTTTCCCTCATTTCTGTATCCGCCCGAGAAAGAGTTACAAGACAAACACCTCCCGCTGTTTTTCGGGCGTTACAGAATTAGACCTTCTCATTCTTCTACTCATTTATTTTTTTCACCGCGACGCTCCTCGCGGAGATTTGTGCTTGTTTGTAATAATTTACCCCATGGAAGCGAACGGCGATTATATTAAACGGCTTTCCTTGATTTACGCACGCACAGCACACACAGACATTTTGTATGTGTGTGTGTCTCGGAGTGAATATAAAATAAGAGTTGTGATCGTAATTTCCCCCTCGGACAAATTTTACAACCGTTAATAAAAATTAATCGTTACCAATAAATAACGCTGACACCTTTGTAAAAATATATTACGATGTGTGGAACACATACTAAAAAATAGAGAAAATAAAAAATATTATATATAGAATCATTATGCTCGTTTTGTTTATTCTTCTCTGTTCTTTTAATAAATGGGGTAATAAGTGTCATGTTGAAGAAACAGTAAATTTTAAATGAAACACTCTTTAGCTTATATAATTGTTTATGTATTTTGTATAACCGTTTTTTTTATGATTAAGTTATGATCAATTGTTAATTATCCTTATCACCCATAAATTTGTTTTACTATTAGCATAAACATTAGGATTAGGAATAATGGAAGAAAAGGATTTATTGACATAGTCACAGTTATTTAATATAATAAATAAAACAGTTATACAGAATTTATAAATAAGTGTACTAACTATAGCTAAAGAGTGTTTCATTTAAAATTTTCTGGTTTCTTCAAGATGAAATTTATAATTAAAAAAAAATGATAGTTTTTTTGCGAGATGGTAGTACAGCCTCCTTGTAACAAAAAAAAAACTAAGTTTAAATTATTTTATTGCGGAGGCTCTTAAATTTATTAATCTCAATGTTGACACTGATCAAATAAAAAAAAAACATGGTTTTTATATTGTATATAATAATCAGCTGGAATCTAAAATAAAAGTTACGGGAACACATCAGGTTGAGTGCTTGTTCATATTTTTTGCAATATTGTTTAAAACGCTCGATCATCTAAATAATGAATTTTTAAAAGCCAGTAGAGGAAGTGAATGTAAGAAGAAGAAAAAAAAAATGAAAACATCGACAGCTTCGGACTCGAGTGCGATTCGAGCGAATTCAAGTATGTACTTCGAGCAAACGCAAGGACAAAGTACGCCTCGGGACGATTACGTCAGCATTGCACAAGCCTGACATATACCACCGGTAGGTACACACTCACACATACAGACACACCACTTCATTAGAAAATTGCATCAATACCACTTCACTTCACTTCAGTTCACCGGCGATCCAATCGAATCAGCACTGCCATTGCATAATGCACCTCTCCGGATTTGGATTCGGATAAGGATAAGGAGCGAGATGATAGGCCTCCGGTAATGGTTAAACGGCTAATGGGTAATGTGCAATCGCCTTTTCGCGAACGGGGAATGGTTAATATGGGAATACCGGAGTGGAAATAAAAAAAGAAGGAAAAACTGAAAGAAGGAGAAAACCATTCCGGTAGCGCTTTGGAAAATTCCTGACAAAACGTAAAATGTAAACACCTGCCAATCTGCATAATTAATATTTATTGCCGGCAATTATGATCGCTCCGCGCCGATTGGTCGCGCTGTAAACTCGTTTTTTTTTCCTTCTGTTCTTTTTTCTTTGAGATATTGACACGAGCAACACCTATTGCAGTGGACTTGGGTTGGGACGTGGACGTGGAAAGTCGAATGGTTTTCTCGAGAGACGCGTGGGATTTCCACATGTTTCCCAGCTTTGTTTACACCTACGCTCGATTTGCGATTTTCCGCGTTATTTATTCGAACATGATGGCGCGTTGCGAAAATTACTTCATAATTAAAGTAAAAAACCTAATTAAATCTAATAATTAGCTTTAATTAAAATGATTGATATAAGTGCATCTAAATATTATTAACTTAAGAATTCAAACAATTTTCATTAATGACCTAGATTTTAATCGCATAATAAAATTGTAACATAATTTAATATTATATGGAATTTATTTTTAAAGATTAATTATAATTGATATTCTTGAATGAAGAAATATGTATGTAGTATAGTAGTGAATGTCCTTAGCAATTAGCGAGGCCTCATTAACAATTGATGATAAATCTTATTTATGAAGAAAATTGACGTTGATGACTAGTTTATTTTATTGCATATATTTTTTTAAAACCTTTCAAGATTATTCTCATATTTTTTTAATTGTTAGAGCTGGCACGCAAACTCCACCTTCACTTATTGGAGATTTCTTTAAGGGTGAATGCACCCTGAATTGAGGCCACGGTACCAGTAAATTGATTATACATAATTTGTAAATAAATGTTATTTTTGTTATTTCGGTTCCAGTTCTCATTAAGAGGATAAGTTCACCTTTCTTTAGTTGACGAAACAACGAGTCTCGGTCGTCTACCTCGTAGACCAAAATTTTTGACAATTATAAATTAGGCAAAAAATGACACTTTGTGCTATCCTTCTAAAGGTGATTATGTTAAACATCACTTGATTTTCTTGGATCCGGCAAAGAGTTATTGTTATTAATGAGATATTCTGGACCTGACGCCTGAAAAAAAATGGGTGAACTTTGGGATTTTTTTTTTTTTTCGAAATCGAACGAATATTTTGAAATGAGGTTTTGTCAGCTGTATTGACCATACAATGGACTACAAATTTTTAGTTTTTAGAAAAAAAAAATGGTGATGTGTCCATCATGGTACTTTCCCCGGTGAATACGGTCAAATATGTTTCTGATTGAAAATTGAATAGGAAAACAAAATGATTAATTGAAACAAATTATTGCTGTCTTTTAAAGTTAAAGCCGAATATTTAGAAGAATATTATAATTAAGTGTGTTATTTCTTACCTTACAATGGGTTAAAATCATTTCTTCACACTCTTCTTCATTTTTTTCAAACTGGAGGCGTTTGCTAATGATATGCTGAATATGACGGGACTTTGACATTTTATTCGTCATTAAAATAATTATTTCAATAATTAAAATCTCTAAGGGAATTCATCAGGTAAACGAAATTCTTCCGCTTATAAAATTAAAACCGAAGGTCCTACAATAAAAGTTTTATAACAGAAATTATTTATTTTCCAAGATCTAAAATTTTTATTTGAAACATTCTTCTAAACGAATGAAAAAATGAAAAATTTCTAAGAGTAAAGTTGCACTCAATGAGTTTTGATTAAATAATTTCGACTTTTTAAACAGACGTAAGTCTTCATTGTCAGAATTGGACAACAAGTCTCAGCTAAAATAACTATAATGCCAACATTAGGCAATAAGTGACATTATAGTCAAAACCAGACTATGAAAATCATCTAAAGTGACTTTACAGTCAAAATTAGACTATGGAAATCATCTAGAGTGACTTTATAGTCAAAATAAGACTATGGGCATCATCTAGAATGACTTTATAGTGAAAATCTGAGCATCTAGAGTGACTTTAAAGTCAAAAATAGGCACTGAAAATGACGTCATGTGACTTTTTGGTCAAAATCAGGCTATGAAAATTATCTAGAGTGACTTTAAAGTAAAAAATAGACATTAAAAATAACCTAAAGTGACTTTAGAGTCAAAATCAGACTATGAAAATCATCTATGGTGACTTTATAGTCAAAATTAGACTATGGACATCATCTAGAGTCACCTTATAGACAAAATGAGACTATGGAAATCATCTAGAGTGACTTTAAAGTCAAAAATAGGCATTGAATATGCACTCATGTGACTTTATAGTGAAAATCAAACTATGAAAATCATCTAGAGTGACTTTAACGTCAAAAATAAACATTTTCAATGACTTCAAGTAACTTTATAGTCAAAATCAGACTGTTTGTATCAAGAAGAGTGACTTTAAAGTCAAAAATAAACAATGAAAAGGACCTTAAGTGACTTTATAGTCAAAATCAGACTATAGAAATGATAGTTATAATCAAACTATGAAAATTATCTAAAGTGACTTTAACGTCAAAATTAAACATTGACAATGACTTCAAGTGACTTTATAGTCAAAATCATAATATGAAATTTATCTAGAGTAACCTTAAAGTCAAAATTAGGCTACTAACATCACCTAAAATGATACTAGTGTGAAAATTAGTTAACCTTAAGAAACTTAATAGCCAAAAAAGACTATACAGGTCATCTGGATCGATTTGAAAATCAAGTTACTCAATAAAAATGACTTAAAGTTATATTATACTCAAAATTAGGCAATTAATTTGTGATTTTATTGTCCAAATTAGAAAATAAGCTACGCTAAAATGTTTCTAATGCCAAATTTACGCAATAATAATGAGCGCAAATGACTTTATAGTCAAAATCAGACTAAGGAAGTCATCTAAAGAGATTTTCAAGTCAAAAATAAGCATTAAAAATGACTCCAGGAGACTTTATAGTCAAAATCAGGTTGTTAGAGTCTTGTTAATTAAAAGCTTTTCAGATCATTCTACTGTAATAAAAAGCTTAGATATAAAGCTTGGGCTTAATCCATTTAACCGTTTATGCGCTATCGCGGAAACACACAGCCACACACAGAAAATTTTCACGATCACAATACTTTCCTTTGGACAAGGGTCAGGAGAAAGTAAAAATCACATACAAAATATATTGATAACATTTCTCATAAATTTGCTCATGCAAAACTGATGAACATGGAAACCAGAAGAAGGGTAAAGGAAATGTACCAATAAAATAATGACATCGATGAAGCCAATTTATCTGTACAATAAAATCATGTTTCGTAGTGTTGTACATAATTTAGACACTAGATTTCGGAGTAGAATCTCCCCACTCAAGCACTTAACATCTTTTTAAACGGTCCTACACATATCAAATATACCTGGCTTACAACACGGCACATAACTCCTTGAGATTTGACACATTTTCAGTTTCGATTGGTTATGACTAATTTCATCGTCTCAGAATAAATTCTTTTTATATAGCTTAAACTTCAATAAGAGACACAAAAGTTTAATTAATATTAAAAAAAAATAAGGTTGAGTAGTAGACCAGCAAGGCTTGACCCGTATGCCGAACTCCGCCCCCGTTTTCCGTTTTCCCCGAAAACCATATTTATTTCAATATTTGTTATTGATATATTAATGATTATTATTATGTTATAAATAGCTGAGACTTCAACTTTGTTATACATTGTTTATCAATAAAAAAAATATTATGTTAATGAATATTATGTTTATAAACTTAATATTTTAAACTATTTAATTTATGGTTTTGAGGAAATAAACTATATAAAACAAAATGCGACTCTAGTCTCCAACCCAACCAACATATGCGTGCCGTGTTTAAATCTACGCGGGGCGTTCGTCAGTATTGATAATAATAATATCTTTTATCGCCAATCGGCACTAAATACATCTATTATTATCGCCATTTGCGGCACTAAACCGTCCCATTATTTTACTACTTTCAACAAGTAACATTATGGGACAATACTAACAAAATCTAAAGAGGTCGAATCCTGTCAGTTTAGTTGTCAAAAAAAAACATGAGTAGTGAAGAGTTTGAAATACCATGTACTCCACCAGAAATACGCGAAAGAGCGATAGAAACAACGCTCGAAATTCTTCCAAATAAGTCTAGACATATTTATAATCGTCAACACGATTTATTCACAAGTTGGTGTGATAGAAATAACATTAAAAAAATTAGCGAAAACGTTCTCTTGACATATTTTTCTGAAAAATCCAAGGAATATAAAGCAGCAACATTATGGTCATATTATTCTATGTTAAAAGCATCTCTTTCGGTAAAAAACGACGTTGATATAAGCCAATATAAGAAACTTACGGCGTTTTTAAAACAGAAATCAAAAAATTATACGCCAAAAAAATCGAAAGTTCTCACACAAGAAGAAATAATACAGTTTCTATTGAATGCACCAAATGAAATATATTTAATGATGAAGGTAAGATAGTAGTCAATTATCGAAGCATATTTGTTATTAATGTAGATATTATTTTAGATTTGTGTTATTTTTGGCGTTGCTGGAGCCTGCCGTAATAATGAATTAGTAAATCTTAAAGTTGATGATATAGAAGACAAGGATACTGTATTTTAATTTAAATAAAAAATCCTATACTTTTTCATTTATTTTTAAGATTGGCCATAAAATTTTGTATGCACCACGTCAGTAAAATATCTTTATCGAACTCGTCTTTATTCACCTCGCTCGCTCCGCTCGCTCGTCTCATAACCTCAGACTCGTTCGATAAAGTCTTATTTTACTGACTTGGTACATAAATAATTATATTTGTCCAACAGAATGACCCAATTACTAATCTAAATGTTGATGAGAATAGTGTAGGTTTTACATGGACATTGAATGGAACCCTGGCGAGAATTTCAGGACAGTCGATTTCTCCATCTAAAAGTTTATTCATAAACGTTTCACATCTCAGATTTCTTCTGTTGGCGAGGGATTCAATTTTGTGACGCTGCAGAAGATCATCTTTAGAGATTCCAATTGGTGTATAAGAACCGTCAAGTTTAATTGAGGGAAAATTTAAAAATCGACGATGAATGCGATCCAACAAAAGTGAATGAGTAGCATAAATGGGAAACCAGATTAAACTGTTGTATTCCAATTTACTCAACAAAAAGGCGGAACAGAGAGCTTTTATAGCATCAACATTGGAAAAGTCGCGGCTAACACGAAGAATGAAACCTAAAGCCTTTGACGCATTAGTTCGGACAGATTGAATATGATGTTTAAAGTTGAGTTGGTTGTCAAAAGTAATTCCTAAATCTTAGAACGTGGTACATCTCTATAAAGAGATTTTTTCGATCTGATAACATGATACAAGTGAAGTACGAGTGCGGAAATAAGTAACCACACATTTGACATTTAGTACTAAACTATCACTCTTACACCAGTCAGCAATTATATTTAAATTCGATTGTAGAGTGATTGCATCATAACAAGAATTAATCTTTAAATAAATTTTAAGATTAATAAAATTAATAAAAATATTAAACAATAGTGGGCCAAGACAATAACTTTGCGGAATACCAGTGGAAGGAGAAAATTCTTAGGATTTAAAACTATTGTAAAATACATAACATGACCGATTTTGTAAATATGATTCAATGAGTTTAGTAACCGTAGGAACTGCACCTAAACGAGAAAGTTAAAAAATAAGAAGATCATGGACAATTGAGTCAAAGGCGCGTGTATAATCAGTATAGATAACGTCAACTTGACGTCGGTTAAATATTGCGAGACTGAAGCCAAATTTGTTGTTGTCGATCTGGCAGGCATAAATCCGTGTTGATATGGTGACTTAATGGACCCACTCCTTTAAATATATTATAATGCAATACACTTTCAAAGATTTTAGAAAAGTTATAAAGGATCAATATTGGACGATAATTACGATGAGATTTGTCACCTTTCTTGAAAACGGGACATAGTCTAGCACGTTTCCAAATGTCTGGAAACTAACAAGAAGAGATCGAATAATTTAAAATCGTACACAATGGGCCAGCCAATGCATTTCTGCAGTCGCGAATTAAAAAACTTGGTATTTTATCATCACCAGTAGTGAGTTTATTTGGAAATCGTGACATTATATTAACAAGTTAAGATTCATCCCCTTTATTGATCAGGAATGGCGGATATACAGTTGAATCGTAGCCCAGCGTGGGATTTGAATCTCGATTGAAATTACTTTTAAAGATGCTGACGAATCCATTATTAATGTCATTGGGATCTGTAAGTTCTTCCTTGTCAGTACGTACCATACGTGGGATTCGAGTAGTTTCTCACTTACTCGAGACGAATTTCCATAGGTCTTTTAGGTTAATTTCAGTATTGCAAATAAAAAGGGAGTATGCTTCAGAAATTTGTAGATGTGGGTTTTTGGACTTATTCTACATCTATCTATAATAAGACTTTGATATTAAATTCCCTTTGATTTCAGACGAAAACCATGGTGGATACTTCTGTTTGTTGGAATTACATGTAGGGACATGTTTGTATAGAACTGAATAAATATTATCATAAAACCTGGTCACCATTTCATCGACATCACTAAACGAATTGAGTACACTCCTATCTAAGCAATCCAATTCGCTGCACAAAGATATAAAGTTAGTTATGGAAATTAAATCCCGTGTTGTTATTACTGGGGAAATGTGTAAGACATTCATTAGAATGTGAGAAATTAATATCCAGGATGGTAGTTATCCTCAGGAACATGAGGTAGAGTGCATGTGAAACGGACAGATTAATTTCATAATTACATAACACTAAATCTAATAACGAATTGTATTTATTATGAATATTGTTGTATTGTTTTATGTTCAGGATATCTGTGAAATATTTAAAGTTGGTTTATTTTGAATTCGGAGACATACATTCGTTCTATATCGAAGAAATATTAAAATCACCAATAATTATAAATTTTTAATCCATTAAGTGATCTTCCAACTGTGAGGTTAGTATTTCTAAATTATTATATGTCTGGTGGAAGTTAAACAACTCCGATAATAATAGTTTTAGAGGGAAAATGATATTTGCATAAAATACAAACAATGAGGGGAACAGTGTTTTAGTTAACATAGTAAGATGAAAAGCGTTTTTTATAATGAAATCACTTAGTTTTGTTTTACTAAAATAGTTTTTACTGATTTCATTATAACAAACGCTTATTAAATATGTTTTACCAAGTGATAAATGAGGAAAAAGTAAACAATATAGTAAGTTGAATTTGTGAGGCATTACGCCGTAAACTAAAAAATGGCATCCTTTGACAAAAAAAAATAAAATTTCCGCAGATTTTGTTAATTTGTTTAAGTAAGTTTTGTTGTTTGTTTAAGTAAAAAAATCAATTTTATAAATTCAATTTACTATGTTAACTGTTTTTTTTTTTCTATTTTTGATACTCTGGGGGGCTGAGGAACTCCCCATCAAACTGATGTTTTGGGCAGATATTGTTTTCCTTCAAAATCAAAAAAAAAAAAAAAATTGATTTATTTTCCCAATTTTGAAAATAGTCAAACGGCAAGACCCTACCAATTAAATTGCCTTTCTCGAACACAAAGAAAATGTGTTTTGAAAAAAAATGTTTTGAAAAAAGTTTAATGTTTAAAGTTTATCAAAGTTTTGTGCTTCGAAAAAAATGAATTGTTTTAAAGTTTCTTACAACCTATAATTAGACTGCTATTCCAAAGCAAACACATTCCTGTCTTCCTCGAACTACTTTTGTTGCAGAATTTGATTCGTTAATTTCCTCACTCTTTTGATGAAGTCGGAAGTTTATCAGTTTGGCGAAGTCCCTGCTGATAGACCTGATCACAATCCCCATCGCGTTCATAATGTTTAATGTTGATAAACAACCTTCATTGAAAATTGCTCTAAACGAAGCATACTTGAGTATCTTTGCACCGCAATGCAATCTTCCCCACACATCAAATTTTCATTGTCGTTTTGGGTGTTTCCTCCGGTACATCGACTCAACAAATATTCCGTAAAGAGAGCCTAGTTGAAAAGCCTTCTGAACGTTTTCGCAAAGGGCTGGCACCTGTGTAAAAATATACGATTGCTCAGTAGCTTCTACTATGAGCCACTTACACCAACTATTTTTTTACACTAGTCGAAAAGCCTTCTGAGCGTTTGCGTTTTTTTTTTTTTTTTTTTTTTTTGTAAAAACATACGGTTGCTCGGTAGCTTCCGCCATGCGCTACTTACACAACTTTTTTTTTTCTAAAGGGCAGTTTTAATGACGAGGGTTGGCAATGGTGCAACAGTTGTATAAGAAAGTTGAGTGTATCAGGCGATGGATCCTGGGAGAAACGAGGTTTTTCTTCTTTGTTCGGAATATCGACTGCTCAGTGTAAATGATCGATAAAAGTGTAATTAATGAAACCGCTACAAAGATCCATCAATGAACATAAAATATTAAAACAGTTATTTCAAGGCCTAGCATACGCATGACGAATATCAATCGACGATTTATTTGGCAGACTTATTTTGTTTTCGGACTCGAAGAAATTTGCAGTGTAAACTTGCATTTACTGTTCAGAACTAAGGCAAATTCATGTCCGCGTTCCCACTTGGAAATATATTTTATATTGGCTAGACTTATAATATTTTAAGGGAGCTATGTTCAGTTTGAAAAATCGTGAAAAATGAATGGAAGATTAAGATTACGTTACGTTATGTGAAATTGTTGTTAGCGATTATTAAAGTTTTAAACAAAGACAGTCCATCTAATTTTCAACCCCTCAAAGAGGTCGTTTCCGACTACAGTTCCGTGTGAATTTGAAAACGGTCAAATAATCAAAAATTGCATAATTGTGAGTCACGTCGATTTCTATGTAATCGTAATCCACTTCCCTCATCTTGGCGGCTGCAGTATAATAATACTTTTATGACTTAAATTCAACACTTATTGGTGTTTACAAAAAGTTAAGTATTAAATTAAAGGGAAAAGACACGAAGTTGAGTTATTTGTATTCAAAATTAACCGCCGAGTATTTTATTTTTCGCACGACGTTTCTTTAATAATGTATTTCTAGAATTATAAAAATAAAATACTCGGCGCTTAATTTTTACTACAAATAACTTAATTTCGTGTCTTTTTCATTTTAATTTAATACTTAACCTTTTGTAAACACCAGTAAGTGTTGAATTTAAGTCATAAAATTTAAATGATTCAGCTGGTGTGGAATGTCGTTCGGATTTATTTTAATTCCGGTTTCTAACATAATTTAATGATTCATTGCGGCCGAGAAGAAGAGAGGAGAGGGCGGTGTTGGTGTCAGCGTGCCCAGATGGTCGAGATTGGGACCGGAAGTGCATTTCGGCGTTGGTGTTGGCGCGGCCCATTGTTGTTCGCCTCTAATCCTTTCGGCGATTCGTCTCATTAATTCTTCACCGTCATCCCGAGTTTCCTTTTTTTGTCTATTGTTGCTGTTATTGTATCAACCAAATTCAATTATACATTTCGGAACTTTGGTTTTCATCCAAACAACGGTGTGAGTGATTATTTCAGGAACAAAAAAAATTGTTACAAAAATCACGAAAACGCATTGAGTTTACAAAAATTGCATCTATTAGGTAAGATAAGATAAGTTGACGATGTTTTAGTTGCATTCAATGGAACAGATGGCATTTTAAATAAATTCTTAAAAGAAATAGATCCTAAAATAAATTTCACAATAGAAACAGAAATAGACAAAAAAATGTTTTTAAAATTAATTTTCATTCTACTAATTATGGTTTGCATAATACGTTATTATGAATGATTCGTTTATGTAATGTTTTTGGTAACAATAGAACTAATATGTTATTTCAGCATTTTTTTTTTTATTTTAAAAGATATTTGTATGACCTTGATATGTCCAATATTGGTTAATATCAATATTTAATGGTATCGTACTAACTTTGTCGTTCTGGGTAGCCTTCATTTCTGTTATGACTATTTTTTTTAAGATACCATAAAGGGAGGAATCATTTGGGGCCTAACGAGCCATATTTGTGCCTGTGCAACAAAATCGTAACCGTAAGATAATTGGATGTACAAAAATATATGAAGGAATAAATAGAAATGAAAGGAAGACCATTGGAAGCATTAAACGGAGAAAAGCATATTAGGAAAACAGTAGTAAATGGTAGAAATAATTGAAACAAATTAAAAGTACAAATTTTTGTTTGGGACTGAGGAACTACAGAAAAACGTTTTTCTATTTCCACATGCTACTTTGTTGTAATTTAATTATATCAATTAATACTGACGTTAATGCGACGCATGAGGAATGAAGGCGAAATGTTTAAAACTGGATCGGCGGGCTGCTGCTGGTATCATATTTATGCGCAATGATGGCAAACCGACGTGAAATGCACCGGCCAGAGCTATAAATAAGCGGACCGCGTATATTCCACGGGGAACGGAATCGCCTGGCCGTACTCTTAACTCTTAACCCGCTCGCTTTCATTACAATTACCAATTATAACACTTTACAACGCATAACAGGATATCTAAAAGCGTGCAATATTTACAATTACTTATAGATTCCGTTCGGTCCCGAGGATTTATGCGCGGCCGCTCGCAATAAACGTCCGATAAACGCAAACACTCCAGAAGATTAACTCGAAACTAAACCGGGCGGTAATTTGAATGAGTAATCGGGTAAACGTAAAAGTTATTGCACTGGAAGTCGGGTTTTTGTTTTGTTTGGGTTGCTTAAATAATCTAAACAGGCGTTATTTCAATAACCATAATCATTATACCAGCAGTATATCGGGCATCGGGTTTTTTTTAGAAACTTTAGAGAACGTTTCGTACAAAATTATCGCAAATGAAAAAATAGAAGTAATTGGTGGTGATTTCAACATTAATTTCCTCAATCCGAATGATAAAACATCAATGGTTTTAGACATGTTAGCAAGTTATAATTTACAAATTAACATAAAATCAAACGCACTTATAACTCCTACTAGTGGACCATGTGTTGCGACTTTGCCTGATATTCAGCCGTGGCCCGATCCTCATTAACCTGAGTTTGCGCGTTTGCAATGGGCCTGGGAACGGTCGGGCGGATTGCGGCGAAACGGGAAAGATCGTGGGAAGCGTGGCCGGCCGTATAAGCCCCACCACGCATGCGCTTTGAATATACAAAGGGAGATTCGAGTGACACATCCGAGGGAGAGATGAACACCCATAGACGTAGAATATACGAGTAATGATGGGGTAGGGATAGGGAATGTTTGTAGTCCGATATATCGCGTCTAAAAACGTAAACATAAACACAAGTGGAACGTTGCAGCTGTTCGATTTCCCACATAAATTCAAATTATTTATAATTGTTTATGATGGTCGGAATTCTTTAGCATCGTCGAATCATGAAAATATCTGTTCATTTCATGGTATTAATATCTTAATTGACCAAAAATATGCAGACTTATTATCACTTGTTATGTTATTATTACATAAACAGACCTGATGGTAATTCGAAATTGTAAATAAATATAATTTTATATTTTTGCATCAGGATAATAACCGTAAGACACAAATAATATCGTAAATGAATTATTTCCAATGACTTCAATAAAGGGTTCGAAGAATTCACGAAATAAAACAATGACAATATAACAATAATCACGAATCAGACAATAAACACAAGCAGAAATGAGCAAATAAAACACAGACAATTAAAATCTAGTCAAAAACACTAATACGAGCTAGTAATTCAATGAAGCACTGACGAGTTTGTGTATTGGGTTAGGCGTCAAAATCAGCTGTGAAGTTACTTTGTGTTTACAAATTGTGTATTCCCCTTACGTTTTTCCCCTGCATGTTGGATGACAACAAACGGTGCGTATGCTTCCTCTAGTTATTCTAACTATATGTGAACACCATACTTCACACCGTCAACATTGCGACGATTATTGTAAATTGTAATTGATATAATTTAATATACAGTTTCAGTTAAATCAAGTAATAATTTCATTTAAACGGTCCTACAATCAAACAGTAACACCATGCATTAAAAAAATCTTAACGAATGTTCTCTATGCAAGTTCTACTGTGATGAACACTACTCTGTCTGGCCATAAGGGTCAATTATTTAAATTTAAAACATTAGAAGCTGAGTACAAAAACATATAGATCAATAAACTCAAATAGTTTAAAGAAATATTCATCGGGACTTTATTAAGGTTCCGAGGATCCAAAATGTGATATATTTTTTTTTAATTTCGCATTTTTTTAAACTTTATAGTATGTAGTTCAATACCCCAAAGCCGTTTTACCGTTGGAAAATTCGTTGGTCAAAATGTACCGCAAATAGACTTACCGATGAATGTAGGTTCCTGAAAAAAATGAAAGAAATGGAGTTGTTCTGGTTTTACCGTTGGCGAATTCGTTGGTCAAAATGTACCCCAAATAGACTAACCGATGAATGTAGGTTTCTGGAAAAATGAAAGAAACGGAGTTGTTCTGGTGATGAGGAGACCAACTTCACTTCTGATCAGGATGATTCTAAAAACATAAAGCGTTGAAAAAAGAAACTACTTTTAAGGATCGTCCGTCATCAATGTGGAATAAATTAAGTTGTGGACCTACATCGTGTTTTACTCGCGGCTCATCAGAGGTCTTTTTCCAGGTAAATTGATAAAATAAAAATAAAGATCTGGTAATGGATTGTTATCAATAAAATTTTTTGATAAAAATCAGAAGCGACGTTACAACCACATAACTAACATAGTTATTAAGTATAATATATTTTCTATATAGTTTTACTTTCCCCGGGAAAGTATTGTAATTGTTAAAATTTTCTAATCACCAATTTCAACAAATTTGCACGTTTTCAGAACCCCTGAGTCCATTCCATCGAGATTTAAAAAATGTGTGTGTATGTGTTTCCGCGATAGCGTATAAAAGGCTAAATGGATCGAACCAAAACTTCATATACAAGCCTTTTATAAGAGTTTTATAAGGGAAAGAAAATCTTTTGGCCTGAATCAAAACTTATTAAGTGTAACTTTACTCTTAGCGATTTTTCATTTTTTATTTCGGATAAAAAATTATTTCAAATAAAAGTTGTAGGTAGATCATGAAAAAGTAAATATTTTTTGTTTAAAACTTTTTATTGTAGGGCCTTTAGTTTTCATTTTATAAGCGGAAGAATTTACTCTATCTCATAAATTCGCTTAGAAATAAACAATTATTTGTATAGTCTTTTTTATGTTGTCTGTGGAGACTTTAATTATTGAAATAATTATTTTAATGACAAATAAAACGTCAAAATGACTTCAAATTGTAATAACACAGAATATGTAGCGCGAACAAATAAAAATGGTTAAGAAATTATATATTTATGGAAATATGTATGGAAATTTTATCAAGCCATTGTAAGGTAAGAAATAACAAACTAAACTATAATATTCTTAAAAATACTCGATTTTAACTTTAAAGGACAACAATGCATTTTTTCATTTATTTTTTATTTACTGTTAAATATTCATTCAAAAACGCATTTTACCAAATTCATCAGGGAAAGTCCCATGATGAACACATCACCATTTTTTTTAATTGTGACTCATCCAAGAATGTATACATTTGTGATTGGAAATTAATAAACTTATGTTTCAACTTAACTTTATTCTATTTTAATATCCTCTAAATACGAGGTTTATTTAATAATAAAATCGAAATGAAAGCTTACTAAGACGTGTGTTTCCCACATTTTTTTTTTTTTCATTTATATCAAATAATAGGTACTTTTGTTACCTTTGAATTTATTCTACACTACAACATAAGTTATTTAATGAAACTCACAATTTGACATCACATTTATGGTGTACTGCTTATTTTGCATTTTTTTTTTTTTTGTAACGTACGATGGTGTTATTTGTCGTTACGGTTCTTTTTGTACTTTGTATTTCCTGAGTTTGTTGTCGAAGACGCGATTTACTCAACTTCAGTCCAATCGAAGAGGTTTAAAGTTAAAAAACTTGTTTTTAATTTAAATCATACGAATTATACGAAAATATAATCGGTCAGCAATTTAAAATTTTCAATTCAGTGTTTGGACTTGGAGGATTGTTGACTGTTTTGCTCAACTGCCGAAATAGAAGTGTCCTCCTCCACGCCAGAACAACATCATTTCTTAGGTGATAAGATACATTAATAGCTTGTATGCATAACATTGAATAACAATTATAATCTTGTTCAATTAATAACAATAGATGATTTGGAATGAAATGTGCAAAATATTTAATTTACTAATCACTGCCATTTCGAATGTTATCTATACAAAGCGATAACTACACAAAAATAACCATTATATACAACATAAAAGCATTTTTTTAAATGTGTTTATTTTAAAATTGTAATTTTGTTTTCTTTATATACTATATTGAAAATGCACCACTAAGTTAACGCCGACAAAATTAAAGAATTTGGTAATTTTTGGTTTGAGTTTTATCCAGTTGTCGTTTTATTCAAAACCTAACGATATTAGTTTTATACTTTTAAAATACAAACACCAAAATTTAAAGGAATGAATGTTAAAAAAGGTCATATTCTGGGCTATTCCTTAACGTATACGTTATTCTTATAGTGACAGTCTAAACGAGTTTTATAATCGATATGTATACTTGTCGCAGCAAAAAATTACGTATACGTTAAATTTAACATGCATTCATGTACAGAATAACCCCGATTATTTATGTATGGATATTTTTGAAGTAATGTTTATTTTTAATAATAGAAAAAAAAATCACATTGGCTAAAGGAAAAATTATTGGTTAATAATTAATTATTTTAAAATTCTTTTCATTTAATTTAATTGATTTTTATTTAATATTCACTTATTAAAATAGCATTCAAGATTGAAACTAATTTCATCGAGATTATCAATGCATATTTACAAATTATAATCACACCCATATTCAATGTAGCACAGTTTAACCATTTTAAGACGTGACAGATGCAGTGTAAAAGACCATAACACCATATACACATAAAACAGCAGCAGTAGCAGGAGCAAAAGCTGCCAGCACCAGCAGCTCCAACCAGAGGTCAAAGACCCGCCTGACGAACGCCACAAAGAATTTCTCATATGTTTTTTTTTTCAGGCGTCAACTGTTTTTCGTTTCATTATTTTTTTTTTATTTTATTTTTCATTTTAGCTGCCCTTCACTCGAGCCCCTTGTTTCACGTCCATAAATGCGGTCCTTATCCATTCATTCCTTATCGCTTTTTATTAATAAACGGGCCTTGTTGTTTCAACCGTGCGTATGGTGAGCTTTCAACGTCCGCAGAGAATGCCAGTATTGTTCGTTCGAGGATGCTTATTGCTGAGGGTTTTAAGTAATTTTTAAATGTATCGCCGGGGTTATTTGAGAATGTTCTGCAAGTTCTCGTTTGTTGTTTTATAAACGTTTTCTACGACTTGTGTGGTTTGTATACAATCGAAATTAATTCTTTACCGTTCGCAAATGTGAAACATGGATCGGTTTCTAAATGAGTCGATCCCAATGAAATAGGAGCGAATCCGAAAGATGGTTGATAGAGAAAGAATTCTAACTCGGTGTCGTAATACCGTTTAATTTGGAATCTCTTACGATTGATATGTACACGACATTTTTATATGTTTATTGAAAATATATTCATATATATATATATATATATATATATATATATATATATATATATATATATATATATCTTTATTCCCAAAGAATTCATACATATTTAATTTAATATACAATACATGAAACAATTTAAAACAAATGTATATTCTTAAGAGAAACTGTTATTGACCGGTCTTTCGGCCTTATTCATATATTTTTATTAACAGTTATAAATCTGGGCTATTCTGTACGAGAAATCGTATTGTAAAATTTAACTTATCTGTTGTGTTCATAATCACAGACTAAGCAAATTTGAATTTATTATAATTTACAAAAAATCCCCTTGAAAAATTATACTTCCGGATAACGATCATGTTATGTTGAACGTTATTCGTATAGTATAGCCCTGATTATCTCCATAATTTTTAATTACGCAATAATTTTTAATTACGCAATTATTTTTAACAAGCCATAAATATGGAAAACTACTGCAAACTTTTACAATTTAGAAAAAGTTTGACGCTCTAATCACTTTCGAATATTGATGTAATTGATATTTTGTGGATATAAATCCACAATTATATTATTATATATTATATTATATTATATTATATTATATTATATTATATTATATTATATTATATTATATTATATTATATTATATTATATTATATTATATTATATTATATTATATTATATTATATTATATTATATTATATTATATTATATTTATTATATAAATTTGTAGATTTTATATTATTCAGAAGTCTAATATAAACATCGGGTTGATCTTCTATTTGACAACCCTCTGAGACCGACAATAATGCAGAATCATTAGTTTAAAATATAAATAAAATTCACTTTGTTTCGTTTTACTTAAAATATTTTTGTTTCGGCTTTATGCAATTTTCAAGAATAAAAAAATATTTTAAGTGAAACAAAACCAAGTGAATGTTATTTCTAATTTTAAACTAATTATTCATAATGTTTTACCAAGTGATTAATGAGAAGAAAGTAACAGAAATAACAGTATCAATGTTATTTTCTTCTGAAATTGGACATCGATCAGAGATCTTTTCACCTCTCGTATGATTTTACTATTAAAAATTATTTTCATTTCATAAATAAACCCTTGATGATTTATATACACTAGTGTCCACTTTTAAAAATTAGTATCAATTTTTGATTGAAATTTCAAGTTTCATCTAAATGCTAAATCAAAGTATGAAGATGTTTCTAATAATTTTTAAACATCTTAATTATTTAAGTTTATTCATTACATTATATCAAAATTAAATTTTCTCACATCGATCAAATTCAGCATTATGGTAAACGCCGTAATGAGCTGCTGGACTATTTTCCGTAATTGAAAACCACACTTGATTAAGACCGATCTATCAATTTTCCACAATTAGCAACGCTCAATGCAAACGCGCGCCCGTCGCAAATAAAATTACAACATTGTGTAATGAAGTAGCCGCGGAACCTTCGAGATTTGTCATAATTAACGGGCCGCCGGTAAATAAATCAAGGCGGGTTTCCTTTTCACCGGCGTTTTCCGCACATGTGCTGAAAATTTCCTTCGAGCGGATTTCGAAAATTGCATTACGCATGCAAATTGCCGGCTGTAAATCAATTTATACTCGCTTTTTTTGCTTCGTTCTATCCTTTCTTTCTTCATGCGAAAGGCGTTAAAAAGTGTCACGTAGGTGTAACCGTGTAAATGTCTCAATAGTTAGATGCTATTATAGATAAGTAAATTAATTTATTTAATTTATGTTCACTGTATTGGAGAGATTTGTTTTTTTGCTTGAGGTATGCGATTGGCTAATTTTTGATTAATTTATGGTTGCTTTAAAGTTCATTCAGAGAAACTTTAATTTTAGAAATTACACTTAAATAATTTTAAATCTCCATATAAATTTATTGGAAATAAGCACAATAATTAATACAAAAAAAATTAATTATGATGTTTGTTTATATCGAAATTTAAAATTATTTCGGTGTAAAAAAGTATTCATTTATGATAATTTCTTAGTTTACAATTTGTTGTAATGTTGGGGAAAATAATAATAATTACTTTATTAATAGTAAAATGAATCACAATAAAAATATATTCAATTTAGATTAATCCAAACAAATGTTAAAGTAATCTGAATTCAATCTATTTGTAATAGAATACAATATATTTATTTACAGAAATATGCCTTATGTATAAACATAACAACAACAATTTGTAGATCGAGTAACAATTTTTATAGAATTTGTAATATAAAAATCAATTATTTCAATACAATATCTAATTAGCTGACTTAGCAAGCTTCAATATTTTGCATAGTATACATATGACTTTTGACTCGATACCATATTTTATTGACGAAGAAGAACTTGTCTCTGCGGGTTAATTCACTTTAATTTGAATTTACTTGAATATTTATTATCCGAAATATATTTGATTAATTTAGTATTTTGAAATATCTTAAACACGTTATTTTGTGTTGATGGTACATGAGTTTTTGTCCTCGTGTGTTTATTTGTTGTATAGCGTTTATTATTTTAATTTGGCTTTTCGATTGTCATAATTGTTAAAGGAGAATTAAATGTGTTTATTTGACTGGAATTACAGGGTTTTATTTTAAATCTAGGTTTCGAGTATTTCCCTTGTTATTTGTTTTTTTCTAAACTCTTGGCGCACCTTTATTCTAATATTGACCTACCCCGTCTCCACTAGCAGCTTAATCGTGGTCGAGTAATGAGAAGGTGAGCATCTGTATAAAAGTCATTCCAGGTAAATAGCCATTTGTGACAGGAGTGACAAAAGGTATGTCGCATCAAATAAAAAAAATCATCAGCAGTTATTTTATCTGTTTAATAAATTAAATAAAAATAAATTTAATAAGTTTTCACCTTATTTTAATTCTGATTCGAGTTTATATATTTCTGTTATTTTTCAGTAACTACAGCTATTTAAAATTAGACACTCATATTTACAGAAAATTTAATGAATATTGTAGCTGAACGATCAGCTCTTCGTATCCCCAAAAAACCCGCCACACTAAAAATCCGCTACACAACCTTTCCTAAATGAAAAAGAAGCATAATCCCAATATTCCAAATATCCTCACAACTATCCGAATAACCCAACATCCAAAGACCTATCAAATCTAGTTTGCATTAAATGAAATCCAAGCATTCCTCCAAAATTACAATTTCGTCTCATCTCATCACTCATCGACGAATCATCGAAAAACCAATGGCCGATGGCCATTTTGTGCGTGTACTGAAAATATCAACGACTTTGATAGGTTAAATTTGGTGCTCTTCTCACAATAATGTAAAATTTGAATAAACGACAGTTTTTTATGTTTCTCAAAAATGTTTATTGCAGAAGGAATATTTTTTTCTTGTTCTTGTTCCGAAAAATAGTTATGTTAGACTAATGAACTGGTTTATAGATCTTTTAATAATATTAACCCTCTATTGACGATGACCATTAAAAACAAAATACTATAAATTAACATATTAAAATTTAAAACTAATATACAAAATACTAAATATTAAATATGAATTCTTGAATCTTTGAGGCGTTTACTTCGTGGTACATTTTCAATATTAGGATAAAGAAAACACTAAATAACTTAATGATCCTTAAGTGGTATAAAACAGTTATTTTCTTTATTCTAATATTAAATATGAAGCTTAAACGATTTAAAATTTATTTACAGAATCATTAAAAAAAAAACGAAATTCATCGTACTGGTGAGTTCGTTCGTATTTCTCCACATTTGAGTCATAGCCGAATAACGTGCGTAGTTTGTTCTGCGGAACAGTAAATTAATAGTCATTATTTTCCTCAAAGGACGAGAAGGAACTTGTAATCCAATTAAAAACAAAAGATCTGGACAGTCAGTGGTTTCGTCGAACATTTTTTTTTGTAAGTTGTCAGTATGTTTACGCCTAGTCTCAAGACTAGTAATATTTAGCATGCTCATTTAGTTCACAGCGTGTACCAGATAATTTAAGTTTGAAATACAGGAATTAAACAAATGTTTGCCTTACGTTTTCGATCCTCTTCGTAACAATAGGATAATAGGGGGACCATACAAATGAACAGTGCTTTAACGGCTGTACTAATAAACAACGTTGAATTCTCAAATAACAATTAATAAATCCTGGATCAACGAATTAATGTATTCAACCCTTAACAATTCGGATCGTTTCGGCGGTGCCTTGATCTAATCTCCCAAATTTAAGGACATTTAGTAATTACTAAATTTATGTTAGCAGCCTCGGTGGCTTCTGCAGCTACCTTCATTATTATCAGTGGCTAGTGTTAACCTAGTTTGTGTGTTTGTAAATTGATTACGATTGTCTATTTAAAATGGAAAAGAATAATAAACAATATATTGAATATGAAAAAATATTATTGGTGACGCTAGTGAAGGAGTATCCTATACTAGAAAATAAAGAAACTAACAAAACAACCGTGCAAGAAAAGCACAAGGCCTGGGAAATGTTAACAATGCAATATAATGCCCAACCAAATGTTGAATGCACTAGGAATTCTACACAATTAAAAACTTTGCGGAAAAACTTAAAAGAAAAGTAAGTAAATGCAATGAAAATTAATTATATTTATTAAAAAAATGAGATTGGTTTATTGCTTGGAGAGCATTGAAACTAATAAATTGATGAAACTGGCAAAACTTCTCATATTGTTTATGTTTAATGAATAACTATTTCGCATTGTATTTTGTTTTATTAATATATCAAGTTTCAATTTGTAGGTTAAGTGGAAGAGCAGTAACAGGTACTACCTGACTGAACTTCGCCTACAGTAATAAATTATAATTGTATATTTTAATTTTTGTAAATAAAGGCATTTATTATTATTACTATAATTATTCGATTGTAAATAATAGATATTTTAACTTATTATAAAAAATAACATAAAATATAGTACTACACTCATAATTCAATGATATTTTTTTATTTAATGATAATTTATTAAACGCATTTTAGAATAAGAAATCAAGCCACCCAGGAAAGGTATCAAGTCTTACTAAGTGGAAGAGGACCTCCAGCAAAAATAATGATGATCCTGTGATATTACTCGTAGGGAAGGATTTCTCATTTATGCATATTTCGTTAATTAACTCATTTAATAGTACTGCTGCTTTGGAACTGAGACAGCCTACATTGAAAAAATATATATTTTATAACAATGAAAATATTACATTAGAATTGTATTTTTTTTTTGTTTTTTGTAAGAACATATCGATATTTTTAAAATTGAAGAGGAAACAGTGAACGCTAGTAAAAATATACAAGGGCAATCGGAGAGAGGACTCCTCACGGGGCAAGCGACCAAAAGGGCAGGAATTAAATTTCTCTCAAACTTATATTTTATTAGTCAAGCTTTCGGGACAATATAAGTTTGAGAGAAATTTAATTCCTGCCTTGTTTTGGTCGCTTGTGCCGTAATGAGTCCTCTCTCCGACCGCCCTTGTGTTCAACGTTTAACGACTGTTACTTCTTGTTCTGATGATCAACATATGCATATAATGTCCAATAAAATAAATTAAGTTTTTTTTAGTCTCTATATAATAAAACAAATATGTGTCGGTCAAGTTCATCGGCACAAAACACAAGTAAGTTTATAATTTGTATAATGTATAAATACTAATATATAATATATATATATATAATCGATGTCCCTTTTTACCAATTGGTGTCGGGGTTTTTCTTCATTGTCTATTTCTTAATGACTCTCCTCCAGTTGTTTCTGTCCTTAGCCATTTTTTCTGCTTCTCTTATGTTTATTCCTCTTTCTTGTAGTGCCTTTGTTACGCTGTTCTCCCAGTTTTCTATTGGTCTTCCTCTTCCTCTGTTTGTGGTTGTCCTTGCTTCCCATATTTGCTTTACAGGAATTATTTTCTTCATCCTCTGTATATGTCCCCACCATCCTAGTTGCCTTTCTTCGACATATTAAATACTAAATAATGAGTATATTATTTATCTTTCAGTTCTTCCAACATCTTCGGATATTTGTGCCAGCACATCCAACAAAAGTAAGTACATTCAATGTCTTTGTATGGCTTATTAATTTGACTTAAAATATCTCACTTATATATTTATTTTTAGATAATTTTCGAAAAAGAAGTGCTATTACCGAAGGCAATTTAAGAGCGAAAATGGTCCAGTGTATTTCATTTTCAAATAAAGATGAACGAAATTCGAATGGAAATGACTAAGCTTAGAAAACAAAGGTCATTATCTTAATTATTTAAAAAGCGCAGTATGAGGAGGAATTGAATCGATTAATTTTGGACGATTACAAAAATAAAATTCAAAATGTTCTTCAACATATTGTTCATCATTTTGTTTTTGCTTATATTTGACGTGTATATTATTCAATATCGTACAAGCAAATATTATTGTCACTGACGTTTCCAATTTTGTTGATAA
This sequence comes from Philonthus spinipes, assembly GCA_963082785.1. Lineage (NCBI taxonomy): Eukaryota > Metazoa > Arthropoda > Insecta > Coleoptera > Staphylinidae > Philonthus > Philonthus spinipes. The sequence goes on along the minus strand of OY720309.1, from coordinate 12,269,135 downwards.
ACTCTTTTGCAAAGATGGAAATAATTGTTTCCAAACCCTTAAACACTCTTTCTGCGATATTTCTAGTGGAAATTTGTGCATTTTCGTACGGTACTTTTTGACCGTTCCCTACAAAAATAATTATTATTATTCGTAATCACTATAAATTGGTTTGAGTTTACATGAAGTGTTTAATATCAATAAATTAAAACTTGGTTCACTTTTAAATTATACCTTAGATGTACATTTCATGCACAAGTACATCTAACGTGTAAATAAAAATTGAAGAAATTAATAAACCAAATTTTATTTTATTGATTTTATTCGTAATTATGATCACAATAAATGTATCAAATTTTATTCATCTTTAAATTACCTAAAAGTAAATCTGTTGTGATCAGAATTTATATGTAAGATATATAATACATTCATTTTTTGGGCAATCGATCATTTACCAATCCATTAATATTAAATTATATAAATAAAAAAATAATTTTATATAAATAATAATTTGACAACTAACGATTCGTGAATAATCTGGAATTAATCATGGTCCGGAGAGGATTAATTTTCCAATTAATTCATGATTATTTCGACTATTTTATACGTCTTTAGGCGACCCGAGAATTAATGCTCAATCCCGGATCATTTTCCAACTATTAGTACGGATATAAATGAGGACTTACTAGCGTATTATACAATCGAATTAATGTAATAACATTAAGGAACTCTGTGGAATTACGTTTAATGAAACCAAGCAGTTGTTACGCTTTGGAAATAATTTTGCTAATGTGACAACTGAAACAAGTGAGAAGTCAACGTAATTCCAAGGTTTTTTGCTGCGAAGATACGATATAAAGGTGTACTGATTGTGTACTATAGTCCGATATCTGGATGTTATAGTCATAACATTGTATTTTTTACGTTTAATCTTAGGTTGTTAGAAATACATTACGACGAAAATGTTTGCAGATCGGCTATTTCATTCAAGTGAGTATATTTTCATAAATATTTTCATATCATCAAGAAATAAAAGATATTCAGCATGACGAAAGCAGTCGATTACGTCATTAATGAAGATGTTAAAGAGCAGCGGACCTATATGGGACCCTTGAGGAACATCGGAAATCTCTGGTATAGACCGGGAAATTGTACACCCAATTTGAATGAATTGACTTCATTCAGCTAAAAATGACTGAAGCCAACGCAGCAAGAGACCGTCAATACCATTTTTTTCTTATTTTTTGACTCAAGATCACCCAGACTGTATCAAATGCCTTCAATAAGTCGGTGTGTGTCGAAACAACCTGATACTGTTCTTAGAAAGCTTGTAAAATGTAGGTATTGTAAAAAGGTAGATGTTGATTTACACCTAGGGAAACCGTGCTAATTTGTGCAAATCAAAGGGTGACGCCTTTCAGCAAGATGTGCAGTAATTTCTTGGAGATTTTCGAGACAGAGGCTTGAAGCGAAATCGGTCAATGGTTTGCAACACTGTTACGGTCACCCGTCTTGAAAATGTGAACAATGAATGTTGTTTTCCATCAATCGGGAAATATTCCTACATTTAGAGCCAGAGAGATACATATTGTTAAGGCCCAAATCTGTTTTTAAACACGATGGGTCGCCACGCGAGTTCAATTTTGAAGTAGAGAAATTGAATGGACACAAACAGACATGAGAGTGTTTTCGTCGTTTACTATTGTGGGAAAATATAGTGGGTTTTGTGAATTCGATTTGTTTTGCTCACGGAAAAATTCAACTTTTATGCATATGCAATTGTTAACTGAGTTTGTCAACGTAAGAAAACTACAATAAATACATATAATAATATTTATTGGTAACGTAAAAAAACACATATTTTATATAAAGTTTATTTTCTTTTTTATTTATTTAAATTTAAATGGATGACTTTTCTCCTACTTGTTTTTATTATTATTATTGAACTAGATATATTTCGGAAACTATATTTCCATCTTCAAATAAATATTTCATAAATGTTTATCAAAACTTCAACTAATGAAGATGAATATATCTAGTTCAACAAACAAAAAATAAGTACGAGAAAGGACATCCACTTTTATTAAAATAATTCAAGTCTCCGCAACCTTTATATTGGTTCGAAGATTCTTTTTATTCGTTTACTTTAAGATCTGCAATAAAAATAAATTCCACTTCAAAAATATATACATTCACAAAAAAAGGTTGTGGGAGCAGCGAGCTCAGCCATTAATTACCGACAATTTGAATATTAACTGAGGGGAATAATAATATTATAAATGAACAAAACGCGCGGTGGAAGAGAAAAAAGTGGCAGCAGTAGAAGGTAAAGGTAATTCGTATAATTAATCGAATTTGCATAGACATAAAAATGCGCTTGTAAAATTTTAATTGCGCACATGTTTACGTTTGCATTTTTCTTTGTCCGCTTTGTGCAGCTCGAAATGTATTGTATCCACATTATTTCCCCTCTATTTAATTTTTTTCTCCTTTCGCCTTCTCTCTTCGTTCACATCGAAAGAAATAAACGTTAGACTGTTCAATTCCGGACTCTCATTGTGTCCGCTTTACAATCGATAATTAAATTAAATTATTATTGAGTACATAAAACATAATTTATTTACTTAACAATTTAACGGTTTATTTATTGAGAATTAACATTTTTCACTTTCGAATAAATTATATATATATATATATATAAGATAATATTGAACCAAAATGATGATTCAACCGAAATTATTTATACAAAAAAGTTAACCATTAAGTCGGAATTCATTTTCAAACTTAAATAAAATATTATTTGTTTTATTAATAACAATTGAATGCTTCAGTCGATTTTTATAAAATTTGCAATCGTTTAATTTAACAGTAAGACAAATCCTTGGATTATAATAGAATTCACTTCGTGATACATTTCCAATGTTAGGAATAAACTTGGTTTGATAATGATTACCGTGTAGTCGAAACTAGTCACAGTAGATAAAGTTTATACGTGGTAAAAAAGAAAAAGTGTTTGCTTTATTCATAACAAATTATTTGTAGTAAAAAGAACACCATCAATTAATAATAAGTGTAGTAATGTTTATTTATTACCAGTAAGTACATTACAGGCAACTGAACTAAGAAAATATTGAAAAAATGTAAATTTAGATGTACTTACAATTGTGAAGTAAAGTGAAAACAACCGTCTACATGTTTTCTATATTAAAAAACTTCGCGTAACTCCATCTCATTTATAAGAAAATATTGTTTGAAAGATTAGTTAATTTGAAGCATTTTTTGCCCCTTATAATTTTATATTATTTTTAAAGTATTAAAAAAATATATAATAAAATCAATTACATTAATTATTTAATAAAAAAATATATATTCGCATTTTACCAAATAAATGGAAGGAATTGATTTGAATTATATTATTATTTTCCTATCAAACTGTTCAAATTATCAAAAATTTTAAACAGACAACAATTACTTCAAATTGTACAATTATTCAAGTAATATTTTATAAATGTTATTCAGTGTTCATATAAAATATATTTTGGTATATATTTATAAATTATGCTATATTTTATACTTACCATTTAAGTAATGGCACTCAAATTAACTCAAATGATATATTATATAATAATTTTAAACTGAAGTAAATTTAAAATGAATGGATATTGAAATCAAATAAAACAGCCAACGGCTAACGGCAAGAAATCTGTCTGCTAAAAATTATTACTATTTACTTAGAAACAAAAATCTGCATGACACTAATTATTAAATAAATCAATTGCCACACAATTAATCTCCTTTCACGTCAACATAAAACATCAGATAAAAATCAATTGATTCGCAAACGAGCTTTTTTTAGTGAGGACCTCAAAACGAAAAACAAGTACAAGATTTAATCTCACTTCAAGTATAAGAAAAAAACGCGCACTGGTTTTATAAATAAACGGCGTTATTTATAAATTTCAGCTCCGGGAGACGTCGAAGGATCGAAAGTTTCCAAGCCGAGATTAATAGTCGACATATTAAAATAACTGATGGGATTCCTCTTACTTCGATATCTTAAAATGTGTACACACGCACGTCATTATGTGTTTTTTTTTACAGTTCGCTCTCTCGGTTTCTTTAATCTGTAAAACGATGTTTCGAATTGTAAGCCTGAAATATTTACGGCTCCGAAAGTGAAATAACGAAAATGATGATTTAATGAGGATTTATTTTGTGTTGGGTAATACATTCGTTCTTGTTAAGATGCACTTATATTTATATGAAAACCCTTTTTACACTTTTCTTCACTTATTATAATCGGCCCTATTTCCTATCGAAAACGCTCAACATAATGGTTGACAGTTACGTTAGGATAGCAGTCTACAATAGCGTGTGCGACAAAGTTTCTGGATAATTCCGTATTCCGTATCGAGTGACATGTTATTCCTGCAGTGTTAAAAAAGAATATAGTTTTGATGTGTCGGTAGAAAGAGAGAGGTTACTGTATGCCGAATTAGTAAGACAAGGCCGATAAATTTCAATGTTACGCTCATCGAATGGCTGTTGAATGGATGAATTCTAACCTAGCAAAATGTGTGTGTAAACTATGCAATCGAAGAAAACCAAAGTGCATCAAACATCCATAAACAGTGCGATTTTGTCCTTTATTAAAAAACGTACTCAAAGCATCTGTAAAATGCAAATTACTTGTGTTTCCGTGTGGAGTTGAAATGTTCATAAGGCGATCATAAAAAAATCAATTTATGCTTTGGTTTTCTCTGATTTAAAGTATATTAATTGTTATATGATTGTATTAAATTGCAGTAATGTTTTATTGCACTGTCGAGCCGTTTTGATATGTAAATTTCGCCATTCACATCATTAGTAAAGGGGTTTGACGTTTTTCTACCTAAAACAACAATCACTATGTTTTCTGAACCCCTACAGTGCCCTCATTAAAAAGATACATTAAAAATTACATCTTTAATATAAAAAATTCCTGTTTCGAATTATGGGAAAATTTATACACACTCGCTCCTCAATTTATGCACATTCTATGGATTCCTGAAGGAGTGAAGTATAAAAAAATTCTTTTTTGATGATTTTAATTCAATTTTACAAAAGAAAAAGCGAAAAATACAACAATATTTATTAAACTACCGCTAAAAAACAATTTGAATTGAAAATAACCTAGAAAAGCGGCTAAACGCTATGATAATTTGACCTATTTCGGTGCCTGCTATTTGCAACGATTTTAGCGGTTGACATGGCGCTGAGCGTTGACTGAGATAACGGTTTAGCGCAATACGGAATACGAAACAGCCATATAACGTAACCTTGAAGAATAGCGTGCTGTCAAGCATAGCGTTTTCGATAGGGAATAGGGCCGAATATGTGTACAAAATGTTTTCATATATCTATCAAGTCTTGACTAAACTCACATTTAATTAAGGGTACTTATATTTCTATTTTTATTTTGAATATATTTTGAATCCTAGTATATTAATTTTTGTTCCCATTGATTGTTCAATACAAGAAATTAAAATTTAAATGCTAGAATTAAAAAAAAAATAGTCATAGATCTGAATGTTTTTTTTTAGAACAATTTATTTCATATGAGAACAATTTCCTTGGAAAATGTGTTCCTATTAATTTTATGAAATAAATATGAATGAATTATTAAAAATCAACGAATAAAACACAGATTAGAGGCATAGATAATATGTCTAAATATTAAAACCATTAATCCTATTAATTTTGATATTTTTTTTCTAAATGGCAGAATTTTTAATTTCTCTTTCAGAAATGTGTTTACAAACATATTGCATTGAATTTAATTGATCTCATTATTTTAAAAATATCTTTAATCGAAAATGCAAACAAAGAAGATACAATAGCCCTTCGCACTTTAACTCAAATCAGTCACCCAGACAATCCTCCTCATAATAATAATAATACTTTATTGGTGCTCTTAACGGTAGTTTTACACAGGTCAGGATACATGATCAGAATACATTAAAGAAAAACATCACATAAAACTACAAAAGTAATTCATATACAATAAAATAGTAAGAAAGACTATAGTAATAAGATTTAAGAAAAATGATATAATTTAAAAAATAAAATTCAAAAAAATGTGTTATATAATAATAATAATAAATTCTTTATTTTCCAATGACTAAAAATATTACAGTAGTATAGGAATCGTCAAAAACACAAGTATATAAAAATAACTAATTATGGTAACACATTTAGAGGATCAAAAACATCCAGATTTACGGAAATATCACTCTCTGTCCAAGTATTCTTTATATATACATATATATATATATATATACGCACATATATACACATACATATACATAATAAATTCGAATATAAAGACTAAAATCAATAACGAACACAACAAATTAAAATATATAAATTTAGATTTGAACTTTAAAAAATACAGACATATAAGATACAATGGCTGAAAGACCTCCGGTCGATAGCCGATTCGTCATCTACAGAATATAATTCTAATTTTTGTATATTATTGTACATACATATACACATTTGAATAAAGATGGTTAGTTAGTTAAGATACAATAAAATATCAAATTTATAATAAAAATAATACCATTACAGAACTATACTTCAAAATGACTTAAACGCGAATAAGCTGACTGTGTAATCCATGAGTCAAAACAATAATAATAATAATTTATTGTTGCTTAAAAATAAAAAAAATAAAAATCATATTCTTATACAAGTCAGTACTGGACTTAATCCTTCCAACACACTCCTTTACGACAAAACAGGTATAACCCCAAATCCCCAAGACTTACTTAATTATCCCATAAATTTGTCACAAATCCCGTAATCCAAGACTAAACCGACTATGCCTTAAACATAACCCAAATCCTGAGACTACTATTCATTCATCAAATCACTCATCAACGACCACCAGATTATTTTGACATAAAGACATGGACTTCTGGCTGAAAGACCGATGGTCGATAGCCATTTAGGAAGAATATTATACAAAATGTATTGAATTACACTTAATGTTAATTTTACTATAAAGATGAAGATACAATAAAAGATTATATAGATTTATTTATTTATTTAACGGAATATACCATTTTTAGAACTATAAGGCATACATTTAAAATGCAATAAATTTATATGTATTACTAACTAATTTTAAATACAATATTAAACACTTTGAACGCCAATATAAACGCAAAAAGAAAAAACCTTAACAGTCACCAACAACTAGATTTCAACAATGGCATGACCCAACTCCTTTCACAAAATGCATGAATCTTGATAGATCGCCACAGAATAGATCACACTTTGGATGGCTCACTAGAGAGTTAGCCGTACGCTAAACAATTGTACGCTTTGACAAACATTTTAATGGAGTGTATAAATAATTTTGTCAAATCTATGCAAATTTGTATTTCGTCTTCTCGAACTGAATATTTACGATTAAAAACATGATTAAAATGATAGTTTCTGAAATAGATATATACGTAGAAGGACCTCAACAGAAATAATTTGGTCATAAAAATATAAAGACGTGTTTGATTGTTTGTTAAATTAATAAAAGAATTAACCGATATACCACAGAGAATTAAAATTAAAATGCTATAATTCAAAATAAAAAAAAAAAAATAATAAAATAATGTTTATGATTGTTTTGAAAGTAATGAAAGTCCTCCGGCTTTTGCGAGGATTTATATTAATTATTTTTTTATGATTCCGCTCATAACAAAATTAATTAATAATAATATTAATAAATTGTCAGGTTAAATAAATTAAATTGAAAATCGGAGGGCATTTATTTCGAACCCTATAAAGTTCGATTCAGGGAATGAATCGTTTTCTTAATTTAAACAATTAATTTCTTCATTTTTTTTGAGCTGGAGGATGAAGATCGGAGGGCATTTGTTCCGAACTCATAAAATTCGGTTCTTGGAATTATGTGTGTGAAGCTGGCAATGATTCCAGCAATGAACCCGGCGCCTCCATACTAAGACTATTTTTTTCAAAAATATTTATTTAAAGGAAAACAGCACTTGTTTAACCGTTTATTCATATTTATAATTAATATCAATGTCAATTGAATAAAACAGAATCAAATTTATTCTTATAAATTCTAAAATATTCATAATATATATACATTAAAAATGGGAAAATAGCGATTATTTTATAAACAATATTTACCAAACGGAGCACTTTTTTTTTCAATTTTCTTTTAAGAATAGTTTAAATAATACTATTAGATTTTCAAAATGTCAAATTTCCCAAACGGAACACTTTTTTCAAATTTTCTTTCAAAAATAGTTTAAACAATGCTTCTACAAGTAATATAAACAGTCAGAAATACGTGACCGTTCATAGTTTGTCTATAAACAAATCCATTGCTGAGTCGTATTTTCAACACCTGAAGGCGATTTTCAAAGTGTCAACAATGCTCCTAGAAGCAGTATGAACAATCATAAATGCGTGTCCATTTATGGTTTGTCAATAAACAAATCCATTGCTGAGTCGTATTTTCAACACCTGAAGGCGATTTTCAAAGTGTCAACAATGCTCCTAGAAGCAATATGAACAATCAGAAAAGCGTGCCCATTAATGGTTTGTCAATAAACAAATCCATTGCTGAGTCGTATTTCCAACACCCGAAGGCGATTTTCAAAGTGTCAAATTTCCCAAACGGCGCACTTTTTTCTCAATTTTCTTTCAGGAATAGTTTAAACAATGCTTCTAGAAGCAATTTGAATAATCAGAAATGCGTGCCCAGTTATGGTTTGTCAATTAACAAATCCATTGCTGAGTCGTATTTACAACACCTGAAGGCGATTTTTAAAGTGTAAAATTTCCCAAACGGCGCACTTTTTTCCCAATTTTCTTTCAGGAATAGTTTAAACAATGCTTCTAGAAGCAATACAGATAATCAGAGATGCGTGCCCATTTATGGTTTGTCAATAAATAAATACATTGCTGAGTCGTATTTCCAACACCTGACGGCAATTTTCAAAGTATCAAATTTCCCAAACGGCGCACCTTTTTCCCAATTCAATCGACCTTGATTTTACTTATTATTATGAATAAATGGTTAAACAAGTGTTATTTTCCTTTAAATAAATATTTTTGAAAAAAAAGTCTCAGTGTGGAGGCACCGGGTTCATTGCTGGATTCGTTGCCAGCTTCACAGAGCTTTTTTTAACAGTATACATTTCCCCTATGTATACCTGCAAAATACACGAGTTAAACGCATTGATGTGTGTGTGTTTAGTTGCCTATAACACGCAATTGAACGCATATATGCCAAATAAGCAACTAAACATACACACATTGCGTTTGACTCGCGTTTTTTTTTTGCAGTTATACATTTCCCATAATGTATACTGATAAAAAAACCTCTCTGTATATTTATATATATATATAATTAGAATAATTTATTTTTTGAAGTTATTCGAGTCGGACGATGGGTGCTCGATGATGAACTTATGCCATCCGACTGTAAATTTTTCAATCATGAAAAAAATAAATAAATACAAAGGAATACTCGCATAATCAGGTGAACTTACGTTACTTTCAAAACGGTAATTTATCATTTTGCTCACCGTTGTCAAAATGAAAAGTTCATTTTATATAAAAACCCTATAAGGGTATACTTAAAGCTATTCAAATTAAATAATAAATGGAGATAATTTTTGTAAATTCAAAATGATTTGTTTAGGTGAAATTATGTTTTTAAAATTAAAAAAATAAAACAAATGTATTTTTTTTATTTTCATAATCTCAAGCTGTCAAACAGAAATAATAATAAATTTTATTACTTGTTGATTTACTAATATATTTCAATTTGTCGTATTTTTTTCTATTATTCTTTTTTTTCTAACGCGGAGCTTTCTAAATAATAACAATTAATTGAATTTCTCGTTTATTCAAGAAGTGAAGGGAACGAAAAAATGAATAAGCAAAAAAATACGTATCCTTCATAATCTCATAGCTGTCTGTCTTGGTCCCTGTAGTCGTCGGTTTCTTATTAAAATCAATCCTTGTCGGATGGGGTGGATGGTTAAAAGGAGGATGCCGGCGGCTGGGACGGCAAGGGGGGAAGTTGTTCGGGTAGGTGGACTGGGGGGTGGCATGTCAGAGGCCCGTCAAATCAGCTCTCGGGCGTCCGCGGCGCGCTTATATTTACATTAAGCTTGTATTGCGAGATTGAGTTTTGAAACAAAGCGAATTTTAATATTCGCCAGGATAGTATGCGAAAAGGGGAGGAAGGGACGTTGCGGCCCCTCAAACATCCCCAGTCGGGGTCCTCCTCACATGCCACCCCCACGGCCCTACCTGCGCTCACTCGCTACAATTCGGATTTATGAAATATGAAAACTCCTCCCGAGATACCCCCAAGGGGGTGAGTTTTGTGTGTATACGTAAAAGCAGTACAGGCATTCAAATAAATGCACAATTACTTTTAGTATGGTTTCAGCAGATCTAAAATTTTTAAACTGATTAAATAAGCTTCATATATCATGCTACTCAATAAATAATTATTGCCTATTTTCATAAGTAATTAATTAACATACGTAAAAAAATATTTTAATTTTCAGTATTTATTACTATTCAAATTACTAAAATAATTTAAAAAAAAACTAATACAAAAAAAATAATTTAATATACAGTGAGGATACCTTCAATTCAATAAAATCCATGTTCGCGTCGTCGCCGAGCTCTGTCATTCATATCTGAGATCGCAGTCGGGACGGTACGTTTAAATATTTTAAATTAGCAATTTTAAAATTTATAAGACAGAGCTGTATTGACTGCATATAAATCCCGAAACACTTGTCTGCAGATAGCCTTATATAACGTATTTTTTTTTTTGTTATTTTCATTAAATATTCTCGAATCAACAAAATTGTTGCATTATACAATATGTTGTTGCATATAAATAGAAAAGAGTCACAGTTACTTAAATATATTAAATAAAAATGATTTGAAAATAATCAATAAATTATTTCCACATTTAGCTCTGTGACTTTTGACTAACGTTACGTAAGTACGTTAAACAAATGCACATTAAAACCACTACTTCCTGGGCAAATACCCACGCCGGACATTGAATTACATAGTGTACACCTGCTGTTGCACATCAATAAAATATTACATAATGCATACAAATTTTGATCCGAGAAAAATTTAATGTAAAAACAACAAAAGGAACTAATTCAGGATGATTTAATTGAAATTAAAACACTTGGTTTGTTTCACTTATTTATATTTTCTTCAACTAGTTTCGACCATTGGTCATCTTCAGGGTGGAATGTACAAAAATTTTTTTAACAACTAAATATATATACAAATGCATGCTATCATAAAATCATAATTAATTAACTGCATACGTAAAAAAATATTTTAATTTTCATTATTTATTACAGGAACATTACTTAATATAAGGCCATCTACAGATACGTGTTTCGGGATCTATGCCTCGTCAGTACAGCTATACCTTACATAATTTAAATATGTTAAAATAAATCAATTAAATGTGTAAATAATTTATTAAATATTTTCAAATCATTTTTATTTAATATACGTTGTTTCTATGCAACAGCAAATGTCCATTATCTAATTCAATGTTAAGGGGTATGTGCATGAGAAGTAGTTATTTTAATGAATATAATTAATTAATAAGTAATTATTTTCAAATTCTTTTTATTTAATTTAAAATCCATGTCAATGTCTTGCAAATATATTTCAGTAATCAGTGAAATTTCAGCTGCTTAAATCATGATGATAAAAAATAACGTACAATTTGAATTAAACACTTCCCTTGCAGTATAGCTCCTAAGATCAATAACTGCAATAAATTGTACAGGGTGGCACAAATTGCATATTACTATAGGGAATCTCGGTTATTTGAAGAGATGGACAAAAAAAAAACGGATGGCTCATCCTCGAGCTCAATTTTAAAGATAAACTCAACGGTGAAAACAGAAATTATCTATCGTCTTTTGTTTTCAAATTATAAATAATCAATATAATAATCAATACTAATATCTTTTTGATTATTATTTCATCAAAAAGAAAATTATATGTTCTCGAGGCACTTTTCACGGAAAATTGAAAGCAATTTAAATATTTTTGTTATCACATCTCATGAATACGAATTTATTGTTTACTCTTCGCTATGAGCTCATACGTAAAAGAATGTATAATAAAATAATAGATTTGATATTATTAATTGGAATTCTTCTCTGAATAAAATGAGAGAAGTGCGCGATTATTGTGAGGTATTTTTTTTTTCTAAAATATTTCCAATACATAAATATTTATTTATAAAAATTATAAACATTAGCGGAAGGATCTCTATTTCTATGGTATCATAACGGGTCCTTTTGACCTAAGTGAACAGTCTCAGACCATAGCCTAGGGTTATGTTCAATGAAACAAAATCCTTTCTGTATAGTTACAACCATTATTTGTCAACTTCAGAAAAATAGATGGTAATAAATTCCTTTATACGATTAAATGACATTTCGCGACCCGAATCATTTTCAAATTTCGATTTTTTTTTTTAATATTTGCCATTCTCTAATCGCGAAGGGAAATTGACTTACATTATGCGGTAAATAGCACTATGCGTTGGCAAAATAGAATGTAAAGAAATTTAACGAAACGCTCAGCCACCATTCATTTAGCGTATGGATAAGTGATGGCCATTTCGGTTTTTCGAACCTCATCAGACTAGTGTGTTCCATGTGCAATACCTTGATGAAGGCGACTGAACGGAAATTGTGTTGGAGTTATATACCCGATATTAATCATAATAAATTAAAGACAACGCAAGCGCCACCTTTTGCCTAATTTCAAGTGGCATCGTCAACGATTTGGGTCTACAAGGTAGACGTAAACAAAGTCAAAAGATGTGGATTTCAATTCACAATTAGGATGCGTTCAGCAACCTATAATCTTTATGGGAATTACAATTATATATATATATAAGGATAAGGATAAGGAAAATCTGTATTTTTTGTCCTTCTTCTTAAAGTATACAATTGATGTAATTAATATTAATTATTTAATTCGTCGAAGTTATCTTTCAAAAGTCGCATTAAACCAACTTGACGCCAGCATTAATCCGTAGGTGTTGAATCCAACACCTCGATAAATCCGATATTTCCAAAGAAAATCTCTGGTTGCCCAACTCCCAATTAAACCCGCGGATTTATTCCCCACGACTTTTCCATTAAATCAATCCACGGCACAAATTGCTGTTAACAACAATGTGCATTATGTAAACACGATTCTTTTCCGCGGCGGGTTTTCTTTACAAGGCTGAACGCGCGCTGAGCGTTGCAACATCTCTTCCACCTATGCGAATATTATAATTGTGTTTATTATCGAACACCCCGTCGTGATCGGAATCTCGAAATTTAATACGCCCTTTGGTTTCCTGATGGCTGGACTAATCCGCAATCATGTGCAATGCCGAGACAAAGGTAGTTCACAATATATTAACTTGTTTTATTCTTAAGTACTAATAAAATTATTTTTCTTTTTTCTACTTTTTTTTTATTTGTACTAAATATATTTTGGAAACGTTTCCATCATTAGTAGTTATACCGTATAACTACTAACAATCATTAGTAGTTATACCATATAACCACTAATGATGGAAAGGTCGTTTCAGTATATAAAAATTCGTTGTACAATATAATATAGTGTTATGTTAAAAAAATAATAATAAAAAATTATAAATATATATGTATATAAAACTAATAACAATAAAATTATAAATATACTAGGATTGATGAATTAATGACATCTCAAACTATATTATTTAATGAACACAAATCAAAAGATTTTCAAAAATTTCTTCATTCCCATTGATTACAACATACTTAATTGTAGTTCAAAAGTTTAACATACTCAATCGAAAAATTTGCCCCGTATTAATTTAATGAAGAGTTGAAGCAGATTTTTTGGAATTAATTTCCAAAAAATTGGAATTAACATTTTTCATATACTAGCAAAATTTTTTAAAACTTGTTAAAAACAAAAATGAATGAGATGGGAATAGGCAAAGGAACTATCAACGAATAGAAACGAGTGGATGACATTCTATAAGGGATAGAACTAAACCTCGACACCCAATACGGGTAAAAAAGTATAAGAAATATTTCAAGTAGTTTGTTCTTCTATATATAATTTTGAATAACTATCATATTTAATCGAATAAATACCGTAACTTTCTAAATGGATATATGTGTTACCTGATATATAGCAAAAGGTATATTAGAGGAAATGCTGCAATATCAAAAGAAATAATTTATTCGCCATAATTTAAAGCAATGTTTGATAGTTTGTTAATTAAATCAAACGATGTTTTTTCACTTACATACCAATTAATATTTTTCTTCAACAATTTCCTCTTTATTCTTTAGCAGTTTCTTGTCAAGCTCTCTATTTAAATAAAGGCGAGTTAGAATTAAAAACATTAGGCTAACATTTATTAGCAGGTTTGTGAATTTAAAAAAAAATATATATAATTTTTGTAACCTATTAGTTTGTTAGAGATTTTTGTGTCAATTAAACATGTTAATTAAAGTCTTTAAAATGGCAATAATTCTTGTACAGTTATTTTTTAAATTATAGTTATTTTGTTTCAATTGTTGGTCGTTCTTTAACCTTTCTATTTTCATTTAAAGTGGTTCGTTTAATCTGACTTTTTTACTTTAAGCTAAGTTGGAATTTCATTTAACTGCTTAAAGGTAAAACACATCGGTTTCTTTCTTAATTTCACTTCCTCTTTTTTGTTCTTATTTATTTCTATCCCATATTTTATGTTCATATTATTGTTTATAATTTATATAGAGTGGGCCACCAATAAAAGCTATTAAAAGTTTACGGGGTTCCTCACTGAGGAAAAATTTGAAAAAAAAAATCTACATTGTACGGTTGAATGCAAAATCCTCATGGAAATACTTTCTCTCACTTCTGGTTGTACTCCAACTTTTTTTATTTAGATAGAACACCCTATATATATATATATATATATTGGATTCCTCGTTCAATTGCCTATCCACTCACGTCGAGATTTATGTCCACATAACTCTTACAGTTTTTGATTTATTTATTTTTTAAATATTAACTTCAAATAGACGTTTTAAAATATGCCTATAACTTTTAGTAGGAATAAGATAGACAGATGAGCGATTGGCTAATATAAAGCAAGTACTTCTTCAGTTATTTTAAAATTTTTCTCCTCCTAAAATGATAATTCCTGTACTGTTTACGCGTGCACCATATTATTACTGTCAATATTCACTGAACCGAATCTGGAATATTGAAACGTTGTAAATGCATTTTGTCAATATTTTTAAGCCCTTCTTTCGAGTAAGTTTAAAATGAATTAGTATACTAATCAATACATTATGAATTTATTGGTCATATGTAGAATTGGTCAATTGAAAATGCACATGCAACACGTGTATATAAATACCAATAAAAAAATATTTTCAACGTATTTTGCACGCGTGCTTTATTTGTCCCAAGAAAAATTTAATAAAGGCAGATATTTTTTTTCTTTTTTGAGAAAGGAAAACAGTTTTTTTAATAATTAAGACATTCTCCATACTCCACATATAAAATATTGAATTTTCCAATTGGAAATATTTTTCATTCAACATGAATGAGTCGAAATTAATTAAAAATCAGTTATTTAATAAATTTTTCTGTGTAATTTTGTTCGTTTCGAAGACTTCGAGATATTGACTTTTAAAATTAAATCAAATTTTCAGTTTTAGTTTTGATTTCATATTAGAAGTAAAAGCCATTCATTATTCAATATTTCAGTAGTCCCTGAGGTTCATAATTTTTCTATTAATACAATTGTTGGAATTAAGAGTTAACATAATTTATCTCGTTAAAAATCAATTTACGATAATAAAAAAAAAAACAGGATTTTTGGGATATTTTTCTGTAGGCGGACAAATCCACTCATTGAAGTTTGCAGTCCTTATCGCTTTATTTATGTGATGTTGATATTAAGATGTATACAAAGTTTATCATTTTCAAAATATTTGAAGTTTGTAAAGAATTTCGAATATAGAGCGATGATAAGTTCATCTATTGGAATTACTGTTGTAGTTTTATATAGGAGTTCATTTGAAAGGTTTTAAAGAACATTACTTCGATGTTTCATTTAGTGATGGTTATGAGTCATCATCTTTTGGCTACATGGATGTGGTGATAGAAAAAATGTCAAATTCGATTAAAGTAGTTACAAAGTTATGTGTGAATCAAATGAATTATTACGGTGATTTACAGAATATAAAATAACAGCTTCTTGTGTCAATTTTATTCTAACGATTATAGGTTAACAGACTCACCAATTGGTTAATTTATTTAAAATTCAGTAAGATGATTAATTACTTTTAGTCGAAAAGATAGTGTTGCCAAAAGCCAACATTATTACTACTTATTCTTTTTTACTTTCCCCGGACCCCTGTCCAAGGGAAATTATTGCGATCGTGAAAATTTTCGAACCGCCAATATCAATAAATATGCACGTTTTGAGGTCCCCTGAGTCCATTCCATCGACTTTTTAAAAATGTCTGTGTGTGTGTGTCTGTGTCTTCCCGTAACAAGAATTGCATTTAATTAATGTAATATATACTTAAAAATTAACTTTAATTATCAATAAGAAAGGGAAATAAAAACTATCAAGCTTAAATACATAAACGAAATATAAAATATTTCAGTTATCAACTCAACTATGTGAAGCAATTTCACTTATTTAATTATTCAATAAATTTCTCTAACTAATTTTTAATTCAACTAAGTATTTAATAAAATATTCAGCCACCATTCATTTAGCGTATGGATAACTAGTGATGGCTGCATGAAATTACCCTAAAGATGGCGCTTGCGTAGTCTTTTATTTATTATGAACTAAATATATTTAGGAAACTATATTTCCTTCTTCAGTAGTTGAAGTTTTTCTAAATAATAAAAAATAAGAAGAAGAAAGATACCAATTTTTGTTTAAATAATTAAAAGTCCCCACAACCAACATGTAGATGATTTCACGCAATTTAACTTTGATAAGTGATAAAATAATCAATATTACGTGAATTAATAATTTAAAAGTAAAAAGATACAAAAGTGGAAACATACTTTAAATAGTAAAGACAATTCTAGAAAGCATTAATGAAAAAATCCCCATATTTTCCTATAAGCAAAAAAGGTATTATTAACATGATTACATGCAGGAACTAATTCCATTCCCCCTTATTAGCACGCTTCACATTCCAATCGCTTCCTTATTTTTTACATTTATTCATTATTATCATCAGCCGCTCGTTCCTCTCGGTGTGTTGATTCAACTTGCCAATAATTATATATTAAGTTATTGCGTTCCGCCGCTCCCAGGCTTAAGTCCTGCATTAGCATAATGATGAATTATCCCCCTGCGAAAAACGGATAATTACAGATGATGAATGAATTATACCTCCTGACTGATACATCATTTCATTCTTTTTTTTTTCTTGTTGTTGTCGGTGTCTCGTTCTTTCTACAACTTCTTTATTGTTCTTCTCGGCGATCATTCAGATATGTCATTATTAGTTTAATGTGAGTAATTTGATGGGTGTGATTAAATGGAATTAGATTTGATATAAGAAGAGTGTCGAAAGGGTAAACAATTATCTTAAAACTAAATAATATCAGTATATCATTATATTAGTATATTTTAAGGGTGCGGTTTAGTAGAAAGAGATGGCTATATAATTATTGGCAGTTAGTAATTCGAGTTGCATTTCTGTTGTAATCAATAAACAATATTGTATTATGCATTATAATAATCTTAAAGCATGCAGGATTTTCACCAGATAAATTAAAATGCATTGTTATAATTAGATTTTATTGAAAACAATTATGAAAGAAATAATGAAAATCTGTCAGTTTTATGTTTTAATGTGTAGTTTTAGCAACAAAAACGTGCTTAATGAAAATTTTAATGATTTAACTAAATTCTTCATTAAAATGGCTTTACAGTCATTACTTATTAATTTCATAATGTCTTCCATTTTTTTTTATTCTAACAAGAATTAGTAAATTTAAGTGATATATAATAATTGACGGTTGTTTGTAATCAGGCCATTATTTTTCTAACTAACGTGTATAAAAATCAAGTACATATTCACGTCAATAATTCTGGAAGTCGACTCTTTTTTTATCAATGAATATTTTCACTTTAGTGTATAGCTATCTCTTTCTGCTAAATCGAAGCCTTAAGTTATATTTTGAATATTAGAATCTATATAAGCATGAATTGTAGAAATGTTCAAGATACAACATTGAGGTTTAATTTAAATTTAATTAAATATAAAGTGGAAAGGAAATATCTCTGACGGGATTTGAACCTACGTCCCCCGTTTGCAGATCAGGTGCGCTACCAACTTCAACCACAGAGACCTGTGATATCAAATATGTATACAGTGATCCAAATAAATATAAACATTTGTTCCAATAAAATTAAAAATTCGATTTACTGTACCATAATTCGGCAGCTGGTGTAACTAATAAAAAATAAAAATCAAACATTTCAGTAAAACAGAAATTAACTTGTTAATTGTTGAGGCTTCTACTTTGTTATACATTGTAATTCAATTGTAATAAATGAAACACTTTTTTACTTTGTTTGTATAACTCGGATTGATTTTATTGTTGACTATAGTTTCGACAACCTTGACGTGTCATTATCAAAACAAAAGTATTTTAAAAATTACAAATCCAGGTATTTAAATACATTACATAATTGCTTTAAAGATGGGAGAATATATTAGAAAGTGTTTCATTTATTACAATTGGAAAACAGAATTTGAATATTATTGTATTTTAGCAAAATAATATTATGATATACAAATGAAGAATACAATACTTAATGGAATTAAGAGATAAATGAATTTGCGAAGAAATGTTTTTCCTTGCATGCCTGGAACCCTGGCTTCGTAAACTTATAAAGAAAATATATTTAGTACCCTTGATAATTAATATCCTTCGTTAAACAAATGTTTTTTAGGTTGGCTAATTGTCTCATCAAATTTTAAAACACGTGAAATTTGAATGTTATAACAATAATTTATTTATTTAAAGAGCTTCAACTTTCTACAAGGCTTGTTCAATTGACACCCATCTTTGGTCCAGAAAAAAAAAATATATTGGCCAATATATTTACAAATATCTACGACTCTAATTAAGCCACATACCTCATTATTTCATCAACCGATGTATACTCTGCCTAAAGAATTCTTGTGGCTGCAGTTCGAAGAATTATTTTACTGTATTTTGTACTGCTCCGTCCGGCCGAAAACGATTACATGTTAACTTCTTTTTGAATGGTCTAAAGATGTGAAAATCGCAAGGCGATATATCGGGACTATATGGTGGATGCTCTAATAACCTCCATTTCTTTCGTTGTAGATTTTTTCACTACTCTTGCAACATGAGTCCCACTAATGTCTTGCAACAGAATGACACCGCGTGAGAGCTTCCCTGGGCAATTTCGTTTTATTGCTTGATGAAGCTTGTTCAAAGTTTCATTATGTAGGTTCGCATTAATATACACTCTATGTTCTGTAAACTGTATGAGCAAGGATCCTTCATGGCCGAAAAAAAAATGTTATCATGAACTTGCTAGCAGAAAATTTAACTTTAAACTTCTTTGGTAGCGGATAATTTGCGTGTTTCCATTACATCGATGACAGCTTACTGGATGGTTTAAAATAATAATACCAAGATTCATCACCAGCAATTATTGATGAAAGAAAGTCATTACCATTTTTTCTGTATTCCGTGGAGATGTTGCAAAGATAAGCACCCTTTCATAAGGTTTTTTCTTCCTCGGGCAAAAGGCGAGGAACCCATTGACACCCTTTCGTAAGTTTTTTCTTCCTCGGGCAAAAGGCGAGGAACCCATTGAATACAAACGTTTCTATAACGCAGTTTATGAACGATATATGGACAATTTTCTCGAACAGTAATCAATGCACCTGGTTACAGCTTATCATTTGTCTCCGCTCTTCGACTCTTAAATTTTCGAAACAATTCAACAACAACACATGCGTTCTCATACACTGCTTGTATTTGGGTAATTTGTGCAAACCTTAAGCAGACAAAAATTTAATGAACCGACGCTGATTATATTTGGACAAATTATTAACAAGAAACGCCATTTTAAAATAACAATACTTAAAATCTCTCTCATGTACAAATGATAGGAACCTATGATAATTAAAACCTATCTTTGGCTAGGCTAGCTTTGGAAACTCTTGTAATCACTCAACTGATATCTTATAATCTTAGTTGCGTTTGTCACACTGATCAAACGTAACTAAGATTGCAAGATATCAGTTGAGTTACAAGAGTTTCCAAAGCTAGCCTAGTCAAAGATGGGTTTTAATTAAACAAGCCTTGTAATAAAGATCAAAAATATCACTGCTGTTGAAATATAAAACGATAAAAACTTTATTATAATAAGTTCGGGGGAGGGGGTGGCAGTTATTTTCATACACTTGGTATGTGCTTGGACACACGCCTGTTTGCAAGTATATTGTAGATGATTTAATTGAATAATGCAAGAAATATATTGAATATTAAAATATTTTGAGATTATAATTTTAAATTAAATAAAAATGATTTGAAAATAATTAATAAATTATTTCCTAATAAATTAAGGACAACGCAAGCAAAAGGTGGCACTTTATTATGAATAATATCGGGTATATAATCCCAACACAATTTCTTTTTAGCCGCCTTCATCTAGGCATTGCACATGGAACAGACTAGTCTGATGAGGTTCGAAAAAACGAAATAGCCATCACTAGTTATCCATAAGCTAGATGAATGGTGGCTGAACATTTAATTAAATGTAAATTATTTCCTCTTTAGCTACTGTGACATTTTTACTTATGTTATACAAGATGGCCAGAAAAGTTGTGATAAACTTCAGGTAAAGTGGTTCATTGATTAATTTCAAGCATTAATTAAAGACCATAATCTTTATATAAAAAGAATTTGAAAATAATTAGTTAATTAACAAATGTCTAATAATAAATATTTGTTAAAGTTTTATTTAATTTATTTAAATAACTGTGATCAAGTGAATAAATCCCGTTTTTTTCTATAGTATTCATTTTATTTCTATAAAATCTTGATACACTAATTCTTTTGAGTTACTCTTGTCTGAAAAATAAATTGTTGACAGCTGTCTCTTGCAAACATTACTCACTTATACATATTTTTTAATCAATTGTCCGTGATTATTAACAGCACGCAATAACTCAACATCTGCTTACAGAAACATCATCTAATCTACAATTTCCGTGAGCATTTACTGAAACTTTACACCTTCTTTTTTCCAATAATCATATTTCATTTATTTTTAGCTACCAATGTATGTGTGTGCATTCATTCTCGTTTGGACTTGGGGTGCAATTTGTCGGTGGACGAGGCGATTTGCATGTCGGCCGACCGTTTAGTTCCATTATTTTCTTTTTCTTTCCCTCCGGTGATCACCGTTTCGTTTCGTTTCCATCTCCATCCGCATCTCCTCCGTTTCACCCATCTCGTTAATCCCGCAGAAGGAATCACTCCGAGACACGCATTCCCCGCATTTATTACTTACTTACGCCGCGCTTAAAACTCCTCATTATTTCCAGTTTAAGTTCAATCGCGTTGGATTATACATAAAGCGCGGAAGTAAAACGTATAATCTTGTTGCTTTATTTCGTCGTAAAATTCAATTATTTGGGTATTTTCATTTAATAAAACAAAAACACATTTAAAAATACTGGAAGTAATTTCCTAAGAATTTTACATGTCGATATATAATCCGTTACTAAAATGGTCGGCATGGTATTTGTCAGAATCTCAATATTTGGTGTTCCGCAAGGATCCAATTTGGTACCCTTGCTGTTCTGTCAATGATCTGTCACATTTACTATAATATCAGCACTTGCTGTTTGCTGATAGCTTAAAGTTTTATTACAAGGTTAGGACATATAAAATTTATCTATAAATTCATGTTGCAAACGTCAATTAGACCCTTTGATCATTTGAATTATCTTACTCAACTCTCTCCCTCTCTCTCGCTCTTTTTTAGCTACTATATGATGCTTCTCAATAATCCTCATATACATCTGAAATTCTACTAATTGCAACCACTTATTTTTATTTTACACAAATTTTTCGTCTATATTGTTGAAATATTATTCTTCAATGATAATTCAAGCTTCTCAATATCTCAATTGAGATTATTTAGCCAAAGTTAGTCCATTATGATTAAGGTGCACTTTAGCGCTTGATTTTCTTGATTAACTCTATTTTCTGTACTGATTGGAGCTCTCCAATTGTCTGTAACTTCTCCCGGCGACTTTAGATTACCTCGTATTCAATCAAAATAATCCTTTATTTATTAAAGGAATTATTGAGTTAATATTTAATACTGGATGGTGTTTACTTTTGATACATTGTAGATCGTAAAAAAATATAATCTAAAATATTTATGACAATTTATTATCTACAATGGATCAGAAATTAAAACCACACAGAATTAAATATTAATATTAAAAATTCTGGTGAATTCATTAATTAAATGAGTTATTGGGTGAATATTTAATACTTCGGTTTTTTTTCTGATATATTGTAGATCATAAATTGTCATACAAATTTTATCATAATTGTTATATGGCAATGTTATTTTTATAATCTACAATGAATTAGAAGTAAAACCATAAATTAATTCACCAGCATTTTATTTTAATAATACATACTCTAAGATAACATTTAAAATCCTATTCTAATTACATTATTTATTCACTCTTTATATTTTTAAAGGGGGGCATCCTTTTTTTGACCGTACGGGTTTATCAAAACGGGTGAATTTATTTAAGGGTTTCACCGTGGATGAAATGGCATCCATCACGCATGTATTTTTTTTATCGTCGTCATCATCATCATCGTGCCGTTTGCGTTCGCATGACAAAGTTGATAACCGGCTCCGGTGATATTCATTAATTAGGCTGTGTCCGTGGGGCCTCGTTTATTCCGAAAACGAGATATTTATATTTGTATTACTCACCATCTTAATTAACTAAATTGCTCATGGGATACACAAATTTCATCACGACCAACGTTAACTGCATATGTTATTGCCCGTGCTGTTAATTTAAATTATAATAAAAGTAAATGTATATAAAAATAAATTTGTATAATAAAATTTAATTTAGTAATGGTCTTAATAAAACCAATTATTAAATATTTCTTTAAAAAAAATTATCAAATTAAATAAATTTTTAATAACAAGTAATCGAAGTATTTCACAATTATTTTAAAAATAATAAATATTATAAATTAAAATGAAATATAGAAAATTATTGAAAATAATAAATAAAATTAGATCATTCATTTTTTATATGTTCCAAAATTAGTTACACCTAAGATTTTAACAAAAACTCATTGAAACAATTATTTCCCGGGCACATAGCCCGTCAGATATTGGATTAAACTATGGATATATTTTGTTGCATGCCAGTACGACGGTGTATTGCCACAACTTGATTTGAATGTGTTAATGTGTTAATGAAAATGAAGGTCCTTGGACGAAAGACCTCCGGTTGATAGATGTTTTTCTTAAGAATATATATTTGTTTTAAATTGTTTCATGTATTGTAAATTAAATTAAAAATGTATGAATTCTTTGGGAATAATGTCCTTGAATTTATCATCTAAGAGCTTAAAAGGCAGAGCTGTACTCATGAGGGATACATCCCAATACACGTGTCTACAGATGGAATTGTAATTACGATTTCTGGTTATCTTTCATTAAATATTTTCGACTAATCTTTTAATATTGGTCTTGGAATTTCATCTGTCACGGAGTTTGTGTTAGAATCCTACCCAGAGAAAATGTATTTCTAAGTAAATATATTTGTTCCGGGTCCATGGTTGTTGTGTTTGTCCTCATCATAGATAAATAAGTTAAAATATAAAATTTCATTATTGGCTAATTTGATGTGATGCTCGTTGCGTCACTTCCTAACCTTAATTATCCAAATTACGTGCATAAAATCTCGTATGTACTATAATTTGATTATCAACTATCTGACACGTGTTTCGGTCTTCACAGACCGAAAATTAAATTAAATTGAAAACGAAAGGGTTAAATACATACAGGGTGTCTCAGCGTGTGGGTCGAGTAGTTTTACGGCTAAACGCTTTTTTTTTCAAAATTAACTTTCGCAGGCGTCTATTAGGAACACAATTTAAAAGTAGTTTAAAATATACATGGTGTCCCATAAAAGCATGAAGTATCATAGTTGGATTTTTATAATGGAATTCCCCATATTTTAAATTTTTTCAGATTCTATATCAAAATTAAGGTTAACTTACATACATTTACCTAAACGTAATAATTTTGAAATATTTTTGGAAAAATTGACGTTTAAAAAAAATCACAACTTTCAAATTGGTGAATGAAAAATTGCATTTTAAAAATCAGTATATTTGACCATTGGGTGAATATTTTAGACTATTACGAGGAATTTAAAACGCTAAGATGTTTGAATTAGCAATTCAACGTATCTCCAGAAACACATTCAAGGTCAAATTTCGTGCTTATTTTAATTGGCGTACCCTATATCTAGTAAGCTTATCTTGTAGAAAATGTTATTGTCTTTCAGAAAGTATAAAGGTATTTTACACCTAAACCATTTAATCGTAAAACTACTCGGCGCACAAGTTGAGACACGCTGTATAAGGTGACATTAATCATGGTGCAATCCTACAATTTTAATGTTTTCGACTTCATTAATCACCTGCTGTTTATTTAAAACGTTATCTGTAATGGTAATTGACCACCCAATCTCTATCTTTTCTAGTAAAGTGTTTTCTTCCTTTTCGGGAAATTCGGCATGTTGCGTCCAGTGCTGATGCAATGTCCGGCTAATCCAATTTTTGTTTTTCCATCGTTAAATGATTTTTATTATCTTTGTATATTATCTTACCTGTTTAGCCTATATAGATTTTCCATCGCAATTCCTCTATTGCATTTTTTAATTTATCGATATTTTCAATTTTGATATTAAATAAACTTATACGGTTGGTTCTGCATAACAGCTAAATGGATCAAATACATGGTTCAAAGCAAGGAAATAACAGCTATAATTGGTGAGAATTCGGAAACCATCTTGACCAGTAGAGGCTGTTCTCAGGGGGGAGTACCCTCCCCACTTTTGTGGTCTTTTGTGGTCTTTTGTGGTTGACGACCTACTATTTACCTTAGAAAAGCAGGGTATCCTTGCAATAGGATATGATGACGTAGTGCTTATATTAACTGGTAAGTTTGATAGAACTGTGATAGAAATAATCTTGATACTATTGCTAAATAGAGTAAGAACAAAAGCCTGGGCACTGACCCCCACAAAACAATTGTAGTTCACTTTACTAGGAAGGGAACCTCGATATGAACAATTCTCACCTGAGAGGGCTAGAGCTACAACTATACAAGTAAGTTAAGGATCTGGAAATTTATCTAGACCACAAACTTATTTGGAATGGATAATTGCTGCACGTCAAGAAGAAAACTCTTATGGGCTTATATATGTGAAGGCAGTGGCGATGGATGTGATGCTTGAAGTAACACCTCGACACATACACCTACAAAGAGTCGCTCTCGACGAAACCTTAAGAATACACAAAAGTACCTATTTCAGAAAAGAAAAACTGATAGGTCACTTGAGCATCTTAAATAAAGCTAATTATTTAATGGGAGGCAATGCACCCACACAGGTATAGAGGAGCTGAGACAGCAAAAATCCTCACAGGGGACCACCCTCCACTACCAATACTCAACAGAAAAAAACTCAAAAACTACTAACAAGAAATCTATCCGAGTAAAGAGCCACCTAGAAAACATGGGAATAGTCGCTGATGAAACATGTAGATTCTGTTTTGTGAACAGGGAGATAGTTATCCATCTCCTTTCAGATGCGAGATTAGCTCGTGTAAGACAAAGGTTTTTAGAGAACCACTTCTCCAATTTTGACAACTAACCTTTTAGGATACTTTAAAAGAATAGGTATATCCCGTGAGGTAACAAATTAAATTATTTTGCGTAAGGGGAGCCACAAGAAATCTTTAGGTCGCCACTTCAAAAATAATTCGTACGTACTTTGAGATTAGTTAAACTGAACGATGACCTTTAGTTCAACATTATTGATCTGGACGACCACGCGGCGCATTTGTGGGCTTAAAGTTATCTGTATGAAATTTGGTGAACTAATTTGATACACTCTGCTACGTGGTAATACTATAGCCAAATACACTATCAATATTTCAAGCGGTCTGCGATGCCCTATTTCCACTTCATAATAGTGCGAATTTCAACAGAATTAATTGTTAAAAAAGGTTTTTAATATTTTTAGAGCTTACAATGATTTCTTTAAACAGGCAAGACCTGTTCCTGTTCCAACAAACAAAAAATAACCGTAAAATATTAAGCCAATGTCAAATAATTAGCTGTTAAATTTTGCAATATTTTTAACTATAAATTTCAACTTTAATCACTTGATAATATATTATAATATATTTTACTTGAAACACGCACAAGGGAAATATAATAAGGACAATTATAACAGATTTTAAATAACTTAACCACTATCTAAAAATTACATTATATGTGAATAGAAGTATTCAATAAATCGTAAAAATATTTTCAACAAATCTATTTAAGTGTTTATAAGAATTAGAGCTAGTCGGAATAAACGAATTATTAAAACATAACAAATTGACGAAAATATCTCTGTTGCATCTACATATAAATGTACAGTAAATAGATAAATATGTAGATTAATATAGGTATTAAATTAGTAATTAAGTGGCTTGTCAGTTCTAGAGTTGGCACTGACAAAATTTCATTTTTTTATATTATCGCAATGACACTAAAATATTATTAATAATTTTGTTAAAGATTTTCAGTATATTTCATAATTTTATTTTAAAAGTTAATACTTATTATTATTAAAGCAATTGTCAAACAATATACAATTTCTTATTTCATTTTATAGAAATAATACAAAACAATATTAAATATATATTTACAATACACGTAGGTGGTGTATTGTAAAATTAAATTAAAATGTTTTGAAAATTTTTAATAAATTATTTCCACATTTAGCTCTGTGACTTTTGATTTACGTTACGTAAGTACATTAAATAAAACCACATTAAAACAACTATTTCCCGGGCAAATACCAACGCCGGACGTTGAATTACATAATGTACACCGGCTGTTGCATGTCAATAAAATATTGCATAATGCAACAAATTTTTAACTCAGAAAAATTTAATGCAAAAACAAACAAAAAGAACGTTACTTAATATAAGGCCATCTGCAGACACGTGTTTCGGGATGTATGCCTCGTCAGTACAGCTCTGCCTTATATTATTTAAAGAGCTAAATGCGGAAATAATTTATTCATTATTTTGAAAACATTTTTATTTAATTTATTTAAATAACTGTGACCAAGAGAACGAATCCTCTTTTCTATTTATGTAAATATTTAGTCTCTCTGAGTTATTGACCATAGTTAAGTCGTTCTGTCTTATTATCAACAATTTATGTAATTTTATTGTTATTGTTTGTTCAGGTGTTTATCAAAAACGTACAATGCAAGTCAATATCACATTGATGAAAAAGGGAATGATTAAGGATCATTTTAATCTATTATCCTTATTTTATTTTAACGTTAATAAGTGCAAATGCGTGAGTCATCTACGTTTCTAATAATACATATCAAAAAACAACTTAAAGTCATTTAACAAAATCCATTGAAAATATTTTAGAGTATAAAAATTATTACAAATACGTGTTTTCATTCTCTTTTGTTTAATAAAACAATTCATCATCTCCATTTTTTAATAAGAAAAATGATAACAATTTGGAATCACATAATAAAATCTGTTGCAAATATTACAGTGTTTTAAATGATTACAAACCAGATTTCTTTTTATTTCTTTGCATAAAAGAATACAATACAAGAAAAACACAACCCAAGTGAATTAATAAGGGGTTGGCAAAATCGTAATGGTAGAACGATTGTGGATATGAAGAGGAAACGAAATTAGTGGTTAGTATGTAGCAGACAGTTTCATTATAGGTTCACTTGGATTCTCCGGCTAAGTATAAGGATTTAACGGAAACGCGTTTAGTGTACGATTCAATTTACTAGAAACTACAAACCAAACAACAGCAAAAACGCAGTTAACATGTTCGCTCATTCTCGTCCGTCTCGCTCTCCCTTTTTTGTCATCCGCTGCGTTCACGTCGGGAGCGAAAAGAAGTCGAAGAAGAAAAAAAAGGAAAATCAGTCATTACAGTAAACGAATACTTAGAAAAATTACAACTATCATCATTACCGAGCATAACGATTCCGGCGAGGGGACGTCGAAGGGCCACAAATGAATTTAATTGGCATTCTTGCCTCCTCTTCCTCCTTCCGTTGACCACACAATGAAATTCGAATCACGCCAACACTACAAACGATAAAAATCAATTACAGGTTCTTACCTGTCCATCTGTTTTTTTTTTTGTTCTCTCTCTCTCTTTCCATTTCGGTTTTTATATATTCCCTCTCTCATTTTGCGTTTTTTTTTTGTTCTGATGGAAGGAAAATGAATTAGGGGTGGAAGCGGAGATGATTTCTTTCGCGGATCTCAATGGGGAGCTACAGGTTGCCACAAATTTATTAATTATGGATTACAATTCACTCATACAAAAATATAAAATTGATGACTTTTATTTTTAAGTTTTACTACTTTCACAGGATTTTTTTGGTTTTAGCTTCTTGTCTCCTTTCACAAATATCATATTTATATTTATATACAGTCAGATTTTTTTATCAGTAAACATTTCCCCATGGGAAAATCGATTTTTTCTTCATTTGTATACATTTTCGATCAAATATTTCACATAATTTGAAGTTTAGCGTTTGACATGTATGTTTAGTTGCTTATAACACAACATACATTAATCGATTCAATGCGTTTAACACGCATTTTTTGTCGGTACCCATAGGGCAAATGTTTATAGATAATAAAAGCTCTCTGTATATATGTATTATATACATCAGTAATCCCTTTCAGCATATAGTATCGGTTGCCAAATATCAATGATTAAATACGAAGGTATATTTATATTTAGCTTATTTACATCGTCCTAGTTTTTAAAATTATTTCAAATCATTAAACAAGTGATAAGTTCATGTTGTCTAAAGATTGTAAGTGGGCCTTAATTAATATTTTGTATACAAATCAAAGGTGTTTCGAAACGATGATGAGCAGATCAAAGAAAACACGACATTGCAACGTTTCCCAAATAAAACAATCCGAAAGCTAATACGTATTATTACAGCTAATTTACACTAATGGCGATAATAAATATAATATTACAACTTGTCACTCTTCATCACTCGAAACACACATGCCGCGGAAAATTAAGCCTGACGTCATCCGGTTGAATTAATGCCCGCTTATTTGCGCTCGTGTGTGTGTGCGCAAAAATTGATAGTGCCCACGGGCGTTAATGATGTCAACTTTGTTAGTCAACTTTGTGTGTGTGTGTTTGAAAGTTATTGTTGATTTTAATTCGCTAATGCTGAGGGTGTGCTTCTCCCCGGGGCTGTTCGGGCAGGGAGAGAGGACATGCGACAACCCCCCGGGGGTTCTTTCGACAGGTATATGGATGCGGATATTGGGTATTAGTGTTACCGGTTGGAATTGAAAAAAAAGAATATAAATAGATAGGTGAAATGGGATATGTTGACGTGGGTATAAGTTACTTTGTAAATTGTATATCTTTTTTTTTTCAATTACATACAGGTAATATTTTATTGA
Source organism: Philonthus spinipes (assembly GCA_963082785.1). Classification (NCBI taxonomy): domain Eukaryota; kingdom Metazoa; phylum Arthropoda; class Insecta; order Coleoptera; family Staphylinidae; genus Philonthus; species Philonthus spinipes. The sequence goes on along the minus strand of OY720309.1, from coordinate 12,239,213 downwards.
TCAAGGAAATATGATTTATATTTATCAGATATTTTATGGATCTCAAGAAGAAATTAATATATAATTACAGGTGAAGCACTTTGGAAATATGTAACTTTTTTGAAAAATACCACTTGTCAATTAAAAATGATTTATATTAATATCACAAAAAGAATTTATTCAGATGGTCACAGTTATTTAAAATAAATTTAATAAAAAGAATTTCAAAATAATTAATAAATTATATCCTATTTAGCTTCTGTGACTACGTTACGTAAATACTTTTAAAAAAATATATTAAAGCAAGCACTTACGTAACATATGTCAAAAGGTGACAGTAGTTAAAAAAGGAATAATTTTTCAATTATTTTGAACTTATTTTTATTTAATTCATTTATATTAATTAATTTGAAGATTTTTCTTACTAAATTTAAATTTTCAGCAAGCGAATCATCATCTTAATTATATTGGTTTTATTATAGAAATTAACATTAAGTAATATAATCTGTACCCCCTTTTACCATATGATGTCGCGTTATATTAAGTAATACAAATCTTAATTCTAATACTCAGTTAATCAGTCAATTTTTGAGCTAAAGAAATAATAAAAAAAGTACGCTTTCACTTATTAAATCTTCATAAAATGTGGACATAATTTATTAATTATTTTCAAATATTTTTATTTAATTCATCAAAGAACTGACTGATTAAATGAACAGGGTACTTAAGTTCTATATTATCTTATAATAATTTCTACATTTATAAACATTTTTGATATATTTGTTTATAATGACATTGACTATCTTATATTATTCGAGATTATCTTGTACAATGTTCTTTAAGGGTGCGGTTTAGATGAAAGAGATAGCTATATAAATATTGGCAATCACTAATTCAAGTTAGATTGCTGTTGTGATTAATGAACGATATTGTATTATACATTAAAGTAATCTTAAAATAAGCAGGAATTTCACCAGATGAATTAAAAATTATTTTAATGTTTAGTTGTGTGAAAATCAATTATGAAAAACAATAAAAATTGATCAAATTTATACGAAATTTCAAATTAAATTTTTGCTAATAAAAAAATAAAGATTTGTTTTTTCTTTAGACTAACACTTTATGCTTCACAGATAAAACATGTAAATACATATTCATATTATTAAATCCAAGAGAATGGCTCTTTTTTAAACGATTATTTCCATTTTACTATATAGCTGTCTCTTTTTACTAAACCGCAATCTTAAGAATTCATTTTTCTTACATTCTGCCCTTTATGAAAGTAAATAATTCCCTTTCTGTAACAACAGGCATTTTGTGATAATTAGTTATACCACATTTATAATTATTATATTTTAATAATTGTTTCGTTCAATACTACATTGAATTATATCTTACGCTCAAGTAGGCGTATTAATAACCAAAAATACTGGCTGCGTTCAGCAAATTAATCGTTCATCAAAAATCAGTTGTTGAAAATTTAAATTTATTAAGAAAAATCTTCAAACTAATTAATATTAATGAATTTAATAGAAAAACGGGATTTAATCACTTGATCACAGTTATTTAAATAACCTCTCAAAGAAGGCGGGCGTTTTACTTAATTTTAATCAATTTAATTAACAACTTTGCAATTACGTAAGGCACAGCTGTATTGATGAGGGATGAAATCCAGAAACACGTGTCTGCATTACACATAGCCTTATATTACGTAACTGTTATTTTAATTAAAAAAAATGTCTTTGCATTAAATATTTTCGATTAAAAAATTGTTGTATTATACTATATGTTATTGTTATGTAACAGCAAATGTCTATTGTTATACATTTGTTATAGTACTTATGTAACATAAGTCAAATTGTCATAGTAGCTAAAGAGGAAATGATTTATTAATTATATTCAAATTCTTTTTATTTAATTTATTTATAAACGAATTTAATAAAAAGAAATTCAAAATAATTATAGAAAATTAATTGAACAAATAAATTATATTTTATTCTATTGTTATTTACTATGGCCCACAGAATTTAACTGAATTTAATTGTTCGGTTTTTTTTTTTCACCTGCAGATCACAGATCTATAGATTTTATATTTTTGATATTGTATGTTTTGGCTTGTTATTGGTATTCCATGTAAAAACTGTTTCTTTTTTTAAAATGATCTTTCAAAATTCTCTTTTTTAATTTCGAGTTGTCTATTTTAACTCAGGGCAAGATTTTTCAAGGCTTATGTCGTCACCTTGTAATTCATGCTTTTAATTTGTTAGTTATATTAGGGAAAAGATAACAATAATAAAACAATTGAATTAACTATTTTTTTGCACAATAGTCACTCATGTTGACAAAATCCTAAATTTAATTGATGGTTTACTTTGAAAATCGATAGCGAACGTTACAGAATATCTCTGCTGTTGAAATGGTGGCAGAACTGTTCGCGGTAAACAAGCCCTAAACTTGGCCATGTTAAAAAATCGATTTTATGTGTGTGTTGTTGTTCACTATACTTCATTAAATTTTGAAGTATTGTAGAGTGAAAGAAGCAGCTGGAAAGAATACTCTGGAATATTCTGCCGAGCACGCGACGGTAATAAATAATAATAATAATAAATCTTTATTAACGGTTATCCCATTTTATAATAAATTACAGGCAGAAAGACCGATGGTCGATAGCCATTTTATGTTTATGATTGTAATGTAATACAAATATAACATGTAAAAATAAATAATTTAAGGACAATATATACATATAAATATAAACAAGATTACATAAACTCCGACACATTCAAGCGGAACAACATTAACACAGAAAATTGGCGACTTCATTCAACTTATTTCCGATTCGTATTATTCTAATAATAGGGTTGCTTTTCGCATAATTACAATTTTTTAATATATGCTGACAATTGCTTCTATTCGGTAATGAAACAATTATTGGTCTCAAGAATTGTTGAGTAATTTCTTGAATTAATTACTCATCTGGCATTTGGTGAAACATATTACACTATGTAAAATAATTTAAAGAACAGACACTTGGTATTGTTTCACAAATTAGACTTATTCCGACCATTTGAAAATGGTCTAATAAACCGAAACTAGTCGGAATAAGTCTAATTTGTGAAACAATACGAAGTGTCTTTTCTTTAAATTATTTTTCATATTGTTGAGTAACTTTCATTTGGTTTGTTTTACACGCAACTTACACAACAATTCCTAATATTATTAAAATGTTTTATCACATAATTAATGAGACTCAAATTAAAAAAATATATATTAGTTTTGACTTATTATTCACTTTATTTCCAATTCTAACCAGTTTAGTGGGAGATGCATTAATATTAATGGGTTTTTAAAACTTTATCAACTGCTACAAAATCCGCGTGAGATCTATAGTTGGATAAATAATTCTTCTAAATTATAAATAATTACGTTGGAGCTGCGTCGATTCCTTTCATCAAATTCCTGTTGGATAGCTAAGTCATTAATAGATTTCGAAATTGAATTAGCATTCGATTTTATCAGTTCCATTTCGGGTTTCATGTTTATTTGAGTCTCAAATACTTTCAATTTTTATTTATTGAATCCATTTCCTCCTGAATAGTATTCAAAATATCGTTTTTCAATTTCAAGAGCTGTTTATTTAAATTATTTTCGATCGTAGACTCGATCACTTTCTCTAAATTGACTAGAAGAGAAGTTGCAGTTACGGCCTGAGTAATGTTTCCGTTTGAACTACTTTCATTTGATAAACTCCCAGATTTTGGGATTAACATCCAATTTTCATATGGAATGAATTCATCTGGAGAACATATTACAATTCCATCGATCTTCTCCTGTAATCTTAACCTGTGCTTTAAAATTAAATATTATTTTACAAGTTACCATTGTAATATTTTGATTATTTTTTTGGAATATAAGTATAGACAATATAGAAAAACAAGAACTCAAATAATTTCACATCCAAGGACCGATCAGGACGACTTATATAAACGCAATCACCGGGAAGCCACAAATAGGAAATAGAAAAATGCAAAATTATTTTACTGGATTTAGTGCAATATAATAAAATTTGGTACAAAAAAAAAACAGTCCACACAAAAACAATTCATACTCGAATTAAATGGATGAGAAAAAAATGAACATGAATATTTAGCGAAGTATCTTCGGAGCCGTACACAGCAATCAATAGCTCAACATCAATTATTTTTATAAAGTCGATAGATAACAATATGGTACGTGTACTATCAATTTTCAAACACAAACAGCGATTTTAACAACGTTTAATCAATTATTTTTCACAGATCGAAAAAACACGAATCTTTGACGGTTCACAATTGTAAATGCGATTTAATGGAAAGTACTGGAAAATTCGAGAAACAAGCACGCTATATAAGCGCGCGTTAGCGGTGAGGCGGGCAGTCTATCACGAACGTCCGAGAGCTCAACATCTGCTTATAAATAAATAGTAACAGTGTGATGTTAATAAATGTATTTAGTGTACTGTAAATAAATAAATAAATCGATATTGTTTAACTTATTTCCGAGTCAAATTAAACCCGATTTCGTAAGAGTATTCATCACACGTAATCTTTCATTAAAACATTCAATAAAAAATTCAAAGATTTAAATTATCTTTCCAAAAATTATTAGTGCAAATATTGACATCAGAATTACAACGCTTTACCAATATTTATATTTACAATACATATCGATGGGTTAGTAGTCAGTCATGGGCTATCGACCGTAGGTCTTTCTGGCCAGACATATTGATTTTCCAAATTTATTTTCATTTTTAAAATAAAATCTTTTACTTAGTTTAAATTAAATTATGAATAATTTTGTGATTTAAAAAAGTGTGTTTATTTTCACAATTTGTTTCACAAATTTATTGCTTCAGGTGCATTACAATTAAAAACCTTAGAACTATATATATAAACACATTAACACTGTTGGCACTATGATGGGGTGAAAGTTTTTAGTAGTGAGGTGTTTGACAGTTCATTTTGTTCATTGAGTCGAAGGCCCGTTTTTTCGAATCTGTTTATTTAAAGGTTTTCCAGTAGATTTAATTTTCTTCCATTCTCTGTATGGAGGACCTTGAAATCCTGGTTGAAGCTATGGTTTTCTGAAAGTAGATGATTCGCATAGTACCAACAGTGTTAATGTTAACAGGGTGGCCAGAAAATGTGTGATAATCTTTAGTTCAAATGGTTCGTTAATCAATTTTATGTAGAAAAAAATTAAAAAAAGATTTTAAAATAAAAAACAAAATTAAAAAATAAAAAATTAAATAAAATAAAACACAAAAAAATATTGTGTAATTATTCAATAAGCTCCATGAGATTCAAATTTAATTAAGCAAAAGTGGCGCTTGCGTCGTCTTTAATTTATTATGAAGCTTCATGAGGCCATTAATATCCTAAATAAATGAATAGAATTTGTTTTTAACATTTTATGAATAATTATTGCTACTAATAATCGACTTATCATTAAATAAACATTTGCAATATTAGCTGAATGTTAATAGAACTAATTTTAATGAAAATATTTCAAAAATATTACTGATTTTTAATCACATAATTATTATATCAATGACCTCGTGAGTGTTAATGAAGAACCGTACAATATTTTTTTACTTAAATTTTCTACTTGAAATTAATCTATGAATCACTTTACTTGAAAATTATCACACCTTTTCTGGTCACCTAAGATTCTAAGATTTTTAAGTTTAATGTAAACTTTCATTCACCTGGAGAAACAATACATTTAAATAATAAATAATAATAATACACTTATTTACGGGATCACATTTTTACAAAAAAATTATGCGAAATAATTGTGAAAATAAACACACTTTTTTCGAAAATCACAAAATTATTCATAATTTAATTTAGATGAAGTGAATATGGATTTTCAACATCTAATTAATATTTTATTTTCTGGAAACCAAAACTTGATTTATTTCCTAAAATCATGTGGATTTGAATTTCGATAACCATTTTTACACTGATTGAATAAAAAAAATAAAACACATGTTTTGAAAATTAAGACATATTACTTGCCTTTTGCTTCGGGTGATTTACTTACAAAAGAACTTAGGGCAGTATTAAATTTATGAAAATAATGTTAATTCCGTTTGATTAATTAATGTAGAGAAGAAAAATGAATAATTACAATTTTGTTGAAGCAGCAGTAAAACATTCGGTGGAATTTTAACGACGCGCCCCCCTTTCTCGCGTTTTTGATTTATTACAAAGAAAGAAAGAAACCGAAAAAAAATCTATTTCCAAACACTCATTCCATCATCACGCGCTCTTTCCTCACCGGAATCCACTCTTCGGGGCTTTCAGAGTCCCCGATAAACTATTCATCTTCGTCAGCCGGAAAGAGATTTCTTTATTATTAACTCCGGAGCCCCGAATGCAAACACCAACAGCACAAGCTAAGCCGAGACGAGTTATTTATCATTTTCCATTTGCAACCGTTAATCGAGTTCCGTGTACAGGAGAGACTTTCTAGGATTTCGTCCGTCCGTCCGCAAAAGGAAACCCATTCGCGTTTTCTAAAACAATGTTTTTCCTGCAAATTCGCCACGCAACAACGGACGGATGGCTCTTGAGAAACCGCATTCCCGCGACGATTTCCCATCTGGGATGTTGTTGGATCGGGTATATATATTTACAAAAAAAAAACAAATGGAAAAAATACAACAGAATCGGCTTAGTCCATTAGGTTTGCTGGGAGAGAAGGAAAAAAATGCTGTCTTTTCTTGCGACACGCATCGCTCGAATTGGGAACTGAATGTCGTGGGGATTTCGCAACTATTGTAACGGCGGATAATTCGAATTGTTTCATTACTTAAAGGTGTTTGTCCATTTAGGAAAATTAATGCTTAAAACGTGTCTAATATTTTTCTAAAAAGGATAAACAATAAATCTAAACAATTTACAAAATCATAACGTCCCTTCAAATAACCCCTCGATTCGTAATGGTAATTTTCCATCGCAGATATATCTTAACAATAATGGTAATCGTATTTTATCAATCAAATAATTTAAATTCATTATTACAATTTGTTCTGATCTAATCTCCTCAATATCATAATAGTATATTTTGTACGAAAACCGATTATAATAACTAAAAGTTAAATAAAATATTACTATATATATTGTTAGGGTCTGCTGATTCCACCTGAATTTTTATATTTTCGTTCTTGTCGAAATTTACGGATAAAAATCGATATTTTTTTGACAGTCAATATTAAAAGTCCCTCACAAAAATATATATCACTTAACTGTTTTGAATGATGTGAAATGAAGTGATGAATTCATAAAGGGTTAGACTGAGAAGTTTACGTTTAGAACATTGCTATTATGTAATAATTAATAAATTATTTCCAGATTTTGAAATTGATTAAAATTATGTTTTTTTTTCTCTTTTGTTATTGCATAATTTATATCATTATTTTAACAAAACGTGTAATCTCAAAATTCACAATATGCGTTAGTATAAAATAATAATAATATATAAAACTTATTGTTTATTACTAATACTTTTCATTACGGAAATTAAAACAATTATCGAAATAGAAAATATGTGACAATTTAAGTCATAGGAAAAAAATACGTAAGATTCAACACTGATTGACGATTTTTCAATAACACAAGCTTTGGACAATTAGAAGAAACATTTAAATTGATAAAGAAGAACGATTATGACGATTTTTTCTTAAATTTAGTAAACAATTGGTACGGCATTTTCGACAAAATTTCTCTACCTATTAATTAATTATTTTCAAATTATTTTTATTTAATTTATTTAAATAACTGTGACCAAGTGAATGAATCATTTTTTCCATTATTATTAATAGCCAGCGAGGTTTTGTAAAATCAGAGTCGAAAAGATTTTTTGCTCAAAACCATTTATCGATTTCGCGCATGACATTCGTGCGATCGCCCGTCCAAAAGACATCCACTAACGGTCACTTCCATCGGGGATCTCAAAGGAGACGGTGCGTTTTAATTAATTGTAATCAATTTAATTAACAACTTTGCAATTACGTAAGGCATAGCTGTACTGATGAGGGGTGAAATCCCGAAACACGTGTCTACAGATAGCCTTATATTACGTAACTTTTATTTAATTTTTGGTTTTGTTTTTTGTATTAAACATTTTAGATTCAAAATTGTTTCATTGTATAATATGTTATTATTATGCAACAGCAAATATCTATTATTAGACATTTGTTAAAGTACTTATATAACATAAGTCATAATGTCACAGTAGCTAAAGGGAAAATAATTTATTAATTAATTAATTATTTTCAAATTCCTTTATTTAATTTATTTCTTTACCTGACCCACCAGGCGATTGAACAGACGAGACGAATTTATATACAATATTAAACTCTAATAAAAATTCCTCTCCCGGCTTCAATAAAATCGTCGAAAAGCTCCCAGACAAAATCTATAAGTTTATTCTTATTATCTTAAATTAAAGTTGTTCATAGCAATACTTCCTTTACTCATTGAAGAAATGAATAATTGTTTGGATCGAGAACCTAAAATGAACAAAAACTCTGACATCCGTACCACCAACTTTACAATCCTTCATATACGCTATGATTATGAATCCACCAAAATCATAGCGTATATTAGTCGTAAGCAAAAAATGTGTCAATAATTTTGATAATCCATCACTTCTTACAACATTCTGTATTCCCTATAACCCTAATTTCCTTCTTAAATACAAACATTCACCTTTCTCCTCTCATCAACTCATTTGGACGAATCATCAATACAGTTCTGCCAGCATTTTTTTTCTTTTTTTTTTGACATCATATTAAATTCATAAAAAGACAGAAATGCATGGGGTGATAGCCTAGACAAACCATCACCTACATGTATTGCAATTTTTTATGATAAATTTTTTATATTATCTGCATGGTCTGATTAAGGATGTGCGTATATAGAATTATCATTTTTTAATAATAATAAATTTTATTTATGGACCATTTTACAAAATTGTAACAAGTTTTACTATAAGTAGTAGATAAATAGGCTATTATATACAAATAAACAATATCTAAAATTACAAATTAACAAATAAATTAATCAATTATTATCCCAAGTGGTTTAACGCGTTGTTGGGTTAACAGAATAAATAATACAAACAATAATATATAAATACATAAATAACACAGTATATACAAGTTATGACAATATTTGTTTAAAGAAATGCAATCGCAATACATTAAAAATCAATACAAATTACAACGACGAATTAATAATTAAATTAAAACAAAACAGATAACTAATTTTAAATAAAAATAACCGTCAATATTATGTCAGGATTGTGAGTACTGACATAATATTTCATTATTTATTTATTATCATTATTAATTCTTCACGTTATTTATTTATTTCTTTTTTCTTAGAAAATTAATTTGCCTAAGTTTTAATTTTATTTACATATTTTTCGAAATAATTTAAATATAATGCTATTCAATATATTTGATATTATATCGAATTATATTCGATTATCTATCCAATCTCTATCTCTATTTTTAGATTTATTCCGCCTTTATGGTTACTTTACAAGTATTTCTATCCTTATCCATCTTTTTTGCCTCACTTATGCTTAATTCTCTTTCTGTCTTCAATTTATAATTTAAATGTTTTTTTTTTTCAAAGATTCGATTGATTTATTACATTTAAGGAAAGAATACATTGGTTTTAAACTATTTATAACTATTATTACCATAATTGCAGGTTTTTAATATAAATGCTTTTTCTCTAATATAACTAATTATTTCTTATGAAAAATCTTTAACATAAGTAATGTGTGAAACTAAATGCAATTCATACTTAGAATCATTTACATTTTAAATTAGTATTATCGCATTTTCGAATAAAAAAATCAATTTTCAATCTATATTTTTTTTTCTTATATAAAATAAGTAGGTGAACAGGAATCAGCAGAATTCGATGTAATGTTAAATCCGTATGTTCATATCTGAGGATGTATTGATGATATGTAAATAGAAACAAAAATATATTTTAAATTAAGTAAAATGAAACAAAGATGATTCACACATTACAAGTTATTTAAATTACAATGAAATTAAACATTCTGACAATGATCAATAAAATTTGGTCAATCCCTTTTTCCAGGCGGGGTAAATGCTCAGGAAGTAGTTGTTTCAATAGACGTTTGTAACACTTATAGTGTAAGTAATTTTTGCAGTTGGAAAAAAGCATTGATCGAATTTTATTGATCCTTGTCAGAAATTTTCCTTGTTTAATTTCATTGTAATATATTTGAATATGCATTTTCGATATTTCATTTAAAATTGATTTGAACGATCTCTTTCTTGGGATCAACAATGGGGAGATTACAAAATTGATCCATTTATACAATAATAATAATAATATTGGATAGAAAGACCTTTGGTCGATAGCCCAGGACTGAGAAACACTTTCATTTTATTGGGTATAACTTAATGTTAATATTTGTAAAAATGAATGTAATTATCTGAATAAAGATGTTTCTGCATAAAAGTAATGCATTTAAGCTGTCAAAAATTGGACTTCTCTTAATTATTATCATTTTATAAGAGTAGTGGTTTATTTATTTAATTTCGATAAACAAAATGTTTGACAATAAACATACTAATAGATTTTTTAGATTTTATATTCAAATTAAATTAAGGCTGAAAGACCTACGGTCGACAGCCATTTAACAATTAATTAATTTTCGTGTGATATACATAATCAATGTCTGTTACGTTATTATAAACTTAATTGTTAATGTTTTATATATATATACATATATATATATATATATATATATATATATATTCAAAAATATTCAAAAAGATTGAATTATTGCGAGTTTTCTCAGATCACAATTAATTGTTGATTTATCATTATTTTAAGTCAAGCATTTGTTCTTTATTTATTTATATTTATCTTAAATTAGATTGATTGTTTTAGTTACGTGAAGATGAAATTAAATTAATAAATAAAGCACTGATAACCTTTCTTGAAGAAAAGTTACTAGTACTCTATTTATATATACAAACATCTTTATTCAGACAATATGACAACAAAAGTTTACAAAATTTATTATAACAATATATGCAATTTTGTTGTCGTCTGTCGTCAGCTATCGACCATAGGTCTTTCTGCCCTGTAACTTTATTTATTGATTTAAATTATTTAAATATTGCCATTTAAACATAAATTTAATTTATATGGGTATTGTCGCAACATTGTATACAGAATTAAAATTAGAATGGTAGATTTACCAACATAATGACCTAAATATTTCAGGGAAATTGACATATTTTTCAAACGAATATTTTTTATTTTAAATTTGATTCGGGAAAATCGTTTCATTATACGTTTTCGATCTACTCTAACATAAATATATTTCACTACAGGTTAAATAAAAAATAAATTCGCTTTAGTATATAAATATTTTATTCAGATAAACTGAGTATTCTGAGTTCAAGATTCCTGCAAGATTCCTACAACTCCTTGCGAGTAAATATGACCACATATGTATGTATAGCCATATCTGTTATTCAGATACGTATTTTCTAATAAAACAAAAAATAATAAATCCGTTAAAACCGTAAAACGTGAAGTAATTCAAAGCACCAAAACAACCTGCGTGTCTGCCAAGCCCTGAATTGTCTATATACATTACGAAGTGCATTCAACGTCATTCATACGTCACACGTGTATTAAACGGACCTACCCAGCCCTACCCAACGAAATTATCATTTCACTCAAACCTGGCATACAGCTTGTAACAAATAAACTTTTACAACACACGCAACTAGAAAAAAAATAATTATATATGGGAAGCGTCTATATTTGTTTAGAGTAATAGACAATTTTAAGGTTCAAGTAATTATCTTTAAAATTAAAGTTTTTTATTGTATTTATCATTCCTGTCTGCATGTAACATCCGTATCACTTGAAAATAAATAATCTTAAAAAGCCTGGTAGTGTATTAATATCAAAAAAGGTGCGAGAGCGAGTGTCTGAATATTAAAGAAACGCTTATCCGGGGAAAGGGAAAGGCTTATGAATGCAGAAGTGGACGCTTTTGTGCACTGGAAAACGCTCTCCGCGTTTTCCCTCCTTTCCTTTCCTCTTATTATTTTTTGCTTCTTCTCCTTTTTCCGCGGCGACTAATGACCACCCACTACTTAGACTGGAGGCGGTCGGTGGCTGTGTGTATCCTTCCGGGAGAGTGTGAGCGGTTCTCAGAGGACGTGTCTGCCTAAATATTGCACACGTAAAGCGGAATTGTTCCGAAAAAAGGGAGTGAGGGAAAAAATTAAAGAGAGCCCGGATTGAAGGACTCCAGTCCTGATGACTGTGATTGTGCACGGGGCTTTGATCTGCTGCTCTCGCTCTTCAGCAGCATCCTGCAGCGCCATTACTCCGCCTTTCATTTGCCTCTTTTGTTGGTCGCACTTATCGCGATTGTATGAGGCTTTTCGGTCTTTCTACTACTTCTTTATTTTTTGGGGGGGATAGGAAACAGTTTTGTAATTTTGAGACAGACTTCCTAGTTTTACATACCAGGATTAATGCTCACTATTCTTTAAAAATTCATCAGACATTTAAATTTTGTAATAAAATAAGAACAATTCTCCAATAAAATAAATAGTAATTTTATTTCCATTTTTACATACGTACTTTTATTGCCACAATTATATATTTATTTATTAATCCAAACAGGCAATAAATCCAATTACAGGGAAAATTATTTAATAATAATAATAATGTTTTATTTACAAACTTGCCATTTAAGACAATTATATATTATTCATAATAAATGAAAGACGACGCGAGCGCCTAATTTCATGAGGTATCGTCTTTTAGTGGACGAAACAGCGATTATCGGTTGTCTACCTTGTAGATTCGAATAGTTGACGATGCCACATGCAATTAGGTGAAAGATAACGCTTGCATCATCTTTCATTTATTATGAATAATATCAAGTATATAACCGCAACACAATTCATCAAGGCATTACACATGGAACACATTAGTCTGATGAGTTTCAAAGAACCGAAATTGCCATCGCTAGTTATCCATGAATGGTAGCTGAACATTTTATTAAATTATATATTTTATAATTTCATACATATTTAACAAAGTAACACATGTAATAAAAAACTTTTCCAGTAAATAAAATAATGATTGGAATAATTTTGATATATTGTTGTTTCCATAAAAAGTTTACTTTATCAAGTATATATTTTTCAAATATTCAGTATAATTTTTGTTTTTTATTATTATTATTATTATAGACAGGTCTATTTAAATAAAATATATTGTCCTTTCTCCCACTCCTTTTTTTTACTTAATATAAATTTCGGAAACTATTTCATCTGCTGTAAGTGTGGATTGAATCATTGTCATCGTATTATATTTATAATAACATCAATCCATACTGCGGAAGATGTAAAGGTGGTTTAAAAACATATATTAAGTATAATAAAACAAGCAACGATTAGATAGACAACCACAAGAACGAGATATAAACAGGCTGAAAGACCTTCGGTCGATAGCCGATTCATTTACAAAATATAATTCTAATTTTATATATTAAATAAAAATTATTTGAAAATAATTAATAAATTATTTCCACATTTAGCTCTGTAACTTTTGACTTACGTTACGTAAGTACGTTAAACAAATGCACATTAAAACAACTACTTCTAATCTAATTTTATATATTATTGTACATACATATACACATTTGAATAAAGATGGTTAGTTAGTTAGCTAAAACAAGTGGGAGAAAAGATAATAATTTTAATTTAAATAAATAAAAGTCTCCACAACCAACTTACAGAAGATTAAATGCATTGTGTTTATTTTTTGTCTGTATGTATAATTTTCATCATTTTTATCAGTCTGTTTCCCCTAAATTATTTTCTTCATAACAGTGATATAGTTTCATATTTGGATTGTCTTTAACAGTTTTGGTGTATATTTGTAATATATAAATAATTAATATTTTAAATCTATCATTTCAATATTTTCGCCAATATTTTCATTTTTATATATATTCGGCGAATATTGTGTACCAATTTATTTTTGGTCGTTCTAGCTCTTTATTATCGCAATTAACATTTTAATGTGTTTCGCGTCCGTACATGAGATCACCGCTATTTTTAATAGCGATTACAATGCACGATATAAATAATGCAATTATGCAATCGATTTTCTCATACTGGTATTACACCATCGAATCGGCGTCACTGATAACATTCATTTCTAATAATATACCCGAAACAAAACTGAAAATAAAAGACAAAAGGAATATATATGCACATATAAATCGCAATTCAAATTGTAAATCTCGATGTATTGATTTTTTTAAATTACATAATAAATTTAATTATTAATCAGCCGTTTTTACGACTCAATATATATGCAGAGTTTTTTTTTTATTATTACATTTTACTGTACATTATATGAAATTCACTTTATATTAAATATATTTCCAATTGCAAATAAATTCTAATTGCCAACCAAATTAATATAAAGAGAAATAAATACTACATTTGAAATAATTGTAAATAAATTTGATATAATTTGTTATAATGTTAAATAAAATTGAAAAATCGTATAAATAAAATCCATTAATAAACTATAATCGTTAGATTGTTTCAATAATTGAATATACATAGCAGATAATCACAATTGTTTTGAAATAATTAACACTGTTGTATCCTTTCTTCATACTTCATTTTCTAATATTTAGATATATATTTCGAGTGCTATGCACACATTATCAATAACAACTATTTGTGCATAGCACTCGAAATATATATCTAAATATTAGAAAATAAAGTGTGAAGAAAAGATACAACAGTGTTAATTACTTTGATTATTAAATGTATAAAAACTATGAATCGTTAATAAAAAAAAGTAGCATTTTCTTCTTCAAAGAGTTTTCAGGGGTCATATCGGGAAAGGGAAGATGAAAATAGGGTGGGAACCAGGTGGAAAAAGATAATAGATTTAAGAGGGCTGTGTGTATTTGAGCGCTTATGGTGAATTCAATGTAAAGTGTTAGCCCAAATTAAAATTAAATTATTCAATATTTTTTAATTATTTTCGCCCGAGAAGTGATTTCATGATTAGAAAACGTTACCTATTAATTAATTTTTATTTATTTTTGCCATTGTTATTTTTGCGATATAATAAAGTGCGAAAAAGTTATCTGAAATGCTTCCTCTAGTTTATACCTAAATAACTTCACAAATAATTCAAGTAATGGAAAGTAATCTGTTCTGTGACTTAGAAGAAGAATTGTTGAAAATAAATATACCCAAAATATTTGTAAATTTCGAGTATATATATAAAATATTTGGGTTAAAAAACAACAATTTTTCAATGATTATTTTCAAAGGCTCGCGATTGGCGATGCTCGTCGCAGTAGCGTACGCACAGAATTATTGTGGAAATACACGTTTGCGCATGCGCTCTAAGAAAAATTAAGCGAATGTGGGCGATGGAAAACGATAGCATACGGAACCTAGTAACCCAGACAAATTAGCCTGCGTGTTTCTATTGAATATTTCGCTAGTCGATATTTCAATAATCGTCAAACCACAACAGTCACAGTATTATACACAACATTTTATGCTTAAATATACTGGCAGACTGGTTTATATAAATTTAAAGAAATAATATTTTAAAAATAATTATATTACACTTGCATAAACTTATAACAGTTTAATAACGATTTTAATAGTATTTGTCAAGTTTTAATAATAATATCCTAATCGAAATCTGCTTTATGTAAATTAGTTTAAAAATGATATTTTTAATAAATCTATAAGGGAAAAAGTTTAGGCAAGCACTTCAAAATATTTTAATTAAATAAACCTATAATTTTAAAAGCAGTAGGATATGTATATTTTTTACTATTTATTTATTTATCCATTTATTTACTTTCTATTTTATTTATGTATCTGTTTTATTTTATTTATTTCTTCCATTTTTATCTCAATTTTATCATTTTATGTACATATTATATTGTTGTTTGTTATGTTTGTTATTAACTTTGTCTCAGCGTGTCTATTATATACATTTTTTTTATAATTATGTGATAATTGATCTGTGATATTTTATCTTACAGTGCTCGTACCTATACTCAATATGAACATACTTGTGATAAAACTGTGATCATATATTTAATTTATTTTATTATTTTATTTTATTATTTACTTTATATTTTTATTTAAAGAAAGAAGAGAGTCTAATTTTAATTTAAAAAATAAATGGGAATAGATTATTCAAAATTTACCAATAAAAAAAAAATGAAAACACAGATTAAATTAAATAACTTGAAATTTTCGACTAGTTTTATATATATATATGTAATATATATCTATATATGTGAAATATATAAGTTTAAACAATTTTGGAGCAATTTCTAAAAAAAAAAAAATTGCAAACATATTTGGAAAAATAACGATAGAGTGGGATTTAAAAATAATAATAAATTATATAATAGAACAGATAAAACCGAAAAAGTTAACAAGTCTGGTATTTATAAACTATAATTTTTAGTATTAGAACGTGTCCAAAAAACATTTTTAAAATATTTGCCTTTTAAGCTGGACGGAATATATCCTAAGAGGTATGCTAATTATAATCAATTTCTTTTTCGACATGACATGTTTATTATCTCAAGTGAATACATATTCTTAGAGTAGCATCCCGTAATGCCAATACTTTTAATTCACCTATTTTCCATAAGAGCAGAAACGCTAACAACTTTTTGATGACATTTTTTTTAAATTAAGTTCAGAAGATAATTCTTACTTTCTTAATTTCAATGTCGGTTTAATAATAGAATGCTTTATTCTATGTCGAAAAGTTGTGTTTATGATAATAATAATATCCTTACAGAATAACCAATTATAATTTAATTTAAATTAGTACACATTACACAATATATAAATAAATATCCAAAAAAATACAAAACAAAATATTTTATTTTATTTTATCATTATTGTTTTAGTTTGCGTTATCATACACAAATATTTTGTTTTGTATTTTTTTGGATATTTATTTATATATTGTGTAATTTGTACTAATTTAAATTAAATTATAATTGGTTATTCTGTAAGGATATTATTATTATCATAAACACAACTTTTCAACATGGAATAAAGCATTCCATTATTAAACCATATTTTTATATTTAATTTCAATTTAATTTAATTTTTTTTTACATATTTTATTAATTTTCACTTCATTTTCAATATTTGAATTTATTTATAATTAATTAGTTTGTTTTATTTTAGCAAAATAATTTAATAATGATCCTGAGATTATATGAATCTCGTTAATGTGGTATTTTGGACCATTGCAGGAATTAAAACAAAATGTAAAGTCAAGAGGTGCAAAATAGATTATGAAGAATGTAAAAATGTGTACATGGAAAGGATATAGTGGAGTTAGTGGAAATATGTCTGACAGAATAGAAATATGATTATGTTAAACAAGTGCCACCTGATGGATTTAATAGGTAATTAAAAAGAGCAACAAAAAATAGCAGAAAAGGAAGAGCAAAAGGTGCTATGGTGGGAGAAATAAAGAAAGTAAGGTATAATGGGATGACAGAATTAATAAATGAGATGGAAGCATTAATATGGGATAAATATAAATAACGGAAATAATGCAAAATTTCCACTATTAAAATCTTGAAATTCTTTCCTTAAAATTCGCCACCAATCCTCATTATAAAACACCTATGTCCTTGTAATCCTAACATCAATCCTAAATATGCTCATTCTTCATTGACAATTCATCAATTTCTCTGAACTAATTTGGATAACTTAGACAGTGATGTTAGCAATGATGACGATTAAATAAAACGACAAGAACTGGACATACAGGTAAAAAGACCGATGGTTGATTGCCATTTTCTGAGGCTTAACTAGTTGTAAATGATTGAGTGTTGTAAATATTGTGATGAAATTTAATGTAACTCTCAGAAATAAAGATTTTTTATATACAGAGCGTACATAAAGACAAAACAAACCCATTTAAATTGCTCGTGATTATTTTTGAGAATAACGCTCGGACAGGTCGATTGGTATTTTCAATTGCGCATCTTTTTCACTAAAAAAATAAATTACTTAAAATCTTAAAGATTGGACTGAAGTGAGAAAAGTGATTAATGAGAAATTCAGCGAAAAAACTAAAAAAAAAATAGTGGAAGATCTTTGCAGAATAGGGTAATAAATACTAAGAGTAAATTGAAAAAGGATTGGATGATGAAATGAATGGATGAACGAAATGTGGCTGTGAAGAGAAGGAAATACATGTGGACCAACAAGGATTTTCAGTTATCGACTATGTGATGATAAAAAGAGTAAAAAAAAATAGGAAGATTCAAGAATGGAGGTGGATGAAATATAATGGTTGCTTCATTTAATACTGGTGGTGGAGATAGAAAAGAGTTAGGAAAAATGAAAGAAAAAAAAAACAAGTTATGAAGCAAAAGCAATTTAAAAATGGATAACAATTCGATACATTTAATTGGAAATAAGTGATAACCACGGAAGATATGGAGGAATTTATTATAAGTAGTGGGAATAAGAAAGGGAATGGGGAAGATGATGTATATGGTTTGATGAAGATTGATGTAATTTATAGAGAGAATTAAGGAAGCTTTAAGGCAGAAAGGACCAGGAAGAATATATACAGCAAAGCGAGGAATAATTGCAACAAATTATACAAAAAAGACGATTGAGGCAACTGAACAAATTTGTAGACACATGAACCGTTGTAAAATAAATGTGGACGATCTTGAAAAATAAAGGCAAAGACATAAAATTAAAGAAATAGATCAAAAGAAAAAAAAAAAAATATGAGGCAATTCAAGCAGAATTTTCTTCGTATAGGCATACAGCATGCAAATTTGGAGAGCCGAGATCTACAGTTAATGATGTTAATGAAAGGTCACCGAATACTTGAAAATGCATTGTGTTGACACGTATTTTTCTTTCCAATTTGAACGTAGGATTATGTTCAATGCGCATTAACTTATACCGGGTGTACCATTTAACTGCTGATCCGTCTGTGGGTGAGTCGCGGAGCAACTTTGAAATTTCAAATTGGAACCCCATTTTTTATTCACGAATCGGATTTTAGGGATAAAAATACATACGATTTGATTAAAATATAATTTTTATTCATTGCAGATGGCGTTGTAATCGCAAACGTTAACATTAACATTCCTCAATCTATATATAATGCTAATTATTTGAAACTCATATAAATCTCAAAGATATGGCGGAAAGACCATAGGTCGATAGCCTGTTCAAGCAAGCAAGGAAGAAACAAATATACCATTATTTATTATAAATATATGTAAAACAAATAAATTTGAATAAAGATATTGTAGTAGTCTCAAAGATAATTTTATGCGGTAAAGTACGCAGGAGTTACTTGTAAAATATATATTGCAACCTAATCGTTGGTACATTTCGTTTGAAATTTATATAAAAGACAGAATAGCCATTCCGTGAATAAAAAAAATTATGCACCAACTGGCTTAATTTTATTTTGTATGAATTTACATAAATGCGCCGCACCTAAAATAACGTGACTGCGTGCACTATATTACATTATCCGCGCATCATCGCGCATAAATCACATCCCTCCTTCCCAGACTGTCATCCCACCTGGTTATTAATATCAATCGCCTTCTCTTATCTCCCAATAAGACTAATTAATTTGCCCACGAACCAATTACATTAATCCGAATGTCCGGTCCACTCCAAAACAAAAGACGGACCACAAAAAAAAAACTGGATTGATCAGATATGTATGTAAATCATTTTTTGTATTAGCAAATATAATGGGATTTATTAATATAATGTTTTAATTAACAAATCAAATTAAGTTATGCAGCGTTTTAAATATGATATGATTATAACGTGTTGAAACGTTTCGAGCGATTCATATAATTTCTAATCGGAATACGATTTGAAATTTGATCGTAAGGTTTAGATTAATTCAAATGAATAAAAAGTATTCGACTAAGTTAAAAAAAAAACCTTAAATTGACAGTTGAATGAAGTTCGATATTTACGGTTTTACAATTTATTTATTAACATTTATGTCAAACATCAAATAAACCGTAAATATTTCTAAAAAAAAACTAAGTAAGGAGTAGAGTAAGATTACACATGCTTTGTAGAAAGAAGTTTCTACAAACTATGTATAATCTAGACTAGACTCGACTAGACTAGAGTAAGATCTAGTTCTTACTTAGTTTGTTATATAAATACATACGATTTATGAAAAAACTTTGTACATTCTTTTCTTCTAAGCGAAGAAAAGTGTTTTCATATATGTATCAAATCTTCACGGTACTCATATATAATTAAGTATTTACGGTTTACTTGACGTTTGAAATAAACGTTAATAAATAAATCGGCTTAAAATGTTGTAAGTATGAATTGAATTTATTTACGTGGTCGTGTATCGGAATGCATGCATTGTTGGATTTTGCAAGGTTTTTAAGGTGGAAATGGATAATTGTGGACGTGTTTTTCAGCGGTGGAAGTGAATGTACTAAAGGCAGAAAGTGAATTGTGTCAGAGAATGCTCGCCGTGTGTGCATGTGCAAAACGGATGGATGTATGTGTGCGAATGTGCGAGTGTGTGTGCAGTTTGACAAACGTATAGTCTAAGCCATATGGTACTGAAAGGACCTTGGATCATTTTTCTTCCAACCCACAATTGCGGCATACCGAAGGACTGGTTTTATAATTACACCACTCGAATCGCAATCCTTCATTTTTTACACATTCTCCCCCGAAGAGAACCGCTCCGCGTGGCTTCTCTTAAAATGGGAAGGAAGTGAAAGGGGGACGTTCACAAATTTTTGACCAAAAAGAAAGGAAAATAAAATAAATAAACACAAACAAAACCCGGTCTGAATTATTCATGCGCGCGCGCTGTAAAACGGATACGTTTATAAAATATTTATCATCCCGAGAAGTGAAGTTGAAGTTGAAGAAGAAGAAATGCCACTGGAGTGCGTGCGTGTATGTGGATGTGTGTGTGTATGCGAAGAGGGAATAAGAAGAAGAAAAGAAAAACGCCAGGGAATCTGAATTAAAATGCGGTCCGCTCCTTATCCGCGGCCGATCCATTTATTCAACAATTTGCCATCAGACCGCTCCGACGGACGTAAATCATGGTGAAAATGGAAAAATCCAATTGCGCATCAATAATTCATTCAGGAACGGACCAAAAAAGCCAACACTATTCAGAGTTTATCCAAAAACAGATTCATATTGGGGATATGGCCGCAATGTTGATAGCCTACAAAGAAATTAATTTCTTGCTTTCATTAATTAATACATTTTAAAAGGAATGCTTGTGATAAAGAAAAATGCAGAAGAAAAATATTATGTGTTCATTATTATACACTTAATTACAATAAATATGACTACTTCTAAAGAAAGATACCTTCTCTTTGGGGCGTGGAGTTTAGAGTTTTTTTTTTTAATAAAATATTGACAGTTCATATAGTATCAGCAATCTGATGCCAGGAATTATACAAAAAGATGAAGCATACTTATATTTTTAATATAATAATTAATATAAATAGGGTTTGCTTTTTTAATTAATTTAATTCAATTAGTTTCGTTTGCCGGTTTTGATTTGTATTAAATTAATTTGGTTTAATCAAATTTAAATCAATTTAGTTTCATTTGATTGAAGATAATTGATTTCATTTTACTAAGTATAGTTGAATTAATTTAATTGATTTATATTAACATCTTTAAATTAGGTAAGGCAGAGCTGTACTGACAAGGGATAGATCCCGAAACACGTGTCTGCAGATGGTCCTATATAAGTAAGTAGCGTTCCTTTTGTTTGTTTTTGCATTACATTTTTCTCGGGTCAAAATTTGTTACATTATGCAATATTTTATTGATATGCAGCAGCAGGTGTACATTATGTAATTCAATGTCCGGCGTGGGTATTTGCCTGGGAAGTAGTTGTTTCAATATGCATTTCTTTAATGTACTTACGTACGTTACGTAACGTAAGTCAAAAATCACAGAGCTAAATTTGAAATAATTTATTATTTTCAAATAATTTTTATTTAATTTATAATAATTAATATTTATATATAGTGGATTGTAGAATAAAAATAAAGAAATAATAACAATAATAAGAAAACAAATAATTGATGCTGCTGGATGATAATATTGTACATTGATTAGTTAAATGAAAGTCAGTCTTACGCTATCTATTATCAGAAGATAAAATTAATACAAAATTAAAACAATCGCTACATACAAAGCTTTACAATTTTATTTCACTATATATATAAAATATTATATAAAATATATTTCCCTTTATCTTAATTATACATCCAATTGTTTCATTTATTTTTTCCAATATGTCACTTAAATTCCGTATTTTTTAATTGTGTTTCACATTTAATTCGAATGGCTGCAGTTTATTTAAATATTAATATTACTAATAAACTAATGGCCGAACTAATATTCTCAGCTTAATAAATCAATGTATTATTGATAAATCCTGGATTCGCAAATATTATTGGTGGATTAAAGGATCGTTTAAAATATAACCCAGGATTATGTCGAATATTTAATATCAAATATATACATATAAATATATATATATATATATATATATATATATATATATATATATATATATTTAATATTTAAAAAAAATTGTGTATAAATTAATCTCTTGGTTACATTAATAACAATTTGCACCACAATAGTATCTCGTGACCCTTTTCCAGAATCCGGAATTAAGAATATAACGATACCTATACTAAAACCTTTTTTTTCTTCCTTACACTAGATTAGTATACCATACATTGGATTTTTGGCCAAAAATATGAAACTAGGTTTACATATTCAATAATAAATAAATGATTCCGTGTTAAAAAAAAAAAAAACGCGCTTATGCATCGATTACATGTTTTTGTTGCATATTTTTTTATGAATTACTTTTTACAAATATCTTGTAACAGTGACTAATATTAATTACTTTATTTTAAATGCAACACTGAGTATATTAATTCATTTTTTATAATAATGATAGAAAATTAAAACACTTATTTTTATGTTTAACAGAATCTGTGAAACATATAAAAAAACAAGTGTTTCAATTTTAAAATCATCATTGATTAAAAATGTTTAACCACGAGTTAAGTGAGGAAATTATTCATAATAATTTTTATTAGCTTGAACATGAAATATATCAATTTGAAAATTATAAACGTATTTCATAGAATATCCCATACCTATTTTCAACTATTTTGGAAATATTCAGTTTGAAAAATTAACATTAAAAAGCAAATTATTTAATAGCAGATATTTATTGCAACACACTCAAAATCTAATAAGTAAAACTATTTATTTCTTGACAATGTAAAAAAAAATAATGAAAATAAAGGAGATTTAAAATGATCGCCGTGAAAGTCTTGATAACATCTTAATCTTAAATATTTTTTTCTTCTAACTTTACTCAAAACATATCAGAGATGAACGACCTAATCGCAAGAGTTATTCGTCTTCTTAAGTAAATAGGTCGAGGGATTTAGTTTAATATACGATACTTTAGAAAATATGTAATAACATCAGACCATGCTGGCCACTAAATCGATCCTCGTCTTCATATCTACTTATTTCGAAATATACGTTTGAGGTATTGCCGGACATTGATTGTGTAATAATAAAAAAATATTCAGTCACATTATCACAAAAAATAAATTAAATAAAAAGAACTTGAAAATAAATAATTATGCAAAGTTACATGTAGGTCAAACTACTAGAAGTAATTGATAAAAAAGCACTAATAACCTTTTAACTAGATTTAAAGAAAATATTTACAATATTAAAAACTTCAATTCTGAAAAATCTGCTATAGCTTTTCATTCAATAAATGCGCGACATAAAATTTTGATTGAAAATATTAAACTTCTTATATTTTCAAGTAATCACAATTAAACATGTTAGAGTCTATTAAATATAAGTTGAAAAGAAACATCTCTGCTAGAAACCTGAGGGACATAGGTTCAAATCCCTTCAGAGATTCCATTTATATTTAATTACTTTAAACTATCATCAATTAATGATTATTGTTGATCAAGGAATTATTTGTTTTTATTATTTGTCAAATCGATTCAATGTATTATTGTATCTTGTAATTTAAAATTGTTATTAAATGTAAAAAGGAGAATTTCCGTAAATAAAGAAATTAAATGAAAAGACACATTGATAATCTTTTGAATTTTTATACTAGTTCCTTAAATAACTTCCTTTTAGATTTTATTAATTCATAAATTTTAATTCGTTATATATTATAAAAATAATAATAATCTTTATTAATAAATATATACAGAAAATATACAAAATAAGTAATAAACATTAACAAACTCAAATGTATTATTTATATCAGTTATTATAATGAAAAATAAAATTTTATCCATTGCTACACAGCATAAATATTTTTCAAATAATTGAAACTTGAAAATTAGGTTAGATTTTAATAAAAGTCAAATAATTTCAAAATCCGTTAGGTTTAGGTACTAATAAACTTAATGAATACGATGTTTATTTTGAACGGATAATCTAAAAATATAATAATATACAGGGTGTTCTATTTGAAATGAAATAAATTATTTAATGGATTTACCTTTTCACAATTCTACAATATAATTAATAATATTTATTAATAGTGGATTCTAGAACAAAAATAAAGCAATAGTAACAACAACAAGAAAACAAATAATTGGCGCCGTTGGACGATAATAGTGCCGCTTGCTTAGGTTAATGAATGTCAATCTTACGCTACCTAATATCCGCAGAAAAAAGAGCAAAAGTTTCGCATATATATTAAAAAAACACAATTTTGATTCTTTTATGGTACATGGGACACCCTTTATAATATGAAAATAATTTTTGAGAGTAGCCCCTAAAATTGATATTTTAAAAAGTGCACTCCGTTTCGTATAGCGTAAATAACCCGGCATAATTATATTTATATTAGTTTATAGTCAACATAATTGGTAAATATTTAAATTTTATCACTATTGAATTGTAAATACCATAATAACCTATTATTTATATTAATCAAAACTGAAAATGGAAACATAGTTTCCGAAATATATCTAGTTTATAAAAAAATATGTTGGAGAATGGACAATCATTTTTATTGAAATAATTAATCAATCATTTTCCCTTTAACTATTGTGATATTTTGACTTGCGTTATGTATACTTATAACAAATTTACATTAAAACAGCAACTTCTCAAGCCTATACTAATCCAGATATTGAATTACATAATGTAGATTCGCATAGCAATAAAATATTATATAATAGAATATTTTTTTTTTAATTCGAGTATTTAATGCAAAGAACAAAATATTTGTACTTTACATAATGTACGGCTACATTGAATTACATAATATATCTATGTAATTCAATGTCTGGAGAGGTATAGGAAAGAGAATTAGTTGTTTTATTTTTCATTTGTTTTAAGTACTTACGTAACGTAAGTGAAACTGTTACAGTAGCTAAAGGATTTTCAAATTATTAATTCATTATTTTCAAATCCTTTTTATTTAATTTATCAATTTCGTAATTGGGCGATGGTCCATTTTGCTAAAATCATGTCATATCCACTAGAACTTGTGGGTTTTCTAGATTAAGAAATTAATTTGTTCAATGTAGTAAAATATTATTTTGTCATAGTGCCAAATAGTTAACAACTATTCAAATTACCATATTTTTTTAAATTATACTTTAGCGGACGAAACAATGATTCTCAAATCGTTGATGATGCCACTTGAAATTAGGCAAAAGGTGGCGCTTGCGTCGTCTATAATTTATTATAATTAATATCGGGTATATAACCCCAACACAATTTCCGTTCAGCAGCCTTCATCAAGGCATTGCAAATGAAACACACTAGTCTGTGGTTCGAAAAACCGAAATATTAAACCACATATATGGGGTGTATTCATCTTAGAAAGAAAGACAGCGATAATGTATTAACTCATTTTTTTCTCTAAAATTTTTATGTTTATCCGAAAAATTAAGCAAATTTATTAATGTTAATAACCAGTCACCTAGTCTACTCTGATCCTTTCTGAGATCTTGTAACACCATGCTAAAATACCTAGAATTCGTGTACCCCGTCGATTTCAGCAATTAGATTTTCAAAAAGGTCTGAAGGAAATAGAGTGAATACTTAAAATTACACCTCAACTGTAGAGCGAGTATGGAGAAGATGGTTTGAAGTAATTTACTATCAGCGTTCTGGTAGGCACCATATAGGATTATACATGGTAGTCAAGAACGGTATCTAATACTGTTTTTGATGCGTAATCGTTAGGACACTTTGCGGCAAGTTCGAGATGCCTTTGTTGCAGCAACAGGACGTGTGATATCTAGATAAACATAATCGAAGAGTTCTTGTCATGAGCCTTTATGCATTCCGTTGATTTTGGGTGCTACCGATGACTCCGCTTCACAAAGCTCATCGCTGGGAATGGTGTCTAGCCAGATTCAACTGGAATGTAGAGTGGAACTTCATTTGCTTTAATGATGAGTCCAAATTCTGTTTAGGAGCCCATGACAGTGTTGACGTGTCCGTCAATTTTGTAGTGAAAGACAAAATGTAGAATTTGCCTTAGAACGTCATACACAGTCATACCCCTGACATCATGGTATAGGATGCTATATGTCTTGAAAGTATGTCCCCTGGTGTTCATTAAGGGTTCTCTAATAGCACAATGGTACATCGCTGAAGTTCTACAATCTGTTGCAATACCAGACATTGAGACTAACTACGGCCGCATACGGTTCGTCAAACAAAAGACTTTATACAAAATTCTGACGTAGAGGTTTTAGATTGGCCTGCAAGATCTCCTGATTTATCACCAATAGAACGTGTATAGGATAGCATTAGAACAACACGATTGCCATAGCCACCAAGGACCAATTGCACATTTGTGTTCAACATGCCTGTGACCGCTTGCAACAAGACGACCTCAACCACTTGATTCCGCCAATGTCTAGTTGGAGAGTGCTACAACGCGGGAAGCCGAAATATTATTTAATTTTTGTCAGTTTTTTTTGTTCAACCTGCACCAAATTATAATCTTTTATTGTGACATGAAAGTTGAACATAAATATAATACAAAAATATTTAAATAATTTTTCTTTCTGGGTGTTGCATTACCTTCGAGCTCCAGTGTATTATTCAAATGCCCTATTGTTTTCACAAAAATACATTCTCCAATAAAATCTATTATTGTTAAATCTCAAGAATAATATCCAATTTGAAAAAAATCAATTATTTTATTGGCAGCTGTGCTTTCATCGACCCTACATGTTCAAGCTCGCCAAATTGCTTTTCTATATTACTTTCATTTCCGCATAGCAAAAATCTGATATTTCTTGCAGGTTCTACAAACGCCAAATTAATAATAAATGGAAGGCGGGAAGACGACTAGTCGATAGCCAATTAACTGATATAAATTATACACTTGATTTTGTAATTTTTATTATTATTTTCTATATGTCTGATAATGAAAAATATTATCATTGTTAAGATGGATTAATAGTAGTTTTTGATAATTTTTTTTGCAAATATTAAATATGTTAAAATTATTTGTCTTATACATAAAAATTTCCAAATTTTGCGTAAATTTCATCAATATAATAATATATGACATATTCCATTTAAAATAAACACGTTGATACTTTAGGTATAACTGGAATTGTCGCTATCTTGAAAATATTTTGGCTGAAATGGTCATGAAAACTTTTATAATAATAATCTTTATTAACAGATATATACAGAAAAATATACAAAATAAATAACAAAGATTACAAACTCAAATGTATTATTTATATCTGATAATTGGCTATCGACCAGTGGTCTTGCAGCCTGGTTTTTCGTATTTATGTACTTCCCATGAAAGAAGTATGATGATATCTAATTGTCTTAGTCAGAAGTTATTGTCGTAATTTAACCGTCATTATTGTTGTGAAGTGATGCAATGAATTCATGAAAAGTTATAGTGGGTAATTTGCTTTTCGAGTTTGCATTTTTATCACGTGAGATACATAGAGAATTGATCAGGTTTACGTTTGGGGAATTTGAAGCGAATTTGTAAGCTAAAAAGAAAAATCTATGTTTAATAAGATATTAGTTATTTCATAAAGAAGTAAATTTGAAGAATTATGTAAGGGGGTTAGGTAACGCCTTATCTTTGTAAGCACTGTAAGGGCCGCTCTTTCGGCGACTTATATGTTTTTAAGTGTGACAGGGTGGGGATGGCGGCATTGTCAAGTAAAGGGCGGCGCACCATTTTATAGATATGCACTGCTGATCTGTGCGTATTCCCATTTGTTTAAAATTATTTTTTTTTTAAATGTGCCGCACATTTCTTTACTTTAGCTTTTAGGATACTGAAATGGTCTTTAGAAGTGAGGATTTATCTCACTGTAAAGTACAGGGAATTAGGGGTAACCTGCAGGAAGTCCTTCGGAGGATAAGGTCTGACGTAACTTTACTTGAAGGAATCTATTCTTAAGGAAATTGTCGAGAAGGTTAATATATTCAGAGAATAATATTTATACAGTAAGCCCCAATGCAAAACAAAATCAAACGGTTTTTAATGCCTAAAAATAACATGGCGGAACGTCTGCTATCAAGGCTTGATATCAACTTACAACTTTAATTTCTTTAGAAAAAGAATTCTGAAATCATTTAATAAATTCATAATTCAGTCTCAAAAATTTCTCACAAAAGAAATTTATTGATTTCAGAATCCTCCTATTAACTGAATTAATGGTAAAAAATAATGTAGTAGAAAATGTATATATGTTCTCAGTAATTATTTTATGTACTTTGAAAATTCAGATATCATCATAGAAGAAAATTTATAAATATCTATGATATGTGTTCCGAGAATTTCTGCCCGACATTAACTTTTACTGGGTATTTCTAATCCCATTCTTTCATCAAGTGAGGTTTAAAACAGCAAATTTTTGCAAATAACATGACGGTGAAGGGTAAACGAGCACTCACGAGAAGAATAAAATAAAACATGTTTTCATCTGGCAGTTAGATGTGAGGAAGGATGTTCAAGAAATCCGAACTGGTACGAATAATGTCGGTTACTAAAGATAGGAGTTTATTTTTTATTATGGATTCAAACAATTTCCCCAAGACAGGGAGTAGGGTGGTTGATAGAAAGCTGATCGAAAGGATTTGATGGGTTATTGCTAGGTTTGAGGATACACCTTTCTTCCATTCATAATATATGTATGGATTTTATTTGGAAGGGATTTCTGGACTAGTCTGGGAATGTTGTTGTAGCCAGCCACAGTGTTTTTTCCTTTGAAGAAATTTTCAAAATTATTCCTCTCATTTATCTCAATATTAAGGATGTAGGAAGTTTAGTCGGATATGAGAGACATATACTAGGAATTAACCTGGGAAAGAAGATTATGAAATACATACATTCCGAGTTATCGATAGCAGCCGTTCATCCTTGAATACACCCTTAAATACAAAAAGCAAATAGAGCACATTTTAGTTTTAAATAAAAATTTGAAATAATTTATTATTTTCTTTAATTAATTTCTCTTTTAAGTTTCATTACTCATTCTCTCAACTCTTTCACCTATCCCGAGAAGCTACAAGAGCGCAAACATGCACACACAAGTGTAGGCACACACACATACCCACTCATACACGCAACAAGAACAACTGCTACAAAATTCTATGAGAGCAAAACTCGACAAAAAGAAAAAAAGGCACAAGATAAATGATCCGGCATCCGTTTGGAGCAATTTTGATAAATCGTTTATCGGCCGCGTGTTTCTTTTTTCTACCATTTTTTTTCTTTTCGGCCGTATTAATTGGATTCCGCGGAGGTACTAACAATTATTCGGGATAATATGCATGGGGATATGGATCGCATAATAATTCATGATAATTTCCCGCGTGTCAGATATTGATTGAAGCCATAAGTTATTTACGCGCTTAAAAATCATCATCCGCTGGACGGGCGGCGCTGTGCCCCGACGATCAAATATTCATACGGTAAATATAACTTTCGACGACTTTCTTTTCTCATTTCAATTTGAGCGTCTTTCTTTGCTTCTTTTTTTAATTTTATTTTCGGGGCCCTCGTGAATCGTTCATGAGAAGAAAAATTCGTCGGTTGCACAGTTGTGTGGTTTTTAAAAATTGAATTCGTTTTAATATTTTATATTCTTTAGGAAGAACTTTAGTTTCTATAAATAATTTGAAATAAATTTTATATAAACGAAATCATTTTTAATTTTTAGTAGGGTGAATGCATGAGTTTATTCACGCAGGAGAAATTTAAAATTAATTAAAAATAAATTTATATTAAAAACACAGTAGTAGAAAAAAACACTTGGTTTTTTAATATATCACTTTCATTACTGCCATAACTGTTTCGCTACACAGTAGCTTTATTAGGCATACGAACGATACATTTCAGATATGTATTAGAATAACTTTGATTTGATTCTCATTGATCACTTGATGAAACATTTTAACCAATATTGAATTCGAAATTATACATTATTTCCTTGATAATGACGATAAGTGAAAACTAATTAGAAAATAAAAAAAATAAGTGAAACAAACCAAGTGCCCTTAATTTCGAATTCAATATATATTAGAAAATAAACTAACATCAATCCTAAATATGCCTATCCTTCACTAACAATTCATCAATTCATTTCAATTAATTTAGAGAACTTAGACAGTGACGCATTCATGACGATTGAATAAAAAGACAAGAACTGGACAAAGACAGGCAGAAAGACCGATGGTCGATATCCATTTTCTGAGGCCTAACTAGATGTTTATGATTGTAAATATTGTAATGTAATTTAATCAGAAATAAAGATTTTCTATATATATATATATATATATATATATATATATATAGAGAGAGAGAGAGAGAAAATAAATTTATTTGCTGCTAAGTATTCATCACTCATTATTTTTTCTACTTTAAAATTTCAGAGGAGCTGTATCACGGGTCTTCAGGGCCTTCATAAAAGCCAAACAAATTGTAAATTGTATGTATACCAAATAAACTGGTATAATTGGATTTTGTATATCTTGTTTCATTTTCGAGAAGAAAAAATCCGAAATGTTTGTCTTTTTTCGACCTTGCAGGGAGGCATCACCCCTATAACTAACTATAACACTATAATATCTTATAGTTTTAACTTTGTTATTATTTAGTACAAGTTTCTAAAATTAGAAATTTATACAAAATAATAACAAATAAATTTTAAATTTTCTTGAAAATGGGCTAATAACCCGAAACTAGATGAGGATTTAAAGTTATTCAATCTAAATAAATTATTAAAAATTAACGAATGAAACACAATCATGGGTTGATTTTTAATAATTTATTCATATTTATTTTTTATTTTGAAAAAAATAAAATAGTAGTAGGAAGATTTATTCTACACTAAGACAAACATTTCTAGTTATGCATACTTAAAGCAAAATCTAATGCATATGAATATTTTTATTATATAGAATTTATATATTTTTTATTATTATAATAACCCAATTACAGAGCAATAAGTACAAACTTAATATAATGTGCTATTTCCATTAATATTTAGATCTTTTTCAAAGGTTTTAAATTAAATTGTTTTTAAAAGGCAATCGATAATTTTTTCTCATGAATGATATATGGATGCTTGTTTTCATCATAAAACTACAAATCATTATAATAAAAAAAAATACTTGAGACGCAAAGATTATCCCTAATTTACAACTAAAATGTTGTTTTGTTATTCTAATTTTGTCTCACAATATCTGTGGTTAATTGCAGCCACCGCAAAGCCGCGCACTTTATAATTAATCGCCAGCACCGTCAATTTTCGAAACACTTATCTGATTATAATAATCAGGAGATTTAATCGCCGCTCCCGCTACTGAAAATTACGAAGATGTACAATCTGAATATTTAAAGACAGCCCTGGGTTAAACTCCACTTTTAAAAAAATTGAATAGAGGAATCGATAAAGCGGTGGGTAATTATGTTGGCGTTTAAACGACACGAGCGACAACCCCAAATTACGCGCTAAACACCGTTATTTTATTTTCAATCCCGGCTCGCTTCAATTAATCAACACACAGCAATGTTTTATGTTGGAAAATAAATAGGATTATGTTTATTATTTTATTAAAATCGACCGTTTTTTTTTTAGAATTGAGACAATATTAAATTGGTTTGTAAATGAGTTGGTTCTTGACTAACACACCTCACATAATTTTTTAAAATATTTTCGAACAAAATCATCAATAATTTTTGTTTAAATTTCGAATCTTTAATGATAATTTTTTTTTTGCTTTGTATTAATAAAATATTTATAACTATAAATAATAGAGATGGGCAAAGTCGATCTTTTCGATCTTTCTTGTCATTGCAAAATGAAGTATTTGACAATTTTCAATGTTATTTATAATATTAATATGGCGAAGTGTCACCTATATATTAATAATTCAAATTTATTGTAATTTATTAACTTTAACTACTTAAAAAATTATGGTTTCAATATTTATACACTGGTAGTTCATATTGTACAAAATTAATATTTATTTATTTAACGGAATATACCATTTTATAAAATATGAATAGATTATTAAAAATCAACCAATAAAACAACAACAGATAAGATTGAATAACTATAAATTCTGAAAAAAAAAATCTCTTGAAAATGGGCTAATACCCCAAACTAGTTGATAACTTAAAGTTATTCAATCGAATCTGTGTTCAATTGTTTTATTGGTTGATTTTTAATATTCTATTCATTTTTATTTTATACTTAAAAAATTATTATTCAAAAATACTCGATTACTAAATTCACTCGTTTTTGCCCGATACTAATAAATAAATACTTCAATTTTATATTTAACTGACATTTCAGTTATACAAAGTAAAAAATAACATTTGTTTTGAAGTACTTACGTAGCATAAGTCAAACAGTCACAGTAGCTAAAAAGAGAATAATTTGTTAATAATTTTCAAATTCTTTTTATTTAAAGTAAAGAAGGTTTTTTTTTTCATTAATTAATTAAAAATACTTTTATTTGTTGCTATTGGACATAAACGACGGTAATTTAAAATAATAATAAATTATTTTCCACCAGTGGTAAAATATAAGAAAATAAAATAAATTAATAAATTAATAAAAATAAAATAAATTGGCAGAAAGACCGATGGCCGATAGCCATTTTTTGAGGCTTAACTAGATGTTTATGGTTGTAATGTTGTAAATTTTGTAATGTAATTTAATGTATCTCTCAGAAATAAAGATTTTATATATTTATATAAAATAAATTAAAATCCTACAAAATCCAAACCCTTCCTACCTTACCACCGCATTCCCCCAGTCCCACTCACAGTTAACATTAATAATCATATTGTACTATAATCTCCCTGTTGCAAATATTTAGGTGTCCTACTCGATTCTAAACTCTCCTTTAAACTCCACACCTCAAACTTGAAAACAAATATCGTCAAGCATGCCAAAAACTTCCGCAGCCTCACGTACAAAAACCATGGTATAAACATCAAGACCTGTCCACAGATATGCAAAATGATATGCCGCCCGATACTAGATTATTGCTGCATTTTATACCTCAACCCCTCTTCCAATACCCTTAAAAACATCGAAGTGGCGGAAAGAACTTGCTTACGCATCCTAACAAAACTCCGACACCCGCAAAATCCCCTACACAATCCCTCAAACGAACAAGTCTATCAGATAACCAAAGTTTCCACTATTATCAAACGAATCCAGATCCTTGCCGAAAGATTCGCGTGCAATAATAATAATTTTAATTTAATTATTATTATTGCACACGAATTTTAATTTAATTAAAAAAATATGCATCCCCAAAGATCCCAACATCTCCGCCAAATTCAAAAATCTTCTCCTGTATGTATTCATCTTAAACCAAGAATAGTAACCCATTGGCGGAAAGACCATAGATCGATACCCTGTTTAAGCAAGCAAGAAAGAAACAAATTTACCGTTATATATTGTAAATATATGTAAAACAAATAACTTTGAATAAAGATATTTTAGTAGTAAAATAAATTAAACTACTCTGTTTGAGTTCTAGATAATTCCGGTAGCAAACTTTCATGAAAAGCCCTATGAGATTTACGGTATTAAAATTGAATTAAAGTTTTATTATAACCTCAGTAATATTTCTTCATAGAGAAATCTGCGATTCCCAAATGGCCACCGCTTGTATATCAATGAACAGCACCATACGGAATTACGCTCCTCGTTCACTTTATTTATTTATTTTTCCAGTGTCGAGGCGTGAAACGATAAATAATTCCGGAGGCATAGCCAGTTGCCTATGCGGAGTGTGGAGGCATGCACGCTTGTCACTTGCCTTGTTGCATATGCAAGCGTTATTAACAAGCCTCTGCCCGTGCAACCAGAAGACTGCAATTGAATTTTAAATGGTCACATGCATGCATGCATTCCCCGGATGTTTTATACCCCGTCCGCACTTACGCATACTAATTCCCTTTACGGACACTCAATATGGCACGATACGGATTCCGTTTTGTTTTTCTTTATTATTATTATTATCATTGATGCGTGCTAGATGCGGTTCCATGCGATGTGATGGAATTGTTCAATGTGGAAAATATTAATGCTTATAAAATTTGTTAAATGTAGGAATATATTTAAAGTATTGCTCAATTACTTTACAATACAATATTTAATTGATAATTTTTGTATACATCAATATAATCAACTATTGGCATTTTTGTTTTTCGTTAATATTTTTGCGATTACTTACTAAAACTACCCAATTACCAAAAATATTAACGAAAAACAAAAATGCCAATAGTTGTGTAACGTGACTTCTGGTTTCACCAATTTATTTTTGGTGATAGAAGTCACTTGATTCTTTCTGTATTCCCTTGACTGGTTTGCGAGGAATGTATTGTCAACTTCACATGATTTTTGCGACTGTTGTTTATTAAATAATGATAAATACACTATTTAGACTTTACCGCTGATATTTAGAACTATACAGTTTGAATGCCGGAGAATGTCTGATTCCAAAAAGGTGAAATTTGTCTCCTCGACACCAGAACAACCCCTCCCTGTTTGGGTAATAATAATATATTAAAATCTAATTAAGCACGCATAACATTGGAAAGCAAGATGTAAATAACAAAGTGAAAAGTATTTATATAAGGATAGAGAATTCGTGGATGGACATTAATGATATTTATTTATATGATTTGAAAATAAACAATATTTGAATTTAGAGTAAATGACTTATTTGCTGTTCCAATGTTATCTGTGCGGATGAGATAATGTGTTCCTTAATTTTCAACAGCTAAAGTTATTTTCATAAATAGAATACAATAAGCGAATATTATATAAAATATATGCACGAAATGTTTATAATAATAATAATTGTTATATACTAATAATAAATTAATTATAATTATCAATATTATTTCATCAATAATCAGTATTTAACAACTATCAACTTATATCAATTTAAATATTTCCTTTAATGATCAATTTAGGTCACCACAACAATTCCCCATTATTATTTCAAATCATGTATGTCATTCAGTTTAATGTTAAATACTAGAAACAGAGATAGCTTTGGGAAACGTAAACTAAAACTTCCGTTAAATAGATTCATGGTCGATGTAGTATTGATAATATAAGAAATAATATGAAATTAGTCATTACGCACGTAATCACCATTCTTATCATGTATTTACTTTTGTTTACTTTTTAAGTTTTGTACAATTTTTGTGGCATTTTGATTGTAACTCTCGTGTGGAACATTCTAAGAATAAGACCAAAAATTATTTTTTAAAGCGAAAGATTTATTTGAAATAACCTCCGATAGAAACAGTAATACCCACAACATAATTTATATTATTATTATAAAATGTACTGGGGTACATTTAACAAATTTTTTTGCTTAAAAGATCCTTAGGAATCTTCTGTATAATTTAATTTTATTCCTTTGAATCTAAATCATGCCCGCGTATCGCACTCGTTTGTTATTTTAGCCGTTTTCGTTTTATGAAATTCAATGAGTGTATTTTAGAAATAAAGGTCTACCTCCTTTTAATAGTGCTATCAGAAAAATAGTATGCTAAAACGGCCAAAACGCCAAAAAAATCGATGGCGATAGCAAAGCAGTCAGCACGCACGTCAACTTGAAAGTTAAAAATGTCTAGAAATTACTACGATTTCAACGTGAGCTCCACTTTTGGTTACAAATTGTATTTAGAGCGATGATATCCTTCAATAAGAAGCTCAGTTGGGAATCGTTGTCATTTTGCTCTGATTTTTGCATTAGAGCGGACGCATAAACCAGGCGGAATTGGCCATAACAGACGAGTATCAAGAGGCTCATTGATAGTTTATTTCGAAACGAAAGGTGACGGACAAGATATTTTACAACAATTTTTTGGATTGTATTTTACTAGGTATAATCGTATTTTTAAAGTTAAATACAAAAAATATGGCCAAAACTTTTAATAGCAAACGCATTTCGTAAATTGGTTTTGACCGTAAATTACACAATTTTTATCGGGTTATCGATATTATTGTTCGCATCGATACAGAACAAAATCGGATCAGCGATCTCGATTTCTCAATTTAATCATAAAAATACCTTTATTTATCACAGAAAAAAATACAAAATTAGATGTTATGAGTGTAGGCGAAGTTCAGTCAGCTTAAACTGTTACTGATCTTCCACTTAACCTACGAATAATGAAACTTATATATAATTGCAACATGTGAGATGAGGTACAAACATATTTCGATGTCAATAATCCCGAATTGATTTTGTAAATTCAAAGCTCATCATGTAGTAACAGAGAACGCAAGTGACATCTGAAGCTGTTAAATTGTAATTGTTTTAAATTTTGGGGAACTTTATTGCATAATTTATAGAAGTTGTAAGAAAAACATCTGGAATAAATATATAATAATTAAAAATTCCTTCGTAATTTTACTTAGGAACCGCTTTTGTGCCATCATTTGAGTTAAAATTAAAAAATAAAGCCGTGATTAATATTGAATTCGAAATTAAAGGCACTTAGTTTGTTTCACTTATTTTTTATTTGTTTTCATTTTTCGATAATATTAGTTATTATTATTATTTTTTTTGGGCTGTGGAAGGGGAAGTCCAGTTACGGACGGAGTGTGGGACTCCTTCCAGTCAAACATTGGCTGGAAGCCTACCATTAAAACCCCTCCCACTTTACCGGCTTCGACTGCTAAGGTCATTAGCCGGTCTCAAGATTTATTTAATGCTCTGACTTAATTTCCAAGTGTCATAAACATTGAACAGTGATGTCAGGCATTGCCCGTTTACCCTTAAAACTAATATCACAGTAGGGATAGTGCCCGGGTTGTAAAAGGACCCTGACACTAGAGCCCCACAGACAATACAATTACACAAACTTAAAGCTAATAGTTATTATTATTAGTTAAAATATTTCATCAAGTAATTAATGAGAACCAAATCAAAGTTATATTCGTGGATGATATTTCCGTAATAGCAATATTAATAATAATGTTATTATTCAAAATTATGATAAATATTACAAATTAATACAAAATTTAATATAAACATAATTATAAAATGAAAACACAATATAACACTTATTACTTTGTTTGTATAACACTTGTTTATTTTTATGTGACTGCAGTTTCGACAAATTTAGCTTGTCATTATCAAACATGTAATAATAATAAGTGTTTTATTGTGAAATTAACATGTATAACGAAGTAGAAGCCTCCACAATACAGAATAAAATGAAAAGTTAAGCTTAACAATGAAATATTTCCTGGTTTTCAACCTAACAACAACTACCACTAAAATAATAAACTAAATAAATCAAAATGCGAAAACTTCAATTTTAAAACAACAATTGTGAAATTTATTTGAAGAGCTTTCAGAAGATCTTAGTATATTACGTTGAAATTTATTAATTATTTTGTAATATCGTTGATTACTGAGACATCTAATTTTAAAAATCCATAATTCCTTTTTATTAAAAACAAATTTGGTTATTATTTTCAACCATTCATTAATTTCACTACAATTGTTTCGCCACGCTGCACAGTGTTTTCTAATGACGCATTCGCGTACACTAGTACGCACGCGGGGGTATTTTTCAACTTTCAATATTAACAAAACTAAGTACACCATCATGTTCTCCATACTTCAGAACCTAGAAATACGAAATCTCAATACAATAACGTTAATTCATAAACATTGGCAAATTTTAGAAATTAAATTCGAACGAAAATCGATACATTAATAAAAAAATCATATCTTTGTAACCGCTTAAAAAATATGTTTGCATTTTTTTCTGCTTAAACTGAAACATATGCGCTTAAAATTATGAAAGAACCCCTCTAATATGTTGAATAGTTTATGAATTAAAAAATATCAAAATTATCTAATTTTAAAACATGAATTTAAATTTAGCGAATCTCGCAAAAGCGCGCTGTAGCTTCTTCAAGTGAATAATTTAAATATAAACTTTTTTTTACAAAAACATCTACTTATATTCAAGTTTATTTTCTTTTTTCAGATTCATAAGCGGGGAATTCGAGAATTCGACCTGCTAGTTAATGGCCTAATAAGTGTTTTTTTTAATTTATTTATTTCTAGGTTTCAGAACAAATCTAATTTTCTCCCTATATTGGCAACGAAGAATATAAAGTGCTCCATATTCACTTTATATTCTTCGTTTTGTGGTTTTCTTTGTTCAGGTAGCTGATGTATGATGATATGAACGATCGTCGAACGATATCCCGGTTTGCCCACTTATATTTTGGGACAGCCATTGCAACTTGATTGATTGACTCCACATATCAGCTCTGTTCCATTTTTTCCATTTATATATCTTTATAATTTTAGCAAGAGATTTAAGAATTATTCGTTTTAAATGCAACTTTTATATTTACTTTTTTTAAATATTTACATATTTTGTTTTCACTAAATATAATTGATACATGTTATTTAATTCATAACATGAATCAATTATGTGGAAACATTTAGGGTATTATTATTATTACTATTATTTATATAATTATTTATTATTGTTTACCTATTATCTGATAATTGATAATTATTATATAATGTCTCTTTTTTCTCTATCTTGTAATTGGTTTTCTTTTAATTTATAAGTTGGTATTTTGTATTCTCAATATATGTAAACATATAAATAGAAAATGGTATTCATTCACTTGGTAACAGTTAATTAAATATATTAAAAAAAATATTTGAAAATAATTAACAAATTGTCTGCAGATGGCCTTAAATTAAGTAACGTTCCTTTTGTTGTTTTTACATTAAATTTTTTTCAGATCAAAATTTGTTGCATTATGTAATTTTTTTTGATGTGCAACAGCAGGTGTTGATTATGTAATTCAATGTTCGGCGTGGGTATTTGTCCGGGAAGTAGTTGTTCTAATGTGCATTTATTTAACGTACTTACGTAGCGTAAGTCAAAAGTCACAGAGCTAAATGTGGAAATAATTTGTTAATTATTTTCAAATAATTTTTATTTAATATATGTAAACATGTTTTGAATGTAGAAATGGTGAATCCGTAAATAAATGAAATGAAATTGTAAAATTAATATTGATTGCAATTTGTTTAAAAATAATTTTTGTTTTAAAAATGTGTTTTTGACATTGGAATAGTAAATGCTCGAATCATAGAATGATAAGCTGCCAGTTTTTGTTGAGTTGGGTGGAATGAATTTTTATTTATTTTCGTACCTGTGCGTGTTGGTTTGTTAAATATTACACATTAATGTCTGTAATTACATTTTTTTGTAGTCAAATCATTGATTGATTTAATTTCTTCCGTCTTCGATGTGAATTTTATATTTCTATGTTGTGTATTGATTTCTTCTAGAAAAATATTTAAATTTCGTTTAGTATTCTCTGGTACTACACGAGTCTCCTATATAATAAATAACCTTGTCTTTAACGAATAATTTGATTTTTTAGAATAGAGGCACAGGGTTCACATAAAATTTTAAATTAATACATTTTTAATATATAACACTACTTTTATCTATATATAGAATGTAAAAGAAATAGAGACATGAATTGAGAAACAGTTATGCTTCGTCATTATAAATTTAAAACAACATAAACCTCCACTTAATAAGTAATTTATCCGGGATGTAGTTATTCAATGGGTATTTCTAAAAATGTAAGTGAATCTACCCTGTGATTAAAATAGACGTGAAAACGTCGCATAACGTCGAATGTTTAATATGTTTTTCAATACTGATGCAGCGTAATTTGAGATAATTTTCGTTACAGTCAGTTACAATTTGATTAAATATTATCAATATTTTATTATAATACATTTTAATTGATTCCTTTTAAATATTTCACTGTAGGTGGCATTACTACCAATGAAATAATCTATTAGTGTGGAAATTGAAAACAAATTTGAAATAATAAATATTTTTAATATATCTAAATTAAAATTAAATTAGACAAGGAAAATTTCTGGCAATGATCAATAAAATTCGATCAATCCCTTTTTCCAACTGCAAAATTATTTACACAGCAAATTTTACAAACATCTACTGAAACAACTACTTCCCGAGCATTTACTCCGCCCGACATTGAGTTACACAATATATATTTGTATGTTGCATAGCAGTACTACTGCGAATTGCAACGGTTTGAGTCGAAAAAAGGGATTGATTGAATTTTATTAATCATTACCAGAAATTTTCCTTGTTTAATTTTATTGTAACACGTATTAAAGTGTCCATTATGAAATTCAATATCTGGCGGGATACAGGCCCGAGAAGTAATTGTTCTAATGTACATTTGTTACGTAACGTAGATCAAACTCTCACAGTAGCTAAAGACTATGTAGCAATTGATTACGGACACATAGTGCCCGAAATGTACATATATAATGTATAAGTGTTTTATTTTTAATTGTTCGAATCTCTT
Source organism: Philonthus spinipes (assembly GCA_963082785.1). Taxonomy (NCBI): domain Eukaryota; kingdom Metazoa; phylum Arthropoda; class Insecta; order Coleoptera; family Staphylinidae; genus Philonthus; species Philonthus spinipes. The sequence goes on along the minus strand of OY720309.1, from coordinate 12,198,068 downwards.
CTCGTAACTCACAACAAGATATCAGCTAAAGAGGGAATAATTTATTAATTATTTTCAAATTCTTTTTATAAAAAAATATTTACTACAGCGAATAATATTTCTACAAAATATTTTTCTATAACTAATTGAGGGGAATATGAAATATTAAAAAGAGGGTTAACCGAAAATAAATCAAGACATTTCAAACTGCAACTTGTTCAGTTTCAAAAAAGCCAATAATTCACTCACACCATCGCAACCCCTTCAATAGAAACAAAAAGAGAAAAGGAGAAACGATAAATGACTAATGGCCGTCATTTATGACTGTCGAGTGATCGGAAAAGGAGGACAATAGTTTCCGATCGGAGCGCATAAGTCATTCCTGTTTTGACCGAGCATTTTGTCTTTTTTCGGTAGGGCGGTGGGCAAAAAGGGGGTCCCTCTTCCACCGAGCGGAACGGGGCGCGATATTTCATCACGGAGTGAAAAGTAAGTGAAATTGAGATGTGCCCGTGTTCGTTATGCAAATGCTGAGGCTGATTTATATCTACTTACCCGGATTAGTGTTATTTATTAGTCGGTGAGTTTTAGTGAGTGCGAGTGGATGGGAGCTGCGTTTCGGCGTCATCTGCTTCGGATCAAATGATTATAACGAAATATTTTTATTTTAGGGTAACAAAAAATATAAAGGAAAATGATCGATTCTTATTTAAATGAAAAAAAAAAAAAAATCGTGATATAAGCAAATTGCACTCCAGTTTTTTTTTTTTTTTTTAATAAAAAAGGCTTATCATGAAATAGATTAATTAAAATATTATTATAATATGTTGAATGGTAGAAGCCGTCAAGATAAATAATCGAAATTAGTCAGAATAATTTAATTAAAATTAAAACACTTGGTTTGTTTCACTTACTTATATTTTCTCCAACTAGTTTCGACCATTAGTCATTTTCAGGGAGGAATGATTTTAATTAAATTATCCTAAATTTATTCAAAAATAATTCACCACGGGTTAAGTGAGAAATTAATTAAGCATATCTGATAAATATATTGATTAACATATCCTCAATTAATCAAAATATTTATCGAAAAGTAATGGCTTCAACTAAATTAAATAAGACAAATATTTATTTGTACTTTTAATTTGCCCCAAGGACAACAAGTGATAGCAGAACAAGAAGAAGAAGATGTTTATTTCAAATATGACATTTATTTGATTTGTTAGATTTATGATTATCTAAACACCTTGTTTGATCCACTGTTGCGTAATTTACATTTCTTTAAATCACCCCGTGAGCAGTTGTAAGTAACATACATTTTTTCCTTTACATTATATACTGGAAATTAACTTCATGATATAAAGAATATCATTCCTTTTCTAGCCACTATAGCCACCATATTTTTGCATGATTCCCGCATAAAAAAATTAACATAACTACTAATAGTATTTATATTACTTTGGATGACTAAATTGTTTATGTATTCTTGAAAAGGAGAAAAATATTCATTAATGAATAACATTTAATTTAATTAAAATTAATTTATATTTACATGAAATTATGCAATAGATGGCGTTTGCGTTGTCTTCCATTCCAAATGGATAACATTTCGGTTTCATATTAAATTTAACAATAAAAAGAGTAATTTTTTACTGGAGTAAAGCAAGGTAGCCAGGAAATCTGTATAATTATGAGATGAGGTTGATTATTGATTAATTTCTAGAAGAAAATTTAAAGAAAGAAAAAAGAGAACAAACTCTTTCTTTTAACAACAATATGTTAATTAATCCGCATGTTATTTGAGAAAGATGTTTGACGCGGGACGTCAGAAAAATCGTTTGTAGGGTAGCGATGGACCGAATGCTTGCACATGTGGCGAAGAAAAAAAAAATAGGTGGTGGAAACACGTGTTGGGTAAACAAAATAAACATTACAATCCCTTGTTTGGGTTGCGTTTATCGCCCCCACGTTTTTAACACGTGTTGTCAAATGTTTATTGATTTTAAAATTTATACATCTCTAGGCATCGAGCAGTTAAAAACGAAATGGGGAGAAAAAGGTTCATATTATTCATGTCAGTCCTAATTAGATAAATATTTTTATTTCGTAGTAGACATGTGTTCGTTCCTCTAGAAAGCACATTATTGAAATAGAAATATTTCTAAATATATTATATATATATATATATATATATATATATATATATATATATATATATATTATATATATATATATATATATATATATATATATATATATTATATATATATATATATATATATTTGACGCGAGTCAAACGCATTGAATCGATTAATGTGTGTATGTTTAGTTGATTATTTGGCATATGTGTGTTCAATTCCGTGTTATATGCAACTAAACATACATACATCAATGCCTTTGACTCGCGTATTTTGCATGTATACATAGGGGAAATGTATACTGATAAAAAAAAGCTCTCTGTATTTATATAACAATCTTTATTAACAACTAAATTTACAATAACGTAATAAACTTTGATTATGTATATCACACAAAAATTAATTAATTGTTAAATGGTAATCGATATGGAAATGTTTTTATGATTAATATTTATAACATTTCAATATTTTTAGTTTATAATATAATAATGAATATGAATTATTTTAATTCAATATTATAAAAAAATAAAATAAAAAGACAGATTAAATTGAATAACTTTAAATTTTTTATGGCTTTCTCACTTATCGCGAGGTTAAACATTATTAGAATATTTTAGGGTAATTAAGGTGACAATTAAAACACGTGGTTTGTTTCACAATTTCGCACAAATTACTCCAAATAGTTTCGCATTATTATAGCATTTTCAATAGTGACAAAAGAAAACCTACATAAGCTTGTATATAACGCCTGTTATATCGGTAAACTCGTTCAAAACTAGTATAGAAGAACACAAAAAATCATCATAAATAATAAAAATTCAATTCACAGTAACAACTTTATCGATGTACACAATTTCAAAATATCACACTCAGGTAATAAGGGAATACGCCTCAACTTATGGAAAAGTAAGACCTGAAGTGGTTTAGTTTATATACAAGCTTATATCGGTTTTCTCTGACGTCACTCTTGGAAATGCTTTAATAAAGCAAAATTAGTCGAGTAACTTATGTGCTAAATTGCGAAACATAACACAACCTAAAATATTTAAATTTTCGACTAGTTTTGGGAAATTATTATAATAATTAGTCCATTATAATAATAATAAACTTTATTACCCAACAGACAAAAAGCCCAATTACAGAGTAATTAACAAAATAACAAAATATCATTATAAACATTAACAATAACAAAAATAAAATATAATGGAAAACAATATAATATAATTAAATCTAACATATAAGCAAAAAGAATAGAGTATATGAACAAAAATAATTAATTCTATGCAAACCGCAGAATATTCGCTCAAACAGGTACCAGCAACGATTTGAACTCTCTCAAATTGCAACAAAATATATCATAATTAAGAAAATTGTGACGTAGACATATACGACGAATTGGAGAGAACTCAAGGATACTGGTACGTGCATTACTAATGAAAAATTGTGTAGAATGCCTACTACATAAACGAGGAACATTAAAGTTGATACTAGAAAGTAAATCCGGACAGTCAATAATATTATGAATAAGTTTAAACAAGAATAGCTGACATAAGTTATCTCTGCCTCCTGACAGTGACACTGCTCCAAACTCACATAAAAGCAAATCATTATTAAAGCCCTGAGGAGGATAAGCACCAAATTTTACAGACCATAGATATTTGTAGAATCTACGTTGAATATTCTCAATAGACCGCTGATGTATGTGATATAAAGGATTCCATATCAAGGAACCGTATTCAAGTATCGAACGTATATATGAATTGAATAAGGAGATTAATGAATAAATATTTTTGAATTCGTTGGTATTTCGCATAATGAATCCAAGAGATTTATTAGCTTTGCAAATGATTGAATTATAATGTTTTCTAAAAGTAAATTTGGAATCGAAAATGATACCAAGATCCTTAAATGTTGACAGTTTTTCTAATGATTTATTACCGATAGTATACGTGAACGGAATCGGAAGCTTTTTGCGTGAATACGTAACTACTTTACATTTAGCTACATTTAGAGATAGATTGTTAACGGAGCACCATGTGGAGATTCTATCAAGTACACTTTGCAAAAGTAAACAGTCAATAAGTGAATCAATAGTAGAAAAAAAATTAAGATCGTCTGAAAATGAGCTGATAAACGGAAGCTATTAGAAAATTTAAGATTTTTTCAATTTATTCTGTGTTTTATTCGTAGATTTTTAATAACATATTCTTATTTATTATTAAATTTTTTTTTAGAAATATCACCATAATTACTCCAGTTAAAAATTAATTTCGCTAATTCTCCATGATGCTTAATCAAGGTTTCAACATTTTTTTAATTAATTGAAAACGTTTTCAAAACAATGAAAATTGAAAAACTGTAAGATTTTCAGTTATCAAAACAAAGCATAAAAACAAATTTATTTAATCATTTTATATTGACAGGAAATTTTATTTGAAATCTTGATACCTTGATTTAAAAATACAGTTTGTTGTTATAACTTAATTAGCAGAACTCTTGAATTAATTTCTTACTTAATACTTGGCGAAACGAATAACTGATTATTCCTAGAGAATAATATAAAAATCGAAACTGGTTAGAGTAAAATATTATTTTAAATTTATTGTAAAACAAATCACGTGTTTAATTTTCACCAAATTGATTATCAAAATGCTACTAAATTTTGGCATGTATGTTTGAAAGCTGATACAACCTGAAAATCCGTGAAAATTTACCATATATAATGTGCAGTCTAAAAACAGTCATTATTTTTCCAATGGATGGATTTTTTTAACTGTATTTCGCGTTGTGTAAGTCTAATCGGGTTTTATTGAATGGCGTTAGAAATATGAGATTTTGTACTAAAAAAAACTTTTCTGGCAGTTTAGTGATTGGTTGACTCAGTTTCGTTTGAGCGCATATCAAAAATGGAGAGAAAACACTATATGTTTTTCTTTTTTGATAAAGCCAAAAACGCAAGCCGGGTGCCTGAAAATGTGAATAGTATTAATAATCCTGATACTGTAACAACCGATCAGGCACAATTTTGGTTTAGTCGATTGTGTTGCAGTAATTTCGATGTCAAAGATGCACCACGTACAGGAAGGCAAATTGTCCAAAATATCGATAAAATTATGAGCATTGTGGAGTCCGACCGTCACTGTTTCGATTACACAAGAGCTTAAGATTGCACAAAAAGACGTTTGAACCATTTTAATAAGATTGAATATAAAAAAGAAGCTCAATGTATGGATGCCACATGAATTAACGCAAAAAAAAACCGGATGAACCGAATTTCCATCTGAAAATCGCTACTGAATCGCAACAAAATCAATGGAATTGAAACGGTGATGCAAAGTGGATTACTTACGATAATGTCAAGTAAAAATGATCATGATCGAATCGTTTTAAGCCGATTGAAACGGTGACCAAGCCAGAATTGACGAGTCGGAAAGTTTTTCTGTGTGGTAACTCTTAACTCGGAACTGTATTGTCAACAATTGTATCATCTAAAGGAAGCAATCGCCCAGAAATTGCCAGCTTTGGCCAATAGTATAGGAATTATATTCCATGAGGACAACGCCAGGCCACAAACATAGATAGTAACTCGCCAGAATCTCCAGAAGCCTAGTTTGGAGATTCTTATGTACCCATCTTATAGCCCGGACTTGGCACCAAATGATTACCATCTATTCCTGTCCATTGTGAACATTTTTTTCTGGCGAAAAAGAGATGTTTGTGCAAATCTCATGTTTTGTCAATAGAGATGAGGAGAGAGATATAACGAAATTACATTCAAAATGGCAACAATTTATCGAAAAGATTTGTTGGACAAAATCGAGTAATATTAGTAATCGAGTATTTCTAAATAAGCAGTTTTAAATAATTAAAGTCAATAAGTAACAATAAATTGATGTTTTTTAATAAATAGGAAATAGTGCTGTTAGTAACAGAAAATGTTGCATTTATAAAATTGTCAAGTACTTAATTTTTCAGTAACAAAAAGATCGAATTTGCCCAACTCTAAACAAAACTGTATAATTATAACGCATTTTAAATCAATACACAGTTCGTTTTAATAAACTTTTATATTTGTGTTCCGAAAATAACCAATGGTCGAAACTAGTCGAAACAGAAATATTAAACTTCTATAATTGTGTTCCAACTAGTTTCGACCATTGGTTCGTGTGAAACGAACAACCAAGTGTATTAATTAAAATACTTCATAATTATTACATAAAAAATGTTTCACCACGAGATAAGTGAGAATTTAATGAAAAACTGTGCATATTTGTTCCTAAATAGGATCATTCTAACTATTGCAATCAAAGCCTTTAATTTGATTCAAAAATAATGGATTTCTTTTAGGCAAAAAGGCTACTGGCCGATAACCATTACTTCATAATTATTACATAAAAAAATGTTTCACCACGAGATAAGTGAGAATTTAATAAAAAAAAACTGTGCATTTTGATCTAAATAGTATAATTCTAACTATTGCAATCAAAGCCTTTAATTTGATTCAAAAATAATGGATTTCTTTTAGGCAAAAAGGCTACTGGCCGATAACCATTTACTAAAATAAAAATGTTATACTATTGTAGAAATGTATCATAATAAAAATATTTACTACTACTACTGTATTTCTTTTTATAACACCTTATTAGTGCAGATGCAATTCTTACCGAATTTGTACATGCTATATATATATTGCAATCAAAGCCTTTAATTTAATTCGTTCCCCTTAAACCTGAAAAATGCAACAATTCCGACATTTAAAGCCCAAGTGCGCACAATACAATTTTTAAATAAGCTGATTTGTGAGGTACAGAAGTCTTATTCAAAATTATCAAGTATAAATACTCATTCAAAATTAATGATGGTTTATTTAGTAGGTTAAGTGGAGGAACAGTGACTGATAATGCTGACTGAACTTCGCCTACTCTTTTGCAAACTTTGTTATTGTAAAATTTAAATGAAAATAAAGGCGTTTTTTCATTATTATTGTCAATTAAGTAGGAAATAGGCGGAAATACCACTGGTCGATAGCCAATTGGCAAACTCTTCCAGCATGTATTGTAATATTTTGTGTTATATGTAGGAGTTGTATTACTTTTTTCAATAAAGATTATGTATATATATATATATATATATATATATAAGTGGGAAAAATTAAAAAAAATATATTTTTATTTTCATTTTTCATGAACAGTTGTACATGTTTGTGCATGTGTAATTATCCCCCATGAAGATATCACTTACATGGTGGTCTCTCCATGCCGGGTATTCCGTGTTTGTGTGCATTTCTCTCTTGCCGTGTGATTTTTCCTTCTGTCCGTATTAATATGTAATTGCGGCATAACGATTCCATAAATTACACATTACATACGAACGTTCCTCCGTAAGGCGAGAACGCGAGATTCCCGGAACCGCACAAACGAAGAGAAAACTTCGGACTCAAGAAAACGAAACTAGAAAAAAGAATATAGGAATAGTTTAATTGCGAATACAGTTTTCTGGTATGTGGTAAAATGATTTTCCAATTATCCTCCATGTAGATAAAATCCCTAATCTTCCATATAGAGTTTGAAGAGATATTTAATTTATTTTATAAGACTTAAGTTTTATTCTTTTTTGATAAATTAGTAAATCATTGAGGTATATGAATAACATCAATGTTTCGTAAAGGAATGTATTAGAAGGGTTGTGTTAATGTCCAATTTTTTTAAGGATTCACTGAACAACATAGCATGAAGTGTCATCCACTGCTGAACTACGGTGCAATCTTTCTACAGAATCCACTCCCTCTGGGCGATGTTTTTCAGTGCCCAGAGGGTAAATATTCTATGGAAGGATTGCACCGTAGTGTAGCAGAGGCTAACATATCATTTTGTGGATATATGTCGCTGTTTTTTTATTTAAATTCATTTATTGAAGTAGGTTAGTATCGTGCCATGTTCTTGGTTTTATATAGTTGGGAGTGAGGTTTGCAGGTAAGCTTAATGTCAAAAGTAATTCATAGGTAAATTGTTTGTATAGAATTAGATTAGCTAAATTCACATTTAATGAAACGTTCAGCCACCATTCATCTAGCGTATGGATAACTAGTAATGGCCATTTCAGTTTTTCGAACCTCATAAGACTATGGATTAGCTAAGTTTGGTTTTAAAATATTATTTATTTAAAGTATACGTTAAAGTTGCATATTATTATATATTTATATATAAATTGATTGATTTTGTTATTAGGATGCATTATGAACTCTTATCTAATGTTATGTGCCAATAATTTCAACTTCAATAAAATAATACCCCCATTGAAGCGCTTCTTGTGTTTATTGAATAAAAAACTGACAATTGAATTACGCTATAAATCGACAGCACAAACAGACGCTTATAGAGAGAGAACAAAATCTATTTCCTAGCAGCGGTAATGCTGAGAAAATATAATATATCCATCGGAAGGAGAAATAACGTCCCTCTCGTGCATAATTAAAAAAATCACAAATCCCATTGAATTGTCCGCGGAGTGATTTCCATTACCATTTCCATCCGGAGGGACAATAAAAGCGACGGCCCAAGAAGGCGCTCTTTATATAAAGATGCGTAAATACATATACATGTATATGTATGCACGTATGCGTGTAGTATTTTTCGTATTGAATAATGATTTTCCGTTCGGAGTAATTGTATATTCAAGGAGGATTTCGACTTTAATGTATTCCGACGGAATATTGCATTGTTCTATTGTGAGATGCGAGTCAAAAGGCGCCGACCGCGCCGAGACGGTAGGGATGCGAACGCGATGAAATGAAATGAAATGAAATGAAACGGAATGAACTAAGTGGTGGCGCTTCGTGTGTTATTTTTTTCAACATTTCGATTTTATTGATGTTAAATATAGTAAGACTCTGGAGATGCTGCCTGATATATTAAGGAATGGTAAAACGTGATGGAACGTACGAAAATGCAAATCGCAAGGAAGGAAACGTCTCGATGTTTCAGGTACAGCCGTAGATGTTCTGTTTTAGATAACTTAGGTGAGATAAAACATATGAGATACCACATAACGCGAAGCGAAGACTAGACATTGATTAACTATATATTCTATAAATCATAAGGTCACAGTAGCTAAAGGGAAAATATTTTCAAATTCTTTTTATTTATTTTATTTATTCATTTATTTATGTTTTCACTAGTTTTGTCATGATTTCTGAGTGAAAAAAAAAAAAGAAGAATGAGAATGACTTTAAAAGTCAATGCCTTTATTCTGTTAATATCATCAGTTTTAACATGAATTCAACTTTATGGACGAAATTGGATTTTCTATGTGTTATTTTAGAATATTTCAAAATGTATTGTTGAATTTCATTAATTTATACAATTACGTAATTAATGTATATATCTACAATAGAAAGTATAATAACAAATTGGTCAAAAAATTCCGAGACTAACCAATAGATGGCGCCAGAAATATAGAATGCACTATTGTTTTAGATAGTACCAACCTTTAAGAGAAACATGTAAAAATTTCATGATAAATATCTCGAAAAATACTGAACGAAATCAGTATTTTTCGAGATATTTAGGTGGAAGTGACGCTATTGTGAATTTGTAAACAATGACTCAAAACGAGTTTCATGTATTAATAAAACACTGTTATTTAATGGGAAAAAATATTGTATAAGTCCAGGAATGGCTTCAAAAATGTTAGCGGGAAAAGTTTCCGTCGAAAACAACCATTTACCGATGGTATGCGGATTTTAAACGTGATCGTATGACCACGGCAGACGAAGAACGCTCTGGAAGGCCAAAAGAGAAGACTACGCAAGAAAACATCAAAAAAGTGTTGAAAATTGTTATTGGTGAAATTGTAAGAGACAGCTGACATCCTAAAGATATTAAAAGGCACAGTGTTCAACATTTTACATGGAAATTTAGGCATGAAAAACTTTTTTGAAGTGGTTTCCGCTTTTGCTCACAATGAAAAAAAAAAAAAACAAGAATTGACGAATCTGAGCAATGTTTGGAGCTGTCAAAGCGCGATAAAAAGATTTTTACGTCGATATATGACCACAAATGAAATATGGATTCATCACTACACGCCAAACTCAAAAAGAACATCTGCTGAATCGGGGACAGAGGGCGAAAGCCGTCCAAAAAGTCCAAAAACACAAAAATCGGCTGGCAAGGTTATGGCCATGGTCTGTATTTTAGGATGCTCACGCAATATTGTTCGTCGACTATCTGAAACATGAATTCACCAAGAAAGCCGTCCAAAAACCCAACAATCAGCCAGCAAGGTTAACGCGTCTGTAATTTCAGATACTCATGTATCTTCTTCATCGACTATCTCAAGAAGAGCCAGGCGATCAACAGTGATAGCCTTACTCAACCGATTGTGTGGCGAGATCAAGTGCAAATGACCTCATATGGCAAAGAAAAAGACATTTTCCTCAAGGAAATGAACCAATCCACAAGTTGGTAAAATCCATGGCAAAAATCAAAATGGAATTGCTGCCGCACCCACCCTATTCTTCAGGTCTGGCATCCAGCTGTTACTGGCGCTTCTTATGTTTATTGAATAAAAAACTGGCAATTAAATTACGCTATAAATCGACAGCACAAACAGACGATTTTAAAGAGAGAACAAAATCTGGCATCCAGCTATTACTGGCTCTTCGTTGATTTGTATAAGATACTCCAAGGAGATTTGGCTCAAACGAAGCGGTTATTGCTGAAACTAACGCCAAAGTTAAATTGTTTTACAAGAAAGGCGTAAAAATATTAGAGAAGCGTCGCAGTGATTGTATCCCTGCAGAAGGAGAGTATATAGATGAATAAATTCGAATTTTGGAAAAAAATATAATTTTATTGATTAGTCCAGGGATGTTTTGAACCATACCTTATAAAGTAATTACGAAACTTAACGAAAATAAGGGATAACTCGTTAAAATAATGACTGTGATAATAAATTAAAAAAAAAACACATTGCTTCAGGTATTCCACAGGGCTCTCATTGCGGACCAGTTTTATTCCTGCTTTTTATTAATGATATTTATATGTGAATTAGGTCTAGCAGCTTTCTTCTGTTTGTCGAAGATTTTAAGTGGTTTAAAGCTATAGGAACTATTGTTTATCATAAACTATTGACTACTTCAAAGTGACCTTCAATATTGCTAGTAGTAATAGTATAAGGTTGGTCCAACCGGGGAGCTCTGCGAAATGGTGCCAGATTTTTCAGCCTTTATTGAAGAAAAAAGTTTGTATCTACTAAATCGTCGTAGAATATTTCGTGAATCTTTAGCTGATTCGCAACAATAGATGCGAGTAAAACATTATTCGTGGCAATTCGTTTGTTCTTCCCATGAATTAAAAAAAAAATGATATAAATTGTAAAAGATAAATAAAGAATTGCAAATAAATGGAACACGACGCAAGCGCCATATTTTGTCTAATTTCATGTGGCATCGTCAACGATTCGAGTCTACAATTGCAGACTAGTTTTCCTTACGCTAGATGAATGGGGGTTGAACATTAAAGGAATGCAAAGTTAATAAATCGTAATAAATGAAAAACAACGCAAGCGCCATCTTTGGCCTAATTTCATGTGGCATCGTCAACGCTTTGGGTCTACAAGGTAGACGACCAAGAATATTTGTTTTGTCCACTAAAGGAAGGCGATAACTTGTCCAGTTTATGAGAACAGGAAATGAAATTCATTTAATAAAATGTTCAGCCACCATTCATCTAGCGGAAGGAAAACTAGTCTACAATTGTAGACTCGAATCGTGGACGATGCCACATGAAATTAGGCAAAAGATGGCGATGGTGATGGTCATTTCAGTTTTTCGAACCTCATCAGACTGGTGTGTTCCATGTGCAATGTCTTGATGAAGGCAGCTGAACGAATTTTGTATTGTGGCCATCACTAGTTATCCATACGATAGATAAATGGTGGCTGAACGTTTTATTTAATTAATAAATCGTGTTAATAGTTGTTTTATGAAGAACTATATTAAAATTTGACCGTAGTAAAATATACTTTACATCGAATTCATATAACATTTTTAACAGTCATGATTTCATATATTGGATAATTACATCTTTTCATATAATCTCAAGAATTACTATCTCATCTGGTTCTTGGTGAAATATATTAATGCAATTTTCTGTATGTAGACTTAATTACTACAATTAGAACTCATTTTCATTTTATTCAAACCGCGTTACCCAAATCATGTACTTCTCACTCCTTCATATCCGCACAATAACAACGGTTGTTTTCATTACATCTAACTTAAAGGGCGTTGTTAATTTTTTCGTCGTTTGATGCGGTCATAAAATTTTCGAAACAAACCCATATTATGAACGAACGAGCGAGCGCACGATGGCAATAAATAGAGAAAGTAATCAATTTACATTCGGAACGGTCATATTTTAATTAATTTTATGACCCGCATATGCGGTTCTCTCGCGCGCCGGACAGAACACGATTTATCCCGCGCGATGAATTCATGAGGAACGGTGCCCAATTGAATCTTGAATTAGTCGCGTTTGTGAATAAATAAATAATAACAGTTCAACGTAAGGCTTGATTGAGTCGTTATTGAAAATTGAATGTGAAAATATTGAAAATAAATTAGCTTTTTTATTATTCAATAATGATATTAAGGTGCGTTAGAAATTTCCCGATGTTTGTTGAAATGCATGCACTAATTCGTTTTTTAAAATAGATGTCACTGACAGCGATGAATACGGTAGCTATTATCTGTAATTATGAATATTTCAATAAGAAATAGCACGGTGATAATACTTCCAAACTTACCGGAAGAAACCCCCATTAATTCATGTAAATCATTTTGCCATGATTTATATAAATATTTTTTTATGATTTTTGAATGGAATTTTTCTTTATTGAAAATCAATTTTATTTAAATTACAATTAAATTAAACAAGGAAAAGTTCTGGCAATAATCAATAAAATTTGATCGATCCCTTTTTCTAACTGCAAAAATTACTTACACTGTAAGTTTTACAAACATCTATTGAAACTACTATTTCCCGAGCGTAAATGCATGGGAAGTAGTTGAATAGCCGGACATTGAATTACTCAACAGATATTTGTTGCTGCATAGCAGTACTACTGCGAATTGCAACGGTTTGAGTCGAAATTATTTAATGAAAGTAAACAACAAAAAATTGTTAGAAGGCTATCTGTAGATATGTGTTTCGGGATTTTATTTCTGTCCTGTAAGGCCTTAGTTGTTAAATAATTTTTAATTAATTATTACGAACCGTCTTCAACGAGATCGCGAATGAAAGTGATCGCGGTGTAGAACGCGCGCATTGAGCGGATTTATCACTTGCGAACCAAAAACAAATATCGACTCGGTGTGAGAAAAAAAAAGGGATTGATCGAATTTTATCGATCATTGCCGGAAATTGTCCTTGTTTAATTTAATTGTAATTAGACATGTAACATTTGCCGTTATTTAGCAAATGTGTGAATCATCTTTGTTTCATTTTATTTAATTTAATTGAAATTAACTTTTTTTAAGTATATATAGTCCATTATTATCAATGATATTTTGCCATTTTTCGGGTAGCTATATAATTCCATCATTGCAGAACTTCTGTGACATATCGGCGAAAAACTTCGCGACATGATTTTCGGCTGCACTTTTATTAGCCAATTTTTTATTTTCTATCAAGGGAGTTTTGCAGATTCCGAAACAGATGGTGGTCATACGGTGCATTATCCAGACTATACGGTGGAAGTATCAAAACTTCCCAGCCAATATCCATCAGTTTTTGCCAGATTATCAAAGACGTGCGAGGCCTGGCGTTGTCGTGGTGAAACACGATAACACCTTTTCTATTGGCCAATTCTGGCCAATATTTTCGAATTGCCTGTTCTAATCTGGTCAGTTGCTCATAGTACAGAGCTAAATCGACCGCTTGGCCAGGTTCCAAAATTTCATAGTAGACGATTCCCTTCCAATCCCACCATTCACACAGCTTAACCTTATTGGCTGTCAATCTGGGCTTGGTCGTCGTTTGTGACGTCCACGATCGTTTACGTTTTATGTTCTTTTCATCGCCCCTTATTAATCTTTTGAGAAATGGATCCATTTTGTTTACATTTACCATAGTTTCGCAGATATCAACACAATTGAACAAATTTTGCATAATCAATTCATGTGACACCCAAAAATCGAATATTTTTGAGTAGCCAGCCCTTTCCAAATTCTAAACTGTTTAGTGGTTGATGATAAGGCATGAGCGATGTCCTAGCGGCATTATGGTCTATCTCGATCATATCCAAAATTTGGAACATGACAGATTGTAAGTCTATTAAAACTCCTATTGAAACAAAGCTAAAATTTGATGAATGCTCAGACAGAAAAATTGATAATGTCACAGTAGCAAAAGAGAAAATAATTTATTTATTAATTATTTTCAAATTCTTTTATTTAATTTATTTAAATAACTGTGACAAAGTGAATAAATCCTATAAAGCCAGCGAGGCTTTATTAAAATCCGGATTTAAAATATTTTTTACACAAAACAATTTATCGATGTCGCGCATGACTGTGGCATGACCTGTCTGTCCAGATATAACCTCTGCGTTCACTTGCATCGAGAATCTCAGAGGTGACAGTGCGTTTTTAATTATTTTTTTTTAAATTTTTAATTAATTTAATTAACAACTTTGCAATTACGTAAGGCACAACTGTACTGACGAGGGATCAAATACAGAAACGCGTGTCTGCAGATAGCCTTATATTACGTAACTTTTATTTTATTTTTTAATTTTTATGTTTTTTGCATTAAATATATTCTATTTAAAAATTGTTGCATTATACAATTGTTATTGTTATGCAACAGCAAATGTCTATTATTAAACATTAGTTAAAGTACTTATGTAAAATAAGTCATAATGTCACAGTAGCAAAAGAGAAAATAATTTATTAATTAATTATTTTCAAATTGTTTTATTTAAAATTGATAGTGTTCAATATCAGCAGTTAATTGGCAGTTTATTGTATTTAGCGCTATTAACAACGCCCGATAATCTGTATATTGTAAGTTATTTGAGTCAGTTTAATAACGTATGTAATGGAAGTCATTGGAAATGAGCAACAACAATACCCAGATACTTACAGGGTACTAAAAATTATTATTTAAGATTTGATTACTTTAAGATTAGTTTTAGATTAACTAGCCATACGTCAAATATATTATATTATTGTAAATAAATAAATGTAATACTGAGTTAGAAGGTTTTGTAGATGCTGATTTGGCAAAAAATATTTATTACGGTTTCTGTTTTAAATTTTCGGGTTCCATTATTTGGGAATATAAAAACGGCGAACTGTAGCATTATCAAACACAGAGGTGGAATATATGGCTTTATCAGAAGCAGCAAGAGAATCCATATATCTCCAAAATGTAATGTTTGAAATAAGTTTAATGAATGTGAAATGTGTAAAATTATATAATAAACATCAGAGCGCACAAAAGTTGTCCGCAAATTCGGTATTCCATAAAAGCACCAAACATATAGATGAAAGATATCATTTCATTGTTTCTCTAATGAAATGATATCTCTCATCTGCATGTTTTGTGCACAAAAACTAATACAACTAGAGTATTTGTGGAGAGCAGAAATGTCCGCTGATATTTTAACGAAGGGTTTAAACAATGATAAACATTTCACTTTTTTGAATTACTCGGGAATAAATAAAAAAATAATTTGTTCTAATATTTTGATGTAATGGAGGTTTTGGTAATACATCAATATTAAAATATTATATTGGTAGCATTGTAAAACGAACACAGTCAGTCTTAAGTTGTAGGCGCATGGCGAACACATGTGTACTTATTACAATAAAAGTTAGTTGACTAGTGAAACGATCGAGTACAAGTGCGCATTTTATTTAACACCCAAAACAATGTGTCAAAGTCAAGAAGAATTGGCAAGCTCCTAATGAGCTTGCCAATTCTTCTTGACTCAACAAGCAATTTTAAAAACGACTCAAAAAATGGGAATTACTTAATAGCAAGAAAGTTGGGTGCCGCACGAGTTGAAACCGAAACATGTTGAACGGCGTTTGTTTGCTTGAAGGCAGAAGGTATTTCTGCATAGAATTGTGATTGGGGACGAAACATAGGTTCATTACAATAACCCAAGCGCAATCATGGGGATATCCAGACCATGCTTCCATGTCAACGGCCAAACCGAATATAAACAGTTCCCAAGCCATGCTCTATATTTGGTGGAACCAGCTCTGCGTAGTATATTATCAGCTGTTAAAACCGACTGAAACAATCACAGGTGACCCTTATGGGATGCAATTAATGCGTTTGAGCGAAGAATTGAATAAAAAACAGCTTCAATTCAATGACAGACATAAAAAAATGATTTTACCGTATGACAACGGTCCTCCCATGTTGCGAAAGTAGTCAAGACATACTTAGAAACGTTGAAATAGGAAGTTCGGCCACACCCGTCATATTCTCCTGACGTTTCTCTGTGTTTCTATCACGAATTTCGGTCAATGGCACACGATCTGGCTAACCAGCACGTCCGCTCGTATGAAGAAATGTGAAATTGGATCGATTCGTGGATGGTCAACCACCGAGAAAATAGCTACACTAATTTGTATAATTCAGAAAAAAAAGCCAAATTCTATCAGCATTTTTGTCTATCGTATCATGTGCTGCCATTAGGTCAACAAATACTGCAAACTGCCTCTCTCTGTTTCCATAAGATGATCAGTTTCTTCAACGCGGGATTCGTATACTACCCGACAGATGTGAGAAATGTAATCAGTTTTTTTTTTACAAAAACGTCGTTATTTCGTGAAATAAACGGCGGAACATTGTGTCTTCCCTGGATAAATGCGGGCTTACAGAAATAAACTTTAATTTAATTTAATCTTTTATTTGATTCTCATTAATCACTTGATGGAAAATGATCACAACCTATTAATATATAAACGTGTTTTAATTGCCAATAGTCTTATGTGAAAATGCAGTATATTTTTTTTTTTACTTTTACTAAAACCAATTTTTATATTTATTCCTCTATGCTTGAAAAAAAAAATCAACTTGTTTGTAACTGCATTAACATTTTTACTTTCCCCGGACCCTATCCAATGGAAAGTATAGTAATCGTAAAAATTTTCGAATCGCCAATTTTACGAATATGTACGTTTTGAGGTCTCCTGAGTCCTTTCCATCGAGTTTTGAAAACTGTCTGTGTGTGTCTGTGTTTCATGGATAGCGCCTAAACGGCTAAATGAATTGAACCCAAAGCTTTTTATAACATGAACTGAAAAGCTTTTGGTTAGAATCAAAACTCATTAAGTGCAAAGTTACTCTAAGTGATTTTTCATTTTTTAATTCAGATAGAAAATATTTTAAATAAAAGTTGTAGATCTTAAAAAAAATATTTTTTGTTTAAAACTTTTTATTATAGGACCTTCAGTTTTCATGTTATACGCGGAAGTCTACCTGATAAATTCCCTTTGAAATAAAAAAATACTTTTTATAATCTTTAAGTTGGCTGTGGAGACTTTAATTTTTGAAATAATAATTTTTATGTGAAATAAAACCTCAAAATGCCGTCGTATTAAAAATGTTCTAAAAAATTATATAGTGTGGGAAAATTTGTAGTGATTGTGAGGAAAAGAATAACAAAATAATTTCTAAATATTTTGTTTTCAACATTAAATGGTAACAATTCAAATGATCATTTAATAACTATTTATTTACTATTAAATGTTTATTCAATTTTCGGTCATTTTACCAAATTCACTGGGGAAAATACCATGATCAGATCACCATTTTTTTTTACATAAAACCTGTTTTGTACAAATAAAGTATTTAGCTTTAAATCGAGGAGCATCCATCGAATTATCATTCTTCGGTTGTATAAAGTAGTCTTAAGTAAACCCCGACATAAAAAACATTCTTACTGCAAAGATAACACTTATTAAATAAACACGTCTTATTACTTTTATACTCAAAGATATTACTAAAGTCACTTAACGTTCTCCCTCCCGTATTAAAACACCGATCCACACCATCCATAAATAAAGCCTCGGGTGCATTCCGTAAAAGAGGTAGTAACGTAAACACTATGATTAAGCGCAAAATTTACAACTAACAATCTTCAGGAGGAAGCGGTCGTTGTTTATTTCGTTTCCTCTTCGTCTTTATTTATTTTAAAAACTCGTATCGAATTTGAAAAATGCAGATTGCGCCTTCGGAAGAAAAGTACTCGGAAAAAAAGAAGATGGAAATTCCTCCGGCCGACATTAGCTCTAATCCCTATAATCCAGGCGTGTAGTTTATTGGTCATTTAGTGACCGGCTGTAATTTACTCTTCCAATTTGTAACAAATTGTCGGCCCGGATTTGCGGTAGCCTTCTCATGACCTAACCGGTTAATTGGAAACCTTGCGACCTTACGCATCTTGCGCGGGTTTGCGTTTTTATTAGCAAAGTGAAGAAAACTGTTGTAATAATAAATTCAATTAATGATTTTTTTCTTAAATAGACAAATGTTTTAATTAAATATAATAATTTAATATCATTGGATAATTATAATGAAATGATCAGGTTCACTGAAAATAAATAAATAAAATAAAATAAATAAATATAAAATTTTGCAGGTAAATCTAATGTATATCAATCCATCAACTTATTTGTTTATCATACTTCGAAAGACTTCAACAGTGATCGTTTAAAGATATTGTTCTGTTCTCTGGTCAGATGCCATCTTGAATACGCCTCGCCAATTTGGAAACCTCATTCACTAGAAGGTATTAATTCTATCGAGAGGATTCAATATAGATTTTTTCGGAATATGGAGTGGAGGAAGGGCTGGCAGAATATAATCGTATCTTATACTGATATTAGCGAAGATCTTGGTATAAATACCTTGTCCGTCTTCAGACGAATGTTTGTGGATTTGTGTCTGTTATATAAGCTGCTAAATAACAAAATTGACTCTCCGGCGCTACTATCTAAACTCGATTTTTATATTTCACCTTCAAGTCGTTCAGATAGGCATACATCGGTATTCCGTATTCGGAAGCATCTTACAAACTTCGCTTATTAAGAATCATGAAAACTGCGAATGATTTCAGCAAATACAATTGGTTCCAGTTATTCTCTGGCTCCCTGCAATCCTTCAAAAATAATTTAAAAATTCACTCTCCAACTATTTAATTTGTTGTTTCTTATTATTATTATATGTATTAATTTATATGGATAATGTTAACTATAGTTTATTTTTTGTGATAATATACCTTGTATTATTTTTGTACAAAATTAGGTCTCCCGTAAATAAATGTTTTATTATTAATAATAATATTATATCTTTTCTTATAAGCATATAATACTGGAATAACGGTCCATGCTCCCACAATAAACTTCTTACTCTGTTCCGAGAAATATACAAGCAGTATACTTTCACTGTATGTTGAAAAATTCTTATAGTTCATATTAAATAAAAATGATTTGAAAATAATTAATAAACTATTTTCACATTCTCTCTGTATCTTTTGACTTATGTTACGTAAGTTTAAATAACTGTGACCAAGTGAGTGAATACTCTTTTCTATTCTTATAGTTCTACCAATCTACAAATATTTCAAATTCACGTTCGTATTTTAGACATGATTTATCCGACAGTAGATTTAATGTTACCAATTACGCAGCTTCTGTCATAACTGGTAGCCTACATGTAGAGTAATCTTTATCGTTACTCATTTCGATAATTACTTGCGACTTCAGAATGTAAGATTTTGTCGGCACATTTCAATTCTTGCATGGTTACTCTTAATTTGTGTTATTTTTTTTACTAGATCAACAGTTTGACTCTAATTAAAAAAAAATCTAAAAAATAAAAAAAAATGCTGCAGAGTTATTTTAACAGTAATTGCTTAATTAGATGCCAAACAACAAGATAATATCAATTGTTTGTACCTGGTGCTGCCTGCAACCATTCCACGGTACTCTCAATTTGTATTATTTTCGTAAGATGGGCAGACTAACATGACATAAGTACTTTAAAAAAGAACAAACATCAACAACTTCCCGGGCAAATACCCCGCCAGACATTAATAATTTAATATTTCATTTATTAATGGATTAAAAAGCATATTTTCTATTCGATTCTTTCCAGTCAAATCCACCACTAAAGTCTAACAGGCTTCAAGGATTTTTATTATGAAACATATGGCTTTCACGGATTGACCGAAAATAGTCGATCATCTCCTGAATGAAACAATCTACGCCCTTTGTTGCCAGTCCATTTTTGCCTTAATAAGATTACTGTAAAAACGAGTGTACATGCAATTAAAAAATAGGTGAAAGGATACAGAAATAGAATACATTATTTTCTTAAATAAATTTTATTAAAGATTATTTTTTTCATAGGAAATCAATGTTAAGCTTTACATCATATTTTATTCGGTGATGCAAAGCTCAATAATAAAAAAAATCTATTTTTAATACAGCAATTAACATTATTGTATATTAAACTATATACAAAGATACATAATAAACGAAAGAAAAGTAGCGCAATTAATTTTATGTCCACCTCGAGGGCTGATAGAGACCACCGTGCTAAGTAACGTTTCATCCCACCTCTATCACCATCATCATCATCACTGCAATCCTTCTGGCCAAACGGTTTATACGAGCAATAAATCTCCGGCGCGCCGCTTTATTAATATTTAAGAACGCGAACCGGCCGTAAAATTATTGCGTATTAAGTGGCACGTCTTGGATACGCACTATGTAAAAATTAAAATAATAAAAAAAGAAAACAGAAGTGGCCGCCCAATTTACTGCTGTAGATAAGCCGGGCATCTGCAGCAGTAAATTGGACGGTCTGAGAGGGTCACTTTGTGGATTACGTAATGCCTGTTTCTTCGTTGATTGTAATAAAGAAAGCCTAGTATTATGGAATGTGTGACTAATGTGTCACTTAGTGATTAGTGAATTCATTCTGTACGGCTTTTTTTTTTCCTGTGGAATTCTCGTGACCAAAATTCAACACTTATTAATAGAAATAGAAAAGAGTATGACTTGGTCACAGCTATTTAAATTAATTAAATAAAAAGAAATTGAAAATAGTTAATAAATTATTTCCTCTTTTGCGTCTGTGACATTTTTTACTTACTTAAAACAAATGTACATTAAAACTACTTTTCGGGCAAATTATCCGCCATTCTCTAATCTATTCTCTAATCAAAAATTGTTGCATTATGCAATATGTTATTGATATGCAACAGCAAGTGTTCATTGTGTAATTACAAAATGTTGTTGCATATCAATAACATTGTATAATGCAACAATTTTTCATTCGTGAATATTTTATTCAAAGTTTTAACACTTATTTAAAAATTCTAGATGAAGTTGCTTAAATCGAAATAAAAATATATGTGATAAATTGTTCATTTATCACGTGGTGAAACCTTTTGAATTAAAAACTATTTAGATTAAAACACTGGATACAGTACCTAGTGTTTTAATTTAGCCATTAGTTAGTTGAAAACATTTCTTGGATATCTAAAATCTAATTAGTTCTCTTCAAAATATTTACTTTTCAATAATGTCCCAAACGAGAATAATATTGATTGATAATTTTATTTGTTAAATATAATTAAATCGAATAATACCATGAAATTCTAAGAAATGTTTACAACAATTTGGAGGAATGGAACAACAAATTCGAATATTAGTGGTAACGAATGGTGGATTTTAATTATAAGTAATATAGATATTATCTATGATTTTCTAAATGGAAACTATAATGCTTTGCAACTGCATTAATGGTTATATTTTTGATTTATTTATTGAACGTTTAAATGTGAACAACAATATAGAATAAAAAGTTTAGATTTTCTAGGTAAACAAGGCTCGTCAATGGCAAATCAACAAGGATTTGTACCAAAAACTACGGTTCAATTTCAAATAATTTGATGCAGATTCCCATCAAATATGTAGTAGTAGAGATTTTTATGGTCTCAGGATAGATGAATCATCATCATATATAACACTCCTCACTAAATTAATTAATAAATGTATAAAGACACGTGTATTTCCAGATTGCCTCAAAATAGCCTTAGTTAAGCCACTGTTTTAAAAAAGAGATATGGATGATCCTAGCAATTATAGACATATCTCTTCTACCTATTTTCTCTAAGATTTTTGAAAAAAAAAATCTAGAAACTCAATTACTATATTTCTTTAAGATAACATTTTGTTTCGCAAGGATTTCACAAGAGATTCTCAACCACTAAAGCCGTGAACAGGGCAGTGGAAAAAATATTTATGACTTTGAAGAAAAAAAAAAATGCGTGTAAAGCTTCATTTGTTGATTTATCTAAAGCCTTCGACTACGTGTCAGATGTAATCCTTCTACGAAAGCTTTATTTTTATAATGTTCATCCAGACAGTTTCAGATTAATTGTATCATACTTAACAAAGAGGACCCAATACATATCGATA
Source organism: Philonthus spinipes (assembly GCA_963082785.1). Taxonomy (NCBI): domain Eukaryota; kingdom Metazoa; phylum Arthropoda; class Insecta; order Coleoptera; family Staphylinidae; genus Philonthus; species Philonthus spinipes. The sequence continues at coordinate 12,175,439 of OY720309.1, read as the reverse complement.
AATGACACTACATTTAACGAGTTTCAAATCCTACATGGTATACCACAAGGGTCTATTCTCGGGCCATTATTATTTTTTTTAATATATATAAATGATTTACCCCTTGTGGCTATAGATTCTGTAATTGTTTTGTATGCGGATGACACAGCATATGTTATCTCTAATAAATGTGCTGAAAGCTGTTCTGGGTACCATGAGGAGACGGGGTTGATACTGAGAAAATAGTTTGAGAGTAATAAACTTAAATTAAATAGTGATACAACCTAAACGCTCACTTTTTTACTGTCTTCTAGTTTCCCGATCGAATTCGTTTTTAATTGAAAATAATTATCTTTATTACTTTTTTTCATCCAGATTCCTATTGATTTTATTTAAATAATTGTAGTTAAGTTGACCATTTCTATTCTATCGCTTTTTTATAAACAATAAAATACATAGAAGTATTCTGCTCAATGGCCAATATTGTATTATGCATTGAATAGTCTCAATTAAGGCTCAGGGGTGCCACAGAAATCTTACTGCGGGCCAGTGCTTCTCCTTCTGTTTATCACAGATATTTATGCGTATATATAAAAAAATTCTTTTGTTCGCTGATGATATTAAGATATTTCGTGTAATTAATTCTGATTCTGATACAAATTATATACAAAATGATTTAGATGGTATGTTTAAATGGTGATGCTAAATTACTTTTGAACGTGATCGTGTTACGGCTAATATTTTATCAATAATAAAAAAAATCATATCGTTCAATGTGTGAAAAATTTTGGCACGATATTTCAGAACATTTTTTCTTTGACAAAGCATATTAATAATATTTGTTTAAAAGCCTTTAACCCTTTCGCTACTTCTGGTACACATGTATACCACTTTAGTTTTAAGTTTTTTAGTAATAACACTTTCTACAGGACTGATTGTACATAAAAGTACCATAGCAAAATACTAATGGTGCTTATTTGTACCACTACCACCCTCAACTCCTTATTGTAAATATAACTTTGACTTATACAAACATGAAAAGCCACAAATTATGTCCTATGTCTACAAGAAGAAAAAAATCGTCGCGAAATGGTGAAGCCATTCGGTTTTATTCAATGTCTTTAGAAAATAATTCTTAACCAAAACACAAAAACTACTATTTATTTCATTAATCACACCGAATTGCAGTATACATCATGTATTTGTTTACCATCGTATAATAATAAAATTTAACAGATTGAATCTGTGCATCTGTATTATATAGTTCACTTCATATGATATTGAGAGATGCAACTGTAACATACCAGATCTGATCTGCTATCTTAACAGTTCATTGTTTTAATAATACGTTTTTTTTTTCTGAAAAAAAAAATGTATATGAAAACCATTGAAAATCGGTCATATATATGCCATTTTTTTAAATTAACTAAAAATAAATTTGAATATAATTAATTTACACAATTTGTTTATTTATTTATTTATTTATTAACATAATCTCCTCTTTTTATAATATAACAGTCAATAATAAAAACATTGAATAATTAAATAATTAATTAATTCCCCTTTAGCTAGTGCAGCTTTATGATATACATAACGTAAGTAAGTAAAAAAAAAACATCCATTGAAACGATTGCTACTCCGGTAATTTTTAATCCATATTTTTCGTCACAAAAACGTATGTAAGGAAAATTTCAAAGATTTCACTATAAAGAATTAAATTCATAGACATTATGTAACAAATTCATTATATCTTAGAATTTTATTTTATTTAATCCCGAAAGATATTCCCATTTAGTTTGATGTTCAAATCAATGATGATTGCTTCCTACTAAATTTGCATAAGAAGCAATTTGTAAATTTTAAATATTATAATTATATTAAATTCTAGTTACTGACTCATGTTTTATACATTATTTCCATTTTACTTTATATTATTATTTCTATTATAGCTGTCTCTATAAAACTACAATTTTAATACACAAACATCGAATTCTATTATAGATAATTTTGTGTATTAAATTTGTGGTTTTGTAGAAGGTTATATTCTACAAAACCACAAATTTAATACACAAAGTTATCTATAATACAATTAGATTTTTGTGTATTAAAATTGTAGTTTTATAGAGACAGCTATAATAGAAATAATAATATTAAATCCTAGAAACTGGTTAATTTTTAATAAATTATACTGTATAGTTATCTTGTTCTACAAAACCACAATCTTGATCTGCAAATTGTTTATAATTATGTATTCAGATTTATAAATTTAATAAAATAATGGAGTAACCCTTCTGTTGCAATTCGTCAATTCATCACTCATTTACATGACAGTTCAGCTAGCTAGCAAAGTCCTTATTTGCAAATCTCCATACATTAATGACACGGCAGAAAGACCTTCGGTCGATAGCCCATGACAGACTACTGGGTTAGTAGTCTGTCATGGGCTATCGACCCAATCATTATGTATTGTAAATATAAATATTTTTAAAGAATTGTAATTCTAAATAAAGATGTTTTTATATAATAATGGAGTATTTATTAACTTCCAAACTTTGATGATTAAATAGCTAATCAAATTAAAATTAAGAAGTAAAAAATAATAATAATCGAATGCCAATTAGTTACACGAGAAATGAATGTACAACATATTTCATCCTGTAGCAAAATGTTTCAATGTAATTAAACAAATTACCTTATTAGGACGAATCACTAAAAGGAATATTTTAATGAATAATTCCCCTCCGACACTAAAAAAGCAAAAAAAAATAACCTAACAAATTACATCAATTAAACCTGAATGGACGAAATAGTTAATTAATTAGCGAGGCCGCATTCAATATTAATCGCCATCGATAAATTAAGCGGGGCCCCATGAATAACTCATTAGAAATTTAATTAAGATCATCCCGGAGCGGGGAAACGGTAATGCGAACTTTGCTCCTGGACGCTGCGAAAAGTGAAGATGGAAAAAAGGAGAGAGAAATAAAAAAAAGGCCATAACTCAATCCGTTTTAGTATGTATATTCTGTATTTGTGCGGCGGCCCATAAACGGATTGATAAAAGCAATTAAAAGATGCACTCGAGCCGGGGATCCCGGGATCGGTTTTATGCGTGCCGGCTATTTAGTTATCTAATTACACTCTCGCCAGATGCCATTTACTGCTTTAATCGACCTCAAAACGTATTGATCTCTCGTTAATTGCTTCTGCATGTCAATTTTTTTTCTTATTATTATTATTTTTTCATTAACGCGGAAATTATATATCCTCGGAGTATGAATAGTGGATTAATTATTAAGCTCAGGATGTCTGTGATTATCTACTATGTTAAATGGAATTTAATCAGAGATTGTAAGGATTATGGGAATGTAATTTTAGTTAGTATGGAGAAATGTATTACGACACTTTTGTTCTTGTTCAACTGTGAGATTAAGATAATGGATTTTTTATGAGATTCTCAATATACTCGTAACTATTTGAATATAGTAATGTCATTTCTAAAAAAGTGATTTATTCTTTATTTCTTGTCTACATACAATTTTTCATATACACAATGAAAAATCCTTCCATCTTCGACAATTAAAAGGAAATTGATATCAAAATTAAATTGGTAAAAACTCGGCGTATTTAAAAGTATAATGAGAACATATATTTATAACATCTTTATTTATGCAGACAATTTTATATACAATAAATTAACAATATAATTCTTATGCTATATTATTAGTTGTCCTTAGAAAACGGCCATCGACCATCGGTCTTTCTGCCTGTCCTTGTCCAGTTCTTGTCTTGTTACCTAAAGGTCATAATTGTCAACGTCTGCAAATGTAATTATATGAATTGATGAATAGTCAATGAAGGGTGGTAGAATTTAGGAGTAATGTTAAGGTTGCCAGCTTGAAAATATATAATTATGAATAATAGAATAGTATATTGTTCAATTAGTGACAAAGTTGGCTATTATTCAAGAAGATAAATATTACACCACGAGTCGATATAATTTATCCGAGTGAATAATACCTTTGTGTCACGTGTTTAATACTATACTTTTTCTATTCGAATTAAATAATTGCGCATTCTTATATTGAATTATATTATATTTTCAAATTAATTAATTAACAAAATTATTATTTATTACGCGTTTAATATTTTTCTGGGGAATTCACTGGCAGTAAATTAAGGGTGACATTCTTGGTGGTTGTTTCAACATCTATAATGGTCTCAAAATATTTTGCGATCATTATGGATGTTGAAACAACTGCGAAGAATATCACCCTTCATTTATTATTTATTATTTAACGTAAGTAGAAAAAAGAGTTATTCGACACACTTGTAATAAATTGAATAAGAAGACAATTGAGAACATCTTTATTCATGTAACATTTATACATAGTTTAGATGATTATTTAAAATATATTTGTAGAATTATGTTTACATATATTATATGAAATGGCTAACGACTCAAGGTCTTTCCGCCTAAAATAATTATTTTCACGGATTTTTATATTGTTTATTAATTTCTAATGCAATCACGGAAATGTATTACACATAATTTCCTAATTAAAATTGTAAGTTACTTATATCCAACCATTTATACATTACAAAATAATAACAATGTAAATACTGCACGTGTCTTAAACATGCAGTATTTTTATAATATGTTTGAAAAAGAATTTACTATTATGTATTAAGTAAATCAATGTCCGGAGATACTTGCCCGCGAAGTAGTTTTAATAAATTTTTATTATTATTATTAATGAAAGCTACTTTGTGAAATTTAATAACTAATTGCGATTAATATATCGCTGCTAAATAATGTATTTTCCTATTCTATTCCTTTGCAATATATTTAGTTAGTTTCAAGCAAGATATTAGCAAACTATGGATATATAAAGTATACATTTATTGAAATGTTCAGCCACCATTCATCTAGCGTATGGCAATTTCAGTTTTTCAAACCTCATCAGACTAGTGTGTTCCATGTGCTATGCATCTTGAAATTAGGCGAAAGATGGCGCTTGCATCCTCTTTAATTTATTATGATTAATATAAAATATAATTGAACCAAAATTAAAATTGCTCACATCTACAATCTATCAATTTATTTCATCTATTCATTCAAACTTAAACAAGGAAGTTAGCGATTGCGACCTTTAAATTTTAAAAAAAGACAAGAATTAGACAAAGACTGATTGAAAGATCTTAGTTTTTTCTTTCGAACTCCGCTCTCTATGTCCCTATCTCAGTTTTTTTGTATGCATCGCCACATGAATTGATTTATTTATTTATACCTTTGATATTGCTTCTTATAAAATACTAAGTAATCATATAACAAACAGACTACATTCAGCTACAACAATACATATTGCTAATTATAAACAGAAGAAGCTTAATTCCAACAACATAAATAAAAATATATAATTATTAATCACTAAAGCTTCAATTTCATAATAAGTTGTGTATGATTTAAATAAAACGTTTTTAACTCTATAAGTATAATAGAGTTTTATATTTACCGACTATTGTTTCAACAATTTACATTTTTCATAGTCAAACTAAAATTTTAATAATTTATATAAAAAAAATTAAAAAAGGTTTTTTATTTAAATTATAAATATGCATTATTTATGATATTCTTCTGAATTTATGTAAGAGTATAGATGTGAAATAAATAATCTATAAACGACATGATTAATTAATTGTCTTGTTTATTCTTACTTAAAATCAATAAGATAGTGTGATTTCACCGGGAATTCTAAAGGTATCTATATTTGGAGATAATTATCGGTGATATAAAGCAGCATAAATCGAACTGGAAGCATTGACACGTCAAGATATTACATCGTACATTTTACAGCTCTAAAATAGCCAACTGATACTGACACTGATCGTCATTGCCATCATTCGATTGACATGTAACTGCGGATATACAATGTAATAATAATGAATAGCCCGTGGGTGAGTTCGAGTGGAGATTACATTGGTGTGCTAATGCTAGAGTCTACGCTCGTTCTATGCTTGTGTGTATGTGTGTGTGTGTGTGGAATGAAATATAATATATACATTCCAGTTGAACACGTGTGTCGGTGTGTCGGTACCTCACCCATTGCCACAGGCGTGCTCGTGTGTCTCGTAACAATGATGCCAACAATGTATCCATTTACACGGACGTAAAAAATTGCCTTTTTAATTAGTTTCCATGCGCGACCAGCTAACTATATACATCAACTTATAAACTTTCACAACCAACCTGGGACGACGATTCATTAATCTAACTCCTGCCTTGTGTTCTAATCTACCCCCTTTTTAAATACATGTTTCGACTCTATTAAAAAATAAACATTATATAACGCACAATTTTCATAAAAAATAATAACACAGTTATTTTCATATTGTAGGTAATAATTTTTATATATTACTATTTTTCTGAATTCATTGAAAAACTTCTGTTTCATTTAAATTTACACATCCTTTAAATTTGTCGTTTTAGATTCAAACTTAATATTTGCTTTTTTCTTTCTAGATTATTATTCACCTTCATAAGTTGACTTTACAGCTCTCTAATTGGAATCTTTAGTAATTGCTAAAAGTTTGTCTAATCTACTAATATTCATCTCGAAATACAAAATAACATCAGTAGTATAATTAACAAATTTTACAAGTAATCAAGCATAGATCAATGTAAGTTAGAACTTACGTCGACTGAGTGATTTTTTTGACATTGTTAAAAATAAATTATCAGTGAAATAATTTTAATTAAAATTTGTAAACAAAATGCTTAATAGATGTGCGTACAACCCAAAACAAGAACTTCATCGGAAAAATTAAAAAAAATATATAATACAAAAAATGAACTGGACCATTATTTGTTACATCGCACTATGATAAAAACATTTTTATTTAAAATAACTTAATAAAACACTTTTAACTTTGTTTGACAACTATTTTTTATTTAGTGACTATAGTTTCGACAACATTAGCGTGTTATTATCAAACTAAGATCGATAATGACACGCTAATGTTGTCTAGACTATAGTAATTAAATAAAAAAAAATAGTTGTGCAAACAAAGTTAAAAAGTTATTAAGTTATAATAAACCATGAACAACCAAGTGGAAGCCTTAATAATTAACAAATTTATTTAAAAGTTTATAACTTCTTAATTTTTATCTACTTATGAATAAAAGAAGATAAAAATTAATCGAACAAGTTTCCAGAAATTAAAATATTTAAATTAACTTATCCGATGAGGCAAAATTCATATTGACACAAGTAATGAAGAGAAAAAAAAATCGGTAGTAATATTCAATAATTTTCAAACGTTACTCGATCTTGAATGATAGATCATAAAAAATAAGGGAGCGTTCGTATGAAAAACCAAAATTGTTATATGCTTATCAAAAATTAAAAAAAATGTGATGTGTCCATCATGGTACTTTCCCCGGTGAATTTGGTCAAATGACCAAAAATTCAATAAACATTTAATAGTAAATAAAAAGTTTTTAAATAAACATTTGAATTGTTACCATTTAATGTTAAAGCCAAATTTTTAGAAGTTATTTTGTTATTCCTTTCCTCACAATCGCTACAAATTTTCCCACACTATATAATTTTTTAGAACATTTTTTTAATACGACGGCATTTTAAGGTGACATAAAAATAATTATTTCAATAATTAAAGTGTCCACAGCCAACATAAAGATTATAAAAAGTATTTTTTTTATTTCTAAGGGAATTTATAAGGTAGAATTCCGCTTATAAAATGAAAACTATTCTATAATAAAAAGTTTTAAACCAAAAATATTTATTTGTTTTAAGATCTAAAACTTTTATTTAAAACATATTTCTATCAGAATTAAAAAAAAATGAAAAATCGCTTAGAGTAACTTTGCAGTTTTGATTCTAACCAAAAGCTTTTCAGTTCATTCCACTCTTATAAAAAACTTTGGGTTCAATCCATTTAGCCGTGCACTATCAAGGAAACACAGATACACACACACATATTTTTCAAAACTCGATGGAATGAACTCAGGGGACTTCAAAACGTGCATACTCGTTGAGATTGGCGATTCGAAAATTTTTACGATCACAATACTTTCCCTTAGGCAGGGGTCCGGGGAAAGTAAAAAAATAATAATTAAAAACACGTGTGTGGAGGTTAACAAATTGCATCTTTCAAGATATGATATACAGCAGTTGCACCATCACCATAAATGAGACCATACATACAGATAACTAAGAACAAACATTCAATTCTATTCTCAGTTAGACAGCTTTAAAAATACTTAAGTAAATTGCTGGTAAAAACAGCATACAGCTTTTAGAGTATAATGGGATAGGAATAATTCCAATTTTCGAACTATAGAATAAAGCATTTCGAATCACATATGGTCTGAAATTTAAAGACACTTAGAGAAGAGTTTTCAAATCTAATAACTTTCTTACTTTCCATGGACTGTACATATTGGAAATCATAAATGTACGAATTTTAAGATTAGATAACTCTCGTTTCTTAAATATAAAAGAGTATTTATTCACTTGGTTACAGTTATTTAAATATATTAAATAAAAATGATTTGAAAATAATTAATCATCAAATCATTTTTATTTAATCTCGTTTCTTAATTAAAGAGATTCAAGGAGCAAAGAATAACTTGAGAGGATGTAAAGAGAAGTATGACTTGTAGATAAAAAATATAATACAAAAAAAATATAAAAACTGGACAGAGAGAAGTATCTATAGGACTATAAAAAATAAAAATTAAAACAATTTATAAAAACAGAGAAAATCAAGAAACAGAGAATAACTACAAAAAAGCCTGTCAATAAAAAAATAGATAGAGAATCTAGAAAATTAAGGATCCGGACAGTGAAAATGATCCATAGGACTGCATAATATAAAGATAAAAACGATCTATAAGGAATCAAAAATCAAATTTGAGAATTTATTGGGATGAGGGACGCTCAATGTTTCTCTATGCACAGAAGGCAGCATGGAAGCAACGATTAAAGAGCTACAGTTTGTTTTGGCCTTGTGAATGCTTGATAGTGCAGTTATTATAATTATAAAAAACTCCTATTAATATCAAACGATAATTCTTATTAACCTAAAAAAATCAAATAAAAATAATTTGAAAATAAGTAATAAATTGTTTCGTCTTTAGGTACTGTGATATTTACGTTTATGTTACATAAATATTTTGAACAAATGTTCAATAATGAATATTTGGTGTTGCATAACAATAACATAAAGTGTAATTAATCTACAACAGTAAATGTCCATTATTGGACATTTGTCAAAGTACTTATCTAACATAAATCAAAATGTCACAGTAGCTAAAGACCCACCCTGTATGGGTGTTTCAAATTCGAGTCTCACCACGGGATCTCGCTAATTATAAGAGATAGAGGGTAGGTTTAAATTCGGCACTTTTGCAGAATTTCATGCTGATTAATATCCTAAGAAAACTGGGCTAAGTTTCTTTGTTTTCAAGAAAAATGAAAAATGCCATTTTTTATTTATATCTTCGTTATCTTTGGTCATTCGCGTTCAAACAGTGGACATATTGAACATTTATAATGTATTAAAAAAACTTTTGAAACTTCCTCTTTTCATGGCCACAAATATTGTTAATTTTCAATATTAAAGAATGATTTTTGAAACACCCTGTATACATATATATATATATATATATATATATATATATATATACATCTTTATTCAGACAATAACTTTATAACTTTATATAATATACAGTTATATAGTACAATTATAAGTTTGTATGAAGGTGTTAGTATGTCCTGGGCTATTGACCTGAGATCTTTCAGCCCAATAGGAAATACTTTATTAATTATTTTTAAATTATTTTTATTTGAATTAAATAACTGTGACCAAGTGAATAAATCCTTTTTAAAACCAATAAAAATAAGGTTTAAAATGAAATAAAACTTTAATTGTATCTAAAAGATCCATCGACTTAACTTCATTATACATTCTACATATGAAAACTAATACATATGTTAAAATATTTATAACATAATAACTAAAGCCATTATTTTTTAAGTGATTGGTGTGTTTGTTGCTGACAATTGTATGCTTGTTTCAACAGCAGGGGATTTTTAGCACTGATTGTTTGAGACATTGGTAATCGATTATCAACGGAACGTATAACTTATTATTGTCAAATATATTTAGAATTTTTTCAAAAAGCATTTTCTGTAAAATGGGAGTTTTACAATGACATTTATATTCACATAACCAACAAATTAAAAAGTTGTGTTACAAGAGAACAGGAAAATTAGTTTGCTTCAATCTAAAACACACAGCAAATTCTTCAAATGTCAAATTTAAAATGTCGTATTAAAAATTACTGTAAGTATAAAAAACAATAAAGCTTAAGCTAAGTATTACATTACTATAAATTCATATAAATGTGGATGTGAGATTGCATATAAAATTAATAAAATATTACACACTCATTTAAATATCATGCTCACCAGCTTCTTGTTCTTAATAAACGCTTGAAATGTACAAAAAAGTCAGTAAAAGTAATTATTAAATTTTTTCCTAGTTTTATTTGACAATTAAGTTATGGATTTAGCGACGCACATGTGAATACATGCTACAAAATATTGAACAATACAACTAATAATTTTCAATTCATTGCATATAATATAATAAAAAAATGTTAGGGTTATAATAAATGGGTCCATCATTTATAAAAACCCTGATTTTTTTTAATTCGTATTTATTAAATTACAAATCTAAAATTAACAATTTTAATAGCCATGAAAAGAGGAAGTTTTAAGGTTTTTTTTAATACATTATAAATGTTCAATATGTCCACCGTTTGAACGCGAATGACCAAAGATATCGAAGCGCCCTATGATTTCCAATTAACCAACTCCACAAACTAAAAAATCCAGTATCCGTTGGTTTAAGCAATTTCAAGAGACTGGAAGTATTGTAAAAATTCACACTTAACATTGCAACATGAAAAACTTTGAAACTTCAACTTTTCATGGCTACAAAAATTGTTGCATCATTTATAACAACCCCGTATTTCCCAAATAAGGGCTATCGACGATAGGTTTTTCCGCCGTTGTTTTCTTCTTATTTTTCTGTCTTTACAGTAGTTGGGATATAGATAGTGGTAGGAGGATGTAGTGGATAAAGTCAAATAAAGTGATGGTAGGACTTTTGAATTTAAGAAGGATGTCGGGATTTTTGGGGATGTACAGTAGCTTGAGTAAGTCATAATTATTATCGTTGCATGCGAATCGCTTATTTAGGAATGGAAGTTTATCATCGATTGGTATTTTTTTTAATAGAGAAGGATATTGGAGGGATACACGAAATAATTAAATGGTTCCTATAAGATGCCCAATGTAATATTTTTTCCATATTTTTTTCGATATTTTTTTCGATATTTTTTTCCCTAAGGATAATTTTGTATTACAAGTAATAGACTTTGATTAATACCAAGTGTTTTAATCAAAGTATTAATTAAACATGTTTCACCGTGGGTTAAGTGAGAAATTAATTCAAAATATTGTATTACAAGATAGATCAGTACTATCTTGTAATACAATATTTGTGTTTCTTTTTTCTTATTCAGTGTATGGGAGTTATGCATTAAAATTCTGATTTCTTTGCAAAAAATAAAGTCATAACAATAAATAATTATTTTAATCAATCATGTATTTATAGTTGTGAAAGTATTGTAAAGTACAAATCTATATATATCTATTTTTTTTTTTCAATTTTTATGATTAAATTGATTTATTATGATTGGTAATATTAACTGAAATTCTCAGATTATCACTACGACCAATTACCGATTTTATTTTTCTGTTCCTCATTTTTAATAATAGATATAAAATAATACGAAACTCGGCCCGAAGAACAGGAACTCCTTATGCAGGCGGACGTAAAACCGTCTTTTACTGTCGGCAATCATTTAATATTTTTATGCGCGTCAATAAAACGACACATTTACATATTGTCTGTCATAATTTCCAACAAAGCCAACTACCGTTTCTCCAGTCCCATAAAGACCGCGAAGTCGGTCCTTCTCGTTAAAATTTACGACACACGCGGGACGACTTCCTAGTTGGGGAACAGAAGAAAAGTATATATTCATAGTCAAAAATCAAACGCACTTCTTGCATCACCAATTATCGGCACGTCTTTCGGGCCGTTGGTCGTGTGGCGTAACTGTTAATCAGACGACATGAATTACATTTATAATGAAATGATAAAATTCAAATTGTGTGTCGTGGTATGTGAGTGCTTTTTTTGGGTTACTATATGTTAGGCTAATCATTACGTTAAAACAATGAGGGTTAAATTTTTGTTTTGTTTAATTCATGGATTCATAACATTTTTAATTCTGACAAAAAATGTGGAATGTTATCAATCTGTATAACTGAAAACAATACGATTAATATTGTAATGTACCACTCGTAATTATAAAATAAACATAAACATGTATTGTGTTTATGTTTATTTTATAATTACGAGTTATTTTATAATTACAAATAAATAAATTATCAAAAATATACAATAAGACAAAAAATAGAAATAATAGTAATACAATAAAAGAGATATTAACATATAATTATTATTATTTCTATTTTCTGTCTTATTGTACATTTTTTATAATTTGTTCATTTGTGTATATTGTGTTAATGTTTATTTTATAAATACGAGCGAACACAGATAATACTGGGAATAGCAAACATTTAATTCCTCTTTTTAAAGTTTCTAATTTTCCATCAATGGTCATTATTATCATTATATTATCTTATCTAATTCTTTTCCCAGCATTACGCACTAATTTTGAGAGAGTTGTTTTCTAGATTTCAGGCTGTAAGGTAGAAAACAAACGAATTCAAATTCTAATGTCACTATAATTATAAATCAAACTTAGGTAATGTAAAGACTAATTTCGAAGTCTTGAATAAAAAACACTTTTCTGCTAAACTTGGATAATCACGTCACTGAAATAACACTTCCAAAATAGAAATAAAAAACAATATTTAAACATTGTTAAAACTATATGTTATAATAACCTAAGCTGGTTTGATATTTATATACTAAATAAATGAGTTAATTATTTGTGAAATATTTTTTTAAATTAAAATATTTTTTGTAACAAACTAAATGATTGCAAGTATATTAAAAATATCAATACCTAAAGAATCAACATTCTCTATATATGTAAATAAAATTCAAGAATCTATCCGTATTCCAAACATCATTAATTATAAAAAAACCGAACGTATGCACGTTATAATTAAACACGTTTTCGAAAGTTGTTATTTATTTCTTTTTTGCGCTCGGACGAAGAGAAAAAAAAACAGGGAATACTTTATCGTAATGGGCGAGTCGGTTTTAACATATAAATGGGCCAACGGGGTGATTTTGAGCCGTTAAGATTGCCCGGTCCGAGGAGGAGAAAGGAAAAAAAAAATAAACGGACGAGAGGACCCGTCCACTAATTTTAATTTAAATGGGGACGGTTAACATTTTTTCTGGAGAAGAATTTTAATCGCGCGGACCAAATCTAAAGTATCGTCAATTGAAAATTAAAGTGGGCGTCCGGGGAAACGGGTAAGGTTCTTTTGATTGGTTGAGTTTGATTTAAAGTTAAGGGATTTTTTGAAAGGCTAATGAATTGTAAATTACTTGAATTTAATTAGGATTAGGCAGAAAAACTGATGGTCGATAGCCATTTTTCTGAGGCTTAACTATTTGTAAATTATTGTAATGTTCTAAATATTCTGATGTAATTTAATGTATCTCTCAGAAATAAAGATTATATATATATATATATATATATATATATATATATATATATATATATATATATACATATATATATAATATATAATTAGGATTATTTATTGTGGATAATATGTAACACAAAAAGGAATCCTTATATAAATTTAATAGAAATAATAAAATATATACTGAAAAACATAATATTCTTAAAATTCAGCTATCAGAGTGCTAAATAGGCCACCCCGCTCTATAATCCATAAAACAATACTATTTTACTATTGATCGTAGTTCTAAGTATAAAACACTTTAATTTTTATTACCTTTTGTTTATAGGATGTCTATCTACGTATTGGCCATCAACCAATACGTCATATATTGCACTTTAACTATAATGGCTATCTTATTGTTACATAACATTACAACGTATTACATTATAAAAAAACATCTTACATTAACAATTCCTAAATATTTTGCTTAATATTAGGAATTGTTGAGTAAGTTTAACTTAGTTTATTTGTTGAGAAATTTCACTTGGTTTGTTTTACACACAAAAAAATAAACCAAGTGAAACTTACTCAATAATTCCTAATATTACTAAAATGTTTTACCAAGTGATTAATGAGACTCAACTTGAAAATATTTTGCTTAATTATTAATCTTATAAACCAGATGATGCGGTTTATTATTTTTTTGCTGTCCAGTATTAATTCTATGACCAACAGTGATGAAGTACCCCGTCTTCATTTCTGTTCGTATATTTCTGTCGCGTTGGATTGCTAAATGTTCAATGTATTTCATATTGATGTTCGATACGAATCTATGGAAAATTGTTATTGCTCTTAAAGAATCATCTGGAACCTTTGTTTTTTTTTTTTTTGTATAGAAGGGCATTATGATGATAATTAGCTTTACACGGGGACCCAAAAGTCGAGGGTCATTAAATGTGTCTTGAAAGCGATTGTTAGAACCAGGAGTTTCGTTTAAGCCCCGTAAACCATGATGGAAAATGTTAAATTATAGTAAACACTACATATGCCTAGGTAAGCGCCGCAACGGTCCTAATTAAAAATACAAATTAGAAATTGTGTTGAATAAGACGAAAAGAGGTAAACATGTGTTGAATTATTGATTACTATTTTTAAAGTTTCCTATTAAGGTTTTCTAGTGAAACCATGTGTTCATCTCGACTTGTTTTAACCTGTTCTTACTTGCCTCCCTTCGTCGTTGATTCTCAACACACTAGCATATTTCTTCTAGACTTGGTTGAAGGTTTTCCTTAGTTTGTACCTCTTGGCCAGCATAATACCACCCACACGAGTTTCTTTTACCTGAACTGCACGCCAGAGAACTAACTGCCGAAGTTGAAGGATGTCCTTCTGACGAAAAATTCAATAACACCTATGTGTAAGTACTATATCCTAAAGCTCCTTTCCTCGAATAGCTAAGGTTGTTGCCACTCAAGTCTTGACCATGTATGAAAAGGCTGCGAGTCAAAAAAAAAAAACTATCAATGACATGAAATTATCAATAGAATTGTTTCATTTCATAAAGAACACAAAAATCTCGTTAAGTCATGCCAGAATAAGTCTAGGAAAGATAGTAGCGATTTAAAAGGGGCTCTTGAAAAATTTGTTAAAAAGACCAGTGTACTTTTCGGTGCGGCGTTCTGTAAAAAAAACCTATCGATCCAGTTAATCCAAAAGGAAGTATCTGCCAGCATCCAGATAAGTCGACGAAAGTTTCGCTAAATGAGAAATTATTTCTATTAGACCAAAAATCATCGCGACAGATGGTTATAAGCCAAATTGATAAGAAAGTAACAGCAGTCCTGAAAAAAAAGGGAATTCAAAAAGTCTGTGGTACTGCAATCAAAATCGGAAGTTTTTGATGCCGGTGGTCCATCTACTCTCGTTCGGACGAGGAGTTCAAAAACAAAATTAAAGGAAATAACCTAGGAACTTCACAAAATAGATCTAGACTGCCTAGTACTGCTCTAGTAAGTAAGGTTCAGCTTCAGACAAACATCTGTCCTAGTTTCAGCGGTTCCTACAGATATTTGTCTTATCGGTAGCACAAATAAATTATTTGTGATAAATAAATAATCCAGTCTCTTGATAGTCACCAGTCACCCTAACACTTTTTGTGGCACAATAGGCAAACAGCTAGAGAAATTGGACGGGCTCTCTTTACGCAGCTTAAAAAATGGATGTGGATTTGATCGATGTAGATGTTGCATAGCTAAGTAAGGATCAGAAATACCTGTAGGCCATTTCCATAATAATTCAATCAGCAGTGTGTTCTAATTTCCTAGTGAGAAAAGACCCCGGTCCTCTTACACACTCAAGATGGCTAACCGGCGGATACTTCGTCATTACTTAGCAACATGTAGGCCATCCGCTAATCTGATAGCATTAGTTAGTTTTGTGTTTACGTTCCATCATGATTTACTATCAAGATCATCATCAATCATCATTAACAGAGACTCCGTTTAGATGAGAACAAGTTGCTTTTTGAAATAGTTGAAGAAACACCGTGATGTTGTCGACTTGGTTATCGGCAATCATGCGTACTTTGCGTACCAAGAAAATATTTTTCTCTTCATGTTGGCCGACGAAAGACAGGATGTTGGAAAAATGGCAGTTCAAGCAATTCTGTCAAAAATGCAGCGGGCTGCGGCTACAGGAGGCAGGTGCTAAGACTCAGATCAGCGCATGTTCCGTGTTCCTTTAAAATTTTTTTAAGTAACACAGAAATGGTATATTGGGCCAAAGATGAGCTACTTGAACCCCCAATTTTGAGTAGAACGGCAGACGAAGCAATTCAGTCGTGTGTTAGAGACTGTTCTAAGGTCATGACTTTGGACATAAACTTTCCTTATCATACAGATGCGGTGAAAAGAACGGTAAAACATGTCACCCAAACCGCAAAAAACGTGTGTGGTGCAAAATCACGTAACGGGTACCTTAAGTCCACATTCAGGTCAAAAAAAAAAAAAATATATGCCTCAGTTTAATACAAAGAACAATTTTGTTGCCGCATTAAGCGCGGACTCGGAATCTGATATTTCGGAATGAAAGAGTCCTCCTATTTATGGTTGGTCGATTGGAAAAAAAAATATTGTCTGAAAAAGTTATAAAATTGTTAAAATTTTCAATTTATAAATTTGAATTAATGTTATTTAAATTTGACAAATGTGTAATTGATTGTGAATTAAATTGATTGTATCTAAAATATTTGTAGAGAATAATATGAATTTCAACAATGATATTTAATAATACAATGATCTTGTAAGACTAGAGAAATAATCCAATGTTTTTTCTTTATTTTTTCAGATTATTTTTTCATAAATTAATCATTGTTACTATCTAAATATCATCACATTTTTTTCTGAACAATTTGTATATAAAATTCTTAGAATGTTGCTGCTATAACGTTAGTTATAATTAGTTTACACATTGCTCCCTGAGTTTTCATATAATAAATTTATTAATCTTGAAATGGCAAACATAAGTAAAACTCTTATTTAATATAACAGAAGAAAAAGGGCGCAGGCATGGAAGTGTATATTCCACAAATTAAATTTATATTAAGGATTAATAACAAAAACAGAAAGGAAAATCGGAAGGAGGAGCGTTTTCGATACTTTTTTTCGTTCGAGGAAGGAGAGTGAGCGTTTATTAATTACCGTTCGGTTCGGCTCCGGAGTAATTATTTCAATTTGCACGGCGCTATTAAGCCGAGAGAGCCAATTAAGCCAGATATTAAATCAATTTAGCAATCGATACACTCTATCTAGATGGACGCGCAGATACGGCGTTATTTATCCAATGTTGGTGCAACGTTTACAACTGCTTTGATGTATGTTTTCGAATGTAATTAACTGCCGAGCGGAAAAAGAAACGCGCGCCATTTTCTCGAGTCGCGTCGGGATTAATAGGTTTCAGTGATTATCTACGATGGTGATCGCATTAATTAAGGAGGATTATCACTGTAATTAAGCAGAGTCAGATACTCGTTTGTAATCATTTTTTTGCTACGTGTAAGGAGAATGTTCTTATATCTAATATAAAAATAATATTATTTTTATATTCTCCTTACACATAACAAAAAAATGATTACAAACGAGTATCTGACTATGCTTAATTACAGTGATAATCCTGATAATAATATCTATTATAAAAATTATAACGAATTCTAACTTAAGTAAAAATTCCCTGTATATTAATTAAAATGAACTGAATTGCACCTCATCATACAAGGATTTAATATTTTTACGATTTTTGTGATCCTCTTATCTTTTGATTGGAGGAATGATCTGCCAAGATGAATGCTCTCCTTCGTTGAATTCAGCGGTTTCCAAAAAAGTTTTTCCTCATTGGCGTTTTCTTTCAAAATCACTTTCACTTCCTTTTGCAGTTTGTTGCTTAATCTCGTCTTCAGCCCTCATTTTTTTTAGTTCTTAGTCTAATCTTGTTTTATTTTATTTTATTTTATTTTATTTTATTTTATTTTATTTTATTTTATTTTATTTTATTTTATTTTATTTTATTTTATTTTATTTTATTTTATTTTATTTTATTTTATTTTATTTTATTTTATTTTATTTTATTTTATTTTATTTTATTTTATTTTATTTTATTTTATTTTATTTTATTTTATTTTATTTTATTTTATTTTATTTTATTTTATTTTATTTTATTTTATTTTATTTTATTTTATTTTATTTTATTTTATTTTATTTTATTTTATTTTATTTTATTTTATTTTATTTTATTTTATTTTATTTTATTTTATTTTAATTAGTTCCCTTTCTTCAGGACTAAGCCCTAATTTGTTTTGGAAGCTGAAGTTGACTGTAGAGGAGAATACTTCTAGGAGGTCTTAAATTTTCTTGGTAAATTCTGCTACTTCTTATTCCACATCACCGTCGTATTCTTCGTTCTGTGTTAACAACTCTTAATTTTTCTCAATGGAGACTGACTTTGACCATAGTAGAGCATACTTCTAGGATGTCCTGAATTTTCTTGGTCACTTCTTCTGTTTGTTTTTCTACATCACCATCACATTCTTTGTTTTATATTAACAACTCATTATTTTTCTCAATGGACACTAAAGTTGACTGTAGACGAGCATACTTCTAGGATATCCTGAATTTTTTGGTCACGTCTTCTGCTTCTTTCCCCAAATTACCGTCGTATTCTCCGTTCTGTGTAAACAACTTTCCAATTGACCCCATGTGATTGAAACTGGGAAATGGTCCGACTCTAGCTCATAGATCGTGTTGATATCTTTTGAAAGTAAGTTACCTTTGCTTGTAAATATATCAATCACATCATCCAGCTTGTTCCTTCTTGCATTGGAATTGGTGGCATCCTCAGGTCCCTTGACTTCTATATTTTTGTATTTAATTATCGTTATCTTTAATACATTCCCAGCTAGGTTCTTCGTTCTGATGTTCCATGCCTGGTTCTTGGCATTAAGATCTCCTCCCATCAGAGTGTCATTTTTCTTGGTTAGGTCCAAAATTTCTGCTTCTATCAGCTTAACTATGGATGGTTTGCAAGCCGCTAATGTGTTCAGAGTTCTGTTATTTAGACAAAATTTTATCCCAACCGCCGCTTTCTCCTTGTTGTATCCCACTCTACTCGCCGTGATACTACTCCTGAATTACATTGCAACTCCATCGCCTGATGCTGCACTTCTGTCTCTTCTAATACTTCTATAACTGGGACTTATTCCATGTTTTATATGTGTTTTTGCCAATTCTTCTGCTAGTACTTTTAGTTTCAATGTATTATTTCTAATACCATTAGCATAATTCTCTCTTAGTTGAATTCAATGTTACGCCCTTAATTTCTTGATAATACGGCAGATAATGTTCTGCTTATAATATAGATAATTATTTTCTACAAGCCCCCTATCTTGAGTATTTCCTGGTTGGTGTCGATTTTGTAATTCTGGCGTATGATATCCCTTTCCTTGTATTGGATCTACAAAATGGCAAAAGACAGCAAACCGCGATTTTGGAGATCTTTTATTTTCACCTCTTCTTGATGTTAGCTGGATATTCCTTATATTCTGTTAAGGATGAGGAATGTCCCTCGCCATAATTCTTACATTTCCGTTGTTTGGCTTGTTATTTTTTTAGCATTTGAAGGATTTATGATTGTCAACACAGAAAGCACAAACCTGGTTAGCGGTGCATCTGTATTGCACGTGAAAATACCGCTGACACCTATAGCATTGGTCGCTCCTACTTGGTTTCCTTTCTTACTTTATGATCGAAAATGATACTAGCTGAATTTTCCTTATAGTTTATAGTTCGCCATAGTTCCTATATTTCCAATGTTTGGCTTGTACTTTTTTGCAATTGAAGGATTCATGATTATCAGCAAAGAAGCCACAAACCTGATTAGCGGTGCATCTGTAACGCTCGTGAAAATATCGCTGATACCTGTAGTATTGCTGGGTTCTAATTGGTTTCATCTTAGGTTCGACTCTTACCTTATGATCGAACATGAATCTATGTCGAAAATATTCTTAGATTGTTCTCCCTTTGGTTGATTAACTAGAACCAGCGAGAAGGCATCCGTTAAGCGTCCTGCTTAGCTAAGGAGAAAATTAATTTCTTCCAATCTCTCTGGGTAGAAAAGGGGAACATTAAGAATAACTACTTTTGATTCTTTTTTTCCTACGACAGATAGTAGAACCTCGCAAGTTTCATTTAACACAAGATTTCAACCGCAAATCTGAATTCTTCAGGATTTCTAGTGAATATTCTGATACCCTCTTTGGGATTAGAGCATTAGACCAGGAAATTTGATTCTTTAATAACGGCTTGGAAGGTCTTGATCTTTTTACGCTACCACCAGAGTGATGGGCACCGGCGGTCTTTGCTTTTTAATCGCGGTAATTTGAGAATCTTAGTCATCATCTTCAACGCCCAACTGTTTTTGACATTTCTTATAATTTTCCTATTCTTGTCCGGGCAGAGTATCTTTTCTGTGTTTCTAATGTTTACTGTTTGTCCTTTTAGCCGATACATCCTCAACTTCAAAGTATTTTTGCTTAGACGACACTTCTTTTCCTCCTTTCAAAAAGTTTCCTTGATTATTTTTTTCCTTTTTCGTAATGATCTCCTCAAAATCCTTGATGATAATCATAAGTTCTTTTGCTATTGAAATGACAGGTTGGGTTTTCGTCGCTTCGTTTATCCTAAACACCGGCGATCCATTTCAAGAGCTTATAGGTGCCTTGATGTTCATACAGAAAATTCGCAATCGGTCAGGGGCTGCCGGCTAGCATTCACTTTCACTTTGAATGAATTCGCCATATGGTTATGTCATGATATTTGGTTATATATAAGATCCGATGAGACACAAGATCTGTTCAACCGCCTTCATCAAGGCATTGCTCGTGGAACACACTAGTTTGATGAGATTCAAAGAACCGAAATGGCCATCATTAGTTATCTATACGCTGGATAAATGGTAGTTGAACATTTTAATAAACAAAATTGAGAGTTGAACATTCTTAAAATTATGTTATAACAAGTATTTTTAATTTTGAAAATAGTAAATATTTTTATTAACAGATTATTTTTTTCTACTTTTTTATCGTGAAAATTTTAGAATAGAATATTTCAACGTAAATATCTCTTTTGGCGAATATGTGAATTTTTCTTGATTAGTAATATTTATATTATATTCCTTTCGTCACTTCTACATTATACCACATAGACATTTCGAAACATTTTTCAATATATTTTTCAATTGTAAAAGACCCAAACAATAACTTAACTAACTTAATATTCACATGGTCACAGTTATTTAAATAAAAAGAATTTGAAAATAAATAATAAATTATTTTCTCTTTAGCTACTGTGACTTATATCATGTAGCATAAGTCACAGTAGCAGTACAGTAGAGTAAGTAAGTACTTTAAAACAAATGTTCAAAAATGATAATTGCAAATTGTTGAACTTTAATTCACAAAATGTAAAATACTGTTATATAAAGAAAGTTAAAAAGTTTTTTTGTTATTATTTTTAAAATCATAAATGCGAAATAAATAAATACCATCTTTGCGTTAAATTGATTCAAATTTGATTTCAGCTTTGATTCTTAGAGAATATTTTGAACTATATTCAACCATTGTTTTCTATTATTTCTATATATACTGTATTTATAGTCTATTATTTATATAGTCTGAAAAAAGATGTATATATATATATACTAAATGACACATCAGGGGTTCCTCAGGGCTCCCACCTTGCGCCCCGATGTTATTAATTATTTCTCTTATACTCTTTGTTTATTATACGCGGATGATTTGAAGATATTTTTATCTACAAGTCATTGGATGATGCAAATAATCTTCAGCTATATTTAAACTCTTTTTGTAATGGGTGTGAGAAAAAATAGGCTTTATCTAAATGTGGATAAATTTATATAGAATATATTGTATCTGATTCTGACAGCCGTTTTGATACGGAGACTTGAAATTCAGCATATTCTAACGTGAGCATGCGTTAAGGAGTGCGCCTCCACGGGGTGTGCTCGCACGCAGATTCGAAATGAGTTAATTTCCATTAATCTTACATATTGGTTAAATGTTTTCTTTGGAAACGATCCGTAATGAGAGGCATATATAATGAATAATATTTACTAAGTATTTACATAAATAACACAGTTCCTAATGGGAGCAGAAAAAATAATGACCATTTGTAGAATATTTATACATGTTGATTAGCCGTAATTTAAATAAACATAAATCCATGTTAACACAACGACATCAATTAAACTCAAATTAAACCCTGGTAGAGAATATCACCGGGAATATTTTTAGTGTTGTCCAATTAACCGAGACGCGAGCCCGAGAATACGCTCAGCGCAGCGCCGCGGTGTAGTAAAGTAGTAAAAGCAGCTGTGTTTATCCATCGACATTTTCTAAAATCGTTTCTGTTCTCTGGCAAACGTTCACCGCCTCTTGCTCACTCCAGTTTTCTTCAGCCGATGCGCCGATGCCAGCGGTCGAAGAACCTCTTCAAAATAACACGACTTAACAACATCGCAACATCTGTTATAAATAAAACCCGATCCGGAAAATAACTAATCCTTCATCTGGCAAATTTTATGTGCCAGACCAAAAAAAAAAACAAGATTTACGTACTTCTCATGGCTTTAATACAATCTCTCAAAATATTAAGACAATAACAAAACAGTAAATTAAAACAGTTAAAATAAAACCTATAAAAAGAATTATCCCCATTCCGAATTCTGTATTCCCCGATACCCTAGAATTCCTCCTGTATACAAACATCTTTCCATCGCCATTCATCAATTCATTTGTGCGAATCATCAGAACAGTTCAGTTGACTGGGATAGTTTTATTTTTTCTTTGACATCATAAATTTATGACAAGGCATACCTCCACCTATATGTATTGTCAATATTTATCTTTTAATAAAATATTCAGCCACCATTCATCGAATCGTTGACGCTGCCACATGAAATTAGGCGAAAGATAGCGCTTACGACGACTTTCATTTATTATGATTAATATTTATCTTATTTTGTTTTCTATTATTTGTATACCCTGAATACGACATCAGGGGTACCTCAGGGCTCCTACCCGAGGCCTCTGTTATTTAACATATTCATTAATGATGTTTTTAATTGTTTCTCTTATGCTCGCTGTTTATTATTGGCGAATGATATGAAGATATATCTATCTATACAGTATATAGATGATGCAAATAATCTTCAGTTAAATTTAAACTCTTTTTATAATCGGTGTGAAGAAAATAGGGTTTATTTAAATGTGGATAAATGATAAGCCATAACATTTTAAAGACGTGCTACTTCAACGAATGCTTCCTATACTTTAAATAACATTAAAATATGGCGGGTCACTTCTATAAAACATATTAAAGTTATATTTCGAAAAAAGTTTCTAAGGCCTATGTTGCTCCTATTTAATGCACGTCCACATTTAGGGTATTACTCTTACTATGGTCACCATACGCTCAATATAATATTAATAGAGATGAGTAGATCCGAAAAATATAAAATATACTTTATTTAAATTTGACATGCAGGAGTCATATACAAATTTACTGCATGAATTTGGTTTTAAAAGCTTGACGCAGAGAAGCATTACCCCTGGTTTTTAAAGTTTTACATGAGCTTATATATTGTCCATATCCATTTTTCTTTCTTTTCGTCAGTTCTACATTTTATCATAACGGCAATAACTAAAATAACTTAATAGATCACTTGAAAGTGTTGGTAGTCATGTTCCAGATAGAATGCTGCGTAATGAATATACTTTTCATGTACCCTTCAGAAGTACGGATTATACGAAAAATTCGGCGCGGTGCTTCTTATGTGCAATGCTAATGGTCAACTTTATTTGCAGGGAAGTACGCATATCTCAATCCCAATTAATTTTATGACTCAACATTTAATATATATTTATTGTATTCATATTATAATGAAAATGGCCAGTTTGTAACATTATGTAGAATCTAAATATCTTGTCAAATAAAAGAGTTATTATTTAAAATATATATATATATATATTTTTAATTTTGTCGCATATTTTTCAATCACTTGATGTTTTGACTAAGTACATGAAATCAGCATTAAAAATGCCCCATGGAAATATCCATTAATTTTCCTTTTAATATCAAATATGTACTTCATTTGAAGAAACCATCAGAAAGAGGACATCACTGGTATAAAATAAAGACTAATAAGTCAATATTAATATCAAAAAATGTTTTTATTAATACTCTAAATAGTTACAATACTTTATTATAATTTTCTCGTATTAGTAATTAAATAATTAAATACGTTTTTTTTAACGAATAATATGACCTGCTTTTTTTCGTTTATTCGTTTCAACGATAAAAGAATAACCTGCGAGGGTAATGGTAATGGCCATCGGGGATATCGAAGACGTTTCCTTTCGAAACCGATAGTCGGCTAAAGGAGGTGGAGGAGGCCAATGGTGTAATCTAAATCGATACAAATGACGTATTTATGTCACAGATTGTGGCTTTAATGGAAAGTGCATTCCCTTGTGTGGGTCCACTTTTCGGATTTCGTGTTGGAATTCCGAAAATAGCTGATGTACACACGATAAATACCGAACGGAAATTTCAATAAATTAGCATCGGCAACGCGGGGAATGCGTTTAGATTTCTCGTCCACTAAATATATGAAGATAGATAGAAAAGGAAAGAAAGTTGAAAATATCGCTAAAATTGAATTAAATTGCTTTATAATTAAGTAGGGTCTTCTTAAAAAAATATTTAAAACCTTTTGATGGTTTTATAATAAATTGTATAGTACATAATGTTAAAATAGTATATAAATGTAAACATTTGTTTTGCTTTACGCTTATAGCATATTGTTTTCGTTGATTACTGGGGCACTTAATTTTTATAAATCCTTAATTACTTTTTATTAAAAACAAATTTGTTTATGATTTTTGTAGCTACAGCGTAACGAAACAATGTTACTGAAATTAATAAAAAGTTTAAAATTATAAAAAAAAATCCCTATGCATTCCTCGTGACAAAACTATAAGTCCCAGACGTAAATTTCCCAGTTTAACCCTTCATGAATTCATTTTACAACATTTAAGACAGCTAAGTGACGAAAATATCAGACAGAGACTTTTGACATTGACTGTTAACCATCATCACATTTTACCCGAATATTTTGACAAGAACGAAAATATAAAATCCAAGCGAAAAGAACATTGGTCGATGGCCAATTATCAAACTTTTGCAATATACATTGTAATATTTTATGTTATACATAGGTGTATTTCGTTTGTCAATATATATATATATATATATGTGTGTGTGTGTGTGTGTGTGTGTTTTTAGCCTATAGTAGCTGTTGTTTTATTTGCAAATAATTTATTTGGGTGAATGTACTGGGAGAAATAACATTTTTTTCATGTAAATCCCTATGTTTCGTTTTAATTAGATTAAAAAGGATTAATCAAAATGTCATTGTGCCAAGACTGACACATAATTGTTTGTGTCCAAATAAATCGATGAAATTCCAGTAAGCCAAATATACTCATAGAATTCAGATGATTTTAACTAATGAAAAATTAGATAAACACAAAAATTCGAAAATTAATACCCTATTAAAAATAAATAAAACTGGTCGACATTTATTCATTTAATCTGTTATATATATTTTTTTTATTATCAATTTATTTTGTTGGAGTAAATTCTTTTATAAACTACGAAAATTCAGGTTACTGCCCGTGGACAGACTGCATTCTTTTTGATAATTTATTTTGATTAAATGGCAGATGAAGGAAGAAAAAGAATGAAAAAAGAAACGGACGCCCGTTGAAATAAAATCGCTTCGCCCCGGGGCCTTCAACTTCAACAACATCGGCTTCCT
Source organism: Philonthus spinipes (assembly GCA_963082785.1). Taxonomy (NCBI): domain Eukaryota; kingdom Metazoa; phylum Arthropoda; class Insecta; order Coleoptera; family Staphylinidae; genus Philonthus; species Philonthus spinipes. The sequence continues at coordinate 12,149,241 of OY720309.1, read as the reverse complement.
TTCGTATCATTATTTTTTTATACGGGTTGTAAAACGAACCCGGCCTTTGCGTAAGCATTACGTGTCTTTTACCGAACAAGTAAATTTGAGATGTGAAAAAGTCGAAGAAAACGAAAATTGGTAATACAGTTAGTTATTAGACATTCGACTTATTATATTTTTAATAATATACAATTTTTGTTTTAATTGAATAAAAATAATTTTGAAAATCATTTGTAAAATAATAATAATAAACTTTATTTTGCCACAGATTACATATTATACAGTATAAATGATACATAAATCTTACATTCTGTTAGAGAAAAATAGACGTAATTCAGAAGTGTACGGAATGTACACTCTGATCTTCTATTACACCTCTAACAATTATTAATTTAGAAAAGTAAATAAAATTGATATTCCTTTTAAATTATATTTATATTTCAATGTTAAATGTTTCAATGTACAACATTCCACTTATTTTTAATTAATTTAAATTATATCTCAATGTTGCACATTGAAATATCTACAATTCATATATATATAAATTTAAAAATTTTATAATAGGATAAATACCACTAAATACATTACTAATTACACTGTTCAACGAATTATATTTCAAATAAACGTTTTCTAAAATTTAGTTTGGAATTGATATCAATAAGGAATAAGGGTAATTTATTTAGGAAATTGACAATTGTAATATAAAACTATTTCTCATATAATGCTGTTTTGTATGCTGGTGGCGACAATCTCCCTCGACTTCTAATATTTATATTATTTACATCACTTCTGTAACATAGTTTTTTTGAAATAAATAAGTTGGTGTTATTTCACTATAATAATTAATTGTTGTCCTTTATAAATATTTATTAATTATTTTCAAATTATTTTTATTTAATTTAATATATATACAAACATCTTTATTCAGACAATATAACAACAAAATTTTACAAAAATTTATTATAACAATATGTACAATTGTGTTAGTAGTCTGTCATGGGCTATCGACCATAAGTCTTTCTTTTAATTTAATTTACTTAACTTTTAATTTAAAGTAAGTAAATGTCACGAATTGAATAAATACTCTTTTTATATTATTATTTTTTTGTATTATTACGGTTTTGTGGTGTAATATTTTTTTTATAATTACAAATAATATAGAATTTTATACACTTTTGAACTGAGTTATTAAATTTTTTTTATTATAATTTCTGTTTTTTTGTTATTATTTAAATTCTTCTGCTTTGTTTAAATAACCCGACGAAGCCGAAATAAATTTTCTTAAAAATCACATCACAAATTCTTGCAAAAAAATATACATTTCAAGCAACGGAACGCATTTTTCCAGGCAGATTTTTATTAGATGAACATTAATAAAATATTTTTTACCCGACAATGACCTCTGATATGGGCAGATAGATATCATCATACCCCTTTTATGACAAAGGCTTAAATAAAAAAAAAACGAAGCGAAAAGACTATTGGTCGATAGCCAATTAACAGATTTAAATTATACATTCGATTTTGTAATTTTTATTATTTTCTTTTTTTGTTGTATACAGGGTGTTCTAAATTTTATGCTCACCATTGTTAAATTTGCTATTAGTTGAGAGAGTCAGTTAAATTAGCAAAGTAATATAAAATTTTCCGTGGATTACAAGCGTGAAATCAAGTTGCTTTAAAAAAATAAAACACCAACAAATAATGATGAAATCGTTTATTATAAGTTAATTTATCACCTGTTTAATGGATTTAAACGTTATTATGGCATATTTAATAAAATAATGTGAATTCTAGTTCGAACGTCAAAGCCTTGCATTGACAATGTCACTAACATATTACAAATTTTATATTAAAAAACTACTATTTTTGCTGTAACACATGAATAAACAATCGATTAAGTAGAATGTGAATTAACTGACATATTGAGAAAACAAATTTTGTTTTCATGATTTGTTGCTATTTTGTTGTTTACAAGAACTTAAAACACAATATTAATATGCGAATATTACCGCGATACAGCGGTAAAATCAGAAAAACAAATTTTCTGATTTTACCGCTGTAATTCCCGGAGAAATTTCTTCTACTTTGCTAATTTAACCGACTCTATAGCTCAACTAATAACTAATATTAAGTAATAATACAGAATTATGAGGGATAATATTTTATTATTCATTTCTAGTTAATTGATGAATTTGTTAAAATGGAGTGTCCCTTTTGTAATTTTAATACCATTGTATTTGTGATAAAATATTTGTTTTTATTCAGGAATGAAAAATCCTGCTGCTCTTCCAGTCCATTTGAAATACAGAATAAAGCAGATAGTAAATAAAAATGGTAATGTACGGCTCAAAAACCTTTTATTACAATTTTATTTACTTTCTGATTTAGTCTGGATTTGAAACTTTGGTTGATGGCCAATTTGTTAATTGTAGATTAATTATGTATTATATTATACAATTAATATGTAAATATTTCGTTGTAATTTCATTAATAATGATATATATAGTAAATCCGACACCTGGAATTGTATAAGGATTCGAGAAAAAGAAGTATGTGTGGTAATATATAAAAAATATATCTATGTAGCTATATAATAGTTGTCTTCTTATAATTCGGAGTATTGCCATTATTTATATTACTTTGTTTAAATAAATAAAAAATTAATAAATAATTTCATTACAAAAAAACTTTAAATTTTATGCCCTAACGATATCAGAGGTATGTGTTTCTGGATGGGAATCATCACCTGACAATCCTAAGATGAGGAATTACGTACATCTGTATAAATTTATGTATATAACACCTTTATACCTTTCTAAAAATAATTGTAATTTGTGTTGAAAAATAAACTATACTTAAAAAAAAATGTTCGTTTATTTGTAAGCCGTTTTTGGCAATGATTATCTAAAAAAAACGATCTATTAAAGAACATTTTATATTCTGCAAATCCACATGTATTTTACCTAATTAATCAAACCTGTATCCCACGTAGTTCCAACATTTCTCCAAATATTACAAATTCTTCTTATCTACAATTTGAACTTTGACAATAACGCAGGGCGGTTTTGTCGATTAGATAGACAACGACAAGAATGTTTCACAGGTTGAATAGCTAGTCAATAGCCGATTAATATTTCGATTTCAAAAAATAATTTTCTAAATGGAGATGTTACGTTGGTTATAATAAAGATTTAAACATCAAAATTGTTTCATATTTCAATAGCACTGAATATATTGTGCCAACGAATAAAAATGGTAAAGAAATTAAATACAGCGTATGGAAATTTTGTCAAGCCATTGTAAGACAAAAAATAACAAACACAACAATTCATTTTTTCAATTATTAATTTTTCATTTACTAATATATGTTCATTCAAAAACGTATTTGACCGAATTCACCCGGGAAACTCACCATTTTTTTTTTTTTAATTCAGATAGAAACATGTTTCAAATAAAATTGGTGTACTGAAAAAAAGAAAATGTTTTTGTTATAAAACTTTTTATTATAGGACCTTCAGTTTTCATTTTATAAGTAAAAGTATTTCGTCTACCTGCTAAATTCCCTTAAAAACAAACAATTATTTTTACAATATTTTTATGTTGGCTGTGGAGACTTTAATTATAAAAAAACAAATAAATGATTTAATATTTCAATAACACAGAATATATTGCCCGAACGCATAGAAATGTTAAAGAAATTATATATAATGTATGGAAATTTTATGAAGCCATTTACTATAAAATGTTCACTCAAAAACGTATAAATATTTTCGATTAAAAAATTGTTGCATTATAAAAGATGTTATTGTTATGCAACAGCAAATGTCCATTGTTGAAAATTTGTTTTAAGTACGTGACATAAGTTAAAATGTCTCAGTAGCTAAAAAAGATTAATTATTTTCGAATTCTTCATATTCCATTTATATCAATAATTGATTACGTATATCACACAAAATTTAATTAATTATCGACCATAGGCATTTCTGCCATTTAAGTATATTTTACTTACTTTAAAATAATGGACAAATTCATAAAGTATTGAAAATCTTTGTTTTAGATTTCGTTACTATTGTAAAATTGGATGATCCGTTTAATAAAAAAAATATAAGGAAGTAGTCCCACTTTCAATTTTGCTATACATAAAATATAATTTGGCTTTGCGTAATTCATAAATGTCAATAAGTTAATTCCTCATTTAATTTTCCATTCTTTTTGTACTGCAATTAAATTTATTTACTAGATTAAATTAATGTAGTACTTAATTATAAAATAATGGTAGTCAAATATAGCATTATTATTCATTATAAATCTTAGCACAAGTTATATACCTAATAGTCACCCCTCATTTTTGAAAGTTATTTCATTTATTTTTTACATGTAAGTACTTAAAATGAACACGACAAATAAATGCATTTTTTTAAATATTAATTATATATACTTTTCATGTTAATGTGAATAGAAAAGGGTAAATTAAATAAAAATGATTTGAAAATAATTAATAAATTATTCTCACATTTAGCTCTGTGACTTTTGACATACGTTACGTAAGTACGTTAAACAAATTCACATTAAAATAACTACTTGCCGGGCAAATACCCACGCCGGACATTAAATTACATTCTATTCATAGAAATGTGTATTTAATTACTTGTTCATTGTTATTTAAATAAATTCAATAAAAAGAATTTGAAAATAATCAATTATTTCCACCATTCCATTTATTAATTATTAACAAATTCTTAGTATTTAATTAATTTTTATTATGTTTCTTACCCCTTTAGTGTAATAATACTTATAAGGAACGATTTGTCGATAACCGATTAAGATATAAATTAAATTTGAAACTAACTATACATATTTATTCAATTGTGTATATTTATGTACAATAATATATAAATGTAGAATTATATTCTGCAGATGAATCGGCTATCGACCGGAGGTCTTTCAGCCTTATAATAATATTTTCAATTGATTTCATAAAATATTAATTACGACATAGCAATGGCTGAAACTATTTTTAGTTGGTTACATTTCAGTTTGATTTTAATTCATTAAATTACTTTATGATTTCTATAGTTTTCTTCTGAAATTCAATGACTAGTCTATATCTCATCATTATATAATTATGAATATAATTAATAAGCACGAAATAAAATTAATAACTTCTAGGAAGTACTAACTTATTAAGAATAAATAAATGCAAAAAAACATGTTTATTAATTTATTTGATCACTTTTAAAAATTTGAAATGATTGAAAAAATGTAATGTAAACAGAAGTAAACTCTACGCAAAATTTGCTAAAAACCCTCACAATTTATCCCTTCTTAAAAAATATTGCATTCCTCACAACCCTATTATTCCTCCCAAACATAACAACCCTTCGGTTACTATCCACCAATTCATTAACTCACGCATACATGACAGTTCACCTAGCTAGAATAGTTTTAATTTACAAATTACCATAAATTCATACAGGGCAGAAAGACTATTGTTATTATATATTTTTTTGTTAATTTTTGTTATCTTATTGTCTGAATAATGATGTTTGTATATATATACAGAAATAAAATTCAAATAATTAACCATTTGGAAATGAACAAAGTATTATTAAATATGGAATAATAAAAAGCCATTGTTTGTATATACATAATCATGAATAAACAAAAATCTTTATCGAGAACTATTATCTACAATAATACTTACAATTTACGAATAATACAACTCAATACTATACAAAATATTAGACAGTATACCAGTCGGCTATCGACCAGATACCTTTCTGCTAATTTTTGTATTAATTTATTGTATTTAAGAGTCAGAGTCCGTTAATTAATGTTTTGTAAAATTTAGGATAATTGGTTTTAATGAACTCCCTCTATGAGTACTAGATGGGAATTTAACTATTGGGGAAATATCACCATTGCTTATATTAAAATATAAAATAATGTTTAATGTTTAATTTGCAAGTTTCTTGTTTTTTTATAATAAAAAAAATAATTCTAAATATAACTATTAATTATTTTCCATGGTAAAAATCGTGATGACTTCTTAATTTACGGCAACTTATCCACCCATAAATAAATACCCACATCATTTCCGAACAAACATCTCGAAATTTCCACTCGATTTGCGCGTCCACTTTCCGAACAATTAAACTTTTACGATCACGCCGTAAATTACCAACCACCTTGTCTAGTTCAGCGCGGCAGCGCCAGGGACCGCCACCTCCCGGTGAGGTACTGGTGCCGCCGCGTCAAATGCAGTGTTTGTAACCCGGAACTACGCACTCGCTTAGTGGAGACGCGAACCGCTCTCGTTTTCAGGGTTGTCCAAAGCCGATCCCGTGCGCGCTATATCATTTCGTCCGGTCGGCGGCGCTATTGATTTTTTCGAAAATAAAAAAGAGTGGCGGGGAGTAATTAAATGCGGGCTTAATTAATCCCGCCCTTGTTTATCCGACCCACCGTGAAATTTATAGATTTTTCGGGGGTGGGCCTTTTTGTTAATGACGTTTTATTAACTTTTCAAATGAAAGGGAAATATTGCAAATAAAAGCTGAACTAGTTAAAAATATAACGCTTTCAGCAGAAATAGCAATTCATTATTTTTTTTTTTAATAATAATAATAAATAAATAAAATAATGAAAATTAGAAAATAAATAATAATACACTTATTCTAAAGACTACGTACAATACAGTATAAGAATTCTAATGTTAATTTACTGTATATATATTGTCTGCAGAAATAAAAAATGTTATATATACCGGATGTTAACACGATCACGTATACATAGGGATTTTATATGTAAGAACAATTTATTTCAAATTCATAGTTCACGTTTAATTTTAGAGAAAAATTGAAAGAATTAAAATATGTTCAGAATTGTAATATCTATGTTTGTAAAACTTACAGTGTAAGTATTTTTTTGAGGTTGACAAAAAGGGATAGACTGAATTTTATTGATTATTGCCAGAAATTTTCTTTCTTTAATTTCATTGTATTTTAAAATCTGTCTAAAATGTTGCTTTGTTCAATTTTTTTGGGATCGATGTTTTAATTTAATAATTTAAATGTGATGAAATTTGAAAATAATCGAATAATTAAATTGCATTAGCCATGAATGTCATATAAAAGAACCAATTAAAATTAAAGTCACTTTTGACATATTTCTCTGATTGTAATTTAAAATGATTAGTCCTGACTAATGCAATTTAAACACGTAATATTTAAAAAAAAATATAATCACTATTTATTAATTATTTATAAATTATACATCTATTTTAAAAGATAATGGAGTATCGTTTTTATAGACTTTTAAATTCTGAACATATTTCAATTCATTCTTTCATTATTTTTCTCCAAAATGAACTGGGAAGCAGGAATTTGCATAAAATTGTTTTTAGATGCATAGCCCGTAGGTATACCTGATTGGATCAATACCCGGTTTATTGTAAAGATATAAAGTCACTAAAAAAATTGATTTTTCGGTTATAAATGTAATCTTAAAATTTAGTGCCATTAATAACAGAATTAAAATGAGCTTGGAGTATACTCAATTTATTTTTTTATGTTATTTATTGTACTCAATTTTGAGATTATATTTTTTACCGAAAAATAACGCTTGACGGAAATTTTTGATTCCGGCACAATGTGGGACGCTAAAGTATAACTTAATATTAAAAGTTGTACTTGAAAAGTATATTTTATTATTAAGAGGGTGCTATATCCACTTATTTTCAAAAAGGAGTTTTTTCAGTTAATTTTATAGATATTTAAAATCTGCCGGCTGATATTTTTTATTTATTAGCTGCAGGTTACACCGCGGAGAGTTTATTTTTTACTACTACGACTAAATTTTTATTATCTAAAAACATTGTATTTAATCTAATATAATACAAAATAAGTAAATATTTTCAAAATATATTTTCAAATAGGGGCTATCGACTTAGATCTATCTGCGCTTTATTTTTTATTTCTTTGCAAAATTTAAAAAATAATTAAAAATAAATAAAAAGCAACGTTTGGCGAGAATAATAAATGTAATCCGGAAGTTAATTCTAATATATTATACAGTTTTTTTACTCAGGATCATAGAAAATAATACAAGAGAAGAGGTATGCAGAGAGTAAATGAAAAAAAAAAAAAACAACATTTAAACGATTGGTATTTTCCGACATAGATATTTCTGGAAATATCGATATATCGGATGTCGTAAATAACACCTGCTTAAACTCCTTAAAAACAACACGCATACAAAAGATCCATAATGCCTGCATTAGACTTATTTTCAGCATACATAAATTTGACCACATCTCGGGTAAACTTGAAAAGCTGAACTGGCGAAATATTCTGGAGCGCAATTGTATCGTTGCGTGATATATAACAAAATTGCTGAGAAGCGCATACCTCCAATCTTCATAACAAGATCGTTTAACGGTAGATGTCTACAATATCAATTTCAGGTTTAGAAGTATATATCACCTCTTAAATTCAAAAACCACATACTTCAAGAGGTTTTTACAGATAATATTTTTAATAAAATTCCCTCTAACCTCAAATAGTTATCACCCTTTACTTTAAAAAAAAGCCATGTCTCGACAAATTAGATCGGATAGTTTATGTAACTCATTTGACTACATTTTTTTATTTAATTAATGTATATATAGTATTTAAGACTAATTATTTAATTATGTATTCCTCTATGGATTATTTTCGGTATCGAAGCAGGTCAAGTGGAAGAGCAATTAAAGTCATACAGACTGGTTGGACATCGCCAGACAGACTGGTTGGACTGTATTGTGTTTTCTTTCTTGTATCTTTCTAAAACTCTGAATAAAGACAATTTAATGTTATTGTTACAATTCTTATTATAACTCTAAAAGTATGAAAGCAAATATTTGTCCTAACGTTGCTTCAGGTCAGCTAGACAAGGACTCAGTGTGTAATTGGACTCGTGCAGTCGGAAATTTTAGATTTTGATTCAAGTCGAAATCATGAGGTCGTTTTCTTTTTCAGTTATAGTACCGCAGTTAATTATTCAATCCAACGATTCCACAGCCATAGTTGGCACAGCATCAGAACATCTAGTACCGGTCGGTTGGCTCCAGATGATTGCAAAATATGACTCATTTAAGCCATAATAATATTAATCGAGATAGAAATGGATTGTCGTTTTTCTTTTTTTTTAAATTTTGTAGTCGGAGTAGGTGTCAATAATGATATAAAATTAAAACACTTGTTTTTTTTTTATGTTTCGCAGATTATTATTTATTACAATGAAATTAAACAAGGAAAATTTCTAGTAATGATCAATAAAATTCGATCAATCCCTTTTTCTAAGTGCAAAAAAATACTTACACTGTAAGTTTTACAAACATCTATTGAAACAACCACTTCCCGAGCATTTATCCCGTCGGACATTGGATTACACAATTGATCATTGCCAGAAATTTTTCTTGTTTAATTTCATTGTAATGTGAATGTGTGAATCATCTTTGTTTCATTTTATTAATTATTAATCCGTGAAACGAAAAAATCAACTATTTTAATTGTATATCATTATTAATTAAAAATGTTTCACCACGGGCGGAGTGAAGAATTTATTCAGAATGGAGTAGGAGTCGTTTTTTTTTCAGTTGATAAATCGAAGTCGGTGTCAATTGCACAATTCCATCCCCGTTTCATACGAATCATTCGATAATGTTATACCGTCCACTTCGGAATCTAATGAAAGTCAACTGACTCATGAGTTTTAATGTATTCGTTTTTTTTATATGACAACATTTAGGGCAGCCGGCAATCGATTTACAACGTGACGTATAAGTAGTAACTTAACAAATTAATTTAGAACTTTCTCAAAATATAAACACACAAATCTAACAGATCGTTAAGAATTGAATTACAGATACTAAATTCTTAAATATAAAATTATACAATCGTATTAAATTTTCATTATTCTATTACATTCTTCCATATGAGTCTATCGATAAGGTTTTACAGTCTACTTCAGAAACTAATGAAATAGACATTCATAAACTCCAAGGATATTTCGGTAGATGTTTAAACACACAGAATGGGTTTGGGAATTTTCTAAATTTTTTCGTTTATAAAGCGATTTAAAACATTTGTTTTAATATCATTGGCCAATTTCTGTCTAAATCGGTTTATTGATTCCGAAATAAAAATAATGAAAAAGTTGCATCACTCACCAATTTCTTGCATTTCGATATCATATAAAAAATAATTTCACTTTTTGATCAAACTATGTAACACTAATTTTATACTGTTTAAATATATTTAAGTTTTCGGTATAATCTAATGTATTAAGTCAATCCACTGATAAGGAGTTACCACGTGCTAAAGAAAATTTGAAATTACAATTGTTTACACAATCAGAATTAACGATTTAACGTGTTTGAATAAAGATAAAGCAGAATCGCATGGTTCTAGACTACAAGAAAAACATTTATTGCAATCGATTAACCATTATAATGATGAATTGTTTACTCTTTCCTTTAGTTCAGGAAGAAGTTGTCAATAATTTGTATGAGATTTGTCTTGAAATGATGTTATTTAACATATTAGTGTATAAAATTTCTTAAATTATCGAAAGCTTCACCCAAAAGAAATCACAAGAAAACAAAAAGAAGTTAAATACACAATCACAAGAATGATTTCTTTCGGGTTAAGCTTTGGATAATTCAAGAATTTTTCTACACCTGATTTTTGTAATTTGATGTTCGAAAACTACGAAAAAATATGAATTATTATAAAAGAAAAGAGTATTTATTCACATGGTCACAATTTGACATAAAGAAATTAAAAATTCATTTTAAATAAATAAAAAGAAAAGGGCAGAAAGATCTCTGGAATATATAGCCCAGATAGACTAACACCTACATGTATTGTAATTATTTATATTGTTATATTATTGAATTTATCTATATAGTCTGAATAAAGATATATATATATACAGGGTGTCTCAGCGTGCGCGCCGAGTAGCTTTACGGCTAAATGGTTTATTTTTTTCAAAATCGGCTTTCGCAGGCTTATGGAGGTCCATTAGGACCACATTTTAAAATTAGTTTCAAATATACAGGGTGTCCCATAAAAGCATGGCGTATCATAGTTATATTTTTTCTAATGGAATGACCAATATTTTATATTTTTTTCAGATTCTACATCATAAATAAAGTAACTTTTATAATATATTCATATGCCTAAAACTAACATTTTTTTAAATATTTAAATATTTTTGGAAAAATTGACGTTTCGAAAAAAAAATCATAACTCTCAAATGGACGAATGAAAACAGATGAAATTTTGTAACAGTATATTAGACTAATGGGTAAATATTTTAGGCTATTTACAGGAATTTAAAATCTTAAGATGTTTTGATAATTTAACGTAACTCCAGAAACACATTCAAGGTCAAATTTCATGCTTATTTTAAATGGCACACCCTATATCTAATAGCCCTATCTTGTAGGAAATTATATTGTCTTTCAAAAAGTATAAAGATATTTTTTACCTAAACCTAATAGTTTTCAAGATATATGCATTTTCGTTAACTTTTGACATAATATTTATTATTCATAACATGGAAAGTCGATACAAAGCGTCATCTATTGTTCAATATAATATTTATTATTATTATTATTCCATAAAGGCAAGAGTTTAGTTATTGTTTATAAATAAAGTCAGTTGACCCAACAAATGATTTTCGAGATATTTCCTAAATTAATACACTAATTTTATTAATTGTGAATATATAATTGAATTATTTATTTACACATGTGTAAATTATTTGATAAAAACTTGTTAGAATTGTAAAACAAATATAACGAAATACATCAAATAAATTGACGAAATGGAATTAAAAGGTTTTTATAATAAATTTTCAAAAATACTACCATCGAATACATAATTCAATTTTATTTTAAATGATATTTTGACAGTTCTCAGCATATTAGGTATAATTGATCTAAATGTATTATTAATACTGCTTTCCATGTATTCTTCCAATTCATTGCTTATTAAACCACCTTTTTTGACGAATATTCAATGGGAATTAAACTTGTAATTGTGTCTCCTCATTATTAGTTACTGTATTCAAGGTAGTTTTTATTTTCAAATACTTCATACTGCCTACAGTTTTGTATGTATTTAAAACTTCCTCTACAGTCTTCTTATTAGGATGTCTTCCATCAGAGAACATTTTGTACTCTAAGAGACAATCTTAATAACATTACATTATTATTAGAATCATGTTAATTCTTTCATTTAAGGGAACATTATTTTTTCAATTGTTAGTAATAATACGAATGTGTCAATTAAATTTGCTTATAAACAAAAGCCTATTAAAATAATTGGCAATAATAATTATTAAATTAAGCAATAGATGGCGCTTTATGTTACATTGTCATATTAAAATAATAATGATAATGACGAAAATTAACAAAAATGGATATATCTTGAAAACTATTAGGTTTAGGTGTAGAATATCTTTATACTTTCTGAAAGACAATACAATTTCCTACAAGATAGGCCTATTAGATATAGGGTGTGCCATTTAAAATAAGCACGAAATTTAACCTTGAATGTGCTTCTGGAGATGTGTTGAATTATCAAAACATCTTAAGATTTTAAATTCCTCTTAATAGTCTGAAATATTCACCCATTAGTCAGATATACTGACACAAAATTTCATTTGTTTTCATTCATCCATTTGAAAGTTATGATTTTTTTTCAAAACGTCAATTTTTCCAAAAATATTTAAATATTTCAAAAGTTATTAGGTTTAGGCATATGAACATATTATGAAAGTTAACTTTATTTTTGATGTAGAATTTGAAAAAAATATAAAATATAGGTTATTCTATTAGAAAAAATATAACTATGATACGTCATGCTTTTATGGGACACCCTGTATATTTGAAACTAATTTTAAAATGTGGTCCTAATAGATCTACATACGCCTGCGAAAGCCGATTTTGAAAAAAATAAACCATTTAGCCGTAAAGCTACTCGGCGCGCACGCTGAGACACCCTGTATATATATATATATACAGAGAGGTTTTTTTTATTAGTATACATTAGGGGAAGTGTATACTCGCAAAAACGCTAGTCAAACGCATTGAATTGATTAATGTGTGTATGTTTAGTTGCTTATTTGGCATATGTATGTTCAGTTGCGTGTTATAGGCAACTAAACACACATATATCAATGCGTTTGACTCGCGTATTTTGCAGGTATACATAGGGGAAATGTATACTGATAAAAAAAGCTCTCTGTATATATATATATATATATATATATAATAAAGAAATTTAAAATAATTAAATTACTCAATTCAGTAATTAATTAATTATTCAAGTAAGCAAATTAATTATTTTCAAATTCTTTTCATTTAATTTATAGTATAAATTATTAATTTGTATTTGTCAAACTTCTTCTTTTTTTAAATATGTAATAATTGTCATATTGTGATACACTTGCCAATGAAAAATAAAACTGACGTTGAATAAACTGTATTTCTCTAAATTGTATGTCTCACCGAAAATACACAAGATTCAGATAAATTAGTTTATAAAGCTTCGTACAAAGTTATATTTTATTGATCTATGTAATTTTCATGTTTTTTTTTTTTTTTCATTCTATTAAATAAATTTCAACATTGAATACAGTTGATAGAAACATCTTCATATAATATATCTATAAGCATTCTAATGCCACAAATAGCTATCATTTTTATAATAATCTAATATATTTTTTTTAATTTGTTAAATTTGTTCATTTAAGACAATAATTGAAATACAAAAGGTGTGACATTCAGTTAGAATGATTAATTGGTTAATCCTAATAAAAAATGTAAATCATTTGTTTATATCGTTGCTTATAATTCCGCGGGAGCATATGTTTGAAGTGTACATCAAAACTAAAAATAAAATATGCTTAATTATTTTCTCACTTAACCCGCGGTGTAACATTTTTTAATTAATAAAAAAAGTGTTTTAGTTTTAATGAAATTATCATAAATTAAAAATAAAATATATCTTTTTAAAAAATAAATTAAATAAAAGAATTTGAAAATAATTAATTAATCAATTAATTTCTCTTTTGCCACTGTGACATTATGACTTATGTTACATAAGTACTTTAACTTACATCGAGAATCTCAGAGGTGGCAGTGCGTTTTTAATTAATTATTTTTTAATTTTTAATTAACAACTTTGCAATTACGTAAGGCACAATATTTTTGCATTAAATATTTTCGATTCAAGAATTGTTGCATTATACAATTGTTATTGTCTATTATTAGACATTTGTTAAAGTACTTATGTAAAATAAGTCATAATATCACAGTAGCAAAATTTGAAAATAATTAATTTATAATTTATTTTCAAATTATTTCATTTATTTAATTTATTTAAATAACTGTGACCAAGTGAATAAATCCTTATCCTATTATTTTAAAAAATGTTGAAATTTCTAATATATTTACAACTATAAATTACAAATGCGTATTTTATTTAAATTCTTTTGATTTTATCCAAAATATCTAGCGAATATTAAGAATTTTTAAACACACATTTGACATATAAAAAGCCTCTTAGGACATTATGTAAAAGAATTCAATAAATTTTTACTTAAATTTTCTTAACCAAAAATTAGCCAATGAACCACTCTACTTGAAGATTGTCACAACTTTTCTGATCACCTTGAATACAAGCAAATTCATGTTTCAATGAATAACAAGCGGCAAACCGAAATGCAATTGACTGCGCTGTATATAAACACCATAATGTATAAAAGCAAATAATAGTTTTTTCTTAACTTCAAGTAAACAAATTTAAGGCAGGGTAGAAAAACCTCGAGTCGATAAATGAATACTTCATGTATTATCATTACATACATTTTTCAACATATCATGCTATCGACTGGAAGTTTTTCTGCCCTGGCTTAAATTTGTTTATTTGAAGATAAGGAAAAACTATTGTTATTTGTTTTGATTTATGGAGTAGATTATAGAAAGGTTATAATATTTAGGTTACGAGAAATACAAAAAGTGTTTAAGATTTCTGGTTTGAAGATATTTGTACAATTTGAAAATTGATACTGGGCTGAAAAAAGTGGAATAATTATTTAAAATAGTTTATTTATTTTCTAAACTGTGAAAGCTTGATTTTGCGTTATCTCACGAGGAAACCAACGAACCGACGTTGTTTATTTCACAAAACAAAACGATCGAATACATCAGGGGGAGGAGGTGGAGGACTCTTAATCCGTCCGTTGAGCAACGCCGCCTGCCTGTATTTCAAACCGTTGGGAAACGTCTTGTGACGGATTAAATTTTCTGATATATAATATGAATATAAATCTGTGGGCTTTATGTGCGCACGTCTCGACCGGACGACGAGGAACGTCCATTTTTCCTTATCTCCGGAGGCCATCTCGACGTGCACAAGGCATAGTAATGCTCTTATCAGGGGAATTGCAATCCGCTGCGAAATTTCACAACGCTGTAGAAAATTATCATAAGACCGAATTCACTTTCCCCTGTAGTTGTCGCAACGATTGTGCATGTGTTTGCAGGAGGTTTCTAAACGTTTGCGTTTAAGAAAAATTGATGAAAAAACGCGATGGATTTATATGTGTAGGAATCGTCTTGAGAAATCGAAGAACAAATGATTGGGAAAATGTTACTTAATAGAGAATCAAGATATTATGGCTTTTCGTTTACGTACATAAACATTGCAAAAAAGTCATTCAATTTAATTTCATCAACGTCATGTACATATGGCACGTATATTAATTTTAATAATCAATGTAGACGTCTTTTCGGTGCATTTTAAAACTTAGTATAACTGATTTAAATAAAAAGAAATTGAAAATAATTAATTTATAACAATTAAATCTCCAATTATATTTTTCATATCAAATTATTTTATTACAACACATCAGTTCAACTATCTACATCAAGGCATTGCACATGAAACCCACTCGTTTGATGAGGTCTGGAAGACCGAAATACCCATCACTAGTCATCCAAACGCAATAAAATTGTAATTGAAAAATTCATTCATTAAATAATTAATTATTTAGCTAGTAATATTTATATTATACTATATTCCTTTCTTCACATATTTATGGAGTGAAGTGAAGAATATAATATAATATAAATATTACTATCAGCAAAAACTTCACGTACTCACCAACCAAAATCTTTAATTATATAGCTACTGAAATTTTTGGATTACGTTTGATAGTCACTTAAAAATTACAAATATTCATTTAAATAACTACTTCCTTTGTCCTTGCTGGACATTAAACTACATAATAGACATTTGCTGTTGCACGATAAATGTTTGCATAATGCAACGATTCGAGAACAAAAAACTATATTACGTAATACAAGGCTATCGCAATGACGTATTTAGGGATTTATCAATTATTAGTATAGCTTCGCCCTATAAACCTTTCAAGTTGTTAAATTAAATGGATGTTTAAATTTTTTTAGGAGTTTGACATACATTATGTTTTTTTTTAATTTACTATCAACCAGTGGTATTTAATTTCCGTTTGATTTTCTGCATAAATGTCCTTGTCGTGAAAAAAATTATGATCATTGCTAACAGTTTATGTCAAAGGTCAATGTAGGATAAGTTCGTAATTTAACTGTCAATTTACCACATTAACGGAGAATTTATGCAATGAATTAATGAAGAGTTATATTGGGGAATTTACGTTTAGGAATTATATTTTTATTACGTTGGCTACACAATTTTAATAATATGATTAACTAATTATTTCTATGGTTAAAAATGTGCAAATAGAATATTATACACAAACAAAACGTTAATCAAGTAAATTGATTAAATACGTTTTGCGGAGGCTTCACTTTACACAATATATTTAATCAATTTGTAACTTCATACTTGTTTTCTCTCATTATCGATAATTAGCAATTAACCGAAACAACGGAGCTCATTAAACGATCTGCATGTCCAGCGGACGGACAGCCCGTTTAACTCATCCATACATCATTCGGATGGATCAGATAAAGACAAATTCGGGTTCACCGAAAGCGTTCCCGCCTTACACATTTTTCATTACGTTGCGTAAAGCGTCAAATACATGGGAAGATTAATGTCCTTTAATGTAATACACTTTAATACACAAAAAAAAACGTCATTTATATACGAAACAGAATATTAATTTAACATAAATGTAAATATTTGTTTTAATATAGCGGAAAGTAATAATATTTTGCGCTATTAAATAAAGCAAACTGGATTATATATTTAACAATAAACTTTGGCATTAATTAGGAATGTTAATTCTAAAAAATAGAAATATCTTACAAAAATTAATAAATATTTAAAATTAAAATAATTTAGGTGTTTCGGTAATTTTGACTGACCCTATATATGTGTTGTTATATCTCTGATAATAATATATTATAAAGTTATGTCCATAAATTTCTGTTTTACAATAATAAGTTTATTTATCCAATAGTAAGTATTTTGCGCAATACACATTCACCTTTAAATTAGTGTGTGTATGTATTCCGATCAGCGACATTAATTGGTGAAAATGCGAAATATCAATCCAAAATTTCTAACGAAGCTGTTAAATTGGATAGTTTTTATATTTCTCTACATAAAATAACAGTTTTTATTTGGTATTATTGAGTTGATTAGTGTATACAGACACTAATTATGGGACGCCCAAAATTGCATGTTCGACTTATCATTGTTTTAAAGTTAGATAGTTAGATTCGATATCAAAGATTTAAAAGTGACTTTAATAACAAAGAACGGTCTGGAGGACCAAACGATTTCTATGACAATAAATTGCAAGATTTATTGGACGTAAACCCAGCTCATACTTTCAAATAACTTTCAGACAGCTTAACAGTTGATAAATAAACTATTTCTAAACATTTACATATAATGGGCAAGATCCAAAAGGAGAAAAAACGGCTACCATATGAATTGACTGAAAATGCAATGATTCAACATCGTGTTTTCATTGCTGGTCAGACAAAAGAGTTTAGCAGAGTTTTATGTTGTGTGATGTAACTGGCGATGAAAAGTAGATCTATTACAACAACTTCAACTGCAAAAGGTCATGTGTTTGTCTAGCAGATCAATCCACATTGGCACCGAATCAAAATATTCTTGGCCATAAAGTCTTACTGTTTATATGGTGGGATAAACAAGCTGCGGTGTATTACGAGCTGCTAAAACCTAATTAAACTGTTACTACATAGGTCTGCCAATAATAGGCGAATAATAGATGCAAACTCATCCTCTTGCATAACAACACTCGGCGACATGTTACAGGAGTTGTGAAGGATACACTGTTGCAGCTGGGAAATTCTGCTGCATCCAGCGTATTCACCAGACATAGGGCCTTCTTATTGCCACTTGATCAGATCGATCCAACATGGCTTGGCTGGCACACGGTTTCGAAATTCTAAAGAAGTGCGAAAATGGATAGACGATTGGATCACCAAACGTTCTTTCGACACGGCATCGTCTTTTGTAAAAAAAAAATTGCGTAAAATACGTGGAAGAAATTTGGGATTTTCCAATTCTAAAATCCCTAATTAATTACGGATTATCGATTGGGGCAAAACATCGTATGTTTATGTATACCTGTATTTTTTTGCACCACTCATACATGGGTGTCGGTTTATCTTTAAACATATAAAGCAGTAATCTGTGTATATTTTTAATTTCAAATTTGGGGGAAAATCACACTATTCATACAACGACCAGCCCAATCCTGGAATCGAACCAGGGACCCCAGGCTTACTAGCCTGATGCTTAACCTTCGTGCCGCCGAGGCGGACTACCTGTAATTAAATGTAATCTGTAGCTCTCATTTGAAAATGGTCTAAGAAACTGAAACTAGTGTTATATTGTGAAACAGTACCAAGCGTTTTTCTTTAAGATATCGTTACATAGATTAATATGTTTCACCAAGTCCCCAACTTTTATGGAATGTATTTTAATTAAAATATATTCTACCGATTTTTCTGGATGATTGCCTTTTCAAAGTGGAAAAATAATCAAAATACATACAAGCACCTAATATATATATATAAGTAGGAGAAATAAGATATAATTAAAATATGTCCATATTTGCCGAACACCCCGATCTTCCATTGCAACTTATCAAAATTACAAATAAAATCTAAGACTATTCGAGGAATAAGTAAATGGTTAATTAAACTAGGTTGAATAAGTTATCAGAAATAATTACATTGTTCAGTGAATAGATATTGAAATATAAGCCTTTTTAAGACGTATTTTTTTACAATTATATAAATAAATAGTAACTCTGCAATTTTCAACGATACTCTATATTGAACCATTGAAAAATACTTAAATTTATTACTTTATCGCGCATACGAATCCCATAAATTAGACTTATTTATGCATGCATTTTAGACTCTTTGAATCCGAGAAGAACAGTAACTGAATTACGATAGAACGGTCGTTTCACAAAGTATAATTTTAATTTTTTATCAAGGAATTCACGATTAACCTAAATCCGCCTTAAAATTTCCACTAGAGTTGTTTATACACTTTGATAAAAAGTTGCGATATCTTATAATATTTAGAAATTTTATAGATGGAACTAATTTTACCTATCAAATTCAATTTAATCTTTTGACAAAACTCAGTAAATAGCCTTTAATTAGTTTTTTCAATTGTGATGGCTTCCACTTCTTCACATGTTTAAACATATTAATAGAAAAAATACTTATACACTGTGTTTTGCATAACACATTATTTTTACTTGTTTTACAAGTTTCATCAATTTATTTAATTTTCGTGTACCAATAAAGTCTATTACAATGTGCATCACAATGTATACGTTTTCACTTTGCGGTACATTTCAATGTTTTAAATGGAAAAACCTGTAACTTTCTCAGACCATTCGTATTTTCCATTTACTCGAATACTATTTTCGACAATACAGTAATAAGTAGTAGTAAAACCATTCATTGAACACAAAGGAGTTACAAAAGACCATCGACCGAACACAGTTATAACTTTCACTGTAAAATAAAAGTTGTCCAAAAAAGTTCCGCGTTTTATGATTCACTAAAAAATAATTGAAGAAAGTTTACCAATTGAATTTTATAACTAATACGCGGATTTTCGTGGTGATTTTTTTCAATGAACTTGCTTATTAAATATTTGCTAAATAATGAACGGATTTTCACAAGGATAAATAAAAAACTCCCTGCGAAAATCCACAACTTAGTCATAAAACTCCCTTCATCAATGTTCGCATAGAGTTTTGTTTATTATTCCTTGCGTAAACCCGTGCCTTATTTTATAACGTTTGTCACTATCTTCAAGTAAAGCAAAAAATTCAAAATATTTTTTATTATAAATTTATCTGGAATAAGAAAGTATCTCGCAACTCTAAAAGTTGAAAGTGTTTTAAAAGCAATATAACTTTCAATTAACCAATTAATGATCTTTATTAACATATATATGCAAACAATATACAAAATAAATTTTTAAAATTGCTTAATCATACATTATGCAATAATTAATTATCTTAATAAATCAGACATTCCCTGCAATGCTTTAGACTCAAAGTATAAGTTTTAAAAATATATATTTTTCAATAATAAACTTTAAATTGTTTCAGTGAAACAAACCAAGTGTTTTAATCAAAGTCTATTAATTAAATTTGTTTCACCACCGGTTAAGTGAGAAATTAATTCAAAATATATTTTTTTCGACATTATGTACTATTTAATGTTCAAACAATGCATCAGTTTCATAGTAATTTATAATATTTTTGTTTTGTTTTGTAACTTATTCTTATTTACAAAATATTCTTTTATTTCTGTGCCATCTATATTATTATTTCAATGATATTTCATGGTCAAGTAATGGAAGATCAGAGTGTACCTTCGTACTCATCTGAATTACTTCTTTTTTTCTTGTATTATAACTATTCTTAGGATTCGTTTACATTTTATTATATCTTTGTTTTTGTATTTTTGTTGTTCTGGAAAATAAAAATATATAGTATTAATCAAATATATGATTTATATGTGAAGTCTAATTGGTTACTGAAAAGTGGTCTGCGGACTTTCCGCGTGGTTTTTAGTGTTTATGTCCATCTAGTGAAAAAAAGCATGATTATAACTAACTGTCTATGACAAAGGTATTTGAAAGAATATCTTCGTAATTTAAGATTATGAGATTAATATGCAATGACTCCGTGAAGAGTTGTCCTGTATAATTTACGTTTCGGGTTTATATTTTTATTACGTGGGATACATACGGAATTAGGTTTAGGTTTGTATGATTTGAAGCTACTTTGTATTCATTAATATTATTACTTAATTTGTTCCTTTTAATTTAAAAACCAATGAAGACGAAAAAATATTCAAAATTCAGCCCCCAAATGAATATTAATCGAGAGCTCATTCTCATTACTCCTAATAAGCCTCCCAACCTATTAATGGCATTAATTAAACTCGTCCCAACAAATAAAGCTATAAATCACTCGAACGGTAACAAGTAGCCATATTTAATATGCAAATAGGGAGCACGAAAAGTGCTGCAAGTATGCAACGGGAAAAGAAATTAATAACGCCATTAATTACCGCAACTTTGCAGTCAAGTGTACGTGTATCGGATTTGCATTTAAATGCGCCACGCGAACAATTTAAAAAAAATCCAACTTTTTTTATTCTCTTGCTGAAAAAGCGATTTAAAAGTGTTAAATTGGTTCACGCCGGAGTTTATTTTTAATTACAGCTGGAATATTGGAAAAATTTAAATTAAAAACTTAATTTAATTTAATAGGTGAATTTAGTTCAACAGAAATTGTTGACGAAATCAATCATTTTATAATACATTATTATCAGTGACATAAAATGAAAACATGTGTCATGATTACATGATTGAAATTTATAAGCGAGATTAATTTAAAAAAGAATCATCGTAACTTTCATTTACCAGTAAATATTACTTTACAATAAAATGAACATTCTTAACGTTTTCTTTTCATCATGACTTGTCGGAGGTTTCTTTAAGGGTGATCGCACCCTCAACCGAGACACTGTATAGTACCACGTAACTCATTTGTACAAAACGCGCAAATAAATGAGATTTTTTTCATAAAATTTTCAGCCTTCATTCATCAAGCGTATGGATAACTAGTGATGACCATTTCGATTTTTCGAGCCTCATCAGACTAGTGTGTTCCATGTGCAACACCTTGATGAAGGCGATTGCAGGAATCTTATATTGTGGTTATTTACCTGATATTAATCATAACAAATGAAGATTTTTTTTCATTTATTAATATTAAAAATTGTTTGTTTAAGACTAATTGTTTGTGAAATTATTTTAAATTCATAAAAAATAAAAAATTAAACTAAAAAATAAAAATAAAAAAATTGTTATATTTTATAAGTCTAAAAGAGTATTTCACGTAATGTAATGGTGTTTTTTAGACTTATATCATTGAAAGAATTTTTATAATTGTGTAATAAAAAATCTTCGATTGAATATAATAGTTTGTGATAGTTTATTTTAAACTCATAAAAATAAAAAATAAATGTTTTTGAGTTTAATTTATCATTTCTTCGATTGAATGTAATGGTTAGTGAAATTCCATTTTAATCTTATAAAATAATTAATTTTGTAATTTGTTTTCGAGTTTAAACTTTTAATACACAATACTAAACATTTTTTGATTGAATGTAATGGTTTGTGAATTTCCATTTTAGTCTTATAAAAGTAAAACAATTTTATTATTTGTTTTTGAGTTTAATACAGAATTGTTTGATTTTTGTTTCAAATTAAAAGTTTTGAAATATTGAGACGGAATAAATTATATATAATTACTACTACTACAATATCTTTATTCAAAGTTATTTGTTTTACATATATTTATAATATATTTTATATTGGTTTCTTTCTTGCTTGCTTGAACAGGCTATCGACCTATGGTCTTTCCGCCATATATAATTAAATGTATAATATGTTTTAATTGTCATTAAAATGTCTGTAAGAATATCATATATGTTATTATTTTTATGCCATTTTTATCATTTTCTTTTGGTGTCATGTAATTTCACTCGAGATGTGGGAATTAATTAACAGAATTAATTATATTAAAACCCCCTTTAATTACTAAAAAGCATATCAACATGAAAAAATCACACACAACACAAAAAACGAAAAATTCAATACGCAGGTGTTCAAATTTTCACCTTGTTGTATTCCACCACCCGAAACTTATCTGAAGGCCCGTCTGCAGCAATTATAATTGAATCCCATTGTTGCGCGCGTGCATTTTATTTTCTTTCCGTTCCATCCGCGAATTAATTAATTACGAAAAATAAAATTGCAGGTGAGTGTTTGCGCGGAATTAATCGTCGCCGAAGAGGAGGCAGTTCATAAAACACCCCAACCAACACTGACAGCCCGCAATTAAACCCGGCTACCTCTTCCTCTCCGTGTGCACCAAGCTGTATAACATTCCGCTATTCAGACTATTCAGACAGCCACTCATTAACGAAAATAAAGCAACAAAAAAAGAATGGAGGATTTAAAAAAAAGTAACGTATCGTGTCTAATTGGTGCAATTAGCGCTGCAGAAAATTGATAAAAAGCGCGCGCGTTTGTTTTTGGCCTTGCGAACGTGGAGAGGTTGATTGATTAATCAAAAAGTATACGGTGTGTTAAGTCACATCCTGTCGTTGTAGTTTTTTTTGTTTTTGTTGTTGTAGAGTTGGCTAGATTCCGCTCGCGAATAATGAGCGTGAAATCACGCGTTCTTGTCTATATCTGCGAGTAATTGAGTGTTGAGAAATTTCGCGCAGGAAATATTTCAATTATAATGTTTGTCTTTTTTTTCAAATATTTCAATCAACTCGTTTTAGCCGGCCGACAACGGGTTTCGTTCAAATTTTATTCTAATTTATTAATGTTATGTTAATTGGATAACGTTAATTTTGATGGAACGATTGTTTGCTTAATAACAAAATATTCATATTTTTTCTATTACTATTCACGATGCTATTTAATAAATTTATACTTGAATTATTCTTTCCACGATATAAATGCCAAATAAAATTTGTTTTACATCACTTACCCTGAACATTTACCTTGAATTAAATTTGCTTTGAAGAAATATATAGTTTCTTCAGTTATGTTATATTGAATGGTTTAGACTATTATATATTATATTATAATTAATATTATATAGAAATATTAATTACACATTTGGTGTTTCTCAAAAAAAATCACTTTTGAACTCTACTTTTTGTTAGATGCTTTTGAAACAAATAAAAAGTCTGTTATTCCTTACTTCAAAAATTTATTTTTATGTTAGATGTACATTTCGAGACACCATTATCAATAACAAACTTGAACACATGGTGTCTCGAAATGTACATCTAACATAAAAATAAATTGTGAAATAAGGAATAACATTATATTTAAAGGGATTGATCAAATTTAATTGATCATTGCCAGACATTTTCCTTGTTTAATTTTATTGTAATATTTAGTTGAGATTAAACACTTCTCGTAAACTCAAAAACTATATGGATGCTTTTGATATGAAAATTAGTCTGCTAATTATTTACACTAGTTGAATTAAACGATCGAAGTCCTTTCTTCATCTCTGACTGATGAAAATGATTATTGCATCATTTTCATCAGTCAGAGATGAAGAACACTAAAAATAAATCGAAGTAAAAGAGATTTTATGTGAAATGGAATATTCAATACCGAGTATTCGAGTAATAAATGAAAACTTTGAAATTTTTAAGAATCTACGAGAAACTATAAATATTATTGAATGCTGTGAGCGCAATCAGTTCAAATATGAAAGTCGATAATAAATTTTGCTTTTAATCATCACTTAAACGTAAATTAGATACTTTAAAGTGTATAATACTGATTTATATTAGTGATTAAGTGTATGAAAATAACCATATATAAATATTTGATTCATGAGGCTGATAATTGTTGAAAGTTCATAATTACTTATATTAAATAACACTATTTAGTCTTTCAAAGTATATTGTAATATCGCTACAATTGTTTCACCACACTTCTTCAGGCCTGAAGAAGCCACAGAGAAACAATTGTAGCGATATTACAATAGACTTTGAAAGACTAAATAGTGTTATTTAATATGAGTATATATAAATATGACACATGTTTATTAATAAAAAACACTTAAATTAAATAAATTAGACGTAACAACGTTATTTTCAAATTTATACAAAAACACGATTTTCTGTCAGATTATTTGTTTATTTGTGAGGGATTAAAACAAAATATCATAATATATTAATTTTGCGGGGTTGCTTCATGAAATTTACATGGAGTATTATTCAAACCCTCTCCTTTGAGTAAACGAAGAAAACAAAAAAATACTCCATCCGTAGTTTTAGATTTATTTTCAATTTTATTTGTAAAAAACAAGCCTTTCTGTCAAATTATTTGTGAACGGTTAAAAGGAAAAAGAATTATTTATTCATTTTTTGGGGTTTCTTTGTGAAATATTCAGGTGATGTTCCACCTATTTGTGGAATATAAACAATCGCATAGAAACAAATTGAACATTTTTGTAATGAGCAAACTGTGATGCTTTTAATAAATATTTCTTTATATTAACATATTTGTGGAAAAATAAAATTAAGCATTATAACCAATATTCAGTTTTTGACAGAATTATAATTCTATAATATTAAATCCTACTCTTTCAGAATATGCAAAAATACCCCATCCGTAGTTTTTGAGTTATTTTCAAATTTATGCAAAAAACACGAATTTTTGTCAAATTATGTGTTTAAATGTGATGGGTTAAAACAAAAAAATCATAATTTATTTATATTGCGGGGTTGTTTCGTGAAATTTATAGCGAGTGTTATTCTAACCCTCCCCTTTCAGAAAATGTTGAAAACAAAAAATACTCCATCAATGGTTTTTGAAGTATTTTCAAATTTATGCGAAAAAAAAAAAACACGATTAAACACAAATAATTTGTTTATTTATGAGGGTTAAAACAAAAAATCATAATTTATTTATTTTGATAGGTTGCTTTACGAAATTTACAGTGAGTGTTATTGAAACCCTCTCCTTTCAGGAAACATAGAAAACAAAAAATACTCTATCCGTAGTTTTAGAGTTATTTTCAATTTTATGCGAAAAAACAAGAATTTCCGTCAAATTAATTGTGAGCGGTTAAAACAAAAAACCATAATTAATTTACTTTTCTGGGTTGTTTTATAAAATATTGGGGATGTTCCTCAAAACCCCTCCTTTCAGAATATGCAAAAAACAAAAAATACCTTATCTATAGTTTTTGAGTTATTTTCAATTTTATGCGAAAAACACGAATTTCCGTCAAATTATTTGTGAGCGGTTAAAACAAAAAATCATAATTAATTTACTTTTCTGGATTGCTTTATGAAATGTTCAGGGGATGTTCCTCAAAACCCCTCCTTTCAGAATATGCAAAAACAAAAAATACCCTATCTTTAGTTTTTGAGTTATTTTCAAATTTATGTAAAAAAACTACACGAATTTCTGCCGAAATATTGCTGATGGGTTAAAACGAAAAATCATAATTTATTTATTTTGTTTGGTTGCTTTGTCCATTTTTCAGGTAAGGTTATTGAAAACCTCCTCTTTAAAAATTTGCAAAAAAAAAAAAAACAAAAATTACCCCATCCGTAGTTTTTGAGTTACTTTTAATATTATGCGAAAAAAAAAAACACGAATTTCACTAGAATTATTTGTGAGGGGTAAAAACAAGAATTCATAATTTATTTATTTTGTTAGGTTGCTTTGCGGGAATTCCAGGGTGTGTTGTTCAAACCCTCCTCTTTTAGAATATATATATGTATATATATATATATATATATATATTTATATATATAAAAAATTCCCAACATGCCTTTTGAGTTATTTTCAAATTTATGCGAAATAAAAAAATAAAACACGAATTTCTGTCGAATTATTGGTAGGGGGCAAACAAAAAAAAAATAATAATTTATTTATTTTGTTGGATTGCTTTGTGAAATTTTCAAGGAGTATTAGGTAAACCCTTCCTTTTCAAAATAAGTAGAATACAAAAAATTGAATTACTTTCAATTTTATGCGAAAAAAAAAATGTATTTATTATATTATCTAAGGATTTTTATTGATTCCACTTAAATCTGAAGAATGTGAGCATACGTGAGCCCTATGAGGACTCATAACTGGCTAAGCTAAATCTCTACATTGCGAGCGATAACGAGCTCTAAAAAAACTCTGAATTAGCTTAGCTTAAGTGACAAGATTGCCAGCGAAAAAAAAATTGGACTGGCTGAGCTTAGGTGTCAGGATTTCGAACGTTAGCCGTGATTTCTTAAAGTTTTGGGCTGGCTGAGCCTAAGGATTAATGTTGAGAGTGATGGCGGTTTTTAATAAAGCTCTTTAATGGCTGTGGTTAAGTCTCAAGGTTATTAACGTTAGCGAGCTCTATTAGAAACGCTGGACTGACTTAGCTTAGTCACAGGATTGCGAGCGTTAACGAGCTCAATTAAAGTTATAGACTGTTTAAGCTTAACTATCAAGGTTTTGAGTAACAGCGAGCATTAATAAAGCTCTAAACTGGCTGTGCTTAAGTTTCAATGTTGCGAGCGAGTTCTATAAAAACCCTGGACTGGCTTAGCTTAAGTGTTAGGATTGCAAGCGTTAGCGAGCTCAATTAAAGTTATAGAATATTTAAACTTAACTATCAAGGTTGCGAGTGATAGCGAGCATTAATAAAACTCTGAACCGGCTGTGCTTAAGTCTCAATATTGGGAGCGTTATCGAGCTCTATTAAAAACCCTGGTCTGGCTTAGCTTAAGGGTCAAGATTGCGAGCGTTAAAGTTATAGACTGTTTGAGTTTAAGTATCGAAATTGCGAGTGATAGCGAGCATCAATAAAGCTCTGAACTGGCTGTGCTTAAGTTTCAATGTTGCGAGCGAGTTCTATAAAAACCCTGGACTGGCTTAGCTTAAGTGTTAGGATTGCGAGCGTTAGTGAGCTCAATTAAAGTTATAGACTGTTTAAACTTAACTATCAAGGTTGCGAGTGATAGCGAGCATCAATAAAGCTCTGAACTGGCTGTGCTTAAGTCTCAATATTGTGAGCGTTAGCGAGCTCTATAAAATCCCTTGACTGGGTTAGCTTAAGTGTTATCGACCAAAGGTCTCTCAGCATGTACATAAATAATTAGCACAATTAATTTTCTAGCAATATTTATCATAGCCGATTTTATAACAATAATGTGTGCAGAATCAGTATTCCCTATACTTAAAAAAATAAAATAAAGTATATATAAGAGGAAATGAGTGAATAAAAACTTAAACAACGGACTAAGAGTTCATTATTTTGATTTAATTTGTTATACATTTAGAGTTTATTAAATAAAATTTCATTTATATGAGCTTAATAAATTAATACATTATGAGACCGACAAGGGTGATTTTCTGATTCACTTTTATTTAAATATCCCACGGTCATCCAGTCCTAATAACCAAATATTTTATGTTCCTGTACAACTCGTTATTCGTATTCCCGGCTTATTTATATGTTACACAGATACCATAAGGTGCAGTACTCTGTTGATATATTTAATCCATCAAAATTGAATTTTATTGCAACATTAAAATCTTGTTTATAATAACTATATTTAGCTGCACGTATATATTTTATTAGTTTCAAGTGTGGTTTATTTGCATTATGTTACTTTTTGTTTTACTTTGTAATTTCCTTTGTTTCAGTCTGTATTGGAAATAAAGTACTATTATTATTATAAATATAATTTATACAAAGTTAAATAGTGCTTCATTTAATAGAAAATGATACTTTTAAAATACAGTTAAGATGTGTTTGACATAATTGGATACTATCTAAGAGGTACTATAAAGAGAGATGTGAACAATTCCTATAAGGGTAGATTAAGTTAAACGGAAGTTGCTATCATTATGTCTTTAAAATTCTTTATTAAAAATAAATTTATGCATAATAAATCTGTGAAGATCAAAAACGTAAAGCTTTGTTTTATTATTATTTTATTTCTCAAATATACAATAGAACTTCGTGAACTATCGAATACATACATAATTTTTCTATAGGTTAATATTATTTGTGCTACTCTCTTGTTGGAACTTTATCATCATATTCGTTGAATGAAAACACTTGTTATGGTCCATAATTATAATTTTATTACAGATGTTTTAAGAAAACAATTAAAAAATAACACATTTCAATAAACACCCTTTTGCAGCTAACTCCCCTTTCGATACCATCAACGATCTATAACGATTAAAAACAGAAGACGTAAAATAAAACAAAACACTCATGTAGTATCGATCTAATCTGATCAGATCTTCCGATCCGAATCGGACAAACGAGCTCCTGTTACCTCCCGTAGGAAATTGATTGTTAACGATTTCGGGTGCGCTCCGTCGACAGTCGAAGCCCCGGAATAATCAATTAATCTTCGGGTCAGGGCGAAGATATCGATCTACTTGTAATGTGTTTGTATGTGTGTGTGTGTGTGTCGGGGAACGCCCGATTATTGGCGGTAATTACTGCCGGGGACTTAATAACGGGCTCCGCCATTACCATAAACCATTTCGGGGTCGGATTTGCATAAGGACCATTCGAAACGCCACCGCGAACGTGTAATTTGGGAAATTAGACGGATTAACATTTACAACGGCAACAACGGTGTGGAAATGCAATAAATGTTTACTTGAATGTTTATTTGATTAAATAAATCAACAGAAGAATTTTTCTAAAATGTTGAGGTTTTCTTACAAATAATAGTTAACGTAAATTTAAAATTAAACAAAAGAAAGTGGTAACATTTTTTTATCGCTACCCCATAAATTAGCATAAGATTGTCAAATTTACGACAATCTAATGCTAATTTGTGGAGTCTCTCTACCAAAAAAAAAATGTTACTATTTTCTTTTGTCTTGTTTTTAGTTTACGTCCTTTTCTCTTGAATTATTGTGGCTCTGTCGAAGCATAGATGCAGGAACGCTAACTTGTCACTAGTAAGATTCCATGAATTACTTACCCTGATCATTGATCATTTTATAATTTGTATACCCGTAATATACCGAACATAAAATAGAAAGACTGTTATTCCTTGCTTCACTTTTTAAAAAGTGAAGTAAGGAATAAAATTTGAGTACAAGAATAAAAGGGAGATGCCAAGTGAGAATATAATGTTAGAAAAGGGTATTCATTAACTTGGTCACCATTATTTAAATTAGCGTTGGACAAAATCGAGTGAATTTAGTAATCGAATATTTCTGAATAACCAATTTGAAGTAACTAAAATTAATAAATAACAATAAAATTGAGTTTATTAATCAATAGGCAAAACTTTCCAATATTAATATTATAAATAACATTAAGAAAACTGTCATAAACTTCATTTTGCAGTGACAAAAAAGATCGAAAAGATCGACTTTGCCCATCTCTAATTTAAATAAATTAAATAAAAGTGATTTGAAAATAATCAATAAATTATTTTCACATTTAGCTCTGTGACTTATGACTTACCTTACGTAAGTACGTTAAACAAATGCACATTAAAACAACTACTTCCCGGGCAAATACCCTCGCCGGACATAAGTCACAGAGCTAAATGTGAAAATAATTTATTAATTATTTTCAAATCATTTTTATTTAATATGAGAATATAATGGTTTGATGAGTGTAATGAGGTAAAAGAGTTTAAGTATTGGAAATTGGAAAGGGAGAAAATACCATGATGATGTAGTGATGGAGATCAAAATTAAGTATACAAATAAATCGCTAATAACAAATACATAAAATATAAAAAAATATAGAAAATAACTAATAATAAATATAAATTATATCTGTTAATTTGCCAGAATTTCTTATTTAGCGAAAATAACAAAAAAATATAATCTTCGAAGAAACAAAAGAATATAGAAATGAAAAATATAATAATATATAATTTAAAAAAGAGAACAACTGAGCAAATAGTAGTGTCACGACAAACATGGACAGAGAAATGTAGATTAATGTGTGGATAATCTTTTAGAGTAGGAAAGCGTTAGTTGGTTATAAAGATTATTAGAAAAGAAATTTTATGAGTATAAAGGAGCGAAAATGTCTGAATAGGTGAATTAAATATTTAATATGATCTAATATGACAACAAAATCTATTGAATCGGTGGTAAATTTCTTGAATTCTCATTAAGGATAAATCACGGAAAACAATACGACACGAGCCTCATATATAAAATGAGAGACCTTTTGGAAAATGATTCCGACATTTTTGTTTCGGATGGTTATATCTATTTCACTATAATGGCTAAAGCAACTCTTTTATCCCAAGATGTTAATACGCGGTTTGCGCGATTTGGTATCAAAATTACGAATACTAGTAATATTAAATAAAGATTTATTTAACAATTAGCTTAATGTATAAAAACAGGTAACAAAAATTATAAAATATAAACTTAGAATTATAAGTGAGATTTAACGAGGATACGACCGAAGAACGTGATGTTACTCGTTTCAAAGTTGAGAACAGACGCTTTTTGTGATAAGAAAATAATATACAAATTTTACAAAAAACGGGAAAAAGTGGGAGTACAGAGCGAGAAGAAAATGTGGAAATGATATAAGTTAAACAAGAAAAGAGAAACAAATGGCGGGAAGTTTTTGAGGTGGTTCGGGGTTGAAAATGGTTCCGAGAAGAGCGTTTACAACTTAATCCTGAGGATTATCTCGAATTGAGCCTAATTACGCACGTTGTGCTCGGCGTCCTTTGTATCTCTAGAAAAATTTAACAATAGTTTATTAAGCTTCAGCCGTATCCAAAATTGAAGATATACACAAAATATCAATAAAATTTTCAATGAAGTCCACCCGAGGATGCACATCTGGCGCAAACAAAAGATGTCAAAATACTGTTCTTGTGTTTACGTAGTAATTCATATAAAGTACAAATTTTATTGAAGATAATTTGATTTTGTAATGTTGTAACAAGTAAAGTAAAACTGATTAAAATCATTAATAATTTGAAAAGAGGTTGATGTTTGGGTAGTACAAAACATTTAGGTAGGGTGTGTAACGTAAACACAGGATAAGTGGATTAGTGGGAGTCTCATTAGCAACACTCAGCCAGCATTAGCAGGTGAGTCCGTCTCCGCCTGTCCGTAATGGGGACAGTGAAATGAGTAGGAGAGCGGCACCTGCTTTTCGTGGTGTGTCGAACGGCGTTAATTGAAGGTGCGCGCGAGGTGACCACGCTCTATAAGGAAGTGCACATTGCTTTCGAGCAGATGAGGAGAGAGCAAAGTGGTCGGTAAACGGAGCCAGATGACGGCTTGACTGATGGACTGACGGACACCCCCGCCGGCGGTTTCCCTTTTATTACACCAATAAACATTATGCTAATCTAATAAGACCAGGGGACGAGCTCTTATCGCTTCTTCCTTTTTCAGAATATTCGAACGGGTGACAAATTGTTAACATTCCTAGTCTAGGCATGGCCACACACACGAAATAAAAACAAAACAGTATAAAAAAAGCTCTAAACCGGCTATCGCATAAATCCATCCCGTGGACGTCAACATTATCCGAGTGGAATTATCCTAATTAATAACGCCCAATGAACACGTACACGGCTATTAACTGGACATATATCACACGACGTGTAATTTATCGGTGACATTTCTCGGGATAATTTCATACTCTACACACACACACATACATTGACAAACGCGTGTACACCAATCATAAGATCATTTACAATTGCAATTACAACCACGGATTAAATTACATAACAATATTACAACATCATTTTTCCATTTTCGAAAACACTCCTTTTATCATTTCGCAGTAATGTCTTAATAGCATTAAATAATTGCCAGAGAATTTATATCCTTTATTTAATATTCTATTCTTGGTAATAGTTTATTAACCGTTTTTTTATTTGAGACGGTGTAGAAACGATTTTATTTCGTGTTACTTTAGAAAATAAAAACTCTGTGACATTTTGACTTACGTCACGTAATTACTTTAAAGAAATGCAGAATAAAACAACTACTTCTCAGGAAAATACCTCACTAGATATGCAACAGCAGGTGTACATTATGTAATTCAATGTCCGGCGGGGTATTTGCCCGAAAAGTAGTTGTTTTAATGTGCAATTGTTTGAAGTACTATCGTCAAATTGTCACAGAACTAAATGAGGAAATAATTTATAAATTAATTTCAAATATCTTTCATTTAATTTAAATTTATTAGAGGTAAAAAAAAATGTGAATGAAAAATATGGATACTGAAATAACCGAGCTTTAGTATCTTCCATTCACATTTACAATAAGTCGATTTTATAATTCTCTTATTTTGGTGTATTGTTATTTTGAAAATAGTTATTTCTTTACTTAAATTTTTGCCATTCAGTCACGACGAATAAGAGATTCGCGATACGAATTAAATTAATGATTATTACCTTTTTAAACTGTTTTAAATAATTGTAAAATCGATGTCTGGATCCCAATATTCCTTCAAAATATAAACATTAAGATAGTTCAGCTAGCACAGATATTTTTACTGCAAATATTGTTTTATATGTGATTTTAAAATAAATGAAAAGCGCTAAAAAATAAATGGTATTACTTAAACAAAATTAAATATAACTAATTAGACAACACATTTAGATAGGATCCCCATCTTATATGTATCTATTGTGAAATGATTTAATAAAAACCATCGAGATACAGTTAATGCGGAAGAATCGGAGCTATACATATTTGGTTCCAGCAGGGTGGTGTTCCGCTACATAATGCTAGGAGGGCAACTGATTATTTGCAGGAAGTATTGCCAGAGAGACTCATTGCAAATAATGGGCGTCACTTTCACTAGATCTTTCCCCCATTAAATTTTTATTTATGGGGAACTATGAATGATCTTGTTTATAAATCTGTACCCACTGATATTAATGTTCAGTATGTTCATTCGTAAAATGAACATCATAACCACTTTGAGGACTAAAATAAGAAGACGATATGTTTTAAGATCAATGCAGAACCTTAGAAGAATTGGCTGCGGCAATGTGTCAGTTATTTTCAATTATCTCTTCAAATAAATTCCGGATATTTTCAGAAGTAATCAGAATTTTGTAATTTTTCAAACGGCATCTTACAAAGCCTGAAAATGCGCAATTTTGCCCTAATTTAACCGAATTCGTATCTCATCATCAAATAACCGAGATCCCCCGGTTATTTGATGATGAGATGGTTGAGCTCGTAAAACAATCACCCTGTATAAAAGTGGCAAAAAAAGTTAAGTGTTTTAATATTATTTTATAAAGATTTATCACAAAGTGAACGTTAATTAAATTAAAGAATCGGGGCCATTCGACAAGAGAAATATTAAGTAAAATGTGTACATAATTTTCTTTAACATCACAGTCTAAGCAGCTTTTGTAATGGGAATTTTTAAAAGTCATAATTTTGAAAATTGAATCCTTTGGGTTTTTTGTATAGGTTCTACTATACAAAAAACCCAAAGGATTCAATCCTTTATAAAATTGATGATATTTATATTTCATAAATAGAAAAGAGTATTCATCCACTTGGTTACACATTACTTTCAAATCAGTTTTATTTAATTCATTTAAAATTAAATAAAAACTGATTTGAAAATAATTAATAAATTATTTCCACATTTAGCTCTGTGATTTTTGACTTACGTTACGTAAATACGTTAATAATGTTAATGTGCATTTGTTTAACGTACACTTACTTAACGTAAGTCAAAAGTCACAGAGCTAAATGTGGAAATGATTTATTAATTATTTTCAAATCATTTTTATTTAATTTATTTTTATTTGATTTATAAATTTCATTTTTTTATTTCGTTCATCGACCATACAAACATTTTTATTCAGACTGCAGAATTACAATAATACAATTCTTTACAAATATTTATATTTACAATATATATTGATGGGTTAGTAGTCTGTTATGGGCTATCGACCGGAGGTCTTTCATGAATTTATGCTGATTTGCAAATAAGAACTTTGTTAGCTAGCTGAACTGTTATGTAAATGAGTGATGAATTGTAATAGAAGAGTGTTTATGCTTGGGAGGGTTATTAAGGTTGCGATTGATGCAGACTTTACTAAAAAGGGAGTATTTATGTGGGTTATTGGCAATTTTTGTGGTAAGAGATAATATACGCTGGTATATTAGAGTGATTTGGGTGGATTCGTACAGGAATTCGTTAAAGGGATTATGTAGCTTCCTCTACCATTTTCAATAATAAATTAAACTGCGGGTTTTTTTTTGTGTATGAAATTATACACAACATTCCCGGAAGGTTTAAAAAAAGAATCAATTTGAGTCCCAATTAAACCAGTAATTAATTAAATTGAAAGAAAAAAATAAATTAACGATGGGAATATTATTTCGAGAGGCTTCAAGATTTAAAACAACAACGAAAAGAAAATTAAGAAGACGAAAAAAGAGAGAAAACTAGAAGCATCGAGTAATTAAAAGCAATTAAGATGTAATTGGATAAGGCGTGCGGGCGAGGCGCAATTAATTCGGCATAAAGAAGGGCTCCCGACTTAATGAATTTTTAAATTAATTACGGTTAGGTTATGTAAAAAACGATGATGATAATAACAACATCGGCGGGTAACCGATTCCCGAATTATTATTTATTAATCGAGGAGGAATAAAAAAAATTGATAGCGATAAGGATCGATGTGAAATAAATGGATGGACGCCGTTGCCGCTAGTTTTGAATTATGCTAATCGGCCGGATAATTATGCTTATTTGGAGAGGAGATTGTTGAGCTGAAGGAGGAAAGAGGGTGTGACGCGAGTTATTCGAATTTAATTAGAATTTTTTTGTCTTTAGATAATTATAATCGAATGGTTTAGATTAAATATGCGGTGAATGTTTGTATTTGTCCGAGCGTGCATTAATCATCAGTTGAGACAAACGCACTGGAAAACCCTTTGAGATATTATAATTAAAATTTTATTTACATCCACTCTTCATAAATTAGGGAGAGTTATTAATAAAATTTCCGACGATTGGTAAAGTATAATATGTTCTTTTTATATTATTAACAAGTAAAATATATATTAAATAAAAATGATTAGAAAATAATTAAAAAATTATTTCCACATTAAGGTTGCGGTTTAGTGGAAAGAGATAGCTATATAGTAAAATGGAAATAATCGTTTTAAAATAGAGCTATTCTTTTGGATTTCATAATATGAATGTGTATTTACATTTTTTATCTACCAAGTATAAAGTATCAGTCTATATAAAAAATAAATCGTTAATTTTCGTGTATTACGTTAATTTACTAGTTCAAGTTAGAAAAGAAAATTGTAAGATATAATGAAATTAATAGGTCATGTCTGCTAAGTTATTTGAAAACAGAATTTAGTGAAATCTTTTAAATTTTCATTGCACAATTTTATTAGCAAACATTTAATTTAAAATTTGCTATAAATTTGATCAATTTTCATTGTTTTTCATAATTATTTTTCACAGAAACTAAACATTAAAATAACTTTTAATTTATCTAATGAAATTCCTGCTTATTTTAAGATTATTTTAATGTATAATACAATATTGTTCATTGATAAAAACAACAATCTAACTCAAATTAGTGATTGCCCATATTTGTATAGCTATCTCTTTCTTCTAAACCGCACCCTTAAGCTCCGTGACTTTTGACTTACGTTACGTAAGTACGCTAAACAAATGCACATTAAAACAACTACTTCCCGGGCAAATAAGTAAAACTCTTTTTATATATAAGGGGAATCCACATAAAAAATAGTCAAAATAATGAAGAGTTGTACTTTTTTGTCATTTATAAAAAGAAATCAATAATAGATTGATTTTTGTTTCAATTTTTAATTAAAACGCGTTAACAAATTACAATTAATATATGTGAATATAATACATATATTAATTGTAATTGGTTACGACTGAATTGGATCAAGAAATATATATATTTTTTTCTAAATTTATAATGTATTGGGTGTTGAACTTTTTTCAGAAGTTTTTAATAAATATTTCAGTATTTATAGACATTTGTATTATTGAATTTAATATTTATACGAACTTATATAAGATTCTTGGTTTTTGAATTTATTCCATTTGACTTTCATTTTTATTCAGACTGGTTTTTAGTTTATTGCCAAGAATTTCTGCATGATTGAAAAATTCATAATTACACAATTTTTTATTGATTAGTGGTTTGGTCGATTGCCTATTAACAGATACATTATACATACATATATATGATTTTGTATTATTTATTTTTATATTTTTTTCTCAATGTATCTGTTAATAAATTTTATTATACAGTGCTTCCCAATATGTCAAACATATTGGCGGACGGTCCGGATGCATTTCATGAAAAAATAAATAAATAAATAAAATAACACGAAGTTCTTTATGCGCCCCGCTTCCACCTCCAAATCCAATCGTTTTTTTTTTTTTTCGGCTTCAGTGTCATTTTGCTATTTCTTCAATCACGAAAAACTCGGAATTGTGTTTAACGTAAGTAAAAAAATGCAATTGTTTTAAAGATATTGCTATTCCCGCTTCAACAACGCCTACTCTAATATTTACTTTCTTCTTTTAATAAATTTTGGTAAACATCACGTTATTTATAAATCGATTTTAATAAAAAAATCGTTGTATTCAGAATATTAAAATCTATCAACTGAGGTATCGCGAGGGGTATTTTGCTTTTTGAATTTTTAAAGTTAGTGTTACTACCTCTTATGGGTAAAGAGGTGGGGGGATGCAAAGTGAATGCTAGGAGAGTAAATTAAAAATTAAAATTATTATCTCAGAGTATTTTCCTGAAATACTTATATTTACGATTTTATGGAATTTATACCCCCATTAAACAGAGACTTGAAACCCTCTCCTTAAAATTCGCAATAAATCCCCACATAGCTCCCATTATCAATTATCTCTGCATCCCATGTAATCCGAATATTTATCCTAGATATATCTATCCCTCATTAACAATTCATCAATTCATTCCACGAAATTCTGAGAACTTAGACAATTACGTTAGCAATTATGACGATTAATTAAAACGACAAGAACTGGACAGAGACAGGCAGAAAGACCGACGGTAGATAACCATTTTCTGAGGTTGAACAATTTTTAAATGATTGCATTTATAAGTATTATAAAATTATATAATTTAATTTATTTATTTATTTAATCAACCAACGGACAATAATCAACAATATATAAAATATTGACAAGAAAACAAAAACAAGACAGTAAATTCAAATTACATGACAAATAAAAGTATACTAAGAAAAATACTCAACAATCAAGTTCAAGAATGCCTTCGCAGATTTAACATTAAACATACTGAGAAGTAGAGATTTTTAATATATGGAATTTATCCGTTACTTTTGGGAAGCAGTGTATATAATAACGATTTAACAAATTATTGAAATGGACAAAATTAAAAAAATGGATTATAATTTACCAAAGAAATAATATGCAGAGCAAGTTAAAGAAAATTCATAAATAAAGTTAGAAAGAAAATATCATAAAAAATGCAAATATACGTTATTTTCTAGTATAAAATATAGATCTAGTTAATTCATTAGTATGGTTAATATTACTTCAATAATCTTTCTAAGTTTTCCGAACTAAATTGAAACGGTGGTTTGATTATAAATTTATTTTGAATCAAGCTAACAAATTATTGAGATTCCATCATGCTCACTTTGAATATATTAAACTCTAAAAATGATTCTTAACGATCCACAATTTAATAATAAAAAAAAGTGTAATTGATGTTTTGATTACATACAATATCCATAAATCCTAATCTAGCGATTAATTCGATACCGAGCACCGCAATTAACAACTTCCCCTTGTAGTTACATTTTTTCTTGCTCTTCTTTCCATCGGCAGGAAATTCCTTTTTTTGCGTAACACGTATCTTCGGCACTTTTACGAGTACTTGTCATGGCATCGTCCATATTTTCCTCGTTATTGCACAGCAAATGTTCCGATAATCGACTCGGGAAATCTTCTGCACGTGGAATTTTTATTGTTTGCATGGGTGGCCAAAGATGGAATCATTTAATTAACGCAAAAAAAAAACAAGATGCCCCAACTGTTTATAGTTAATTGTTTTTTATGGTAGAAAATTATTATGTTAGTCGTGATTATTATCACGCCGATGAATAATGATTTTGATTATTTTGAACACTGTAGGTTTCTGCTTCGTTGTAAATGCTAATTAAATTAAACTATTTCTTTTGTAAATAACTATAGTCATGTTTAATTAACTCTGCATTTAAACCGACGTTTAATGTACCCCTAGTACATTTTAATATTAAAAATATGTATTATTATTATTATTATTGTAATAATTGGTTGTGGTGTGAGGGTGTATTCAAAAAACGTGCGTATATCACGCTAAATTTTATTGTCAAAAAATGAGAATAAAAACTTAAATTTGGTTCAAGAGACTACTAATTTAATTAATTATTTTCAAATTCTTTTTATTTAATTCAATTTTATTATGTCTCACATATAACACGTAAAAACTCAATCAATTTGAACCGCGATAAAAATGATTTCAGTCTCAGTTTCGCGAAATATGGAAATTTCATTCGATATTATTGTTTCTATTTTTCTTGTAATTATAACATTTTTTGCGGAAACGGCGGTTAAGTGGAAAATGGTGTATAACGCCGGTGAATAAACAAAAGTAGAAAGGGATTGCGCCGGTATCTTCGTTCAGGATCGTTCGTTTTTCCCGTCAGCCATCAATCAGTCCTAATCTTGATGCTCGGACACAGAACAGAAAAAAAAACTACATATAAATATAAATATAAGCGGACACGACTTTCGTGTCTCCCGACTTTCCCGGCCTCTTAAATTATTTATCAACTTATGATTTACGGCGGGAAAAGTGTGCTTATGTTTATGCGCCGTCGGGTGTGATTTTTATCGGTGAACGTGTGATGAATTTATGGAAAAATTGTAATTACTCTATGAAAAGATTAATTAAACGCCCTCTTTATTTTATTTTGTATTTTGTGTCTGGATTTCATTTTAATTTAATTTGATGAGAAACTAATCAAAGAAATTAATAAAAGTAATTATTTGAGTAAATAACCAACACAGCCTTTATAAGGTGGGTTGACTCTTCCTTTCTTTTTGGAAAGATCGTGTAGAACTATGGTTTACCCAAGTAAAGTGTAATTTTGAACTTGCCGGAATTACTGCAGACAACACAAAGTTTAATTCACATCAGTGATATTCTGTCCACTACGCCATTAACAAATACGAAATAATTAAGAAATTGCATGTCTGTAGGAAAGCAACGAAATATGTCTAAGAAGACTTCTTACTGAGATCCACTTAGACGACAGAAGACCAAGGTAGTAAAGTACATTGTTTCAAGAGTTCACTTAAAGAAATATTTCAAAACAGATTGAATTTCCACTTGTTTGGCAGATTCTTGAATATAATAATCACAAAACCGTTTAATGTAAACCCTAAACATAATTATCGGGATGAAGTTAAAATGGTTAAAATTATCTTGGTACGTGGTACTAAGTTAATTGGCAATTTCCACCAAATATTCTCCATTGACTAGGTAACTATAGTGATATTATAATAAATCTTGTTTACTTTAAACATGATTTTATTTGAATTAAGCAATTTTTTTATTAAATTTTAACAAAGTTAGAATATTTGCTGGAAATACGTTACTTGGTATGCTCTCAGGCTAAATGGTAAGCGTAATTATTATCATGTATAAAATGATCACTTATGTGTTTGAGTGTTTTGTATACCGTACAATTAAAGCTGCACTCACAGCTGCCCTTCTTGCTGAAAACAAATCCTGGACTTAAGTTCTTCCTTTAATTTTATTACTTTGGTAATACTTGGACCACACCGAGCGAGATGCGTTTTGACGAAAACATACGAGTACCTGGACAATTTTTCGACAGAACTTCTATTAGATTTTCAAAATGTGGATTTGTAGAAAAAGAAAAATTCAAAACCTTGAAGCTTCGACAACTAGATAATCAGCATATAAAAAAGTATTTTTGGAAAAATAATACAGCAAAAATATATCTGTATCTGTTTTAGATACAAATATAACTAACATTGATGTAATAGTTGATTCATTCTATACTATTATATATGAGGTTGTAAGTCTGTACACCCCAATTAAACATATTAAATGCTCCAATTATCCCAGCTGGTTTTCTAAAGAACTGATTCAATTGATACGTCAAAAGAAAGTAGCTCATAAAAATTTTAAAGAACATAAAACTTCATTAAATTATCAAAAATTTCATTCTTTGCGGAAAAAATGTAATAGTATGAGATATTATCTTTATGATAGATATATTGAATCAGTGAATAATGGTATTGCGCGCAATCCAAAACATTTTGGAATTTTGTTAAAAGGAATCAGAATTCTGAATATCTTGAAGTAATGCTCTATCATAACAATACCAGTGTAAATGGCTCTGAATGTGTGAATTTATTTGAAATGTTCTTTGCCACAGTTTTTAATTATTCTACAACGTCACAAGACGACTTCCCATACCATACCATTGTTATCCTTATCGGAAATATTTGATGCAATTATGAACCTTAACTCCAGCAATAGTTCAGGTCCGGACGGTATTCCAAATAACTTGTAAAAAATGAATTTATTCCATCTTTTTGCCTCTACATATAATTTTTAGTCATTCATTAAAATTGTCTTCATTTCCATCAGTATGGAAGCGAAGTTATCTCACCACTTTTAAAATTTGAAAAAAAGAGGATATTACTAATTATCGAAGTATTTCTATTCAGTCAGCGATTCCTAAACTATTCGATAATTTGATTTCAGAACAATTAAATTGGACGAGTAAAAATGTCTTAATTGACGAACAACACGGCTTCAGAAATGGTAGATCAACGACAAGTAATTTATTAATGTATGAGTCATGTATAACTAATGCCTTAGGTAATAAATATTCAGTTGATGCTATTTACACGGACTTTTCGAAGGCTTTCGATAAAGTCAATCATGCCATTCTTGTGCATAAATTAAAATCTTTAGGTTTCCATGAGTCAGTTTGTAAGTGGATTGAGCATTTTTTAACTGGCCGTAGTCAATGTGTTACAATAAAAAAAACATCTTTCCGAAATCATAACTGTTCCTTCATGTGTTCCTCAAGGACCATTGCGGACCGCTGCTTTTTCTTTTATTTATAAATGATATATCAACAGTAATCAAACATTCACATTTTTTACTTTTCGCTGACGACCTTAAACTTTTTAAAAAAGTCAATTCTACTAATGATTGTGCATTGCTTCAGGAGGATTTGTCAACTGTTTATGATTGGTGCTGCCAAAATCAATTATTTTTTAATTCAGGCAAATGCAAGTCAATAACTTTCTCGAGAAAGAGATAAATCCACGATTTCGTTTATAAAATTGATGATAATGAATTATCCAAAGTTTCAGGTTTCAGAAATTACGGCATTGTCTTCGACACAAAATTAACATTTTCTAATCATATTAATAATATATGCAGTTCAGCGGCGAGAATGTTAGATTATATAAAAATAATCTCTCTGAATTTGAATCCAGTTTCATACAAAATTATTTATGTTGCATTTTTACGTTCAAAATTGGAGTATGCTTCATGTATTTGGTGTCCTAGTCATAAGTGTTACCAAGAAGAAATTGAAAATATACAACATAAATTTTTAAAATCTTTTTCTTACAAATTAGGAAATAGAGATAATTCCAATCTTGAAACTCTGATGACTCACTTTGACCTCGATAGTTTAGGTAACAGAAGAGTTTTTGCGATGATGTTGATGTTACATAAAATAATTAATGGAGATCTTGAATGCCCGGATATTCTCTCACAGATAGACTTTTATTATTATTCCGAATACCATTTCAAAGAACTAATTATATAATTAATAGTTGTTTTAGTAGGTTTTTACGTCTTGGTAACCATTTTTCACTTAATCCAAGATTTGATTTATTCTCAATGTCACGAAATGAATTATTGCGCCATTTAAAAGTTATCGTCGTTAATGAAAGTATTA
Source organism: Philonthus spinipes (assembly GCA_963082785.1). NCBI lineage: Eukaryota > Metazoa > Arthropoda > Insecta > Coleoptera > Staphylinidae > Philonthus > Philonthus spinipes. Next base: position 12,106,045 of record OY720309.1, on the reverse strand, counting down.
TGTGATAGTAATTCAGTCTTGAGTTGTTTTGTTATATTACATCTTTGTATGTTATTGGAATTGTTTGTCAATTATATATTTACTTAAATTAAAATTAAATCATTGTTTTTTTTACTAATAATATTTTTTTGAATTTATATTATATTAAACTTTTGTAATTACATTTGTAAATGTAATAAATAAATAAATAAATATATTCGTAAGAGTTCATGCTTTAAGACAACCTCTTTCTCTTCTTTAAGAAGGACCTTTTGAAGTCATTAAAGATAAAAAACAATGACTACAAATTAATAAATCTCACACCGAAGTATCAAAAAGTATCAATAGACCGATGTAAAGCAGCATATATTCTAAATCAAGTAGTCTCACATTTTTCCAAGGCGGAAAGTGGTGTAACATTATTACCATAGCCAACCACTTTTATTAATGATGTGCATTTTCATAGTAATTTTGTTATAAAATAAAATACAAGTTAAGTTTGTCAATTCCATCGAACATAACGTTATTTTGTCCCGTGTTAAAAATCTACAAATTATCGCAGGAGAATCTCCAAGAATTTAGTCAAAGCACGTAATCACGACTTCGACATGGCCTATGCATGCTTGTGCGTTTGTGCATACCTCCCACAAAATCGTAACCGTAACCAACGCAACGCAAACCCCAATAGAAAACTTATAATTCCATCTTATTTTTAAACGAAATAATTATGCACGAGGGCGGGGGCTTTATAAATATTGATGAATCGTCATTTGACGTTTGAAAGATTTAATTTCTAATAATATGATCTACATACGTAGAATTTGTTCCGTTATTAATACTTATAAAAGTTATTTAAATTTAACTAAATTAAAATAAATTTCAACATGTTTCACACAATGTTAAGTAAGAGAGATAATAACGTACACTTTAAATCTAACATTTCCCTTACAAAATAGGCAATGTTAGGTTTAAAGTGTACGTTATTTTTAATCGTCACAATCGAAGCTTCTTTTGTATTAGAAATATATATATAGAATATGAAGCTATTTAATAGTGTATACGTTAAACTTAACATTTCGCTTACAGAATAACCCCAAATAAAGATACATACAGAATTTAAATATTTTAATTAGATAATTAGAAATTAATGCTAATATAGATTGGTGCATTCATAAATAAAATAAAGCGAGTTAAAATTGTTTGAACCCAGCAAGACTATTTATACTTCACAACATAATGTGTTTATTATACAAACACGTTTTAAATAACAACACCCAATCGTGTCGTTGTTAATAACCGCATATAATTTATTCCAGTTGCGCTTAATTTTTGTAACATTTTTTTTTTTCTGTTTCACTGTTGTATTTTTCGATCACGTTCTAGCGTGAAAACAAATTGGGCAGTAAATCGGGAATAAAATGGGGGAGCCGTATTTCAGGCAGAGTCAGCTCCCCGGTACGCTATGTAAATGATGTTGATGGTGTGACCGGTAGCCATATATATTAATAATTTCCCGGGACGTATTTATGGGCGAGCGTAGCGCACGAACGCGACAAGGGGGCACCTGAAACAACCCGAAACAACCTGAAACGCCGCAGCGCGGCGCACGTACGGATATACTCAACATTCTTCTTCCACGTCAGATAATTACAAAATTATTACCGACCGTTTACATATTATTAATATCCCGGTGGATGAAATGGGATTCTTATAAATTATTTAAATGGGCTGTTTTAAATCACATAAATCAATAATTTTAACTCATGAATAGATTTGCTTTTAGAAAAAAAAAACTGATATTGGAAATATACTGATTTCAGCTGTTCTAGGAAGATATAAAACATCCAAATAAATTTACTAATTCTAAATTTACAAGATGACTAAAAAAAAGGTACAATAATCTTAAAGTGGAGTGTTTTTTTATAAGTTATTTTCTTGTAGAAAATTTATTTTAACATTTTTTGTCTTGTAGTCGGGGATGGCCTCTTCGTGGGGTTGGAAATTAGACGGACTGCATTTATTTAAAACTTTAATAATTGCTCACAACAATTTCAGATAACGTAACGTAACCTTAATCTTCTGATAATTTTCTACGATTTTTCAACCTGAACATAGCTCCCCTAAAATCTCATACGTCTAGCCAACATATTTTTCTTTTCCGCGGCGTTAGATGGCGCGCAGGCGGGTAACTCAAAAATAGCGCCTATAATATCGTTGCTTCTAATTCCACACAATCACAGGTTTCATTTTATTTTTGGCATATAAAAAGTAAATATTTAAAACATCAAAACGGTGAATATTTTAACCTATGATTATTATAATTGACAGAGCTGCCATGTCACTGTGAAACAACGTCTAATTAGATTTTCTTTTTTATAGAAATTGTTTAAATTTTCAGTTTACTTATAAGTTAAAATCGATTGTAAGTTCTATTTATTTTATCGAAATTATTAAGTTGGTCTATATGTGCTTGCATCTTATTTTTTGTGTACAAGGTGGAGTGGGAATAAATTTTTCTCACATCCAATTTGGCTGGGGAGAAATGTAACATTTCTTGTGAAGAGCAGAAGTAGAATTTTTTGTACAAGTGGGAGTATATTTCGCTGACGTCAAAATTGACTTAGATTGCATTTATAATAATATTTAAAGAAAATACTACTAATAAATATTTATTATATGACAAAATAATGCATTGCATATAATATAAAATAATATAATATAATATAATATAATATAATATAATATAATATAATATAATATAATATAATATAATATAATATAATATAATATAATATAATATAATATAATATAATATAATATAATATCAATATTGTCATAATATATTCTCAAATAATGGCTATCTGCCCTTTATAGAAAATATTTGTAACAAACTAACAGACACACAAATGAAATCAATAGCTAAAACTAATATCGCAAAATTAATTACAAAATATAAAAAGTCACACTTAAATAAACCTCATTCTTCAGACAGAAAAACTATAATAAAAATAAAAAATAAAATAAAGATTAACAATATAATTTTGTTCAAAGTGAACACAATCACAATAATCAATAAAAATGAATACATTAAAAAAAAACGAGCATCTATTAAAAAACAATAATTTCATTATTAAAAAACTAGAATCTACGAGCAAATATCAAAACGAACTAAAAAAAGAAACATTGAAACAGTGCTCAGATATTATACCAAAAGAAGAAATTAACAAAATTACAATCATGAATCCGCCTACAATTTATGGATTACTAAAAATTCATAAAGATGGTATCCCCATGAAACCTGTTGTCTCATAAATTGAATTAAGTATTTGCACAATTTATATATCGGTAAATTGTGCAAATACTTAAAAAATTTAATTCCAAATTTATAAATTTCAATCCCAGACATTCCATTAAAAATTCAATAGGTTTAGTATGTAAACTGAAAAATATTACAATACCCCATAATTTAAAATTAATTTCGTTTGATGTGAAGAGTCTATTCACTTCCATACTAAAAAAAGGATTAAGTACAATTTTAAATAACTACATTCAAAACGCATAACATAGGGACAACAGAAAGAGCGAATTAAAACAGTTAATTAATCTTTGCTTCAACCAATGTTATTTTGAGTTCAATAATAATATATATATTCAAAAAGATGGCCTTCCAATGGGTTCTTCATTATCACCGCTTATGTCTGAATTATTCATGGATAACTTTGAAAATAAATTATTAAGTTTGCCTGAATGTAAATATCCATTGTTGGAAACGATATATTGACGATATATTTTGTATATAGACCGGTACAACTAGACAATTAGAAATACTTACCACCTTTTTAAATTTATTAAATAGTCAAATTAAATTTACAGTGGAACTTGAAAAAGATAATAGCCTCAATTTTCTGGACTTGACAATAAATAAATTTAACAATAGTTAACAGTACAAAATATATCGAAATATATTATTTGATAATGTTTGTTAGAATTAATAATAATAATAATACTTTATTTAACGCTACTGCTTTTACATGATAAATATATACATAAATTATTCATAAAGTGCACAAAGTAAGATAAACAAATAACACATAACAGGTGACCAGTTATTCAATATGTCTTAGCTGGGCCTTGAAAGTCGAATAGGAGATCCCAACAACAACTGGAATTATTGTATTGGTGTATGAAACCAATACAATAATTATAATAGCTAATTCTAACACACATTATCAAATAAAATATAGCACTTTCCACTTTTCATTCATCGTTTAATGGACGTTCCATTAAACAAAGAAAACTTTGCTTAAAAAAAATATTTTAAACAAAATGGCAGTCAACAATGGTCATAACCCTAATTTAATGGAAAAAATGATCAATAAGAAAAAACAATTATTAAAATATTTTTATGGCGGAACATCCTACGAAAAAGGTAATGGGTACAAATTAAAATATATAAATGGACTCTCGAATAAAATTAAAAAAAACTTGAAAGGAAAAAGTTTGAATATTATTCTGACAAACACTGTGAATTTAAGAAAAATTTTAGTTAATAATAAGTTAAAAAGCGATGATAATCATTTTAAAAATTCTGTCCATAACAGGCATAAATATATTTGCATACTGGATTTATATAAATTGGTTAATGGATTAATTGATAACTAGTTTTGTTGATAATATTTCTTTTGCAGTACCTAGAGTGGAATCACGTTGTATAAATATATTTTTCTTCCCAACACCTCGCACGAATTATCACTTCAATTCGCCCTTAAATAAAATGATTAGACACTATCATAATATTCAGCATTGTGTAGATATATTTTCCAATCCCTTCACTCGTTTCTGTTTAGAAGTGAAGAAAAACTTATTGTACAGCGCATATATATATATATATATATATATATAGTATCATAACTTTTATTTATATTTTGTGTATCTTTTGCTAATTATAATTGCATTGTTTGTTCTACATCAATTATGTAGCTTACCATCAATGTTAGTTTCTTAGTTTTTATTGGCATTATTGTTATTTTTGCATTTTATTATATTTTACTTTTGTTATTTACGACTATGTAAACAAGATATGTTCTCTGTTATTATTAAAAAAAGCGGAATATATGAGTTAGAATGTAATGATTGTGATTATATTTATATCTGTCAAACTGCTAGATCATTTGAAATTAGACTTAAGGAACACAGAAAAGATATTTTAAATAACAAAATAACTACTTGATTTTCAAAACATTGTATAGCTGAAAATCATTTCTTCAATAATAATAAATTCAAAATATTACATACGGGTAATAAGGGATTAAGGTTGAATTATCGGGAAGGTATCGAAATAATGAAAACTGTAAAAGCCGAAAAAAAAAAAAAAAGTCGCTAATGACATTGAGGAACTGTGGGACTCCCTGATCGTTAACGGCCTTACTACTGAAAATACCGACAATCGGATTACATAAATAACTGTAAATTTCTTGTACATTTAATCTTGATAATGGCAATGTGCCGAAACTAGTCGAAAATAAAAAAATGCGTGTAAAATAAACCAAGTGAAACTTACTTAACAATTCATAATAATACAAATGAATAATCCAAATAATTTAAATTGTTATTTAGAACAATTACTAGTTGAATATTTAGCATAAACGAAAAAAAGCTTTCGAAATGATTAAGACTAACGCAGCAAATGAATTTCAAATGTTTACACGAGATAATCCAGAAAGAATGAATTCGCATTCCGCATGAATACACTGAAACAATCTTTACCTTTTCAATACAGCATCAAAAAAGCCTTCCTTGTGGAAAATTATTGAGAAATGGATACTTTATGACAATCTGAAACGCCTAATGTATGGGAAAATCCAAGCAAATCATTATAATTGGTTCCAAAGTCCAATCGCTTTAAAAAAAGTTGTTCTCCCATTTATTGATGGGATAAGGGCTTGCTTAATTGCTACTTAAATAATGAATGAAAATGTACGTCAAGCAATTTAAAAATCATATCATCATGAATAATTTATATATATATATATATATATATATATATATAAAATAATTTCAATTTCAACCTTAAGTGTTTATTTTTTAATAAAAACATTAAATGTTAAGCATTATAAATATATGCAAAAATAATTGTTACAGTTACATTGGAGCAGTGCGCGATACGAGCAAGCGCTCCAAGGCTAGGTGTACGTATGCATCTCGGAGTCTTCCTCACTCCGACATTTCGGCCTGTATATTTAGTAGGCTCTGGTTTTATGAGATTCCTTATTTAATTTCTCACTTAACTCGTTGTGAAACATATTGAAATATAAAATAATGATTAAAACACTTGGTATTTATTTCACTGAATGCTTTAATTAGTAGTTTATATCATAACACCCCTATCTCATTACAGATAATCTTCGACTACTATACCCTGCATTATTAAAAATATTTTACTGAAGGTCGTCCCAGGATTCAAGTAAAGTCACCAAAATTTCAAAGTCCTAACTTAATTATTAATTTAAGTCAATGTAATCTGTATAAATTCTAAAATTGAAGAAACATTTCAGAACAGTGTACGATGAGGATACGGATTGAACATGTATAAGGTAGCTGATTTAAACAAGCTACGGTTTCAATAAAAATGATGCTGACTGACAAGGTTATATTTCAATAAAAACATTTTTTAGTAGGATCCAAGTATGTTCTTAAAGAAACTCAGCTATCAACGACGAGAGCTGGGGTGCACAACCCTATATTTCGAGTGTTTCTATAATAATTCTAGTTTCTGAAAAAAAGTTTTTGTTCAAATATAAACTTGGCAGTCAGCATCATTTTTGATTGAAACCGTGGCTTGTTTAAACCAGCTAACTTATACATGTTCAAACCGTATCCACATCGTACACTCTTCAATTTTAGAATTTGTACAGACTACATTGACTTAAATGAACACATTTCACAGTTAAGAGTACATATTTATGACTCATTTAAAGTTACCAAAAATCATTGGGCATCTTGTGTAATGACAGACAAGGCATGAGCCTTGAAAATATAAATATATACAGTTTTCATATAACAACCCTCAACGTAATTGAAAGTGACTTTTGAAACACCCATCCTATTTCTTAATTAAGCAATTATTATTATTTACACACGGCTATAGATTTATGTATACTATCTTGTAATTGGGATGTATATTTCCTGTTGAGCAATAAAGAATTATTATTATTTTTATTATTATGAAAGTTACTATAGTACTATGTGAAAGTTTGCTATCATATGTTCTGAATCAACTTGAAACAGGACTGAAAGCTTAAAGAAACCGACTCAACTTTCTATAAATTATTAGTGGAAACTTTTCATGAAAAAACTATTGTATAGCTTCACTGTTTCGTCAACAAAGTAGACGACCGAGATGCTAGATGAATGGTGGCTGAACACTTCATTAATATTGTATAGCTTGTTTACAAACGTATAATGAAAGAAATATTTCCAAACAAGATGGATTTTTATAAAAATAGAATAGATTATTATTCATTAACTTGGTCACAGTTATTTAAATATATTAAATAAAAATGATTTGAAAATAATTAATAAATTATTTTCACATTTAGCTCTGTGACTTGATGTATTTTCACTTGTTTGGCAGTTTCTTGAATGAAATATTCACAAAAGCGTTTAAAGAAAACACATAAACATAATAATCGGAATAAAGTTAAAATTGTTTAAATTATCTTGGTACGTGGTATTAAGTTAATTGGTAATTTCTACCAAATATTCTCTCTTGGCCAAGTAATTATAATAACTTTATAATGAATCTTGTTTACTATAAACATGATCTTGTTAAGATTTAGCAATACATTTTATTAAATCTTAACAAAGTTAGAATGTTTGCTGGAAATACATTATTTGGAATGCTCCCAGACCGACAAGTTAAATGGTAAGCGTAATCATTATCATGTTTAAAATGATCACTTATTTCTTTCAGTGTATTTAGCATGTTTGAACTAAAATAATTCAAAGACTAAAAGTGTGCTTATCTGTCGAATATTTTATATTTTTATTCAAAATAGATTCGAAGGAGAAAACCTTTATTTTTGTATTCATTTTCGTTCACAAAACAAATACTGGTAGTGAGGATTTCACACCGTGAAAAGCTGCTTAATTTAAAAATTTAATAATTTTTTTCAATCCACGTGCGCCCGTTTATAGCCACACATTAAAATTGACAGCCAGCGAGCGAGCGATCCGACGCGGAAATAATAATTAGAGCCCTGTCCGAATATTAAAAAAGAAAATGAACGGCCGATTAAAAATTAATTAAAATCACGCTATTCCGTTCACATCATAATCAGATAACAGGAATTTATGTGAAACTTCTTAATGCGCTGGCCATCTCGAAATGGGACAAAATTACAGGGTACGGACGCCTTCGTACAAAAATTAAAACAAAACTACAAAACCGAAAAAAAAAACGCGCCCATGTTGATTTACAATACGGGGGCAATTGCCTCTGAAAAAAAGTGGTCAACTTTTCGAGCTCGCGATGTGTTAATATGCAAATTACCGGTCATAAAAACGTAATTATTAAAAAAATGGAAAGGATTCGTAATTGTACAGGAAAATGAGATTTAAGCTATTAATGTTTATTAAATAATAATCATAATAATAATGGCTTCATGGCTACTGGATTAAAGTATGCTGCCCATTTATATACAAAAGTGGTTATTTATATGATACAACCATATATTTATTTTTTTACACTAAGGCGTGCATTTCTTTTATATAACATTCTTTGAATTAAAAAAAGGCCACTAGTAATTTGGTTCAACTCAAACCATTGCATAAACTAATTAAAAATATCAACAAGTGAAGTAAGAAGTAAACTGTGTTTTAATATAAATAGAAAAGAGTATTCTTTCACTTGGTCACAGTTATTTAAATAAATTAAATAAATATATTAAAACAAAATATTTGGGATAAATCTATCGAAATTATATCCTGCGGAGGAGACTTATTTTTGCCAAACAAGATCTTGATGTGCTCGAAAGTCACAGCGCGATTGTTTTTAGAATCCAATCTCCACCAAATAAGGCAATTCAACATTTATGTCCTTTATAATGTAACAGTTTTAAAGCGTAGGCCCAAGTACGGACCCTTGAGGTACACCAGTTGCCGCGGTAAATATGTTAGATTTATGACCCTTATATTCAACAAAGAGTGATCACCCCACAAGATAACTATGTAACAAACGATAAAGCGAAAGATAAAAACCAATATTGTTAAGCTTTATGAGTAATATGCCATGGTTCAATCAATCGAAAGCTTTTGAAATATCTGCGTAGATCACATCAACTTGAACTCTGTTATCAAGATAGTGAGATAAAAGTTGCGTATGTAATGCAAGGTTGGTAACAGTTGAACGTTTGGGCCTAAAACCATGCTGTTTTTCAGTAAGTTTTAAATTGACAAAAGGAGATATGTGATCACAAACTCAAAGCACTTTGATAGATTAGATATAATATCTATAGGATGATAATTTTCAATTAACTTCTTGTCTCCGGATTTATGAATTGGAATTATTCGTGTTCTCTTCCAAACATCAGGAAACGTACCATGCTTCAGTCATAAATTGAAGATATGTTTTATAGGAGTAGATAGTGCAGATCTACAATCTTTCAAAATAAGGACAGGTACATTATCAGGCCGATCGTAAAATTTTTTACCCAGTCTACCGAGTCATTATCATTACTTCTTCAGAATTAAGAGAACAATCAACTGCTATTAAAACCCCACCCCCAGATTTTTTACCTGATATAACAAAACTCCTAAGTTTACGATAAACCACATAATTACTAAAAAAATACTTCACTGTTAAAGACACTATTAGACAAACAGGTCTCAGAAAATGCAATAACATTAAAATCACTAATAGCACTGTACTGAAGAACGGTGTTGCATTTCGTATTTAACCCACGTGCATTTTGATATTAAAGACTGAGATTAAAAGAAGCTATTTCTGGGAGTTTTTTTTTTTTGTGGTAGAGCCTGTATCTCTCGATGTCTGTCTTGATGGATATCGGTTATTGATGCGCTGAACAGTAATAGAATCAGCATAGTAAGTTCTCGTAGATCCTTTATTCGTATCGGTGGCTGGTGTGTTAAATTTGCTAAAGAAATCTGGATTGTCCATTTCATTAATTTCGTAAGTCCGTTGATCTTCAGCTTATTGCCGAAAATTGAGGTTTCGAAACCCTTGTTAATTGCAATACGTCTATATTTACTAAGTGTGTGGAAAATAACACAATCTTCCGGATTTAGGTCCTTGTTTATGTACATATTAGAATTGCGTAATTTATGAGAATTTAATAAAACAGTTTGTCTCATTTTAGATTTTAAAAATTTAACGCAAATTGGACAGGCCTTATCGAACTGCTTACCTAAGATAGGCGTCAAATACATTAATATTTATGTCTAAATCAAGCTTCTTAAGAAATAATTCCAAAAAGGTTGTGGAAAGATCTTCATTTTCAATTTTTGGAACCCCGACAATGATAACATTGTTTTGCCTCTTTTCTTTGTCTTGAGTATTAATGGTAGATTTTATGTCATTTATTTGCTTTGACAAGGTTTCAATTTCATTTTTTAATTGTTTATTTTCCGCCTTAATTGGCGCTATTATATTATCTATAAAGGCGGTAGATGGTCATATTCCATATGCTAGAAATAGCGCGATTTTTTAACAAAATCCCAAATTACACCTTCTGTTGCATATAACAAGACCTTACTATTTCGTCCAAACGGCTTCTTCAAAGAAATCATCCCTTAAGTGTTTAACACCAACATTGTGTAAACAATTTTTTATTAATTTTTTCATCAATATCAAGGATAATTTCAACGAAAGTTGAAACTTGTCGGAAAAAATAATCATATTTTGGTGAAACAAAACAATTATATAAAGAATGTCCTGCTAATTTTTGGAAATGCTTTAACCTTAGGTTGCTGAGACCAAAATATGAATACACAAATTAATAAATATTTTATTGATAACAATCGAATGTTCCATTCGATTTGAATAAAATTTACTGTGTTTCTCGCCGAGGGGTATCCCTTGGGTATCCGCGCTTGGACGAAATTGCATCGTCCTCATATAACCCCAAAATGACCTTACCTCTAAAAATGGAATTGATATGTTATCTTAAATACTATATGCGGCATGTGCCCTATCGTATTAAAATATAAAAATATTTCCTGTCAAAATCTGTCTACAGAAATGTTTGTATAAATTATTAATTAAAGCTAACATATAGAAGATTAAGTTAAGCATGCTAATAATTATTGAAACTATAACTGTAATTACATTCATGTATTGTAAACAGTATTTACAGACATTATTTAATGAAAACCCACCCAAGTAATTCAAACATAAAACTCCGAATGCCAAACTAATTAACCCGACACTAACATTTTACGCGCGCATTTAGAAATCCAATCACCACACATTTTTTTGCTTTTCTTCAAAATCCATAAGGAAATACAAGCTAATAACATTGCACCGCTGGAAACTGCACGGCCAATAAAATGATTGGATTTACGAGCGTCCGGTCGTTTTTACGCCCCTGTTTCGACCGATTTGACCGCCGCGGTGAGTGTGTGCGCGCGTACGCACAGTAGTCGCCGTAAAAATATCCAAAAGAGGAAGTCTCGGAGCTGTGTGTGTATATTGTTGCTAATAAATTCCCATCCCGGTTTCGAAGTTAACGAGGCTGAGGATTTTACGCCCGATGTTTCCAATCAGATTATTGCCGATCGAGAGATTAAACTTTGAAATACTTATTAGGCTCTTCTCGGCGTTAAGTTTTTATTGCGCTTGATAAATTGATTCGACGATAACGGCGGTAATATCGGTTTACATCTTAGAACCTGTACACGCATTATATTTATAAAATAACTACGATTTGTGCAAATTGTTGCCCTCGTATCTATATTTCTGAATCGTAAATTTAAATTTAATTACTACAAAAGAAAATTAATTAATGCAATAAATACAATTCTCGATTTAATCCATTAGTCAATTATCATTATTCTATAAATAATTATTTTTTAATAATAAATTTTCAATATTTTTTTTTTATTCATACAATTAAAAATCTTCCATATTTGTAACTGTTACTTAATAAAATTCTCCTTTTATCTTTATCAATAAGAAATAAATTCTTAATACTATAATAAAAAATAAGTCGTATGTACTTTATAACTCTACAATAGAAGATTTATTTATTGAAGCTACTGGTTTTCGATATCATGAAAAATTAGGAACCAAATTTATTCCAAAGAATTAATTAAAGATTATTTATTTCACTCACTAAACCTCCAACCTTCATAATTAACCTAACTTTACACTCGGTTTTTTTTTTACTACTACAATATCTTTATTCAAAGTTATTTGTTTTACATGTATTTACAATAAATAATAATTTGTTCCTTCCTTGCTTGCTTGGACAGGCTATCGACCTATGGTCTTTCCGCCAAAGGATTTTTTTTAATATCTGGAAAATATGTTATGGAATACCGACATTATTAAATCTGTTAATCGGGGCTATTCAGTAAGGAAAAACGTAAAATTTATCTGTTATTTCTATAATCACAGTCTAAGCATATTTGAATTTAATATAATTTATAGATAATCCACTAGAACTATGATAAGGATCATGAACGTTGAAAGTTATCCATAGAGAAGAGCCCCAAATATAAAGAATATTAATAACCACAGAATAATATAGACACATTTTATTTCTTCAAATTATTTTGGAGTCTTCTTCTGATATTAAATAACTATGACCAAATGAATGAATACTCTTTTCTATTTGTCTTTTTCTGAATATATCATTAGAATGTACGTAACCAATTGTCATAGCACTAGCATGATTTTTTATTGAAGATTTCTACTGATTTCTGCTAATTTAACATCACTCAATTTATATCAACCAATTTAGGTCACGGTTACCAAATCAATGTTATTTATAAAGATGTTTCAAATGCGACTGTATGAATTATATATTCTAATAAATAATCTAGTATGGTGTATATTAGACAAAATGAATATTTTTTTTAACATGAGCATAAAACAAACAAAACAATCAAGTAAACAAAATAAGTGCGTTAGTTGAAATAACAATTAAACTGAAGTAATTGAAATGGATACATGTGAATTCCTTCTGGGCAGGTATTGCCCAAAGAAGTGAAGAACTGTTTCTTTTTCTTCCTTGTCTTTGCAGACCCTGAAAAAATTATGATTTTTGATGACTTTCCTGTGTTTTTCTAGGAGTCAGTGGCCAGTAATGATGCCTTCCGTCATCCTTATATCGATTCTGCTTAGTACTATTAATCTTTCGTTGTTTTCTATATAGTGTCTTAATCATAGCTGTTTCGTTATGAGACACTTGCCTTCATGGTCCCATCGTTTATTCGCTAGAGTTTTAATGAATTCATCTAACACCATCCATATAAAAAAAATAAATTATTCCTTGGTCCACCTCGCTACAATCATTCCATTTTTCATCCACTCATTCGACATACTTTCTGACAATTTTGCTCTTTTATACATATTTTTACAACTCATCCTCCATATACACCTATATACCTCTATTTTCAAATTTCCATTACTAATCTTTCATTTCCTAAACCCCATAGCATATATTACATCTCCATGCATACCCTATCTACTTGATTTTTGAAGCAAAATTAATTCATGGTCAATCTTTCAACCTCCAGTATTTGCTACGGAAATTTGTAAAAAATCTGTCTACAGATTTATCACACCACTCATACTCTCCACATCATACATGAATGAATGGGTTCCATGCTTACATCCCATAACTTGCATGAAACTTAAAAGTTATCTCAAATCCATTTACCTGAGAGTATTATTCATTCACTTGGACCAAGTGAAGTTGCTGATTGTATTTGAATTAATTTAATTAATTTATTTAAACATCTTTAAATTATGTAAGGCATAGCTGTACTAACGAGGGATAGATCCCGAAACGCGTGTCTGCAGATGGCCTTATAATAAGTAACGTTCCTTTTGTTGTTTTCGCATTAGAGAAATTTTTCTCGGATAAAAATTTGTAGCATTGTGCAATATTTTATTGATGTGCAACAGCAGGTGTACCCATGCCTTTCCTGATTTTTTCTTGCATCCATTTAACCCAATCTCCATAACATCCAGTGTTTCATATAAGAACCATAGGTCCTTAAACAGTTTCATCCTTTCCATAACTTTCCCCTTCTACATCATTATTAGTAAATTTTCTTCATTAGTAAATTTCAGTCACTTCGTTTATTGTATTCGCACATAACCATTTTTAAATAATATTTTTCTTCACTCTAAAATAATTTGAAAGATAACGCAAGCGCCATCTATCTATTGCCTAATTTTAAGTAGCATCGACAACAATTAGGGTCTAAAAGCCAGACGACCGAGAATCGTTGTACGCTAACATCCATAATTCAGTTTTCCCCATTCACTTCACCCGCTTACACTTTTCTTATTATTTTCTGAACTTCACTCGCATATAAATAACTGTACTTTTTTATTTATATGTGACCAGGTGGGCATCCTTATCTTATCCCTCATAATAATTTAATATTTAATATTTATTGACATATTCTGTCTCACTTATACCAATTCTGTCCTATCAATATTCACACTCCTCATCAAACTCTCCATTAATTTATCTCGCAGTATCCTATCGTATGTCGCTTCCAAGTCTAGGAATACGGCATACATACTTACTCTCTTCTCTGACACTTTTTCTATGGGTGACGATTTGATTCCTAATATATCTTTTCTTTTAGAATCCTCTTGAGTCTCTCGCAACAATATTTTTTCCTATATTTCTTTCTTCAGACTGTTTTTCACTAGCGTCATAATAATTTTATACCAGATACATATAAAGTAGGTGGGGTAAACCCCCGCGTGGGGTAAAAACCCGCACCGATCTTTTGAATTGACCGCCAATGAATCAGGGGATAACAACCATTATTATTTCGTGAAAGTTCGTTCCGGCTGAACATACGAGAAAATGAAATGAATCTGTTTTTTACTATTTATATGAAATTTTCCGATGTTTTACTTGAAGATTATATAATTTTGCGTTTGATAATAAAAATCAAGTAATTACTCCTTCGTATGACTGCATTTAAGCTTTACTTTTGCGTGAATATATTTGCACCAGTTTGTCCCCAAAATCAACATGGCACGTTTTACACAAAATGTCGAAATGGGACAAACCCGCGCGGTTGTTTTAAGGTAGACCAAAAATTGTCATTATCGCTATTTTGTTATCAATTATATTTAGAATTATCATGTTCATACATTTATATCTAATTTTATGTTCCAGAATTTACAAAAGAAAAACATAAAAACGAGTTATGATGGAGGTCGAGCTCACCAAGGTACTCAGGTTAATTGCAGCAGGCTTTTCAATTCGTAAGGCAATTGTACAAACTGGATTCCACTGGAGCACACTAAAGGCCAATTGCAGAAAGGTGGTGATGTTAAGCTTGGACGATTTCGAGCAACTTTTACTGCAGGTCAAGAAAAGGAGTTGGTAACTCAGAGTGCTGCTCTCGGTCGGAAATCACTCTGAAGTCTTTGAGGTTTTTTTTTTAGATAGACAAAATAAATAATAAGTTTGTGTCTAATCCTCACTAGCTGGTGAGGATTTATAAAGAATAATCGGCTGTCTCTGCAAATTCCATAAAAAAACTAACATCGCTAGAGCCTTCAATAGGGTTCACCTTAATCAATATTTTGACAATCTGAGGTGTACTTTAAAAAAATAAATTCATACGAAACCAAATATATAATGTTGATGAATCTGGTCTCAAGACGGTCCCAAACAAGCTTTTTCTACACGTTACCAAAGGAAAGAGGAAAGTGACCAAAAAGGCCGCAGTTGAGCAGGATCGAACTATTACCGCTGCGTGTGCCATGAATCCACTTAGGCACTACATTCATCCCTACTTTATTTATACCAGAAAAATTGAGAACCGCCAATTGCTTAATGGTGGCCCAAAAGAGTGTAACATGGCAGTAACATATAAAGGATACATAAACACACCTCCGTTCATCAAATAAGCATTTCATAAAGCACACCTACCCAAGTATTGAAAACCCAAGTCTTACTGATTCGTGACAACCATGTTTTACATAAAAGCCTAGAAGCTGTTAGGTTAGGTTAGGTTCGAGTGGCAGCAGCCTCAGGACTGCCCACTTAGGCCCACTTAGGCCCATTATGTTACCACAAGTACAGGATTTTTTCCTCATAAACAACCCAATTTGAGCACCTAATGAACCTGTTTAGATCGTTCACCCTTATAGGTGAAAGATCCCCCAGCTCATTTGCATAGTGCAGACCGAGGTACTTGAGTCTTTTCCCCTCGAGGGCAGGACATTGTCCTAGATAGTGGAGTAGAAGCTGTTGCTTTAACAAAATCGAAGCACGTCCACATGCTCACGTTACCACCACATAACAGCCACAAAACTCTAATTCTAATTTTAATCAAAGTCAAATCTTTGACGTTCACTGCGTTGCATCAACTTTCAAAATTGCTTTTGAAAAATCTGGGACTTTTAGAACTGCTCCTCAAGGTTTCAGTGAAGAGTTATTTTCCCCTTTATCTTTACAGAAGCTAACTTTCTGCCATCAGGCGCAACCAGAACACGAATGCGATAAAGACGATCGAGTAATTTTAATTAAAGACATAGAAAGTTGAATCGAAAATATTTAATACCAGAAGGTCGGCTCTAGGACCGAACCCTACGGAACTACCATATTTACCCATCTGAAACACCCCGTCCACACATTGCAGACACATTCGGGGATTTCGTGGCTTTATGGGACGAAATCCCTGAAGTTGTACATACGATCGTCTCCTTTGGCTTTGCCTTACACGAGGGCCATGGTGTAAGCCAAAGCCAAAGGAGACAGGTTTGCTAATACAATAAACCATACGTAATGTCAATCAATCTGCAAACAAGTGTTTTTTTTTTTGTTTTATAGTAGCTGATTGGAAATAATTATATCTGTTTCCTATTTCATTGAAGTTTCTTTTGATATAAAAGGTTTTAATATCTGAACACATTCATCCTTCCTTAGCACTTTTTTTAATGCTCGCATACTCTGGAGTTATATAAAAATTATAAGACACCCTACGGTTTCAGCCTCATAAAATTCAGATGATTCGATAATCATGAAATGCAACAAAAATTCAAAACCCCGCGTGAAACTTAAGTCTTAATTAATAATAATAAATATAAATAGAAACAAATTATTACCATTTATGCAATTGGTCGGGTTTATTAAACGCGATGAATAATGTGCATATGAATTAAGTAATGATTGAGCGTGCGTAGAAGTGGTGGTGTTTGTTTGTAAATGGTAGCGATTAATTATCAATAAAAGTCTGGAAAACGTTGGGAAATATGCAAATCCGGCTTATGAATATAAATTAAATAATTACGAGCGGCGACTTAAATCTTAATCAGGGACATGCTAATTATTTTGCACCATTTCGTACGAGTATTTTATCGAGAGCCCAATGAAAATTAGCTTCCCGTTTAAAATTTATTTATAGTTTACTGAATATAGTGTAAATTAAATGTCAATTTCCGAATATAATTATTTTGTTTTTATTATAAATAATGAATAAATAATTAAGACTAATAATTTATTCATTTTTATAATAAAAACAAAGTAATAATAAAATCAATTAAAAAATAATCAAATAAAATTAAATTAAACGCACAATAATCGGGGCTATTCTGTAAGGGATATATTAACTTTAGCGTGTACTTTATTTTATTATCACAGTCTAAGCAGCTTTTGTAATAAAAATGTAATCATAGAATGTGAATTTAATTAATAACCTACACGTTAAAAGTAACATTTTCGATAAGAAATAACACCGATTATACCTAAATTCTGATTCCCAATAATGACAATTAATGAATTCATTTTTTTCATTTTACAATGACATTAGCCATTGTGACGTGAAGTTTTTCAATATAGAACAACAACAACCCCCTACTTAAATTAATCCTATTAAACGCAACCAACAACCCAACGCCCAATATCAGCATTGAGAAGTAGTATATCACTAATAGCTTTTAGGTTTTTTCGTTTAATCCTTTTTATCTCTTTGTATATATACCGATATCTTTAAGTTTAAGACCGTGCCATCACGAATTCAGTTGTACTATTGTATACATTCAGGGTATAATAAAACCTGTCAAATGAAGTTAATAAAATTGTTTTAATTCTTCTAAAGGACATTACATTGACAAGAATGTAGACAGACAAATTCAAAAATACAAACTTCTTTATAGAGACAATTGCATAGTACGATTGCAATAATATTTATATACAATACATGTATATGTTAGCCAATCAGGGCTATCGATATTTATGTCCTGTCTTGAATTTATGTTGATTTGTTATAAAAATACCTTGCTGCTAGCTGAATTGTCTTAATAATTCCCAGTAATGAATTGATGAATTGTGAAAGGAGGATGATTATAAATCGAAGGAATTTCAGGTTCCGTGAGACACAAAGTTTTAAGGGGAGTGGGATTACTTGCAATTTTTTTACTCAGGTTTGTTATACGTTGGGATATTGGTGTGATATAAAGTTATTATCATAAAAAAATAAAAATACTATACAAAAAGACAAATGGTCGTAGCCAATTTACAGAATTGCTATTTATTTAATAATTTCATCAATTAAATATGAAAATTTGTTGTGTAAATAAATATTAATGATGAATTAATTTCTCACATAACCCGTAGTGAAACTTATTTAATTTATACACTTTGATTAAAACACTTGGCTTGTTTCACTGATTTATAACATTACAACAATTTTTATCAGTGAAACAAGCGAAGTAATTAATTATATTAAATATTTTTTTTTTATTTAATATATTTAAATAATTGTGACCAAGTGGAATAAATACTGTTTTCTATTTATATTTGAAGTAATTAATAATAAGTACTTTATTGCTCAACAGACATACAACCCAATAACAGAGCAATCTTATGTAAAATTGCTACAAATGAATTATTGCTTAATATAAATTATAAATTATTATCCACTGTTTTAAATTATAAACACAACAAAATGAATTAAAAAAAAATGTTAATAAAATATTAAAAGAGTCGGAGTGTATTAAATATTAATTCTATTCTCAAATAAACATTTTTTTGTGTTTTTATTTTATTTATAGATTTAAACGCCAATAAAAAAAGACATGACTTTTTTTATTTGAAAGCACCACTTAAGAGCGTTAAGTCCGAGCTTACTTCAAGAAAGTGAAAAAAAGGAGCTGAAACAGTTGTTTTATGTTTTTTACCACGGTGTAATTTATGTCGCCTGGTACGCATTGTCCGTTTGTTCCCCCGCGCCATAAATTTATTATTTTAACTCCACATATAATTTACACGTTATGGAGAAAAAAATAAAAAGAACGTTTTCCACACATGCACAGCAGATGTGTACTGTTCACTTTATCCGGCTCAAAAAATGGCCTCTCGAGAGAGAGGCTTGTTATAAATCAGTCCCAGTGTATTGGTCAGCTGGTTTGTCTGGAAATTACCATTACATTATTTTTTATGTGCTTTAAATATATGTGCATACAACGGGTGAGTTTAGAGAGTCCGGCGACGGATTTTCATGTTTTTTGCTGAAGGTCGTCCGCAAGAGAATGTGTGAAACGAATTTTCAGCAACACAAAATTGTTGTTATGGCATTTCCTAATTAAAGATTAAACAGTGTGGTTTTCTCTTCCTGTTGCTTTTTGTGGGAAGAAATTATCATTAATAATTTTTCGCATAGTGGTAGTAGAAATAAATTTTTGAAGATAAAATCGGGTAAGAAGTAATGTGTTGTTGTGAGTTACGTGAAGAGATTAGAACAATTAAAAATAAAACACTTTGAATTCCTTTCTTCATTTGTTGAAGAAAGGAATTTTTAATTGTTCGGGTAAGAAGTGTAACATTTTGTCCCGAGGAGCAAAAGTAAATATTTTTGTCAAACACATGTTGAATATATGTAATGCAATTGTGAAAAAAATATGTCGAAATGGTGATACTTCTCTCATTTCTACTTTTTTTGTACATAAAATAGAAAACTAATCCTCGCACACAAATTTTCTCATCATCCTCATTCATTGGAAAATCGTCAGTTTCATTATCAAAAGAATTATCAAAAATAAATATAAAGACAGCATTCAAAACCAACAACTCAATTTATAAATTCATTAATAATGCAAAAGACAAAACCCTACCGTCAAATAAGTTAGGTGTTTATGCATTAAATTGCAAAGACTGTCCAAAAGTTTATGTTGGACAGACTGGTAGGATTTTTTTCTTAAGAATTAATGAACATAAAAAATGTTTTATAAAAAATAAAGGTCACTCCATTTATGCAGAACATTTAATTGACAATAACCACAATTTTAATGAAAAATTCAAAATCCTCCATACTTGCAATAAAGGTTTAAAACTCAATTTACTAGAACATCTAGAAATAAAGTAAAAAAAAAAACAAAGGCGTTGCTCTCAATGATCAAGTAGAGATTAATAACTCACCCTTATTAAATATATAAGCGTAGTAAAAGTTATTTAAAAATGTATTTATACCTTGTTATAATTAATTTTAAGTGAAAATATCTTATATTATTATATTATGTTATATATTTAATAATTGTGTATGTAAATAGTTCCAATTGTCTTCGCACCTAAAATATCATTAAGCATATCTGTTTACCCCACTGTTTTTACCTGCAATATTGTATAAATACAGCTAATTGTTCATTTAAATAACCATACCTTCACCTGCCTGAAGAAGATAGAGTGTATCGAAACAATTGTAGCAGTGTCTATAATAAAGCTATGAAACTCAAAACCAACATTGTTTTATTACCAAATATTAAAATGGAGTTTCATGGAGTAACAGTCTCAACCATTGAGTATTTAAATTAGACACATGTGTTAAGGTTATGTAACAAAATGTCACAGTAGCTAAAGAGGAAATAATTTATTAATTATTTTCACATTCTTTTTATTTAATTTATGAAATCATTTTAGTAGTTTCAGTGGAAGAAATAAATCGAAAAGTTTAACGAATTAACAAACAAAAATAATAATATAATAATAATAATAACAATTAAAAAATATATACAAGTACAAATAAGAAAAACAACAAATAATATAATAAACACTTACGACAATTACTTGCGACGGCTGGATTCAGACTTCCGACTAGTTTCCACTATGCAATCTAAGTTCGAGTGGCGCAAACTTTACTCATTTGTAATAAAAAAAATATATACCTGTACAAAATATGTTGACGGGACAAAGTGCCGGTAACAACTTTACTAGAGGAACAGATCTAAATTAGAATCCAAAGACAACAAATTAGATGATTACTAATTAATAAGAAATTCCCGATGGACAAATGAAAAAAATGGAATTTATGAACTTAAGTGCAGTAAGTGTGATGCATTATATCTAGGACAAACAGGAAGATTCTTTTCGTGCAAGACTTAAAGAACGTAAAAAATCAATATTAAACAACATACAGTAGACAGGAATTGCAAAAAACTTTAAATAATAATTACTCCCAGCTACCAGATGGTCGGCTCAAGGATTGAACCCTACAAAACTACCATATTGACTCATCTGAAACTCCCCGTCCACACATTGCAGTCATCCGATAAAGCCACGAAATCCCCGAAGTTGTACATACGATCGGCTCCCATAGCCCTCGTGTAAGCCAAAGCCAAAGGAGATAGTTTTGCTAATAAATCATCCACCATGCAGACTTTGGTTTCGGCTTCGGTTAAAAGGACCTGACTGGGGATACATGCTTGAAACTAGTCGAAGCCAGTAAATCCATAGCCTGCTTCAGTTCTTTTAACCTATACCTTCAATGACTGACAGCTAGCAGCCTTTGAAGGCAGAGGTTGAAGAAGCCAGGAGATTGGACGGGTTTTTGGTGGAGGTTAATGCCATAGCACAGGGTGGGCTGGGAGATCCCGAAAGAGAATAGTTTGCGGAAATAATCTGAGATTGCGTTGTTAAATTCGGCTGCGTGGACGAAGACTTTTAGGGCGAGCTATTGTCTTGCATCGTGTGATGTGTCCTTGTTGTCGGATTTCTTTATCACATCAAAGATATAACAGTAGTCTGTCGGGTAGCAGACGACAATTAAAGTTTGCAAACGTCGTTTAGTTTTCTAAATAATATACTAAACGTAAACGAATAAAAATCAGTTAATATGCCATTCATTCTAAAGCATGTTATTTTCACTGATGAATCTTTAAAATTTCATTTTTGGAATTACATCTGGATATCAGGTTAAACAGGTCTGTCCAAAGTAAATATCTGAAGGCAAACATTTTCCTAAATATCTACCTAATACGGAGTTTATCTAGACAAGTCCCAAAAAGTACTGTACTCTTAGCCTATTATTCACTAATGTACACATAGCCTTTTTCATTTCTGCTCTAAGGTCATTGAATTATCATGCATGATAGTATATATAAAGAAAACCAAATTACTTTTTTTATATCACTTTTATATCGTGACTAGTTTCGATTAATAAAAAATCCAAGTGATATAAAAAACTAATTTTGTTTTCTTTATATACTATATTGAAAATGTATCACCAAGTTAACGCCGACAAAATTAAAGTATCATGCATGATATCCAAATTATAACGCAGCGCAAAAGTGTGTATACTACATAGAAGCAATTAAACGGGGCCCCGTTTTGGATACCCCGCGGGGTATCCAAAAAATTAAAATATAGGGTGTTTCATTTAATATAACAAAGTTGGTAGCCATTTTCGGTACAACCGGAAGTGAAATAAAGTCAAAATATTTACCATAAGGAGGTCTCATTCAACCGTGTAATGTAGAATGTTTTTTAATTTTTCCTCAAACAGAAATTCCATAAACTTTTAATGGCCGTTATTCGTGGCCCACCCATTATGTATGTATATATATATATATATGAATAGCATAATCTTTGTAAAAAAACACCTCAATAAATGCCATCTAAACTAAAACTTTCTTTGATATGATACCAGATTCTTAACCATCTAAAAGTATAACCATTTCTTTTGTCAAAATCTATGGTTGATACAAAATATTTTAAAATTCTTTAACAAATTACCAAATAATATCAAATAATTGCCAAATAAAAATTATAAATACATGTTAGAATTATTTTTAATAAAAATGCATTTTAATTGGTGGCGGAAACGATTACAACATCGCACAAGAATCTCAGATGGTTCCATCATTTATATACCATCATTGCTTTATATTCAATAAAAAAAGCATTATTTGATTCGTTTGTATTCTCCCATTTTGCAATTATTTTCATGCATTCATACATCTTTTAGATTAAAAAAAATGCATAAATAGATTGTTTTCACACATTATTTGATCTGTATGGTTCACACTATTTAAAACATAATTTTAGAAAAATATTTATTTTAATGAGAAAATCACTAGAAAGTGGAAATTACTAATCAGAATTATGAAAGATTTTTCACATAAAATAAATAGGTTGAAATAAATATGAATAAAATATTAAAAATCAACTAATAAAACACATATTAAATTGAATAACTTTAAATTCTCAACTATTTTCGGGTTATTAGCCCATTTTTAAGAGAATTTAAAATTTGTTTTATTAAAATTTAATTAAAAATTTAAAAAAATCAATATTTCCATTCATGTAAATATCCATAGAAATTTGAATAAAACAAATTTCTTGAAAATGGGCAAATAACCCGAAACTAGTCGAGAATTTAAAGTTATTCAATCTAATCTGTGTTTTATTGGTTGATTTTTAATATTTTATTCATATTTATTTCATACAATATGAACTACCAATATCTAAATTTTAAAACCATTAAAATAAATTGGATTTAGGAAATATTGAAAGAAATTTAAAAAATCCAAGAATTTTCAAAAAATTATTAATATACTATTCAAATTAATAAAATAAATTTAAGAAGTTCCAAAACGATAATTAGAAGCTTCTTATTTATCTATTATTGTATTCTATGTTCTGAAATGCATATCATTAATTTGATTCAAAATCGATTCATTCTGAAATATATGCTATTTTGTTACAAAATTAAAGTTTCCAAAATATAAAACTTAAAATCTCAATGGTAAATACCGTTCAGTTAAAACCACAGGACTAATACATCACTAAAATTTGAATAAACACAAACATATAATTGAGAACGTTTCTATGTCGTGAATGTTAGAAAGAGGATTAAATTCCACAACATCTATGGAACAATTCGGGAAGCGTTTGAATTTAGCAACATCTTCTGTGATAAACACATGAACTTCATATAAGGCACATAAAGTTACATGAAGTGAATATCCGGAAGCACACAGTGAGACCACGGAGGTCATAGTACACAGCAAAACCACCTAATATGGAAAAAGAAAAGAGGTTTTCTAATATATAATATAAACTTTAAATTGATACAAACACCCATGTATCAATTCCGCACGCATGTGCTTTCTGAAATTGAGTTGAGGAATGTCTTCTGCTTAAACTCATGTAGTTCATAGAAAACACAGGAAGATTTAGAAATCTACGACTGAAATAATTATATATTTTAGAATTTTTTCTTTCACTTGAGGTGGTTTTGCTCTGCCATCTGAAAAAAAAAACCTTTTCTGAAATACATAATCTAAACTTAAAATTGATTAATATTTTCTTAATTTTAACTTACTTATCTAAGAATTGAAGAAAATTCAATATACAACATTGAGATATATTTTAAATTAATTAAATATAAGTGAAAAAGAAACATTTCTGTTGGGATTTGAAACCACTTATATTTAATTAATTTAAATTATGTTGAATATTGACATTTCTTCAATTAATAGATATAAATATAATTTAAAAGGAATATCAATTTAATTAATTACTTATTTAATTTTCATTATAAATGTTTTGAAACTAAAGTAATATATAAAAAAAAATACTACTGAAAATTATGTAGTTATATTCAAGTTGAAATATTTATTTTTATTTATTCATTTTATATTTAATCGTTCGTCATGATTAATGAAAATATAAGATAATTTAATGAATGGTGGTTATTGAGTGCAAAAACATAATAGGTATTTTAATTATTGTGATTATTAATAATTAATTTTTAAATAATTAATTGATTAAAAGATTAAATTTCTTCATATATTAATTCATTTCCCACCTGAACACATTAAGACCCATATTACTCAATTTAATTAATATCTTCATCGTCTGAATTTATTTCCCCGAAAACACATGTCCGGTGTAATTAAAAAATTATACCAAAAAGAAAGAGAAAAGGCCCGCGGGCATTATTAACTGACAATTTGAAGAAGGGCGGTCGGGAATCGTTTATTTTAATGCAAATGGCATCCATAAAAGCGCCGTAACAAATTGGATGGGTTTTCGTTGGTGGCCGTGGGGCCTCAAAGAAACAATAAAAGTAAAAGAAGAAGGAACACAGTATATGAGGAGAGGGTTGGATTTTAGCACCCCCGCACCTGCCCTCGTGACTTTTAACAGCTCCTTTTAACGTGAAAACAAGATATAAAAGGGACAGGTTTATGTAAAGGCGTCTGGTGGTGGCAGTAATATTAAAACTAAATGGATTAGTCTCGGGGTGTTATCTTTAAAGCATATTTTAGTTATTATATTCCATTTTTGTTATATTTTCTTTAAAAAAAATACCATAATAAATTATAAATATATCCCATAAATATATATATATATATATATATATATATAACAATCTTTAATATCAATTAAGTTTACAATAACGTAAAAAACATTGATTATGTTTATCATAGAAAAATTAATTCATTGTTAAATGGCTATCAACCATAGGTCTTTCTTCCTGAGTTTTAATGAACTGTCTTCGTCTTAATATGTTTAAAAAAAATGTCGTGATTGCTAGTCCGTATGAATGGTTGATTCAATTGTTATGATTGCTACTGTTATGATATTATGCAATGAATTCATGAATTGAGAAAGACGGAAATTTGCAATGGGAAATTATGTTCTAATTTCGATGGATAGAATTAGAGGCGAATTTTGTAGCAAAGGATTGTAAACGAAGTTGGATAGGCGTGATTTGCGTGAGGCGTTAAAACCGGTTGTTTGACAGATAGTATATAGAGTTTTGAGGGTGACGGATTGTAGTTAGTACTCTTAGGGCTGATCTCCAAATATATACTAAAAACGAAAACAGATATAATACGACATATACGGTCTTGTACGAAGTGCGCGCCACTACGTCTAAATTTAGTGATCACTATAAGGACCAGTGGGGTCTTACTGTTAATACGCCCTATATTAGCAGCAAGAAGTCATAAACCCCCGAAAATTATTTCTATCTACACGCCTGCTTAGGACTGATTTATAGGCGATTTTAATGAACTTTTAGGATTTAATTTCATTTTATTAATTCATTCTAAGCTTATTTTATTCCTTTTTTTTTTCAAAATAATTATTTCCACCTATAATTCAACTTTCTCTTTTCGTAGTTTATTCCAAACAATGATTTCAATCTACTGATGCATATAACAACGAGGGTGTAATTTATGTAGGAGATAAATCAATCATTAACGATTTCCTTAATCGAAGCAATTAACGGGGGCCCAATTAATTTCGGGAGAGGGAACAAAACGGTGCACCAATTAAAAAAAAAAAAAAAACGGAAGAAGAACCCAAAGAAAGTCAGGCGGATGAGGAAAAGGCGCAGGCGGAGGAAAATTAATTGGGACAGTTGGCTCTCTATCGGAATTGGAATAGGAATCGGAAATTAGTCTCGGGTTTAATTTATTGCCCGTATAACTAACAAGAACATATGCATACTAGTATTTACTCTTTTCTTAATTGTTCATTTGTTTTGTGTACGAAAAACAATATTTCGTAAATTTATAATATAAATTTGTATTATATGACATACATAACATGTTATATAATATATTTTTTATTAGATCTAGTAATAATTAGTCATTTTTTTTAGTTTTCGTTTAAAATCCTGCTTGCCGCTAATTTTTAGTTAGAAATCCTCAAGTAACGCAACAAGAGCTTACGACAGCTTTAAAGTGTTCGCAAAAAAAAATATTTTCAATTAATTGTGGTCACTTGGTAAGGTCCAGGATTTGGAAATTGTGTTCCATATAAATTAACCGAAATCAACCACAATCAAATAGTCACAATCTGCAGTTTACTCTTCTCTCGTCAAAACATATTACCGTTTTAAAGCAAATTAATATCGGAGATGAAAAATGGGTGCTTTTTATTAATCTGAAGTGAATGGTTGTGCAAAAGCTAAGCGCCACAGCCTACGCCAAAGTGTTACATGCATGCGAAAAAGGTGATAAGTGTTTGTTGTTTTAAAAGAATTTTTAATTATAAATGTTTACCATTAAAAGTAAAGTGTATAGTGTACAATTGGAAAGATTATACCGAGCTTTGAAAGGAAAAAAAAAACCGCGCCGATTAATCGGAAGGGCGTAATTCTTCAGCGCGATAACACATGACCTCATACTGCACGTATCACGGCGGAAAAAAAAACTACGCCATTTTGGAATGGAAAGTTGTTCCATAATCTGCATATTCTCCAGATATTCGATTCGATTCCATCCGATTAACATTCGTTTCATACCTTGCAAAACATTTCAAGAATGAAGATTGTCTCAAAAATGCATTATTCGATTTTTTTAATCAAAATAACAAGAATTTAGAATAGAGGAATCATGATGTTACCTACGGGTTGGGCACAAGTTGAAAACAACGGTGACTATGTTGTTTTCAATCACCATACGGGTTGGACACAAGTAGTTGAAAATAACATAGTCGCCGTTGTTTTCAACTACTTGTGCCCAACCCGTAGGTAGCATCTTAATCCCGTTAATGCGTTTTTGAGACACTCTTCATCGTCGATTAAATTGTGTTGTTTAAATAAATTAGTTTTAAACATGTACCTGATATGGCGTTGAAGCTTATTTTATGTCTCTATCATTTTAGTCATATCAAACACATTAAACGTTAAAAAAAAACAACATGGAATACACAAATATCTCAGAATAAAGTCAGTATTTTAATATGAACTTACAAACTACAATTTTTAAGAATTACGTGCATCTATTATAAGCTTCATGTTTATCTTTTTTTGGTTAGTGTAAGATTATTCTTTTATTATCTTGAAGATTTTAAGGCTTTTAACTTGTTGATTATGTAACAGTAATATGGTAAATTTTGGGGACTATCTTCAAAAATAAGTACTATGGATATATACGGGCCGGGTATAATAAGGATTATGATGGAACATGGGACTATAATTTGATAGCCACGAGTTAACAAAAAAAAACAGCAAAAGCTAAACTTAATCATATCCAAAAATTAGCTTCTACGTGCACATTAGGTGTATTCTAGACAATACCTACACCAGCCATGGAAGCATTAATCTGTCTACCACCAATTAATAACCATATCAAGGAGATGGTTGCCTGACAGTCGAGAGACTTATCGCAATAGATAAGAACAATGATAGAAATACACAAGAAATTATCAACTGGGAATCACAAATGAGGAGCAAAATAGATTAAACAAGTATGTACGTGTTGTTTCATCTGTTTTGCTTTTTAAATTCTTAATAAAAGAAATATGTATGGTATAACAGACAAACAGACACACAGAGGATGCGGGTCTGAAAAATTATAGCTATCTTGCAATACTCCTGGCCAGCCATTACACCGTCACACAAACCGAAATATATGCGACCATATAGACTGCCAACATTATCGTGCAAACCAATGCCAGCGGACACAAAAAATATTACAATAGTCACTGACAGAAGATCAACGCTTAGGAAATCAAATGTAATCTCAATACTAATAAAAGAGTGAAGACGTTCTTGATACAGCTCTGTGTTTGACTTAGATTAAGAGTGTTCGTCACGAATTGGCCTTGAAGCTCTCTTATGGGAGTTGTTAACATCTATCCACATTTCCACAGAGTTCATTAATAGAGATAATGGCATGCGGATTTTTATGCATAATCTTGTGTTATTTAAGTAGAAGTTGCATAACCTTACAATTTTATAACAATTTTCGTTTTTGTTATAAAAAAAAATATTACGCAACGTTCAATTTCAACTAATATTTCCAGTTTTATTATAAAATTTGGTGAATATATTGAATGCGTGACATTTTTATTGCTTTTAAAACAACACCATTAATAATCGAGCGCAGAAGGATCGATCAATTTAACTTTGCGCAGTCATATAAAATCATATATAGAACTTGACTGTCATAAAGCCAACAATTGTTTCCGGTATGAGAAATCTAACAGAATATATTACTAGCCATTATGGCTTCCGTAGGCACTGATAAAATAAATAACAATGTGAGTAGGATTTTTACAGAGGATGCTTAGTAGAAGAGGTAGGAAAGATATACCTTTCAAGAATAGCCAGCTGTAGATGTTAAACTAATGTTAATCTTTCCAGAAGAGTAGAAAAGTCTCGAACTCGTGAAGAGTCTAAGTGAAAACTGACTTATAAAAAAATCTATGTGTTGCAGTACAAGCGGAGTTGGATTAGACCTATTCTGTTTGTATTGAAATATGTGGACGAGTGGAAGCACAATGGGCCCAAAGTGTGTCCTATGTGGGCTTAGTGATCTTCTGCTGCTCCCTTCTAATTAGTTGTTAATCCTAAGCAATAATTTAACAATTTCACATTGGACAGATACTGTTCAATTATTTCATTAACGATATTGCTGATGTAATTAATCATAACATGTTTGCAGACGATCAGAAAAATTATCATAGTATTAATAAGTTGGGTTATTGTGTAAATCTTCAGCACTGTCTCAACCTGATATTGGCGTGGTGTATAAACCACTTTAAATGTTTCAAAATATAAAACATTGTCTTATACTAGGAATAAATCGAATGTAACAATTTTATTTATACAGTATTTAGATCAATGATTGTTATATCACGTACATTGTTGTTATCTGCGTATTTCATTAATGTTCTTCTCTTTTCTAGGTTTACATTATTTTAAAACTGACGTACGAGTATACGATTAATGATTATGTATTATCCCAAGTTGAAACTTTCAAAAACTTGGGAGTTATATTTGACAAGAAATTATCATTGAACAGTCATATTGTCAAAGTAGTAATGGCTGCTAATCGCTCTCTAGTATTTACTATACGAAATACCAAACATTTCAGTAATACTGACACCATTAAGGTGAGGTCAAAACTTGAATATGCCTGTTACGTCTGAGATCAATATTATATTAAATATTCCTCGATGATCGAAGCTATGAAGAAGAGATTTGTCAAATATCTTTACAAATATATTGAAATACTCCGTCTATTCGAATTACACTCCTTAGAAATACGTCGAAAGCATATGCTGTAACTACCCTGTATAAAATACGCAATCTTATAGATTGCCCTGATTTACTTACACAAATTAATATTAATGTGCCCGTCAATATAACAAATAAACGACTTTTTCAGTTGTCACTTCCAAATACAACTATTTTGCTTAATTACAATGAAATTAAACAAGGATAATTTCTGGCAATGATCAATAAAATTCGATCAATCTCTTTTTTCCAAAATTACTTACACTGTAAGTTTTACAAACATCTATTGAAACAACTACTTCCCGAGCATTTACCCCGCCGATGAATAACACAGTAAGTTGTACTGTTGCGAATTGCAATAATTGCGAATAAATAACTGCAAATGTGTGAATCATCGTTGTTTCATTTTATTTAATTTAATTTAATATTATAATTTATTCACGGAATTTCATATTGAATATAATCATTAATCAAGTTTGATTATAATACTATATCAGTAAAATTTCAGTTTAACTCTAAAAATTAAATAGAAATAATTTCATTTTTATATAACGGTTTAATCCCATTTTATCAGGACATATACTCTATTATTTTTATTACAATGAAATTAAACAAGGAACATTTCTGGCAATGATCAATAATTGTGTAATCCAATACCCGGCGGGGTAAATGCTCGGCAAGTAGTTGTTACAATAGATGTTTGTAAAACTTACAGTGTAAGTAATTTTTGCAGTTGGAAAAAGGATTGATCGAATTTTATTGATCATTGCTAGACATTTTCCTTGTTTAATTTCATTGCAATTTAAATAACTGCAAATGTGTGAATCATCAGTGTTGTGTATGTATATTTCTTTGATTTTCATATATGTGGGATATAAATTGCAAGCAGTTGTAGGCTTCTTTTAACGGTAGGGGATTTTTTATCATTCTTTGAGATTTCGGCATTTTAATGTCAACGTGACGAATATATAATAACTTAACAGTAAATTGCATGAATTTTCTTTGAGTAATCCATTATTGTAATTTTTATTATCATAAACAGTTTGTTATTATTAAATCGCATATATAAAGATGAATATGTATACTACTGTGAGATATGGGGCTCCACGGGTTACCAATTTAGATCTCACATTATTCATTATATTTAAATAGCTGTAATTACCTTTATAAATTCTACATTTATTATACGCAAATTTACTAATTATCATTCCATTTAATATGTTAATCAATCAGAGTTTCATTATCATTTTCCTCCTTTGGTTAAGTCAAAACAAACAATAAGATTCTGTAAATTTATTTTCCATAATTAGAAACGAAATTAATAGCCTTTTTTATACGTGCTTCGGACAATAGTTCTTAACACAGGTAGCTGCTTGAGGCAACAAAGGAAAAAATAAATAAATAACAACAACTAAATTACAGCAACGGTCATTTAATACCATTATACAATTATAATCCATATATGTATATTGAATCGTAATGATCGGCTCGATGATAAATTTGAATAATAAGCCGAAGGGGGCGGCAGATGTTAATTAACGTCCCCGATTGTTTCCACAACAACCACTATAATTTATGTCGGGGTATATATATGCACGTATATTTATATAAAAAATGGTACCATTTACGTGCGTAATTGAGTGTGTTTCTGCCTGTATGTTTATACGTGTGTGTGCGTGGGTTTTCCGCCGTCACGCGGAAACGAAAAAAGACGTCCCATTCGTGGTAATTGAGTCGGAACGCTTTTCCACCGACCAATTAAAAGGAATTGTTCAAAGCCCCTAGGGGGAAACCATGATAATATGCGTTGAGTTAATTTGTACGGTTGAGTGTGTGTATTAGAATTTTCGAGATCTTTAATGCAAATGTTTTTCAATTTCTTGTGAAATAAAAAAAAAATGAAAATATTACACGAAGTAAAATTTAATTTAAATTAAGCTAAGCTGCTTTTATTAATCTGATTAATCAATGAATTGTACTTAATCAAAATTGAAATAAAACATTAAATTGATTAAATTTTCGGATTTTTGATGCTAATGTGTTTTTTTTATTTCTCGTGGAATAAAATAAAATATATAGTGGGTTTGCAACTAAGTACTTTCGCTTTTTAATTATAGAGAGCGTTGCTTTATTTTTTGTATAACTTATATTAATGCCTTACTTTGCCGTTTGTCATGTGATATTGGTCACATTGACGTAACTTTAGAAGCAAGTAGTGTGTGATTTTTATCAAAGGTATTAGTTGTGGGTTAGTTTTAAATGGAGTGCAGAATCGGATATTTTCGGCATATTATAAGAAAACTGCTGCGGCTCACAAAGAGATATGTGAAGTTTATGGTGCTGATTGCTTAACAGAGCGCACATGTCAGAATTGGTATAAAATATTCCGTTCTGGAGATTTTTCCCTCAAAGATGAGCAACGTTCTGATCGGCTTACTGAAGTTGATGATGACCAAATCAAAGTCATAATTGGAGAGGATCGTCATATAACTGTTCGAGAGGTTGCGCAGAGGCTACATGCATCCTACACAACAATTTGAAAATATTTAAAATGTCTTGGGCTAGTTAGGAAGCTTGATATTTGGGTACCTCACGAATTGAAAGAATTTCATTTAATACAAAGAATCAACTTTTGCTCTATGCATCTTAAACGAAATGAAACCGACCCTTTATTAAAAAGAATCATCACTGGTGATGAAAAATTGGTCCTGTGCAGTAACGATCATGGAGCAAGCACGATGAACCAGCACAAACCACCACATTGAAAGCTTTGCATCCAAAAAAGATCATGCTGCCGGTTTGGTGGGATTACAAAGGTGTTGTGTTTTTTGAGTTGCTTCCAAGGAACCAAACGATCAATTCTGATGTTCACTGTCAACAATTAATGAAACTGGATGAAGCAATCAACGAAAAACGACCAGAATTATCAAATCGGAAAGGTGTACTGTTCCACCATAATAATGCAAGGCCTCACACATTTTTGGCAACTTGTGGGAAACTATTGGAGCTTGGCTAAGAAGTGATGCCACATCACCCTAACAGCCCTCATTTGGGACTATCTGATTACTATTTATTTCGAAGTTTACAGAATTTTTTGAATGGTAAAACTTTGACAAATGACGATGACCTTCACTCGCACCTGGTTCAGTTTTTTGTCGATAAGGAGCAGAAATTTTATGAGCGCGGAATCATGCAGCTGAAAGAAAGATGGCAAAAGGTCATTTAGCAAAATAGAAAATTGTTTAAAAACTATTCTTTGTTAAAAAAAAGTGTTTTATTTTATACTACAAAACAGAAAGTACTTAATTGCCAACCCAATATTATACCAAGTAAATTTTAATTTGAATTAAAGTAAGCTACATTGTCATTTAACTTAATAAAAATGAAATTGTGATTCAAAAGAAAAGTTTTTTCTAAAACATCTCAAAACGTATCTAGATCCCTATTTGCGTATTGTGGCCTTAGTTCGACTTATTCTTTTCAAGCTCTAAAATGTATTCATAAAAAAAATAGCGTAAACTGGGCAAAATCCCGATTTTGGTTCGACAAAAGTCAACGTTATTAAAATGTCTCATTTTCAATTATAGGACATTTTTTTCAAAACTTCATTTAACCCTACTCCACAAAAAGAATATACATATTGCGAACAATGCAGTTTATAAAAACGAATCCAATTAGGCGTGAGATAAATTAAATAAAAATAATTTGAAAATAATTAATTAATAATTTATTTTCCCTTTAGCTACTGTGTCATGACTTATGTTACATAAGTACTTAATCAAATATATAATAATAGACATTTGCTGTTGTATAACAATAACATATTGTATAATGCAATAATTGAGATATTCTCTCAGTGCAATAATGTGACGTTCGTTACGACGACATAATTGTTCATATTTAGTTAAGTCTTCGCCCAAATTGTTCAGATATCTTTTAAGAAAATTAGTTTTTTGTAAATGAAATGTATATTGTAAAATGGAGATTCCATAAATAAATAATAATAATAATTGAAGCAGTGCAAAATTCCGGTTGAAAAATGTAGATTTATATCATTAGAAAATAAGAGACTGTGATATGAAAAATAAAAAAATCTTCACATTTTAGCGAGCATCTTTTCTATTGAATATTGACTACAAACTTCTAGATTTTTACTTTTACATAATTAATAATACGTTAAAAGAAGATGGCATATAATAAACCATATCTACAAAAAAATATTTAGTTGTAACTCCAACCATACCATTAATTCTTTAATCTTTATTTTGCTTTTCTCCGAATTTTTGAGTTAAGTATTGTGAAAATAAAATTAATAATAATATGAATCTTTAATCTTTATTTTAAGGTCCCATAAGAATATTAAGATCATTTCTGAATATATCTGTTTGTATCGTTTTTATCAACAAAACAAAAAAAAAGAGGTTGTACAATCTCTTGTATTGGGAAATCAAAACACCTTGTGGGTTTTAGTTGAAACACTTTAACTTTTGTTAGACAGATTTTTATTCATACAGCTCATTCCTTAGTATAACTTTTCTTATAAATCAAAAAGTAACGGTAAGGAGGCAGAATTGTACACACATTCAGTACGGACAGATATCCATTCTTCATTCATTATATCTATTTTTTTAAGTCAAGCGAATTTCGAACTGATTTGGTTGAGGAAGAGATGCATGTCGTACATGAAGGAAAAAAGAAATGGCATATTATGATATGCGGAAGGCGTCGTAATTTATCCCTGCATTCGTTAAATTAGTCAATTTGTGTTGTTATTTTGTGGTTGCGATTGTTGCTGTGGTTATAGTTATTTGATAGATTGTGGTGGATAAGCAGAACTATGACTACCTACCAGTTCAGCTTAAGATGAATTGTTTTGATTTAAAAAAATGTGCTAAATGGTTTAAATTTAAAAATAGGAGTTTAAACTGGACACATCAGTTCGGGCAAAATTCTCAATCGACTAAACATGTTGAGATTTCTGTGAGGGTCTTTTTTCCGGTCGAGTCGTTTAATTTTTGCAAGAGACTCGTCACCAGAACGAGAGGTGAATTGGGGCTGACCGATTATAACGTCTTCGACAGTGGAACTGGAGTGCCACATGTGTTTCTTCATGGATGAGCAGGCCATTGTGACTGTTTGAATTTTGCGTAATATGGTTATTATTCGATTATGTTAATGTGTAGGTTGAGAGGGGCGGAGGGACAAAGTACAAAGTATGCAAATGCTGTTATTTTAAATCGTGCTTATATTTGCACACTAATTATTCTCATTGCTGGCTTGTTGAAAATATTTCCTTAAAGGCTTTTCAGAAAATAAAATTAATATTTGCTTAATCTTCTTTATGCTTGATAATAAAGAATTTGTTTATGGTAAAATAGTTAGAATGGAATTTTAATAAATCTTTATTTATTAAGCAATGATAAATAATTGGAAATGTTTATAACAAGGTATTGATATGAAACAAAACCAATTAAGTTCTTAATATTGTTGAAAGAACTAAAAAGCTTTTTGATTAAAAATTCTACCTTTTATATTCTTTTTTTGAACAATTTTTTTCTTTATGCAATAATCCCATAACTACGTGTGAATTAAAAAAGAATGAGACATTTATTTTTTAATGCAAAATCTCAGAACTACATGTGAATTAAAAAAGACGATGAAAGTATATCCATTAATGAGAATACCTTGTAGTAACAGAACTTTACATTTTTAATTAATTGAACCGTCTCTTTTAACGATAAAATATTACACCTATTTCGGAAACAAATATACAGACACATACGTAGAAACGGTGTCATTGTTTGTTAGAAAAAATAATAGAAGATGCCGTTTAAAGATAAGCCGAATTTTGGGTGTTAATTTTTCTTTACACGGCCCATAAAGCCGATGTGCAGGTAAACGAATGGCCATTTAATTTCCCTAAAAAAATAAGAGTGTTACCGGCGGCGGGCTATAAATTCCGTAAGACAATGGTCGCGCTGACCGTTTCCTCTAATAATGATAACAAATGCGAGGGCGTTTTAATTATCCTAATTAAATAGGCATCTGTTACGTTTCGGGTGGCATCGAATGTCCGGACTGTTTATATTACTCGAGCGAAAAGTGTGTGTACATTTAAATTAACGAAATTAACGAATTGTATTGTTAATTGCAATTAGAACTATTTCATGATTAAGTCGAGATTAACGTAAGAAATATTATCGATATTAAAACTTGTGTAAATCAATAACCATGATAAGCTCGCTAAGACCCACAAACTTGTTAGTGAAATGACACGATTTTCTTGTTATCAGTAAGAATTTTTCCATTATATGAGGCATATAAAAAAATAAGAATGCACTAAATTTTCTTGTATGTTTACCACTAAGTCATGTGGGTGAAATAGCAACATTCAACTAAACTTATCATTAATTGTCATTTTGAAGTTTTATGACACACTCATTAACTTTTCTTTAAAGTGAGTGAAATGTCATAGGGCGCTTAACTTGATATAAAAAATATTTTTTCAACTGTGGTTTAAACTTCGTTTAATTAAGATTCACTTTTCTACTTTTGTTAAATTAAAAAAAAAATACATTTTGATGGAGAAGTTTTCTCCTCTAGAAAGCTTTCATTTTTTTTATTGAAATAAAATTGCCATTATCAATAAAATTAACCACACGCTATAGATTATGTCATTCTAACAAATTGAAGAAATTAATTTGATAAATAATGTCATATGTGACTATATTAAATAAATTGTGACCTAGTGGAATAAATACTGTTTTCTATTTATATGTCATATGTGACGTTTTATTTGTTTTTAATGACTAAATATAAAATTACGAGAAAAAAAATCAAAGCACTTTAATGAAGAACAGTTCTCGATATATGAGATTATTTCGTCTTGTATTAATTTAGTAGACATTTCACTTCTTTATATATTTCTCAGTTATATAGGTGTATCTAAAGAAAGATTAATTTAAAGCCATAATTAAAAAAATGGGACTAAAGGTTAACACACCCTTTAGTTCTGATGTACAATAGTACACTCATTTTAAAATCAACCATTAAATAAACACTGACAAGAAAATTAGCTTCAAAATTGTTTATATGTTTTGAATAAATAATGTCCTATAGTTTTATTAAAGAAAACACTTTAAATAAAAAGTTATTTCTTTTTAACCAAAAAAACTTTCTCAATTATAACAATTAGTTACGAATCTTTTATGCTACTATTTCATGGTTTAAAAGAATAATAGTGATGAAATGGGACATTTATCATAAAAAAATCAACCAATGAAACTTGTCTTATGTTTAATAATTAAACTATTTTTTTTTTTATTTTGAAAAATATTAATCTATTACTGATTAATTTTCAGAGTCCTTTTTTGCATCATTTTCATAAATTTACTCGAATGTTAGTTATTTCTTTGAATGGTTCAAAAAAATAACTTTTCACATATATATTTTTTCAATCGAATATTCATTTTTTCTGGTAAAATAAAATAAGTTGGATTAATGCATTTATCACTGAAAATATTTTTTTAGCTATTTATTATCTTCATACTTATAACTACTTAACTAAAAATTTATTACAAGTGTAATTACTACTTCGCAATATTTAGTTTGGTGGCCGTATCCGTATTATGGTATTACTTTAACATATTTCTACTGTTTTAAGTAGTTTGAAATATTTATTAGGGTCTGGCTACTTCAATATCTAATACAAAAACATTCGCATCTATACTTTTTTAGTTTTGGTTGTTATATTCTCTCAATATCAATTCCATTAAAGTTAGTGATCTCCAGTAAATTCTAATTATTTATATATTTTAAATGTATTATTCTTTTGATATTTATTTACAGATATTTTATTAATCTTGCATAAAAACAGAGTGCTACAGTAGTTCGAAAATGGCGAATAATAATTGTTTCACTTTTGTTCATTTCATTTATTGGAATTGTTGGATATTATGATGGATGTTGACATAGACTGTTAACGATTATCACATTTTATACTAATAATTTGATAAATATGAAAATAAAAAATCTAGGCGGAAAGACCATTGGTCGATTGCCAATTTTTACAATATACATTGTAATATGATAGATATAGAAAATAATCAAATGTATTGTTAGATTCACACGTAAGTCATAAGCTCCTTCGACAAAAACCTGCAAATTTAAAAATTTAATAATTGTAGTATGATTTGGTATACCTTATTAGGCATAAACTATTGAACTGCCTACGTTTTTCTTTTTTTCTTAATAATAGAATGCAACATATTTCATACAATTTTATGAGATTCGCTCTTTTAAAATTACAACTTGCATTATTCGAAGCATTAGAAAATTAAGAATTATCTGGTTTTGAATTATTTTTTTAACCCGACATTCAGAAGGGTATGAAGGCTATATGATAATATATATATATATAATTATTATTTTTAAAAATAATTACAGCCAGATGATTTAAATTCCACTTAATTTTAGGATGAGTTTCATAATCTACTGCACAAGTAACTTTAATTAGTATTAAATCAAGAAATTTGTTTTTTTGATTTTGTACATTATTACTTTACATTTATAGTGTCCATTAGATCAATAGAAACTCTTTCATATACTCATAAATTGCTATTAATATGTGATTTTTTTTGGTGTAAACATTGTATGGCTATTGCTTCGAAAAATAAGCCAAAAAAGTCATGTATAAATCAGGTGGTAAAGTACTTACGTAACGTAAGTCAAAAAGTCGGAAAATGATTATTTAATTATTCAATTGTGTAAATCAATTATTTTCAAAATCTTTTTATGAAATTTAATTTAAATAACTGTGACCAAGTGAATAGATACTATTTTATATAATTTGTATTTAACTTCCAATACAAGGTAGAGTTTTGTCTTAAGAAGCTTCATATTGAAAAAAATGCATTTTCACTTTTTTAGATTTTTGATTTTTTTTAAATTATTGAAATAATTATATTTCTGTCAAATAAAACGTAAAATTGCCGTCGTATTTTAAAAAAAATTTAAAAAATTTATTTAGTGTGGAAAAATTTGTAATGATTGTAAGGTAAGGAAAAACAAAATTCTAAATATTTGGCTATAACTTTAAATGGCAACAATTGAAATGTTTATTTAAGAGAAAATATGTTTCACTTGACATTTTAAAAATGTATTACTCCGCTCATGTTAACTCTTTATTAAGTTATGGCATAACTTGTTGGGGAAATTCTGTTTATATTAATTACATTATAACTAATTAGAAAAAAATCTTAAGAACAATGACAAATCAGAATCCCAAAACCTCGTGTAGAGATATTTTTAAATACTCGAAAATTTTAACGGTTGTGTCTCTGTATATTTATTATTTCGTAAGCTATATCAAATGTATTATAAATAAATTTGATAAATGTAGATCTAAA
This sequence comes from Philonthus spinipes, assembly GCA_963082785.1. NCBI lineage: Eukaryota > Metazoa > Arthropoda > Insecta > Coleoptera > Staphylinidae > Philonthus > Philonthus spinipes. The sequence continues at coordinate 12,066,182 of OY720309.1, read as the reverse complement.
GGCATGTATAACTTTAGAAAAACATTTAATTTGTTAATTCCTAAACATGCTTCATCAATGACTGCAAGGGGTCCCACCGTCAAGGGAATTAAGCTATATAATAAATTACCAATTTCGTTGAAATCGATTTCAAGTCTCAAACAATTTAATACAAAAGTTAAGTCTCTTTTATTACAATATTCATTATATTCTTTAAATGACTGTGAATTTGTAAAATAAGTGTAATCTTGTGTAATTTGTATTTTTTGCATGTTAACGTTCCTACTATCTGACATATTTTCCAAATTGTAAAATCTCGTGAAAATAAAGATATTATTATTATTATTAATAATAACTTTTTATTTACTATTAAATGTTCATTCAAAAACTCATTTGACCGAATTCACTGGGAAATTAATGGTCACATCATGATTTTTTATTACAAATTCAACGATATATTACACGTTATGCTTTTAAAGCCAAAAAAGAGAAAAGTAGATATTAACATTTATGAAGCTTCTTAATCTAGTAAATAGTAAGCATTATAGCAACTGCAACATTGATCTGTCATATTATTGGTAAAAACATTCTAACGTATTTTGAAGTTGTTTATTTTGTTTATAAAAAGTTCACGTATTAAAAAAAAAAGTATTTGTGTTGCGATGCAAAGCGGACATTTCACAAAGAAAACAATAATCATGTTGACGTGTTACACTTGTGTCATTTAAATGATGTTGTTGCTGAGGAGATGTTTTATGATAATTATCCTGAACAAATACAACCTGAGAACAAATTGAAAGACATCTAACATAAAATAAATTGTGAAGTAAGGAATAACACTCTTTCAATTTGTGATTAAACACTTCACTTAAACTCAAAAAACCATTCAGTGACAACCTGAGAAATCTACATTTAAACGTTTTGTCTCTAATTTAAATGTATTTGGTTTATTCAAAAAAGGGAATAAATACTCCTTTCTATTCATATTAATAGCCAGTGAGGCATTTATTGAAAATCTAAGACTAGAGAAGCTTTTTGTAAATTTACGATAGGAGGCACACATTTTCTCGCACGAAAATCCTCCACCTGTCATTACAATCAGAGCACGCGGCTGGTAAGGATCGTTCAATCTAATTAATTTTATTGAATTTGTTTCGTTTAATTTTATTCGATTTTGATTTAAATTGAAATAATTTGGTTTAATTTAAAATTGACTTAGTATGATTGATTTAATATAATTGATTTAATTTGGCTAAGTATTGTTGATTTACTTTAATTAATTTATTTCAACATCTTTAAATTAACTAAGGCGGAGCTGTAGTGACGAGGGATAGATCCCGAAACACGTGTCTGAAGATGGACTTGCATTAAGTAACGTTCTTTTTTGTTTTTTTCTACATTGAATTTTTCTCGGATCAAAAATTTGTTGCATGATGCAATATTTTATTTATAAGCAACAGCAGATGTACATTATGTAATTCAATATCCGGCGGGGTATTTGCCCGGGAAATAGTTGTTTTAATGTTTATTTGTTTAAATTACTTACGTAACGTAAGTAAAAATGTCAAAGAGCTAAATGTAAAAATAATTTATTAATTATTTTCAAATCATATTTATTTAAATTTTCAGCTTCAGCGAAGAAAAAGCAAATACTGTTCTGCTAGCCGTTGTTGAAACGTCTGAAATATCGACATGGACGAAATTTAGAATTTGTTGGGGTTTTAGACTTGGTGATGAGAAAATGCAATGTGAATTTTATATCAAAAAATGTCAAGAAAATCAAACTTTTCCTTTTCAAATAATTTAGTCTGATGAAAGCATGATAAGTAACAATTTTCAACCGGTTTAACAAACATTATTTGGTTACAGATAATCCTCATCAACACCGATTTGGATTTCCTCTGTACTAATAATAATTACTTTTCGCCCACCGCATCTGAATCTGGCTCCGGTGTATAACACCACAACTGTCTTGTATATAACATCCTTTTGTAGCGCTAACAACATAAAAGCCGAAAAATAAAAGCAAAAATGTAATCAATTTAATCATAAGTACATATTACTTAGATTTAAGTTTTTCCATTGTTAAAATTATTGGGTAAATTTTGTTATTATTGAATAGAATATTCAACATTTATTTTTGTTTGTGTTATTATTTTGTTTATTTAATATATACCAATTTTGTGTTCCTTTTAAACTAACGTTTATGAATAAATAAAATTTCTACAGCAAAAACGCAATTAATAGAAAATTCATTTTTATTTATTTTAGTTTATTTATTTGAGTATTTGATTTATATTTAATATGAAATCCAAATTACCTTGAGCAATAATTAACAATTGTTGGTTTCAGAAAGATGGTGCGTCAGCGCATAACTCAAGAAATGTAAGGAATTATTTGTCCGAGAGGTTTCTTGAAAAATGGATTAGAACTTACAATGAACTTGGCTAGCCCGATTACCAGATTTCAGCCCGTTAGATGTTTTCCTGTGGAGTTATATAAAAAATAAAGTGTATGATTCAACGTCGGAAAATAGAGAACAATTATCAGCATCGATTATATCAGCAGATAACACAATCTCATCAGAAATGTTAGACAAAGTTTTAAATTCAACTGTATAAAGAGCGTCATTTTCTTTAGAAAATAATGGGAACTAATTTGAGCATTTGCAATAGTCCTTAAATTCTTATTCCAATACCTGCTAGATTAGTAACCTAGAAAAAATATAAAAACGTATTTTTCTTTGTTTCCTTTTTTTCTTTAGAAGCATAATGTGTGATACATCATTAAATTTTTAATAAAAATTTCTACCGTAGACAAGGTCTTTCTATTTTAATTTTTATTTCTTCATTTTATATATGGGCATATAAAATAAAGATGATGATGATTTCTCGGAGATGAAACAACAGATAAAAAAATTGAAAAGGCTGTTTTAAAAAAAAAATACGCAAAAATTGCATTTTTCGGGCGAAATTTTTAAAACGATGAATTTCTGTGATCGGCATGTAAGCATTCTCTAAATAGTGCATTTTTTCCTAATTTAAACCACTCCGAATCTTTTACCGTTTTCGAGATCCCCATGCTCTTGCATTCTAATCTTGGAATAAAACAGCAATCGGTTATCAGCCAGAAGCCTTTTTGCCTTTTATTTCTTTATTTTTAATAATTTATTTTTTTTATTGTTTAATGTTTCTGTTTTTTTTATGCCAACTTAAAACAGGACTAAATAACAAATAAAATAGAAAATAAACAACTAAATTGGTATGCCCATGTCAGGAGAATGGACAACTATAGACTAACAAAACAGGTGCAGCACACAACCATGGAAGGAAAGAGGAAACCAGGCAGACCCAGGAATACAATGAACAACATAATTCATGAGAAAGACATGGGAAAAGCGGAGAAGAGCTAGGAAAAATTGCGGAGAACAAACAATTATGGAGGAGATGGCTCGATAACGTGTACCCGACGCACTAAGGGGCAACAAGGGTTAGCAGAAGAAGAAGAACAAGAACAAGAAGAAGAAGAATTTGTATCTGTTTTTCGCATTTAGCTATATTGAAAATTACAAATAAAATTGTTATTATTATATTATTATTATTATTATTGTATATTTATTTGTTGGTAAATTGTAATTATTACAAAAACGTATTTTAATTCCAATTAATAATCCCACATTAAAAAAATACTTAAATGAAAATTAAAACTTCACACACATGCTGTTGATTATGTAAATAACGTTAGTGTAGCGTATGTAAGATTTCGTACAACCATCATAATTATGATGATCAGTGTTGAAATTGTTTGTTACTAGACGAAAGCAGAAAGAAGGAAAACAAAAACTGGGTCTAGCATAATTACCGCGATAGGGATCACACGAATTTTAGGTAATTACACGTTACGGCCCGCGATTAATATTAATAAAACCACAATTATTATTAAAAACGAATCCGATGAGGGGGGGATTAAGTTATAAATCACACGGTTCGCCCCGTGTTTTACATAAATTACACCTTATTTCATTTTGATAATCCCTCTCCCCGCCCGTTTTCCAAAAAGCAAATAATCATTACAAATTTTCGTGTTTGCGTTTAGGTTATTAGCATATGATTACCGTCCGGTTGAAAAATTTTTATTTATTAATTATTTTTTTTTTGTGATGATTTATGGACGGGTGAACAGGATGCTTATGGATAATTAAGGAGCGGTGATTAAGGGTCATTTTTCAATTAGGGCCGCGTTACGCACGGCGGGCTCTTCGATTTATTCGATTGGTAAATGATTCCAAGCGGTACATCAGAGGAGCAGGAGGAAGTTGTTATTAATCCTCAGTACGTTAAAACGTATTAATTGTCCCGTTTGAGAAAATCGGCGGAGCGTGAAGGCAATATTTTCATGCGGGGAAAGATGGGAAATGTTCGCGTTTTGCTTCAACAGCGTTAGAAATAAAGCATAAAGTTGAGACGCGTTGCGGTTGAGGCGAGGCTATATGTAATTTATTACACTATTGAAAAATCTTTCATGTCGATAAAAAATTAAATAGCAATAATAATAATAACGATAATTCTTGTAGAGATACATACACTTCCTTAACGCATTTTTTCGAAGATCCATATTAATTCTGAAGAAAAAATATTCCACACAATTTTTTTTATATTTTTAAATAGCTTTCTTATGGAATAAAAAGTGCATGAGGTAGTTTATTAAATTATTTTTACGGAATCTCCATTTTACAATATACATTTAATATAATGTTCAACCACCATTCATCTAGCGTATGGATAACTAGTGATGGCCATTTCGGTTTTTCGAACCTCCTCAGACTAGTGTGTTCCATGCGCAATGTCTTGATGAAGGTGGTTAAACGGATCTTGTGTTGAGATTAAATACCTGATATGAATCGTAATAAATGGAAGATAACACAAGCATTGCACATGGAATTCACTAGTTTGATGTAGTTCGAAAACCCGAAATGGCCATCACTAGTTATATTATTAAATGAATCTTTATTAAATGAATTTCATTTCTTGTCCTCATAAATAGGACAAGCCTTCCCTTAGAGGACAAAACAGCGATTCTCGGTCATCTACTCAAATTATTGATGATGCCACATAAAATTGGGCAATAGATGGCGCTTGCCTTATATTCCATTTATTATGATTACAATATAAATTTTATTTATAAAAAACTAATAAATGAAATCCAAAACTGGTTGGGCCAAATAACGCTACAAAGGTGTTTACTGATTTCAAAACATGGCTTTGTGCAAAATTGCTTAAAATTATAGTATCCTTGTTATGAATTAATACGTCTTTCAAGTTTAATAAAATATGTAAAAAATAGTCACACCATTCATCAATTCATCAATATGAAGCAAGACAGTTCAGCTAGTTAGATATTTCTAAATTCACATCATCATAAATTCATGAAAGGGCAGAAAGACCTTAGGTCGATAGCCCAGGACAAACTAACACCTTCATACAAACTTGTAATTTTATTATATAACTGTATATTATACAAAGTTAATGTCTGAATAAAGATGTATATATAACTTAAGTTATTCGTTGAGTGATTTGTGTTTTTTAAAAAGGACACAAATCTTTATTAGGTACAAATTGCAAATAAAATACGTGTTTCGATACAGATTACAGACTGGCTTTATTATTATTAGTGATGGGCAAGATCGATCAAAAAAGATGGACTGCTCGATCCTTGCAGGTGATCGAACCACTCGATCTTCGTGAGCGGCTCGATCCTTTTGATCTGCTCGAGCGGCTCAATCTTTCTGATCGGCTCGATCTTTTTGATAGGCTCGATCTCTTTGATCGGCTTTCCGGAGTGAATATTATGTCATGTAATGCAGCTCGGCTCGAGCAATGATTGAGCGAATCGATCGGTCTAGGTAAAATCGATCATTCAATCACACCATTTCTTTCAGTTATTTTGTTTTGTGCAAAGTAAGACAGCCTTTATTAATTTATTTATTAAATACAATTGCACTTTAAAAACAGAAATACAGTAAAAATAAATAATATGTAGGAAATGATAAATTCAGTATGTTATTTCTTCTAGTAATTATTGTAATAAAAGCGATCATCTTAATTCTTTCGTAATTCACTTTCATTGGGAGAGCGTAATTGACGATTTGTCGACGTCCACATTTTTTTGCGACCTTGCTGATTCCTTTATGTTTTTAAGATGTTATTTTTTAAAGTGCTTTATACGGACAATTTTTCTGTGCGGAGGTGGATTAATTTGATTTCAAAAGAATAATATTACAGAGGTGGTTTTTAGAAGAGGTAATTTTTAAATATTTGAGGTAAATGATTTTATATGATCTTCAATGAATAATTTTATAAAGGAATTTTAGAGAGGGGTTGTAATTTTCCAGATACGTTCCACAGCGTAGTTTTCTAAGGAAGTGATTTTCAATGAGGGTTTTTTAAGGGTTTTATAATCAACTCGATTTGTTTGATCCTCCTGATCAGCGCTATCGGATAGATATTTCTGATTGGCTCGAGCGGCTCGATAATTCGACTGATCGATCATTGATTGATCGATCTATGATATGATCGATCTTGCCCTTCACTAATTATTATTAAATAAACTATTTATGCAACGATAAAATATGCGGTCAGCATAAATGGCATTAGTAATCTATTCTATTATTAATTCACATTAAATAAATATAATATACAAATACGTAATTCATAATTAACAACGACTCTATTATATAGATAAATACATAACAATACATAATTTAAATATTAATTCGAATTACTAAGGGAAATAAAAAATGAAATAAATTCCTCACTGTATACACTGCTCAACATTTGAACTGTTACACTCATAAGAACTTACATAAATAAAAATGTACTACTTTTTCAACAAAACCGTTTTTTTTTAAATTGAAACTGAATTCGAATAAACTTTTCTTTTCATTCCTAGTTATTTAGGAAATCATACCAATCACATAAGAAGGATTGTTTACTTTTATTGCATGTTATATAAGTTTACCAGTTCAAATATTGACAAGTGTTATTGTACTAAATATTTATTGAAAAAACATTTGGTTAGTTTCAGTGTATATTTCAATGTTTTATTTTTTTCCTAATTTCTCACATTTAAATATATACCCGTTTTATTTTTTCGATTTTGAAAATCCTAATTGGGAATCAAGCTACCGTAAAATTTCAAACCCCAACAGCAACCACTTAGCCGGCGCAATCCCCGCATTTATTTATTTTAATGAGGACTTGTAATTAACGGCGGCGCCGATTCGATTTTAATTAAATTTCCATTCTACGCGTAGAGAGAACAGAAAAAAAAAACGAGAGTATGGCGCAACAATGGCCCAATGGGAACCCGGCGATGTACATTATACATTAATTAACGCCGGGCCATAAAATAATCATAATAACACATAAGCGAATGCGTGCCGTGTATTCCAAATATTTGATTACATCTCCGTTGTTGGTTTTCTTTTTTGAACGCGTGTGTGATTTATTTAACAATTAAAGGTACATTTGGGATTTTAATTAGAGCGATTTTTAATGTCTGGGATTAAGGAATAATTATTCTAATTAATTATTAAATGTTTAATAATTATTAAAAATTAATGTAATTAATTGTTTTCCTGAAATTTAAATTAATAAAATCACTCAATTAATAAATTATAATAATTAGCATTTCAAATTGGAATATTTTGGTTTAATTATGTATACAGAACATTACTTCGTTGCAAACGGAATGAAATGCGTCTTGTAAAGTGTGTTAACGCGACACCTGTAAGACTTCACAACTACAAAAAGTGTCAGGAAAAGAGAAACCCTCAGAAACGTTGATAAAAATGGAACACTTAGAACTAAAGGTACTCACGTTGTTGCATACGCTGATGACATTGTTATCAAGACATATTTTGAAAAAAAAAAAATAGTGCTTAAAATTGAATCAGGAAAGAAAATGGGACTTATAACAAACAATGATAGAAAAAATAAAATACATAGGCAGAAAGACCGATGGTCGATAGCCATTTTCTGAAGCTTAACTGTTTATGATTGTATTGTTATAAATATTGTAATGAAATTTAATGTATCTCTCAGAAATAAAGATATTTTATATATATAAAATACATAAAATCACAATTTATATAGGGGACTAAACCATCCTATAAAATAGATTGTAAGGGCTTCTTTATAAAGCAGTGGAACTCCACAAGGTTCTTTTAATAACAATTTCGAAATTAATGAGAAAGTACTAAATATATTAATGATATTATTAATATATTTATTAAATTATATTTTATATAAAGAAAATATTGGTTTTTATATCAACCAATATTTTCTCTGAAATAAATTTCAAAAATTCAAAACTCTAATTTGTCGGAATGGATTTTTTTCGCCAAATTTCGCAACCCTAGTGCTCTTAAGATACTGTTCAACGCATACGTACGATCTATACTTTATATATTGGAGTAATTATGGATTTTTTTCCGCCAAATTTCCAAAGGATATTACGCCGTGGTTACTGATTATTATTTTAAATAATTTAAACAAAAAAATCGAAAATCCCTTCAGGCAAATTGGAGTTATAAATTTTTGACAAATTGATTACTCTAAACATTTTTGCTAAATAGTGCAATCACAAAAAAAATGGATTCGTAATCTGAAACTTACTGATTTAATACTTAGTAAGAAAGGAAGTTAAAAGCAATGGTGGATGCGCCGGGCCACAAAATCCGTGGCTGGAAAATCCGCGGCTAACTTCTCATCGGTATATAAATTACTTCTTAAGTTTTGATGACATTAATATTTTCAAAATTATTGCACACTTTAATAAAACTGTATACTTCATATTTCCCTATGTTAATATATTAAACCTATCAGGCCTGCCATGCTTGGTTTTAAAGTCGCCTGGAATTGGCCTATTACCTTATATCAATTTAGAGAGAACACTATTACTAGAATCCTTTAGAATACTACAAAGCTAAAAAAATTAAGAATTTGATATTTTTATTTAAATTATTGCTATTATTTTCGCAATAGAAATATATTTCTCTGTGATATTAGGGTTAGGTTTTAATTTGTTTAGAATTAAAACCTAACTCTAACATCACAGAGATATTGTTGTTATTATTATAATCGAAGTCATTTTCACCTTTTCACTTGACTGTTAATTTTTAGAGTTCATAAAAAATACACGTAATACATTTTATGGTGGATTCATAAAACCTCTCCAACCGCCAAATTGATTCAATTCCATTCCGAGCTCGCGGAATAAATTAAAATTTAATTTCCTTAATTACGACCAGAAAAGGTGATCTCATCGCGACGGTGTTAATTTCTTACACATTTTTATTATTCATTTCTGTATTCTTCGTGCATTAAAAAAAAACTGAGCATGCAGAAAAAAAAAAACGTCTCCGAAAATTAATTAGATGTATCACAGCGAGTGATCAGGACCAATAAAATCGTGGGTCCGTGTTATAAAAATTAACAATGTCCGCACTAATTCCGCTAGTAAAACTGCTTTTAATGCCACACTTTTACGGAGGGGCTTTATCTTTATTTCATCGCCTCCGCGGCCCGTTCACCTTCTTCTTCTGGTTATTTTCACTTGGGCGTGCTTTTCTTGTTCCCTTTTCATCGGCTGCGGCTAATTCCGGCCATAACTGTTCGGTAATTACACACTCAGGCACACACTAAGAGGGTTTTTATGGGCGGTTTGTGGGTTAATTTTTTCACATTTTTATCCCATTTGAATCACCATGGATTGTTTTTCTTTTCCTAAAAGCAACGATTTAAAGAAAATATTATATTTCAAGACGGAAAGACCATTAACAGTTATAAAGTATACATTTCATTTTGTAATTTTTAATATTTATTTAATAGTTTTGCTGTATATATCTGTTATTAAAAAATATTATTATATTTTAGATAATGTTTTTTTGTGTTAAGTGTCAAAATATAATTTTTGCGGATGAATCATTGATGTTTACTGAGTCTGCTATAGCAAATGAGCCAACCAGGGGCCTTATTCCCGAAATCGATCGCACGAAATCATTCGAACGCAACTGTCAAATTCACATCTAAATGACAGATTTCATACAACCGAAACGTTCGATCAATTTCAGGAAAACGGGCCCAGCTTCGGAGTTACATATAAGCAAAACAGAAAGCCAAATTTAGGATCAACAGAAATGTATTCACCATCTAAATGCCATTAACAGAGACTTTGTTATTCATCTGTATTTATCACAACACTCAAATGTTATTTTTTGTTTAAGTCAAATAGATTTAGAGAATAGGTCCGTACCAAAAGAAGCCCACCCTTCTTTTGGTACGGACCTATTCTCTAAATCTATTCGACTTAAACAAAAAATAACATAAATTTAAAGTTTTTTTAAGAAATATATTTACGTTTATTTTACGCTAAAAAAATATTGGTTTCGCTAGTTTCAACCAACGCCAATCCTGATAATGGCATTTTGGTTTGGGTAAATTTATTTATTTATTTTTACGGAATCTCCATTTTAAAATATATATTCCATTTACAAACAAACTAATAAATAAAATCCAAAATCTTAGTCCCAATATGGTCCAATAAAACCTTATTAATATTAAGATAAATAAATTACAAAATCTTAGCGAAAACAAACGAAGTGAATTTATATCTATTTTTTAACACATATTTGTTTTTATTTAAAATAAAAAATAACCCATTGTTTATTACAATTAACATTATATTTAGAAGAAGAATCCTAAGATTTTTCCTCCGAGATGTTTCCTTCTGGCTTCTTCAAGGTCCATAATGCCTCCACTTGTCGTTAAAAATACATATCCAAACTGACGAGACGGCAACAAGTTGTTCATTCTTTATGGATTAAATAATAGGATTTTTGGAAATAATTAATTAATAATCAATCATTTTCTTTTTTGCTAGTGTGACTTTTTGATTTACGTTACGTAAGTACTTTAGAATAAATGTACATTATAACAACTACTTCTCGGGCCTATACCCCTCTAGACAAATTTGTGTCCACACACTTCTGTTATCCATACTTTTCTTCCTTTTTTCTTATGGATTATCTGTACCTGGCTAAGATCCTTGTTGCTTCCGCATGTATTCTTTCAATCGCTATAGCTAATCAGATATACTTATAGTTCAAACTAAATTTAATAATAATAATTTGCTTGTTTAGGTGCGAGTTCCAACTTTGTTTGTGGGGGATTCGTCCAGAACAGAATACACCTATGGTATTCTCCACCCATCGTAAAAGGCGACTAACGGAGCAGCATTCCCTGCTGTCCTCAACCTCTATATCTATGTTTCTACTTTCTATTCCCTATACCCTCAATTCCTTAGTAATCCTACGTTTGAATGGTACCCGTGCCAAGAGGATGCATGGCTCTCAGGGTTGGCCTGCAAGTAGAAGTAGGGAACTACTGGAGCATAATACTTTACCACTAACACAATCCTGTCATAGACACGATTCAACGAGGCTCTATCAGTGTGGTCCTTTTGTACTTCTCGCATATTATGTACTTTGGGTAGAAAAAGGAATGGCAAAGCGTCAGATGCATCACGAGTTCGGACTGCTAATGATGCGGGTGATTAGACCAAAGACAACCCAGCAACTACTATAGATGAGGAGCACACCTCAAGAAACAAGAATATGGTTGAAGGACTATCCCAAATAACCCAAATCGAAGTGAATAAGGAGACAGAGGTTATCTCCCGGTTCCTGATCATAAAAAATAAAGACTGGGAGTTCAGTACAAGTAGCCCGTTCATAATAAGTAAACTACTACTCTATGTGGTGAATTGCAAGAAATAAAAAAAATAAAATTAAGAAAGATATTGGTTGAAACTAAAACAAAGAAACAAATGAAGAAAGTCATGAAAACAACAAAGTTAGATGATTTTAATATTGAAATAACTCCTCATAACACATTAAATACGTCGAGAGGAGTAATATACTGTGTTGACCTCCTCAATGCTACACTTGAAGAAATAAAAAAGAACTTAAAGTCGCAAGGAATTGTAGATGAAAAGCCAGTAAAAATGGTAATTTGGTCGATACCCCTAATCACATATTGACGTTTGACACGCCTGTTATGCCAAAATCTATTAAAGTAGCATTTTATCATATCCCTCCGCCTCAACGCTGTTATAAGTGCCAAAAATTCGACCATACTTCTACCACATGTACTAGTGTGCAGGTCTGCATTTGTGGTAGAGCTTTGCATGAAGGAAAGAATAAAATGAGTCAACTGTGAAGGAGATCATCTAGCAACATCAAAAAGCTGCCCCAAATATAGGAGAAAATGACAATCCAAGAGGTTTGAGTTTGGGAACGAATAAATACACGGAAGCAAAGAAAAGGGTAATTATACCAATGCCTACGGCAGGTGTGTCGTGTGCTACGGCAAGCCAATCATCTGCTCTAGCAAAGGAACTGATGCCCCAGTTAGCGGAAGCAGTGAAATTTGCACTAATGCCTCTACCAGAAAACTCCTGTATGGAGAGAATGTACTAAAAAAGGAATAATATCTGTACAAAAACTTACAGAGCTTCTTGAAAAAGAACAAGAAAAAAGGAAACGAGAAGATGGTTCAAGCTCATCATCAGTGTCTCAGAAACCTAATACATTCTCAGCGAACAAAAAACCGAAATCATACAACAATTCTATAATGAACTAGACCTTTATCCAGAATATAGACACATATATATAGATGGGTCTAAATCCGAAAATGGAGTTGAATTAGCATTTATTGTAGACGGCGAAGCATACTCCTGGAGCTTGCCAGGGCATGCATCAGTTTTTTTCAGCTGAATTGTATGCAATATGGCAGGCCCTATTATTTATATCAACGCAACAACCAAGCAAATTTATTATAATTATATATTCACTAAGTTCCTTAGAACATATTAGATCTATATTTAAAGCAGATGTTTGGGCAATACTTATACTAAATATGTTGCATTTTCTAACTTCCAAAGTGGCATTCTTGTGGTGCCCAGGGCATCTTGGAATTACTAGTATTGAAGCAGCAGATAAAGCAGCTACTAGACACGAGAACAATTGTGGAGATGAAGGAATCTGCACTTTCCTCAGCGACATTAAATTATGCATAAAGAATGTGATTATATCAATGTGGCAAGAACGATGGGAGACGTCAAACTCACAACTAATAACTTTAAAACCAAGTAAAATTATGAGGGAATTCAGTACTCCGAGAAACTAAGATGGCAACAAGTTCTAACCACAAGACTTAGAATTCGACACACAAACTAGGTTACGTTTGTGTGTCGAATTCTAAGTACTTATTCGTACTTGTTAAGTGATTAACAACACAACATCTACTGGAGGAGTGATTTTTTTTAAAGGAAACGACTGCAGAGATGGGAGTCAGTTGGCGAATGATAGCATTAAATGGAGTAACACCGATATCTTTTTTCGAGTTTATATGGGACTTGGGATTTAGATTATAAATTATGTTTAATTATGTACTTTGTCAAAAACCGTTAATTTACCTACGTCTGTGATTGTAGTTCTAATAACTATGTTTATTTATTTATTTACTTTACAAATCTGTTTATTTATCTTTTAGTATGTGTTCATATATGTCAGTGCTATGTCAATATACAATTTACTCTAGGGTCCTTTACAACCCTGATGATTGTCAACGTCTGTGATATTAGTTATAAGAGCAATCCGTTTGTTGTTGGTGAACGTTCACTGTAGTTCACATCCTGTTTACTTTTTAAATTAAAGTCAAGCAATGACTCTAGCCGTCGATGCTGAGAAAAAGAAATAATAATAATATTTATTCACGAAAAATTCGACATTTTACAAAATTATCATATTTTATTTTACTATAAGTCTACTACTTATAAATAAGCTATTACAATTAAAAAGTAGATTTTTATTATAAAGAACAAAATCCAGAACATTGCAACGAGATAAAAATATTGTCCAATAAAATCGTCATTGTGACTGTTAGGTGGTTTTTGAGAAAATATTTGTAAAATAGCTGTTTTTGGCAGTGTATACAAGAAAAAAATGCATAATTGTATGTTATGTATGGAAAAGTGTTGAGCAACAATAAGCAAAACATACCAAGCTTTAATTTAATTTAATATAATTCCAAATGCTAATTACGTTATTTCATCACGAACCGAAATGTTTAATTAACCCCATAAAATTAATTAACGCATAATTTTTTATTATTATTTTCGGTAGAATCCATAAAAAAATAATATATATGAATACAACCGTCTAATTTATAACGGAATAAAAACGGTCCGGAGTCTCACCGTCTCTCTCTCATACACTATATCTTCTGTTTATCTCTCTACGGGCGAGGATGAGATTATTTATGTGCGCTTATTAATTTCATTTCGAGGCTAATTATCGTGGTTTCCTCGTCGGATTTACTGCCGCTGTAAAACTGGAAGAACATGCACCGGGCATCGCGTGGAAAACCATCAAAGTCCCGTTGGATTTTAGATATATGTACGCATGCGAGTACACAAAATAGACGATGTCCAAATTAAACGGTTGATTAGAAAAACAAATACTTATTGTTTAAAAATAAACAAATAGAAAACAAAGTGAATACATTTTACAATTTTATAGGTAAAAGAAAATCATTTATTTTTATAAAAAACATAAATAATATATAAATTAATAAATAAAATGATCAACTCGAAGAGAGCGAAACACTGAAACTCGTCTAATATAAGAATACCATTTGAAGGATACAAAATATTTAATAATAATATAAAAGCTATTAAATGAAATAAAAATAAATTTGAAATTAAGTAATTAATACAATTTTAAATTAAAAAAAAAGAATATGAAAATAATTAATTAATAAATTATTGTCCCTTTAGTTACTGTGACATTATGACTTATGTACATAAGTACTTTAAAAAATATTCAATAATAGAACATTTGAGATAAGGACATACGCCTACAAAACCAGGCGAAAAGACCAACGGCCGATAGCTAATTGACAGAATTTATTTTGATGTAAGTTATTTCTTTATTATTATTACTTTATTAAAATCAAATTTACCAATAAAGATTTATATATATACGAGGTGTACAGAAAATGAGTGAAAACCTTCAGGTAACTCAATTCATTAATTATTTTTTAATAGAAAATTCAAATAAAAAAATGTTGTATGGTTCTTCATTGAGGCTCACGAGGTCTTCGGAATTTTAAATATGTGACTATAAATTAGTATTGTTTTTTAAATATTTTGTAAAAAATCAATAGCATTAACAATCAATTAGACAAGTGTATAATTCCATTGATGTAAATGATTAATAAATCGGATATTTTTACAATTTTATAACTTCATCAGAAGCATTCTTTTAATGAAAATAGATCTGGCAACGACGCACGCTCGTTTGTAAAATAAAACGTGTATGCAACACCTCCAGGGGATGATGTAGCAGTTATAAACAGGATAAATGCACACTTGTTTGATCCAGCGTTGCCAAATGTATAGTTCTTTTAAGTGGCCCGTGAGGCTTAAGGAAGGACCGTGTTACTTATTTTCGTTAATATTTTTATCTAAAAATTAGTCAAAGAGTTACGCTACCTAAACCTTTTCAATCATTTTCTGCACACCTTGTATATAATATATATAACATTTGCTGTTGCATACCAATAACATACTGTATTGAATCTTTGAATCGAAAATATTTAATGTAAAAAACAAAACAAATTTATTATGTAATATAAGGCTATCTGCAGACGCGTGTTTCGGGATTTCACCCCTCATCAGTACAGCTGTGCCTTATATCTGCAGATAGCCTTATATTATAATTTTTTTTTTTTTGTAGTAAATATTTTTGATTCAAAAATTGTTGCATTATACAATATGTTATTGTTTATGCAAAAGCAAATGTCTATTATTAGATATTTGTTAAAGTACTTATGTAACATAAATCATAATGTCACAGTATCTAAAGAGAAAATAATTTATTAATTATTTATATTCAATTTCTTTTTATTTAATTTATTAAAAATTTAGTCACAAGTGAATAAATCTTTTTTTCTATTATTAATACAACTTTATTCTTGTATCAATTGTTCTTTTCAACTCAACCTTATTTCTACCTGATAATTCTGTGTTAACAAAACAATTATGATAGAATTTCTACAATAAAAAGACTGTTTTATTCAATATCATCAAGTCATAGAAATTAAGAATTCAATTCATTAATCATCTGCCTAATGAAGCCACTGTGCTGGTGAAACAATTGTAGCAGTGTCTATACAATAAATTTTGTGAAACTTAAAAAACTATAAATAGAAAACAGTATTCATTCACTTGGTTATTTGGTTATTTAATATACTTAAAAAACTGTTTATTTACAAATAATGTATAAGAATACATTCTAATATAAATGAAAAATAACAAATGAATGCAATCCAACAATAACTTAAAAAAAGCTCTTTGCAATGTAACCGCACAAACTTATTTAGTTACCTGATAAAAGCAAGCTTAAGAAATAAAAAAAGTTGAAAGCAAAACATCATTGAATATAATTTTATTTTTTATACCCATTCATCTTGTTCTATCTCAACCATTAAGAAGAACTTTATTTATATAAACACGTTTAATGATATAAAAAAATATATCCAGCTTACACTTTTTCCTTTATTTCTTTATTTATGTATCAAGTCGTTGATTTAATCCGCATAAATCCGCTAATTGCGCCAACAGGAAGTTGCGATATGGTTTCTGGTTTCTCGGTCTTTGCTAATAATGTTGAAAAACGATACCGCGCTTTATCCGGCTTTGTGCCTTTTAGCTACCGCCGCGCGCCGGTGTTTTTCCTTTTATCATTATTAAGAAAGCCCGCAAATAAATTTAATTATAAACCGTGTCGTCGCATTAAGGAAATAATCCTTTGCGTGCGTAGTGATTTTATGTCTTCGATGCAAACTCACCGGGAATTTAATTGCTAATGAGTGTTTAAACCAAACATTTGAAATAGTAGTTTTTGGCAAACTGGGGTTTATAATAAGAACCAGTGCCTACTAAATATACAGGCCGAAATGTCGGAGTGGGGAGGGCTCATAGATGCAAATGTATACCTAGCTCATCTAGCGCACTAATCTAATGCAAGCAGGTTAAATTGTAACACTTATTTTTGCATAGAGTTAAAATGATAAATATTTAAATTTTCTATTAAAAAATTAACGACTTATGGTCATTAATTAGAATTATTTTATTTAGATGAAAATACAATTCTAAATTAGCTAAAGCAATAATAATAACTTTATTACGGTAATCACCTTTTTACAAGTTTTACAATTATTTAAATTTAAGTTTATAAATATGGAATATGACAATGTAAAAAAAAATATATGTAAACCCAGATGATTTATTAATAAAACAAAAATTGTGTTTACTCGATTATATAGAAATTGGTGCAAATAATAAAATTAATCATCTCCCAGCGATATGCTTAAAATATACAAACAATGAATTAAACATTTTAAAAATGACACATAAAAACTTAAAAACTTTAATTTAATTGTATGAAATAAATATGATTTTTTTTTAAATCAACCAATAAAACACAGATTATATTGAATAACTTTAAATTCTCGACTAGTTTCGGGCTATAAGCCCATTTTTAAGAGAATTTGAAATTTGTTTTATTAAAATTTCTATGGATATTTACATGAATAGATATATTGATTTTTTAATTTTAATTTAATTAAATTGTGGGACAGGCAAAATAATTCCGGTCACAGCATTTGCTCACAAGGTGAAAAAAAAAAAAAACACTAAAAAACCATCCTCAGGATCATTATGGAATTATTTTGCTAAAATAAAACAAAATTAGTTATTTATAAATAAGTTAAAACGAAATGGAAATTACTAGAAATATTTAGATTATATATATATAGTTTAATAATAGAATAAAGTGAAAAGTAGTTTTTATAATAAGTCATAAAATGAAGAATATAATAGATCTACTTGTTAATTTAATAGTGATGAATTAGTGTCTTTATTGTGTAAATAAATTTCGATTGCTTCCACTATATCTAATTTTTGACCTTTTTCACAATGATGAAAGATTTTTGTATTATTTAAATTTGGAAAAGTGTGACTATTCGTAAATATATGATTTGAAAAAGTACTACTAAATGCTCTGAAGTATTCGTTATATCTTATATTAAAATTTCGGCTAGTTTTTTCCAATATACACACTATTATAATCAGAACATATAAGTTTATAAATACCAGATTTGTTGAATTTTTCTGTTTTATCTTTTCTATTGTATAATATATCACCTAATTTATTTTAACTTCTAAATCCTATTTTGTAATTATTTTTTTCTAAATATATTTGCAATTCTTTCTGAAATTTTTCCAAAATAAGTTAAAGTTAAATATTTTCTATTGTTTTCTTTAATGTTTGCATAAATTTCAAAAAGTTTCAACCAGGACATTTTTTATATTTTTTAAAATTAAATTTATATTGCCATTGATTTTATGTTCATTCAATTGTTTGTATACTTTCTGGTATTATTTTTTTCTGAATATTTTTAATGTCTCCTTCTATTTGAGTTATTTTATTTTGATTCAATATTAGAAATTCACTGCCTTCGTGAACCTAAATTATCACACGATTATCCAATAAAAAATTCTGTATTAATTTTAATGTATTAGTAATGCCAGAAATAACGTTTTCAAAGCCGTTAGACGCGCGACGAACAATTTCTTTTGCAAGACCTAAAGGGAGAAGTATTGAATATTACAAAATACTAGAACTCACCTTTGTTATTGTTGAATAATTAAAATCCATCCTTATTGTGAAATTTGCAATATCACTAATTATCACTTTACAAAGCAAAATTAATTTCACACACGAATGTATTTTAAGACATACGTATTTGCCTGCGCCCGGATCAGGTACAACTATTTCTTATCGCAAGAATGCGTTCGCAGAGCAGCGAGGCAAAAAAACGATTGATTTGTTTTTTTTTGTGATAAGTGCTCTCGCAGATTTTAATCCAATTGGCTGAAAAAAAACGCGTCAACTATTCCGGTTTAATTTTTAATGTTTAAAATTTCTAATAATTAAGCACGCTATTTATGTTTGTTATATTATATGTTAAATACAATTAACCGTCTCGTTTATAAGCAAATGTTACTTTAATATTTTAAATTATTGTTTTTCTATTTTATTTTAAATAGAGTAACAATCAAGTATAGATAAACAAAAAAAATATTAGGATTCAATAAGAGTAACTCAACGTTTCATATTTATGGAACTCAAATGGAAATGACCAATGAGGCGGTCATCAATAATGCCACACCAAACGTTCATCGAAAATGTATCTTGAAAATGGTATTCCTGAGTTTATCGTGGATTTTCAGTGTCCAATAATGTAAATGTCGTTTCGGTATGAGGCTTCATTCATTATTCCGAAATGGCGAAAAATATTGTAGAATTATATTAAATAAAAATGATTTGAAAATAATTAATAAATCATTTCCACATTTAGCTCTGTGACTTTTGACTTACGTAAGTACGTTAAACAAATGCATATTAAAACAACTACTTCCCGGGCAAATACTCACCCCGGACATTGAATTGCATAACGTACACCTGCTGTTGCACACCAATAAAATATTGCATAATGCAACAAATTTTTGATCCGAGAAAAATTTAATGTAAAAACAACAAAAGGAACGTTACTTAATATAAGGCCATCTGCAGACTTGTGTTTCGGGATCTATCCCTCGTCAGTACAGCTATGCCTTACATAATTTAAAGATGTTAAAATAAATCAATTAAATTAATTGAAATACAATCAGCAAAATTAAATCAATTATATTGAATCAAATTAAACTAAATCAATTTAAATTAAATTAAAACAAATTAATTCAATTTAAATCAAAACCGAATAAAATTAAACGAAAGGAATTGAATCAAATTAATTAAAAAGAGCGACCCTCACCTGTCGCGCGCTGTGATAGTAATGACGGGCAGAGGAAGGACGTGCGTTCTTGTATTGTTGTTATCGTAAATTCATAAAAAACTCCTCTCGGTTCGGATTTAAATAATATACTCTTTTCTATTTATTGTAGAAATGTTTTGTGGTAGAGTCATTTATATAAGAAAATTCCCCCATATTAAACGGAAATTGTATGTAAAAATCCCTCAGGGATCAATTATAAGCCCTATCTTGTTTAATATTTATAGTTACAATATCAAGGAACAATATCGTAATTACAAAATAGTTCAATATCTGTTTATTCTTAAAGGAGGCTACTTACACAAGGTTTTTAGATGCTCTGAATAACATGGCAAATAATATTAACTCTTGGCTGTTCAAACGTGATCTTCAATTGTTCTTCGGTAAATCCTCTGGTGTCATTTTTACACAACATCGAATTCCGTCTATTGATGCGATCGAAGTCGACGGGGGTAAAATTCCCTATAAATATGGTCATAAATATCTAAGATTGATCATTGAAGATCAAAACGTTAGCCAGGGAAGACCACATAAATTATATTTCAACTAAGTGTGGGAAGGAAATTAATATTCTGAAATTCTTAAATAAAAATTGGTGGGTGGCCGATCCAAGGGTTTCCATGTTGTTTTATAATTCATATTTTAGATCAGTCCTGGTTGAAATATGAAATTCATATTCAACTAAAATTGTAATAGAAAAAGGATTTAATCACTTCTTATTTAAATAAATTAAATAAAAAAAATTAAAATAATTAATTAATAAATTATGCTCCCTTTAGCTACTGTGACATAATGACTTATGTTACATAAGTACTTAATAATTGTCCACTAATAAACAAAATAGACAATAATGTTTTCTTGTTTAGCTAGTGTGACATTTTGACTTACGTTACATAAGTACTTTAAACAATTTTCAATGGGCATTAGCTGTTGCATAACAATAACTTATTGTATAATGCAACAATTTTTGAAACGAAAATATTTAATGCCAAAAAACAAAAATAAAAAAAATAAAGTTACGTAATATAAGGCTATCTACAGATGTGATCGTATATAATACAAGGCCATCAAAATAGCTTTAGGAGTCATGAAATTATCTCCTAGCAGAATCTGACTCGATTGCGCTTTAATTAAGGCGAGAATTTATGGCTGAAAATTTTATTAGTAAACTTAGAGCCTACAACAAAATTTCCCAAAAATATATAATTTAAATATAGACAGCCTGCAATCGTTATTGGAAAAGGAAGAATTGTCCACTTTAGCTGAAGCTTTTAGATCCACATGTTATTATGCCACATATATTAAAAAAAAGTTGTATATACGTTATATAACAAAATATTATTGTTATATAAAAAAAAACTCTTACTTAACATCAAATTTTGGGGAATTGAAGTCTAGCAACATTAAATTTTTCTATCAAATTAAATAGAATTTTATAAACGCTCTCTCAATTTTTACAGATGGCACTAAAACTATGAATCTTGCAGGCTTTATACTATGTATTTCAGATTTTAATGTTTTTGATTCCGCCAAAGTGTTCCAATTCTTGTCAATTTTTACTACATTGGATGCTATAACTATATATAAATTTGTAAAATAATGTCTATAAATAAATCCTTGATTATGGCAACGATTCCAAACTAGTTGGATAAATAAAAAGTATTGTGAAACAAAACCAAGTGTTTAATTTGAAAAATTTAAAAATTAGAATGTTTCACTAAGAAATCAATGAGAACCAAATTGAAATTAATAGAATTGTTTTAGGATACAATAAGAAAATTACTGTTTGAATTTATAGTTATTGATTTGTTTCTGGTTCTAATATAAAGTGACAATAACTTAATGAACATTTATTTACAAATAAAACTAATTATAAATATAAGGGAAGTCCGAAGCGGTTCAGGTAAAAAGAGACAAAAGTGGAAACAATCAACCTGATTGGGACAACAAATAAAATGAGAATATAAATACAAAAATAATACATAATTAATTAATATAAATGGAAATAATAATAATGATTAGGCAGAAAGACCCCGGGTCGATAGCCATTTGACAATGACAGTTACATAACAAATTGAAATATTTCTATAAATATTGTAAACACACATACTACACATAGTAAAATGTAACGTTATTTGTCAATAAAGATGTTAAATATATATAATAATGATTATTATTGTTGAATTTATTAGGTGTATGTTACACACTATACATTTTCACGAAATCAATTTAATAATTTTCTAAGACTTTTTAAGAGTAGAATGATATTAATGGGATATAATATTTGTTGTCTACTTCTATAAGTAGCTGCTTTATATTTTTTTATGGTGTTATTAGTGGGTGGTCAGGTAAGTATAAGGTCGTTTCATTATTACCATTATCATTATTATCATCTCGAGCGTGGGTGAAATGAAAACGAACGGCCGTTACTCATATAAGCGAGAAAAGATATTTACATCTTCCTGTTTCCGTTTCGATAAAAAGGAAACGGATGCTCAAACACAAACACAACAGCGCCACGGCCAGAAAAGAGTGTAAATAATGAATATGAAAACGACTACGGAAAAAAATACACAGAAAACAGGAAAAAAAAATGC
Organism: Philonthus spinipes; assembly: GCA_963082785.1. Classification (NCBI taxonomy): domain Eukaryota; kingdom Metazoa; phylum Arthropoda; class Insecta; order Coleoptera; family Staphylinidae; genus Philonthus; species Philonthus spinipes. Next base: position 12,043,585 of record OY720309.1, on the reverse strand, counting down.
AGCGCGCCGTTAAAATGTGCAACATGTTTACCGGAGCGGACGCCCGACAATTACACTTTTTTACGCGTCATAATTTATAGCCGTGGCTAATTTGCATACACTTCAACCACTACGGTACACAAATCCGTCCGCTTTTATAACTCGGAGTACTCACTTTTCGCAGATTGTTATCTTTTTTGGACGTTGCTTTACGCTCGGATTTTGTTGTTATTTATTTCAAGTTAAACTCTGATTAATTAATTAAATCAACAATGATTGCAGACAAGTTAAATTTCCCGCCGAAAAATCTGAAGAATTTTATCACTCCAAGTTCATGCTAAGAAAAAATTTAAAAAATACATAAACAGCATAGTGAGCGTATTTTGTCAATGGAGTTTTTTATTGAAATCGGTATGCATTTGATTTTTAAATTTGAACTTAAAGCAGTAATTGAAAAAGAAAAACCTATCATGAGTCCGGAACAGCTTTAACATGTATTTGAAAAGGAAAAAAAAAACGTTATTTATTTTCAAGTTAATTAATGCAAACAGAGTGATCAACAATGATTGCAGTCAAGTTAAATTTCGCGCCAAAAAATCTGGGGAATTTTATCGTTATAAGTTCATACTAAGGAAAAAACGAATGGACACTAACAGCGTCGTGCGTATTTTACCATTTAAGTTTTTTGCTTAAATCGGCGTGCTTTTGATTTTTAATAACGAACTTAAAGCAGCAATTGAAAAAAAAATAGATCTTTCTTTCTTAATCTTATCCTCTTTTACCCGTATTGGGTGTCGAGGTTTGGTTCTATCGCTTATAAAATTGTATCCACTCGTTTCTATTCATTGATAGTTCCTTTGCCTGTGCCCAACTCATGCCTTTTTGTTTTAGTACTTTCTTAATTGTTTCATTTCAGCTCTTTTATGGTCTTCCCATTGTTCTCTTTCCATTTGCTCTTGCCTCCCACACTTGCTTCACTTGTCTCCTCACGCTCATTCTATTTATGTGTACAAACCACCTTAGTTGTCCCTCTTCTATTTTCTTCTGTGTAGATATGCTTCCTAAATTTTTCCTTGCGTCTACATTCCGTATTCTGTCTCTCTTTGTAACTCCTTCCACTCTTCTCAGGTATTTAATTTCTGACGCATGTACCTTGGATTTTTATCTTGTGTTCATCACCCATGTTTCGCTTCCGTACGTCAGTATTGGCATGTCTATTGTTCTAAAGACTATCATTTTTATTTTTTTCGATACTTCTCTCTTATTTATGAAAGATCCTTTTAGAGCACTATACATTCTCCCCGCTGTCAAGACTCTGTTGTTGATAACGCCGTCGTAATTTCCCTGGCTGTCTATTATTGATCCCAGATATTTAAATTCCTGTACTTGTTCCAGTTTTTCTCCATTTACTTGTATGTTCATTATCTTGTTCTCCTTGGATATTGCCATTACTTTAGTCTTGTCTTTGTTTATTTTCAGCTTTCTTTTGTTTAAGGCCTCTTGCTAAATTTTTACATTCTCATTGAGATGTTTTTCCGTCCCTGCGAATATTACAATATCATCTGCAAATCCTCCTTTATTTCTATCTTTCTCATATTTTTTAAATCCAATTGTAATTCCTTTCGTTCTTACTTTTGTTTCATTTATTATGTCGTCCATGAGCGATATAAATAGCAGTGAGCTTAAAATTCCTCCCTGTCTTACCCCGTGGTTTGTCCTCAATTCTCCCGACTTCCTATTTGCGGTTCGTATGTAGTTCCTTGTTTCCTTGTACATTGACTGTATTGCCTGTATTAGTTCTTCTCCTACACCTTTTTCCTCTAGTCCCTTCCATACTTCCTCTCGTGGTATGCTATCAAACGCTTTTTCTAGGTCTATGAAGCATAGATATCCCTCCTTATTGTACTCTCGTGTTTTTTTTTTCTGTTATTTGTCGTATCGTGAAGATTTGGTCTTGTGCACTATGTCCCGGTCTGAACCCACTCTGGGAATCAAATAGCTTGCTTTCTATTTTCCCTCTTAGCTTCATCTCAAGGATTCGCTCATACACTGAGTAGTGATATTCCTCTGTAATTGCTGCATTGTCTGCTGTCTCCTTTCTTATGTACTGGAATGATTACCGCTACTTCCCAGTCTTTGGGTATTTTTTTCTATTTCCATGCTTTTTTAAAGATCTCTAATAGTAGTTGTTGTCCTTTTTGTTCCATATATTTTATTTCTTCGGGAGTTATTCCATCATGTCCTGCCGCCTTTCCTATCTTGATGTTTTTTTATTGCTTTTATTAATTCTGTTTCAGTTATTATTTCACCATTTATTTTTTCTAGTTGTCTTTTATTCCATATCTCTTCTTCTGTTTCCGGTCCCGTTGTTCTTCCATCTTCCCCTCCTAGTAGCTCTTTAAAGTGCTCTTTCCATCTGGCCATTATTTCCTCTTCTTCCGTAAGTATCTCGCCTTTTTTGTCCTTTAGTTGTTTCAGTTGGCATATTTTTCTGTTCTTAGATTTTTTAGAACTTTAAAAAAAAGTTTCTGGTTTTCTCGGCTATTTTCTTCCATCTTTTCTCCAAATTCTTCCCATGATTTTCATTTGGCACTTTGTATTTCTTATTTTGCTTTCTCCTCCTTTGTTTTTTGTATAGCTCATAAATCTGTTCCGTTCCTGTTTGCAGATGAAAAAAAAAAAATAGATAAGTATCATAAATCCGGAACATCTTCAACGTCTATTTGAAAATGAAAAAAAAAAACGTTTTTTTTTTGTTTTTGTTTTTTTTTTGTTTTTCATTTTCAAATACACATTGAAGCTGTTCCGGACTTATGATATTTCAATTGCTGCTTTAAGTTCGTTGGGAGTCCGATTTTCTGTAATTGTTATAAAATTATCGATGCTAAACTCTACGTTTATTATTCTAAAATAAACAATACTTTAATTTACTTTAATTTATATTGTACATTTAACTAAAACTATAAAAATTAAATAATGGTTATGATTAAATAGTTAATTGAATTTTTAAATTTTGCTACGTTAAAGGCAATCTAGGGGGTTTCCTTTTCGTTTGATCAGGTATATCAACATGCGTATTCGATTGCCACGTCTCAATCTGCATTCATTATTGATCATTATACATTTTTTTAAACGAATTTTGTTTTAATACATTAACGCCCGGTTTCCTCAACATAAATCAAAAGATGTCAAACCATCGAGCGTATAACGAAAATGGCCGACGAAGTTGGCATTGGAAATCTAAAGTCATGTCTGAACTAAAATCACAAGCGCACGCTTAAAGTCATGTTGACACTGTTTAACCGCAACCAGCATTTACGCGTTTGATCTTAGTACAGACATGACTCGAGACTTTCAACGCCAACTTCGTCGTCGATTTTTGTTTTACGCTCGATATATCAATCTTCGCTTTTGAGATATTCGCTCAGTTTATGCTTTTGCATCCCAAAGATTATATATATATGTAAAGGATGATCCATTCCTTGTAGCTTGTGATGCTTGTCTATTGTTTGTAAAATTTATGATTATTTATTTTATTCCCATAAATGTTCTAAATGAGAACTTTCGTTTATGACTTGCTCAGACTACGACGATGTGATCTATTTATAGAGCGCCGATTATTTTTATGATAGAAAACAGCTATATCATAGATCTAAATGTGGAAATAATTTATGAATTATTTTCAAATCAATACTGACGAGGCATAGATCCCGAAACACGAGTCTGCAGATGGCTTTATATTAAGAAACATTGTTTTCTGTTTTTTACCTTGAATTTTCCTCCGATCAAAAATGTGTTGCATGATGCAATATTTTATTGATACGGAACAGCAGGTACATTCTGTAATTCAATATGCGGAGGGGTATTTACCCGAGAAGTAGTTCTTTTAATGTGCATTTGTTTAAAGTACTTACGTAACGTAAGTCAAAGTGTCACAGAGCTAAATATAAAAATAATTTATTATTTTCAAATCAATTTTATTTAATTTATTTAAATAACAGTGGCTGAGTGAATAAATACTCTTTTCTATTGACTTATTTGTATGGTTTCAAAATTAGAAACAGGAAACTCACTTTTAATTACTTTCAAAATATTTAGTTTCCTTATTGTTTAAACAGTTTATTTTCTTTCAGATCGAAATTTTCCGTGTCGCGTTTTCAGTTTCGTGTAAAAGGCGATTATAGAATTTGTCTCGCGTGTGACATGAGACCGTGTCATTACCTAAATTATTGCCCTCCTTCTCGCTCCCTCCCCGCCATTCCGCACTTTCCTTCCGTCCTTTCCGCCGTTTATTGCCATTCGTGATCGGCCCAATTGTCGGCCCGTCGCCGCTGCCCAATTGTATAATTTTCCATACATGAATTACAAATTACGGAAATCGCTCCGACCGATGCGCCTATTAAGATTAATAAGAGCGCAAAATTATGTATTAAAAATCAATATATATACATATAAAGTATGATTAATATTTATTATATGTAAACATTTAATTAATAATAAAATATATATAATAAATTATAATAAAAATTAATCAAATTAGTATTTATTAATTTTGCAATTTGTATTTATTAGTAACCTAGTTAATATATAATTAATAATAGGGCAACGACCATACTACGTTAAAAATACCAGTTCTCATCCAATTGCTGAAATCATTAAAGTATATTTAATAATACACTTAAAAGTAACTTTATATTTTAATCTTTGGCATTTTTTCTTCATATTCAGTTTTATGCAGAATTATACATGTATATTTTTGTGTTTAACTTGTTGTATTTTGTGCTTTGTAAGAGCACTTAGTTGTTACGACTTTGGAAATAGGAAATAACAAGATGGACAGTTTTTTGGTTAGAGCTTCTTTATTTTTCCATGGCTGTACAAGTCATCATAATTTTTAGGTTATGATAAAACACATGGAAAATACAAACGTAGGCAACCCAACATGCAAAACGTGTTAGAGGGCGCAAGCATCCTCGGTCTCGTTGTCCGGCCGCATTTCCACGATGATCGTTCCGATGGGCTGCGAACCAACCGTTAAAATTTCCCCAAACGAGGAATCGGCACGTAGGCAGTAATTTTTGTAAAATTACATGCCAAACCCGAACAATACATTTATGTTGAAAAAAATAGTAAGGGTAATAATTAACTAAAATTAAAGTAAATTATTACCCTTGGTTCATATAGGCCGAAATTCTGTTACTTGAAAACTGCCCAACGCAAGGAAAGCAGTTACTTAAGAGGAACAGATTTGAGAGCTACGCAAAATTTTATATAATTATATTTGGCCAAGGTGCATTTGATCAGATAAGTTATGCAATTGACATATTTATACATTAAATTTAATAAACTTCATTTTTAATGTTTATACATATAATCAAATTTCAAAAAGCGATGGATTTATCAAATACAATTTATTACATACCTTTTAACAAAATAATGCCTCCCATTAGATATTATAAACTATAGCGTGAATATAATTAAAAATACAAAATTCATTTTCTAAAGTTGTCGCGCTTAACCGTGCGATAATCCACCCAGGTCAGAAAGGACCAATAACCCGACGCACGTAGTTGACTTGTATTATTATTATCAGATGACAATTAAGTAACCATAAAATGTTAATATTCATGTTTCTCCTATTTGATTTTTTCCACAAGATACAGATGTTTACACCGGTATGAAGTATACACTTCATATTTTCCCGTCTCATCGTCTTATCCTTTATTAACAATTTCACTAATCTCTAGCCAATAAGATTATTTCACCTAAAATCCCTTCTGCGTTTGTTTACCCCAATATAATACTATGTAAATATGTAGAATTGATCTCTAGAAGTGAACGTAATAAACGTACGTCGTGTTATATTTTTACTCAGTGAACAATTACTTTAAGAAACAATAAATAAACAAACAAATTTAAATTAATTGTTTTTTTTTTTAATTAAAACGAAAATTCTCAAAATTTATTCAGTCACCTAAGTTCTTTTTTGCGTTCCTCTAGCATTAACGATGCTTCAGACATTATAATAGGTATTTTAAATGTGGTTTAATAGTTTAATAATAATAACGTTTATTGTCCAACAGAAGAACATTCTCAATTAGAAGACGGATATGGCGAAAATCGGGGATCTACCAATCTCGGTATTGCTAGCCTATCTTGATAAGGTAGGCTGGCTGTGCTGATACTGAGTCCAAATACCCTGTACAACAAGCGCACCTCCCACAAAACCGTAACCGTAACCGTAACCGTAACCGTAGAAGACAATTACATAAATCTTGTGTAGGTTACTTACAATTTCGTATAAACAATTACGATTTACCACTTAACACATTGAAAATATAAATTTAACTTATAATATAAATAAATTAGCAATGCCAAGGATCTGTAAAAATATCAGACGTGAAAAATACTTCATAAAAAAGATCACATACTATACTAATAGGTGAGACATAGAAAGTACGGCTAGAAGCAACATAAAATGGGCTTTTGTTTCTACTGTTAAAAGTTGGAATATGTAAAGTAACCAATTCTAAATATTCCGTTATGAAGTATACAAGAAAAAAAAAGCCAGATTTCAAGCGAGATATACTCTCAAGTAACAATTCTTGGCTAAAACCTCTAACTGGATAAGTTCCATCAACTTTATCCAGGTGGCGTCAGGCATCGAGTTGCTCCATTATAAATGCGGCTTTAGGCGGTGTGTACTTAGTAAAAAATATGAATAATTTCTCGTTGGAATTTCTCTCATCTAACATATAAATATTTAATGAATTTTCGGAAATATTCTATAAGAGTAGTTTGTTGTTGAGTTAAGGGGTACCAAACCAGAGAAGCGTATTCCAACTTTGACCTTACAAAGGCATTAAAGAAAATTTTCATAGTATAAAACCTAATGCCTTGAAAGAACCGTTGACAGTCTCTTGAATATGAATATTAAATGTAAAGGTATCATCAAACCATACCCTTGCACTTCTTCTAAAGGATTATTACAAACAGTGTAATTGAACTTAATAATATTAATCGGCAGAAAGACCTATGGTCGATAGCCCTTTAACTACTAATTATTTTTGTGTGATATTATCAATTATTGTTATGTTCTTGTACATTTAATTGTTAGAAAAGATTGTTATATATATATATATATATATATATATAATATTAATCTTTCCAGTGAATGGAATAAACGTCCACTTATTGCTATTTAGAGTTAATTATTTAAACAGCTAATTTTGCAACTGTTTCTTTTTTTACAATTAAGTACATGGTCCAAAATGGATCCTTGTGAAACCCCTGAGGTAAGGAAATAGTATTTAGATTTAAATTTGTTAACAGAGACATACGTTTCGCGATTATGAAAATATGATTGTAAAAGTAATAAAACACCAGCGTTAAACACGAAATATCCCAATTTAGCTAAGTTATGATCGACTCTATCAAACGCCCTAGACATGTCAGTATAATTCACATCAACCTTTCTGGATCAATCCAATACTCTAGAAATGTTTAATTAATTTCTCACTTAACCCGTGGTGAAACATTATTGAATTAAATCATTCTGAATTAATTCTAGAAATGTTATGTGCAATAATTGTTAAATTCGTAACAGTGGAGCGGCGTGGAATGAATCCATGTTGCTGCAATGATAGATATGGAGCCACGTGCACGTACATTTGGTCTTAGAATACGAATAATGACTTTTGCTAGATATGAAAAGATAGCTAATTAAACCTATTGACAACAAATAATTGGTTTGAATCAAGTGACCAGAATATGAAAAAAGGGCAACACAAAATGATATTGCTTCGTGATAATGCGTCATCACGTACGGCTAAGAAATTATTGCGGCGTTTAGGTGGGAGACTTAATCATGAAACTTGGCTCCGTCTAATTATCATTTATTTTCACGAAGGGACACGCACTTGCTAAGCAACGCTTCACTTCTTAGGAAAATATACAAAAATGGCTGGATGATTGGTTTGTCTCAAAAAAGCAACATTTTGCTTGCTTTGTTTGGCATCAACAAATTGCTGAAGAGATCGAAGAAATATATAGCAAGCAATGGGAAATACTTTCAATAAAATCTGTATTACCATTTTTATAATATCTATAACATTTTTATTCCTGTACATTTACATAATGAAATATTGTTTACAGTACATATATATTACATTTTACTAAATGGCTATCGATCGGAGGTCTTTTTTTTTTTCGTTATTTACTTATTCGTCATTTTGTCTAACGTTATTCGGGGTTATTCTGTAAGTAAAATGTTAAATTTAACGTGTACATTATTTTTTATCATCACAGTAAGCAGCCTTTTAATTTATATATATATATATATTGACAGAATATGAATTTAATTAATAACGTACATGTGAAATTTAACATTTCCCGTATAGAATGGCACCGATTGTCAAAGTCCGCATTATTTGACGAAATTAAATAAAAAAAGGCTGAAAGACCACTGGTCGATAGCCAATTAACAGATATAAATTATACATTTGAGTTTGTTAATGTTTATTACTTATTTTGTATACTTTCTATATATATCTATTAATAAAGATTATTATTATTAATAATAATGAAAAATCGTAACATTGACGTAATTTGTATTTTGAAGTGATAATGAGGTTGCGAGATATACAAATGTGTTTAATTATGTAACACACATAATTAAACACATTTGTATACATTTCAAAATAGTATTATTTTAGTTAAATACGACTCTCTGAAATTCTGTCTTCCTCTTTTTTTTAATTTTCCTGTGTTTTAACATGCCCGCGCCGCTGACAGTTACACTTGCCCTCCCAAAAAATAAGCCAAGATAATCATCTGAATTACGTCCGAGCGCCTCGTAAAATACCGAATTTACACCGAGACCGGTGCATTTTTAATTACGCCCCCTCGAGACACACACAGACAGGCACACAAGCAGACATATAACCAAATGAACAAAAAGAGGCAACAAAATTAATGTGACATAGACATTAAATTTGTGGTTTTAATGTCCGGGTCACATTTTTTTTATTACTTAATTGTGGGCATGGTTACCGATTAACCACGACGTGTTTGTCTTGTTTTTAATTCGAAACTTCAAGGATGTCTGAATAGTCTAGTTACTCACATTTAATGAAATGTTCAGCCACCATTCATCTAGTTATATTTAATATATTTGTTTGCGTTTGTTTTTGTCTATAAATTAAAATCACCAAGATTACTGAATAGATTAGTAATAATAATTAGACAACAGATGCATAATTTGTGAAACATTTAAGTTGACAGTTGTCAAAAATGACTGAATTTAGTATAGCTAAATTTTTCATTCATCGTCATTTATTTTTCTTCTTGTCAATTTTTCAAATTATAGTTTTATTAAATTAAATAAAATATTATTTAGTCACTATCCACCAATTCATTAACTCGTGCATACATGACAGTTCAGCTAACTAGCATAGTTTTAATTTGCAAATCACCATAAATTCATACAGGGAAGAAAGACCTATGGTCGATGACCCATGACAGACTACTAACATAATTGTACATATTTTTATAATAAATTTTGTAAATCTTTCGTGTCATATTGTCTGAATAAAGATGTTTAAACAGATGTAGATCTGTAAATAAACAAAATGCAACCAATTTTCATATAATATTTTTTTTGTTTCTTAAAATGACTTCCCAACTATGATGTTATAGAATGCGCGTGTACATTATGTTCAATATCCGGCGGGGTATTAGCCCGGGAAGTAGTTGTCTAAATATTAAAACCGTTAACTATATCCAAGTGTTTTAATTAAAATATACCTTAATTAGTTCAAAAAATGTTTCACCACGGGATAAATGAGAATTTAATTATTAATATATACATTATATTTATTATATTGTAAATTTTGTCAAACTACACAAAAATTAATAAATGAATCGAATGATTATTTAAGACTAATCGCCGTGCTAAACGTCGTGTCCTGTTACACTCCGACTGTGACGATTTTATGCGAATGCGAGTTTTGCACCTGTTTTACAAATTACTGCCGTCCGCGCGCTCAGGTAAAATGGAATCTGGATCGCTTTTCTTGTTGTTGGATCGGACTGTGATCGTTAAATGGCGTGTCAGCGGAGTAAATTGCGTGGATGGAACACTGAAAAAAAAACATATAAATTACGAGAATTCTCGATCCGACAGACACCACTCAATCAACCCCAATTTCGAAAACGTGGGGCAAAAAATGTATCTGTATAATGAAACACCTGTATAGACAGATAGATCTTTACGAATCCATCATTGGGAAAAGAAAAATGTGCCAGGGAAGTTGAAGGGTTGCTAGTGAAAATATATAAAATACTTTAAATAGAATTTCAATAATGATAATCAATTAACATAGGCAAGTGGGCAGAAAGACCCCAGGTCGATAGCAAGGAGAGACTAACACAATATTTTTTTATTGTTGTGTAAATATAAAGGTATGTATAAGTTTAGGTAATGTTGTCTGAATAAAGATGTTTGTATTAAAAATAATTAAAAAAATATATATGATTTATGTCGCCTAATATGATTTTAAAAACAATTATATTAATATTAATAATTATATAAATATTAATAATAGAAATAATAATAGTATTTAAATAAAACTAGTTGTCCTTTTGCCTAATTATTTTTTAATATATTAAATACATTTCGGAGACTATGTTTTGATCTTAATTACATAAAAAATATGGTGGATCTAGAAGTAAATCATAAAAGAAACAAAACAAAAATATATTTGCAATAATTAAGCTACCGCCAATATACAATAAATAATAATAATCGTAACACTTCATGTGATAGAAAATGAACGTTAACAACTTTGAACCGAAATGCACCTCTTGCAAGGATAGCCACATAAAAATATCGTCATATATTCCATTAGCATTTTTGGCTCAAGTATAATGTGGACTTATTTAATATATTCGTCCTAGCAGTTGGGATGTAAAAAGTTTAAATTTTATTAGCAAGAAAAAAAGGGTCTCTATCTGTTGAATATTGATTCAATTCTGTAGTATTATTAATGCAAATATAAATTTAATATAAATTTAATGTAATTTCACATCAGTGGCAAATGCAACAAATAATAATAATTATTTGCTTTTGACACATTGGCAATGTGGATAGAATATTTTAAAGACCTGCTGAATGATACCGAAGAAAATGAGTACTCAGATGAAGAATATAGAAGATCAGATGATATAAATGACCAGCATTTGGATCCCACAAAAGAGAAAGTGAGGGAAGTAATAAATAAAAATAAAAATGGAAAGTCACCAGGATACGGCGGAATAAATATCGAATTAATAAAATATGGCGGTGAAGATCTGTTCGAACACACGTTTGAAATAATAAAAAATATATGGAAGAAGGAGCAAATGCCTGGGGGGTGGAGAATTGGAAAAATAGTTACAATACACAAGAAAGGGGACCAGCAGATTTGTAAGGATTATAGAGGACTCACCTTACTTAACACGGCATATAAAGTAATATCAGGACTGATACAAAAGAGGCTAATCTTCTTTATGTTGGTTGTTGGATGTGGAGACTTTAATTATTTAAATAAAAATACTTGTCCTTTCTCCTACTTATTTTTTATTTATTTTATATTTAGTGAATAAGTAGGAATAAGTAGGAAAAAGGACAAGTATTTTTATTTAAATACAAAAGAGGCTAACAACAAATAATAAAGTGGGATCATACCAGTGCGGATTTATCAAAGGCAAATCAACAACAGATGCTATACATACACTAAAGCAAATATTGTAAAAGGCACACGAGTATCAACTGGAATTGGATATGTTATTTCTAGACTTTAAACAAGCATTTGACGCAATTAAAAAACGTCATCTAATAAAAGCACCAAAGGTACTAAAATAGAAGAGAAAATTATAAGACTAGTAAAAATGATTTTCAAAAATACAGCAGCAATTATTAAAACATCGAAAGGCTACACAGACATTTTTGAACTAAAGAATGGATTGAAATAAGGAGACTCGCTGTCAGCAACATTATTTAACCTGGCATTAGAAGATGTAATCAGGAAAATTGATAAAGGCACATTAAGAACCAGGCTAGGGCAAATAATTGCATATGCTGATGATATTGTGATAGTGATAAAGAACAGGAAAATTATGGAAAATATGTTAAAAAGTTGGTAGAAGAAGGTAGAAATATGGGACTATAAATAAACGAAGAAAAGACCAAAATAGTAAATATTGGGAGAAAAAAAAAAACAAGCAATAATGTAAAAATAGGGAAATACAATTTTGAAAATGTAGACAAAATAAAATACCTGGGAAAATCAATAACGCGCGATGGTAATAGAAATGATGAATTATAAGAACAAATATTGACTTCAAACCGACAATATTGAATCAACAAGAAACTAATGAAAAATAAATATCTTAGGAAAAAGACAAAGTTAAAAATATATAAAACAATTATAAGGCAGACAACTATATATAGGGCGGAAACAATGACTATGACCAAAAGAACAAGAAGAAGACCTTAGAATACAGGAAAAGTACATAGATTATTCACTATATTCGGTGTAAAATTGATTGAGTGTTTGGTTTTCCTCTAAGCCCACCTATAGAATACAAAAACAACATAATTTGTGTGACATTCGTGAAAAACGATATCAGTGAAAATCATACCGAAGATTTATATTATAGGAAAACGTGTGATTTGGGCCGCATTTATGGTGGAACAACCATGGACCTATGAAAATCAGGACATAGCGTAAGGTCGGCAGAAGGGTGCAGCATACGTACAAAGTGCGGCGGGGCACCGCCATTTTTATATGCTAACTTTATTGGGACCACATTTTAAGTCCATTCAAGCAGTCTCGCTTTACGCGAAGTGTTTCGCGTGACGCTGAGATACTTCTTTAAAATTATACACTATATAAAAACGAGCGGCTAAATTATAATAAATTTGGATAAAAAACTATACTCATCGGTAATTCAAGTGTGTAAATGAGATTATTATTATTTCTAAAGTGTAAATAACGCGCATAACAGTTACAAATACTACGCAAGAAGGAGCAATGGTTTCAAATACTTACCCCGCAACGCATCCAATGTGCAAATGAGGTTATTTTTCTATGGTGTAAACGTGCACAATAGTTACAAATTCTACCGCAAGAAGCAGCACTAGTATCGCATACTTACGCCCGCTCCGCAACTGGGTACACCTTGCATCCAATGGTCCAGCCTTGGGATCAGCATGATGTTAGATGCTATAGTAGCTGCATCATACTTTGAAATAGGCTAATGTCGTGTGCGTGTGAATACGCTCGTGTATGTAATAAGAATTTTTAGTGATTGCGCACCAAAAATTATCCTGTCTCAATGTATATTATAGTTAGGTATCCAGCATCGTGTTGTCCCACTATAAATGCGGCTTAAAGCTAATGGGCCAACAAGTTATAAGGTATTAGGAGTATCATACCTCGAAAGAGGTTAATTTTGATGCGCGCACACTCAAAATTTTAATTTCACAAAGACAAGTGAACCCGCGCAATTAAAATTATCTTTTCCAATGTATGATGCAGCTTGTATCAAGCATCGTCTTGCCTCACTATAAATGCGCCCTTAGACAACGTGTACCTTGTAGAAAAATGAACAATTTCTCGTTGAAATATACTTTCTCTCGTCTATCTGAAAATTAATTTCACAAACATTTCCTGGAATTAAGTTGTAAATTACGCGGGTCTCGCGATTTTTCTTCAAAATTACTAATACCAGAATTTTGAAGAAAACGATTTATTTTCATAACTGCTTAATTAAATAAAAAATTGAAGAAAATAAGTTAAAATTTGAGTTGAATATAGTTACAAATGAATTATAAAATGCGCTACGACTGAAAGAACGATGTTGTTAACATGTTGTTCTAAGCAAGACTGATAATTTTTATATAAGAGAGAATATGTTGTGATAGAAAAATTCTGGTCAAGAATAATTGAAGAGGGATTTTAACAAATTAAGGCAAGTTATGTTTTTTCAATATGAGAAAACAGGACAGAGTACTGAGGATTTTTTGGAGCGTTAGAAGGGATAAGTTCGGATGCTCGGCTCGGTCGCGGATTAATGTATATGGGCCCAATTTATCACATTTTGGATCCGCTCTTTAAAAATCCGAAAAGTTTTCTAGAAAATCGGGGCTATTCTGAATGAGAAATATATATATATATATATATATATATATATATATATATATATATATACAGGGTGGCCACAAAAGGTGTGGTAATATTCAGTTAAAGTGGATCATTTATCAATTTTAATTAGAAAAAAACTGAAAAAAGTTTTTAGAGTAAAAAATTAAATTAAAAAATAAAAAAATGATAAAATAAAACAAACAAAAATATTATAAGGCCATTAATGTCCTAAATATGTGACTAGAATTTGTTTTTAATACTTTATGTATAAATATTGCTATTAATAATCTACTTATCATTAAATAAATATTTGCAATGTTTCAATGTTTAGCGATTTTTAGTCACATATTTATTATATCTATGGACTAGTGAGTGTTAATGAAAAACCATACAATATTTTTTTAGTTAAATTTTCTGCTTGAAATTAATCATATATATCGAGAAAAATATTTGTTTTCGAGGTTTCGCTTTTGAAATATAACACACACAAAAAGTAATAAGTAAAATCGAAACACAAGCCACCCTTTTTGCTTATATGAAAGGGTACAATAAAGTAATATAACAAACCGAAATATATACGGAAATACAAAATATAATTAAATATTTTTACAAAACAAAATAAGTTATGTTCTCATCTCAAGCTAAAAATTAAGAATTTTTAGTGATTGCGCACCAAAAATTATCCTGTCTCAATGTATATTATAGTTAGGTATCCAGCATCGTGTTGTCCCACTATAAATGCGGCTTAAAGCTAATGGGCCAACAAGTTATAAGGTATTAGTGAGTGTTAATGAAAAACCATACAATATTTTTTTAGTTAAATTTTCTGCTTGAAATTAATCATATATATCGAGAAAAATATTTGTTTTCGAGGTTTCGCTTTTGAAATATAACACACAAAAAAAGTAATAAGTAAAATCGAAACACAAGCCACCCTTTTTGCTTATATGAAAGGGTACAATAAAGTAATATAACAAACCGAAATATATACGGAAATACAAAATATAATTAAATATTTTTACAAAACAAAATAAGTTATGTTCTCAACTCAAGCTAAAAATTAAAAATTGGTGATATTTAAATGATTATCAATTGCCACTGTTGTATCAATTGCCGATTTTCCTTAGGTTTCGTGAACACAAAGTGCGAATAATTTGTTATGCATAATTAAAAAAATTATTTTTTTTCTTCAACCTTCTATATCCCGTCAAATTTTTAAAATTGAGTTGGTGTAACTTGAATTCCCTATTGTTTCCTGGAACATCGTGGTCCGTTCGCGTTACAATCGTCGATTTGTCGTCAGGAGATTTACCGCCCGTCGAAAAATCGGGCGTAAATCATGTTTTACGACCCGACCGGGAAGGCGCTCGTGTCTCCTCCCCCTACCGCGATTTCACCACTCTGAAATAAAACGGAAGGAAGACGTAAATACGTCGAGAAAGCGCCAGCGAATAAAAAGCAAGAAAAAATAAAAGTAAGACTGTTATGTCTAGGTGAAAAATTGATTTATGAGATTAAAATAAGGAAAACTCAAAAATAGAAATATAAGATGGTGTTTAATAGCGCGGCTTTTTATTTTCTTCAGCTCTAGTTCAAAACTTACTTATTTTGCAATTAAAGTCTGTTAATTATTGTAATTTAAGCAATAAAGCAATTTTATTACAGAATTTACAGTTAAAAAAGCTAATCTGTTTTAAAAGCTTTGCAATTTTTTAATCTAATTTTATTGATCATTGCCAGAAAATTTCCTTGTTTAATTTCATTGTATTAAATACTAATATAAAAACAGATAGGTTTTAAAATTAAACACTTTATACAAGGAAAATATCTGGCAATGATCAATAAAATTCGATCAACTCCATTTTTTCAACTTCAAAAAAATTACTTACACTGTAGTTAACTTACATTACTTACACTGTAAGTTAATTTACAAGTTACAAAGAAAATTTCTGGCAATGACCAATAAAATTCTATAAAAAATGCAAATCTAATCCGTTTTAATAGCTTTGCAATTTTTTTAACGAATTTTATTGATCATTGCTACAAATGTTCCTCGTAACTTGTAAATTAACTTCTAAGTTAACTTAAAGTGTAAGTATTTTTTTGCAGTTGAAAAGAGGAATTGATTGAATATTAGTGATCATTATTAGAAATGTTCCTTGTTTAATTTCATTGTAATTTAAATAAGTGCAAATGTGTTAATCATCTTTGTTTCATTTTATTTAATTAAACACTTTGCTCATATTTAAATCGATCTCTTTTTACATTAGTTCAAAATGTTTCACAAAGTAATTGCTTCAACGAATTAAATACGTTTTCTTGCAATAAAATTAAATTAAACAAGGAAAAATTACTGTCAGTGATCATTAAAATTTGATCATTCACTCTTTTCAACTGCTAATATTACTTACATTGTACGTTTTTGACAAGCATTTATTAAAACAATTACTTCCAGAGCAAATGCCCCGCCAGACATTGGATTACACAATAGATATTATTTTATTGTATAGCAGTACTACTATAGAAAATATTAAGTTTTCTTACGTTTGAAATATCGAATCAAGATATTTTTTGATAAATTTAATTTAAATTGACACTATCAATTATGATTATTATTCGAATCAAAATATAAATTAAAATATAAAGATTCATTAACATTGTTTACATTTTTATATATAATACTAATTTTTATTAAATAGATATACAGGGTGTCCCACGATATAACAGCCATAGTTTATGAGTATGTTTCCGGGGTAGTTTCATGTCAAAAATATATAATGAACATTCACATAAAACGCTATATTAACCGAGCTACAAGTATTTGAAGTTTTAGATAAGTCCACTACCGCAGGTATTAGGTTCGTTTTCGATTTTGTTATTATTAAGAAGCCCAGGTGGCTGTGAACAGAAAAATATACAAAATAAATAATAAAAATTACAAGATGAAATGTACAGTTTATATTTTATTTTGTTATTATTTTTTTTTTCTGCAGTGATCGTTCTTATTTCCATCCCTCTGTCCTTGCCTCGTGATACCTAGGTGAAGTCCAATTGCGGGCTAGCAATATTGAAGGATGCGTCTTTGGTTTTGGACAGTTTCCCTATTTTCTATTCCCATATTCATATCTATTGATTTGTTAATTCAATGTTTTGTTTTTAATTTAAAATGAACTAGACAATTCATTTTATACAGTGAGGCTTTTATTTCATTGAACATATACCCATATGTGGTCCTCTTTTAAAATAAAGCTTTGGCTGTCTGAAATAAATAATAGTATAATTTAATGTCAATGCATTACACACAGCGGAACAGGGCTTATTAAGAAGATATTGTGATATTGATGATAATTCACTTATTACTTGAATCACAATTGATTATGCCTTCAAATCAACTGTGTTTCAAGTAATCAGTGAAATATAATTAATATAAAAAAATGATAAACTTAATATAAGGCTATATTCAATGAAATAAAAACCGCACTGTATAAAATGAATTGCCGTTCTATGGAGAAAAATATAAGTATATTCTCCAAAATCCGTAATTTCCAAGTAGCAAGAATCATCAGCCTTCAGAGTACTTACAAAAATAAGTGAACGCCAAAAATCACAAAGTCACATACAGTTAAAATCAATATTAATGAGGTGATAGAACAGACAATGGCGTATATGAGAGCTTATAAATATACAATAGAAATATTGAAAAAAAAAAAACGGTCAAAACTACCATAGGTCTATAGCTGATTCCGATGCAATCTTGACAAAATATGAGATATATTTTATTATGCATTATTACAAATATACGAATTTCTGAATCAAGATATTGCAATATTATTTAATTCAATAGAAAATATTAATTATCCTACAGGTCGTTAGCCAGTTCCGGAGAAAATATCTCCACATAGCTTAATTGTCGATATAATTTTTCTGTTATATAAATATAAAAATATATTCTAAATAAATATGTTTGTAATTTAAATAAATTAAATAAAAATGATTTGAAAATAACTAATAAATTATTTCCACATTTAACTCTGTGACTTTTGATTTACGTTACGTAAGTACGTTAAACAAATACACATTAAATGTTTGTATATTCCGGGTGTTACTAGTTATGTTACATTACTTTTATAAAAAAAAGTAAGATATAAAATTTGTCCGAAATTTAAAAACCTATCAAATATGATGCTTTATTAATTATTTAAATGGATGGAAAATTTTGAAAATTGTGAAATTTCTTAAAATTTGCATTAGCCATGACGGTGAAAGCGAATATACATTAACAATAAACTTCTTTTTTCACACCATTTTTCCTGTTGTATGATTTTCGCCATATTTATGTGCAGAAATAAGTAAAGATGTAATCATCATAAGATGATTAAAAATATTAAAAATAAAAAGTCATAGTCGAATATTATGATATGATAATAAAAGCCAGCATTTTTTGTTACAGTCAGAATCCGATTTTGTATAGGTTTATTTACAAATCTTTGTACAGATTGCATATTTGAATATTAAAAAATAATCGATGGAAGATAGTATAGAATGAATTTCGATATTAGCACAAATAATCGATATACATATTTTTAATTAAGGTAAAACTAAAAATTATTAAATAGTATTGGTTTCAATACTTCTTAACAAATAAGTAAGAAATCATTGAATAACAAAAAAAAACAATACAAAATATTGATTACACATTATTTTTTTTTAATTATTTACAACACAAAAGGAAAACTAAGGAAATAATTTGATAAAAATAATAAAAAAATATATTCAAATTAAATGTTCAAATCATCCACAACAAACATCTGACCGGTAGCCAAGTCTATTATTTTTATTTGCATTTATGGTTTCATTTCTTATCGAGAATGTGAGAAATGCTACAATAATGCTGGATATTTTTTGTGTATATACTAAGTGATTGTGATACGGGAGAGTAATTTAATGAAGGAAAATTACAGCTGATTCTGAACTACGCACATTATTTTTCATTGTAAACGCTTACAAAAGGAAGTAATAAATTTACAAAAAAATATATTTCATTCGTTCCCATTATTATTTTTTGTTCATTTCACTCTTTTAAATAAATTCATTTGTTTCGTATGTATGCACGTCGCGGGGGAGTGAGCATGCAATGAACACATGACGTATTTATGGTCATGGCAAGGTAATCAGATGGGGGCGCTTGAAAAAAAGGAGCGAAAAAAAAAAACGAAATACGTAACCCCGCTTGTCACTCATAAACACCGAAACACGTCCATTTATGGCACATTATTAACGCAGGAAATATGGAAGAACGAAGAAAAAGAGGGGCGTTGCGCGGATCGCGATAGGGCGAACGCGACGCCCTAACACTCCGGGCTCCCGGAGCCGGAACTACGCACCGGCGGCGCCCCCACATGTGAAATAAACGTGCGTGTGCGTCAAGGGAAACGCCGCCATTACTTCATTTTTGTTGTTGCGTTTTTTGCTCTCTTTTTTATACAGTGTTTTATTAGTGGCCCCCACTTTCGAAGTTGTGAAATATTTACGCCGGGCCTTGTCCGAAAAATGTCGGATTAATACGGCCCTTAAATATTTATTATGGTCTATGCGTCCGGCACGTAATCATTTATTATTCATTGGAGCGCGCACCCCCCTTTTTTGATTTAATTAACTCATTATGTAAAGCCGCCTACGTCGAGATGGATTAACGCTCGCTGCGTTAATTCCCTTCGTTTTTTGTGTGAAAATTTTCTTTTTTTAGGGCTTCAAGTCATCAACCTTAAAATCCACCTGCTAAATATACAATCTTTCCTTCTGTAGCTTATCAGATTATTAGAAGTTGAATTAATTAATAATAATTACTGGTTTGTGTGAGACTTATACCTATTAAAAGTATCAAATATCTAAAAAAAATAATTTTAAATTAAACCGGCCACTATTAGTTAATATTAAATTTTATTTGATGAAATAAATTTTAGGATGAAATATATAACGTATTCGTAATGTGTATCCTGTTAATTTTTACTCAAAAAGATAAATGTGCAGTAGATTTATAGGAATGGGTATATTTATTGTTAAATAGATATTATAAAGATATTCGGTAATTAAGATGTATATATATATATATATATATATATATATATATATATGCTCTTCGGTCCTCAATATCTTCCAATCAGCATGAATTTCGTGCTGGGGCTTCAACTATTAGTGTATGATTCCTAGATTGTCGATGCTTTGGGGAGTGGTTTTCAAGTTGATTCCATATACACTGACTTCTTCAAAGCACTCGACAGTGTGGATCATTGCATCTTATTGTCCAAAATAGCAAGTGTTGGTATTTCTGGAAAACTCTTGTCTTGGAATGAATCATACCTTACCTGCCGCATGCAGTTTATTAAAATAGGTCAATCTATGTCAAGAGCCATAAATGTTACATCAGGGGTACCTCAGGGCTCCCACCTTGGACCTCTATTATTTAATTTGTTTATTAATGATGTTACTAACTGTTTCTTATATGCTCAATGTTTTTTATTCGCGGATGATATGAAGATATTTTTAACTATAAAATCATTGGATGATGCAATCAATTTAAATTTAAATTCGTTTTGTTATTGGTGTGGGAAAAATAACCTTAACCTAAATGTGGATAAATGCAAAACCATAACGTTTTCAAGGCGTGCTACTTCAATGTACACTTCATACACTTTAAATAACATTGATGTGGAGCATGTGACTTCTATAAAAGATCTTGGAGTTATAGTAAGCAGCAGATGGAACTTCTCTAGCCATATTTCTAATATTGTTTCCAAGGTCTACCAATTAATTGGTTTCATTAAGCGAAACAGCAAGGATTTCTCAAATGAAAACACTTTGTTGCTGCTATATAATTCCTTGGTACGTCCACATTTAGAGTATTGCTCCTCCCTGTGGTCACCTTACACTCAATGCAGTATTAATAAAATTGAGCTGGTCCAGGGAAATTTTTTAAAATACGTTTCATTTAAATTTGACATGCAGGAGTCATATACAAATTTATTGCAAGTACTTAAACTTAAAAGCTTGGTGCAAAGACGCATTGACGCAGATGTACTACTTGTTTTTACAATTTTACACGGGCTTATAGATTGTCCGGATCTACTTGAAAATATTGGCATTCGTGTTCCAGCTAGAATGCTGCGTAATGAAGACACGTTTCACACGTACCCTTCAGAAGTACGGATTATGAGAAAAATTCGGCTTCGGTGCGTATTTTGCGCCATGCTAATATGGTCAACTTTGATTTATTTGCAGGGAAGTATACATCTCTTAAAACCTATTTGTGAAGCCCATGATTTGTTTTAATGTTATAATGTATGCTATAATTTTGTGTATTTGTTAATTGTGTATTATAATTTTAATTTTTAATGTTAACTTTTTATTATTCATAATGTATATCTTTAAGTAAAATGTCTGTTTTCTTGGTTTTAAGCTAAATTGTAAATGGTCTGCCGTATATTGAATAAATAAATAAATAAATATATATACACATATATATATATATATATATAATATTTATTTAACAATAAAAATACCTGTACTTATAAATCTACTGCACATTTATGTTTAGTAATTGGCAACCGACTAAAGGTCTCTGTGAGTACAAATTTTATTATACTGTTTATTAACAGGATACACATTTAGAGTACCAGACATATATTTCATTAGTTTGGCTTTTTTAATATATATGATAATTATAGTAGATTGTTTATAATGAAGGAAGAAATTACAATAAAACGCTATTTAATAAATCTATTTATATCGATATCTATATACCCACAGGATTCAAATTTATGTCGCTAACCGAAACCAATTTGAGCGTAATACACGCCTACATGCTAAGTACTTCTTCATCGCCCCTTTCATATGCACACGCAGAAATTTCTTAAATTTGGTAAAGATATTATTAGAAATTAGTTTTCACAGAAATCATAATTGTAACTATTCATTGTATCATGTATGTATGTTACTGTATTTAATGGCCTCCGTTAAATAAATAAATAAATAAATAATGATGGTTAAATCTCCACTAAATAAAGCTCCCTTTTCTATCCGCCTAAATACCTCTACATCTGCTGCATCCTACCTCCAGCCGATCATGTAACCAACATGCTTTCTTTTATTTAAAGTAGATGCAAAGATATTCGATTGGATTGCGTGCGAAATATTCTCTTTTGTATTTATTTTTATTTAAACATTTATTGTCTAGAATTTCTCGCTTCTCTTTCATTGGAATTTTGTAGACCATTCCTTATATTTCCATTTATTACATGTATATTGTTTTTTTTTTTTTTTCAAACAGAACGGCAATTTTAGGATCGAGCAAGAATACACGGACAAACGGCTCTTTTTAAAACTTTTTTTCATAACCATACTAAGCCCATACACTGCCGGTTTAAGAATTTATTAATTAATAAAAGAATCATAAAATCTCGCATTTGGTTCAAAAATTGGATATATAAAATTTCACGTATCCAAATCTGTTGTTCATAATTTTTACTTTCCCCGGACACCTGTGCAAGGGAAAGTATTGTGATGATAAAAATTTATATTCGCGTTTTTAGGACCCATGAATCCATTCCATCGAGTTTTGAAAAATATCTGTTTCCGCGATAGCGAAAAATCGGCTGAATGGATTCAACAAAATCGTAATAATTTAAATGAAAATACTTGCCCTTTCTCCTACTTATTTTTTATTTTACTAGAAAGGACAAGTATTTTTATTTAAATAATTAAAGTCTCCACGACCAACAACCAACATAAAGAAGATTAAAATCGTAATATCCTAGTTTTTTATAGTAGTTGAAATATCAGAAAAACTTTTGGTCGGAAAACTCATTAATCCTTAAACCAACATGCGGAAACTACCAGACTCCTCAGCATCTGTCAACTGAAATAATTTTACGAATATTTGATTTAAAATGTCGCTCTTCTTTATACTTTTAGACAATTATATTACGCATCCCTGGCATTGGCTGACCAACGTGATGCGTAATCTTCGTTGAGTAACGATGAAAACACGTTTTTCGTATTTTACGCATATTCTAACAGTTACATAGAAGAATATTGGTTAGTCAAACAAAGAGTTGACAACATCATTTAACCTAGACAGAATTAGAACAGATTGCAGATTAATGGTAGGAGTGGAAGGGAAGATAGTGATAATGAATTTATAAGTGAGCATAACTCTGAGTCATAAATAAGTGCAGAAGAATCGAACAATAAGACACTACCGAGACGAATTATCTGCATCAGACAGCGCCAATGACGACTTCTTTTATGGGCGCGAAAAAAAAAAATCAAACAAAACAAAATGGCAATAATACATAATAAGACACTACCGAGACGAATCATCTGGATCAGATTGCGCCAAAGACGACTTCTTTTATGGGCGCGAAAAAATCAAATAAAACAAAACGGTAATAATACATAAAAGCTAAAATTATGCAGGATATATTACTAGAGTTAGCTTGCATTTTATCGTTTATTGAGAATGAATTTAAGTCGGAATAATTATATTTATGTTGTTAGGTCTAAAAGTGAACCGCCGCGGACCTCAGAAACGCTGACCCACAATCTGATAAAATTTCTACCAGGACTAAAATCTATTGCAAAACAATTAGGTACCATACCTAAGCTAGAATTATTGCGACTCCTATTTTGTGAAGATATTATGCAAGAAGTATTAAAATGTAACGTAAATCTAGAAAAGAGAAGAACATTAATAGACTTTGATTAAAACACTTGGTTTGTTTCTCAGGGAAATATGTACAAAATTTACATTTGTGTCGATATTTATACAAATTTTACAGATAATTTCAGGTAATAAGGGCCATCGCGATGGGGGAGTGCCAAATGTCTTCGACATTAATGAGCGTGGTTTTTCCATTTTTTATCGCTCTGTTTATTTCTAATCCCTCTCGGAGATTCAAGTCACGTCCCTTATTACCTGAATACAAAATATTTAAATCACTATTATTGAAAAAATGATTATTATCTATACAATGTAGGAAATTTTATTATTTAGAATTGATTGTTTATGTTCACTTAACCTGATTTTAAAGGTCCTTCCTGTTTGTCCTATGTAAACACAATCACATTCTCCGCACTTGATTTCGTATACACCACTTTTTTCCAATTTGTCGATTTCTGATTTATTATGCACTAACAGTTTGTATAAATTAATTGGATTCGTAAACATACCACAGGTTAAGTGAGAAATTAATTCAAAATATAGAGAAGAACATTACTGAAATACGCAGATAACAGCAATGTACGTGATATAATAATCATTGATCTAAATACTGCATAAATAAAATTGTTACATTTTTTATAGAAGTGTTCAAAAGTTCTAAGGGTAGTGTTTCTATGCAACTGCAGAGCCGTAGTTCTTGTTTCGTCTATGCGCCGTACACTAGAGATAGACGAAGCCACTAAAAAAAATGAAGTTTTTATGTTTTATGACATGACTAAAGGTGGCATCGATAGCATGTTAAAAAAATTGCGAACTACACATCAAACAGAAGAATGCCAATGAAAATAGTCATTTACCTTTTGGATATAGGTGGAATGAACAACTGTTTTCTTTATAGCACACATAAGGACATTAATGCAGGAAGTCGACTTGATTTCATAAAATAATTGGCAAAGGCATTGGTGCATCCATTTTTACCAAGCTAACCCACAAAAAAATGTGAAAATTGTAGCCCAAAGAAAATCTTTGTAAAATTTTGTGTAAATTTTTGTTTGAGTTGCTAAAATAAAGGTTTTATCGTCATTTTTTTGTTTTCTTTCGTACTTAAACATATGTTTTAAGGTTTAAGTACTTTATAGAAGATAATTTAAGCTTAAAACCAACAAATAATAACAGCAAGGAGTCTGTCAGACTCCGTATCTCGAGTTCTTTCTAAAGTAAACGATTTACTTCAAATAAACCCTGTAAATTGCGCGAGTCTCGCGATTTTTATTCAAAATTACTAATACCAGAATATTAAACAAAACGATTTATTTAATAACTGATTAAATATATAAAAAACAAATAACAAAAAACGGAATAAAAAATATAATTCAAAATATTGACTTGAAAATCAAATTGCAAATATGAGTTAAAAAAGCGGTACAACCGAAAGAACGATGTTGTCAACGCGTTGTTCTGGATAAGACTGATTATTTTTCTCTCAGAGGCAAAGTGTTGGGATAGGAAAATCTGGTGAAGAATAATTACAAAGGGATTTTTTCAAAAGGAATGTTTTTCATTGAAAGAATACGGCACAGAGGATCGGGTGTTGAAAATTTAGTGCTGTAAAAAGAACGATTCCGGATATTTTGGAATGTTGTCCTGACAATGGCTAATTGTTCTTTCGGCTGTGAACAAGTTGTAAAAAATACGAACTGAAAATCCGAGAAAACATTTGATTTCTAGGTTTCGCTTTAGAAATCTCAAATACAAAAAATCAATACACAAAATTCAAATACAAGCGACCCTTTTCACTTGTACGAAAGGGCGCAATAAAATCCCAACAGAAATATTCAC
Source organism: Philonthus spinipes (assembly GCA_963082785.1). Taxonomy (NCBI): domain Eukaryota; kingdom Metazoa; phylum Arthropoda; class Insecta; order Coleoptera; family Staphylinidae; genus Philonthus; species Philonthus spinipes. Next base: position 12,017,863 of record OY720309.1, on the reverse strand, counting down.
GGAAATACATATATTTTTTACATTATAAAATACGAATCTATAACCCCAGAGGAAGAAATCGTATAGAGCCAAATTTGGAGAAGGCGCCGGTCAAGGAAGATCTCTTCTGAGAAAGATAAGACGTTCAGGGAAGATTTCCCTCAACAATTACATCGAGGCCCTTGCTGTGTAGGCCGTGGCTCCGTCTTCTTGAAACCACATATCCCCAACGTCCATTTCTTCCAGATGTGGAAGGAAAAATCTTCGATCATCTCCGTGTATCGAACTGCATTTACCATAATAGCGAGCTCGATTTTTTCATCAAAGAAGTAAGAACCAATTATCCCGACCGACGAAATTGTGCACCATATGGTAACACGCTCACAATGAATGGGGAACAAAAATTGAGGACTTAAACTCTCGGGCGCACCCCTCCCAGCTCCCTATCTACACCTCTCTCCGTTTAGCGTATTTTTTAAAAAGTAAGTTTTTCTGCCGCACCCTATATATCTTGAAGAAATAAGTATTTTCTTTTATTAACTTGTTGTATCATCGTCAGTTTTTGAGTTATACCCCTGTCAAAAAGAAAGTATTGTCAACATAATTAAAATTTTCGTATCATTTTATGTTAGTTGCGGAGCCTTTAATTATTTAAATAGTTATTTTAGTGACAAATAAAACGTCAAAATGATTTCATATTTCAAAAACACTAAATATGTTGCGTCAACGAATAAAAATTGTAAAGAAATTATATACAGTGTACGAAAATTTAATCAAACCATTGAAAGTAAGAAATAACAAACATAATCATTTTTTCAATTAATAATTTATCATTTACAATTAAATGTTCATTTAAAAACATATTTGACCGAATTCACCGGGGAAAGTACCATGATGCACATCACCATTTTTTTTAATAGGATACAAAAATTGTTTCAAATAAAACTTGTAGATCTTAAACAAAACTAAATATTTTTTGTTTTATAACTTTTTATTATAGGATCTTTTTTCATATTATAAGCGGATAAATTTCGTCTGCCTGATAAATTTGAACCCACTTTACGAAGATCAATTTTGCGAGTGTGTGAATATAAAACTACAGTCATTGGGCGCGTTCAGGGATCTGTAGCGCTGCAGCGCTTTACGAAAGCGGTGTCGCTGAACGGTACCGCTTTATGTGTAGCACTGCAGCGCCTTATCAAGCGGTGAAGCATAAAATTTTTCCGCTTGATTGCTTTTCAAGCTGTGCAGCTGTAAACTATACCGCCATATTTTCGTGAGCATCCTTAACCTCGATAGCGTTTTCAAGCGCTTCAGCGCTACATGTCTAATATTTTCATGAACGCGCCCATTGATCTTAGTTATGTATTTCTCTTTAGACTCTTTGGTTTTCAGCTTATCGATGTTGTATTAGGTGTCTTTAGCTGCAGTTTCTTTTTTGCATTGGAGATTCTTGCCCAAATTTTAGCCAATAGTAGATAATGGCCCGACTCAATGTTTCCGGTACAAATCCGAGCATCTAGGAGAGTGGATCTTGCATCAATCATGATGTGATCGATCTAGTTTATAGTTCGCCCATCTGGAGATTTACAAATACCCCTGTGAATGTTTTTATGATTAAAAATTCACAAGGGTGCAATTACAATGTTTAGAAGAGAGAACATTAATCTATTGTTTAGTTAATTACGTAAACTCGTTCCAAATAATATTACAAATTTTCGAAACGACCGCACTCTTTTCATTATTTCTTCTTTATTTACACATAATAAATCAGATTTTTTTTTCATAATTTATCCACACACGGGCCCACAATAATTAATATTAATACCCCAACTTGTTCGCATGTGTACGCGTACAGCCTGATGAATTAAGCGTGGCACCTCATTAGTGAAACTAGCTTAAGTTTTTGTTGTAATTACTAATTACGGGTTTCGAATGGGCGCTGTTGCTCAGACCGCCTATACTTTTTTTGCTTCTTTCTACTTTTTCTAGTTGTTGTTAGCTTGTTGTAACGAACGTTTTCTCATCTATTTCGTTTCAATTTTCGAAACGGCCGTTCCTTTAATAAATTAACCCGAATCACTTGGTAATTAGCCGCGGCAAAAACTTAATTACTTCCTATCTGCTTTCGGAGTCCTGAGTCCTGAGCGGAGCGCGGACCATTTCTTAATTATGTTATTTCTCCTGCCGGCTAATTGGCCAATAAAATTGCTTGTTTTATACGTGCTTTTTCGTTCGGGTTATAAATGGAGTCTAGGATGTTAATAATGTGTCGTTTTTTGTCATTATTATTAAAAATCTTGACGCATTTTCCATGTGTAATTATAATCCACCGAAATTTAGTGCGGTTATAAAAATATACGAGCTTGTTTTTTTTTCTGCAATTATATATTTACAAAAATGATTGCATATAGAGGTTATTAAACAAAGCTATTTGTGAAGAAGACTTTCAAAAACAACTAAATATTTTTTGTGGCAGGTAATAAATGTGAAGCTATTTGAACGTGGAATTTAATTAAATGTTTATTTTTTTATGTGTCACAAACAAAATTGAAAAGCGACCCAAAATTACCTATTTTCTTTTGTTATTAACTATTAAAATATTTTTTACTTTATCAAATGAAATTATTCATTTTTTAAAGATTGCATTAACAAATACCAACGATTTTATCCATTCTAAGTAACCCACTTTAATAGAAATAAAGCCAAATACTTAATACGGAATATACAATATAATTATTAATATAATAATTGTACAGAGAGATTTATTTATCTGTATACATTAGGGGAAGTGTATACATGCAAAAAAAATGGGAGTCAAGCGCATTGCACATAATTTGAAGTCTAGCACGATTGATTTATTTGGCATATGTATGTTTAGTTGCGTGTTATAGGCAACTAAACACATACATCGTTGACTCGCGTATATTGCAGGTATACATAGGGGAAATGTATACTGATAAAAAAGCTCTCTGTATATAATATAATAATTAAGACAAGGCAATGGGCTATCCGTAAACACATTTAATTTGTTCCTGGAAAACAGAAATATAAGATAAATTAAATGAAAAGAATTTGAAAATAATTAATTTTTAATGAATTATTTTCCCTTTAGCTGCCGCGACTTTTGACTTATACAAGGTAATTATCAATGATTGTAAGCAAGTTAAAGTTTAAAACCCAAAAATCTGGGGAATTTTATTATTCGAATTTCATGCCAAGGAAAAATGAATTAAGATATATTTTTGACTCTAGCAGCGACGCGTCGTGCGTCGTATTTACCTTTGCGTTTTGTGAATGCATTCAATTTTTAAAAACGAATTTAAAATTTCAATTGAAAAGGAGATAAGGAATATAAATCTCTTCAAAGAACGCAGAGATTACATTTACCTAAACAATTAAGACCAACATTTTCAGTATTTTTTTATAAAATTAGGAATGATAACTCTTCGTTATTTCAAATACACAAAACATTAACTTATTTTAATTCACATTGTATGTTTAATCAAAATTGTAACAATTAAATATATTGTTATGATTACATATTTATTTTTTTAAAAATGCCATGCCAATGGCAATCTAGAGCAATTTTTTCTCCTATGATGAGTTGTGCCAACATGCATCTTTCAATTTGCAATCATTGTTTTTGGGTAACTTCAACTTTTTATAAACTTCTTCCATGTTGTCTTTTGCAAATTAAGTAGCATCCTTCTATGTTGATTCTTTTCTAAGGCCTACAAAGAATGAAAGGGTCAAGACGAATAAAAATGATATGGGAAGCGATGATACTGAAGAACAAGAAAGAAGAATATGGGTCAGAATTATTGTACTGTAGATTTTTATAATAATGTTGACCCATGTTATCCTTTCTTGTTCTTCTGTATCATCGCTTCCGATATAATTTTTATTGGTCTTGACTCTTCCATTCTTTGTAGCCCTTAGGGTTGCCATCCAAGTTGTCTTTCTTCTATTGTCTGAAAATACTATTGGCATTTAAGTTCCTATCTAATTGTACTTCATTTCAACTGCCTGGCCTGTAGTTTGCTTCTTTTTCTGTTATAAAGAATCCACAATTCGCATCCAAACTGCAGCATAATGTTTTAAATACTTTCATCTTTGTCATCTCTCGTCTGTTAGTGATTTCGTCCTACATCAAGAGGCAGACTTACGTTACGTAGGTACTTTAAAACAAATGTACATTAAAACAACTAGTTCCCAGGCATATACCCATTCAGGCAGTGAATTACATAATAAATACTTGCTGTTGCATAGCAATAACATTTTGTATAATGCAACAATTTTGTTCGAGAATAATCAATGCAAATAAAAAAAAAACGTTCTTAATATTACGCCATCTTCAGGCACGTGTTTCGAGATTCGTCCCCTCGTCAGTACAGCTCTGTATATAATTATAAAGAAATTTGTATTTATAGAGAATTGTATCTATACCGGTTAAGATTACAACAAATTAAATATTTTAGAAAATTATTTAGTAATTTTAGCGTATTTATCACAAGCAAAAAAAGGAAAAATGCAACGACGACATTTAATATTTGCACTTTAGTCATGTACATATGCTGTATTACTAAATCTTCAAGATTTAATAAAAATAATACATTGCATATTTAACATAATATAGGGTTTTCCTATAAGGACCTGTCAATGTTGATATGAAATGTAACAAGGTATGTATGAGGTATTAAAAAAATATTTTTATTTCAACGGCCCATGTATGCCATTTTGCATGATATCGTTCAAATGTCCGCTGCGGCTTCTCATAATGGCCAAGAGTTCAAATTTTCAATGTATCTGCCGCATAGAATCAGCTAAACTTGAGCGATGAACTTGATTATCTTGACTTTGAGGGCATCGATAAAATGTGGCTTATTGGAATGTACCTATGACTTCAGAAAATCCTACAAGAAAAAGTCTAACGGGGTCAAATCGTATGATCTTGGTCATCGATTTACGTTACCTTTTCGAGAAATAACCATACCATCAAATCGTTCATGCAAAATGTCTGTCGTGGTATTCTATGTGTGCCACTTAGCGCCGTTCTGCTGAAAACGACGTTGGTGAGGTTATCACGATTAACGGAGAGCACTACAGATCGATGATAATCAATTTCTTTTGGCTCAAATTGAACGACATATGGTGTTGTCGTGAACGTCTATATCGTTCAATTTGAGCCAAAAGAAATCGATTATCATCGATCTGTAGCGCTCTCCGTTAATCGTGATAACCTCACAAACCGTCACGTCGCTTTCTATGGATGCATTATCATCTGGTGAAGCTTGTGTGGATTGGAGTTGCCTCATATATAGCAATTTTATTTGTTAACATATCCATTCATCTAAAAATGTGGCTAGATGCTTAAGATGATTTTTCGTCCAAAATGGAATCCTTTTCCAGCGAATAAACAGCGTTGTTTATAGTCATTAACTATTAGCTCCTGGGTCACTTGGATCTTGAACGGGTCCAAGTCCCGATGCAAAATTCGCTAAGTTCAAGTATACGAAAGGCAAAGTTCTTGTTCACGGCGTGGACTTAACTGATTCAAGTTCTCTTACATACTTCCATGTTCAGTGGCGATTTTGTCAGCGTATGGGTGCTGGCTGATTTTCTACCGAACCGGTTGTCTCGAATTTGGCTACCAAACGTCAGAGTTGTCCTTGAAGAGCTATCGCGGTTGCTGTAAAATGGGCGCTTTACTTGCAACGTTTACACAAATGAACAATATTTTTGATAATAGAGTTGTATAAGTTGGGTGTGCTGCTCAGTGATGTAACTTGCCATGGTGACTTGGCATCAGTGACTTAATAAGAAAACAATAGATTTGACAGACGCCACCAAAACACCACAGCCTTTCAACATCGACTCTCTTATTGGAAAACCCTATATAATAAAAAATATTTTAATAATATATTCCCAAACAAGGGCTATAGAAAAAAATAATTAATACATTAATTTTTATGTATTTATGGTAATTGGGATATAGGTAGGTATAGGAGGGTGTAGTGAGGATATGTCTTCAAATAATGTGGCCAAATAATGAGTGGAAGTCTATCATGGGTTGTTAATATTTTTGTTGTTTGATAGAGAAGAATATTGAAGGGATTATGGAGAGGATTTTCTGGATGACGGAATTTTGTCAAATCTTAAGAACTTTGAGAATGTTCTCTGTGGCTTTTCATACACTCCATTAATTAGTTATATTGGATTTTACTGCATTATTTTTTCAGAAATCAGCAATTATTTGAACAATTAGCTTTTCTGAAAAAAATAAATAAATAAAAGTAATGATTATGAAATTATTTAGTGGTTTTAAAAAAATCGGTATGTCACATCAAAATATTAATTTAAATATTTTAAATATAAAATAAGATGAAAATATTCATTGGCAAAGATTTTTCGTAAAGTTTAACATTAGTTATGTTCTATTTATTATATTATTACAGATAAAACAAGATCCTCAGTTGACAATTATTTTCGTTATTATTAACAATTTATCATTAATTATCAGAGATAATTTAATTAGTGGGAAGAAAGACCTACGGTCTATAGCCCTTATTTGAGAATATGGTATGAAAATATTTATAAATAAGTTGGATTGTTAAAATTAATAGAAATATAAAGATTATATATATGGTTTAATAATAGAATAAAGTGAAAAGTAGTATTTATAATACATCATAAAGTGAAGAATATAATAGATCTACTTGTTCATTTAGAAGTGATGAATTAGTGTCTTTATTGTGTAAATAAATTTCGATTGCTTCCAATATATCTAATTTTTGACCTTTTTCACAATGATGTAAGATTTTTGTATCATTTAAATTTGGAAAAGTGTGACTATTTGTAAGTATATGATTTGAAAAAGTACTACAATCTTTATTTAATCTATATTGGAAAAACTAGTCGAAATTTTAATATAAGATACAATGAACACTTTAGAGCATCTAAATGCTCACTAATTCATCACTTCTAAATGAACAAGTAGATCTATTATATTCTTCACTTTATGATGTATTATAAATACTACTTTTCACTTTATTCTATTATTAAACCATATATATAATCTTTATATTTCTATTAACAATCCAACTTATTTATAAATAACTGATTTTGTTTAATTTTAGCAAAATAATTCCATAATGATCCTGAGGATGGTTTTTTAGTGGGTTTTTTTCCACCTTGTGAGCAAATGCTGGGACCGAAATTATTTTGCCTGCCCCACAATAAAATTAAAATAAAAATTAAAAAATCAATATATCCATTAATGTAAATATCCATAGAAATTTAATAAAACAAATTTTAAATTCTCTTGAAAATGGGCTGATAACCCGAAACTACTTGAGAATTTAAAGTTATTCAATCTAATCTGTGTTTTATTGGTTGATTTGTAATACTTTATTCATATTTATTTCATGAAAATATTTAGTTTTTTATATTATGTTACGTTATTCGTACTATGTATAATACAGAGTGGGCTACGAATAACGGCTATTAAAAGTTTTCTGGGTTCTTGACCGAACACAAATTAGAAAAAAAAAACTATATTGCATGATTGAATAGATCGCATTCAATCATGCAATGTAGAATCATAGAAAATATTTTTACTTTTTTCTCACTTCCGGTTGTATCTGAAATAGCTACCAATTTTATTATTTTAAAAACCCTATATTTATTTTCTTTTTTTTTTAATTCTCCATTCAATCTGTATTTTTGATCATCTACCTAGGATTAGGAACCAAAAGGGCCGATCAGTTATAATATGTACAGGACGTATTTTTTTCAATTCTCTAAAATGTCTTACATCACATCAGCATCTACGACATTTCTAGTTAGCCATTTTGCGTACATTGTTTTGCACATCTTTGGGCCACCTTATTAAATATTGGATTATACTCGATTCATCCTGTTGTATTTCATTCTTTCGTTGCCTCTTTTTTAGCAGTAATGGTTGAATCTGGCATTTGCCGCTTCATTTCCTTTCCAGGCCATTATTAAAAATAGTTTTTTTCTACAATACAATAATTCAGGAGGGCTTTCATTCCCACAGTTTTGAACTTTAATAAATTCTATTGTTAAAGCAGAAGCACTCTGCTTACGCATTTCAATATTTCTTTGTAACTGTTTACGTTTAACATTACTAGCGTCTCTTCATTATCCTTGAATGGATTAAATTTAATATTGTACTGACGGAAGAATTTCTCTTGATTGCAATATTCCAGTTACATTTAATAACGCATTTCTTATAATCTTTTCTATTATCTTATTCCATATTTGACAGCATAATCTTGCAGAATTTGGCCAAGTTCCCTTATTGTTCGATCCCCACTAATCTGGTACTCACTGCTGTCACAAAATCGCATAAAAAGTCTTCATATATATTCTTGTGATCTTCGTATATTGGCTGGTACACTTTGGAAGACAGCAGCATTTATTTGGTCTAAGTTTACGGTATCGCATCTACTTTCTTCCATATTTCGTAACATTCACTTTAAATCAATTCAATTAAAACCATTTAAGTGAAATGACGCTGTTTAAATTAATTCGTTGTTTATCGTAGCTAAGCGTAAGTAGGAGAGTGCATTACAGCATTATCAGTAATTAATGTAAGGACAAAAATTACAGTTGAATTGTTGATTTCATTGTTGACATCATATTTTCACGAGTGATTTATATTCTCGTTGAAATTACCATTTGTGAAGCAAACGAAATGAGTTTACTTTAAGCCATAAATGATCCTTTTTGAATAAATTAAAAATCCCATTTGAAATAAATATGCATAAATAATATCGATTTCATCCCTTAAAAAAAGGAGAAAAAAAAACGCGAAGCGTTATTAACGACTTCCTCGTTTTAATTAAACGAAATAAAAGAAGCGAAGAAAACAGCGCTGTTTATAAAATACAAGCAACGAGTTATACGCGTGCATATATCATGTTTCTTATTTATATATTCCTTCGCATTTGTCAAGATCGGACGGACGATAGGCAGTTTTGGACTTTTCACATCCCCCGACGCCGACACAAACAACTGAAAGAAAGAATGAAAAAAAAAAATGGAAAACACCGGCCCTTTCTAAGCTCTTTAAGCTCTAATTTAACGACCCTCAAAACGGGGTTTAAAACGGCGCGGTTAACTAATAAGCAATTATGCGTCCAGCGCGGCATTTACATAATTCCACCACTTAACGCAATCGAGGGAAGTTTTCAAAGCGCGTTTTAATTAATTTAGTTTGTGTTTAAATAAAACCCACACACACACACACTAAGGAGCCGGAAAGATGAATTGTAATGGGGTTTTAAATAGTTTCAGTGATAAAATACTTATATAATTTAGTTTTCATAAAAAAATAACAATTTGTATTAACAAGTGAAATCTTTTTGATAAGGGGAAATGTATTTGAGATACAATAATGAATACTGAAATACAATTACAAAACTCTGTCATGTCTTTATGGGACTTTATTTGACAAGAGTTTGCACATTTTAATTGTATAAATTACATAGTTTCATTACTCTCAAATACATTTCCCCTTAAAGATTTCACTTAAATAAATAGAAAAGAGTATTCATTCACTTGGTCACGGTTATTTAAATATATTAAATAAAAATGATTTGAAAATTATTAATAAATTATTTCTACATTGCACAGAGCTAAATGTGGAAATAATTTATTAATTATTTTCAAATCATTTTTATTTAAAGATTTCACTTGTTAATAAAATCATATCGGGGAAAGTAAATTTGAAACAAAAAATATGAAAAACTGCACCGAAACGTGTAAAAAGGGACGTTGAATATTTATAGCTAAAACGTAGTTATTTTATTAGTATTGTTTCTTTTTTATGAAAGTGTCTTTAAAAAATGTACTATTAAATTCCTTAATGATGATGAAAACTCCTGCCCCGATTAATTAATCATCATGCTCCTGGGGCCCGGCGCAAAAGGTGGGCGAAATTAATTTCGATCGCGATTAGCCTCTCGCAGATTGATCAGATTAGAAATTAATAGGGCGGATTTGCAATTTAAATGGCGACACGGCGTAATTTCGATTAAGCGGCCTTCGTTAAAGGTTCGATCCGATCCGCGAAATCATGATTTATGGCCCCCTTCTTCTTGCGTTGTTGTTGTTGCTTTTTTCACTGGGTGCATATTTACAAAACGGAATTAATCTTATTTGCATTTCGCCGAAGGGAAAGGGAATAAAAAAGAGGAAAGCGCTCGCCGCGCCGCCACCTTTCATTATAACTCGAATCGGTTCATAAATTTGTTTTTAATTAATGCTTGATTAATCGAATTACCGATTTTTAATTGGATTAAAGAGTCGGCGGCGAGGAAAAAATGCGGACAGGCCATTTTGTAAACAACGATTAAAATTATATTTTTTTTTGCGAAATCTCCAATAAGGAAGATTTAATTTAACTAAAGTATGCAATTAATTAATTATTAACGTTACTGCTTCGTTATAGGATGTGTGCATAAATAATTTGGACACTGTTTAAATCTTTATTTAACTAACTAAAGTCGGATTCCATTTAACTAATCACCAAATGATGGGTGTAATTTGATTCCACGTAGGTGATTAAAGAGATTGCCGAAGGGAGTCCAACCTCAGCAACGAGGTATAGAGAAGCCCTGCATACTGATCGCAAAAAAAAACAAATGACCAAAAATGAGGTTCTATCGCTGCTTATTTAGAGCTGATTGTCAAGTTTATGTACAATAACATTAAAGCATCGAGTATTGATCATAACTGTAAATTACATCCTCCTTACAAGAATGTTTTGAGCGCTAAAAAATAATGTTAACTCCACAATTTCGAGATGCGTATCTTCGTGGTAGTGGTGGAATAAAACTTTAAGTACTGCTGTATCAAACGGTCAAAAGAATATTGCTGGTTCAAGAAGATGTCATTCGCAGCCCTCATCGACAATTTTTACAATGTCGAATTGTTTTGTAAATGGAAAAGCCTCCGAACATCTGAAGAAAAGCACGTTCAAGCAGAAATTTGTTGAGGATGATAGCACAAAAACCGATACAAATATCTCTCGTGCCGCTTCTGCTTGTAATTGTGGAGAAGTCCTCACAGAAAGAAATCATTATCTGGAAAAATCCGCGTCCCTCATCTCCTCGATTTTGTCACCTTCTAAAAATCGAATTTCTTCGCGAAATTGTTGATTCGACGAAACTTTTGGTAAAAGACTTTCAAAACCAAATGCGCAGCTAGACTGTTAAGAAAAAAATTGTTATCGGAAAACAGCTGGATGTTTCATATGTCTTATCCCTCACCATGATAGATGGACAAGTTTGCAATGCGTTGACTGACACTGCTTCGAGTATGAGGTGCTATCTTTGCGACTGCACATTGAAGCAGTTGAACGATATTGATGCAATACTGAAAAAAAAAAACGATCAAAGAAGATACATTGCAGATTGGCCTTTCCACTTTGTATGTCTGGATAAATCTTTTTGAGGCCTTGTTGTACATTTCTTACAAGCTAGAAGTAAAGAAACGGCAAAAAAGAAACATTCAGATCGGATTCCATCAGCAATTGGGGCTCTTGATTGACATACCAAACCAGGGATATGGAAGTACAAACAATGGAAATACCACGCGTTGTTTCTTCGAGAATACGGAAATTTCGACCTCAATAACTGGACTCGACAAATCTTTAATCAAACGATTTCACGTTGTACTACAAGTTGTACTCTCGATGAGGGTAGTACCGCTGCAGAAGCCCAAGCAAGAAACTGTATCACAAATAATTTAGTGAGTAATTGGTGCGAGCAAAACGAACTTATATTAAATGAATCCAAAACAAAAAGAAAGGTATTTTCTTTACACAAAGAGAACTCAGTTACTGAGAGGACATGTTTTCTGCGTATACACATAGACACAGCTCTGCGGTGGAATCAGCACTGCAATCACCTAGCTCACATATTATCCAAAAACATGTTTTGTCTCAGAAACTTATCTAGAAACGTCTCGAGCTAAATTCTTGAAATTGCATACTATGGCACAATTGAATCACATATTAGATATGGTATTCTAGCATGAGGTCATTCTGCCTCCAGGCATAGAATTTTTATACAACAACGAAAAGCAATCAGAATTATAAATGGGGTAGGCTTTAGATCAGATTGCAGGCCAAGTTTCAAAGCCCTTGAGATTTTGACACTGCCATCTATATATATTTTAGAATCGCTATTGTATATAAGAAAGCACCCTAGCAAATATATTACCTCCACGCACCACCATCATAAAACTAGATATAAGACGAATATATATCAGAAAAAAAATGAAAGTAAGCAAGTCATATACTAGCACAAACTACTTTGCAATAAAATTCTTTAATAAATTACCTACAATTGTTAGACAATTGCCTCTAAGGGAATTCAAGCGAGAGTTAAAAAGCTTTCTGATTAAATCTGCCTTCTATTCCTACGAAGAATTTCTGACCTGTGATCTTAATTTCTAATCATTTAATTATTCGCCTACATTGTCTTATTAACTTTATTGTCATTATAATTTATATAAAATTTTAACATGTTTGTACTTGTCCTGATCTATGGTATCAACAGTTTTATAGACTGAAATTTACATTAAATTTTAATTTGTTTTGTAATTGTCCCCTCATCTTAATTTTTACAATATTACCTTATATTCTAACGTGTTAGTAACTGTCTTTTTATCATTTTACAAAAATCATTCTTATCTTAAATCTAGTTTTATTTATTTATAAAACTGCAATGTGTTGAAACGCCCAGTATATCATTACAATGGAAATTAAGATATGTGAACCAATTTATATTTTAATTTAGATTTTAACTTGTTTTGTGTAGTTTTTATTTTAAATTGTGATGACTGTATAATTTTATCTCCTACTATTCTTGTATAACTTATGTAAGACTTGTCCGTAACATCAATAAATAAATAAATAAACAAGTTGAGTTGCAGGTTCGACGTGAACATCCCAAAGTTTGAAGAATTTTGCATAGAAACAGCTCGATTATACGTGCAATTGTATCCCTTGTTCTGTATGCCAACTACGGTGCATAAGATTCTGCTGCACAGCAGCAAGATTATTAAGGCTTCAATCCTGCCTATTAGATAAATGTCAGAAGAAGCCCAAGAATCTTGCAACAAGTTCATTAAAAAATAGCGGCAGGATTTTGCATGGAAGTATAGTGGCGCCAAAAATATGAAGGATGTATTTCGGAGGCTTTGGTAGCTTCGGACCCTGTAATATCTAGCCTCCAAAAACTGCTGTTGAAGCAGCTGAAGAGAACAGCGACAACGAATCTGCGCATTCATCCGACGATGAATATTAATGTAAAAAATCATGTTAGAGTTCACGCCAAGATAAAATTGTGAAATAACAGTTTTTAGTTTATTATATGAAAAAATATCTTTGTTATTATTTTAAAACTTCCATTTTGTTTTTGTATTTTTTATTACAATTTCTAAACAGTGACCTAAAATAAGTCAATATATAAATTTTAAGGAAAATATGGCAATTTTTAACTTTTTGTCCGCCAATTTGTTTATGTATGACATTTTAATGAATATTTTACATTAATGTGCTATAAAAGAGACTATACAATTTCGTCCAAGCGCGGGTACCTAAGGGATACCCCCCGGCGAGAAACGACACTTGTATTGTGGTTTGCACCCAATAAATCTTCCCGAACAAGCGCAAGCCTACCCCAAAACAAACATCTGTGTTCTCAATAATATTTGGAAATATTATATAACACGAGTTATTTTGCGACTTTAAATTTTCATATTTCTTTCATAGAAAACGCCAATATACCAATTTTCACGAAAATATAACAATTTGGACCTTTTGTCCATCATGTTGGATCCGCTATTTTATCGACGTTTTTAATTAAGATTTGTCATGACTTTCCTTAAAGCAGCCTTTATACAATTTTCCAATTAAATCCATTTGCATCTTCAAATTATGATCACCTTTTCGACATTTGGAACCACTGTGCGCGCATTTGGGCACATCTCGATGGGAATAGCGATGATTTCCTCCCGAATCCTATCCATGAGTTCTCCCAAAGTGTGAGGTCGATACCTAAAAACCTTTTCCTTTAGAAAGCCCCAAAGCAAGAAGTCGCAAATGCTCAGATCAGGGGAGCGTGCGGGCTACATCACCACTCAGAGAAACAAGTCGCCCAGGGAACACCTGTCGCAGTTTCGTCATTGAAACTCGAGCAATATGAGCCGTAGCCCCGTCCTGCTGAAACCAGATGTCTCCCAGATCTGCTTCCTCCATCAGTTCTTCTAATCGAGCAGTGACAGTTACGGTTAGTCTGTCCTCTTAAAAAAAATCACCCCAATTTCACTCACCACACGGGGACTTTTGGGGAGTGAAGTGTTCTCTCGTGAGGTTGCCTTGGATTATTTACAGCCCAGTATCGAAAATTTTGTTTATTCATCCCTCCACAGAGATGACCTCGTTACTACTGAAAGAAGTTGACCTCGCATGGATCCGGTTCAACATTTTTTGGGAGCGATTCATGCGGTTTTCATAATTAGGGAGCATTAACTTATGAACAAGAATCATCTTGTAGGGGTGGACTGAGTTTTCATGCAATATCCGTCTTAGAGAGCGATCAGCAATGTCCAATACAATTGCATGCTTCCGGACAGAGCGCGTAGGTCTCCGTTTGATAGCTTCTCTTACTCTTTTCGTGTGTTATTACTGTTCTGGGTCTTCCTAAACCCCTACGTCCTTGTATGGAATCAGTTTCTTCTAATATACGCAGCTAACTGGTGATTAAATTACGGCGAGGGACGGGATCACGAGACGCAAGATTGAAATGCAGCCGGAATTCCCGCTGGGTGGTGACGGCAGAAGGGCCATTTTCAAGAAACGTGCAGACCACGAAGCCCTGATGTTATCCAGACCAAATCACGATAACGACTAAAAACGGCACGATTCCCCCGACACAATGAGATCCCTCCCAGGTAGGTACCATCACCAGACGGGATGTACTGGGTGTTCCAAATTGCACTGTCCGTTTTGCCGCACCCTGTATTACAAAATATGCATGAAGATATTAGTCTGTCCTGGGCTATCGACCTGAGGTCTTCCTGCACTGGCATGAATTTAAGGTGATGTGGATTTAGAAATATCTGTGTTGTCTGTCCTGGGCTATCGACCTGAGGTCTTCCTGCCCTGTCATGAATTTAAGGTGATGTGGATTTAGAAATATCTGTGCTGGCTAGCTGAAATGTCTTGATTCGTACTGATGAATATTTTATTAAACATTAAATAACGTGATCGGCAACAAGAACATATTAATAATAATAACAACTTTATTGCCCAACAGATTAAACCATTTACAGGACAAAAAATAAAAAAGTCAAGTAAATACAATCATAATACAAACAAAACAAAAATATATTTGCAATCATAGATTAACGAGTAGAATACATGCGAGGACTTATCATCTTTAATTGTATCGAGGACAAACTAATCGACTGACTGTAGTAAATTTAATAGTTCATGGTAATTAGCATTACGGAAATCATAAGACATGTTATAACAGGTGAAAAAAGATTTACATTTAGCAATATTAAACATTTGTAAATTTATTTCAAGGGCGGGATGATAATTATCTTCCGTGCAAAAGGCAGTGGTTCTCGCTTGACAGAAACATTTGCACTTATATTAGAGAGCACTAAATCTAATAATTTGTCATTCACATTAGCTACTGAGTTACATTGCTTTAAATTAAATCTAAAGTGAAAATAAAATGTTGTAGTGGACTTAATTTAGGAGGAATAGTTTGCAAGCACAGCTGAGTATTGATTTGCGCTATGTTGAAATCATCCAGGATGAGAGCGTGTTTATCTAATATAAATGTTCTCATTAATCACTTGGTGAAACATGATTAATATATATTTAAATAAAATTGTTTGTGAAACAAACCAAATGATTTTTATTTAAATTATATATATATATATATATATATATATATATAGTTCTAACGATTCTAAAAAAAACAGAAAATAAATCACAGGTAATATCTGGCGAACGTAAAGTAAGATTGTATAAAACTGGTCTTTGTTAAAACGATATTTACAAGCAATGATATCTATTCGTGGTATCTGATTAGTAATATCTGATTTTCAATGATTTCGATGTTGGCAGGGAATTGTGGAGCTTCGACGAATTATCTTAAACATGCAGAAATTCCACCATATGAAATAAAAATCATTTATTTTAATATTCGATATGAATAAATAGCTTTTTATTAAAAACGAATATGAAATACAATGAAAATAAGTTAAATTTATGCGCAATTTTAATCTATATTTTTGGTAAAAAAAACGTGAGCTATGATTTGTTTTTAAATCACTAAATTCTACGTTTAATTAACTTCACATTCGTTATCTAATAATTTTATTATATTTTAGAATTTTGTTACAATGAAATTAAATTAAATTAAACAATTTACTGGAAATGTGTGAATCATCTTTGTTTATTTTTATTCAATTACAATTTATATATTTTTATTACAATTTAAGTTAACTTATTTACAATTTAACAAGAACTACTAAATTTGGATAATACGCAATAGTTAGTCACTTTTTTTTTTAATTTAGACCTATATTTTCTACTAGACATATTAAAAAAATAAACGTTATTAAAATCCAGAGATTTTTTTTTTTTGTTTGATTATTTTCACCTTACTGTATTGCTATCTCTTTCTATTAATCCGCATTCCAAATGTACGTTTACATTCTTACAATCACTGTATTGTAAGGATGTAAACGTACATCTGTGAAGTACAATACAGAAGTTGTTATTAATAAATTATTACTGAACTTGAAGAAAGACTGAATAAAATATCATTTTATTTAATCTAATGGAATCCAATGATATTGCAACAGCTGATCGAATGTAGCAATTCTAGATTCAACCACTAGAATTTGCCGAAAATTAATACGTTCGGGTAAAACAATTAATAATGTTAACTTTCTTTCGTTTAAGCTTATCCCTGATAATAAACAGACGGCTAAACTAAACGACCCAAACTGTTGATAATAGAAAATAAATAAAGTTTAAAACTCAAGGAATATTTTAAAAAAATGTGAATATAACTTTTGTTTTACTAAAGGTGATAATAATGGAATCATCAAGTATCGTAACGGTATTCCTTACATTAGAATAAAAGAGAAACGTTATGCGGATAACAATCGAAAAATGTGTGTATTATGGTTTATTACTAAAGTGTTTTGTATTTACTTGACTTTTTTTTATTTTTTGTCCTGTAAATGGTTTAATATGTTGGGCAATAAAGTTGTTATTATTACTAAAGTGTTCTTCTTGCCGATCACGTTATTTAATGTTTAATAAAATATTTAAAATCATAATACACATCATATGATCAAACACCATTCACATGATTTAAATAATTTTGTATGAATTATAAACTGTTAAACATTAGCAAATTCCAGCTATTTTTGCTATTTTTACGCTGAATTTAATTAGTTCTAAATGACTTATAGGCTGTTACAAGTTGTACTATGTAAATATATCGAGATATTTATAGACTGTATTGAACACATTTTCTGATTTACTCTTTAATAGATTTAATTTTGCAAAAGTATAATTTAGTAAGGAATCATTACTATCCAAATTAATACAGGTGGATTTATAATAACTGTACAAAACTTTGACATCATGTCATAAAAAAAAAGTTATATGATTATAAATTCATATATATTTTTTTGTTTCGAATTTTGTTTATTTTCAGAAATACATATGTTTGAAGTTTTGTTTAATTATTAAAAAAGTAAAAGTAAAACTTGAAAAATGGATATCAAGAAAAAGAAATTACTGTGAAAGAAAAATTATTGTTTAAAACAGTTGTTCAAAATGCCAACTTAAATATTTAAAAAAACAAGTTGTTTATTTCCATGGCTAATTAGATTTTAATGTCGTAATTTGATGATAATTAAATAAAATTTTAATAAAAAATTGTTCTGTAAATAAATCAAATATAACCTATTTTCATATAACTTTTTTTTTTCTTATAATAACCTTTCTAACATGATGTCAAAATTTTGTACACCTATTATAAATCACCCTGTATATTATTAATAGATAACCGACATGATTAGTAAAATAATTTATAATATAAATTAATATTTTGTAGTATAAAAAAATACGATAATGGAATTACTTATTAATTTATTTTATATTTTTCTTTTATTATACGTGGAAGAATAGCCTGGAAGTGGGGTTAATTAAGGAGCAGCTCTAACGATCCTTAAAGACTGGCTACGGTTAATTACATGGCTCACATTTCCTAATTGCACATACGGTTTCAAGTGAAAAATTCAAATGTAACAACCGACAACTGTTCGAAACCAGATCACAATCTGCGTTCTTTCTCAGAACGGGGCCTTTTTCCGAGAGCGCGCGACCATTTATTACCCACAACCGTATATTTTCAGTACAATTGAATGAATTCCATGTAATTACGAAGATGAGGTCGTACTAAAATTAAAAAATATAACAAAAAAGAGACTAATTGCATTTTTTTTAATTTTTTAAATAGAAGAACACTTAAATTTTTAAATTAAATAAAAATGATTTGAAAATAATTAATAAATTATTTCCACATTTTTACTTATGTTACGTAGGTGCTATAAACAAATGCATAATAAAACAACCACTTCCCGGGCAAATAACCCGCCGGACATTGAATTACATAATGTAGACCTGTTTTTACATATCAATAGAATATTGCATCATGCAACAAATTTTTAATCCGAGAAATATTAAATGTAAAAAAGACCAATTTTTTTTTATTGATGCGTTTATTTCCACGATTCAGGGTCAACTCTCCATCAACTCTATTGATGCATTTGTTACAATATAATAAACAATATAAAATATACGCGCCTAAATTAAATAAATTGGCGGCCAATTAACAGATATTAAACTTTGTAATTTTCATTATATTTCCATATTTTATTGTATATATCTGTTAATAAAGATTATTATTATTAAATAAATAATAATACAGGATGGCTTATCTTTACAAGCATAAAATAGAAAGATATTTGTTGGTGAGTACATGAAGTTTCTTGATATAATGTAGTAATATTTTATTCCTTTCTTCCCTTTTTTATTTTTATCACTATATGCACGTTGTACTTGAAATGTACATATAGTGATAAAAATAAAAAAAGTGAAGAAAGGAATAAAATATTACTACATTATATAAAACAAAAAACTAAAAATTCACGTTTCAGATTAATACAATTACAATAATTATATGAAAGCAACCCAAATTTAATTTTCAAAGAACCCCAACACCTTACAATTAATTAACAATCTTTTTCAGCAATAATAAAATAAGTGGCAGCACCGCAACAAAGAAAAGAAAGGCCTCTAATTACACGAACAGATTAAAGATTACCATCAGTTTCGGTGGGCAGCGCAATAAAATGAAGAAAGAAAGAAACCGAAGAAAGAAAAAAAAAACAGAGCCAGTTCTTAATGCTACCATTTTCCGGTACGTAAACTCTCCACTATTTTTCGTTTTGTTCCGTTCTGCGGTTGTTGTCCGCCTCAGAACAACTTAATAATCGGGCGAATTCCAGAATTCCATTTTTATCGGACAATTTAGTGTTTGGCGCACGTATTCCTGAACTGGAATTTTATCCGACCCAAAAAATGTTGAAATGTAGCTAGGATAACTATTTTTTTTAGTTTGTTGTGTATATTATTCGCTTTCGAGCTATTAGGGCGTAAATCAGAGATGGTTATCTTTTTCGGATGGGGAAAAATGAGAGCCGAGTACTTATTAAGGCTATTACTGTAATCTGGCGTGTGCATGAAAACGTTTTCTCGGATTTTCTGGTTTATAATTAAGGCGAGTTTATAAATGTAATCTAGTTTTATGATATTGTGCCCAGTGGACGTTTCCAGTCAGTTTTAATCAGATTTAGATGCTATTTAAATTAATACGAGAAAAAAAGGGAGTAAATTAAAAGCATTCCGCAACTGGAATTTTTATTGACGTCAATTAATTAGTATTAAAATCATAAGTATTTAATTCTAATTAGTATTTAGTATACTACTTCGCATATTTTGCAAATTGAGATATAATAAATATTTTTTTGCCATTTAAAGTAAAGAATTTGTTTTTAAACTTTTCAAATTAAACACTTGGCTATGTTTCAAAACCACTTAAAATGTTACACCAATTGATGAGTGAGAACCAAATTGATATTATGTTAAGAACTTGTTTTTAATAATAATTTAATATTGTTTTTTTTTTATTTTTAATGTCCATGTTTCGCATCCAAATGTCAAAACCGGTCTGTATATGGGTTTGTATACTTTTATTTTTGTATCTTTTTTGATTTCTCGTTTTCCTGTTATGTATTTGTTTAATATGTGGTATAGTTTGTTTGACTGGTTAATTCTATTATTTATATCTGCATCTTGTTGTCCTGAATCCAGTATGATTACTCCTAGATTTTTATATTGTTTTACATGTTTCACTTCCTTGTTTTCCACTTTAATATTCATATTTCTATTTTCTCCTTTTATTGCCATTACTTTGGTTTTGTCGGTATTTATGTTCATGCCGTATTTTTTCAATATTGTATATTAAAATGTTACTCTTGGAGTTCATATTGACTATTAGCTGTTATAGCGATGTCGTCTGCAAATGCACATTATTGGATTTCTATCTAATTTAACTTTCTATATTCCATCAGTGTAGGTTTTGTAATCTCATTTACCTCTGTCAAAATTTGGTCTATTTATATAATGAATAATAACGGACTTAGGCTTCCACCTTGTCTTACACCTTGTTTGGTTATAAACTCCTTAGACTTTTGTTTCTTCGATATAATTATATTTCTAGTCTCATTGTATATATTCTGTGTCCCTCTTATCAATTTGTTATTAATTTTCATTATTTTTTTCCATGTCTAAGCATGCATATATATATTGATTTTTTTCTCTCCAGTGTCCTGTTTATTATCGTCTTCAGTGTAAAAATGTTATCTTGTATACTCTTGTTCGGTCTGAACCCACTCTTAGATTGTGATATCTTCTCTTCAGCTATTTTCCGCGTTATTTTTTCTATTATCTTTTCATATAATTTCATAGCTGTTCCGATTAGTGTGATTCCTCTATAATTTTTACACTGTGTCTTGCTACCACTTTTGTATATCGGGACTATCATTCCTACTTCCCATTTCTTCTTGGGGATTTTTTCTTCTTTCCGTGCTCTGTTTATTAGTGTCCATAGCTTAGTTTTTCCTTTTGCTCCCATTTTCTTCATCATTAAATTAGTTATTTTATCTATCCCTGGTGCTTTTCCCATTTTTAGTGATTTTTCCGT
Source organism: Philonthus spinipes (assembly GCA_963082785.1). Classification (NCBI taxonomy): domain Eukaryota; kingdom Metazoa; phylum Arthropoda; class Insecta; order Coleoptera; family Staphylinidae; genus Philonthus; species Philonthus spinipes. The sequence goes on along the minus strand of OY720309.1, from coordinate 11,996,480 downwards.
TTCATCTTCGTGATATATTCATCTTTTTTTTCTGTCTTTTCTTATATTCTTTAATGTCTTGTAGAATATCTTCTGTTTTTGTTTCGCACACTTTTCCATCTTGTTTCCGAACTCTTCCCATGTTGTTCTTTCATATACTCTTCAAAGCTATTTTGTGTTTTTGTGATCAGGTATTTCTTCCATTTTTCTTTCTTTATTTTTATTTGCTCTTTTATTTGTATTGTCTACCATGCAGTTTGTTTTTTGTACTTACTTTGTTTGCTTGTCCCACATACTATTTTTGCTGTCTCTACTAGGATTAACTTTAGTGATTCTCACTCTTCGTCTATTCTTTGAATTGTTTCTTTTTGTTCGTTTATAGTTTTATTTATTTCTTCTTCATATTTTCTGGCTATGTCGTCCTCTTTTAATTTGTGTGTTCTTGTAATCAATATATTTTATAATATTCTATATTATAGATATATATTGTATTGTGTTTGTCAATAAAGATTATGAATATAGATATATAATAGAACACATTAAATCATTTGTATTTAGCCATGGCTATGTAAGATTTTATAACAGTGACTTATAAGGAAATAATTAATTTGCCACAAATATAACAGTTACTGGCCTATTTCGTTGTCTACCTGCTGTGGGGAAAATATTGGTAAAGAAACTCCTGGTAGAACGGAATGTTTTTTTTTTCTGGTGAAATGCCAAGTATGTTTAAAAAGAATCCGCAGCACTATTGACCAATTGATCCATTTAGAGAACTACCTAGGATGTCTTCCTAGAGAGAAAACACCTCATAGCGGTGGAGCTCCATATATTCAGGTTTTTTTATGCTTTTTCTAGATTAAAATACAATCTAGAGAAAGCATGCAACAAAACCTGAATATATGGAGTTCTATACGAATGGGGACTCAGGGAACCACTTCATTAAGTCTTTTAGAACTGATCGATCTTTCAGACCTCAAATTGGGGAAACTGAATATGTATCTTTTTTGATGGAAAATGGTGTTCCCAAGGGTTTATAATCATGGTTGAAGCCTGAGGATTTCTATTTTTCATCTTATTCGCTATAGCAGTTAACAAAATAGATAAGTGTTAAATCCCCTAATATATAATTTAATGTCGATGACTTAATAGTATACAGAGAGGTTTTTTTATCAGTATACATTAGGCGAACTGTATACCTGCAAAAAAAAACAAGTCAAACGCATTGAGATGTGTATTTTGGTTACCTATAACACACAACTAAACGTCAAACGCTAAACTTCAAAATGTGTGAAATATTTGATCGAAAATGTATACAAATAAAAAAAAGTCGAATTTCAAGCGTGTATTACAATTCCAACAATTCTAGAGGAGGATAAGACATTTCAATGAAGAATCCAAAGTTTCCGAATACCCCAGTTAGGATGATTCTAAAAATAATTAAACTAAAACATTTTCTTTGGAAGGTTGTGTGTTTCGTTCTATTTATTCTATTGAAAAACGCAACGAAATAAATCATGACCAACACTGCATGCGTTACCGTCACAAATAATTTCCTTTTTTATCAAAAATACTTATTATTATGGAGAAATTACAGGTAAAAAAAGAGATTTTATTAAGACAATTTGAAAGAAAAGTAACAGTGAAGAACAATAAACTCGAAATAAATAATTAGAATAAGTGCTAGAAATGACCTCCACAAACTGCAAGACAGTAACTCAAACTATCGTCCATTTCGATATTGTCATAAACAGAAATAGAAAATTGTTTAATTGTTTTTTGAATTATCCTAGTTGAAGGAATCGATTCTTCGGGTTGCGTATTATAGGCAACTAAACACATACATCAATGCGTTTGACTTTCGTATTTTACATGTATACATAGGGGATATGTATATTGTTAAAAAAACCTCTCTGTATATAGCTGGAGATACTATCCCTGCCATTACTCGCAAACTACAGTCTGACATCGACGAAATTTATGTGTATGACTTAATAGTATATACAGCAAGAGATACTATCCCTGCCTTTACAGTCTGGTATCGACGAAATGAACGGAGACTAGATGTTTTCGTTTTTGTAGAAGCGAAATCCTCCTGTGTATATTTTTGTAGACTCCAGAGACCGTATCGCGATCTCGCGGACACGATAATACAAGTTATGGATTGTATTAAGTTTTTGGGGCTGAATCTCGATAGATGTCTTTCATTTCGAACCCACGTATATATGGCTGCGCAGTTTACTCTTCGACAAGAAAGTCCTGGTTGAAGGAACTAGACACCATTAACCATGAATAGACATGCCACAAGAGCTTTTCTGACGATTCTCTGCTGCTTATCCTTCCTCTAAATACTCACTGCAATCGCTTCGTACTACGAAATGCGGCTCGAAGAAGGATCACATCAATCAACATCATTTTATCATCTGTAAGTGAGCCGCAGAGGAAAGACGCAAGAAAACCTAGAGTCAATAGAAGACTTTGCGTCCGAGCAAAAGAGCTCATGGAGAGTCTAAATATTATTCTTGACATGAATCAAAGTAGAATTTCAAGGCATTCGACCTTGAATACCAACAAGGTCGGATTTCTTGAAATTCCACTTTGATTCATGATTCGAACTTCGATAGTCCCACATTCTTATAGAATTTAGAAAGGGAAGATCAATAAATGGTCTATTATTGATCTTCCCTTTCTAAATTCTATAAGAAACTCTACTCTGAATCGATAAAAAGCTGGTAAAAAAGGGGTGTACTTAATGTTCATAGATTTGACAGCTGCGTATGAATCGACTGGGAGAAAGTTATTAGTGAACTGTTTGATAGGTGTGAGTGTGTCTGAACAGATGGTAAACTGGGTAAGTGAGGTGGATAAAGACATTTATAGGATAAGAGTAGGTAGGAGTAAATCGGAAAAAATAGTCCTGCGTGGGGTAAGACAGGAATGTCCTCTAAATCCGCTTCTATTCAACTTATATATTGCGGATATGGAAAATGTGTTTGAATTTGGATAATAGGAGGACAGACGAAAATATGGAGTCTTGCGTATGCAGATGATGTCGTTATTATTGCAAGAGTACTGAGTGAAGTGAAGGATATGAAAGGGATATCAGAAAGGTATTTTCGTAAAAGAGAATTGTCTGTGAATGTTAAGAAATCAAAGTAGATGAAATGCGTGTGTAAGAAGAAGGAATGAAGAGTTAATGTGGTTGGGAGAGAAGCTGAAATGTACCAAAGAATTTAAACACCTGGATTATATGATTTTCGACTATGGTGGAAGAAGTGAAGTTGTGGAGTGTATGTGCAAAACGGCTAGAATGGCGATGAGAAGCATGAGTGTGTGGGAAGACATATTAACTCATAGTACACCCAAAAACTACTACAAAATAAATAAGCACTCAAAAACCCTTAGTAATCCGGCCTCAAACTCAAAAGAGCAAGAACAAAAAGAACGTTACGTAATATAAGGCCATCTGCAGACACGTGTTTCGGGATCTATCCCTCGTCAGTACAGCTCTGCTTTACATAATTTAAAGATGTTAAAAAGTTTAAAAACAATTTCTTTACTTTAAATGACAAAAAAAATCTTCATTATATTTCCTTAGTAATCCAGTCTCAAAATTAAATAAAAAATATAATACGAAATAACATGTTGGCATACTTGTATTAGAGCGATAATGATTCCCACACATATTTCATATTGGAAATATGAAAGGGTTGAGTGCACTTGCAGTATTTGAAGGCCATATCAATAGTAGAAATAACAACATCAAAGTTATTTTATACTGCAGGAATGCCAAAGAATGTCTGTTGAGTGAGAGGCAGCGAAGAGAATTTTAAAATATGAAAGGAAGTTGTTTATATTAGGACAGGAAAAACTGCTAAAAGAAATGCGGTGTGATTGTTATAAAGATTGGATGAGAGGAAAGGATATACGTTGAATGAATGAAAGAGACAAACTATATGAAAAAATTGGGTGGTGTTGAATCTTAGTGAAGCAGTATTGAGCGACGTTGGAAGCGATAAAAGTAGAGTATGGGTAGAGAAGTCTTGTAGTGGAACTTCAGGAACATCAAACTGATATTAAGGATAGCATTATAATCCTCACTATAAGTAAGTACAGATATTTAGCGCACTTCCAAGTGACATCGCAGTTTTAACACGACAATATGCACGACTCTTATCCCGATACAGAAATGGGTACGAGGAGAAAGGAAGGAAAGTGCCGATGGGAAAAGAGTATATGAGATGTAGGTTGTGTGAATATGGGAATGGTGGAGTTTGGCGTGAGCGATTTGAAAGGAATTTGTCAAACAAAAGTCGAATGCGAGTGGCAAGGATATGAGTACATTAGGGAGGAGTAGCTAAGGTAATGCTAAAATGATAAGTTATAGCAGTAGAATCAGTGAAAGAATAACAAAACTTTTAGTTGGAATATGTTTTTTTTGTATTATTTTGTGTTTATGTTTAGATTCCCTTATTATAAGAAATGTATTGATTTATATTTTCTTTTTATTCCAAATAAGCGTTATCTATTTCTACTACTACTATTCTTATAGAAAAAATTCTCAAAAGTTGTACTCGTTTGACTCGCCAGTACAATTCCACGTTTTCAATTTATTGTATTTTTCTTTCATACATGTCAATAGCGAGCATTATGCTAGAAAAGGCGTAGACAGATTTTTTTATCTAAATAGAAAAGAGTATTCATACACTTGGTCACAGTTATTTAATAAATTAAAAAAATAAATTTTATTTAATGACAGAATTTTTATTTCAATTTCAATTATTATTGTTTTGCCTCGAAATAGATGTTCAAATAAAAATTATTTCTAGGTTAAATGAAAACATTTAAAAACATCTGTGTACGCTATTTTGTCACGAAGATTCAAAATACATTTCGGTATAAGTCGATTTATAATAATGCTTAAAAATCGTAACATATTAAATGTATATTGCTTAACCTCCCTCTTAACAGGATAATATATCTTTCATGTTACTTGAGATAGACAAAAATAATAAAAAATATTCTACAAAAAGGCAATTTAGGTTAGATCATATATTTTTCTGAAATATTCTTTTTAAACGATTTCTATCTCGAAGAACCTACCACAAGGTTCACCGAGATAGAAAGATTATTTCATAGTAATACAAGCTTCGATTTTCAAATTTGATCGGATGTTAAAGATGTCTGTTTTCGTCTGGACTCCACGACATGTAGGTATCGACGGGAATGAGCTGGCCGACGAAGCTGTCCATGAAGCAACAGAAGCGAAGATGGGCGATGGAATCCCAATCAAGCCAGATGACGTGAAACAACATATTAAGTGTAAAATGTTAATCCTCTAACAAAAATGAGTTGGTATTACTAGAATTAATCAAGCAACCCGTAACACCCTGGAAGTCAAGAAGGATTCACTTCTTAAAATGCAACCATGTCTCTCCTGCATTCCAACTTAATTCTATTTTTTATTGCACCACCCGCCTACAGTCATAATGACTTCTAACTACTCCTTCGTAATACTTTCTGAAATCCCCATTCTGTCATACAATTTTCTCTGCTCTATTGTTCTGCATGAACATAAAAGCTTCTATATTCTAATATATTCATGGAGGACAATAGAACGAAGAAAATTGTATGACAGAATGAGGATTTAAGAAAGTATGGCGAAGGAGTGGTTACAAGTTATTATGACTGTAGGCGGGTGGTGCAATAAAAAATAGAATAATTATGAATAATAAATGCGATTTGGTTGAGATAAAAGTTACCGATCCGTAGTTGATAAAACCTAAATCATAATAATTGTCGATGAACATAATTAAAAATTATCAAACCATAGAGTTAGAATTTTCTTAATAAGAAGATATACATTTTAAAACAATCGGTGCCATTCCGTACGAAAAAAAAAAAGAGAAATATTTTACGTAAAATTATTAATACCTCACAATCTAAGAATACATAATAATTAATAGACTATCTTAGAATGTGATGATTATTAATAACGCGTACGTTAAATTTATCGTTTCACTTACGGAATAACCCCAAATATTTTAGGCATATTTAGACCAATATTTAAGTATGATAACTAAAGTGTATTGGTCTATTACATAATATAAGAGTTTTAATGAAGCCTTTTCTTTTTCTAATTCTAATCAGCCGGCAAGAGACGAACCGTACAAAATAGGCGATGGATGTCGCAAGGGAAACCAATTAAACCGCACTAACTCACCGATAAGTCTGAATTCATTCACGTGCCCGTTTCACAGCGGACAAACTAATGAAATCGTTTGGCGTTTGGCATGTTTATCGAGGGGAAAATTGTGGAGCGTTTCGCAATATATAAGATATGCAATTTCCTTTTATTAACCTCGTTGCACAATGTGCATAAATAAAGTGCAAGCGCGTTCCCCGGCCGCATAAACAAGGTGCGCCCGGCCCATTGTGTCGTTGTTGTCTTCGTGAAGTGTCCCCCGCCCCGCCAACCCCCGCCACTCGCTGACTGATGGATGGCACCGAGTCAAAATGATAGCCCATCGCAATTACTGGCATAATTGACAAGCTAATACGTGTCCGCTTTTGTACTGTCCATCGCGACTATTTAGAAGTATAATATAATTAAATTTGCATTCGCTATTAATGTCTTTTGATGTTTATCACTTTTGTATGGGATTTATTTATTATTATTGCTTCTATTTAGATTTGAATAAAATATTTATGAAAATAGAATCTATAGTTAACCCTACAACCGAATAATAATCCAAAAATTCATAAAAATCAACAAGAATTTTTAAAATCTTCTTTTATTTTTTATTTTTTTTGTGCTGTGGAAGGGGAAAATCCATTTACGGACGTTGTGTCGGACTCTTCCCAGATTTTGTCCGGGAAACTACCGACTAAAAACCCCTCCTACTTTATCGGCGTCGACTGCCAGGGTCATTGACCGGTCTTCTTTTATTATGGCCAAATTTAGGGTGTCAATAGTTGTTTAGTTTAGGTTATGTGAAGTAATTTTAATCACAATTAAAACACTTTTTATTCCTTACTTCACTTCTATTTTTATACGTTAGTTCTGTAAGTATTCATCCCACTGATGCTGTGAAGAGTTTTTTTTTTTCAAATTTTTTGCGAAGAAGTATCAGTTATTGATAATGATTTTCAGCACTCAAAAATACATATAACGTATAAAAATAAAAGTGAAGTAAGGAATAAAAAGTGTTTTAATTCTGAAATTTAGGGTGTGTTTAATGCGATCATCTGTAGGCTTATTTCAAAACCAAGGGATATTTTTTCAATTAATTTTTGATATGTCGGCAATCGATTATCAAAGTGACATATAAATCAAGTCATGTCAAATTAATTTTAAACTTTCACAAAATTTAAATACATAAATCAAGCTGCTAGTGACGAATTTTGTGAGGATGCAAGTATATTTTTTTAGAGACAATTATACAAAGGTATTTTAATTGAATTGTTAAATCAAATAACCAATAAATACAATAACAGATTACAAGATAATACTTAAATAACCTTGCCCTAAGCTAAAATACAAAGCTTGGATTACACATAATAATTGAAAAGTTAACGTAAGATACATTCAAGCGCCTCCATCAACATGGAACACTGGTCCGGCAAGGTCTGGAAGACCGAAATGGCCATTGCCATAACTGACAATGACCACTTTTCTATAAACTAGATGAAGTGGTTCAACATTTTATTAATTAAATTACGCACAATGAATTCTTGAAAAGTCAAAATTAAAATATTCAGGAGATGCCACTTTTTTACAGTTGAGAGAGTTTCAAATTTTTACCATCGATATTCATCACATACTTTTTTTTAATCTCTGAAATTCGAATGCACAACCATTTACCGCTTGGTCTGCCGCTCAAAAAAAGAAAGCATCCGATAGAGAATTGAGATAGAGAATTGGAAGCTTGTTGGATTTTACGAATAATGTAATTAGAGTTGTGGTTCTTAATTGACTATGAATTATGAAATGTATATACAGAATTCATTTACCATTAACAAAATTCTATTTTAGGGCAGTTTTTAATAATGCAAAAAAATGAAAAACGTAGAACTTAATGTGAGAAAATAGGTGATTTTTAAGCAATGATTATTTTATATAATTTTCAATAACTTTTTCAAAAAAAAAAAGTGAAGTGGATTCAACCGCAATCTTTTGTACACTATTTTTAATTAATATTATATTTTTTTTCTGTAGCCGTAAAATGTTGAAACCCAACATCTAAATTTAGCGTAATTTTAAATCAGTTGGATTCTCCTTAACCTTGAATAATATAACTCCACTTTTGTTTACTGATTATTTTTAAATGGGACAATAGCCAATAGTTCTATTATTATTTTTATTAAACATAAAATAAGAAGTTAATAAACACCATTAATATTTCAAGTTAATGGATTTTGAAATAAAATAAAACAGCAATCATCTAACGTCCAGAAAACTTTCTGAGATGTTTTACCATTGAGGCCCAATTTTATAAACCTTGTTCGGTTCTGATGCTAGTTTTTAATCCAAAACATCGACCGACCGTTTTGGATCCCATACGTGACAGAACAATGGAATTGTCATCTACCCAGAGCGAAGAATGCAGGCCAACCCCCTGTAGCGGGTACACGCGGTTTATTGGGGGCATTTATATTACCCGCGATAAAGTGGACTTCCTTGAAGAAAGCAATTCCAACGGGATTTTGCACTTAGTGACTTTTCATCCTATCCCTTTTCCGAGGTCGGATCAGGTACCTAGAAATTTCGAAAGTGGAAAGTGACGTTTTTGCGCCTGTATGAATTTCTCACCCCCACCATTTAACAGACATATATAAATATATTTTTAGTATTAAGAACGAGCTTGTATATAACACATTAATATTAATACAACAACTTCTTTTTGTGATTACAGCTCCATCTATCACTCTGATGAAAAAATGAGCTAAGTGAATTCTTCTCATTTTTTAACAAGGAATCTGATTTTTTAATAAAAAGTAGGGGTTTCCATTTAAAAAAAACTAAGTTGACCTCGATTTAGCGACAACAGCGCCATCTATGAAAAAACCAATATTATGTTATTATGGCCCCCTTCGATACAATCATTTTTTGTTTGGATCATTTTTTTTAAAGTTTCTTGTTTGGGAGATATTTTCTGAAAACACATTATATTGTATTGTATACACAACAAAAAAGATCTCTCGGTTATTATTTCTGTTTAACAAAAAAGTTACTCTTACAAAGTAACGTCTTTACTAAAAGGAAAATCAACATACCGCTTTTCCTTTGGAAAACCCAACAAACTCTAAGTAACGTTACTCTTATTTTTTTTTTCATTCAGTTGGTAACACTGTCCTATTGATAATCAAATGGAGAGAATTATAGACATTAACTATTATTCCGCGAATACGTTACTTACGCTTTATTTGCGGATTTGTAAAATTAGGCCTTAGTGACATTGTTTATACAAAGCATAAGTTAAAGACACAGTTGAAAAACCGTGTTTAATAATTATTAAAGTTGGGATTTATAGGGCGCTACGACATCTTTGGTTATTCACAATAATTATTGTAGTTACAATAATTTACGCACCTCTGCACCACCATTATGGTATATGAGGATTTTAAATTATCCTTATATACAGAGAGTTTTATGTAACACCGAACATACTAGAATGTACTCAATGTAAATTTTCCTATGTTCGATTTGTTCAGGAACGCATCAAAGCATTGAGTGCGATGTGATTGGCTATTATTTCTAAAAATAATATATTCAACCCAAACTACAGCCTTTTCCGTCAAAAATGACTTACACTTGTCAGTTATCGCAAGCAAGTGATATTTACTGTTCTGGCTCTTAAAGCAGAAGTAGACGAAGAGTTGGACATCTTTACGTATCAATAATGTATACAAAGGAGGAACAGATTTTTATGGTATACATTGCGGTTAAGTATAATATTTATAATTATACATGTTGTACTTGACTTAATAGTTGACATTAGAAATCGTAGCCAATCACATCGCACCTAATGCTTTGATGCGTTCCTGAACAAATCGAACATAGGAAAACTTACATTGAGTACATTCTAGTATGTTCGGTGTTACATAAAACTCTCTGTATGTACAATAATTTACGATTTATTGATTTAAAAACTTGAAGTAGAGCAAGAGTTTGTTTTATTAAAAGTAAAGTCAAAACTGAATATTATAATAGCATGATTAGAATAAAATTGAAAATTTTTTTGTTAAATTAAAAATTGGCTTATCTTTTGTATAAAACGTGCTTCATAATAAATAATAACCAAAAAATTGTGTTTAAAAATATATACAATGAATACGAAAATTCGGTAGCAATAAACTCTCGTAATATGCAAATCCGGGCGTGTCTTACATCGATTGCCCCTCTCTGTGTGACACAACTGACCGAATTCAAGACTTATTTATTGTCTTCCTGATTTTCGTGTCTCTCATTTGCATTCCGTCCGCCACGAACGGCCAAACGGTAACTTTTTCCCCTACAAAACCTCCGCAAGAAAAAAGCTCGCCACTCTTTGTTTTAGGTTATTTTTATACATTTGTTTTTTTTTTTGTTTTGTTTCGGCGAATAAATTACCCGGACCTTTCGCAATCTGAAAGAAAAACAAAGTCAACGCACGAATGAGACTTGAATAAATACATAAATAAGCTATATTGGACTTTCTGGACATGATTACAACACAAACATTTATCTTTTTAATCTTTTTTTTTCTTTCTAATTAATGGTAGCTTTCTCGTGCGCGCTGCAGGAAAATGCTAGATGAGATGATGATGGTTGTGTGTTCGTATTTATCATGTGCATTTAATATGGAAACGCCTAAAATAAAGAATGAGATTAATAAAATTAAAAATAAATAAGTAAATAATTGTTGGTTTAATTATTTACTTGAAGACTGGCAGGTAACTTATTGTGAGGCTCCAATACCAAGATAATCGGGGTTATTCTGTAAGAGAAATGTTAAGTTTAAAATATACGTTATTAAATAGCTTCTCATTCAATTTTTGTAATGGATATTTATATACAAAATATCCATTACAAAAATTGCTCAGATTGTGATGATAAAAAATACGTTCACGTTATACTTAACATTTCCCATACAGAATAGCTACGAATACACAATTCCAAGGAGACTTCAAATGCTTTGAAACATTGTTAATATAAATGAGGTATACAATTTCCAATACATTGTCGTGGAACCTCACATGAAGTTAACCCGCAAATCACCTCTGGATTACCAATTTTTACAACCTATGATTATGGGATTGCAGATTACTACATACACTGGCAAAATTAAAGGAACGGATACAATATTTAATTTTATTCATTTTTTTTTCTGGATAGATTAAGGCGATGTCGCATTTCATCCTACCACATATTATTTTTTAATTCTTAATATTTTAATATTTGGTAATAAAACAATGTTTGAGTTTCATAGATTTATTATAGACACTGCTATAATTGTTTCGATCCACTGTATCTTCTTCAGGCAGGTGAAGGTAATAAGGTGTCTACAATAAATCTATGAAACTCAAAACAAACATTGTTTTATTACCAAATATTAAAATAGAGTTTCATCAAGTAACAGCCTCAACCATAGAGTATTTAATTTTTTTTCTTAAAACTTGCGACTTGTAATTACATGTTGGCATCTCTTCAAATTGTATTTAATCGTGTTAATTGTTGCATTACATTTAAAACGCGTATTTTCTCTGGACAACAATTTGCATTTTTTTAAAAGTTATCGTTCGAATAAATTAAATAAAACATATTTGAAAATAATTAATAAATTACTTCATATGGTATAAAATAAATATGAATAGTTTATTAAAAATCAACCAATAAAACAGACAAATAAAACACTGATTAATAAATATTAAAACTATGAATTATATTAAAATTAATAAATTATTTCCACATTTAACTTTGTGACATTTTGACACACGTTACATAAGTATTTTAGCCAAATTCACATTAAACAACTAGACAATTACATAATGTATACCTGCTGCTCCATTTCAATAACATATTGCATCATGCAAAAATTGGTGCATTTGTCTAAAGTAGTAGTAACGTAAGTCAAAATGTCACAGAGCTAAATGTAAAAATAATTTGTTAATTATTTTCAAATCATTTTTATTTAATTTATTTAAATAACTGTGACCAAGTGAATAAATACTCTTTTCTACAGTTATCGTTTGAATTTGTTTTTGTTTTTATATTTTGGTTGTCAACTAATTATTAATGATTTAGCACGAACTGACATCGCTATAGAAACGATCGATTATGGTCGGATGTTGCTCAAATATTTCGAAAATCAAAATCAACGATCCATCACAGTGTTACCCGTTGGAAGCAGACTGGATTGTTGTCAGAAGACGAGATCAGAGTAGTAAACGCTGAACCACTGCCATAGATGATCGATTTATAGCGTTGCAAACACTGCGGAACAGACTTCAAACGACAATTCAAAGAAGAAATGCACTGGATGAAGTTATTGAACGTTCAGTCAGAATAAGTCTTAAAAAAGTTGGTTTGACGTCGTATGTGCCAGAAAAAAACCCAAAATATCAGAGAAGGGATATAGATTCGAGAATACCAGCATTGGAATTATGACCAATGTGGTTATGTTTTTTTGACGGATGAGAGCCGTTTCTGCGTAAATTCAATTGACGGCATGAAAAACAAAATGCACAATTTAATTTTACTCATACTGTCTCTTTTGGTAGAGGCTCAGTTCTGGTATGGGGTGGCGTATGTTTTGGGGTTCGCACAGGGACCATCCCTGTGTGATTCTGATATAAATACGGATGGGTACATCAGGGATACACTGCAAGACCATGTGGTTCTTTCGATCCACATATTGTGGGAATTTCTTCTTAATGCAAGGTCATCAGAAGTATGGGAAGATAATACTATATGTATATAATGTTAATTAGTTAATGTATATGTTAACAAATTTGAATTTGCGAGCATGTTTTCCGGACCTGAATACGATTGAATATAACAGGAACATATTAAGTAGATGATTTAGGTCAAGAATTTCTGATGTTAAAAACACAGAAAAAGTGAAGGCTGCTTTAATTGAAGAATGTGATGAATCGCCTCAAGAAATGATTGACGGCGTCATCAAAAGTATGGGAAGGCGGATCACTGTTGTCATAAAAGCTCAAACCGCAGAATAAGTGAAAGCTGCTAATTGAAGAATGTGATCAATTGCCTCAAGAAATGTACGACGGCGTCATCAGAAGTATGAAAAGACGAACGACTGGTGTTACAAGAGCTGATGGAGGCAATACACGATATTAAAAGAAATAAGATGTCTAATTTGTTTTATTATTTATTACATATTTAAATAAAATCAAAGTATAAAATTCTTCTATTCCAAAAACGCTATTTTTTTTTTTTTTTTTTGAGATTTAATTGCAAAAGGAATTTCAATTAGTTGTTAACTTGGTTGTACGAGATGCCGCTGAAATTGCCACAAAAAAATTTGCACGGAGTAAAAAATATCTAATTTATCTGTGTTCCTTTAGTTTTGCCGATGTGTGTATTAGATATTTGAAAACGTATTTAGAAGGAGCAGTTATTGGTCAATGTGCAAAAAAATAATCCTTTTTACATTTTGCGGAAATAACTTTAGACTAATTATGCTATTGACCATGGCTTCCTAAATTAACAAGTTACTAGATTCCTTATACGGCCCATCATATTATCAGCTCATCGCCTTTTTCGTTTTCAAGTTGCGGTATTATCCTCAATAACGTTACATAGGTAAATTTTGATGTATTTTGAGACTCATTCCTCGTCTCACATTTTTCAATATCTGCCACGAAAGAGAGATTTTTATTTGTACACCTTTTCGTATCTCCTAGCACTTGGGCTAATATTTACTGCTTCTTCTTTCCGCATATATTGTTATACCTTCTTTTTTGCTGTACAAGCAATGGAAGTGTGGGTTATTGTTGCCCTAGCTCCCGCATAAGCCATATAGCTTATTGTACTTCTTCCATAATCATTAATCGAAAAGTACGATCTCGTTTGCTAATCCCAGCAACTTTCAGCTCATTTTTTTCTAAAAATGACTTTTACAGTCCTGTTTTTTTTTTTCAAACACAATTTATGCAAATGCGACGGGAAATATAAGAAACAAAATAACTCGTCAAGTTAGGAGGCCGTGCTATTAATGTTCTTCCCTAAATATCTTCATAAGATTGTAGAATTTCAATTAAAAGGAAACAATAAATCATAATAAATACAATTTTTCATTCATTTCAGTTCTTCCTAATAGAATCAAGGCAGATCCTTAAAGCAATTAGGATACTCTGAACTATAGTCTATTTTCTTTTTAAGATTACAAAAAGGGAAGGATAAGGCTAATTTGACGATATTCGGTGATTGGTTGAAATTGCGGGAGACTTTCTATTCTCCGTCTTTATTTTATCTAGTGGTCTCTGTCATTTTGCTCGCCGACATAAGCATTAAGTTTAATACTGGAGTACTATATTTAAATAGCATGATTGATGATAAATTAAACTGTATCACTTAACTGTAATGTTAAATTCCTAGAAAATATGAATTTAAATAGTATTGCTGTGTGTAGGGTTATGAAATGTGACGTGCGTCAGAAGGCTAGCTGTGCCAGCGTTCACCATTGCAGTTGCAGTTTCATTCTGCCTTAATGTTTTTTTTTTTTAATTTTATAATTATACAATAAGTAAAAACGCGGATCCATCGAGCAAACTTTATTAAAAATCCGCATGGAAAAATTATTGGATATTATTCTATTCTTTTCCCGCGGTGAGTTATATTCCACTAAATTTGAATTTCGCGCCAATATTGCAATATTTGTCACCAGATTCACCTATTTCAATTGTATAAATAAGTATTCAGTTTATTGTAAACTTAGAAAAAATAGAGTATAGTTCATGAGAAAATTAATTAGTCTAAAATAGTGGAGCAACAGAAAGCAAATACAAAAAATAAACTTACCTGTAGAACATATGCGGACCTGCAAGACCATGCGGACTAGGACTACCAGAACGTCAATTGAACGAAGGGACATGGACCACACGGTCCGGTCCGCATGGTCCATAAGGCCAGCATCGCGCACAAGGTCTGCTCCGTCCGCATGGTCTGCAAGGTCCACAGGATCAACACTAGATAAAAAAGAAATAATAAAGAAATTAATTGGATGAATAAATCTATTGATGGATATAGCGTTTATTTAATTTAAATAAATACAATTAAAATATTCTTTAATAAGTGAGGCTAAAACTTTGTTATACATTGTTTATCATTTGAATAAAATACTAGTGATACAAAGTTTAAAGTATTTTATTCAAAAATTAAAACACATAAGGATTAAGAATTCTTTAGTGGGGGCCAGAGCTCATATGCCGCACCAATTTAAGCCAAACTTTAAACCCATTGTGGTACCTCCCCCAGTGGCTAGAAACATTCTGCAGATCTGGCATGAAAACATTTAACATCCCCTCCTTCGGTTGAAAGTAGTGATGTGCACGCCCAATTGATTTCAAAAATCACATTCATTTATGAATATAATCAACGCTCGAGAGACTGCTCGAAATATTGCAACAGAAATTGCTTCAGCATTTTATTGTGTATAATACTTAAGAGCGCTAAAGTCCAGCAGAAAATTCATACTGGGTGAGAAATTGCTAGAAATGATGAATATGAGGAAAATACCCGACTCATATTCGGCATTTCTGGCAATTTCTCACACAGTACGAATTTGTTACTGGACTTTAGCGCTCTCAAGTATTATACACAATAAAATGCTGAAGCAATTTCTGTTGCAATATTCGGCACTGCTAGCCTATCTTGGCGAGGTAGGCTGCCTATACTGAGATATTCTTTGGTCTAAGATACTATGCAGGGAAAAATAGTTGGGGACCTAAAAAGGTCTATTTGTGCCTGCGCAGCACAAGTACCTTCCTCAAAATAATAATTGCAACCATAATATGAGAACCTAATCGAGCAGTTGGTTAGCATGAATATTCTAACATTTCGCCTATATTAATATCTTATGAATTTCGTCTTTTGCTTTGACAATTTTAACATACAACGAATGCAAATAACTTATTCCAGTAATATTCGATTACTTCGCTCATTTAAATATCCTATAAATTGTGTTCTTTACTTTAAAACATTTGACGTACAATGAGATCAAATAACTTTATTATTTTATAAATACATTACGTGTCGAATTCTCAACATAACTGTCTGTGATGTTCCTAAGCAAATTGCTGGAGCGGAGTTTCTGAGCAAATTGCTGAATCACAGTCCACGTTCGAGTTGTGTTCATGAGTTGATTTTTCAAGCAGACTCACTTATGCATAGTTCTCGAGCAAAATATAGAAGTTCTCTATAAACACAAGGGCGATCGGAGATCGTATGCGGATCCATACAACTTAACATACAATCTACCCACAGGAAACCTATTCCCTTAGTTTAAAATGCCGTCGAGTTTGTTCACTTCAGGCAAATGTAAGATTGCAATATTCGATTTACCACCTATTGTTCTTAACTTTTTGTTTTCCCATTACCTACAGTGTCATCCTAAATAAAGGACAAATTATAATCCCGAAAGCTTGGTTAATACAATAAAAGTTTAAGAGAAATTTAATTTCCTGCCTTTTTTGGTCGCTTGCCCGTGAGGAGTCCTCTCTCCGTTGTGTTCAACGTTTGACGACCGTTACTTCTTGCTGTGGTTCTCGATAAACTTAAGTCATTTTTAAAATAGAGCAAATTGGTTACTTTTGCTCGAATAATTCCATCACTAATTAACAACCATTAAGAAGAATGAAAATGCTAAGTGCTTTCTTTGTATAACTTAACATCTTATTTAGTAGAATCAATGAATAGCACTTCACCACGTTACTGTAAAACCGATCGATTAATGTACAATAATTAATTTTATTTCGCAGGGAAAACATAACCTGAATTACTAAAAATATGCAGAAAGGGAATAAAACGCGAATGTCCTGAAAATGGAAGCCTCACTTGGTCGTCGTAAATAAAGGAAATTGAGATTTGTGGGAGCTGTTATTACTCCTTCGAACCTGTTCTTTTTGTGCTATTTTGTGCATCAATATAGAAAGTATAGATTTCACTAAATGCAAAAATTGTCCATATTGTCCTTACGAATTCTAATTATTTATATATTAGTTATATGAAATTAAAGTTCAGAATAAACAATAATGATTCATCTTAATAATTATAGGATGACTATATCCAGATTATTTTTGAAATATTTTGTTGCAACTAATTGCAGTCACGTTTGTGACTTAGTTTATTGTAATTTTAATGAAACTATCATTATTAGTACAACACTTTTTTTATTAAAAGACAGTTACCAAAAAAATCAATTATACTCAAACTTAGTGTAAATATGTTAACAAGGGCAACAAATAGGAGCGCAGGGACCGCAAGGTCCGCACGATCCGCTAATGCTACAGGGACTGCATGGCGACGAACAAACTAGATTGGGAGGACATTCGGGACATTTTTTGGGACTACAAGTACCAATAGGCGCGCATTTGCTGGTTCTCGGTGTGCAAGTGCTGGTTCTAGGCTGACAAGATTTTCTAGGCGCACAGGATTTCCGCCTAGACCCACCACGACAGTAATTCTTCTTGTATTCTAGCAAGGCGGGGCAACAGCAAGCATCTGGTAAGGTGCGACATTTCGGTGCGCCTCGGCATTCTGAACGGAGGCAAGAATCTTGCATGCCATTGCGCCTCGCGCAATCGCAACCTATGAGCAGAACGCCGCCGCGCAATTCTCGGGATTTACACGGTCTGCAGGGGTAGCAGATTTCTTTCGGAGGACATGGCGGACAACATGATGGTTTAGGACAGCATGATGGTTTTGGACATGAAGGTTTAGGTGGGCATGAACTTACTGGTGGACATGGTCCGCAACACGGGCCACAAGGTGGAAGAGGCACTGGGCAGTTTGAGCAGCAAGCGATGCCACAGCAGGGTGCCGGACATACAGGAGGTAGGCAGACTGGAGGGCATCCTACTGAGCAGCCTCCCGATGGTGTTGGGCTGACTGCTGGGGGAAGCGGGATGGGTCCTCCGCAAGGTGCTAGCGCTTTAGGACAAGGACCACAGGGTCCGCAGGGTCCGCATGGTCCACAAGGTCCGCACGGGCCGCAGGGTCCAGTAGGTCCACATGGAGTCACAGGTCCGCAAGGTCCGCATGGACCGCAAGGCATGCACGGTCCACAAGGTCCTGGAGCGCACGGTCCGCAAGGTCCACATGGTCCACACGGTCCACAAGGCCCACAAGGTCCACAAGGTCCACAGGGTCCGCAGGGTCCACAAGGTCCACAGGGTGGTCCGCAGGGTCCGCAAGGTCCACAGGGCCCACAAGGGAAGCAGGGTCCGCAAGGTCCGCAAGGGCTGCAAGGATATGGCATGAAGGAAGGCCTGCAATATTGTTAACTTACCATTTCGCTATTCCTCGCAGCTTTTTTATTTTAATTAACAACTGCATAATTGAGTTAGGAGACAATTATAAATATAATCTTAAGAGGGTTTTTCTCTGTGTAGCTCATTTGCAACATTTTTTTAGGTGAAATCAAAATATAAGTGAGACAATGTTTATATCCTTTTATTCATTAATGACGTAAATACATTTCCCGATTTTATTTGTTAAAAAAATTTAAAGTGTCACCTAATAAAAATGGCGCCGAAGATGGTGGTGCATAGGTAAGTGTGTCAACCTGGTTTGGGTAACTGGGTGGTCTAAAACGAACGAGACCAAAATCCAAAAATTATTAGAGTGTAGCAATGGTCGGAGCCATAGGAAAGTAAAATTATATATTTTTAACAATTTTGAAAAAAAAATCGACTTTTTTTTGCATGCAAAAAAATTTTTTTTTAAGCAACTTAAATGATTAAGGGTAGGACTATATCCAGTTAAATTCTGTAGAAAAACAGCTAATCCGCATCAAAATTTATCGACTAGATTTTGGGCAATCAAAACTCCCTTCCAAAAAATGTGACTTCTGGGAAATCGCGCTTATATTTTTATAAGGGTTCTAATGACGTAGAACGGCTAATCCTATCATGGCGAATTTCGACTATTTGAAATAGTTTCCTGGCAAACCGATTTCATCAACATATTCTCTATAGTATAAGGTATTGAATATGAAATTTAAAAAAATAGATTTTTTGAAAATTCTACACCGAGAAACTTCCTTAATTCACTTTATTTATTATTAGCTTTTACCATTGCTTAAGAGGAGGTTCTGGACCTTACGCCTGAAAAATGGGTCTAATTTGGATTTTTTTTTTCTCGAAATCGAATGAATATTTTGAAATGCAGTTTAATTGTACAGAATCAAAGACGGCGCACATGTGTCCAGTTAGACACTAAAACCGCCATTTTGGAAGTGTGTTTTTTTTTTTTTTTCAATATATTCATTCGACTTCGAGAAAAAAAGTTGGCCCATTTTTAAGGCGTCATGTTCAGAACCTTCCTTTAATCAACATGGCAATCAAAAATAAGAAAGCATATAAATGTATCTATAACCCATAACAATCTTTCAATGACAGCTTGACATTATTAATTCAAAGATAAAATGGATGCTCTAGTCGTCGAAAGACATAAATTCTTGTAGCCATATGCATAGTCTGCTAATCGCGACCTATTGTAGACAATAGAAATGATTACAAAAATTATTTAGTAGTATTTTTTTTAATAACACATCACATTTCTATATTAAATTTTGTTTACATGTTTATTTATTTATTTGTCAATTTTACATAAAACTATTGAAAAAGAGCACGTTGTGCTTGAAATGTACATATAATGATAAAAATATAAAAGTGAAGAAAGGAATAAAATATTACTACATTATATTTAGTAGTAGTTAATTGTAATTTATAAAAAATGCATATGACACATATTTTAATTATTTTCATATACAGTGTGGAAATTAAGTAGCGGATAAATTCGGTAACTCCCTTAATGTGTATGACAGAGAAAAAATCTAAAAAAACGTATAGCGATTAAAATCACTGCACATGTGAAAAATATTGTTTTAGATTTTTCAAAAAAAAAATTGTAAACGCTGTGACGGCATCAATATTTTTTTCAAATGACAACCTATATTTTTAATTTTTTATTTCGGTAGAGTTTTTTAATAGATTTTCAACCATATAAAATTTTGTATAGATTACATAAGAAAAAAAACAAGAAAAGCGGTCTTAAAGTAAAAAAAGTAAAGATGAATTAAATTAACAGACTAATCCTAGTTATCGGGGTAAACGTCAATAAGTATAATTTTATACTTATTGACGTTTACGGTTATAGATTTATGAAGTTATATATTAAATGGTATTTAAAATATATTGCTATCACATTTACATTCTAAAATAGGATTTTTGAGTGCATCCTATTTCAACATAATAGTTAATCTATGAATAAAATCAAAGACTTCAAACTGACGTATCGTCTATTATAAACCCAATTTGCTAATTAAAAGAAATACAGTTTATTTCATCGTTTAGTGGTGGTATCCGTAAGCAATTGACAATTTTTGTATTAAAACACGAAATCTAGAATGAACAATGGAATTTTGGATAACTCACCTACAGCAATCCATGTCGTCGAAGAATTTCTCAATTTACCGCAAAAGAAATCGTCGTTTAGCGGTGGTCCCCGTAGGTAACTGGCAATTTGGAATTTTGTAACAGTGTTTTTTAAACTTAAATTTTGAACGGAGTGGAACGAACACACATTAATTTGGAATTTGGTTTGTTAGTGACAAAAATTTGTTGCGTTTACATGGTTACTGGAATTTTTCACAGCCCTTCCTATAATATTGACTGATCTCCATTAATTTATAAATTTCTTGCTTTAAGATTAACATCTTATTTAGTAAGATAAATGGCATTTCACCACGATACTTTAAAACCGATCGATAAATGTTTATTACTTAATTTCGATTTCGCAGGGAAAACATAACCTAAATTACTAAAACTATGCAGAAAGGAAGCAAAACGCAAATGTCTTGAAACATTTGGAAAACCGGAAATTTATGCAGATAGCATATGAAAAGCCGATTTCCACAATTATATAAATTATTTCGTTGAGGTTATTTATTTTTGAAAATTAAATTTATATTTAACTATTACGTTTATGATTGTCAATATAATTTATTGTTCACAATTGTTTCGCTACCCAGTAACTTCTTCATCAATGAAGAAGAGACTGTGTAGCGAAACAATTGTTGGGAACAATAAATTCTGTTGTGAATCAAAAACTTAATCGTTAAAATTAAATGAAAAAAAAAATGGGTCATTGGGGTTTTCTGCAAAAAGCAAATGGTTTTTTAAAGTACTTCGATGGAGGACTGAGAAAGAAGCTAGGTAATCTGCTTCGCCTATTTTCCAGAGGATGAGAAAACGTGCCCACCACGTATATTAAGCGATATAATGGCATACTGCGTAGGTAAGGCGCAACAACTCATCCTAGGATGCGATGTCAGCGCACACCACAAAGTCTGGGGCAGCTCGGACATCTACAAAAGAGGTGAGTGATTACACAATTTTATTCATTGAGAAGTTCTGATTATAGCCAACATTGGCAACAAGCCTACCTTCACTACATAAACTTGAAAATAAGTACTAGACCTAATAGTATGCACCGGGAAAGGGAGTGATATAATAGTGAACTGGCATGTGTCAGAAAAGCATTCATGCTCAGACCACAGACAGATTCGCTTTGATCTGGACACATTCTTTACATTGGCTAAGTATAGTAACTCAAGAGAGACACACTAGATAGGAAGGAATCCCTCGGGGAAGCTCTCAGAATAGGTTCAGCACCAGTAAGAGATGTGGAAGGACTAGATCAGGTAAATAAATGAAGCCATTATGGAGGCATATTAGGAAACATGACCAGAAAACACAACCAGA
Source organism: Philonthus spinipes (assembly GCA_963082785.1). Taxonomy (NCBI): domain Eukaryota; kingdom Metazoa; phylum Arthropoda; class Insecta; order Coleoptera; family Staphylinidae; genus Philonthus; species Philonthus spinipes. The sequence goes on along the minus strand of OY720309.1, from coordinate 11,974,511 downwards.
CACAGGGGTAGTGGAACAGTGAAAAAGCTAAGATTCCAGACTCGAAGGCTATTTAATAAGGCCAAAACCACACAAAACTGGGACACATACAAAGAAAAATGCATGTAATACAATAAAGAAATTCGAAAAGCAAAAAGGGCATCGTTGAGGAGGTTATATGAAGAGCTAAGCAATGCTTCGACATGCTCCGGAATCCATAAAGTCCTAGCAAAGGATGGATGTGCTACAAAAGAGGTGGGTCTTCTCAAAACTAACGGCACCTACACGGAAACAAAGGAGAAAAGTCTCAAGGAAATACTGAAAGTCTACTTTCTTGCCTCAACTAACCTATCAGAGAAGGCTAAACAAACCAATCCCGGACAGAGGCAGAAAAATCCCGACCGACAGGATTGGAGATTATCTACAGAAGTAACCAGACCAAATACAGTCAAATGAGCAATAAGCATATTTCAACCTTATAAGTCCGGGAAAGATGGGATTTAGGGATTTACCAAATTCTGCTCCTGGGGGGCATAGAGAGACTGGTGCCGCATCCATCAAAATCGTAAAAGCCTGCTTGGCACGGATATACGTACCAACGGCATGACAAAGGGTAAGACAAAGGCCTAAGATAGGCAGGATAACAGACCTAACTCCAAAGTCGTACAGACCAATCAGCCTCTCTTCGTTATTAAAAAAAACAATGGAGAGACAGGTATATAAACACATACGGGATGAGGTTTTGGGGAAAAAACCCCTATGCAACCTTAATACGCACCAACCCAGTAGTCTACAGATTCGGCGTAGTCTTCCACTTATTACCAAAAATTTTATTCATAGCACTAAAGAAAATACCGTTTTTTTTTTTTGCAAAAAATACACAATGCCCTTTTTTTGCATCTGAGTGTAGTTATTACATACAAATTAAAAGATATCCATGAAGCAAAGTCTAATCTTGGTTATTCTACATAAATGGTGTATATTTAACCTTGTAGAAAGCAATAAAAAATAACTTTTATTAGTTAAAGATTAATTAGAAATAAAATATTTAAATATTTTTTCATTTTCTCATAATTCCTCTTATTTTTATTTTATTTTTAATAACACGTTTTCGACCAAGCTATTCCTGATTTACATAAAACCCTCAGTTTTTAAGCAATTAGTTTGACCGAAAAAATAAAGTAGAGGGTGGGGGTAGGGTGCAGATGACCCGGAATAATTAAGATACACCGTAGGAAATAAATAACAAGCGTTGCGCGTGATTATCATGCGTAAATTCCCTCTCAGCGTAAAGTCGGAAAATGTAATGGCACGGTTTAATTAAGATATGGAAATTTAATCGGTTTTAACGACGTGCAAAATGATATGTAATTACGTCGATACTTAATTTGCATTTCTTTATTCAACGAAATTTTAGGAAATGGCTTCGAAATTTTCTACCAAAAAAATAACACTTTTTTTAAAATGAATTTTCTAATTTGACACTTAGTGTGTTTAATACAAGCTGCGTGATTCTAGTCACGGCAACATTATATAAGCGTTATCTTGCATATATTAAACAGATGGTTAACTTCATGTCATCTTGCCGCTACATTTTCTTTTGCTAACATACGGATGCAATATGCGAAAAATAGTTCTCTCTCCTGTGTGTTGACGAATGCAGGTGGCACTGCTAGTCATCGACATTATAGATGTAACGTTTATAGAGTAATATGTATATGTTACTTCTCTCTCCTGTATGTTGACTAATTCAGGTAGCGCTACTACAAGATTAGTAGATTTATATTTATTTACAACAGGTAGTCCTATCGGCGTAATCATAATGTTATTTAAAATGTGTAAAAAATAAAGCATTATTGACTCCCGTGACACCATCACATCTCTCTTTCCCACTTATATATTCGATATACTGCGTATCACATATTTTGAATTTTGAAGTTGTACGTTTTTGTCATTGTCTGGTTTATGTTCTCCTATTAGCACAATGTGTAGAATTTTTAACGATCGGTTTTATGATTGTGATATATTCTGTGATACGCTTTCATAAATATTATTACGCTACTAATTCTTTTTACAATTTGTAATCTTTATTTGTATATTTTGTTGTTTTTGTATCGATATTTGTACTGGTATTTATTTATATTTATATTTATATTTATATTCATGTTTGTCTTGCTATTATTATAATGTAAAATTATTTTGTATTATCCTGTAATTGGGCTACTGTTTCCTGTTGGGTAATAAATTTATTATTATTATTATTATTATTGTGTCAGATTATTGCTATTACCATAATTTCATTAATTCTGTTCTTTAATTGTTTACTGTGTTTGATTTTTACTTCAATCCGTTTTTGTTTCGTTTTATGTTATTTTATGTCTGATTAGAATAATAAGAATAATTTATAGTATACAGTAAAAATAACAAATAATAATGTTTAAAATTCCAAGATTTATACTGTTTTGTTCAAAGTGTAAGAAATTGCTTGCGTTTTATGTATATTTGTTGTAATTAAACTTCTACTATTAAAAAAGTAAATTTACTTTTGAATTTTGAAATAGTAGATCTGGCAACATTGCGTTAAATGAACTTCTGTGAAGTAATAAAAATAAATAAAGTGCTAATCAGTAGATGGACCTACCTTATAAATAAATATGGGTTAGATCCTAGTATACGCACTACACCTCTTATTTCATTGTTTTCGAAAGAAAGCCCTATAAACGGGTATTTTTATGATGAATGATGATCTTAGGAGTTGATTTTTGGTGGTTTTCGAGTGTACGTTCGACGGTAAACTTGCGTTTTCGTTTGTACATTAGTTCTCAACACCAACCATAGTTGGCTATCCAACGGAATGGTGCTCTACATTTTTCTCTCTCATTTAGTTTAAACTGTTAAATATCCTCCCTTTTTTTCGTTTAATTTATGCAATAATAGATTAATAACCCTTTTTAATGTTCGCTTTCTATCTTAAAAACCTTTTATTTACCTAACCTATAGATCGCCTTTTTTATGGAATAACTCTTTTTAATGTTCGCTTTCTATCTTCAAAACCTTTTATTTTCCTAACCTATAGATCGCCTTTTTTATGGAATAATAAATAATATTATTTATTGATTATAATAAATAATAATATTTAATCTAGGATGACTCGTAATCGCCATCTCGTGGTCGTAAGTCGTATTATACTGGCTGTACGTTCTTGATTTGAAACGTATATGAGCGCTGTAACGCGGCCAACTTCACGGTGAAGTGTAGCACGTATACTAGGATTGAGCTGTTATTTCTATAACGTTGATGACGAGCAGTGTCATCTGCATTCGTCAACATACAGGAGAGAGAAGTTTGTTCGCACATTGATTATTTTATAGAAATGTAATACATCAGTAGATCCATGTTTTTTTGTTATTATTATTTTCTTTTATGTTTACAACTAGAATTAAACAATTCAGCCATATTACTTATTGCAAAAAAGATGTCTCCTTTCACACAACTTTTGGCTGAATAAATAAGTAAAATGGCTGATTTTTTTTATTCTAGTTGTAAACATAAAAGAAAGTAATAATAATAAAAAAAACATGGATTTATTGATGTATTATATTTCTAGTAAATAATCAATGTGCGAAAAAACTACTCTCTCCTGTATGTTGACAAATGAAACTATGGCTTTAATTTGTGGATGTGACGACGTGGAAGTGTAAATACTTTTTTATTTCTCGCCAAAAAGTGCACTTGTCGTGGATGTATTTAGCATTTCCTGACGCAAATGGATTTGTAATTTTCGTTTTGATGAAAGCCAATTTCTTCCGGACACTGTGTAGTCAAAATTTAACAAGAAAATCATGTCTATCCAAAGAAATGGTTTTATAAGGAAGCTCTTCTTAGAAACATTACTAAGATGACCTTTGTTCTTATTATACCATTTCTATAATTGACATGATTCAAGTAATTCATCAAAGATGTTATTATATCGAAATTGGTTACAAATTAAATCTACTTATACTTAATGACAGTAAGATATTATTTAATTAAAAACAATAGAAGCCAATGCATCAACTATGTATAGTGCTGCCCTCTGATATTATCAATTACTTAAAGTCAGTTAAGAGAGCTTTTTTTATCAGTATACATTTCCTCTATGTATACTTGCAAAATACGCGAGTCAACGCATTGATGTATGTGTGTTTAGTTGCCTATAACACGCAACTAAACATACATATGCCTAATAAGTCAATCGCGCTAGACTTTAAATTATGTTTAATACGTTTGACTCCCGTTTTTTTGCAGGTACACTTCCCCTAATGTATACTGATAAAAAAAAAACTCTCTGTATAATATTAAATGAATCATAATAATTATAATATATAATTTTTAAATTAATAATGAAAAAAATAATTTGTTTTTTTTTTTCGTTTAAACAATTATTACAATACATTCAATTCAACGACAATATAATTATACAATAACTTATCGTTTTGTCGAGAGAAAGAGAAGGGGTCGATTCGAAACCGGTCATTTGGGATTCGCGTGTCCGTCCCGTAATCTCGCCGGCACCACGATAAGCACACTCGGTCGGATCATTTGCATTTCTTTGTTTAGTGTTATTGCCCGCATTCTCTTTTTTTTTTCTGCACTTATCGGCGAACTGATAAAGCGCCGACGATTATATTTGCATGGGAACGTATATCACAAGTAACTCTCGGCTTCGTTTTTTGCCCGTCCCTTTTTTCTTCCCCCGGACTGGGGATAATTTACGGTCGGGGTTGAGTTTTAAGCAGGAAACGGGAACGGAATAAAAGAGTAAAAGGGGTTTTCAAAGTGGTGAAAATAAAGGGTTCGCGATTAAATTTGATAAGGACTTGATGTTTTTAAGGTGTTTCACTAATTATATTTAAAAATTAATGATATGTTCGACAATATTTATCTACCACAACGAATTCTGTTCATCTAAATTGCTATTTCTTGAAATAAAATGAATAAATAAATTAATTGGATTCAACAAAATTTACCAGTCGATTCAACAACAGTATAATGTGAAGATCATTTATGATTTTATTAATTATGCACAATAGATAACGTAATAAAAACACATTTTACTATCACTATAGATTAGGTTTGGTGTTTTGCTAATCGGAGCTTTTACGTACAGAAGATGTTAAGTTTAGCGTATACGTTATTAATTAATTTCACATTCTATGAATACATATTTTAATTCAATAGCTACTTAAACTGTGATGATAAAAACTAGCGTACACGTTAAACTTAATATTTCCTTTACAGAATAAACCTGAATAAGTAACATCTTTATTCGTGTAAATGTACCAAATTAATTATTTTTATACGTAATTATTTAATGTAATTATTTAATGTTAATTGAAAATAATAAATAAACTATTTCCTCTTTAGCTAATGTCATATTTTTACTAATGTTACGTAAGTACTTTAAAACAAATGTTCAATGTTTGGCGGGGTACTTGCCCGAGAAGTAGTTTCAAGACAAATGTGCATTAGCATTTGTTTTAATGTACTTACGTGACGTAAATTAAAATTTCGCAGATTCAACCGAGGAAATAATTTATTAATTATTTTCAAATTCATTTTATTTAATTTATTCAAATAACTACGACCAAGTGAATGAATACTCTTTTCTATTGATACAAATAAAATAAGTTGAATATATAATCACTATAAACACATAATAATTATATAAATATCACCCGAATTGTAAACATTGTTGAATAAAATATCTTTTACTAAACCACAACCTGAAATAGCAACCATAGAGACAGAGAATAAAAGAGACAGATCCATGTATTTGGCGCACAATGCAATCCAGCGTTCAAGTGGTCAACTATCTCATAAGTTTCAAACCTTTATAGGGTTTTTGAGGTTAGATTCGTATACAAACTATAAAATAATTAATGGTGGGACTTTTGAACATTTTTTTTCATTTATTATTTTATTTTTTTTATGATTTCAATATTTTACTTTGAATTAATATAAAAGTTATTTAATTTTTTATAAATGTGCAATTTTATAGAAAATGTAGGCGCTATTTTTGAATAACGACATGTATTTTTATGTTGGCTAGACTTATGAGATTTTAGTTGAACTACGTTCAGTTATGGAATTCTAAATGAAGCTATATTGTTACTGCGAATCGGAGTTCTCTCTCTATTAACCGATATTTTTAATCGATCTATCCTCGTTTTGATATCTACATGTTCGAGTCAACTAAAATCCGGCCTCATGTTGAAAAATCATGGAGAATGCTTAGAAGATTAAGGTTATGTTACGTTATGTGAAAGTGTTGTTAACAATTACTAAAGTTTTAAAGAAATGCAGTCCGTCTAATTTCCAATTTCATGAAGAGGCCATCCTCGACTACAAATACATAAGTATATCATGCAAATAAGAATTAACAATAAATAAAATATGAATATGATATTAAAAATCAACCAATAATAAACAGATTAGATTGAATAACTTTAAATTCTCGACTAGTTTCGGGTTATCAGCCCATTTTCAAGAGAATTTAAAATTTGTTTTATTAAAATTTTATGAAAAAAAAAAAAAAACACATAAAAACAACAATATTTTTAAGTACAATATATTAATCTTTTGAAAGTATCGTTTAAACTGTAATTACATTCATGTATTAATTAAATCATATTAATAATAGTTATAATTTGAATTAATTGATATCTCAGCTGGATAATTTTAAGAACTCCTTTCCTTAAAGAATCTAGGAAAATATTTATATAAATATTACTTCAAAAACGTCTGTGTTCATTTTTTTAATTTTGTAAAAGGCATAAACTATATAGTAAAGAAATGAAGAATTATAGACCGAAAACATATTTTGAGATTATGAGAAAACAAATCATATTTATTAATAATTATTTATTACTGAGTTGATTCATAATTTTAAGTTATGTATATTCTTTCAAAAAATATATAATTCATGGAAATTAATAATCAAAAAATTGTTACACTACAAAGAATATCTTACCATTTGTAGATTTATAAGGTACAGTGGTAGAAAAATTGCAGTAATTTCTGAGAAACACAAGAAAATTGTCAATAATAATTCATACGATTGACATGAATCAAATTAAAATATGGCAAATTGATCCTTAACATCTAATGTTTAATTAAAACTGTAAACACAGATTAATCTGTGATGTAAATGTTTAAGATTTACCTTAATATGCGACAAAACTCACGAATTAATAAACCATTATTAAAACTCAAAATAAATGTATTTTAAATTTTCCTCTTCAGATGACAGCGCTTCTAGTGCTCAAGTGGATAACAATTGTTTCCCAATGTAATAGTATATTTCATTAGGAGTCCAGAAAAAAGGATTTTTCCGTGCGCGCTGACCGTTGCACGGAATGATCGCACAAACAAACTTTTTCTGTGCGGTCGCCTGAAAAAGTGACGATTCCATCATTCTAGAGGCATATGGAATCAACGTGTTTTCAGATAAGTATAATAAAAAATATTATCCAACCTCCCCTGGGGCCTTATTCCTGAAATTAATCGCACGTTTCGGTTGTATGAAATTGTCAAATTCACATGTAAATTATTATCTAAATGACAGATTTCATACTACCAAAACTTATGATCTATTTCAGGAATACGGGCCTTAGTAGCAACTCAATAGATTAATATAATAAAATAAATAGAAAAGAGTATTTGTGAGTAAATACTCTTTTCTATTTATTGGTTACAGTTATTTAAATAAATTAAATAAAAAATATTTGAAAATAATTTATAAATTATTTTCACATTTTAATGTGCATTTGTTTAACGTAATTATGTGACGTAAGTCAAAAATCACCGAGCTAAATGTAAAAATAATTTATTAATTATTTTCAAATCATTTTTATTTAATTTACAATAAAATAAATTTAATGTCATAATAAATCAATGAGAATTACGCAAATACCGTTGAAATATCACTGAAATTGTAAATACTGTAGAAAAAATGAAAAAAGTTACTTATAATTTTGTATTAACAATAAAATGTTATAATTCAAATATTTTAATTCATACATGATTCTGTGTATTAGGTTGCCGATGTTACGGCAACAATAAATACTTTATGGCTTGATTCACAATCATCCGGGGACTTAACGGAAACGCATAGTATACAGACAAGCCGTAAGGTTGCTTCCCGATTGGGAATGGATACATGTTTTATTATACAATTCATCTTTTCGTTCCGTTTCGTTCCCATTTCCTGACGATCGTAAATCGCCTCTATATCTATGTGTTACATATCTATTGAACCCATTTTTGCGCCATCTACCTCAGTTTTAATGCACTACAAAGAATTGTAATAAAGATAACTGTCTTAAACCGTCTTAATAAAGTTTTGAAATAGATTAAATAAGAATTATAATTTAGAGACTTATAAAATAGTAAGTTTTTTTAACCTTAATACCATAAATTATAATTTTTAAATATAAATATTAAATACTCTTATTTAAAACAATTTCATCGTTATGAATCAACATCTATGATATTTATATTAAAAATATTAAAGACAATTTGCCATAAATATGTAATTTGATTCCTTATCAATAGGTGAAATCCTAATAATATAATAAAATAAAAATGCTATGAAGTTAATTTAATATATTTTTTAATACTTTCCATGTTGAATAGTTATAGAATAATATATTTTTTATTTAATGAAAGAACAAACCTAATATTTAATAATGAAAATATTTTTTAACTTTGTATTACTGAAATTGGAATAATAAAAAAATGTTTTCATTAATCGAACAACAATGTATAACATAGTAGAAGCATAGATCAAAACATTATAATAATATAATTTTGATGGATGGGTAGAAGCCTTAACAAATAAATTGACATTTTACTTTTATTATTTATATGGTAATAATTAATATAATTTATGGTCAAACACAATAATAATTACTTTAAAGAACCCTAAGAAAACATTGTTTTAGGAAGAATTTCATTATTAAAATGATTCTTTAGTATACTGAGTTGCCTAGCTTAAAAACTCACCTACCTATGGGTTGCGCATCTTTCAAAATAGTTATAAAAAAGCGTCATCTATGTTTGAATTACGCTTTAACTGGTTGTATGGTAACCCTTTTATTAGTGACAAAATCAAGTAATTTTATTAATCGAGTATTTCTAAATAAACAATTATAAATAAATTCAATAAGTAACAATAAATTCATGTTTTTTTAATAAATTGGGAACTATTACGTGTAGTAATAGAATATATTGCATTAATAACAATGTCTCCCACATTGCACAAACACGGATATACATTGAATATCCATTTTTGAATATTGGAATATCCGCGGATATCCATTGAGCGTCCAAAGGAGTTGCAATTTTAATATTGTGCGGAATAAATATTCTATGAATAAATATCCATAGGATACATAAAAATGTTAATATTAACAAAATATAATAATATAAGTATTTTATTATTTTATTTAGTATCTATTTTTGTTTTTTCAGTCAACATAAATTGTTTAAATTTAACAAGCATATAGGAATATTTTAAATATTCTTCGAATAATAACCAAAATAATAACCCTGTACATATGAAACTAATTTTAAAATTATTATCTCTATGGGATATAGTAAAATAAATATCCACATTTAATTCATGAAATGATATCAATTGAATATACTTTGATGAATATTCATTAGAGAATATACATTGTATATCCATTGTATGTTGCCGAACGTATTTGCATATTTGAGATATATCCATTGGTTATTTTGTGCTATGTGGGTTTATACTTAATTTTACAGTAATAAAAAATATCGAAAAGATCGACCTTTGCCTAGCTCTACCTTGTATTTAAATTATTTTACAAGAATAGTTAAATATGTCTATATATATATATCAATATATTTATTCAAAGTTATTTGTTTTACATATAATAATGGTATCTTTGTTTCATTCTTGCTTGCTTGAACAGGCTATCGACCTATGGTCTTTCCGCCTATCTAAAATATTAAAATTAAATTCGAAAATATTTTTGTTTTGTTGTTTTTACATTAAATTTAAAAAACAAATCATAAAAATCCCTATTATAATACAGTAAAATAAGAATAATTTTGAATTATTATTACTTTACGGTCGATTCAAAATTGTCCTGGAGCAGACCGGGAATGCATTTCCTTATTCCTGAAATTGATCATACGTTTCGGTTTTACGAAATCTGTTATTTACATTTATTGAGATTTATATGTGAATTTGACAGTTGTAGTACGACTGCAATGTGCGATCAATTTCAAGAGTAAGGCCCCAGGAAAGAAACAGAAATGGATCGCATTCAAAAAGGCTGATTGTAAATGGATACACTCAAATCCTATGATTTATCTCTGCAGTTCCTCGGCGATTGTGAATCAGCTCTTATTTATAGTTTTTAATATTTGATATTTTTAACGCAAAAAAAAATAAAATCAAGTACTGATTTTAAAAATAATTTTTTTTATTAAATAACCATTCATATATAACCATGGCATTACTCAATGATTTATTTAATTATTTTGATGTTAGCTGCAACACTAATGAGTAGTTATCTGTTCCTGCGCAGAATGACGCTGTATGCCAGACGCTCGTTCTCCTGTTTAAAATAATTCTTGGTAAGTAAACCATATTCACAAAAATACATTATAACTAACATAATCCACCTTAATTATTTTTTATTTTTATACAAATGCGCATATTCTCCATTGACGTTTTACTTAAAGAGCACTCCTTCAATACGAAATAATGTTATATGTTGATTTAAAATGTCACACAACCTGTTGTCAAACATTCGGGGCTATTTCATACAGAAAATTTTAAGATTAACGTGTATGTTTTTAAATAATCTGACATTCTATCTTTTCATATATCTATTACAAAATCTGTTTATACTATGATAATGAAAAATAAGGCACACGTTAAACATAACAATTCCCGTTCAGAATAGCACCAATTATCAAACATGTTTATGTATTAAATTTTTAAAATAAACATTTTGTTAGTTTAAATTTTGAAGCAATTATATTTCTCGGATTTTGTGTTTTATTCGAGCTGGCGCACTCCTCGTTAATGGTTGCGTTTAGCAGACTCTACCAATGCGACCGGAAGAACAAATTAGCAATTTAACAATACTCTTCAGTCAGTAGCAAATAATTATAGAATATAATTCAGTTTACACGTGCAATCAAATTCATAAAATTTTTATCGTGCAGTAACTGAGTTTTTACGTCCAGTTGATTCAGTGTCTACTGAACGCAGCCGGAATGTATTTGTGATGGTCATATAGCCTGCTCCACAGAAATTACGGCGTGGTGGTAGGTTCCCAGAAGGACATGTGTTTATAAAACTTTGAATAAAATCATGTTTGTACAAAATGTTTTATTAATAAACAACTTTTTTTTACTTATTTAGTAATTACCTAACAGACTGTAAAGTCTAATAACAGGGAAATATCTTGCTCACAAATAAATACAATATATTTTATATAAATAATTAAAAAAACAAAAATACATAAATCCTTAAAAAAATAACTATTAAAAAAACAATAACTAAGGTCACATAGATAATAATATTAAAGAATCAATAACATTATGCTTGAATACTTTGAATGTTGAAGTGACTATGTCGAAATATATGCGCAATGATTATAAAGTCGAGATAATCTTATAATGGGTGAGTTTGAATAATAATTATTATTTTGAATAATATTGACGTAGATTTGTTTCGTGATATTCTTGTGGATCTTCTTTCATTAAGAACATATAACTTAGTGTGTTTCAATACGTTTAAAAAATATATCATTTCCTGAGTTTAAGAAATTAGAACCCCGCATGGGATGATGATTGAATTATTTGGAATAATGAAAAGTAGATCAAACCACTCCTTATTTATTTTAACATTTTATTTCAATACCATCCATTGATGATCAATTTAATAGCTGATATTTTTAATTTATTTTTAATAGATTGAGAAATATTTTTTTTCAAAAACATCAATAATAAATTTAATAGCTGATATTTCAAATTTATTTTTAATAAATTGAGAAATATTTAATTTACGGAAATGGATTTTCTCTAAATAGAAAAGAGTATTTACTCACTTGGTCACAGTTATTTAAATAAATTAAATAAAAATGATTTGAAAATAATTAATGAATTATTTTCAAATCCTTTTTATTTAATTTATGAATTTTCTCATCCACCAATATTAAAACACCACCATATCCAGTTTCCTGATCCCTTCTAATACAATTTTAGCCGGAAATATTAAAATTGAGAGTTGGTTTTAGCCAAGTTTCAACAACTAGTGCAACATCACTTTTATTGCCAATTAAAAATTCTGTGAAACTGAGTTAGTTAGATACAATAGATATAGTGTTCCATTGTGCAATTTTTAATGAATTAAAATTCGTCACTAAATAAATATTGAAATCTATAATTAATGGTTTTAATATTTAGACATTGGTAGTTCATATTGTATGAAATAAATATGAATAAATTATTAAAAATCAACCAATAAAACACAGATTAGATAAATTTTAAATTCTCTTGAAAATGGGCTAATAACCCTAAACTAGTCGAGAATTTAAAGTTATTCAATCTAATCTGTGTTTTATTGGTTGATTTTTAATAATTTATTCATATTTATTTCATTGAAATCTATAATTTACAACATTAACATTAGAGGTATCTGCCCGAAATCTGTCAGTAATTAAATGTATTTTTTTAATTTATTATTATCATCTGAAGATTTGAGAGGATTATCAATCATATTGTTATGAAATCGGGTTTAATCAGACTCAGAAATTAGTAAAACAATGTCTATTTATTTATTTACAGTATACTTAAAATTAAATAAAAGTACCGCTACTTCTGAAGTTTCGAGGCCAGTTAAAAAGCCAACACAATAACGAGATTTTGAGCACTCGGACGTTCTTGATAGACTGACTGCCTGCAGCGCCACTAGCGGGCGCTTTTATAGCGTGCTTGTTTCTTGAACTTTCCGGAACTTTCAACGACGACGCGTTTACCGTCGCGCGCTCTGTGGAACATTGCAGAGTGATCTTTCCCGTTTCTTCTTTCACTTTCGTTACAATATTTTTAATTAATAAGATAGACTCAATTGTTTGATTTTTAAAAACTATAAATTCGTATCTGTGAGGGTTAGTGATTACTGGTTGAACTAAAATTAAATCTTATTGGAGCTTGAATAGGAGAAGAAGGTTTGATGGTATATTAGTCATATTAGTGAGTGTGTATGCAGTGAACTTGACAGAAAGGGTCAGGTTGATTGCATATACATGGACCTTGCCAAAGCCTTTGATCGTGTTGATCATACTATTTTACTCAACAAACTCAATACGTATGGCTTTCATGTTCACTTAATTAAATTATTTAAATCATATCTATCGAATCGTAATCTGTATGTTTCAATCAATGGATTTTCATCTGTTAGGTTTATGGCCCGCTCAGGGGTTCCTCAGGGTTCCAACCTAGGGCCATTATTGTTCATTATTTTTATAAATGACCTTAGTTCACTATTAGATTGTAATCACTTACTATTTGCAGACGATCTTAAAATTTTTTCTACTATTGATTCACTTATTGACTGTTTACTTTTGCAAAGTGTACTTGATAGAATCTCCACATGGTGCTCCGTTAACAATCTATCTCTAAATGTAGCTAAATGTAAAGTAGTTACATATTCACGCAAAAAGCTTCCGATTCCGTTCACGTATACTATCGGTAATAAATCATTAGAAAAACTGTCAACATTTAAGGATCTTGGTATCATTTTCGATTCCAAATTTACTTTTAGAGAACATTATAATTCAATTATTTGCAAAGCCAATAAATCTCTTGGATTCATTATGCGAAATACCAAGGAATTCAAAAATATTTATTCATTAATCTCCTTATTCAATTCATATATACGTTCGATACTTGAATACGGTTCCTTGATATGGAATCCTTTATATCACATACATCAGCGGTCTATTGAGAATATTCAACGTAGATTCTACAAATATCTATGGTCTGTAAAATTTGGTGCTTATCCTCCTTAGGGCTTTAATAATGATTTGCTTTTACGTGAGTTTAGAGCAGTGTCACTGTCAGTACGCAGAGATAACTTAGGTCAGCTATTCTTATTTAAACTTATTCATAATATGATTGACTGTCCGGATTTACTTTCTAGAATCAACTTTAATGTTCCTAGTTTATGTAGTAGGCGCTCCACACAATTTTTCATTTGTAATGCACGTACCAGTATCCTTGAGTTTTCTCCAATTCGCCGTATATGTCTACGTCACAATTTTCTTAATTATGATATATTTTGTTGCAATTTGAGAGAGTTCAAATCGCTGCTGGTACCTGTTTGAGCGAAAATTCTGCAGTTTGCATAGAATTAATTATTTTTGTTCATATACTCTATTCTTTTTGCTTATAAGTTAGATTTAGTTAGATTTAATTATATTATATTGTTTTCCATTATATTTTATTTTTGTTATTGTTAATGTTTATAATGATATTTTGTTATTTTGTTAATTACTCTGTAATTGGACTCTTTGTCTGTTGGGTAATAAAGTTTATTATTATTATTATTATTATTATTATAACTGTGGAGGATTTTTTGTTTATAGGAATTAATATTATTATTTCTATAACTTCTCTCATTCAAAGTTGAAAATTCATTAAAATGATATTCTAATATGTGTTTGAAAAATTAGTAACGAATTTATTTGCGTAAGAAGGATCATTGTAAATAAAAGATATGTTGAGCCACAATTTTCTTAATTGACTTTTGCTTTTCATGCACCGGACAAGCACGAAGTGTGGAATTATGAATAGATGATTTACAGTAAATACAATAATTATTATTACTGCAATTACTTTCATGGGTTTTTGAATAGTTTCCACATTTAAGGTAATGCTAAATGTGGAAACTGTTCAAAAGCCCACGAGAGTAATTACACTAATACTAATTATTGTATTTACTGATTTCTTGTATGACCATGAAGTAACAATTAAAATATTATAAGACGGGTTGAACATATGCATGTACTTCAAATATACATTTATAAATATATACATGTGAAAGTAATTTATTACCCCTAGAAGTCACAATAGCTGCCTCTCGTTTTACATACTCATGAGTTCCGTCTTCGTTTTTTTTTTTTTGAAATATTCTTTTCAAATTAACAAACAAATAAATTAATCTTTATCGACTCAAACCAATAATTCGTTCTGACGGCACAATCAAACCGATTTTTATCTTTAATTCATATTTATATTCATGTCCAGTTCTACAGTTCCTTAATAAGCAATAATAAAAATAAGAATATGGTGGATAAAGTTATCCACTATATTATTAATATAATACAATATTTTATTTTGGATTAATTGAAAGCAATATGTATATTTCTGGTTTTATTAGATTAAAGAAAATAACAATATCGAACAAAAATATATAGTAAATAAACGCAGGATTGTCTTTTTCCGTCGGGAAACTGGAATACTATACAAGAATCTCCAATCCTCTTGAAAAATTATATTTTAAATATTAAATAAAACACTTTTTCACTTTCACAAACAAAGTCAAAAAGTGTTTTATTTAATAAACTTAAAATGTATAATGAAAGCCTTAACAATCAACAAAATAAATTGAAATATTTTAAATTCGGCTGAAAGAAAAAGGTCGATAGCTATTTAGTTCGTATTAAATCAAAATCAAATATTGTATTATAGCTAATTGTATCAAAGCCTCAATAAAGATGTTATATATTTTAAATTATTAACTATTTTATTAAAAAAACATTAACACGAGATGATTTTTTTTTCTCGTAAGTTCTCTGATCTATGCAGTATTATTATATTTGGCATGTTTAAAAGAAAGAAGAAATAATGTTTTGGAAATAAAGAAAGGGCTATTATATTTTATATAAAAAGATACCTAGATAAAATAAAAACGAAAATAATTAACATATTTGAAGTTATTTAAATTAAATTTACATAACAAAACAATACTGAAAATAATCAATAAAATTCGATCATTCCCTTTTTATCGATTTTTCATAAAGTGTGTCACCGAACGCGATCATTTCCATCTGTTATCCTGGTGAAGACGATGCATAAATGTTATTATCTAAGGGCCCTCAATGTAAAGTTGTATTGATGAGGGACAAAACCCGAAACACGTGTTTGCAGATAATCTTGTAATTACGATTTTCAGGAACCTTTCATTTAATATTTTTGATTTAATGGCGCTTGCATCATCTTTAATTTATTATGATTAATATTTTTGACTCAAACCGTCTCAATGTGCAATTGCATCAACAAAAATTTATTGTGTAGTCTAATGCCCGGCGTGGTGTTTGCCCTAGAAGTAATGGTTTTAATAAATGTTAGTCAAAAACTTAAAGTGAAAGTAATTTTTGCAGCGATGAAAAAAAAAAGAATACTTAGATTTGTATTCACTATTTGGTTTAGAGTTATGTGTAGTTATAAAACTTTTTAATTTAAGTATTAATAAATGTTTCTTTACGCCTTTTAAACGCTGTTTAGGCTAATTAAAAATTAAATATTTAAGTTAAATTTAAAGACTTATTTATTCCTTTCTTCACTATTTAATTTTTAAAAGTCAGATGTACACTTCTGTGCAATAAAATTAAGCAAACAAAATATGTTATTGTTTAAGAAGGACATGATAAGTTTCCTAGTTTCAAAAAAATATATGTAAATATGTCAATTTCTTTAATTTAATTTTATCATTTATCGAAACTGCTGCTAGGCAATTAAAACAGACCCGAATTACACAACTAGAATATTGAGAAAAAATGTTATGAGACTTGTGCTTAATTTTATTGCACAGAAGTGAACATTACAAAAATTAAATAGTGAAGAAATTAATAAATATGTCTTTAAATTTAACTTATATCTTTAATCTTTAATTAGCCTAAACAGCGCTTAAAAGACATTAAGAAACATTTATTAATACTTAAAGTAAGAGTTTGTTGATACCACACCGTGCCGTAATAGTCATTCTATAACGCACAACAATCCTAAAAATTATGTACAACAGAAAACAATTTCAAGGCCCAAGGAAGCATGAAAATATGGCAAAGTGAATTTTCTGATAAGATATCAACAGTAAAATTCAATAATGATAAATTAAAAAAAACATGTATGCAGGGTATAAATAAATATTATTTTGTTTAATCTTGAAGATGAATTTCGGCTTAACGATTAACAAGTGGATATAGATAAGTTCGGTTAAATACTAGTGTTGGGAAAAATCGAGTGAATTTAGTAATCGAGTATTTCTGAATAACCAATTTTAAGTAGCTAAAGTTATTAATTTACAATAAAATAGAGTTTATTAATCAATAGGTAAAACTTTCCAATATTAATATTATAAATAACATTAAGAAAATTGTCATAAACTTCTTTTTGCAGTGACAAAAAAGATCGAAAAGATCGTCTTTGCCCATCTCTATTAAATACCATCGACGATATTTGTCGTTGGGTACGTGAAGTTCCTTGATATAATATAATCATACATACATAAACATCTTTATTTCTGAGATTGGAATATACAGTTACAATACAATATTTAACAATACACTAACATTCACAATATAATTCCAACTCTGAAACTGGCTATCGATCAGTGGTCTTTCAGCCTGTCTTTGTCCAGTCAATGTCTGCTTTTTAAAAATTGTGATCGCTAACGTCATTGTCAAGGTCCGGTTGATGTAATGAGATGAATTGATGAATGGTTGAAGTGGGATATTTGATTTTGGGTTGGGTATAATCATATTTTATTCCTTTCTTCACTTTTTTATTTTTACCATTTTTTTTTTTGCTCTTTAATGTACATTTATTAAAGAGCATGAGGTGCTCGAAATAAATCAATAGCTTTTATGTAAAATTGACAAATAAATAAATAAACATGTTGATTTATTTAAATAAATATTATTCTATTATATCAATATACCATATTTATATTTATAACAAAATTTAGTTGGAAAGTGCTTATTAATGCTAATTGTATTTAATTTTCTATGTACGAAAGAGAAATCTCGTCAAATAAATAAATCCACGGCTTTAAAATATATCCCATTCAATGGATGTTACAATTTGGAGAAAGATGTGTTCTTTTATTGATTCTCTTATTTTCGCCAAACACTGTGTATTTTAAACTGCGCCGACTTAATGCAGATCAACATAAACACACCGAAGCAACGGTTAAACCAAATATTTAACCACAAATCCATTTCCCGCTATCCACTTTCTCTCCCGCCACACTCGACGGCGGCGATGTTGCATTTCCGCGCTTCCACAGCCGGAACAACAAACACAACAAGAGGAACACAGATGGCGCCCACGCCGCACTGCCGGCGTCGCGACGCCTCTTATCTGCGAGAGCGCCAGCAGTCAAAACGCCGCTAGCGCACCGCGCACATTCACCATACGAAAATCCCCCAGTAGCACGAGAATTTATTATTGAAAAAGAAACCCCTTTAAACCAACTCCAGTTGTTTTTTTATAAATCTAACTACCCCGAGTGCGGTCTGTGGTGTCGAGTTTTTTCATTCGCGGTGGATTTTGTGCTTCCGGTTCTGCCGGATTTTCCGGATGATTGGAAACAGGTAAATTCCCGCCTAGGAGGGAAAGGCGGGGCTGCACGGTGTCCCGGATGGATGGACCTAGCCGGGGACAAAGGAGGCTTTTATGCGGGTTCACTCGGTCGGGTTTTCAGTGAGCGTTTTTCTTTAACTGTTAGGGTTTGTTTCAACGTTCGCTAATTTTTATTTTACTTAGAAATCAATGAAACGTCAATATTTTTATTTCTAAATTATTTAGACAAATTACAAAAATAAACATAAATCCAATAGTTTAATTCATTATGAAAGATTCTTACACAAAATCAAAAAGCAAACAAGTAAATTTTAATAATTATTTAGTTGTTATTAAAAAATAAATGAAATTATTAAGAAAGTTGGTTATATATAAACTAAATTGTAATTTATAGTAATAAACTATTATTAAAAATGGTGATGCGTCCATCATGGTGGTTTCCCCGGTGAATTCGGTCAAATTTCATTTAATAATTTTTCATTCATTTTTTTTAAAAATGTTACTTCAATAGAACATTTAAAGAAAATGAATGTAAAATTATTTAATGAAAAATAGATTGTTGTCTTTTAAAGTTAAAGCCAAGTATATGGAAGAATGTTACAATTTATTTTGTTATTTCTTACCTTACGATATCTTCACAAAATTTTCCCACACTATTTTTCGTTTTTTTGAAGATCTTTGAGGCGTTCGTGAAGTATGTAATGAGTTAGTAAAATATGACAGCATTTTGACGTTTGATTTGATACAAGAATAATTGTAAGGGAATTTATCAGACAGACGAAATTATTCCGTTTATAACATGGAAACTAAATGTTCTACAATAAAAAATTACATAACAAAAAGTATTTAATTTTTCAAGATTTACCAATTTTACTTGAAACATTTGTCTCTGAGCGTAGCACGCGGGTTCAGCACGCTTCATTTGAAAAGCTTTGACGATTTTGTCTTTATTTATTTAAATGACTTGTATGCTTCGTATTCAGCTGAAAATTGATCAACACAAATAAAACACACTAGAGATTGATATCCAATACAATTTTAACGCGTATTTTTATTTTCCGAATAAAAAAATCATCTTTAAGAGTATAATTCAAAAATTGAAGATTACACAATAAAAAATAATAAAAGAAAATACTTATTTCTTCAAGAAATTCAGCTTTTATTTGAAATATTCTATGATGCGATCAATATTTGCCAAACAATTGTGGAAAATAAAAAAAAAGTAACGCTAAGAATAGAATTGCACTTGATGAGTTTTGATTTTGGCCGCGAAATGCTTTTCAGATCATTCCACTGTTATAAAGAGCTTGGACATAACGTTTAGGTTCAATAATTTAGCCGTTTTTTGTGCTATCGCGAAAACAGACATTTTTCAGAATTCGAAGAAATTTACTGAGGAGACCTCAAAACGTGTATATCCGTTAAAATTGGAGAATCAATTTTTTTTACGATCACTATACATTCCCTTGAACAGGTTAAAACGATTTATTTTTTAATAAGAACAAAATCATTAAATGAACAATGATTCGTTCCTAACCTCACTTTTATTTTTATAGGAGCTAAATGTACATTTCGAGTATATTTAAGTGATGCTAGTAATATTGATAATTACAGGCCCATAGATGTCTTATCAAATTTTTCTAAAATATTCGAACTCGCTCAACAGTTACAAATTTAGCAATAATTACACAAAAGATATCCGAGTTCTTAGATTGTCGTGGCCAAACTGATGTAATTTATACAGACTTTTCGCGTGAACATAAGACTTTAGACCACAACATCTTAATTGATAAACTGAGTATATTTGGTTTTAACAGCAACCTACTTGAGTTTGAGTTTTTTTGCATGAAAAAAAAAATGGATATTTCAATATTACCGTGGAAATTAACCGTTTCTTTAGCTATTCGAAATAATTATTCTGACCATTCAAAAATTCACATTTTCTTGTTAACTTATTTAAAGGCGCTGCTTTATAAGCAAAATTTGAAATATATTTACAATTGGCAGTAGACGAGACAGGTAAAACCGGTCTTCAGGTTAACCATTTTTCATCACAGATTACCAGGCCACCATTGGGGCCTTAAGCAGTCCCTACTGTACCTCCAAGGTGGTCAGGAACTGCAGAAATCTGCACAACAAGCTCGCGAATAGCTTCGACGTGCGACTCATTTGGGTACCGGGCCACATCATGGGTGCTGACGACCTCGCATGGAAAGGAAATAAGTTGAGGAATGTATTCTGCCCACATCCCTCTTACGGAATACAAGATACTATTCAGGGACCAAATGATGTCATTGGTCAACCTAAGGTGAAAGGAGGAGGACACACAGTAAGGCAATTATGGCCTATATGTGATATGGAAAATAGTAAAAAAATAATTGCACTCAGCAATTATCGGCATCATCACGGGCCACTGTCTTCTAGGTAAACACACACAAACAAGATGAGTCTCAAATTCAATGATTTTTCCAAAGAAAGCCTAGATAAGAAGCAGGAAGAAACAATTCTCCACTATCTAGGACAATATCCTGCTCTTGAAGGGAAAAGAATTAAGTACCTTGGTTTGCACTACGCAAATGAGCTGGCAGATCTCTAACCTGTAAATGTGAGAAGAACCTTAATGCAATCACAACTGGCCCCTATTGGCCTAAGTGAACAGTCCCAGGGCTGTTGCCATTGAAACCTAACCTAACTTACAATAATAATTAATAAAAGCGATAAATATTTTATAGATGTTCATATTGTTGTAATGAATTATGAACCTCTTACAAACTTGGTGCTGGGATCACATTCGCCTCCATGAAAGAGTAAGCGATTGGATTTGATTGTTGTTATTTGAGAATAAAAAAAAACTGCCGATTACCACGAGGAAATGAATGCTATGGTATTTGAAGAATGGTTTTCTAATTTATTAACCGGTCTGAACTTTCAAGTATAATTAATTTGTACAGATATATACAATTTGTACGTAACTATTGGAATCATTACAAAATGTAACCAGTGGACATTGGAAAAATGCTGAGCATATCATCAAAGAGGAAATAAAAATGTCCAAATTGGATGGAATAATGGATAATTTAAAAGAACTATTCTTAATTTATCTTCATGATGAAAGTGACTCATCTGAAAGTATCTATGACTTTTACAGCTTTACTTTTGTAAAGAGGAATTATCCGTTAAATAAATTATTATTATTATTATAACATAGCAAAAACAAAAAATATATCAAGTAATTATGGTACAAGTGTTAATGTAGAATTTTATTTTGTGAGTGAAGATGAGTGATTTCAACTCACATTTATTTACGTACTGAAACTAATCCGTGATCCTCATCTGGGTAACTCTGAATCAAAAATTGTTATTTATTTCATTAGTACAAAAATTAGTATCAATAAATAAAATAAAAAGTACATAGTTTTAGTTTTTTAATTATTAATATGTAGTCAATAATTTAGTTATTTGTTCAATAAATGTAAATATAATACAAAAATAATTATATTGTTGATTTTTAAATATTATTTACATTATATATCCGATTTTATTTAAACAGTGATTTAAAATTATTTCAAATTGCCACCAAAAGTATCTGGTAATTTTTTGGTGACTTTTTATAGTGTAAATCGGGCTTTCACTCTTACTCCTCCTAGTTATTACACAAAGTATAGGATCTGGAGATACTTAATTAGCTGGGATAATTAGTCCCAAATACTAAATTTCTCTAAGCATAAGTTGGAACAGCTTTCTGAATAATTATCATTAACATTAGGAATTACAAAAAAAATTATTGCAAACTTTAAAAATTACAGATACAAATCAATTAATTTTTCTTATCGTCAGTGGATACTTCCAATGAATTGAAACAAAAGTACATATTTGTATGAAACTTTATTTTCTTTAATTAATGAAAATATGTGTTTTTCACGAGCAATATTTTTTTTATTCCGTATTATATACTAAATTTCATACACAATTCCCTCATAGGTGTCAATTTATTGTTGGTGGCACTGTCTTCCAAAAATTACCAATGTAATTTTTTGTCGAGGCAGGCAAGAGTTCAAATTCACACGATGTATAGTATCTATGACAGTTAGTGACATAAATGGAATTTCATCAATTACTTGAAGATGTCCCCAATGTGTTGATATAGTTTTTATTAAATTGAATACAGGGCTATATCCCATGATATCAAATCGTCTAAATATTTGTATTTTCCAGAACAAAAATAACAGTCTTTTTAAGAACGTATACAGGGTTAGTTAAAATTACTGGAACGCCTACATAATTCTCTAAATTTATTTATTTACAGAAAACTCCTTTATACAAAGCATATAACATGTGTGTACAATGGAAGATTAAAAATAAATATAATAAGTGATGGTACATAGTGGCAAAAAAGATAAAAAGATAAGACCAAACATAAAATGTATATATATATATATATATATATATATGGTGAATCAAACTGTCCCAACTTACTATCAATCTCAACGCAACTCCTAGATATTAAATAAATCAAGTTAAAAATAAAACAAAGCAAACAAAAAGAAGACATTTTAGTTTACAAAAATAACAACAAAAAACCAAAAATAATTATAAACCATGATATACGACTAGTTTGTATCACAGATATATATTAGTATCACAAATTAATGGTTTGCAAAAGCTACACACAAAAAACATCTGATAATAAAAAAACTAAAATAAGATGAAAGTCTTAGGAACTTTTTAAGAACTTTCCTTACACTGCTTCGACTTGTTGAGTTGTGGTAACGTTATATGGAGCCATATATGAGACGCAAATTCCAGATTTGGTCGAACTAAAGTTAGATATAACGTTTTTAATGTACTGGCCTTGAAATCAACTGAAAACCGGCTAATGAACCCCATCATTTTCAATGATTTATT
Organism: Philonthus spinipes; assembly: GCA_963082785.1. NCBI lineage: Eukaryota > Metazoa > Arthropoda > Insecta > Coleoptera > Staphylinidae > Philonthus > Philonthus spinipes. The sequence goes on along the minus strand of OY720309.1, from coordinate 11,950,952 downwards.
GCAAACATTTGTTATATGTTTATAAAACTTTAACTTGGATGTGAATATCACCCCCAAGTCCTTAATTTCAGATGTACGCATCAGCCGATGATTGCCGATAGAATAATCAAATTCTCTAACGGATCTTCGGCAAAAGGAGATGTGAAGGCTTTTTTTTTAAATTTAATTCTAATTGATTATCTTTACATCATTCAGAAACGGCATTTAAATCATCCTGAAGTTGAATTTGATCAGTAACATTGCAAATATTTCTGAATATTTTTAGGTCATCGGCATACAAGAGAAAATTACTGTGTCTAAGCATTAATCCAATATCATTTATAAAAAAGTATAAATAAAACCGGACCGCAGTGCGAACCCTGAGGTACCCCAGAAGTAGCATGTATTATATTTGATGGCAGTTTCCTATACGTACACATTGAGTCCTGTCGGATAAATAATTACTAAGCCAATTTACAACTTTGCCACCAAAGCCCATTGATTTCAATTTACATAGTAAATAATTAGAAGAATATAGATTTTCGGTGAATGTTTGGTGTGGCATTATTGCTGACCGCCTTATTGGTCCGTTTAAAATTGAAGAACGTCGCAAGGCCATTGGTTATTTACGTTTCATTGAAAATTATCTTCCAATATTACTGGATTATGTTTCTCTTAATGTAAGAGAACCAATGTAGATTCAATACGATGGCGCACCTCCACACTTTGATCTACAAATAACAGAATTTCTTATTAAAAATTATACAAACCGGTGGATTGGAAGAGTTTCAGCAGTTCCTCGGCCAATACGGTTACCTGAACTTTAATTCCTTAGTTTACTTTTTATGGGGAAGACTGAAAAGCTAAGCTTATGCAGAAAATATTGAGAACAAGTAGTATCTATAATTGTGGATGCCACAGTGCTGATCCTGAGACTGTAAGCAGAGCTACCACTTCAATTCTAAGAAGAGATAGACTATGTATATAGCAACTAGGTGGATATTTTGAACAACTAATTCAATAAAGCTGTTTCTTTTTAAATGGAATTTAAATTAGTAGGGAATTCCTACTATTACTTATTTAAAATTTCAAATGGTTGTAGCTCGGCTACGATAGCGTTTTGGGTGTATATTCATTAGACATTTTTTATTTGAAATTAAATCACCCGAACAACGCATACCCAAGCTATGGCAATCACGTCGTGGGACACTCTGTATAACAATATTCTTAACAATAGAAAAGAGTATACATTCACTTGATCCGAGACATTTAAATAAGTTAAATATAAATAATCTGAAAATAATTAATTAACAATCAATATTATTTGTTTAACGTAAGTCAAAAGTCACAGAATTATTAATTATTTTAAAATCATTTTTATTTAATTTATTTAAATAACTGTGACCAAGAGAATGAATACTCTTTTCTATTTATATTAATAGCCAGCGAGGCGTTTATTGAAATCTGAGCTGAGAGAAGTTTTTTTGTGAATTTACGATAACAGTACAGCAACGCGCCTCCTTACTTCGCCTGTCAATACTATCAAAGCACGCGGCTGGTAAGGATCGCTCTTTTTAATTAAATTCAATTCAATTCGTTTCGTTTATTTTATTCGATTTTAGTTTAAATTGAATTAATTTGGTTAGATTTATTTTAAATCGATTTAGTTTAGTTTGATTTAATTTAATTGATTTAATTTCATTGAGTATAGTTAAATTAATTTAATTGATTTATTTCAAGATTCTTAAGTTATGTAAGGTAGAGCTGTACTGACGAGGGATTGATCCTGAAACACGTGTCTAAAGATGACCTTATACTAAGTAACGTTCTTTTTGTTATTTTTGCATTAAATTTTTCTGGGATCAAAATTTGTTGCATTATGCAATATTTTATTGATATGCAACAGCAAGTGTACATTATGTAATTCAATGTCCAGTGAGGTATTTACCCGGAAAGTAGTTGTTTTTATGTGCGTTTGTTTAACGTACTTACGTAACGTAAATCAAAAGTCACAGAACTAAATGTGGAAATAATTTATTAATTATTTTCAAATAATTTTTATTTAATTTAATATATTTTCCTTTAGCTACTGTGATATTTTGACTTACCTTACGTTAGTACTTTAAAACAAATTAAGACAATTACATCTCTCGATCCGAAAAATTTTATTTATGATTTTTTCGCCTGGAGAAGCCACAATGAGGCAAAACAATTGTAGCGAACGCACAAAATATATTTGAAAATATTTTATTATTAATTTGATACATCATACAATATTTACCGCAGAATATTTTAAACTATTCCCAATTTAAACAATGCAACGCTCCAGCATTCTACATTATTTTCGTGTATCTCGTTTCCCTCTATATGTGTGTATTGTTCCATGTTGGGAGCATTGTCGCATCCATATTTCAGCGGCTCTGAAAAATTCAACGAGTCCCCGCGTATTTCGGTCCTCTGCACACATGAAATTGTAAACCGCTTTTTTTTACTCCCTACCCCACCCCCGAAATTTCCGGCCGACACGGGGGCGGAAAGACGCGTTCGTACACGTGTCCCGGTTTGATCGCCCTGGGACATAAACCGGAGGAAAAAGGGGTCGACATGCAACACACACACACGCTCACCCGGAGACGGCTTGCATTATTAATCAGATGGGGTTGATGTGTGGTTTTTATATTCTTCTCCTTTTCTGTTTGTACTTTAGTGGAAATTGATCGATGTAATAAAAATGTTATGTTTCGGTTAAAGTCTTGCTGCGGCGTAAATATATGAAATTGAATGTTCAGACAGACAGAGACAAGTAGAAAGACCGACAGTAAACGCACATTTGTTTATTATACTTTTTCCGAAATCTGATTTGTAAGAAAACATAGTAATTACCATAAAAAAAATCTAATAAAAATTGCTAGCGCAGATTTTCTTTTCTGACTACGTTAAGATCATTTCATAAACATTAAAATAACTACATTTCTAAGAGTGCGACATATTAGGCAGACGTAGTTAGAAAGACCGACAGTCTATAGCCATTTTTTAACAACAATTTAAATATATACATCCTCGTTATAGAAATAAAGATTTTGTATATAAAAACATTTAATAAAAATATTATGTATTCTGAGTATCGTTGATATCGTTGATTAATGAGGCACTTAATTTTTTAAAATCCATGGTTACTTTAATTAATAAAATATTTATGATTTTCAACACTTTTTTATTTAATTTTACTACAATTACTAAATAAAAATAATTAAAGTTAATACTAACTTTCTTTACCTGAAGAATCTACAGCGTAGCGAAACAATTGTAGTGAAATTAAAAAAAAATTGAAAATCATTACTATTTTATTAATTAAATTATTCTGAGTATGTTTCAAATTCAAGTCTCACCATGGGGATATCGATTAGGTTTAAATTTGGCACTTTTCCAGAATTTCATGCCAATTAAATTCTCATTGAGAAATCTGGATTAAGTCTTTAGTTTCATTTTTTATTCATACCTTCCTTATTTGAAGCAATATTTCAAGGCAATGAAGATATTCTTATAGCACTTTTTTATGATCTAATCAATGGTGTATTCATTTTACTAATATTGTTTCGTTTCACTTGGATTATCATCAACTTGCTTATTTATTATGGACGCCATATTCGTTTTTTACCAGATTAAAATGATCTACTTCTTCTGATTATAAATTTAAACTAACGATCATTTTATGCATTGCATATAATTTTACATGATATAATAAATAAATCTTTACAGATAATATTCCCAAATTAGGGCTGTCAACCATTATCTGTCTATCATCATCTGTCTCTGTCTGTCCTTGTTTTATGATATTTGGGATTTATGTAGGATGTTGTAGTGAGAATATATATTCAAATAAAGTGAGGACTGGGTTTATAAAATTTAACAGGACATTTTATAAAATACAATTGAAAATGGTTTAGATCAGTACTTTTACACATTTTTAGTGATAAAGCTGCAAAATGCTACCAGAGTCTTACACTCATAACAAATGTTATAAATATAAATAATTTTATATTCTACAAAATAGCAATAAGATTGATATATATGGAATCACACAATATTTTACGAGTAGATTTATAAAAATTCCGTCGAACCGGATTTGAACCAGTGACCTATGGATTACTGCGCAACGCTAACAACTACAGTCCACCGCTCTACCAACTGAGCTATCGACGGTTGATACACTTTTATAAGTAGATATTTCTGGTTGTAAAGACGATAAGCTATAAAAATTACAAAATTTTAAACTCTTAATATTATTTGCCATTAAACAAATATTAGGCAGTAGTTTGTCTCAAAAAGAAAGCTCGAGAATGTGCCATCGATTTTTTTTACTATCTTTTCTAATAACCTATACACATAACGATCATCGGTATTAAATATATTTGATTGGAAAAAATGTTGCATATTTCAGTTGTTTTTCTAGATATTTCCCGTGTTTTTAATTGATATTTGTTGTGCACTTAAATTAACGTAAATCACATTTTGTTACAAAAGCGAAATAATTATTATTTTCAATTTTCCTTTCCAATTACGAAAACACTGCATTCTCATTTTTATAATACCAATAAATTCCAAACTGTCGAAACGTGAAATTAACAGGTGTTAGAGCAAAGTGCCAACACGACGTCCAATAACCGATAAAATTCGGAAATTTCATGGTCTGAGTCGCGGTCAAGCGCTTCAAGTGACAACATACATGCACATAAATATGTATATAAAAAATAAATAGTACGCTAGCGGAGTAAAATCAAAAATGACACACTTGTGCGCTATCTTTATTTTACGCACCTCGGGAAATATGTCAATGTCGACGTGCGGCTATTTCAGTTTCGCATGTGTTGACGCCGGGTCCAAATTGCCTCATTAAAACACAAACAATAAAGTATACGATCGTGATTGATAATTGATAGAGGAGTGTTCTTTTTTAATAGTTGATTAAAAAATGTTATTTCCATGTATTATAGCCTGTTATATTATGGAAATGGCATAATTAAGTAAATTACTTGAAAATATGGCTTTTACTTAATCAGGTATTGTCACTAAATTAAATTTGATATGTTTTACTTTATCACCATTTTGTTAAGCCATAATAGCTAAATATTTAAATTAGCTTTTATAAATAAAAAGTGAAGTAAGGAAAGATTATTTTTTTCATATTATCAAACACATAATTCATTTAGTAAACTTGGCATTATTTTTAGCGTTTGAATAACCGGAAGTGGATAAAATGACATCGTAAAAACAGAAATGATTCATACTTTTGCAGTCATTCAAATTAAAATAAAATAAATAAAAATATTTCTTTAGAATATTAGCATGTAACATCTCGTATAGAAAGAAGCCTTAAAAGTGGATGCATCAATGTGTCGAGCATTTTAATGGTTATTTTTGCCGAAAAAAATATTAATAAAGCTGTGCAGGAAAAAGAACAGCACATTCAAAAACAATTACACAATATAGAGAACGCTTATAGAAAAATAAAACAAGCCAATAAATTTTACGAAAACATAAGGAGTGCAAAGACAAATAATCAACAGAATAAAATAATCTTTTGTAGAAACAAACAAGGGGAACTAGTAGGAAGCTTGTAAAGATGGATCGAATACTTTAAAGAGCTGTAAGGCATAGAAAGTAATGTAATGCTTCAATAGTAAAAGCATTTAAATTATTAATTAAAAAAAAAAATATTTTTCAACCATTTTCGCCTTTTCAATAGCCCCGAGAAATTAACATGGGTTCTTGGGGGACAGTTTAATGAAAGACCGCCGATTGACCGTTTCAGAAGCATCTGCAGTTGTACAGGGTTCACAGAAGAGATAGAAAGACGCGGTTTTCATTATTGCATTCCTAACCCTCATCCACATGGCTAACTTTTTATACAATTCTGCATGACGGGTACCAACAAAAGTTGCATACTGTATACCATTGTTTCAACATAGCCTATATGTCAATCCCGTTGCGTCATCGTTTGCAAACACTGTGCATGCATCTTTTAACCTTTTGCTACAAAATAAGTGTTGAATTATGGCAGCATCTCGAAGGGAAGTATCAAAAGACCAAGGTAATTTTATTCTAAGCGGTTTTACGCATTCTCTGGCGGATATCTCATTATGATTAGACTATGATCGAAGAGGTCGTTACTATCTGGAGCGATCATTACCGCAATGTGTCGCAGAAAGCTAGTAGGGTGGATCGGAAGATTTCGGGTTTAATACCAGTTTCACGGATTTTTTCTGGACATGGATATTCTGATGTGGTTACTGCGTAACGCAGGTACCTTTATTTTTTAGCTTGCATAACGTTGCTGTACCTATAGTTTCGGCGTTCGATATAAACTGTATATGATATTGCTAATACATTTTCAAAGATGACTTATGAACAACAAATGACTTACCTGGAAATATATATCGATGACAATGATGCAGACGAATCTGGAGGCGAGTCCTTTCCAGGAGATGCTTCAGATGATGAATGGTTGCCACGAAAAGAAACTAATTCCCAAGAAGATTCAGACGTTGAGCATATTTTCAATGATATAGAAAATAATGTAGAAGTAGAAGAGAGTAGCGAAGAAGAAGTTTCAGATGCGGAGGTGGAGGAAGAAGCTGATGCACTTTATCCATGTAAAAATGGAACTAAGTGGAATTCAGCGCCCCAAAAAAAGCATGTCCCAAACATCAAGACAAAATATTTTACGTCAAATATCTACAAAAGCTACCAAAATGCTTTCTATCAAGGACACATTCAAACGCATTTTCTCTCCAGTAATGTGCAAATATTATAATTCGAGAAACTAACCGGAAAGCAACATCTGTGTATGAGAAATGGAATACTAATAATTCTGGTGAAGCACAAAAAATGTGGAAAGTCTTAATACCAGAGGAATTTGATGGATATTTGGGCATATTCATAGCAACAGGTGTCAATCATTCAAATAAAAAAGACATAAAAGAACTATGAAAAACTGCAGCTTATCCATTATATCGAGCAACAATGCCTATTAACAGATTTGTGGAAATACAGCGATTTTTGAGGTTCGATAATAAGAATACAAGGGTGTATAGGCTATAAACTGAGAGGCATCAGAAATTTCGGAAATATGGTTAGTACTAAATGAAAAATTGAGGTCAAACTATGTGTCTATAGAATCTCTGACCGTAGACGAACAGCTTCTTCCTTTTCGAGGTAGAACACGTTTCAAACAATATATGCCAGCGAAACCTGCAAAGTATAGCATGAAAATTTGGTGGATTTGTGATGCTAATACATCGTATCCATTGACTGGACAAATCTGTACTGGTAAATCTGCTAAAACTCGAGAACAGAATGAGGGAGAAAGAGTTGTGAAAGACTTTTGCTTTCAATACAAAAACACAGACAGAAATATAACAATGGATAATTTCTTTACTGCATTGCCTTTAGCAAAGTTTTTGTTGTCGTGAAAGAATAAGCCATATATACCATCTAATATGTTAGCGACTAAAACGCTATTGTCTTCCATATTAGCCTTTGGGCAAGATAAAGTTACTATTGTGTCGTATTTTCCAAAGCATATTAAAACAATCATTTTTCTCTCAACAATGCACTATAACGCTACTATCAACAACGGACCTAAGAAGAAGCTGGAAATAATTCAAAATTATAATGCAACCAAAGGAAGTGTTGATAATATGAACAAAATGGTGTCACATTACACTACAAAACGAAAAATATGACGATGGCCTGTAGCTTTGTTTTTCAACATAATTGATGTCGCAGCTTTGGCATCTGTCATTATCTACATGGAAAACTATCCAAAACTAACATTTAAGAATTGCAGACGTCGACTCTTTCTACAGAACCTTGCAAAAGATTTGTCAATATCAGCTATTGAAATTAGAGCAGGAAACCCACACTACTTGCAACATTTTAATACACGATCAGGCATAGAGTGTATGTTAGGGCAATCGATATTTCAGCAACAACCTGCAGAGGAAATGGTACAGAGAGATTTTTCTCGGCGTCTTCGGGTGATAGGAAGGTGTTATATATGCAGAACAGCGAAAATTCAAAGGAAGACCAGAAAAGCGTGCGCGATCTGTAAAAACCCAATATTACTGCAGCATATACAAAACGTGGAGAAATGTATTACTTGTAATAACATTTAGTTATATTGTATTTTGAAACAATAAAATTTGTACTGGAAAATAGTTGTAATCACCATTGAATCCAATTTGCTTACTTGAGGCTTGTGGTAACGAATGCGAAAAACAAAGTTTGCGATTTGTTTTCCTAAAATGTTCTATGAAATTTACGTTTAATTTCAAGAATTTTATTAATCTAAAGTAGATTTGAGATGTCACAAAAGATGACGGCTATATCAATTGAAAAAGATTGAATATAATATGAATGAATTTGAAATAGGTACCCGGGTACCACGTCGTGTGGGTGAGCGTTAATAAATTCAGCTATACTTTCACAAACATTTCTTTTGTAGATCAGCCGTGATCGGCATAGAAAAAAAAACTTTCGTCACGAAGGCAAAATTTGCGATCAGATTGACTAATATCTCTAAAATATTAAAATTCCCACAGATTTTTCTTCCATTAGCTACATTTTTGTATATTTTTGATATATATATATTTTTTTCAGAAATAAAGAATAATTTTTTACTATGTTAAAAAAAAGCATCGACAATTTATTATTTCTAAAAAAATTTAAACATTCCATGTTATTTGAATCAATAAAAAAATCGCAAAATCCATTATAATTTTTGCCCATTTCGTGATAGTCAATTTTGTGAAAACTATTTTTTTTTTTTCTTCTCACCGATTATTCTCACATTCTTCAGCTATATTTTCGTATGACATTAAGATATTTGGTAATTTTTGTAATTTCGAATGATATCTGCATGTTTTTCATGTATATGGAGAGGTTAGAGAGTGTACCAGATACAAACTTTTGACATTGTCTTACTGCCCAGAATCTAATTGAGCAATCGATGTAGTTAAATAGTTAAATTCAGTCGTGCAGCGGATTTGGATTTTTTAGAATTTCTTAATTGGAATTCAAATGTAGGATGCCGTGGAGGGGTTTAAGCGTGTATCAGGTACACACAATTGACTTTGTCTCTGGTTTAATTAAGAGACAAATGTAGTTAAATAAGTCTTGAAACAGTTTTTTAGATTAATTTCGATTTTTTTATTCGAGTCAAATCTATCGACAGCAGTTTTTGGAATTTTTTAATTGTCAATTTTGCTTGCTCATTAGAAAGTAACTCTAAATTGGATTTAGAAGACCAACCTATTTTATTGGCCTAGAGGCAATGCTGAGGATTCCAAAAAAATGTAATAAACCATAGTCACAGAGCTAAATGTGGAAATAATTTATTAATTATTTTCAAATCATTTTTATTTAATATATTTAAATAATTGTGGCCAAGTGAATGAATACTCTTTTCTATTGTAATAAACCAATTGTACGGTAGTAAGCCTTAGAAAGACACACAGAACGTTGGAAAAACTTGCCGGGGCTTAGACATAGCAAATTGCTACTCGAAAAACCCCACCAAACTCTTATGATTAAGGTCACTGCACTCAGTAGAAACAATCTGAGAATAGTTATAGGTCTAGTTACTGGACATTGCCCCCTCAGGAAACATCTGTATAACATGAACATTCTTAAAGAGGAACCAGTATGCAGACTTTGCAATAAAGAGGATGAAGATGCCTCACATGTGCTATTCGAGTATGCAACCCAACTAGAGGGAAGAAAACCTATACGAAAGGTATCCACATCAACTCTTCTCAAAAGTTAGATTAAGAGGATGCTGGAGCTTGAAAAAACCACAAAATTCTTTGGTTAACCATAAGAGCGAAAGCAGTACAAAAAGCCAAATGGCTGCAGTGCTTGGGTTACCTAACCCTTACTTTGGCCTGGTTCGCCTAAAAAAACCTAATTATCATGGAGGGGTTTCAGGGTATATCAGGTTCAAATAATGACATTATCTTACTGGTCGGAATATAATTCGATGCAATTAAATTAGCCTTATAGCAGTTTATGATTATTTTTAATTCTATAAAATATAAGTAAATATTTTCACACCTGATTTGATAAATTTCAGAAAAGTTATACGTTATTAAAAAAATTCTTCAGTAAATACGTAAAAGGCAACTTCCTCATTTATTGATTTCCTAAAAACTAAAACAGTACTTTCCATTTCAGATTATAATTAATTCCATAAAGCAAGAGCAACAAAACGAAACAAGAAAAAAAAAACACGAAATTGTTTTCCCGTGTGTTCTTGGAACGTGCAAAGGGAAGGAGGCGGCAATCTGGGGCAGTGGGTCGGGATTTGTGCGGGCCACCAGAAAAGCCAGTAAATCACGCGTGTGTTCCAGCGGCGATATGCAAATGAGACACGTGGCGCGGCAAGGGGGGATGAGGGGGGCCCGAAACGTGCGATTTATACTCCGATTTCTCCACCCCACCTCTCTGGAAACCCTCCAGAAGGCAGCATTCTTTCCGCCGCCGCCGCTATAGTCCGATTCCCGAATTAATTACGGGCCCGGCCCGAGTTATTAATTTTTCCTTAATTAAACAAACGGCGCTCGTAATTAAAATTAAAACGTCACGCGAGGCGAAAGCTTTGTAAATAATAATAATGATTATGATGATGATGATGGAGGAGAAGATGTAATGTTTCTTTGTTAAAAAGCGAGGTTTGCTGTAATTATTTTAAGTAATGTTTCTTTGTTGACAAGTTAAACAATTTTCTATATAATAAAAGTCATTAATAACAAAATAATAGACTTTAAAATAATTATGTTCACTTTTAATTATACTAAAAAAATGTTTGATTTCAAATTAATAAACAGGAAACGAAATTCATTTAATAAAATGTTTAACGTATGTACAAGTAGTGATGACCACATTCTCTTAAACAGGAAAAGTTGTCCTTAGTTTAGTGGACGAAACAACAAATGGAAAACGAAGCAAGCGCCATCTTTTGCCTAATTTCATGTGGCATGGAACACACTAGTCTGATGAGGTTCGAAAAAACGAAATTTCCATCACTGGTTATCCATACGATGGATGAATGGCAGTTGATCATTTAATTAAATGAGTTTATTCTGTTTATAATAATAAACAGGACAAATTCACCTTGCATGAAATAACGATTCTCGGTCGTCTACCTTGTGGACCCAAATCTTTGACGATGCCACATGAAATTAGGCAAAATATGGTGCTTGCGTCGACTTACATTTATTTATTTATTTACGGAAGTCCATTTACAATAATATAATTGATTCGACTTATGGTTAGTTAATCTAAAACTAAACTAAAAGTAAATTACATATAATAAATAAAAAAACGCAACACAATTTACAAAAAATTATTTTGATTGATTTAATTAACAGTATCCTTGTGGATATATCCTTTTTCTAATATAATTGAAAGTTCTGTCTTCTTTTATGTAAAAAGAGAAAATAAAGAAAGGGAAATAATGCATCCCCTTTCTTTCCTATCTCTATCGATTACACATTAGTGTAATAAAATTAATCTTATCACGCGTGCCTTCGTTAATTTTTCAGGCGCGTTCCGGTTGTCATTTGTTCGTAACGTCGTAGAGCAGGAGGGGGGCCGGGGACGGTGGGGCTCAATGCCCCCCCGTCGTGGAAATCCATCCCTTATCGATTCCAGCGTATTTTTCCGGTTTTCCTGGTAATTTCCGGGCGCGGCCGCACTCTAATCAATCCGACTGCACTACTGGAAACGGCCGTTTATACCGAACCGGAAAACCCCGAAACGTCTCACTTTGTTTTCCGCCATCCCCCGCCGCCCACGCTGCGAGACAATTTCACAGTCGCGTGGATTGATCAAAGACGACTGGTGAATGCGCTTGAATTGGAACGGTTTCCTAAAAATAAAGAAGGATTTCTTTTATTTAATTAAAACATTACGTATAAGGGAAAATAAAAATGATTTCCTTTATCGTTTGGTTTTGTTCAACCTAAAATATTCTATACTGTTTTTTGTACATTATTGTACTATTTTCATATTTTATCCTTTTATCCATCATATATTATTTTTTGTTTGTTCTGCACCAAGTTGAACTGTATTCATTTAATTGTATAATTTACCAAAGTATAGAGTGATCTCGCTAATTATTGATTTATTGTTAATTGAATTCTTATGAAGGCAGGCATTTGTATTTCTACACTATTTGTAATATTTCTGTGTTCAAAGAATTTTCAGATGATAAAAGGTTTGTTTGTTACATGAACCAAGTCGAAATGAAATGTGTTCGTTGCGTGCACTTTTTACTCCTGCCCCAGAATAAATATTCAAGTTAGTTCATAGACAACTGACGTTAGTGAAAGGCGCGAAAGTCAGTTTTAACGAACAATACACTAAATACGCTCAAGAAGAAAAGACGTGCTGTGTTAGTGCTGCGTTTTTAAAGTGATTTTTGCTGTGTTATCCCCTGTCGATAATTATCATCTTCGGTGAGACGATTATTCATCACAATAACTAAATACTGTTAGAATTTGATTACGTTCTATTTACTCGTTCTCCAGTAATTTAGTTATTAACAAATTGCAATAATACACATTGCTGAGTGTATGAGTCACGCTGTTTTTTTTTTTTTTTTTATTTTACTTTTTTGCTACTTGTACGCTGAGTGCTATCGGACAAATACTAATAATTTATCTGTTTGTTATCGTTTCGACCTTTCGATTTCGTTTAATATTCAATACAATTAATCCCTCTGTTACTTTTAATTGTTTAAACCGTGGTCCATATCTGTGCTATATTAGTTAGCCACTGCGAAGGACCGTGCAGTGTGAAGGGTGCCCTTGTCTTATACCTTATCCTCAATTATTTGTGTTAACTTAGTTGTTTATTTATTCTCTTTGAAATGGCTGATATTTCCAACAAGGAATTATTAAAGCAAATGTCCACTGAAATATCACGTTTGAAAACCGATATAACTAATGATCTTACGAATCACTTCACAGCCTTAATCAATAAGATAATCGAACCTCTTCGCAAAGAAAATGAGAGTTTGAAACATCAACTCGATTCCATTAATAAAGAGCATTTAGAAATCTGTAACTCTTTGAATAATTTTGATAAGCAACTGAGAGCAAATAATCTAATTATTGAAGGTCTAACGGAAAACGATAATGAAGTTATAATTGACGTTGTTAATGATTTATTTGTTAACAAATTAAACGTCACATTATCGCTATGCGATATTGCCAATACCCGCCGCTTGGGTTCTAAAAACACAAAAACGCGTCCTATTCTGGTTAAATTCAACAACCCAGACAAGAAACACAACGTTCTAAAATATGCTATGAAACTAAAAGGGACGGGAATTTATATCAATAAAGATCTTACTCCTGAGCAGCGATCAATTGAGTCTGGTCATCGCGCATTTAGTGTTGGTAATTCCTTAAGAGTCGGCGGTAAGATCCTCTCCATCAATGAAATCAACGATGATTTTGACATGAGCTGGTTTATACAATCTACTGCAGCTGATTCTGATGGTACTATTTCCGAAGTGATTCCGCATAACTCTCCGACAGGCACTTTAATTAATTCTATCTCTGCGCGACCTGGACTCCGTCGTTATGATACCCGTAATGGATCGAAAGTTACAAATTTTCGTTAATAAAAGTGTACCGGTAAAAATATATTATCAAAATGTTCGCGGTTTAAATTCTAAATGTAACCGTGTTTATCATAATACCACTGTTAGTGATTTTCCTATTCTTGCCCTTACTGAGACGTGGCTGTCTGATAACGTGTCCAGTTGTGAACTATTTGGAAATAATTACAATGTGTTTCGTAATGACCGTGATTGTATCTTGTCTCAGAAGAAACGCGGGGGTGGAGTTTTAGTGGCTGTACATTCATCGATAAACGCTTCAGAAATACCTGTTAACCACTTTATACTTTCTTCAAATAAAAACGAGTTATTAATTGTAAAAATATTAATTTCAAACGCCACTCTTTACATTATTAATATTTATGTATGTCCGCCGGTTTCGCTAAATCAGGTCGCCACTATTACTGCAACTCTCGATAACCTGAATTTTTTATTCAATAGCAATATAGTAATTGTCGGGGACTTCAATCTAAGTGAGTATGTAACTAATCCAACTCTAAATCAACCTATTTTATGTTTATATAATTGTATTCAGTTTCTTGGGCTCGAACAATATAATATAAATCACAATTCGTATGATCGTATTTTAGACTTAGTCTTTAGTAACTCACATTGTGTAATCAGTCGTGTTCATGATCCTCTAATCGCTGAAGATAATCACCATCCCTCGCTTGAACTTAATATCGGTTTGTCTGTAGATACAAGTAATGCACATTTATCAGCAATATTCAAAAAGAATGTCTCTAATCGCTCTTTCAATTTCAAAAAAGCTAATTTTATTGATTTATACAATTTAATTCTTGCAATAGATTGGTATGATATCTATACAATCCAATGTGTAGAAAATACGTGTTCGTTCTTTTACACAAAATTGTATGAAGTATTTCATGATAATGTCCCTTTAGTTCCTATAAGTCCTAGTAAATTTCCGCCTTGGTTTTCAGGTAAGCTTAGAAGTAAGATTCGGGAGAAAAATAAATATTTGAAGCTAAAAAATTCGAATCCCCTCTCCCAGTTCTTTAAAATTAGATACTCTAAATTAAGGTCAGAAATAAAACTGCTTTCCGAAGCTGATTATACCTCTTTTAAAAGTAATACCGAAACCAAGATTTCCAAGGAACCGAGCAAGTTCTTGAACTTTATCAATTGCATCCGCCATGAATCCTCTATCCCTCCTGTCATGGAATATCATAATCTTTCTCTATCTTCACCTCTTGATATAGTGAATGCATTTGCTGCACACTTTTCTAAATCATTTACTGTTTCCACTAAACCTGTTATTAATGCTGTTTATAATAACCTTAACACTGTAAAATATTTTATCTAGTATTTCTGATGGTATTCCTGCGGTAATACTTAAGGAATATGCTTGCATTTCCTCAATCCCATATATTTAATTTATGTCTCCTTCACAATACCGTTCCTGACTGCTGGAAATGTACGCGCATTGTACCCGTTTTTAAATCTAGTAATAAAATAGATGTCCTTAATTATCTGCCTATAGCTATTATCTCTAATGTTGCTAAATGCTTTGAGTTGATTTTACGTAAATTCATAAATCCCTACATTAATAACAAATTATCTTCTAGGCAACATGGGTTTAGACCTAATAAATCAACGTTATCCAACATTTTGCAAATGACGCAAACTCTCTCGGATTATTTAGACAACCGTATCCAAGTCGACGTAATTTACACCGATATATCAAAAGCTTTTGATAGAATCGATCATGGTATACTTGTAAATAAGCTTAGCCTATTTGGGCTCTCAACAAACCTTTGTAATTTGCTTTACAATTACCTTACCAACAGACTGTTATTTGTAGAATACAAAGGATTTAAGTCTCATCAATTTATTGCTACATCGGGTGTCCCCCAAGGCTCAAACCTCGGACCGGTACTGTTTAATTGCTTAATAAATGTTATTGCAGATGAAGTTAATCATAACATATTAATGTTCGCAGACGATTTGAAAATTTACCATCCTATAAATACTTTAGACGATTGTGTGTATCTTCAGCATAATCTCGACCTTATAGTAACGTGATGCAAGAACAACAGCATCACTTTAAACGTTTTAAAATGTAAGACACTGTCTTTTACTAGGAATAAGTCACAAATAACGTTCGATTATATGATTAATGACTCTGTATTATCCCATGTTGAGACTTTCAAAGACTTGGGAGTGTTATTTGACAAGAAACTATCTTTTAATAGTCATGTCATGAAAGTAGTATCGACCGCTAATCGCTCGTTAGGCTTCATAATACGAAACACTAAACCATTTAAGAATATCGATGCCATTAAAATTCTATACTATTCGTTTGTAAGATCTAAACTTGAATATGCCTGTTGCGTTTGGGATCCATACTACGCAAAATATTCTTTGATGGTCGAGGCCATCCAGAAGAAATTTGTCAAATATCTTCACTTTAAGAAGTTTGGTTCATATCCTGCGACTGATTATAATTATATTGAACTATTGCGTGAATTCAATCTACATTCCTTAGAAAATCGCCGAAAATCACATACAGTGACCACCTTGTATAAAATACTCAACAATCGTATGGATTGCTCTGACTTACTTGCACGAATTAACTTCTTTTCCAGTTATCAATCCCAAATACAAATATTATGCTCAAGTCTTCAGTATATTCAATGTGTTCATTATTTAATAATGTTTTATCACTTCATCCGGATATTGACATATATATAATCAAAGACGTTCTTCGACTCTGTTGTTGAGTATTTAGAATAATTTGCGCTCACATTGTTTGTACTTTTGCGTCTACTGTCTTTTCCATTATTATTTAGTGTTAATTTTTATTTTGCAATGTTTCATATCTTGTAATCAATCTGTAACTGGACTCGTCCGTTGATTGAAATAAATAAATAAAATAAAATAAAATAAAAAACAAATTTATTCTAAAATATTTTAAATAAAAATGGATTCGCAATTGTATGGCTGTGCTATATGCGATTTCACCAACAGTAATTTCGATGTTGTTTGCCAACATGTCGATGGACAAAATTGTATGTATTTTGCTTATAACATATAACCTAGAAATATTGCTGAACACTAAATTATTTCCATTTTATTTTAACGTATACGACACAACAAAAATTTTAAGATTTTCAATCTTACGGAATGTAATAATTGAAATATCGCAGTAACAGAATTTTAAAATAATTAATAAATTAATCCCTCTTTAGCTATTGTAACATTTTGACTTACGTTACGTACCCCGCCAGACATTGAATTACATAATGGACATTTGCTGCTACAATGCAAAATCATTCTGTATAATGCAACATTTTTTTTATTGACAATACTACTACTACAATATCTTTATTCAAAGTTATTTGTTTTACATATATTTACAATATATTATGGTATATTTGTTTCTTTCTTGCTTTCTTGAACAGGCTATCGACATATGGTCTTTCCGCCAGATATTCGACAATATTTAATACAAAGAATAAAAAAAAAAACAGAAATTACGTAATATGAGGCTATCTGCAGAAAAGTGTTTTGGGATTTCATCCCTTATCAGTACAGCTCTGCCTTATATAATTACAAAGTTGTTAAATTAAATTAAGCAAACGTACCGTCCAGGCTGCGATCTCCGGTGTAAATGATCGAGTCCGGCGACGGATGCGAACTACGGACGCGCAGTCCTCTGTTTATAAAAATATAAATAAGTGGTTATTCATAACAAATTAAAAACGACCCAAGCGCCACCTTTTGCCTAATTTCAAGTGGCATCATCAACGATTTCATTAAATGTGAAGTAGTTATTCTGTTTCAGAGTATTATTGAACCTGAATTTATAATAAAATCAGCATTAAAAACGGATATTTTTTAATGAAGTCACTTTCATATTTACATAGGAAAAATAATTAATTAGGCTGAAAGACCTCCGGTGGATAGCCGATTCATCTACAGAATATAATTCTAATTTTATATATTATTGTACATACACGTATACATTTGAATAAAGATGTTTAGTTAGTTAATTAATTATTTTCATTTTTTTATTTAACTTAAGTAGGAAATAAGAAATATTAATAAACATCTTCCATTACTTAATGAACGCCCCTCGTATAAGTCATTCCATTATTTCCACAAATCCAATCAACAACTGCATTATTTTTTTAAATCACTTCACATTTCGAGTCACGTCTGGGTTAAATTTCCCGTATGAAATCTATTTTTTTTTTTTTTTTTCATATTTTATTTTAGACACGTCAGTCGAGCGGTGGATGCAAAAAAGTACATCCGCGACGTTTCCGTGATTAATAGCGTCCTCAGGCTGTTAGATGACGGTTGGGAGATTTCTGCGTGGGTGGCTCGTTAAAATTGCATTAGGCGAAACGAAATCCGAGACTCGATAAATGTTCGATTAATCAATACGGCCCCCGCGAGCATCAACCGCGGAAAAGGTTGGAGCTATTTTTAAAAATTCAGCTTCCTCCTTTTTTTAGGAAGTGTTAAAGGCTCCGCGTCAACAAAATATTAGGGACGAGTTTGAGTTATGATGCGAAGCAAAAAATGCTATATCATTGCCAGGAGATAAGTTAAGCTTTTTTGTGAATGTATGCATTAGTTTAAGTATTTCCATCCTTTTCTTGTATTTCGTTTTGATAAAGTTTTAGAAGCATGAAAACTCAATGATGTAATTCACTACACTTTGATCTTGACCATAGGCTGGGAACCAATGCCAATAAACCTTTGCATTTTTAGGAGTCAATAATGTCTATTTTATTGAAACGCTCCAAGTTCTAGATCTACATATTAAAATGTACGACCATACCATTTTAAGTTCTTAAATAAATACCAATTATATTACAATAGTAACAATTTTGGAATACTCTTCATTTTACTCAGGATTGACTATTATACTATTATATTAAACTATCGTAAAATTTATAAAAATCGAATGAAGCATTCAATTGTTATAAATAACAATAATAATATTAATAATAATAATATCTTTATTAATGTAAATTCCAATCGATACACAAGTCAAAAATATACATACATATGAATGAAGTTTAATATACATATATTAGTACAATCTTAGTTTATGCTAATACAGATCGGCTAGGATATTGTAAATAATTTAAATTTGGTCTTCCAGAAAATCTTTCCAATGATAATATGCTTTACTAGAGAGTAATGTTTTAACTTTAGTTTTGAAGACAGTATAACTATCACATTTGACTTCCGCGGGAAGTTTGTTATAAAAAATCGGACCATAGTAATTTAAACAATTACGCGATCTATATACACGTGTATAGTCTACTGGAATATCTCCACATCTCCTGGTATTATATCCATGCTGATATGATGTAGGATAGTTGGAAAAATGTTTCCTTACCAATAGAACGCAGTTTAAAATGTACATGGAGGATACAGTTAATATGCCCAGTGATATGAATTGTTCTCGAACATCATGTCTATACTCCAGCTGTAGAATTACTCTTAAGCATCTACGTTGCAAGCCAAATACTCTAATTGTATGCGCTGAATGACCCCATGATGTAATTGCATTATTTATTTGAGAAGATATTAATGCGTGATATCCCGTTAATAAAATTTGTGTTGAGCAGTATTTCGCCAAGTTTTTAAATAAATAAATTGCTTTGTAAATTTTAGGACAAATATAGTTAACATGCTCTTGCCATACCAATCCAGAGTCAAGCATTACACCTAAAAATTTTACCGTGTTTATATTTCTAACTAATGACAAGTCTTTAAGAGAAAAATACATGACTGCTGTTTTGTCATCATTTAGTGTCAATAAGTTAGATGTAAACCATTGTTTAGCCTTTAATTGTGTATCTTTAAGAGAGTTTATTAAACAGTTCAAATCTGCATTTGATTGATAACACGTAGTGTCATCGGCGTAAAGAGTAAATTTTGAGGTATTATCGCACAATATGAGGTCATTAATAAATATAATGAATAATAACGGGCCAAGGACAGATCCTTGTGGAACACCACTTGTTATACACTCACGCTGGGAAGCAGAACCATTAAATAGTGTTATCTGTTGACGATTATTTAAGTACGATCTTAGAAGTTTGATGGAAGATATTCCAAGACCGTAATATTTTAATTTATGTAGCAATATATCATGTGATACTCAATCAAACGCTTTTGAGAGATCGTAAAATATGCAACCAGAGTAATTATTATTTTCAAACTCATTAATAATGTGCATCACCAAATCACCGATTGCATCACAGGTAGACTTATTATTTCGAAAACCAAATTAAGAGGCATTCAGAAATTCGTTTTTCTCGAAGTATTCTTGCAGTTGGTTTTTAATTATAACCTCAAAAATTTTACCAATGATTGGAATGATGGAAATTGTCCTAAAACTATTTGGATTGTTTACATCACCTTTTTTGTACAAAGGCACAACCTTTGAAATTTTTAATGGATTAGGAAAAACACTCTCACGAATACATTCGTTTATCAAATTAGTTAAAGGAATAATAATGCAGTGTATTATTGTCATTATTAAGTCTTTGTTCATACGATAGATATCTTTACTCTTTTTATTTTTAAATTGTTTAATTATATCTCTAACATAATTATAAGTAACTTCGTTGAAACTGAAATTATTTTTATTAAATAAAACATTTAATATTTTGTTTAAGTTTGAAGATGCTTTCTGGCTTAACGGTTAGCTTTTGTATATAGATGAGTTTGATTAAATCACCAGGAACTTGAGGTTAAGCCATTTCCCAACATTAACGGGACACCCTGAATAATTCTACTTGAAAATCTATTTTTTCTTATATTTTGGTATTATTATTTATTATTCATTTAAACAAATATAACATTTGAGAAAATAAACGACATTCAAGCGGGATTACAGAGAAGAAAAAAAATATTCGCATTATTTCGGCTGTTTCTATAAATGTTCGGCAATTGTTTAGTTTTCCACAAGGATAAGCTTTATTGCGTAACTCCATTCATAATTAAACACGCGTGACACTTCACAGCTAGCAAGTTGGCATTTGCACAAAGGACTTGCAGTAGTAACCATCCACAAAGAGAGCAAATCGTCCTTGCGTACGTGTTTTCAGTTTTATTTTTATAAAGACTCTCTATGTGAATCAATTATAAATTGCATTTTTTTTTTTTTTGAACAAACGATAATAAATTCTTTTTTGTTCTTCTAAACCTGCATTTTTTTTGTTACACGTACATTAAATGCAAATAAAAGAAATATTCGCCTTTCGGAATTTATGCCTCGTCAATGTAGCTCTTCTTTAAAATCAAATTATGATATGAATTAGGAATTGTTGAGTAAGTTTCACTTGGTTTGTTCTACATGCGTAAAACAAACCAAGTGAAACTTACTCAAAAATACCTAATTCATATCATATTTTTTTTGTTTTACAAGCGTGTAAAACAAACCAACAATTTCTAATATTACTAAAATATTTTACAGTGATTAATGAGACTCTAATTGAAAATATGATATGAATATTCAACGTCCTTGAGTGTGTTTTCTGATGTTTTTCTAAACACTCTTAGTTTAAATCAATTATAAAATGTGATTATTTTGTTATTCGTATTTTAAATACGAATAAATTTAAAGGAATGTTAATTTGGTAATGGTTGATTAAACAAGTATTAAATAAGTACATCTTACAAATCAAATATTTGTCATATTTTATGTATACATCAATAAGTTACATATAGAAATACATACATACGTAACGGTAAGTTTGATTTAATTTAACAACTTTGTAATTACATAAGGCACAGCTGTACTGGTAAGGTATGAAATCCCGAAACATTTGTCTTCAGATTACGAAATTTTCGTTTTTTTTTTCTCTCATTTTTTTTTTCGATTCAAAAAATGGTTGCATTATACAATATGTTATGCAACAGAAAATGTCTATTATTGAAAATTTGTTTCGAGTACTTCTGTAACATAAGTCAAAATGTCACAGTAGCTAAAGAGGAAACAATTTATTAATTATTTTCGAGTTATTTCTATTTTGATTTATTTAAATAACTGTGATCAAGTGAATAAATCCTTTTTTCTATTATTAAAAATACATAGTTGTAAGATCTAACATTAAATATCTTTTTTATCATTCATTTGTACAATAGTTTGAAATAATACAATAAGTAGTATTTTTTTATTTTGATAAATGGCTATCGGCCTGTAGCCTTTCTGCCAAGGTTGATGATTTTTATGAGTGTTATGGACGTATTGTGAGGTGTTAGTGATTTATAGGTGAGCAAAGAGAAATAAAGCGTTGGAACTGATGGTTAGTCTTGATTATACTGAGTAATCAGTTGGAACAGAGTTTGTGGGGGATTTACGAATTTGGGATTCACGGAGTTATTTCGGAGGATGCAGAATTGGGACAGAATTTCGAAGTTAAGTTCGTTTTGGGCGAATTTTTTGGATAGGTAAAGGATACGTTCATGGATGGGAGTAACTTTGGTCCGGATGTAGAGGAGGGTATTTGACGTATTGTGAAGTGGATTAAGTGGGTGTCCGATTTTGGTAAGAGATCTGAGCGATGCACGTTCGCTAACTGGTATATTATGAAGTGTAGGTTTGGGAGAAGTTGTGAATAGGATGAAGCTGTAATCTAACAGGGGTCTACATATCATCTTGTAGATTTTAGTTACATTTTCTATTGAGATGCCTAGATTTCGGTAAGTTAGACTACGGAAGTGTTTAGCTCAAGTAGTGATTTTGTTTTTAATTATTGAGGAATATTTTTTGAATCTGAGTTTTTTTGTCGAAGGTAATGCCAAACTACTTGATATGGGAGGTTGGTAAAATACTATTTTGGTTAATGATTGTAAGATCCAGTTTTATATAAAACAGAATAAATTATAATTTCTTGTTTAAATTTTCAATTTCTTTGTTATAAAAATATTACAAAAAACAATTATACAAAGAAATTGAAAATTTAAACAAGAAATTATAATTTATTCTGTTTTATATAAAATAGTATTTCACCAACCTCTCATATCAAGTACCTTGGCATTCCTTCGACAAAAAACTCAGCTTCAAAAAATATTCATTGTAATTGCAATTGATTGTAATTCGTATTAATTTTATATACAATAATCAGATAATAATACCAATTTCCTGATAAAAATTTAATATTTAAATGATTCGTAAGACGTCATGAAAAACAGTCCATTATGTTATTATTTGTATTACTTATCCAAACGAAATATATATATATTTATACAGGGAGCTTTTTTTATCAGTATACATTTCCCCTATGTATACCTGCAAAATACGTGAGTCAAATGCATTAATGTGTGTGTGTTTAGTTGCATATAACACGCAAGTGAATACACATATGCCAAATAGTCAACTAAACATACACACATTAATCGGTTCAATGCGTTTGACTCACGTTTTTTGCAGGTACACACTTCCCCTAATGTATACTGATAAAAAAACCTCTCTGTATATATATAATACTTCTATACTACTACTGATCACACTGCCACTAACCACATTGTACATATAAATATATTCTACTTCAATTTTAATACAAGAAACACTTTTTTACTTTCTTTGTATAAATCAAACTCCGAGTTATACAAACAAAGTAAAAAAGTGTTTCATTTAGTAAAATTGAATTACATTATATAACAAAGTAGAAGCCTCAACAATTAACATCTATAGTCTACTTTCTTAATCCTTCAAAATTACGATCCATCAATGGAGAAACGTAAAATAAAAAAAAAAACTTTATCAATTTTCTCCCGCTTCATTCTCTTTTATTGCAATCCTCAGCCTGAATTGGTGTTATCTCCTAATAGGATGGAACTGGAACTGGACAGAATGAGATTTGTTCTAATTTTAGTACAGATCGGGCGGAAATAGAAAACGGAGGCGCGCGCGGTGTGCAGTAAGCGGTTTAATTTAGATCGACTATAAGTAGTAAATGAGGCAACAGGTTTTCCAAACAACACACACACATCCATCGAAACACATGTGATGTTCAGAGGCTTCCCCAATCCTAACGTGTTTGAGTGTGTGCCTGCGGTTTTTCATATTTTTTTCTTTTATTTTTGTTTTTCTTCCGAATGCTTTGATGTGGAAGGTTTTAACGACCAAAAGAAACTAATGTAAATAGTGATGTGCGTATGAAGGATTAAGTTTATATTTATGGTTTATTTGAGTATATTGGGAGTAAGTGGCACACTTTTTGAAAGAATAAATCAGAGATTATTAATAACCAATTGGTTATCAGTTAATCTTACTAATGACCTTTTTCAATGTAGTTTTGTGTACCTGTTCAAATTCTTACAATAAATAATCGCTCAGTTAGTGATGCTAGATATTGCTTCGATAAGAAAAAGACTTTGCTGTTGTGTGTACCCAAAAAGTATAAGAATATATTACTTCTAACTGCAATGCAGGAAGTACGCTCATGTCTGAAAACACCGAAAATCCGGATATAATTGACTTCTAGAATAACACAAAAGGTGAAGTTGATACTTTCGATCAGATGCGTGGGAACATGTGCACATCACGAATAACGAAACGATGGCCTTTGTGGATGTTTTATGGAATGCTTAACATGTATCGTATATCATTTGTGCAGGCAATATGCATGAATTAGAACAGAAGCCCTTGAATAAAAAATATTTTATGATTGAATTCAGTAGACAGCTATTATTTCCTTGGTTGAAATCCCGGATAAACATACCAACTTTGCAACGCTCTGATCTGCTATTGAAAAGATGAAATCTTCAGAAAGTAAGGATTTTCAGGAACCTTTAAAAAGAACAACATGCCAAATAAATCCATAAAAAAAATGTAATAATTATTTATGTACCAAGTCAGTAAAATAAGACTTTATCGAACGAGTCTGAGGTTATGAGACGAGCGAGCGGAGCGAGCGAGGTGAATAAAGACGAGTTCGATAAAGATATTTTACTGACGTGGTGCATACAAAATTTTATCGCCAATCTTAAAAATAAATGAAAAAGTATAGGATTTTTTATTTAAATTAAAATACAGTATCCTTGTCTTCTATATCATCAACTTTAAGATTTACTAATTCATTATTACGGCAGGCTCCAGCAACGCCAAAAATAACACAAATCTAAAATAATATCTACATTAATAACAAATATGCTTCGATAATTGATTACTATCTTACCTTCATCATTAAATATATTTCATTTGGTGCATTCAATAGAAACTGTATTATTTCTTCTTGTGTGAGAACTTTCGATTTTTTTGGCGTATAATTTTTTGATTTCTGTTTTAAAAACGCCGTAAGTTTCTTATATTGGCTTATATCAACGTCGTTTTTTACCGAAAGAGATGCTTTTAACATAGAATAATATGACCATAATGTTGATGCTTTATATTCCTTGGATTTTTCAGAAAAATATGTCAAGAGAACGTTTTCGCTAATTTTTTTAATGTTATTTCTGTCACACCAACTTGTGAATAAATCGTGTTGACGATTATAAATATGTCTAGACTTATTTGGAAGAATTTCGAGCGTTGTTTCTATCGCTCTTTCGCGAATTTCTGGTGGAGTACATGGTATTTCAAACTCTTCACTACTCATGTTTTTTTTTGACAACTAAACTGACAGGATTCGACCTCCTTAGATTTTGTTAGTATTGTCCCATAATGTTACTTGTTGAAAGTAGTAAAATAATGGGACGGTTTAGTGCCGCAAATGGCGATAATAATAGATGTATTTAGTGCCGATTGGCGATAAACAAATTTTTACAAGGTACACCTCGCGAATATTTACTCCAACTGTTGTCATTAATATTTACAAAAACATATGGTGTGCATTACAACAGTTAAATAATGTTAATTATGATTGATAATGTTGTTTTTGTTTAATTTTAAAAATTCAGAAAATTACAAAACTTAAAAGTTTGAATCGTAAAATTTACGAAAGGTTAGGCATCCCGTGTCGCGGAACAAGGTTAGTTGTCTAGGGTTAAGAAAACACTTGGAACCATTTCACAATTTTTTATACTTTATTTCTTAATAATCTTAAGTTAAACTTTTAAATGTCTATTAAAAACTTTGTGAATTCAATGAATGACTTACATATTTGCTTTATTTTTTAATTTTAATGCTTTTGTAATAAATAACACATAACAACCAATTATATATTAAAAGAATTCACTACACTATATCATATACTATAATGAAAAAATCTTAAGTTAATTAGTTTTTTTGGATCAATGTAATAAATAATTATTATAAAGTTTGAGCAATCGTAGGAAATTATAGAATTTATTATTTAATCCATTCATTTGTATTGCTACGAAATTAAATAAACTCGGAAATAAGTGAAACAATGTTTATTTATTTATTTAGAGTACACTTAACACATTTATTTGCTCCACACTGTCGCTATTTATCT
The DNA here is from genome assembly GCA_963082785.1 of Philonthus spinipes. Taxonomy (NCBI): domain Eukaryota; kingdom Metazoa; phylum Arthropoda; class Insecta; order Coleoptera; family Staphylinidae; genus Philonthus; species Philonthus spinipes. The sequence continues at coordinate 11,924,870 of OY720309.1, read as the reverse complement.
ATTACGCGATGTTGAGCATTCGTACGTTCGTGATGACTGACTGGAACTGATTGACCGCAACGGCGCAAGCGCGCGCTTATATAGCGTGTTTGTTTCTTGAACTTTCCGGAACTTTCGATGGCGCCGCGTTTACCGTCGCGCGCTATGTCAAACATTCTAGAGTGATGTTTCCAGTTTCTTCTTTCACTCTTGTTACAGTATATTGGAAACTGGTATTCGAAAACATGGTATGCAATTAAAAGTATAGCTCATTATATTTAGATATTTTTTATTACTTATAAAATTCTAAATATATGGTTATTATTTTCTAAATACGTCTAAGAAATAAAGTTAGTTTCCATGAATTGTAGACATTTTCAATGTATAACATTCAGGTATAATTTAAATTTAATTAAATATAAAGTGGAAAAGAAACATCTCTGATGGGATTTAAACCCATGTCTCCCAATTGCCGGTTGGGTGCGCTATCAACTACACCATAGAGACCTGTAATATCAAATCCACCTATATTCAATGTATACAGACCACCCGACCGGCAATCAGGGGACGTAGTTCAAATCCCATAAGAGATGTTTCTTTTCCACTTTATATTTAATTAAATTATAATTATACCTCAACATTGAACATTTCTACAATTCATAGATATAAATATAATTTAAAATGAATGACAATTTAATTTAATAAAGCAAATTCTTAAATATAAATTACTTGCACAGTGCTTTAGATGTAAAACACTATACAATTAATTATATTTACGTGGTTTGCATCCATATAGTTTAACAATTATGTCTTATTAACTACAACTCTATAAAATTGGTATTATTTTTGTATAAAACTATTTCGAATAAAGAAATATTATTATATTTCAGGTATTATTTATTATATTTATATTAATACAATTTATCTGTGTGACTGTATTATCTCGTCACAATTTTGTATTGGCCGGGTATTGAACTTGTTTTTTTTTTTTTCGAATTTTAAAATTATCTATAATTTAAAATCAACTTGTCTTTAAACCGAATTATTGTTTTAGTAAACTAATAATGCGAGAATTTCCATCTGAGATCTTAATGAAAACGGTGAGTAAATTTTAACAACTAAAGACTTACAAGGCACAGCTGTACTGATAAGGGATGAATCCTGAAACGTGTGTTTACAGATAGCCTTATAATTATGATGGACATCTCTTATTAAATATGTTCGGCTCAAACGCACAGATGTACTGATATAAGAAACATCTATTACAACATGTGTAATCTGGCGGGATATATGCACAGGAAGTAGTTGTTTCAATAAATTTTCCTTAAATTCTAAGAGTACGTAGTATTTTAACATTGGAATTTATATTAAATAGAAATGATTTGAAAATAATTAATAAATTATTTCCACATTTATTTTGTTACGTTAAACAAATACACATTAAAACAACTACTTCCCGGGCAAATACCCACGCCGGACATTGAATTATATAATGTACACCTGCTGTTGCATATCAATAAAATATTGTATAATGCAACAAATTTTGATCCGAGAAAAATTTAATGCAAAAACAAACAAAAGGAACGTTCAATTTTCAAATAATTCTTAAGATGATTCACCAATACAAAAATAGCACAAAATTAAATGAGGAATGACAAAACAGCTGCATTGGAGGATGTTACTGCTATTAAAGTTCTACTCAGTATAATAATAAAATAAAATAAACAAAAAGAGTACAAATTGTATCATTGGATCAGAAATGAAATACTTGACGAGAGCTGTTTTCTTTTTTTTAGTTTTGACTTGGATCATTTTCATAAAAATATCCGGAACCAGGCGCCAAGCAATAAATTATTCCGCGCATTTTTGGACGGATTTGCAATTTTTATTTTCGCTGCGCGTCCGTCCTATTTCCGGAACTCATTCCATTTATTATTCTAGAATTTCTCAATATTTATATGTTACCGCGATTTGAATTACATTTGTTTAAATTTGTCTTGATGTTTTATTAACAACACTTAATAATCCCACTTTTGACTAATTATAGATTATTAAAATAATTTTGTGTTTATACAAAAATTTACACATCGAGCGTATAACAAAAATCGACAACGAAGTTGGCATTGGAAATCTAAAGTCATGTCTGAACTAAAATCACACGCGCACGCGTAAAGTACTGGTTGTCATATTAACAAGTCAGTTGTCACTGTTTAACCGCAACCAGCATTTCACGCGTGTGATCTTAGTACAGACATGCCTCGAGACTTCCAACGCCAACTTCGTCGTCGATTTTTGTTATACGCTCGATATAAATGATAGAAACAGTATTTTTGTTATGTAGAAAACTTCACTCTAATGGAATTTGTTTATTGGGAAAATATTATTCAATGGAAGCTGATACAATATTTTTATCATTTTCTTTTTGATTTTTTTTTTTTCATTCACGGTTTTGTACTTGCTAGTGATGTTATACATCTTGATCCACACTTGGTGCACCGTAAAAATGAAAATTACAAACTCACCACTTTTATCAATTTTTGTGACTCCATTTTTTATTACGTTTACTAGTAACTTAAGAAAATGTATTGTATGAACTTAAAATTAATAATCGTCGTTCACAAGGAACGTAAATGAATTTTATTGAAACAGTACTCTGGCAATGCGTCAAATATGGCACAGTTTTATTAAAATTAAAACGGAGATGATTGACACTTTCCATTTATTTCAATTAAAATGTAACAAGGAAAAATTACTTGAAAGGATCATTAAAATTCTAACATACCATTTTCAACGATAAATCCGTACATTGCACACGTTCGCCACTCAGCGCGTTCATTTCCATCTGAGATCTCGATGAAAACGGTTAGTAAATTGTAACAACTAAGGACTTACAAGGTACATCTGTATTGATGAGGGATGAATCCTGAAACGTGTGTTTACAGATAGCCTTGTAATTATGATGGGTATCTCTTATTAAATATTTTCGGCTCAAACGCACAGTTGTACTGACATAACTAACATTTATTACAATATGTGTAATCTGGCGCGATATATGCACGGGAAGTAGTTATTTCAACAGATATTTGTCAAAAACTTACAATATAAGTAATTTTTGCACTGTTTAAAATTATGTTGATCGAATTTTGGTAATCATTTTCAATAATCTTATTTATTTAATTACAATTTTATTATTTACTGATTAATACATTGCAGGACGACTGAAAGGCTACTGCTCGACAGCCATTTATCAAAATAAAAATGTACCACTTAATATTTTAAACTATTGTAGAAACGTATGATAATAAATATATTTACTACTACATTGTTGCAAGAATTGTAAAATATTTATTTTTTCAATTTATGCCATAACCATACGTTTTTTGGCGTGAAAGAGGAGAATCTAGAAATTGAGAAAGTATAATAAGAATTCCATAGCAAAAAGTCGAAGACTGAAAACTTTCAATTATGATCCCCCACATATTTATGTGCTGGCAATGAATTCTAAATAAATTATAAGAGATTTTATTACATCCCCTAGGCATCCGCATGTCTGTGAATCACGTTCGGATACTTGTCATCTTTCCCCATAGCTACTTTTTCACTCAAGTGTAGCTCAGACTTTTTCAGCAATTTCTACCACATTAATGCAATAATAATTTAATAATAAAACGTGCAAAATATCACACATAAATCCACGGCAGCGAGAGTTAAGATAAGTTGGATAATATATGAAATGATGACAAGGGTGAGTCGAGATAAGCACGAAAATATATTTTATGCTGTTTCACGCTGAGAAGTATGCTTGCAATTTTAATATCTTTCGAAAATAAATCTACATTCCTAGAATCACGAATATCGCACTAAAATGTATACAATATTTAATCACACGTTATCCATACTTGTAAATCTATAACCCATTCTTCTTGCCTAATAAGATAGCTTAGTAAGCAACATCTTAACAAATTGAATCTTTTATTAAAATCGTTTAGATTTCTGGGGAGTTCGGGATAGTGAATGTTAAATGTGTTTCACAATAAAATTATTTTTACTTTGTACAACACAAAAAATGCACAAAAATATTTTTTTATTAAATAAAATTAAACTAAGATAATTCACACACTTCAAAATCGAATCAAATTTAAAAAATACAATGAAATTAATGACAGTTTAATTTCATTGTAATTTATGAAATTAAACTGTCATTAATTTCATTGTATTTTTTTAATTTGATTCGATTTTGATTTAATTTGATTTAGTTTAGATTAATATAATTGAGTTAATTTAATTAACTCAATTTAATAACTTTAATTTGTGTAAGGCAGAGCTGTACTGACGAGGGATAGATCCCGAAACATGTGTCTGCAGATGGAATTATATTAAGTTTTTTTTTCTTTAGATTGAATTTTATTGGGATCAAAAATTTTGCATGATGCGGGAGTGTACATTAAGTAATTCAATGTTTGGCGAGTTATTTGCCCGAGAAGTAGTTGTTTTAATGTGCATTTGTCTAAAGTAGTTGCGTAACGTAAGTCAAGATGTCACAGAGTTAAATGTGGAAATAATTTATTAATCATTTTCAAATAATTTTTTATTTAAAATAAAAAGTGTTTTATAGTAAAATGAACATGTATAACGAAGTAAAAGTCTCCACAATATACAATTTAAATTTATTTATTTATAATCATTAAATGTTTTATTCACAATAATTATAACATAATAACTAACTAAACATCTTTATTAAAATGTGTATATGTATATAAAATAATCTATAGAATTATATTATGTAAATCGGCTATCGACCGGTGGTCTTTCAGCCTATAACATTATATTAATATACATATAAATATCTTTATTCAGACAATTACATTTTTACAAACATTGTATATAATATACAATACATTAAAATAAAGTCTTGGGCTATCGACCGAAAATCTTTCTGTCCTAATATTAATATTTTTTTATAAATGAATTTTAAATGTTTTTTTTTTTGTTTTTTCTAAAAACATAGCTACACCAATTAAAACCAAAATGTATAAAACATTAATAAGACCCATATTGATGTATGCGGCACCTAAGAAAAATTGAACAAGAAGAACTAGCAGTACAAGAGAGGAATACGAGGTGTAGCTGTTTAGTAACCGGAATGATGCCGCTCTCAGCAAACTGCATGCGTGCCACGACGTGTTTGAACATGACTGAGTGTGATAGCCTTTCCTCAACACTGAGCTCGCTGGACAAGCCAGCAGGTCGCTTAGTTTGACTGTAGCAGCTCATTGAATTAATCGATGCAATAGAGGCCCGTCTGAAATATGCCAAGTGGCCAGATGGGTTAACCTCAAATTTCTTATTAAACTGGGAAAAAATACCAGAGAAGCTTATGTAGTATTGAAAGAACTCTACGGGAACGAATGTTTATTCCGCAAACTAACGTGGTTTAAATGATTTAAAGAAGTGCGTGAATCGATGGAAAATCGGTACACAGGGCAACGTCAAAAACATTGGAATATTTGGTAATCTCTCAAATTCGAGCGCTTGCTGAAATGACAAGATTCGACAAAGAAAGTGTTCGATAGATTTTGCATGAATCATTTAACACGTGGAAGGTTTGCGCAAAAATAGTGCCGAAACTACTCACTCCCAACCAAAAGGAATCAAGACAGAATATTTGTACTAACATCTTAAACAACCTCGCCACTGATCCAGTTCTGTTAAACATCTGTCTTAAATAACAGGTCAATTACGAAATTTAATCAAATTATGCATAATCCTTTGTTAATTACAAACGATGTCCATTTTCAATAATAACAACTTTGGCGTTTAAACCATAATTATTTATACAGCGGAATTCCACCGCTCTAAGTCACCTTGGCTTTATAATTTCATTAGACAACTTCATCTTGGGTTATGCCGCGCTAAGAGTTACTTGTTATGAATCGTGGTTTTTACTTCAAATCCCGAAACAAAGAGGCAGTTGGGCTCTTCCAATGCATGTGGAAGAGCCCAACCTCGCCAATGCAAAAAAGCGAGGATGAGCAAATCCACATTCAATTGTCTTTTTCGACATTCATGGCATTTTCTACGTTCACTAGGTTCCCGAGGGTCATACGGTAAATCAACATTCCTACATAGAAGTTCTGAAGGCCCTGCATGAGCGTATGAAAAGAAGAAGACCCGATTTGTGGAAGACCAAGTCCTGGATTCTTCACAAAGACAATGCACCAGTACATTCTACCTTATCTGTGAAAGCATTCATCGCGAAATATGTTGGAACATCCACCATATTCGCCAAATCGACCAAAACAAATTTTATAGAAAATAATATTCAAAGGATATTTTGTGATGACAATAAACTCTGTCTTATCTATGAAAAAAAAAAAAAAAAATAGATAGTTTCTATACTTCATTAATTGTCTGTAGTTAGTCTGTAGTTTCAGTATTTACATTGCGATTGCCAAAAAAAGATAATTTTGTTATAATTATGAAGTATTTTGATGAAGGGTGCGGTATTGGCAATCACTAATTCGAGTTAGACTGTTGTTGTGATCAATGAACAATATTGTATTATACATTAAAGTAATCTTAAATTAAGTAGGAATTTCATCAGATGCATTAAAAATTATTTTGATGTTTAGTTTGTGTGAAAAACAATTATGAAAACAATGAAAATTGATCAAATTTATAGCAAATTTCAAATTATATTTTTGCTAATAAAAACTTGTACTATGAAAATTTAAAGGATTTCACTAAATTCTGGATTCAAATAACTTAGCAGACATGACCTATTAATTTCATTATATTTTGCAATATTCTTTTCTAACTTGAACTAGTAAATTGACGTAATACACGAAAATTAACGATTTAATTTTTAGTTAGACAGATACTTTATACTTGGTAGATAAAAATGTAAATTTTACTATATAGCCATCTCTTTCTACTAAACCGCAACCTTAATACACTTGGTTGTTCGTTTCACTAATTAGTGAAACGAACAACCAAGTGTATAAATTAATTAATTATTAATTAATTCTTCATAATTAATACATAAAAAATATTTCACCACAGGATAAGTAAAAATTTAATTAAAAACAAAAAAAAGATAATTTTGTTACTTATTTAATACTATTACTTTGAATTTAATTATTTTTCCCGCAAAAAATAATAAAGATAAAAATCCAAACACTCTTTCCTAGAGTAAATATAATCCCAGATCGATTTCCGCACGAGACTTAATGAAATTGCTTTTGCTCTTTTCACTCTATCCTCGCCATCATTCCGTGCGGGATTAAGTTAATGAATACACATTGCGGACGATTGAAGCTCGGATGCGGGTGCAAGTGGGACGTCGGGGGCGGATCGGAAGGGGTGCGGATTTATAGAGAGTCAACGCCGGGCTTCGCATATAAATTAGGGGCTCCGCGGAGCTTCCAATTATGCAGCGCCAAATGAAAATTCATCGCTGCAACACAGAGCCGCGGCAATGTTCTATATTACATTAAAAAAAGTAAATTCAAACAGAGTGGAGACTACTAACTTTAAAATAGTGCACCGGATTTCTAAATCCGAGTTAATTTTTCGTATGTTTTGTATCCGGGGCGTGTGATTAATTAGATCTTTTGTGGAATAAGGAAACCCCGGCTGAAATGTAGTGTAGTTGTTTTTCTTCCGGGCGCGAAGCCATTTCATCCGATGCCAAATATTTCGATTCGTTAATTCATCTTCGGGGAAAAACATGTTTACCGATAAATATCCATTTTAATTGGTCCTTTCAGAGTTCAAAGTCACGATCCTTGAATAAATTTAATTTAATTACAACCATACGGAAATAATAAATAGATTTCAGCAAAAATAGAACATTCAACCTTAACAACTTATTAAGGATTAAATTGTAGAAATGAGAGATATATTCTGAGATTAAGTATCAAAACCAGATAGGGTGTTCAAGAAATATCGAATCGGTTGAATATCTTTCAAACTATTTATCGGATTATTATAAAATTTGAACGTGTGTTAATGTGATCTATTTACAGCGAAAATTTGAATGCGCTATTTGTCAAACTTTAGAAAAGACAACTTGATTATATTAATGGTATGGGTATATAAATAAAGCTTATTCTTTTGCCTACTTAACAATTATATCAATATATTGCCCTACAATAACTTAATAACCCAAAAATAATGCTATTTAATAAGTTCATACAATTCAAATTCTTAATAAAACAATTTATATATTTTTTATGTGATGGAATCCACTGTACTGACAAGATCCGAAAGACTGAAATGGTCATCATAAGTTATCTATACGCTAGATTAATGGTGGTTGAATATTTTATTAAATGAATTTTGTTTCCTAGTCATAAACAGTCGCCTTCCTTTATTGAAAGAAACAACGATTCTCGGTCGTCTACCTTGTACACCTAAATTGTTGACGTTATCACTACTATACAACTGATAACGCCTGTGCCATATTTCTAATTATTATTAGAAATAATTATGTGTATGTTGAAATTACTGCAATAATGGCCGGTATGTTATTTACATTTTTGCAATTTTAATATTGCTCAATTAAATAAGGTATTTTCACAAACTGCTTAAAAAACAAAAAATCGCTTATGATTACATATGATTTTAAATAAAGCTTGATACAGTTATTTTCAACAACAGTATATGTTCTAGAAATTTTATTTTTGGTTTCCGTGATTTTTATAATAATAAAAGTAGTTTCTGCATTTTTAATTATAATAATAATAATAATTTTATTACGGAATCGCCTTTTTACAAAAACAATACAATATATACCTATGTTACAATCAATCAATGTATATGCAAGTACAAAAAAAAGTACAAAATCAAAGTAATTTCTTAAGTTGACGCTTAAATGTAATGAACGAACTCCCAAATGTTATTCATCTGCGGGCCATATAATTCCTTACGACAACAAGCTTCTGAAATTTCAAGTATTGCAACAATCTATATAAATTTTAATTTAGTATTTAAAAATTAAATTTCTTTACTTTATCATAACAACGAATCATCTGGAGTCTCTTCAATATAAATCATTTATTGAAGAGATGGTTCATTTATGTTTCCTGTTTTGTAAATATCTTGAAATTGTTTGGTTGATTTAATTCAAACTTCCGTTTTGTAAATGTAATTAATTATGAAAATTTTCTGATATCAATCTTATTATTTAATCTAAATATAGATTAAAGCATGTAAGAATCATAAAGTCGATGGTTGGTATTGTTAGGTATTTCCGCAAAATAAATTAACTTCGCATTTTCTGTATATGCCGTCACACCAATTAAAAAAATCCTTATAATAGATATCTCTTAATTTCGCAAAAAAATGACAATATTATTTTTCGCAACTTCTTCCATTGCACCTTATAATAATAATAACCATAATAATACCTTTATTTATCACAGAAAAAATATAAAATGAAATGTTAAGAGTGTAGGCGAAGTTCAGTCAGCTTAAACTGTTACTGATCTTCCACTTAACCTACGAATAATGAAACTTAAATATAATTGCAATATGTGAGATAAGGTACAAACATATTTCGACGTCAATAATCCCGAATTAATTTTGTAAATTCAAAGCGTAGTAATAGAGAACGCAAGTAACATCTGAAGTTGTTAAATTTTAACTGTTTTAGGTTTTGGGCAACTTAATTGTATAATTTATAGATGTTGTAAGAAAAAAATCCGGAATAAATAGCAGTTTTGTGCTTCGGTGGCGATATGAGTCCCCTAAATCTAATTATTTTCGCGCAAATTCAAAAGGAGTCACATGAAATTAAGTGATTTGTGGCAATGTGTGAATTGAATTCTCAGTTATAAAAAATTTTTTTTAACTTCCATTTAAATCATAAAGATTTATTTATATTTTGTTGAAATTTTTGTTTTCTTTATATCAAAATATATTTTTAGAACCGGAAGCATATAAATATGGTGTATTAAAGGACATTTTCCAGAAATTCGAACGAAATAATCCTTTTGAAAACCTGCACGCGAGACACTTTTCCCCTTCCTTAATAGACGTCGCGTAAAATACCAAATGGTGTGGGGGCGGCGGAATAAAGCGTACCAAGCGGACCGTCGATAAAATCGCCCGAGCGGCGGGTGAAAAGTTATCGCGCGCCGGACAATGAAAGTCCGAAGACGAGAGAGAAGAATAAGAAAAAAAGGAATAATAAAATCGGTGACTTTCGCGCAAAAGAAAAATGAGGATAGCCAAAAATCCCGAACGGAACGAAACGACGCTGCCCGCGATGGCTGCAAAACAATTTTAAGGCGACCGTGTTTTGGTGTTTTCTTGGAATCGCGCCACGGGATTGATTCGCCAAAAATGTTCCCCTTGTCAACACAATTCCGCACCTTTAAAATAAGAACGAGACGCGAAACGGAAACGGGATTATCTGCAGAGGACGGTTAAAGTTTGTTCGCGATGAAAATATTGGATTTTCGGTCCTAACCTTTAAATAGAAATAATTGATTTCTTATCGAACTAAAATATAAAAATTAATTTTTTTTATTACATAAGAACGATATCTTTCCTTTATATACAATGATTCGAAATTATAACAATAATTAAAACGCTGCTATCCCTGGGTGTTGTTTTGAACAATGAATTAGTGAAACGTCCTCTGTAACTATTTAATATCACTTTATTAAATATCGTATTACGAAAAAATATTCAACATTGCAGCAGAAAATTCATTAGGTACATATACATTTGGTATAGGTATACCAATATTAAAGATAATACTAATTTATTTTTCAACAGAAATACATATATATTTCAAATTACACGAAAAAATATACAAAATTGCAACAGGTATACCAAATGTATATGTACTTAATGAATTTTCTGCTGCAATTTTGTATATTTTTTCGTGTAATTTGAAATATATATTTCTGTTGAAAAAATAAATTAGTATTGTCTTTAATAACTGGTATATGTACATTCTAACCTTGTAGTAATAAACAAAAACAAAGGAACACCATTTGCATACGGCTCAATTTGATTGCTTGATACACTAAAAGAAATATTTCCAAACAAGTTGAATTTTCACTTGTTTGGCATTTTCTTGAATGGAATAAACACAAAAGCGTTTAAAGTAAACATTTAAACATAATTATCGGAATGAAGTTAAAATTATCTTGGTTCGTTAATTGGTAATTTCCACCAAATATTCTCTCTTGGCCAAATAACTATAGTAACACTATAATGAATCTTGTTTACTATAAACATGATCTTGTTTGTATTAAGCAATACATTTTATTAAATCTTAATAAAGTTAGAATATTTGCTGGAAATACGTTACTTGGCATGCTCCCAGGACGACAAATTTAATGGTAAGCGTAATCATTATCACGTTTAAAATGATTACTTATTTCTTTCAGTGTACGATGGGTAAGTTTTTTGAAAAGTTATTGCAACCTCGGCTTTTAGATGCAATACAAGAAGCTGGAGACCTCTATCATCATCAATATGGTTTTAGAACAACGTTCTACCATCGATGCTGTCCGAAACGTGGTTTATTGTGTTGAAAGGTCAGAAGTAGGAAACCACTACTCGAGAAACATAGTCCTTCTAGTTACATTAGATGTTAAAAATGCGTTTAACTTAGCAAAATGGGTTGATATACTAGAAGCATTGAGGAAATTCAATGTCCCAAAATATCTAAGAAGACTATTTTACAATATTTAACGACTAAAGGTGATCGAACAAAAGTAATAACTGCGGGTGCCGTGCAAGGTTCAATTTTGGGTCCGGATTTTTGGAATGTAGCTTATGACGGATTGTTACGTCTGGACATACCAGAAAATGCATTACTCATTAGATATGCAGATAATATTGCATGTCTTATAATGGAGCGTACACCGGATTTGGCTCAAATAAAGTTAAATCAAGTCATGAGAAGAATAAATAACTGGATGGCAATATATGGTCTAACCCTAGCTGTAACGAAAACAGAAATTGTCATGCTTACAAAAAACGAATTCCTACCCAGATTCCATTGTTAGTAGGAACTGAAATTATTCATATGAAATCGACAGCAAAATATTTGGGAATAATCATTGATTGCAAACCAAATTTTGATGAGCATTTTAGAAGAGCTGCTGAAAAAGCAGAATCAATTTTAAAATCGATGAATAGGTTAATGAGCAACGTCAGAAGTCCAAGTAAAAGGCGTTTGTTAATGATAACAATTGAATCCATTTTACTATAGGGTGCCAAAATTTGGGAAGAAAATGAATATTGTATTTTATAGAAAACGCTTCGCCTCAGTTCAAACGAAAGCTACCATACGAGTTTCATGTTCATATCGAACAGTATCAGAAATGGCTGTCTTTTTAATATCTGAAATAATTCCAAAACCACAGAGAAGAAGTGCAGAAGGAAAAACGAGAAAGAAACTCCTCAGAAATGACAGAATATGTGGCAAACATTTGACAAAGGTAGATGGACAAAAAGATTAATACCCGATATACGGACATGGGTTGAACGAAAATATGGAGACATTTCATATTACATTACTCAATTCTTAAGCGAACATGGATTCTTTCGCTCATATCTTCATAGAATGGGAAAGAAAAGATCACCATCTTGTATATACTATGAGCACAATAGAGATGACGCGGAACACACACTCTTTTTCTGTAGAAGGTGGACCCCAAAAAGAATTACAGTAGAAAGATTAATAGAAGATTTCACCGGATAATATTATTGTTGAAATGTTTAGCAGGGAAAAGAAGTGGCAGCTAATAACGACATTCATAGACGATACTCTTAAGAGAAAACATGACGAAGATATTAAAGAAGAGACCTAAATAACAGGTAGACAAGTCCAAACTTGAGGTAATGTGACAAACAGTTCCGAGTTAAATAGTGGGGGGATTTTAATCGGTAGTCAAAACCGGAACCCGATACTTTTTATTATCTAAGAAGCATTTTTTATGCTCTTCAAATTTAATATCGAAACTACGACTAATTTGGCCGATGCAGACTTTATCACAGTCGTTACAATTTAGGTCCTTTGAATTGTTGAAGAATCTGTGAAATTGTGCATTTTGTTTTGAATGCTGGATTAATATTTCGTTTTAACAGATATTTCGCTAATCTAACAGATAGGTTACCTAAGAAGGTGAAAGAAAAATAACGGGTATTGTTTAAAAGTTCGGGTTTTGATAAAGAGCGAATAAGTTGTATAGTTCTTAGTTTTTTATTGAGAAGAATTTTCAAAATACAATCTGCATTGAACCCATTCTTATGTGTTTTAATTAAAATTCTATCTAACTCTTTATTGAAATTTCCTTTGATAGAGGGATAGTGATTGGTCAATGTAACATGGAATGTTGCGCATCGTGTTTGTGTGAAGTGGGATGAAAAGATTTAGGCCCGGCGCAAATTGAACCTAACACACGCAGAGCCCATGCGTGTGTTATTCTGTAGAACACCAGAATTGATGGGGTAGCGCATATTGAACCCAATCAACGCATAGTACAGACCCATCCTGTTTTCGCGTTGTTCTAGTCGTGCGAGAAACACAGTTTCGTGGGTCATGGGTTGAACGTAGACATGGAAAAATTCTAAATCGAGAAGTTCTCGTTGCTCGTTGGCAGTCATCGTGGAACTAACGCGTGACTGAGTTGGGTTGAATATGCGATACCTTAAAAAAACGTGTACTTGGGCTGTGCATGGGCTGGACATAGGATTTGTGCCGGACCTTAATGGTATTCGTATGGGTAGGCTTATGAACAATTTTAAAATTATGTGTTTTGTTTCGATGCAAAATTTTTAATCCATACACTTTAGAGATGTGTATGGATTTTTTTATTTCCTTTTCAATTGTGAATTTATAATAAATATTGATACAATTGAGTTAATTCAGAAACGAATCAAACTGCCTATCTGTTCCAGTGAAGCAAACTAAAATATCATACAAATTATTCATGAACATTTCAATAAGTGAGGGGCTTAGGGGGTTTCCAATAGCTAGACCATTCATTTTGGTATAGATGTCATTATTAAATTGGAAATAATTTTGTCGAAGGCAAACATGAATGAGATTAATAATCTTTTGATGGATTATCGGATTAGTGCCGTTTGTATGCAACCTTATTGATTACTTCCAGGACCTCCTCTAGTGGGATGCTTGGGAAAAGATTACTAACATCGAAGGAGACTAATTGATTGTTTTCTGCGATTGATAAGTGGAAATTTTTGCTGATTAAATTAGGGCAGTTTATAATTATAAATAACAGTTTGAAATTCAAATTTTTAATTAAATTATCATTGGTGCTGAAATTAATAATTACGGACTTTACCTTAAAGCCCACATCTCTCGAAATATTTAACATCAGTAGAAGTAATAGCATCCAAGCAAGTAATGTTCACACCAATAAATTAATTATAATGAAATAATCTAATTTACATTTTCAAACTGTCTTATATTTTGCGGAAAATATTGTGTAATTGTTCGGATCGGCTACAATTCAAATTTGGCGCACATGCTTGAGAAGAAAACGACACGACACGTTTTGAGATATAAAATCGTCGAATATATTGCCACGCCACCCTTTAGCGGGGTGAGACGAGTTGCGTAGTTATATGGCGGGCGATGATCGACTGTCGGCTGGGGTAATCCAGGCCCTGCTACGGTGCGCATGACTCTCATGATATACCCAGATGTTTCTACGCCAATAGACGAAAGTAATAGACAAAATTAAATATTAGTTCGTTATAGACGAAGATACACTTTTTATTCACGTTTGTGATTCGCTTTTCCACGCCGTAACCGATGAACATGTGACGAATCTCTCACAATTTCGTTCAGTCCAATACACACAGCACTCTTAATGGGATATCTTGACAAATTTCTACATAGTGCAGATATATACGAGACAACTGGTCTAATAGTAAAATTTTGTTTATGGATTTCAAGCAGTCCATATAGTTTAGGAGGTTGCGGATTCATAAGTGTAAGGTGATTTTTTTTTTTTTTTTGGAAATAATAGACTTGTTTAAAAGATATCGTATTTTTTATGTATATACATTGCTTTCATAAGAAAAGGAACAAATGAATGTGTTTCTTAAACTGTTGATGATTATTTTGGAAAACAACGCTCGGACAGGTCGATTAGTATTTTCAACTGCGCATATTTTTCATTAAAAATATTATATACAGGGTGTCCTATAAACAAATACCGATACAAAGTTATATTTTAGAGATGGGCAAAGTCGATCTTTTCGATTTGTCACTGCAAAATGAAGTTTATGACAATTTTCTTAATGTTATTTATAATATTAATATTGGAAAGTTTTACCTTTTCATTAATAAACTCAATTTTATTGTTATTTAATAACTTTAGCTACTTAAAATTGGTTATTCAGAAATACACGATTACTAAATTCACTCGATTTTGCCCAACATTATTATATTTTTTTAATTAGATCACTCTATATATAATTACATGTTTAGATTCTTCAGAAAATTTTTTTTTATTATTTATAATGTCCTATATTCAACTGTTTACGAAATAATGTCAATTATTTAATAATTCTATGTCAACCATTAAGAAAATAAACTAAATTACATAAGAACAGTTGTAATGGCATACAATTAAGTTTTGAGGATAATTTATAGTGATACATCACACATACGTGGGTGAAAATATAACAATAATTGTCATATAAAAACATTTCCATGACTGACTTAGTATCAGTAAACAATTGATAATATCTCGTAAACAGTTGAAAATAGGTATAGGACAGTATATACAAAAAGTATCTAAAATTGATTGAAAAATCCAAAAACATAGGAAGTTCTATTAAAGAAAAAATGTAATTTTCTATTGGTATTTGTTTATGGAACACCATGTATATTTTTTTTAGTGGAAAAGAAAATACTAATCTACTTGTCCGAGCGTTTATTTATCGAAAATAATCACCAGCAAATTAAATGTATAATCCGCCTTGTTTTGTAAAAACATATTATCTGCCTTATGATGCCACTGTGATTCTACAATAAATTTTGTGATTAAAAAAAATGATTTGAAAACAATTAAGAAATTATTTTTTTTGTACTTGCATTTACATTGATTGATTGTAACACTGATATATATATATATATATATATATATTGTATTGTTTTTGTAAAAAGGTGATTCCGTAAAAAAATTATTATTATTATTATTATTATTATTTCCACATTTAGCTCTGTGATTTTTTACTTATGTTACGTAAGTGGTATAAACTGAATTTATAATTTATAATAGAAAAGGGTATTTATCTTTTCTATTTTACATTTTGTGATACTTAAAAACACTGTTGTTTATATTTTTAGTATATATATAATATTTAATATATTTTTGCAATATATTTTTTTGGTTTATTTGGCTGTCTACATATATTTATATTTTTGTAAAATATTGTGAAAGTATCATGTCATATATCTGTCTGTAATTACAATTAAATTATCTACAAATTACTACGTATTTATTCATTTATTTCGAAAGTTTAATTAATAATAAAAGAGAAGGAGGAAACGTATTTTTCTTGCTATTATTATCATTTGTTCGTTACGTGTGAAAAAGACGCAGGAAATCGATGGGGTCGGTCGCCGCGGACAAGGGGTTGATTTATTCATCTTCCGACAATTCCGCTCCCATTTTTTCCGCTTTCGTTCAGCAATTTCCACCGATTGTAATCGCTTTTATAAACCGTTTAATAGTGTTATTAATGATTTAAAAGGTGCAATAAAAATCCACTGAATAAAATTAATGAACGTAAAAACAGCCCTGAGTTAAAAATAAGACTAAACTTAAAGTTTTTTTTTTATTTTGCATGAAATTTCTGTTGTTCTTTATTACCTAACATTGTATTTTTTTCTCTAATATAGGTAATTTATTAAACTTAAATCACTACTATCCATTTTTTTAATATAAATTAAATACAAATAAATTTGAAAATAATTAATTTACACAATTTATTAATTAATTACTTTCTCTTTAGCTACTGCAACTTTTTTACTTACAAAATACAAGTACTTCAAAAACATCTAATGAAACAACTAGTTCTTACGCAAATTTAATTATTCATTTGTGTATTATTATTATTAAACATATTTATTACTCTAATTTTAATTGCGTAAATTCTTATCCTTTTCTATTTATTTTAAATAACTGTGATTCAATTTAATTTTACATTTTATATTACTTTTTTATATTATAATACCAACTGTGTATTCCGAAAAAGGTGTAACCTTTATCAATGGTTTAAATTT
Source organism: Philonthus spinipes (assembly GCA_963082785.1). Classification (NCBI taxonomy): domain Eukaryota; kingdom Metazoa; phylum Arthropoda; class Insecta; order Coleoptera; family Staphylinidae; genus Philonthus; species Philonthus spinipes. Next base: position 11,907,601 of record OY720309.1, on the reverse strand, counting down.
TCTTAAGGTTGCGGTTTAGTGGAAAGAGATAGCTATATAGTAAAATGGAAATAATCGTTTAAAAAAAGAGCCATTCTTTGGGATTTAATAATATGAATATGTATTTACATTTTTTATCTACCAAGTAAAAAGTATCAGTCTAAATAAAAAATAAATCGTTAATTTTCGTGTATTAAGTCAATTTACTAGTTCAAGTTAGAAAAGAAAATTGTAAGACATAATGTAATTAATAGATCATGTCTGCTAATTTATTTGAATGCAGAATTTAGTGAAATCCTTTAAATTTTCATTGCACAAGTTTTTATTAGCAAAAATATAATTTGAAATTTACTAAAAATTTGATCAATTTTCATTGTTTTTTCATATTGTTTTTCACACAAACTAAACATGTTCATTGATCACAGCAGCAATCTAGCTATCTCTTTCGTCTAAACCGCTGGCTTTTGTAAATAATTTGCATTTAAAAATAAAAGTTTAAGAAGTATACAGAAAAGTTACTAAAATTTCCGACAGGTTAGGTTAATATTATTGCAAAACCTAGGAAGGTATGCGCTTATTCTCGCATTCTGCTCCTTCGTGGAAACCATTTGGAGGTAACGACGAGCTTTTCCACTAAATAAAATGAACTTAGAAAACACTTTTTTTAACTTTGTTTGTATAACAGAATTATATATTTAGTGACTATAGTTTCAACAATTTACACTTGTCATTATCAAACTAACAGTTTTAGTATTATTATTATAATCTTACACAATGTATTACGAAGTAGAAGCCTCAGTGATCAGTAATTTGACTTAGAAAACGTTACATTAATGTTGCATGTAACGTTACGTCAAAGCAGATATAACTACAATACTACAAATAATGTTTTAACAAAATTAAAACAATATTAACGACGAGCATTTCCACTTAATAAAATGGACTTAGAAAACTTTACATAAATGTATCCCTTTTTCTTCGTGATTACATCTGCATTTTCTAACGTTACATGCTAAATTGATGTAACGTTTTCTAAGTCCATTTTATTAAGTGAGTCGTTAATATTGTTTTAATCTTGTTAAAACATCACTTGTAATAACTTTGTTCAATGTGATCCACTACAAATGGAGATCAAAAAGTTCGAAATTGTGTTGGTAAAGTAGGTTCTTGTGTTTATAGTCAGAAAGGGACCATCTGCTTGTTTCATGGTCACTTTCTGGCTGAAATTATAAGTTCTTATTTTAACCAACAATATTTCTAAATATTTAATAACAGTCAGAAAGGTGCCATTTCTCTCTTTTATGGTCCCTTTTTAATTGGAATTCCAACATTTTTCCTTTTGAAAAGTCAAAGGTCTATATCAACAAATTCACAACCACCCGAGAATTACAAAAGGAAATTAAATTAAATTAAAAAAAAAAAAAAATTAAACGCTACATCAACGAAATTCAACCACAATTATGCCGAAAGGTCATGCAAAATTTCGATGTACAGACAACTAAAATATGTTGAATAAATATTTGTCCTTCTTCTATGATGTTTTCTTCTTTCTTTATTCGTCATACTATTATTATTTCTTATATTTATATTATATATTTTCTAGGGTAATTTAGAGAAACTGTGTATAATATTTAGTAACAACTAAAATTTGTTGCATAGATGTTTTCTTTCTTCGATAATATTTTCTTCTATTTTTATTCTTCATTCTCCCTATATTCTCGCGCGCTTTTATTTAATCTATCTTTTTTCGCTTTTTTTTTCTAATATCTCTCCGTCATCACTATTTGTCTCTTCTAAATTATTCTCTCTCTTTCTCTCTTTAATATCAATTTCTCTCTATCTATCCCTTTTTCTTCGTTCACTGTCTTTGTCATTTTACCGCACTATCTCATAATCTCCGTCTCTAGCGCTGCGCGTGGATAACAAGAACCGCCGTGGAATTAATTAGTTTCGCGCCCCCGCCATATCGCAATTACAAAATATAATCCCACCTACGTGACACCTTTTGTTTACCCCGCAATGTCGTCCTTTAGGGAGAATCCGGAACGGCTATTTAAAATTGCGCGCTCGTTCCCAGAATCTCGGGATTTTCGCGCTAATCTCCGGGACGCGAATATTAAATCGGCCTTACTTTTGTGTTGCAGGAACGGCGGCGAGAGGTCGGCTTCGTTAAAGGAATAGAATATTAGGAAGGGACCGCTGAGTAAAGGAAGAAGAATAAGCCGAAAATAGAAGAAAAGCGGAGAATCCGAAGGATTTTTTAGACACTCCTTGGTGAGTAAAAGTTTGAACGATTTTTGTTTGTTTTTATTTTACACAGCATTAAATACAGATTGGGCTACACGAAACTGAAGATTAAAAACATATATTTATGTTAGATGGACATCGTTTATAATAATTCTACACAGGTAAAAAAATATCGTTCGATATGACATACGTTTAATTTTTTTTAAATGTTTAAATGATGTTTTGATGTTTGCGCTTCGACGCTTCGACGAAACTATATGTATTTGGAAATCTACGAAAAAATTTTAGCCAATATTGTCATTTTTGACTATAGTCATAATTCAAAGAATGGAAATTTGAGATTATAACTCAATAACTAAAAATTGTAAATAAAAAGTCGTAACATATTCTAAATCAGCATAAAATGTTGCTTTGAGAAAGTTTTTATTATACTTTTCTATTTTTAATAATAACGGAGTTACAGGCACTCTCGAAAAATGACTCATCGTCAACTTCCGGTTATAACCTGGAAACGGTTAAAGATAGATTATTTTTTTCTTCGCCATTGTTTTTATCATTGAAAATTGGCCTAAGGTCGCGAAAACGGTTTTTCAATATAACTTAAAATAAGAAAGGTTTCCATATGTGGCACCACCAAATTGGACCACCTTGTGCATAAATTTAGGGTTAATTAGTTGTTTCTTAATTGGCACGTTTACAAAACTAACCGCCCGCGACTAATAGCATCGTCCCCGATACCCAGAAAGTGATGCTCACTACCCAGTTTCGGGTTACAAGTCCCTAACAATTCACATAGGTCAATATCAAATTACATGCCATCTAGCGTATGAAGAACTATCGATCGTCATTTCGCTTTTTCGAATCTCATCAGACTTGTGTGCAATGTCTTGGTAAAGGCGCTCGAACGGATTTTGTGTTCCACTTAAATAAATAGCTTGATATGAACCATAATAATTAAGAGATAACGCAAGCGCCATCTATTACCTAATTTCATGTGGCATCGTTGATGAGAGCTGGCGCTTGCGTTACCTCCCAGATTTTGTGTTTTGCTTAAATAGCCTGATATGAACCATAATAATTGAGAGATAAAGCAAGCGCCATCTATTTTAATTTCATGTGGCATCGTTGACGAGAGATGGCACTTGCGTTATCTCCCGGATTTTGTGTTGTGCTAAATAGCCTGATAGGAACCATAATAATTGAAAGATAACGCAAGTGTCATCTATTACCTTTTCATGTGACATCGATGACGAGAGATGGCGCTTGCGTAATCTCTTGGATTTTGTGATGTGCTTAAGTAGCCAGATATGAACCATAATACTGAATTCATAATAATTACCTAATTTTATGTGGCATCGTTGACGAGAGATGGTGCTTATCTCTCGGATTTTGTGTTGTGCTTATCATATCAGGCTACGAACCATAATAATTGAGAGATACGTAAGCGCCATCTATTACCTAATTTCATGTGGCATAGTTGATGAGAGCTGGCGCTTGCGTTATCTCCCGGATTTTGTGTTGTGCTAAATAGCCTGATAGGAACCATAATAATTGAAAGATAACGCAAGTGTCATCTATTACCTTTTCATGTGACATCGATGACGAGAGATGGCGCTTGCGTAATCTCTTGGATTTTGTGATGTGCTTAAGTAGCCAGATATGAACCATAATACTGAATTCATAATAATTACCTAATTTTATGTGGCATCGTTGACGAGAGATGGTGCTTATCTCTCGGATTTTGTGTTGTGCTTATCATATCAGGCTACGAACCATAATAATTGAGAGATACGTAAGCGCCATCTATTACCTAATTTCATGTGGCATAGTTGATGAGAGCTGGCGCTTGCGTTATCTCCTGGATTTTGTGTTTTGCTTAAATAGCTTAATATGAACCATAATAATTGAGAGATAACGCAAGCGCCATCTATTGCCTAATTTCATATGGCATCGTTGACGAGAGATGGCACTTGCGTTATCTTCTGGATTTTGTGTTTTGTTAAATAGCCTGATAGGAACCATAAGAATTGAAAGATAACGCAAGTGCCATCTATTGCCTTTTCATGTGACATCGATGACGAGAGATGGCGCTTGCGTAATCTCTTGGATTTTGTGATGTGCTTAAGTAGCATGATATGAACCATAATAATTATCTAATTTAATGTGGCATCGTTGACGAGAGATGGCGCTTTCGTTATCACTCCGATTTTGTGTTGTACTTAAATAGCCTGATATGAACCATAATAATTGAGAGGTACGTAAACGCCATCTATTATTTAATTTCATGTGGCATCGTTGACGATAGATGTTGCTTGCGTTATCTCTCAATTATTATGGTCCGTTTCAGCTATATGATGAACATTGTGCTTATATTTGCTTTCAATGACTATTCATAAATTCTTGATGAACGCTGTTCAATAAATATTCATTTTTCTCCCAATTTCTGCATGTATGTCATCCTTCAGTTCATACAATATTCTAGTTTTGCGTTCATAAACATGAGTGTTTAATTAATCGCAAACTAAGAAGTTTTCTTGTTTACGAGAAGAAATCTAGAATTTTGTATAAACTGGTGATTCCAGAGGCCAGGACACATCTCAAAATCGTGAAATTAGGTGGTGATCATGCATCGATACTGCCACCTACTCGGTGCAGTGATTATTTAGCGGTTCTGGTGTTGCAATAGCCGGTAACTTTTGTCATTAGCAAACCACTCATTCCCATCGTCGAAAAATCCCGCAAAAATAATCCATTCTGTCAATTAAATATTTTGAAATGATTAATTGCTTCAAAGTCCATGTTTGAATAATACCGAAATATAGGGTTATTATAAATGATGGACCCATTTTTAAAAAATCGTATTAATTAAAGTATAAATCAAAAATTAAACCCCGACACCAATTGATAAAAGGGAACATCGATTATATATATATATATATATATATATATATATCAAAAATTAATAATCTTTGTAAACATGAAAAGAGGAAGTTTCATTTTTTTAATACATTAAAAAGAATATGTTCACCATTTGAGCGCGAATGGCCAAAGATATCGAAGCGCTCTATAATTCCCAACTAACCAATTTCACAAACTATAAAATTCATTAGCCGTTGATTTAAGCAATTTCTATAGATTGGAAGTGTGTGTAAAAGAAAAGACACAGGACAACCTCATGTGTCTTAGGATGAAGTAAGACGTATTGAAGAAAGTTTAGTTCGCAGTCCAAGTAAGTCTACAAACAGAGCTAGTAGATAACTTAGAATACCCCAACCAGATGTATAGAAAGTTCTGAGACGACGTTTGCTGTACAAGTCTTACCGACAACAACGCAACAATAGAGTTAGTAAATAACTTGAAATACCACAACCAAATATATAGAATGTTCTGAGACGATGTTTGCTGTACAAACCTTTCCTACCCTAATGACAAAAAAAGCATCCCGAATTTTGTGCTTATGTGCCAGAAACGGTGTTTCTGCAGCGTATAATATTTAGCAACGAAACAACTTTCTACCTTAGTGGAAGTCAACAGATACAATGTTCGCATACGGAGTTTGTAAAATCCACATTCAACATTGCAACATGAAAAACTTTAAAATTTCCTCTATTCATGGCTACGAGGATTATTAAAATTGGATTTGTACTTTAATAAATACGAATATTTTTAAAAATGGGTCCATCATTTATAATATCCCTGTACAGTAAACCCATTATGATAGATAATTTTGCTTAAGGCCGGGATCCTGCTAAAGCGCTACCGTTATTTGTTTATACGCTTCAACAGATTACTAAAAAAATAAACAAAAAATATGGATGAATACGACAATATATATTTTTAACATATTTAAGAATAATTTAAGGAGGAACATCTTCCACATGCAGCTTACATTTTTTTAATGAAACAAACATAATTTTCTAAATTAAATTAATTTTTGAAAAAATAATCTTATTTTGTTTCTTTTTCGAAAAAAATAAATAGTTTACGTTATTCATAATAAAATAAGAATAATTTTATTATGAATAACGTCAACTATTTATTTATTTATTTATTTATTTTTTTTTGAAAAAGAAACAAAAATAAGATTTTTTTTTTCAAAAATTAATTTAATTAAACAAATGTAAGCTGCATGTGGAAGATGTTCCTCCTTAAATTATTCTTAAATATGTTAAAAATATATATTGTCGTATTCTAACCTAGGAAAAAACCGACTTGGATGTGAAACGCGCTAAGTGGGGTTGGTTCGCTTCTCCTCTTCTCATATTAATTTTTACATTTGCCAATTTAACATATGCAACTTGTTCGATAGTACAACTTAAATGTATTTATTAGGGCCTAAATCCCGCCCTTAATGTATAATACTACTTATCGTTGCCTTAATTGTCTATAATAATATTAAATATAAAAATGTCAGTAGCTTATCGTTCTTTTTTACCATTATTATTTTCTCCTTTATGGATTCTGAAAAAAAAAAAAAGAATAATTTTTCATTCGGTCGGTCATTGAATGTCGCGCTGGCGTATGTGTGTGGGCTTTCTGTTGTCAGTCAGGGCATGTCGGTGGCTTGAAGCTCCGACACACTTTCATTCAAAATAAATCAATAACACAAAACTGATCGACGGCCGACGTTCATTGTTTCCTCTTATATTGAAAACAAATAGCGCTCCGCGTTAATAAAAAAAAATGTGCACGTCACACCTTCCAGCCGACGCGACACAACGCGTCACGTCCGAAAGGAATAATTCATAAATCAAAAATATTTCTTTTGTAATTGTGTAATATTGATGGAACTGTGTATTTGTGCTTAGAAGACAAATCTTTAATGGCCCAATATTTGATACAAATTGCGGACTAACCTACAATAAAACACAGGTGGACCTAAACGTAGCTTTTATTTATTGGATTAAATTCAATAAAAAGAAATTTGAAAATGATTAATTTACACAATTGAATAATTAATTATTTTTCTTTTGGCTACCACAACTTTTTGATATACATAAGTACTTTAAAAAAGGACAAACGTATATTGAAACAACTACTTCTTAAGTAAACTACATAATGGATATTTGTTGTTGCATCACAAATGATTGCATTTTACAATAATTTAAGGTACGTTTAGTTGATTTAACTAAAATAGGGCTAGAACTCCGAAGTTCTCAGCCCAAGAGACCACGCACACTCGAAGCACTCACGAAATTCATGGAAACGGGCGGTGCCTCCGACGGGCAAGCCCCAGAAAAAAATGGAAGAAGAGATTGAAGATCCAAAAGAAGCCTGCAAAAATGTCAAGTTCGCAGTCCAATTTATTGCATATTACAATAATTTGTCGATGGCCATTTTATCATTAATTAACCATAAATGTATTACATTGTAGCATATATTGAATTAATATCACAATAAAGATGTTTATATATAAACAATAATTTGCGGTACGTTTAGTTAATTTAATTTAACATCTTTAAACGTTTATAAGATTGTTTACGAACTTAGTTTATTAGTTTTTAATTATTAAAAATGACAATATATTAAACAAACTAACATTTAATCATAATACATGAAAGACGACGCAAGCGCCATCTTTTGCTAATTTCATGTGGCATCGTCAACATTTCGAGTCTACAAGATAGAATCGCTGTTTCGTGCACTAAGGAAGGCGAACTTGTCATGTTTATGAGAACGGGAATGAAATTCATTTAATGAAACATCGATTCTCGGTTGTCAAACTTGTAGACTCGAATCATTGACGATGCCACATGAAATTAGGTGAAAGATGGCGCTTGCGTTGTCTTTCATTTATTATGATTATTATCAGGTATATAACCACAATACAAGATCCGTTCAGCTCCCTTCATCAAGGCATTATACGTAGAACACACTAGTCTGATGAAAATTTTGTGAATAAATACTATTTTATTATTAAATATACATTAAACGTATATTTTTTGGATTAATTTATATAATGAAAATAACTAGTTATCAGATTTTTATTTAAAACATTTTTATTGATAAAATGCTTCTGAGCAAGTGATAAAATTGTTAAAATTTTCATTTTTATTTTCTGTTTATATGTGATTTACAGTCATGATATTTAACTAAACATTTTGAATATTATTATTATTCTGTATAAAGGTGATTTACCGTAAATAAATGAATTGAATTTTATTTATCACGAATCTAATTGAAATTTTACAAATGTGTATTGGATTGTAAGTTCTATTAATAATAACACTTCACGTGAACTCAAAACCCATTTATTTGGTAAGTTCTATTGTTTCATGAAAAATATTTGTAGAATAATATACATTTTAGGAACATATTTTATATTTCAACTACCTAGTAAGACGTTACAAGGAAGATTTCAATAACTTGAATTAAAAAAAACACTTCTTCACTACTTTATTTGTTACTAGATGTACATTTCGGACACAAATTAACCATTATTAATGGTTGATACGTATCTCGTCACTTTGTGTCCGAAATAAACATCGGGTAACAAATATAGTAGTGAAAGTTTTTATTCAAGTTATTATCATCTTCACGTAACTCAGTCAACCCAAAAAGAATTCAATGTTTTTTTATTTAGATTATTTATTCAAAATTAATTTACGCATTCCTGCTTCTGTTTAATGATTGAGATGAGTGCAATTTATACTATCTGCGAGGTAGTAGGCCATTATTTTCAGACGATTTTAGAGATGAGAGATGAATCTTAGGCATGCGAAATCATAATTTAGATAAAAATAATATAAAACACACAGAACAGTGGAGGTTAAAATTAGCATTAGCTTAAAAAAACATGGGTACCTTTTGCCTGGAAGAAATAAATACCACCACCCTTAAGACATTTCTCTCGAATAGCTAGTTACTTATTAAAGGTCATTTGGGGGGCATCCTAACGTAACATTGAATTTTTGACCATAATCTTGGCCACGGACCTCCTGTTGTAAGGAGGCCCAGAGCCCAGGTCATTATGACCCCCGATAAAGGTCGGATGGGGCTCTAAAATTCGGCTATCTTCGAAGAACAAACATATTATGTTTGCCTATAATAATAGCTAGTTACTTATTAAAGGTCATTCACCATCCAACCTTTGAAGGATCAACACCTCATGCGCGTCGCGTCCAGCCGATTTAAGGGGCCTCCTAACATAACCTTGAATTTTGACCATGACCTTGGTCACGGACCTCCTCCTCCTGCTAGGGGCTTAGGTCGGGTCATCATGACCCCGATAAAGGTCAAGGTCGGAGGAGGTTCTATAATCGGCTATCTTCCTCTACTAATATGAAATAGTCAACGTCGTATTTTGTTTATATTCTGCGATAAACATTTTTTTACATTCGAATTTATAATAAATAGTTTATATCGAGAAAAAATCAACGAATCACACTACTTAAATATCATCACACCCACAGGCGTCACAGGCGTCACAGGCGTCACTATCTTTCGTGATCTACACCCCGCGCAAAATAATTATTAAGGCCCCAAAGCGCTGACTGTCAACTACGGCATTAAGGTTACTTCAAAAAATTGTGGTAAAGAAATTTAAATACTCGTGCTTAAAGAAAAACAAACAATTATATGTTGTTTTGCTGATCCAGGTGGCTTTCTAGAACACCATCCCCCCATTCCGCAATGCGGGCCCTAGTGCCATTATAGTTACGCCACTGACCACACCTTTTCTCAATACCATGTTATAACTATTTTTCATCTCATTTGAAGATTGTACGTATGAAATATTTGTAGCAGTGTTCTCTACATTAAAATTGTGAAGTACAAAAATACTGTAATTACAAATTACAACAATATATTCAATTGATTTGATAAAAATTTAGACTAATAACTACTTATCAAGTATAACTATTGAGATTTTCAATCAGAATCCATACACATAATAACAATAATGATGCGCACCGTGAATAAATATATAAGTAAATCAAATACACATAAAATATTTTACAAAAAATTGTTACAAACTGCAAAAATTGAATTAAAAATACCGCAAAAGCAATACATATAAATAAACAAGTAAATAGAAGTAAACCTTACAAAAATAATGAAAATAATATAATTATACACATGAATATTCGGTAGCAAAACAAATGGTAAAAATAAAATAATGTACACATTATTTTAAAAGTAAATATATATATATATATATATATTTAATTCATATTAGAACTTATATTATTGAAACTATAGGTTGGTTTATTTATACTGCAGTAACTTAAACGAAGTGAAAGTTTTTGACATCAAACATAAGGTTCACAGGAATGTTGGGTAAAAAGTGCACTATCCCATATTACGAATAGACCTTGTAATAAAATAAAGCAGATGAAATATTTCTATTCCTTATTATATAGAGAAATATATTTATTCAGATAATTACATACCAGGTGTATTTTTATTGAGCGAATAGGAAATTAAAAAAATATATATATTCAAAGTATTGACCATTGCTTTCTACATAAAACCATCCATGGATTGTTAGAAAAATGGTCAAGATCTTTCTAACAATCCATGGATACCACGCCAATAGAAATGTTCGTTTTTTTTTGAAGCAAACCAATCAGACATCCAATTTTCGACTTCTTCGTAGGAATCCAAGTGCTGTTCAGCCAAAGTGTACCTCATCGAAGAAAACAAATGGTAGTCGGAAGGGGCCAAGTCTGGTGAATACGACTTGTGGGGTAGCAGCTTCCAGCCAAATGTTTTGATTGTATCCTAAACCGGTTTTTCTTTGTGTGCAGGTGCATTGTCGTATAACAAAATTACTATGCCGTGTCTTCTGGTCCATTCTGGTCGTTTTTCAATCAATTCATGGTATAAATAAATATCATTTTTTGTCTGTAGCGATTAGTGTTAACAGTTTCGCCAGGTTTTAGAAGCTCATGACACCAAGCCTTTCTGATCCCACCAAACACAGAGCATTCGGCCTTCTTGCCGAATCGATCTGGTTTTGCAGTCGATGTTGAAGAATTAATCCATGATTTTTCCGTTTAGGATTCTTAATATAAATCCATTTTTCGTCGCCAGTAACTATTTGATGCAACTGATTTCCTTTCGTGTCTTTGAAGCAAAATTTCACAACTGTTTGTCAGCTTTTCCATCTGCATTTCATTCAATTCATGTGACATCCATTTTCCACACTTATAGATTTTTCCCATAGCTTTTAAACGGTCATTATTTGTTGTGCAACATTTAATATTCCTGCCATTTGCTTTTGACTAGAAGTATCATATTCATCCAATATTGCTTGCAACTCGGCTTAGTCGAACTGTATTGGTGGTCTTCCACGTTCTTCATTTCTCAGATAAAAATAATTATCTCTGAACCGTTTAAACCGTCTTTTGCATATCGTTTCTTATAGAGCATGATCACCACATGCCTCGACAAGCATTCGATGCGACTCTGCAGCACTTTTCTTTAAATGAAAACAAAAAATTAAGGCTTTCCACAAATCATCACTTTCTGGTAAAAAAATCGACATTTTTATCACGATGCAAAATATGATTTTTGTTCAATGACTTGACGTATACTAAAGAGATGTCATACCGACCACCAAAAAAAAAAATTAAGGCTCCTTCACAACAAATGTTCATTATCGACACATTTGTATCTTGTACACCTGGTACATTTCTACAAGCATTAAGTATATACAGTATATACACTAAAATGAAAATGTCTTTATGCCCTCTTTATTATATTTTCTTTCTTTAATTACTAAAAAACACAATTTCCCTCATAAATTCCAAAAGTTAATCGACTTGGGTGTGTACGCAATCTCGAGATCTAGCGACGCAGTCCCAGCCGGCAGGAGGGCCTGCCCCCCGCCGCCGGTTTTACGTACCCAGTGCGATAAAGTACGTGATAACACGTTCTTCTTCGCGGCACTCAATCAATCCGCAGAGCACACACGCTCACCTTTTGCTGTACTTATTTTAGATTGCATCATTAACATGCGAACCAGTTAATTTTATTTTTTTCAGATTGCTATCTAAAAATACGTGGCAGAAAGAAACACATGGGCTGTAAATACCGGCTTATTTAACACACAATGTTAAAAATAATTTGCGAAAGGTTAAGTAGTAATTTGGATAATGGACGAATGGCGATTATTTTCTTTAATTACTAGTTGTAATTAGTTGGTTTAATTATAGACGTTCAACATAAAATATATTATTTACAACGAAATTTTATTTAAAAAAAAAATATATATCACTGTATTATTTCTAAAACTGAAAGTATACCCCATTGCATCATTTTTAAAATTTAAATTATGATGCTTCCTTTCATTTAGTACTTAATGAAATATATCAGGAAATTTTAGAAAGAAAAAAAAACTAGAGGATTCCGAATGAGATGATATTGCGATAACGAATCGGATTACACTCTCAACCGTGGTTCCAATTTCATTTTTAGTCGCAATCGAAGGGATCGTTCCGATCCCGCCTATTTTCCATTTATTCATCACTAACCAATGTCATTAAAATTTTAAAAATGTGTAATTTATTGTAAGTACTATTGCTTTTATCGAAAATGTTTAAAGAATAATACAAATTTCTACACAAATATTTAATATTGCAACGGCATCGTGAGACGTTTCAAAGAAGATTTCGATATTTTTTATTTAGGTCCCGTCCATTGGGAATAAAAACGAGGTTGGAGCGAAATTGATAATAAGAGAAATTGTATCTCTGGCGTTAAAATTGGAAAGAGGACACTTCTTTCAATTTCAATCGAAAAAAGTTTTTTTTAGCTCCTAAGGACCAAAGAGCATATACGAGGGTCAGAAATACCTACTATGTTAAAACAGAAATTAAAGAAGAAGTACAGATACAGCATAAGGCTAGCCTTAATATGGACCCTTGAGGAATACCAATTTCCACACTGCTAGTAATCGATATTAGGTCGTCAATTTGTGCAAACTGTGTAGGATCTTTTAAAAAACTCTGTAGCGTGTTATATTTCACTCCCTGTCTTGTATTCTGAATATACTCTCATTTAACATAACCAATTACAATACATGTAGGTGTTAATCTGTTTGGACTGTCGACCAGGCGTATTTATGCCCTCGAATAGGCTATTCACCTAACTATGTTTCACGAAATAATAAATTTCAAAATTTTCCAAGAAATATTATTATTAAATCCTGTTTACAATACGAAACATTCTCACTTCAAAAATATTTATCCCGCTACTTCCAATTTTCCCGCGAACCGGACGTTCGGGCGTAAATTAAATTCGGATTGTTTACGTAATTGAGCGGGCAGTAAATCCAAAAGTGTCGGACGGGATCCGGGGGTGGAAAATGGGCCGCGACAAACCGGTGGGAAAAACAAGTTAATCCGATTGGGCTGGCAACCGTGAAAGTTTTCCTTTAATTGGGTAACGCCCACACGTCGAGCACGGGGGGGATTACGGCCGCTCAAAAAGGGATGGATGGGGGTGGTTGGGGGGCGATTGATTCAAATTAAGTTTCAATCAGCGCCGAGAAACAACATTAGAACTTTAATAACTTTGCCGTATAAAGTTGGGCAGTAAAGATAATGTAGTTGTTGGATTTAACTGATGTTGGATTACGTAATCAAATTGGAAATTTATGTTTTTCGCTGTTTTATAATTGCGCTTTAATTAATATTAAACGTCTGCCAGAAAACTCAGATTTATTACATCTATAATATAAGTTTAGCTCTATTCATGAAAATTGAGAGCGGTTTTAAAATCTAAAAGGGTAAAAACAAATTTATATTTAAAAAAATCGGAAATTAAGTATAAAAATAATCGGCAATAATTTTAATTCTAATTAAAATTGATATGTCGAAACAGCTCTTATATCATTTTTAATTTTGCAGACATTAGTTTTCAAGTAATACTTAACGGAATTGTTTCCTTTCAAATAATGCAGATTTCCATGCACATATATTCCCAGGGAAAATTTGGACATATATTATTTTATTTCATTTCGCACAGAAAACTTTACGACAAAAGGTTCAGTAACGTACCGCTATAGAAAAAATGATGAGAGTAAAACTTTTGTGAGTCGCTAAACATTAATTTCAATATTCTTTAATGAATTTTAAGTGATATACAATCTTGTATAGGAAATGTATTTTCCGTGATTGTATTATTTAAAAATAAATAAATAAATGAATGAATTGTTGTAAAAATAGTAATAATAATAATTATTGTATGTGTCATAGTTTATAGTTAGTGTTTAATAATAATTCATGAGACCGGCCAATGACCCTGGCAGTCGACGCCGGTAAGTTGGAGGGGTTTTTAGTCGGTAGTCTCTCGGACAAAATCTGGGAGGAGTCCGTCACTCCGTCCGTAAATGGATTTTCCCCTTCCACAGCACAAAAAATTAAGTTTCTATATGAATGGGTATAGTCAGCCCCTCCACGACCAAATGGTCTATTGTAGCTCATACGTGAGACCTTATACCTTGTTTCTCAGATCAATGGTTAATCCATGATCTTACTCAGAGGAATCCTGCGGATTGCATTCAGGTCCAACTCCGTAGATCCAATAACCAGCTGTCTGGTTTGAAGGCGTGCTAGGCAGACTCATAGTACATTCTCTAGTATCTCGTCATCTTTCAGACATAGGTAGGGTTATCCCATACTCCTATTCGGGTAAGATGGTAGTTTATGCGACGGCCACTGCAACTCTGAAATTGCATCTGCTCAAATCTAGTATTGTTTTGGTTCTGTTCCCGGACGGTTCCTGAAGAGTCGCATTAGCTACTCACATGCATGGGGTATTCCTCCTGTATTGTAGCATCTCCTCTTTCATTCATCCGTGTATCGCTGCCGTTTTGGTCAAAGCATTAGTTTTAAAGCTCTTTTCCTGGCTAGAGCGCCTGCTCTCTCATTTCCTGGTATTCCGGGGTATCCAGGCACCCACACCAGATTGACTTTTATAATCTCAGACAGATTGCTGAATACCTCTCTGACCTGCAGTGATATACGCCTACTAGAAGCAAGAGCAGATATCGCAGCTTTGCTATCAGAGCATATATTGAATGTCCCGTGTACCGGTGGGTTCTTCTGGAGCTTCCTTGCACACTGACCAATGACGAATATTTCCGCCTGATGGATGGTTGCATGCACACTAAGACTGTAGCTACCTTCCAATCCAGGTTTGCAGCTGACGAAAGCTGCATCCGTCCCTTGGACTGTTTTTGATCCTTCAGTAAAATAGCATACACCCTTCACCGTAGTCGGTAATTTATTCCCGATCCACTGGCTTCTATCTGAGTAGAGTACCCCAAACCGCCTTTCAATGTAGAGTTTAGGTGTCATTATATCTGATCTCATGCTTAGTATTCTGTCCCTTACGATCACATATGTAAGATCGTTAGGGACGAACTTAGTCACTTGCGGTTCATTTACCGCTGTGTGATGATACCTGTAGGTCGCCCATCTGGTCTCCCCTTCAATGACTATGTGAAGGGGGGTAAGATCCAGTAGAACTTCCAGTGTCAGCGTTAGGGTGGTGCTTATTGCTGCCGGATTGGCAATAGTAGCCAGCCTCTGCAAACTGTCCAGTTTTTTCCTCACCCCTATATGTCTTGCGGCTGTCCACCACACCTCGCAGCCATACGTGATGATTGACTTAACATCTGTTAAGTAAAGCCAGTGGACATATCTGTATGTTAAACCCCAGTTCTTGCCACAGACTCTTTGACATGTATTAAGTGATGTCCGGATCTTGTTGGCCATTTTCTCCAGATGCAGGTTCCAAAACAATGTTTTGTTTATTATAACGTCTAGATATTGGCTTTCCCCGCAAATGGATCGCAATTTTCGATTAGCCCGGTTGCTCTTCTGCGAGTTAAGGGAACTATTACAGTTTTTTTTTTAGGATTGACGCTGAGATTTTCTGTCACGCACCAATTTCAGACAGTGTCCAGCACTTCCTGCATGTTTTCGGAGATAACTGAGTCATCGTTGCCTCTGACCCGTACCGCAATATCGTCAGCATATGCCTGCACTTCAACATCCAGGGAGTCAATTACTGCCAGTAGGTCGTCCACCAGCAGCGACCTCTGCGGGCATCCTCTGGTTGTTTTTATTTAAATAGAGATGGACATGGATACTTTTCTGGAATCAAGCATACCTTTAATCCAACCCTGACAGGATTGACGAGAAGCCCCTACTGGTGACAGCCCTGCAGAGAGAGTCCGTTAAACTAGCATTAAAAGCTCCCTCGATGTCCAGGAATGCCACTATTGCCGTTCCCCTATTACCAAGGGTTTCCCAATGAGGTTATTCAATGCAAGTTCCGTTGACTTCCCCTTTTAGTAGGGATATTGGTGGGCATTCAAACGGCAGGTGTTGAGTACCCTGCATCTCAGAAACCCATTCAGCACCTTCTCAAGGATTTTCAATAGCAATGAAATATACATATATATATATAACATCTTTATTCATACAATTTTTGCTACAATTTAAAATATTTAGAAGTAATTATTAATATTTAGTATTAGTCCGCCTGGGCTATCGACCGACGGTCTTTCTGACCTGACTGATAGGAATGATTTTAGACTTATTCGTCTGATTGATGTGGTAGTGGGTTCGTGCATCCCTGCTTTTGATATGAAAACAACCATGACTTCAGACCATCTTTTCGGTATACAGTTCCAGGCAACCCCAGCTCTCAAAACTTTTATCAGATGCAAGATAACTCCATCGAGCCCTTTTTTGCAATAGTGCTGGGAAAATCTCATCTACCTTTGGGGCCTTGAATGGTTGGAAAGAGTTAGCCGCGCCATATGTGTCAACTTTGTTAGCCACCTCCTAGTAAGCTATATTAGGCCTATCTGGGTAGGGTGCCGCTTCTTCATTGTTGCCACAAAGCAGTTGGTAATCTAGGATGTGATCGAAGGCAAGGAGTTCAAGTGTTTCTCCGCCAGAGTTTGTATATAACTCTGGCGAAGAAACATAGGGTTTGACTAATTCCCCAAGGTGCTGTGCCCAATCTCTGGAGAGTACCCTGAAAATTATTATTATTAGTAGTATTATTTGCCTCAAAACCTTTCCCAGGATTACCTTTGAGCCCTTCTGGTGAGCTTATTATATGATGTTAAATTTTGTTTATATTCATCCCAGTTGCCACCCGCTTTCGCCCTATTGAATTATTTGCGGACGGCTCTGCGTTTCTTCTCTAATTCGTGATTCCATTAAGAGGTATCCATGTTATTCCTCTTTCTTTTAAGTGGACAATACTTATGGTATTCTTTCTTGACGGCCGTCTCAATGTGTTCGGCCATCCTTTCAATACCATCAGGGTTGGTAATAGTAGTAGGTGCCGCACCCCTGAAGTATTCTTTGAAGAAGATTGCATGGCTCACCCAGTTTGAGCTTCTGGGGTTGCGGTACTGCAGTAAATCCTTGAAACCTAACTCGATATTGAATGGAATGTTGCAATGATCGAAATCCGAGGTTTCATCCACAACTGACCAGTTCTTAACCCATGATATGTAGTGGTTAGTACAGAAGGTAATGTCAAGGACTTCCCTTCTGTTTTTCGTAGTGAAGGTGGGTTTATTGCCAATATTGCAGATATCTAGCCCCTCCCCTATTAAATGTAATTATAGTAATAATAATGACCAACCATTTACAGGACACACAAAAAAGAACAAGTACATACAATACTATTAACTAAATCACAAGAGAAACAGAACAAACCGTCAAAATATAAAAAAATTATAATCGTAACATACCATATTATTTCGTAACAAAAAGTACAAAAAACCTTATCACATGTACGAAGATTTGTAGCAAAATTAACCACAGATTGATTCTTCTGTCGTATTTCCTTTGGGCACCTAATTCTCCTTTGATGAAATTTCTAGGCAAGTTACATTTAGTTGGTAAACTTATTTTTAAAGCAGGAATATGTAAAAAAAAAGTTTCGTGATTTCGGTAATTTGTTTTTTGTTAGTACTAACGTTTCTCAAGATACATGGTACAAAATGGTCCTCTGTTGCCCAGTTCAACCTCGAAATGTCATACAAAGGGTATAGCAAATCATTACGCCCTAATTCCTAATGTTTTAGACATTCTTAGATTAAAAATGTGTCGAATTATAATAATAATTATCAAATAAAAAATGCTGCCAACTTAAAATTAATAAAAAAGGACACATTTAGTCTTTTCATTTTAGAACATATGATGTTTTAAAGTTGGCAATACCAATACTATATATGACGTCACTTTAATTTTACTGTAAATAAACTACAGTATTTTATTGTTATGAATGAAAAATCATCAAATTTATTTAATTTTAAAACATGTATTTAAATTTAGCGAATATCGCAAAAGCACAATTCAAATAGCTTTGGTGTCTAGTTAACCATAGAACATAGTCTCAAGTCTCCTCTTTGGGAAAGAAGGATTTTTGTAAACATCGAACCGATCTATTGAGAAATTATTTTTGTAGTGTCGCGACAATACAAAAATTGTTTTGAGAATTTCACACCATTCAAACACTTTTTTAGTTTCGGTACGCTATATTGGATCCGCCATTTTTTTTTAATACCCGATATACTGATTTTCATCTAAAAAACACTTTTTTGTAGTTTTGCTCCACCATATTGGATGCGCCATTTGTTTTTTTTTAATTTTGTCACCTGATTTGTAATCTTGTAATATTCTGATTTTCAGACAAATCGCTCGAAGGCGTCTTCATATTATGGCCAGCTTTTCCGAGTTTCGTCCCACTATGTGTCGCCTTAAAATTAAACTAACAGTATTAGTTTGAACATTTCTTGCTGAAATAAGCATCCAATTAAATCGCTTAATTCTCAGTCACGTGTGCAAAAATAAGCAATCAACATAAACTTACACTGAAATCCCCTTATTGGAGCTTATCGCTATGATGTTGCTAAGCAATATAAACACGTGCAGTAATCGTTATATAGAAATGTCACTCACGTTCACAGTTTGGCAATAAAAATAGTAATTCCATCCATTGATAATAATAATATTAATTGTATTTTCAATAAATAATGTTAAATAATTTACTTGCAAGAAATTTTCGTACCGAATATCCCTCAGACATTGATAAATACTTAAATTGTTAAAGTTTTCTCAAGCACGTTGGTTTTAACTAAGCAACGTTCTTTCGAAAACTTATTAAATTATTTCGCATTATCCATGTCCTTGGGATATTACAACTGATAATGACGCGTTCATGACGTCGAAACTACAGTCATTAAATAAATAAAAGTTTCATTAATCGAGACAATCGTATTGTTATATAAATATCTGAAGAAACAGTACATGACTATTTGTTTTTTTTTTTTTGTGGTTAATACCTTGGGTTACCACTTCTTTGCTGCCGTGTCCCAAAACGCATTGATCAATAAACAACACGCCGTAAATCCACGTCCGGGATTTATCACCCGGAAAAGGAGCATTTATATCAATTACGTCACAACCGCCGACCCTGCACGTCGAGTGCGCGGCGTTGGTGAGGGTAGGTTTTCGCAAAAACCGCCGGAGCGGTTTATTTTTTTCGATTTTCGGCCCTTCCGCATTCGGGCATGGCCGAACATTTGGCAAGGAAGCCGTCTTTAGGTCGTCGAGGGGGGAAACTGGCCGGCTTCCACCGAAAACTCCCAAAACGGAACGAAATTTATCGCCGACTCCGAAACGAGGGAAACCGGGGACACAATGGAAACATTCGAGTGGGGAGTGGGAAGAGATAGGGAGGGCGCGTGAGCAACGATTATTTCTATTTATTTATCTTCTTTTATACAAAAAGATATTTTATTAATTACCTCATGTGTGTATTTAAACTAGTGATGAGCAAAATCGATCATTTACATATTCAATAAATCGAATATGTAAATGATTGATTTTGCCCATCACTAGTTCAAAACTACTAAAAATAAATAAACTTTATTTAATAAAATATTCAGCCACATTTTATTAAATAAATTTCGTTTTCTGTTCTCATAAACAGCACAAGTTCGCCTTCCTTTTGTTGGATGAAACAATTTTCGGTCGTCTACCTTTTAGACCCAAATCGTTAACGATGCCATACAAAATTAGGCAAAATATGGGGTTTGCGTTGTCTTCCATTTATAAAGAAACTTTAATTTTAAAATGTCTCAATTAGTCTTGGAAATATTAATTATAAGAATTACATTTATTTTAATATTATTTTACATTCATTTTAATAATATTTTAATTACACATCTATATGATGTAATATGAATTGATTAAATTAAGATTTTATCACCAAAAAAAAACAAGTATGTACAGTTTGGGGTTGATTACGGGTTCTTTCTAGTGAGGTGAATGTGTAATTAAATTCAGAGACTATTAATCTATTTGTAATTTTATAATTTTACGAATCTAATTCACAAATTCAATTTACATTTAAAATGCTAATAATCTAAAATATAAGTTTGTTTAAATAGATATTTAAACAATTCAATGTGTGTTCTTCCCAGACTTATCAATGCATTCTTTGTCATACAAAATAAACACAATTCTGTTAATGATATTTTCGTGAACTGATCGCCACGCGGCATTCACTTGTGCCACAGTTAAATTTGCATTTAGGTCCCGCGGCATGTACTTTGTACTATTAGAAACCACGAGGGGAAGTACCGGTCGTACTTTTTGCTTTATTTAAAAAGATTATTAAATGTGTATCAGACTTATTATTTAATATAAGTTAATCATTGGTCGCGTTCAGGGAATTTTAGAGATGTAGCGCTACAGCGCAAAGTGCTTGATGTTCCCTGAACACGCTTTCGATGTTAAGGACGTTCACGAAAATATGGCCGTTTTGTTTACAGCTGCACGGCTTGAAGAGCGATCAAGCGGAAAAAATATATGCTTTACCGCTTGATAAAGCGGTACAGCGCCACTCATAAAGCGGTTCAGCGAAACCGCTTTCGTAAAGCGCTTAAGCGCTACAGTTCCCTGAACGCGACCATTGTTTCTGATCTTTTAATTTTGTTTTTATAATAAAAGGTTTTCAACATGTTACAAAATAAAAATAAACCAAAATGAATAATTCCATTTTATGTATTTTAAAATCATTATTTGTTGAGACACACAAAACTCAACCACTAATGATAGGCTTTATTTTTTATCCAATTAATTTATTAATATCCAAACTTTCGGAGCTATTTGGCTCCTTCTTCAGGGAGTTCACTACAAAAATAATAACATTTTACCTTAAGGTCAAAAAGGTAAAATGTTTTTTAAGCGAAAATGTACTAAGTTGAAATAACAAAACGTGAATTAATAAAAAATGAACAAACAAAATATGAAAAATTACAGTGAAATTATTGTGAAATTAATTAGTGTTACTGAGTATAGAAATATAATTACATTTTTAATTCTTGATACCAGTTAATACAAATATTTTATATCATTAACAGGATTGTGAATTCGCAAATAAACATCGTAACAATAAATTATAAAATAATACATACATTAAAATTATTTCGTACTCCATTATTGAAATAATCGATTTTTCCCTTCACTAGTTTAAACTATATTTAATATATTTTTACATATTTCTCATTTAAACATGTTCAAATCAATAATAATAATTATTAAAAGAATTATTTTCAAATTAACAAAATCTTCTTGATTTATTTGCAAATTTAATGTTTTGCTTGTTATCAATGGGCAAATTAACCGATCAGCCCGTTTATTTGTTTTTCACTTTCGCGCTTCTTAAGCGGATGTTAAGCCGTAGTAGCAATTATCCGTGATTCGATCCGCGTTAAATGTTTACTCCGGATACAGTTTAACGCGGCAATTTCGAAAGCGATAAACAATTAACGAGACCGTAAACTCGCTTTTAGAACATTTAGTTTGTTCACTGGTCGAGTTTTTTCGACGAAACCAAATAAACACGTTTAATGCTCCGAGTGAAAAAAAAAATCGAATATACAAAGTATCTCGTCTGGATAGTGAACACATTAAGTGTAGTATAACTTATCATGTACTGTTGATTTGACGCTTTTATGTTAATAATGTATAATTGAATACTGCAATTACTGTTATTATTATAATTATTTTTCTATCGTTAGATATATTATTTTTTGTATTATTTTTGTATTATGAAAATGGCGTTGTCCGTTAATAAACATTTATTTATTTATTTGCCCTATTTTAGCCAACTATCTAACTCTTCAAATAACTCCCTGTATATTGTAAAATAAATAAATTAATTTGTACTACAAGTTATATGTAAAATATAATATTTACAAAATATTATGTATTAAAATTGCAATAGCTGGCTGAAAAATCAATGTTAAATAGCATGCACAGATGTATGTTAAAAGTGACGTTAATTTTGATTAGTTTTTTTTATATGAAACTATGACTTTCATATAAAAGAACTAATCAAAATTAATAATGCAATTTAATTATGCGATAATTTTCAAATTTAATCACATTTAATTTATTATTTATTAATTATGCATCAATTTTAAAATTGAACAAATTAATATTTGAAAATCTGAACACATTTTAATTCTTCCAGTTTTCCTCTAAAAACTGAAGCATCAATTTGCATAAGTAAATTAAATTGTAACTACAAGTAAAATGTTACATATTTATTTCTTCTTCATCTTTGCAAATCACCAAAAAAGTTTATAATTATACACTTTTTTGTGTTAATAAATGATACATTTCAATAATGATGTTACATAATTTGCTAAATATGAAAATATCCCACTTTTCAGTTACATATTTCACGCTACAATCTTAATAAATGCGTAATGACGCTGAATTATGACGCGCAATAAATTACATTTCCCCAAAAAAAATCCGGGTTTACGAAATTACGCGCGGCTTGAATAAATCAGCGAAATTATTTTTTCAGTCCAATTTACCGACCCCTCGTTGTATGCGCGCACTTTTTTATCAGGCCATATTTTAATCCGCCGTAATCTCTCCAGGCTTTCTCTATTATTATTATTATTATTTCCACATAAATTCAACTGAGTCCTGCGTATTCTAAACGGGGTTGTAAAAATATAATTTAGTAAATTTTTAATTTTAACTTTTGAATGAAGATTTATTTTTTAGTAATATATTTTTAACCACTAAATACTTTTTAGCCCAAAAAAAAATAGTCAAATGCTATTTCTTGAAATATTTATATAAAAATACGACAGTCTCGATCAATGAAACTTTATTGTATAACTGACATTTATTTAGTAACTATAGTTTCGACGTCATTAAGCGCGATAGTGAATTGTTTTACGTCGATATAATGAACTTGTTTCATTTCGTTGATTGTTGAGGCATTTATGTGTTGAAAATCCATATTACTTTACTTATTTTTAAAAAATTAAAAAGAAAAACTTCTTGATTTTCAAAGTTTTTGTGTTTATTCACTACAATTGTTTCGCAAATTTATTGCTTCTTCAGGTAAATATCTTCACCTAAAAAAGCAATAAATTTGCGAAACAATTTTTAAAAATAAGTAAAGTAAAAAAAAATGATTTTTTTGTATAAAATAACTCATAGTTATACAGAAAAGTTAAAAAATGTTTGATTATATCAACTAATTACTAAATTTATTAATTAAAGTAGATTGTTATTCCTTTTAAATTTATACGAATTTTTAATATGTAATTTATAAGTGGAAATTCCGTTAGTAAAGTGATATTGAAATTAAACGTCTGTATAAATTGAATATAGGTGGATTTTAAGCACTCTGAGATATGATTTTACAGGTAACTGTAGTATATTTGGTAGTGTACTCAACTGACAATCGGAGGACATGGGTTCAAATCCCCTCAGAGATGTTTCGTTTCCACTTCATATTTAATTAAATTTAAATTATAACTCAATTGTTGTACATTGAAAATTTCTATAATTCACTAAATTTATTCCGGAGGCTTTTCAATTTCCTTGAGTTTTCGTTACAATAATAAAGCAAATTTGATATTTTTGAATGGTAATTTTGTTGGTAATCCATATTTAATAGCTCTTTCACCAAAATCTTGGCGAAACATGTTGAAATACTTCAGTATGTGTATAAATAAAGTACACTTGATTTGTAATAGCACATCCATCTATAACTTCAATTTAAAAATGTTTATTAATAAAGGTAGAAACATTCTGTACATTATTTTCTCGTCCTAGGCGTGGTTTGATAAAAAAGTATCATTTAATTTGTCTCACAAATAAAAATCTAAACAGTCTGGAAATCGTGGCGGCCAAGGAAATAAGCTTCCCCATCAATTCACCTCTCCGGAAAGACCGTATCCAAATTATTTTGCACGCTATACAAAACGCCCCCCTAGTGATGACAAAATAATTCAATTTTCTTGTTTTTGTTATAAATTTTATTAACCTCAAAAAGTTTTGAAATGATATTTGCAATTATTAATTTGAAATATTCTTTTATTTATAACTTGTGATTGAATTAAGGTATTTACTTGCGGTTTTATTTATTGACAGAACTTCCTTTTACACCTATCTACAAAGATGAATTACGCATTATAATAAAATATACAATAAATTAAATGAAAAACCTAAATATTATAAGCAAAGCTTGATTGTTAATTTCTTATTTTTTACCATTTTTCTATTGATACTAAAAAAAGGAAATCATTCCATTTTAAATTTTCTAAGAAAACTGGAAAAATTATCTACTTTTTAAATTGACACCATCAGGCGGCGATTTATGACATTAAAATCGGCTAAAAAACAAAAGACTTATTTGACATTTGCTTGTAATAAATTCGGATCTTCCCCCACCCTTTAGTTCCAGAGTAAGACAAAAATGCATGTAGTATTTTTGTTTCTTTGAAATAATCGCAGTATTTAACCACTCCCAGAATCCAAAAGCTAACTTTAAGAGCTTTTAGATTTCAGAGCACTTACTTACATAAACCAAGGTATCCAACCGCAGTTCATATCTATAAAATGATATGTCGACCTTTGCTTAAATATGCGGCTATTCTACACCATAATCCCCGTTCTAACTTCTTAAGAAAAATTGAAGTCGGTCAAAGAACAAACCTATCCTATTAACCCTCTCCACAATCCTTCCAATACCCTCCTTTACGAAAACAGCAAAATCCCCTCCACAAAAAAATGAGTTGAAACCCTTTCGTTAAAATTTGCCACCAATCTTCATATAGTATCCATTATGGACTACCCTTGCATCCATCGTAACCCTAACATTTATCCTAAATATACACACCCACCAGCATTAACAATTCATCAATTCATTTCATCAAACTTAGGAGACAATTTAGATAGTAATGGTAGCAATCATGGCAATTAAATAAAACGACAAGAGGACGAAGACAGGCAGAAAGACCGATGCCAGTTTCTGATGTACTAATCTACTTTTGATTGTAAACATTAAATTTAAAAATTTTAAGTATACGTTTAGAAATAAAGGTGTATATATATACCGAATGCTGATCCGACCGCTCGGTAAGAGCAATTTACATGTAAAATCAAACTTTTGAAGTTTCCTGCTCCCCTAATTATTTTAGAGCAAAAGCATAAGAGATCAAAGTTGTTTAAAATTTAAAATGATATATGATAGGGTGGTACTTATTTTCAAAATAGTACTAGTAGTGGAAGAAAACGAAGATATAAATTAGTAGTAATTTGAAAAAATAACAATAGCTATTATATTAAAAATTTTGCATCAGTTTTGACTTTTCGTAACTCCGTTTCGATATTTAAGGACGTTGCTTTTGTTCTAAAGTAATTATTTATTAGAATACTTCAAAAGTTTGATTTTATATGTAAATCAGCACCCGGTATATATATATATATATATATATATATATTGTAGTATTACATTTTCAACTGTTTATTGCACCCCATACCAGAAAAGTTTCGAACTTAAAAATCATGTCCAGTATATATATTTTTTTAATAATCAATTTTATTAAAAAAAATATTTGAAAGCTGTGGGATTTATAGTTCCTGCGATATAGGTGACCTTTCTTATTTGGACACCCGGTATTTTAAAACTACTTCTCGGGCCATTCATTTATAATGTATTACGTTTTCCTCAGCCTTATATTTTTAGTAAAACAATTTAAAAATTAATTTTAGTAGATTCGAGTGCAAAGACTGAATGTTGAATGAGAGCGTTTGTAAAATGTGCAGCCGTAAAGAAAACTGCGCGTGTAAATAATCCATAAAGCCGGAGGAGGGCATTAAGTTTTATCGATTGCCTTACAGGATGAATTAACCTAGAAACAAAATTGTCGGACGTCGCCTTTTCACAATTTTCCACAATTTTGTTCGCTTCGATCTTTAAATTGTCATTATTATTATAATTTTCCAGTAATGGAGTTTGAAATTTACATATTTGTGAGGGAAATTACCCTTGTAATAAAAATAAATTAAATATTTAATAGAGCATAAGACGCTTTGAGATTGTTTAGTTGACATATTTTGATTGAATAATAAAATGTTCAACCACCATTTATCTAGCCTCTAGATTAATTAACCCAAACGCTAAATGAATGGTGGTTGAACATCTTATTAAATAAATTTCATTTCCTGTTATCATAAACAGGACAAGTTCGCCTTCCTTAGTGAACAAAAAAGCAATTCTCGGTCGTCTACCTTGTATACTAGAGATGGACAATGTCGATTTTTTTACATTTTTTTTTGACTGCAAAATGGAGTATATGACAATTTTCTTAACATTATAAATAATACTAATAATATTAATGTTATTTATAATATTAAACCCCTACACCACCATTATGGTAGATGGGGATTTTAGATTATATATATATATATATATATATATATATATATATAGATTATATATATATATATATATTTATAATATTAATATTGGGAAGTATCACCTATTTATTAATAAGTTCCAATTTATTTTTATTTATTAACTTTAGCTACTTTAAACTGATTATTTACAAATACCCGATGACTAAATTAACTCGATTTTGCCCAACACTATTCTAAACCCAAATCGTTGACGATTACACATGAAATTAGGTAATAAATGGCGCTTGCGTTATCTCCCAATTATTTTGATTGAATAAGTAAATGAAGCAGAATTTCACTAAAAAAATGCGTTGTGTGGAAAGTATTTTTTTTTATAAAGAATGAAAGACGAGTTTCTTACGGTGAATTAATATTTTATAGAGTTAAATATTGTCCATTCTGATACAATACAGTTTATTTTCTTTCTGACAGTAGCGTGATTCCATGCTCATACATTTTTTATTCTTTATTGTAAAAAAAACTGAACTAAATGATTTTTAACCTCCTCATTTGAATTAAACGTTTTACCGACTAAAAAATGTAAATCGGAACAGATGCTAATAGGGACGTGCCAGGTCCAAAGAGTAATGTGGGTATGGCCATAGAAAATTAATAGATATAAATAAAGTCCACTCCCGTGTTACGACCGAAACTGCGGCCTCTGGTGGTCCTTTCACCGTACTAAAACAGGCGAAATCGGCCGGGCGGGAATCTAAATTATTTAAACATTTTTCAAATATTTAATGTTTCTTTATTGTAACAAGATTTTAAATTACACAATAATTATAATTTTGAACATATTTATTGAAAGTAATTATTGAAAAATATACTTTGGTAAAATAAAGAAGCGAAAATAGGAAATTTTGTGTTTCTCCAAAGGTTTAGTATTGCTTCAAAAAAATATTATAAATATATTGGATGCATAAGGTTTATAAACAATGAAAATAATAGTAATACTTACCTTGAGTATACTTTGAATGAAAAGGTAAATGGAGATAATAGAAAAATATATATAAAAGGTAAAATAATTATTATTTTCATTAATTATTTGAAAACTGATAATTTTTAGAATTTTATCTTTACGTTTTATAACAGTAAATGCATGTTATTTAGTCTTCTTTGTTAGTCCCTTTAAAGTATCAAACACTTGTAAAAATATTAACAACACTATAGCACAGACATTTTAAGCGCAAAAATACTCTATTTATAACAGTTAGTTATTTGTTCATTATATACTTCAATGGACAAATAACTAACTAGTACACTGTTGTTATCCAGACAAAAATGTAATACTTTGGCAATATGTGTTAATAATTCTACTGAAACGATTATAACCTACAAAATGTAAGCGTTAATCACAAAAAGAGGAACAAAGTAATCATAGAAATTCTTTGATGATCCTTTCACCATACTAAAATTATGTTAAAAACAACTCCAAAAGAGTGGGCATATCCTGGGTATGGCATTCAAGCTTCAAAAGATTTTGCCGAGTGATCAATCTGTATGTGGTTTCCTATTGACCAATTCTGGCCTTTCTTCATTAAAACATAGTGCAAGATTACGATGAAGTCAAATATCTCAGTTATAAAGAAATATACAAAAAAATGTTACTTATATTATTAGTAGCTACTGTCAAAATTCACATTTTAAAATTAGTTTCATATATACAAGGTGTCCAATAATCACGTAAGGTATCAAACATATGTTTTTTTAAAGGGAATGATATATTTTTTATGAAGATTTTCGATTCTACGTTTAAAAATAATCATATTTTATATAAGATTTAATAGGTCAATTTTTCATAGTTTAAAAGTTATAAACAAATTAATGTTGAAATCGATAGATGTTTAGAGCCTAATATTTCAATAATGAAAAATGAAATAAACATTCTGTCAACGCCATACAAATGCAAAAATACTTAATAATAAAAGAAATACTCTTTTTTTTCTCTCAAAACAAATTTTTATATACAATGTGAATCAATACGCAAAATGATTTTTTTCTCTTTTTACTTAAATGGGACACCCTATATTTTTTATGCTATTTTAATAGAAAATTAATCACTCTTCATTTTTTATATAATATATTAAATAGCTACCGTTTACCGTTTTTGAGATATTTAATCTCAAATACAAATTTGGCCGTGCCAGAACAACTAATTTATTTAGTTGTGAAAGTTACGCGAACACAAATATAAAATAATTTAGTGAAACGAATAATTTAATCAAGTGTATTAATTAAAATACATCATAATTCATACATATTTTTTACCACGGGATAAGTGAGAATTTAATAAAAAAATGTAAATAAATATTAAGCTGTAATTATTTTAATACACGATAATATTGAAAATACAACAATTTAAATAGGTATGTTCTTGGCTGTGCGCCAGGATCCAGGTACAACGAATCTTCTTATCTCAGGAATGCGTTCTCGGAGTGAGTCGTCGATCGTTTTCTCTTCTTGATTTGCGATAATTGCGCTCTTGTATTTCGATTCAGTCGTCCGAAAACGCGCAGTATTCACTATTCCGGTTTAATTTTAACGTTAGAAATTATTAATAATTAAAAACGCGATTTATTTTTATTTATGAACAAGTGGTAATTAGTGAGTGGTGGTTGTGAGTTGGTTTTCGATTCACCAGGAATGGGTTGGAAGTTAATTTTTCTATTAAGGTATGTTAATATTAATAATTTATTTTTAAACAGATTTTACGATTCCTATTATTATCATCAATTTATTCTCCAAAATTGCATTTATCAATAAATTATTTTCGCAATAAATAAATGCGATTTTCGCTAGACTAAAGTAGGTATACATTAGTTCTAAATTCATTAATG
This sequence comes from Philonthus spinipes, assembly GCA_963082785.1. Classification (NCBI taxonomy): domain Eukaryota; kingdom Metazoa; phylum Arthropoda; class Insecta; order Coleoptera; family Staphylinidae; genus Philonthus; species Philonthus spinipes. The sequence continues at coordinate 11,877,771 of OY720309.1, read as the reverse complement.
AAGATTTGCTAGTTTGTTTTGCGATTCCTATTCTTTTAAATCGTCCACATCGCAAAAATTATGTTTAACAATAAATTAATTTTGCAACAAAGAAAACATTTTTTTCGTAAATTTTTAATCATTTTCATCACTTAACCCACGGTGAAATATTTTTGAATAATCTTTGAAATTTTCCAAAAAACTAACACTTGTTTTTTTCTTACAAAATGTTATAATAAATGGAAGATGTGCCGTCCCTTGCTCGAATACGCTTCTATCCTATATTTTTTTACGCTAGTTTAGTAGAAAATTGATCACTCTTCATTTTTTATATAAAACATTAAATAGCTACCATTTACCGTTTTTAAGATATCTAATCTCAAATACAAATTTGGTATAGAATTTTTAACCAAAGTAGGCCGCGCCAGAACAACTAATTTATTTAGTTGTGAAAGTTACGCTTAATATTATAATTAGTAAGTAAAGTACATTTTACGTTATATTTTGTAACACTGGTGTAGTTAAACATACTTTTTCAATAAATGATTAATTTAATTGTTAAAAACTAACAACAACTATATTTTTTGGTTATTATTCGAAAAATATTTAAAATATTACTATATGCTTCTTAAATTGATTTATTTAAACAATTCATGTTTAAATAAATTGTTTAAATAATTCATGATAATAAAAAATTTATATCATTATATTTTGTTAACATTTTTATGTATTTATTTCACACATTCACATTTTTTTTTAATTCAATAGCATTCAAACATTTTACAATTTTTTTCTTAAAAAATATGTCCCAATAACCATTATAACTCGCTAAATATTCGTTGAGCAACTATTATCTTTATATTTTGCATGCGCCTTTAAATATCGATTGTCATTTGAATATCCTTTTAGGTTAGGGAGTAAGTATGTTGTTAAATACCAGAAAACGATTATGAATTGCATTTGTTTTAATTATAGCCTACTTAAATTATAGATTATAAGCGAAACTTATAATTTTGTACTTTGAATTGAAATTGTTAAAAAATGGTAACAGATAGGGGTATAGTTTATTATATAATAATTAAAGAACAATCAATTTTCTATCGAAATAGTGTAAAAAATATAGGGTGTTCCATTTAAGTGAAAAAAGAAAAAAATCATTTTGCGTATTGTTTCACCCTGTACACAACATTTGCTTTATGGTAACAAACGATTATTTCTTATATTATTAAGTATTTTTTCAATTAAATTGCGTTAACAGAAAGTTTACATCGTTTTTCATTTTTGAAAAATAAGGCCTCAATCTTCCATTGATTTCAACCTTAAATTGTTTATAACTTTTAAAATATTAAAAACTGACCTAATAAACCTTATGTCAAAAATGATTAATTTTAAGCGTAGAATCTAAAATCGACATAAAAAATATAGCATTCCATTTAAAAAATCATATGTTTGGTACGTCACGTGATTATTGGACACCCTGTATATATGAAACCAATTTTAAAATGTGAAGTTTTACAGTAGCTACAAATTATGTCAGTAATATCTTTTTGTAAATTTCTAAATATTGGACTTCATCGGAATCTTGCGCCACCCTGTATATATATATATATATATATATATATATATATATGAATGCGTTTGTTACTTTTGGCAATGAAGATGTTTATATATATATAAACATCTTCATTGCCAAAAGTAACCAACGCATTCATAATTTTATGCAGAATATTTAAAAACAACAATTTATATAAACATACAATGTACTTCAGGGCAACAGCTATCGACCGGAGGTTTTCAGCCTCCATATTAATATGATCTCAAAATTCGTATATATTTAATTAGAACAGCAAATTATTTTCAGGATATACATTTATTGAAAATATTGCATTTTATACTGATCAAAAATAGATTTGAATATGTATCTATAATTTTTTATCCCTATTACACTAATCAGGCATTACTTTTAGAACTCGTACAAAAAAGATTCTTAAAAATTTTATGTTTCAAATTATCCGGTACATACCCTGAACTATCGTTGACTATGATTCCTTACTTGACGCACAATGTTTTATCCATATCTCATAGACGTGAGTTTAGAAGTAACGTATTCATGCAAAAAAATGGCGAATGGCATTATTGATGCATCAAAATTACTCGGAATGATCATCAATTTCAACATTCCACGCCTGTCATCACGCCAGCAAACCATGTTTAATGGAGCTCAAGCTAAGACAAATATTATGTTTAAATCACCTATGTAGCATATAAGCGTGAACGCTAATACACGCTACGACGATATTTTTTTGTAATTAATTGTATAATTATTTCTAGTTTTCAATTTGTATTAAGAATTTATCCTATGTTGGATTTTTCCGTTTTGATTATAAAGTTATTATTATTATTATTAAGTGAATCAATTTGTCCAACTGTCATCACGCCAGCAAACCATGTTTAATGTAGCTAAAGCTAAGACAAATATTATGTTAAAATCGCCTATGTAGCCTATAAGCGTGAACGCTAATACACGCTACGACGATATTTTTTTATAATTAATTGTATAATTATTTCTAGTTTTCAATTTGTATTAAGAATTTATCCTATATTGGATTTTTCCGTTTTGATTATTAAGTTATCATTATTATTATTAAGTGAATCAATTTGTCCAACTGATGATAATACATATCAGAGTCGATCGTTGTTTTGCTCGATAAAAAACCTGCTTTGAAATCCCACAAATAATATTTCTTGAATTACTTTCTGACTTATAACTTGGTGAAACATTTTGAACTATTGCTTATGAAGGTATAAATTAAATCACATTAATCACAAAACAATATGTTATTGTTATGCAATAGAAAATGTCTATTATTGGACTTTTGTTAAAGTACTTATGTAACATAAGTCATAATATCACAACAGCTAAAGGAAAAATAATTTGTTATTTAATTATTTTCAATATCTTTTTATTTAAATCACATTTCGTTTGTTTCACAATTTTTCTCTATTTCCTCGAAAGGCAATATCAAGAGTAAGTTACAAAAGAGACTGACAAGTTTATCTATGACAAGTTGATAAATGTTTGCTTTAGGAAAACATTGAGCCGCATTATTCGTTTAGAATCTTTTGCGCTTAGCACTTTCACAGATAATTTATTTCTCGTCTTTAGTGATGCTTCGCTTCAAAAATGTATCATTTTGTTCTATTTGTTACAATTTTAAAACTACGCTTAATTGTTGTTTATGAATAAAGGTTTCTAGAAATATATTTGCTGTTAACTCAATTGTTTTCTATTTAGTGTTATTTTATACAGATGGTCCCGAATAAATTAAGCGAGTTAATATCGATTATCACTTTATCGCTACGATAACTCGTATCGCTGTTTTTATCGCGTTTAATGTAACATCGATGGAAATCTAATGGGCTTCCTTTTATTAACTTGTTGGAATTGAATCTTAACTGGGAAATCATTGATTTATTTTGAAACTGTGTATTGGAAACGAGAAAATGGTGTTTTCATGTCGTTTAGAATGACACATTAGTTAATTTCCGATCGATAATCATTTTTAATGTTTACAATTATTTAATTCAGCATTTATGATATATTATAATAGTAAATAAGGTAAAAGAAAGTAATAAGTAAAATTTAATAAGAGAATTTACGCACAACAGTTACACTAGAATGATTCAACTCCATGTAAAAAAAAACGATCCTTCAATCTATACCACATGAAGGACGACGCAAACTTTTAATTCCATCGATAAATTTAATTTTTTTTAAGCGTTTCATTTGAATATTTCAATTATAATGGATAACACTAAACACTAAATACGAAAATAAATAAATTATTAATTGATCCCACCCATATCCCAGCGTATATTAGCCTTAAGTAAAAAAAATGCCAATAATTCTGATAATCTACCCCTTCTTATAAAATTCAGTATTCCCCGTAACCCTAATATCCTTCCTAAATACAAACATCCTAGAATCACCATTCATCAATTCATTTGCGCAAATCATCAGGACTATTTAACTAACTAGCATAGATTTTTCTTTCTTTCTTTCTTCATCATAAATTCACCATAGGGCAGAAAAACCTCTGGTCCGTAGTCCAGACAGACTAACAGCTACATGTATTATAATTATTAATATTGTTATATTGTTGAAATTATCTGTATAGTCTAAATAAAAATATATACAGGGTGTCCTAAATAGAGTAGGATTGCATGGGTATTTTTTTATTCTTAAAGTTAGAAATCTGGTTAAATGGGCAATATTGTATGCTAGTTCAGATTATATTGAGAATTTTTCAAAATTCTGAGCAGTTTAGAAATTATTAAAAAAAACTAAAAATCGTGTTTTTCTATAATATTTTTTAATGTTTTTCTCAATAATTATTAAAGATGCGAAAAAAAGATTCAAATAAATGTTACTTGGTTTAATTAGGTAAATATTGAATTAAACTTGTAAATTAAATTCACTTGGTTTTGTTTTACTTATGCATTAAGCATTAAGCTGAAACTAGTTGAAGTTAAAATAAATATAAGTAAAACAAAACCAAGTGAATTTAATTTACAAGTTTAATTCAATATTAACAATGTTTTACCAAGTGGTTAATGAGAAAAAAGTGATATAGGACACTTTTTTTAGGTAAACATAAAAATTCATTAAATAAAATATGAATTTTAAGGACATAAAGACCTACGATCGATAGTCCAGTACAGAGAAACCTTTATTTTAAATTCCTATGAATTACCTGAAATAAAAGGGTATAGGTGAGTATTTTACGTTATTTATAGGAATTTAAAATAAGGGTTTGTCTGTACTGGGCTATCGACCGTAGGTCTTTCTTTCCAATATACTGATACAAATGTTCATTTATTTTCATTCACCCATTTGAAAGTTATGTTTTTTTTTTTTCGGATCAACCATTTTTCCAAGATTATTTAAATATTTAAAAAAATATTAGGTTTAGGCATGTGAACTTGTAATGAAAGTTAATATTATTTTTCATATAGAATCTGAAAAAAAATATATCAAATATCGGGTTCCATTTAAAAAAGTATAGCTATGATACGCCATAATTTTATGAGACACGTTTAAAACTATTTTTTTTTAAAATATGACCCTAAAAGATCTACATACACTTGCGAAAATAGATTCTAAAAAAATTAACCGTTTAGCCGTAAAGCTACTCGGCAATCACGCTGAGACACTCTGTACATTAATTAATTAATTAATTCTTTATTTACAGAAAATCACCTTTTTACAATTAATGACAATCTGTAATTACAAAATACATACATAAAATTTAATATCTAAAAAAACTTTTCACTATAAGAATTTTTATTGTAAAAAATCATAAAATAATTAATATAGGCAGAAAGACCTCTGGTCGATAGCCATTTAACAATTAATTAATTTTTGTGTGATATACATAATCAATGTTTGTTACCTTATTGTAAACTTAATTGTTAATAAAGATTGTTATATATATAATTAATATAAATTATTATTCTCTTGAATAACCATCAGAGCTGAATCAATGAGCATAATATTAATTAATGTCGTGCGTTTTACTGTTATGCTACTGCGTTTCAAAATACATTTAATTACAGAGAATAGCATAAATTCGTTGATTTGAAAGGTTCATTGCAAGAAAGTCTGAAAATATAATAATTTATGTTTACAAACACGTGCTTGCGTGCCGTTTATTTTTAAGAGTAACACATGCATAACAATACGTGTTTCTTTCAACATATCTTTAAAGTAACGGTACAACCGTGAAATACCAGCAGTGTAAGTAATCGAAAACAATGCCGAGTGCCAATTAATATCCGCGACGATATTCACCAGCGGTTGGATATATTTACGTTCCGGTTGCCAAGCCACTGAAAACCTGCTGCTAATCCCAATTCCTACACGAGGGATCAAAATTAAGAAGAATATAATAACACACAGGTTTTACTATAACAAACGATTTGTTTAATAAAATGTTCAACAATCATTCATTTAGCGTAGGGATAACAGGTGATGGCCATTTCGGTCTTTTAGACCTCGTTAATCTAATGTTCAATGTCTTGATGAAAATAGTTGAATGAAAAAAAAAAAGTGTAATTTAATATAACTAAAACAAACAAAATTAAATACTATTTCCAAAAAATATATCATTATACATTCTGGTATTTAAATAAAAATACTTGTCGTTTCTCCTACTTATTTTTTTATTTTACTAGATGTATTTCGGAAACTATGTTTCCGAAAATTTTTTGTTTTTATTTAACTAACTATGTTTCCGAAATATATCTAGTAAAATAAAAAATAAGTAGGAGAAAGGACAAGTATTTTTATTTAAACAATTAAAGTCTCCACGACCAACAACCAACATAAAGAAGATTATACATTCTGTTATCATTACGACACATATGCGTTAAAAGGGGCTTTACTCATATATAATTGGAAATATAGGACAAAGCGCTTTATGTTTTATTTAATTAATTTCGTTTCCTGTTCTTATAAACTGGGCAAGGTTACCTCCCTTTAATTTGTGCGTATTGGTAATTTCGTGTCCGAAGGTATTGATGTTTCGTCTGGTGTTCCACAGGGTGGTGACTGGGGGCCCTTATTATTTCTTATTCTGATTAATGATATTTCCCGAAATTTAAAACACGCCAGATCTTACCTCTATGCTGACGAAATGAAAGATTTAATGGAAGTTAATTCTAAGGATGACTGTGCAAAACTTCAATTTAATCTTAATGTGATTTGTAATTGGTGTAATATTAATGATTTAGATCTAAATATAAATAAATGCAAGGTAATGACATTTAGTAGGAAAAAGAAACGAATTGAATATGGATATTTAATTAATAATATAACTCTTGCAAGGGTAAATAGAATTAAAGATTTAGGGATACTCTTTGATGACTCTTACTGATCACGTATCTTGGGTTTGCAACAAAGCAATGCGATCATTGTGTTTTATTATGCGGTCTAGTAAACATTTTAATATCAGAACTTTACTAGTTTTGTACAATTCATTTGTTCGTTCTCACCTTGAGTATGGGTCATTAGTTTGGTTCCTAATTTACGAAATACACATAAATAACGTTGAAAAAATTCAAAATAAATTTGTTAGGTATTTGTCTTGCAAATTCAATACAGTAATAAATCTTAAATCAATCAGTGGTCGTCATAAAATTGCAGGCGTATGTTTTTTTTTTTTTTTTTTTTTCACAAACTTATACACGGTAATTTCAATTCTCCTGCTTTGTTATCGATGTTAAACTTTAATTTCTATCCACATAACATTCTTATTCGTGGTGCATCTTTGCTTCGACCAAATTTTTGTCATAGTAATTATAGTTTCAACTCTCCCTTTGAAATAATTATGAGAAATATTAACAAATAAATTTATCTAGGGAGTTTGACTTATTTAATGTTTCTTTAACCTCATTAAAGACAGTCATTACTTCGCAATACGTTTAATTATTTCATTCTGGATTTCATTTGTTTCAACAATGATTTTTCCTGTCACAGAGCTAAATTTAATTCTCATGAATCATTATTAATTTATTAATATGTGTAACGATATGACTCTGTACTTTTATACTAAATAATTTACTTTTTCTTCTTATATACTTGTATCTTTAATTAATAATACTGTTTGTAATATTTTTGTAAAAAAGGAGATTCCGTTAATACATTAAATTTAATTAAATTTAGTGAATGAAACAACTATTCTTGGTTGTAGGCACAAATTGTTGACTATATTTTGTTGATATATATTTTCTCTCTCTGTTCAAATGGTGTCAGCCGTCAGGCTATGACCATATATCTTATTTATGACCATTCCTCCGAAATTATGTCGGCGGTTGGCGTATCGGGGGCAATGAAGAAACACTGCATATTAGTAATCGCGACCGTCGATTTTTACACAGAAGAATGCTTCAACACTCGTATCGAGATGTGTTGTTTTTAAAAAATTAAAAATTAATTTGTTCAGTGGGATTTTCAGGCAGCCAGATGGAGATAACGATGATGTTCACTTCCAATCCCATATTGGTTCTTTTCAGCCCCACAGGCACTCGACGCCTGTCCGACGCTGTCAGACATCCGCCGGTTTCAACCCCTTGTCAAATCGCGCTCACCATAGAATCGCCTACGTTCTCCCTCCCAAGACCCACACCGGATCAGCCCCCTTTGGCTGATCGCGCGACGACATACTCCCTTGACAAAATTCCAATGATGACTACCAACTCACTACTACCACTAGATAAAATATGGCGCACTTTTAGTGAATAAATGGAAGACGACGCAAGCGCCATCTTTTACCTAATTTCATGTGGCATCGTCCACGATTCGGGTCCTCAAGGTAGACAACAAAGAATCGTTGTTTCGACCTCTAAAGAAAGGCGAACTTGTCCTATTTATGAGAATAGGAAACGATTATTAATTGCACTTTTAGTCGTTGAAACTATAGTAACTAAATATAAAATTCTATTATGCAAAGCAAATTAAGAAGTACGTGATTTGATCAATAGCGACCATTCTTAAAAGAATTACTAATTAAAAAAAGAAGTTTTACAATTAATTCAAGGTGACTAGAAAAAGTAGCGATTCAATCGCAAAAAAACGTATATATGTGGGTGGATCAAATATAAACCGGATTTTTGTTTATAAAAATTTATTGTTACAGTAAAGCCAATTTTGAATCCATCTTATTTTTCTACATAATCTCCACCTTTATTTATATATTTATTTTTCCCACCGGATGGGAAATTTTTTGAATTCCGTCATCAAAGAATGAAGTTGATCGTATCTGTAACCACTTGCGTATAAAAGATTCCACAGTATGATTGTCGTCAAAACAGTGTCCTTCTAATGCTTCTTTGAGTAGCTCAAACATGTGGTAGACAGACGGTGACAAATCTAGGCTATAGAGTGGGTGTTCGAGTGTTTTCCAATACAGTTTTTCCAATTTTTCTCGGATTAAAACATATGTGTGTGGCCGAGTGTTGCCATGAAGAAGAATCACACTTCGGATAGTCATATCTAGCCTTTTTCACCGATAGGCCCGTTTCGTGTTATCAAGGTGTTAGCAGTAATACGCACTGTTTGTTATACGTCGATCATGTAGAAAATCAACGAGCAGTACGCCTCTGCAATCCCAAAAAAAAGCAGTTGCAAGGACATTTCCTGTAGAAAGATGAGTCTTGGCTTTCCGAGGTGGTGCTTCTCCAGGTTGTCGCAACTCCATGCTTGCCTTCTTTGATTCCGGGATGTAATGGTGCACCCATGTGACAATGTGACTCAAAAATACCCTCTCCCCCTCCTCTCCCTCTGTTCGATATCGCGCCAAAAGTGCTCAATCAATCATTGCGAATAACTTACAGTATCGGACTTTGTTGTAGAGCAGCTGCGGCTACCACCAATAGTTCTTAATACGTTTATTATTCCATGTAGATTGTTTTTGTCTATTGACTTCTTTGTAATATGAACTGGAAATATAAAAATATAAATTTAATATAAAAACATATTTTTCAGTTTTTACAACATGCTAGTGTACAGGGTACTGCATCATAGCTCCCGTCTTCGATAGCTCAGTTTCTGATTAAATTAGGACTTTGAAATTTTGTAAACTTTACTTGGGTCCTAGGGCGTACTTCAGGAAATTATTTTTGATTATATAGGGTATCCCAAAAAAGAGTTAAGTCATGATGACATATTATTTTAAATTGGTTAATATATATTTTATTCATTATTTAGGTGCCTTTTATTATTACTTACATTCCCCTAAAATTTTATTGAAATCGGTTAAGTAATACCAACAAACAAAATTAAAAAGTAGAAAGAATGCTTTGCGCCATTGGTTTAAAAAAAATATAAAAAATAAAATAGAATCTTATGAATAAAATTATACAGGGTGCTTATTAAATAAAGTCTAACAATCGTAACAGTCAAATTTTATTGATAGGAATTATACAAGGTGGACAAAATTTAATGTCAAACTTTAAAAAAATTAATGTACTTTATTTTGCTTATTTTAAATTGGAACCCCTGTATATTTTTACATCATTCGATGCAGAATTTAAAAGCAAACATTTTTCTTCCAATCAACCCTACATTATTTCTTAATAGATTAAAAGTTATTTGCTAAAAACTGGTTTTCTTGACTATTTCAATGGCCATCTTGATGAATAAAAATCGAATGTTGCTTTGGAAAACATTTGTTATTCAAATATTTTTCTTCTTCTTGATACACCTCGTATAATCAAAAATATTTTCCTGGAGTACGTCCTAAGACCTAAGTAAAGTTTCCAAAATTTCAAAGTCCTAAATTAATTAATAACTGAGCTATTTATCGAAGACGGGAGATGTGATGCAGAATCCTGTATATAACCACTTTGTCGAAACCAAATTTTTTTAAAAAAATCCAAAATGTGTTTTTTTATTATTCTTATTACTCACTTGATGAAATATAACCACAATATTAGAAGTTTAAAAAAATAATTATATATAACTAATATCCACGATGGCGTAAGATTGTTTGAAAAATTCAATATCTCAGTTATTTAAAAATGTACAAAAAATGTTACTTACATTAATTATATATATAATCTAAAATCCCCATCTACCATAATGGTGGTGTAGGGGTGTACATTAATTATAGCTACTGTTAATCTTCACATTTTAAAATTAATTTCAAATATACATATACTTTTATAATGATTTTCGATTCTACGTTTAAAAATAATCATTTTGATATAAGATTAGTTTAATAATATTAAATATAATTCTATGTTTTGATTCTATTCTATATATTTTGTTTATATTTTAAATATATAAGATTAAATTAAAAAATAGTATATTTTTTTATAATGCTTGTTTTTTTATTTAATTTATCCATGTATTTAAAATTTATTTAATAATAGACTATACAATTACTTATTTATAAATATATTTTCAGTTTAAAAAGTTAAACTAAATTTTATAAAACATTAATTACAACAATACTTATGTTTAAATATTACGATTAATCTAACTGGGTATTCCGAAAGCATTTACTCTGAAATTATATGTACTATATAAAAAGTTTGAAAGAATTTTTGATAAATTATTTATGTGGAAAATTAATTTGTATTATAAAATTGGAAAATTGAGGAATTGAATTTAATAAATAATGACATTTTTTCTTTTTATTCATTGGTGCTTACATAATGTTATTTTATATTGTGGTTATTTTTATTTCCAACATTATTTTTTAATTAAAAAAGCATACCACTTTATAGGAAAAAAGTTATCAATCATACTATACACCGTATGAACACTATGCGCAAAATTTACTTAAAAGTAATAACAAGAACCATTTTTAACACAATTAATGTATAAATACAGAAAGCGACGTAAATGTGCGTTTGTTTGTGTTCGCCATGTTTATTTTTAATAAGAAAATAAATAAAAGTAACAATCAATTGAAAATTTTCAATGACATCGGTGATGAGTAAATTTAAAATGTTAATAATGTAACTTCTTCTTAAGCTTTTTTTACGTAAAAAAACAGATTCGACAAATATGCTTTTGTTGTATACTTCAAATATGACATTTATTATATTTATTAGATTTTTGATTATTTTTATAAAATCAGTTTGATCTAACATTGCCAAAGGTATATTTGTTTAAATTGGCTCGTAAAAAGTTTGCAACAATGCAAAATGATAGAAATATCGATAAACAATTCTGTCTGAAAAGTAGAACTGCACATTTTGGCGCTTAATTTATTTCTTCTTAATTTTCTCTAATCAAACTCGTTCGAATTACTAAACATTTTATTCACGATGATTTTTCCTAGTTGGTTGAAGAATATAAGAATTTACGTTAACGTGAAATGTTACTATTAGTAAGAACCCATAATTAACACCACATTGTCGCAGATCGGATCGATTCACACGCTGGTGTAGGGTTGCTTCCGCTTCGCGACAACATTCCAATGCTCAGCAATCTCATGGATCGAAAAATATTGTTCCTGACGAAGGATAATAGAGGAGTGAGATTGATAAAATCGGTGAGTTGGTGCCAAGACATGGTGAAAGTAAGTTGTGTAATTGTTTCATATAACTGGGTAAGATTTTCCCCATCACACCGACGTACTTGTGACTTTTGGTGGATGCGTCGGGGAACCGATTCGCGAAAATATTTCTTACCAACTTGTACATACTGTAGGTTTAATTATGGGTTCTTATTGATATTAACACTAAACATCGACGCAAAATCTCATATTCTTGTACCAGCAGGAAAAATCATCAGGAATAAAATTTATGGTAATTCAGATGAGTTTGATTAAAGAAAATTAAAAAAGAATAAATCAAGCGGCAAAAAAAGTGCAGTTAATGAATGGAGAGTCTCGTTTTATTTCGACGATAAATTGAATTAGTTTCGCACGTTCCTGACGAGGACACTCTTCCTTAATTACGCGAGGAATCGCCTGATTAATTAGCTTTCGCCCGGGTTTCCACGCCCAGAACATGCCCCCTTCTCCTCCACTCTCCCGCCCGCATCAACCATCTTCCCTTCTCCTCCTCCCTCCCTCCGTCATTTACTTAATTTGCCTCGCCCGGCAGACTCTTCGGCAAAAGTTACGCTCGGGCACAAAAGGGGATGACGGCTAATTTCCCGCTCTTGTTCCCGGCATCCGAGATAGGGTCCCCTTTCGAAATGTTTCAAATGATTAAGCTGTGAATGCTGGGGATTGTATGTATTTTTTTTTTCTGCTTATTTGTTGTTTGTAATTACTTGTAATGATATAACCATCCTAATAAACAAAAAAAAAAACATAATTTGGTAACAGCACTTAATGTTTATTAATGTTCAATACTATTATGAAATATTTTTAATTTGAATTTCTATAATCAACAACCTCCCGAAACAAAATTATATTTTTGTCATAATAACTAGAATGAAATTAAACGAGGAAAATACCTGGCATTGATCAATAAAATTCGATCAATCCCTTTTTCCAACTGCAAAAATTATTGATCATTGCCCAACAACATTCTTGCAGTATTACGCGGAAGTTCTTACGATAGATCACTTGCGCGACTTGGTATATCCCGTCAGTAAGGAAGACACCGGCTGATTAATTACCGAGGTAACAGGATATATAATACTAATACTAATTTTCTATTTGTCTAACAGAATACAAATTCTAGTTACAGGTACAATCAATAAAATAAATTTAAATTAATTACATTATAATTAAAAAAAATAATAATATACTAATATTATAATTTCTGTTGATCAAGAATTCAGTGAATAAAGTATATACAGTATCAATTCCGATAATTGGAACTTGATTAAATGTTGCATCAAAAATAACATCGCTGAAAAAGCCCTCCGTATAAATGCGTTGTTAATGTGTTTCTGATCAAATAAACGTATGATAATTTCGTTACGTTTCGTAATTAAGTCCCGATCGGTCTCTCTGTTTTTTTTTCCTCAGTTCCCGGGGCAATTATTTAATTAGGGAATTGGCTTTTCGCCGTTTTCCCAACGGAACCCGGCGTTTTCCATCCGAGCATTTTTAATGGACGCCAGGCACGGAATCCGTTTCACGTCACGACGTTTACTCAATTATTTAGGACCGATATGTCTGGGTAAAGAACCGAGGAAAATGGATTTCCATATTCTTGTCGGATTATTAGGTAATAGAAAAAATATTTCAAAACAATGTTGCTGTATTTATTAGTATATACGTTTAAACACCTTGCGGATCTCTGAAATTTATAAAAAATTATAACTTAAAAAATTAGAAATATTTTATATTATATTAACAATTGTTGTAACTTAATATCACAAACATAAACTCGTTTCTATCTAAAATACTTTCCTTAACAATAAATCTTGCCAAAACAAGGGTCATTTTATTAGGTCCAAAAAAAATGATATCATCAGCTAAGCATTGGTTTAATATTCAGATTGACAACACCATGATACCATTTGTAGACTCCGTACGGGAGTTGGGACTAATCTTAGACTGTGACTTAGGTTTTAAAGCTCATATTAGTCGATGTATTTCACGAGCCTACAATTTTTTGATTTATTCAATAAGGAAAATCTTAAATAAAAACACGAAACGTGTTCTCTGTAACACTTTAGGATTCAGTCATTTTAATTTTTTTGAAAGTGACAAAAGATCGTATACAGAAGGTGCAAAACTCTTGCATACGTTTAATTTTAGGAATCAGCAAGTATGATATCTCTGGCGAGTGTTCTGAACTAAACTGGCTGAATATGGTCAATCTAAGAATACTACACTCTTATACATTATATTATAAGATAATTCATTTTAAGAAGCCTTCCTATCTGAAGAATTATTTTTCGAACGGACGTGCATAATATTAATGTCAGTATATTAAATAAAAATGATTTGAAAATAATTAATAAATTATTTTCACATTTAGCTGTGTGCAACAGCAGGTGTACATTATGTAATTCAATGTCCGGCGTGGGTATTTGCCCGGGAAGTAGTTGTTTTAATGTGCATTTGTTTAACGTACTTACGTAGGTAAGTCAATAGTCAGAGAGCTAAATGTGAAAATAATTTATTAATTATTTTCAAATCATTTTTATTTAATATATTTAAATAACTGTGACCAAGTGAATGAATACTGTTTTCTATTTTTATTAATGTCAGATTTCGGGGGCTTATCTCACCACCGAAGCACACAACATCTATCTTTTTATGAAGTTTTAGTTTCAATATCTACAAACTATAAAATAAACTCCCACAAAATCTGAAATCACTACCAATTAAAGTATTCAAACTACAAGTGCGTAGTTACCTGTTGCAAAACGGTCTTTATGATCGGTGAAATTAGAAACCAAATGTGCTGTGGAATATTATTTGTTTTTTATTATTAATACTCACATGTATTACAAATATTATTTTTAAACTGTAGAATATTGTTTCTTTTATAAACACTCACTTTATTACTTTCTATGATGTAAGTAGTTATTAATAATAATGATGCGGTTGGACGGGTTGTAAATAAATTTCGTACTGTCTTCATTGACGGTTAACTCAGGACAGATTTTATTAAATATTAATAGATGTTCAAAACTAAGAAATTTTACCTCTAGATAACAACAGTACACATTTAAATATATACAATTTAATTGAGTAATTATTCTGATCTATGAACAATTCCAGAACTCTCATATTTCAATCAGCAGATCAAGGTTATAAATCTTATAGGGTGAAGACACACAAAATAACTTGTTTATAGCAATTTCATGATGGTTATATGCGGCAACTCTTTCGATTTCGTTCGTTTATACATTGTGTAATTACTCTAGTCTACAAACAATTCCAGAACTGTCATATTTAAATCAGCAGATCAGGGTTTATTGGGTGAAGATGCAAAAAATCAATTGTTTATAATAATATTATAAAAGTTACATGCGGGAACTTTTAGAATTTAATGACTTAATATAACTAACAATGATATTATTTAAATAATAAAATGAGAACTGTTATATTTTGTATAGCATATCGAAAAGTATATTTTTAATAGTTAATTACTTAATTAATTGTAACTGATTAGTAGAAACAGAACAATTTTTTTATCGTTAGCGAACTACTTGGTGGATTTAAATTAACCGATTTTTCATTGTTTTGAGTATATATAGATAAAATAATTTGCTACTCGAAGTTAGCAGATCATTTTTCCAAATTAATGTTTTGGGCTTAATTCGCCGGAACTATGACTAATCTATCAGAAACTATAGAACTCGACCGCATGCGTTCTACTCGCATGCGGTCGAGTATCATTGTTAGTTATATCCCATACAATTTTGATCTGCTGATAGTTGATCTGCTACTTTAGCATTGGCTTGTCCATGTGGCATTCAATTAACTTTTAGACCTCTGTGGATTTCAGCTGGACTCTTAGCTGATCAGGACTAAGCATAGTGAGTTATTATTATTAAATTTGAAAAATTATTTCGTTGAAATAATATTTATTTATAATTAATTATTCATTAATAAATAAATAGTTAAATATGTTTACATCTTTATTCCTTACAAGTGTGGTTTAACAAATATATTTTTTTAAACATATTTAACAATTTATTTAAACTTTAATCAAATGTTTTTGTAGGATATGGCTATCGGCCGGAAGCCTTTCAGCCATAAATAGTTATATTTTCGTATATTTAATTTTATTATAGAACTTACATCGCTTCATACAACATTTAAGACTATTAAGTTACATATCTGTCAAGGACTTTTGATATAGAAATTTAGTGATCATCACTTTTTATCTGTATATTTTTACAAGAGCGAAAATACAAAAATGTAAGCGGAAAGAGCATTGATGGATTCCAAATTAAAGAACCTGTTCTCAATATATAAGCTAGTTAAAATTACCGCAACTATTAATTAATTCTCAAAGAGTAAAAAATAAAAACAATGTTTCAAATAATAATTTCTTTGATACAAACAAGCTATCATTTAAATATATTTTAAATTTACAGCACATTCAATTTATTAAGATAATTGAATAAACTTGCGTTTTGCAAATAGATCATCCCGTGTATTTTTTACTTTTGTGAATTCAAAGATTACTTGAATTAATAAAATATTTATGATTTTCAACACTTTTTAATTAAATTTCACTACAATTGTTTCGCTACGCTGTAGCTTCTCCAACTCGAGTTGATCATAAATATTTTATTAATTCAAGTAACCATGGATTTTCAAAAATTAAGTGCCTCATTAATCAACGATAAAATTCAAAGATTAATTCTAAAAACATTTTATAGGAATATGTTTTTTTTTTCTTTATATAAAATATATAATTTTTAAGTAATGATATAGCTAATTAATTAATTTAATTTATCTTTATAGTAAAAAACAATCCTACATTTCCCAACGTTTTGTGCCTTAGGATATATTTTTTTTAATGAAAAGAACATTTTTTCGATATTTTTTGAAAATACATTTCAATATAGCCGCCATAACCGCTATGTTGTTCATATTTTCACGTGTATTTTTTGTATTCAATATTCAAATATAAAGGAAACGAAAATTCAAAACCGCTTCTTTGCATCACATCTATTTCTTCTACAGTTAAATTCCAAAGTTGGACCACTTTTCAGTGCTTTCATAGCAATTGCCCCCTTAATAAAAATTGTAATTATTTGAAATCAAAATAATTGGATGTTACTTAATAATAAAATAAGTACAAGAGAAAAGAAAAAAGGATTATTTTGTTGTTTATCACCTTAAAAAAATCTTCTTTACGATAATCGGTGCCATACACCGGCGAGGTAAAACAACTCCAGAACAATCAGATCGGTCGGTGATGACTCATCTGAATCGGTATTATTTATCAGATCAACAAAACAGGCGAAGGAAAACATTTAAAAGTATAATATTCAGTGATTGTAAATTAACGCGTGTACAATAAATTTCTGTTGATACGAATAGTGATGGGTCCACGAAGAGAACGTCGTTAATTGTGTAAGTGTGAAAATAATAATTCATTTTTCATTTTCAAATTAGATGGAAACTCATTGAAAATTAACTCCTTGTTTATTGATTTTGAGGTACTTTACGCAACACTTTTTAATCATGAATCGCTTATTTGCAATATTTTAAATAATTAAAATGTTCTTTATTGGTTGTTGGTTGTGGAGGCTTTAATTATTTAAATAAAAATAGATGTCCTTTCCCCTAAATAATTAAATGTGATCGATTCATTATGTAGAATCATATTGAAAAACGGACTATCAACTAAATTTATGATTTTTTTTTTCAATATCCTCTACCCTGAAATAGTCATTTACGTAGTTCGGTTCAAAATTTAATTAATAGAGCTTAAAATCTATTTATATATACTAAAATCCAATACTTTGTAGACATTTTTTAACTCTGAATGGAACAGTTTACGTCTGGTGTTAGCGACTACGTATTTTTAATTTTAATAATGATAATCGGAGCTATTCTGTAAGGAATATGTTAAGTTTAACGTATACATTATTTTTATCATCACAGTCTAGGCAATGTTTGTATTAGAAATGTAATCATAGAATGTGAATTTAATTAATAACCTACACATTAAACGTAACATGTTCGATTGGGAATAACACCGATTAATAATTAATCATTTATTGATCTCTTTTACAAAACAAATACAAAAAATAATGGGATTTACAACATTGAGGACCAATTGGGCTTAAATCAATTTCTTTATTGGGTTGTGTTTCTATTATTATATTCAAGAATTGCAAAAATTAAGTAGGTAAGCATCCCCAAAATAAGAGTAAATAAAAAAATAATGTGTGCCATATTTATCTTTTTCCTAGGAAAGGTACGTTAAATTACTTGTATAGCTTTGATGTAGGCTAACCTTGAATAGGATATTCTTTGTGCATTTTAAAATATAAAGTCTTTAAAAGCTTACGTTGTACTTTATGCAACTCATTAATGTAGAACTTAAAACTAAAGTTCCAAACTATGGAGCAATAATTAATTGAATTTATATTTCTTTTAAATTATATTTTTATCTACGAATTTACTTTAACTTTAACTTTATTTTACGGAATTCTCCATTATAATTGATTACATTATACAATAATTTACATATTTGTATATAATCAGGTAAGTATTCCTAAACTATTAATAATTAATAAGTAAGATAAGTGCATTCCCAAACGGTTCAAAGAATTGATTCAGTGTTGCTTATGACTTCACAAACTAACATCTACGGGTGAAGAAATTTCAATGATAACATTGTGATATAATTTAGAATAATTAAATATAAGTGGAAAAGAATTTTAACTTGAAGCACTGAATGTAGATTTGATATCACATATCTCTGTGGTGTAGTTGGTAACGCACTCGCATAAAAAATTATTATTATTATTATTAAAGATTGTATTTATTAGTATCCGAATCCGTTGCGATAAAATTATTTCAATAACACTCTATCTTGTGTTCAAGTCAAGTCAGAGATGTTTCTTTTCCACTTATAGTTAATTAATCTAAATTATATCTCAATGTTGTAAAAATTTGTTCAATTTATGGAGCAATATTTCAACTTCGGTATTGCAAAGGAAAAATAGAACCTAATTAATATTTGAATGTCGCTCATTATAGAAAGATCTTGATTAATAATTTTATAATTAAATTAAGCAGTATAATTAATGATGGAAAAAAAACACTCGTATATTTTTGAAATAATTACAGTAACTTGACTTTAATGTAAACATTAATCCACTCATTATTTACAATAAAACGCAATTTATTAAAAAAACAAGTGGATTAATGTTTTAAAAAAATAATGTATACTCTCTCATAACTTATACAACGGGTGGGAAAAAAGTTATGATATAAATAAATGAATGCGTAAGTAAGTATACGCTTTGATAGATTACATCTAGAAAGAGGTATGCGTATAAAGAATGAATGAATCCATTGTAATGGAAGAAATTCATTATTTATTTATACGTAAGACGCTTATTTTGGGATTTATGTTTTTTGCGCGCTTTCTCCTGCTTCTTTGTAGATTGATATAAGGTTAGCGAGCACGAATCCAATATTTACCATGATAAAAGGGAAAATTGTATTTATATTTATTTATTTTCTTATTCGATTTTCTATGGGATAAGATTGAGTGTTATTGAAATAATTTTATCGCAACGAATTCGGATAATAATAAATATAACCTTTAATAATAATAATGATAATTCTAGAAAATAAAGAGGTAAAGATCTATTGGGACAGAACCCTCTATACCGACTATGAGGTAAAACACAATAGACCGGATATATACCTACTACTAAAAGATAAAGTACGTTGCTGTTCCTCCACCTGCAAACGTAACTAGTGAGCATACCGAAAAAATACAAAACTACTTACCTCTGAGCGAAGAGATCAAAACGCTATGGCACCTGCAAAGAGTGGAAATCATTCCTATTGTAATAGGAGCAACCGATAAGATTCCCTGGTGGCTAACTGAAGCTCTAGAAACTCTGCAATTAGGAAACTCTAAACAAATATGCAATATCATCCAAAAAATCGTAATACTAGCCTCATGCAATATAGTCCGCAATGTCCTCAACCTATAAGAATAAAATAAGTAACACCTATGGGAAACTGTCTCGCGATCGAAAGATGCCGACATTTTCTAACACAACCGCAAAAAGCGAGAAACTTAAAAAAATATATATTCCAACGGAAGAACCCATCAAGGGAAAATATACAATAATTTACACAAATAGTAATGTAATAATAATAATAATAA
Organism: Philonthus spinipes; assembly: GCA_963082785.1. NCBI lineage: Eukaryota > Metazoa > Arthropoda > Insecta > Coleoptera > Staphylinidae > Philonthus > Philonthus spinipes. The sequence goes on along the minus strand of OY720309.1, from coordinate 11,857,488 downwards.
TAATAATGAAGAAAATATATATATATATATATATATATATATATATATAATACAAACAAACGTAAATTGAATGAGAAAAAAAAGAATAATTCAATATAACTAAAACAAACAAAATTAAATACGATTTCCAAAAAAATATATCATTATACATTCTGTTTGCATTACAACACATATGCGTTAAAGAGGCTTTACTCATTTATTCAATAACAGATATATACATCGTTGATTAATGAGGCACTTAATTTTTAAAAATCCATGGTTACTTTAATTAATAAAATATTTATGATTTTCAACACATTTTTATTTAATTTCACTACAATTGTGTCGCTACGTTGTAGCTTCTTCAGGTGATAAAAGTAGATATATATACAGTAAAATATACCAAATAATGAAAGTTACAAAATCAAATATATAATTAACATCTGTTATTTGGCTATGGACATGTGGCCTTTCCGCCTGGTATTTTGTATGTCCTTGTCGTAAACAAAAGTATAATGATGATTAACTATCCATGTTATAAGTCATTGCCGATTGTATTCGTAACTTGTCATTAATGTGCTGAAGTGATGCAATGAATTCATGAAGAGTTATGCAGTTTTATTACGTGATAACTATGGTTTATATATATCTCATTGTAAAACTAATTACATAATAAGATCTACAATAAATAATTTGTGTACATGGTGAACAAGTATTCTCATGATCTAAATATGTTTTTTGATTCACTATGTAAAATAATAAGAACTGTAATGAAAAGATTGTGCAATAATTATTAAGTTAAATAAAATGAAACAAAAATGATTGATACATTTGCAGTTATTTAAATTACAATTAAATTAAAAAATATCTGGCAATGATCAATAAAATTCGATCAATTCCTTTTTCCAACTGCAAAAAATTATTTACACTGTAAGTTTTACAAATATCTTCTAAACAACTACTTCCTGAGCATTTACCCCGCCGGACATTGGACAAGAAATATTTGTTGTTGCATAGCAGTACTACTGCGAATTGCAACGGTTTGAATCGAAATTATTTAATGAAAGGAAACAACAAATAATAGTTACAAGGCTATCTGTAGACGTTTTGTTGTGTATATGAATGTGTCTCCTATGTTATTTTATGTTAGATTTATGTATGTGGGATTTGAGGAAAATTTGTGGATGTTAAGAAATGCATATAAAATAAATTCATATGTTTTTTAGCAACCTAAATATTTAAGGAAGGAATTGTAGAAATTTATATTTTTATATTTTTGTATTTAAAGCAGTGATGGGCAAAATCAATTATGGGAAGAATCGATTTATTTAAAAAATATAAAAGATAATAAAAGTTTAATTTCAAAATGATGAAATATTTATAGAAATAATAATTATTATAATTATATTTCAGTTTGGAATCATACACTTGACAGAAACGATAAAATTAATAATTTATTATCAAAAATAACGATTCGATTATTGAAATCATGACTGTCATCCAGGATGATAAGGTTTCCGTGAATTTTTTAAAAGAAGAAGATCCGGGAGTTCGAGAATTTCGTTCAGTCCGTCGATATTGCCGCTTTCAACAAGATTTAAATCAGGTGATTTTTGTTTGTTTTTTATTTATGCTAAATAAAACTAATTTGTAACTTTAAAAAATATAATCGAATGTGCCCATTACTAATTTAATGTAATTAGGTCTCTCTAAAGTTAAGCAAAAACAACGTTTTTAAATAGAAAAGAGTATTATTCATTCACTTGGTCACAACTATTTAAATATATTAAATAAAAATGATTTGAAAATAATTAATTATTTTCAAATCATTTTTATTTAATATACAACGTTTTTATTTCATATTTAGATATAAATCTCATAAATGCATTTTCAGGTCAAAGAAATATTAAAATATTTTTTTAAAAAGCTTTATATTTGTTGCTATATTTGTTCTAAATTCAAGCCTTGGAGATTTCCTGTAATTTTATATTTTTTTCAGGAATGATATATTATAAATTCTGTAGTTTTTTCTATTTTTATGTTGCCCATTTATTGTTGTGTGTATAAAATGTTACACATATGTATTTACAGGAAACTTAGAAAAATAATCCATAACAAATGATTATTCAAAATTGTATTAAATATTTAATAAAAAAAATCTCTGATCGGTAGCCCAGACAGTCTAACACTTGCATGTATTGTAATTATTTAGGTTATATTATTTTGTATTGTCTGATTGTGTTTATATTTTTTTATTTGGATTTTCTATTGAAAATTAATTAATGAATTGAGTTACCTGAAGGTTTTCACTCATTTTCTGTACACCTTGTATAGTCTACATAAAAATGTGTGTATATAAAAAATAACAATCGAAATGATTTTATTCACATATTTGCATTTTTTTTATTTTTATTCATTACGCAGAATCAGTGATATTAAAAAAGGGCCATCAACTACATTAAAGAAAACTATTTTTTTCAAAATCCTCTACCACGAAATGGTCATTCACGGTAGTTCGTTTTAAAATTTAATAAATAAAACAGTTTAAGCCATGTAAATGTACTAAAATCCAATACTTTGTAGTCATTTTTTACCCTGTATAGAACAGTTTACGTCTGATGTTAGCGACTGCGTATTCTAAATGTATTGTTACGAAATCGGGTTTAGTCAAACTCGGAAATAATTAAAACAATGCCTATTTATATAGAGTACACTTAACACATTTATTTACAACACACTGTCACTATTTATTTACAACGAGTTGTTGAGCACTCGGACGTTCGTGATAGACTGACTGCAGCGCCACTAGCGCTTGTTTATATAACGTGCTTGTTTCTCGAACTTTCCGGAACTTTCGATACATCCGCGTACGGTCTGCGGAACATTCTAGAGTAATATTTCCAATTTCTTCTTTCACTTTCGTTACAGAATTAATCAAATTATACCTATACTCACTTACACTGTAAATATATTTAGTTTATCTGTAATTAGGCTCTGGTTTTTGAGAAATAATTTATTTATTATTATTATTAAACTTAATGTTGATGTAACTAATAATTTATAATAATAATAATTTATTATCCAACAGATTAATTCCATATTAAGGAGGATAATATACAAATTTAAATAATAAAATACAGAAATTAAATAAAGATAACCATTTGTTATAATGAAATCACTTGGTTTTGTTTTCCAATTGTAATAAATGAAACATTTTTTTTACTTTATTTGTATAACTCGGATTGATTTTATTGTTGACTATAGTTTCAACAACCTTAAGGTGTCATTATCAAATTTGTTTTACTAAAATGTTTGTTATATTGTTCACTAGTTTCGGCTAGATGCCATTGGTTATTAAATATGTTTTAACAAGTGGTAAATGAGGAAAAAGTGTACAATATATTGAATAAATATATTGATAAGCGTGAAGGTTTACAAATAAAATAGCAGACGTATACTTATACATTCAATTCAATTTAATTCAATTTATTTATTTCCAAATAGAATAATACATTCATGGGTGGGTCATATTTGGTAAGATGTAAATATATAGCAAAAATAGTAAAATAGTAAATAGATAAACATAATATGGATATAATACACACAAACAATAGACATTTTAATAATTTAAGTAATTAAAATTAAGATTAAATGCAAATGCATAGCAAAAATAGTAAAATAGTAAATAAACATAATCACATGGATACAATATAGACAAACAACAGAGATTTTTAAAATGTAAGTATTTAAAATTAAGGCTAAAAGTAAATTTATAAATAAGAGTAAAATATACTTAGGACTACGTTTAAATACAATAAATACATGTTTAATATATACAAATTTTCATATAATTTAAAAATAAAATCAACTTATAAATGATACAAATGGCAAGCCAAATAAAAATTACATAAAAAATAAGTTTGTACTATTTTATCATAATAATGTATATATTCATCGATTGTGTAGAATGAATGTTCTTGCAATATACATTTTAATTTTTTTTTTGGTAAATGTTTTGGTATGCAGATTTTTAATGTTATAAGGTAGTTGGTTAAAATGTCTTGCAGATTGAATTATACATAATAAAGAGCTTAATAATTATTGCATAATCTTTCCAACACAGTTCTTATTATTTTACATTGTGGATCAAAAGACTTATCTAGATTATAACAATACTTGTTCACATATATACACAAATTATTTATTGCCGATATTATTCTGTAATTTGTTTTACAAGTAGTTATGATAAAAGTTGTTCGTCTTGAATTTGACCGTTTAAAAGTTTGTATATGAGAACTATGTGATCAACTCTCTAAATTTATGAAAAGTAATAAGATTTTATGTCTCTTAAAGAAATTTAAATTATAGAGATGACTTTTTTTTTAAACAGACCTATTCAAATAAAAGCAATGCTTTTTTAATTAAATTTAGCTGAATAACGTCTTCAAACGACGATTCTGGGTAATCTAAAAAAATGTGAACCGTAACAAAAAACGACATCAAACTGAATAAACGCAATAATAGAAAAGAATCCCGCGCACAGCATTTCGGTCCGTCTGTGAAGGCGTCCGTTTAAATGCGGTATAGTTAGCATGGAATGGTGGTCCGATTTATAAAAGTCGACGATGGATAGGACAGGGAACGCTTCGAAACGTACAACTTGTAGGAGTCTGAAAGTTGGAAAGCCGCCAACGGATGGGCTTCGCTGTTTATCGAGCAACATAATTGCCGCAAATAATACTCACTTTACTACCAGATATGCCGCTTCCACTTCAAGGAGTTCAAGATGGAAAGAAAAAAATACGGCGGCATATTTTTTTCGTTTGGGGGGCGGAAGGGAAAAAAGTTGTGCGCTGTTTTTTTTTATGTGCACAATAAGTTTTGTAAGCAGTTAAGATAAAAAAATACGGAAAAATAGGTCTTAGATATAAGTTGAAATTATTTTTGTGATAGATATTTGCAAGCAATTGCTAAGCATTCCAAAAAAATGACGAATTCACTGAAGGATTGAAGTTATTGTATTAACCAATACAATCGCTCTAATAAAAAAAATACAAAGCTAGAAACATCGCGACATTGTTGCGGTTTAGTGGAAAGAGATAGCTATATAGTAAAATGGAAATAATCGTTTGAAAATAGAGCTATTCTTTTGGATTTCATAATATGAATGTGTATTTACATTTTTTATCTACCAAGTATAAAGTATCAGTCTAAATAAAAAATAAATCGTTAATTTTCGTGTATTACGTCAATTTACTAGTTCAAGTTAGAAAAGAAAATTGTAAGATATAATGAAATTAATAGGTCATGTCTGCTAAGTTATTTCAATGCAAAATTTAGTGAAATCCTGTAAATTTTCATTGCACAAGTTTTTATTAGCAAAAATTTAATTTAAAATTTGCTATAAATTTGATCAATTTTCATTGTTTTTCATAACAGAAACTAAACATTAAAATAATTTTTAATTTATCTGATGAAATTCCTGCTTATTTTAAGATTATTTTAATGTGTAATACAATATTGTTCATTGATCACAACAACAATCTAACTCAAATTAGTGATTGCCCATATTTGTATAGCTATCTCTTTCTTCTAAACCGCACCCTTAAGAAAGCTGCTACGAAAAACTTTATGCGAGTGGTATAAGTAACTGTAATTGCTACAATCAGTAAATCATAGGCGACTACCTGAGCAAAAAATGAAACTAATGAATAATGAAAGACTGTAGTATTAAAATAGTGTAAAATGAAATATTTTAATAATTTAGCTCTTTGCGCAATTTTTCAATCGTTTGTCAGTATATATTATATATCTCCCTTTAATTCGATTATATTTTGCAATGTATTAACAAATTTCGCTTTTTATAAAAAAATACGATTCGTCAATTGTATTTCATGTTCATCTGAAATAACAGAAAAAGGATTTATTCACTTGGTCACAGCTATTGAAATAAATTAAATACAAAAATGAATACAATTAATAATTAATTATTTTTAAAATATTTTTGTTTAATTTATTCATCTGAAATGCCTGTTGTTAATAAAAATAATAGTTTTGGTAATAAACTAAGAGGACTTAGTATGTTGAAATAGAATTTGAATATAGTGTATAAAAATATTAAAGAAAAATAATTGATAATTGATATAGTGAAATTCATTTCATAAATAGGGAAATCGGTATATATATATTTGACAATAAGAAATATATTTGAGATATGCTGAATCTTATTTGACGAATAGTGAAATGAAATTGAAAAACAATTTATTGTAGAGACACTGTTACAATTGTTTCACAAACTCAGTGACATCATAAGGTAGTCTTTACAATAAATTGTATCAAACTTAAAAAAAACTGTTTTTTAGGGATTTAATGAAACGTTCAGTCACCATTCATCTAGCGTATGGATAACTAGTGATGGCCATTTCGGTTTTTCGAACCTCATCAGACTAGTGTGTTCCATGTTTTTTAGGGAGTTTCATCAACTAAAAGCCTCAACCATCAATTAGGAAATTATTTCTATGCAAATAATTTAAAACAAAAGAGTATTTATTCATTTGTTGACATTTGAAAATAATTAATTGATGCATTATACAATTATTATTTGTTATGCAACACTAAATGTTCAATGTGTGATAGATGTTTTTTAAGTACTTACGTATGTCACAAAATTACAGTAGCTAAACATAAAATAATTAATTAATTATTAAAATTCAATTATTTTCACATTCTTCTTATTTAATTAAAATCAAATATTTTGCATATTTTTTACACTTATAATTCATCATAATTTCTTATGTATTAAACCTTTTATTTGCGATCTACTCAATTTTCAAAATTATTAATAGTAAAAGCTTTCTTTTTTTTGTAAATCTGAAATCAATCACTATAGAAGAACGCCTTCACTTCCTTTCCGAAAAATTCTCCAAACAACACTACAACTACCAAATCCTTTCCAATTATTGTTTCCACAGAAATTCCACCATACCTCCCAAATACAAAAAACCACCGAAGACAATATTTGACCACATTTTATCGTTTCACCCATTCACTCACTAACGACCGACGTTCGAGAGAATTAAATATTCCAGGCAGAAAGACCCCGGATCGATAGTCATTTGACAATGACATTTATATTACAAATTGAAATAATTCTATAAATATTGTAAACACACATACTACATATTGTAAAATGTAACGTTATTTGTCAATAAAGATGTTAAATGCATTCAGTTCGTACGCTACATTTATTTTAATTTCTATAGTTGTGGGTATTATTTGGAGAAGCCCAATTGTAAACCTAAATAAAAAAAAATGAATTAAAGTTAATTAATCTACGAAATAACAAAAAAATCGTATCCTTTCCCCCCTAATTTACTTAATACTGCACAACTTCATTGGATTGATTTTTTTCTTCTGTGGATAAAAAAGTTTTGACCGTTGCCAAAGAGAGTTGGAGAGCCCCAGAAAAGCGCTTTCGAAAGTGATCGCCGCAAGAAAATAAATAGAAACCGCTTTATTTTCATAACCTTAGCACACATTTTCTCGCCGGCTTGGAAACTAATTCCGGACGCACACTCACTCGAATCGCTCACCGATGACTTTTACGCATCGTGTCCGTGATCTCTAAAAATTTATGCACGGATGCATGCGAGCCCAGTGTTGATATATTCCTACTACTTTTGATACGGGTTGCCAAAATTTTATAAATCAGGGCCGGCGCCGTGCACCGAGACCCAGCACGAAATAAATAAGCAAGGACAGTTGTATTGTGCAAAATATTTCTTTCTTTCCAAGAATCAACTTGTAAGTTTTGTAACTTATATATATATTCTTTCCTATTTTTAAACGAGTCATAAGAAATTCCCTATATGGCTTATTTTAAAATTAATAAGCATATAAATTACAATGTAAACTTATAGCTCACGTAAAAAAATCCTGTAAGTTTGGGTTGTAATTTTCTTTTAGATAATGATTTAAAATAGAACTGGACGTAATATGATAGATCTGTAACTCGAAACGAATTGTGAGTCATTTCCAGACTTATGAGGACATGTGATGACACCTCGCTTCCACTCCTGGGGTAAATTTTAGAAATAGTAGAAAGAATTGAAGATACGGATAATTTTTGAATAAGCCTCGCTATATTATCATACCCATCCGATTTATTTTTTTATTTCTTTTCTATTATATCTTTTATTTCTCCATATTTTTACTACCTAGTATAAATTTTAGAATTAGTAGAAATAATTTAAGATGCAGATAATGGAATCAGAAAGAAATTTTAGAATAAGCCTCGCTACATTATCATACCCATCCGACGTTTTTTTTTTTTTTTTTCTTTCTTTTCTATTATATCTTTTATTTCTCCATATTTTTACTATCTAGTATAACGAATAATATTTCTTGAATGATTTTCTCACTTATCACATGGTGAAACATTTTGAACTATTACTGATGAAGGTTTAAATTAAATTAGACTTAAATTGATTGATTGAGTTACGTGAAGATCAAATTAATTCGACGAATAAAGCACTAATAACCTTTCTTCACACTTTTATTTGGATTACCAAATGTACATTTCGGTCACAAAGTGAACATTATCAATGGATTAATATTTAATGGTCACTTTGTGACCGAAATGTACATTTGGTAATCCAAATAAAAGTGTGCTTTATTCGTCGAATTAAATTAGACTTGATTTTTTTTTTTTTCATAACTTGTCTCTATTTACTCAACTAGTTTCGCTTTTTAAGATTATTATCAAGAGTAAGTTACAAAATAAAATGAAAAGCTGATATATGATATTTTGACAACTGATAACTGACAAGGTTTCCCCTATGGCTTGATGATATGGCTACCAGTAAAAAAACCCGAGTCAAACGCATTGCATCGATTAATGTAAGTGCGTTTAGTTGCCTATAACACCCAACTAAACACACACGTCAAACATTAAACTAGATTTTTATATGAACTCACAATAAAACCTTCGGAAGACAATAGTTTAATTGTTTTTTGAATTGTCCGAGTTTAAGGAATCGGCCTAGGGGAATTATAATATATTGTTACAAATTCCATTGTTTCTTCATTTGTATAAATTTTTGACCAATTATTTCACATAATTTGAAGTCTAACACGATTTATTTATCTGGCATTAATCGATTTAATGCATTTGATTCGATTTTTTTAACAGGTAAACATAGGGGAAATGTTTACTGATAAAAAAATCTCACTGTATAATAATTAGATAAGGAATTTTAAGATCGGGGAATTCTAAATCTCCTCGTTGCCGCTGACGAGGTGTTTCCCAGATTTTATTGCCTTGTTCATTTCTAGGCCTTTTGCTGAGATTCAAATTGATACTAATAATTTTAAAATTCCATATTCAGGTAAAAAACGACTCAGTTTGCCTTGAAAAGCAAAAAGATATGTTAAATATTATGGAGAGCGGGTGACATAGAATGGAAGCACAATCTTTTAGGAAAAAAGCTGGTATATTGTCATTACCAGAAGAAAAACTATTTGGTAATTTCTTTAACAGACTTAACACAGTTTTAGCTGATTTTGGCGAAAAGGACAAGGAAGGGATATTGCTAACGTTCGCAGATACGGTTCTGACAGACGGCGTTATGAAAACTGATTGAAAGTATTTCCGAAAACCATTAGCAATATCTTCAGGTGTTTGATATATCACATCCTCATAAAGAAGTTCAGCAGAAATTCTCGAAGAATTAGATTTTTTAGAATTAATTTATGACCAAAATTCACTTTTATATAAATAAAACAAGAAATTCTTCTTCGCCTGAAGAAGCCACAGTGTGGCGAAACAATTGTAGCGAGTTTACAATATATTTGAAAGTTATAAATTGTTTTATTTATATAAAAGTGAAAATGAACTTTCAACATTTATCAGCCTTATCAATCAATGACCAAAATTGTTTAAGATTGCTAGTAAGCTGAGATTCTATGTTTAAAATATATTCTCTATGGGCGGAATTAATTTTATCAAAGTCTTTTAAATGTTTCTTCGAGAGCAGAATCCCGCTTAATATTTTTCCGACAATTATTAAACCAAGGAGGATATTTTCGCTTTTGTTTAAATCTAAGTTGAGGATAAATAATCAATACTCTACTCCTGATGTCCTGCACAAGCAACATCCAGAACCTGGTTCAGGTTCAGGACCTACTGCTCTGTCCTGATCTTAATTATTATCACTCAATAATTACACTATTTTTTTATTAATTAAATCCATATCTATTATTAATGTTTAAAATCCTATTTTTCAATAAAAAATTATATTGCTCAGACCATATTTCGATTAAATTCTCCTTAGATTTAACTTGTTAATTGTTGAGGTTTCTACTTTGTTATACATTGCAATTCAATTTTAATAAATGAAACACTTTTTTACTTTATTTGTATAATTCCTTAGATTTAACTGCTCTTTATTCCCACCTCCCCCAAAGTTATATAAATACATAAAGAATGTGACATAGCGGAAGAAACATAGAACATGACTAACTTTATTAACACCTTTAGGGAGTGATGTGCTCGTACGGATTAAAGGTTATGTCTTCTTGATCCGGTCCAGGGGACTGCTTTTCTTCCATGGCGTCAGTGGAAGCTACTACGACGTACCCTATAAGGGGCTGGTTTTAATTATTAATAATGGCAAAAACTCCGCAAATGCTCACGATAACATTCCTAGGCATATCTTCAAATCCCTCCCACAAAACATACACCAATATATAATTTCCCTATTCAATTATCTATTCACTAAAAAAGTCATGCCAGAGGAGTGGAAGCGCGGAATAATTACTTGCATATACAAGCCTGGAAACGACGCTAATCTGCTATCCAGTTGTCGATTACACTCCTCCCCATCCTTGATAAGCTATTCGAGTCCCTCAAAAAAAATATTCTCCCTTATCCTTGATCGCATCCAGAAGTATCAGTTTGGATTATCCTTCGCGATTCCAACCTCGAATTTCCAACCAACTAGAAAACAAGAAAATTCACCTTTCTCGACATTAGAAAGGCCTATGACTCTCTTTGGCATCGAGGTCTATAATTCAAATGCAATTCATTAAATATTCCCCATAAGCTACTCAAAATACTGAACAGCTTTTGCCTTTTCAGAATCCTTCGTTTGAATTTTGATCACCATTGTGTCTAAACACTTACAGACTTCTAAACCAATTTTTAATGTTTTTAACATGCTTTGTGCACGATTTAAAATATTTACTTATTTCACATTTTGATCACTTTTGTGTCTTACACTAAATTACATTAAACACATACAGACTTCTAACGATAATTAATGATATTTTGTTCTCTCCTCTATGCTGTACAATATTTACGTTTATGACCTTTCTCACATCGATCCTTTGTATATAAATCCGTCCACCTATCCACCTTTCTATGCTGATAACACCTACCTAGTTACACATGCTCCTGCCCTTCAACAAGCTTTAAGCACTCTGCAGGAGCTATTAGATATACTACTAATCTGGTTCGCCAAATGGCGAATATCGATAAACCTAAATAAAACGCCTCTTCCATCGCCTAGCAAAATCTCCTTACCATATCACCATCGATAACCTTCCTGTTTTCCCAGCCCAAGAATTTAAATATTTAGGTATCCCACTAGACTCCAAATTATCCTTTAAATCATAGTCACAATACCTGAAAACGAATGTAATAAGCAGGGCTCGACATTTTAGAACTCTTATATAAAAATGAGGGTATAAATATTAAAACTGCTGTGCACATTTATAGTATATGTTGACCCCTGCTTGAATATGCAGCTATCCTTCATCTCAATCCTCATCCAGCAGTCCACAAAAACTTAGAAGTTGCGGAAAGATCTGCCCTACAAGTGCTTACCAAACTTAAATACCCGAATAATCCTCTTCATAAACCCTGTAATACTCTCCTGTATGATACTTGTAAAATCCAAGCCACCCATTAAAGAACGTCTTGAAATCCTATCCCTAAAATTTTCCACCAACCCCTTCATTCTCTATATTATTTAGTGTCTTTTTATTCCACGAAACATGGCGATCCCTCCCAGATTTAAAAATCCCAAATCAGCAATCTATCAATCGCATTTAATCATCCGGACATTGGCAATGACGTTAAAGATCATGATTTTTAAAGAAATGACATAGACTTTACAAAGACAAAGCAAAAAGACCACTGGCCGATAGCCAATTTGTGAAATTTGTAGTTATTGATTTAGCGTAATGGTTTTCTAATGTATTGTTATTATATTGTTTGAATTTCACAAATAAAAATGTTTGTATACAGGGTCCTGCATCCCGTCTTCGATGGCTTAGTTAATAATTAAGTTAGGACTTTGAAATTTTGAAAACATTACTTGGGTTTTAGCACGTATTTCAGGAAAATATTTTTGATTATACAGTGTGTTCAAAAAAAAAAGAGCAACGGCATGATGATATATTTTTATATATTTACTTAATTAGTAATTGAACTATCGAAGATGCAGGATCCTGTATATATAATTTCCTATAAAGAGGCAAATAGTTATATTTTTCACTAAATTATTGGATCCTACAAATTTTATGAAGCAGAAATGGTGAATGCGCCTCATTTCTGAATGTTTATTAAATCAGCCTAATCATTTAATAAATGATTTTGACATAGATGCCGAAGGTTTAAAGTTTCGCAACTTGGTTATATAAAAGAAATGATTTTAGGACAAACTAGTAGCGAACTTGATGGTAAACGGTTATTTAAATATCAACATAGTCTCTTATTTGACTCTTTTAGTCATTTCGCATTTTATAAAACTATACCATACTTTTATAAAATGGGGAGCAAATATTGACGCATGGAAAAACGGAACTGTTTTCAGCTAAAAAAAAAAGAATTCGCAGAATAAACAATAATTTAATTTCCTCTGAATATTTCCAATTTTTACATATCCAATTCCAAACACCCCGACAATTCAACTTAACTCAACACGGAGCGGACAGATGGAACAAAAAAAAGGTCCCCACTGTTATTATTGTTTTATCCATCGTTCGATCTCCGGAAAAGGTCAACCCCTCGCTACCACCCACCCCGCCATTCTTATCCTTATCTCGTGAATTATGAAATTTCTCGCAAGACATGCCATCGTTAATTATGAATTAGGTCAACTCGTAGCGTCCCTTGCAAACTCTCTCCGGGAGCTTTACGTGCTTATCTGAGCTGCCTTATCTGCCTGCCTGCTTCCCTACCGCCCTTCCGAATCCTTCAAACTGTACAATCCAGCGGATAATAACGTTTATTTCACAACAAGGAAACTCGAGGAGAAAAAAAGCGGGATGAAAAGCGATATATATTATTCATGACGGAATGCGAGGTATGGAATTGTTGTTCGGGAGTGAATAACGTGGAAAGGAATTCTTTATTAAAAATCGTACTTCAAAAATCATCCGAATTAAAATTTACAAATACATTTATTTTCGTAAAATACTTTGAATATTTTATTATACAAATATTTTTTAATCATATTTTTTGTAAACTCAATAAAATAATTCTTTATAAAAAGAAAAAAGGATTTATTCACAGATTTTTTTTGCTGAAGACAATTACTTCAATGTCCGTTAATGTACTCTGGATCATTTCCACCAGAGATCGTTTTTTTTTTTTTGTTTTAAATATTTTCGGATAAAAAAATTGTTGCATTATACAATTATAATTACGTCCGTCAATGTCCTCTCGATCATTTCACTCTGAGATAGTTTTGTTTATTGCTTTAAATATTTTCAGATCAACAAACTGTTGTATTATACAAAATGTTATTGTAATGCAACAGCAAAGGTTCATTATTGAACATTTGTTCACGGGTGGCAATCGCGTCCGTCAATATCCTCTCGATTATTTCCTCCGGAGATCGTTTTTTTTTTTTTTCTTTAAATATTTTCGGAAAAATTGTTGCATTATACAATATGTTATTGCTATGCAACAGAAAATGTCCATTATTGCGCATTTGTTTTAAAGTACTTATGTAACATAAGTCAAAAAGTCACAGCAGTTAAAGAGAGGATAAATTTATTAATTATTTTTAAATTACTTTTATTTAATTTAAAAGAATTCTTCTTTAACAAAAATCGTACTTTAAAAATCAGCCTAATTAAAATTCATTTATTTTCGGAAAACGCTCGGAATATTTTATGATACAAATATTTTTTATTCTTTTTTTTGTAATCTCAATAAAATAAACCTGACACATTAAAGTGTGCCACACAGCATATATATTCGATCTCTAATATATTTAATCGGATTTAATTTCCTTGAGAGACACTGAAGGAAATATTACCCTCGATTAGGATGCGGCCACCAACCGGGAGCCTTCAAGGAGCCCTGATATTTATTTACAGCACGTACATCACTCCCTTTATTCCCTTTTTCTCTATCCCCAACTCCGCCTCATTCTCCTTCCAACCGTATAAATCTGAATTTAAAGCGCTGCAGATAGAGGCACATTTGTCATAATAAACGAATGAAATATTCAGCGGCGAGAAAATTATTTCCATCGGCGCGGCTTAAATGAGAAAGTGCAAAATTGAAATTGAATCGGCAACGCCGTCTTAATGGATTTTAGTGGAGGGTTTTAATGTCAAGCCAAATCATGAGTGGATAAGTGCATTTTAACTCATTATTTTTTTAACAATATAACTTTTCTCTAAAGTAATTAGAATACTATTTTTTTAATAATCATATTTTTAATTTTAATTATCGTTGGGCTATTGTATTCAGTGTTATTATTGATTCTTATTTAAATACAATATCTTGATTTAACGTACTTACGTAGCGTAAGTCAAAAGTCACAGAGCTAAATGTGGAAATAATTTATTAATTATTTTCAAATCATTTTTATTTAATATATATTGATTTCTCTATATGTAAAATAAATAATTTTCCCAGAATCACAAGTTATTTTTAAATGCACAGTGTAAATACACGATTTAAATATTAAAAACATTAGGAACATAAGGCCGAAAACCCTGTGGAACTTCTCTCATACACATCTTTATTCAGACTTAAATACGTAATTTTTAATTCAGGATGATTTAATTGAAATTAAAATACTTGGTTTGTTTCACTTATTTATATTTTCTCCAACTAGTTTCGATCATTGGTCATCTTCAGGAAGGAACGTACATTGTACATTCGGTCGAAACTTGTTAGAGAAAATATAAATAAGTGAAACAAACCAAGTGTTTTAATTTCAATTAAATCATCCTGAATTAATTCAAAAATGTTTTACCACGGGTTAATTGAGAAATTAATTAAACATATGTAATCTTTATTTCCTGTTATATATATACAGACAATACAATATTATAATATTATGAACTTTTTGGTGTAATATTTATAAATTATTTTATTAAATGGTGAATTTCCTTTAATAATTATTATTATTACTAAACAGATAATACAAAACTATATAACACAAATAATTACAATGCCTGTCGGTGTTGGTCTGTATGAACGAGAGTTCTTTCCACCCTGTCATTTATATATATTTATAAGTTTGACGTTCCACAGGGCTCGATCTCAGGACTATTATTTTTAAAATTTAAATTAATGATTATTATTTATTAATTTTATTGGAATATTCACCGCAATAATATGCAAAATCTGTTCAATCAATTTTTTATGCAAAATTATATACTACATGTTTATAAAAAAAAAGTATTTTTATAATTTAATTTTAAATTTTTTAATTACCTTTCTCATTAAACAGCTGGTAAAACACTTTGGAATACTTTGGTGTAAATTTAAACAAGTTATTCACAGTTTCATTTAATTTTAGAAGTTCATATTTCATCGAGTCGGCAATGCGAAATTAACTGAATTTAAAGAAATAAAAAATAAATAAGATAATTCTTACATTTATTATCTCGTTCTCTTCACTAACCAACTTCTGATAACTGGCTTCATCATAAGAATATAATAGACTTTAGATGAAAACAATGATTCGAGCTAATATTATTGTTAAATTGAAAGAACTGTAGACATTTCAACAGTTTTACTTTAAGGCTGCGATTTTACGCCTAATAGACGGTGCGATTAACGCCAGAGTGTGCAGTAATTTTTACAAAATGTGTGTGTTTATTTTATTCCAACTTTGATTTTTCAACCTAGCGGCAAACATCTGAACTACTAGATACTGTTCCACAATAAAAAAATAATGGAGTCGAATTAAATTTATTTTCATTGACTATTCAATAGGATTAACGAGTTTACAAATAATATATTATGATTGTATTTAATATGGATATTTAAGAGGAAGTCTTTCCACGTGCAGTTGAATGTGTTTAATATAGATTAGATGTACTTTTGTAAATTAAATTAATTTTTGAAAAAATATTTTTTCACTTTTTTTTGTTTTTAAAATATAAAAATTATCTGATGTCGTTCATCAGCAAATAAGCTATATGTCTGTATTCAATGTTAATTTTTTTCATGACTGTATAACACTGTTAATCCCTTAAAACGGAAACGTATTGGGAATCGCAGCCTTAACAAATTGGATTAACAAATTACATAATTTTATTCCGCGATATTCAAAATCGCCTTGCTTTTGATGGTTCTTAGGGCCATCGTTGTATCCTCAGCTTTACTCTCTTATCATGTAGCTTTTAAATATGTAGGCAACGCCTTAGCAGTCATAATTAGTTAATTATAGTGTCTGTTATGAATAAAAATTAATATAATAAAGCCAAATATATTTAAATCTATATTGATTTTCACATTATTTAAAATGACGCAAAGTTGAAACTAATTGAAAATTATGTACTTAAGTTAATTTAATATTGAAACAATACGAGTAATTTCAAAATATTTTACATCACGATAAATGAACAATTAATTATACAGGGTGACTCACCGAGAACAAAAATTAAAAATATATAGACTTCTAATTAATAGATTGTATTGAAACGATAACCATTTACGTATGTTTTATTTTAATGAATATATTTTCAAGATTCTAACACTTTCAGTTATACCGAAAGTCGATACCAACTTCCGTATTTTAAATGGAACCCTATTTTTTGATTGAAGATTTGGCTTCAACATATGACTTTACAGCAAAAAAAAAATTTATCAAACTGCGTAGGCTTTTACGATCTGTGTGATTAGAATTGTTGATTTCCAGGTCTGTTGGAGTTTAATGCTCCGTGGACGAAGGGCATATGAACTCCTCGATGTCTCCTCGACGACTGAGTCAGTAAAACGTTTGGATTAAACTCCAACAGACCGCGGCCTAGTAGCCAGAAAATCAACAATTCTAAAAAATATTAGCTCTGAATTTTATAATAAAATCACACGAATAATCAAAATTTGAAATAACGACGAAATTATAAAAATATATACTAGAAATATATTTATTTCTTGTATATATTTCCGTTATAACCGAAAGTGATAAATTCTTTAAAATATATATACAAATATCTTTATTCAAGGGACTTTTACATTATATTAAGTACAGTATTGTATAGTATAATACGGTATATAATTTGAGGTTGTCCTTTTATAGGCTATCGACCCGAGGTCTTTCTGCCATTGTTTAGCTTTGAAGATGAGTTATGATTAAAGTGTGTTATGAGTAGATTATAATGAATGAATAGATGTGTGATAATGTCTGGTTAGGGTGATTATATGTCAGTGGATGTTTCTGAGATGAAGTCAGCGATGGTATAATGGGGAAATTTAAATTTGGGGGATGTGTTGGGGTTCTTTAAAATATTTTCATTAAGAAGAACATATTTGTTAACATAATCTGTAAAAAAATCATTACAATCCAACAATAGGAAATCCATATACTTTATTATAATCGTATATAAGGAGAAATTAAATATTACGTATTTATTTGTAGAATGCACAAAAAAAAACTCCCTCTTAAAATTAATTGACCCGAATATAATCATTACTTAACTGACAATCCAGTGGAAAATGTACATCACGCGAAAGTAACAGTCCGGTGAGTATATCCTGAATACGCGTTATTTCCACCATAAACGTCAAAATAACGGCCGCACACTGTCCGGTAACGGGATTTATGGCACCGAGGGCGACATTATTAATTATCCCAATTTCCCCCCGAAACGAGGGTCCCGCCGTAATAATTACGCAATTCAGAAAGGTCAAGTTTGAATACACCTCCCGACCGACCCATCGACTGAAAGGAAAAGCACAAATCATCCGATGCCGTTACTTTCCGTCCACTTCATGGCTTTTACCTTTAATCCTTTATTCGGCAAGCAGTGAAAATATGTATAAATACGAAAGAAGGTTGTGAATCGATTAATTCCGTGAGAGGGTATTAATTTTTGTCGGAACTAAAATAGTTATGTATTATTTTTTTGCTTACGTTTCCTTTTTTCTTATTTTTGTAAATATGGACTGGGTTTATAAATACGTTGCCTTATCAGTGGAATACGATCGTAGGTCATTTGAATAAATTGTTCCTTTTGTTAACCCAATAATTCCTGAAACCTAAAGCTTACTGTAATTTAGAATATAAATAAATATGAGAATTTAGTTATTTCATTATTGCTTTTAAACAACTTACAGTGGTATAGCCCAAGACAGACAAACACATTCGTTTTATTGTGTATACTATATATCATTTTTTATAAAAATGTATGAAATTTGTATATATAAATATAAGTTGGAAAATGGCTTAACTTCATGCTCCTGAGACTAAAATATGATGACTCAACCGAATTTATCTATATACAATAAATAACCCTTAAACGGGAATTCATTTTTAAACTTAAAGATAATATTATTTAATTTATTAATAACAATTCGATTTTTTATTAAATTTATGACGATTTAATGCAATAATATAATATATCATTTGTGTTTTAATTTCATTTATTTACGGATTCACCATTCAAAATATGTTTACATATATTGAGCATACAAAATACCAACTTATAAATTAAAATAAAACCAATTACAAGATAGAGGAAAAAGAAACATATAATAATTATCAATTATCAAATAATAGGTGTTAAATTTCCAGGACACTCTGATAACTTGTCATTAAAAATATGCAATTTTGTTAATTACTAGAAAATTAGTAATGATTTTAAAAGGTGATAAATAAAAAAAATATTGAAATGTTATTTGAATAGCAGTATGGGTTTTGTTTTTAAACTAATTAAATTTAAATTTGCCCTGTTATTCATTACTTTTACAATTTAATCAAA
The DNA here is from genome assembly GCA_963082785.1 of Philonthus spinipes. Taxonomy (NCBI): domain Eukaryota; kingdom Metazoa; phylum Arthropoda; class Insecta; order Coleoptera; family Staphylinidae; genus Philonthus; species Philonthus spinipes. Next base: position 11,838,273 of record OY720309.1, on the reverse strand, counting down.
CTTTCCGATCAGCCATTTCAGATTTTTTTGAGCAAATTGCAAATGAGTTATTAAGCAATTCAATGTTTATACCGCATAGGGATTTTTCTAAAGAATACCTGGTTGTGCAACGTATTAAGTGCTGCTATAATTAATATTTAATGTTTTTACATCATTACTCCTTGAGAATGATCTATGGTCGAATCCGGTCGAAGAGACAATAAATGATTAATTGTATAACAAACCAAGTGTTTTTATTTTTAAACCTAATATAACAATTAATGAAATGTCTGTTTAAATAACATTTCATTAATTGTTATATTAGGTTTAAAAATAAAAACACTTGGTTTGTTATACAGTGAGGCAGTTTTTAAACTAATTAAATTTCTATTTGTGGTGCTATTTATTACTTCTACAATTTATCCAGGGGAAAACCAAACTTCCAATCAGGTATTTTAAAAATTTTGTCTTGTCCTAAAAATTTGAAATTGAAAAATTTTGGATTTTTGTTTTTTACTCATAATTCGATTATTCTTAAAGTTGTTTCAATAAAAATACTTGTAAATTAAATAAAAATGCCTCGAAAATAATTAATAAATCATTTCCACAGTTACCTCATTTATTAATTATTTTCAAAACATTTTTATTTAATTTATTTAAATAACTGTGACCAAGAGAATGAATACTCTTTTCTATTTATAAAAATAGTTGTCCTTTCTCCTACTTATTTTTTATTAAACTAAATATATTTCGCAAACTATGTTTCCATCTTCAGTAATTTTTGTAGTTTCCGAAAAATATTTAGTTTAATGCAAAATAAGTAGGAGAAAGGGAAACTATTTTTATTTAAATAATTAAAGTCTCCACAACCAAGAACCAATATAAAGAAGATTATTAAAGTTAACCTTTTTTTAAATAGATTTCGAATCATAAAAAAATGTTTCGTCATGTATATAAATTTAGCTTTTTTAAATACGCCTCAAATATAGTCGCTTCAATAGCCATGTTATTGTTTAGTAGAGTAAAGCCTTTCTAGCAATGTAAGGTTATTAGTAAAAAACTGTTTTTGTGTAGTTGGCCGAGATTAATCTTACGACAAACAAAAAATGAACATCAGTAAGCATGTTCTTACTAAATTAGTATATTCAATGATACCTGTATTGGTTTATTTATTTCTGCAAATTATTACAGAAATGCTACTTATCCTAGTAGTCTGAGAGAAAATGAATGCAACTACTAACAACTATTAGCAATTGTGCAAAGCACCATCTGTTACTAAATTTTTATATAGCATCGTAGCGATTGTAACACGGGCTCTACAAGGTAACCAAACACATGTTGTTTCGTCCACTAAAGGAAGGCGAACTTGCCCCTCGATCGTACAAGCAAACAAGATTCACTAAATGAGTTCAACCACCATTTAGTGAATTTAAATTCAAACCTCATGAATTAAAATTTAAAATATGTTATTATTATCTGATTTAGATAATTGGTGATTTGGAACACATTGGTCTGATGAGATCAGATCTGGCCCTGGTAATGGCCAGATCTGATCTCATCCAAACCAGAGAACAAAATTGACTATTATGAAACTAAAACAGTAACCACTAACTACTTTAATAATAAAATTTAATAAAATAAATATGAATAGATTATTTAAAATCAACCAACAAAACAAATAAAAAACAGATTAAATTGAATAACTTTAAATTCTCGACTAGTTTAAATTCTTTTGAAAATGGGCTAATAACCCAAAACTACTCGAGATTTCAAAGTTATTCAATCTAATCTGTGTTTCATTTGTTTTATTGGTTGATTTTTAGTAATTTATTCACATTTATTTTATACAATATAAACTACCAATGTTTACATATTAAAACTTTTAATCTTAATAAAATTTAAAATATTTTAATTTTTTTTCTGAAGTACTGTAATGTTCATCTAATTTATTTAAATTCCTGCGACCAAGTCAATGAATACTCTTTTCTAGTTTAAATTCTTTTGAAAATGGGCTAATAACCCAAAACTACTCGAGATTTCAAAGTTATTCAATCTAATCTGTGTTTCGTTTGTTTTATTGGTTGATTTTTAGTAATCTATTCATATTTATTTTATACAATATAAACTACTAATGTTTACATATTAAAACTTTTAATCAAGAAGAAATAATTTTGTCAATTGTATCATGCTCTCAAATAATAACTTTCAAGACATAAATAGCAATGCCAGGTTTCTACGACTCGTCGTAATACTGCTTGAAGAGCTTTTCTAAACATATCGAATTCAACTTAATAAAGTTCATTAACAGGAGTAGAAGTTTGTTGGCACAGCCTATTTTTAATATAAATCCGAAGAAGAAAGGGGTTAAATCTATCTAACTGGCCAGTTCAAATATGCACAAGTACTAATCTACTGATTTTCAAAATGCGTATTCAAGTAATTTGTAACTGCTTGTGGTGGAGTTCCATCTTAATGAAACCAAATACATTTCCAACGACTTTTTATAGATGGTTTCTCATAATTTATTTTAGAAAACTTAAACAAATGGAACCATGCGGTTTTTTTTTTCATCTTGTTTAAAAACTGTTGAAGTACAAAAAGTAATTGTATATCTTCAATGGTCGACGTATATTCTTTCTAAAATGTATAAAATACAAACATTTGGATTACCTCAGCTAGGTCGGCACTTTCCGTTATCTGAACCATGAAATTAAATATTAATTATGAATCTATATTAAATTCTATGAAAATTGAAACAAGTTATCGAAAAAATGGCAGCAGTCTAAAAAAAAAGACTCGATTCTTGGCTCCTTCGTTTCAACTTTAAGGCGCTCGAAAATTATTTTTTTTTAATATTTTGCATCCCTACACCACCATTGTGGTAGATGGGGATTTTAGATAATATATAAATATAATATTTTGCAATAAAAGTGGATCATTTTCAGTAGAAGACTGTGGAGACCAAAATAATAAAAAAGCGCAAGTTGAAAGCGTTGAAGCTTTCGTTTGAATTTTAGGTATTGCCATCAAAGCACATATTCAGAAGGTTTTCCTTTGACAAGGCAACTTCTAACTTTTAAACGAAAGCGTTTAAGCTTTCGTTTGAATTTTGGGTATTGCCATCGAAGCACTTACTCAGAAAGTCTTCTTTGACAACGCCTTTGACTTACGGCGCAACTGATTGTTAGAAACCCTTTTCAACGCAATGCACTGTTGGCTTTTACAAGAAAAAACTGCCCAACAAATTTATCTACGGTAATAAGGTTTGGGTCATTACACACTAAAAAGTATCGAAAATTACCAAATATAAATTAATTACTTAATATTGCACATCATTCAGTGAAACCAAAAGGGTCCTGGTTTTTAGTTTTCTTTGTTGTATTACAATTTTTTCGTTACCCAATAATGACAATGTCTTGATTTCATCTTTCCCTAAATATTTTTATAAAAATCTTGCAGATCTCCACGCATACATATGCGCCCCTCTAAAGTGCGCATATATATGCGTGGAGATCTGCAAGATTTCAGTTCATATTTTTATTTCTTTAAAAACATGTGAACCGTTGATTTGACTATTACCCGTTTCATGTTGAATTTGTCTAGTTGAAATTGGCGGTTATTCAACAACTGCTTGCAAAACAATATTTTCCTTTTCAGCATCAACCTCTTATTGCTTCTAAGTTATTGTTTTCTTTAAATTTCCTGCTAATCGTCTAAATGTCGATCGTTGCTGTTGTTGTTCAAGTAGCATCCGCTACGTTATTGTGTGACAAAATGTAGAAAACATTTCGAACTTTTCAGAATTTCTGTACTATGCCATTGTAGTATTTTTAATAAAAGTCAAGGCTAACCTTGAAATAGTAATTTACAGAGACGGCCTGGTTACTAATGTTTATTTTTTTTTTTTAGATTAACCTCAGCCTTACGTTTTTGATGAAAATAAACCCCACAAACCTTATATTAATGAAAAGGATAAACTAAAAACTACCCGACCATGGGCGCCGCCAGAAAATTTGTCATGGGGGGGCGGACTTTTTTCAAGCGTTTATTTTTCAAGTCCTCTCCTTGCCCTAATGTAGCGGCACCCATGTACCCAACAATGGTATGACTAACTTTGACGCATATAAAAAAAATAATACAAATATCTCGAAATGTTAATACTTTTCTACAAATATATTACATAATGCAACATTTAATAATTCCAGAATGGTTAATGTAAAGAGTTATATAATATAAGTCCATCTGCAGACACGAGTTTCGGGATATATCCCTCCTTAGTACAGATCAGCCTTACATAATTTAGAGATCTTAAATTAGATTAATTAAATTAAACTGAATTAATTCAATTATATCGCATTCCGTCCCGGCTGCGATCTCAGATGAAAATGATCGAGTTCGATAAATCATGCAAAAAATATGCTCTTTTTATCGCAATTCCATTAAAAAATATCCTCGACTCATATTTGAACAGAAACCAAAAATTGTTGCATTATGCAATACGTTATTGATATGCAACAGCAAGTATACATTATGTAATTCAATGTCTGTAGGGGTACTTGCCTGAGAAGTAGTTGTTTTAATGTACATTTGTTTTAAAGTAAGTAACATAAGTCAAAATATCACTGTGGCTAAATAGAAAATATTTTTTTAATTATTTTCAAATTATTTTTATCTAATTTATTTAAATTACTGCGGCCAAGTCAATGAATACTCTTTCCAATTTTATATTTTATTTAATTTAAAAAAAAAATCCATTTATATGTTTCTTTGTGAAATTTAGATAAATATTTAACAAAGAACATACATGGTTATAATAAACCATGTAAAATGAAAGCCTTAACAATTAACAAAAGGATATACCAGTTTGCGCACCTTTACAAGCTGGCAAGAACGGAAACTTATCATGCCTGAAAATCATTTTACTTTGAATGACAAAAATAATGCCAAAATTGAGTTAACATCTTTTGATAACGCAACCCATTGTCCGAAATCGCGTTTCCAGTTGAATTTTTCCAAAAATAATATTCTTAAGTAATTAATCACAATTATATTTATTATTTCGAGAAAGAATTTCAATATTCAAAGCTTTCTTTATCTTAATATTGTTACGAAATCGGGTTTAATCAGACTCGGAAATAAGTAAGACAATGTTTATTTATTTAGTACGCTTAACACATTTATTTACATCACATTGTCACTATATGTATAGAAAATCTTTATTTATGAGAGATACATTAAATTACATCACAATATTTCTTTCTTTTTTAATCTTATCCTCTTTTACCAGTATTGGGTGTCGAGGTACATCACAATATTTACAACATTAAAATCATAAACATCTAGTTAAGCCTCAGAAAATGGCTATCTACCATCGGTCTTTCTGCCCACAATCATTATTTATTTATAACTAGTTGTTTAGGATGTTCGTGATAGACTTTCTCGAATATTCCAGAACTTTCCATGACGCCACGTTTACCGTCACGCGCTCGGCGGAAGATTCCAAAGTCTTTTTTCCAGTAACTTTTTTTCACTTTCATTACAATATTCATTCTGACAATAGATTCAACAATTTCAATTTCTCATATTAAATTAAAAGTCGTGATAGGTAATTAAAGCAAAATTAAAAAGGTTTTTTTTTAACAACAAAGTGCATTAAATATTGTTATAACCTTTTACCAAATGAGAAATGAATCGCAAGTAAATGATATATTAAAAAATGTATACAAAAAATTATAGAAAAAAAAACTTCATCAATCTTACCTCGTGTCGCGTCGCTTCCATTAAAAATAAGCAAATGGAAAATAAAAAACCTGACGCTATAAAATTAATGGACAGCAATCGACATTTGTATTACGGATTTATGCTGCAACACGTTTATAGCCTATAAATATAAGGCAGTTTGAAAGAGCGTTAAATTTTAATAATAAAAACAGTTATAAACATTTTAAAATGCAGAAATATCACACTATAAAGATAAAGGAGGGCAATCGACTTTTGTCTTAGGGGTTTACACCGATATAGATTTTTATATCTTATAGGAGTCAACTTCACGATATTCTTTTAATTTAATTAAATTTGTAACAATAAATGTTAATAATTGTGTTATAAATGTTACAAACAACATTAATTTCTCTAATAATAGAAAAGAATAGGCGGAATTGGATTGGTCGATAGCCAATTAACAAATATAAATTGTACAAATAAATTAAATAAAAAGAATTTGAAAATAATTAATTAATAAATTATTTTCTCTTTTGCTACTGTGACATAATGACTTATGTTACATAAGTACTTTCGCAAATGTCTAATAATAAATATTTGCTGTTGCATAACAATAACAATTATATAATGCAACAATTTTTGAATCGAAAATATTTATTGCAAAAAACAAAAACAAAACAAAAATTAAAAAAAAAATAAAAGTAAGATAAAAGTTACGGCTTTCTGCATTTACATATAAATTTGATTTTGTAATTTTTATTATTTATTTTCTATTTTTTGTTGTACATATCTGTTAATAAAGATTATTATTATAAAAGGGTGCGGCTGAAAGATCTCGATCAGTGGTTTTTCATCTTGCCATCTTGTAAATAAAAATGAAATGTTTTGTAAATTTAATGTAATTGGCCGAAACACCTCTGGTCGATAGCCGTTTCTCTTAAGAATATATATTTGTTTTAAATTGTTTCATGTATTGTATATTGAATTAAATATGTATGTATTCTTTGGGAATAAAGATGTTTGTATATATTAATGTAATTGTAAATTTCACAATAAAGATTATGTGTGTAGAAACGGTTCAAACCCCCTCAACCTAGTACTATTAAATCTTCTCTGCATTTTGAGAAATCCCAACATCCCTCCAAAATTCAAACATCCACAACCCACCATTGATAAATTCGTTTCATCATACATTAATACTAACTTATGTACGAGAGAAGGACTGTCGACTGAAAGACCAATGGTCGATAACCATCTTGTAAATAAATATGTAATATATTGTATACTTTTTCCTCGTTTATCACTTGGTAAAACATATTTAATAACCGTTTCTTATTATGAAATCACTTTGTTTTGTTTTACTAATATTTTGTTATATTTTCGACTAGTTTCGGCTAGATGCCATTTTTAATACTGAAATTTCAGTAATTTCATTATAACAAACGGTTATTAAATATGTAATGTTTTGTAAACTTAATATAACGGTAATATCTCAATAGAGATTATTATATATGTATGTATGTATGTAGACAAGGGGATAAAGACCTCTGATTGATATCCTGAACAGACTAACATCTACATGCATTGTAAATACTTATGTTTGTATTATTTGTATAGCCTGAATTTTATGTTTACATAAAAAAATATAGAAAAGAATATTTTATTTATTTGGCCACGGTTATTTAAATTAAATTTTACTATAATTGCTTACGTTATGTAAGTCGAAAGTTACAGTAGCTGAAGATAAAATAATTAATTTTTATTAATGAATTATTTTCATATTTCTTTTTATTTAATTTAATTATAATTAATAAATTAAATTAATTACATTTTTGTCTTTTTGTCTTATTTTTTATATCCCATACGATAAATATTAAATTTAACGCATACGTTATTTTTAATCTCAAAATCTATGTATATAACATATCAATTATAAAACTCTCTTAGACTGTGAACTGTGCTCAGATTCAATTTCACGTTCCCCATGGTTCAAGACACAATAGATTTTTTCAACTTCCTATTCCCAAAACAAATATTACGGTTAAATCGCCTTTATTTTCAATGTGTGATACGTACAACAAATTACTTTTAGTAGATCCCACGCTTGAAATTTTCAATATGAATTTATCATATTGATAAAATATGTTTTAACTCCATAATAGATATATTGCACGGCTCATTATTATTATTTTACTTTTACGTTCTTTCTTAAACTTAGTTAAGTTAGTTTTAAGTGATATACAATCTTGTATAGGAAATGTATGTTTCCGTGATGGTATTATTTAACAATAAATAAATAAATAAATTTGTGCGAATAGACTCTAATATTAATTTATATTTGTTTACCTTCTTTGAAACGAATTCATGGCTTTGCCCAATTAGTGTATTCTGAAAATTATTTTGAAATTTATCTAAATCTATCTAAAGATTTGTTTCTGAAGAATTTCTTTAGTTTGTAAATGAAACATTTTAAATAAGAATATTTTTTTAGATTTTTCTGTGTTTCAGAAATTGTCGACTGTATAAAGACAAATATTCTGTAAATTTGTCTTGATACAGTACAAGACAAATGTACAAAACCGTTATCTTGATACAGCCGGAAGATTTTGCTATCGATTTTTATAAGAATAATTTTTACGCGAAAGTTTTATTTTTGCGCAATTAAAAATAATTTTAGATAAAAAAGTTGAAAAAATCGTGATTACTTTAACTGATGAATTTTTTCTTGTGCTCTTTATCTAGAGCTTTTATCCAGAAAGTTATCATTTTTATTATCACATGTGTGAAACTATAAATTTAAATTGTCTTTCTCTTTAGGCTTGACAATTTGTTTAGATTGAGTTTTTTGTGGACATTTGATTAATAGGCTTTTTTAAAATTTGATAAAATATTTTAGTGAGAATACAAATTTATTTATCCGTGTAACATATTTATCAAATCAATATAGCTTGATCCACGAAGAAAACAAAATCTACAATGACACACAACAGTCAAAAAAACTTAACTCAGCTTATCAATAAATATTTAAAGAAGGTCACTCTTCGCAGCATGAAATTTTCACTGTTTCTGTATGAGGGCGGCACCCCCTCACACACACACATACACCTACAGCCACCCTCGAATACACACACATACACACCCCCGGTGTGTTGCGCTCCGGATCGAAACCGCCTCGTGCCTCTCCGCCGACCATCCGAGCATCGCAGCTTTTAGGGTTCGGCCGGCACAAGAGTTTCGCAAACGAAAGCCGAGAAGCTTTTCGCACACGCACCAAATTGTGAATCGTGATCAACAAAAAAAAAACTAAAACAACACAGAAAGCAACACAACCGTGACACGATTTTTTTTTTAATATATATAAAATGACGGATGTATCTGTGCGATGATGGTTTAATTAGTGCTGGTGCGGTTTATGTGCTTTATTTATTTTGTACTAATTTTATTTAATTAATCAATTCGTGTGTCGATGGTTTTTGTTCAAAAGATGTTTCGGTGACGGTTGTAGAAATGGAACGTTGATGAAAAAAGAAAAGGAATAATAGTAAATAAAAACACATACGAAGACTGACACTTTGTGCGGATCCTTTGTCTGGGAGCAACTGGTCCTCCTTTTTTCCCACTACTATTGTGCGTTTTTTTGCTTTTATCGTCTCTCCCACGCATACTATACTCGAGTATACACTTAGAACTATTTTAGTTTTTTTTTTCGTTGTTAGTTTCGGTTGATTGTTTCGTTAAAATTGCGCTGAAGGGGTTGTGCTATGGACGATGAGCAGGATCAGGGATGTACTGCCAGTTGGCCAGATTCTCAACATCAGGTAAAAAATGGAATAAATAAATAATTCTATTAACTAACGAAAAGTATTTATTACGTGATTAATGCATTAATTTATTATACTTTTCTGGAATAGAACCTTTCAAAATTTAAGTAAAGGAAACACGTATATTTTCTCAAAAACTGTATGTTAAATTATTTATATTCAAAGTTAGAAAATACAACATGAAGAGCAGAAAGACCTTTGGTCGGTAGCCTGGATAGACAAATATATAAATATATTGCAAATCTGAAACGTTAATATGATTAATATTTCTAATATTTAAACATTAGTAGATCACATAACAATAATATATATGAATAAACAAAAGAATAAACTACTAGTTAAGAATTAGTTTTAAATTTTCGTTTAGTTAATGATTCTTATGTTTTTATTCATATTAATTATATTATTATATTAATAAAATTAAAATTATAAATCATTATGTTCAAATTAACCTGTGTTTTTATGTATTTTTGGTAGATTTTTAATAATTTATTCATATTCATTATTATAAATATATTTTATTTACAAATGTTGTAATTATGATGTTCAGAAGTGTAACATAAAATCGGTTTAGCATTTTCATAACTACTTGTTGGATAAATTCTACACTTTTTAAATACCACTTAAAAAAATTAAAAACTGATAACGCCATTCGTTTGTACCTCGTTTGTACCTAAGAAAAAAACCTTTTTTTCGTTTGTACCTAAAGGGTTAAAAAGTTACAAAGGGGTGAATTTTTCACCAGCGCTCAACTTTAATATTTTTTAAATCTAAATATATCAATCGATAGAGCATCGTTTGTACCCGTTTGTACCACTTTTATTTTCGTTTGTACCTCAAAGTGTTCGCCAGAAAAAAATAGTTTTGTTTTTGGAAAACCTATATTTTTTATTTTTTTATTTTTCAAAATATTCAAATGAAACAAATTGCAATCGAAAGAGCATCGTTTGTACCACTTTTATTTTCGTTTGTACCTCAAAGGGTTCGCCAGAAAAAATAGTTTTGTTTTTGGAAATCGTATATTTTTTTATTATTTTTCAAAATATTCAATTGAAACAAATTACAATCGAAAGAGCATCGTTTGTACCCGTTTGTACCACTTTTATTTTCATTTGTACCTCAAAGGGTATAAAGTATACTAATACTTTTAAAAATCACAGTAACCACTATAATTTTAACTTCCGCTTAGTTTTTAATGATTCTTTAATGAAACAAATATTCAGTTCATCAAGAAATTACTTAACAAACAATAATCAAACAAATATTCGGTTCATCAAGAAATTACATTATCTGAGTCCTTAAAAACCTAGGTGTTCATATTGACAATAGAATTAATGGGAAAACGTTGATATAAATGAAACACTTATTTTTTATATCACTTTTATTTTACTTTAGTTCAATTGTCGTGTAATTGAAATTAGTCTCTAAAGTAAAATTAAATGGTATCAAAAAACTTAGCGGTTTTCTTTATATCAAAATTGAAAATGTACCAAGCAGTGAACGCTTCTAAAATCCAAGAATTAACTAGAAAAATCATGTACAGACAACTGAGAACAAACTCACTTCCATTTTATTTTCTCTAAGAGAGCTTTCTTTGAAAGCTTTAAACAAATTGGTAAACACAGCATACAACGACAGCTTTGAGATGAGAATGATATATAGAATAGATTTTGAGGGCAATAAATCAAGCGTCAAGAAAAAAAAAACAGAAGGAAGCATTTGGTATGATATTTCAAGTTTTCAATGATATTCTGAGTTAAAATGCTAAACACAGTTGATTTATCAGATCACATAGCCCAAGTATTAGCAGTTAAGTCAATCAGCAAGCAAATTTTCGTGAAAATATATTACAAGAATTAATTAATGGTGTGCGTAAATACGTCTCAGTCGAATTTAAATTTTTAGCATTTGCTAATATGACAGTGAGATATTTTAACGGCTACTTTCCAGTGTAAAAAAATAACGTAAAGTTAAACATAGTGTTGTTCAACCACCTCATATTGAACATTGCTTGAAATCGTTTTTAAGAAAAACAATAGAAAATAAAAATAATTTATTCACTTGGTCACAGTTACTTAAATAAATTAAATAACAAGAAATTTAAAATAATTATGATGGTACGTTTGATTGACAACTTGGATTTACACATAAAAATTATTTAACAACTTTGTAAATATATAAGGTACAGCTGTACAGATGAGGGATAAAATCCCGAAAAACGTATCTGCAGATCGACTTATGTGATGTAAGTCTATCTGCAGTTTATTATTTCAAGTTTTTGTTTTTGTTTTTTTGCATTATTTTTTTTTACATTCCAAAAATTGTCGCATTAAATAATATGTTATTGTTATGCAACAGCAAATGTCCATTATTGGACATTTATATAACATAAGTCAAAATGTAGCTAAAGAGAAAATCAATTCATTATTACAAATAATTTCAAGCAATAATCTAATTCCTAAAATACAAACAAAAATTAATACGTACAAAAACAAAATAAATTGATTACATCAAATAATAAATCAATAACTATATGGAATATTAATGATATCTCGAAAATAAAAGGAAAACAAATTACCTACAAATGTTAATTTTCATTTTAATTAATATTTTAATTCCGTAGCATTAAATTAATGTCAGCTACAGATTTCATTAATGATATCCCTAATATAAACCGAAATTCTAAATCAATATACCTTCATCCGGTTTGTGACGTGGAGTTAATAAAGACAGCTTTGAACTTCAAAACATAATACCCTGCCCAATAAATAAGTGATGATAGTAAGGATTAACTAAACTGTCTTAACAGTCGTTATAGTTTGTTTAATAACTAGGAGGAGTAAGTGCCGAAGCACGATTTACACTATAAAAAGTCACCAGAAAAATCACCAGACACTTTTGACGGCAAATTTAATTAATTTCGGAATTACTATATATATATTTTCAATTTGAGTCTCATTAATCACTTGGTAAAACATTTTAGTAATATTAGGGATTGTTAACACAAAAAAATAATATCTCAAAATATCGGTTCGATAATTGAAAAATTCTTTCTTTCCCAAAAAGGGGAAACTTGTGGCTATGTTCTGGTATGAACCAGATATCGGACCTATTTAAACTGTGTTTTTGCAAGATCCGCTAAACTTAAATTCATGTTTTAAAATTAGATAATTTTGATATTTTTTTATTTATTATCAATTCCAAGTACTCAAAGAAAATACGTTGAATAGTTAACGCAAATAAATCAAAATGGCTTTTTTATTGATTAATAGCATTTATTGCAATTAAAGCATTTGATAACAGAAGATATTGTCTATATAGTCTGTATAAAGATATATATAGTAATATTAGGGATTGTTAAGTAAGTTTCACTTGGTTTGTTTTACACGCAATGCGTGTAAAACAAACCAAGTGAAACCAAGTGAAACTTACTTAACAATCCCTAATATTACTATATATATCTTTATACAGACTATATAGATAATTTTAACAATATAACAATATAAATAATTACAATACATGTAGGTGTTTGTCTGGGCTATCGACCAGAGGTCTTTCTGCCCTGAATTTATGATGAAGTTAAAGAAAAATCTATGCTAGCTTGCTGAACTGTCCTGATGATTTGCGCAAATGAATTGATGAATGGTGATTGTAAGATGTTTATACGGAATTATTATTTAAATGAAATGGAATATATAATATTAATAATATTAAAAAATCAATAATGAACAATTATTTTTATAGATATAATTTAGATGTAGTTATTAATAATTAAAAAATTAAAAGTTTGCACTTTTTCATTTTATTTATTGCAAAAGATAAATACATTCGAGTTAAATTTTTATCTCCACAACATTTTTTCCCCTTTTTCTATGTTATCTATAAGTCAATTTCGGATGAGTCACTTTCATCATGAAGAGAAATTAAGAATGGTTCTTTTAAATTATCTATTATTCCATCCAATTTAGACATTTTTAATTCCTCTTTCAACTCAACACTTTTTTCAAAATTTCCACTTATTACATTTTGTAGTGCTTCCAATAATATATTTTTACATCTGCCAATTTAAATGTTTGGTATTCAGATTTTCAATTCACAATGATACGATGGCAACCTTAACACAATATTTTCTTATGGACTTTGTTTGATACTATAGCAGTCATTTTCGTACGTGGATCATCTTTCATCATCTGTTTATTCATATTTATTGTGCACTGTTTTTCGAACAGAGATAAATGCCCCAGATCCAATCTCTTACGCTTTCTGGGAGGCGAATGTGATCCCATTGCCAAGTTTCTACGGGGTTCATAATCCATCACAACAATATAAACGAAACAACACAATAGAACAACACTAATGAAACCCGACACAGAAGGATAATACGAAACTGAAAATTTGTTAAACTCAGTGACGTTTTAAGTTGATTTTAGCAACGGTTGTGTCAAAAAATAGTATAATTAGTACAGTTTAAAAAGGCCTAATTCTTAGCCAATTAGAATTAAAGGTTTTAGCGCGTGAAATTTAAAATACTCCTAGTTATTAAACAGACCATAGTTTATTTTACCCTTACTTTAATTACTCACATGTTGTGCAAAAGTATTTGAAAAAGTAATAACTAATCGTATTGTTGATGTATTTAATAAACGCAATTTATTTAACACATGACTTCAGGTAAAGGGATTGACACTGCTATATTCGATTTTATCAATGAAATACTTCAAGTGCTAGATTCTAAACAAGTAACATGGGGATTAATGGTAGACTTCAAAAGCATTTATTTGTGTCATTCATACTATTCAGCTGATAAATTAGATCGATACGTTATAAGGGCTAACATTTTTTATTGTTGTGGAAAATGAAACACTATCACTTTTCTTCACTATTTATTTTTTTATTACTAGTTGTACATTTAAAGTGCAAAGCACTTATTTTAATAGTAAGTAAGTGGACATGTATAACTAGTATTAAAAAAAATAATGAAGAAAAGTTATGTTTCAATTTCCACAACAGTGTAACACTACCTTCAAGTGACTCAGAAATATCCATCATTTTATTTATTAATTGAAAGATAAATAAAAGATAGAAAATTATAAATAAAATTGACCTTAGGATACTTCACTGAGAAATTCCAATATTTTAGAAACAACATGTGGAAATGGATGTGTTAATATATACACTAAATTTAAAAATCTAAAAATATTGGAATTTCTCAGTGAAGTATCCTAAGGTCAATTTTATTTATAATTTTTATTAATATCTTTTACCTTGCAATTAATGCTTACTAATTTGCAATCATTAACTGTAGTTCTAAGGTCGTATGCTGGAGATACTAATATGGTCAAAGTCAATAAATTATAAATTAAGGTCAGAAAGACAAACTAACACCTTCATGCAAACTTGTAATTGTACTATCTATCTTTTTTAATTTAATTTATTTAAATAACTGAATGAATGTACTTTTCTATTGATATCAATAAATGATATCTTTCATTAGTGATCAGACAATACCTTCTATTATCAAATGCTTTAATAGCAATAAATGCTATTAATCAATAAATAAAAAAACTAGCCATTACTGAAAGTATGGAAAATCGGATTATATAAACAACAATAAACATCTTTTACATTCATTCTTGATAATGGCAAAATGCCAAAACTAGTCGAAAATAAATACAATTTTTATGTGTAAAACAAATCAAGTGTATCTTAGTCAAAAATTCCTGGTATTATTAAAATGTTTGATTAAGTGATTAAAGAAAATAAAATTTAAAACAAAAACTGGCGTTTTATTGTTTATTAATAAAATTCTATAAGTTGATTTGACTACAGCAATTATTAGATGTAAGTGATATAACAATGGACACAAATCTTAATTTTAAAGAACTTTTAAAACATTACACAAAAATATTAAAATAATCGTTTTAAACTTAGATTATTAAAAAAAACAATATTTTTATTTGTGTCTGTGGAAGGGGAAAAACCGTTTACGGACGTTATTTCGGACTCTTCCCAGATTTTAACTGAGAGACTACCGACTAAAAACACCTCCCAACTTACCGGCGTAGACAATATTAGTGGTATTTTTATTACTCGTATTTTTTTACCTAATAGATTATATATTCTATAATAGCATATAGAATTATGTTTTCGGGTTTCTTCACTTACTAATATTAATAATAACAATAATAATAAATGCCTTTGTTTTCATTTAAATTTTACACTAATAAAATTTATTAACTAACTCATACATTTTGAATTAGCATTTACACTCGATAATTTTGAGCAAGGCATATTCTTATGGAATGATTGACTTCTATACCTCACAGATCTCGATCTTTATTTAAAAATAGTAATTTGCGCACTTGGGCTTTAAATGTCGGAATTCTTGCAGTTTTCAGGTTGAAAGGGAGACAGTTATGTAGCTTATATATATTATACGCAAAAATTCTCATGAAAATAGCAGTTTTGTATTTTGGTGGTGACGTTAGCCCCTTAAACCTAATGTTGATATTATGAACATCAGTTCGAAAAACAATCCAGCGGTGTAGGTAAAGCGGCTTTTTAAGACTTATTATTTTAGGGTAAAATGTGTAGGAAGTATAGTTTTCTTCGATGAGTCATATTTAGTCAATTAATATCGCCGGACATTGAATAATGTACACCTGTTGTTGCATATCAATAAAATAATGCAACACATTTTTGGCCCGAGAAAAATATAAAAAATGTAATTCAATGTCCGGCAGGGTTTTTATCTGGGAAGTAGTTGTTTTAATGTGCATTTGTTTAAAGTAGTTACTTAACGTGAGTCAAAATGTCTCTGAGCAAAATGTGGAAATAATTTATTAATTATTTTCAAATAATTTTGATTTAATTTATTTAAATAACTGTGAACAAATGAATGAATACTTTTTTTCTATTTATATTTATTTATTTATTTTGTGTCTAGAATTAAGCCTTAGTTCCGCCCGGATTTTATAATTTTAATTGCTGTGTTATTCGATCTGGATAATTAGCAATTTTCTGGCGTCAGTAAGATGTTTTTTAGGAGCTCTATGAAACCAAGCAAAAAGTATATTTGTTTGATATATACTTTTTGCTTCGTTTCATATATATTTATATGCTCATTTATTTACGCAAACATTAAGATTAAATCATTAAATCAATGGTTTGCTCGAAATTTATGTTAAATTAGGTGAACGCATTTACTGCCAGCCACACATAAATTGCATCAATTACATGATTCATTCCGTATCATAATCCTCACATTCATCCAAACTGTATAATATCCAGAATTGGGTCACGAGGTGGATCTGATAAGGGATAAGGGATAACACGCTCCTGAACAAAAGTGAAACGGCCGCGCTGATGCAATTGTTAAAAGGGTTGGAAGGGGGTGAACTGAATAAATTAAGGGTTGTCGTGACTCGAGGTGCTCCAACGTTTCACTTGCGCTCGACAATTTGTAAAGTCGACACACTTTGCAAATAAACGGGGCTCCGATGAATAGCGAAAACTTTTTTCAAGGTAAACACATAATAATGCATAATAATAGTTTCGGTGTCGGCTAAGGGGTTTATCGCGAGACGAAAATCAAAGGTGTTTTGCTTCTCATTAATGGCAATTATTAAATAGAGTAATGTTAATTAGATGTTTATTGCAATTTTTCAACGAAACAATCCAAGAAATAGTAATATTAACTACTTACATTACTTAAAAAAATGCAATTTATATCGGAAGTTACATGAATTATAATAATATAAAAAATACTTTATTCACAAGGTCACAGTTATTTAAATTAATTAAATAGAAAGAATTTGAAAATAATTAATTATTAATCAATCATTTTCTCTTTATTATGTATTTTACCATATATTATTTGTTGAGAAGTCTGCTTTTTAACCAGAACTATTAAACAAAACATGGTTGTTCATTTATACCGTTACTAAAGACCATAATTGAAACATATTCATTACTTCTTGGGCAAGAAATATAATATTTTTATATATATCTCTATCAGAAAATAAGTAACTGTTACAAGACGAGACATCTAGTTACATTTCCCTTGGTTGGCTATACATCCCTCTGACATGGCCATTAGAATGTAACAACAAAAATATCTATTTGTGTGAAGCTGGCAATATTTACAGCAATAACCCGGCGCATCCACCATAGGACCAAATTAAACATTTTATTACATAATTACAGCATTCACGAGTAGAAATATACGCTGTTTCAAATGCTTTTACTGGATAGATTGATAGTGATTAGTATAAAATGGAAAACTTTTTTTACTCGATGTTTAAAATAAATTCAATGCTTCGGACACCGAATGATAAATTAAGCTTTTGCGGCAAAACCGGGTGATACAATCCCCGGTTTTTTCAATTGTTTTTTGTAGCCAACTATCCACTGGTTAATATAGAGTAGAATTTGTTCATTTGGGATATGTAACTCTTGTCGATATTTGACTCGACACTTAGAATATTCCACGAATTAGACAATTAGAAAAATCGATTTTGCGGGAAATCTAGGTTATGACAACCCCGGTTTTCTCAACTGTTTTTTGTAGCTTAATGTCCACTGGTTAATATAGAGTATAATTGGTGACGCTAATATAATCTTGATCTAATAATAATTATGTGACGTTTGCAAAAATTACAATGACAAAAATCATTTACACTTTTATTCAGAACTGTTATCAATATCTTCTGCAAACAATAGTTTGAAAATTTATATCACACGAGAAAGTTAAATAAAAAATAAGTGTGAATAAAGAATCATGAGTATTATAATGATACATGATATTCTTGAATATGATTTGAACATTTTTAATTGTTGATGACTTAGCAAACCAAATTCTTAACATGAATTCTATTCTATTTCTTCTGTACTGAGTTTAACTGAGTGTAAGTTTGTGACGTCTCCCATAAGGAGAAAAACTATGTAAATAAAAATTCTATGGCTGAGGCTTGTTGAAACTCCACTATAACTGATTATACAAATGAAATACAGGGTTTTGTATAAGTTTCAGAGATTTATTGTAGAAAACAGTGCTATAATTGTAAATTTACATCGGCTGCCTGATTATGATACTGAATATCGAAACAATTATAGCAGTGTTTTCTACAATAAATCTGTTGAACTTAATCAAAACCCTGTGTTTTACTTATACAAGGTGTCTCCTAAATAAACGCCGCAGCCCTTAACTTCTTTATTTATTGACCGATTTAAAAAAATCAAAAAAACAATTAAAATGACTCCACAAGATCTACAAACAAGCCCTAATAAAGTTTCATATCAGCGACAGTCAACTTTTTTTTCAAATGGTCACATTTATTTTTTAAATTGATTTAATTTATTATGATTAAAGTTGCAGTCTTATAGATTTTTTCAAGTGTGCCGTGGAAAAATAAAACTAAACACATGAAACAATAACTGTTATCTAAATGACAGGGTCTTAGATGCGATTTATTTGTCAGTCAAATTTGTTAATATAGGTCAAATAGTTCAAGTGATTGCTAAAAATATTAACTACTTATTAACGACGATGTTATAAGTGTTTTTCGAATGAATTAGAAATCGCGATCAAGCAGTGCTACCGCAGATGGACCGCTTTCCGAACAGGTCCCACAGCTTCGAAAATTAGGAAGGCTTGTAAACAACTTAAGAAAGTATGGTACTTTTAAGAAACCCAAGAAAGAGGAACGTGTATTTCGCGGAAATGTAGAATTAGATGTTCTTAGTGTGCAAGAAAATCCAAGAACATCAATTCGGGAAATATTAAATAACATTGGCACTTCAAAGATAACAGTAAATTAAATTCTGAAGAAACACAAAGTCGAACCATACATACCTCAAAAAGTACATGTGTTGGAGGAAAATAAACCGGGCCGACAATAGCAATTTTTATTTAAATATTATCTGAAGAGATCCATTTTGTTTATAGAAAAATCGTTTGTACAGTTGCATGTACGATTTCCAACAACAGCAGAGGAAAATCCAAATATTGTCATTTAAAATAATTTTCAAAGAACATTTAGTGTGAATGTGTGGTGCGGTATTTTGGGCGATCGAAGTTTGAAGTTTTGGGGGGCTTGGACAACATTGGTCATTTGCTTGAGCGATCGATTAATTGGCCTATTTTTCATAGACGGCAACATAAATCAAGTGAAATATCATCAACTATTGACTCCAGATGTGTTATATGATCTGCCTCTTGCAGAACGCAGGACACTTTATTTTCAACAAGATAATAATGTCAGAAGCAATAATAATTGGTTAAATGAAGACTTTGATGAAAAGTGGCTTGGAACCAATGGTCCAGTTCGGTGGCCTGCACGTTCGTCCGATCTTACACTACTCGACTTTTGGCTTTGGGATACTGTTTATGTAACCAAACCAGACAACGAAGAAATTATGAGACAAAGAATTATAAAATATTGTCGCAAAATACCACGTAAATGTATATTGAATATGATTTACTCAATAATGAGAAGATTCCGGTTATGTATTCGACAACGTGGTCATCAGTTTGAGCAGTTCTCGTATATTTGTTTTTAATTTTCTATGATGCATATTTTACATTATTTTAATAAAGTATTCCACATTGTTTTCCATGGCACACTTAAAATATTTATAATAAAACAACGTATGTTAACATTGGCGCATCATTTAGCTACTTTAAAACACATTGAAGCATATATAAATTGACTATTAAGAAATGCGGGTTTTAAAGTTACAATGAGCAAATTGATATAAAAATGAAAATATACACCTTCTATGCAATGTCCACTTATACTTTAATATATTATTTTTTTACTTATGAATATTACACAAAAGCCAACTTGTTATATGTTAAGGTTGCGGTTTAGTAGAAAGAGATAACTATATAGTAAAACGGAAATAATCGTTTGAAAAAAGAGCCATTCTTTTGGATTTAATAATATGAAAATGTATTTACATTTTTTCCTACCAAGTATAAAGTATTGGTCTAAATATAAAATAAATCGTTAATTTTCGTGAATTATGTCAATTTACTAGTTCAAGTTAGGAAAGAAAATTATAAGATATAATGAAATTAATAGGTCATGTCTGCTAAGTTATTTGAATGCAGAATTTAGTGAAATCCTTAAAATTTTCATTGCACATTTTTTATTAGCAAAAATATAATTTAAAATTTGCTATAAATTTGATCAATTTTCATTGTTTTTCATAATTTTTTTTTACACACAAACTAAATATTAAAATAATTTTTAATTGATCTGATGAAATTCCTGCTTATTTTAAGAATACTTTAATGTATAACACAATATTGTTCATTGATCACAACTGCAATCTAACTCGAATTAGTGATTGCCAATATTTATATAGCTATCTCTTTCGTCTAAACCGCACCCTTAAGTAACCTCTATCAGAATAAATTTAAGAAAATATACGTAGCCATTTGAAAAAAAAAAAAGTTGACATGAAAGTTGATTTGGTAAAAAAACTCAAATCAAGTATTCTTTGTACATCTACTGGAGTCATTTTAAATGTTTTTTGATTTGTTTTAAATCGGTCAATAAATAAGGAAGTTATTGCCTCGGGCGTTTTTTTTTTTAGGAGACATCCTGTATAATCAGTTATGTAAATACATGTGTAAATAAACAATGATGTTTATTAGACAAAGATAGGTCAAGCAATTACACCGGTTTAAAACAAAAAAAAAACATGTTTGAATAGCTATGTATTTTTTTATTAACATTTATATTTTCATTGCGATTAAGTCAAAGTGCGTTTATTTTTTTTATCGAGTCGAGTGTGATTTAATATTTCATTAATCCGCGCTTCGTTTCGTGCCGTGAAAACGCAAATTGTCCGTCGCACAGTCACGGCATGTTTTAATTTATTTAAGTGTCCTCCGCGCAAAATAATCCTCCCCTTTCCACTTTCACCGTCTAGACTAACTTTTGCGTGCGATCCTCTTTTTTATGTGCTTGTATGTTATGTTATTATGTCAGAAAAAAAAAACAACAACTTTGTATAGTTGGAAATTGGTGCTTGTAATTGATAATGGCGACAGAAATACTTCACTCCCTTGTTGACTTGTTGATGTTTATTATTATTTGGAAAGGATGTGTGCTCTTTAAAAAAATACGATGAATCAAGAAGGTTGTCAATGATCATATTTTTAGATTGCATTGATAATAGTGATAAATAGCAAATTCGATTATATATGATGGCATTGCACGAATATTTTTGAAAACCTTGAGTAAGTAAAAGAGAGTAAATGAAAATGTTAAAATATTCATTTTTAACTTAATCTATTTTATTATCAATATAAAGAGCCTCTATTTGGCGTTAATTTTTTCTTTACATATTCATAAACAAAACTATCCCAACATAATATCTGCTATCTTTTTTTTGCAATTAAGGAAGTTGATGATGGTTCAGAAGAAACGAAAAATGCTATTAGTAAAATTAATCCGCCATCGATTAGATCATAAAAGAGTGCTATAAGAATGTCTTCATTGTAATGAAATATTGCTTCAAATAACGAAGAATTAATAAAAAAAGAAAATCGCATTTTTCAGTTTTTTTTTTTTTTCATTTTTCTTGAAAACAAAGAAACACCCCAGTTTTCTCAACGGGATATTAATCAGCATGAAATTCTGCAAAAGTGCCGAATTTAAACCTATCCTCTATCTCTTATTATAAGCGGGATCTATCGAAAATCTTTATTTCTGAGAGATTCATTAAATTACTTTACAATATTTACAACATTGCAATCATAAACATCTAGTTAAGCCTCAGAAAATGGCTATCGACCATCGGTCTTTCTGCCCGTCTTTGTCCGGTTCTTTTTTTTATTCATTTATCATGATTCTAACGTCACCGTCTAAGTTCTCTAAATTAATTGAAATAAATTGATGAATTGTTCGTGAAAGATAGACATATTTAGGATCGATGTTAGGATTACGAGGTATACATAGATGTTTTATAATAGAAGCTATGTGAGTATTGGTGGCGAATTTTAAGGATAGAATTTCAAGTCTGTGTTTAATAGTGGGAATTTTGCATGCTTCATAGAGGAGAGTATTGGACGGATTATGGAAAGGATTATTAGGATGTCTAATTTTTATAAGCACTCTAAGGGCTCAGCGTTCACCGACTTCAAGTTTCTTAGGACGTTAGGACGAGGATTGTGGTGCAGGATAGCTGCGTATTCAAGCAGGGGTCGGAAAATGAAAATGTATAAACACAACCTAATAAATAAACAATTATATCCGTTTTTTGATCTCTTAGCAAACCAAATTCTTATCATAAGGTTTATTTATTTGTTCCGCACTGAGTTAAACTGAACTGCACTGAAGAGAGTTAATAAAAAAGTATTGAAATATTCATTTTCATCTTAATCTTTTTTCACATTTAATGACACGTTCAGTCACCATTCATCTAGCGTATGGATAAGTGAAGGCCATTTCGGTTTTTCGAACCTTATCAGACTAGTGTGTTCCATGTGCAATGCCTTGATGAAGGCGATTGAACGGAAATTGTGTTGGGGTTATATATCCGATATTAATCGTCTTTAATTTATTATAAGTAATCTTTTTTATTATCCTTGAAGAGAATGGAATTTAAACAAATATTTATAAAATTACTATAGGAAATAAATTCTTAGAATAATAGTAATTATTTCTATTCCACTATCTGAAGACAATAAAAAAAGAGAACTTGACAAAATAATTGAAAATTGGAATTATGAATGGTTTTTCATCGAATTTAATTCAAAAGCTAATTTATAAAAAAAGTAATACCAGAAAGCTATATTTAAAATTTACCCTAAAATTTCAACCTTATCAGATATAAGGTGCATCTAATATATATATTATAAATTTTATAAGGTTTTATAGGATCATTGAGAGATATGTTAGCCTCTCTTGAACTGCTACCTATAAGATCTGCCTTTACTCTATTGCATCCCAAGCAGTCCCACGTCCTCAATGATCCTGGTAACTTTTTTGGGGGTCATGTTGCTCACCATTGAAGATTACCAATGGTCGAAACTAGTCGGAGAAAATATGAGTAAGTGAAACAAATCAAGTGTTTTAATTTTAATTAAATTCTTTATTTATTTAACCCAACAGCCAAAAGGCTAATTACAGAATAATTTAAATATTACTTTGTAAAATTAAAGTAAAGTAACATTAGATAATAATAATATCATAATTTAACATAAATCAGTGTGAAATATACAAATCAAGACAATTGATCTACGTGACAAACTAAATATTTAACTACAATACGCAAGGAAAACTATAATACATTTCGAAAATACAGAATAATAAAAAAAGTTATTTGTGAGAAATATTTATATTATATTAAATTAAATTTATATATTTATATTAAATTAAATTAATGCTATGTCTGGCAACATAGATCTATAACTATAAAACACTTATAAAATTATAAAACGAAAACGAAAATACAGAAAAGTAAGCATACATATATATATATATATATACCCATGCGGGTATAGTTTTGCGCACATACGTTTACAGATAGTACAATCTATGTATTATACATGAAATTATATACAGAGAGGTTTTTTAAACAGTATACATATGCCCTATGTATACATGTAAAATACCCAAGTCAAACGCACTGATGTATGTATTTAGTTGCCTATAATACGCAAACCGATCGATCGATTCCTTCAATTCCTTCAACTAGGATAATTCAATAAATAATTACACAATTTTCTATTACTGTTTATAACAATATCAAAATGCACAACGTGGAAGAATTTTTGCGATCGTTTGACTTACTGTCTTGCATTTTCTGGTGGTCATTTCTAGCACTTATTCTAATTATTTATTTCAAGTTTATTGTTGTTCACTGTTACTTTTCTTTCAAATTGTCTTAATAAAATCTCTTAATATTTTTTACCTGTAATTTCTCCAAAATAATAAGTGACGTATTTTTGTTACAAAAAGGGATTTGTTTGTGACGGTAACGCATGCAGTGTTAGTAATGATTTATTTTGTTTTTCAATAGAATAAAGAGAACGAAACATACAACCTTCCACAGAAAATGTTTTAGTTCAATTATTTTTAGAATCATCCTAACCGAGGTATTCGGCCACTTTGGATTAATTGAAAACATGTCTTATCCTCCTCTAGTACTGTTGGAATTGTAATACACGCTTGAAATTCGACTTTTTCTTCATTTGTATACATTTTCGATCAAATATTTCACACAATTTGAAGTTTAGCGTTTGACGTTTAGTTGTCACATCAATCGGTTCAATGCGTTTGACTTGGTTTTTTTGCAGGTATACAGTTCGCCTAAAGTATACTGATAAAAAATCCTCTCTGTATATATATATATATATATATATATATATATATATATATATACACATATATATATATATATCTGTGATCTTAATCCAGCTTCGCTGATATAAAACATGCCCAGATCTAAATTAGCACAATATGTATTAACAGTATTACACATTGATAATATTATCTTGAATTAATTTTGAATTTAAGTTGTAATTACTTTGTTAGAACTAAAAAATCAAATGCAGTACTTACATGCATGCGACACACACATTACTTTAACTTCTCGTTTTTCAAATTTAAGTGACCGATTCCGCGATTAACCCTTTTTCTCAAAATAAAGAGTGGGAGAAACTCTAATTTTTTATGTCAACATTACCAAATATGGTTATGTATATCCTGATTCTCACGCAAGCATGCATTCCTTATTCCTATTGCCTAAACATTACCAAATATGGTCATCCTAATCCAGATTCTCACGCAAGCTTGCATTCTTGCTTTGACTCCAGTTTTTGTGTAGACTAAACAATCTGGAGTGGAAGGCGGACGTGCCTTTCTGGATTCTTATGGCCTTTGTCCATTCATTACAATTTATTAGGTTTTGCGCAATTTGAATACAAGCAGAAACAACTAGCGCAGCATAATATAACATTTTATATGTTTCTCTTTTTTCTTTAGATTTTATATTTTTTTATAATTATTAATTTTGCGCCCACCCCAGTGGAAACTATTACAATACATATTTTTTTGTAGAAAAACACTTATTTGTAAAATTATATTCCCTGATATTTTTATCATAAGAATTATCGATTGTTATTTTATAATATAATGTGGCGGCAACATTTACAAAATTGAGAAGTCGTTAATTATTGGTTCGATAATTTCTGTAACATTTTTTTGCAACACTTACTTTTTTTATTTGTTTTATTTTTTGCGACTATGATGCGATATTTATCATTAATTGTTAGTTCGATAATTTCTGTAATACAATTTTGCTATATGTACGAAATTGTGATGCGTTAATTGTCGGTTATTATTAGTTGGTCAATTTCTGTAATGCACATTTTAGTCTATAATTTTAGTCGAATTTCTATTTTAATTCCTCTAGAAAACATTCATAAATTACAATTGAGTAAAGGCATCCTTATTATTTATAACCTGAAACTTCACGAACCAACCTTTCATTTTCAATTTTAATCGCTCTAAAAATCATTCATAGATTACAAGTAATTCACAACATCCTAAATATTTACAACCTGAAATTACACGAATCAATCTTCTTCGCCGAGCGAATCAACGTATACTTTTACAAATAGCGAAATTAATATAAATTGCCTCCATTATAACAGGAATGCCAAGTAATTCCATCCGCTGACGTAATTTCGTTTAAATTGAATGCACTCTGACTTCATTTATTGAAAAGGCTGAAAAGCGGCGAGTTTTTCCAGTGATGTCTGTAATCGATCGAAATTACAGACAGTTGCATTGAACGGACCGCCGGTCTAGACGACATTCGTTCGTGGACTTCTAGTTCAATTTCATTCCGATAAATATTTAACGCTAATCGCTTCGATGTAAGTAATTTACAATCGCTAGGACGTTGCACTGACTCATCACTGAATCATGTGTTCGTTTTCCCAGAATATGTAGTTTGGACTAAAATAAATTGAAATTACAG
The DNA here is from genome assembly GCA_963082785.1 of Philonthus spinipes. NCBI lineage: Eukaryota > Metazoa > Arthropoda > Insecta > Coleoptera > Staphylinidae > Philonthus > Philonthus spinipes. The sequence continues at coordinate 11,811,751 of OY720309.1, read as the reverse complement.
GGAAAAAATATAATTAATCATCCTTAATTGACACGAATGTCTATTTTTTTAACACATCAATGAATATATTAATATAATTGAATTGAATAGAAAAACATATGAATACAAAATAACTAAACATAAATTTAAAAAAAACAAAGCTTTGCGATATTGTTCAAATTTATGTTTAATATTAGTTTTTATCAAGCAAGCAAGAAAGAAACAAATATACCATAATATATTGTAAATATATGTAAAACAAATAACTTTGAATAAAGATATTATAGTAGTATTAGTTTTTATAGATATAAAAAGTAAATTTACAGGGTTTTTCTGGTATTAGGGAGTGTGCAGTTACGCACAACACTTAGGCCTCATTAGGCCCATTGTGCAACCAGCCTACAGGGTTATTATAAATGTTGGACCCATTTTTAAAATTGTGTATTTATTAAAGTATTCGTTTTTAGAGATATAGATATTTTATTACAATTGTTTATTTATGTTTTATATTATATCTCAATGTTGTACATTACAATTTCTACAATGCATAGACATACATTTAAATTAGAAGAAATATCAATTTAATATATTGAAATAAATACGTTCAATCACGTTCATTCTTAAAAACACGTTGGTCTGATGAGGTCCAATAGACCGAAATGGTCACTACAAGTTGCCCAAACGCTACTGCTACTGGTGGTTAAATAATTCACTTAATAAACCCTAAATTGATATTGTTACATAACCGTTTGAAAACGTGAAGAAATAGACTCAGATATACGGGTTTAATTATACGTTTCCTTATAAATTTAAATTATGTATGAAATAAAATGTTCAATCACCATCCATCTAACGCATAAGAGCCAATCGAATTATTCGGAGCTGCAATTTTAGATTAATTTCCGCTAACGTGATAATAGTTTGTCAATATATTGTAACGAACGTGAAAGAATCAACTAGAAAGAACATTCTGGAATGTTCCTCTGAGCGCGCGACTGTAAACATGGTGTCATGGAAAGTTCTGGAAAATTCGAGAAACACGCACGCTATATAAGCGCGCGCTAGTGACGAAACATTCGAGTCAGTATAATGAACGTCCGAGTGCTCAACATTTAGTTATAAATAGTGACAGTGTGATGTAAATAAATGTGTTAAGTGTACTGTTAATAAATAAATAGACATTGTTTTATTTATTTCCGAGTCTGATTAAACCCGATTTCCTAACATTATTATTAAAACACTGTCACAATTCGTTGTCCATATAAAAATAATTGTTTATTTTTTATATGAGCGGACAAAATTAAAATATCTCGACTTTTATTCGCTTTTGTTGCATAAGTTGTGAAATCTGTAAGCGTTTTATATTATAAAGCTTTGTATAACTTCGTAACATTCTAGACTCCTTGTTCATACAAAAATGAAAAAAAGTGCCACTTGAATAAAGTAAAAAAAGCAAAACTACAACGAGGATATGCAGAACTTTTGCACACTCGAAACTCTTTCACATTTTACTCCATCCAATTATCCACCTTCGGCGCTATCTCTAACTAGTCCCCTTATTTTTTCCTTTTTCGTTCTCCTCTTTCGCAAAATAAAAGACATTCTCGTCGCAAATTCACACTCACTTGTCTCACTCGGGCCGCACTTTAAGGCACTCATTACTAATGCACGTTTCACGCCGTCGAGGAGGTTTTTCGAAAAGCCACGCAACAAGTACTGCTTGGTTGCTTATCATTTCAACAGAACAAAAAAAAGGATGAATCTAGGTCGGGCTTGCCGCGAAAGTTTCGCCCTAGTTTTTGGGGGTGATTATCGAAAATGGCAGGTAATCCACTCGCGCGCGCAGGAAATTATATCTGTCGGCGAGAATGAGCGCTCGTTAACACACTTTGGGAAGTTTTAAGAGTGTTTTTTTTACGAGAAACGGATTATTAAAGTTTTAAAGTTATATTTTTGATAGTTAATGTTCTCTCTACAGGTAGAAATAAAATACTTTATATTACACAAAGTTACTATCGATAGATTTTTTAAACACGAAAAAAATCTTTAATGATGGATATAGGCAGAAAAACCTATGATCGATAATCAATCAAACTTATGTCATTTTTTTAACTAGCAGTACGTTTATTTAAATATCCAAATATCCACAGCAGAACACTTTTGTTTTTTTTTAACAGATTTGTGCGTGGTCAAGCTAGTATGCAGTAGATAACAACTTCAACAATTTCGACGTATAATTTGTTTGTTATATAGAAGTAACAATCGTCCTGATTCAGAGGGTCTCGCCATAATACTCGAACCCAAAATTGAAGATATTCTCATTTTGTTTGTTGTCCCAATCAGGTTGATTGTTTCCACTTTTGTCTCTTTTTACCTGAACCACTACGGACTTCCCTTATTTTTTCCAGACAGACATCGCACTAAAGTCATCATACAATTTTCACAAACAAACGTGTGGTACCCATTTTTTCTCTCGATTAGACACTGCAAATCCAAATAATAAAGATATGCTGTTTTCAGTGTTTCTGATATAAGTCTTCCTTTTTTGCAAATATCAACCAACGCAACAAAAACGATCACAGTTTGTTTACTCGATGTATTAGATATTTTGTAAAATTTAAAATACTTTCTGATAGTGAAAGCTTCAAAACACTAAACTTTAAATTACAGGCGTTCCTTTAAATAATCAAGAAAATTATCTTTTCAAGCAAAAATGTTTCACATGATAAAACATTTTCGAATGTCATTGCTGTTTTATCAAAGCTTACTAATCATAAAAATCTATTGTGTAATTCAATGTCCGGCGGGATATATGCTCGGGAAGTAGTTGTTTCAATAAGTATTTGTCAAAAACTTACAGTGTAAGTAATTTTTGCAGTTGGAAAAATGGATTGATTGAATTTTATTGGTCATTGCCAGAAATTTTCCTAATTTAATGTCATTGTAATAAAAATAAGAGTTTGTTTTGTTCATCATTATTTGTAAAATTAATTATTATTGATTATTAAACTTTTTTTAATCATAATAAATTTTGTAAATTTTAATAAAACCATAATTAAATTATACGATTGTACAAAATCTCACCGAAAATAATTATAAAGGTGAATATATTTTTCATTGCAACTCGTTTTAATTAATTTAATTAAGAACCAACTAACGATTCTCGTTAAAAACTCTATAATACCTTTTATACAGGGCCGGGGTTTATAACTGATGTTTCGTGTTAATTTCAAGTAAAGCGCATTAAAGTTAATAACGCCATTAAAACGGTGTGAACACACACAAAAAATCGCTTACCCGGCGAGTCCACCGAAAAAGCTTAACGTCCTTCATTAATCAACTGTTACCTTAATTAACGCCGGCTCTCATAAATCCACATCAAAAGATACACCCTGTAAATTTATAGATTAATTTTAACTGTGAAAGGCGATTTCGTTTTATGATTTGTATAATATTGTTTATCATAAAATATTTTTTAGTAATAAAAATTATATTTAATAAAAAGAACATAAAGATGGTTTATAACACTCACACAAATCTTACGAATAAGTACATAAATTATGTATTTTTTTATTATAATTAATGGTTTTAATATTTAGACATTGGTAGTTCATATTGTATGAAATAAATATGAATAAATTATTAAAAATCAACCAATAAATCAACTAGTTGAGAATTTAAAGTTATTCAATCTTATCTGTGTTTTATTGGTTGATTTTTAATAATTTATTCATATTTTTTTATTGCTTAATCAAAACAGTGAAATAAATCATTACATTTCACTGTATAAATAAGTTACTTAATTAAATAGAAATAAATAGAAAACAACGTTCCTTTTGTTGTTTTTACATTACATTTTTCTCGGATCAAAATTTGTTGCATTATACAATATTTTATTGACACGCAACAGCAGGTGTACATTATGTAATTCAATGTCCGGCGTGGGTATTTGCCCGGGAAGTAGTTGTTTTAATGTGCATTTGTTTAACGTACTTACGTAGGTAAGTCAATAGTCACAGAGCTAAATATGGAAATAATTTATTAATTATTTTCAAATCATTTTTATTTAATTTATGTTACTTAATTAGTTAGATTTGTCTTTATCCTACACATCTGCCTACGCAATTCAAGTGCGTGATACAAAGTGCTTTATTAATTTTTTACCTTTATGTTAATACTACTATAATATATTTATTGAAAAAATCAATACAATAAATTTAAAACAATCTTTAACAAAAATAAAAATGTTTCCTATTCGTAAGAACTATCGATCATAAATCTTTCTGTCCGGGTTTTGATGTGGAACTGCGTTTGTTTCGATATCAAAGTGGGGAAGTAGGGTAAAAGGTGGATATGTATTCGTAAAGGGTTATCGGTGTTTTTTTTGTTTTTAGGGATTATGTTAGGGTTTCTAGAAATGCACTTTTTTTAAGATGTTCGTAATTCGATCATATTAATAATAAACCTGTATGACAAAGTAATAGTTTCGACAATTATATTATATTTGTTTGATTTCAACCTCCTTTATCTTTTTTTTTACAAAAATCCCAATCTCTGAATTATGACAAATGAGCCTATGTATTATTTTATTTTTTTGTGATAAAACTAACGACTTTAGGAGAAAATATCAAGAGACAGAAAAGTTGCAGATACATCCCTCAATTTATCTAAATTAATAGAAAAATGTAGACGCATTAAAATATTCTAATGCAAACTATTATATGGATTGATTTTTCACCCCCTTGTAATAATGTTTTAGGGTTACAAAAATCTTCAAAAGGTTCTATTTTATGAGGATTAGTTGTATGATCAATTTTAGTCTTCTACATTGTTCCATAGTAGATATATGAAATAAAAACCTTTTTTTCCTTAACTTTAGAGGGCTGTTAACTTGGAGAAAAATGGGTTTCGAATAAGAAAAAAATATGAAAGACTCCTCTTAATTTTTGCTGAAAATCACCCATTAAAATCATTCGCATCAATTTAGAAAAGCAGTTAGAAAAGACTATCATCCTCGACCAAATCTCTGAAATTGGTTTTATAATAATTCCCTAACCATCAATGAAACAAAAACAAACTATGTGGCAATAACCTAAATAAATAAGTAGCAAATTAAAATAGAACTAAAAATAAATAACAAAATAATAACCAAAACAAGCAAAACTATCAAAATAGAAAAAAGTATTTATTCGCTTGGTCACAGTTATTTAAATAAATCAAATAAGAAAAATTCGAAAATAATTAATAAATCATTCAATCTTCAGCTACTGCTACATTTTGATTTACGTTACATATGTACTTAAAACAAATCGATAATGAACATTTGATGTTGCATAACAATAACATATTGTATAATTCATTTTTGATACGAAAATATTTAATGCAAGAAAACAAAATTAAAATAAAAAAATATGTAATATAAGGCCATCTGCAAACACGTGTTTCGGAATTTTCATCCCTCATAGTACAGCTCTGTCTTATATATATGACTAAAAATTACGGACAATTTCAAATGAGGCAAACACATCGAAAAGCTGCGACAAGGGCTCTGTACAGATCGAAAATATATCTGTCTAAAAGTTCTCTAAAATGCATATATAATATAGTATACAAAGAAAACAGATAAAAAGATTTGCAACACAATATTCAATTGTAAAACACCGATCGAAAAAATGTACCAATCGGGTATATATAAACTAGTATGTACAGACTGCGGAGAGTGCTACATAGGTCAATCTGGTCGGAATTTCGAGACGAGACTTAAAGAACATTATAGATCGTATAGATTAAAAAACAAAAACTCCACTTTCGCTAAACATCTAAACGAAGACAATCATACTTTCGGCGAGGATGTACTTTCAATTGTACATCTCGCTGAAAAAGGGATTAAAATGGATTTATTAGAGGCGCTAGAAATCCACAAAGCGAAATATAAGCCGGACTTTACCAATCATTAACTACCAGGTCGACTTAACCTACACCCCCCTCTTCGAAGCATTGTAGTCACGTATAAATATTTATTAAACAGTGAATTGTATTTACTATTGTTTGAAAATGATTACCGTGTAACCGAAAATAGTCACGATTAATAAAAAATCCAAGTGGCATAAAAAAGTAATTTTGTTTACTTTATATACTATATTGAAAATGTACTACCAAGTTAACGCCGACAAAATTAAAGCATATATAATACATTGTTCACTAAATATAAAGTACCTATGTGCAATAAGGGAAGGAAAATCAGATGAAAACATCAATACGATACAAAGGCAGCAAAATAAGTGCATTAAACTAATTCACAATTTAGAAAGAAAAACACCAAGGGGTGTGTTATATAAATTAATAGATGAACTTAATATTGACAAAAAATTATCGTCAAAATAATAAGTTTTTTATATGTGATAATGATAGGTACAAGTGAATCTAATGTAAGACTAGAAAAAAATAAAAATATACATAAATATTTTCCCAAAAGAAAAAGCGATATACATTTAATGGAAAATACAACCAATATGCTAAAGCAAGAAATAGCAGTGGAAGGAGTTATACAATGTAATAAGTTGACGATAGACTTCTATAACAAGATAGATATTTAATATTAAGCCAAAGAACACATACAAAAAAATTATTGTTAATTTGATGTATTTATGATTGTGAGAGTTAATTATGTGTGTGAATATATAATACGTGTATATCTTCATTAATTATTTTTTTATTTTCATCCATTACATCATAATATCATACTCGTACATTACATTTATTACATTAAATAAAATGAAACAAATATGATTCACACGTTTGCAGTTATTTAAATTACAATGAAATTAAACAAGGAAAATTTCTGGCAATGATCAATAAAATTCGATCAATTCCTTTTTCCAACTGCAAAAAATACTTACACTGTAAGTTTTACAAACATCTATTGAAACAACTACTTCCCGAGCATTTACCCCGCCGGACATTGGATTACACAATAGATATTTGTTGTTGCATAGCAGCCCTACTGCGAATTGCAACGGTTTGAGTCGAAATTATTTAATGAAAGGAAACAACAAATAATAGTTACAAGGCTATCTGCAGACACAAGTAATATTATAGTAAGTATTTTTTTACAGTTGGAAAAAGGGATTGATCGAATTTTATTGATCATTGCCAGAAATTTTCCTTGTTTAATTTCATTGACATTTATTACAAAAAAATTGAAGCTCCACCACCATATTGCTTGAACATGAAGAAATAAATATATATATATAATAATTACATATATTGATTTGTGTGTACTGTATTGAGTAACAATTGTTGCAATGTCAACTAAATAAAAGTGAAATTTTAAACAGAAAGAAAAAAGAAAATACGAATTGGCCATCACCAGTTTTCCATACGCTAGATGAATGATGGTTGAACATTTTATTAAACGAATTTCGTTTCCTGTTCTCATAAACCGGACAAGTTAGTAGACGAAACGACGATTCTTGTAGACTCAAATTGTTGACGATGCCACTTGAAATTAGGCAATAGATAACGCTTGTGCTATCTTTCCAATTATTAAGAAAAGGGTGTTATTTACTTTTTTATTCTTTACAACGTTTATTTATAACATGCTTATTGAAATATATTTTTAAAATATCTGAGTAGACCAAGACTAAGTATTGGACAAATAAAATAAAAAGAATTTGAAAGTAATTAATTAATTAATAAATTATTTTCCCTTTAGCTACTGTAATATTGTGACTTATGTTACATAAGCACTTCAACAATCTCAGAGGAGACGGTGCGTTTTAATTAATTTTAATCAATTTAATGAACAACTTTTCAATTACGTAAGGCACAGCTGTACTGATGAGGGATAAAATCCCGAAACACTTGTCTGCAGATAGCAGTAGATACGTATCTTTTATTTTATTTTTATTTATTTTTATTTTGTTTGTATTAAATGTTTTCGATTAAAAAATTATTGCATTATACAATATGTTATTGTTATGCAACAGAAAATGTCTATTGTTAGACATTTGTTGAAGTACTTATGTAACACAAGTCATAATATCACAGTAGTGAAAGGAAAATAATTAATTAGTTAATTAATTCTTTTTATTTAATTTATTTAAATAACTGTGATCAAGTGAATAAATTGTTTTTTTTTCTATTATTATTAATATTGGATATTTGGAAAATGCAGTTTTTTGATCAAATTTGCAATATGAAGTTGATGAATGAAAGTGTTTGGCCTGTATTGAGTTCATAGACTGAAAGATTTTTTTGAAAAATCAGACTCAGGTAACCCCAAAACGGATATTTCCGCTAGAATCTCAATTACAAACAGGTTGAGAGCCATGGCGGACACCGGTGTCTGTTGGCAAAACATTCCTCATTCCTATGGAAACTACGGTCTCCGGTGTCCGCTCGAAATGTCAATGCATATCAACCTGTCTGGGCCAAACGTATATATATATATATATATCGAATCTATAAAGCTCTTGGCTCCGCTATGGCCTCACACTATTGAAAGTAGTACTAAGCTACTGATAGCTGTTTTCTAACTTTATGAAAAATAATGTTCTACTGAAAATATTTTTATTAGATACCGGTGTCCGACGCTATTTTTCCGGCATTTTTTATGGAAATTATAAAAAATAATAGAAAGAAGGCTGAAAGACCATTGGTCGATAGCCAGTTTCAGAGTTGGAAATATATTGTGAACGTTAGTGTATTGTTAGATATTGTATTGTAATTGTATTTTCCAATCTCAGAAATAAAGATGTTTATGTATGTAATAGAAAGACACTTCTACAATCTATTACTATCAGCTGGTAATGAAAAAAATACAGCTTAACCCAGGCTAAATATTTTGCAAAATAACCATGGCGCTCAACCTGTTAAAAATCTTCATTATTAGACTTGCCTTCGTAAAAGAATAAATCATATTTTTGATGTCGCAATTTTGTACATAATAATATTATTCAATTGCAAATTCTATACGTCCTTTTATATGAAATATAAATTATTGGAACTCCGTAATATTTATACACAATAATTAATCTAACTAGACACGTATAAATAATTTCGTTTGTTAACGAAACTAATTTCTAAGCGGTGAACTGAATTTTCATTTATTGTGTGCAATAAATATTCGGTCCATCGCCTTTATCATTTTAATTGCTATTGAAAATTATTGTACCAAATAAAATAACTAACAATTTCCAATAAATTCGCTTAGTGAATTTATTTAAAAATATGATTTATATTTGCAAAGTTTATCAATTGTATTTCACCAATAATAAATTTGATATATGTGAATGGTTATCAAATGTATATCAAATAATTTCCCGAAATATTATATGAATTTAACTATACCGGATGTTGACTAGACATCATAAAAAATGACATGTACACTTTTGTGCAATGACACATAACAATCTCATAACAATTTTCCACAATATTCTAGTTGTGTATTCAGGGCTCTTTTAATTGTCTAGAAGCAGTTTCAATAAATGATAAAATACCAAACTTGAAAATAAAATCTTCATCAAAAATATTTCGAAGTATTCAAGTCAGAGACATCTTGTCACTTTGAAAATCGCCTTTATTGTTTTATTTGTATAGCTTAACATTACTTTTATGAAATTAAATTAGTTCTTACTTTTAACTATATCAACTTAAAAACACTCTGAGTGTTAGGTGAAAGCCTTTAAAAAATGGGAATTTTTAATTCTACAAAAAAGATAAATAGATTTTATCTCTAAATTAAACAGAGGAGTCAACACTTCGTTATTTACATGAGATTTCTTATATTGCCGCCGAGCCAATACCAGGTATATGAAATAGTTTTCCCTTTAATATTTTTGTATATTTCAGAGCTCTTAAATTTAAGCACAAAAACTGCTGTTCACAATTATAGTATGATATGCCGATCCCTGCTTGTACATGCAGCTATCCTTCACCACAATCCTCATCCAGTCGTCCTTAAAACTTAAAAGTTGCGGAAAGATCTGCTCTGCGAGTGCTTATCAAACTTAGACACCTGAATAATCCTGTGCACAGTCCTACTAACTCTTTCCTGGGTGGCACTTGTATAATTCTGCCCAATAAAGAACACCTTGAAATTCTATCCCTAAAAATTGCCACCAATCCCTTCATTTTCGATATCATTCAGAGTAATTTGTACCCCGCAACCTTTCCATTTCTCCTAGATATAAAACGCCAAAATTAATCATTTATCAATTAATTGTATCTAATCATCCGGATATTGACAATGACGTTAGAAATCATGACTTTTAAAGAAATGGCATATACCGGACAGAGCAGGCTAAAAAACCGCTAGCCGTTAGCCAATTTTTGAAATTTATAATTCCTAACGTCGTATTATATTGTATTGTATTATTTGAATTTCACCAATTAATATAATTTGCATATATTTTTGTACAGATTATACCATTTTTTCTCTGCATATTAAGTCCTTTTAGTTTATTACTTTTTGGGGTTGTGGGAGGGGAAAATCCATTTACGGACGGAGTGTCAGACTCTTTCTAGGTTTTGACCAGGAGACTACCGACTTTTTTAGTCGACTTCAATGGTCATTTTCCGATCTCATGTGAAGAGTGCGCTGATATGTCTCGCTTATTTTCTCCTTCTCTTCAACCACTTTTATTACACTTATAAACTAGTATCACGGTATACTTAAAACTAATATCACATTGGGGACGATACCAGGGTTGTAAAGGACACTGAAATCGAAGCCCCAGAAGCTACGACACAACTAGATAAAACTTAAAAATACTGCACAGACGCTTAATGAATATATACAAAGTTGACGAGGACATGGTATATCTAAAATAAAAAAACGATAAAATTTTAAGCTAATAATGACATAAACCTAACCTACAACAAATATAAATCTTAAACCTAATAACACAGAAACGACTCCAGGATTGGAAAAAGACCCCGATGCCGGAATCTAACTAACTGTACTAAAACAGAGAACTCATTATAAGTGATTTGGGAGTTGTAAAGGGACTCCCATACCATTGAAATTTATTACTATTATTAATATTTTTATTATTTTTATCAACTGTAATAAAATTGATGATTCATGAAATAGTTTTTAAAAAAAAATGGAAATACATTGATATTTGTGAAAATACAATTGAAATACCATGTATTTTTATTTCCACTACTTTTTAAATAAAGCTTAGTTGTGTTTTGCCCTTTCAAGTTTCAGTATTTAAGTGAACAATAGGACAAGACAATTTCTTTTTTTATTGTATTTTGAATCTAAATGAGCTTTTCACCGTTGCGTTGAATTGTAACAGCATGAAAGAGACCGACATTGTATGACAAACAAAGCAATTATGCAAATTTCTTTGGGCGCAAACGCTTAATGTCGCCTCATAATGGGCTCAGAGTTATCATCGCGAAATTTTATTGTCCATCAACATTAAGCACTTTAGCGGGGAATCACTCCATGAATATCTCGCAAGGAAGAAAAAGCAAAACAGTATTGTTTTTATGACAATAAGTAATAATCTCCAATTGATTTTAAAAAATAATTAATTATATTGACTTAATTACTTAATTAAGTTAATATTAATTATAAATTAATATTAATTTTAACTTAATTACATTCTATATTTAGGTTTTACATTTTTTTACATTTTCATTTAATAATTAATAGGAAAAGCGTTTTGAAAGTGACCTCTTATAATAAACATAATTAACTCCTGTGTTATTGAAAGTGTATTCGCGGATTGTTAGAAAACTGCTATTATTAAACCCACACCGAAGCTAAATAACCCCACAGAATATTTGGATTTAATACCAATAAGTATATTGCCTGCGTTATCTAAAATACTTCAACTATATTTTACGAAATTCTCCATTATAATTGTTTACATTATACATTAATATACATATTTGTATATATTCAGGTAGGTATTCCTAAACTATTAAAACATATATAAAGATGCATTTGTAGAGATTAATGATAATTCTCTCTCCTCTTGTCCAAGGGAAAGTATTGTGATCGTGAAAATTTTCGAATCTTTAATTTCAACAGATATACTCGTTTTGAAGTCCCCTAGCTCATTCCATCGATTTTTGAACAATGTCTGTTTGTTTCCACGATAACGCAAAAATGTCTAAACTCAAACGTTGAATTTTAAGTTTTTTTTAACAGTTGTGCGATCTGAAGAGCTTTTTATTAGAATCAAAACTCATTAAGTGCAACTTTACTCTTAGTGTTTTTTTTTTTAATTTTCCACAATGATTGATCGCATTGAAGACTGTTTGAAATAAACGTTGTATATTACCTGAACCGCTTATACATCTGTATTCAGTTTGATTATCATTTGCATACATTTATATATTTAGTTGTAATATTGATTTTTGTTGCATATGTTTTGTAAAAAGGAGATACCGTAAACAAATATATTATTATTTATTTATTGCGACAACATTTGTACATTCATTCATTCTTGATAATGCCGTTTGGCGAAACTAGTCGAAACAATAAATTAAAATTGTAAAACAAACCAAGTGATTTTTATTTATGAAACATTTATTACTAAATATGTTTTACCAAGTGAACGAGACTCAACTAAGCAATAAAAGTTGTATATCTTGAAGAAATAAATATTTTATTTTATTAACTTTTCGTTGTAGCATCTTCAGTTCTTGCATTATGTTCTTAGCTATTATTGAATTAATCAGATTGAAAACTTGAAAATACAACAATCAGTTTAATCATTTAATAATTTTTCATTAACTACAATCAATGATGGTTTTATTGATTAATTTTCTGTTTGATGATTAATTGCATCAATATTGATAAAACAATCATAAACTATTAATTATTTGTAAAAAAGTATTAATAAAATGGTGATGCGTCCATCCTCGGTGAATTCGGTGAAATAAGTTTCTGAATGAATATTTAATATCATCACCATTTTATTATTAATACGTTTTTACTATTAATTAATAGTTCATCATTGTTTTAGCAATATTGGTGCTATTAATCATCAAATAGAAAATTAATCAACGAAACCATTATTGATTGTACTTTCTGAATAATCAAAAGTAATTTTCTGAAGTACGTCCTAACATTCAAGAAAAGTCTCCAAAATATCAGAGTATATAATTAGTAACTGAACTATCGAAGGATGTGAAACGTAGGACACTGTATTTTAAGTAAAGAAAACAAAACACTTTTGAAATAGCTTCATTAATAATTCAAACGAAAAAATCTATTTATTTTCAGTAAAAAATATGTAATTACATCCATAAATAATTACACATTATATGAAGTGAATGTATTTTATTATTCATACCCTCGTCATTATTAAATAAAGCATTTACGAAATTGATATTCCAGCGGCGTGTAATTGAAGCAAACACGGCGTTGCCGATGGGCCTAATGGAGGCGATCGAGGGGGGGGTGGGAAATGAGATGCGTGCATGTACTGGTATGTATTGATAGGTGGTAGGGGAAAGCGGCGGGTGTCAATCGATAATATCCACTGATGTGTGCCACAAAACTGATAGATAGTATGGAAACATATTTATGGCATTCTATATGTAAAAGCGTGCAATTGATCTACTTTGGATGCGCCGGGATGGATTCTATATAGATTGAAATTTTAAATAGTGGAAATAATATTGTTTGAATGTAACAGAATATTTATTAGACGGAGATGAAAAGTAAAAAATTGACAAATTGTATTGTGAAGGTTGTTATTTTATAAAACGAATTTGATGTTGTCTTTTAATTACATTGTTTGAGATTCACAAATCATACTGATCAATGAAGTTATTCAATTTGAACAATTTGAGTGAAGTGAACTGTTGACGAACCGATCCATGTACTGATTAAACGGAACGGTTTGCAACCCTGAATTATTTCTTTTGGAAATAATCTATAAACGGAAAATATAAAAATGAAGCTTAATTCAGCCAAATTTAAATCACAATTTATTAACTGGTACACTCAGTATGGAATAAAGTTAATTAATATGAAATGTTGACAGTTTCTTAAAAAAACAATACATCAACGGGAAATATAAAAGTTAAACTTAATTAATCCAACAAATTGTGGCTTAAGTTTAATTTAACTTTTATATTTTCCGTTTATGTATTGCTTTTTTAAGGAACTGTCAACATTTCAAATAAATTTATTTTATTCTGTCCTGAGTTTATCGATTAATAAATTGTTGCTTAATTTTAAATTTAATTATGCTTCACTTTTATATTTTCCTGGCTGAAAATTGTGCGGATAACCGGTCCACGTTTACTGAATGTTATGAGTACCATTTTATTCTTTTAATTTCGCGAATGTTATGGTCTATTAATCAATATTAGACTAAATAAAGGTCTGAATAATTTGAAATGAAGACTTGTATGTATATTGGCTATTTAAAACCAATTTTTTTAATAATAAATATCAGTATTTCCATTGTTTATGGATTTCGGGATTATTTAATGAGGCAGTCGATAATGAAGCGCTTGACGGATTGATTGATTTAACAGAAAAATGGCATCGAAAGCGTTTCGGCATAATCGAAGCCACTTTCTTTCTTTCTTGCTCGAAGCCACGAGCGACGAGTCTCTCAACACCCAACGACAGGTAACTGGTCTAACATTGTCAGGGCATTTTATCAAATTCCTGGTATCCATGTGCCTCAGGGACTCGATTTCTGCTAACATGGTTTTGCACCATTTCCAATCCTTGAGTGCATCAGTCGTTGATACCTCTTGAACCTCGTTAGCCTCGGTTGCATTTGCGGTTCCTCCTCCACAAAAGTACCCCAGTAGGTAGTCGGAATACCTGGTTGGGGCTTGCAGGTTCTGGCTATTCCGAAGTCCTGGTCTGCGTGGCGATGAATCCTCTGGTCTGTTCAGTATTCTGGGATTCAACTCTTCCGCATAGATATCCTCCTCTTTGTCCGATTTTGAGGTTGTCTCAGTCATCCGAAAACTAGAATAGTAATAAATAATCCGAAATTCAGCTCAAGAAGATGCTGACCAAGAAGCACGGCGTAGCCCTCGGGCTCTCCTGCTAGGCCTTTTCACCGTCATCCACGTAGCGCAAAGCGAATCCAACGATGAAAAAGCGAAGAAGGGCCCCAACACCGACAAGGTTTGGTTCGACATAACTATCGACGACAAAGCCATCGGCCGCATCGAAATCGGCCTCTTCGGCCAAACCGTCCAGAACTTCGTCGAGCTGGCGCAGGAACCCCCTGGCCAGGGTTAAAAAAGGCAGCAAATTCCATCGCGTCATCAAAGACTTTATGATCCAGGGTGGTGATTTCACGAAAGGGAACGGTACCGGCGGACACAGCATATACGACGCCCGCTTCGAGGATGATAACTTCAAGCTCAAGCACTACGGGTCCGGATGGCTGTCGATGGCGAACGCCGGGAAGGACACGAACGGGTCGCAGTTCTTTATCACGGTGAAGGCTACCAGCTGGCTGGATGGTAGGCACGTCGTTTTCGGAAAGGTCATCAAGGGTATGAATGTCGTGAGGCAGATCGAAGCCACCCAGACGGATAGTAGAGATAAGCCCGCTCAGGATGTTGTAATCGCCGATTGTGGGGCTAAAAAAGTGGCGAAGCCTTTCGGGGTCGCGAAGGAGGACGCTACTGAATAAATACTCCTAAAAGGCTGTAAAGTATTCACTAATAACTTTTTTTGTACAATTCGCCTATTTTTTTAATTAAAATATTTTTTTTAATATAATACAAATTAAAATCCCCTTACGAGATTTCCAGTCCATCTTCATGCATGTTTGGGGTTCAGCACAACGGTTTACAATTTCTTTGGATCTATCTGCCGTCCAAACCATAGCTCGGCCGGACTCTGTCCTAGTTATATGCTGGCGCCTGTCTTCTTAAGCATGAATGCAGCGTAGTTTACCGCTTCGGCCCACAGGCTGTCGTCTTAGCTTCGTGCGTTGATCACCATTTTCATCCCCAAGTCCTCCATTGTTTTCTGCGTATTGATGTTCTTTATCTGTTTACTATTGTCAGATCTGGGATACTTTATCTCCCTCCCGAAATGGTTGTTGACGCTCTGTAGGTACAGTTCAAATTTGGCGGGTCTTTGAACAAAAGAAAGTATTTGGCTCCTCCAAATGACCTGACGTTCATCTCACAGAGGTCAACATGGACAAGATCCAGCGGCAGTCGGGCATTCTTGTTGATTGGGGGATGTTGCTTGCCATAAGTACACCCTTCGTAGACATAGTGATGCCAGTCGTTGATATATTTGATCTGTATTCTGTCTAGGATATCGCGCACGTAGCGATATCCTCACACGTTCTGGTGCGACAGACGTTCGTGCCATATCTCGATTAACTCTGTTATCAGGCACTTGACGGAGATGTCTGCATCATTTTGAAGAGAAAATGAAAATGTCCTGAAAACGGATTTGTTCTTTTTGGCTAACTTTGAACTTTAATATAGACACATATAGGACATCTTTAAGTGGGCTGTTCTGGGAAGCGCGTTGCTAGTGACTTGTCCCGCGACCCTGTTGCTGTCATTGAGTCTGTCATCCTGTACCTCCAGTCGTTCCGTCAGGGTCTCCACATTGAGTACATACGTGGTGCAACTTCGGCGACAGCATCCCCAGGATTCGCGTCATGACCCAATCAGGATGCGCAGGTTTACTAGTTGTTTGGAGCCTGACGAAGATCTAGATTACTTGCATGTAGTTCTGGTATGCTGACTTGCCTCGTCGTAGACATATCTAAAGAATTTTCGCTGCAGATTTTCTGTCGAGATATTAGACCTCTAACCATAAAAACTTTCCAGTTTTTCTAACATTAAAGAATCGCATGTTACAAGAGAGGATTTTGCGAACTATTCACCAGCTCGCGGTCTTGACTGTACGTCCTGTCACGATATAATTCAGATATTTCGTTTTCAAGGTTAAGTTTAACTGGAAGCGCCACGATGCATAATTTACGTTGCCGTTAAAGTCTTCGGACAAGATTTCCAGTTGCGACTTGACAGTATCCATGACTAGATTTTTTACAAGTACTTGCTGACTTCTAGACGGGTGGACGTAGCTTTCGCTGACAGACCGTGAGATTGGTGGAGCTCGTTCGGCGTTTGTAAATTCCGAAGAACAAATTAATTGCACCGCACCAACAAGTTTGACGTTTTCGTTAATGTTTTTATTTACTTTTACTGACAGTTTTTATTTTTCCGCAGTCGCTTAATGGAATTCTGGCGTTAAATAATTAAATTCAACAATGGTCTTCAAATGAAAATTCTAAATAAGTTCAATTCTATTAAAATAGCTTATGTTTTCCAGGACGAGTAATCTCCGGGAGTCGAAATTTCAATTTTATGTAAGTCACGTCTAACAGGCAAAAAACTAACCCTAAATGCCACGTGCCGCATTCAGCATTTCACGATCGTGCAAAATTAATTAATTGATCGGATTCCATAATAAAGGCCGTGCATGTTTGTTGTGTATTAGTTCGAGCAAATCTCCCCCACACATACATATAAATTTCGGCGGTTTTGTCTAAATCACTTCCTGCGGAATATTAGCGGCGTTTCCCGTCGTAATCCGACTAATATTTACGCCGATAAAGGCAAATGGAGGCAAACAATGGCGTCGGACGTGAACACGTGAACATTAGTGAGGGGGCTTTTCACTAATCGCCCCGGCATTATCTTCTAATTAAAGAAAAGGGAAAACCTTTAATCGACTACACACACCCAAAACATCGATTTTTCCATTACTGACATGAGCTTCTTTGTTTCGTCAACACAAAAATAAAATAACAACACGAAAGCGGTTTCCGGTAGAAATTAGCGATGAATATAAATGAGCCCAATCAAGTAAATATATTTTAATTAGTAGTAAGTAATCAAGTGCATAATTTGATATATCTATTTAATTCTTGTTACAGGTGAGTGCTGAAGGAAGTGCAGAATCATCGCCGGAAATTCCGAAGGCACGGCATAATAATGCAACGGCGGTTATACCCACGTAAGTGCAGGGGCTTTACTGTTTCACCGCCTCATTTTTGAATTGGCCCTAATTTCCCACCCCATCATCGTCATTACTGCACATAAAACCGGCGAATTCAAGCCGGATTCCTTACGTTCCTCTCCGCATAAATTCACCCTATGAAAGCGAGCAACTCGTAAGTGGAACAAACTTCACAACTATGCGACTCCGAGTAGAATTCGCGTTTATAATTATCTACACGATTTCGAACATGTTTATTGTGTGGTATTTTAATTTTACTCGGATTTATTGTTTTAGTTTCGATTGTAATCTACTTAAAAACTTGTTGAGTGTGTTAAAACAATTCTGAATGTCTTCAAATTGTTCGTGTCTGTGAAATCAAAGGCTTTAAAAGCAAAACACAAAATAAAATTGCCTCCCCAATGTTTCGAACTAATTTCAGAGTCTCGCAAACTTTTTAAAGGAATTTTTACATCCGTTGATCTTAAAGTACGTTAAGGGCCAAATCATTTTGAAATTAAATCGATGTTGGTATGGTAACTTACTTTATAAGTTATTATTCCAGATTTTTAGAACTGTTGCATCTGTAAATCTTGAATGGGGTCACGTAAAGATCTTTTAGAAATGTGTTTCTTTTTTATTACTTTTATCATCATTATAAGTAGTAGGATATAAGTATAGTATAAGTGTCGTATTGGTGTAAATTACATTTAACGCCAATACCAGAAAAATAAGGTTCAGTCTTATATATTTTTCATCAATTATAATATAATGTTTAATCTGAAAATATATGTAAATCTTGTAAAAAGGTGATTACAGTAATAAAGTTATTATTATTAAAAATTAAAGTTTATCTTTGATTTAAATAAATGGCTCAGTGCAGTGTTAAAAACTTACCGTTGCAATACGATGGATCTAAATAAATTGTATTTTCTATATTTATATAGATTGTTTTCAATAATATTTACTTTAAGATTATTTTTGGATTATTTAATGGAGCTGTCGATAATGAAGCGCGGGACGAATTGATGAAAGGCTTTTATTTTAACAGAAAAATGGCATTGAAAGCCAGATTTTTGCGTCATAAATTCCGAAGAACCTCCAACAAGTTAATTGCAACGCATCTTTCTTTCTCATAACCATATTTTTATCTTCTCATCTCCATCTGCACTATGTTCCTATTTCCCATGCTTTTAATACGGTATCCATTCTTAATGCCTACTTCAAGGTTTAGTTTGTTTTTGAACAACTGTTCTACTTGTTGCCGAAACAGGTGTAGCATTAATTCTCTATATACAGAGAGCTTTTTTTATCAGTATACATTTCTCATACGTTTTTGCAGGTATATACTTCCCCTAATGTATACCGCTAAAAAACCTCTCTGTATATGTAAGTTTACTAATGTTTGGTATAATTATTATTTCTTCGCCTGAGGAAACCTCAGTGTGGCGGAACAGGTGTAGCATTTATATATATTATTTTTGAAAGTCAATAGTTGTTTTATTCAATTTCAACTTCAACTACAAATTCTTTTTATTTAATTTATTTTAAATAACTGTGACCATGTGAATAAATCCTTTGTTCTATTATTATAAATACTATTTTTCATAAACAAATAAATTTATGTAGGCTTTGCTATGAACTATTACAAACTCCACAACAAATCAATCCAATTATTACTGCAACGAGTGTTACAGATTGATTCGAAATCAATCAATTCTCTATACAAAACTTTCTCCAACTAATACCAGATCGAAGCAGTGCGATTGCGAAATCCATGAATAATTTAGCATACGCTTTCTAAACCGACCCCCCGTCCCCCATTCGACCGATATCAATCCGTTTTCCGTTTCCGGGCGTCCTTTGTGTACATTCGGAGAGTGTCTAGAATGTGGATCGTTATCTTTTGCGGAATCGTCGGAGGCTTTGGAAAGAGGCCAGAGGCTACGGGCTGGTGGAAGGCCCCGTAATTTCCTGCCAAAACAAAAACATCATTTATGTCGATGGGGGCGGCAGCGGCGGCTGCGGGGCACCTGCCAGAAGGCACGCAGGATTTGTAGAGCGGAAATTACTCGCATGATCTATGATCGGGGAAGGGGTATAAGAAGGTTGTGGATGGATGACAGAAAAAAAGAAGAATAAGGAGAGTTTTTTAGAGTTTAAATTATGATAAAAGTGAAAAAAGAATAAGGGTAAACGAGGGGGATGGCATAGTTTCTCTTTGTGAAAATATTGCAAAATAAAAAAATAAACTTTCAATATATAGAATATTCATTTCTACTTTCCCCGGACCCCTGTCCAAGGGAAAGTATTGTGATCGTGAAAATTTTCGAACCGCCAATTTCAACAAATATGCATGTTTTGAGGTCCCCTGAGTCCATTCCATCGAGTTTTGAAAAATGTCTGTGTGTGTGTCTGTGTGTTTCCGCGATAGCGCCTAAATGGCTAAATGGATTAAGCCCAAACTTTATATCTAAGCTTTATATTACAGTGGAATGATCTGAAAAGCTTTTGGTTAGAATCAAAACTCATTAAGTGCAACTTTACTCTTAGCAATTTTTCATTTTTTAATTCGGATAGAAAAATGTTTCAAATAAAAGTTGTAGATCTTGGAAAATAAATAATTTCTGTTATAAAACTTTTATTGTAGGACCTCCGGTTTTCATTTTATAAGCATTTATCTGATAAATTCCCTTAGAGATTTTAATTATTTTAATGACAAATAAAACGTCAAAGTGCCGTCAAATTCAACTTATCATTCGCAAACACCTCCAGTTTGTAAAAATGAAGAAGTGTGTGGAGGAATGATTTAATCTATTGTAAGGTAAGAAATAACACACTTAATTACAATATTCTTCTAAATACTCGGCTTTAACTTTAAAAGATAACAATCAATTTTTTCTATTAATCATTTTGCTTCCCTATTAAATTTTCAATCAGAAATTTATTTGACCGTATTCACCGGGGAAAGTGCCATGATGGACACATCACCATTTTTTATACTAAAAATCTAATCTGTAACATTATGTGCCGTAGTGATATATATATATATATATATATTAAAGTGTACTCATTAAAGAAATTTTCTTATTATTACAAATATTGGTTTCGCTGTCGGTCACATCGAATAATGTCACATTGGCATTTCGTGTAAATGTTAACGTGGCACTTTATGGAACGGTTTGTGCGTGCTCCATTAATTTTCCGGACTGTGGAAATATATTGGAAATACAATAAAAATCGCCGCCCGCCGGCTTTTCCGCGATGCTATAACACGGATTTTATTGGCTTTTTCCAGCGGCGAAATAAATAATAAAATAAGAAAAAAAATCGGTAACAACCCAGACACAGAAATATAAACATCGTTAATACACGGATTTTACAAAATTTTAAATTAGCCGTAAATTTAGTTAAGCGCCCATTTTGTGTATGCTGCAATTATTTTTAGAATTTATATTTTCTGGGCGTGTTTTTCTGAAATTTTTACATTACTGAATGTTTTGAAATATTATTTGGTGTTTATTTTTAGTTCATGATATTTTAAAAATCCGATGCATATGAAGAAATATAGTTTTGTTTATATTTTTAATTAGTTAGGTCATTATACAGGGTGTCCCATTTTACATTATTTTCTTGAATATCTTGAAATTAAAGCATTTCACCAAAAAGTATGCCGAATCATAATCGTCATGGTTTTAAGGAAGAAATCGGATTTTGACAAAATGGCCCCCATAGCTTCACAGGGGTGGGGGGCTGGAGAGGGGTCAACTTGAAAATTTTAAATGGAACCCCTATTTTTTATTGCAGATTCTGAAAGAGTGTTAAAAAATATGTAGGGTCTATACGGATATTTTTTTTTTAATTTCCAACAGGGGGCGCTGTAATCGTGAATGTATGAATTTGCTATAAAATGTTCGTGAATTAATATTGTCTAAATAACTTTATAAAAAAATAACATTTGGTGTTTCAATCAATACCTAAATTTCTGAAAATATCAGTCCCAAACACTGGGGGGGAACGGAAACAGGATATAAAAAACTAATTATGAATGATTCGATTTTATCAAGGAACTTTATGTTATGTTTACTGATTGTTAATTAATTTCATTGTAAATTAAGTGTTTTAATTGGGTTATTTTCTACAATACTCTAAATTTTGCGACATCATAACATTTGAAAACATCAAATGTTATTTTTTATAAAGTTATTAAGACAATATTTATTCACGAAATGTTTACAGAAAATTCATACTTTCACGATTACAGCGCCCCCTGTTAGAAATTTAAAACATATACGTATAAACCCTACATATTTTTAACGCTTCATCAGAATCTGCAATAAAAATAGGGGATCCCATTTAAAAGTTTCTAGTTGTAGTTAACAACTAACTTCAAATATATAAACAGTATGTATGTATGTGTGAAGGTGTGCTATAAGCACTGTGCATAGGCCTAAAAGGCCCCTAGCCTCCCTTCATTACAGGTTCGCCTTCCCCTGCTACAACCAGACTGTCCCATGGAGATAATCCAGTATCGCAGAGGCGGGCAGGTCTCTTATATCGACCATGTTAGGCCATCTCTCACCCATGGTAGCTTCCCTTATCTCGCAGGTCGCCGGACACTCTATGAGTAAACGCCTGGCTGTTTCGTCTTCCTCCCCGCAGCCTCGACAGTCTGGTGTCTCTGAGAGTCCCAGCCTGAATAGGTGAGCATTGAGTTTGCCGTGTCCTGTGAGGATAGCTGTTATCCTCCTTAGGTTTTTCCTGCCTAATCTGAGATATCTGCTTGCCGCAGACTTGCTCGGGTACTGAAGTGCTTCCTTTGCAAAGGCGCAGTCAGTTGCGTCGTCCCATTTTTCTCTGAATTTTTCCATCATTCTTTCTTGGACTAGCTTGATGAGGATTGCAGGAGGAATGGGTGCCAGCGGCTCTGGGGACTGAATATTCAGTCATATAAACAGTACAAAAATACAGAATAAAAACTCAAAATTAAAAATTAATTTTAACACGGAAACAATCAAAAGGCGTGATGTTATTCGATTCAAAGATGAGAATAACCTCTCTTTTTCGTTAACAATAGAAAAGAGTATTACTTCACTTATTGATACAAAATTATATGGAATTATCATTAAGTAACATAACCTCCAAGTTTAACCGTTTTCAAGATTTTTGACATTTAGTTAAAATTTAGTATTTTTTTATAATTCACTTAAAAATACGCATCTCTAAACAAAAAAGGAATGCCATTGTGGTTATAGAAAGTCAATACCTAAAAGTACCCAATGGTGATTTCGTTTTTGAAAAATAAAATTCAAGTGTTTAAAATTTCATCTCACATTTACTCAACTTGAAACGATTAAATCTCAATTATTTTAAATGGAACACTTTGTATAATTAGACATATTCTGATTCAGAATTATATTCTGTGTTGATATATACTAGCTTTTCCTTATGTTCATTTGTGATATTAAGCTGTTTGTAAAAATATGTCAATATTCAGTGCAATTAAAAAAAACAATGGCAATTGTTTATTGATTTAGACAAACAGTTGGTGTTTGAATCAAAATATTAATTGTATTGTTGTTACTTAGTTTAACAGTGAAGTGAAGTTAAAATGAATCCTAGAGCTAATTACTCTAACGATATTTTGAATTTATTTTACATTCACGGCGAATGTCAAAGAATTGTTTAGTCAGAGGTATCCCCATTCACCTCCAATAAATAGATGGGAATTTGGTAGAATCTAAGCGAACTTTCATCAAACTGGGAGCACTAAGCATGCCTTAACAAGAAACAAATTTGTAGGCGACGTGGAAGCCACGGAATTAACCTTGCTAGAATATTTCCAAATAAATCCGCATGCTTCTACAAGATCTGTGCGCGATAGTCTTGGAATAACTTAAACATCTATTCAACGAATTTTAAAGCAGAATAAAATACGCACATATTCTTTTGTTAAAGTGTAAGCGATTAATCAAACTGACCAAATACGTAGTGCAATATTGTAAACGTATGTTAGGTAATCTTCAGGAAATTTTAAATTTTATACGAACATAATTTGGACCGGTAAAGCAAAATTTAACAGAGAAGACATAATAAATAGACATAATTTGCACGTTTGGATTGATGAAAACGCGCACTTTATACGAGAAGCTAATTTTCAAAATGCGTCTAGTGTTAAAGTGTTTGCTTATATGATGGACGGTGTTGTAGGATTTGAAATATACAAATTCTAAGAACAACTGTAACAAATTTTATCGATAATTTACCCCTAAATACTATAAGAAATTGCTGGTATCAAATGGATGGCGCTCCAGCGCATCCATCGTATGCTGTCTACAGAGAATTGTCGAGAATGTTTGAAGACAGCTGGTTCGGACGAAATGGACCACAGCGATGGTCACCAAGATCACATCGCTTGATTTTTATTTATAGGGTCGCATTAAAAACAATATATATGCCAAAATAGTTAATTCCAAAGAAGAATGAATTCAGCATATAGTATCTGCATTTAATGAAACGTTCAGCCACCATTCTTCTAGGCATGGATAACTAGTGATATAGTATCTGAATTTGGTAAATTAAATCCTATTAAAATGAATAAAGCAACAAATAGTGAAATAACCGCAGAATATTGAAGTATCTTGAACAAAAAGGCGGCCTTATTGAACATTTATTAGGTTAATGTTATTGGTTATTACAAAATGCTATTCCATTATTTAACGATGCATTAGTAATTTCTGTTATTTTTTACTTTATCGATGTGCGATAAAAAGGAAAATTTTGATTTCGTGTACATATTGAAATAAAAATTTTTAACGGAAATATATGTTTTGAAATACCTTATGTCGGTTAAGACCATTTTTGAAAAATGTTTGTGTGTTTGTCTGCACGTGCGCTGTCCTGTTAAGGATATAAATTGAGATTCAACTTTGGACTAATTTGGAATTAAAAAAGTGAAACTTTTCTTTTACAGTAGTGCCTTAAAACGGAGTATTTTTCTGATATTATTTCAACCTTAAGATCAGAAAACTTTTTGGTTTTTATTGTAAATGCGGATACCGGAAGTGGTACTGTACTCTTAACGTTGTTCAGTTTTTTTTTCTTGATATATTGTTGAATATTTAACTTGAAAAGATATTGTTTATTATTGTCAAGTATTAATCGCATCGAAAACTCTTCTAAAAATATAAAGCAAAAAAATATCTTTAAATCGAAATAAAATACGTATAGGAAATATCAGAATATGTCAAAATATACAGGATGTTCTACTTGAATTAACTAAGATTTAATTATAATTAATTAAAGACGACGCAAGCGCCACCTTTTGCCTAATTTCAAGTGGCATCGTCAACGATTTGGTTCTACAAGGTAGACGACCGAGAATCATTGTTTCGTCCACTAAAGGAAGGCGAACTTGTCCTGTTTAAGCAAACAAGGAAAACGAAATTCACATTTAATGAAACGTTCAGTCACCATTCGCCTTCCTTTAGTGGACGAAACAATGATTCTCGGTCGTCTACCTTGTAGACCCAAATCGTTGACGATGCCACTTGAAATTAGGCAAAAGGTGGCGCTTGCGTCGTCTTTAATTAATTATGATTAATATGAGGTATATAACTCCAATACAATTTCAGTTCAGTCGCCTTCATCAAGGCATTGCACATGGAACACACTAGTCTGATGAGGTTCGAAAAACCGAAATGGCCATCACTAGTTATCCATACGCTAGATGAATGGTGACTGAACGTTTCATTAAATAAGATTTAATTGTTTAAAGTTTACTAAATATGGGATGCAATGTTGAAAATTTCATTTTTTCTTTTTCCAAAACTAAATCACCATTGAGAATCTTTGGGCATTGGCTGTTTATAACCAACATGGCATCCCTTCAATTCAATTTTTCTCTTTTGTTCCGAGATATATATTTTTAATTGAATTATAAAAAATCAATAATTTTTATCCGAATGAAAAATATCTCGAAAAACTGTTAACTTTGAAGGTTATGTTACTTAATAATTTTGTTCACAGAATTTTATATATTAATTAATTATTAATTAATTCTTTATTTACGGAAAATCATCTTTTTACAATTGACAATCTATAATTACAAAATACAACAATATATTGAATTGATTTGATAAAATTCAGACTAATAACTCCTTGATCAAATATAAACATTGATTTTTCCAACCATAATCCATAAACACAATAACAATAATGATGCGCACCGTGAATATAATATATAAGTAAATCAAAAACACATAAAATATTTTACAAAAAAAGTTACAAACTGCAAAAATTGAATTAAAATCACTGCAAAGCAATCCAAATTCTTAATGAACAATATAAATTAATTAAAATAAGGGAGTTGCTGACGATTTCTGGTATACCGGATTACTTGATTGTTGAAAATTTCATTACAATATATTAAACAGAAGTCCATATACTTTTAGTGTGCGATTTCGCTGGAAGACCCTGTATATACAATATGTTGTGCCTTTCCAGTAATATTGTTTTATTCATAAATTTATATGCATAACTTAGAGTAAAAAGGAAAAGTCCGTAAATAAAATAATAGTAAAAGACAATAAATATATTTCATGCATTCTTTTATTCATTCAATAAATGTGAATTAATTCCAATTGTAAACAGTGTTTTATTTACAAGTCCAATTGAAATGTACCACAAAGTGAATAACTACAATTCAAAACAATATATTATTTATATATTCTTATACTGTTACTTTTTGGAACAGATAATTGGTAGAGAATATAGAACAAATATATTCCCACTTTATGGTAGCGGCGAAATTTTCAATTCAAGTGTTATGCACGCTATTATCGTAAATAAAGGCGGAACACGTGCACGGATTTTGTCCGGATGGTGTTTTAATGAGGCGTTTTGTATTAAAATTTGAAAAACTTTATACACGCGCGTGCACAAAAGGGCCAAGGGGGGCACGCGAAAGGGCTATATTTCAAACAGCCCTTAGATATAATTGTTATGAGTTATCGAACGGAAAGAAGTTTCGTTTATTTTACTACTCTGTTTCTTTTTAGATAAATTAAATATAATTATAAATTAAATTAGATAATATAAAGTAATAGTTGGCATTGGAAATCTAAAGTCATGTCTGAACTAAAATCACACACGTACGCGTAAAGTACTGGTTGTCATATTGACCGCAACCAGCATTTCACGCTTGTGATCTTAGTACAGACTTGACTCGAGACTTCCAACGCCAACTCACCAACAAAATCGTCGTCGATTTTTGGTATACGCTCGATATATAATTACATGTAGGTATTAGTCTGACTGGGCTATTGACCAGAGGTGAAAGACCCTGTCAATAATTTATGATTTGTACCTTTGTATTAACAACAGTTTTTCACCAAAATAGTATCTAACGAATAAATTCTGTTATTTCTTGTCTATATCCATATCATTTAATTCTTTAAGCACAACCAAAGAGGATATTATAATATCGTCTTTAGCACAACTTGCAAAATATATAATCGTTAGGTATAGGTAGGTATGAATAAATTCTGAAAACCGACATTATTAATAAGGTAATGGCAGAGCTCAGAAAAAAATCGTAATTGATTCTGTTCAAATTAATATAAAAGCATGCAACCCTACACCGAAAGGTGAAAGGGTCAATGAATAATAAAAAAATAATAAAAGCATGCAGTTATACGGCTATTGAAAGAAGGAATATGAAAGTTGACATCTTGCAGCAAGTCAGAGCAATTAATTTTATTATGTACCAATTTAAATAAAAATAATACACACTTTTTTTCCTTCTAAGTTCAAGGGATACAATCTGGAATCTATTAAGAATTTATTATCATAGCTTCTAGGCGGATAGAAACCAATGTCTATAAAATACAAAAATGTCACACTTTCGATTAGATTAATTTGTCGTTGAGTTTGACGATACCAAATAACTGATCCATTTTCCAACTTAAATCGTACATATGAACTAAGAAAGATATTAAGGCATTTGAATTCTTAAGATTAATAGAGTTGAGAATAATGAAGCCTAAAGCTTTAAACGAATCTTTCACAAGACTTTCAACTTTTCGTCAAACCAAACGCCCAAGTCTTTAAAAAAATCTAGCTCATTCAATAATACCTTTGTTGATAATGTAATTGAATTTATTTATTTATTTATTTACGGGAAAACCCCTTTTTACAAAAACAGTTTACAAAAATATTTTATTTATTACCTTAAATTCTAAATTAACTCTAATATTATATTACACAAGAAGTACATGTTTCTTTAAAACGCACTTAAATGTATATTTACACGAATCAAATAAATTAAACCACTCGTACTGATTTAATTTATTAGCCGATCTTAATATACGACTAACAGGGCTGTTATAAGAATGGTTGGTCTTATGTGTTTGGACATAAAATATATTAACATTTCTGAGTGATCGAATGAATGTAATATATAAGATTTTATTAGTCAATGAGCTTACAATTATCAATATTTAAATGAAGTTCATTGCACCAATTTGAAATATCGTCTAGTTGATTTTGCAGAAATAAACAATCATCAATTGAATCAATGACAGACTATATCTTCAAATCATCAGCATATCATAATGCACAAGAAAGATTATTTATAAAAATATTATAATAACAATAATGGTCGCAAAATAGAGCCTTGTGGAACACCATAAGTAAGAAAGCATGATTCAAATATAACATTATTAAATACTTTAAATAAAACACAATCTTTTATTAAGTTTCATAATAATTTTATTTAGAACACCGCTACAATTATTTCGGTACACAGTACCATCATCAGGCGGGTGATGAATGGTTCACAATACGTTCAGCTTGCAATATATAATGCGAAAAAACAACGGGGCGGGGGGAAGGGGGTCTACATAGTGGATTACAAACATTACAACGATGAGTTATTTACATTAATTTGGTCGTTTAAAATAAGATTTTTCTTTCTGTATTTATTTATTTGGAATTGTTCAAAAATATTTATTTTTTTACCTTTGTCACATATATGTATTATCTTAATAAATTGTTATATAAATAAAAGTAGTTTTCCCTTCTCCTGCTTATTTTAAAATAAATAATTCATATAATGTAAATAAATAATTATGTTACTAAATTAAAAAAAAAATAATAAGTAGGAGAAAGGAAAACTGTTTTTATTTATATAATTAAAGTCTTCACAACCAACATAAAGAAGATTAATAAATTGTTTTTTTTTTAATTAATAAAATGTTCCGCGTAAGTGGAGTGCGTAGTTTTTTCTAGAAAAGTTTTTTCTATTCTTGTAATCTGGTTTTAAAATTTATAACATTATTAACGGTTACGTAAGATTCACGACATGGGAGATGCGATTCAATAAGTGAAACACGTTGATGAAATAGTAAAACAATTAAGTTTGGAAAGAAGAAGCTGATGATCTACTCTGTTAAAAGCTTTCGACAAATCTATCTATATTACATTAATAAAATCATAACTGTATCTGTTTAAGATTATAGTAAGAATGAGTCTCTCAAGGACATCCCGGACTTCGCTCAAGAGGTAGGATTCCCTTCAGAATAAATTCAGAAGGGTAGCCATTGATTGCGGTGCAAGAAAGCTGGACAGCCAAACGATCCCAGGCATAAAAATAAACTATAATTGATTTTTAAACTTATAATAAATATATAATGAAACGTTCAGCCACCATTCATCTAGCGTATGGATAACTAGTGATGGCGCTTGCGTCATCTTTAATTTATTATGATTATAATAAATATCTTGTAAAATTGACAAAATAAAATCTAAATTACATAATTTAATAGTGTTTTTCAGGAAATACAATTTAAATTATGAAATTAAACATTCTACACATTTTTAGATAAACAATTTATCGAAATTGAACTTCCCCAGAAAATTCTATTTAAAACCGGTTGACTTTCCTTGAAATGTCGCGCGGACGCGCGTTGTTATAATTTAAATAAATTTCCATGAGCTATACATAGTCACACGCACATAAACACATACACAAACATGTACACACTCACACATGCACATTATTAAAACAACAACAGAAATTTCGCACGATATTCTTAAACAAGGTTGAAATTAATTCAGGGGAATATAATTTAGTATCAATCGAAAAATAATTAACCACAGATGTATTAATTTACTATTCAATATTAAATTATATTATTAGTAAATTATGATTAATATAATGTAACAAATTCATATAATGTAAATTAATAATTATGTTACTAAATTAAATAAAAATGATTTAAAAATAATTAGTAAATTATTTCCACATTTAGCTTCGTGGCATTATGACTTACGTTACGAAAGTATTTAAAAAAAATTACATTGAAACAACTACTTCTCGAGCAAATACCCGTGTGCATTTGTTTAAAGTACTTACGTAAGTAAGTCATAATGTCACGGATTTCTCGGATCAACATTTGTTGCATTATACAATATTTTATTGATATGCAACAGCAGGTGTACATTATGCAATTCAATGTCCGGCGTGGGTATTTGCCCGGAAAGTAGTTGTTTTAATGTCCATTTGTTTAATGTACTTACGTAACGTAAGTCAAAAGTCACAGAGCTAAATGTGGAAATAATTTATTAATTATTTTCAGACATTTTTATTTAATTTATTTAAATACTGTGACCAAGTGAATAAATACACTTTTCTATTGAAATTATGTTACTTTTATGCAATAAACATACATCACTATTATATATACATAATCTTAAATGAAAGAAAGAAACACCAATCATAATAAATGAAAGATGACGCAAGCATTATCTTTTGCCTAATTTCGTGTGGCATCGCTAGTTATCCATATGCTAGATGAATGGTGGCTGAACATTTTATTAAACCAAGAGAATAAATATATGAAACGAAAGAGGAAGACTAAGAAAACATTGAAGCAACGCAATAATAAAAGAGACACTAAGAAAAGGGGGGAAATGGAAAGAAATAAAGAATCTAATACAAGATAGAATGAAATGGAGAGAATTGTATCGTACAAAATAAAGAATTATGAGACCTGTATATTTATTGCATACATCTATTATAAATCTGTACTACTTATATTAAAGCCGAACCTCGAAAGGTAAAAGGGTAAATGACAAAAAATATTTAATGATAAACGTAATATATTATCTACATATATCATAAAGTATTACAATGTATATTGTAAAATAATAAATAGAAGACGATTCAAGCGCCTTCTCTTGCCTAATTTCATGTGGCATCGTCACTAGTTTTCCACACGCCAGATGAATGGTGATTGGACATTTTATTAGATATTTTGTAAAAGTCTGTCAATTGTCTGTTGATCAATAGTCTTTCCGCCATTATTTTTATAGAAAGTAAAACATATCTTAATAGGTCTATCTAATTATTTATTTAATAAGATATTTTCAATATATATATATATATATATATACAATTATCTTTATTGAGGGTTTTTTTAGACATTGTTAAATACAATATAATTTATTTTATTATTTCAAAAATGGCTATCGACCATCAGTCATTCAGCCATGAAATTTGTAATATTTTTTTGTAAAAAATGGATAAAAAAATATGTATGAAATTTATAATACAGAAAATATTTAATATAAAACATTAAATTATTTCAATTATTAAACAGTTTTATTTGAATCAAATAACATTCGAAACTAATTAACGGTTGTTTCGGTGCCTGGTGTGTTCACTTGCCGAGAAAACGTAATTACAGTTTGAAATCGTGGGGTACGTCGTGGAGGGGCGGGCGGAGATGCGGAGGGGCAGCTGAAAAGAGCCGAATGTGAGTATCGATTGCGGGAACTGGGTGAGATTCGTCGGAATTAGAAACTCGACTCAACATTATCAAGAACGGACGATAAAGGTGATTTATGCATGGTAATAAAGGTCGGCCCTATTTATACCCCTGTACCCTCATGCATCGCGGAATCGGCCCTCCGTTTTCCACACTTATCGATTACCCCGTTACCCAAAGGTCGTACGTTTACTTCGAAAAAAAAAAATGTAATAATGTTAGAGAAAATTGAATGGATATTAATAAAATTATTGGGTATGGAAGAGTGTTGATCGGTAGGTCTGCATATGCTAACGCTTTAGGTAAAAAATAATAATAATGATCGGAATAATGAAACTTTTAAGTTTACACCAAAGCTATTAATTTATAAGATTTCATTAAATCATATGAATCAAACCATATAAAACATTTAATGAAATATCGTTTTCCTTGTTTTCATAAACAAGACAAGTTCGCCTTCCTTTAATGGACGAAACAATGATTCTCGCTCTTCTACCTTGTAGACCCAAATCGTTGACGATGCCACTTGAAATTAGGCAAAAGGTGGCGCTTGCGTCGTTTTTAATTTATTACATATAAAACATATTGTAATTATCTGAATATTATAAAAACATCTATAATTTATATTAAAAAAACATATTGTGTATATCACCAAAAAAAGTAAAAACGTAATTACTGATACTTAAAATTACAGATTATTTTAAACCATTGAAAACTGATTTTTAATAAACCATTTGATGATGATTGAAAATATTTTTACAATTAAAAGGTTGTTATTAAATTTATTTGTAGAAAAATCACTTCATTTTTTCACTTTTATATTTTATTACTTCAGCTAGTTTCGACAACTACTTTATTTAAATTAATAATTAATGATATATATATATATATATATATATACAAATATCTTTATTCAAGGAATTTTACATTACATTAATTGTATAATACGGCACATAAAATAATTTTGAGATTGTCCTTTCACAGGCTATCAACCCGAGGTTTTTCTGCCAAAGTTTATCTTTGAAAATGTGTGCCGGTTGTGTTGTCGTGAAAAAATTTGAATAGATGATAATGAATAGATAGATGTGTGTATGGATGCAAATTTATGGGCTATAGGGATATTTCGGGTTTCTATAGGAGTAATTTATATTTTCTCATAAAGAAGGTTGTTGGGTGGATTGTGATTATGAAACTGGTTGGGATGTCTGATATGATTTTTGTCAACACTCTTAGGGCCGATCTTTCTGCTACCTGTAAATTGTTAAGGTATATAGGATGGGGGTTGCAGTAAAGGATGGCCGTTGGTCAAGGAGTAGGGCCTTGACTAACGGCCATTCTTTAGATAGATCATTTTATATATTTTCATCGCAGATTATAATGTGATTCCTTCATTTTTATATGTAAGGCATCTGAAATGCCGAACTCTCCTATTGGCCGCGGTTTTGATATTTAAGGTGTGGAATTTAAAGGTTATTTTGGTATCGTGCAGAATTCCAAGACATTTACATGCAGGTGAGAAAGATATTGGGATGTGATCTATGGAAATAGTAAAAAGAGAGTTGTATAGTTTGTGATAGTGGATGAGCATTTTAGATTTTTTTATATGTTTATTGATATTCTCCATTTGTTAAACCAGTCTGTGATTTCATTGATCAAGACCTACAGAGCGAAACAATTGTAGTGAAATTAATAAAAAGTTGAAAATCATAAACAAATTTATTTTTAATTTTAATCTGTTTGATCTTCACTCAATCAATCAATTTAAATTTGTTTTTATAAATAGAAAAGAGTATTCATTCTATTGGTCACAGTTATTTAAATAAATTAAATAAAAATATTTTGAAAATAATTAATAAATTATTTCCACATTTAGCTCTGTGACTTTTGACTTACGTTACGTAAGTACATTAAACAAATGCACATTAAAACAACTACTTTCCGGGCAAATACGTACGCCGGACATTGAATTACATAATGTACACCTGCTGTTGCATATCAATAAAATTTTGCATAATGCAACAAATTTTGATCCGAGAAAAAATTAATGCAAAAACAAACAAAAGGAACGTAACTTAATTTAAAGCCATCTGCAGACACGTGTTTCGGGATCTATCCCTCGTCATGTTTTTTTTTTTTTTTTTTTAATATAAAGTAACCTAAAAGAGTATACTTGCCACTCTTTCCACCGTACTTATCAACGTAGTCGGATAAATGCGGATATTACATCATTAAAAAGACATAGAGGCTAGAAATCTTCTCAAGAACCAGAAGGATGCATAGATATTTCTGTGCGAAATCGAATAAATATAGCAAATCAATTATTTTCTTGAATTACTGGATCTAATTCGTCAGTAACCATCCCCTCGCCCTCAAATTCTTTCTGCTATACGACTAAGTCTACCTCCACTAATAAATCTGTTAAATATTACGGAAAATGCACCCATTTTTAATTCCAGTAATTGTACCAATACTATAAATATAAATATTAATACAATATAATCCAAATAATAATTTCAATAAATAACTTACTTTGTTCAGATTTATATAATTATTAATACTTTATGCTTAATTAATTTCTCACTTAAACTGTGGTGAAACATTTTTTGATATAATTCAGCAAATTAAATTAAAATTACATTCCTGAAGATGATCAATGGTCGAAACTAGTTGGAGAAAATATAAATAAGTGAAACAAACCAAGTGTTTTAATTTTAATTAAATATCCTGAATTATTTAATACTTTCCGGTCATAGGGAAAATATTGTCTGTTACTCGATTAGAATGAAAATTTGACACTCGTGTTTCTTCCAATCGTATCTTTTTTTATATATACAAACATCTTTATTTGTGAAATTGAAACAGCATATACACAATACGTTAGGAAGCCATTACATTACTATATTATACATAATAAATTTCACAAATTGGCTATCGACCAGTCTTTCAGCCTGTCTTTGTCCAGTCTTTGTCATTTCTTTACATGTTATGATCTTAAACGTCATTGTCAATGTCCGGGTGATTGGATGCAATGAATTGATAGATGGTTGATTCTGGAGTTTTATATCTGAAAGGGATCGCCAGGTTGCGGGGCATAAAAAGACACTTATTGATATCATGAATGAAGGGGTTGGTGGCAAATTTTAGGGAAAGGATTTCAATACGTTCTATGATGGGTGGGATTTTACAAGTGTCATACAGGAGAGTGTTAGATGGATTGTGTAGGGGATTGTTCGGGTGTCTAAGTTTGGTAAGCACTCGCAGGGCAGATCTTTCTGCAACTTCTAAGTTTTTAAGGACGGTTGGATGACGATTGTGGTGAAGAATAGCTGCATATTCAAGCAGGGGTCGACATATCATACTATAAATGTGAACAGCAGTTTTTGTGCTTATTCCTTCGTATTTTTTTTATTATAATTTTGTTACAGAATATAATATTATTTAAAAATAAATTTATAAGTTATAATAACTAGAACACATCAAATTTCTTTTTATTCCCTCTATCATCGCCTCGGGATTTGTGGGTTTTGAACTCCATTTCGAGGAAGTAGTGTTTGAAATCCTGGCCATTTCCTCTTGTGTGTTACATAACTGTTTGGCGCTTATGATCTTATATAAACCAAGATCTTTATTTACAGTTTTGAATAAAATTTTCTGTATGCGGAAATACTTATAGACAATATTCAGAGTGGCTTCAATTACGGTCAGCAGATATAAATTTACAGAAATCTTCGAGATCAACCTATCATTTTTTTAATTTTAATTAAAACATTTAGTTATTAGTTTTCACTATTTATTCACACATAAAAATATTTAAATACCTCGTAGTTATTACAAAAACATGTTTCACCACCGGATTAGTGAGAAATTAAATCAAAGCAAATTTTTAATTGTTTGTTTTTATTGCTCTATATTTTGTAGAGTATTAATTGTTCATTTCTTGTTATATTGTTTTTTGCATATTATTCAACCACCATCATTTAGTAGCTTTTCGTTAACTGGTGATAGCCATTTCGTCAAATTAGTCAAATCAGTATCCTTATAGGTATGTATGTATTTATCATTTTCATATTATACGACAATTGGATTTCATAGAAGGTTTCCTGGACCACGTCGGACTCAGTAGCAAACAATTCTATTTACAAATATTTATGACTTGTTGCGGCTTTTGCCATTATTTATATAATCTACGAAATTCATTTAATGCATATACATTTAAATAAAATGAAACAAAGATGATTCACACATTTTCAGTTATTTAAATTACAATGAAATTAAATAAGGAAAATTTCTGGCAATGATCAAGAAAATTCGATCAATCCCTTTTTCCAACTGCAAAAAATACTTACACTGTAAGTTTTACAAACATCTATTGAAACAACTACTTCCCTACATTAAATACAATTGCAATACACTAAATTTAGTGAAATAAAGTAAACTTTTTATATAGATTATCAGTTATAAGTAGATCTATTAATTATCGAAAATTTCATTCGTTTATTTTGAATTAAATTCTCATTTATCCCGTGGTGAAATATTTTTATGTAATAATTAGGATATAATAATTATAAATAAATAGTTATATTTATTAAACAAGGAAAATGATTCTTAACAATATAGAAGAAATTTTTAGCTCCTCCATCTCGACCGTCCTTGTGACCTGACACTACTTGTCATTCAAGTCATTGTCAATATTCTCTATTTTTACATCGGTATGTTTGTACTTTTAATTCAATTAGTTCTTTGAAAGTGGCTACTTGTCGAAACTAGTCGGAACTCAAATATAAAATTAGTGAAACAAACAACCAAGAGTATTAATTAAAATACATTTATTTCATTCGTTTAGTTTTTGAAGTACACAAAAATTATGACTATTACTATAATCAATTAATAACAAACGGCTTCATTTGTTTCATATTATTGATACTGAGGCAGATATACAACTTTTATTTGAAACATTTTTCTATCCGAATGAAACTATGAAAAATCGTTAAGAGTATAATTGCATTTAATGAGTTTTGATTTTAACCAAACACTTTTTCAGATCATTCCACTGTTATAAGAAGCTTAGATATAAAGTTTGGGTTTAATCCATGTATCCGTTTATGCGCTATCGCAGAAACACACAGCACACACACATACACACACATGCAGACACACACATGCAGACACACACATAGACATTTTTCAAAACTCTATGGAATGGAGAGGACCTAAAAGCGTGCATATTCGTTGAAATTGGTGATTCGAAAATGTTTACGATCACAATACTTTCCGTTGGACAGGAGTTCGGGGAAAGTAAAAAGTTAAATGTAATACTTGTTATTTTCCACTGTTTTATGTTAATAATAATTAAAGGCTGAAATACCTCCGGTCGATAGCAGATTCATTTACAGAATATAATTCTAATTTTATATATTATTGTACATAATATAATAATAATAATTAAATATACAAAAATTGAAAAAAATCACAAATATTATATTTAATTTTTCGTTAAAATCACGGATTTATTTTTTTGTATATTTTACTGAAATATTCCGACAATTGAATATATTTTCAAAATAACAAATATTTTACTTTTTCATTAAAGTATACATTCATTTCTAGTATATAATTTTTATTTCAATATTGATGCATTTAATGGCTCAAGAATTTAATCACGTTCTCAGAAAGTAAAAACTTTAAAAGATTTAGTATAACTGTTATATAAAACTTCCTTCAAAATCTACTTATTTTTCCTTATTTTTAAATTCAGGAATGACAGAAGTACATCGATTGTTTCCATTCAGAATTTATACACGCACACATCGCCGCGAAAAGGGAAGATATTCCCGTATTCATGGAGCAGCGCGTCCGAAAATAGAAAAGGGCGTAAGGAACAGTTCCTCGCGCGCTTGGGCCCTCGTTGTAGGACTCGGTGACCCCTGACCTTTATCCTGATCCATACCCCGTTACGCGAGCGCGCCCTCAGCCACCCTACCTCTACCCCGCGCGCGGCCCTTCAGCCCCTGGCAACCTATATTTCCGGGGCGAAACTCCGATACGGCGGAAAAACCGTTACACGCATAAAGTATTAAGAAAAATTGTAAACCCAAATATGAAAGAAAATATGTAGAAGGTGTATTGAAAATTTGAAATATGCGTGCAGTTTATTTGGAAATGTTAAATACAAATTTATTAAATTAA
Source organism: Philonthus spinipes (assembly GCA_963082785.1). NCBI lineage: Eukaryota > Metazoa > Arthropoda > Insecta > Coleoptera > Staphylinidae > Philonthus > Philonthus spinipes. The sequence continues at coordinate 11,773,777 of OY720309.1, read as the reverse complement.
TGTAAATATCGTTTCTTATTTTTTGTTTTCTAAAAATAGAATTATTATAAAAGTGTGTAATATGAAATATTAAATGACAGATATAGGTCATATGTAATGCGCGTTTCAAATTCAAAAAAGATATAGAAGAAAATAGACCAATAGAGGAGGATAAATGCGTTTAATAATAACAAAAGAATTTTGTATTGTCAAGAACACTTATTTTTTTAAACTTCTAAAATTAATAACTAATAATAATCTAAAGACAACGAATAATATAGTATAAGAATACTTTTAGATTAGCTATTGTGGCTATTCTTACAAATAAATCATATTCAGCGATATTTATTAATAAAGTAACGTAAGTAAAAAGTCCCAGAGCTAAATAATTTATTAAGTATTTTCAAATCATTTTTATTTAATTTATTAATACTGTTGAATTATCTGCATATGCCTATTTAGTCTAAAGCTACATTAGAAGAAAAATATTCTTCTAATGTATCTTGAGATCATTGATAAAAATTACTATTATGGCACCATTTCTTCTCTTTCCCTGTTTATCACTTCTTTCTTCTATACATCTATTTCTGCAGTTTTCAGGTCCACTTCAACCTCATTTTACTTTTTGTCTTCTTCTTGCTTTTCTACATCCTAGTACCCATTCTGTTATTGAATTTACTGCTGATTCATTTTTCATTCTGTATGTATGTCCTATTCATCTTGTTCTTTCCCTTTTAATTAATTTTATGATGATCTCTCCTAGTATATTTCGCTGTTTGTTCTTCTTTTGTTTATTCCATTTGTATACTTTTTGAGCCTAGGGTTAATCTTAATATTTTAATTTCTTGCGTGGCGATGTCCTCTTGTTCTTTCCTCATCTGTATTAGTATCTCTGCAATATACATTTATATGGGGCGTATTAGTGTTTTGTAAATTTGTATTTAGTTTAATATACAATAACTGTATATTTAATATACAATGCATGATATATGATTTATATTGCTGTTGTGCCTATGTGTTTGCTTTCTATAATATTTTATTGGCATAATTTGCTCTGCTAGTTAAAAATAAAACACTTTGTATTCCTTTCTTCACTTATTTTTTTTTGTACGTTATATGTACATTTCGGGCACTATGTGTCCATTATAGATAGCTAACAAAGTATCACGAAATGTACATATAGCATACAAATAAATACGTGAAGAAAGGAATACAAAGTGTTTTAATTTTAATTGTTCGAATCTCTTCACGTAACTCACAACACATCTGCTAGTTAAATATATGTTTTCTTGAATTTCATCCTTATATTTTCCTACATTAATAATACATATTGTTAACTACTGATTTTTTTTTCAGTTACTATCTTTACATTATTTTCACTCATTGGTTTCAAATTGTCGTTATTTTTATTTTGTTTGTATTTATTTCGTGTCCGATTTTTTTGCTATTTTCTTTTAATTTATTAAATATTTGTTTTTTTTTATTTCTCTGCGGTTGGTTATTAGCACGATTTTATCCGCACATCCTATTATTTGCTAGCCACTGTTTCTTGCGTTCACTTTTATATACAGAGAGCTTTTCTTATCAGTATATATTTCCCCTATATATACTTGCAAGATACGTGTGTTAACACGTTGCTGTATATGTGTTTAGTTGTCTATAACACGCAACTAAACATATATATGCCATTTAAATCAATCGTACTAGAAAGCTCTACAACTCTCTAATTTGAATTTTTATTCTATCTCTAACCGTTTAGAAATTACATTGAAAAAACTGCATTTTTGAGCTATTTTTGGGGGTTTTTCAGTCATAAAAAAATTATTATTTCAGATAGAATAAAACTATAAACAGCAAAGTTGTAGCTTTTTGTAAGCTCTACAATTCTCTAATTTGAATTTTTATTCTATCTCTAACTGTTTAGAATTCATATTGAAAAAACTGCATTTTTTGGCATTTTGAGCTATTTTTGGGTCATAAAAAATTTATTATTTGAGATAGAACAAAACTGTAAACAGCAAAGTTGTAGCTTTTTGTAAGCTCTACAACTCTCTAATTTGAATTTGTATTCTATCTCTAACCGTTTAGAAATTATATTGAAAAAACTGCATTTTTTGGGCATTTTTGAGCTATTTTTGGGGGTTTTTCGGTCCTAAAAATTTTATTATTAGAGATAGCACAAAACTGTAAACAGCAAAGTTGTAGCTGTTTGAAAGCTCTACAACTCTCTAATTTGAATTTTTATTCTATCTCTAACCGTTTAGAAATTATATTGAAAAAACTGCATTTTTGGGCATTTTTGTGCTATTTTTAGGGGTTTTTCGGTCACAAAAAATTATTATTTGAGATAGAACAAAACTGTTAACAGCAAAGTTGTAGCTTTTTGTAAGCTTTACAACTCTCTAATTTGAATTTTTATTCTATCTCTAACCGTTTAGAAATTATATTGAAAAAACTGCATTTTTGGGCAATTTTGAGCTATTTTTGGGAGTTTCTCTTATATATACTGATAAAAAGACCTCTCTTTATTTTTTTTACTATGTGTTCTTTTACTGTATTTAACAGTGTAGCTCATAGTATATCTCCTTGTCTGAATATTTGTGCTAATTTCATTTTTCATTCTCTTATTTACCCTTATTACTGCTTTGTTATCCTTCATAGTCATTTTGACTAACCTTACTAGTTTCTTAGATATTCCTATCTATATTAATATCTCTATTAGTTTATTACTATTTACAGTATCAAATGCTTGTTTGTAATCTATAAACAGCATCTTCATATTTATTTTATGCATCTCATCAATGGTTTGTAAATAACTTTTTTCTATTTAAATTAGTTGTTCTTTATACCACCAACTAGTGTAAATGTACAGATTTTTATATTAAAAAAACGAATGTTAATGAATGAATAAAACACAAGATCGTTGTTTTTATTAACGCGAAAACTAAACAGGACGAGAGCCGGTAGTCGTTTCTCTTAAGATTATATATTTGTTTTAAATTGTTTCATGCATTGTATATTCTTCGGAAATAAATCCTATTCCAATTATTCGATTGATTATATGTATGGCAACTATCGTGGATTTTTTTTTACACTTAAAACAGAAATACACAGCCCTAGTTTAGTTCTCTTAATCACAAATTATTGAAATCGAAACTGCGCAATGTAGGTTTTAAAAATTCGTATTTTATAAATCTGGAAGGTATTACTCAGTCACAGGTTTTGATCATGAAACATTCATAAATTCAATTATGATTCACTTGAATATCGCAAAAAAAAATTGTCAGACTTATTAATGCGTAAGTTATTTAATAATTTAGTCGACTCAGACTTACTAAATAAATTGTAAGTTGATTTACAGTAACCATGCTATTTGTGCTGTAGTTGTAATGTAAACCCTATAACTACAAACTGCCTGTTGTGTTTTTATATAAATGAATAAATAAATAAATAAATAAATATTTTTGCGAAGCGTATTCCTGCTTTTTGTAGTAAACAGACAAAACAAATATGGAATTCAAATCAAATAAACAAATTTTATTCTGTTGAACAACTATACAAAACTACCTCCCAGCTGTGACATGATTCTGTGAAATCATTGTAATAAAATATTTAATTTAAACGCATGTTCGAACATATAACCCAGTTAATTTAATTATTCACATTTTGCACGTTTTTTTTATAATTCCTTTGCATTATTCAGTATTGTACATTTTTATCCCTTCCAAGAAGCATTCAATTCATATTTTTATGACATCATCATACGCTAATTTTATCGTCACAGAGTGGCAACATCCTGTAAACCGTCTGTAAAGTTCACTTGCTCGATACCGTTTATCTGGACTTGGTTCACGTAGATTAGTTAGCATTATGACGTAAAATACCCTCACAATTGTTTACAAATAAGGTTTTTTCTATTTATGTAATTTTTTTTTCTATTTATATAATATTTTTCTACCACCAACTAGTATAAATATGCAGATTTTTTGTAATATTTTAAAAGCGAGTATTAATAGACGAGTAAAACACAACATTATTGCTTTTTTTAACACAAGAAATAAACAGTACCGAGATGAAAAGACCTCTGGTGGATAGTCATTTCTCTTAAAAATATATATTTGTAAAAATTCTATGGTTGAGGCTGTTACTTGTTGAAATTCCATTATAACTAATAATTTTACAAGTAAAACACTGGATTGTTTTTCAGTTTCACACATTTATTGTAGAGAACACTGTTTTCAACTATTTTATTATTTTCAACAATTCTTTCAATATACAGTATCGAGTATGTAAATACATCTGCTGCCTGATAATTAGATTAGATACATATTTTCTTTAAATTATTTCATGTATACATATACACATACACATTTAGTTTAATATACAACTAAATGTGTATGTATTATTTAGGAATAAAGATGTATATATATATATATATATATATAAACAGGATGAGTCCTCTGAACCAGGATGACACCAAACGCCAAGTTATGCTAAACTCAATTTATTCAGGTATCTTTAATTAATTTCTCACTTAACCCGTGGTGAAACATTTTAAACTATAGACTATTGATTAAAATACTAGGTATTGTTTCACTGATCACTGAATCTGTGAAACAATATTAAATGTTTTAATCAATAATCTATCATTCATGTATGTTTATACGAATCGTTGTTATTAAGAAAACTTATTTTCTGGTTTAACAATAATTTTTTTTTATTTATTTATTGAAATGGAGTAATTTAATGGATTATTGGTAATTATTATTATTATTATTTGTTATATGTTATTTTAAAAAATAATTTGCAATTACTTTAATACAATGTATAAATGGTGTCTTAATTATAGCAATTACAAACAAAACTGAAATTAAACTCAACTTTCTCATTTTTCCTACAAAAATATGACTAAAAGATGAACTCCTATAAAACCGGCGATCCCCGTCTTAATTTCTTTTCTCAGAAACAAATTTGAGATTAAACCCTCCGCTGTCCGCAACTTTTCGGGAAGCCGACCCTTAAACTTTGCGCTCTCGGAAAAAACCGCCGAAAAGGGTTATCCGCGCGCGTAATCAAGGTTCCTTCTTTCTCTCCCCACGGAGACTTTTCAAAGGAAGGGCGGAAATTTACGCACCGCAGCCCTCGCGCGTAAATAAATCACTCCCTTCTCGAAAAACCTCCGTTCTTGGAAAAGGGGGCAGGGGTCTAGAAATTTACGTGGCGGCGCTTTCTCCGCGCTGCGAAATTCGAATTGTTCAAGTACCGGAAGAAAATACAACCCCATTTGTGGAGAATAAAGACGTTAACAAAAATAAATTATATACCTAGTTTTTTTTTATATACTAGGCATCGCACAGTGAGGCAAATGCGAAGAAATCCGAAATTATTTTCTATTATTTTTGATTCTTTAATATATGAATAATAATTAATTATTATTATTTTTATTTTTTAAAAACATACATTTTCAATAATTAAATCGAAAGCATAGAATCAGTTAATAGGGATTATTAACTTATACTACGCTTTAGTTTTTAATACTAGGCATTTTTAACTATATTTAATAAATATAGTGGGAACGCGATATTTTCCAGGGGTGTATTTTAGAGGTTATTTTAAGCAAAAAGTTCAGAGGTCCAATTCTTAAAAACAAGCGATTTTGGTGAATTTAAATTCTCTATACATTATCAGATAATAACCATTTGTCGAAACAAGCCTATTATATATATAAACATCTTAATTCATAAAAGTAACGAACAATTTATATTTTTATACAGAATATTTAAAAACACAATTTATATATACATACAATGTACTTCAGGGAAACGGCTATCGACCGTTTTTCAGCCCTCATTACATCCCTATATTATTGTTAGGTTAGGTTTTGATGGCAACGGCCCTGAGACTGTTCACTTAGGCCTGGGCCTGTTGTTATACCGTAGAGATCCATCCACTTATACAACTTAATTTGAGCACCTAATGAACCTGATCAGATCATTTACCTTTATAGCTGAGAGATCCGCCAGTCCATTTGCGTAGTGCAGGCTGAGCTACTTAATTCTTTTCTCCTCAAGCGCAGGGCATTATCCAAATAGTGGAGTACTGTTTCTTCCTCTTCCCTATCCAGGCATTCATTATATTTGAAACTCATCGTATATGCGTGTCTACCGAGAAGACAGTGTCTCATGATGATTTCCACTGTCTTCCTTATATCGATTCTGCTGAGTGCAATTAATCTTTCACTATTTTCCGTATTGCACATGTGGCCTATGTCTACCTTATTGTGTGACTCTTGTCCTTTTCCTCCACCTTACTTTGACCAATAACATCATTTGGTTCCTCAATAATCTCTTACATTCCTCAAGAGGGATATCCCTATATCATATGTACTACTAAAATAAATCATCTATAGAAAAATAAACTTAAAAAAACCTTCGATCTGTTTGTGTATTTGGGGTAATTACAAAGAAAAAAAAGAGACAAATATGTACTCATGAATAATTCACTGGGTGGAACACACTCGAAAGCAAACGGCGATACATCAAGAAGCCAGAATTGAAAGCGGGAGCCGAACAAAAAAATGAACTGAGAAAGGAGAAAGATGAGTGCAATCAATCACTTTCGAACAAAAAGATTATCGATGGAGTCCAAAGCCACTCGACGAGAAGTGGCATTGACTTATTAGCACTGCGGAACGAATGGGGAAATATATCACTCTCGTACAAATTTGATCAGCCGATTGAAAATTCAACAATTAATTATCTCCTCTTTCGATAACGTGTAAATATTAATTTTAATCAATCTTTACAATTAAAATAACCGTTACAGTAACTAATAATATAAAAATAAAAATAATTGTAAAAATTGCCCAAACCGCCATTTTTGTCTTATTTATAAGTGTAAGATATTTGTTGGTGAGTACGTTAAGTTTCTTGATACAATGTAGTAATATTTTATTCCTTTCTTCACGTTGTGCTTGAAATGTACATATAGTGATAAAAATAAAAAAGTGAAGAAGGGAATAAAATATTACTACATTATTTATAAGTGGCATGATCAACAATTTGAGTCTACAAAGTTAACGTCTGAAATTATTTTTTCGACTACTAAAGGCCTACTGGTTGATAATCATTTTAGTAAATTGAAAGAAAAACTTAAAAGAGTGTCTATTTAACTTTGTTTTATTTATGTTTATTATTATTTTTATTATTTATAAACATTGTACAATAGTATATAAATAGATATTGTATTTTTTAATTATCAATCACCAGTAGGCCTTTTGTAGCCGAAAAAATAATATCAGTCGTTAACTTTGTAGACTCAAATTATTGACGATGTCATTTATAAATAAGGCAAAAGATAGCGTTTTGGGCAATCATTCTAATTATTTTTTATTTTTAAATTATTAGTTACTGTAACGGTTATTTTCATTGTAAAGATTGATTAAAACTAATATTTACAGGTTATCGAAAGAGGAGATAATTAATTGTTGAATTTTCAATCGGTGTTTATAATTAATATTATATCCATATAACTCAAAATTCTACAAACAATTAGATTTCAATTAGTTGAAATAATTTTGTTTGACAAACAATTTGATTGCATTCAGCTTATTTTGATATTTTACTCACACTAAGGTAGTTTTGATGATTAAAGGTAATTTTTTTTTTTTCAAACAATAAGTGTATGATTAAAATTACTTCATAGTAAGTGAATTTTATTAATTAATTAACAAGTGTTTAAAATAAATGCGATTAATTAGAAAGCTGTATGTATAAAAACAGCTAATTTTCTTTTCTTTAACTTACACCAACACCACTAATTACTTGCCATTAATTAACGACCAACATGTAAAGCACACACGCATTAAATTAATTAATTCTTCTTGCAATTCCAAGCGGCACGTGCAGTTTGCACAATTTTCCAACGTGTTCCGAGCCGATTACGAAACACACATCCATCGCACGGTATCAACGGTGGAAATTGTGACAAATGACGTGCGCGCACATAATTAAAAGATCGGAAACGTAGATTTGAATTATGCACGAGCGAGCATCGACAGGGTATTTTGTTTTGTATTTTGTTGTTGTTTTTTTTGCTACCTACCCCATCATGTCGATGTTCGTTCGTAATTAAACCGACATTCGCGTGTCTGCTCGGAACGCTAATTACCAATTACCAATTGTTGCATCCGTAATGTAGTCATTAGTTGATATTGTAGAGGGTGTTTTTTATTGGGAGTTTTAATTAATTAATCAGCGAGTGTTTTTCGTTGTTTATAATTAAGTATAAGAAAGCACAAGTAATTTTACAATTAAACGCTTTTGGGCAAATATAATGGACCCGGCGCATTCACCATTTACTGGATCAAACTGCAAATTAAAATGCCATTTAAATTTAATTTAGAAAAAATTAAAATAAAAATAATATTAATAATCTTTCTTTCTTAATCTTATCCTCTTTACCCATATTGCGTGTCGAGGTTTAATATTAATAATAATTTCTATAATTCCCAACAGATAAAACCAATTACAGGGAAGACATACATTATTAAAAACTAACTTAAAATAAAGTAAAAATAACAATTACACAATAATTATAGAAAGAGTACAAAAATAAGAAAACAAAACCAATAATAAAGCATGCTTTATCTACCGATTAACTTTATAATATAAAGTGGTAGAATAAAAATAATACTATAAAATAACTACAATAAGGTTGAAGTTGAAATGCTAACAATAAGGGTCATTCATAGTGTTATATAAAATATCAACGCCAACAGCGGATTGAATATAATTGTTATATAAACGCATCATAGAATTGATGGGTGAATGAAAGTATACATTTGTGTTGCTGCGATTGCACTGATATGCAAGACTTTTCGGTTGGATACGCAAGTATATTTAATGAAACTAATAAATTCTGAACATCTATCATATTGTTACGAAATCGGGTTTAATCAGACTCGGAAATAAGTAAAACAATGTTTATTTATTTATTTACAATGCACTTAACACATTTATTTACAACACATTGTCACTATTTATTTACAAAAACATGTTAAGCACTCGGACGTTCGTAATACCGAGTCAGTCTATCACGAACATCCGAGTTCTGACTGATCGCAGCGCCGCTAGCGCGCGCGCTTATATAGCGTGCTTGTTTCGCGAACTTTCCGGAACTTTCGATAACGCCGCATTTACCGTCGCGAGCTCTGTAGAACATTTCCAGTTTCTTCTTTCACTTTCATTACAAAAGTATGTAGTATTTTATTGAGAACCTTAACAGAAATTACTTTCCGCCTCTCTTCAAATGACTTAAGGTTAAACGATTACAGCATATCATTATCGGTAACAGTTACATCGGGAAAGCTATGATTAAATTTGTAATAAATAAATCTAACAAATATTTTCGGAATGCGTTCTAACTGTTTCCAGTGCCCAGCCTGCCACACTGTAATCTAACTTTGATCTCACATAATATGTGTATAGTATAACTTTATCACTGTGTGTAACTTATTAAACGGTTAAAATACTCTTCGTACAGAACCAAACATTTTCATAGCACCACCGTAAATCTTGTTTTAATGCGGGATAAAACACAACTAATGGTCAAATAATACGCCAAGGACTGAGTTCACTCGTTCTAAGATAATGTTACCCAGTTCATAATTATAATCAATTTAACGTGCTCTTCTATAAAATGATATACATTTGGAGATACTAAGTTGCAATTTATAGCTCCAATTCTGTATTTTGGCCAAGTCATTTTGTAGCATAACGCAATCGTTAATTATTTACGACCTTGAAAATGTTTACGTCATCTGCAAATATCAATATTGGGGATTCGAGGCTTACCATGATGTTGATGAATAAAATAAATAACAGCGGTCCAGGATTAGATCCTTGGGGCACTTCGCTAGTCGAGTAAAATCATTTCGACTTATGGTTCAAATATGCCATATATACAGGGATATACAATAACTAAGAATGAGAAGACACAATTTTAGGTACTTGCTTCTGTAATAGATAATCCTAATACGAGTACACGTATAGTTGCTTGTGATACTGGGGTAAGCAAGGCGAGTATATCAAGGATTTTTAAAACCATAAATACCACCCATATTACTATGAAGTTCACCAGCAACTGAATAATGTGGATTTCGTGAATCGGTTAAGTTTTTGTTTATATATTTTAAATAGTGTTTTATTTACGGAAGAATCATGTTTTAATAATAACGAAATATTTTTAATCGACGTAACCACTGTATTTACAGTATCGAAAATTGCCACAAAATTCAAATAACTGAGAGACATCGTTGTACGATTAATGTATTCGGAGGCATTTTGGATGATTACATCATCAGACCTCATTTTTTCTATTGACACTTAATCCTATATTTTTACAATTTCTTTAACAAGAATTTTCATTATTATTACAGAATTTTCCATTGAATATTCATTTTGGCGAATATTCAATGTAATATGTATCAATGGATACAGCTCGAAGGTGCGCCATCTCATTTTTCATTGGCGGTTCGTCAATATTTAAATTGAATATTTAATAGGCGATGGATTGGAAGAGGAGGCCACGTAGCTTGGCCATCTAGATCCCCTGGTTTAACCCCCATAGATTTATTTTTATGGGGATATGTTACAAATCATGTATACAACACTCCTCCTGCAATAGCTGAAGACATGAAATAAAATCAATAATAAATATTCGGGACTATTCTGTATGGGATATGTTAAGTTCAATGTATACGTTTTTTTTTATCAGCATCGTCTAAGCAGCTTTTGTAATAGATATATAAAAACATAGAATGTGAGATTATTTAATAACATACACGTTAAACTTAACATTTTCTCTACGAAGTAGCCCCGATTATATCGAGAATTAACAAAAATGGATATATCTTGAAAACTCTTAGTATTAGGTGTTATATACCTTTAAACTTTTTAAAAGACAATTAAAATTTGTACAATATTAGACACATGATTTGCCATTTAAAATAAGCACGAAATTTGACTTCGAATGAGTTTCTAGAGATACGTTAAATTATCAAAACATCTTAAGATTTTAAATTCCTATAAATAGCGTAAACTATTCACCCATTAGTCTAATAAATGATACAAAATTTTATTTGTTTTTATTCACCAATTGAAAGTTATGATTTTTTTTCTAAGCGTCGTTTTTGTCTTTATTTCTTTCTTAATCTTATCCTCTTTTACCCGTATTGGATTCATTTAAGATTTTGTAATATTTCAGTAATTACATAAAAAATAAGGTTAATTGTCATTACAAGTTAAACCTAACTTGTAATGACAATTAACTTTATTTTTGATGTTAGGTTTAACTTGTAATGACAATTAACCTTATTTTTGATGTAGAATCTGAAAAAATCAAATATAGGATGTTCTTTCAGAAAATAATAACTACGATACGTCATGCTCTTATGGGACACCCTCATTTACTTTTTGAGCAACATTTGCGCCTCAGCAAAAATTTAACGCCACAAACTTCACGATTTTCAGATAAACATGCACGTATTTCGTTCTAGAGAAAAAAGTGAAAAACAATTCACAATATAAAAGAAACTTAAAACCCTATTATCGAAATAACAACAACACAACAATCAACTTCCACAAGAACACTCCCAATAACTCACACAAACATTAGTGATTAATAAAACGAACGTTCACCAATCAAGAACTCGATACATTTTACTTTGGATTGAAACATCCTGCACCTACTAAGTTTCCCATAGAGTATATTATCAAGGATATCAACATTGCTTTATCCTGCCTACCACCTGACGAAGCAGCAAAATTTCGGGCATCAGCTGAGGAAGTAATGAAGAAATACACAAAAAAGGATACTAAAAATCGGAACGTAAACAGTGCGCACAATATAGTGAAAAAGATAAAAGATAGATAAAAGAGAGTGTTATTATCTAAAATCTAACAAAGGTAACAGTGTAGTGATAATTCATAAAACTGATTATGTGAATAGTGTTCAGAAAGAATTTGTTAGATGAAGGTCCTATATAACCAAAAGAAGAACCCGATTAAAACATACATTAGGAATTAAATAAAAATGATTGTAAAATAATTAATAAATTATTTTCACATTTAGCCCTGTGATTTTTGACTTACGTTACGTAAGTACGTTAAACAAATGCACATTAAAACAACTACTTCCCGGGTAAATACCCACGCCGGACATTGAATTACATAATGTACACCTGCTGTTGCACATCAATAAAATATTGCTTAATGCAACAAAATCAAAAGTTAGCTCTGTGATAATTGATTAATTATTTTCAAATCATTTTTATTTAATATATTTAAATAACTGTGACCAAGTGAATGAATACTCTTTTCTATTTATACATTAGGAAAATAAACGAAACTTTGAACGCATCGGCATGTTTAATTGATAAAAACCTCAGTTAGAAATTAAAACCGAAAAATGCCACAGCTATATTGTTTCCCTAAACCGCATAAAGAAGGTAACAAATTTAGGCCCATAGTCTCAAATATTAATTCCCCAATATACAAAATAGCAAAATGGTTAGTTACCCAACTTCAATCGTTACAATTAGAAAATAATATGGCCGTTAAATTTCTCTAGAACTTGCCGACTGATTAAAAAAACATAAATATCAAAGATAATGAAAGATTAATTTTCTTTGATGTTGAATCTCCGTTCCTTAGCATTCCCATAAAAGAAACATTGTCAATTCTTATGGAAATATTTGCTAAAAATAAAAATCCATCCAAACACATTGAAGTATATCTTCAACTTTTTGAACTTATGTTGAAGTGTAATGTTTCTTAATTCAATCACAAGTTCTATAATGATTAATATAAGGTTTTAATAAGGGCCCAGAAATTTGAAAAAAAAAAAATTCTTCACAAATATATTAGTTTTTACAAGTGTTTTTCTTATATTAATCATTTAAATCTTCACACAACTCACAACCATTTATAACAAGTTCTATAAGCATACTTTTGGGACTTTCATGGGAAACCCTTTTGTCGCCGGTTTTTAGCTAATGTTTTCCTAAATAATTTCAAAAGTAATGTCAAAAACACATTAACACATTTTTTCAATTTGAGTCTCATTAATCACTTGGTAAAACATTTTAGTAATATTAGTAATTTGTTTAAGGTACTTACGTAACGTAAGTCAAAAGTCACAGAGCTAAATGTGAAAATAATTTATTAATTATTTTCAAATCATTTTTATTTAATATATTAGGAATGTTTTTACGCGTGTAAAACAAACCTAGTGAAACTTACTTAACAATTCCTAATACACATTAACACAGTTTCCAGACATTTTGTTCCGCTACGTTGATGATGTTTTCGCCATTATCAAATCTTATTTTGACATTGTTTCTTTTATTACATTCTTTAATAGTTTTTACATTAGTATTAATTTCATATACGAGATTTAACAAAATAGTAATTAATCAAATATACAGAAAACCCTCACACTCTTTTAATTACCGCCACGCAGACTCCTTTGCCCCAATGAAATTTAAATTAGCTTCATTCAATTTCATAATCCAGAGAAAGTTCGGTAACCCGTTATTCACGAAAAAAAAAATAGGGAAAAGGAACTCAACATCATTCATAGTATGGCAAGAAATCTTAAATGCAATCCATACATCATAAACTAAACAAAAAATAATCTCCGTAACACTACCATACTTACACAAATCACCCCCAAAAAAGATAAACTATTCGTAAAATTAATTTATTTCTCCAAGTCAGAAAATCATTTCAATAAATTATATAAAAAAATACAAACTCCCGCGTTTTATGTACATTCTAAACTTGAGCAAGTTCTAGGGAACGCATTTAATAAAACAAATGATCTTGACCAATTAATTGTGCTAATTGTGATTAAATTTAGATTGATTGAACACAGAGAAACTTTAACATCAGATTCAAAGAGCATTTAGCATATACCAAACTTTTAAACTATGAAAAATTCACAGTAGCTAACCTTTTATTGTAAACCGGTCATAAAATAACAATCAAAAATATTGTTTACTAAAACAATCATCAAATTAATTAAACATGCTGGAAGCCATTCAAATGAAAAAAAAAAAAACATGAAAATAAACTTATGAATTTTGATCTAGTCCCTCTTCACAACACTCTGTTAGATTTAATTGTATTACATTAATTACCTAACATGTACCGCCACCCTCATCCTTCTAGCCCATCATTTAATTCACGTTTTTTTTTTCCTTACTTTTACTCCCACCGCCGCTGAAAGTATAATTTAGATTAATTAAAATAATAATTACTTTACAATAAGGTAACAGAAATTGATTATGTATATCACACAAAAATTAATTAATTGTTAAATGGCTATCGACCAGTGGTCTTTCTGCCAATAATAATTATTTTACATAACTTTGATAAAACATTTATTTTGATTTAATAAAATGTTCAACCACCAATTAACGGTGATGGCTATTTCGGTCTTTCGGACCTAGACCTAGTCACACCAGTATATTACATAAGCAATGTCTTCTTTAGTGGACGTCTACCTTGTAGACCCAAATTGTTGATGATGCAACTTGAAATTAGGCAAAAGATGGCGCTTGCGCTATCTTTTCAATTATTATGATTTATTTTAATATTTACAAGGTTTTGATAAAACAACAATGGCATTCGAAAATAGTTATCGCGTCAAACTTGTTGGTTTGAAAAGATACAATTTTTCTTCCTTATTGCCTGTGATTTAAAGATTAGTGTTTTGAAACCTATGATATCAGAAAGTATTCTAAATTTTACAAAATGTCTAATGGATCGTGTAAAAAAGATTTTGATTGTTTCTATTACATGTGTACTGCTTAATCAAGAAAAAAAAAAGAGTACCATGCTTTTTTTTTCTTTTTTTTTGTGAAAGTTGTTAGATGGCTTTAGTACAATGAGAGTCACGAGAAAATGTATTTCTTCAATTCGGAGTTTCAGTTTTATGGCGAGAGCCATGAATCACGAAAACGACACTTCTGTTTAACGTAGACTTCTTGTTTTAATTTTAAAAACAAACATAAATTTAAAATAAATGAAACGCTTCAACTTTGTTTGTATAACACAAATTATTTTTTATTGTGACTGAGTTTCGACAAATTTTCGGTGTAATGGATATTCTTAAGTATATTCTCACCAAAAGAATGGTTTTCTTCGATGGTGTGTTTTGCGAAATTTGATTTTTTCTATTTGATTTAGAAGAAGAAAGATTTAGAAAAGAGCGTAGATATTCTTTTAGTCTCATAGTAAAATTACAACCAGATTGACCTATGTACCCCGCTTCATAATCAGAACATACAAGTTTATAAATTCCGGATTTGCTATTGTTATATTGTTTTATTTTGTTATTAAAAAAGTTTGTTTTCTGTTTTACAAAATAGCTATATTTACAATGTGTGTTTTAACATATTTTTATTTTGTACACTTACATTATCGAAGAAAGTCATAGAATGGAACTTGATTTGTATTTGTAGGAGGGTTTGCATATAAAATTTTATAGATATTTTTAATTTATGTTTTTTTACTAGATAGTCAATTGAATTTGAATTATATTCATTGTTAGCCGCAATATGTTTAATTGTGTTAATGTAATTATTGAAAGAGGTAGGTGAAGGAGGTATCTTTAAGGCTCTATGTATCATTGAGTTAAATGTGGCTAATTTGTGTTTTTGAGGGTGTCTAGAAGAACTAGGGATACTGCAATCTGTAAATGTGGGTTTTCTAAAAATACCAAGGAGAATGTGTTATTAATTTCAGTGATTAGGTATGTGATATTGTTATTTGTTTCTGTCTCAATGATGAATTTTGTTTTTGGGTCACCATCAGAAAATCCACAATAATCCAGGAATTCCCCTAATTAATGACCTACTACATCTACATCTAATGTACACCCCTCTCTTCAATGCCACTTTGTAATTACCTGTATATATAGGATGAGTTATCGAAATGTCCATCTTCGATATTTCCTTTATAGTTAGAAATTCAAACAAAGTTGAAGTGTTTTATTTAGTTTAATCAACATGTATAATGAAGTAGAAGCCTCCACAGTTCTTAAACATAAATTTGCTTATCCTGATATTCTGTCGATCACAATGCCAATACTTCATTCAGAAATTCTACCATATCATGTTTATCCAGGTATGACACGTAGCCAGAGTAACAAGAATCAGGGTTTTATTGAAGACGCTGACTCTTGTGGTGGTGAATAATACATTACATTTTGTAAAATTAAAAAAAAAACCTGTTGGTTTATTTACTAATGCTGTATTATAGCGTTTCATCAAGTAAAAACCTCAACCATCGATTATATCCTGAAATACTCAATTACCACTTATAAAACGCATAAATAATGACAATAAATCGAAATCAGTGGCATTTTATCTTTATTCCTATTAATTATTATTAAAGGATTAGATTATATTAAACATTTAATTATAAGACTACATTGAAAATGAATTGTAATTAATTACACCCATTAATAATTGTTACTTACTTACTTTCTTAATTTTTACTTGTAAAAGTTCACCAAATAAAAAATAATACCCATTGTTTCCGTCACTATATTCTGACTTTCAACAGCTGCGAGGAAATAATAAATCTCCCCTTCACTGTCCCCATCTCTTATCGTTTTTTTTTTTTTCTCCTTTCGATACGTTCCTTAAGTGCGTCTGAGAGATCACGACGCCGCTTAATGTACCCGATATCCCGATGATTCGGGATCGATTATCGCATTTCTTTTCGCCGCAACATCCGAAAACCATCAGGATCATCCCCTTTACGGGCCCCGGCCCTTCGTCCCATAAAGGAAATTAACACGGCGTAATCCTTTTAGCCGCATCTAAATCTCGTTTAATCGGCACCCTGTCGATTTATTTAATGCGATCAAAACATTCAAACATTTTATAAAATAAGGATTTAATTATAAAACAAAAGACATTTTATTCCATGAAATGTAGATTATTTTATTTAATTAAATACAAGCATTTATTGCAAAATTATATATTTGCATTATTGAAGTTCAAGTTCGTCATCTTAATTCCATTGCAAATAATAACAGCAATAATTTAAGCTCACATCGTTTATTATCATGCAATATGTAACGATTTCTTGAATTAAAGAAATTAATTAAAATAATTCGCTTATTACGAAACCATTCCAATTTGTAAATTCCCGTATAAATTTTTTGATCAGGCAGAAAGATCTATATCGATCGATACTATCACAATTAATGTTTGGATACCCTTAAAGAAATAGCACGAGCACGTTTAGGTTAAATATAAGTTTTTGTTTATGATAAGAGAGAAAATAGACACATATATGTTTGGATGGAAGGATTAGATTAGACTGAGTAGATGGAGAGAGGAGAGGAGAAAATGTAAGTTGTTAATTATGAATAGTCACTGTCACATTTTGTAGGTTAGATAAACTTTTTGTACAATTGTACATATTGTTATAATAAATTTTATAATTTTTTGTTGTCATATTGTCTGAATAAAGATATTTGTATATTTTTTGATCATTTAAATACATTTTCACGGATAAAAAAAAAAATGAAGTAATTTTTCATTTGTTTATTAATTGTTGATTAATCATGTATTGAATGAATAAATTCTATAGTTATTGAAAGTAATAAAATACTTTTATTGTTTTCACATTTTAGAACAATTTAATAGTATTCAAAATTTCATCAATAACACAAACACCTTCCCCCAACAAAAATAAATCCCTTCCCGATAAACCCATCCATCCTTCAATTCCCTTCCGGTTCACCTATTTAAGTATGTGAGCGAGGTCGTAATAAAACTAAAGTGAAGTGTGAAGGAAAGTTAATGGAAAAAAGGGGGAACACACCGCCAACGCGACCATTAGACGGATCACGTCTTTTCTTTTTCTATTTTTTTATCTTCTACACTTTCTACCGCCCGGAAAAACTTATGCGACTTATACAAATATGAGGCGCATCAGAACTCAACTCGTTTACCAAGTTCCACTTCCTGATGGGCACGATCGTCTATCCGGTGTTTCCGCTCCGATGTATCCACGCTATTAACATGCGAGTCACGGGCGCAGATCAATCATATCATATTTCTTTGCTCCGTATGAAAGGGAGGGATAAAAAAATTAGGTGTATCCAGAGAGTTTTTTTTTTTTCGGGAGAGAGGGGGGATAATCGAAAAAGTTTAGGCGATTTAGAGTTTGGAGTTTGTGAAATGTTTCGCTTGAAAAAAATAATTGTTTGCAGAAAAATATTATTGTTGAAGTAATTACATGTTTTTTTAATAAAAATATGTTAGATAAAATAATCCATGGCTTTTATATGGATTTTCAACAATTGAATGCCACATTAATAATTCAATTAAAATAATGTTTATTTTTTTATGTGTCCAGTGTTTCCCACTTAAAACGCGTATGAACCGTCAATTAACGAATAATGTAATTTCTGTTAAATAAATAATTTTAATTTAATTCATTTTACGGAAATCTCCTTTCTACAAAATGATAAGCATTTGCATAAATCATTACAAATAAATAAGCGATTCCAATTATCTTAATTTTATTGAAAATCTAGTATATTATAAATATATGATGAAAAAAAAGTTTCCATCTTCAATTCTAGTACTGAGTACAATTGAAGATGGAAACTGAAAATAGAAATATCTTTAATATATTTAACGAAAAATAAAAATTAAAAAGAGTTTCATGTATTCATTTTTTTATATATATACAAATATCTTTATTCAGACAATTACAATAAATATTATATACAGCCCCAGCACCCATAAGAGTACAAGTGTTTTTGATAATATATATATATTATATACAGCTATATATTACAATTACAAATATGCATAAAGGTGTTAGTCTGTCCTGGGCTATTGACCTAAGGTCTTTCTGTCCTTTTATTTTTTTGAGAAATTAATTTTTAATAAAATTAATAATCTACTCCACAACCGGAACACCGAAGATTTATCAGATTATTTTAATGAAACGAATTTTAGTACAATTTTTCTCATTTTAAATGGAACAATATATAAATTTTAAGGAGTTACCATACTATTGAGATATTTTACTATATACAGAGAGGTTTTTTTATCAGTATACATTAGAGGAAGTGTATACCTGCAAAAAACGTCAAACGCATTGAACCGATTAATGTGTGTATGTTTAGTTGTCTATTTGTCTATTAATGCATTTGACTCGCGTATTTCGCAGGTATACGTAGGGGAAATGTATACTGATAAAAAAAGCTCTATATATATATATATATGATTTATGATTTTTATAGAGGTATCTGAATACTTTAGAGAAATATATCATGAAATAGAATAAGGATACATTTTTATAATACGCTAATTGTTTTGCAAAAAAACATTGTAAAATACTACACATGAGCAATATTCTTATTTGCAAATCACCATAAATTCATGATAGGGCAGAAAAACCTCCGGACGATAGCCCATGACAGACTACTGACCCATTGAAATGTATTGTAAATATA
Source organism: Philonthus spinipes (assembly GCA_963082785.1). Classification (NCBI taxonomy): domain Eukaryota; kingdom Metazoa; phylum Arthropoda; class Insecta; order Coleoptera; family Staphylinidae; genus Philonthus; species Philonthus spinipes. The sequence goes on along the minus strand of OY720309.1, from coordinate 11,754,247 downwards.
AATATTTGTAAAGAATTGTAATTCTGCTGCCTGAATAAAAATGTTTGTATATATATTATACATGATGTTTCATCATCCTTAAAGAAACCTCCGATAAGCGGAAATGGTGGAGCCTTCATTAACTCTATCAATTATGTCCAATACATTCCCTATTTAATTAAAGAAACTTGGGACAGTCGCGTTTAATATGATTTGCAACAATTCTGTAATTGATTTCTCATGCATTGTACATTCTTCCTAGTTTTTTTGTCTGTAACAAAATACCAATAATAATTATCTCTGTTTAAATAACTAGAAATTAGTAGATATTTAATAACTATAGTTATTAATTTTTATGCCAATATTTTTTTTTTAATTCAGAAGCAATATTTACAAATCAACCTTATAAACATACAAGAAAATTAAATTAAATCTTTACTGTAGCATCATGTGTTTCCTCTTTCTATTATCTTCAACCTTCTTTACATTCTTCTCCAAATTATGTCCAAGTATCCGTTCCACTTCTTCTCCAAAATGTGTACATGTATCCTTCCGTTTCTGTAAAGCACCCACACTCCTAAACATTCTCCCCAATCCACAGTTTTCCTCTGAGCATAGCAGTTTCTGGAAATAGTCAGAATTTTCTGGTCTTTTTTGCTTATGCACGTTTTCTTCCAATATCCAATTCACCCAATTAATCCTTACCTAAACTGCGGCTTTGGTGATGGTTTATTGAAGGTGTTCCTTTCATTACTATTTCATTCAAGCCGCTAATAATAATAGGAAAAGGATTTATTCACTTGGTCACAGTTATTTAAATAAATTCAATAAAAAAAAATTATTTAATTAATTTGAAAATAATTAATTAATAAATTATTTTCTCTTTTGCTACTGTGACATTATGACTTAGGTTACATAAGTACTTTAACAAATGTCTAATAATAGACATTTGCTGTTGCATAACAATAACAATTTTATAGTGCAACAATTTTTGAATCGAAAATATTTAATGCAAAAAACAAAAAAAATAAAATAAAAGTCACGTAATATAAGGCTATCTGCAGACACGTGTTTCGGGATTTGATCCCTCATCAGTACAGCTGTGCCTTACGTAATTGCAAAGTTGTTAATTAAATTAATTAAAAATTTAAAAAAATAATTCATTAAAAATGCACTGTCACCTTTGAGATTATCGATGTAAGTAAACGCATAGATCATATCTGGACAGGCAGGTCGCACCACAATCATGCGCGACATCAATAAATTGTTTTGTGCAAAAAATCTTTTCGACTCGGATTTTAATAAAGCCTTGCTGGCTATTAATAATACTAGGATTCGATTCAAAAGTTGTTGCATTATACAATTGTTATTGTTATGCAACAGCAAATGTCTATTATTAGACATTGTTAAAGTACTTATGTAACATAAGTCATTATGTCACAGTAGCAAAAGAGAAAATAATTTATTAATTAATTATTTTCAAATTCTTTTATTTAATTTACGCTAATAATAACTTAAAAGCGTACGTTTATGTATATTGATCAGATTTATTTTTCAATAAATGCGACCTTACTAATATTTTTAATTTTTAGACGTAAAATATTTGTTAATATAATGTAATAATAATGTATGCGCCATTTCGATTGGTCGCTACATGTTCTTTTTCTTATTAAACTTGACTGAGAGCTATTTCGAATTTGAAGGTTGGCTGTCGATTGGAATTCGATTTTTTTGACTTAGCCGATATATCCTGATATCTGTAGTTTAATAGTAAGCTGTAATAAGTCTACCTACCATATGTAATTAGAACTGATTAAAGTAGCCCTAACCTATGTGTAGAATTGTATTCTAAGCTACAATCCATAAGTCGATAATCTCTACCGGTGAAGTAGTAATGAAGAATCATTAATTTGTATGAATTTGTTTGGAAGATTGCTAGTGTAATCAAAATATTCCCAATTCTTACAAATTTGAAATTTTCATTGGTTAGAATATTTCAAATTTGTAGGAAATATTCTAACCGATAAATATTTTAAATTTGTAGGAATTGGGAATATGTTGGTTGCCCGTCTAAGAAAATTCTCTGATCTGTTGGTGTAATAAAAATACGTTTCCTTGTAATTGTGTCACTTAGTGAAAAACAGTGATAAAGTGATAGAGACGCTGATTTTGTGCATCATGATAAATTAATTGATACAATATAAAGAGATGGTTCACACTTTTTCGGTTATTTAAATAAAATTAAACAAGGAAAATTGCACCAATGAAACAAAATTTTGATCATTCCCTTTTTTTCAACTCCAAGAAATTATTATACTGTAAGTTTTTGACAAACATCCTTACATTATAGATATTACTTCAAAAAATGTTCAACCACCATTCATCTAGCGTATGGATAACTAGTGATGGTCATTTCGGTTTTTTGAACCTCATCAGACTAGTGTGTCCCATATGCAGTGCCTTAATAAAGGTGGTTGAACGGATTTTGTGTTCAATTTATTAAGATATGTATACCAGTACTACTGTGCATTGCATTGCATTAATTCTACAAATTAGCCTTGTGGTGTATAATTTTATCAAATTCAACACAAACAAAAGATAATTCGCAAAACACTAATTAAAACAAAGGGGTCATTCACATTTATTTTACGAATATCAGAGCATACGAAATAAGGTAAATTAGATTGAAGCCTTCTTACTAGATTATGACTCGATATTTGATATTATTTGCATTTTAGAACATTGGTTAGCAAAGGACGTAATATTCAGTGTTTACTATCATAATTACTCCACTAGTTATAATTTTACCCACTAAAAGTACCAGCATCGAGGAATAATGCAACTAGTGAAAAAAAATAGTCGTTTTAGTAGCTTTAAAAACCTATTAGAATTAAATAACATATCTACAGAAAAATATTGTGAAATAGCTGCCGCTCTGTTTCCATTACTCAATTTACCTATATGTAATTGTTTTGTATAGTTCTCCAGCTGGAGAAATTTTTGTTGTGTATTGTAGAGAAATTGTTGGACATGCTGATTTTGTGCATCATGATAAATTAATTGATACAATATAAAACAGAGATGATTCACACTTTTGCAGCTATTTAAATAAAATTATATAATTCTAGATGGAAATTTCAATATCAAATTCATACACGTAACTTATTAGCGTCGTACGGCTGACATAGTGTGGTTAATTTCCCAACGAGGAAGTAAAACTGTTTCGATAAAGTATGGAAGATTGATACTATGAAGTATGTCCGATCGAGATTGGTTTGTCATCATTAAGGGATCCATGCACAATTTAACATAGATATAACTCAAGCGACCAATAACAGAATAGACTCATTACCGTGAAAGGTACTTTTTATTGCACTTAAACTGATAAACAACTTTGATTATATACACAATTTAAACATAGATATTGAGAATATATTCTCAAATGAAAAACATGTATCATTACATTAAAATGGTGATGTGTCCATCATGGCACTTTCCCCGGTGAATACGGTCAAATAAGTTTCTGATAGAAAATTTAATAGGAAAGCAAAATGATTAATAGAAAAAAGTGATTGTTATCTTTTAAAGTTAAACCCGAGTATTTAGAAGAATATTGTAATTAAGTGTGTTATTTCTTACCTTACAATAGGTTCAAATCATTCCTCCACACTCTTCTTCATTTTTGCAAACTGGAGGCGTTTGCGAATGATAAGTTGAATTTGACGGCACTTTGACGTTTTATTTGTCATTAAAATAATTATTTCAATAATTAAAATCTCTAAGGGAATTTATCAGATAAATGCTTATAAAATGAAAACCGGAGGTCCTACAATAAAAGTTTTATAACAGAAATTATTTATTTTCCAAGATCTAAAACTTTTATTTGAAACATTTTTCTATCCGAATTAAAAAATAAAAAATTGCTAAGAGTACAGTTGCACTTAATAAATTTTGATTCTAACCAAAAGCTTTTCAGATCATTCCACTGTTATATAAAGCTTAGATATAAAGTTTGGTCTTAATCCATTTAGCCGTTTAGGCGCTATCGCGGAAACACACAGACACACAGACACACACACAGACACACACACAGACATTTTTCAAAACTCGATGGAATGGACTCAGGGGACCTCAAAACGTGCATATTTGTTGAAATTGGCGGTTCGAAAATTTTCACGATCACAATACTTTCCCTTGGACAGGGGTCCGGGGAAAGTAACAAACTAAAGAAATAGTTTAATAATGAGCTTAAGCAAATAAGGCAAACTCTACTACTTTTGCAATGAGCGTGCGATCGTTTGCCAAATCTTAAAACAAATTATTTAATTTATAAACAATTTTATAAGACTGCGCTAAAAAATGTTAAAAATAAGCAAATAAGGCAAACTCTACTACTTTTGCAGTGAACGTGCGATCGTTTGCCAAATCTTAAATCAAATTATTTAATTTATAAACAATTTTATAAGACTGCGCTAAAAAATGTTAAAAAATCAACCTCACTAGAAGTAACAAACAACGGTGGTTTACGGTTACGGTTTTGTTGGAGGTACGCACGAAGATCAACAGGTGACACAGTCATCACTCGAATTAATCATGAATGGTTACGATTCTTACTCAGTGAATATCGCAGCTTTCCTTGATCTCAACAAGACGTTTTATTGCGTTTCTCATTATTTTCTTCTACAAAAGCTTTATTTTTAATTTTTGTCCCCAAAAGTTGCCAGCACTTGAATGATTACCTAGGAAACAGACTACAGAGGGTAATAGTAAACTATCTAATACTGCAAAAATAAAATATGAGGTACCCCAAGGATCGATACTTTGATCTCTTCTATTTATTGTATATATAAATGACCTTCCAAATTTCGAAGAAACGAAATATTATTTTATATGCAGAAGAATCATGGCATGATGTTTAAATAAATCTCATGATTTTCGTTCTGCTCAAGAGATCAATGATAACTCAATAAATAATATATTGGATTGGTTTGTATCTAATAAACTCACTCTTTATAGCGACAAGACAAAGTAGGTTATATTTTCTCTTGTATCTAGTATTGAAATATTCTCTATCCATTTCGTAGGTGTTACTTCAGATAGAAAACTAAGTTGGAATGGCCATGGTAGTATTACTGCAGGGAAATTATCTATCCTTAACGACATTTGAGTTCACATTTACTGTCCTCGGCAATAAAAACATCATTTTTCACTTTTTTATTCCTATTTAACATATGGGTTGTTATCCTGGGAACATTGACTGTCTATACGTCAATGTTCCCAGGATAACAAGAGTGTTTAGCTTACAACTGCATGCAATTAGTGCAATGCCAGATATGGAACTGACTGTAAGCAATCCTTTGTTGACCAACATATCCTAACTCTTCCGTCCGCCTATATATCTGAGTATGCCATATATCAAAACAAACATTATGTGATATGTTACTAATTATCAAATACATAATCGTAATACCAGATATAAAACGGATATTTGCAAAAACTTTCTTATTAACGAAGTGCATGGAGGATGTAAACTATTATGATCCGCACTTATATAACGCTCTCCCAGATGCTATCAAAACTTTAAACATAAAGAATTTAAAATTTATGCTTAAAACATACCTTCAGTCAAAGCGCTCAAGCATGCCCATCCAAGAAGTTCTCTGATATGCTAGTGGGATAAAAATATGTTTCATAGTAATTTGTCACTTAGTGAAATACAGTGTTTTGAAATATTCGATTTTATTATTAGAATTAGGCATAGATGTTTTGACAATATTTGCCGTATATCAAAATCCAGATTAAGTCATATGTTACTAATTATCAAATACATTATTAAGTGATTTGCACTAACACGATGAATAAACTTGAAACATATTGGATAGGAAATACAATTATTTTCAGGATGTTATAATTGTTTGCTGAACAGGTAGGCTTTCAGATCATTTTTTGATCATCCTCCTTATTATATTCCACTAAATAGATTGCTTCTTTAGAAAGAAAAAATTGTACCATAATTTAATATACCACGATTTCTTTTGTTTGCTAGTTTTTAGTTAGATATTTATTAATTGTGATTTGGTTTTGTTTCAGATCAGGATGACACAGAGAAGTGGCGGTGAGGGAAGTGGCGGATGAGGACGCGCGAGACCTACCAGCACGGCTAGCACAGCACCAGCCAGCCAGCCGTCCATGGTGGGCGACAGGGACGGCGATGGGCTGGCCGTGCGGTGGGACAACACCGCCGGAGAAGGCGGTGGTGGAGGCGCACCGGGTGCTGGTGCTGGCGGGAAGGAGATGCGCTACGCCCCCTACCCCCAGCACCAGGCCACATCTCCACCACCGCCGATGCAAATGCAAATGCAGATGCAGATGCCGATGCAGCAGTCCCTGCCGCTACCGCTGCAGCTGCAGAGGCCCTACTCCCGTTCCATGTCCTCGCTACCACCGGAGCCCTTCATGATCATGCGCTCCAAGGCGGTCAACCGACGCGTCTGCATCAACGTCGGCGGCGTCAAGCACGAGGTGCTCTGGAGGACGCTCGACCGCCTTCCGCACACCAGACTGGGCAGACTCAGGGACTGCAACACGCACGAAGCGCTCAGCGAACTCTGTGACGACTACTCCCTCATCGACAACGAGTACTTCTTCGATAGACATCCTAAATCATTTAGTTCCATACTGAACTTCTATAGAACGGGTAAACTCCACTTGGTGGACGAAATGTGTGTGTTGGCGTTCAGTGACGACTTGGAGTACTGGGGCGTCGACGAGCTCTATCTGGAATCCTGTTGCCAGCACAAGTACCACCAGCGCAAGGAGCACGTACACGAGGAAATGAGAAAGGAAGCCGAGTCGCTCAGGCAACGGGATGAGGAAGAGTTCGGTGAGGATAAGTGCTCTCAATATCAAAAATGGCTGTGGGATATGCTAGAAAAACCTACTACATCGATCGCTGCTAGGGTAAGAAAACCAACTACAAGACAAACTTCTTCATATTTTTCAATCTGTACATTCCATTGTATATACCACACTAATAATACATATTCACAATACATTTAATTAAACACTAACCTAACTGTTAAAATTTTAAAATTAAATGTAACTTAAATGAAGTGAAAATTATGGTTCTTATTCTTTTAAAACTCAAATACACAACAACAATATAATTAATAAAATCACTTCAATTTCAACTAAGCAACAAAAACTCATTTAAACATATTTATCGATCATAGAAAAAAAATGCACCAGATTTGAATTACTTCATTCATTTGCTTATTCTCAAAATTTTTTGCTATATATAGATTGGAGGCAATTTTTTTAAGAGGTTTTCGTGAATAGAATAATATTGTATTTCTTTAATTAATATCTCATAATACATATTTTTATAATTTTGTGGGAGATGTACATGTTGAGCCTCGTTAGGCTCCTAATGCTTCCTCCCTGTAGGGTATCTGAGACCAGTTAGTTAATACTCACAGGGAAGATCTTTTGATAACCTGAAAATTATGAAAAATTAAAAGAAAGGTATTTTCTTTCATTTCATAACTATTGCTCATTTTTTCAGGCTACTAAACTTACCAAGAACTTAAGCATAGTTTAATAGCAGTATTAAGAAAAGGCTCCCATTTTTATTTCTTGACGCCTGGTTGGCGAAGGCTAAGAACTAACTTTATTTTTATTGATCTACTCTAATTATATTAAATTGAATTAATCTTTAAATATATTAATATTAAATTAACTTTAATATTTGAAAGAAATTTAATTACTTCAATAAGCTTCGATAAATATGAAATATATTTCCTCCAATTATACTCTATTGGATTTAACTCCGTGACTAAGAATTTACCCACCATAGATTTGGTATTACTTTCGTTTTCACGATAAACGGCATTGGAAGGAAGATTTCCTGGACCATGTCGGACTCAATTTAATTAATCCTTAAATATTTTAAAATTACTGGCTTCTTTGGGAGACATTCAGTTACTTCAGTAAGCCTCGATTAAAATAAAATATATTTTCAATTAACAATTAATCAACATTAAAGCATTTTTAAAATCACTTCCAATAAGACCATTAAAAATCACTTCATTTAAATTATCCCTTTTTTAACTTCTAAAAATAACCGTATTATTATTTTTTCGATTCTTGTTTTCTTCTAACTACATCGATTCAATTAAAATCCTTCCTGCCACGACGGCGTGATTGCGCCCCGGCACGGAAAACGCCCGTGAGGGACGGCGGGGTGGGGGGCGCAATTATCCCGTCGCGGGGTTCGGTACTACCTGAGAGGCCCCCCCGAACAAACGTCGGAGGCTAAGTAGGTTAGGTTAATAAATTTCATTAGTCGGGGCACGCGAAACTCGGGGAAAATAAACGCGGCACACATTAACACTTCTACACACAAAACCCATTCACTACACAGCCATTTTCCAGACTAAAACGAAATTAAGAGAATAAATAAATAAAAAAAGATATGAAGCGGAGAAGGGAAAAAAATAATGATGATTATGTAAACTCTTGCGCCTTTTTGCATGACCACTCTATTTTCTTCATTCTTTCTCTCTTTATATATGGAATATTGCGAGTGCAGTGATATTTCCCCCTTTCTTTCTGTAAATAACCTTTGAAAAGATACTCACACGCCGGCTACTTGTTGCCCATTTTATTTATTTTTTATTGGTGGGAATATCATGTGGTTATTTAAATAAAATAATTCAAATCTTAACAACCGTCAAGCAGCAGCTAATTTTAGAATTCTATTTACAATATATATATATATAATTTTCTAAATTATAAAATAAAATAGTATAAACTATTTCAATAAATCTAAATTATCTTCTGTCTCTTACTAGTTTTGTCTAGTTCACACACCCTCATTTTTGATATATTTTTCTTACTGAGAAAATTATTGAGATAAATTGTACACTAACGAAATACAAGTTATGAAAAGAAATTTACTAAATTTAAAAAAAAATCGCTCATATTCAATTAGCACTCTATGTATCCATAAGTGTCAAATACTTTTGGAAACTACCCTCGTATATAATAACCTAATTCAATTTAGCAGTTTCATGTATCGAAATTGCATTGGATTTTGGGCAATATGCGAGGGTAGTTCCAAAAGTGTTAGACACTTATGGCTATAGAGAGTAATACCCAATGCAATTTCGCAGTTCAGTATGTTGAAATTACAATCTATATATCATAAGTGTCTAATACTTTTTGAACTACCCACGTATATTGAAATTTCCCAATGCAATTTCTTAAATTGAAATTGCATTGGGTATTGGGCAATTTCAATATACGAGGGTAGTTCTAAAAGTATTAGACACATATGGATATATAGAGTGCTATTCGAAAACAATTAATATGAGCGAAAGTACAAACTCCAAAGATTTCTTTGCATTTGGTTGTGCTTTGAATAAAAACACAAATTCAGAAAATGGAAAACATGGTATAGTTTTCGAAAACATCAACAAATGTTGATTTCAGACATTGAATATTTTCATTTCTATTTGTATTTTTGTTTTTTCTACTTTTCTTAATTAAATTGGATTACAAAAATTTATTTTTAAAAAATTGCTGCAAGTAATTAAGGTTTGAATATTCTTTTTTTATTTCTTTTCTTTCTAAGTACTGTATAATAAGAGGTTGACAAATGAGCCGTGCGAAATTAACCGTTTTTATGCAGATGTTGTTTTAGATGTCCACACTCGAGAAGACGGAGATGTTGCCTGTGTTATTTTTTTATAATTTCATTCTTAACCGTAACATCAAGCAAAAACAAAACATATATATACAAAAAAGCTGTTGTACGAGAAACTACGCTTGTGTCTTTATTTGTCATTGTTTTCCTTTTTTGTTGTTCTTATTTTTTTATTATTATTTTGGTGGCAATGGGCATACGCAACAACCAGACCGCGCATTCACGGGCCCTGAATGTCGTGCCCCTCTTAGCCCGTCTTCTAGTCCCCGCACTGCGTCGGCGCACCGATTGCCTAACTTAAATTCACAAACGATAAGCCTGAGGATCCCTTCAGGTTTTGCCTTAGCGCAGGACGCCGTGCGACAGGGATTAGCCTTAGGCCGGTTATGATTGGCACAGGGGCTCGAGCTCTCTTGTACATTGCTTCCTATTTCAATACCTGAAAGTTGCGAAAAAAAAAAATATAAAAAAAACGACTAACGGACGCCACTTTTTGACAATCTTTTCCGACCAAAGACGCTTCACACAAACTATACTCAATCAAATTTGATTTTTGTTTTTGAATACAACCCACACCTACTAGAGCTTCCACCCAGATAAATGTAAAACGCACACTTCTTCACACACACACTCTTGTGAACAGAACAACACTGTTTTTTGTTTTGTTTTTTGTGTTGTGCTCAACAAACAGTGATACTCTTTTTTATTTTGGAAATTTTGTTGGAGTTTTATTTTTTTGGTGATACAACGAGATGTATATGTCAAAGACACAACTGATACACACTCTTTTTCTTCTTCTACTTGTGTACATGTAGCTAACTTTTGTTTTTTTCTTTCTTTCGGTTTAGTGGCGACTAACTGTATCCTCTTAATCTCACTCACTTTGAAAAAGAAAAAAAAACGAGACCCAATTTTTTGTACTCTTCAAAAATGAACAAGATGCTATTTATTTGGCTCAAAGAAATAAAAAAATAATCAAAGTGCGCGTTAATAGATTGATTATTTACAAAATTATTATTTATTCCGTGAAATACATAGCTTTGACTTGATTTTCAACTTAAGTTAAATAAAATAAAAATATTACGATGTTATAAATAATTAAACCGTATTTTTTTATTTACGGAAAATAAATTTCGTTTCATTCAGTTATGAAATTTCAATAACAAAGAAAGTCAACTACAGATGGCACTTTATTTGCTCATTCGAACACACATTTATATAAATACAAATATATTTTTAAGTAGGAACGACGGACACCTTCCGCGAGGCCAGTAAAGGGCTGACCAGGGGATGTCCGACTTCGGAGGCTTACAGTTGACTGCCGTGGTCCTGAGAAATGAAGACCAAATGGGGATGGTAATCACCACACTAAACGCAAATAGATGAAAATCACGACTTTCTGGAACCATTATTACTCGGCAAAGTTCCTGTAAGTCGAACGAATGGACGAAAAAGTCACAATCAACATTGTGGCAAGGGCCGCAGTTCCCTGAGTGGGAATCTTTCATTCAAACATTAAAGAGGATAATACCAGACTACATACACTATAGTACTGACAATATGGTAACTTGGCATAGCCTGATGGCTGAAACATTTTATTTAGGAGGGGAAAAAGTTATTTCCTCGTAGTCAATCGCCGACCATCGGACGACGGAGGGCTATCTGGTCCTAAGAAGACGAAATGAAGGGTAAGAAGGACTTCTGAAAACCAATGACGGACACAAAGAAAAAAGTTAAACTTCAACATCAAGAAAAAGAGTATTTATATAGACGGGAACCCTTCGGCATGGAGCCTTGTTTCCGGAAAAGGAATGTCTCATTTAACTGCATATAATATACATCCCATATTCTTACTCTTAGAATGAGAGTGATTACCATCAATATGCCATAAGGCTAGAATGGATTTCAAAAGATTCAAGAAAAAAGTAATTTCTCACAGTCAACTGAGGAACATCGAACTGTCTGTCGTTCGATGTTCCAGCCGCTCTACCAGCTGTCCACGGAAGGACCTCCTTCGGGAGGTCTTCAGGGGGCTATCATGGCTCTGAAGAAAATCGACATGGGAAGTCCGAAACACCAAGGATAAAGAAATCAATAGGAAGGAGTTGAATATCAAAACACAGCGCGAATGGATAGCATTTCTATGCAAGGAAACCCCGTGGCAAGGAACACGGCGTTCCTTGAGAAGGACCAAAAAAGAAGAATTACCCAACAGAAGTGATACCACCAGCCTACTCTCACAGTGTCAGGGTAACAGAAGGTCAACTAATCATGCCTAGAATGGTAAAACTTTTTAACATAGAAGGAAAAAAAGGATGTTCTAACTAGAGTCGCTACTGGAACCTTGTCAAGGAAACATAAATCGCGCGATCAGCGAAATACGCTGACTCGGTTGGTGCAGGTCTTCGAGCAGGCTTCCTCTTCGAAGGGTGGTCTCATGATGTGCAGCCGTTCGTGGATCCATCAAAGGGCATGGGTCGCGCGATCTACTGAAGTAGATGATCCGGCGGGTGCCTGACTTCAGGGAACCGACGAGGGCTTCCGTGGTTAGGAGAATAGTAGAAAAGGAAATAACACCTTCGTCGACAAAACACCAGACTGACGCGATCCACTAAACTGACAAGATGAGCATTTCCATGTAGGAAAAACCCCCCGGGAATGGTCGTCTTTCCTTGAAAGGAAATCGTTTCAATCAAACATCATCATCCATCAACTCCCCTCTTTGGAGGAGGAAACAAGATTCGCCAGGACTCGTGCATTTCGAGTCTGGTCCTTATATGACAGATTGTTAAATAATATAAACAGGGAGACAAAAAATAGTAATTTCTGAGTTTAATCGAACTATGTTTGCGCGATCAGCAAAAAACGTTGACCAAAAACCGGGTCAGCGTCTTTTGCTGGTGCGCTGATGTGTCTTCGGGCTTCGGAAGTATGTGCAACCATTCGTGGATCCATCGCTTGCGCAATAAACAAAAATAGCTCACATGGCGGGTGTCTGACTTCGGGAGATCGGTTGCCGTGGCTAGCGAAATGAAAGATATGGGAACCAACAACATCTTTGTCGCCATAACACCTATACTGACAGGACTCGCCAAAAGTGACTAAGATGAACATTTCTACGTTCAGCCCCGCGGTAAGGCGTTGCGTTCCTTGAAAGGTAATTTTACATTCAACACCCCCCTTCGGAGAAGGAAATAAGACACACTAGGTTTCGACATTTTTCGAGGCAGGTCCAGAAATGTACAATTATCATAATCTGATGGCTGAAACAATTTTTACAGGGAGAAAAAAGGATTTTCTTCGTTATCGGACAGAACATTTAACGCCCTTACTACTGAAAATACCGACAATAGGATTATATAAATAACTGTAAAATTTCTTGTACATTTATTCCTGATAATGGCAATGTGCCGAAACTAGTCGAAAATAAATAATTTTTGCGTGTAAAACAAACCAAGTGAAACTTACTTAACAATCCCTAACAGAACATTTAGAATCAAAATTAACGACATCTACTCAACATGGAGATAAGCCAAGGAAGGATTACCTCAAGGATCCCCGATACCCTTCTTCTTATACAATTTATTTGTCCAAGACATTCCTAAATTTGGAAGAGACTAATTCATCATTCAATTTACACCGTCCTGATATCGTGAGGAAAGAATTTCGAATCAATCTTTGAAAGAGTAAAAAATGCAACCAATATTATAATTAATTTTGGGAAGAAGTGGAAGATTAAAAGGGATACAAAGAAGTCGCAAATCATCCTGGTTTGCAAGAAGAGGCCAATTAAAAAAATAAAATAGGGAAAGACTACGTTGAGACTAAGTTTAGGGATTATGACTTACTTAGGGATCACTATCTACAGGAACCTGACCTTTACGAAACACATCAAAAGAACATGCTTCCTAGCAAAGGATAGAGATTCAACATTCTGAACAATGAAAAGCTAAGAATCCAAAACAGGAGGAAAATCTTTAAATCTATCCTTATACTCACTACCTTCTATGAGGCGGAGATCATCATAAAAGGAAGCGAGGAAATGAAGAAAAAGACGGAAAAAATCAAGTCAGTCAATTTAATATCGAGTGTATAACAAAAATCGACGACGAAGTTGGCATTGGAAATCGAAAGTCATGTCTGAACTAAAAACACACGCGCACGCGTAAAGTATTGGTTGTCATGTTGACACTGTTTAACCGAAACCAGCATTTCACGCATGTGATCTTAGTACAGACATGACTCGAGACTTCCAACGCCAGCTTCGTCGTCGATTTTTGTTATACGCTCAATATTAAGGGAAGTCCGTAGTGGTTCAGGTAAAAAGAGACAAAAGTGGAAACAATCAACCTGATTGGGACAACAAACAAAATGAGAATATCTTTCGGGATAGGAGTAAAATATAAGAACCCGCGATGTCACGAAGGACCTCAAAATTGAAGACGGAAAAGATCCAGTGGGCGCTGCTAAGGAAGTCATTTGCATCTTAAATGATATATAAGTACCCGCGATTTCATGGAAGACCTCAGAATTGAATACCTCTGTAATGGGTAAAGTTTAGATGATCTCGAATGCTGATTCAACTTAAAGAACATCAAATAAAGGAAATAGCCGAAATAGAAACAGTAATGTAAAACATTCCCCAGAAGCTTCATCCCGCATCCTAAATCTTAGAATGGGGAAAGAAAGATTACCATTAATATGACCTTGGGATAAGAATGGAAATTACAATACAAAAATAAATTTCTTCGAGTTAGAGTTCCTCTTCAATCATGAGAAAGAAAAAAAACGCATATGAACTTTCCTAAGAACTATTAGAAACCACGAAAGGAAGTAACGGTCGTACTTGTTGGCACACAAACAACTTCGTAACGGGGAAATCGACCACTAATGATAGGCTGTATTTTTATCCAATTAATTTATTATTTTCCAAGCTTTCGGAGCTATTTTGCTCCTTCTTCAGGGAGTTCACTACATAAATAATAATAATAATGCTAATAATAATAACATTATGTGACTTAAGGTCAAAAAGTAAAAAATGTTTTGTTAAGTGAAAATGTACTAAGTGCAAATAACAAAAGGTGAAATGATAAAAAGTGAAAGTATGAAGAGTTACAATGAAGTTAATTTGAAAATTTATAAATGTGAAAATATAATTACATTTTTAATTCTTGGCTCCAGGTAAACACAAAGCGCGAAATCGCAAGATTCTTCCCGCACATGTACAAGGTTTCCTAAGAAATTATGATATTTTTATAACAACTGCAGATGGCGCTTTATTTACTCCTTTAAACATACATTTATATAAATATAAATATATTTTCAAGTAATTTCAATAGAGTCTTGCACAATTGCTTAAGAAATGGTTTAAGAGCCGGGATCCAGAAGATGCCATAACAGTGCCACACTCTAGAAAAGAGGAGATATAATAGATACCTTTATCTCATTGAAGATTGAGGAACCAAAACATCCAAACAATACACGAACTAAACTCAGACCATTTTCTTGTAACAGAGGATGGGGAATGAGTAAAGCACCATTTCAAGTCAAGAAATCAATCAAATGGTCAATATTTTCCTTCAAATGCCAAAAACTAGGTGAATAGAATGTTAAAATCAATAAAAAAATAGATTAATAGGAGGATAAATTCACCAAAAATCTAAAAGAAATGTTGGTAGTTTACAGAAATTAATGTTAACGTAGCCGCAAATAAACTAAGTTTAAACAAAAAAGTGTGAAAAACTTGGTTATTTCTTGTATTTGTTTTTCACTCTTGTTGGTTTAAACCTAGTTTATTTGCGGCTACGTTAACCTTAATTTCTGTACACTCTACCAAAATCTCTTGAAGATTTTTAGTGAATTTATCCACCTCTTCCTCTAGAATTTTTTTTTTGCAAAAAAGATTCAGAAAGAGTGGACAAGATGCTATTAAACAAATTAGAAATCTGCGGCCCTTATGCGGAAAAAGGTCCAACCCAAACTGACCCTTAGAATGTAAGGGTGTTTTCATTTTTAACGATTAGAAAAAGCAAAAGCCTTAGCCCACCACTTTGATAAGCAATTTGCGAACCAAGATGAAACTAATGAAAAGATAAGTTAAGAAGGTATACAAAGTCCTAAAAACTATCAAAAATCTACTTCCAGAAAAACCTCTGGTAATAACAACACAAGAAATACGAAAAATAATTAAAGAGCTACCAAAAAGAAAGTCTCCAGGGATTTATAAGATCCCGAATCATGCCAATAAATTACTAAACAATGAGGTAATTAGAAGATTGACAAATGGCGTAAGAGAATTCGGCATCTTCCAGAAAGGGTTAAAAAAGCTGAGGTTATAACAGTTCAGGAAAATGGAACAGGAACTAGCTCAGAGAAGCAAGGGCCTATTAGTTTATTTGCAGTGTTTGGCAAAAAAAAACAATTCATAAATATATCATCCAGTTTGTAAATAAAAAGAAAATTCTGCCGCCCAACCAATTTGGATTCAGGGTGAGACTAGCAGCAGCGCAGTAGGCAAACTACGGCTAAGATATGATATAGAAAAGGTGATGATAAAACTGTTAAATATAGAATAGGGAATTGAGAGAAGGTTTGTTGTACAAAATGCAAAAATCTAGATTTCCGCTCTGGATTATCAAAATAATAAGCAGCTGGGTCAATAATAGAGATGAATTGTAGAAATTTGCAATGTACAACGTTGAGGTATAAATTAAATTTAATTAAATATAAAGTGAAAAAGATTACCGGTCGGCAATCGGGAGACGTGGGTTCAAATCCCATCAGAGATGTTTCTTTTCCACTTTATATTTAATTAAATTTAAATTATACCTGAATGCTGTACATTAAATATTTCTACAATTCTTAGATATAAATAGAATTTACAAGGAATAACAATTTAGTTTAATTAATAATAAAGATTTTAGAAGAAGAGTGAATGACAAATATTCAACATGGGGAAAAGCAGAATGATTACCACAAGTATCTGTACTGTCACCTTCCCTGTATACCTTTTTAGTTGACATTCAAACCTTTGAAAACGTTAAAGGCGTAAGGTTGTTGTAATTTGCCAAAGACACTGCGATCGTTGTACAGAGCAATAGGTTTGGCAAAAGAGAGGAAAAAATGCAAAAGTGTTGAAGAAAATATTTGAATTTACCAAGCACTGGAAGCTTAAGATTAAAACTCAAGCGCTAATGATAGAAAGGAAGAAACCGACAACAAGTTTTGTACAAATAGAAGAAACTCCAGGAGTACAGAAGGAAATTAAACTATCATCAATAGTTGTGGATTTGGTATGTAAGAAATGACGATATAAGGAAGGATTTAGAAATGGAAGATCCAATTGAAATATCTCTAAAGAGATGAGAAGAAATGCTCTAGAGGTTAATTAACCACAACGAAGAGGACGTCGCAGCCTTAAAGACTAATTGATCGTCCAGAAAAGCAAAGACACAAAGAAGACAATCACACTAGTTTGTACACATGTGAAAACCAGCAGTAAGGAAACTTAGCATAGCCTAACGGCTGAAACATTTTAATTAGGAGGAGAGAAAAAGTAATTTTGCAGTCCACTGTATTTCGTTGGGGAAATAACAATCGCCGCGATCAGCGAACGTCGCTGATCTACTTGATGTTCACTGCGGAGGAAGGTTGCAGATTTGCAGCCGCTCGTCAATCTTTTGGAGAGGGCATCAGTAGCGCGATCAGCAAAGGTAGCTGACCTGGCCGATGCCTGACTTTAGAAAACCAGCGACTGCCATGGTTTTGAAAAGAAACGTTATAAGGAACGGCGTCAATAACACCCAAAACTGACAAAAGCATACGAAGAACAAAAAGGACAAGTATACAGATACTCTCCGTGAATGATTAGCATTTCTATGCTAGAGAACTCCAAGGCCAAAGGCCGTTTTCCTGGAGGAGAAATCTATCATCCCATTAAGGAAGAATCGTTCATCAGAGGTGAAACCTCATCCTAGGCATCCTGCGTAGTATGGATAGAAGTAAACTTGTCATTCCGTGAAAGGCAATTTTTTTTAATTGAGGAGGAAAAAAAGTAATTTCTTTCAGTTGGATATCCTCTTCAATAATGAGAAGGAATAACTCATATGAACTTTAGTTATAGTAGGATTGCTGATTCCAAAGAAACAGGAAGAAATAAATATGATTTTTGTAAGAAAGAAAATTAACTACAAATGATGCTTTGTTTGCTTTTTCGGACATACATTTATATAAATATATTTACATATTTAAGTAATTTCTTCTAGTTGAAGTTCTTGTCTAACCACTGGAAGAAACAACTCATATGACAAAAAAAGGAATTTGTTAAGAAATTGTTGATTTTTATTCATAATTTATTGTTCTGGTACAATCAATAGGCGTAGAATTTCAGTACATTTCCTAACAATAAAAGAATAAATTAAAGCAAAAGTATTGTTTATATCAAGCCGAATGATTGAATAAATGTTCACTACCTGTAAAATTACATTTTGTATAAAGTGTGTTTATTCTGGATTAAATTGAACTGAGATAAAGTTTACATATATGCTAGTGCAAAAGGTATAAAAATAATGAATGCAATTATTTATTAAAAGATTATTACCGTTAATGAATATTATTATTATTATTTATTATATAAAAGTGTTCATTGCAATATAAAGTACCATGTTGTATTTGACGAATACAAATATCTGTTAGTTAAATCTGAAAAATGTACATGCGCATTTTATTTTATTGCTATATATATTCTATTGCCTTTTCTACCTTTATTTTATTTACTTTTTTAAAATTATTCTTAAAATTGATTCATAAATTTTAGTACATTTTTAGACACCCGAAAGGGTAAATTGGATTTTGATAATATATATATATATATATATATATATATATATATAATTATATTTATATTAATAGTTTATAGTTAACATCGTTTGTATTTATTTTAATTTTATAATTTTAATCACTACAGCGTTTAACAACTAATTATATTTACTTCAACTACTGGAGATGGAAACGTAGTTTCCGAAATATATTCAGTTTAATAAAAAAAATAAATAGGAGAAAGGATGACCATTTTTATTTAAATAATTTAAATAAGTAGTAATGGTTTTAAGAAAAAGTTGTTTTTTTAAATTACTAGTGACATCTATTGTTCAATATATTTGAAATATTAGTTCAATACAGATTTGTTCAGCTTTAGAATTCCTTATAGATGTAATTTGTTCTTTAACTGAAATTGAAAATCAAGTCGAGCCGTGAATGAAAAATAAAAGTTGCGAATTGCGAGCGCGTCCGTCGGTTTTATAAATAAAGTTTTTGGTACGGTGGTGGAGTTTGTTGGGAGGCGAAGGGAGGACCGGGAGGAGGCGAATACTGATAGATTTGTGTCCGCACTCGAGAGCCGAGTGTGGAAATGCGTCTAATGGATATTTGCGAAACTCGTTGAAAGCGAGCGCCGAAAATTGCTACTGGAATTTATTTCGAAATTTCGTTTGCTGACCTCCAAGAATGGAAAATACTTTAAATCATATAATTCTATCAAAATGTTAAATAAATTACTGTTTGTTTCGCATTTTGATATCTGATCATTTCGACCATTTTTATTTCTTCATTGGAAATAAAACCAACTGCAATAAAATATTAATGCTTCCACTACGAAAATAATAATTTTTAATTCAATTACAGTACAGTAAAATAACGCATTACACAAACAAAATGTTTAACAATACACACGGTTATGTATTATATTTATTTCTTTTTTAGTAGTTATCTAGATTTATATATCTTCTGCTTTTTATCAACTTGATTTCCACTATAGTTGAACTTATTCTTATTTGCTGATTTTTTTCAAATTCAACACCATAATGACAACGTATCTTACTTTTTGAATATTATAAGGGCGTAGAATTTCAGAAAATTCGCACAATAATTATTTACAAATAATCTTTATTGAAACTAAATTTAATTATAATCGTTAATTCGCGAATGACCAAAGATGTCGAAGCGCCCTATAATTCTCATCTAACTAAAATATCGTTAATTATAGTTTATAATTATATTAAGTTTCAATAGCGTTAATTACAAAGAATTACATAAAATAGAAAAAAGTCGTTTATTTAAAAAATCATACGGTGCTTAAAAATATAACAGAGATTTTAAAAGTAAGTGATCCATCAATTATATTTTTAGAAGAAAAAATATTAAATATTTTGATTTTAGAAATGTGTCATTCAAAAACTCATTTAAGATTTTCAAACAATAAGAAATATATTTGATTAAAATAACTTAAAAGATTTCAACGTTTTTCAAAAATAGTTAATATGAAAATTAACAATTAGAAATTGAATTTTTGACACACTTATTATTTGTGGGAATTTTCGAAATAATTTAAATCCTTCTTAATAAAGAACAACTCAAGATCCGTTCAACTGCCTTCATCAAGGCATCGCACATGGAGCACGTTGGTCTGACGAGGTCCGAAAGACCGAAATGGCCATCAACAGTTATCCAAACGTTAGATGAATGGTGGTTGAACATTTTATTAAAATATTTTTTTATTTATATATTAAGCTAAATTCTGAAGTACCCCTAATTGGCAGAAGAATTAAGTATTAATTATTTAATTAATAAAAAAAATAAACAAATTAAAAAAATATATATTTAAAATATGCAGTACATAAAAGTATTCATTATTTATTTTTAAAAATAAATCAATTAGAAAAATGTATTTAAACTATACAATACATAAAATAATAATAAATTAAATGTTAGCAAAAACATTGTGGCATTCACTATTCTTGAATAAGTATTTCCATTCTATCAATAAAATCAAATTTCAATTTTACTCGAAATAAATATAAAATGAGGCTAACGTTAAAAAATAATACTTCGATAATTTCTTTCTATTTGCACATACTTTTACTTTTTATATCATTTTGAAAAATTTGTTAACTTCAATGATGAAATAATATGAGCTTTTTTATTATACATAAAATAAATGTTGAAAATATTGAGAAAATATATACCGAAAAGATTATTTATCGTTATTACAATAATACGTTACAAATATTCATATAATAATAATTATATATTTTTATTCCTTGCAAGTAATAGAAGCTTTTAACATAATATAATTTTAAAACATGATTATCTTGCCCAAAAATTGGCAATCAACCAAAGGTCTTTCCGCCTTTTCTTATATTTTTCAGTTAAATTCTGATTTTATAGTAATATTTAAAATATTTGAAATTAAATATCATTATTTATACAAAGTGGTCAGAAAAGGTGAGTTAATCTTTAGGTGGAGTGGTTCAATGGTTAATATCGAGTAGAAAAGGTGAGGCAATCTTCTGGTAGAGTGGTTCAATAGTTAATATCTAATAGAAATGGTTGGGTTTCATTGGTTAATTTCTAGTAGAAGAAAAAGTGACAAAATATTGAGTTCTTCTTTGTAACGGCTCACGAGGCATTTTCAAAATTAAACTAGACATTCGAAATTCGTATAATCTAATAAATATTTTGGATAAAATCTCAGGCATATATTATATAAAATAACAAAAGAAATTAACCCAAAGATTGCCTGGAATTTGTATTATTCTTTAGATATGTTGGATAAAATCTCAGGAATATACAATAACAAAAAAATCACTTAATCTGAAAATTGTCAGGAATTCTTATTATTCTTTCGACATTTTGGATAAAATCTTCAAAAAATATAATATCAAAAAAAAACACTCAACCTGAAAATTATATCGAATTCGTATCATTCTTTAGATATTTGGGATAAAATCTCCAAATTATACAATAAAAAAAACTTAACCTGAAGATTGTCTGGAATTCGTATAGTTGTTTAGACATTTTGGATAAAATATCCAGAATATACAATAACAAAAAAAGCTCACCCTGAAGATTTTCTGGAAGTCCTATTATTCTTTAGATACTTTGGATAAAATCACTAGGATATACAATAAAACATACTCAGCCTAAAGATTGTCAAACATTGTCTGTCTAAGTTGAATTTTAAATTAAAATTGAGGATAGTAAAATGTTGTAAAATCTTTAAATTTTAATCATTTTCAATATAATGTTTTAATAAAAAAAAAGGTGAGACAATCTTCAAGTGGAATATTTTGTTTGTTAATTTCTAGTAGAAAAATTAAGTATAAAAATATTGGATTCTCCTTTGTGGCGTTTAGCGAGGCCGTTTAAATATTAAACGTACGTCCGGAAAATCGTTTATCAAAAAAATATATATCCAACCTGAAAATTGTCTGGAATTCGTATTATTTCAATTTCAATTTACTTTATTAACGGAATCTCCATTTCCAAATTACAATTATAATTACATATTAAAAATTTTATAAGAAAAGTGAGACGCTCTAAAAAGATTATAAAACATATGTATAAAAAAAGGCAAATTACCAATCACAAATTACGACAAAATACAAAATAAATAATATTCTTTAGAGATTTCTGATAAAATATGCAGAATATACAATAACAAGAAAAGCTTAAACTGAAGATTTTCTGAAATTCGTATTATTCTATATTTTTGACAAAAACACTAGAATATACAATAAAAAAAATAGTCAACCTGAAGATTGTTGCACATTTTCTGGCCACCTTAAAGTTGAGGATAGCAAAATACACTGTGTGTATATATTTTATAAAATATTTTAAACCCAATCATTTTCAAAATAATAACGTTTTAATGAAATAATATTAAATGTAATTTACGAATTTTTGAAGGGTACAAAATAATTTTCACCAATATGCATATATTGTCATGTTTTTTTATTGTTATTAACTGACTAATTGTGGCTAATCGTGCTTTGAACGTTGGTGCCTTGTCGTTGGTGTTTGTTTTGTTTATTGATTTTTTTTATAATAATGTGTTCCTCTTATATTTTTTTCCCTTAAATATGTATTATCTTTTTTGATTAGTATTGTATAAATATGAGTATATTTCGTTGTTTTGTTCGTTACATTTTGATTGAGAATCACGTCACACATATCACATGTTCACCCTACCTACCAAGAATTTTCAACCTGAAGCAACTTTGATGATTTACCAAAATTCACATCAAAATTAAATTAAATGAAAAAGTGTGAAAAACCTCTGTTTTATTTTAAAATAACATTATTATACAATGTTATTTTAAAATAAAACAGAGGTTTTTCACAATTTTTTAAATTATAATAAAATTAAACAAGGAAAAATTGCTGTTATTTTCTTAATGATTGAGGCTTCTACATATTAATTCAATTTAAAGGATATTTAAATAAATAACTGTTTGTATAACACACTGTATATTTAGAAATACAACTGCAGATTATACTTTATAATGGCAAGCTGATTTGCCGAAACTGCTGTTGTATTTATAAATATACAGTATGCTCTTATTTAAATCACTGAATACAAATCATTAAATGTTATACTTAAATACAATTCCTTAAAGTTTGTTTAAATGACAATTAATTTAATGTGACTATTGTTTCAATAATTTACTCTTATCAAACTAGAAGTTTTTTTTTCTTTAAACATTAAATATTTACACATACCCCGACAACCATTGGTAAAAGGGGACATCGATTATATATATATATATATTTACACATGTGATTTCCAAATTAAAAGTTTTGCTTTGATAATGACAAGCAATGTTGAAACTATGATCGCAATAAATTAATTTAGTGTTATACAAACAACGTTTAAAGTGTTTTATTTTATTAATAAACAATTTATAACGAAGTTGAAGCATCAGTTAATTACAATTAAAAAATATTCTTTCAATCAGATTTCAAAATATGCCGTACAATATGCTGGAAACGATATTCCTGTCGTTTTTTCTTATATTTCCCAAAAATATTCTTAATTCAATCGAAATGTACAAGTTATTAATCAATAAAGGAGTATCAACTTATTTTTGCTTCACGAAGGAAAGAAAATTGTTAAATATGGATATTAATGTATGGCAACAATTAAAAATTGAAATTATTAGTTTTATTAATTATTACATAATTAAAAGTATTTTTAATTTATATATTAGGTAAATTTTAATCTAAAGAATTAATTATTCATTATTTAATTTTAAAATAACGCAAAAAAAAATATAAAATTAAAAAAATATAATATTTATAATATACAATACGTAAAATAACAGTGAATCAAATTTTAAGGAAAAATTATAGCATACACTCTTCTAGTGTAAATATTTTTATTAAATTGTATCTATCAATTGGAAGGCACTACAATGGGCCTGGCGTCATGGCCTAAGTGAACGCGGCATACTTTCTGCCTTGCCTAAATCCTTAATCTATCAATAAAATCAAATTCCAATAAGAATAAAATGTGTTTAATGTTTAAAATAATATTTCGGTAATTTGTTTCTATTCCATTGAAATTTACAAGTAATTAATCTGTAATGCATTATCTTTTGTTGTTTCAACTTCTCTGCATATAACATGATTTTTAATATGTCGGTGGATGTCGTCCACTTTTCACCTGAAAAACTATGGTTCGACACGTTTCGAGTTTTAAGTAAGTTTATTTCTTGTTCATAACAAAGGTTTTACAGTCATCCGCACAACTTTAACCTTAAAATATTTTAAAATCCCAAATGATAGAGATAATGAATGGAAAACACAGGATTTTATTAAATGTGAAAATATTGGATACTTTCTTTTAATTTATCAATTGGTAAAACAATATTTAATATGAAATTGATATTAATACACGTGGATTTATTTTACTTGTTCATTATTAAGTTCTAATGAGTAAAGAACAAACAACCACATTATTAAGAAAGTAAGAATTATCTCCTGAGCTTATTAGAAAAAAATACATTATCACATTATACAACTAATGCGATATAAAAGTCCCTGAATAAAAATATTTATATTATTATTTATATAATATTGCTAATAATAAATTAAATAAAATGAATTTAAAAAAATAATAAGCAATATTATTTATTTATTTATGTTTCGATAAAATTAAATAATATTGCTAACAATAAAATAAATAAAATGAATTTGAAAATAATTAATAATTAATTAAAGGGAAAATGATTAGTATTTAAACTTTTAAAATTAAACACTTGATTTGGTTTAACTAGTATAGTTAAAGAAAAATGTGTATCCAAATTGTATATAAAAATGCAGTGTGACCATATAAATAAGTAAAACAAATACACGTGTTTTCATATTTTTAAATCAATTTCATATACAATCTTTATTCAAACAACAGAATTACAATTCTTTACAAATATTTATATTTACAATATAGTAGTCTGTCATGGGTTATCGACCGGAGGTCTTTCCTCCTCAATTTCATATTAAATATGTTTTGCCAAGTGATAAATGAAAAGGAAATATCTAATATTTTATTGAATGATTTAATATAATATTTTAGAATTATTTATGCTTAATGAATTGATTTTTTTATTAATTTTAATACTAATTAGAGGACAAGTAATTAATAATAAACAATACTTCCCATCCACAGTTTTCGAAATATTTTCATTCGAGTGTGAAAAAGAATAATTTTATCTGATCATCATAACGGTTCACGTTAAACTAATATATTCTTTTGTAATTTTTGTCACTTGAAAATAATTGTCAAAAGTCGAAACTTAAGTAGTGAATTCATATATTTATTTTAAAAATACAATAAATAATTGTAGTAAAAACATCGAAAGTGTTTATTCAGTGATAAAATGTAAAGTTTACATTATTAATTTTCAGAAATGTTGATGAAACTTTCTGAATATATCAGAATATGTAAAAATATATAAATTTCTCATTCACAATTCTCGATATATTTTTACTTGAATGTTAAAAAGTGGGACATTAATGGATTTTTCGTAAAATTACAAACAAAATCAGAAGTTCATTATTGTTCACGATATTTTCTTGAAACTTTCTGATGATTTTAAGAAAATCTCAATCAATCAAAATATGGAAACACCTAAAAATACCTCATCCACAGATTTTAAGATATTTTCAGTTAAAAATAAAAAAAAAATCAATTTTTAGATAAAGTAAAATTACGAAAAATCACAAGTTGATTATTTGTCAGAATGTTTCATAAAACTTTCTATTGATAAATATAAAAGAGTATTTATTCACTTGATCTCAGTTATTTAAATAAATTAAATAAAAATGATTTGCAAATAATTAATAAATTTCTTGCACATTTAGCTCTGTGACATTTTGACTTACGTTACGTGAGTACTTGAAACAAATGCGCATTAAAACAACTACTTCCCGGGCAAATATCCCGCCGGACATTACACCTGCTGTTGCATATCAATAAAATATTGCATTATGCAACTTCTTTTTTCTGATGACTAAAAAAACTCTCTCTGTCAAAATATAAAAAATATAAAAGACCCCATCTTCTGATTTCGAGATATTTTCATTTAAATATCAAAAAAGAAAAGATTTAATCGATATATCTATAAAAATAATCTTAATTGTCAGTACATTATACATATAAATGTGAAAGAAATTAACAATAAATATTATTATTTTATTTACCGACAATCGGCTGTTATAGCCTTTCTGCCAAAGTTCGCGAATTTTATGGGGGTGTCTTATTGCTGGCTGGTGTTCAATAATCGATTTTTAGATAAAGTAAAATACGAAAAATCATAAGTTAATTATTTTTCAGTATATTTTCATGAAACTATCTGATGATATTAAGAAATTCTCACTCTATTAAAAATGTAAAATTCTGAAAATACTCATCCACAGATTTCGAGATATTTTCAGTTAAATATCAAAAAAGAAAAGTTTCAATCGATTTTCCGATAAAGTAAAATTGCGAAAAATCACAAGTTGATTATTCTTTAACATATTTTCATGAAACTTTCTGAGATTTTTAAGAAAACTAAAATTACTCCATCAACAGTTTTCGAGATATTTTCCTTTGAATATCAAAAAAGAGCAATTTTGTTCAAATATTTGTCAAAGTAAAATTACAATAATCGCAAGTTGATTATTTTTTAGAAAAATTACAATAATCATAAGTCGATTATTTTTCAGGGTATCTTAATTAAACTTTCTGGGAATATTAATCAAAACCTCGATTTTTCAGAATAAGTAAAAATCTAAAAATAACCCTACAATAATTTTTGACATATTTTCTAATAAGAGGGATATTTTTCGATTTTTTTTTTGTAAATTAACATTATAAAAATATTCCAACCCCGACACCAATTGGTAAAAGGGGACATCGATTATATATATATATATATAAAAATATTCCACGTTGATTAGTTTTCGGGATAACTTAATAATACTTTCTGGCGATATTAAAAGAACACCGCCCTTTCATAATATACAAACGTCTTAAAATACCCCATTCACAGTTTTTTAAAAATATATTCTTTTGAATTTTAAAAACAGTAATTTTATTCGAATTTTCGGTAAAATAGAAATACAAAAAATCAACCAATAAAACTAAATTTTAATGAAATATTTTTAATATTGTTCATGTTTGTTATTAAAAGTAATAAGATTAAAGGGAAGTTGAATTAGAATCGAAATAAATGTTTGATTTTTTAGAGAGAGAGAAAACAAGCTTTTAAATATTTAAATTTTGTCGAATTATAAATAATATTCACCCCTACACCACCATTATGGTAGATGGGGATTTTAGATAAATGTACATCTAACATAAAAATAAAAAGTGAAGTAAGGAATAAGTCTTTCTATTTTGTGATCAATCACTTCACGTAAACTCGAAAATATACAGTTATTTTAGATTATATATATATATATATATAATATTATATATTGCTACTACAATTATTGCCTATTTAGGGATTTGTTTAATATTCTCAGAAAGTCTGATAAATTTTAAATTTTCAGCAAAGTAAAAATCATATGCTAATTGAAAAATAATCAGCTTATGATTTATTTACTATTCAAGTAATACTGAAAATTAATAAAATTTTCTGAGAATATTAAACAAACCCGGAAATAGGCAATAATTGTATCAATATATAATATTTATAATTCAACTAAATTTAAATATTTAAAAGCATGTTTGTCCGCCTCAGTGGCGCACAGGGGTGGACTGGTCGCTGTATGAATGGTGTGATTGTCCCCCAAATTTGAAATTAAAAATAAACAAAGGTGATTGGGTTATATGGTTAAACCGATACCCATGTGTGTGTCATGCAAATACATTTTTTTACGCTCAAAAATCAAACATTTCTTTTGATTCGAATTCAATTTCCCTTTTATCTTATTACTTTTAATAACAAACATGAACTTTATTAAAAATCTACCAATAAAACAAACAGAAAACAGTTTAAATTAAATAACTTTAAATTCTCGACTAGTTTCGGATTATTAGCCTATTTTAAAGTGTTCAAAATTTAATCTTTCTTGAAAATAGTCTGATAACCTGAATCTAGTCTTTCATATATGTTGTGATGATGACAACAAAAACTCGAAACGCGTCTATAGATTACCAGGGTTTTTTTGCGCGAACTGGATCATATCCATGATATCATGGATATCATCCAGTTCCAAAGAGATATTGAAAATCATATATACGCTGAAGAACATTTACTAAGAACATCGTAAATAAGCGGTTTGCTTTTTATATATTTAACTCCCAATATAAGATTATTTTTCATTTTGTTTGTTGTCTGAATAAAGGTTATTTGTAGTAATAAAAACAAATTAAATTAAAGTTTTTTAGTGATGTTTGGATTAAATTGCAATGCAGTGATGTTTGATGAAAATTTCGTATTTAATAAAGCTGCTTGTAGGGTTTAAAATTCTTGGGTACAGTCCACTTTATTGTAGTAACCGTTTGTTGAAAAAGTACCCAATGTCAGTCCGTTTTCGTCCGTAGCAAACTTTACACGCGCGTATTGTACGACTGACAGGTACGATCAATAAAAAAGTAATGCAAAAAATGAATAAAATAAAGCAACATTTCGGGCTAATGAAATACAAAAGGGAAGTGAGAATCATTTGAGAGATTAAAACAAAATTGATGATGGTATTCCAGGTGATCGCCATCATTTCCATCTTGTTCATTGTGCTGTCCACGATCGCTCTTACCTTGAACACAATCCCGAGCATGCAGGTGATAGACGATAAGGGCAATGTCAATGACAACCCGCAGTTGGCGATGGTCGAGGTGGTGTGCATAACGTGGTTCTCGCTCGAGTACATCCTACGGTTCAGCGCGTCGCCCAACAAGTGGAAGTTCTTTAAGGGCGGTCTGAACATCATCGATCTGTTAGCGATACTGCCGTATTTCGTTTCGCTCTTCCTCCTGGAGACCAATAAGAACGCGACGGATCAGTTCCAAGACGTCAGGCGGGTGGTGCAGGTGTTCAGGATCATGCGGATCCTCCGCATCCTGAAGCTGGCCAGGCACTCGACCGGGCTACAGTCGCTGGGCTTCACCCTGCGGAACTCTTACAAAGAGTTGGGTTTGCTAATGCTCTTCCTCGCCATGGGCGTCCTCATCTTTTCCAGTCTGGCTTACTTTGCCGAGAAAGAAGAAAAAGACACAAAGTTTATCAGTATCCCGGAGACGTTCTGGTGGGCTGGTATCACCATGACCACTGTAGGCTATGGAGACATTTACCCAACGACACCTCTTGGGAAAGTCATAGGAAGCGTATGTTGTATTTGCGGTGTCTTGGTGATTGCGTTGCCCATTCCTATCATAGTTAACAATTTTGCCGAGTTCTACAAAAACCAGATGAGAAGGGAGAAGGCGCTCAAGAGACGCGAGGCGCTTGAGCGCGCCAAGCGCGAGGGCAGCATCGTCTCCTTCCACCATATCAACCTCAGAGACGCCTTCGCCAAGAGCATGGACCTCATCGACGTCATCGTCGACACTGGTAAGTCGCACTTTCCGAATCTTACCCACTCTTTCTTTCTTTCTGCCTCTTCTCTACTTCAACGGCTCAAACGGCTCGAACGGGCAGAACGAACAAACAACCCTCCCCACGGCACGCACAACGTCATTAACACACCGACACGCGCGCTCCCCGATCCCACTAACCTCGTTGCTTCAGATTAATTTGTTTTAATTAATTTGCTCAAAAAAAATAGTATAGGAAAATATCAACTACTAAATAAACAAAAAAATGTGCATTTCAAAAATATAAATTTTTCTATAAAAAGTTTTTGATAGATTAAATGACGGACCGCCGATCTGTTTTGTGAGGATCTTAAGTAAACAGGAATTTATATTATTAAATACATAATTTAATAAAGTGTATCCCGCGTTTTGTCTTTGCTACCAACTACGGACGAAGTAACGTGCGAAAGAGAGAGTTCGAGGTAGCGATGGTCATTTTATTAAAAAAAACAGACTTAAGGAAATTAATTTGTGATCCCTGTGGTAGATCATCTCAAAACAACGTTGCCAGACACTTATAACAACAAAATTTGTTTTAAGAAGAGTTTTAAGAAGTTTCAAAAAAGTTAAAAATTTTAAAATTCACGTCTTATTCCTCTCAAGAGGAAAATATTATTCGCTGTATCTAATGTAGTTTTTGCTAAACTCTATGTCAAAAATTTAATAGATTTTCTAAAAATCTTGATGAATATGAAGAAATTAATAGTTATCAAAATTCAATGAAACATTTTCCTATACTATAATTAGCCCACCATTTTCGTCTCACAGTCAACTGACACCGTAGAATCGTATCAAAAATTAACATTTTGACCCTAGTAAATTTTGCACCTCACCCCAGACTAACCCATTAATTCATTTGTGGCCAATTAAAAACGAGATCAGAGTAAATGAAAGAGAGTTAAAGATAAATGCCCAGATAGACGGCAACTCTACAGCGTCTACAAGCGCTTATCCAATGAGTTTTAAGACGATGTCTTCTTTCCCAGGTGAAAAGAGTGCCCTGATTGGTGGAAATGAAGACAATCGCCGAAACTCCTAAAAACTATTTACAAACAGTAGAAAGTAGATAGTTTGAAGAGAAGCATAAAGCAAAAACAATCAAATCGTGATTAAATTATGTTGTATTCAAATGAAATTGTTTTTAAATTTAATAAAATCGTGATTTAAGTAAGTAAAGTATAAATCGAGAACAATCAATCAAAATAAAAGTTAAAAGTTTCAAATGATTATGCTCGGGGACGCATGTAAATTTCGCTTAATTCACACGTCACGTTTAAAAAAACTCACTCAAAACTCACTTTTCCGTAAATCCTAAAATCCTTAACGAAGAAAACAATTGTTGGTTTTTTGTAATATATTTAAAAGCACAGTAATTGTTGTGGCGCTTCTTATATTGGTTGAATAAAGGACGTTTGTTGTTTTGATTCAAAAAAAGCAAGCAAGTGAGCAAAGTTACACCAAACCCTTACACGCATCGTAAGAAAGTTTTGTTTTTTGGACACACACAAAAATGAACAAACAAACCAAAAAAATCAACCAATCGATATTTTGGGTGAGAATGAGCTGACCCAAAGTGTCTCTCCTCCCTCGTCCAGGCCACAACATATCACACATCGATGGGAATAGTGCGGAGGGGGAGTCGACGGGTCGCAACCCACCGCAAACGGGTTGTTACCGAACCACCTACGATAATTTATCAAACCGCCATAGACGTAGCAACTCTTCTTCCCAAACTCCTTGTCTTCCAATCAATGATGGAACTCCAGTTCCAGTTTCGCCAGTCTCCCAGAAAAGACTTCTAGATATACCGCCGCCGCCCGTCCCCGAGGACCAGCTGCAGCAGCAACAACAACAACAGCAGCAGCAACAACAGCAACAGCAGCAGCTACTACAACAGCAGCATCAACAGATGCAGCAGCAGTTGCAGCAGATTCAGCAGCAGTACGCGATGGCGCCGCTCGCTCAGGACGAGACTGTTCTCCTGCCGCCCACGCCCAAAGGATACATATCTCCAGGGGTAAGCGGATTGATATTAAAGTCGTGTTTTCCAAAATGCTACCAAAAGAGATCGATCAATCAGAGGCAATTGTTTTTTTATTTTGTACAATTTACAGTCATTAACTCGATATATACATATTTTAACGAAACACGAATGCTGAGTTGGATTGATTGTCTTGATGTATAGTATAATCTCATTCACAACGCTTACAAATTATTATTCAACATTTATCAAAAACATAATATATTATTATCCTAAAATTTTCATTAAAATAAACATTTAGTAAATATAAAAATTAATTGAACGTATTGTTTTCAATTGTAGGTGTTAATTTTGTAGTATATTTTAATATCAAAATGCGCAAATGAACAATGTTTTCAAAAAGCCCTAAAAACTTCAAATTCCTCTTCAAATATCAAAATATGCCTTGATTTGGTCGACTACCTTGTAGACCCCAATTGTTCATGCCACATACAATTAGGTAATAGATGGCGCTTGCGCTGTCTTTTCAAATATTATAGAACAACATATTGAAAGGTATGCCGCAGGCGAACCTCGCTGGCTAAAGAGCAACCTTGTAAATTCTTACGTTTCATAATAACATATGAACGATTTTTTCTTTCTATCTTCCTCGTAGATATGCACTTGTCAGTAGCCTCATCGCAGGTCTGACATAGTTATTAAAAGGTAATTACATTTTTTCCCAGGGTTGGTTTATTGGGATTTGATGTTTCAAATGCAAGGATTTTTTTTTTCATATACATTTTTCTTAGAGGTTTTTTTAATTAAACTAAAATAAAACAGAGCTGATTCATATTTTTTCAGTTATTTAAATTACAATAAAATTAAATGAAGAAAATTACTGGCAATGATCAATCAAATTCAATCAATCTCTTTTTTCCAATTTGTAATTGTGATTTATGGGTGGCTTTCATTAAATATGTTCGACTCAAACCGTTGAAATGCAGTAGTATGCAACAAACAAATATCTATTGTGTAATTCAATGTCCGGCAGGGTATATGCTCGGGAAGTAGTTGTTTCAATGTCAAAATTTTAGAGTGTACGTAATTTTTGCAGTTAGAAACAGAGATTTGTCGAATTGTATTGATCTTTTCCTCGTTTAATTAATGCAATTTAAATTAACTTATTTTACAGATACTACAATAATTAATAAAATGAAATGATAAATGTTGAATTAATGAAAAGTGTTTGTAATGAGATTGAATATTAAGTGAGATGATTTTGATGTCGAATGTCCATTTATATATATATATATATATTTTGATCACATAGTAATCGTTGTAATGCAATATTAACATATCTATCGATTTAGCCTCCTTCTAATACAACCAATCACCAAGAGCCTCTTCCAACCGTAACAAGAAAAATTTTATAAAATCCCTTTTTAGTTGAAAATATCTAGAAAGAAAAAAATAAACAAAGCCTCAATTTTTCTAAATTACATTCCGATCATTTTCATTCCTCTCATTAATTTTCGTTCCATTTATCGTTTTCGTTTCGAAATAAACATTTAATTAAAAAAAAAACAACAAATCCCCCCTTTTATTCTCTGCTCTATGCTATGCTATTCCAGTGTTCGATCTGTCTTGTAGGCGGACAGCAAAAAATCTGATCCCAACAAGAACAAGGTCGAGAAACTTGACGAATTTCCTAGCGAATTCGAATGTTGCTTTTGCACCTCAAAGGTAGTATTGCCCTCTTTTATAATCTAGACTATCTCTATCACACGTTTTATTTTTTATTGTGTTTTTACTTTAAACATTTCTGTTGAGATTATGTTTTAAAAACCGGCGCTTCTCATCGTTGTTTTTTTATTACTGTTATTATTATTACTACAATCATACAGTTTTAGAGAGTGAATCCGAGTGAAACGTCTCATAGCTAACAATCATCACCCCTCTCATCTCGAGTACCTTTTTTTCTGGGTTTTTTTACAAGCACTTATGTTTTTTGTCAAGTTTCCGGATGGGTAAGGTGTTTTTTCATTTTTTTATTTATTCAAATTCAGATTAAGGTTTTATTTTATATCTTACTGAAATCATCATTAATTTTATTTATCATTATATCCACAATAATACTAGTTGTATAAAAATTAGCATTTTATGTGATAAAGATTCTTTATTCTTTATCATATGTCTATCAAATTGAAATTGAAATCACAACAAAAAGTAAATTTGTCTCTGTAAAAAAAACCATACAAGAAGCCAGTTTCAATTAATAAAACATTATTTAATTCATAGATGAAATTGCTCTGTTTAATTTTGCTTGTAATACAATCTAATATATATTTATTTATTTACGAAATCTCCATTTAACAATATATATTTCAACTAATAAATAAAAACTAAAATCTAATTGGTGCATTCAATCCCAAACTGGTCCAATAAAACATTTTTAATATTAAGATAATTATTAATATATTAGATGATTTGTATTAATAATTAATATTATAGACTTAGATCTTTACTAATTGAAACTGCTAGTTCAATAATTGAAAGTAATTTTTGCCTAAATAATAACTACCCTAAATATTACTTTATATAATTACTTCTCAAACTCGAACTTTTTAATTCCCAAACTATTAATATTAACCATTTTGTTTTTGTAACTAAAATTTCCGTTTTTTTTTTATTATTGTTCATAATTAAAAATATTCTTTGGCAATATTTTTAATTATGTCCCCATTATATTCTAAAAATCGTATACTATATTTAAAATTAATTCTTATATATATATATATATATATATAATCGATGTCCCCTTTTACCAATTAGTGTCGGGGTAAAAATGTGATATTTTCTAAATTAAGTATGTTTACATAATTCATAAGTTTGCTTTTTTGATATAATTCTGTTGTAGTGTTAGCTACAAGTTTTTTTTTATAATTTAAATTATTTTCCCATTATGTCTTAAATATCCAATACTA
This sequence comes from Philonthus spinipes, assembly GCA_963082785.1. Taxonomy (NCBI): domain Eukaryota; kingdom Metazoa; phylum Arthropoda; class Insecta; order Coleoptera; family Staphylinidae; genus Philonthus; species Philonthus spinipes. The sequence goes on along the minus strand of OY720309.1, from coordinate 11,719,718 downwards.
TATTAGTGAAGTAAATAAAATTAATACTTTGTGAAGATTATTGAGAAGAAACTTGTAGCGTTAGCATTTCAGGTACTTCTTCAAGTAGGATGTAATATCCTCTTTCAATTTCTTCCAGAAGAACTGCTGTTAAATATTACTGATCGTAGCTTGGACTCCCTATGGCAGGTGATTGGTGCATCATGGAAAGCTGCGAATAACTTCTTTGACGTTTTTCTAGGGTAGACTCTGATGCGCATTGCTATCTTCTTCTTCGTGTTTCGTGTGATACAGTACTCCCTTTTCGAGGACGTATCCCTTTTTACCCAGTAAATGGCAACCTCGATTCGTGACTGCGTCTCCAAGGCGGTATATATATTCTTCAACTCTATGTTTGTTTCCTAATCAGCTTATAATTTGGAGACGGGATCAGATGCCATTAATACAGACACTTAGATTTTCTTGAGGTGAATCCAGTCTAGATACGGCATGAGCGGCAACATTTCGTTTCCCGCTTATGTACTAGATATAGGCGCAGGGTTCCAGGTCACAGCAACATAACGGGTAACGAAATGGCAGACAAGCTTGCGCGTAAAGACTTCCGGCCATCGTACACCAGATAGAATCATACTATAAAAACTTTAGTATGGTGTTAGAGCCGATATAAGGATGACGGTAGGCATCATTACTGACCACTGTCTCCTAGAAAAATACAGGAATGTCATGAAAATGACGCATCCGAATTTATGTCCCGCCCTATAGTACAATTTCTAGGAATAGCTCACATTAATGGGTTGACGGACCTCGTACCACTCCAAATGGAGGGCCTGGTGAACTACATTAGGAGCTTCAACTGGTTCTAGAAGGTTGTACAGGGGGGAAGCAATTAAGGATTAAGGATTTAGGGGAGGGAGGGCAGCAAGTATGCCGCGCCCAGGTGACTCCCCCCTGACTCGTTGTAGTACCTCCCAGCCAAGGGACAGACCCAGTCGACCAGCTATTTACAATATTTGTTCGTGGGTCAATCTCCACCTGGGACCTTCACAATTTTGGGGCTTTCCTTGCTCGTGGAAATCCTTATGCTTGAGAGTGCTGGGTCTTTGAGAAGTATATGCCCTGCTGTTTCCATTTCTTTGTTGCATCCTCTACATGCCCATTCTTAGAAGGTGCTTCCGAAGCTGTAGTGGCCGGTAATATATCCAGTTAAAATTCTGGTGTGTTGCCTGGAATGTCTAAAGAGTTTTTTTTTTTGTTGGTCTCGTTACGGTCGTATTTGGGAGTTTTTTGTCTGTCCACACGTTGATAGTTTCCTCCATCTCTCTTCCTGCTTCTTGGAAGTGAATGTCTTTAGTTTTGTTAGAGCTCTGGCCGTCAGTTCTATTTGTATCTTGTTAGCATTTGATATTCTTGATGCTTTCCTTGCCAAGCCGTCTACGGGGAAGCAATACTTTCATCTATATAGTAACACAATTGGTCTTGAATGGCCTTGGTGAGCCTACGTATACTGCTACCCAACCTAGGCACAGTACCGATCGATTTGCAGTTCCCATCTTACTAAACAGCCAATTGACAACTCCAAACTTAGTAACAATTTGAGCGTCTGATGATCCATGTAAATTGTCAAGGCAGTCTTTTAAATGTATCATCTAAACTTATTATTACTCCATACGATAGCAAGTGCTTTCTTCTCTATTGTTCAGTAGTTGTACTCAGCGGGAGCTAGAAGTTCAGCTTTTCTCATCAATAGGATTATTCCGGTAGTGCGGGTTACTAGTAGAATTCCTACTTCACATCTCATGATAAATCCTTGATTTTTTTGATATTTTAACTCTAACGGATTGTACCAGCTGTGTACGAGGAATACCGTAAGCGAAGGTGATGTATCCCGTTTTTGTCTGAAAGTTGGATAACAGCGTAAGTAATAAGACGGTATCCAGGATAGCTATTTTATCCAGGTCGTCTATGTATAATCGAACTTTCATTATTATACTTAGGTTTCCTCGTTGGTGCGAAAACCTTATCCTTCCTTTTCAGGCATTCATCCCTAGTGCGATTAGTTCTCATACTGAACGACAGGTACAGGTACTATCTTACGAATCTTGCGTTTCAACCTCTTCTACTTCGCTGTTAAATGTTAAAATTCGTGTAGCATTAGGGTGACACCCTACAGTGCTACTCTTTATTTGAAGATAAATCTGTCTTTTCTCGTAGCCTATTTCTAATGATTTTTGAATATAATCCAATATTTAACTCAGCAAGAATTAAACGTTGACTTGCTAACTCTAATGGGTGTTCGTCAGTAATTTCCCCCTGGCTCGATGCCATAATAGTTTACATCAGTTCTAAGGATCCTGAATGTGTTCTTATCTTCTTCTTTCCCCTCCTACAAATCTGAGAGTAAAGACTGAAGGGTCCTGAATGCCTTCTTATCTTCTTCTTTCCCCTGCTACAAAACTGATGGCAAAGACTGAAGGGTCCTGAATCATTCTTCGTAGTCCTGACTATTTTTCGGGTAGGGGTGAATTTTCCTTACTATCTCTCTCCTCGGTATCATCATCAGTTAACTCATATTTTGGTGTCAGGCGTAAGTACCTACTTTTATTTTTATCAGATAACAATAAAACAATGTCTGTCAATCATTACTTTAATTATTGACATTTGCGATTTTGCTGTTTGTTTCCAAAAACTATTTGTTTAAATTACGATGATTGCGATTTTTTCATTATACTTTATTTTGTAAGTTTGCTTTAAAGAAGATAGCATTTTTTCTCCACAAATGTTATACAGAAAAAATAGCTTTATTTTAATATTCAACATATAGGTATGTTTCTGGGAAAAATAAAATGGACGACGCCATTACTACAGTCTCCAACTTTGGAAAAATATCCAATTTTAGCTTTAAATGGAGCTTTCTTAATCCCATTCTTTTCAGATTTGTTTCTATCGTTTTTCAGTTTTTTTTTTTATAATAGAGCCAGGCTATCGAGTTTCACTCACCCTGCTCATAATAATTTTTAAATCATTAACTACTAAATTTACTATTTGAAACTAATATAATATTTTAATAAGCGAAACTACTGTTTCCGCTAAATTCAACAATTTAAATTCATGTTTTGAATACTGTTTTGTAATTGAAACTACCTTTTTACTATGTTTTAATAATTGAAACTGTTTCTGTTACATTATTTAGTGTATATCCAAGGATAATTTTAATTCTTTATACAACTTGTTATTTAAAAAAAAAGCACACAACAATATTTTCCTAATTTTGGCATTTTTAAATCACACCAGCTTCCATGAGATGCATGCGCATGCGCGTTTTTTATGTTCGTTCGTTTGGTGGTGTGTAAATGCAACTATTATACAATTTTATTGTTGTTGTCTTTGTAAATAAACAGCGTGGGAATTCAGAAATAATACAAATTTGGGAAATATACCAAAAAAATAAAATACAACACACCTCTTATTTTACTTTTAATTTATTTCATTTTGTTTTATTATTTCAATTCTGTTTTTTTTTTGTGGTCTTTTCGTTTGTTTTGTTTTAAATTCTGAGTAGCCTAGTTGGTGAAATTGCAGGAGTGCAAGGGAAGGTGCCGAGGGGAATGCATTCCACTGCGTACCAAAACCGCGTAGTTTTGTGACGATTAGCTGACTTGCCAAACAAACTGTCGTAACGTCGCAGGTGAGTTTTAAGTGCGGAGAAACGGAACAGCGGTTTTGTGTGTTTTAGGGGTGGGAAAGAAACTGATAGGCGCAAAAAATGCAAGTTTCAATTTGCATTTGAATGAAAATCAATGTTTCAGGAAACTGAAAACAATATTATAACAAGGAAGGACAATCACTTATACGTACATCAATCAAGAATGTAGCATTTATAAAATATTTAGGGTGGATTTCACTAACAAGCTTACAATATCCAATTAATTTTATGTAATAATATATAGTTTCATGGAGAATGGTCACAGTTGATACACATACGTATCGGAAAAGGAGAAAATAATATCAAGCAAGTGTTTAGTTATAATAATTAGAAAGACGACACAAGCGCCATTTTTTGCCTAATTTCAAGTGGCATCGTCAATGACGATGTAAAATATGGGGCTTACGTTGTCTTCCATTTATTATAATTCATTGACTATGCCACATGAAATTAGGCAAAAGATGGCGCTTGCGACATCTTCCATTTATTATGATTCATATCAGGTATTTAATCACAACACAAGAACCGTTCAACCACCTTCGTCAAGGCATTGCATATGAAACACACTAGTCTAAGGAAGTTCGAAAAACCAAAATGGCCCACACTAGTTATCTATACAGATGAAGATGAATGGTGGTTGAACATTTTATTAAATTAAACACTTATAATTCTATTTACTCCTTTTCTCAATGAAACTACAAACACGTCTAATTTTTTTTAAATAATCTAAACACTTTTCACATAACGAACTTAAAGGATATTAAACCATACAATTGTTTAGAACTGAAGTTAAATGTTATTTTCTCAGTTAATCAAATGAATAAAGTATTTTGCTATATTGTGTTATTAAATGTAATACAGAATTTACGTAAGTCATAAACTGTTTGTGAAATCTACAGTTAGTTTAAATCAAGAAAGTGTGTTATCTTGTCAATTATTGGGTTTCTACTTTTTTATACTTCTTCAAAAATGATAGGACACATGTAAGGGTATAAGGATTCGAGAAAATGAAGAGTTTACAAAATGATAAACATTTTCTTTGATTACATAACAAAAATTTGTATTTGTGACCATACTGTTTTAATCAAATTCTTATTATTAAAAGTTATATTTTAACAAAAATTATTTTATAAAAAAAATATTAATTTTATTACAACCGGTTTATAAATTCATCAAAAGCAAATTAAAAAAAAATAAGAAAGTTGCTATATTTTATTAAAATTATAGAATATAAATGAGTTAGGTTTCAAAATTTTACAGCGCAGAATTAAATGGTTTAATTAAATAAGAATAATATTTTCTCTGGTTTTTAATATTAGGGACAAAACTAAACACGAACCCTTTTTTCCATTTTGTTTTTATTTTTAGATTTAGGGTTTTAAGTTTAGGCAGCGTCACGCACACGCAGCGACAAGGAAAGCTTGTATAATTTCCTCCCCCCCTAGATGTTCATTGTTCTTTTTTATAATCATTATTATTTTGATAAATTATATTTACATGGCGAGACGCTTGATGGCTTCGAAGACACGAATACTTTGGATATGAATAAAGTACACAGTTTTATTCCGTTTCCTGATTTTGATTAATTAACTGGGATGCAAAACTAGTGTTTTAATTTTGAATAGATTTTTTTAACGCAATTTGATTTTGCTATTTATTATGTTATGTTATATCTTGTATTTATTCCATCCATTAAATAAATACGTAATCATGTTTTATTTTACATTCATGTTTAATTAATTTTATAGAATTTCTTAACCTACAATAAAATGAAATAATTATTATTATCAATTTAAATTAAGGACAATTGTTGATTATAATAGAAAAAAGTATTTATTCGCACAGTTACAGCTATTTAAATAAATTAAATAAAAAGAATTTGAAAGAAAAAAAAAATATTTCCTCTTTAGCTACTGTGACATTTTGACTTATGTTACATAAGTACTTTAAAACAAATGATCAATAATAGACACCTGCTGCTAAAGAGGGAATATTTGTTTTTATATAATAATAATAAGCTTTATTCAATTTAGAATTAAGAAATACAAATTTGCAATTAATTTAAATTGTGATACGTAAAATTAACAGAGACAAGAAAATTTTATTACCTATTACTAATTGAGGGCGTTAAAAGAACCAGAAATTAACAGTAATTCAGTTTATGTTTAAACATTTTGGCAGTGAATAATATTTCTATTCTATTAAGAAATATCTAAGTTTTCTTTTGAAAGAAATCTCAATTGTTTCTTTTTTCAGGCTTATGGGTATTTCGCTCAAAATACGCATAATGGACATATTTCAAAGAGAGACAGTCTGTCTATCATATATTAGTATTTATCTGAATTTCTTGAATAGTATTCGTATTTACTCTCATGTTTATTATATTTATTTTTATTTTTAAAATTGAATAACAATAGCTCGTATGCATAAATACCATAAAATGTTAGCATGTTTGCCATTTTAAAATACGTTTTTCCAGTTAGAACAGAATTTTAGGTTAAACATTATTCTCAAGAATCTTTTTCGAATTTTGAAAATATTCCCAGCGAAGGGGAATGATCCGTGGTGAATTATTCCATATCTGAGAAAGCTTTCAATATTCGCATGATATACCAGAATTAAAGTTGGAATATTTAGTATGTCCCTGGGTGTTCGTAAGGCATAACAAGCTGAATTGAGTTTTGGCAAAATTTTCTCACAGTGATATTTCTAGTTCATCCTATCATCTAGTGACATTGCTGGGAAATTTACATTATTTTCAATATTATATGCATGATTATTTAGTTGAATTGTATAGATTTATTTATTTATTCGTATTTCTCCTTTTTCAATATTACAAAAAATATATAATAACATATACAATATAAAATTAGGAATTTTGAAAGAGTATGTTTGTTTTTATTTCGTCAAGGAGTAATTTGTTAATTTCCATCCATTATTTTACAACAAAAGACTTCATTTGTCTTATCAACTAGATTAACCCTATTATTATGATAAATTAATAAATCAGTATCATCTGCATAGGATGTAAAACCCACTTCCATTTATATGATATTTTTTGAAAGGTCATTTACATAGATGATGAAATGAAAGGGTCCTAGGATCCTTCCTTGGGGTATACCAATGTTTATTTCTTTATTTTCATTTTTTTTTATTTATACAATAGAAAGAAAACCACTCAAAATGTTGGTGTGTGGCCATTCAGTCTATTTTTATTCACAAATTTAGTCTACTCTTACTTATTTTTTTTTTCTAAAATTTGGCTTCACTCAGCGTCGTTTTTTACTTAATTTATTTAAATAGCTGTGAACATTCGAATAAATCGTTTTTTTTTCTATATAATCAGGCAGCAGAATTACAGTTCTTTACAAATGTCTGGCTCTGTCATGAGCCATCAACCGGAGGTCTTTCTGCCCCATTTTTTCTATTATTATTAAATAATGTAATTAATTATTAATCAAAACAAAAATTGTCGTATTATACAATATGTTATTGCTATGCAACAGCAAATGTACATTATGTAATTCAATGTCTGGAGGGGCCGAGAAGTATATGTTTTAATGTACATTAGTTTTAAGTACGTAACGTAAATCAAAAAGTCACTGTAGCTAAAGGAAAAATGATTAATTAATTATTTTAAAATTATTTTTATTTTATTTAATTGTGGATTACTCATTGCTTTTATAAAGTATTAAGAAATAAGTGACAGTAGTTTTATAAACAAAATTACACTAAAATTTAGTGTGAAATAATGGAGCTTATAAATTTTTAAATTTTCGTACTTTTACTTGGTTTGAGGATGATTGCCGTGTAATCGAAACTATTCACAGTGAAATAAATCGTTAAGTGATGTAAAAAATATATTAAGTATTTTCTGTATCCGAACTTAAACCAGATATGGCCTTAGTACCTTTTTAACGATCCCTTGTAGAGATCTGTTTTCAAACCAATATATATATCGAGCGTATAAAAAAATCGACATGTTTCACGCGTGTGATGTACAGACATGAGAAGCACCCGAAAGCGTCTACGTCGGCAAAATCGCGGGATAATAGTTGTCACAACAGGCCATAAACACATGATACGGTTGTTAACAATTTAATTTATGAGGGTCTTCCATTCCAGATGGGGGCTTGAGAGTAGGTAGAAAACTGGCAATAAGGGTAGTAGGTACCACTCCAGATGAGGATCGAGAGTAGGTAAAGAATTGAAAATATGTAATAATACATTTTTTACGATGATCTCTATTACATATTTATATTTATTGCTTAATAATCTATATTATTTATAATCTTCTTTCACATTTCAAATACCATCAATAATTCAATAGATTAAATTAAAAGAACTGCATTAAAAAAAAACCGTATTGATTTGATTTATATCTCAAAAACGAACGTAGGTAGTCACATTAATATATTTAATATTAATATTTATATTAAGATATATATTTATTAATAATAATAATTAATATTTTTTTTAAGATCAATATTTATTTTTCATCGGTAATGATGAAAGCCCACCGTCTTACGCTTAAATTGGGAAATTCCGGGATTAATGGTTTTATGAGCAGTTTTTTTCGGAATAAACGCTTCTTGAAATAATCCTCCGTTATCTTTGCCAGGTAGTCATTGATATTTACCGAACATTTTACAAACAAAACTATAGGAATTTGGAAAAAACATTTTTTTCATTGAAACAAATGCGATTTTCACGGCCAGCGTTGTTTTTACAAATAAAGTTTCAAATAAAACTTGCAGACAATTGAATTCTCTACGAGTTTTGTTTGAAACAAATTTCCATGGCTGTCTTGGTTTACGCTAAAATTGTTGAAAAAAATAGCGAAAATTTCAAACTAAAAATTTACATTTTTAATTTTTCAACGAAAAAAAAGTGCGATTTTCACGGCCAGCGTTGTTTTCCAAAAACAGAGTTTCAGACAAGACAATTGAATGCTCTACGAGTTTTGTTTGAAACAAATTTTCATAGCTGTCTTAGTTTACACTTAAATCGCGATTTTCCGTTGTAAAACGCAGAAACTGTCTTTGAAAAAGTGTACTTTTCATTGAAAACAATTGCGAGCATTCAATTGTCTACAAGTTTAGACAATTGAATGCTCTACAAGTTTTATTCGAAAAACTTTGTTTTGTTGCCTTTGTTTACGCTAAAAACGACAATTTTTCTCTTTCCGAGACGAGAAAAAAAAACTTTTTTTTATATTTTCGTTTTATTTTTAATAGAAGAAGAAATTTTGATAGGTTGCCATGACCTCCGACCGAAAATAAATGAATGCATGAATAACAACAACGAGGTGAGAAATAAAAAAAAACGATCGGTTGTCATGACGACAAAACAAAATAATATCTCCTATTTTATAAATACGCGGCACAAAAAGCATCAAAGAAATATTATTTGAATAATATATTTTTACTTTCTGCGATGTGTATTACAAAGGGAAAGCATTTTTTTACGAAAAAGTTCAATTGATCACATTACTATATATTAAATGTACACATTTTTATAGATTCCATCAATAAATAATAACAAACGTGTCATTTGATTGTTTTTTTATAAATTGATGTTAATATAATTTAACCCAGTCAGACCCAAATTAAATATAATTGAATAAAAAAAATACTTCGATTTATTTCTTAATTTTTCAGAGAGCATTTATAGGTGCCTTTCTTTTTTACCTGCCTTTCCTGAAACGATATTTTGCGTTTTTTCCCATAATTCATATTTTGTAACGTAACTACTCCACCCCCTAAATAGTTAATCCACTGTTTTCTGGGTATAAGTAGTATTGTCACTTACATCTTGAATCAGTTTTTTTAAACAATCAAATTGTCACCATGAATATGGAAGTAATTAAAGTAAGTAATCGGGTGATACAAATTATGTCAGTAACACGGGAAGTAGATGTTTTAATGTGCATTTATTTAAAGTAAGTCACTTCTTTGGGCACATTATGCTCTTTATCAATAGTTTTTTTAAATCATAAATAAATATTAACAAAATTACATTTTGAAGATATTTGTTGGTGAGTACGTGAAGTTTCTTGATATAATGTAATAATGTTTTATTCCTTTATTCACTTTTCTTATCACTATATGTACATTTCAAGCACAACGTGCTCTTTATTAATAGTTTTATGTGAAATTGACAAATAAATAAATAAACATGTAAACAAAATTTAATATACAAATGTGATGTGTTATTATATCAAAACATTGAATGCCGCCTCCCATTCCAGCACCCCACTGAATGCCACCACCATTTGAGTCACCCCATGGGATTGGCACCTTATAATTTTCCACCACATTGATTATTATAATAAATACATTTAAATTAATTCGATTTTTTTCTTGATAAATTACCCACTACATTTATTATAAACAAAAACAATATTATTATAATTGTATCCAATTAATGAAAATTATTGCAATTGACAAAAATATTATTGTTTCTTAAGAAAATCAAAATCGTATTAGCATAATCTTCCAAGTTCTTTACCTGCTCTCAATCCCCATCTGGAATGAAATACCCCCATAAATCGAAGACCCTCATAAATCGTTTGGTGACAACCGTGAAAAGTTTTATGGCCTGTTGTGGTTAAATATTATCCCATGATTTTGCCGACGTAGATGGTTTAGGGTGCTCGCCAGACATGACTCAAGACTTCCAATGCCAACTTCGTCGTCAATTTTTGTTAAACTTAATGGTGTACATGTGTTGTATTAATAAAATTTAAAGTGTAGGTAGGAATTTTCATTTTCACCTATATTATTATACAACACTTCACATTGCTCAACCTAAGTTATTCAGTGATTGAAATTTGTAACTAAATTAAATTATAATAATAATAGTAAATTTATTAACGGTATACCATTTTGTATCCTTTTAAATACAAAACAGCATACGTATTTAAAACTGAATTTAAATTAAATGCTCAGTTCAATAAAAAAATGCAGTTAAGACAGTTTTTTGCAATAATACGTTGATTAATTTAAATCTGTTTTTACGTAATGAAAGATAGGCCTACAAATTTCATTTCATTTTCTACTTGTATTATCAGCCATAAATTTTCAAAAACAGTGTGTTCTTTTGTTTTTATTTCTTTAGTAGTTTCAACTAGTTATTTAAGAATACTGTCAAGTCTAAAAAAAAGTAATTTGGAATAAAAGCACTTGATTTGTTTCACTGACGTTTTTACTTCATTCCTATTAGTTTCGGATTCTAGCTATTGTTGAGACTAGTTATTGTTGTAACGGAGGTCAACTTTGCGAAAGCGGATGTGGATGTGGAGATCCTCACTTTAATGCAGAGGTTAGCGGAGGATGAAATGACAAAGAACCATACAAGATTTTTTTATTATATTTATTAATAACTGTTTTGGAATATTATTTACTAATCGAAATTTAAAAAAGGCAAATTATATTTTATGAATAAGAGCTGTGCTGCTTTATCTCCTAATTTATTTCTAAGTGGATTATAAAATATAAAATAAATCTACGCCGCTAAAAAGTTTTGTTGTGTACTATTTCCGAACTAGTACTTCGCTCATTTTTCGATTGTAATCAACACTGTTTTTGATTTTTTATAGATATGAGAATCACTACTATCGCTTACTGATCCAAGACCAACAAAATGATTATGTCGCGTTAGCAAGCATAGCAATTCTGACTGAACTTTTTCTTTAGCTATTTCATTGAAAAACTTTAATTTACATCTCGGGACCAAATAAGTTGCGAGTGTATACAAATTAATTCTTTCCAAATCACCGAATCTGGAGTTTGACTTCAATTAATTTTGTTTTTATGTTCTTAAAATCCTTATTTGTGTCCGGATTAACTTCCTTCTATTGCAAAGCATGCTTCAGTACATGTATCAATGGGATAACTGATGATATGCTAGTATTTATATTGCTCATATTTTGTGTAATTTCTTCGAACGGTCTCAGGTTTTTCACCAATTTATCAATAAATAACCATTCTTTATGGAAAATCTGCGGAATAACACGTTTGATGACATACAAATAGAATCTTTTATTTGTATTAAACATCCCAACATGTAGTAAGTACTGTTCCACCTATATGAAATGAAATCGAATAAATATTCATAACAATTATTAATAATTTTACTAAATAATAAAATTGTTTAGTTTATCCGATAATTTACAACATAATAATAGGAGCGATTATTAGTATCGTAGCTTAACATTACAACAATGTTTTGCATTATTGCAATGTCGAAATCAATAAGAGAAAAAAGATAATTAAAATTATAAAACATGATAGCCATTATACTGACAACTAACATTATTTTTTTACAATTTTCAAGAGTAACCAAACTGTTCAACTTTTAATAAACTGCAAGGCATAAGTATTCCTGTTTCTTATTATTTTTTCCATTGGTAAATTATCTACACAAATTACCGTGAGCTTGGATAAATTACACAATGCGACAAATTCAAACTTTTATTCTTAATTGAAATCTGAAAACAAAATGAAAAATTTTTGTAAAAAACAAACATACACAACTGTTTTTTGCGATTTTAGGTCATTATGTCAATATTTTTTTGCATTTTGTAATTAAAACTTGGTCATCACAAGCAATACGAACACACAGTTGTAGTTGGTGGACAGTTTACATCGGTGACATTAGCTAAATTGTTCGCTCTTACCATATTAAACCGACCATCTCGAATAAAGCAATGTACTTTTTCATTATGCATCTTCCACTCTTGTAGCATCATTTGATTTTTTCAGAAATTACATCCCCAGTATGACGACCATGAAGTAAGCAACACTTCAATACAATCTGCATTCGTTTGCAGTTTTCAGTTATTCCGTGAACAGTTAAACTTAAAAGCAACAAAATTTCAGCAGTGAATAATGATTTAGTAAATCTTTTAAGCAATTCCACAATTTTTGTAGCCATTTTTCTCATGTAATTCTTCACATACATATCCAGTGAAGAACTGGCGTCCTTTTAATTGGTAATTTGGCAAAGCAGCATGCATTAGGTGAAGAAAACCTACACCCTCAACAAAATTAATTGGTAGATTCTGTAGCGTAATCATTTCACCAATTAACTTATACATTTCATTGGAGTTCGTATTTGATATATCCCATGATTGAGCTCTTTTTTACAGTTTTATGTAATGTAATCTGCCTTTTGGTGCGCTGTGATTGGGTTGTGTTGTGGTACTTTAGCTAGTCGTTCTACCAAACTGTATATTTTTTAACATTCATGAATTTTAGGTGTCCTTTCAAATATCTTGTAGTTCGGCCTTTTCTTGAATATTTGTTTCCACAAACTTTACACTTTGCGGAATCATTGTTTATTTCCGCAAATTTGATTTGTTTTGGCTTCATTATTTAGTAAAATTCGGGTGTAAACGTTTTTAATATCCTACGCGACAAAATAAACTTTGCAGATCACCACGAAACGCTGCACTGCGAACCTGTGACCGGTCACGCATGCTTCGCACATGCGCCGATTTGATATAGCATGCGTCGCGTTGTACTCTAAGGCATGGTATAACGTTTCAGCCTCCGTTATAAATCCGTTTTGAAAATGATAGCGGTAGCAGAGGCAGTGGTACAATTTCATGTGGAAGTTTCGCAATTACGGTTGCGGAAGCAGAGCTCCGTTAAAACTCTAGTTGAAACTACCTGATCAGTTTGAACTCAAACCCTTAATTTACATTTTTATTACGGATCGGAAATGTCACAAATGTAGCCCGTAAAGATTTAAGCTTTATTTATGGAAGTTATGCGCGTTCACAATGGGCCTAGAGATGGTCGAGCGAAATTTCGACGAACGCTATCCAAAAGGGAGAACGTTATCACCTCCCTTCTCCCCCTTCATCCTTGCAATAAGAGGAACATTTTTCATTAAAACGAAGAGACGAACTCGAGACTTCATACAGTGAACATCACGACACGAATTTCGTAAATTGTTAAATTAATATAGTTAGTTCAAACTTAATTCAAAAACACAAACATATTTGGTCCTTTGAACAAACCCTAACAGCCATTATCAAAGAATGTACAGAGGACAAAAATAACTAAAAAAAAAATCCGGAAACATGTAGCCAATAGCAATGCTGAGCTATGGATTTCCCCAATAAGTACATGATTTTATATATATACTCTGTAAAAAGTATCCTCTGTGCATAATAATGACTAGAAGACGAAACTAGTCGGAATAAAGTAAAACGTCAGTGAAACAAATCAAGTGCTTTTATTTTAAATTTTATTTTAATCATGTTTCATTAAGTGTTTAATGAGAACATAGTGAATGATAAAGCAAAAAACAGATTTGGTCATATCTGGGTTAACACAGTTTAAACCATTTTATAGCACTTAATGCAGTACTTCAAATCAGTTTAAATTAGCCTAATTTAAATTTAATCATTTATGTATACAAGCTTTAAAAAAAACTATGAACGCTATTACGACTAGGTTAAACAAAATCGAGTAATTTTAGTAATAGAGTATTTCTGTATTTCTAAGTGAGCCATTTTAAGTAAATAAAGTAAACGAATAACAATACATTTGGGTGTATTGATGAATAGTAACTGCTGGTATTAATAGAATAAGTAACAATTAAAAAAATATTCTTCATTGTGTATAGTTCATTAAAAAAAAAGACACTCGGTATTGTTTTGCAAATTATTATTAAATTAATTTAGTTACCTGTTCTAATAAGCAGGACAAGTTCGCCTTCCTGTGGTAAATCTGCGATTCTCGGTCGTCTACCTTGTAGACCCAAATCGTCGACGATGAATCATGAAATTAGGCAATAGATTTGGCTTGCGTTATCTCTCAATAAATTAATTAATATTGTTTCATAAATTATTTTGTGAAACAATACCAAGTGTCTTTTATTTACTTATCTTTACATAATGATTTAATTTGTTTATTAAATAAAGCACTTTTCACTTTGTTTTTATAACTCAAAATGTATAACCAAGTGAAAGCCTTAAAAATCAACAAATTAATTTGTTAATCTTTTTTATGTTGGTTGTTGAGATTTTATTTCTTTAAATTAAAATGGCTGTCCTCACTCTTACTTATTTTTTTCTTGAACTAGATATATTTCGGAAACTATGTTTATATAAATTTATCAAAACTTCAATTACTGAAGATGGAAACAGAGTTTCCGAAATATATCTAAATCAATAAAAAATAAATAAATAGGAGAAAGGATAACGAATTGTATTTAAATATAATTAATTTGTTGTTTTACAAATTAATTTATGAAATAATACCAAGTGTCTTTCCTTTAATTAACTTTATATAGTGTAATATTTTTCACTAAGTGCCAGATGAGAAATTAATTCAAGAAATTATTGTATACTTCATTGAAACGTTCGTATTTGCCTATTTCTAACTATGACCTTCTAGTGCTCACATGCATGGTCTAATTATGTATTACTTCTATGACATCTATATAATTTATTAAAAATATAAATACGCATTTTATTTCTATATATCATTCTTGAATTTATGCCATTCTTATTTTATCTTACAATTTTAATTCGCGCTATATTTATCTATAATTTATTTAAATTAATTTCAATATAATTTCCATTTAACTTAAATTTATTTTAACTATGATTTAATCGACAAACCAAAAAAAAACAACACATCATTTATTATATTTCTGAACCACGCACACATACACAAAAATACACTTTAATTCACATAGTTACACGAAACGCATAAATTTAAAAAAACAGTCGGTTCGTAACAAAAGAACCGAAGTTTTGTAAGGTTTGTAAACACGTTTTTCTTTTATATATATTATATTTATATAAAAAGAGAAAACACAGCACGCCTGAATTTAGTTTAGAACTGTAGATTTTTATCACTTTAGTGCACGCACTTGTAGATTTTTGCGAGTAACTTAGTTTGTTTTCGATGGCTTGTTCTATCAAAAGTCCACCCACGTCCACGGCTTTTTTGTTTAAAATGATTGAAGATGATACTAGATCTCTTTTTACCTGACTTTTTTAGACCTGTACTCTCACTTTTGTTTCCTAGTGATAATTCTTTTAAAATATTTATTTAATTGCATAAATAAAAGACAGTATTTATTTAAATTAATTATTTAAATTGAGATTTATTTAAAAAAAATCGTAATTATGAATATTAAATAGTTAACTACGGAATAACTATTTTTAAGAAAAAACAAATGTTTTTTTTTCAAACATTAAAGTTTAATCCCAATGTATTTAATTGTATAATAAATTTCTTTATGTTTAAAATTATTAAATTTTGTTAATTTGAGAGTACAACGTGGTCCAGGAGGTATTCCATCCAATACGATTATAGTCAAAAACGAGAATAATAAATAGAAATCTTATTTCTGTTGGATTAATATTCAAAACCCCTTTTAATTAAATTAATCTATATGCTGCTTATGCAGGATGTTCTTAATTTTAATAAAACTATTTACATTTTGAAGATATTTGTTGGTGAGTACGTTAAGTTTTCTTCGTATAATATTTATATTTTATTCCTTTATTCATTTCTATATTTTTTATTACTAAATGTACATTATGAGCACAGTGTGTTCTTTATCAATATTATCTTTATATTGATAAAGAGCATAATTAATGAAATCATTATTTAAGTGACTCCATTCTCAAATTCAACTATATTCGATGTAAATCTGACTGTTATTAACAGTTACGACTTTTTTTCTTTTTCATGTTTACAAAACAAGATTGTTTATCTCTCATTAATAAACTGTCTTTTATTTATGCATAGGATACTTCTGCCAACTAGTGTTTAATCCACTAATTTATTCTTAGATAAACAACAAAATAATAAAATACATGATTTTCAATCTGGATTCTTGTTTGGTATCCCAAAAAAATCGACTACTTTCTGGCCACTTTGTGCTCGTCGATGTGGTCTAATCATACGATTTTTTTGTGTACTGAATAATATATTCAACTATGTTTAAAATATTAACAGCGCCTATTGGTTATTAGTAAACACTTTATGAAAGTAGACCGATTATTAAAATCTAAACTTGTATTTAAAAAAAATATGAGGTGATTTCTAAGGAACAAAAATAATTTTACTGATATCTGCAATATTTTCGTTTTTATTAACCTCTCAAAAAAGTAAGTTTTTCTGCCACACCCTGTACTATAGAATCACAAAAACCTGTAAAACACCTTACAAAGAAACGCAAATGACCAATGTTGTCGAAGTGCCATAAATACTTCTACCTTACAGAGAAAAACTACACCAGGCAGTACTAACGCAATTTCCCGAACTAAGTAGTAAGATAGTACCAAATATACTCGATCAGCGCAGATCAATACTTACAAACTAGTGCCTTTAACCGGAACAACTAAACATGATCAAACGCGAGAGAGTTTGAACTCGGGTCACTTGCAGTAGTAGAGGAAGAAGGTAAACTAGAGTCGGAAACATTTACTGGAGCTTCACAACTGGATTCTGTCCAGGCTGATAAACACTCGGAGAACGTGTTTATGGCCGATTACATTAGATGGCATTGAACCCGGTCTAAAGCCCAAACTGCCTAATTTGTATTTTAAGAATTGCACACTGAAAATAATAGATACGATTAATAACATTGTTTGACAAAAATGATGGAGCAGACTACTCTAGCTCAATTGCACTCTTTAATATACTCGGGCGCAAGCACTATACAATCATTAAAGGGCAGGAATTAACAACCACAGGAAACAGCCATAAAATGATCAGAGTGGGTGAGGAAAATGTTCGCTAAGGTGGATACACTAAAAAGAGAGATTGGACAGCATGCCTCAAGCTCTTAAGGACCACCCTTTCGAGAGAGTAATAAAGAAATCTAAGGAAGTTGCAGAAGAATAAAAAAATACGGGCAATACCACCGCGACAGATATTCTAAACTTACTTAAAACAAAGTTAGCTGCCGAAGCAGAAATGATTAGGCGATAGACAAAGAGGAGAAAACGCAAGGAACACAACGTTCTATTTGGTAAGAATCAAAGTATATTTTATAATAAACTCGTGAACGCTGCGCCAAGAAGGCTCGTCTTTTACTTGTTGTTAGTAAAAGACGAGCCTTCTAACGCCCTGATGATGTTTTTGGGAAGAATTTGGGAAATACTTCCGGATGGATACATATTAACATGACTAAAAAATCCAATCTCAAGACGATGCTACATTGGGAAATAACCAAGAAAGATGTCAAAGAAGCGCAACGAAAACCTCTCACTGGAAAGCACATGTCAAAGATAAGCTAAAAAAACTTTTTTTTAAGGAAACTTACACCCACTGACTTCTAGTTAGCGAAATGCTTTAATACAGAGAGAGTATAATCTATGGAAGAATTTCTCTGGATCCTGAAAAATATTGGCCAATACCTTGTCTATCTACGATCTAGAATATAACTTCAATGCTCTCAGAAAAAATATATGCCCATATGAAACTGAACAACTTACTGGATGAGGAACAGAAAGGATACCACAAGAGATCTCGAGGGTGCAAGGAACAACTCATAATAAAGAACAATGCCAAGCTACAACGTTTCCCACGCTATACGCTAGAAGTATTCCGGTTGAACATTTACCAGCATTCATCTAGCGTATAGATGACTGGTAATGGCCATTTCGATTTTATGAACATCATAAGACGAATGTGTTCCATTTGCAATGCCTTGATGAAGGCGATTGAACGGAAATTGAAATATCCTGAAATGAATCATTTGCAACTTCAAAAAATTTATTAATAAAAAAAGACCTTAATTTTGTTAATACGGGTGATTAATAACATTTTCAGAGATGTTGTAAAATTTCTTAATACATGTTTAGATTTGAGTAAGTTGGTATTATTCAAAAAAGTTAATACTAATAAGCAAAAAATTGTTGTTGACTTTTTATGATATTAGTTTTTACAAACCACCCATTTTTATTTGAAATAAAAAAAATAAAGCAAAGAACAGGGGTGCATATTTTATTTAAGGAAATTTTTGAGCATTCGCCTAGAGTGTGGAGGTGGTGGTTAATCGTGGATGCCCTCCTCCGCAGGATTTCAAAGAGTTCGTCGACGCGGAGAACCTCATGCCTCTGGCGACGAGCGACTTCCGGAACCCTGTGTGCCTCGAGATGAAGACCCTGAAGAATGACATGGCGAACATGATGAGCTTCTTCGGGGAGATGGACGTGCGGACGAAGCCGCTGTTGCCCTTCAACAACAACAACAATAACAACAACAACAACGGCGAGATGGGCAGCGTGGACAGTTCGGACACGTTCGCCAGCTGCAACACGCACCCGTTCCACTCCCAGGGGGATCTCACGAGCGACGTGGCGGACCCCTCGTGTGCGATTGATAGTAATCTGTACGTGAATCCGTTGGATAAGAGCGGGGAGAACAGTCCGGAGGCGGTGACGGCGGTGGCGCAGAGCAGGCCCCCGGCCGGGGTGAAGAAGTCGGCTTCCGGGGATACGGCGCTGAGGAGTCTGGCGACGTCTCCGATGGATGAGAACTACAGGGAGTTTTCTTCGCTGGATAGGGGGAGCAGGGTCAGCCTCAACGATTCTCCGATTCCCAAACAGAGGAGGACCAGATTCCAGCAGGTAAGTTTATTTTAATTCACGTTCCTTAAAATTATTACACATCGGGACTATAACCTATATGAAATTTTAAATTTAACGTAAACGTTATTATTTATCATCACAATCTAATTGAGTTTTCTAATTGGTATGTACCAGGGCTCTTATTCCTGCAATTGATCGGTCGTTTCTATTGTACGCGACTATAAAATTCACATCTAAATTCATATACTTAAATGATATAATTCGTACGACCGAAACAAAATTTTCAGGAACGAGTTAAACACTAGCATTCTGTTAGGAGATGGATAACCGTCTCCCTTTCCAGAAAACAGAATCCACATATCAACGACTATTCCCATATTTTTCAAATGGACTGGGACATGTACTGTTATAATTCCTGTTAGTAGTTTGAGGTTTTTCTGTTAAGTAGCCAGAAATCCCTATTAGAAATGAAGTATGTCAAACTTGTGAAAATTTTAGCTGTCTCAGCTCCATTATACTTTTTGACGATATTTACAACCTCTTAATCTCAACACAGTATCTGATAAAACGGTGGTCAAAGAGACCATATCATCGGAGATAATTTTTGTAACACTTCAACATTTATAAAAAAACAATATATTTTTTCTATACATGAAAAAATCGTAAATAATGCGCACGCGTTGCATTGTCTATGTATATAATTCACGTTCGTTAACTGTTATTAAAAATATATCATCCGTTCAAGTAAATTAACAATATCGAGAAAAGCAGCGGCGAAGCTCGTCGTAACAAAGGACGACAAATAGCCTCACTCTATCTGCGAACACAGAACAATACGACTGCATCCGCCCGTGCAAAGGGCTCTGCCAACGCTTGCACGCGCGTTATTGTTACTCCCACGGGAACTTTACATCCAGGTGCTTAACAATCGTAACGCATAGCTTCACTTTAAGACAGAAATAAAATTTTATATTGCTATTAAATTTCTGAAAAAGTTAACAGATAATGTTTTGCTCATGATTTATAAATTCAGAAACACGCTTGTTATAAATATAATGTTTTAATCATAACAATATTTTATTATATGAATTTCATTTCCTGCTCTCATAAACAGGAGAATTTCACCTTCCTTTAGTGGACGTAACAATAATTCTCGGTCGTCTACCTAATTGTTGACATTGCTAATTATAAATTAGTCTTAAAATGGCGATATTTCCAATTATATGATGTCGAATCGCTGTTATATGATACTAATCATTGATGTCATTAATCGCTGTTGGGAGCGAATGTGGTTTCCTCCTGCTTCCGAGGACTCGTCCTACTTTATGTTAATAAAAACAACAAAGTTGAGTTTAAGGGTGCGATTTAGAAGAAAGAAATAGCTATACAAATATGGGCAATCACTAATTTGAGTTAGACTGTTGTTGTGATCAATGAACAATATTGTATTATACATTAAAGTAATCTTAAAATAAGCAGGAATTTCATCAGATAAATTAAAAATTATTTTAATGTTTAGTTTCTGTGAAAAATAATTATGAAAAACAATGAAAATTGATCAAATTTATAGCAAATTTTAAATTAAATTTTTGCTAATAAAAACTTGTGCAATGAAAATTTAAAGAATTTCACTAAATTCTGCATTCAAATAACTTAGCAGACATGGCCTATTAATTTCATTATATCTTACAATTTTCTTTTCTAACTTGAACTAGTAAATTGGCGCAATACACGAAAATTATCGATTTATTTATTATTTAGACTGATACTTTATACTTGGTAGATAAAAAATGTTAATACACATTCATGTTATGAAATCCAAAAAAATAGCTCTATTTTCAAACGATTATTTCCATTTTACTATATAGCTATCTCTTTCCACTAAACCGCAACCTTAACTCTCTAACATACGTTAGATATTTACAAAAATCTCTACATCTATTTTCATTAATAGCAGATAAGAAGTCACTTAATACTAAACGATATTTTACACAATATTTTCAAAAATTGTGGAGGTCTTTTGCGCCAACATGCGCTTTAATTCACGTGGCCCAAGTCCAATTAGACAGGATTAAATTCAGGGACTTTCGTGGGCTAATCCTTTGCAGATGTTTTGCAAAATTTCCCTTAATCCTCTGCGACGATAAACCTTTGAGCTTCAGGAGATAATCAGGTAACAAAACATGTTAACTGAATTCTTCTTGAAAGCAATAAAACTGAGCGGTGGTGAAAAATAAGAGGATTAAAGAAACAGGACAACGAAATGTGAAAATATATAAAAAAATGTAAAAGCTTTATAGAAAATATATAAAATATAAGTAATTAAATTAATTTGTTGCAAGTTGAAACAATCGCTTTATAGTTTCTAATAAAATTCATTACAATGAAATTAAACAAGGAAAATTTCTGGCAATGATCAATAAAATTCGATCAATCCCTTTTTTCAACTGCAAAAAATACAGTGTAAGTATTTTTTGCAGTTGAAAAAAGGGATTGATCGAATTTTATTGATACAGTGTAAGTATTTTTTGCAGTTGAAAAAAGGGATTGATCGAATTTTATTGATCATTGCCAGAAATTTTCCTTGTTTAATTTCATTGTAATTTAAATAACTGCAAACGTGTGAATCATCTTTGTTTCATTTTATTTAATAAAATTCATATTATTATAATTCTAAATTATCTTCACAAAATATATAATTAACTGTTTATTTATATATGTTAACTATTTATTATTTATAATCTAAATACTTTTATAACACGTCCATTACTTTACTATTAAACTAAATTGTAAATGGTCCGCCGTATTGAATAAATAAATAAATTCAATTTTTGTATTTACATCGTTAACGACTTCACGGGAAACTAGTTTCTTAAAACACCATTAACGGTTGAAAATACACAGACATGCATTACTTGAACTTATAATTAAACCTTAATATGCTTTTAATAGAGCTTTTACTGTAAAAATAAAAACGAACAGAAAAGAAGTCGATAAAGCGCGAGACGCCGTTAACTGGAATTTTCAATTAGCGCCTTTTATCACAAACACGGGCCGTTATTGGCGGGATAAACAACTTTATTGAGTATTACCGGAATGTTCTGCGAGCCTTAACATTTAAGGCGTAATTAAAATGAGTTTGCTGCGCGAATAAAATCGAATCCCGTTGACACTTCCCAGTCCGAATTAATGGTGAATGCGCCGGGATATATTTTAAACAATCAAAATACTCATCTTCGATATTTGCCTTGTCATTAGAAATTCGATATTAATTTATTATTAAAGTTTGTTCGACCACTGAAGACGCATGATGTAAAATTATTTTAAGATATACAGGGTGTTCCGTTTTACTGGAATTGATATCAAAGTTGTTATTTTAAATGGAACATCGTATTTATTATTTTTTTATTAGATTCCCTTCTAAATTATCTTTTCAACAATATAACATTATTAGTATTTTTAATTAATCCTTACTGTGGAAAAAAAATATTTTATAAAAATGGTAACAGTTCTAAGATTTTCGAAAAAAGCAATCCTTTTTTTGTTTTTTTGAAATGGAGAAATGACATTTTTTATACATACTAAGATAATACCATTCGAATGAATGATCATTTTAAATGTGAAATATTTATATATAGGGTGTTCGAAAAATTGTATTATTTCAAATGTGTGACTTTTTAATAATAATAAACAGCTCTATTTATAATCCCACAGATAACATAAAACATAAACAATATAATTCTTTACAATTACAAATCATAAGGTGAGATTCAGTCTGAATTCTAAATTGGACTCATACTGTTCTTACATCTAAACCTTATCTTTTATAAAATACCAAAAATATTGAAGCAAATATTCAAAAATAAAAAATAATAATAATATAATATAATATAATATAATATAATATAATATAATATAATATAATATAATATAATATAATATAATATAATATAATATAATATAATATAATATAATATAATATAATATAATATAATATAATATAATATAATATAATATAATATAATAAAATGTTACCATTGAGCATATCGTTATTTTATCTTTAGTTTATTGTTTATGCTACACATATACAGTAATGTGTGAATTAATGTGAATAGAGATGAAATCTTAGAAAAAAAGATTTTATTATTTATTTAATCTAATTATATTAATTTGTTATAAGTTGAAACAATTTCTTAATAGTTATAATTTCTTATAAAATGCATATTTTTTAATTCTAAATTATCTTTACAAAAATATAATGAAGTATATTTATTTTTTTTTAAAGATTTTATTATTTATTTAATCTAATTATATTAATTTGTTATAAGTTGAAACAATTTCTTAATAGTTATAATTTCTTATAAAATGCATATTTTTTAATTCTAAATTATCTTTACAAAAATATAATGAAGTATATTTATTTTTACTTACATCGTTAACGTCTTCTCGGGAAACCCCACTAACTTTACTATTATTTATAAAGGGTTACAAATAAATAATTACACATTGTTTAGTGTTAAAATTGAAATTAAGATTGAGGAATATGTAATTAATTATTTACTCGCTTCGGAGGTACATATACTAAAATTGGAACGATACAGAGAAGATTAAAACATATATATATATCCTCGTTTGGCGGAAATTAGTTGTTGTGTTCTATTTGGTATAGAATCTACCAGTTTTTTGATGTTTTCCAACAACTTATCATCCCGAAACCATAACTCAATTACAGCATTTTCTATTTCGTTGTTAAATTCATTAATTTCAATGATATTTATTGACTTTAAATGTATATATTTTGAATGAAATAGTGAATACAACTTATTTGTGTATTAAATAATATCTATTAACTCTATTAAAGAAATCGCAATTATTTTATTGTCTTTAATAGTTTATTCTCAATAACTTTCTCCAATTTGTTTATTTTCTACGCAACATAATTCGAGCGAATATTTACGGACACTCGTAATTTTATATTGCGCGCTAAAATAAATATTAAACCACGCTAGTAAACCTCATTTACGGTGGGCATCCGCGATCGTTAGCCTAGTTGGCCTTTAATGGAGCGTAAATTTTTGATTGGTGTTACGATACAAAACACTCGCGAAATTGCAAATTAGCATTTTATGCGCGCATAAAAAAATTGAATCACTATTGCGTATATTCCTCCGGCGATTTAGTTTCTAATAAAAATTATTAAGCTACCGCCAACTTTAACAAAATTAGATACAAACAAAAAAACATATTTTTTATGTTAATGAATCTCAGAGCAAAAAAATAGTGTTAGCGATTATACTTGTAAGGATCACTTGTAATGTAAAGTTTCGCTTGGTACCACGATACCAAGCATTACGTGTGTATTTATAAATAAGTGTACTTGTTAAACAACAACGACTTTTTGAACCACCAGAGAGAGAATTTCCATCCACGCTTAACTAATAGAACAATTATATTTCCTATATTTTTAATAATATTATGAATGAAACTCAAATGGATTAGGAATTGAAGAATCATACTGTAATGTACAAAATAGACTTTAAATTGATTATGTTTAATTAGCTTCTCACTTAATAGTAAAACATTGCCACAGAGCGTATTGTTATTTTATGTTTAGTTATTTCGTGCGGAATTTTAGTGATTTTTCTAGGTATTTTACTGGATATATATATAATTTAATTATAAAAAACTGAGAATGGGAAATTTAACTGACTACTGCGTTTCTATTCTTTTTTTGTCGCATACATAAAATTACTGTGTTACATTAGCACTTACAGAAATAATGCGATGATTTCATTTCTCAGAATTTTCACTAGAATATAAATATTATTTGGAAAAAAACATGGATTGGACCAGAGCCAATGTTAAATATTTCAAAAAAACTATATAATTTATCAGTAAATAGACTATAGAAAAACACACTTAACGCTAAAAAGTAATGCTTAAAGGTTTTATGAGTGTCCCAAAAACGTCGATTATTATATCTTATATTATATCTTTATAGCCTTGCCAACAAAAACCATACATAATCTTGATCACATTTTAAGACTGATATGCATCGCTTATGATTTCCGAAGTTTTTTTTTGTTTTTCGGAAAAAAAACTCCATGAAAATTCCATTATTTTTTCCTCAATCACGAAAAAATCTGTAATTGTCTCTCGATTGTTGGACCTGTTTAATCTTTCAACTGTTCGAATGTATTAGTTCGATCTGGCCCATCACAAATTATTAACATCGATCGATGAAGTAATTGAAATTATATATATATATATATATATATATATATATATATAATAAAAACTCGGAAGGGGGGAAACTGTAAAGAAAAAAAAAACAATTGATTAGATTATCAGGTATAATTACATATTATTAAAAAATAAAATATAAATAAGATATTCAGAAAATTGAATTTCATTAACTATAATATGATCACTTCAAGTTTTAAGCACTTATTTTTGTCGGTTATCTACTTTTTTTTATTTTCTACTACTTTTCATTTGTTACGAAAATAATATCTATTCAAGGAAGTAGTAGTGTGGAAAGGTTTTATTTAACATCATAATATTATTATTATTATTTGATGTTTGGGCTGTAGTAGCACTTCGACCTAAAGATCTTTTGTGCCTCCTCTTACACAAAATAATTTAATTTGTTACCTCACAGGATATAACAATCTTTTTGAAGTACCCTAAAAGTTTTTTAATCTTAAAATATTTTAGTTCGTCAAAAGAGGGGAAGTAGTTCCCCAAGAACCTTACACAATCTACAAATTCCCATTCTGTTAGGAGATAGATAACTGTTTCCTTTTCCATAAGACAGAATTTATACGTTTCATAGCGGGAATATGATTTTCAGTTGGCCCTTTACTGGGACATGACCTGTTAGAATTCCTAACATCAGTGTAAAAATAAATGTTACAAACCACCCCATTGATTTTAATTAAAGAATATTGCAGCAAAATTTAATTTAAATATGTAGAACCAAATATGTATTCTAAAACCCCATACATGTCATATTTGAGTGCGATGCAACTGGAGGGAGAATAACGCTACCCAAAAGACAGTTTGCTCTCCTTTGTTCTGAAAGACAATCTGACCAAGAGGATGTTAGAACTGGTGAAAATAACTGAATTATTTGATTAACCATACTAAAAGAAGAAGTACAACTAGCGAAACGACTGCATTTCTTTCTCTATTTACAATACAATAATGTATTCCCGGCGCATTCACCATTTAGTATTTTCAATTAGATACAATTTATATTATTTCAGTACATTTATTATAATTATTAGAATTTAAAATTTATAAAAATACTTAAAGAGTTTTTAGTTGATGTTTCCTCGCCCAAAATTATTTTTGTTGAGAAAAATATAAATAATATATAATATGTGCTCGGCGCATACACCATTTTATAATGTCAATTAAAACGCAATCATAAGTAATAAATAAATAAAGTGTTATTCTATTGAATGTAACACTTTTACCGTTTTTACAGGGAAAACTAATTATCTACTAAGTGAGGCCCTTAATAGCACACTAAGCCCACCCACTTAGGGTAAGTTAGATGTTACCCGAAACCCGCATTGCATTGTCTAAATGTTACTCAAATATTTAAGCGAAAATCAAGAAATCAAAAAGCCAGATATAAATATCTGTTTGTATATAATCACGAAACTACTTCCTTCTGTATATTAATAATTGTATCATTGTGTTTTGATTAATTTGGTGAGACTATTAATTAAATACTCCTTTCCTTGAATATATTAATATTGTAGTTTAAGTTATTGTTGTATTTTTTATATAATCCCGTTTCTTTGTATATGATGCGGTCATTTTATTTATTTGTTTATTTTAGATACATTTTTTTATTAATTTCGATGCGAAAAAAAAACTCTATGGAATTTTTAATTATAGATATAAATGGTAAATAATTAGTAAGTCGATTTAATAAAATAAAATTGAATCATGTTATTAAAAAATACTAATCTGGACAGAATTCTAATACTTTGGGATTTGAATTATTTTAGAATATTTGAAGACAGTATTGTACTACATCCTTGTATATATTAATAATTTTATTGTTTTGTTCAACTATTAATTAAATACCCCTTTCCTTGAATATATTACCATTATTGTTGTATTTTTTATATAACCCCATTTTCTTGTATATGGTGGGGCAATTTTATTTGTATGTTTTATTCCGAAAATTACTGTTTAAAGATTCGGATTTGCGGGATGTACACTATCCTATCGTGTACATCCCGCAAATCCGAATGCGACATGCATGAGACATACACGATGGATATTTTAAAATATTGAATTGTTGATTTAGAAAATTATTTTTTTTAATCATTTCTTTATTTCACAAACCATATTAAAAGTACTATGTGTTTGTTTTTAATTATAAAACTATAAAGAATTAAAGTAAATAAAAAAATTTTTTACTAATTAAGTAAACTTCTCCTGCTTACCAACAAATACCATCGTTGACTCAACGCTGAATAGTTATGCAATACAAGTATAAGGTTGATTTATTTGCAATTCAACTCACTATTACCAAATTATTGTGTAGAAGTGTAGATATACAAAAAAAAATAAGTATAAGAAAATATTGAGCTGTTTCAAAATATAATCACCAATTTTAAATGCAGTTATGTTTTAGTTCCACAATACAAGTTTAATGTATATTTAATTATAATTTAACTCATTAATCTTCAAAATTATTATTTAAAAATCTTGTATGAAATAAATATGAATAAATTATTAAAAATCAACCAATAAAACACAGATTAGATTGAATAACTTTAAATTTAATAATTTATTCATATTTATTTCATACAATATGAACTACCAATGTCTAAATATTAAAACCATTAATTATATTAAAAATCTTGGTTTAGAAAAATTTCAACTATTTCAAAAAAATAAATTAATTAATCTTATGGTTTAACGAGACGCGTTGATCGACCCTTTTGAACGCGACATTGATTAAACTAAGGTATTCTTTGTTCACAGTTGCGATAGAATATTGAAATGTAGAGAATACTTTTCAGGAAGGAATTAACTATACTTCACCCAAAAATCATTTAAATAGAAGTTTTTTGTTTGTCTACAAAAATTCACAAAATTGCACATTTTTTTCGCTGATTTTCCAAAAGGCCAATTTACGCACCTGCTGTACGAAAACTATTTGTTTCATTTTGCTCAAATTTATACAGTTAATGTTCCCAACTATAATGAACATTTTGGTGTAATTTGAAGTTATTCCGCGAATTTCGATTTTTTCGCGAAAATCCACTTTCTCATATCGATGGAAAAATATTGTTACGAAAAAACTGAAAGACTATTGAGGATGAGGTAAAAAAAACTTATTATGAAATATTTATTTTACCAGAAAATTTTCATTTTCAGTCCATTAAGGCCATTTGAAATGATAATCATTCCATTTACATGGAGCCTTTTTTTAATCGAAACTGTACTTTTGGTCGCGACGTTGATTAAACTAAGAATGCATTCTACATGGATGTAATAGAATATTGAAACAGCATTAAATTCAAGAAGTTATATCCAATTGGTGTTAAAATATGTATTGTGCTACTACTAAACTATTTCAGAAGTACATAAAATCAATTATTAATATTAAAAACAATATCATTGGACCCACCGAATTGACACGCTCCCGCTGTGTGTGCGTTGTAAGGCTATACACGTAAATTCGGTTAGTTTTAGCATCAATAAAACATCAATCAATCAGCCCACCCCCGGCGTCCGGCTTAAAATATAAATTATGTGTGCACCCCGCGACCCACATTACCCTCCGTCAAGGGGAAGTGAGGAGGCCGGTTCTTATCATTCAGGAAAATCCATTAAAACAAACGGTCGATACTGGCCCGCGTCCAACCGCGCAAAAATTAATGCGAAAACTACAAATTACTATCCTGTCAAGCCGAGGAGGAAGAGAAATGATCGGAAATTTACTTAAGAGGAAACGACCCGACCTGAAATCCACGGAAGGTCCGATCCGCGCACGAATTCACGGATGACGGACGCCGGACAAGCGGATTCAATTAAGTTGAGTAATTTTTGAAAGGGCGGATAAACAACTAAGTAATTAATCTTTCGTTTAAAATAAAAGTACTTTTAGTGCAGAGTGTTGTAAGTGATTTTTTAAATTTGTTTTCATCGGAAATACGGTGGATTAAAAATGCAAAAGTAATGACCGAATTTCCCACAATCAAATAATTATTATAATTAATTTACTTACGATTTTAACTTCTTAATTACTATTCTTATTCACGAATGCCAGCAATTTTCGTAGCACCCGAAAACCCAATATCGACCCCCAAAAAGTATGTATTATTTATGACACTTACATAAATATTACACACTCATCAGGGATTTTTATGAAATTCAAATATGTAGCAAAAGTCATTAAAATTTGGCCTCAGCCATTAATAAAGATCAAACTGATGTGCCTACAGTTTCAACAATACAATGGCTGAAAGTCCTAAGGTCGATAGCCATTTATAAGTTTAGATCAAATATATTGTATAATATATGTATATGTATATACTACAATAAAGATGATTGTATATATATATATATAACAATACAAATTGTATATTTTTATTTTGAACTGAAAAAAATTGTAAAATAAAATAATTATTAAAAAAATATTTGTACTAACTAAAACTGATTTGAAAATAATTAATAAATTATTTCCACATTTAGCTCTGTGATATTTTGACTTTAAATCAAAATCGAATGAAATTTAAAAAAAAACAATTGAATTAAATTAATTAAATTGAGCGATCCTTTCCAGCCGCGTTCTCAAATTAAAATGATCGAACTCAAGGAAAGGACGCGAATGTGTGCGTTCTTATCGTAAATTCACAAAAAAAACTTCCCTCGGGTCTTTTCTATTGATAAACAAATATTAAATCATATATAAATTAAATAAACAGAATTTGAAAATAATTCATATATACCCCATCACAATAGATATTATTATATCAGTGTAACCGTGTATTGCAGCAGTTTGAGTCGAAAATATTTAACGAAAGTTATCATAAGTCGATTAACTAAAGAGGGAAGATACTATGAAATCGACTTATAATGCCTTTCATTAAATATTTACGACTGAAAACGTTGCAATGCATAGTTGTTTAGTATAATAGGTATATATTGTGTAATCCAATGTCCGGCAGAGTATATGCTCGGGAAGTGGTTGTTTCAATAGATGTTTGTCAAAAAACTTTCAGTGTAAGTAATTTTTATAGTTGGAAAAAGGGAATGATCGAATTTTATTAATATTAATATTTTTTCTAGTTTAATTTAATTGTAATTTAAGTAACTGCAAAAGTGTGAATCACTTCTGTTCTATAATATTTTCTATATTTAATTATATTATGAATTTCTGTGAGAAATCTTGTTTGTGTAAAACGGCCCTTTTACAATTATTTGTTATGCTACAACAAATGTTTCAATATATAGCGAGTTTTTTTCCAGAGAAGTAGTTGTTTCAATGGACGTTTGTTCTTTTGAAAGTACCAACGTAACGTAAGTCAAGTTAAAGAGTTACAGTAGCTAAAGAAAAAACAATTATTTATTTATTTAAGATTATTTTCAAATATTTTTCATTTTATTAAATTCATATTTTCTCTCACGTATCCTTTAGTCGTGGATTTGTGAATCGAATATTTTATTTGAGGATTCAGTCTGAAAAATACACATACATTTTGTGCAATATTAAAATATTTACATTTCTTTCTATTATAGAAATAAATAAAAATGAAATGGAAAAAATAAAAAAAAGAAACATACCAAATTATAAAAAGAGTGAAAATAAATTAAATCTGTTGTTATCCAGGGCCATAGCGGTCGGCCGAGGACCAGATTCGGCGACACCTTCGAAAGGGACTCCCAGGAAAGTCTCGAGAACAAGAAAAAGAAGGCGTCATTCATGCCAACGCGCGGATTTGCCTCGGCCACGAGGATTATCAATCAACACTTGTTCGGTATACAGAATATAGGAGGATCCAGATCAGGTATAAACGTAACAAAAAGGAACAATAAAAAAATAAAGTCCACATATATTTCATTATTGTAAAAACTTTTATTAAATTGAATGTGGGTTAATTATAATATATCAAATAATTAAAATAATTAATAAAAGTAGTATTGAAAATTACCAACTACTGATTGTAAAAACATTGAGTAAATAATTTAGAAAAAAAAGATTTATTTTTCAGAAATTGAATCAATCAGAATTTTCAACATGATTGGATAGTTTTCTTACTAATGTTGTTATCTGATAAATGGTACTCCAGCTATTTTGATATTGTTTGTTTAAAAAAAACTAATGTAGGTGATTTTTTACCTCCACATTTGAATTAAGTGCTTTACCGTCTAAAAATGTAGGGGCCAAAACAAATAATAATTGAAAGGTGGCAGGTCTGGAGCTTTTATCGAGTAATGCATGCGATTTCGCATTATCCTGTTGGAACCCTATACCTTTTTTATTAACTAATTCTCCGTTTTTCTTTAAGTAAATCATTCAATTTTGTTCAACTGATGACAACAGCCTTCAGAATTGATCGTTGTGTTGCTCGGTGGAAGCTTGAAATGAACGATTCCGTTGAAATCAATTTTTGATTAATATTGGCTTTCGAAGTAATTTAAACCAATTCATCTTTTCTACTTTAGAATATTTTGCACTTAACATTATTGTCCCCAATGATGGTAAGCTTCAAAAATGGATCATTTTGTTAGCGTTTGAGAAGCAAATCACAAAAGTCACTACAACGCCACATTTTTTTTAAGAAGATGAGGAACCCAAATGTCGAGCCTTAAGATTAGAAATAGCTGTTTGAAATATTCTTGAACGGTTGAATTCGATAAATTTAATATCTCAGCAATTTCACAAGTCGTTATTCACCAGTTTCCATCAATCAGTACCTTTATTGTGTATTCGTCAGCTTCAACTGTATTTTTATTGTATTTTGTATTTGTAATTATTATTTTCTTGTAATTCATTTGTTACCTCGTTTATAATTCATTCTGAGTACATGAAATTTATATTGTTTTAGTTGTAAACATTAATTGTAAAATGGTGAATTCCGTAAATAAATAAAATAAATAAACTGGCCTTCCAGGATGTGGTGCATCTTGAAGAATAAAATTACCAGATCGAAAAATTGCAAACCCGTTTAGGTACTGGCGCTTACTTAACACATATTCTCCATACATACACAATGGATAATATTTTTCCTACTTGAACAGCATTTTCGCCTTTGCTACAGTAAAAAAAAAAGTAAAATATGCTGAAAATGATGTTTCTCACTTACCATTTTTAAAAACGTGTTTTCAAAAGCAAGCCCTACTGTGTCAGCTATTAAAATATAAACGGCGTAAGTGTGAAGTTGTTTTTCTTTTAGGAAAAAACGAAATTACATTCCAAACAACCCGATACATGACTTACTATCTCGACTATGAAAGCTATCTTGGCAGACTTCGACCATTACCAATTTCCCAGATTAAATTGTGCCTAATTACATTATTTTCTATCTAGACAATTTTTAAGTGTTTAAAACTAAATAAACTGACACTTGTGAATACGGTAAGAACCACATTTGAACATGGGGTATGTACAAGGTAGTACTTATTTTTTTTATGATATTATAATAATCCACATTCAATTGTATATTGAGGAGACGTTTAAAAAAATATATAAGAGCACCGCACTTATAAAAGATTTCAAATTCACAGACTAAGAGCACAAATTACAAGCTATGAATGTCCCGAATATGAGTAAGTCCGCACTTTTCGCACTCGAACTGCACTCTTTTCCTTTTCTTACGCTAATAGAATCTGCTTTGAGATCTCCCCTATCCGCGGGGATTGAGAGCTAAATAAAAATTAATTGGAGAGCAATAGAATGAAATAAAGGGACAATTGAGTGAAATTAAGTCCGGTGTGTGATTTTGTAGGTAAAAACGGTGGCAGTAAATCATCATTGTCCGTAGATTCGATAGACAGCAGAGCGAGCCCCCAGTTGGAGCAACACAGGCGCTCCAAGTCGATATTGAAGAAATCGGACAGCAGCGGTTACAACAGGGGCGAGCGCGGCGATCCGGAGAGCGAGCGGCTGATTTCCGACAGTACTTCCGGCGTGGACGTCGGTTCCGGGAGCGAGTACTCTCCAAACAAGCGGATGACGTCGCCGCCGGCTTCAGCGCTCGGGCAGCGGACGATGAGCCATAGGAGACTGGCGCGGATGCCGCCCCCGCCGCCGGCTTATCAGCAGCAGGAGACGGATAAAGAGAAGGATAAGGCGTCGGAGAAGGCGTCCAGGACTTTTAAATCCCAGTTGTTCCTACTCGATGATATCATCAATAAAGACAAGCAGTCGTGCAATGAACAAGTGGTCGGGAATAAATACTGTGTCGGTGATGTGCCGTTGTACATTTGCCCCCCTCCGCCCCCAATGGATGATCACTCGCCCACGGAGGAGACCCGGTTGCTGCTGCACTCCACCTCGATGCCTGCCAATAATCAACAGAGGCCGGCTAATTCACTCAATAAAAATCAGCACAAATCCTCGTAGCAGTCACAGGTAATTATTTTTTATCCTACAATAAATGTCTATATATATATATATATATCTTTATTCAGACTATTTAGATAATTTTAACAATATAAATAATAACAATACATGTAGGTGTTAGTCTGTCTGGGCTATCGACCAGAGGTCTTTCTGCCCTGTCGTGAATTTATGATGAAGTTAAAGAAAAATCTATACTAGCTAGCTGAACTGTCCTGATGATTTGCGCAAATGAATTGATGAATGGTAAAATAAATTTCTATTATATTAATTTTTTGAAATAAATAACAAAATGAAATAAATTCAAAACACTTACATAACTTCAATAAATTATACTGTGTCGTTGGGAAAGTATCTTTTTTATGAAAGAAAATGAATTAATATTTTATTCAATTAAATATTGTTCATTCCGATCGAATACATTATGCTATCCTTTTGGCAATTGCATTATTCCTCGCTCATAAAAAAATATTCTATGCTGGCAAAAAAACTGATCTCAGTGATTTTTGACCCCTTCGTTTGAATTAAATATTTTATTGTTCAACATTTTTGTAGAGACCGGAATAAATAATAATCGGAAGGTGAATGTCTGGAAAGTATGGTAGGTGTAGCAGTATATATCATCCAAGCTTTAAAAGCTTCTTCCAAGTGGTCAATCTTATATGTGCTTTGGCATTAATCTGTCGGAACACTATACTTTTTCTGTTGACCAATTCCAACCATTTTTTCTTTAAGTGATTTATTCAATTTGTCCAACTATTAAATGGACGCATGTATACTTTAGAATGAATCGTTGAGTTGCTCGGTAGAAGCTCAAAATAAACGATTCCTTTGAAATCCCACCAAACAGATAGTATAATTTTTTTAATGAATATTGACTTTCAAAGCCGGTTAATCTTTTCTACTCCAAAATCTTTTGCGCTTAACATTGTTGTAGACAGCGCATTTCTCGACTCCATGAAAAGAAAATCACTAACGTCAATGCGTCGAATTTTTTTCCGTAAGAAAATTAGGAACACGAATCTTGAGCTTTAAGATTAATTTAATAAAATGTTCAACCACCATTCATCTAGCGTATAACCATTTCGTTTTTTAACTTTATCAATCTAGAGTGTTCCATGTGCAATGCATTGATGAAGGCGATTGAACGAATCTTATGATAAATGGAGGACGACGCAAGCGAAATTAAGCAAAATATGACAATTGCGTCGTCTTCCATTTACTTTAAGATTAAACCTAGCCGTTTCAAATGATCATAAAAGGTTGAATTCATTCTCAACGATCTCACTTGTTGTTATACGTCGGTTTATATCAAGAAATGTCTTTAATGTGTCTTCATCGGCTTCAACTGGCCATCTAAAACCTGATGCATCTTCGAGATCAAAATTCCCGATCAAATCATATTTGGCACTAGCTCTTTATCACTTTCTATATTTAAAAGGGTATCAACCAAAAACTATTGTGCAGAATAAATCGATTTTTTTTTTCAAAAGCAAGCTTTGCTATGTCATCTGTACAAAATACCAAATTCACTTAAGCCGCATTATGATCGGCTTAAGTATGAAGTTGGTTGTGGTAAAATACAATTAAGTCCTCGAATGAGTAAAACCGAATTTACTTTCCGAAAAAAACCAATATACATATTTCTAAAATTATATATTTTAGTATTATCAACGAGTATTAATCCCCTTTAATAATTTTGCTAATTTTCCGTGACTTTTCTTAGTGTTTTTTTTTTTCTTTTATATCACATTTTATTTCTTTTATCGTTAATCCTTTTAAAAATAATCACCGCTCACTTTTATCCTTTATTATAATCAAATGATTTTTTTGTTTACTTCAATCGACTACCCAGATAAAAGTTCATAGTAGATGCAGCTGAAACTTAAACATCTGAATAATTTACTGAAAACTTCTTTTCGATTCTACGAACGCCATATTTTAGATTTTTAAAAACTTATTAAACCACCAATGAGGCCAAATGCCCAACGCACGAAAAATCTTGATATCTTCTGAACTGTAGATCCATATCGACTTCCAGTTTATAAATCGAATAAGATTTATAAAGAAAATATGCAATTTAAAAGTCATGTTCCACTTTAGTACTTTTCTTTTCTTTTTCATAATAACTCAAAAATCGTAATATTTATAACAAATAATTCATATATAGAAATGCCCTTCTTCCATATCTCCCCTGTCATTAGAAATTCAGCAAAATTTTATTAATAGAATTTATTCGCCCTCTCAAATAAACGTAAAATTATTTTCACATATACTGTATCTCCCATTTTCCCAGAATTGGTGTTAACTTTATTATTTTAAATGGGACACTCTATATATTATTATTTTATTCAATTCCTCTTTAAATTACATTTACAACAATTTAACATTATTAGTACCTTTGTTTAGTCATTTGCAATGACATTTGCAAAAGATATGCACTCTGTTTATGTGAAAATAATTGTACATTATGCTCCTGCAGCAGTCAAACACATTTTATTAATAATTTAATGTTAAATGCTGTTGAATTCCGATTTATTTTACAAATGAATCTGTAAAATAAATGTACAATTTTATATAAAACTTTTGTTTAAAAGAAAAAAGATAATTATTGAGGTTATTTTATATATATATATTGAAAATCTTTATTTCTGAGTATTACATTATATAATTTTATAATACATATAAATACAATCATGTACACATTGTTAGACCTGAGAAAATGGCTATCGACCGTCGGTCTTTCTGCCTGTCTCTGTCCAGTTCTTGTCGTTTTAGTTAATCGTCATGATTGCTAACGTCATTGTCTAAGTTCTCAGATTTTAGTGAGATGAATTGATGAATTGTTAATGAGGGATGGGTATATCTATGATTAATATTCGGATTACGTGGGATGCAGAGGTGATTGATAATGGTAGCTATGTAGGGATTTATAGCGAATTTTAAGGAAAGGGTTTCTAGTCTCTGTTGAGGTTATTTTATTATAATATGATATAGATTTTATGAATATTCAATATCTTCAAACATTTTCGCACTATCGCATTAATTCACAGATTAACAAACATTTCTTAAAAACATATACACGGCCCTCGGCTATGTAAAATAGATTTTTTCCTCTTGAAAGTTAAGTAGTTCCAACATAAATTTATTATAATTAGGAAAGAATATTTATTCACTTGATCACAGTTGTAATTTTATGTCCGGCGTGGTTATTGCCCGGGAAGTAGTTGTTTTAATCTACATTTTTTTAAAGTACTTACGTAAGTCAAAAGTCACAGAGCTAAATGTGAGAATAATATATTAATTATTTTCAAATTATTTTTATTCAATTTATAAATTATTTTTCATCCACTCGCAATAATTCTTTTTTAAGCGGCTTCTTTGTCGACTAACTGCTTCATCGAGAAATTTGTTATAATCTCAATTTTGACGGAGAATATTATTATTTCTTTAGAAATATCAAAACACTTCTCAACGTTGATGAAATCAAATCATTTGTAGATGGACGATCTGAATAAATACAATCACCGTGTTTATTCGGACGCGAATTAACCGAAGTGATATTTAATCGCTTAAGGGTGCGGTTTAGAAGAAAGAGATAGCTATACAAATATGGGCAATCACTAATTTGAGTTAGATTGTTGTTGTGATCAATGAACAATATTGTATTATACATTAAAATAATCTTAAAATAAGCAGGAATTTCATCAGATAAATTAAAAATTATTTTAATGTTTAGTTTGTGTGAAAAATAATTATGAAAATCAATGAAAAATGATCAAATTTATAGCAAATGTTAAATTAAATTTTTGCTAATAAAAACTTGTGCAATGCAAATTTAAAGGATTTCACTAAATTCTGCATTCAAATAACTTAGCAGACATGACCTATTAATTTCATTATTTCTTACAATTTTCTTTTCTAACTTAAACTAGTAAATTGACGTAATATACGAAAATTAACGATTTATTTTTTATTTAGACTGATACTTTATACTTGATAGATAAAAAATGTAAATACACATTCATATTATGAAATCCAAAAGAATAGCTCTATTTTCAAACGATTATTTCCATTTTACTATATAGCTATCTCTTTCCACTAAACCGCAACCTTAAATGATTGTTGCTTTGACAGCTTACCTGTAGTTC
Organism: Philonthus spinipes; assembly: GCA_963082785.1. Classification (NCBI taxonomy): domain Eukaryota; kingdom Metazoa; phylum Arthropoda; class Insecta; order Coleoptera; family Staphylinidae; genus Philonthus; species Philonthus spinipes. The sequence continues at coordinate 11,681,715 of OY720309.1, read as the reverse complement.
GATTATTACATGCAGTGTTAGAAAAAATAAATAATGATCTTAAAATAAACATGTTGAAGTGCACTCAATGAGTTTTTATTTCAATACTTATTATTAGTGATGGGCAAGATAGATCAAAAAAGATCGACTGCTCGATCCTTGCTAGTGATCGAGCCGCTCGATCTCTATGTGCGGCTCGATCTTTTTGATCGGCTGGATCATTTCAAACCGCTTGAACACGGACCGTTTATTCTGTAATTAATTTTCATATTCGTTAAATAGTTTTAGTAAATAGATATTAATTTCTAGAGACATATTTATAATAATAATTGTGACTAAATAGAGTACATTTTTAATAAAGATTAATATTAATTCAATTTATAATCTCTATTTATTTACTAAACACACCTGCAATAAATTGTTTTCCACTTGGCTAATTTTCAAGAACAAAATTTACACGGCGTAGTTTTCTAAGGAAGCGATTTTTGAGTAATATCTATTTGATCCTTCTGATCGGCTCGATCTTTCTGATCTGTTTGATCGGCTCGATCAGTTTGATCGGCTCGATCTTTTTGATCAGCTCGATACTTCAACTGATCGATCATGGATCGATCGATCTTTGAGATGATCGATCTCGCCCATCACTACTTATTATCTCAATATTAGTTGACATTTCCATAAACGTAATTATAACGTTTGGTCGCGGATACCATGTGTTCAAAAATTGAACGGAAAAATGCAAAAATAGCTGTAATTTCTGACTTGGAGACTAGAACTGTTAATGAAATCACTTCTAAATTATGCAAAATGTAGCGCTTTGTGCTATTTGTTCAAATATGTGATTTTTAAACTTGTTTTTTTATATTTCACCTACATTGAAGTCATTTATTTGACTTTTTGAAAAGAAACAATCAACTACAGTGCGTTTATAATGAAAGGAACAAATTCATTTAAACTTATGGTGATTATTTTCTAGAAAAATGCTGGGACAGGTCTATTCTCGAAAATAATCAACAGTTTAAGGGTGCAGTTTAGACGAAAGAGATAGCTATATAAATATTAGCAATCACTAATTAGAGTTAGATTGCTGTTGTTATAAATGGACAATATTGTATTATACATTAAAGTGATCTTGAAACAAGCAGGAATTTCATCAGATGAATTAAAATTTATTTCAATGTTTAGTTTGTATAAAAAACAATTATGAAAAACAATGAAAATTGATTAAATTTATAGTAAATTTTAAATTATATTTTTGCTAATAAAAACTTGTACAACGAAAATTTAAAGGATTTCACTGAATTCTGCATTCAAATAACTTAACAGTCATTACTTATTAATTTCATTATATCTTACAATTTTCTTTTCTAACTTGAACTAGTAAATTGACTTAATACACGAAAAATAACGATTTATTTTTTGGTTAGAGTGATACTTTATATTTGGTAGATAAAAAATGTTAATACATAATTATATTATTAAATCCAAAAGAATGGCTCCTTTTTCAAACGATTATTTCCATTTTACTATATAGCTATCTCTTTCTACTAAACCGCAACCTTAAATGAGTTTGTTCCTTTTATTGTGAACGCACTGTATTTGGAAAAATAGCTCTGTGAGTTCAACCATAATTTGTATTCATTTAGAAGCAGTAGACAAAGTCGCGGATTTGCCCTAAGGACTAGTAGGTCCGGGTCTAGGGCGGCCAGTCGTGACAAAAAAATATTCTCAATTCTCACGCGGGCCGCACTGCATCGCATAGTGTGCGGCCAGTCGTAACAAAAAAATATTCTCAATTCTCGCGCAGAGCGGGCCGCACTGCATCGCATAGTATAACAATAATTTTCTTAGATCACTTTTAAATATGAATATATAAAATGTAATGCAGTGGCGATGTGTCGATAGAACTCGATTCCCATTGAAGGAAGTAACTTACCTTGCAAAACTAACACAAGAGAAAAGATGAAACAAAAGAATGGTTGAGAAAATTTCAGAATCACTACCTTTTTGGTAATAATTGATACATTATAAGAAGAACTCAAAAAACGACGAGATGCTTATAAATTACATTACAATAAATTTTATTTTATTGTCAACCTGATAAAACGAAGCGCGTCAGAAGTTGAAGATAAGGCAAAATTATTGGAAATGGTTTATTTTACTAATTTAGAAGAAAATTTTAAAGGAGATTGTCTCCACTTTCGTTCTCACTGCAGTATAAAAAAATGAGAATCAGTATTTTGAATTGTTTGCGAACTGAAGGTCTTTAAACCATTTATCCAAACATGGACATTGCTCTTCATATTTTTGTTTGTGCTCCTGCCAGTAACTGTTCTGCTGAACGATCGTTTTCTTGTTTGTGACGAGTTAAAAAAAAATTACGCACGACAATAACGGAGCAAAGGTTAAATGATCTTGTTTTGCTAAACATAGAAGCTGATTTATTAAGGAAATTGGATTGTGAATATTTAATTAATGAAGACATTCTGAAGCCATTTTTATTGTTGGATGATTACAGATTTCGGAGAAAGGGTAAATTTATAGGACGCATTGCTTTAATAAATAATATATTTCAGAGCCCTCCAATAATGCTGACAAAATTGTAAAATATTCTTTATATATAAAATTACTATTTTCGTCAAAATAAGTTTTTAAAAATATTAGAGATGGGCAAAGTCGATCTTTTCGATCTTTTTTGTCTCTGCAAAACGAAGTTTATGACAATTTTCTTAATATTATTTATAATATTAATATTGGGAAGTTTCACCTATTGATTAATAAACTCAATTTTATTGTTATTTAATAACTTTAGCTACTTAAAATTGGTTATTCAGAAATACTCGATTACTAAATTCACTCGATTTTGCCCAACAAATTAAAAAATATCCATGAATTGAATAATAATATAATTTAATTAATTCTTTAAAAATTGTTAAAATAGGCGAAATAAAAAAAACGAGCATCTCCTTAAATCCAGCCCTATTTACATGATCACGTAATTATGAATAGTCCAGCCGTCATTGTCGGTAACACGAAAAAGTACTTATTTAAATTGTTCTTATTATTATTAATTTATTCCTTCGACTGTATAAATGAAGACGACACAATAGATAATCACGAAATGCGAAAATTTATACGGAGCGTAATTATTCATACTGGAAACGTCGACATAAATTATTATTACCGACGAATGATAGTGAAATATGGGAGGGAATAATGTAAACCGTTCGAGTGAGAGCACTTAAAACGTCAAATTAAATGTAATATCCCCGTGGAAGAGCGCCAAATCGCTTCGCATTCACACACTTTGCACCCCCTCATCCCCTCCACCCACACGAAACTGAAACAAAATAATATTTAATTTATGCTGTGAAAATAAAAAAAGATAGAAAGGAAATAAAAATACTTGGAAAGATGAGTGGATATGATTTAAAAACTTTAAAAAGCTTTTAAAAGAGTACATTCAAAAATTGCTTACATGCTAATTAATTTTGAATTACTTAAAATTACTTATTACGAAACAATAATAAATATATATATATATATATATATATATATATATATATATATATATATAATCTAAAATCCCCATCTACCATAATGGGGGTGTAGGGGTGAACAATAATAAAAATTTAAGAAAATAACATTTTTCATCGATAGCCCATTACAGACTACTAACACAATTGTACATATTGTTATAATAAATTTTGTAAATTTTTCTTGTTATATTGTCTGAATAATGATGTTTGTATATATAACATTTTTCAGGGCAGGAAGACCGCCGGTCGCTAGTCCAAACAGATTTACACTAAATATTAAAAATAACTTGTAATTATTTTAAAGAAAATTATATCAAAAATTGTACGATTGTCATTTTTCAATAGTAGAAAAAATTAAGTGAAATAAAAATAAATTTTATCATAATTAATTTACACAATTGAATAATTAATAAATTATTTTTCCGATTACATTTTTTTTCATTTTGTCGCAAATATTTAATCTGGAAAAAAAATTTTACAAAATGCATCGTGAATGATTTTTGTTGTGAATGCTAAATCCATCGCCGAGCGCGATCTAAAGATCCCGGAAAGTATGGTACGTTTAATATTTAACTTTTAAAGGCATCTGCTACTTATTTTCCAGCTAACCCCCGCTTAAGATTAGGGTGGGGTGGCTCTATTCCACGAAAGTGGTGAATGCTGGTGTACAGCATCAGATCGCCTGGAAAAGTCACATTGTGATCTATTAAATACAAGTTCATAATATGACTGAAAGAAGAAAACTCCAAATTTAACGTTAATTAGCCTGAAAAAGTCACATTGTGACGCGTTTCACATTTTTACACTCATTAAAGCGATTAATGGTTTTTAGTTCGTTTAAAAGTCGATTTTCTTCACTTTAACTGAAAACTTACATTTATATTATTTTTATTAATATTATTACTTTATCTGTTTCAGAGTGAAACCAAGTGCAGGACGCGACGGACAGCCGGTGAAAAGGAGTTACGTGTTTGCATATTTATTTATTTTTAGAATCGAGCTTAATCAATGTGCGTTTTAGTTGAAACAAAAAGAAAAAAATCTTTTTACTAAAAAAATATATATTAAAACGAAGAGTGCAAAAAAAAAACATTAAGTTTACACATATATTTTATGTTCGTGTGTGGGGTGGGGGAGGGAACGAAAAAGCGAGATAAGATTTTCGGGAAGGAGAGAGCACGGTGTACATACCTAAAAAAAAAAACAAAAAGAAAATATTGGCTAAGCTTATTTTTGTCTGTGATTTAATTAATTTTAGTGGGACATATGTGAAAAAAAAAGACCTCAACTTCTTTTTTAATTTCCAATTTTTTCTACACAAAAACACACTAATATAATAATAATAATAATAATAATAAATGAACAGCGTGAAGTTTGTTATAAAGAACAAAAATAAACAGCGTGAAGTTTGTTTTAAAAGGAAAAAAAACTGCGTGGAATTTGTTTAAAAAAAACTGCGTGGAATTTGTTTTAAGCTAAAATGAACAAAAAACGGGTTTCTTTCTAGGAGATTTAGTATGCTGAGTCCCTGGGACTCTGAAGAGAAGGAGTCGCAAAGTCCCAAGGATCGAAAACAAAGAGAAAAAATGGAGGAAACAACATTAAAAACAAAAAAAATATGTGCTTGTATGGATGCATTAAAAAGGAATAACTAAAAAAATATACAGATGCATTTTGTTGCATTCTTATTACAACACACACACTCATCCCCTTTAATATAACGAAACGAACAAATAAGAAGCGGATTTCGTTCAGAACACCAAATAAATTTAACTAACTACTTATATTACATATTCAAGAAAAAAACGTCGATGTTTAAGGAAATGAAATGGAATTAAAAAATAATGCAAAAAAAAATAAGAAGAAACAACAAAAGTAGATTTTCAATAAAAATTAAAAACTGTATAGTTAAAACTGCATATACAAAAAAAAACTATATATACTATGTGTGATAGAGAATATTGTCGTGCAAATGGCTTGCATACTAAATCGTGTCTCATCTATTCATCACTCAAATTAATTAGTTAAAAAATATATAAAAAATACAGAGACAGAGCTTAATGTAAAAGCAATATATCCAACAATCGGAATAGTCAATTTTAATGTACAAAAAAATGTATCATATTGCTTTTATAAGCTGTGTGCGCTGAGTCCGAAAAATACTCTTATTATTCAATTCAATTCTCATATCGTTCTTTCAAAGTTGAATAAATTAAACAAAAAATTAAAATTAAAGAATAACGAAAATAAAGAAGAAAGATGTTGCAATTAATTAATTAAATATTTATATATTGTATATTTATTATATATATATGAATAATAAAAAAAATAACGAAAGCTGCCGACTTATATGCTTGAGATCTCTCTATTTTGCTATTTTAAGATGAAATAAATGAAAAATAAATTAAATTGTAAGTAAAAAGAAAACAAAAAAAAATAAGAAAGTTTTATATATGAACAATGTGTATAAATATATAATATTTTAATGTAAAAAGTGCACATACCCCCTCCCACCTCTAAATTAAGTAGCAAAATAGATGATGTTCCTTCTTTTCATTTGCTTTATTTAAGTTAATTATTTGATTTTAATAAGAGTAGAAAAATATTCCTTATCTTATTTCCATTTTTTTAAGTATTATGTGAATTGATATTTTTATTATTTTAATGCACATTTATTAAAATCACCTTCCGCGTGTTTTACTTTCCTTTCGATAATTATTCGCACAATGTAACGAGCCAGCCGAAAAAAATGTTCCCCTTTTTTAAAAAAAAGAAATAGTTGATTAAAAAAAGCAAAAATTTGAATTTTCCTTGTTTCATTTGTTATTTATCGAAACCCAGCACGCACCATCCACGATCAATTTTCGTCGTTTCGTTCCTTCTTTTGTTTGTCTTTGATTTTCCACGGCGACATATTTTGTAAATATGTGCATTTTTCCATTATTATGTCCATTGCCCGAACCTATTAGACATATCAAAATTGTAAATGTTTGTTAAAATTTAATAAAAATGATTGTTCTGCAAGGTTTTACTCATTTTGTTTTCTTTTCGTCTTTTATTATTTCTTTGTTATTTATTCTTTGTATTTCTAAGCCGGCTATATTTTATTTTACTATGTTTTTACTTTCCAGTACCCAAATAGCAAGTGCAATTATGTACTTTTATTTATACAAAGTACTGAATACACATATTGTTTTTAAATAAATGTAATAACATGAAATGAAAGTAGAAAGCAATTGATATAAAGGTGTCATTTCTTAGCCTGATTATTTCTACAAATAAATTAATTCTCACATGATTATACTACCGAAATGTTCACAATTATGGATGGGTATATTCTCATTGACGGTAGAAAGGAAAAAGAGTAAAAAATATCATTATATAATTAACCTATTGTATGTCTATTTAAATGATTATTTAAATAATAATTACAATATTTAAATAAATTGTGGCTACAATGATAAGAAACCCAAAGTTTTTTTTTTATTACTGTGAATTTCTATATAGAAATTATCTTAATTTTTATTGAATAAAGCGCAAGCACGGAACGTAGATTTTGATATGAAAATACACCGGAATTAAACAGGAAAACATTGATGGCACAATATTTAAATTTAAAAGAGTTTTACTTACGAAACTTTGATTTGAAATCAAAAGCCCAAAATAAGGAATCAGCGCCACTGCGGCAAAACTGCTAACTACGATTTAGCACTGCTGACAACATCAAAATAATCAAGTAAAATCATTGAGTTATTATTTTATTCCATATTTACTTAAGGAATAACTAATTATTCGAGGCTATTCCAAATGTTAAACCTAACATAGACATTATTTATGTATTTTCGCACTCCAAACGAGTTTAAATCTACGTTAAATCATAGACATATATCTGTCTCTATGATTAAAGTTAACAATTCTTGTACTAATACCAACAATTATTTCGGGCTATTATGTAAGGGAAATGTTTAGTTTAACGTGTACGTTACTTTTATCATCACAGTCTAAGCAAGCAACTTTTGTAATATATATTTATTCATAGAATGTGATTTTATTAATAACACTCATGTTAAACGTAACATTTTTTAATAGGGAATAGCCCAGAATAATTAATTATATTTATTTTAAAAATTAATTACTAATACTAATTATAACTACAGTAGAACTTATAAACTACTCTTATTTTCAGGACAATTTCAATGACATCATAGATATAAATTGTAGATAAATTTGAGAATTTATTTCAATTTTCCACCGATTAATAATTAATTATATTTATTTAAAAATTAAATCAATCTAATTATAACTATGCTATAACTTACAAGAATCCTGCTATTTTCGAAACAATTTTAATGATATCATAGATAATGATGATAGATAAATTTGGGAATTTAATTAATTTATTTTTATTTTAAATTATATACGATATTTGTAGGTTTCTTGTAGGAGAATTATTAAATTTTTAAATCTTTCTTATCAGTTTTTGTAATAGATTTATAATACATAAAATGAAATAATTTGTACATTTTTCTTCATTTTATTTTATTAGCAGATTTACATATCGATCACTATGGATCATTTACATAAAATTCTTTGTAAAACATTGATAATGATCACATAGTTATCGATATGTACATTAGTTGATAAATAAAAAAAGCGAAGGAAAGGGAACAAAATGTTTCATACGCATACAATGTGAGATCAATTAATAACGTACACGTTAAACATAATATTTACGTACGGAAGAGTCTCAATTAATACAAACTAATTAATTCCGATAAGTAGTGATTAATTTAATTCAAATCAATTATTATACAATATACGGTATTGTTCTATTGGCAACACTTTTGTGCAATATCATAGATATCAAATATTCTAGATAACTTCAAGTATTTTAAAAAATAACTTTACGGTTAATTTTTTACATCTAAATAAATAATTCTATTCATTTCAACCACGAACTAATCCCGATAACAATTGGCGATAATAATAGTTATGCATTTTTTTTATTTTGATAACGTGCAATTATGATAATTGCAGTGCGATTACGTGCGACCTTGTAGTTGGTGCACCTGCCACATTCCCCGTCAACTTTTCATGACAGCCGGTCCGGTCGCAATCCGCTGTTTTTCTTTGTTTATCTCTCGGGGGGCGCGCGCCACGGGGGACGTCTCCGCCTCGCTCTCTCTGATCCAATGCGTTCAGCGCGATGAGAGTTATTTCATTCAGAGCGGAGCGGTGACCTCTTTCTCTTGATGAAAGTCTGGTAGAAATCGCCGAAGAGTGAGAGAGAAGTGATGAAAGGAAAAAAATGTAAATAAACCGAACGGAGCGTTGCGCCTTAGGAATTTGCAGTTTTTTTTTATTTTAATTTGTGAGAGATATGGATGGTGCTGGTGATGAGAACGGGGAGAGTCCCCAGAGGTATCCCAGGCAGGGAACGGTGCAGCTGTGTGAGGGTTATCCGGACCGGAGGAGGGAGGCCGAGGCGAATTACCCGAAGATGGGGAAGGTGAACGAGATGTGCAGAGAGTGGTTGGTCAGGGAGGACGGTGCTTTGGCTTATCAGCTGCAATCGCAAGAGATTAACCAGCATTATTTAGGTAATTCCACTGTGCGCATATTTTAAAAATAGTTTGAAATATGTAAATATACTTAAACTGTTGTTAGTATCTTTTGCTCCAAAATGAATTGAACGTCAGCATGCATAATTCTTAGGTATTTCAATTTTTACGATATCCACTATGTGATGACACATTCAAATGGAATGCATCAAATCAACTAACACAGAATCATTTTTAATAATTCTATTCGAATATTCTACTCCTTTGAATAGATTTATTAATTCTTTTATTCAAAATAGTATTACATATTCAATAATAGCAACATAAAAATTAATTAAAAGAGGATTTGTATTATTTTTTAATTGTTGCAACAACAAATTTCAGAGCACACTAAATTATAAATAAAACTATTAATTTGAATGCTATTTATATTTATTCTAAAAAAAAATATTGTATCATATTTTTCCTTTGGAAATATCAGCTCAATATTTAAGTCTTTTGAATTAAATTAAAGGTGAGAAGGTAGGAATGAAGAAAATGTATTTAAAAAAAATAAGAATTAACCAATTAAAATATTTCTTAACTGCAGAAGGGTCGATTCATAATCAGCCGAGAACGGAAAAATAAATTATAGGATTTACATGTAAGGGCTCTTATGGACTTTTTGTATACGATCTGTTTCCATTCTCATTCCTCTGGGTGATTGTGAATAGGAATACCCGCAACTAAGGCGCTCAAAAGACGCGCTAGACATTTCTCGGTCGATTAAATAAATACAGGATATATTTCATTGTAATCTTAAATGATAAGAATCTCTTAAAAAAAATGTAATCCTCTGTTGAATAGGTAATAAATACAGGAATGCTCAGGTTAGAGAGGATTTCCCGTGTGCACTCGACGAGCAGTTACGTGAACAACAGCTGGCCGAGCAGGCCGCTGCCGTCTACCAGAAAATGCTCCAGGAGCAGGAGGAGATCGACAAACAGGTGGCCAAGCAGCTGGCGGAGAAAATCGAGCGGGAGGAAAGGATGAAGAGGCGTGCCATAGAAATGCGCGACGAAGACATCGCCCGGCAGATGCTGGAGAAGGAACGAGAGAAAACGGCCAAGATGAAGCAGAGTGTGAATTCCTCTCCGCATAAGCCAACGAGTTTGCCGCTGCGGTCGCAGGAGAACAGCCAGAGTCCGCACAGGCCGGATTCGAATAATTATTTCGCGAACTTACCCAGGAGGAGGGCGCCACAGATGCCACTGCCATCGGACGATTATAATGATTTGTATGTGGAACCTTATAGGCCTCCGGAGAAATTAACGGAGGATTTCGACAGGATTGACATTCAGGAAGTGGGATTGCCAATTGACGAAGTAGTAGAGAGGAAATTGCAAGAGGAACGTGATGCTGAATTAGCTAGACAATTACAGGAACAGCTGAGTAATTCAGAAGAATCGATAATGAACCGAGACCGGCTGTTAGCAATCGAGGCCCAGGATAAAGAATTAGCGAAAATGCTACAAGAAAGAGAGAGGGCTAAAGCCAAAAGGGCCAAGGAAAGGGCAAAACAGAAAGCTCTAGCAAAGAAACAACAATTACTCGAGCAAGAGCAACAACAGCATCAGATCATGCCGGATGATTCGTATTCGAATCCAATTGATTTGCTACCGACGAGAAGTATTGTCCATGACATCTCTGCCCAGAGTTACCCGCTGAGTGATGAAGAGACCAATTACAGTTTTCCTGTCGATGTTTTAGCGAATCGAGTGCATGAGAAGTATGGGAGAGGTTATGAAGAGAGATTAAATGGGGGGCCAAGTGGGACCATGCCGAGTTATGTCAATGAACAGATGCCGGATTTGGGAGATGTACCACCTCCACAGCGACCCACACAATTAGATTTAAGGTACATTTTTTTTTTCATTATGGACAGTTTCTTTTAAAATATATTTTGTGCTATTAAATTGATCAAATCCCATTGAACAGACTGTTCACAAATAATGCTGTATTGAAATTAAAACAACATTAATACATTTAATGATATTAATATAACAATAAAGAATGTCTATTACATGAAGAGTTGTTTTTTCATACTAATTAGCAAATATCACAAGAAAATACAAAACAGAAATAACCAATAACATTGCATATTTCTTGGTTTTTGACTTAATTGTTTTTTCTCTTTTTTTTTTCTAGTAATTGAACTTTTTTTAATAAGCATGCATTATTTGTCTATTCCTAAGGTCGCCATTAACACAAAAACTAGGCAAACCTCGTTTTCCTGACCCAATCGATGAACCCACCCCTGAAGACCCGTTCCAGCAGTTGCAACAACAACAGCAGCAGCAGCAACAAATGCCGTCCCCATCAAAACAGCACGTCAACATCGCCATGGCCATTGACCCGACATACCCGCGTCGCAGCGGCAACATGGTCCAATCTCCGCCCAGTTACGACACTACCAGCAGCACCGTCACTACGTCTACTTCGAGCAGCAGCCCTGGCATGATGCTCCCCACGCCGGACATCCTCGAGGACGACGACCCTAGTCCCGTTCCCCCCTACATGCCCATGAAGGGCCAGCGGAGAACCTCGTCCCTCGAGAAAAAGACCAAGAAGAAAGGTAAAGATGGATGCAAACAGCAATAAGTTATTTTAATCTTTCTTCCCATACAGTACTCGATTCAAATGTGAACAAATGTTTTACCTTTAAATCGATCAATTTTTATAATTATTTAAGTACGAGTGTTAATTTTTATATAGTCATTTTTACACTTTTATAAGAGGTATATGTATACATATCGTCGTTTTATTTTTTTTATACACTTTAAACAAACATATCATTTGCTCATCTAGTTTATTTATCTTTATGTAATGTTTTAAAATATTGTTTCATTAGCACAATACACAGTTAAAGGTTTAAACCACAATAAATAGCACCAAAAAGAAAAATATTCCACATAATAGTTAATTAATGCATAGACGAGCATTTACTTACTAATATATTCAGAAAGTGAAACTAAACACAACTTTTACTAGAGTTTGCCAAATTTTATTTCTAATGACTAGACGGATTATGTATGTTATATGAAAATTAATTGTTTATTTAGTGCATCATTTTTACGTTAGGTTTAAACAAAGAAAGCTAAAAGTGTCTTATTTAAAATTATTTTATGAGTTAACTTTTACTTTTTAGCACATCTAAATCATATTTCTTAATCATTGAAATGTAATACATAATTATACGAGTAAAGTTTCTGAAGTGAAAATACTATGGTTGAATACATTTAAATTATAGGATAGCCATTTTTAAAAAGATAATGTGTTTGCATTCAGTGTAAAACCACATGATCGAGAACTTTTCTCCTCTTGTTTTGAAAAGTGTCTGTGTTTCCCTTGATAGCACAAACGATTATGGGGATTGAACCTAAACGTTTTATCCAAAAAATTTATAACAGTGGAATGATCTGAAAAGTTTTTGGTTAGAATAAAAACTCATTAAATGCAACTTTACTAATTCATTTTTTAATTTGGATAGTAAAATGTTTCAAATAAAAGTTGTAGATCTTAAAAAAGTAAATACTTTTTGTTATCTAACTTTTTATCCTAAGACCTTTAGTTTTCATGTTATAAGTGAAAGAGTTTCGTCTGTCTGAAATTTGATTATTTTATGTTATATGTTATGATGTTTTATACATCAATAAAAGTACCATGACGAACACATGGCCATTTTTTTTAATTCAAAACACTAGAGGAGAAAAATTCTTGATCATATGGTTGGTTTATGAAGCCTTATCCAACACCTCTATTGTGCTTCTTAGATCTTCTAAGAGCAGATTGATTGTGAATGGTGATAGAATGACAGTTTGTCTCGTCATTTATGGTCAATAAACACCTTTCAAGTATGAAGTTGTTCGTCTATTAGAGAATAAAATTTTAGTTTTATTTTTCATAGTTGCTTCATATAAATTAATTAACGTAAATGCTCTAAATGTTAGGCATATAACATTTATTCCTGCTACATGACATAATTATTATTTGAAATTTAGGTGCAACCCCTACACCACCATTATGGTAGATCTGGATTTTAGATTATATATATATATATATATATATAATTTAGGTGCAATTGTAAAACTATGTGTTGTGTTTGTGAAATGATGTATAGTCCTTATATTTAATATTGATATTTTATATGTTGAATAATCTCAAAACTACGTCGACGCAAAGCCGAGTGATTAATCAAAAAAACAAAAAAATGAATAGCAATAAATTGAATCAAACGTAAGTCGGTTTTCTTTTTTTTTTAATTTATTTAATGAGTGTAATCGAGGTGATGGACACTGAAACAATATGTTGATATTTCGCAGTATATTTATTATACAAATTTGTATTTTTGCAATAATCAATAAAAACAAATGATTTATATATGTGCATATATTTTTACATTTCATTTAACACTGTTAAATTAATTTCTGTACAAAAAAAGATTTAAAAAGTTATATATTTATATTTTTTAAATGAGGGTATGTTTTGAATAAAAAAAAATGTGTTTGCATTCAGTGTAAAGTATATGGAGCCTTATCCAGTGCCTCCATTGTGCTTTTCACAGCCCTCAGATCTTCTAGGAGCACGTTGAGTGTGAATGGCGATAAGATTACAGTTTGTGTCTTGTCATTTACGGTCAATTCCAGGTTCACACATTTGTTTTCGTGATCGACTGAAGTGGAAACATCATTCAGTGGGTTTACTGAAACAAATGGTAAAATAATAAATTCCTCAAACAAATACAGTGTAATAGAAATTGAAGTAATTAATTGGAAAGATAGCGCAAGCGCCATCTTTTGCCTTATTTCAAATGGCTTCGATAACAATTTGGGACTACTTATTTAATCACAACACAAAATCCATTCAACTGCCTTAATCAAGATGTTACACATAGAACACAGTGGTCTGATGAAGTCTGAGACAACCATCACCAGTTACCTATATGCTAGATCGGTGGTTCTCAAAGTGGGTGTCGCTGCACCTTGGTGTGCCACCAGTATGACAAGGGTAATGCAAAATTTGTAAAACTTAATTTTTTATTGCTGTTTTTTATATTATCTTCTTGTAAAATGACATTTTCTACACTTAATATTGTCATGACCACAGGTAGGGGTTAAGGAAACAGGTGATAATCAATTTATAAATTAAATCACATAGAATAACAAAAATGTAAAGATCTTTGAAATTGAGTCTTTCGAATAAACTTACTTTGAAAAACACATTCTTTATTACTTAACTTTCGTGGAGTTACGTGAAGATATGTGAATATAGAATGAAAGTATTAAAAAACCTTTCTTAATAAACTTTTTTATTAAGCCAGATGTACATTCATGTGCACTGATAATGTTCATCTTGTGAATGAAATGTATATCTGGCTTAATAAAAAAAAGTTTGTGAAGAAAGGTTTTTTAATACTTTCATTTTATACATTCTTTATTGACTAGGGGTGCCATGAATTTTGTTTAATAATTTTAGGGTGCCACCATACAAAAAAGTTTGAGAACCACTGTGCTAGATATTTAATTAAATAAATAATTATTGTTTTCTTTTTATACTTTTAGTTCGAATTTTAATAAATAAAGTATAAGGATATGATGACATATTAATCATCAGATCAGAAAAATAGTTGGCATGTAAAGGTACGAAGTTCTGACGACTTAAAGAAAAGTAGAAAACTTTTTTCACATTTTGCTCCTTACTGCACAACTGTTAGTTTGGTAATGATAAAATAAATTACAAAAATGTACAAGACAAAAATTATAAATTCCTCGGAATGAATTGTTGATTTTCTGTGATCTGTCTCTAATCCCCTGTATAAAGAAAGGTTGCACTCCAGATATGCGGGAAAAATCCGTGGATTAACCAACGCTGGAAATTTAGCAAACCTTCTTGGAATAAGGGTAGACTCCCCGCATTCTGGGTCAGGCGTTGGCGTTTACAACTTACCTTAATTTCGGACAATAATAATTAACAATTTCGTATCGGCAGTAATTCCGTAAATGAATTACACACCTAAGCCGAACAAGATCCTTGCACTTTATTCAATCATGTGCACAATCTGCTAATCACAACAGACTAAATCCTTATCATAGAAAAATTAATTAATCACATAGTAGTCTATGCAAATGAAAATGGGTTTTGATTCATAATAGTGTTACTATTAGTGAACCTATTTATTTAAATAAAATAAATATATTTAATGTGAAATCATTTTTTAAATGTTTACTTGTTATTTAGTCGAGTCTTAGTTCATGCAAATGGAAACCCACTTTCACGAAACCTCGTCCCGTTTTATAATAATTGGGTGGTTTCTCTTTTTGTTCATTATTCCATTTCGTAACAATGTAAATAGTATTTATTAGAATTTTGCAACAAAAAATTGTAAATTAGGTCTCTGCTTCTTCACAACAGGAAATAATTACTGTTATTTGTAAACAGCATAATCTGTTTTATCGTAATGAAAACCTTGACATAATTTTGATATTGTTTAATAATTCATTAATTTTACATTTAGGTATTCATTATGATTTAATTTAAATTTTTAAAAATGCTGTCACAAATATTGTTCAGCATTTTTTTTAAGAAACAGTAATTTAAAGGATATTAAGCATATATAAACAGCATATTTTTAATTGTGGTTAACTCAATTATTTATCAATAAAAAATTGTTTTCTTGGTATCAAATGAAAGTATTACTCTTCGGAGTGATGTATTGCATTTTCCGTTAAATTAAAATTAATTAGAAAATGACTCAATTTTCATAAACTGGGAGGAAAAACTAAATGAATCGATTAATTTTTCGGTAAAAAATCATAAAACTTTCTAACTCCATGCATTATACTATTATCAACAATTATGGCAAAAATTAATTTTGTAATTAAAATGCTATTTCAAAATAACAAAATAATACTATAAACCTAACTTTCTTATTAGAAAATTTGAGTTTTTTTTTTCCAAAAATAAATACAATTTAAGAATGGGGGCTATTCTCTAAGGAAAATGTTAAGTTTAACTTGTATGTTTTTTTTTTATCATCACAGTCTAAGCAATTTTTCTAATAGATATAAATACATAGGTTAGGTTAGGTTGCTGTGGCAGCCGTAAGCTCACTTAAGCCAATTAGGCCCATTGTGTTGCCACGTAGGGAAAAGTGATTGTTTCTCCCATATACAGGGTGAGTTTTTTTCGATGTTCTCTATGGGGATCTCGGAAACTATAAGAGATAGAAAAACGGTTAAATGGGGAAAGAAGTGTAGTTTTATAAGACGAATAAAATGACACTTTCAAAATATTTGAAAAAGTCAAGGGTAACTAGATATTTTGAAAAAAGTAAAATGTGTCAATTTTTTGAAATCAATATATCTCTATTATTATCATAGATAGAAAAAAACTGTAAAGGACAAAGTTGTAGAAAATTTTACACAGATTAATAACAAAAAATCAAAAAAAATTTTTCGCCCATATTTTGGGAGATATGACACAAACTTACCTTTTTTTAAATGGAAACAATAGTTGGCTATGACTTTATTAAAAGGGATATTTTTTTCCCTTTAATCCGACATAACATATGCCATAGTTATTTTTAACATAAAATAAGTTACAGTCGTTTTTAATTTTACCATACACCAAAAAATAGTTAGCCATGAAAAAGACAAAAGTGAAACAATTGCGGTTGTTTATAGCAACGAAATTAATATTTAATTTATTATCTTTCTTTAGATTTGTCAAAAGCAACATAAAGTAAAATAATTCCGAAATTATCAAAATAATAATAGAAGAAAATTTTAAATATTACATAAGATGCTCAAAAAGTCCACCATTATTATTATGGCATAAAGTACATCTTTTTAAAATCGAATTTGTGGCTTTTTTGACTTTTCTTCTGTCAATAGAATAAAATGTTTCAAGTGCAGCTAGTCTAAGATCCTCCACGGATTGATATGATTGTTGATACACTTTGTTCTTCACATAACCCCACAGAAAAAAGTCTAAAACGGATAGGTCGGGTGATCTAGGTGGCCATAGGATTCGTCCATTTCTTCCCACCCATGAATTAGGAAAAGCATCATTTAAATAGTTTCGCACAGCCAACGTGCTATGAGGTGGAGCTCCGTCATGTTGAAACCACTTCAATCTTGCCTGTACTGATCAATTTAAATCATCGAGCATATCTTCAAATGTTTCTTGAAGAAAACGAAGGTAATCATTTCCATTCAATGTGTGAATTCTCGATCCGAACACACCGCACCATACATTAAATCCAAATTTAATTTGTGGTCTACGTTGTGCAACTTCTCGTGGATTCTCCTGACTCCAAACATGTTCATTGTGCCGGTTAAAAATCCCACAATTAGTAAATCGCGTTTCATCTGTCCAAATTATTTTTGTAGGGAACGTATTATCTTGCCTCTTGGCACATGTTTTTGTACCACATACAGAAGACCATTCTCTTATTGGTATCACCGTCATGTAAATTTTGTGAAATTGATACCTTATATGGGTGATATTTATGTTTTTTCAAAACTCGTACTACAGTCCATTGAGATATGCTTGCTTCTGTTGCAATTTGTCTGGTCGATGTGGATGGATCTATCATCGCCAATGCTAATCGCTAATACGTTTATTTCCGAAACATCATTAATTTCGTTTTTTTTTTTAAGTTTCGGCTTTATAAAGGATCAGTACTAACCCAAATTGTGGTAAATTCTTCTGAATGTTGGTAAAGATGGCTGCCGACGATCGATATATTGATTATAATATTGTTCTGCAGCATCCGCAGCGTTTTTATTACATTGAATGTAACAAACAAGCATATCACGCTTTTCTTCGTTGGAAAAATTCATTATCACTTTAAAAAAACTTACAACACCAAAAAAAATACAAAACAAACTGTTACCGGCGATTAATTTTAATCGTCGTCAACAAAATTAAAATTTTTAATTTTAATTTTTTCTTTTATAAAATGAGTTTTGGCCAGCACTCTACCTGCCGGCCGCCGCGGATTAACCATCGGGTCAACATTTACCTGACCCGAGGTTAGAAGATCACCGCCCGGCCCTCCGGATTATCGTGCAGCAATTAGGGCCCGAGCAGCAGATTAAGACACCCAGGGAGAGGACACAGGCCGCCGTTGCAATTTGAAAGAAGAGAGATTACAGATTAACGTAATTCTTTCAAATTGCATTTTAACGGTTGGATTTAAGAATTCGTTGGAAATAATTATCTTGTTTACGATAGTTATTTTCCAGTGAATTCTTTGCCAACGGCCACGTGGTCCTCGAAAATCATCCCTACTCCGGACGATTTTCGGTGTTTAAATACGGGATGCATTCACCCAGATCTTCAGTCCACTCTGGTGCTGTACAGGGGGCAGCATGTGGATTCATGAGGAACTTTTGTTCCTCGAAATTTAACCTTCTCTCTGAGACAGGAAACTCTGACCGACGCAGACGCCAGATGTTCCAGACGTCGTTCCTGCCAGAAGAAGTCGACTCCAGGACAAGTGCTTACTGAAGTCCACCGACGCCGAGCTTCACGGTTACCGGTGTAACCGCCTCGACGCCACATCGACGCTGCCAGCGTAGTGTCCTACGCTGTTGCCGGATCCAGTGCAATCCAGGAACCTGCCGACTCCAGGAAACTCAGCCCGACGCCGACGTTAGCCGTTCCGCCGTCGTTCCTGCAGTCAACACCGACGCCAAGCACCTAGGTTGCCAGTACAACCGCTTCGACGTCAACACTACGAGGGTAGTGTTTGTTCCTGCCTCTGGACCCAACCCCGACGCAATAACCTACGGACTCCGACGCCGAATTCCGACGCCGATCACAGGACGCCGAACTGCCGCCTGAACGCCGCCTCCATCCAGACGCCGCCTCCATCCAGACGCCGACGCTACATCAGGTCTACCTACATGTACACTGTGTGACTACTCTCTCTGTTTTTTTTGTTTGTTTGTTTTTTTTGCTAAATTTTGTAAATAAACTATTTAAAAACCAATTGTGTTTTAAAGGTTAGTTGCTTCGTCTTTAAATCAACCTGAGCTAGTTGTTAATCAGCGTGAGGTACCTTCCCTCCCGTTGACAAATGGTTTTTTTTTTTTTTTTTTTTTTTTTTTTTAAAATTTTGTAAATAAACTATTTAAAAACCAATTGTGTTTTAAAGGTTAGTTGCTTCGTCTTTAAATCAACCTGAGCTAGTTGTTAATCAGCGTGAGGTACCTTCCCTCCCGTTGACAAATGGTTTTTTTTTTTTTTTTTTTTTTTTTTTTTTTTTTGGTAATTTTTTTGTAAATAAATTATTTAAAAACCAATTGTGTTTTAAAGGTTAGTTGCTTCGTCTTTAAATCAACCTGAGCTAGTTGATAATCAGCGTGAGGTTCCTTCCCTCCCGTTGACAAAACTTATCGAAACAAACCAAATATGGAAATGAATTAATGTGTGTTTAGAATAAACAACTGCAATTGTTTTACTTTTGTCTTTTTCATGGCTAACTATTTTTTGGTGAATGGTAAAATTAAAAACGACTGTAACTTATTTTATTTTAAAAATAACTATGGCATATGTTATATCGGATTAAAGGGAAAAAAATATCCCTTTTAATAAAGTCATAGCCAACTATTGTTTCCATTTAAAAAAAGGTAAGTTTGTGTCATATCTCCCAAAATATGGGCGAAAAAAAATTTTTGATTTTTTGTTATTAATCTGTGTAAAATTTTCTACAACTTTGTCCTTTACAGTTTTTTTCTATCTATGATAATAATAGAGATATATTGATTTCAAAAAATTGACACATTTTACTTTTTTCAAAATATCTAGTTACCCTTGACTTTTTCAAATAATTTGAAAGTGTCATTTTATTCGTCTTATAAAACTACACTTCTTTCCCCATTTAACCGTTTTTCTATCTCTTATAGTTTCCGAGATCCCCATAGAGAACATCGAAAAAAACTCACCCTGTATAACCTTCTATAACCAATTTGAGCTCTTGATGTAGTTGGCCAGGCTACCCATCTTAAGTGGTACTAGTTCCGTCAACCCATTAATGTGAGCCTTTCCTAGGAATTGTATCTAATTCCTTCCAAAGCGGGGCATTGACCCAGGAAATGAAGATATAAATACATAGAATGTAATATTATTTAATAACGTACATGTTAAATTTAGCTTTATCCATACATAATAGCCTCGAATATTAGGTAATTAAAAATGCCTTAAAATTACAATTTGTTTGTATTTCGAACTTTACTATGCACCTACTGTTAACCAGATAACATCTACTAACTTTGCCTTTAAACTTTATTTTGTGAAATAATGAGTAAGGTCATTATTGTTTCCACTTGAATTACTATTGAAACTCAACAATTAATTCATGTTTAATGAAACGTTCAGCCACCATTCATCCAGCGTATGGATAACTAGTGATGGCCATTTCGCAAAAGGTGGCGCTTGCGTCGTCTTTAATTTATTATAATTAATTCATGATTTAGATTGTTTGTAAACCAATAAATCCATTTTTTACACTAATAAATTCCCCGAAATACATTTTTTTTGTATACGTGAAAAGTCAAACCATACTACTTGGGGTGATTCAACTTTCTGCCGTTAGTGTTTGTCGTGAATAAAAATATTTGTACTAAAAAAAAGTAAATAAAAAGAATTTGAAAATACATATTATTTTATGTAACATAAGTCATTTATGTCACAGTAGCAAAAGAGAAAATAATTTATTAATTAATTATTTTCAAATTCTTTTTATTTAATTTATTTAAATATGAAAAGTGAATTAATCCTTTTTCTATTATAAAAAAACTAATAATTTTATACCTTTAAGAGATTTGGCTTTTAACACTTCAATAATTTCTCCGCTCTTCTCGTCGATGACCCTCTTTAAGGACGTACTGTGCTCACGAGGTAGGCCCAATTGTTGCAGTTCACTGTGCATTGCATTGTGATCGCAATTATATCTAACTGTTGATGTCATTATGTATGTTATGCAAGAAATCGATGCTTGAAGATCGACAGTGGAATCTGAACAAATAAATTAGCTGCTTAATGAAAGATTTTTTTGGTGCAAATTAAACTGTTGTTTATCAATGCTACTTTATTATTAATTGTGTTTTTACAAGTTGTTCAAAAAGTATGGAACTGTTTAAATATTGTAATGAAAGTGTTTCTTATTACAGAGTCCGATTAAACCCGATTTTGTAACAATATGTATAAGAAACACTTTTACACTTTTCTTCACTTTTTTATTTTTAATACCAAATCTACGTATCGATCACGATGTGATCATTTTCAATAGCTTAAAAGTACAAACTTAAACAGTAAAAGTTTAAATATTTATCGAATCAATATGAAATTTGGAATATGTATTTAACTAATTAATATTTGTTTCGCTATTATAAGGCAATATTTTAAAAGAAATAATTACACTGTTACGTAGACAAAAGGATAAGCTGTCAAATGAGCATAATTTATTATTTATTTATTTAGTCTTATAAACATCGTTATATGTTCCTCTCTACTTCTCAGTGTGAGGTGATTGTTTGTCCTGTGTATGTTTTTCTCCATATTTTTCTGTTTTGTATGAGTTTTCTGGCTTCTTCCCATTTTATTTTTTTTTTTCTCTAACTCCTCTTTTATTTCGTCATTCCATTCCTTTCTTGGTCTACCTTTTTGATTTTTGCCTGGAGTTCTTGATTCATATATTCTTCTTACGTTTCTTTCTTCTCCCATTCTACATAAATGACCGTACCATCTCATTTGGTTTTCTTTCATTTTTTTGTCTATTGGTTCTATTTCCAGGTTCTCTCTAATTACCTCGTTTCTTACTCGATCTGTTATTATTTTATTATCTATTTTCTGTAGAAATTTCATTTCTGCTGCGTTTATTTTCATTCAATGTTTTTCTGTTGTCATCCATGTTACGCAGCTGTACATCAGTATTGGTCTTACTACTTTTTTCATAACTTCTGAGCATAATTTAAAAGATATTAAAAACCTCTTGAGAGCCAATTTGACTGACAATAGCAATTTTTTGTACTTGCTGCTCTACACAACTCCATACACATCACCCTCAATATGGGTGTACTTTCATTAGGGTCGACAGATTTGACTCCAATTAAAAAAATATTTAAAAAAAGTCAAGTTGGAGCTGTATCTTGGAAAATAAACAGCTAGCATCAAAATCATGAATAGATTTGAATTAGTTAAATACATGTTTCAAATTAATCCGATATATAGTTCCAAAAATATTTAGCCGGTGTCATTCTTATTGAACACTCTGAATAATACTAATAATTTTATTTAGTCTTATATAACATCGTTATATGTTCCTCTCTACTTCTCAGTGTGAGGCGATACTAATAAAACACTTCAATAAAATAATATTGAATTTGAAATTAAAGGCACTTGGTTTGTTTCACTTATTTTTTTTTAAATTTAATAACTAGTTTTGACTTATCGTCAATATCAAGGGAAGATAATGACGTTAAGTGACACAAACAAAGTGCCTTTAATTTCAAATTCAGTATTAGTTAAAATATTTCATCAAGTGATCAATAAGAACCAAATTAAAGTCAATAAAATAAGTATTACATAATGAAAAGCATTATTAATTTACCTAATTTGGATTCAGTGAACAATTTCTCTGCTTTTTCCATCTGAAAAATAAAATAACACATTAATATATTGTAAAATCATTTTGGGTACATAAGAAATTTAAAGTGAGCTTAAAAAATATAAAAAAAATGCTTAAACAGGGTTCTGGAGTTGGAGTCGGAATCATAGAGTCGAACTTTTAAGATTTTGGCTGGAGTCGAAGTAATGGAATCGATTCTTTCAAATAAGGTATCAGAATCGACTGCTCAATCCAACGACTCCATAGTCCATAGTCACCAGTTGGCTGGTGACAGATGGTTACTATATTAAATTGAAGATTTTATTTTTACAAATAAGTGAGACAGAAGTTCACTTTGAAAATCTATTCAATTTCAGATTATTTTCAATATACAAAAACTACAATTTTGTATATTGAGTGTAGTCGAAGTAGCAGTCATGAAGACGTTTTTTTTTTTTTGTCAATTAAGGAGTAGATCGCTCAATCCAACGACTCCACAGCCCTGTGCTGGAACTAACTTCAGACAATTAAATGCAAACTTTGAAATTTGATCTTTCTAAATTTTGAAAATTTATACATACATTAATCGGTGGGTGTATTATTGCATTAGCGACAACTTGTGCTAAGAGCTTAAGTTTCACTGATGAAATCTTTGATAAATTATTGATTTCGGCGAGCACCCAATCCGGACAGTCTGCATCTCCGCAAAACTTGAACCTCTGTAAATAAAAAATAGTAATGATACATTTTAATCATTTGCGCCAGAAAAAAAATAAGCAGTTATTATTTTATAATTGGAAAATTAGCGCGAGTGCCATCTTTTGCCTATTTTTCCAATTATATAATTCATATCAGGTTCTTTAATCACAACACAAGATCTGTTCAACCGCCTTCATCAAGGCATTGCACATCGAATATACTGGTCAATGTGGTCCAAAAGACAGAAATGGCAATCACCAGTTATCCATACACTAGATGCCTGTTGAACATTTTAAATAATTATTTTTTATTAAATATTATGGTTTAATGATTCAATTTTCTATGGATTACTTTTACATTTAATATATCTCAAGAGCATGAGATGTAAGAAATGGTTAAAACAGATACCTATGTTGCGAGGACTACGGGCAAATTCACAATTGCCTGGAAACTGATTGTATACATAAAGCTCCACTTAATCAATACACATAAATTCTACAGTTCATCTTTCGCCTTTCTTTTTTCCAGGGGATTGTGAATTAGCCCTAAGTTAGAGGTCAATAATATTCTATATGAGTGGGTTTGTCAGGCTCTCCACAATGGTTTGGTCATTGTGGCTCAAGTTAGAATCTTCGCAACCTCGATGTTGTAAAGTAGTAAGATAATTGTGTTAGACAACTGTCAACATATTGGATGCTGATCTTTGCTAATGAAATATCTTATTGCAAAAATCAAATTGAATACTTTCTGTTTTTACATTATCAGATAATCGGGGCTATTCTGTAAGAAAAATGTTATGTTTAACATGTATGTTAATTAATATTCTCACAGTCTGAGCAGCTTTTTAATAAATATATATTCATAGAATAAGAATTTAATTAATAACGTACACATTAAACTTAACATTACCCATTCGGAATAGCCCCGAATAAATTAGAATCTGCTAGTATTATAAGGAAATATTTACCATTGTTAATTCTTTGAAGTTGTATTCCTTGGATGAATGATATTTAATATATTTTTTATAAATATAAATTTCTTATTAAATCAAACTATTAATTAAAAGTTTATTTAATTATTACAATTTCTAGGTTATGTTATTATTTTAACGTCAAAATTCAGTCTTGGCAACGTGAAGCACGTGTATTTGTATTTCATATACAGTCTATGAAACGTCTTTCACGCAATCCACTTTGCTCTTGATCAAATGCACAGCCGGTAAAACTCCAAAACCGCAATCGCACTTCATCCCCGTGGTAAAATCGAACGAGCCGATCCTCCCGTTGCAATGGGGGCAATTTATTTTCCCCTTTTGCCACTGTTCCGCCTCCACACAGGCGCTGATCCACTCGGGGACGAGATCCTCGTTCAGGAACACCAATTTCTCGTCCTGAATCGAGGCACAATCGCCGGTTTCCGGTTCTCCGATTTGCACTTGGTTCGCGTGCGCGTTTATCAATAAATCGGCGCAATTGATGTCCGGGAATAAGGATTTTCTGCACTTTTTACATTTCACGTGTTTGTACATTTTACGTGCTATTGAGAAATAAGTTATGATGTGTAACCTTTTGCGATAAAATCGTGTCTATGATAGATAATGCATAGATGTGCAAGTCGTACAAAAGGGCTGCCAAATGTTAAACATGAAATAAATAGATTACGCATACATTTAATAAATTTCATTTAAATCTCAAACGAAACAAGTTCGCCTTCCTTTGGTAGACAAAACAGCGATTCTCGGTCGTCTACCTTGTAGACCCAAATCGTTGATAATGCCATATGTAATTGAGCAATAGGTGGCTCTTGCGTTATCTTCTATTTATTAAGATGTGCAAGTAACACAAAAAGGGTGCCAACTTCTAAAAAATCAGTAAATAGACTACGCATAGATGTTCAAGTCACACAAAAGGGTTGCCAAACGTTAATAATAAAATAAAATAGATCTGGCATAGATATGTAAGTTATTCAAAAGTACTGCCAACAGTAAAATATAAAATTGTTGATAAATATTTTATAAAATAATACAACCTATAAATTATAGCAAAATGCGGAGCTATTCCACACGTAAAATGTTAAATTTAACTTACACAGTAATTATTAAGTTCAATAATTATTCATATTAATTATAAAACTAACTTACAATATAATATTAAAAACATACACGTAGATATACGTCATTATAATTCTATGATTAAGAATAACATCACTATAAATTGGTTTGAGTTTACCTGAAGTGTTTTATACTTATACTCATTACTTCTTCATTTTTGGATAAACTAAGTTTCAATACATTAATATTAAGAATAACTTGTACGTTAAATTTAACATTTCACGTAGTTCTCATTATGTTTTTTAAATACATACAAAATTAACTTGAATTATCACTTTTTTTAATAGATGGAATAAATGTAATTATTATTATTATAATAAATTAAAAACAGAAAACTATGCTTTTTAATAAATATTGAAATTCGAGTCTGTAATTAATTATATATTCGCCGAATTTTTAATTTAAATTCTATTTCTTACGGAATTTAAAAATGATTTATTCTATTTCCACTAATAATTCTTTAAAGCATTAATAATTAATTGATCTTACTTACAATTATTATTTTTAAATTGTTTTATTAATTCAAAATTATTAAATAATATTAAACAAAAGTGATATTAAACAGTCTGGCCAACAGTAAAATTCTACGGAATCGCCCGAACGCGAAAGCAACACCAGAAAAAAAAACTCAAATGACAGCCCAGTGACAGATGACAATTCGGACGGTCGCCCGAGAATCAGCTCTCATTTTCCGATGCAGTAATTAAACGCGGGTTTCATAGTCTGTGCGTAAACAACCGTGGAAGGGAAAAATGGGGCGTGTTTAACGCGTTGAAAGGGCCGTCGTGTGCCGGTGTGTTTGCCCCCCGTTAAAAAAATAAGTTTGTGAATTATGTCGACCAGGTCACAACTGACTAAGGATTTAAACGGTGAGTGCCCACCGGCTCGGTAACCCCCCAGCGTCGGACAGGGGAGTGCCCGTCAGGGTAAACACGCGAAAATCCGTTCAGGAATTCGCCAGTTTTCATTCATGTCCCCCTGTTGGATTTTGTGGATTGATTATTTATGCGTGACAGTTGTTATTTATTTAGCAATAATTATTGTAAACAAAATACAGTGACGAATGTAGATAACTGGTGGGGCGCTTTATTAAATAAATTTTATTGCACTTTATGAGTTTGTTAAATATTTGCTAAATTATTAAGATAAGATGATAAAGTATTTCACAATTGGGTAATTATGTTTTAAACATAGTTATAGCCAACATAACTTAAGGTAAAATTTAAATTGCACAAACTTAATTTAAAACTTGAGATGAATCAATAATCAAAACACTAAATATGAATTTCATGAGGATACATTAACAATAAAAGTATAATAATACCCTCATTGAACATTTTTGTAATGGAAAATTATCAGTGATTTTATTTCATACTTCGTACAAGGATTCGAGAACAATCTTCTTTTCGAATCCTTGTACAAATTATATTCTTTCAGATGTCATACCATCTGACATCTGAAAGAATATAATACATGATTCATCTGCCTCATTTAATTGAAACACAGTTTCAATTAAAGACCAATTTAAATTTTAAAAGTTTGTTTTTCATAATGAAAAACACTTCTAAAGTTTGTTTTATATAATAAAAAATAATATTTTGAATGTGTCTTTTTCATTACCATATTTAAACATGTTTAAGTAGAAGTAGAAGCCTCCACAATAGAAAATATTCTAAGTGTGTTTTTGTTGAAAAATGGAAAAGAAATCAAATAATATATAAGCTTTAAAAAAGTAACAGCTTTAACAATCATAATACACAAATATGTAATACTCTAAAACATGTTTTGAGCATAAATATTTTGAGACATTTAAAAAAGAGCATTTAAAATCCCATTAATAATTACTTAATTTCCAAGGCAAACAAACAACAATGCACTTACAACGTTTATTGTATTCATGTTAAAACAATACGCTTCTTTTTTGTTTGTTTTGTTCTTTCTGCTCTGTTGAAGCGTGGATTGAATGTCTTAATGAAAATGCAAGTTAATTAATATGAAATAAACTACAGTAATTGAGTAATTTCATCTTAATAAAATTATAAAACTCGTAATCGTATTTTTTTTTTTTTAATTATTTACCTTTATTTTACAGAGAGTGTTAAAACATTGCTCGGTAAACAGGTGAAGATATTGTTCAAGAATGTCGTCCGGCTGGAAACTAAGGGGGATAAGTGCGAGAACAGAGTCCTGGTGAGTTTTAATTTCAGTAACATGATTTTTTTTTTTTAATTTTGATAAAGACAGCCTTATACCTGAAAGGGTAGAAAGGCATCAAGATTAAAGAAAGAATTTTGATAAAGAGAATCAGTTGAAGATTAATATTAAAATATTATTATATATATCATATGATCAAAAACTTTTTTTCTTTAGAGTGCTTTGAATTTTTTTATTAAAAAAAAAATGTTGGCAATAAAAGTAATCACATGCTATAGGTTATGTTATTATAACAAATTGAGGAACCTGATTTGATAAATGACATATGTGATGTTTTATTTGTTTTTATTCACTGGTGCCAACAAAATGTAAAATAAAGGTAAAAATCAAAGCACTCTAAAGGAGAAAAAATCTTGATCATATGGTATATAAGAATATCTTTATTGAGAATTACATTATGGCATTATATATGTATATATTGTTACATCCTTGCCTTTTGTCCTTCATTTAAGCATAATTATTTAAAGATGAAATGAATTGTGATTTGTGAATATAAGAATTTTGGATTTGTAGTTTGGTATCAAGGAAATTTTTTAGGATAAATGGGTAATACCACAGAGGAGAAAATATTATTTATTCAATTTTACTCAATTGTAATACAATATTCTTTTGGAATTGCAGCGTTTTATTTATATATTGAAGGGGTTATAAAGGATCGTTGAAAATATTGTTAATTTTCTTTTTTTGTTTTTTTTTTGTTTTTCACATGTACTTATTCATCATGACAAGATTTTTCTTGATGGAAATTTAATTATCAGCACAGTTCATATCTGTTATTATTCTTATCAAATTACTGAGAAAAGTTTATGTAATATTTATATATATATATATATATATATGTATATATATTCATATCTTAATTAAATTTCCATCAAGAAATATATATATATATATATATATATATATAGACATATTTATTCAGACTATACAGATAGTACAAAATATTATAACATAAATAATTATAATACATGTCGACAGCTCAGACAGACCAACACCTGTCTGTCTGGGCTATCGACCAGAGGTCTTTCTGCCCATTTATTTATATTATCTATCGTTATTAGAAAAATTAAGAAATTAGTACTGTTTTTAAAACAAAATAAATTTAATTATTTAATTTATTATTTGAGAATGATTGCCGTATAATTGAAACTAGTCATGATTAATAAAATAGCAAGTGGTATAAGAAGGTTATCTTGTTTTCTTTAGATCTGAAAACAAAATATCGTAATTGAAAAAATAAATTATAATAGGAAAAGGAAAGCAGTTTATTATTACATTCACTTAGGTTCTCACCCCTATAGGCAGATACATTTTGTATTGTCCAGGATTTCCTTGTGAGTCATTTTCTACCTGAACCTTTTACAATTCGAAGATCCGTCTCCGGGGCATGTTATTCTAGACAGTACCATAAAGATTATCTTCTTGTTTCTTTGTTTAAACTTTTACAGGTTTCCCCTCACTTATACTCATTTTTGTAAGGTGCTTATAAAAAAATGTAAATAACACATAAAAATATATAAAATGTTATATTTACACGGAATTAAAAAAAAAATCAATTACAATTTCTAATAACATTTTAGTAAATTACAATTAATGTTTTTTGAATAGCTTTCATATCCGACACATGAAAGAGTATAATTTTTACAGTTGGAAAAAGAGATTGGTCGAATTTTACTGATCATTGCCAAAAATTTTCCTTGTTTAATGTTATTGTAAGAGTATAAGATTTCGAGAAGATGAAGAATAAAAAAGCTTTCTTAACATTCAGTGAAATATTTTGGTAAAGTATAAATTTTCTTTTTATTGTGTATTTTAATGGCCACAGTAAATTTGCTCTGTTGGTTAATATAACTTAATATAGACTTAGGTTGTAAGGTAAAATGTTCGCACCAAATCACACGAATTCAGTTTTTATTTGTATTTATAAGAATTTTTGTATTTATAAGAATTTTTTTATTTTTCTGTATTTTATGTTATTTATTTGTTTCTCTGAATTTCAAAACATTTTCCATAAATTTCTTTGTGAAATATTTTATCACTGTTTCTACCTCCTCTTTTGTTGAGTGTATTGTATAACCTTCAACTGCGTTTGTTTGGATCGTCGAGGCAGTCTGCATAAAGGTTTGTCAAATTTTGTGAAACAAACCATGTACTCTTTAATTTAATTAAATTGATATTGCTTTTTTAAATTATATTTATATCTATGAATTCAAGATTTGGGTTCAAAACCCATCATAGATGTTTCTTTTTCACTTTATATTTAATTAATTTAAATTATCACCTCACACTGAGAAGTAGAGAGGAACATGTAACGATGTTATATAAGACTAAATAAATAAATAAAATAATTTAAATTATGCCCTAATGTTGTACATTGAAATTTCTACAATTCACAAGTGCTCTTTATTTATATTTATACCAAAACAAGTAATGTGATTGAATCTCTTGTTAAGTGGAAATTTAATCTCTTGTTTATTTTCTTCAGAGAAATTTGGTAAAAAGTTTATACCAAGACCGGTCGTTGTGGTTGCATCGTGGGTGTATTCAAGAAGAAGTAAACTGTTATTTCTTTAATAAAAATAAAACAAATATTTTTAAAATTCAGTGCCTTATTTATTTTCTTTAGAATTTTTTTTTTTAGTTTTATCAGAGAAATTTTATTAAAAAATTATTTTGAAAATTTATTTTCTTTAGAATTTTTTTTTAGTTTCTTCAAAGAAATTTGCTGAAAAGTTATCTATGAAATATTCTAATTACTTTATTGAGGGTCTTTTTAGTCATTTTTTTTAAGTATTAAACGTTATTTGATCCAGTTGGCCTGGTTGAAATAATTAAAAAATTCAAGTTAGCTATGAAATTTTCTAATAATTTTATTGTGTTTTTTTTTTGTCAATTTTCTAAAAACATTTTAAAGGTTTTTTGATCTAGTCAGCCTGGATATTAAAATTAAATATATATTATCAAGAAACCTTTTATATTAAATAAAAATGATTTGAAAATAATTAATAAATTATTTTCACATTTAGCTCTGTGACTGCGAGGCATTTATTCAAATCCGAATCAGAAGTCACAGAGCTAAATGTGAAAATAATTTATTAATTATTTTCAAATAATTTTTATTTAATATATTTAAATAACAGTGACCAAGTGAATGAATAAATACTCTTCTATTTATATTTAAACCTTTTATACTTTTATTTAATATGGCCCTGGAGTATACACTAAGACGGATAGATAAAGGTAATTTAAGAACGAAAGGAGGACAAATCATAGCATACGCTGATGACATAGTAATCATCACCAAGAACAGGAGAATAATGGAAGAAATGGTGGGAGAGTTAGTCAGAGAAGGTAAGAGATTAGGATTAAAAATAAATGAAGAAAAAACCAAAATAATGACACCTAAAATCTCAAACATAGACAACAAAATTAAAATTGGAGAACATCACTTTGAAGAAGTAAACAAAATTATATACCTTGGGACAATCATAACAAGTGACGGAGATAAGAAAGCAGAAATTAATGAAAAAATAATGGCTGCAAATCGAACCTTTTATGCTAATAGAAAACTATTAATAAATAAAACACTTAGCAAAAATACAAAAATGAAGATATATAAGACCTTGATAAGACCAACAATGATGTATGGAGCCGAAACCATGACCATGACGAAAAAACAAGAGAAAGATTTCAGGATCTTAGAGAGAAAAATATTAAGAACTATAGTAGGACCAATCAAAACACCCGAAAATGAGTATAGAAAACGCACGAACAATGAACTAAAGCAGGAACTGGAAAGAGACATCGTAATTAAAATAAAAGAGCAAAGTGGCTAGGACATATATGGAGGGCAGGACCAACGTCTATAATATTCTCAATACTTCAATGGAACCCAGGAGGCAAAAAGAGAAGAGGCAGACCAAGAACGACATGGATACAAGAAGTAATAGAGGATCTGAAGAATATTGGCGTTAGAAAGTGGCAGGATAAAACAAAGGACAAGAAAAAATGGAGAGAGATTAGCAAAAAAGTTTAAAAGGACGGAAGGGGAATGATCAGTCCCGTAAATAATGATCTAGAAAGCTCCAGCAGGAGCGGCTTAACCCCTACAAGGGGTAATAGCCACTATATATATATACTTTTATTAAATATACGAATGTGATGTATTTGAAAATCAGATGAAGGCAAATGATTAAATCAAATCAATTAATTTTAATAAATTGTTGCTTAAGGGAGTTAAATAGAAATTTAAAATTTACTAGAATATTTGTACATTTTCCTTATTTTAAATATAAAACAGTATTACAATTTTTGGTTTTACTTTAGAAAATAAATACAGCGTAACTATTATTAAAAGTCGTTACAAATTAAATTTCGTGGTAAATCCGGCTAGACGAATTCATTTCGATACTGGAACGGGTGAATGAGCGAACGATTTGTGGTTTTTACGGTGAATTTTGTTCCATTCACAAAACTCACTGGACTTCATGCTCAGGAAACGTTTATCCTTATCTGTGACTCATTGTTTATTTTCACACGCGTAATTTCATTTAAATACACACCGAATATTTATTGTGTTAATGATAAAACACTGTTGTTATCTGCTATTTTACACAATCAGGAATATATTGAGCCGTGTATTATTAGTATGCATTATTCAAATTATTTTAAATTGAATTATTACATTAGCAAGAATCAATAACATTGATATGTTGTGGAATTACAAATTTGTTTGAAAATCATTCACAAAAACATCCACAAGAATTAATTAAATATAAAAAACTTTACTATTTACTTTAAAATAAACTTCTTGGTAAAATAAAACATTTAATGTAGTAATATTTTATTCCTTTCTTCAATTTTTAAAAAAGGAATAAAATATTACTACATTAATATCAAGAAACTTCACGTACTCACCAACAAATATCTTAAAAAAAACATAGCAATGTAATTAATTGAAGTGGATGTTAATCATTGAAAGTTGATATTCACTTTAAAATCAAATAACTGTTGACTTTCAAAAATAATATATTGAAACGCTTTGATTTTTTTTTCCGTTTCAACTTGTTATTTTTTCAATATATTATTTTTGGAAAGTCAACAGTTGTTTTATTTAATTTTAAAGTGAATATGAACTTTCAACAATTAAAAGGCACTTCAGTTAATTACTTTATTATGTTTTTTTTACCACTTTATACCATATGGTCGAGAAGTTTTTTCTTCTAGGGTACTTTAATTTTTGTTATTAAAATAAATCTTTCTTTCTTAATCTTATCCTTTTTTACCCGTATTGGGTGTCGAGGTTTGGTTCTATCGCTTATAAAATTGTATCCACTCGTTTCTATTCGTTATTAAAATAAATAATGTTGGTAATTCAAGTAACCACGCACTATAGGTTATGTTATTCTAACAAATTGAAGAATAACTACTTTTTATTTATATAGTCTTATATAATATTGCTATATGAGCCTTCTCAGTGTGAGTTGAGAATTATATTCGCTGCATTTGATTAGTTGGTTGTTTTCTTTCTTTTTGATACTGTACATTCTATCATTATTAATATTTTTTATGTAATTTGTAATCACATCCATTACTGCTTCAAGCTACAGTGCAGTCGATTTATTTTAGTGAAATATTCAATATAGTTTGTATATGTGATGTATTGAACTAATTATTTGAATAAATTCTATTCTAATTGTAATAACTATAAAGAATTTAATTATAATAGTACGTACAATTTTTGATAATCGAGAGCCCGGAGTTCTTGCACACAACGCAGCTTGTACGGAAATTTGTGAAGATTTTTCTATGGAATTTTTTGGCATGTACTATATGAAAAGTCTACTTGCTGTGAAATAGAATTGATTTTTTGGGGCGAATGATTTACTCATTCCTCTATATAAAGGTTTAAATAAATTAACACTTGGTTTAATTTCACAATTTGTTTATTTTTATTTCTGACTAGTTTCGGTATTTTACACCATTGGTGTTAAGTGCTAATCTATTTAAAACTTTACATTAAGTAATATGGTTCACCAAGTGCCAAATGAAAAACTAATCCAAAGCATTCCTCTATGTTTGCGACAATTTCAGCTGTCCATTATGTTGGTCTTCCACTGCCGGGTCTTGTATTTACTGCTCCTGTTCAAAAAGCTTTAGAACACATTCTTGAATAGCATGCCGCAAATCTTTATATGAAAGCGCAATAGCAAGAAATTCCATGCAGAATTCTTCAATACACGGTTGGAGGGAAACCAGCCATTCTTGTTTTGCTCTGTTTTCCCATTTCGGAAGTAGCTTTCGACAAGGAAAACTTTATGTTCGTAGTAAAGTAAACAAATAATGACACATGAGATGTTTCATTTGTTTTTATTCACAGGTACCAACAAAATGTAAAATATAGATAAAAAATCAAAGCAATCCAGAAGAAGAAAAAATTCGATCATATTGTATAAATAAATAAAGTGGTAAAAACATATTAAAGTTTGTTGATTGTTGAGGCTTCTACTTTGTTATACATTGTAATTCAATTTTAATAAATGAAAAACTTTTGTTTTGATAATGACACGTTAAGGTTGTCGAAACTATAGTCAACAATAAAATCAATCTGAGTTATACAAACAAAGTAAAAAAGTGTTTTATATTTGATTAATTGAATATGAATTACCACATAGTAACGGTTGAATCCATATGGATTTTACCCCAAGAATGTTTATAGATAAAAAAACAAATTCAAGTAATGTGATTATTATTGAGTACATTTCAATGTTCAATAATAACTTCATTAAAAATGTATTCCTAAATAAATAAATAAGTTTTTAACTTGTTATACTTACTATTAACCTAAGATTTTCCGGCCAGACGTCCTTTTCTTATGGTCTCTTCATTTTTTCATCAGCTGTGATAAATTAATTATATATCATGTATATAAATAAATAAGTTTTTAACTTGTTATACTTACTATTAACCTTCGATTTTCCGGCCAGACGTCCTCTTCTTATGGTCTCTTCATTTTTTCATCAGCTGTGATAAATTAATTCCGGTCTATATCTAATTCATATGAAAGCTGAACTGAATTTTATTTTCTGGTCACAAACAGGACAAGTTTACTTTCCTTTAGTGGATGATACAATGATTCTCGATAGTCTACCTTGTAGACCTAAATTGTTGATAATGACACTTGTAATTAGGCAAGCGCTATCCTTTGCCTAATTACAAGTGTGTCGTAGACCTAAATTGTTGATAGTGGCACTTGTGATTAGGCAAGCGCCATCTGTTGCCTAATTACAACAATTATCAATAATTTAGATCTACAAGGTAGACTATCAAGAATCATTGTTTCATTCACTAAAAGAAAGCAAACTTGTCCTGTTTATGATTGTTATTATTATTGTGCTATCTTTCCAATTACTTGGTTCATTTGTCAATTACAGAATATAATTTTGTATAGAAAAATAAAAATTTGTATCTATTATTTTTCTAATAGATGATTTTAAGTACATGTATCTCGCGTTGTATAAGTTCGATCGGGTTATACTAGATGGCGATAGGAAGATGTGATTTCGTACTAAAAAAGCTTTTCAAACAATTTTGTGATTGACTCAATTTTTTTCGCATGCACGTTAAAGATGCTAGTATCCATCTTTAACGTGCATGTAAAGAGAAAATACTCTATATTTTACAATTTTTCTACCAAAAATTAAAGATGCTAGTATCCATCTTTAACGTGCATGCAAAGAGAAAATACTCTATATTTTACAATTTTTCTACCAAAAATAAATAATAAATAATTTAGATAGATTGGTTAACTGTTAAATATTGTTTAGTCTCTCAGAAATTGTCTTGATAATTGTTTAAGGCCGAAATTTCGTGTATATCCGAGTATTTTATTTCATTCGTACCTTTTCAAGTTGGGGATAATTACCATTGATGAATATACAAGAGCTATATTATATATTTCTTTTGAAACACCGAAATACAGCCTTTTTCCTTTCATACAAACCTCCCGTAAATCCCCACAATTACTTATCAAATGGCATTTTTTTTTTTTTTCGAATCGTCAGAATTTCTTTATGAATCACTTTCCTTTTCAAGATAACGCAATCACTCACTTCAAATTTTTACCTAATGACTGCACGCACACACACCTATAGACACGCCAACACGCGCGCATATAAATACATGCACAACACGGTGAAACGTTTGTGTGCACCCATACACGCAAACAAAAATATTTTCAGCTTTGTGCAGGCATAAGTGCGCGCACCTCTTTCACGGGTTTTTCTTTTGATGTCGTGTGCATTCAATATTCCCTCGCTGTTTGAAGCACAATCGTCGCAACACCTTTTCGGGTGATATTTTCGAGTTTTTTTCCCATTAGTCAGATTGGACGGAATGATAATAATAATAATAAGCGGAATAAGGAAATTGTGAAAAGAAGCAAACAAAAATAATTTTCCATTGAAAGTTATAAAACATAGTTTTATAGCTACGGTCGCGTTTATAGTGAAATAAGCGATGCTAGCTGTATCATTATTTATTTAGTTTTATATAACATCGTAATACAGAGAGTTTTTTTTTTATTAGTAAACATTATTGTAATTATTTATGTCATGTTTATTGTTGCTCACTGTTATTTTTTCTTTTAAATTGTTTTAATAAAATCTGTCAATATTTTTTATCTATAATTTCTCAATAATAATAAATGACGTTTTTTTTTTAAAAAAACAAAATTACTTGTAAAGGTAACGCATACCGTGTTAATCATTGTGTTGCGTTTTTTCAAGAGAACAAAAGATAAAATGTTTTCAAGAGAATATTTTAATTTAATTATTTTTAGAATCGTCCCAACCGAGGTATTCAGCCACTCTAGATTCATTGTAAAATGTCTTGTACTCCTCTAGTACTGTTAGAATTGTAATACGCGCTTAGAAATTCAACCTTATCATTTTGTTGCGTTTTTCAAGAGAACAAAAGATACAACCTTTTCAAGAAAATATTTTAATTTAATTATTTTTAGAATCGTCCCAACCGAGGTATTCAGCCACTCTAGATTCATTGTAAAATGTCTTGTACTCCTCTAGTACTGTTAGAATTGTAATACGCGCTTAGAAATTCAACCTTATCATTTTGTTGCGTTTTTCAAGAGAACAAAAGATACAACCTTTTCAAGAAAATATTTTAATTTAATTATTTTTAAAATCGTCCCAACCGAGGAATTCAGCCGATCTGGATTGATTGTAAAATGTCTTGTACTCCTCTAGTACTGTAAGGAATTGTAATACACGCTTAGAAATTCGACCTTTTTCTTCATTTTTCGATAAAATTATCACACAATTTGAAATTTAGCGTTTGACATGTGTGCATAGAAATAAAGTATAAGAGGGCCAGATCCATGTATTTAGCGGGAAACGCGCGCAACGCCATCCAGTGCTCAAGTGGACAACCATTTCCCAAGTTTCAAACCTTTATAAGGTTTTCGAGGATAGGTTCATATACACACTATAATATAACTAATGGCGGGACTTTTGAACATTTTTCTATTTATAATTTTTTGTTCACTATTTTACTTCAAATTATTGATATAAAAGTTTTTTTATAAATGTGCTATTTTACATAAAAAAATATATCAGTAGATCTCGCAAATAAGAAATTGCAATTAATAAAATTATCCGAAAAATACATAAAAAATAACATATAAAAACAACAATATTTTTAAGTAAAAAATATTAAACTTATATCATTTAATCTGTTATTACATTCATATATTAATTAAAACATATTAACAACAGTTATAATTTGAATTAATTGATATCTCTCAGCTGAATAATTTTATGAACTCCTTTCCTTAAAGAATCTAGAAAAATATGGATATAAATATTACTTCAAAAACGTCTATGTTAAATACATTTTTTCTGATAGAAAATATTGTAAAAAGCATAAACTTTATAGTAAAAAATGAAGATTTATAGACATATTTTGAGAATGTGGGAAATAAATCATATTTATTAATAATTATTTATTGCTCGATTGGTTCATAATTTTAAGTTATGTATATTCTTTCAAAAATATACAATTCATAGAAATTAATAAGCAAACGTATTTGAAACTGCAAATAATAACTTACCAATTGTAGTTTTATAAGAAAAAGTGAAGAAACTTCTGACGAATACAAAAAAAAACTGTCAAAAACAATTCATATGATTTACATCAATCAAAATGAGATATGGCAAACTGGTCCTTATTTAGAACATCTTTAATGTTTAAGTAAAAGTATAAATGTTTAAGAAATAAACCTAATAGGGCGACAAAAGTCACCAACAATAAATAAATCGTTGTAAAAAAAACAAAATAAATTATTTTAAATTTTCCACTTGAGACTTCAGCGCCTCCAGTGCTCAAGTGGACAACTATAGCCGTGTTTCCCAATTTCAAATATTATACGACCCCCCTTGCATGTGTGTTTAGTCGCGTGTTATAGGCAACTAAACACACATACATTAATCGATTCAATGCGT
Source organism: Philonthus spinipes (assembly GCA_963082785.1). Classification (NCBI taxonomy): domain Eukaryota; kingdom Metazoa; phylum Arthropoda; class Insecta; order Coleoptera; family Staphylinidae; genus Philonthus; species Philonthus spinipes. The sequence continues at coordinate 11,643,442 of OY720309.1, read as the reverse complement.
TTGACTCAGTTTTTTTACTGGTAGCCATAGGAGAAATGTTTACTGATAAAATACCTCTCTATATAAGACTTTTTAGTGTGAGGTTTAGCTGTATCATACTACAGAATAATCGGAAACAGAACAGCAAGTAGTAGAGGTCAAACGTCACGCCAGTGATTCAGTACAATTTAACACTTGTCTTACAATTGTCTTTTCTATATTATTATTTTTATCAGCAAGCGACAGGCTTCGCTTTTGGCTTTTTTTCTCGAATACATTCCTAGATTCTCCATGCGATAAGGTTTTATTGTACCATTTTGGGATTCAATGCAACAATTAGATTTTGAATTTTATTTATTAGTTTTTTTCTAAATGAAATGTGTAATGTTAAATGGATATTCCCTAATTAAATAAATAAATATAATTATTTGATTTAATTATGTATACGTGGGCGGTGCGATAATTACTTAGACTCATCGCCCGATGATGCCACTGTCGCAAGAGAAGTTTGCTATCGTGTAGCACATTATCCTAAACGGCAACTGTTAATTAAATTTTCGGCCGAATCGGATTTGTAGTTTTGTTTAGACAGCGTGTAGAAGCGAGCGAGTCTTTGGATTTTAGAAAAAAAAAATGGAAAAAGAGCAATATCGGTAGGTGATTCGATTCAGGTTTTTGGAAGAGAAATCACGCAGCGAAATCAATGAGCGCTTAGTTTTATGAGTTTCAACGTGGTCGAACGTCGGTTTTTGATAATCCACTTCCAGGTGCTCCGAAAACGGCTACCATGCAAGATAATATGGTAAAAGTCCACGATCTTGTATTGGCAGACCGCCAATTGAAGATTCGTGAGATAGCTGAGGCAATAGACATCTCAAAAGATCATCAATGTCATATCCTGCATGACATTTTGGGTTTGAGAAAGCTGTCGTCGCGATGGGTGCTGCGATTGCTCACTCCGGACAACAAGTGCAAGCGTGAGACCACTTCGGAGCAGTGTTTGACGCTGTTTAAGCGTAATCCGAAGGAATTTCTGCGTCGTTTCTTGACCGTCCACGAAACATGGATCCACTGGTACACACCAGAGACCAAGGAACAGTCGGAACAATGGACGTCATCCGGCGAACGTGCTCTGAAGAAGGCGAAGACTTTTCTCTCAACTACCGTTTTCTTGGATTTATAAGGTATGATCTACATCGACTACCTAGAGAAGGGCAAAACGGCCACAGGGCTCTAATATGTTGAATTATTGAGACAATTCGACGTTGCATTGCAGAAAAATCGGCCCGATTTGTCGAAGAAAAAAGTTCTACCATAACAACGCTCACACCTCCGCAGTTGCCACGGCCAAATTGGTCGAATTTGGCTACGAAAAGCGTATTCTCCAGATTTGACCCCATGCGATTTCTTTTTGTTTCCAAACTTGAAAAAATCACTCGTCGGGCAGAAATTTGATTCGAATGAGCAATTCATCGCCGCCGCGGAGGGATACTTTGCAGACCTTGAAAAAACGTAATTTTCCGACTGGTTAAAGAAGTTTGAGTATAGCTGGGTCAAGTGTATCGAGTTAGAAGGAGATTGTGTTGAAAAATAAGTCACCACTTTTCCAAAATTTTCATTTTTCTTTTTTATAATATAATAATATTTTATTCCTTTTTTCACTTTTGTATTTTTAAACACTAAATGTACATTTCGAGCACAATATGCTCTTTATCAATGGTATGTTTTATATAAAATTGACAAATAAATTTATTTGTCAATTTTATATAAAACATTGTGCTCGAAATGTACCGAGTGTCCAGATAAGAAGGGTCGCCGGCTATATCTCAGGAACTAAGACTCCTAGAGGTTCAAATAAAAAAATATGTTAATAAAAGTGACCATGAGAAAATGTTGGAAATAAATTTCAAGTTCGTATCTCTTTCAACAGGGGGCGCAATGAATGGTCAAAAAATAATTCTGCGATTATCTCAAAAAAGTTCAAATAAAGGCATGATAAAACTAAACTTATTGAAATCATGATGAGTTCATAAAACAAAAATGTTACAGAAATGTTTCTCTTACTCTTGAAATAAAGGGTGGGGGGAGGTCCGAATTTATAAAGAGCAAATGTCAAATAACTCTTTTGTTTTTTAACCGATCTTAATGATTTTAATTTCATACGAAAGAACGTATCATACTGATTAAAACAATTGACAACAGTCATAAAAATAAGTAATTCAGTCGCCGCTAGGTGGCGCCAAGTTAAAAAGAATATAATTTTCCTATTTATCTTACAAATTTCAAATGGAATGATATATTTTTCTAAGTATCAATAGAAAGTGCGTGAAAATGTAAGAAATTTGGTGAAAACCGCATCTCAAAACCTTTATTCTATCACAAGTTATATATAAAAGAAAATTTCAAATTAAAAATTTCAAATGTCATTGGAAAACTTTTTGAGGTTAACAAAATGTATGACAAAAACAACAAAATTGAATTAATTTATTACCACCAGGGGGTATTTTCTAAAGCACGCTAAATTATTTGGATATATTTGGATTGAGAGGTGAATAGATGGGGATGCTATTTTTTTTGGTCACCACGATTTGCCGAATGTTCAGATTTTTATTTCTGGGGCAAATTAAAAAATAAGTTTTATCAATCCAGGCCCAAAATGAGGAAAGACATATTTTTTTGGATCTGAAATGCAAAAACTTCAGCAATAGATATACTGCTATTGGTAGAGTGGATGTCGCTGCGAATTTAATTGTATAAAATTATGTGATTGTATTAAATATGACGGTGGAGTCATTGGACAATTTGAAAGAAAAAAATTTGATATAAATTTGGCATTGAAAATGTTTTTCCATTTAGTTTTAATACTCCTTTCACCTGTATTATAAGAAATATATCTTTATTATTAAAATTAAAAAGCGCCCCTTCCGGTGACAAAATAATTTAATTTTATTATTTTAGCTATAATTTTATTTATTTTAAATTAACACATAAAATTCTTAAAATTTACATTAATAATTTTTAATTCTAAAAATTCTTTTAATTATAACTTGTGATAGGATTTAGATATAGACTTCCGGTTTTCACTAAATTTCTTACTTTTTAATCCTCTTTCTACTAACATTAAGAAAAATATATTATTCCATTTGAAATTTTTAACAAAAATGGGAAAATTATCTATACTTTAAGTTGGCGCCACCTAGCGGCGATAAAGTTAGTTATTTTTCTAATTGTTGCCAATAATTTTAATCAGCATGATAAGTTCTTTCGTGTGACATTAAAATCATTAAGATCGGTTAAAAAACAAAAGAGTTATTTGACATTTGCTCTTTATAAATTCTGACCTTCCCCCACCCTTTATTTCAAGAGTAAGAAAAAAATGTCTGTAACATTTTTGTTTCACGAACTTATCATGATTTCAAAAAGTGTAGTTTTATGATGTCTTTATTAAACATTTTTTTGAGGTAATCGCAATATTACTTTTCGACTGTTAATTGCGCCCCCTACGGGAAGAGTTACGAACTTAAAATTTATTTCCAGCATTTTCTCATGATCACTTTTATTAACATTTTTTTTATTTGAAAGCTCTAGCACTCATAGTTCCTGATATATAGCCTGTGACCTTTCTTATTCGGACACCCGGTACATTTAGAGTTTAAAAATAAAAAAAAGTGAAGAAAGGAATAATATATTATTATATTATATCAAGAAAATTCACGTACTCACCAAGAAATATATTTCTTTTGTAGGCCAAGTACTTATCGGACCGCCCTTGTACAATCATCTTTATTGAGATATTTATGCACCTATTGAATAATTTCTTATTCTACTAATACTAGAATTGCTGTCGTCCATCGTTTTTTTTTCAGCCATGAATTACTTATTTTATCTCGTTAATAATAAAAACTTGCGCTTCAGTTTATAAATGAAGGTGTTTAGATAAAAAAAAAAACAATCTCGTTGGCGTAACAGCGACATTGCTTTTAATAATGTAAATGACGCACGGGCGATAAATGCGTGCAAAGATTTAACACTCGGTGATGCGTCCACTAAGAATTAACCCTTTGAATAAATCCAAGGAAACGTGACTCAACGAAGCCTCGAATTCAGATTTACAACGCCGGCGCTGCACTTCTCCGGTCCAATTTTTGGCCAAGGCCTTTTCAATGAGCCAAAATAGGTGTCGTTTCGCACCTACTTAATTCAACTTGCTTAAACAAGACTTAATCCACGCACGCACGCACGCGCAAATTCCCCGTTAATTGCCCGTCTAATTGACCGACAAATTAGAATTATTTTTTTTTGGCGTAACCGTTTGATGTGTAATACCTGGAATTTTATCGGACGATGATCACGTTGAATTCGGTTGAATTTCATGCGAATTATTTTCGTTCAGTACAATGTTATGGTTTTCGTTTTGATAAATAATTCATAAAAGAAGAATATTTATTCGTGACACATTTCACATAAAGAATATGAAGTGTTTGCTACATAAAAATGATTTTAATACTTTGCAAGGAAAGGTTTTATAAATCTACACTGTTTTTTTTTCAATATTCGTGGTTAGGGAGTTGTTTTTAATTCACGGGACTTCGTATTTCATAAATGGAATAATTTATTATGATATATTTATTTCCATGCGTTCGTCCGCTTTTCTGTTTCTTCATAAAATGTACATATTTTAAAACGTATTTACAGGAAATGTTTTTAAATAAATATATTATTGTAAGGCCGAGGACCTCCGGTCGATAGCAGTTTCTCTTAAGAATATATAATAATAATAATAAATTTATTACCCAACAGGAAACAGTAGCCCAATTACAGGATAATATATATATATATATATATATATATATATATTCAATGACCCCTTTCTACCCACATGGGTGTAGGGTACAGGATAATACAAAATAATTTTACATTATAGCAATAACAAGACAAACAAGTATATAAATACCATTAAAAATATAGATACGAAAACAAATTTAATATGCAAATAATATATATAATCAATATTCCCATTGTACCCTTTCGGGTGTTAGATGTTAAGAATACATATTTGTTTTAAATTGTTTCATATATTGTATATTAAATTAAATATATATGTATATAATCTTCTTTATGTTGGTTGTGGATACTTTAATTATTTAAATAAAAATACTTGTCCTTTCTCCTACTTATTATATATGTTAATCATAATTAATTAAAGACGACGCAAGCGCCATCTTTTGCCTAATTTCAAGTGGCATCGTCAACGATTTGGGTCTACAAGGTAGACGACCGAGAATCATTGTTTCGTCTTTAATTAATTATGATTAATATCGGGTATATAACTCCAATACAATTTCAGTTCAGTCGCCTTCATCAAGGCATTGCACATGCAACACACTAGTCTGATGAGGTTCGAAAAACCGAAATGGCCATCACTAGTTATCCATACGCTAGATGAATGGTGACTGAACGTTTCATTAAATATTATATATGTATATACAGAGAGGTTTTTTTTATCAGTATACATTTCCCCTATGTATACCTACAAAAAACGCGAATCAAATGCATTGAACCAATTAATGTGTGTATGTTTAGTTGACTACACATGCATTAATGCATTTGACTCGCGTATTTTGCAGGTATACATAGGGGAAATGTATATTGATAAAAAAGGCTCTCTGTGTATAATTATAAATGGCAGAAAGACGTATGGTTCATAGCCATTTACCAATTAATTATTTTTTATGTGATATACATAATCAATGTTTGTTACATTATTGTAAACTTAATTGTTAATAAAGATTGTTATATAATTATAAATTAATCTATAATAAAAATTTAATTCTAAAAAAGAATAAATATAAAAAACGTCCCTATTAACAATTAACACAAAACAAAAATATAATTATAAAGTAAGTATATATATTCAAAAAGTAATTACAATTTTTCCCAACGGAGAACTTCTCAACCAACTTGTGCCGCATAATTATATGTATTTAGCTACACGGCTATAGAGCGATTAAGTGGAAAAATAATATCATTTTATTACACATAAAGCGTAATCGTAAACCTCTGCGGCGTTGTAGTTGTACACGAACAATTTCGTCAATAGCGGGCCTTATGAGAATGGCCAAACTCGAAATGTTTAAAGAGCGACTACATGAAAATGGCCAAAAATCTCGGAAATCTATCTCTTTCTTAAAATATTGGGGGGTAAGGGGAAGTAAACCGAGGCGCACTGGGGAAGCAAACCATTATGAACACTAACCGTATTGTCTGGGTGTCAATTGCGGTTTGGTACCCTGTTTGTGCATTGTTCAGGGCAGTACGGCCCCGAGACAGATAGTAAAAGAAGTCCATCTGTTTTCAGTCGGTGAGCGGCGTTATCTTATAAATTACAATAACTCCTGTGTTTTCTATTCGTTCGCATTGTTAAATTTTATTTTGATGAAGTAATTACAATTAAATTATGTAATATTAATTGTAATGCATTGACATTGTTCCCAATACAAATAATATAATAGAATAGAATATGATTTCAATTTAAAGAAATATTCAATTGTAAGTGATGTAAAATATATTAACTGGATTAGAGTTTAATGTTATTAATTTAATGGTAATTCAGAGATATACAATTAATTGTATTAATTTATTGAGTTTTTTCTTAAATATCGAAATAGTTAATTTACTTTTTTGAAATGAACAATTTATATATTTTAAACAAAAAATAATACTCCACTCAATTTAATATATTTAATATGAAAAGTTTCCGATAATCAAGTTCAGATTCATTTAAGCAAGATAAGAGAATATAAAATCAAATTATATCTGTAAGAAACACTTTTGAATGAGTATTGAAAGAAAATATATTTTTGTCTTTTTGTTCTTTTGAAATGCATAACATGTTATGTTTATTGAAAATGTAAACAAATTTTGAAAATATATATCATTTTGATTGTTATTAATCTATATTTATTTTGAAGAAACCATTACTTTTCTGATCTTCTATTAAAATATCTCAAATTTACAAAACAATCACTTTTTATTTGAAAAGCCGTAATTTTATAGCAAATATATTTTTTAACAAAAAAAAGTTATAATCCACTATCACAAAAAATTCAAATAAAATCCAGTTACTATAAAAAAAAACAATTTATTTTCTCTATTTTTCAGTTAATTAATCCATGTTAACACCACCGTAAACAAGAAAATACTGATAAGTTTACAAAAAAGTAACTGAAATGAAATCATAACCTTCAGTTTAATTTTTTATTATCCCCAATAAATATTAAATAAATTTCAGCAATTTTTCATCTTATTAAAACGAATTCGGGTATTGGACTTTTTGTAAGGTTTCCAGATGTTTTATTATTTGGAAAACCAACCAAAATTATTGTAATATTGTAACGGCAGATTGCGGCAATTAAAAGTATATGTTCTATATTATCAGCATTCAAATTATGCGTTTTTTTTTTTATTTTTTATTAATACATAGATGTATTAATGGATGGATTATTTGAATTGGGAAGAAAATGATTTGCGAGCAATTTAATTATTTTAATAATGGAACTCGAAACCTTTAAACTAATAATGCAGCAGTGTGATTTTATCATCGTTAAATTTAGTCCTAAATTGAAAGTTCATCATGTACGTACTATTTAAATGCGATCAAACGTGCCAATGCCCAGTAGGTGCTTAACCTACCACCGAGTGTGACATTTCATATATAATGTAATTATTATCATTAAATTGAACCATAATAAAACACATCTAATTATTATTTTTACTAATAAAAATAAATCGCATGCTTAATTATTGATAATTTCAAACGTTCAAAATTAAAAAATAATATTAAACATACAACGAGTTTTCGGCCAACCGGATTGAAATCTGCGAGCGCAGTTATCGCAAAAAAAAACAACAACAAAAAACAATCGATGGCTCGCTCTGCGAACGCATTCTTTAGATAAGAAGATTAGTCTGTACCCGATCCGGGCGCAGGCAGGTACATACGTATTAAATAAATTGTTTTGGTGTGTGCAATTCAATTTTATTTTATTAATTAGTGATATTACCGATTTCACAATAAGGAAGGCAACAACAAATAAATGGTGAGTTTGTTTTTAAATTCATATCTTTATTAATGTTCAGTTCATCACATTGTATTTATCATTTATATTTTTTGTGTTATAAGTTCAAACTTCGACTTCAAATTGTGACCATAGTTGAAAATGACATTATTAGTTACAGTTTTTTTTTTTTGCATAGATTCCAAATATATATATAGTTTGTTTAGTTTTTGCAAAGTTATAAAAAAATATAAATCTATCTTGGATATAACTCAAAATCTAAAAAGTGATAAGTAAAATTTAATAATATATTCGAAGTCAGAATAAAATGTTGCTTTGAGAAAGTGTTAATTATATTTTCTAATTTTAATAATAACGGAGTTTCAGGCATCATTGAAAATTTTGTTTTTAATCTAGAATCATACTTTCTTATAAATATAATATTTTTCATGCGTACCTTTTTACATATACACGCGACATTGAAAATTGAACCAAACTTTTAATTAATCAATTTTAAAAGAAACTAAGTAAACCGTAGCATAATTAACAAATATATTTAATAAATTTTAGGAAATAAGACAATCGAACGACGCTCTAAAAAGGGGCAAATAAGGGAAACTACCTGCTATTCTAACCGATAAATTAAAACATCAACACTCCATAAATTGTGGTTTCTTTTCTTCCGTTATCCTCCGCCGCTTGTAGAGGGTGTCTCGTCAATAGCTTTGTTCGTTGCATGAACTAATACATCACTTTTTTTACACATTTGGCACTGACAGCAATTTAAATCTTATGGGTGACATCACAAAGTTGCACTGCATAACAAACAAATTTACCTAATGTTGAAATTGGCGATGTGTCCATCACAGTACTTTCCCCATTAATTTCATTTTAAAAATGGCTTTAACTTGAATCAATTTCGCTTGTATAAGTTCACACGCCATTAACAAAATTCGATGCTTTTTTTTTCTATATTGTGGAAAAGTTCAATGTCGCCAAAGTATTAGGTTATCTGGCGTCCATCTAATGCATAGAACTAAAATGTGCGTCCCTTAGCAGCCTAGATTCTCACTTTCGTGAGTGACATAGCAAGGGTAGCTCGCATGCGTATTTGCATACGAACGAAAGAATGTATGATATCAATGACACTACCCTAGCGACGTAGCATGATACAAGTATATTAATTCCTTTTCCCCGCAATTTCTCCCAAATTTACTCCAAAATAACCTGGAAATTGGGGCTATTCCCTATAGGAAATGTTACATCTAACGTGTACCTTATTAAATATATTAAATAAAAATAATTTAAAAAAAATGGTGATGTGTCCATCATGGCACTTTCCCCGGTGAATACGGTCAAATAAGTTTCTGATAGAAAATTTAATAGGGAAGCAAAATGATTAATAGAAAAAAGTGATTGTTATCTTTTAAAGTTAAACCCGAGTATTTAGAAGAATATTGTAATTAAGTGTGTTATTTCTTACCTTACAATAGGTTAAAATCATTCCTCCACACTCTTCTTCATTTTTTTAAACTGGAGGCGTTTGCGAATGATAAGTTGAATTTGACGGCACTTTGACGTTTTATTTGTCATTAAAATAATTATTTCAATAATTAAAATCTCTAAGGGAATTTATCAGATAAATGCTTATAAAATGAAAACCGGAGGTCCTACAATAAAAGTTTTATAACAGAAATTATTTATTTTCCAAGATCTAAAACTTTTATTTGAAACATTTTTCTATCCGAATTAAAAAATGAAAAATTGCTAAGAGTAAAGTTGCACTTAATGAGTTTTGATTCTAACCAAAAGCTTTTCAGATCATTCCACTGTTATATAAAGCTTAGATATAAAGTTTGGGCTTAATCCATTTAGCCGTTTAGGCGCTATCGCGGAAACACACAGACACACACACAGACATTTTTCAAAACTCGATGGAATGGACTCAGGGGACCTCAAAACGTGCATATTTGTTGAAATTGGCGGTTCGAAAATTTTCACGATCACAATACTTTCCCTTGGACAGGGGTCCGGGGAAAGTAAAAACAAATGAAACCATATATATGTTAATAATATTTTTTTTATTTTATAAAGTTTCCTTCCATTACATAACACAATGCAAACCATAAAAAAACGCAACATTGTGTATATATTTTCAAGTTAGAATAACATAACCTACGTTTATTACATCATTTATTTTAATAAAAAAATTCAAATCATTCTAGAGAAGAAAAGATCTCGATCATATGGCACTTTAGCGACATTGGGAAAAGTTATTTTTATTTTGTTTTAAATTAAAACACACAATTCTTAAAAATGACATTAATAATTTTTAATTCAAAAATTCTTTTAATTAGCGTTGGGCAAAATCGAGTGAATTTAGTAATCGATTATTTCTGAATAACCAATTATAAGTAACTAAAGTCAATAAATTACAATAATTTGGAATTTATTAATAAAAAGGTGACGTTTCTCAATATTAATATTATAAATAGCATTAAGAAAAATGTCATATACTTCATTTTGCCGTCACAAAAAGATCTACTTTGCCCATCTCTACTTTGAATTATAACCTGTGATACACTTGCGCTTTTCACTAAATTTCCTATTTAGACTAATAAAAACATATCATTACATTTAAAATTTTTAAGAAAAATGGTAAAATTAACTACTTTTTAATTTGGTGCCACCTAGTGGCGATAAAATTACGTATGTTGTTTATTATTGTCAATAAGTATATTCAGTATGATAAGTGCTTTCGTATGTCATGAAAATCATTAAAATTGGTTAAAAAGGAAAAAAGTTATATAAAATTATTTTAATATAAATAGAAAAGATTCAATTATTTTCGTTTAATTTTATTCGGTTTTGATTTAAATTGAATTAATTTTGTTTAATTTAATTTAAATTGATTTAGTTTAATTTGATTAAATATAATTGATTTAATTTTGCTGATTGTATTTGAATTAATTTAATTAATTTATTTTATCATCTCTAAATTATGTAAGGCATAGCTGTACTGACGAGGGATAAATCCCGAAACACGTGTCTGCAGATGGCCTTAAATTAAATAACGTTCCTTTTGTTGTTTTTACATTAAATTTTTCTCGGATCAAAAATTTGTTGTATTATGCAATATTTTATTGTTGTGCAACAGCAGGTGTACATTATGTAATTCAATGTCCGGCGTGGGTATTTGCGCGGGAAGTAGTTGTTTTAATGTGCATTTGTTTAACGTACTTACGTAACGTAGGTCAAAATATCACAAAGCTAAATGTGGTAATAACCTATTAATTATTTTCAAATTTTTATTTATATTTGATAGAGAATGACACTTGTTTTCCATATTTTTATTTAGAATACTAACACGTATTTTGGTCTTTTCAGACCATTATCAAAGTACATATAAAGGGCTGAAAAGACCGAAACAGTACTCTGAATAAAAATATGGAAAACAACAAGTGTCATTCTTTATCAAATATTAATATCCGTTTCCATCAACAGTGTATCGAAGCAAGCATAAATTTCATTTTTATTTAATTTAATATTTGCTCATTACATATTCGGACCATCCTTACCCATCCTTAGAGTAAGACAAAAAAGTCTTTAACATTTTTATTTCATGATTTCATAAAATGTAATTTTATGATGTTTTTATTAGAACATTTTTTGTTGAGATAATCGCAGTATTATGTTTTCTACTGTTAATTACGTTCCCTACTGGAAGAGTAACAACTTCTGAAAATTATTTCTAGCTTTTTTTCATGACCATTTTTTTATTTTATTTGGAAGCTTTAAGACTCACAGTTCCTGAGATATAGCCGGTAACCTTTCTTATTTGTGCACCCGGTACAACAATTCACAAAACACACTTTATTTTCAACTTCAAAATAACAATTAAAAAGCGGCGTCTGAGCTTGAGCATTCAATCGATAGCTATTTCAATTATTCCTCGCCAATTTTATTTCCCTCGCAACAACTTACCCAGCCTGTTTATATTCGCAATTATCGCGGCGGCGAAGGCGAGAAGATTTCGAAATGGTTCGGGTAAATAGAAAAGTTCGTTAGCCCACTAACAGTTCTTTATAATTAAATCACTAAACACACATACACAAATATACGGACACGTATGCACACTACTGGAATAGATTGTATATAATAGGAGAGGATTCAATTAGAGAGCCCGGCCGAAATTGGAATTATGAGCGAGAAACAACGCGTTTAATCCCGCATGGGAACGGATTAAAAATGTACGCGAAATTCAGTTGGCGCCGATTAAATTTTTTACTAATTGTTTTCTTCTTTTTTTTTTCGTGTACATGAATAAGAGAAATGTGAATACAATAGATATGAATTCATTGCTTTTAAAGAAGTACACTCTCTTTTTCTTTTTGATAAAGTTTTATAAAAGTTAGACTTATTTTTTTTAATTAATAGAATTATTTGAAACACACCAGAAAGTTTAGTAGCAGCACCAATTACGCTTAAGATTGAAAATAAGCTAGGGAATTCCGAATGGGATTATAACTCTAACTCACAAATAAAAAGATTGTTATTCCTTTCTCAACTTTTTATTTGTATGTTAAATGTACATTTCGAGACACAATATGCTCATTATCAATAACAATAATTAGTTACTTAGTAATAAAAAGTGAAGTAAGGAATAACAGACTTCTTTTCTATTTAAAGGAATAACAGACTTCTTATTTTTTATTTTTTTGATCAACTTGACGTGATCAGTAAAACTCGAGTGTTCGCGATCGTAACTTAACACTTTTTATTTCTTAGAACTGACTTTAAAGTTACACTTTACAACTGTAATACTTTACTATGTCTAATTCAATTTTGCGATATTTTAAGTGCCGTTTTTTTAGTGTTTGCTCACGAAGTGCTGGTTAATGTTTGACCCGAAAAGTGAAGTTGGTCTCCTTAGCGCCGGACCAACCCCTCTCCTTTTTGGGTGATAAAACCACAATAAAATCTAATTAAGCACGCATAACATGGGGGAGCAAAGTCTAATTATGATAGTGAAAAAATATTTACTTTACAACAATGAGGTTGCAAAAGGACATTGATGGTGTTTACTTGTGATATAATTGGAATTTGAAAAATATTTGAATTTGCAGTTAATGAATTATTTGTCTTCCAAATTTTATCTGTGCGACGAGATAATCTATAATCTAATGAGTGTCTAAAGAAAAACAACTAGTCATAAATAAATCAATGAAATATAAAATAATAGAAACTTAATTAAATACATGTTAATAATATGAAATATATGAATAATAGTTTTTTTTTATTGGGGAACAAGAGCGAATGTAAGGGTTAGTTAGCCCAAGCACTGCAACCAATTGGCTTATTGTACTGCTTTCACTCTTATAGTTAATCGAAGAGTTTTGTGGTTTTTGCAAATCCAAACATCCTCTTGATCATATTGTCTTTTGGGAAGAGTAGATGTGGATACCCTTGGTTCAGGTTTTCTTCAAGTTGGTAAGCGCTGCACACTCGAATAATAATAATAAACAAATCAATGAAATATAAAACAATATAAACTTAATTAAATACATGTTATAATTTAAAATATATGAATAATAGTTGTAATAATAATGTCAATTATTATTATAAAATACTGGGGTGCATTACAATGACTAAAAACGCTTTAGTAATATTTTTCGAACAAATCGATCCCCTCCCTTGATATTCCGTAGAATCTGGACCCGTATTCCTGTAATTGATAATACGTTTCGGTAGTACGCGACTGTCAAATTCACATTTGATTCAGATTTCGAATGACCGAAGCGTACGATCAATTCCAGGAACAAGAGTCCTGAGGCTTGATTTCGAATGAGTCCATTCTGACAATTGCAACTAAAAACAAAATTGGAGCAAACCTGAATAATCTCATAGAAAGAGAACTTCGACTCGCTGTCGCAATATCGACTCATTCGGAATCTCCTAGCTTTTCATTGGAGGTGGGTCACATTTAACGAGCATTTCAATCGCAATTATGTCATAAGTCTAAAATTTTTTTTTTCCTTCGACATCGAACGAATTGAATGTAAATTCATCAAATTATCGAATCAAAACACGTTCCAATTAAGTGCACACCGCGAAAGCGACCCGAAACGCACTCGCAAAATAAATAATAAAACAGAACATGACTAATCAATTGCTGTTAATTAATTCGCAGTTTAAATTTTTGAAATGAACGCCAGACAATAACAGTTCTATTAGTATTTTCGGGAACTGTTGTATTTTTGCTTCGTCTGGTTGAAATAATAAATAACCGACGGTCGATAGCCATTTTCTGTGGTCTAAAAATGTGTAAATGATTGTATTTATATGTATTATAAAATTATATAATGTAATACTCAGAAATAAAGATTTTCAATATATAATAAATAAAAAAAATCTAGAAAAAAAAATAGCTTAATTAAAAGAAAATGATACATTAGTCGAAACTTTCTGTATATTTTGAATACTGTTGCAATTTCTGGTGATGGTTTTATTAAATAATTACAAATTTATTTAATAAAATGAATTAACAGTTAATACAATTTTATATTTTTTTACAATTTACAATACAAATATCTTTATTCAGACAATTACATGTTTACAAACATTGAGTATATACATTAAAATAAAGGTTTGTCTGTCTTGGGCTATCGACCAGAGGTCTTTCTGCCCTTCATTATTTAATAAATTACAAAACACTATTTCCGTAAATATATACGATATGATTGAGAACTTTTCTCCTGTAGAGTGTTATGATAGAGATGGGCAAAATCGATCTTTTCCATCTTTTTTGTTACTGCAAAATTTAGTAAATGACAATTTTATTAATGCAACATATTCTATTACTATCAGTAACTGTTCCCTATTTATTGACAAATATTAATTTATTGTTACTTATTGACTTTATTTATTTAAAATTGCTCATTTAGAAATCCTCGATTACTAATTTTACTCGATTTTAACATTATCGATACGTATTATAGGACAGTTGCATTTCATCAAAGATTTCCTGGACCAAGTTGAACTCCCTAATTTT
Source organism: Philonthus spinipes (assembly GCA_963082785.1). Taxonomy (NCBI): domain Eukaryota; kingdom Metazoa; phylum Arthropoda; class Insecta; order Coleoptera; family Staphylinidae; genus Philonthus; species Philonthus spinipes. The sequence continues at coordinate 11,628,355 of OY720309.1, read as the reverse complement.
GCCCAATACAAATAAAAACAAATTATACTTCACATGTGTCATTAATTAATTCAATTTGTTAGAATAATATAACCTATAGCGTGTGGCTACTTTTATTGTCAACATTTTTTTTTTTTCAATAAAAAAAATGCAAAGCATTTCTCGATCGTATGGTATTTCATATATTGTCACCTCTGTTTTTTTGATTATAAGGAGGACCTTTTTAGGTTTATATTTATATACAGAAAAGTTATAAAAAGTACTAAAATAAACGTGAACAAAAAACTAAGCATTGCAGGTCATTTTACTTTGATATAAGGTATATTTTTTTCCTATAACATTTTTTTTTTTGAAATTCGTAATTAACGAGGATAATGTACAAGAAAAAACTCCGTTTGGCACTACATTAATATTCTCAATGACTTTCTCCACAATAGAGCCTTTTAAGTCAAAATTCGACAGTCCTCCATAGATTGTTGGGATTTGTTGAGAAATTTAGGGTCGGGATTATAAGAGATTGTGGATTAGTAGAACCGATGTGAAGTTACCCACCGATTTGTGCGGATCTTTCACCATGGCGGAGGAGCGAGCAAATCGTTTATTTTAACCCTTTCGTCCCGGAATACTAAAACACGTTTTAACACTAAAATTGCACAAAACCACGCACAGACAATGGAAATTAGAGTCATGCAGACAACGTGCGATTTTTATACATAACCTCAAAGCCAAACGCATAAACAACGGCCTGGTACAATTTCCACTGATAACGAGCGATTATTTTAGGTTCCAGGGGTTTTCACACATTTGTGGTACACATATGTACCATCCGGGACGAAAGGGTTAAACATTTTCACAGTTTATAAACGAATGAAAATAACCCAATTGTACAATAACTGTGACAAGATATGCCCAACTTAATTTAAAATATTTTTTTCTTGCAATTATTAGCCTACAATAATTAAAATTTATTTTAATTAAAATAACCTACAGATAATCATTATTATAGGAAAATATGTATGAATGATATTAGCCTCGAATAAAGACTTAGACATCATATTCAAGGTCCAAAACGAAGTTGTTTGTTACAATTCAGGAACTTGTCTTTCTTCTTAGATTCTTGCTAAAGGGCTAAATAATCATTTAAAACAAAAAAAAAAGGAAAAAGGGGAAGGCTTTATCCCCCTTTTCATTCGTCTTATACCTCAAATTATTGATAGAATACGTTTTCCAAAAGGTAAACCCCAACAAATACCATATATTTCTCTCCTATCATCACTACAACTCATCTTCTTTTAATATCGTTTTAAATAACTGCATCCTTCAGCCATTAGACCTATGTAAGGTCTTACCTTTGATCCAAGACAAGTATCCTTCAAAACATACACAAAATTAAAAGAGAGGGAACCCATTTTAGATAGATAATTTACAAGTAATTAGGAAGAGCTGTTACTATTTTCAAAATGGTTTGTCTTTCTCTTAGTATAAGAAAAACGCACGTTTTTGAGTTTCACAAACTTTAATATAAACCCTGCTACAATTGCTTCGCTACATAAAAATATGTTTTTTTTCTTATACTAAGTTATGGAGTTTCATCAAGTAACAGTAACAACAGAATATTGTCTTCTTCTATTCGAATATGTCGCTATCCTATTCCACAATCCTAATAGACCATCCTTTATAAAACATCCAGGTAGCTGAAATATCCACCTTGGGAGTACTAAAAATATAAGACATCCCTTAAATACACCCCAAAATCCTTCCAATAGTATTCTTTATGAATTATCCCAAATATATTTCATTGAAAACCGTCTCCACTGGCTTTCAGAGAAATTTGCCCTTAAGTGTGCGGTTTAGAAGAAAGAGATAGCTATACAAATATGGGCAATCACTAATTTGAGTTAGATTATTGTTGTGATCAATGAATAATATTGTATTATACATTAAAATAATCTTAAAATAAACAGGAATTACATCAGATAAATTAAAAATTATTTTAATGTTTAGTTTCTGTGAAAAATAATTATGAAAAACAATGAAAATTGATCAAATTTATAGCAAATTTTAAATTAAATTTTTGCTAATAAAAACTTGTGCAATGAAAATTTAAAGGATTTCACTAAATTCTGCATTCAAATAACTTAGCAGACATGACCTATTAATTTCATTATATCTTACAATTTTCTTTTCTAACTTAAACTAGTAAATTGACGTAAAACACGAAAATTAATGATTTATTTTTTATTTAGACTGATACTTTATACTTGGTAGATGAAAAATGTAATAACACATTCATATTATGAAATCCAAAAGAATAGCTCTATTTTCAAACGATTATTTCCATTTTACTATATAGCTATCTCTTTCCACTAAACCGCAACCTTAATCCCTTTCACTATGACCACCTCAAATCTTATGCATTCCCCACAACCCTAACATTACTTACAAACCAAAAAAAAAGAAACACATCAGCTCTATTCCACTACATTTCATCACTGCACGAAAGTGACGAGTAAAGATTGTTAACCAGCACATTTTTTTTGTTTTGTTTTTTCGAAAGTCATAATTCAATTAAAATTATTCGTCTGACAGAACGAGTTGCTCCGGTCGATTGCTGTTTGGCGATCCATTATATATTATATATTATAAATTGTTGTACCTGATGTGTAATTAGAAACATTTTGAATGTCTGTCAATAAATATTACTATTATGTGAAAGACATTTTGGAAAAAATATACTCGCACTGCCTTTTCGTGGACAAATCGTCGAACTTTCAGTGCCGCGTATTTTGGGTGCGGCTCTGTGGATCTAAGATTTGTTTATGTCTTCCTATAAGAATATTGGGAAGTAAAGGCGAATGTTCAATTCCTTCCATCAGTATCTAATTCTCCTAATGCAATTTATATCTTATCTGACCTGCGCTTTACAGCCAAATTATAACTGCCACCCTCTTTTATCCATCACACATTTCTTTCTAGAACCTCGGGCCTGCAGCTGTTTCAAAAACGACGAGACGTTTCTATCCTCGCGATTTCCATTTTCACGTCATTGTTTATCATCACGTCAACTGATTAAAATGTTCCCATATAATGTTGTATTAATAATAAACGTTAATGTAACATTTGTGCAATGTTTTCTATAACAATTTGGCTTATTGGGAGAGTTCTATTAAATTTTACATTTCGGCTGCAATAATTTTAAATCTAGTAGATAATATGTTATAGTTTTACTTTCCCCGACCCCTGTCCAAGCCAAAGAATTGTGATCGTGAAAAATTTCGAATCGCCAATTTCAACAATTATACACGTTTTGAGGTCCCCTGAGTTCACTCCATCGAGTTTTGAAAAATGTCTGTGTGTGTTTCTGTTTCTTCCGCGATTAATGGATTAAACCCAAACTTTATATCTAAGCTTTCTAGCAGTGGAATGGTCTGAAAAGCTTTTGGTTACAATCAAAACTCATCAAGTGCAACTTTACTCTTTTCGATTTTTCATTATTTAATTCGGATAGAATTATTATTCAAATAAAAGTTGTAGATCTTAAAAAAATAAATAATTTTTGTTAGAAAAGTTTTATTGTAGGATCTTTAGTTTTTATTTTATAAGCGGAATTTCATCTACCTGATAAATTCCCTTAGAAATAAACAATTATTTTTATAATCTTCTTTATGTTGGCTGTGGAGACTTTAATTATTTAAATATTTTTTTATGTCAAATAAAACATCAAAGTGCTTTAAAAAACAACAATCCATTTTTTTCAATTAATATTTTTTCCTTTCCTATTAAATTTTTATTCAAAAACGTATTTTACAGAATTACTAGACTTTGATTAAATATGTTTCACCGCGGGTTAAGTGAGAAATTAATTCAAAATTACCGAATTACCATGATGGACACATCACCATTTTATTTTTGTTGAGAAAAATAATTTCCCTAATTTCATTATTAAATGCCATTTTAACAGAATAAAAATGTGGTGAAGTGTAGTATGTATAAATAGGTAGAGAAAATAACAAAAGAAATTTTTATTGTGGTAAAAATACGAAAAATCAGTGAAAAAAAAAATATATATTTGTAAATCCTTAAAAATCACTAAGTCTACTATTATGTCTATCAGTCATCATAAAAAAGCACCCCTTTATAGGGGCTTTGAATAACAAAAAATTGAAGTAGAGTACTAATTCTAGATTTCTACCGATTTTAAATTAGAATGTGGAGTTTGGCTGCTTCTTCTCTAAAGCTTTCATGATCCGATTTTCTGGTTCCCCATTTCACCATTATTTTTGATTCAATTAAACTTTCATAAAAATATTAATTATTTACTTTTTTTATTATCTTCATTCTTTTATAACTTTAATTTCCCTTATTATTGTTTCATTATATTTGCTTATTCGGCTAACCGTCACACTTTTAAATCCCTGCAAATCAAAACAAAAATTACTTCAATAAAAAATCAACGTCACGCTCCTAAAATCCTACAATTTTTATTCTTTTTTTCCTGTTCGCTGTCAAAAGCGATCTTATCTGATTCTTTTTTTTATTTATTTACTATAGCGTATAATGGCTATTGTGAATCCTAATTTAATCCAGGTCGGTGACCAACGCGCCAAAAGAGAATCCATTTCGCGTTCAATTCATGCCGAATCTCTGAAAAATATAATAAATCTTGTTCACATAATAAATGCCGCCGCCATTGTTGCCCAATTTCCTGTTTCCTGCTCTCGATCTCTGGTGCATGATATTTCGAGCGCATGCAGATATCAAAGGACTTAATTGTCTAGGATTATGTAATTTAAATTATAATAATAATAAATGCAAGAAAAAGAAGTATTGCGAAAAAATTCCATTTACTGGCTTTTATTTAATATTTGGGTGAAATTGAAACATTTTCATTTCAATGATTTGATGATAAGTCAATACATGGTGTATTGGGAATTGATACATAAAAATGATTTGATTTTATCATCATTGATTACATCTGACAGGTGTATAAACACATAATATTTGCCAAAAAAATAATATTTTTTATTTACACAGGATATGCTCTTTCAGTAATTAAAATAAAATTATTTAATGCAAAAAAAAATGATATTAGGCGGAAAGACTTTCGGTCGTTAGCCATTTCATGTATTATATGTGAACATAACTATACAAATACATTGTAAATAATTATCCAAACTACCTATAAGTGTTACATGAATAAAGATGTTTAGTTAGTTGATATTATTTGATGTTAAAAAAATTCATTAATCTGAAAAAGTAATTTTAATTTTAATAAACACCAAATGACATCAATTTTTCTATATTAATTTTATTTTAATTACTAAAAAACTATTCTATGTAAATAAAAAATATTATTTTTTTAACAAAAATAATGACATGACACCTGTTTGATGCACTTCTAAAACGAAGGTGGATTTTAAAAAATGTAACTCTTACTTTCTCAATATATTAGTTACTGAATGATATATATTTGGATGTGCTTTTATCATCACTGCTGATGATAAAAGCACATCCTTCGTTTTAGAATTGTTATTCAAAAATAAAATAAATCCTTTCATCATAAAATAAACAATGCCGCCCATTGATTTATATTCCGTGAAACAATTAAACCGCATGAATAAACATTACACCTATTTCGTTTATCGCACATTTACGAGGGGAATTAATCAATAAAAACACTCGACCATAGGATTCAGTGGCAATTGCGCGAAATTAACATAAATGAATCATGATCGAACGAAAAGCCGATTATAAATTTAAATTCGAATGAAACCATAAACAAATTACCGAACGTTTCCGATGTTGTTTGTTGTAAACGATTTCGCGGACGTGGCCGAGTCGGTACGATCTTATCCTGGTGTTTTTCTGCATCGATATTTCGACGTATCGAAATTACGATGATTATTCGTTGAAAATTTTTACTGTTGGGAACACTTTTGTGGGAATCATAGATGGTGTATGTTAAAGATTAATCGCGTTTTTACGGTTGGCAAAATTTATCTGTTTTTGACAGATCTGTCATGTTTGTAGGTGTTTTTTTTCAACGCAAGAACTTTCCACGAAAACTTGGAGTAAATCGGAAATAATTGATAAATAACGATAATTTAGTCATCAGCTCCGTATTAAAACTGAGTATAAAATAATCGGTGTGTATGGTGCAACAGAAACATTGCTGAAACCCTCAATAATGAAATTTGTTCGAACAATAATTGATTTGTGATACATTAATTAAATGTTGTGCAAACTATAATAATCAACAGACTTTAAGTATTAAAAGGTGTTTGTTTAAACAAGATGGACTTATTGAAATGTTTAAGTGAACTCGATTGAAAATTTTAAAAACCTCTTTGCTGTTACTGGTCGACAGGACTTCGTAGTATTATAACCGCATTCGAACATCAGTAATAAAATATAATATACTCAATCACCTCACACAATATCACAAATATCGATGTTATATAAGACTAAACAAAATAAATATACTCAATTGAAAATTTAAAAAACCTAATTGCTGTGACTGTTCGACACAACTTCGTAGACTGTGCTATTATTTTCTACAAGATTATATACTCAAACGCTTGATAAAATATAAATAATTTCAATAGTAAACTCGTTCATTAATTAATTTATAAAAATGGGTCGCGCAGAAGTCGGAACACCGAAGTACATAGCCAACAAAATGAAGGCGAAGGGCTTGCAGAAGCTCCGCTGGTACTGCCAGATGTGTCAAAAACAATGCCGGGATGAAAATGGCTTCAAGTGCCACACTATGTCCGAATCACATCAACGCCAACTGTTGTTATTCGCCGACAACGCTAAGAAATACATGGACGAGTTCTCATTCGATTTCAGCAAGGAGTATCTACAGATATTAAAGCGGCAATTCGGAACTAAGAGGGTGTCTGCGAACCGGGTTTATCAGGAATACATTTCAGACCGCAACCACATCCACATGAATTCCACCCGCTGGGTAACACTGACCGGCTTCGTTAAATGGCTAGGAAAGACGGGAAAATGTATTGTTGATGAAACAGAAAAAGGTTGGTTCATTACGTACATCGATCGCGATCCTGATACGATCGAAAGGGAGGAGAAGAAGAATAAGAAAATTAAAATGGATAAGGACGACGAGGAAAGGACGTTGGAGTTTATAGAAAAGCAAGTGAAGCATGCGCAAGAACACGCTTCCGGCTCGGAGGAGCCGGTTTACACAGAGCTGAAAAGGGAAAACGAGGAAGAGAAACTGTCTTTGAATATTAAATTAGAAACACCAAAACCTAAACAAATTTTGGGCTCAATGAAGCCGCTGAATAAATTAATTAAAACGGAAGCTTCAACTTCATCGTCGGAAATATTCAAAAAGCCGAAAATCAAAGAAGAACCCAAAAAGAAAACCGCCATTGAGGAATTAATGGAGCTGGAGGAGAAAAAAAAGGAGAAATCCAACCGAAAAGATTATTGGCTAACGGAAAACATTGTTGTGAAAGTAATGACGAAAACCCTGGGGGATGAATTCTACAAAGCGAAAGGAGTCATCAGGGAGGTCAAGGATAAATTTACTGCAATCGTTAAATTATTCGATAGTGGAAAAAAACTTAAACTGGATCAGGAGCATCTGGAAACTGTGATCCCCGCCATTGGAAAAGCAGTTGCCATCGTGAACGGGGGTTACAGGGGGGAAATTGCAACACTTTTGTCGATCGATGAGAGGAACTTTTGTGCTGATTTAGAGATAGCTAGCGGGGTTTTAAAAGGAAGGAAAGTGAAAGCGGTTCAATATGAGGATTTTTGTAAATTGAATCAGGATTGATTTTTTAACACAATATTGTTTGTATATAATAACAATTTTGAAACACAAACTTTTTTTTATAAATTATAATTATTTCATTTGTGTTTCAGAAAATAAAGTTTTTTAAGCTATTGTTCAAATTTTTATGTAATACCATTATAACATCCCCTATTATCCTTTTCCAAAATATACAATTTAATAAAATGTTCAACCACCACTGTATGGAATAATAGTGTGTTCCATATGCAATGTTTTAATGAAGGCGGTTGAACAGATCTTGTATTGTAATTAAATACCTGATATGAGGAAGCCACATGGAATTAGGCAATAGATGGCGTTTGAGTTATCTTTTATTTATTAAGATAATTAAATGAACTTTTATATTGTATATGTTTTGAAGTGTAAATTTAGCTAGTGGTAACTTAAAAAGGAGGATTATATAAATAAATACCAATTTATTAATTTTTAAAGTTATTTTGAGTAAAAAAGTCATTATTGTAAAATGTGTTAAATCAATGAGCCAATGTAATACATTGAGTTAAGTAATAGTAGGGTCAGTAAACAAATTAGTCGATTTGAGATATTAAATATAGTAAAAAAAATGTATATATATATAAAATTGCCTTTCTCTTGTTTTGAAGATATTACAAAATAAAATGATTTTAGTTAAAGAAACATCTTAATGAAGAAAGTTATTTCAAAATAAAAAAAATATATACAAAAAGCTATAACAGCTTTTAAATCCTTCATCCATAGCTGTAAAACAAATATTAGTTTATTTTAAAGTTATTTTGGGTAAAACAGTTTTGTGTTGATGTAAAGTTTTCATATTACTTCACTTATTCATTTATATAGTTGAATGTATATTTCAACCACCAAACTGTCCCAAATGAATTTATCATATGTAATGACCACTTAGTGGTTGAAATATACATTTTGTTATATGCAAAATCTAGTTCGAAGAAACACAACTTTTTTGTATTTTAGATATCTACTCTTTGAAAGTTAGAGGAACTCTCATATATACAGTATTTACAAAGATATAATTTACGCCCACATCTCGGGTGTGTCGATATTGAAGGTAAAAATTCCACCAATATGGAAATAGCATGAATGTAAAGAATAAAAATTCAAACATTAGGCAACAATCTACAAAATATAAAAATTCCAGAGATAACTATGACAATGCAACAAACAATAAATGTAATAAGAGATTTAAAGAAAAAATATTTTAAAAATGTTCATTTATGCCTATTAAGCTTGACCTTCTCATAGCTTCTCATGTGTGCGGGTCGCTCATGCTCTATGACGTTATTGTTAAATCACAGAATTAGAGTTTACTCCTTACTTCAATTACTTATACAATGAAATTCAAAAAATATCCGTATTTTTTGAAGAAATCACCATTTATTCCGCGACACATTTCATTGTATAAGTAATTGAAGTAAGGAGTAAACTCTAATCTTGTGATTTAACAATAAGCTGGCTTATATTTAAATGGAGCTGCCATCAGTAATTCTCTTATTACACATTGCTGTATAATAAATGATACTGAATAAAAATTAATATTACATTTATTTTTTTCTTTCCAGGTGTTCTCGCCATGCCGTATATTACTCCTCACGGCTAAAGTGCCAACAAGAGTGAGTGCAACTTCCACCCGTTCGTAAATTATGACATTGATTTTATTTTTCGTGTGATTTTCTCCGCAGATCGACTGCCACTTCCACTATTTGGAAATCCAGGCGTTGGAAAGCAAACGTGGCAACCAGCTGTGTCTGACTTTCAACGAGAAACCATACTCGTTCCTCACCGGGGACGACTCCACGTCTAGTCAGGAGGTGGACAGCATGATATCTGCGCTCGCCACTGCCATCCGTAATATTTTTCCTACTGTTTCACTTCATTATATTATTAGAAAGGTAAAGTTACAAGTGGACGAAATTTACACTTTATTCACTAAAAGAGAAGTAAATTATAAACGTACGATAATTGCAAGATATAATTTCATTATTAGGAGAAAAGTGAGATAACTATGTTTTTGTTTTTATGCTAAATTTTGCTAAGAGTTAAATAAGAAATTCATTACATATTTTTGCTTTTTGGATATAAAGAATAATAATAATAAATATAAAAGTGGTATAAAATGTCGAGTGTTTTAGTGTTAATCCACATGGTTAGATTTGAATTCAAAAAGATAAAATTTAAATCCGCGGGATATTAACCTATCACAACCTTTGAAGTAAAAATAGCTACTTCCTTTTTTTTGTGATAAAAAAATGAAAGTTGTGATTGTGAAAACATGAAGCAGCCTAAATCAAAATAAGATTTTGTGCTCAGATTTAATATGGGTTTTTGCTTAATTTCATGTAAAACTCGACAGGGTTTGATTGAACGAATAATTATCCAATAAACAAAATAATAATAATGAAGCTAAAAATAGTAATAATGCTAATTAATAATCATAGCATCTTGGCCTTTGTAAATGGGCAACAATATATTTGTAAAAGAAAGAAATATTCACACTCACGACTTTTTAGAAAAAGAGCCAATCACATCGCACTCAATGCTTTGATGCGTTCCAGTACACATCGAACATAGGAAAATTTACATTGAGTACATTCTAGCATGTTCGGTGTTACATAAAACTCTCTGTATGTACGTCAACATAACATACTAGACAATATTTTAATGTTAGACATTTGTTGGACAATATGACAAATTATCCCTTATTGACAGAATAAATAAATTTTACATCATTATTATACCACATTTTGTTTCATAAGTGTTTTTTTTTTTTTAGATTGAAGTGATTCCGAGCTCTAGACTCCAAGTCTTGAGAGACATAGAAGCCGTTGGCAGCAACGTCCGTGAAGTGGGTCCCTGCGGGGGCTTTTCCACACAATATGCCTGCATGTGCGACTACCATAATATGCCATATCGGGAAGAGGTGGCTTGGGATGTTGACAACATATACGTGTCGCTGAACACTCGTGAATTATGCTTGAAAGATTTCGACCACCTCGACCAAAAGCAAGTTGTATTTTTTTTATTTTGTGTATTAAAACATTTCTGACAAATTCATTTACATTAATAATAGAAAAAAGTGAATAAATAACTTGGTCACAGTTATTTAAATTATATTAAATAAAAAGAATTCGAAAATAATTAATTTACTCAATTGAATAATTAATTATAATAAATGGAAGATGATGCAAGCGCCATCTGTTGCATTGCACATGGAACATACTAGTCTAATTAGGTTCAAAAAAACGAAAAATTTGCCATCACTAGTCATCCATATGCTAGATGAATGGTGGTTGAACATTTAATTAATTAAATATATTATCTTTAGCTACTGCAACTTTTTGATTTACATTATATAAGGGTAATTGTCCAAAAAGTAGTTGTTTCAATTGATGTGTCGTTCTTCTTAAAGTAATTACGTAACATAAGTCAAAAAAATTGCAGTAGCTAGAGAGAAAATAATTAATTATTCAATTGAGTAAAATAATTATTTCCAATGTAATTAATACTTTTAATATTTAAACATTGGTAGTTGATATTGTAATAATAAATATGAATAGATTTTTAAAAATTTGCCAATAAAATAAACTAAAATACCAGTTAAATTAAATAAGGGCTGCGGTGGGGAGTACTCAAGACTTTGGCCTTGAGAATTAGGGTTCTGGTTCGAATTCCACTGGGGCAAGAGATATTCCTAATGAAATATACTTAACGAAGGTCTATGGACATATTAAATTACATATATATATATATATAATCTTAATTCCTTATACCACCTATTGTGGTGTCGGATGATTTATAAATTACTTTATTTATTTATCACCCCTACACCACCATCATGGTAGATGGGTATTTTAGATTATATATATATATATATATATATATATATATATTTATTTATTTATTTATTTATTTATCACACAGAAAAAAACAATACAAAATGAAATCTTATGAGTGTAGGCGAAGTTCAGTCAGCTTAAACTGTTACTGATCTTCCACTTAACCTACCTACTTAAAATACAAATTTCATTAGGGGCTGATTGGGAAAGTGCTTATTTTCATCTCTCCCCAACCTTGTAATCCTATCAAAAAATTAAATTCAATAACTTTGAATTCTCAACTAGTTTCAGGTTATCAGCCCATTTTTCAAGAGATTTCAAAATTTATTTATTTTTTTTTCTTTCTATTTTTTCTGCAGAGATTTAATACCGATAATAAGCGCACTGGAATACAATACTTGGTTCACAAGACTGCGAGTAAACCATGTGAAACTGTCACACGACGTCATGGAAAAAGTGTTGAACGTGCTGAGGAAGTCGCTCAGTCTCGAGGAGCTCTACTTGGACAACTTAACGCTCAAGTCCGATTTTATTAACAAGCTAACAAGCATAATCAAGTCCAACCGTATTATACCTCTACACACAATTGACTTGTCCAATAATATGATTGAAGATAAAGGTAAGGGGTTTGTGTGATTTATTTCCTTTATTTTGTAATTTATTGAACTAAAGGCAGAGAGACCTTTGGTCGATAGCCCTTATTTGGGAGTATGTTATGAAAATATTTATTTATTTTATTATACAAAGTGTACAAAAAATGAGTGAAAACCTTCAGGTAACTCAATTCATTAATTAATTTTTAATAGAAAATCCAAATAAAAAAAATGTTGTATGGTTCTTCATTGAGGCTCACGAGGTCTTCGGAATTTTAAATATGTGACTATAAATTAGTATTGTTTTTTAAATATTTTGTAAAAAATCAATAGCATTAACAATCAATTAGACACATGTATAATTCCATTGATGTAAATGATTAATAAATCGGATATTTTTACAATTTTATAACTTCATCAGAAGCATTCTTTTAATGAAAATAGATCTGGCAACGACGCACGCTCGTTTGTAAAAGAAAAGGTGTATGCAACACCTCCAGCGGATGATGTAGCAGTTATAAACAGGATAAATGCACACTTGTTTGATCCAGCATTGCCAAATGTATAGTTCTTTTAAGTGGCCCGTGAGGCTTAAGGAAGGACCGTGTGACTTATTTTAGTTAATATTTTTATCTAAAACTTAGTCAAAGAGTCACGCTACCTAAAGCTTTTCATTCATTTTCTGTACACCTTGTATTATGTTAGATTATATTATGCAATATATTATTTTCTCAGATATGAGTCACCAAAGTGCCAGTCTTTGATAACTCCCTTATAGTTAGAAATTCAGCATTAAGTTATTAATAAAACTTGCTTGACTTCTAAAGACGCATAATATAAAATTATTTTCATATATACAGGGTGATCCGTATTCATAGAATTGATATCAACTTTGTTAGTTTAAATGGAACACTCTATATAAATTTCTATGTGATTCTTCTTTAAATTGTCTTTACAGCAATATAATATAGTTAGTAGTTTTGACAAGTAATTACTGCAGAAAAAAATATTTTCTAAAAATGTTGACAATTACAGAGGTGTAAAAAAAATCATTACTGTTTTGTTTTTTGAGTTAGATAAATGAAATTTTTTATGCATGCTAAGATAATACTATTCTATGCAATGATAATTTTTAAGGTGAAATATTTTTATACAGGGTGCTCAAAAAATAATTAATTTCTGCATCAGAATATATCAAAATATAGAGGGTGTTCTATTTAAAATAACTAAGATTTAATTGTTTAAAAATTACTAAATGTGGGATGAAATTTTGAACATTTTTATTTTTCCAAAACTATATCACCATTGGGTACCCTGGTGTATTGGCTGTTTGTAACCAACAAAGGAGATATGTTCTTTTAAGTGAATTACAAAAAAGTAACAATTTTTATCCGAATGACAAATATTTCGAAAACGGTTAAATTTGTTACTTAATAATTTAGTTCATAGAATTTTATATAGAATCCAAATTTCTAATAAAAATTATAGCATTCCATTTAAAATAAAGGAATTGCTTCCAGTATAACGGAAGTCGTTTATTTTTTAAACTATTTTCATTGAAGCAAACACACAGGATTACTTTAATGTTGAAAATTTCACTAGAATACATTAAATAGAACTCCATATACTTCTAGTGTGTGGTTTCACCGGAACACCCTGCATATATTAACAAAAAAACCCATTACGCCTTTATACCGTTAAGAGTGTTGGGTTAGTAGTATTTAATGAAATTAATTGTATTTCAGGTGCTATAAGTTTAGGAGGTTGCATAGTCGAGTTAAATAAAGGTTTGACACACCTTAATCTATCCCATTGTGGATTGAGTTCAAAGGGCGTCAACCAGCTTGCGAACTTGATGAACACCAAGAGCAGTCTTTACAACACACTCACACATTTAAATTTAAGCGGCAACAACTTGAAAGATGATATTACAGTATGTATGAAAAAAAAAATCGATCGACTTAAATAACCTTTCCTTTTTGTTTCTTTTTTTTAGCATTTACACACGTTTTTAACGCACCCAAATACTTTAAGCTATTTAGATATTTCGGCAACAGATATAATTTTAGAAAACGTAAGTATTACCATCATGGATGTAGTATGTGTATAGATAAAGCATGCGGCCGTTTTCAGCTGGCCAAAGTCTGAAGAATGGGGGGTGTTTACTCTTAAGTTTGGTTCGCGTCAGTTGCTCTTTGCATTCTTTGTTTACATCATTTCAAATCAGAATAAATGATACTTTTGTGTTTTTTTATTCAAGATATATATATATACTATAATATATCTAATATATACCAATTTTGTATTTCTTTTAAACTGATGTTACCCTTTTATTAGATGTACTGTATCTGTTGGGAAATAAATATAAATTTTAAATATAGTAGGTTAATATTGAATAGACCTTGATGTATAGCCGAGATCTGAATGGTTTAGTTGCACTTCCGGTTTCACAGGAAATTACATCAATATTCAAAACTTTATATTCTTTCTTTCTTTCTTAATCTTATTTTCTTTTACCCGTATTGGGTGTCGAGAACTTTATATTCTAATTGTTCTAAATTTAGTAAATGATTTTCTATAGGTTATACATTTAGTAAATGATCAGACTTTTTCACGGCCTTTGACAATTATTATAATTTAAGGATATTTTTTTTCATATAAATACCAATACCATACCCTGTTTACAAACAGGCGTGTTTAAAAACAGCCGAGATGTTGGCACAAACAGTATCCTATCCCCACTATATCTATTAGCTCTGATGATGTTGAGCAATGGATTGTCAGAAAATCAAAACAATTTAAAGCAATTATGTAATATTTATCCCAAATTTATTTAAATACCTGAAATTGTAATTTTTAAAATACTTTTGTTTTGTTAATGACACGTTAAGGTTGTCGAAACTATAGTCAACAATAAAACAATCCAAGTTATACAAACAAAGTAAAAAAATTATTCGTTTATTGAAATTTAATAAAACTGTAGTTGTTTCAACACTTATTATCCATACGCTAGATGAATGGTAGCTGAACGTTTCATTAAATGTGAATTTCGTTTTCCTTGTTTGCTTCGCCTTCCTTTAGTGGACGAAACAATGATTCTCGGTCGTCTACCTTGTAGACCCAAATCGTTGACAATGCCACTTCAAATTAGGCAAAAGGTGGCGCTTGCGTCGTCTTTAACTTATTATTTTCTCTTATAACTTAAAAATACAATTTTAGAATACTAGTTCTTAAGAGAGTTAAAAATCAATCTGGTTGTTAATGTTGATTGACTACTCTTGTCAACTATAACCACACACTCCTACCCTTAGAGGGGGGTGAGCCATCATCGGGCACGTACCTAATGCCTTAATAATATCTATGGTTACCATTAACTTTTATGTACTCAAAATTTTACATATAAACTGTTGACCATATTTTTTATGTAAACAAAATATTTTTTTCTTATTTCAGTTATTCCCTGCCCTCGTGAAAGGTTGCACGACGAATTTGGTGCACTTGAACGTCTGCCGGAATCCCTTCAGCAGTAAAAAGAGCAAAGAGGCTCCGATTGCTTTCAAACAATTCTTCAGCACGACGTTTAACCTCAAGTACTTGAATATGGCCCACTGTAAATTGCCCCAGGAAGCTCTAAAGTGCGTATTTTGAGTGTACTTTGGTTGATATCGATGAAAATTGTTTTTCTTTTGTTTTTTGCAAATGTAGAAATTTATTACTTGGACTAGCCTGCAATGAATTCACGAAAGAGATTACTCTGGATTTGAGCAATAACAGTTTGGGGACCCAGGGGGCCCATGTTATCGAGTCCTGCATACACGGAGTAAGGTGCATTTCGAGTTTGGATATTTCAGAAAACAGTAAGTTAATTATGGTTTTATTTTAAAGTTTAATTTATTGTCTCTTTTTATATATTTTTATGACTACTTTATTAAATCTGCTTCAACTTCTAAATATTCATTGGTGGTTAATAATAAAAAAAAATCCAGTTATTTGATTTCTCACATTTCACTAATATTCTTTAAATATTTCAACTGTGAGGCTAGCTATATATATAATTAATTCATAAATCTAAATTTATGTATATGTGTGAATTAATAAACAATTAATACATCTCATATTTATTAATTTTTACAGATATGGATGTTGATCTGGCTCAAGTGGTAATAGCCATAAACAAAAACAAATCTCTGAAACACCTAAGCATGGGCCGCAATATGCTCAACATGAAAGCCAAACATATTTCAACAGTGATGGACGCCGTTGTGCAAGTCATTCAAGACGAAGACTGCCTTTTGCAATCGCTAAACATACCCGACTGCAAACTCAAAGCTGATTTGCACAACTTCTTCTCGGCACTCGGGAACAACAAATGCCTCGAAGCTATTGACATAAGCGGTAACATGATTGGTGACTCCGGGGCTCGCCTGTTAGCAAAAGCCCTACAGATAAACACGAGGTTGAAGAGCATCAGTTATGATAGGAATAACATAACGTTGCAGGGATACACGGATATTGCTTACGCTTTAGAGAGTAACCGGACCGTCCAGCACATGCCGTTCCCGATTTATGATATTACTCCGTGCATGAAGGCCGGTGCGGATAAGGCTGATACGGTCATGCGTAAAATACAGGATTTGTTGAACAGGAATGTTTCACCGAGGAAGAATAATATGAGGAAGATGAAGGTGTTGCAGCCAGGATTTTTGTTGAGTTCGAAGCAGCATGCTGTGGATAGGCTGGTGAATCAGACAAATGATGTGATTAAGAATTTAGGGTCAGAATCGATGGCGACGAATAATGATATTAATCACGCCTCGGGGGTTATGCAGGATGCTGAAAATTGTAAGAGGCTGTTCGGGATTTTGCAAGAGGTTGCTCAACAGAAGGACGAGGTGCATCCAGTCAAGGTCAAGCTGCAACAGGTGTCTTCAGATGTCCATAGTTGTATTAATGAATATTTACAGGTTAGAAGTTTTAATACAATATTTTATTTTATTTAGTCTTATATAACATTGTTATATGTGCCTATCTACTTCTCAATGTGAGATGTTTAATACAATAATGTACATAATAAGAAACAATTATTATATATAATCAGTAATCGCTTTTCCCCTATGGTGTCAGGTATAACTATTATAGATTTTATATATACAAATCTTTATTCAGGACTAATGCTTACAAAATACATACAATATAATACAAATCTATTATACAATATCATACAGTACCAAACTGGCTATCGACCAGAGGTCTTTCTGCCAATTTTTTTATTGATTTATTGAATTTACGTGTCAGTGACCGTAAATGTATGTTCTGTCAAATTCAGGATTATAGGCTTTAATGAACTCGTTGATGGTTTTAGAGGGAAATTTATCTTTAGGTTAGGTTAGGATTACAGGGAATGCCGAGGTGTTTAATTATTTGGGATATGTGGGTATTAGAGGCAAACTTTAATGATATAGATTTTATTTATTTGACTTTCAATGCATAGACAATTTTAATAAAGGAAATTTGATAATTTTTAAATATACACAATAATTGGGAACAAGAACGGAAACAGGAAAGTTTAATCATCGAATTTTGAATCGGACCTAACAATCTATTCTAAAATGTTTGATTAAATATTGAGAGTGTAATTGAAGATATTATACAACAATATTAAAACCACAGAGAAAAAAATGCCAAGAGTGGCAATGACGTTTAAAAAAAGTGCCATGCATTTTAAGGCTTCCCAGTCTTGTCAACATCTAGTACAAATTTTGATAATTGCAAAAAACTCGAATTGAACGAAGTGAGTGATATCATCCATCTAGAGATCAAATTACTAACATAAAACCAAGGCCACACCTTGTTGCCCTCAACGAGTGTTTGTTTATTTTCTTAGTAAAATGCTTCATTTTATGTTCAGGTAAAGTAAAATCATTCACATGTATAGTTGTAAATTTATTTTTATTATTATTGTCTCACAACAATATCATATCATGATGCTACTGTGTAGAGCAACAGTTGTTGTGAGACTAATAATGACAATAATTTTGAAACTATACATGTGAATGTTTTTACTTTATCTAAACAAGAATGCAGTTTCAACAAATAAAAGTCTTAACTATTCAATAGCTTCATTTTACAATATACAGAAATGCATGAATAAGAACATTTTAAAAACAAAGTGACACAGCGAAAAAGCAATTGTGTGTTTATCAGGCTGCTGAATATCTGTCATTATTTTTTTAGCTCAAATTTTTAATTGAGTAAAATTAATAAAAAAAAAAATACATGTTTCGAATAATTAGATTTAATTTTATCAACAACAATTTTTATTGATATCTTTATAAGGGTTTAATAAATGTATAAATATTACATAAGTTATATATTGCATAAAACTGTTTTATCATAAGTAATCTACAATTTATCCATACAGATTCTTTAAAAACAGTCTTGTTTATGGATATGTTGTGCTGTAAATACAACATTCATACACTGTTAATGCAGCTCACAAGTTGAAAAATACGCCAAGAGGGTGTCATTTTGCCACTCTATGTACTCCTTTCTTTATGATCCAAACATTTTTAATTTCAAAATACATATTGTTTGAAGAGGGCAAAATTCCAGTGCACATAAAATTGGTCAGATGATTTTTGAGGGTGTTGCTGATTTGGCAAAATCTAAGTTTACTCAAATCATCAAAAAATAAACTAAATTTTATAGAAAAACTATATAGAAATGAAAATTTTGTAATTTTATTGTGTGTCACATTGTTAATCATTTCATGATCATAATTTATTTTTGTAAGTATCATAACTTTTACTTAAAAAAAAAAACAATGTATAAAGTATCAAATAGAAGAGTATTTAATAATTACAATTATTGAGGCTATTAACAATTCTTTCTTCTTTTCTTCTATTTGATACTTTATACATTGTTTTTTTTTTTTTTTTAAGTAAAAGTTATGATACTTACAAAAATAAATTATGATCATGAAATGCATGGTCTTTTGCTGACAACTGCAGTCGGCATCTTTCGTGGCACCGTAGACGAAGGACGTACGAACTCTTCAATGTCTCTTTGGCGACTCCTCGTCAATCAGACCACGGCTTAATAGCCCAGAAATCAACATTTGTAATTAACTGCTCGTAAAAGCCTACACAATTTGATATTTAGCAATTATTTTCAAATACTTTTTAATTAATGTATAAAGTAGCCTCAGTTACATTTATAATAATTTTTTTGCAGATGATAACCGATAAAATGTTAAAAAGCAGCAAAGAGCTGTGCCCCTACGTGTTGACAGATAATCACGTAATACAGGACATCAAGCGGGACTGCAAGAACAAAAAACAGATACCCTTGGAATTCGTGACGAACTGTGTTAAGCATCAAGCTGGAACGGATATTATGAATAAATTAGGGTAACTATGAAAATCCAGTTATATGGAGCACAACACATAATCACATTGTTGATTATCATGTTTTGATGAATTTAATTTCTTTCAGTGAATTGAATCTGATGATTGCGTCTTACGTGTCGGAACAAATTACGGATGAAGTATTCGAGACGTTGATGCGTGCTTACAAGGTTTTATTGGGTGATAACACTGGGATTAGGATAGATTCTCCACCCAGGCGGTCTCGGTTGAGTAGCTCTGATAGCTCGAGGCATGGAGCTAGTGATATTAGTATTACTGACAGTAGTCATCAGTCCGATCATTCACCATTGGTAATTTTTTTTATGTGTAATATTTTTTAATATCTTCACATTTTGTTTTTATTTACAAAAGAATGAAACCTACAGTTACAATGAGTTATATTTCTGCTGTGAAAATATAAGGAAAGAACAGTTGATTATTTTTTTTTTTACAATTATATTATATTATAATTTTATTCGATTTGAGAAATATGAAGATGTTCTTATAATTTTCTTAGAGCACTTTCATTTCAATAAATCATTATTATTTCAATAGATGATTATTGCACTCATAATTTAGCCATATTCAATAGTTACAAAATGTCTTTCTTTCTTAATCTTATCCTTTTTTACCTGTATTGGGTGTCGAGGAGTTACAAAATTTACAGCTTTGAAAATTTAGAATCAATTAAAAACTGTAAATATTGAAAATGGTTAAATTATGAGGGCAATAATCGTCTATTGAAATAATAATCATTTATTGAAATAAAAGTGTTTTAAGAATATTCTTATAGATTGAAGATATCTATAAGAATATTCTGTTTCTGTAATCCAATAAAATAATAATATAATTGAAAAAAAAAAATGACATGTTGGTTCAATTTTATTCTTTTATTTCATTTATGGTAGATAGCCACAGTTACACATTTTTTTATAAAATACTTAAAATACATCATTAAATATGTGTTTTTTTTTTGCACTAGGATTATTTCTTCGTCTTATTATTATATCATATTTATATAAATGTGTCTTTTTGATCAATTTAATACTTTCTTTTTCAAACAAACAGAAATTGGAATATTTGAATCTTGTAAGTACATGAGTGTGGGTTTAGTAGTATTGTTGTTTTGACAGTAGCGATTTATTTAAATATTGGATTTACTAATGACAAGTTTTAATTTTTTGGGGTGAATGGAATAAAGTTTGTACTGCTTAATTTTCTATATGAGTGGGTACAGTCAGCCCCTCCACCGCGATCATTGTATTGTCTAACACGCTGGACATTAAGTGTTGGAAATTATAGGGAGCTTCAACATCTTTGGATATTCGCGGACACTATGTGTTAGAAAATTACTGACATTCAATAAATATCGATTACTTATAAAGGGTTCACTCGTATTAATAATAAAATAATTGAAATCAATGGAAATTATTTTTTTTAAGTTCTTAAATTTTTATAATGTAACATTTTTAATTAATGTTAGGCAACGCCGCATCTTTCGATCAAAAGAAAAAGCCTGCACGGCAGAAAACTCCGCCCGAAGTCCGTGGTCGACAGCGTCGAAGGCCTTTCCGCCGACGATATTCCGAGCCTAATGCCTTCACCGAGGAATGCCGAAGAGGACGATTCGGTCACGGAACTACCGAACGCCACGCATCAATTACAGCACTTAGTAAAAGGTTTGATGCTTGTCAAGAATCTTTTGATTTAATAATCATTTGTCCGCTCCGGTGGCACGCAGTTTAGGCGTCAGACTATTAAGCCCCTGTTTAATAGTTTAAGACTGACGCTTAAACTCCTGGTTTGATTCCAAGATTGGGCTAGCCGTAGTATGAATGGAGTGATTCTCCCTCAAATTATAAAATTACAAAGGTTACTGGGTTATATGGTTGCAATATATACCGATACCCATTTGTCAGTGGAAGCAATAAAATTATATGTATATTTTTGTTAATATAGGACGGCCTCGGAGAGCAAAAACTCGCGCCCCCACGCGGCCGTTGCTGAGACCGAGTGATATCGTCGACTCGGGCACTCCGGATCTCAAGGAGGGGCTGGATACGTTCTTCAGGCCCGGGAGTGTGACCCCAACGTCGGATGAGTGCAGGTCGTTGACGGTAGAGGGCAGCCCCAATCACGACTACTCGTCACCGGTTTTGAGTGATGGGCGTAAGACACCGAAATTGTGTCGAAATTCACCTCAATTAAAAGGTAAGCAAATTGAAGAAAATACACAAAATTCTTCTAAGAATATAATCTTAATTTCCCTTACATTTTGAATACATTTTAAGAACTGGAACTATTGCAATAAATTCTTTAGTAAACGTTTTCGAAAAAATCCTCTAACAGGAAATTTGGTATTTTAAATGACTTAAGCGATGATTTTTTTAAATGGATACCCTATTTTTTTATACTGTATTTGGAAACAGCATTAAATTTTAAGATGCTAAAAAAGTATGATACTCTATTTTGAAATATTCAAGATAATTGTTTTTAAGGTTTTTAAACCAAAAACCTAATAAAAAGCAAGAGTTCCAATTTTTAATAAAAAAAGAATCAAACAGCCTTGTAACATTGCCGTTACAATCAAATATCGCACAATTATTTACTTAATTTTGTAAAAATCGAAGAACTGTCATCATTTTAACGGCAATTGTTACATGACTACTTGATTTCTTTTATTAAAACTTGGAAGCAATTATCTTAAATATTTCAAAATTCAGTATCATAATTTTTTACCGTATTTAGTCTTAGAATATCATGCTTTTTCCAAATTTAGTCTAAAAAAATAGGGTTTCCATTTAAAAAATATCTTATCTCAAAAACATCCTTAAGTTGCTATTATAGTAAAATATGTCTCATTTAAAATCCTCAAAACTAAAATTTCTCTTATTTAATTATACAGTATCATGACAGTTCCATACTTTACACTCTGCACTGTATAATTAGCTAATGGAAATATAAGTTCTGAGCAAAGTGAGCATCATAGCCTGGTATTGTAATGAATCTTAAATTGTTTTTTCTAGGATTACTCCTTCCAGCTCCAAGATCTCGCTCTACTGACAACTTGGAGAAATATTCTCCGGCTTCAGCAAGAAAAACTTTCTCAGAGACGGCGTCACCGTTAACGAGAAGAATGACGGGCGATAGTTTGCACTCGCACGAGGGCAGCACCAGTAGCATTGCTACGGAAGTTTGCACAGTCAATTCTGACATTTCACCATCGGGTACACTATCAAAAGTGAGCACACCGGAAGCGTTGAAAGGTATGAACAATTAATGAAGGGAATTGGTATGAACCATAGAAAGAGGAAACAAAATTATTAAAAAAATTTAATAATATTGCTTTAGTGGACGAAACAATGATTCTCGGTCGTAGACCCAAATCGTTGATGATGCCACATAAAATTAGGTAAAATCAACAAAATAATATATTAAAATTTGGTCGTAGAGGGTGTTTTTTGGGGTGAATTAAATTTTAATAAATGAAAGACGATGCAGGCCGTCGTTGATTTGAAAATAATAATCATTTAATTTGAATAATTCATTTTTAAAATGTTGTTATGTAGTAGAGTGGGTCGGACCAGGTAAAAAACGACCTAGAGTTCCTCAAAATAGATATTTCCACTAAAATATTTTATTCAAAGCATAACTATAATTGAAACATAATGCATTACGTTTCCCATTACAGTGTAATGCATTACGTTTTCCATAATTATTGTCATTATATAATGCGTTACGTTTTCTATAATTATAGTTATAACATAATTGTAACTATAATGTAATTTAATTACAATTTTTTCAAACACTGATTTTAACCTTAAAATTCTTTATGATTAAATTTTGATAATTTTGTTTTAAAAAGCTTGACAAAGACGTTTATATTTCTAGCAATGTTTAACTTAATTTCTATGTAATTATTTATTTTCCTACTTATTTAAATGCCAAAAAAGCAGGTTGTATGATGGGTGCCCAAATAAAAGAGGGGTTTAAGCTAGTTTAGATCAAAAATGTGTTGATATTTACTGTTACAATTTATTTGCAGTTTGCTATATTTAACTTAATTCCTACATATTTCAAAATAGCCGAAACATGAAAATAATTTTTTGTTTCCACTTATTTTGTCTAGCCTCTAATTGTCCAACACGCTGGATACTGCTATTCCTTCTCAATAAACATCAATTATTTAAAAACCATGTATGGCAAATTCATTATTGTAATGAATTTGCCATACATGGTTTATGTTTAATTAATTTCTCACTTAACCCGTGGTGAAACATTTTTGAATTAATTCAGGATGATTTAATTAAAATTAAAACACTTAAATCATCCTGAAATAATGAAACCTATTGACTTTGTATAACTGTACTTTTTATTTGTAAGTATTGTTTTTACATGATTTTTGGTAGACACATGTCAGTTTGATAAGGCGGGTTAATGATGTCGAAACTATAGCCAGAAATAAAAAGTTCAGTTATTATTATTTTGAATTTAAATGTGTAACAAAGTAGAAGCCTTAATAATTAACAAATTCATCAATGGTGGCGTTCAGTAGAAGCCACTAGTACGGCCGGTGGAACTAGTTGAATGTTAATTCAATTAATTTATTCAATTAGTAGCAAAATTTCTGATGACAACATAATTTATAGGTTCAGTTAATTTCTTAAAGTTAATAATCATCAATAACTGAGTTTTTGTTTAAATCGTGCAAAAATCACGCTTAAAGCCTTAAAAAATGGTTTGAAAATCGTCAGAGGTTTGTGTGAAACATAGTCAAC
Organism: Philonthus spinipes; assembly: GCA_963082785.1. NCBI lineage: Eukaryota > Metazoa > Arthropoda > Insecta > Coleoptera > Staphylinidae > Philonthus > Philonthus spinipes. The sequence goes on along the minus strand of OY720309.1, from coordinate 11,603,944 downwards.
ATAAAATAATATTAATATATTTAAATAACTGTGACCAAGTAAATGAATACTCTTTTCTATTTAATTTGTTTTGAGTGTGAAAAAATGTATTTCAATTAAATGAGTATTTTAAATTCTGCATGCATCAATCAGTAAGATTGGTGGAGTCTGCTGAACGCAACCCATGTTATCCCAATTAAATAAAAAGAATTTGAAAATAATTAATAAATTATTCTCTCTATTAATAATGTTCAAATTATTTTTATTTAATTTATTTTAAATAACTGTGCCCTTATAAATAAATCCTTTTTTTCTATTGCAATCCCAGTTGTAAAATAAGAAACAGCATCTTGTTTGATTTTCACATCACTAGCAAAAATGTCCGCATGTAAACCTAATTTTTGACAAACCACGCTAATTTCTTTAATATTTCCATTTAGACGATTCTGATTCGGTGAAACAGCTGAAACTCAAACCGGGCCCGGCGGTGGCGCCTAAGCCCAGGCCGTGGTCGATGGTGAACTCCGAGCACAAGTCCGGAGAATCCCTGCTCAGTGACGGTTCCTCGCCCGCGCAATCCACTGGGAATACACCCGATTCCGGTGACGCGCTCGACAGCTCCGAGTCGTCGTCCATCGACAGGAAACTAGCCAAAGATTTAAAAGCCAAAAAAGCAGGTAGGATGACGGGGAATGGTGGCCTGAATAAAGGAAGGGTTTTAAGCTAGTTCAGGCCAAAAAATGCGTTGAAATTTATTGTTACAATTTGTTTATAAATCAAATAATTGTCGAAAGTTTTAAATTTAATCAAGTCTTTAAATAATCTTTATGTTGGTTGTGGAGACTGTTAATTATTTAAATAAAAATGGCTGTCCTTTCTCCGACTTATTTTTTTATTAAACTAAATTTTTATAAAAACTTCAGTAATCGAAGTTTTTATAAAAACTGAAGATGGAAACATAGTTTCCGAAATATATTTAGTTCAATAAAAAAAATATGTAGGAGAAAGGGCAGCCATTTTTGTTTAAATAACTCTTAACATGATTATTTTAGAAAATCTTAATTTCTGAGAGTTACATTAAATTACATCACAACATTTACATCATTACAATCATTTACAACTAATTAAGCCTTAGAAAATAGCTATCAACCATCGACCTTTCTGCCTATGATCATTTATTTTTACACACAATTTATTTCTGTACATAAAAAAAAATCTTGATGCTTAACATCATTCATTATTTTATCATGATCATTTAATTTTAAAACTTTTAGGTAAACATTCTTTATTCATCAATAAAATTTCATTAATAATTATTATTAGAGATGGGCAAAATCGAACTTTGTTAAGATCGATCAATCTGTGGTTGATCACTCGAAAGATCAATCAATCGGTGATCAGATCAGGTTAGATCGAAAATATCGATCCTTAAAGATCGGATCTATAAGATCAAGCCGAAAAAATAAGATCGTAAAATCGAGCTTAAAAGATCAATCCTTAAAGATCGAGCTGCATATTTTTTCCGGATTGTTTATTTCATGGTGATCGATTTAACTTGAAATATTTAACCCTTTGTACTCCAGCCTAATAACTAATAGTGGATTACCAAAAACTCTAACATTATTTATTAGTTAAAAGTACATACTAATCTAAAAGAAAAGTGTGTTATTTTTGGAAGCAACCACCAATATGCGACCGAGGATTACCGGGGCAAGTGTCACAAAATTCAATAATTTCTCGTTTTTGTTATGATATTTTCAATGTCACAAATATGGTGACAAGAGAGTGCAAAGGGTTAAATTAAATATAATTAACCATTAATCTGTAATTATTTAAACAAGAATATTTCTTACTATAAAATTAATTTGTACAATAAAATGTACATTTTATTAGTTTAGTGTCATAATCAAGTTAAACGGAAAGATCGAACCTCAGCTGCAAGGCGATTGAAGATCAGATCGAGCCGAAAGAATCGATCGTGAAAGATCATTCAGTAAAATCGTTTCAACCGATCACAGACAAATATCGATCAGCTCAATTTTTTGGATCGATCTTTTTATAATTAATTCGATCTTTCAGTGATCTATTAAAGAATAACAAAACTTTTATTGATAATAATTAGTGATCGGAAAGATCGATCAAAAAGATTGAGGTGCTCGATCTTTGTTTGAGATCGGTCTTTCCCATCACTAATTATTATCAATAAGATTTTTGCTTTTCTTTAATTGAACAACAGAAAAACGCTAGTGCTTATCATTTTCATTCACTATTACCACCAAGCTTATTTGTCGGGTAATAATTATAAGCTGGACCCATCGTGCGGCCGCTTTGTTTTTTTTTTTTGCAATTTGTTTTACTTTCAGAGCTTTAATTTTTTTGTTCCGCTTTTTTCATTTCGTTTCGTTGTTTTCATTTCCGTTCCTGAAGGTTTATTGCAGAGCTACTTTCCCGTCCGCGACGATTTTAAAATCCAGCTAAGGAACAAGGTTTGCTTAATTAATATTTTTATTTATTCACTTAATTTATTTTGCTTCATGCTTTTATCATTTTACATTCATATTCTTCAAAATGAAAACAAGAAGGAAAAAACAATTTTCTAAAGGACATTTTTTTGTATCATTTAATACAAAATGGTGCTGGAATATTCTTTTATTATTCTTTAAATTATATAAAAAAATTATTCTCTGATTTTTTTGTGATTCAGGGGATAGTGGTTGACAGGGAACGTCTCCTGGTCCACCACAGCAACATAGAGAGGAGACGGGACAGCAACTACAACTGCAAGGACACGGAAGATGCCCACTTTGGTAGGTGATAATCAACAAACGGGATGAAACAAAATATTAAAAAAAATTAATAAATGTGCATATTTATTGACAACACACACACACACATTCAAAGATCGTCGGTTTAAAAAAATTGAAAGTCGTGGATTCATGAGTTTCAGGTAAGTTATTTTTAAAGCAGTCGATTGTTTTTTTTTAAACTTGAAAGTCTTGCTTCAAAAACATTGGTCAGTCTGACAAAAATAATGAATACGAAAATATATATATTAATAAATAAATAAACCCCTACACCACCATTATGGTAGATGGGGATTTTAGATTATATATATATATATATATAAATAAATAAATAAATGAAACATAAAAATATCATTTGAAGGATGTGCATGATTTTTCCTTAAAATTAGTTGATCTAGGTTTTTCATAATAGACAAACTAAAATCATTAATTTGTAACTTCAGCCATAAGTAAGAAAATAATTAACTTTGACCTTTAAGATCGATATGATTTTGACTTTAAAAGTCATGCTTTAGCGATTATGTTTTTTTTTAAGTTAAGAATTGATGGCTTTAAACTTGAATGCTCTGGACTAATGAAGCAAAAATTCGATTATTTCAATAATCAAATATGGAATAAACAATTATTTTCATGAATCGAATATTAATTTTATCATTTCTGTGAAATATATGATTCACAAAAAAATAATTATTATAACCATTGTTTCTATAACTATTTCAGAAGTTTTAAAATCAGTGTTTTATCATTTTTTTTATAAATAATCGATTTTGCTCATTACTACTTTAGACCGATCTGACGGCTTATGTCTTCACCTTGAAGGTTAACAACTAGCGCTTTGACCTTGAAAGTCAAGGACCCACGATTTTAAAATTTGAAATTATAAACCGACGACTGTCACCTTTTTTTTTTTCAAACCGACGACACATACCTACGTATATGTTTATGATGAATTAAAACAAGAATAAAAAAAATTGTAAGACTATATTTTAAGGGTAGCTTGAACACGACGCAAGAACAAAAAATATATATACATCTATTTTTATTGAGACTTCTAGTATTGTAAGGTTTTACGACTGTAGAGTTAACGCGGCATACTATTCACGTTTTTTTTTTATTTAGTTTGCGATTGATTCCACTTACAATTTATTTTTTTTAATTGTAATTTTTAAAGAAGTAATAACGTTTTTATTTTAGTAATTCAATGACCCGTCGAACAAACAACCTTCGTATATTGTAATTTTATTATGTTTTCTCATGTGATACTTTAGATTCTAATCGTTCGTCCGTCGGCATTGACGTTGATTTATTATTATTTAGTGAACAGATTTTGTTTTGTTTTTGATGTTTTTTTTTGTTTTTATGTATAAACATACGTAAATAGGTGCAATTCCAGCGGGGCAATTTTATCATGTAAATATGTGATTTTTATTAACTTTGCATTTAGTTTTATTTTTGTTTGTTTCGAGAAAGAGAGATTGAAAAGGAAAAACAAAAGAAAGGAAATTTATTAGGATTTAATAGTGTCGGTGTGAAGAAACGTAGGATTTTAATGGCAATTTTGGGGGATTGAAAGAAATCGTAATTTAAAGATAACAAGACTAATTCACTTTATTTAGAAAAAAAAAAAAACATTTGTAAATAAAGTGAAGTAAAGACATATTTTATTTCGATTTAATACTCCAAATAACTCAAATATACAATTAGTAAATAATTAATTATTAAAACTTTATAATTAAAATTCCGTCAAATTCTTTCGAGTCTAGAGTGCTTTCAATAAAAAAAAAAAAAGATTTTGCCAATAAAAGTAACCACATGTTATAAATTATGTTATTCTGTTAATTTGGAGAATTTGCTATGGGATTCTGAATGATACGCTATTGCGACAGCGAATCGGAGTTCTCGTTCTATCAACCGTTGTTTGGAAATCTTCGTTTTGAGTCGTGATTGACTAATTTGGAATCAGACTTTTGGTTTGACATGTGACATTTTATGTGTTTTTATTCACTGGTGCCAATAAAACATAAAATAAAGAAAAAAGAAATAATAGCAATCTAGAGGAGAAAAGTTCTTAATCATATCGTATGTATTATATACCATATGATCATATTTCTCTAGAGGAGAAAAGTTCTTGATCATATTGTATGTATTATATACCATATTATCATATAGTATGTATTATATTTTGTTGGCTGGCACCAGTGAATAAAAAAACATAAAACATTATTTATCAAATCAAAGGCCGGATTCTAAATTAGTTGATCACGATAGCGACTCAAAACGAAGGTAGAGCGATTCCAAACAACGGTTGATAAAAAAAGAGCTCAGATTCATTGTCGCAATAGCGTTTTATTCAGAATCTCATAGCAAATTCTTCAATTTGGTAGAATAACATAACGTGTCGTTACTTTTATTGCCAACATCATTTTTTTTTTAATTCGAAGCACTCTAGAGGAGAAATATAGAGGAGATCATATGATTTTGGCATTTTTTTAAATTCAAAGCATTGAATTTAAGAAGATTCAACACTGGCTAATGCTGGGAAATGAGTGTCGATTATGAATGAATGAATTAAAAAAAAGAATGATGTTGGAAATAAAAGTCACAACATGTTATAGGTTATATTCTATCAAATTGAAGAATTTGCTAAAACATGAGTTTGACAAATAGCTATCGATCAACTGTTTTCCCGGCATACATGTATTATTTTAAACTTCATTTTTTTAAGAACTAATTCATATTGAATTCTTTTTTAAATAAAATTTGTATATTATAAAATAATTAATTGGTACTGAGGAACGGAATACCAATTATTTTATTTTATAATTGATATTTTCAGTTAATAATACATCTTCCAGTTTTTTTCTATAAAACAAAGAAATTACTTTATTTTTACTTCATATTTTGTTGTGTTTTTTTTTTGTTTCTTAAAGCTTTCAATCCCCTAAATGTCATTAGAGAGAAAAAAAATGAAAACACCCAAATACACAATTTTAAGTTGATATAATTACCAAGCAGGTATATTTTAGGTTAAAAAAAGAAAGTTTCTGCGCGCGCATAGTTAGTACGTTAGATCTCGTTGAGCAGATAAAGAATAAGAAAATATATATTTGAATAAATAAATAAAGGAAACGTAAAAAAAATGTAAATTAAGCATTCCCATACACACAAACAAAAAAAGTAATAATAATTATAATAACTTACACACAGTTCTTTCCTTATCTAGACTGACTTGAATCATCGGAAAAAGTTAAATTGAATTCAAATCTGCTTGTTTTTTTTTTTTGTGTTTGTGAAACAGTTTGAGCATCAAGTGCACAGATTAAGGATTTAGGAGCGGGTGGGCAGCGAGTATACCGTGCCCACTTAGGCTATAACCTCACGCACATTGTAGTGCCTCCCTTCGCACCAAGTGCAAACTTTTTAAAATGAAAGGTATTTATACCGCTGGTGATTTTCATAGTAAATTCTAGCCGTTTAATAATTTAAATCATTTTGATTCATTTTTAAATTAAATGTTTGTATATTTTCACTTTGGGCTTTTTATTGATTCCAATTATTATATTTTTTTGCAGAATCTTTTTTTTTGCTATTTTTGAATTTAAATAGCCATTTCTTCCCCATTAGTTTTCACGAGAATCTAGAAATCTTAAATGCATTTTTAAATTAAAAGTTTTTTTTTAGTTGGCAATAATGAGAATAATAAAAATATTTTCAAAATATAAAGGTTTCTTAACAATCTGTCGATCATTAGTCTTTCTGCCTTTCTTTTAAATTTTTTGCCATTGTCTCTTTTGCAAATTATTTCGTCATTGATAATCATTGTTAAACTTTCTTTTGAAATCGTTAATGTTAATTTAACTTGATTGAGTAAGTTACGTGAAGATCAAATGTAATCCATAAAAAAGTACTAATATATTAGTGCTTTGTTATCAATTTCAATTTAACTGTCTACGTCTTGAAAGGGTTTGGCTTTTTATTAATAATTATCTTTATTAACCAAATAATTATCTTTATTAATCAAATGTATAATTTATATCTCTTAATTGACTATCGACCAATGGTCTTTCCGCCTATGGCTTTTTATTTATTCCGATTATTTTATTTCACAAAATATTTTTCGCTATTTGAGAATTTAAGGTAATAGCCATTTTTTCTAATTAAGGAATTTACAAAGGATTTAGAAATCTAAAATGCATTTTCAAGTTTCTCCTATAGCGATTATAATTTTTCCATTTATTTGTAATCACAATTATTTTTATTAAAAAAAATTAGGTGGATTTGAATTTAATTTTTATATCTAAAAAAATCCGATGATATGATTTCTGTAAATATCTTTAAATATTTCAATGTAATAAAACAATTGAACGCACATATTAAAAAAAAAGAAGCAGACTACTTGATTTTCCAGTTTGTTTCTGCCTTCTGTTAAGATTTTGCGTTTTCGTAAAATTAATTTCTGACTTTTCGCGTGAAAATTTGAAACTATTAAGAAAAAAAATAAGATGTAATAATAATAATAAAATAACGTTTGAAGTATTTTCGTAACTGCAAAACAAAAAAATATATATATTAAAATAACAAGAAGAAAATTCGATTCGACTACTCGTGTTGTACATATTTGTAATTTGAGTACGACTCGCGTTGTACATAACATGCATATTTATGATAAACTATGAATTGTGTAGATGCCATTTATTTTATTATTATTTTTTTAAACCTATTACTAATAGTTTTTATAAACATTTTTCTTTTTTTTTCGTGTTTCTATTCATATTGATTGCGTTGAACATAATGTGTTGTTTTGGAGAAAAGCCACGAAAAGTGAGGCGCAATAAAAGAAAGAGCGTTACTTATTTCCGAAGGCCTACTTTGAAACGATATTTTGTGTCTCAGTATGCATCATCATTGTCATGTCAAAGTATTAATAAAGATCCCCGTTAAGATATTTTAACATTAGTACAAAAAACAACTCCACCATCTTTGTATGGTGGTAATGGTGGTCACATTGTAGTTTAATTAAATTAAAGGAATAAAAAAGAAAATAATTATTTTCTTTTTTATTATCTTAACTTTTATATAATTTTTTGTTAATTTTTATTTTGCAATGTTTCATATCTTGTAATCAATCTGTAACTGGACTCGTCCGTTGATTGAAATAAATAAATAAATAAATAGAGTTTTATACTACATAAAACTCTATTTAAACAGTAGAATAGAGTTTTATGTGGTATAAAAAAAGATGATTTTTATACGAGATTAGAAGGTAATCAATAATGAATTATTAATTTTCTTGAGATATTAAAATCACTACTCGTGATGTCATAAATAATATGTAGAGAAAAAAAAATACGTAAAATGTTTCATTTATATTCTAACTCACAGTTTTAAAAAGTTTAACCCAAATATTTTTTTCATTTGAAATATTTAATTTTGATGTAAAGAAATCAATTAACTGTTTTTATACTACTTTTATTTTACTTCAGTGACTAATTTTAATTTTATAATGATGTAATTGAAACCAGTCACTAAAGTGAAATAGAAGCTGAAAGACCTACAAATGATAGCCGTTTAACAATTAATTAACCATACATTGTACCGTATATTGAATTTATGTCACAATAAAGATGTTTGTATAGAAGTTATTTAAAAAAGTTAAGTGTTTTCTTCACATCAAAATTGTAAATGAACTACGAAGTGAACGCCTCCAAGATCCAAGAATGTAATATTTAAATTAACGTAAGTCAAAAATGTCACAGTGGCTGAAGTGGGAATAATTTGTTAATTATTTTAATTCAATTTATTTTAAATAACTGTTTAATCAGAGTAGCGTGTTCCAATGAAATACCTGATATGGATCATAATAAATGGAGGAAGACGCAAGCACCATCTTTTGCCAAATTTCATGTGGCATCGTCAAACATATTGTAACGAATCATTGACGATGCCACAAATGGAAAACGACGCAAGCTCCATCTTTTACCTAATTTCATGTGGCATCGTCAAACATATTGTAACGAATCGTTGACGATGCCACAAATGGAAAATGACGCAAGCTCCATCTTTTATCTAATTTCATGTAGCATCGTCAATATTATTATATTGTAATGAATGGAAGACTACGCAAGCGCCATCTTTTGCCTAATTTCATGTGACAAAAGAGGGCGCTTGCGTCGTCTTCCATTTATTATGTTAATTAACTGAGACTATATGAATAAATCCTTTTTCTATGTTATTTGAAATATGTAGTGAATAAAAAACAAGACTTTTGAGTATTTAAATAATAATGATTGTCTTTAGGAGAGCTCTCGACACCCAATACGGGTAAAAGAGGATAAGATTAAGAAAGAAAGAAAGTCTTTAGGAGAAAGGACAATAATTGCTGAAAGAAAATTAAAAAACAGTGTCCTTTACCAGAAATGACAATGATTTTTTATTTAATTATTTAAAAATCTTCATAAGCAACTTACAGAAAATTACAAGACATTTAAGATTTCACTTTTTATTAGTTGACACTGAAGCAATTGTTTTCACGACACTGTCGCTTCATCAGGTTGTTGATAAAAGAAGCCACAGTGTGTTGAAAAAAATGTTCCATTGTTAAAAATAATAAACATTAAAATTTAAAATGTTCTTGTGTTTTATTAAATATTTGAAAATATAATCTTTATTCCTGTAATTTTACATAAACGTGGCGATAATGCGGAATGGCTTTTAACCTATTCCTATTCACAATTTAATAAATTATTGAATAGGAATTTAAGTATAAACCTATACAATCAAATAATTGGAAAGATAGCGCAAGCGCCATCTATTGCCTAAATTTAAGTGGCATCAATAACAATTTGATTCTACAATTAACTTAACACAAAAGAAATAAAATTAATTTTAAAAATCATAATATAATAACAGAAAAAAGTTATTTAAAATAAATCATTTAAAAATAATGAATTAAAAATTCCCTCTTTAGCTACTGTGACATTTTTGACTTATCTTATGTAATATATTTATACCCTTAAGAGTGTCAGGTACGTTACATAAGTACTTAAAAACAAATGTACAATAATAACACTTGCTGTTGCATTTGTTTTAACACGTTGACTGTCAACTACAAGATAACTCGTACGTTGTTTTCCTGCTAAGGACACCAACTACAAGTTATCTCAGATAATTTACTTTACGAGGTTAGTCGTAGCTGCTAACGTAGAATAACAGTCTAAATATGAACAATTTGCCTTTGGGAAGAGAAGAAAAAATCAGAGTTGGCTTAAATGAACAGAAACTTTATTAAGATATGAATAAAACATATAAGTGTATGAATAATATTTTTATTGTCTATGATTCTAAAATCATTCTATAAGCTCTTTGACATTATTATCATGATGATTATTATTTTTAATAACATTTATGTCACAATAAAGATGTTTGTATAAAAGTGATATAAAAAAGTTAAGTATTTTCCTCACATCAAAATTGAAATTAAATTTACTCCTTGGATCAGAATCTTCGAAAGTTGAAAGTGTCTTGGCAGCCTACGTGTTAAAGTGCTTACGTAACGTAAGCCAAAATGTCACATTAGCTAAAGAGGGAATAATTTATTAATTATTTTTAAATTATTTTTATTTAATTTGTTTAATAAAGTAATAACAAAAAAAGGAGAGAATGAGAAATTAATTGTTGTAAATTAATTTCAAAATTCTATTTTTTTCATTTATTAAGTGTTAATTTGATTGTAGAGACTGATACATAGATTCCATTTTAAAATTTAATAAAATACAAATATTATTATTACAAATATTTAATTAAACTTAGATTTATATGCAAGTCAAAGTTGTGATTTACATGTGAGTCAACGTCGTAGTGCGTAACGTGCATGTAAAAAGAAAAATAATTTTTATTACTTAAATATCAATATTGAAATATTAAATTTCTTGGGGTGTTAAAATCTTCTTCTTCTGCTACTGTCTTCTACAGGAGATTGGATACCTTCATTATTATTACCTAGTAGTACCTTCATTATTATTACCTAGTAGTACCTCGTTAATAATAAATTATTTTTTAATTAATTATAAATAATTCTGACTAATTTTTGGGTTTTGAGTTACATGAAGATGATAATAACTTGAATAAAAACACTTAGAATCCCTTCTTCACTACTTTATTTGATGTACATTTCGGACACAAAGTGACCATTATCAATGGTTGGTATCAGTGCCTACTAAAAGATACAGGCCGCAATGTCGCAGTGTGGAGGACTCTCGGATGCATATGTATGGCTACTGCTCTAATGCAAGCGTATTAAATTAAAACAATTATTTTAAGATGCAGTTGTAATGATAAATATTTATTTTATACACAAATATATATTAAAAATCAATGTATTAAGAAATGAAATAATATTAACTATAAAATTTCGTATAATTCCATATAAGTAAATTCAAGTGAGAGATATTTCCATCACAACGGTCTGCGGGCGACTGAATTCACACGAATTTGGAGAACCAAGACTCCGATATTTAAAATTTCCCCACTCTGACATGTCTGTCTCTTTAATAGGCACTTAGTAAACACCAATTAGTATCAGTTTTTATTCAACTCTGCCTAAGTAAATAAAAATAATTTCTATTGTTAACATTTAATACTTTAATATGACAATGGTGTTATTATATTGTCTTATTTCATTATCGCCAGCTTCATGAATCATTTGTGATATTCGCATTTCTATTATTTTTGTAATAATTTTGTTACTATTATCAAAATAGTGATTTTTTTAACGATTATATTTTTCTGTATGTTTTTTATTTTCAAATGAGATACATGTAGTGTACAAACATGCTTCCAAGTTTATGTATTACTTTTTATATTCAAAATAAAAATCACTTATTATTGTAATAATACGAGCTTGTATTTACTAATTAGACCCTAGGGAATTTCTTAAGACTTAACGGTGAAGGTGTATTGACAAGCAGCTGGTTCACAAACGGGGTAAGTGAATAGCCGCAGAGTTTCTCGTCTTACGTAACTAACAATGTTTAATTCTTTATTTGTATGATGAAATTTTTTTGTTTTCTTTCAAGTTACATTGATTTTTATTAATTTGTTTATAATGGTGTTTAATTTTTTATTTGTATGATTAAAAATTCTTAATGAAAATTATTTAAAATAATTTTGGAATAGCTGTTAAAATTTTATTATCCGGGTAATAAATATAAACATTATTTTAGATAAAAAAAGAAATTTTATTCATACAAATGTTAAAGGATGGAAGGTCCTCCTTTGAATCACTATAACTCGGGAAGAGCAGCTAACCCAAACAACTGGTCCAAATAATAAACGATATATATTTACACACAAAAAAAACCTTTTAAACAATTGAATAATAAAAAAAAAACAGTTGTGGAAATAACAACAATCCAGGTGAACGGCTTCGACGGAGAGGCAGGTAGCACGGACGGTGGTTGCTCTCTGGTTTTTGGTGAATCATCTCTCTGGATTTATACCCCGATTTCTTTGCAAGGGGTAGAGGCTGTTCGATAACCGATTTGCACTTCTCGGATTACCAAAATTTCGGCTAATGAATTTAATGAGAAACGATAAAGAAAGGATTATCCTTACTCGCAAAACGAATCGGCCGTGGCCTTTGGTAATCCGATTGGTGCTTTTTAGATACAGTCGATGAATGTGCATTTGGGATAAACTCATTTTAATTATTTATGAAAAATAAAATTGAAAATGTTATTCTTGTGACCGGCAATAAAATGTTCACCGGTAACACAAATAAAAAATTAATCACTGTTATAAACAAATAAATAAATATGAATGTAATTTCAAACAAAAATAAAATTTTCATCATGCAAATAAAGAATTAAACATTGCTAGTTATAAATGAAATAATGTTTAATTCTTTATTTACTTTTAATAGAATTTTCTTTATACGTATTTGTGATTTATGTAAAGGTTTGCAATAGTAATAAAAGCGACAGAACGGAGATCCGCTACACACCTACTCAAAATGTTAGGATTTTGAGAGACAATCAGACAGATAGACGATTGGTCAGGTGGAATGAAAAAGTTAAATAGGAATACCCAGACTGTAGTTCTGCTCAAAGATACAGGCAGTGACGATATAATTGCAATCAAAAAGGCCATAGTGGAAATCCAAGCACTCCTTGACACGATCTCCGCAGTCGAGTTGTCTGGACTAAAGAAACCTAGTAAAACTAGGCAGAAAGCTATACAGAGTGGTCAAGATAATGAAGATTAAGATTTTTCACCTCTGCCAAGATATACCCCAAGAGACCAAAGGCAGGAGGATGCAGAGAGTGGAAGCTGAGAAAAAACAATAGCCTCAAAAAATCAGCCAAAGGACAGAGTGCTCCAAAAAGATCAGGATTGAAGTCAGGCCGACAAAAATATTCATCCGAACTGGCTCAAGTTCCTACATCAGAACCCTCTTTAAAATGAAGAAGGAGCTGGGCCACAGCGAGCATTATAAGTCGATCTGTGGGGCCAAAAGAAGTTGAGAAGGGAACCTGGTTCTTGAAGTCACCAAAGGTCTCAACCCAAGATCTTTAATGTTGAGGATTAACAGCAACTTGGGTTGGGCCCAACACTGCACGTCTAACAATGGAGAGATTAAAGTGTTTTGATGAAGACATCACATCAGCGGAGCTAGAAGAAGAGCTATGCCATCGACATGAGCGGATGCTTCAAAATGTTATAGATAATATGCAACGAATCTTAAGATAGCCCTTATGGAAGGGACTACAGAGGACATGTTCAGGTATTGGGAGAAAACAAATTGGTAGTATTGGGCAAAATCGATCAATATTAGTAATCGAGTATTTCTAAATTAATAATGTCAATTAGTAACAATAAATAGATGGTTTTCAATAAATAGGGACATTAAAAGAATAAAAAAGGAAATAATTAATTACTAAAAAACTTTCTTTCCATTTGTTCTGCAATTAAGTACTTACAAAGTAAGTATACTAAAATAAAAATATCCATTGAAACAACTACTTCCCGGGCAAATACCCACGCAGGACATTGAATTATACAATAGATATTTGCTGTTGCATCTCAACAAAGCTGAAAAAGCAACGTTGTTTTCAAATCAAGAAAATTTTACATAAACAAAAGTAAATATGTTAAAAAGGCCATCAGTAGACACGTGTTTCGGGATCTATACCTCGTGAGTACAGCTCTGTCTTAAGAATAGTTAAAAAAACGTACCGATTTTCTCTGGGAATTTTACTAAAATGCAACAGCAAATATCTATTGGATAATATGCTTAGACTGTGATGATAAAAAATAACATACACGTTAAATTTAACATTTTATTTTTATCATCACAGTCTAAGCAGCCTTTTTTTAATAGATATATATTCATAGAGTGTGCATTAATTAAAAACGTGCATGTTAAACTTAATGTTTCTCGTATAGAATAGCCCTAAATATTAAGTTATTTCAATCATGATTAAAGGCTTGGTGTAAGCCAATTTCAGACATAATCGTGATTAATCATTTAATCAGATTAAGTACCCGCGGTGCAAGTACTATGTAATTGTCTGAATAATAATGTCTGTATATATAACAATGCATAATATTTGGTCTTTTATTTTGAATATAATGAACGAATTAAGCAAATATAAACGTATTAGTTTATTTACATAATTCACTCAAAATAATTCAATAAATCATAGAGTATGATTTATTCATTTTGAAGTTGGGTGCATTGTCAATGCGTAGTTCATCTTTTCGCCGATGTGCGGCGCTCTCCATTTCTAAAATCGTTCAATTTAATAAATCAGCATTGTTTATAAAATATCATCAGCGAGTGTACCCATAATAATAGGGGCTATTCTGTAAGGAAAATGTTAAGTTATATTTGATCACCACAGTCTAAGCAGCTTATAGATTTGTTCAAGTAATAAGGATTTCAACAAATTAAAGCAGATCCATTTGAATTTTAAGAGAATGAAAACAAAAAAGGCGTGGAGAGATGGGAACATTTAAAAGGAAAATACAAAAGTAGAGCGAGGTCGAATAAAATAAAACAAAGCATAATTAAAAAAAAAGTGTAATTATAAATAAATATAAATAATTTAAGAGCTATTGACAATAAATTATATGGCAGTATTAAAATTAATTTTAGACATAAGTAACAATGAACAATAAATCATTTGGCAGAATTGAAATAAATATAGTAACATCACATAGTAAACATCACTTTAAATGAGACTCATTTTTAATCAATATTACTGAAATTCTTTCAATACTGATATTTTACACTTCTAGATGTTTAATAACATCCAGCAAAACTCGGACATTCACTTTTTTAATCCTAACGAGACCATTCCCTAAAAAATATAGTTTATAGTAAATCCATTAATTGAACCCAAAAGATTTACAAAAGGCCATCGATTGAGATCTTTCGGACGAAAATCATTCATATTTAAGATAATTATGAAAATGTTTGCATTTATATCCTGATTACACCTGAAGTAGGTATTAATTTTTATTATTTTAAATGAAACCCGGTATTATTAATTGGGCAATTAAATTTTGAAAACCCATGTAGTGAAATAAGGCTGAAAGACCAACAGCCATTTAGATTTTAGGTTAATATATTGTAAAATTATGTATAAATTCACAATAATAATAATTGCATATAGATTGATTATTTTATTTCTTTGAACATAACCCTATGTATAATTTAAATAAAGTCGAACAATTTCAAGCATAGAGTGAGGATTTGAGTGGATTGAACATGTTATTAAATTCAGCATGCATCTTAAGAATTTAATATAATGCTCTATGTATTATTGGTGACATGAATGATATTTCAATGTACTCAGCAACACGGGTGTGAAGTTAGCAATAGATTTCATAAATATAATTATAATTAATATCTTAAAAATAAATATTTTATTTTCGCTATAAATTATTTTATTGTCTTCTGAAAGGCAGTTTTTATCAATAAAATATACAATTTTGAAAATACAAAAATATTCCACCCCTTTCAGACAACCTTGAACGAAATTGAATATTAAAAAAATGTATCTCCAAAAGGCATTTTTATTTTTAAATAATACGTAGTATTGTTCCTAAAGGCACTACCTAACATCTATTAAAAGAACTGGTTAGACTGTAATGATAAAAATAACGTTCACCTTAAACTTAACATTGCCCCGATAAATGATATATCACTGATTACTTCAATGTACTCAGCAAAACACTTATGTCAATGCATTGCATTATTTTTGAGATGAATGATAGTTCATTGATTACTTGAATGCACTTACAATGCATGAGCATAGGTGTTAATCGTGAATACATTCAAGTAATCAATGGGCGCGATCAGTGACATTTTAGACATGTAGCGCTGCAGCGCTTGATGTTCACTGAACGGACAAATTGTAGTTGTCTGTACTGAAAATATTGCGGTTTTGTTTACAGCTGCATGGCTTGAAAGGCGATTTAGCGGAAAAAATATTTGCTTTACCGCTTGATAAAGCGCTGCAGCGCCACACATAAAGCGGTACCGTTCAGCGACACCGCTTTCGTAAAGCGCTACAGTTCCCTGAACGCGATCAATGAAATATCATTTATATCAGAAATAATGCATAGAGCCGTGTTCGATGAAATATAATCCGCGCTGCATATTTAAGCAATCAAAACATATTTAACCGAAAATATGAAACTCTACGATTTATATAAGATTGCTTGAACAAATACTGTAAAATATTATTTTATTTTTGTAATCTAGTTTTAGTTTGTTTTTTAATATTATTGTAAGCTAATTTGAGTTTTTTTAACATATCACAAAGATGTGTTCAATGAAATAAAATGCCTCTGCATATGTGGTGAAATAAATAGCTGAAACTCAGAAACAATTTTTAATTATTAATAAAAATCCTATATTTTTTATATTGGTAAGGAGTGGTTATATCTAACCCAGCCTTTTTGACGCTTTAAATAAATGTTTAAATATAAAACATAATGTAAGCATAGTATTCACGAAGAAACAATTGATAAAAACTTGATAATTCTAATAAATTAAGTATGTAATAATTAGATATTCTGTGGTTGGGTTTATTTTCTAAGAATTTAATATAAAGAAAACACTTAACTTTTTATACCACTTTTATTTTACTTTAGTGACTAGTTTCGATTACACGGTAATCATTATCAAAGTAAGTTAAGTGTTTTCTTTATATCAAAATATAAAATCTACTACGAAGTGAACGCCTCCAAGATCCAAGAATTAAGAATTTAATAAAAAAATAGATTTTTATTATTTGTTTAGGAAACGATCTCGCTGGGATATCCTGCGCATTTTTAATGTATTTCACAATATTCATATTGGATGGATTAAATAGTTAAAGCGTATTTAATTTTCCATCCCAGATAAACTCGAATATTTGTGCGTCTGTAAATTCATGGAATTTAATTTCTCCATAGGTTTGTATTTCAGACAATACCACTGGTTGTCTCGTGATGTGTGTTTCTCTCACGCCACTGCTTCCACTTCATGCCGATAAATAAAGTTACGGAGAAAATGAACAGAAATATGAAGAAACCCAGCACAGCAATATTGCTTTTATAACCAACATTTTGGGCTAACTTTTGGCTGTTCTCTAAAGTTCCAAGGATGGTTATTACAAAGACGAGAATCATTATGCAGGGGTAGCAAATGCAATCGGGATTCATTTCTGGAACAACTAAAATAAGAAATGATAATAATGTAAGATTTTTTTTAAAACTCTCGTCAAAATGATAGTCGATATATGTGTTAAAGAAACACTAATAAAAAAGAAACATTGCACAGGTAATCAAAGTAATTTTTCTTTTCTTTTTTAAATTCCAAGAAACGAGCAAGTTACATCATGTTTTGTTATTTCTAGTGTTCAAACCGTAGCGCGCGAAAACCGTAAAACGCGACGAACTGTCTAGTTATGCTCGCACTCGACTACATGGTAAATTCGGTGAATCATCAACTGATTTGAAATTCCGCTACATAAAACCAAGGAAAATATGTATAACTTACCGTTTTTCCTAATCACTATTAAAATTAGATTATTTTTTCCGCTTTATGAATTAAATATTTTGCAACGATCCGATCCCCACGGTGGTTCAATCCGGAATGATATGAATTTAATGAACTGCACTTGCATGATTGATCTTGCATAGTGTGACGTCATATATAGTAGTGGGAGAAAGTTAAGTTCATATTAACAGCTGATATTAACATGGTTATGTTATCTAATCATGCAAAAATTTGCATTTTTCCTTATTTTTTATTATCATCCTATGTGGTAGTCTCTTGTTTATCAATAAAGATGAAACGTTGGGGATTCCATATCATGTATTAAAAATAACATTATCTCCAGATAATGTAGCATCAAACATTTTGTATGAATATTTTACAAATAATTAAAATTATTTAATGTTACGTACATGAAATATTAATTTAATTTACGATGAAATTAAACAAGGAAAATTTCTGGCAATGATCAATAGAATTCGATCAATCCCTTTTTTCCGTTTGTAATTTAAATAACTGCAAATGTGTAAATCATCTTTGTTTCATTTTATTTAAATTAATTTAATTATTTACGGTTTACATTTACCTTATCGTAAAAATTATCTATCAAAAGTATTAAATTCACAAAAATTATCTCGTTCGTAAGCGATTTTAATTTGGATAAATCAAAATTTCCGTGGCGGGAAATTTCTCTTGTTCCTTATGGCCCACCCAGGCTTCATTATAATTATTTTTTATATATAAACAAATATTTTTATTCAGACAATATGATAACAAAAATTTAGAAATAATAATAACAATATGTACAGTTGTGTTAGTAGCCTGTAGACCAAAGGTCTTTCTGCCATATTTTTTTATACATTATTAAATTAATTGATGATAATATATTTTTTTTTATATTTTTAAATTACGATTGATTTTCAAGAGCTGTTTTGAAATTATTTCAGAAATCAATTAACCTAGTTTTGATGTATTTTGGGCTAACAGCTACAAGATAGCTATTATGAATTTGTATGGGTGTGCAAAATAAACAAATAGGGGTTGAATAAAAAATGTAAACGGTGACTACAAAAAACGGGTTGATTTAATTGTTTTTTTATAAACAATACTCTCATGAGCAAGTACTTTATATATCTGAAGTCAATATAAAGTAAAGGTTATGGTCGGGGGTTGATCCCTGCACTTTCGTTTGTAGTGCTTTGGTTTTTACTGAAAACAAAAGCGAAGAAGATAGTTTAGTTCCACAAAAGTAAGCTTAAATTTTTCACAAGAGACCAAGCTTTTGTATGAATGTGCACTGATCAAAATTTACAAACGCGTTCTTGAAGTTATAAACAAATAAAATTGACTTTTTAAAAATTTTCGAAATCGCGTTTAATTAAATTGTTATCAATTTTCTTCTTGAAATGTTTTCTGTCATAACTTTTAAACGGAATCAGATAAAAAGATTATTTAAATGGTAGAACGTACTGATAGTAAGCAATATGATTTTGTGTAGGAATGAAAAACAAACACATAGGGGTTGAAGAAAAAAATCTTTGGAGTGGTTTACAAAAAGGGGGCGATTTAATTGTTTTAAAATGTAGCACTCTCATGAGCAAGGAATTTATAAATCTGAAGTAAAGGAATAGTGTGAATTTTCAAACTTCAAATAAAAAAGAGTGTAAAGAACTTTTCAAACTGAAATAAATACTTTTGGAATTTTTAACAACTGATTTCAGATTCTTATTTAATCGACTAAATAAATATTTTTACCAATTTTCATCTCAACTGGAGCAAAAACTTATTTTAGCAAAAAAGATCTTTTTCAATTTCAAGACCGAAACATGATAAAAAAATGATGATTTGAATCAAATCAACAATCTATTATCCCAATTTCTTAATATAAAAGTTAAAACATTGTTTAGGCTGGGAATTTTAACTCGTAATTCAACTTCGGCACGCCCACTTAAAATTTTTCAAGATTTTTAACAATCAGTTAATACAATTCTAAAAAATCAAGATAAAATCAAAGATAATGATAATATTAAATTTAAACGTTTTACAAAGGAAATATGTAAATACAATTTATATAGAATTTAATAAACGCAAAGAAGAATGAGAAACTGATATCTTTATTAAACTTATTAATAATCGTCCACTCATAATGAAGAATAAGAAGAAAGTTGAAACTAAAAAAAAAAATTAAACTTTTTTTAATGTGTATTTATCTAATTATGATGTCATTATTATTATAGAAAAGTGGTTATCTGAAGGAATAAATAACGCAGAAATTAATTTAAAAGAATACAATATATTTCGTACAGATCGAAACAAACTTTCGAGCGTCAAAAAGCGCGGGGATGGAGTACTGATAGCAATAAAGAAAAAAATAAATGTGTCTTTAATAGAAATAAATGATTCTGTAGTTGAACAATGTTTTGTGTCACTAATTGGATTGAATTACATTCTCGGAGCCATTTATTTCCCACCAAATACAGAATTGGATAAATTTGAAGAACATTTCCTGGATTTAGAACGTATTTCAGAGATTTATCCCGGCTACAAATACTTAGTTTGTGGAGATTTCAATCTACCTGCTGGTCAGTTTACCAATGGACGTCTGGGTATACCTAAGCTGCAGGATTAAATAATATCATCATTTATTTTAAATGAGTTCAAACATACACTTAGCGATGACCAGCATGGTTTTTTGGAGGGCAGATCAACGACATCAAATCTGGTAATGTATGCGGATTACCTTGTTAATGCTTTTGAAAATAGTAATCAAGTAGATTCAATATACACAGATTTTTCAAAAGCATTTGATTTGTGTTATTAAAAAAATGAATGCTTATGAGTTTAATCATGCAACGATCATTTCTGAGTGATAGTGTTTCAACGAGTTAAAATTAAAAACTTTATTTCAGATTCATTTGAAGTCCCTTCTGGAGTACCTCAAGGAACTTACCTCGGTCCTATCCTTTTTCTTATTTTTATAAATGATTTGCCTTTTCACATAAGATCTTGTAAAGTGTTAATGTTTGCAGATGATTTAAAATTATTTCAGAATACATCATAAGTATCCGATTGTCGAGACCTAAAACACAGCTTAAATAATCTGTTTAATTGGTGTACCACTAATAAATTACCGCTTTATCTGCAAAAGTGTCACATTATTTCATTCAGCAGATCTCAAATATTATAAAAACATCACTACTGATTTAAAGGCATAACATTGAATCGAGTTACTGAGATTAAGGATTTGGGTGTTATAAAACAATTAAGAGCTATATCGCCAATATAATTAGTAAATAAAAAAAAATGTTGGGCTTCACATTAAGAATTGGTAATAAATTTTCAGTTTATACATTAATTTTTTTTTTGTTCTCTTGTTAGATCAATTTTAGAATTTTGTTATACTGTTTGGAATCCACACTATGCATTATATATTGACAATATTGAGAAGGTACAAAATAAATTTATAAAATTGGAATAACTCGTGATAACTGTGGCATAAAATCGTTTTAAAATTATTTAAATCTTATTACATTGCACCATATTTATTTCGATCAATATTTTCTATATAAGATAATTGTCAGAACGAATTAATAGTCCTTTAAGTGTGTCTAGATTAAATTTCTTAGTTCCTCTGTCAATCGAGAGAACTAGATAAAATTATACATTTAATATTAAATTTTCTTCAAGCGATTTGGAAACGTATTACTTAACTTTGATTCTCTGTCTCTCTTACATAAATCTCTTAGGATTTTCAAATCAAGAGTTAAACACATTTATTTTGATTTATTTGTTTAATCCTTTCGCTAATTATTACGAGTTGTTTTTATTTTCTTCTACATTAATTTATTTTATTGTAACTTTTTTTATAAGTTAAGGATTATACACATTAATCATAATAAATGAAAGACAAAATAAGCGCCATCTTTCGCCTAATTTATTAAATTATACACATTGTTAGTGTTAGTTACATTTTATTTTAGTATTAGTTCTTAAAATATGTTGTTACTATAAATAAATACATTTTAATTAAAAATTATTTTTTTGTAAAATGGGCTGAAACTTTGTGAGCACATAGTTTTCAATGTGCTGAACGCAAATCCATTGCGCTTAGAAAAATATATATATATATATATTTTAATTTTCAAAATTCGAATAAAAAATAGTGTAGACAAATTTTCGAATTGGGAAAAATATTTCCCTTTGCAAGTTTGAGCAACTACTTTCAGATTTTTATTCTGAATACTCCAGTTCTACCAATTTTCAGCTCAATCTGAGCCACAATCTTTTCTAGCAAAAAAAAGACCAATCAGGCCCAATTCAATATTCATCACAAATTATTTTTCGCTGGAATGGGCTGGAACTTTGTAAACAGTAAACAGTTTGTTTTCAGTGTGCTGAACACGAATTCGTACAAGTCAAAAAGTTTTTATTATGCCTAGAAATATATTTTTTTAATTTAAAAAATTTAAAAAAAGCGCAAAGAAACTTTTCAATTGGAAAACAATGTTTCCCTTTGGAATTTTCAGCAACTGATTTCAAATTCTCATTAAGCGTACTGGGATTTAAAAGGGAAGTGCATGCGAATGTAATGAGAGTCGCACAGGAGGAGATTGTCACATAGTCACTCCTACCAATACCACGATGCCTCTTAGAGGTGGTGAATCCTGGAAATTTCGTTTCAACTGTCACCGCCGGAGTGTCGAATGGTTTAGTAATTCGTCTTGATATTTTTATGTTCATTAAAAATAAAACAAAACTCACCTTATATACATATAATTACATTTTTAATTACATGGTTTAATGAAATAAAATAATGGGGATTAAATAAAACACAGAAAACCAATAGGGTTTAACAAATACATTCATATTTATTTTTATATGCGATACAAAGAGAATCAATTCATCATATATTTCTATCATTTATAATATTTATAATATAAAACAATTCCGGTATCTATTATTTTTTTTAAATATAAATATATACAGTATTTGTACTCTTGAGCAAATACTATTTCATATTGCATGTATTGTTTGTTGTGTGTGTTTAAAGATGCGCAAATAAAAAACGTAAAAAATATATTCATTTAGTTCTATTGTACATTTGTCGGTTGAGCATTAGTAACAATTGTATTTGTGTTAATGGCAACGATTCAGAGGTTATTCTGTCTGTGTGTGTGTCTGTCTGTCTGTCTCTGTGTACGTGTGTGTAATTATGCACGAGTTTACGATTCGCAGAAAAAAAAACTGAAATGATTCTCTCTCTTGAAGGTAATAGATTATTATTCTTTTAAAATTGTTTTCTTTAAATTTAAATTTCGTATTCTTTATTTTCATTTATTTTTTTTTTTTTGCTTCACTTCTTTAATTCTGGATAGTTCAAAAAACGCTTGGACGCAAAAGTGTTTTCGATTTATTTTCTTCTTCTTCTCCTAAAATTAATTAATTTTTACGCGTGTGGTTTTTTCTTTAGTTTTCCTTTTAGTTTTATACAAATCCCCCGTTTCCGGTTTTTGAATTTTGTTTTCCATCCCACCTTAAGACAGAGAAAAAAGATTGTCGGCACGTTAAAGAAAACTCATGGAAATTGCTTTTAATGATTAAATTATAATGATGAAAAATTAATAAACGGCGGCGTTCGCGATCTTTTCTTGTTGTTTTTTTTTAAATGTTATTCCGTTTTTGTTTGAATATTAAAAATTGCTCGACTTTCGTTTACGTTTCAAGAATTTTCTGTGAAAAGGTAGAAAGTTTAATAGAGGAAATTGTTTACCTTAAATTTTATTCTCTTAAATTTAATATATATATTATCTAAAAAAACCTTTATTAATATATATATATATATATATATATATATTATCGAAAAAAAAAACCTTTTATGCCCATGAAGGGTGTAGGGTAAAATTTAATAATATAAATATTTTAATTGTAAATAATTACGAAACGTATTTTTCATAAAGGTAGTTTTGGAGAGTTATAATTTAGCTCACTCTAGAGCACTCATTAACTCTCATTAATCACTTGATGAAACATGATCACAATATAATTAGGTTGAAAAATACACGATTAATTGTTTCACTACCTAAATTATTTCCTCCGACTAGTTTCGACTCTTGTCATTCCCGACGAGAGTCGAAATTAATCACCATTTACTAATCGCTATTAAATAATTTCTCTATATCCTTGCGTGTAATCTAACTGAAGATTTACTAAATTTATTGACATGTATAAATAAACTGAAGACTAACTAAATTTGTTGCCATATTTAAAATTTGGTTGGTCTTTAGTTATATTACGCATATGGCTTGTGATATTTCGAAATTTTTATAATGTGAGATTTCGTAATTTTGTTAATTAAAAAAATATTTGAAGGAAATATTTCGAAAGTATTATTTTCGGGCGCCAAATGTACCACAATAACCAAGTGAAGCTTTTCGTACACAAAAATTTCTTAGAATTTTTCCACATGCAAGTTGAGCTTTAATAAAATTTTAAGCATAAGTTTCTTACTAATACCATAATAACCAACTCAAGCTTTTCGTACAAAAAAATCTTAGAACTTTACAAGGTGCAAGTTGAGCTTTAATAAAAATTGAAGCATACGTCTCATATTAATACCACAATAACCAAGTCAAGCTTTTCGTAAAAAAGATTCTTAGAACTTTACAACGTGCAATTTGAGTTTTAATAAAATGTCAAGTGTAAGTTTCATACTAATACCACAATGACGAATTCAAGCTATCCGTACAAAAAAATCTTAGAACTTTACAACGTACAAATTAAGCTTTAATAAAAATTTCAAGCATACGTTTTATACTAATACCACAATCACTAAGTGAAGCTTTTCGTACAAAAAAAAAAATCTTACAACTTTACAATTGCACGTTGTGAAGTTGTATGAATTTTTTAAAGTTGAGCTCTAATAAAATTTCAAGCATAACACGTACATCCATTAGAATTAAAGAAGCCGCAGCAATATGTGGCTATCATAAGCAACAGAGAAAGTGAATCTAAAAAAATACGTTTCGTAATTTGTCTTAAATTACAATTTACAAACTTTTAAGTCTCCTTAATACATCTTTCTTCGCAATTTACAGAAAATTCAAGTCACGCGTTCCTTTTTTATTAGACTTTGAATTTCATTCAAAAAAAGTATAATTTATATCCCTTTCCCTTGCCTTTTTTCCCTAAACCACGAACCCTGTGTGTCGTTATTTCTATCCCAGTCTTATTGTATTTACAAGTAACGATTTACAAAAAAATATTCTATTTATCACGGTCTATGTATACTTTTTGGATTTCTGTCCGTGAGTGGAATATCAGAATTGTTTTGTTTGCTCTAACTTCTTTAAGCAATTTAATAATAAATGGCGTTTATTTTTAAACGTTGTTCAGTTTTTGTTTGAAAATTAAAAATTGCTCGTCTTTCATTTACGTTTCAAGAATATTCTGCCGAATGGTAGAAAGTTTAATCGAGGAAATAAACTTTTCTAAAAATATTAAATAACTCCGACACCAATTGGTAAATCGATTATATATATATATATATATATATATAAATATTAAATTTAAGAGTGCTAAATTTAGTTTTCTTAAATTTAATAAAAAAATATTAACTTTAAGAGTACTAAATTTAAAGATATTAAATTTAGTTCTCTTAAATTGAATATTTTTATAAACGATTATTTTAAGTATGAATTGCCTGCTCATTGTGGTTTAAACCACATTTCGAGTTTTAAGGAAGAATTCGAGATGTTGAACTAAAAACAAAAGAATTGCTATTTACAGGAGTTTACTTACAAAATGAGTTTTCATAGGAATTCTTGTTAAAACGAGTTTAACGAACAAGTTGAGCTTTAATAAATACACTCGAGACAGGTCCAATTTTGTTAGGACTTCAATAGCTGTTCGACGAGGTGTAATTGTCTTTATTGTGATTGAATTTAACGACTATCTGTGTTCTTAACGAACAAGTTTAATTTTTCAATGAGCATAAGGAATTATTTAATCTTTTCCTTGTGAGTTTAATAAAATAAAAACATAAATACAATGAATTCATTTCGTTTCAAAGTTTAAGGAAGAATTAACGAGCAAATCGAGATCTTGACGAGAAGTCAAATTTTAATGACCAAGTCAAGGTTTAACGAACATTAACGAGCAATTTGAGGTTTAACGAAGAAGTCAAGTTTTAAATAGCAAGTCAAGCTTTAGGCCAGAAGTCAAGTTTTAAAACGAACAAGTCAAAATTTAATGAAGAATCAAGTTTTAAAGAGCTTTCGATGAGAAGTCAAGTTCTAATGGCCAAGCCAAGCCAAGGTAAATGAACAATTAAGTTTTATCGAGCAAATTGAGGTTTAACTAAGAAGTCAAGTTTTAAATAGTAAGTCAAGCTTTCGACCAGAAGTCAAGTTTCAATTAGCAAGTCAACCTTTCGACGAGAAGTCAAGTTTTATCTAGCAAGTCAAGCTTTCAGCGAGAAGTCAAGTTTTAACTAGCAAGCCAAGCTTTTGAGGAGAATTCAAATTTTAAAGATCAAGTCAAAGTTTCATGAAGAATCAAGTTTTAACGAGCTTTCGAATGAGAAGCCAAGTTCTAATGGCCAAGTCAAGGTTTAACGAACAATAAAGTTTTGTCGAGCAAATTGAAGTTTAACGAAGAAGTCAAGTTTTAATTAGCAAGTTAAGCTTTCAACGAGAAGTCAAGTTTTAACTGGCAAATTATGCTTTCAACGAGAAGTCAAGTTTTAACTAGCAAATTATGCTTTCAACGAGAAGTCAAGTTTTAAATGGCAAAGTCAAGTTTTCAACGAGAAGTGAAGTTTTAAATAGCAAGTCAAGCTTTCAACGAGAAGTGAAGTTTTAACTAGCAAGTCAAGCTTTCAACGAGAAGTCAAGTTTTAACTAGCAAGTCAAGCTCTCAACGAGAAGTCAAGTTTTAACTAGCAAGTCAAGCTTTCGACGAGAAGTCAAGTTTTAAATAGCAAGTCAAGCTTTCAACGTAAAGTCAAGTTTTAACTAGCAAGTCAAGCTTTCAACGAGAAGTCAAGTTTTAAATAGCAAAGTCAAGCTTTCGACGAGAAGTCAAGTTTTAAATAGCAAGTCAAGCTTTCAACGAGAAGTGAAGTTTTAACTAGCAAGTCAAGCTTTCAACGAAAAGTCAAGTTTTAACTAGCAAGTCAAGCTTTCAACAAGAAGTCAACATTTGACGATTAAATCAAAGTTTAATGAAGAATCAAGCAAATCGAGCTTTCGACGAAAAGACAAGTTTTAATGACCGAGTCAAGTTTTAACGAGTAATTCGAGGTTTAACGAAGAAGTCAAGTCTTAACCAGCAAGTCAAGTTTTAACTAGAAAGTCAAGCTTTCG
Organism: Philonthus spinipes; assembly: GCA_963082785.1. Classification (NCBI taxonomy): domain Eukaryota; kingdom Metazoa; phylum Arthropoda; class Insecta; order Coleoptera; family Staphylinidae; genus Philonthus; species Philonthus spinipes. The sequence goes on along the minus strand of OY720309.1, from coordinate 11,576,753 downwards.
ACGAGAAGTAAAGTTTCAATGACAAAGTCAAAGTTTAATGAAGAATCAAGTTTTAATGAGCAACTGGAGCTTTCGATGAGAAGTCAAGTTTTAATAACCAAGTCAAGGTTTAAGGGACAGCTATGTTTTAACGAGCTCATCGAGGTTTAATTAAAAAGTAAAGTTTTAATGAGTAAGTTTAAAAAAGAAGCCAAGTTTTAACGAGCAAATTGAACTTAAGCAAGTATCTCAAACATCAGCCTGCAACTCGAGCTTTAACGAGCAAGACTACTTTTAAGAAGCAAGTCGTATTTTAACGAGTTGAATTCCAATGAAGTCGAGCTTTTACGAACAAGTCAAACATTAATAATTCCGTATATTTCACTCACGTACACAAAACAAAAATCCACACCCACCAAACGTTTTCATCCGTTTATTTTTCCTCTCTCCGCCATTTTCATTCATCAATTTTCCTTCTTTTTTTTGCACACACGAAAAACACAAAAAAGAGATTATCCATACTTATTCGCTTATCATTACTGAACGAAAATAAAAAAATAAAATACATTGTTCGTATACGCGAAACGTTCCCTTCAGTGATCCCAAAAATTCACTCTCAACGAAAGAAAAAGATCAATAAAATTATAAAAAGAAACCCGGCAAAAAATCAACTAACAAATATATATTTATATATTTATTTATTTACTTATATGAGTATTTCACTTTGTTACCTATTATTTTGTTTTATTTGTTTTGTTTTTAATTCTATGGCACTTGTAGTTTAGTTTGTGTGGTCGTCCGACCACGGGGCCGGACTTTGGCGGATTCGCGCGTCCCTTTTGTCCACGCGGCCGCGTGAAAAAGAGGGGGCGCGTTTTATAATCTATAAAACGTCTGGAACTATTGTACAACGGAAGACCCGGTGGTTTGAAAATCGTATTTATTTCAATAAAAAGGGATCGTAAACTGAAATAGTTCAGTTTATATTCGCTGCGTCATTTATTATTTATTTACAGTTAAGTTTAGTTCGTAGCTAAGTGATTAATTTTGAACAAAAGGGCAGAAAGAAGGTCGATAGGCCAGACAAACGCCTACATTCATTGTAAATTTGTTAGGATTTCATAAGCTGCCCAACGAGGTGTAATATTCTTAGTTGTGACAAATACCTGTGTTCTTAACATTCATTGTAATTATTTATGTTAAATTATGTTGTATTATCTGTATAGTCTGAATAAAGATTTGTGCATATATTTAAACTAAATTAATCAATTAAGCAGTTTGTAGTGTTTGGATACTAATTTGCTGCGTCATCTATTTGTCATTAATTGTTTAAAGATAAATTTAATGGCAGTTTTATTCTTTAAGTAAATAACATTAAAATATAAGAGGAGCTAATAACCAGAAACAAATAAGTTTTAATCAAATCAATACGATGCGTCATTTATTTTATATTTACAGTTAAATTAAGTAATATTTGCGTAATTTAAATAATTAAAATTTGATTTGATACACGGTAAAATTTCATATAAATAAAAATATAATACGAGAGTTATTTCTTATAAAATTAATTAATTTTTACGCGTTTTGTTTTGAATTCTGTTTTCATCCAACCTTAAGACAGAGAAAAATGTTATCAATCAATACGATGCGTCATTTATTTTACATTTACAATTAAATTAAGTTACGTTTATGTAATTTAAAAACGCAAAAGTGTTTTCGATTTATTTTTTTCTTCTAAAATTAATTAATGTTTACGCGTGTTGTTTTTTTAGAGTTGACTGTTTTTATATAAATATCCCGTTTTCGGTTTTTAATTGTGTTTTCCATTCAACCTTAAGACAGAGAAAAATATTGTTAGCCAATACGATGAGTCATTTATTTTATATTTGCAGTTAAATTAAGTAACGTTTATGTATCATAATAAATGGAAAGCGAAGCAAGCGCCATCTTTTGTCTAATTTCATGTATTTAATATTAAAGGTTTAAGTAATTTAAATTATTAAAATTTGATTCGATTCTCGGTAAATTGCAAAATAAATAAAAATATAACAGGAGAATTGTTTCTTTTTACTTATTATTTAAATATCAACCAAAAGTGTAAGTTAAAGTTACTTTCATCGTCTTGATATTTTTTTCTAGATCTTTAAATTGTTATTTTGTTTGTTTAAATTATTATTAATCGACTGTTAAAAAAATAATAAGCCATCGGAAGTGCATTCGCATCAATAAACAAATGTTTATCAGTCAATAATAAACTTTTAACCTCATTGATAACGAACTTTTTTTGCTTAAGAAGTAAATAAATAACGCGATGTTATTTTATTAATTTATCGTATCGTTTGTATTACGAAAAAATTAAACAAGGAAAAATTATTGAAAATTTCAATCATTCCTTTACATTTGTATGCAGAAATAAGTCATTTTAAAATTTACAAGGACATAGTGATAATGTCTTTTGTTGAGATATACAGAGAGGTTTTTTTAACAGTATACATATCTTGAAATTCGACTTTTCTTCATTTGTATAAATTGTCAATCAAATATTTCACACAATTTGAAGTTTAGCGTTTGACGTTTAGTTGTGTGTTATAGGCAACTAAACATACACACAGTAATCGGTTCAATGCGTTTGGCTTGTTTTTTTTACAGGTATACAGTTCGCCTAATGTATACTGATAAAAAAACCTCTCTGTATATTATTTCTGTTGATTACAAAGTAAAAATAATATATCATTTGATTTTAGTAATCATTATTATTTTAATTGTATAAAGCTACTTTGCTTTTCACAAAGCAATAAAATTTGCTTAAATTTTAAATAAATGACGCTTGATTTAATTTGCTTGAAATGTTTTCTAAAGGTAAATGCTCCTGGTTTTAATTCCATGAAGATTTTTTAATGCATTTTCCATTCTGTCCAAGCATACGCGGTGATATTTTATTATATTACGTAAATAAAAAGTATTATTACGTTTCATATCATTTTAATAATACTTGATATTTATTTAATATATATTACCAAAAAATCCTTTATACCCTTAAGAGTGTTTAATTTATATACAAATATCTTTATACAGACAATTACATATTTTTTTACAAACATTAAATATATGCAATATATTTAATGTTTTAATATAATATGAATTACAACCTCTGGTCAATAACCCAGACGGACTAATACTTACATGTATTGTAATTGGGAATTTTATGGCGCTTCGACATCATTTCTCTTTTGCGTGTATTGTAATAATAATATTAATCTTTATTAACAGATATATACAGCAAAAAAATACAGAATTACAAAATCAAATTTAAAATTTATACTTTTTAATTCGCTTTTTAATGTTCTTTCCGCCTGCGTGTATTGTAATTATTTATGTTTTATAGTTTTGTATTGTCTGTATACTCTGAATAAAGATTATATATATTTATATATATAAATCAAATAAATAAAATTTCATAATGCTTTTAACTGTTACTATGTTTAAGTTCATATATATTATATATAAATATATATGAACTTAAACATATAAAAGCATTATGAAATTTTATTTATTTACTTTATATATATAAATATATATAATCCTTTTTACCCGAAACTGTACGAAAATATTTGCTTTAAAGATAAAAAATGTACGCATTATGTTAAATCATCGTTTTTGTTAATTTTCCCCAATTGTTTATTTCGTTTCCACCGTGTCTTCCGCCGGATAACGGAGGGCAGGTGACGCAGTTTTAGTATATTATGAAAGAAAACGAAACAGTAGACGCATCGTGTGTTTAAATGATATACTTTACGCTATTTTTTAAAAAATGTTCTGTGTATTTTTTTAACATGATAAGTAATGTTTAAAAATTGTAGGTTTTAATATAATTCAACTGCTGCGTCAATTCTATTCTACTTTTTTTATAAAGTGCTTTATTCAATAAATTAAATAAAAAGGAATTTGAAAATAATTAAGAAATTATTTCCATCTCACCAAGTGAATGAATACTCTCTTTTTATTAATGCTTTATTCAATACCTTAAACATTTGAACCGCAAGCTCGCTTACACTTGGTTGTACAATATTTTAATTATTTATTGAATTAGATTAACTATAATTAAAATTCTTCTTAATCTACAATCCTTTTCGGTTAGTAAGTTATTTAATATTGAATTAGTTTGTAAGATGAAAAAATGCCTAATTCAGTACTGCGTCATTATTAGAACCATCAGCTCGATCGCACTTGGTTGTACTTTATTTATTTGTTGAATTAAGTTAAGTATAATAAAATTCTTCCTTGTCTATAATCCTTTAATCTTTTTCGGGTAGTAAGTTATTTATTATTGAATTCGTTTGTAAGTTTAAAAAACGCTTCAGTACTGCGTCATTATTTGAACTATAACCTTACACCGCTTACACCTGTTTGTGCAATATTTTAATTATTTTTTGAATTAGGTTAAGTATAATTATGATTCTTCCCTCATATATTATTTGATATCAATACATTTACATTTTAAATAAATATATTTCTTAATTACCATTACCTTCATGGTGAAGAAGCTGGCAGATTGTAAGTTATTTACATTATATATTTGAAATAAATATTCTTAAATTTATAAACCTCTTCGCCCAGTAAGTTATTTAATATTGAATTCGTTTATAAGTTTAAATAACAAAACAAACACTTAGTTCAGTACTGCGTCATTATTTGAACCAAAAGCTCGATTACACTTGGTTGTACAATACTTAAATTATTTCTTGAATTAAGTTAAGTATAATTAAAATTCTTCCTTGTTTATAATCATTTTCTGTTAGTAAGTTATTTAATGTTGAATTCGTTTATAAGTTGAAAAAAAAAAACGCTTAATTCAGTACTGCGTCATTATTAGAACCATGAGTTCGCTTACACTTGGCTGTACAATAATTTAATTATTTATTGAACTAGGTTAAGTATAATTAAAATTCTTCCTTGTCTATAATCCTTTAATCCTTTTCGGGTAGTAAGTTATTTAATATTGAATTCGTTTGTAAGTTCAAAAAATTGCTTAATTCAGTACTGTGTCATTTCTTAGACCATAAGCTCGATTACGCTTGTTATACAATACTTTAATTATTTATTGAATTAGGTTAAGTATTTAAATAAATAATTAATAAATAAATTAATAAGTATTTAAATAAAAATAGTTGTCCTTTCTCCTACTTATTTTTTATTAAACTGGATATATTTCGGAAACTATGTTTCCTTAGTTATAAGTTTCCACAACCAACATGTTGGTTGTGGAGAGAAGATTAGGGTAAGTATAATTAAATTCTTCCTAGTCTATACTCCTATTCGCGTAGTAAGTTGTTTAATATTCAATTCGTTTATAAGTTGAAAAAAAAAACGGCTTAATTCAGTACTGCGTCATTATTTGAACCATAAGTTCTCTTACACTTGGTTGTAAGATATTTTAATTATTTCTTAAATTTGGTTAAATATAATTAAAATTTGGTCCTGATATTTTATTTGATATCAATACATTTAGGGTTGAAATATTTTTTTTTAATAACCATAACTTTCATGGTGAAGGCGTTGACAGATTGTGAGTAATTTTCAATATATTTTTGAAATAAAAAAACTTGACTTATTCCAATTGTTATATTTTTTTCTGTAAGAGAATTGATAGAAAATACGGAGTATGTAAAATTTTAATATGGTATGACGCAGTACTATCATTTTTGCACAGTATAAAGTTGAATATATTTCATTATGTTCATTATATAATGCTGCATTTGTTAAGCTTTTAACTTTGCTATGCTTAGGCTAATAACTTGTTATTTATGAAGCTATTAGCAAAGTAAACACTTAAATATGAGACAAAAAGTTGGCTTATTTCCACTGTCAATTTTTGTATTACTATTAAGCAATCTAATATATTTTAATTATAAAACGCAATATTTAAGCTATTCTGTAATTGGCCTTCATGGCTGTTGGGTTATAAATAAATGTCTGTAAGAGAATGTACAGAAAATACCGAATTTGGAAAATGTTATTACAGTATGACGTAGTACTATCATTTTTACATAGTATAAAGTATGAATGTTATGACATTTATATTATTTCTTTCTTTAATCTTGATGCGCCATTTATATACAGTACTGAATTATAATGACGCAGTCATGCATGTGACTGATAAAAAGAATTACAAAATTTATACATGGAATCGTGAAGTGTACATTATTATGTAGATTTAAATAATTTATGTGGTGTTCTTAAATTTTTGGCTCTTATAATGTATTTTTTATTAAAAAAAAACTGATACCACATAGGAAAAAATGCAGCAGCAGCTGTCGAGCATAAAACTACGCCGAGAGTGTAACGCTAAAATCCCTTACCAGCATGAAGGAAGGAGTACATAGAGAGGTAATCAGTAGTGATTTTAGCGTCACAATCTCGGCATATTTTTAGACTCGAAAGCTGCTGCGGCATTTTTTCCTCTGTGGTACCCAGAAATATAAGAGCACTGCCTTTTTTTGTATAAAAAAAGAAACAATTCCAATCCATACACAGTATTTAATAAGAGAACCATTTTTTTAATAACATATCTTCTATTTTATACTCGGAAATCTAAGAGCACAGCATCTTTTGTACAAAAAAACAAAACAATTTCGCGTCATTTATAAAGTACTTAATAAAGGGTTGTATCATTTGTAAGCAGTACTGATTAAAGTTACTGCTTTATTTATTTTGTTCATATTTATTGATAAAATAAAAAAGTTCATATTTTAATAATAAATTAGAACAAAATAAATAAAAATAAAACAACAACCTTTAAATGTTAGAAATATTAATCAAATTCATAATTCTATTTACTGCGTCATTTCAAAGTAATTACGAAACAAAATACTTTTTCAGATCCTTATTAAGTACTTTATAAATGACGCGGAATTTTTGATTTTGTATAAAAGACGCTGTGCTCATATATTTCTGAGTATAAAATAGTAGATATTTTGTTATTTAAAAAAAACATAGTACTCTTATTAAACACTGCCTATGGATTTGAATTGTTATTTCCTTCGGCGTAAATACAATTATGGCTTTTATAAATATTTCTAATATTTAAAGGTTTTATTCTTTTTATTTAATTTACTCTAATTTAATAATGAGGATGTATTTCAATTTAACTTTTCTTTTCGGCATTCACCAATGTACCAAATGTGGCTTTTAAATTTGGCGAATATTTTAAGATAATATCTGTACCAGCATTTACTATATCTTGAATTATTTTATCACTTGTCCCGTGGTGAAACATATTTATGAAATAATTAGGATGTATTTTAATATAACTTTTTTTTCGGCATGTACTAATGAATTGAAGAAATAAATACAGCTATGTGTTATTACCAATTCCATGCTGGTATGCTGATAGCACCTTGAAGTTTCACCACGGGATAAGTGAAAAATTAATTCAAAATATACTCTAATTCATTATTTGTAAATAAAACAAGAGTTTTCAATGGTATCATCAGTCAGATAATTGATCATCTGTCTCATGATACCATTGAAAACTGTTGTATCATCAAGCAGATGATCAATCATCTGACTGATGATGCCACTGTATTGGCGAAACAATTGTTGCAGAGTCTCCACAATACATTTTGTGAAACTTAAAGAACTGTTGTTTTATTTACAAATAGTGTATTATGGAGTTTCGTCAAATAAAAGCCTCAACCAAAGATTATACTCTATGTTATTATTTTTGCTGAAAATGTAAATATTAATACTTAGCTCCATTAATTATTTTAATTCTAAAGTAAGGCATCAATTTTAAAGCATTAAATAAAAGTACTGCGCAATATTGTGGACTTAGTAAAATAATACTTAGCTGTATTCACTACTTCAATTTTGAAATATTGAATAAGGTATTGTATCAGTACTGAACGAGAGTACAGGTTGATTTATATGTGTTCGATCTTAAAATGCTGCGTCAATTTTGAAGTATTGACCTAAATTACTACGTACTACTGTGGAATTGTTAAAATAATAGCTATATTTATCATCTCAATTCTAAAGAAATGAATAAAATATTGCATCATTTGCAAGTAGTACTGAACAGAAGTACATGTTCATATATACGCAGTACAGTTTGATTCTAAATTTTAAAGAATTGAATATAAGTATTACGTAATACTGTTGTATTGCCACAGCAGCATTCAGCATGGCTGAATTGATCACTTCAATTCTAAAGTACCGAATAAAGTATTGTACCATTTGTACGCAGTACTGAACCAGAGTACAGGTTAATTTATACGCTGTGTCATTCGATCATAAAGTATTGCGTTATTTTTAAATTATTGAGTAAAAGTACTGTGCATTATTATTATGGAATAATACTTAGCTGTATTCATCACTTCAATTTTAAAGTATTGAATAAGGTATTGTATCATTTGTACGCAGTACTGAACGAGAGTGCATATTTATTTATACGCAGTGTAGTTCGATTATAATGTACTGCGTCATTTTTAATGTATTGTGTAAAAGTAGTGCGCACTATTACTATGGAGTAAAGCTTTACACATAGGCAGTCCAGTTTGATTTTAAAATACTACGTCGAATTTAAAATATTGAAAAAAAGTATAGCGCAATACTGTAAAATGACCCTTAATTGTATTCATTACTTCAATTCATAAGTACTAAATAATGTATTATATCATTTCTATGCAGTACTGATTGAGAGTACAGGTTCATTTATACGCAGAGTAGTTTGATCACAAAGTGCTGCGTCATTTTTAATGTATTGAATAAAAGTACTGCGTAATACTATGGAGTTGGTAAAATTATATTTAGGTGTCTAAAGTATTAAATAAGGCATTGTATCGTTTGTAAGTAGTATTGAACGAACGCCCAGATTCATTTATACGCAGTGTAGTCCGAGCATAGTATGCTGCGTCATTTTTAGATTATTGATTAAAGTAGTGCGGACTATTACTGTGAAATACAGCTTCATTCATAAGTAGTATAGTTCGATGCTAAAATATTACGTCGAATTTAAAACTTTGAATAAAAGTACTGCGTAATACTGTGAAATTGGTAAAATAATCCTTAGTTGAATTCATTATTTCAATTCATAAGTACTAAATAAAATATTTCTATGCAGTACTGATCGAGAGTACAAGTTAATTTATACAGAGAGTGGTTTGATCACAAAGTGCTGCGTCATTTTTAATATATTGAATAAAAGTACTGCGCACAACTGTGGAATTGGTAAAATAATTCTTTGCTGTATTCATCACTTCAATTCTGAACAAAAGTACAGGTTCATTTATACGAATATAGTTTGATTGTAAGGTGCTGCGTCATTTTAAAGTAGTGAATAAAATTTCTGTGCACTATAGTGAAATTGGTAAAATAATACTCAATTGTATTCATTACGTCAATTCTAAAGTACTGAATACGGCATTGTAATTTTTGTATGTATTACGGAACGAGAGAATAGGTTCATTTGTAAGCAGTATAGTTCGATGCTAAAATACTGCATCAATTTTAAAGTTTTGAATAAAAGCACTGCACACTACTGTGGATTTGGTAAAATAATACATGTATTCATCACCTCTATTCTTAAGTATTGAATAAGGCATTTCATTATATGTACGCAGAGCTATACAACAGTACTGATTCATTTATAATGCAGTATCAATTGCTTTCAGTACTGCGTCAATTTTAAACTAATGTATCGTTGTAAAAACACATTTTGTTATAGTGTTTGAAATATTTTACAAATGCATAAAAATTCTGACCATTGAAACAATCGATGCGTTTTTTTATAAATCGTCCGTATTCGTAATTAGTCTTCTCTCACACTCTTATATTTTCGACTGCGTCACCCGCCTGATATATGTGAGCGCGTTTCTACTGATCTGTCTATTTTAATTACTTCTGCTTAATTTATTATCTGATAACACGTAAACCAAACTCGGAAAGGAAAATCGCAACGCAAAAATCGAACAAAATAAAGTAAACGTCGACGAACGGGACGACCCGAAATTAACGTTGTTTAGTTTTTTTTTTCGTTTGATTTTACAGTGTAAATAAAATTGTGTTGCGTTACTGAAAAATAATATTAATTAGGTTTAGGTTTTATACATGTGTGAATAATGTAATACAAAAAAGGAATTGCGAGATACAAAATATATTCGTGAGTTACATAACGTGATATAAAAAAGGAATTGCGATAAAAAAACACAAAAAAAAACAAGAGGGTATTGTCAGAGTTTTTTTTTTGAGGTGGGGAAACGTTTACAAATAACAACTGGTTTAAATATTTGGATATATTTTTACTTTTCCAATGTGCGAAATAAAGGCAAAAGTATTGTTTTTTAAGGTTTCTCTGAAGATTATTTTAAACAGAGTTTCGATAGCTCGAAAAAATATTATCTTGAAAATAAGAATATATTAAATATTATTATCTTCAAAATAAGACTATATAAAAACAAACTTCAATTCATAGATGAAGTGAAAATATTCATTACAATTGTTATTTGTTTACAAGAATAAAACAATAAATTCCCCTGCCTCAAAAATGAAACACGCAAAAAATACAATTAGAAACACCATCGCGTAGCGTTTAGATTAAGCTGGCCATCCACCGATGCACATTTTTTCGTAGGTCGTTGACACAACGCAGTGGATAGTCAATTTTATTAGGGATGAACAAAATTTTTGTAGCCGCTTGAATTTCGTTTTCATCCCTCCTTTTTACAATTTTCATGATATGAATAGTTTCATGTGGATGGCCTTCTTTACACAATGAGAAACAAAACCGAATCGGATCCAACAACGTGAGCGAAAAAAGTGCGTTCGTAAAACATCCGAAATAAAAAATAATCATAACAAACAACTATAAATATAATAATAATTAATTAATTAATAATAATAATAAATTGGCCCAACACTCTGGGATATCACATCTATAATATTTGAACAAACCCACTTAATCCTTTTATATATATATATACGTCTATATATAATATAATAATATATTAAAAAAGTGTGACACACTTATGTAAAAATGATTTCCTTTCAAAAATGTATAATATATATTATATATAATATATATACAAGAAAAAATCGTTCCTTAAGTCTAATTAATTAAATGCTATCACGATTTATATTATATATATTTTTTTTATTTAAGTCTTGTAGCTCAACGGAAAATATCATTTCTTTCTTATTACGTTATTTTTTTCCTCTATTCTTTTCTTATCATATATTTTTTTCCATTTCATATTTTGTTGAGGTGAAACTTAGATGCACGTATGTATGTATTTGAGTGTATGTCAATGTGTGAGTGTATGTGTGAAAAGGGGGGATATTGGGGAGGGAGGGAGGTACATTCATATAAAAATAACCTATTTCTTCTTGTTTGTTTCAGATGAGGCCTGCACACCGGATTTCTCTTGTTCTGTACAAACTGTTTTTTTAATAACGCAGTGATGAGAGTGTAGAATTAAGTTATGTTTCATTTACAAATAAAACAATGAACTAAATACAAAAAAAATCCTTTGGAAAATCGCTTATAAAGTATAAATTAATCGTATACGCTGTTTTTTTACATTAATATACTTTTTGTTTAATTAATTACTTGCTTTCCTGAGGGAAAGCGTTAAAATGCACCATGCGCAGAAAAAGGTGGGCAAGGATTAAAAAAACCGCGCGTGCGCGTTTCCATTTAGTTTTATTTACAATCGCTTTTATGCTATACAAAATATCAGTTACACTTTTTTACCTTTTTTATTTATATTTAAAAAAACGCGCACGCGTGGCTTTCGATTCACTTCCGTTTTTTTAAATTTATTTTATTTTTACTCCTATTTTACTTTCATTCCGTTCCTATTCTTTGCTTTACATTTATTTTTTTTATTTTCTTTTGATTCTTTCCTTACTATGGAAAATTGAAATGAAACAAATTCAAATATAAATTCACTTCATTTTTGTTTTTAAGCCTTGCAATACCTAAAAAAATAAGAGGCATATAAAAAAATATCAAAATAAGGAAAAGAAGACGTCTTCTTTTATTTATTCATTGTCATTTTGTCCTTTTTTTAGTTATTTCCCGTTTTTTTTGCATTTATAATTTAACGAAAATGGGAGATGAGAAATAAAAGAAAAACAAGAAGGAAAACAAGCAAGAAAATAGAAACAAAAAAGAAAAATCGTGTTATTTTTCCTTTGCTTACTTTCTTATTATCCTTTTATTTTTTTTGAAAAAGGAGGATTGAAGAAAGTATTATTTATATTATTTCCTTCTTATGTTAGAAACAGCAAGGATTGATACACCAACCAACAAGTAAGCATAACCTACAAATTGCTCATTCATCCGTCATGGTTTATCACTTCCTCAATCATAAAATAAAAAAAAATAAAGAAGGGAATAACAAAAACAAAGGCTTTTTTTCATTGTTTCTCTGCAATATATTTTTCCCTAAATTATTGTAAAATAATTTAGGAAAATAATATAATATTATAAAAAACTAATGAAATATGAGAATATAAAAAACAAAGGCATTTTTTTATTGTTTCATATTTCCTTTACATTTATTTTTTAATTGCTTCGTTTTTATTTCTATTTCATTTTATTTATTTCTTAACGGAATTTCCTTTTTTTTATAAACAATAAAATAATCTAACATTTCTTGGTAATGTAAGAAAAAAATAAACACACGAGTATTTTTTTTATATAAACGTAAATTAAAAAAAATACTCGACCTTTTTATTCATTTCTTACATTACCAAGAAATTAAAGGAAATTAAAAAGGGAGGATTAAAAAAATAATCTAAAGAAAATAAGAATCAATGAAAAATGCTTTTGCTTATTTATTCCCATATTTCATTTGTTTTTATATTATCAAATTATTTTCATAAAATTTCTTTCAATGCCTTTCTTTATGAAGAGAAATGAAATAAAAAATAAAATATTTCTTAATTTCTTTCTTGTTTTCCTTAAATTCCGTTTCTCCTTACTGAACAAAATAACGTTGCATAAACATTTAAACGACATTAAACGTAAAATTGATGCAACGTTTTGTATGTCCATTTCGCTCAGAGGGATTCCTGGTTTTCTATGTTCATTTTACTCATTTGGAAACGAGGAAGAAATAAGAAAGGAACTTCAATTCAATTTCATTATTTGTCTTTCGTTTAAAAAAAATATTTTTTTTATTATTTTTTTTATAAAGGCGAATATTTATTTTCTTTATTTTCTGTCATGGGAAAATACATGTAAAGAGGGAAAGAAAATATAAAAATCTTTTCTTAAAAAAATCTTTCATTTTAAATTTTCTTTCCTTTTTGTTGATGATCGAAGCGATAAAAATAATTTATTCCTTTTATATTTTCCTTTCTTTTTTTCTTAGAAATGGAAGAAATGTAAAGAATTTCTTCCTCTTATATATTTTCCTTTCTTTTATTCTTGACAATGGAAGAAATATAAAGAATTTCTTCATTTTATATTTTAATTTTCCTTTTTATATTTATCATAGAAAAAAATAAATTTTTCTTCCTTGTATTTTCCATTCCTTTTTGTTAATGATGATAGAAGAAATAAAAAAGAATGTGTTCCTTTTATATTTTCCATTCATTTTTAGTAATGATGATAGAAGAAATTAAAAGAATTTCTTCCATTTATATTTTCCATTCCTTTTTGTTAATGATGATGGAAGAAATTTTATATTTTCCTTTCCTTTTTATATTAGCAATGGAAGAAATAAAACGAATTTCTTCCTTTTTTGTTGATGATGGAAGAAATTAAAAGAATTTCTTCCTTTTATATTTTCCTTTCCTTATTTTCTTGGTAATTTAAGAAATGTAAAGAATTTCTTCCTCTTATATGTTTTCCTTTTTTTCTTGGCAATGGAAGAAATAAACAGAATTTCTTCATTTTATATTTTATTTCCCTTTTTATATTTATGATAGAAAAAATTAAAAGAATTTCTTCTCTCATATTTTTCTTTCCGTTTTTGTTGATGATGGAAAAAGTAAAAAACCTTTCCTTTTATATTTTCTATTCCTTTTTTTGATGATTTCTTCCATCATTATTAAAAAAGAATTTTTTAATTTTATCCGCCAAGATTTTTTTTGTAGAGAAACTGCAAACCATAACACGGCAGCCTAAATTTCGAGGTGATGTCTTTCTTCACGAAGGTACTGATGGAAAGATTTTCATCCATCTAAGAAATTCTCATCCATGTTCTCTAAGAACCCTCACCAAACTTAGACCTTTTTCCTTATTTTTGTTGATGTTAGAAGAAATAAAAAAATCCTCCTTTTATAGTTTATTTCCCTTTTATGTTCATACTTACTTAAAGTTGAATCTTTGCCTTTCTTAAACAAAAAAAACAAAAACAAATGAAACGTCGTAAGTATTTTTTTTTTCTTCTTCTCCCTTCGTTATTTTACTTAAATTTGAATCTTTGCTTTTCTTAAACAAATGAAACATGGTAAGTATTTTTTTTCTTCTTCTTCTCCTTTCGTTATTTTACTTAAATTTGAATCTTTGCCTTACTTAAACAAAAAGAAAACAAATGAAACATACTAAGTCTTTTTTCTTCTTCTTATTTTCCACAAATTTCTTTTTACTCCTCCTTTTTATTTTCCTTGCCTTTAATTCTCTTCTTTTAATTGCATAAAAAATAATAGAAAAATTTAAAGCTAATAAAAAGACAAGAAAGAAACTCAAAAAATATAAGAAAACCTACTTTCTTTTTTCTTTTGTATTAACCACTTTTTTCTCATTTACCTCTCAAGTTCTTATATATTTTTAATATGTGTTTCGTCTTATTTCATATATCGATTTATTTAGTAAATTATCTTTTTACCTTATATTAGTTTCGAGATTTATTTTTCAAGTCTAATAAACAATGAAAATTTTCTTTTCCATTGTATATATTTCGTCATTTCGTTTATATTTTGGTGGTCGTTTGTATGATTTAATTTCCTCCAATTAATTTATTTTATTTAGTCTTATATAACATCGTAATATGTTCCTCTCTACTTCTCAGTGTGAGGTGTCTTCCAATTAAACGGCGGATTAATATCCGATTATTCATTCCGACAGACTAAAATTTTAAATTATTTCAGCTTTAAATAAATTAACATTAATTGATAATTTATTCAATTAAAAAAAAAATATACTCTTATTACTTATAACTCTTGATTTATTGTGAAACAAACCACGTGTTTAATTTTTACCTAATTGTTTATTACTTATACCAATTTGACGAATAGAGCACTGATAACCTTTCTTCATAAATATGTAGAAAAGTTATTAGTGCTTTATTCGTCAAATTAATTTGATACTCGCGTAATTCAATAAATAAATTTACGTAGACAAAGTTTAATATAACGGTATTTTTTTATTTTTTAAATAAATTTGATTAGTAAAAAATTAAAGAAATAATATTTTTATTAAATCTCAAGATTAAGTCGCGGAATAACTTAAAAATTAAAGTCTTATTTAATACGAAAACGAGTATATTTTTAAATTCACCGTCATTATTATTTTTAGTAAAGTGGTTGTTTAAATTGCATATCAAAACGGATTCAGCTTAAGCCCAGTTTACCATCGCCTTTTAAAAACTATATGGTTTTTAATTTTATATCAAGTGTTTAATCACAAATAAAAAGACTGTTATTCCTTACTTCATAATTTATTTTTATGTTAGATGTACATTTCAAGACAAAATGTGCTCATTTCCAATACAAGTTAGTTATTGATAACGAATAACAGTTTTTTTTTTAAATTTGTGATCTCCTTTTAAAATTGAGTCATTTAAGAACACCAGTTTGAACTTAAATAATAGCGCGAATGACGAAAAATGCCGAAGCGCTCTATAATTCCCAACTTAAGTGATCGAGACTATTTTGTAAGGGAAATATTAAGTTTAACATGTATATTGTTTTTATCATCACAGTCTACGCAGCTTTTTTGATAGACATAGAATGTGAATTTATTTAATAACGTAAATGTTAAACTTAACATTTCCCGTACGGAATAGCCCCGAATATTGAAAAAAAATATGACATTGAAAGTTTGATCTATTTTTGTAGAAATTAATTTCAAATAGTTTGAAATTATCTAGCGGCGTTTAAAATTACTCTAAAGCCAATTTAGTCTTTTTTTATATGAAACGAATGCTATCAGCCACTTAGCCTTCTGTCAACTTAATTTTATTTTCATCTTAGTCAGTTGATTTTTTGTAAAATTGAAATGAAATCATTTTTTTCATAATTCTCAGTAATTAAAAAAATCTCCAAATTTAATTCACCTTATTTTCCTTGGCTAATAGTAGTGAATAATAATTGGATTAATATATGGCGCTGATAAGAAATTAATAAACATACCAACAGTCGGTGCTGTTGGTTTAACATTAAATTATTTTCATGTTCGATTCAACGTAAGTACACGTTGAATCAAAAATGAAAATAATAATTAAAAAAAACCAGTTAAATCAATTAAATAAAATTTATTTTTTAATGATTCTTAGTGATTAAAAAAATATCCAAATTTAATTTACCTTATTCCCATTCGTTAATAGTAGTGAATTATAAGTGGATTGATAGATGGTGCTGCCAATAAAATAATAAACAGACCAACAGATGGCGCTGTTGAATTAATTTTAAATTATTTTCATTTTCGATTTTATTTGTGAATTTATTTTTTAAAACCAGTTAAACTGTTCAATACTTTACTAATTAATAAATTGATTTATAACGACATTAATAAATGGGTTTGTATAAATGTTTCGTTTATTTTAAAATTCAGTTCAATTTGAGAAAGCTTTCATAAATAAAGCTTTATCACAAAACCATCTAACGAACCATGTTAACGGGTAAGTAATTAACTGATCAATTGAAAAGTGAATGATGTTCCGACTAATAGATGGCGCCGATAAGTAAGTAACAAACAAGTGACGATCTTCATAGCTAAATAATTAGGGATGGGGCGTGGCAGTGATAATCATCTTCGTCTATATGTAAATTATAAAATAACCAACAGATGAAGCAGATTATTAAATAACAATGTGACCAACATATAAAGCTGATAATTAAAATAATTACAAAGTGATCAGTAGACAGAGCTGTTTATTAAATTATAAATTGTTAAACTGATGAAGCTGATTATCAAATAATAAAGTAACCAACAGATTTTATTGGAAGCATCGCTTTATAACATTCACATATATATTTATATCATCAAATATTTTAAATCGGTGTAACAAAATAATTTGAACTATATAGCGCATGGGAAATATTGTAATCTAACATAAAAAAGAACACTTC
The DNA here is from genome assembly GCA_963082785.1 of Philonthus spinipes. Lineage (NCBI taxonomy): Eukaryota > Metazoa > Arthropoda > Insecta > Coleoptera > Staphylinidae > Philonthus > Philonthus spinipes. Next base: position 11,559,473 of record OY720309.1, on the reverse strand, counting down.
GAATTAAAAACGAATCTCCGCCTGTGAAAGTACGACTTATGCTGTAAACACGGTCCTGTTGGTTGTTTTTTTTTTTTTTATTATGCAAAATTTGTTTCACCCGAATATGAAAATCTTAAGTGCTCGCTGTGCAATCTATTATTCTTTTCTTTCTGTCGCCAGTACGGAGTTTTACAAGTTTGCTTCCATTGTCGACTTCAGCTTGTCGAAATTGGCACCGCTGAATGTTGTTATCGTCTGTGAGCTGATTGTCAAATTACAAAGTGACCAACAGATGGAGCAGATTATTAAATTATAAAGTGACCAATAGATGGAGCTGATTATCAAATAACAAAGTGACCAACATATAGAGATAATTATTTAATTACAAAGTGACCAGGAGATAGAGCTGATTATTAAATTCTAAACAGATGAGGCTAATTATCAAATGATAGAGTGATCAATAGATAGAGCTGATTGTCAAATTACAAAGTGACCAACAGATGGAGCAGATTATTAAATTACAAAGTGATTAATAGATGGAGTTGATTATTAAATTATAAAGTTATCAATATATGGAGATGATTATCAAATAACAAAGTAATCAACAGATAAAGATAATTATTGAATTACAAAGTGGCCAACAGATAGAGCAGATTATTCAATTATAAAATGACCAACAGATGGAGTGTATTATTAAATTATAAAGTGACAAGCAAATTGAGCTAATTATCAAATAATAAAGGGACCAACATATGGAGTTGATAATTAAATTATAAAGAGTTCAACAAATAGAGCTGGTTATTAAATTATGAAGTATTCAACAAATAGAGTTAATTATTAAATTGTAAAGTGACAAATAGAGGGAGCTGATTATTAAAAAACAAAATGACCAACAGAGGGAGCTGGTTATTTAATAATAAAGTGACCAACAGATGCAGCTGATTATTAAATAATTAAGTGACCAACAGATCGAGCTGATTATTAAATAAATAAGTAACCAACAGACGGAGCTGATTATTAAATAATAAAGTGACCAACAGAGAGAGCTTGTTATTAAATAATTAAGTGACTAATAGAGAGAGCTGATTATTAAATAATAAAGTAACCAACAGAGGGAGCTGGTTATCAAATAATAAAGTGACCAACAGATGGACCTGATTATCAAATAATAAAATGACCAACAGATGGAGCTGATTATTAAATAATAAAGAGACAAACAGAGGGAGCTGGTTATTAAATAATAAAGTGACCAATAGATGGAGCTGATAAATAATAAAGTGACCGACAGATGGAACTGATTATCAAATAAAAAAGTGACCAACAGATGGAGCTGATTATTGAATAATTAAGTGACTAACAGATGGAGCTGATTATTAAATAATAAAGTGACTAACAGATGGAGCTGATTATTAAATAATAAAGTGACCAACAGATGGAGCTGATTATTAAATAATAAAGTAACCAATATATGGAGCTTATTATTAAACAAGAAAGTGACCAACAGATAGAGATAATTATTGAATTATAAAGTGACTAATAAATGGAGTTTATTATAAAATAATTAACTGACCAACAGACGGAACTGATTATTATTATAAGCCTTGAAAATTATTGGGCAATTCATTTGACGAACAAGATAATCTTTCTATCCGGAATTTATCCTATTATTTGCAATAATTGTAGTAAGGTATATGAAGGAAAAGTCGAAGGAGTATTAACATCACATTAAAAAAACATTCTCATCACTATATAACTGTTGTCCTAGATATTTTAGAAACAGGACACACATTTAATAACATTGTATTGATTTATCAAATATATGGCACTTATAAGTAAATAATGAATTCAACTTGCTCAGTTTTATACCTAGTGGAGCTCCTCACCGACCACGGGAAGGTGCAATTCAGATGAATTTTGGAATAGCAGGAATGTTGAATCCAAAGAAACAGGTAGTGAAAAAAGGTTAGTTTTTCTCTTTTTATTACAGGGATATTAAAATCATGGAAGTGAGAAAACCTTTTGCATGTGAAAACGGATTCAGCTATTTTTTTTTTCTAAAAGTGTAGTCTCAATTGTTAAGGGATTCCGATGCAATATTATGGTATCAAGTCGGACTTCTCTCTCTATCAATCGATGGGATAAGCATATTCGGAATTTTAGAATAGTTTCAATTTCGTCTTTAGCCGCAATAGATAGGATCGGATCATTCGTAAACGCCTCAACTTCATCTTTAACCGAAATAGATGGGATCGGCTTATTACAAATCGCCTAAACAGTATTGTCTGGAAATTCTGAATGAGACAGTATTGTAACATCTAGTTAGACTTCTCTCTCTATCAACCGATGGGATGGGCTTATTGGGAATTTTGGAATCGCTTCAACTTCGTTTTTAGCCGCAATAGATGGAATCGGCTTATTAGGAATCGTTCATACTGTTAAGTAATTCTGAAAGAGACGGTATTGTGACATTTAGTCGGACTTGTCTCTCTATCAACCGATGGGATCGGCTTATTTGGAATCGCTTCAACTTCGTCTTGAATCGCAATAGATGGAATCGGCTTATTAGGAATCGTTCATACTGTTAAGTAATTCTGAAAGAGACGGCATTGTGACATTTAGTCGGACTTGTCTTTCTATCAACCGATGGGATCGCCTTATTTGTAATCGCTTCAACTTCGTCTTTAGTCGCAATAGATGGAATTGGCTTATTAGGAATCAAATTAATTCAGAAAGAGACGGTGGTATTGTGACATTTAGTCGGACTTGTCTCTCTATCAACCGATGGGATCGGCTTATTTGGAATCGCTTCATTTTTGTCTTTAGCCGCAATAGATAGAATCGACTCATTCTGAATCGCTTCAACTTCGTCTTTAACCGCAATAAATGGGGTCGGCTTATTATGAATCGCTCATACTGTTAAGTAATTGTGACTGATGGGATCGGCTTATTCGGCATTTTGGAAATGCTTCAACTTCGTCTTTAGCCGCAATAGATGGGAATATAAATTTATATCAACGGTATAACTCCGCTTAAGCTAAACGCATCTTAAAAACACTATAAAACAACCAAATGTATATATTTCAGTTTAAATTTTTCATTTTGTTTTCATATATTTCGAAAGACTAGATCGTGGTTCGCGTTTTTATTATTTTTATTTTTTGCGTCCGGCCTACAATGAAAAAAGCCCGCGTCCGCCCGCCATTCTGCTGCAAGTCTACTTGAATAATTCCATTCTCTTTTATACTTATTACATAAGTCTTTTCATTCCCTAATTTAATTATTTATACAAATACTCCTTTTAAACGAAAATCTTCCGTTTACTTAACTTACTATTCAACATCACGCTTCTAATTATTATTACATATATATATTTTATTTTTCGTTTCCTTTATTTTCTTTAATCTCTACTTTTTTCACTTAAAGTATTCGCTTTAATTGCACGTCGAAAGTCTTCTTAAAAATCATCACAATAATTTGAGCATAAATTCTTTTTTTTTTCAATTTTTTTTTATTAATTTGCGTTTGTTTAAAACGCAACCCAATCGTAGCTTTATTCTTCGATTTCCTTTTTAGTTTGTTATTATTGTTAATAATATTGTAATTTAATTACGAGTCTAAATGAGATCAATGCGCTTGGTTTGTTATAGGGTCTCGTTTTTTAAAATTTATTTTAATTTTGTGTTTTCAGTGAAAGCTCTTTAAGTGCCGAAATTTATTAAAAAGATCCAAAGAATACCAGTATCATCTGAAAAATCAAAACCCAGGCAAGTCCGCAATAGCCCATCATGCCATAAATACAGGACATACATTTTCGTTAAATATTTTAAAACTTTTAAAATATCCTTTGCTACTAAAAGACTCTTAACAAATCAAATCGATTAAATATCCTTCTGTTGTTTTTAAGTCTCAAAGAATCAAATTTATTATTTTTTATTTTTTAGAAAGCCTTTCAAGGAATCAAAATGATTAAATATCCCTTGTTTTTTTAAAGAATCTCAATCGAAGGGATTGAAGTTTAGTAGACTTATTTACCACTAGAATTCGTTAAAGGTTTGAAACTCTGAATTAATCATATGTACTCCAAACAACCAACAAAAGTATAGAGAAATGATAGGTTTATTGGAAATCATTCCTACATGCACTGTTCATATGCGAATGACTTTTCTATAATTGGCAAACATAAATTCTTATGCGCGAATTCAGTTGTTTGTTTTATTATCTAGCCCCTCTGTCGAAGTTTTACGTAACTGATATATTATTAATGCATTATTTTTTAAAATTCCTTCTAATTAGAATCTTATTGTGCTGTGGCATTAGATGAAAATCGAACGAATTGATAGAAACGGCAAATAGACAGGTTTTAGAAGAAGGTTTTAGAATTTTAAAAGAATTGTCAATTTTTTAATATTTAACGAAATTTTAAGTGGATTTGGTGATAATTTCCATGAACACAGGCGTGAATGATCCAACGTGTTAGAGCGCCATAAAAAATCCATTTTTTTCGATTAATTTCATAAACACACTAGAAAGAAAGCAAATTCGAAAGATTTAAAGGTAAGTCAGTAAGGCTACTAAAAAACATATTTGTTCGAATTCTATGTATGTACAAACATAACAATAATCAAATCAAAAACTTAATTGTTTACTTTGAAGTTATCCTGAATTTTCAAATAATTAAGGTATTAATTACACTCAACAAGGAAACAATATTCGAATGACTTCAAATAAAATATTTATGGCATTTTTTTTTTATTTGCATGTGAATTGTAGAACTCGAAAATATTTGAGCGTGATCTTAAATAAACCACCACTCATTTCTAGAATTCATTGAATGAATAGTATAATTCGTTTATCTTAAATCCTAGAGCAGCATTGACAAATTTCTGACCAAGCAGATTTATCAGTATAAAATGTAAATATTTACTGTTGCTACAGTATTAGCTATTATAAATCATCATATTCTTTCCTTACCGGAAAATCAGTGCAAAAGCGGTAAAGACTCTCAACCAATCAAATAACCCAATTACAGAGAGAAAGCGATTAAAAGAACAACAGCAAGAAGGGAAGAGTGTGAAGTAAACTGCCAATCAATTTGTATGGACTATTTATCAATTACTTTATAAAACAGATTCTTTCCTTAATTAATATGAAGGCCGTTCAAACTATCAACCAATCAAATAACACAACTCTAAACAACCAATTGTAGAAAGGAAGTGATTAAAAGAACGACGAAGTAGAAGGAAAAGGGGTGAAGTAGACTGTGAAGTATGGACTATTTATGAATCTTTCTATGAAAGCCTGTGAAATTTACAAAATAACAAAGGCACCTAAAGAGCATTCACTGATTTTATTTTTTTTAATTTAATTTTAATATTTCGTATAAAAAATAATTATCAATTTCGATTCAAATTACGCTTTTTGCCAATTGCTTGCAGCATCGTTTCCTAATCATAAAAATCCCGAATTGCTTTTTACATTCACCCTAAATACGCAACGAAAATTGTTGTAAAGCTAATATGTGTGAGGACCCTGTTTAAATGTTCTTTTTTGTAATAATTTAAAAAATACCACTGAGTAAAATGGATGTCACGAGGGTTTCATCAACGATTAGTCAAAATGAGACGTTACATCAACGTTCCATGTTGATCAAATATTGAAATGTTGATACAATGTTTCATTGATTAAACGTTGATTTGTGTTATGTTCACAATTGTTGAAATCTTTTTTTAATTCGAGTTAGTTAAGTTGTATCAACATTTCATGTTGATCAAATGTTGAAACATTAATGTTGACCAAATATTGAAACGTTGATGCAACGTTTCATGATAACCAAATGTTGAAATGTTAATACAACGTTTCATTAACCAAACGCAGATAGCAGTTAAGTTGCATCAACGTTTCATGTTGATAAAATGTTTAAAGGTTGATGCAACATGTTGTCCAATGTTAAAACGTTGATAAAACGCTTTATTGACTAAACGCTGATTTGTGTTGTGTTCACGTAAATTGATGAAATCTTATTTTTTTTAATTCAAGTTAGTTGAAACGTTAATGTTGACCAAATATTGAAACGTTAATGCAACGTTTCAAGTTGAAATTTTAATACAACATTTCATTAACCAAACGCTGATTGCATCAATGTTTCATGTTGTAAAAATTTTTAAAAGTTGCATCAACATTTCTTGTTGATCAAATGTTGAAACCTTGATGTTGACCAAATGTTGAAACGGTGATGCAACGTTGCATGCTGGCCCAGTGTTGAAAAGTTGACCAAACGCTGATTTGTGTTATGTCCACGTAAATTGATGAAATGTTATTTTTCTAATTTAAGTTAGTTAAGTTGCATCAACGTTTCATGTTGATCAAATGTTTAAAGGTTGATAGATAAAACGTTTTATTGAGCAAATGCTGATTTGTGTTATGTTGACGTAAATTAATGAAATGTATTTTTTTCTATTTTAAGTTAATTAAGTTGCATCAACGTGTTATGTCTACGTAAATTGATGAAATGTTATTTTTCTAATTTAAGTTAGCTAAGTTGCATCAACGTTTCATTTCATGTTGATGTTAAGCAAATGTTGAAACGTTGATACTACGTTTTATTGATTAAAAATGTAATTATTTATTAGCATTTTTTCACATTACCTATTTAAAATTTACCTATTGACTAATAAAATTTTATCAATATTACATAAACTTTAAAAGTTGAGAAAACGAATTTTTTTATATCCAATTTTTCCACAATTTAACCAACGATTAATAAAATGTCAATCGTTTAAATGTTGAAGAAACACAATTATTTATTTCCATTTTTCCTGACTTTCTTTTTTAATATAAATACATCGATAAAAAACGATTTTGTCAACGTTTGGTATATTTTTTTGTTCTCGTTTCTATATTGATAAGACGTTACTTACATCAATTTTACTGTATCAGTGGATTTTTTCTTCTTTTTTTTCCCAATTTAAAATCAACGTTTTTAAAAAAGCAACAACTGAGAAGCATCCAGTGTTTAATGATAAACTAAAAAATAAATGTGTTAGTGCCGAAATTATGGATTTTCTCGTTCGGAGATGATTAGGAAGTGTGATTAAAATTTTGATTATATATATATATATAAAGAAAATCGTATCTAAAAAATATTGATAATAAAAATAATAGATAAATGCGAGATCAGCGCGATGAATTTCACGCCCGCGATATTTTTCAGCGAGATCAAAAGGAAAGTCATTTTATTTGTTAATTATAATAAAAAAAGTTAATAATAAAACGAATTGCATGAGTATTGGCGAAATGTTATTAATTAAAATCTAAAATCAAATAAAGTTAGTTTAACATTCTTAAAAAAAATATGTTTGACTTGGATCGCAATATTTCGAAGCGAAGCTGGTTGATGTAGGTCGTGAAATCCAGAGATTTTTTAACATATATAGTAGAAAGTTGATCTTTTTGTTACTGAAAAATTAAGTATATGACAATTTTATTAATGCATCATATTTTATAGCTGTAAGTAATTATTTCTTATTTATTGAAAAACATCCATTTATTATTCTTAATTGACTTTATTTATTAAAATTGCTTATTTAGAAATAATGATGATCTTTCGTATTTTTTTAAAATAAATATTCTTAAAATAATCGATTTTGCCAATCAATAATCCAAACTACTAATATATAGTTTGGATTATTGATAATCGAGTAATCGATTAATATCGAACCGATATTAATCGAGTAATATCGGTTACTGAAATTACTCGATTTTGCCCAACACTGACTATATATTAGTGTTGGGCAAAATTTGGATTATTGATTGACACAATCGATTATTTTAAGAATAGATTTATTACAAAAAAATTGGAAAGATGATTTATTTGAAAATATCTAAAATAGTAATAGAAACAGTAGTTATATTAACAAAAAATCATGAAATTGAATAATATTTCACTGAGATATAATTTAGATTAATTAAATATAAGTGGAAAAGAAACATCTCTGAAGGGATTTTAGCCCATGTACCATGTTTTTTTTTCATTTACATTTAATTAACTAAAATTATATCTCAGTGGTATCACTTCATTTTCATAGATATAAATATAATTTCTAGAATATCAATTTAATTAATTATTAAAAAATCAATATATATTCTATAAAATTATTTTCTACATATTCGTAGAAATTTAAATAAACTCAATTTTGAATTCTCTTGATAATGAGCTGATAACCCGAAACTAGTTGAGAATTTAAAGTTACATGGACATGGGTTCAAATCCCATCAGAGATGTTCCTTTTCTACTTTATATTTAATTAAATTTAAATTATACCTCAATGTTGTACATTGAAAATTTCTACAATTCATAGATATAAAGTTATTCAATTTAATATTATTAATAGATTATCGTACCATTCTTAATCTTGAACAGTCGAACCACCTAGGATAATGTTGACTTATTTGTGTATTTATTATTTGTGATGATTTATGTAAATGCTTATCATTTTATAGAAAAAAGATTTCGGTAAAATAAATTAAATTAATCTGTGATTAATTTATTTTATTGGTAGATTTTTAATAATCCATTCGTATTTATTATACAAAATTATGTTTTAGCTTTGAATCATAGATTTAACAGAAATGATAAAAATATTCTATTTACGAAAATAATCGATTATTTCAATAATTGAATATGGAATAATCGATTATTTCGTGAATCGTATGTTAATTTTATCGTTTCTGTGAAGTCTATCATTTGCTCTTCACTAATTTGGATCATACTATGTTAAAAAGAATCTCTGGATTTATTTCGCAACGAAAGAATATTTTTGAATTGTAAATAATTAAAATCGCTTCGAGATTACTGCATTATTTACAGAAATAAAAAAGCATGTAAAGAAGGTGTACAATGTACTTGATTGTTGAAGCCATTACTTTCTAATACATGTTTATTATTAATATGAAGGTAGAAAATTACTAAAACATACATACAAGTAAAATGTTTTATTTCTATTACAGATAATTTTATTTTAAGAATCACTAAAACTCCCTTATTATTTAAACTTTTTCTTTTCAATTTTATACCTTCATATTAAGGTCTACAATGTTTAATCAACATCAAAATAGCAATAACAAACTTAATCAACGTTGCAATGTTGATTAAACTGTTTTTCTGGGTATTATTATGACATTACTGATACAAATTAATTTAAATAAAACACTTAATAATTTAAAACTTTTTTATCTTGTATTTCACAACAGTTTGCTTCTTAAAATGAAGCATAGGTTTAAAAAATCTTATATATAAAATAAAAACTTTTCTCGTAAGTTTTACATAACAATAATGTTACAACAATATACATTTTGTTCAACAACATAGCAACGTTAGTTAAAAATTATTTTATTTAGTGTACTTTTACGTCAATACTAAATTCTCTGTTAAATAATTATTTATAATAAATTGAATTGAAGCTGCGAAATTACAACGATTATATTAAAAAATAATTACATTTTGGTGTTTTTTTTTCTAAGAATATGTTTAATTAATCATTAAAACTCCCTTTTTATTTAAATTTTTATTTTTAACCCGTGATATGATTCCATCAAAAACGTTTGTTTGAATAACATAAATATTTTATTTCTATTGCACAAAATTTAATTTTGAGAATCATTAAAACTCTCTATTTCTTTAAACTTTTTCTTTTAATCCATAATGTGATTCCATTAAAAGGAAACGTTTTTTGGAATAAAATAAATAATTCCTGTTTTATTTTTATTTTAAAGAATTTTATTTTTTAGAATCATAAAAACTCCCCTTTTATTCAAACTTTTTATTTTAACTCACGAAGTGATTCAATTAAAACGAAAAGTTTGTTTCAATAAAAGAAATGCTTCCTGTTGAGTTTCTATTACAGAGAAATTTATTTTAAGAATCATTAAAACTCCCTTTTTATTTATTTTTTTTCTTTTAATCCATGATATGATTCCATTAAAAGAAAACGTTTGAATAAAATAAATAATTCTTGTTTTGTTTCTATTATTCAAACACACTTTTCTAAAGAAATAATAAAAATAAATAAATTAGTGAAATTAAAAATCTATTGATGTTTATTAAATAAAAATGATTTGAAAATAATTAATAAATTAGCTAAATGTGGAAATAATTTATTAATTATTTTCAAATCATTTTTATTTAATATATTTAAATAACTGTGACCAAGTGAATGAATACTGTTTTCTATTTCTATTGATGTTACTAAAGCGAATCAGAATTTAATCATTTTTTTGCTGAACGTTAATAAAATAGATTCGAATTAAAAGCATTGTTTTAACATAAGCCTCTTACAAATTAAATTATATTTTCACTAAATTTATTTATTTCTGTTATTTCCATATATTTTTAAATTCTTAATATGTAATTTGGAAATTGAGATTCCGTTAATAAAGTGAAATTGAAATTTAATAGAAATGTATAGATTTCAAGAAATTAAAAATCTAATGATTTTATATAAAGCGAATTAAAATTAAAAAGAGAGTTTTATTGTTTTTTGCTGAATGTTAAATAAAAATTCATTTAAAGTGAATTAGTATTGAAAAGACAGTTTTATTGTTCTTTGCTGAATGTTAAATAAAAATTTATAGATTCGAATTAAAAGCATTGTTTAAACGAAAGCCTCTTTCAAATTAAACACAAATTTAATATAAATGAGTCGATGAAATGGTATTTCTTTCAAATGTAAAATTACCCATTTGTCAAAACACTTTTCCAGTTTTCAATTCCTTGGGAAATTAAAATTTATATTTTTCTTCATAAATTCAATACGTTTTTAGTTGAATTTAATTAATAATATTGTTATTTTTATGTTATAACTTAACATTGGATTATTTTATTAACAGTCTGTAATCTGGATGTTTTTATTTAAATTATTTAAATAAAAATGATTGCCCTTTCTCCCACTTTTACAAGATATGGATGTTTTTAACTCATTTTATTCCGTTATTTTTGCAATGAGAATGAAAGGAAATTTATTTTATGAGATAATCGGATTTTGTACTCCTTGTTTTGAGTAGTACTGGCAAGAATAAGCAGCCCTTGAACAATCATCACTTTTCAGTACTTAGCTCTTTTTGAGTTGTATGTAGTACTACAATTTATTTAATGAGAAATCCGGGTTTTTATTGATTTTGCAAGCAGTACTCCTTGTTTTGAGTAGTACTGGCTGTAAAAAATAGCCCATAAATAATTATCATTCTTTATTATTGAACTCTACTTGAATTGTATGTAGTACTACAATTTATTTTAAGATACAAACGGATTTTGTTTTAAATTACGTAACACTTTAATGATTTTGCAAGCTGTTATCTTTGGTTTGAGTAGCACTGGCTGTAATAAACAGCCCTTGAACAATTATAACTCTTTAGTATTTGACTATACTTGAACTTTATACAGTACTACAATTAATTTTATGAGAAAATCAAATATTGTTTTAAATTACGTAATATTTTAATGATTTTGCAAGTTGTACTCCTTCTTTTTAAGTAGTACTGGCAGCGATTGAACAATTATCACTCTTTAGTATTTGGCTCTACTTGGACTGTATACAGTACTACAATTTATTTTATGAGAAAATAGGATTTTGTTTTAAATTACGTAAAGCTTTAATTATTTTGTAAGCTATAATCTTTGTTTTGATTAATACTAGATGTGATAAGCAATCCTTGAACAATTATCACTGTTTAGTATTTAGCTCTACTTGAATTTTTTGTAGAACTCCTATTTATTTTAAGATTTAAGTTTTTTTTAATTAACTAATACTATAATGATTTTGCAAGCAGTACTCCTTGTTTTGAATGGTACTGGCTGTGATAAACAGCCCATGAGCTTGAGTCGTATGTAGTACTTCAATTAATTTTATAAGAAAATCGAAATTTGTTTAAAATTAGGTAATACTTTAATTATTTTGCAATCAGTACTCCTTGTTTTGAGTAGTACTGGCTGTGATAAGCGGCCCTTGAACAATTATCAGTCTTTAGCATTTAGCTCTACTTGAGTTGTATGTAGTACTACAATTTTAAAATAAAAAAATTTAAATCACGTAATAATTTTGCAAACAGTACTCCTTGTTTTGAGTAGTACTGATAGCGGTAAGCAGCCCTTATTATCACTCTTTAAATATTAAAGAGTTATAATTGTTTAAGAGTTCTAATTGCAGTTGTATGTAGTACTACCAAGCAATATAATTTTAAAGCTTGTACGGCTACTACTACTATATTACTTAATGATGTGCCATGATTGGAAATGTTCGCGATTCTCAAAAGAGCTGTCAGTATTACGCATTCAATGAATAATATTTTTTTAATTATTAATTATATTTCGAAGTACCAACATTTTCTAATAATATTAGTAGTAATAAACAGAGATTAAAAAGTAATTAAAACAAGTAATATTAAACACTCCTTATATTTCGGAATAATACCGACGATAAACAGTACAGTGCTTGAAAATGAAAGTACTACGAAGAAATTGTATTTACAATTAAGGATGGCAACCGTTGTAATAAGCAAGATTAACCTTGAAGAAATTTACTGATAATTATGAGCAGAACACGTTCTTTTAAGCAATACACATACTAACTAGAAGTACTCTATGTATTTAATAAAATGTTCAAACATCATTCATCTACGTTATGAATAACTGGTGATGGCAATATCGTTTTTTTTAAGCAATAGACGCTTGCGTTATCTCCCAATTATTATGACTCTATGTATTGATAGTACTTCGCACAGTTTAATACTATTAATACCATAATTAAAGCAACTGTTTTAATAAAATTATTTAATATATTCAAACATTCTTTATTCTTGAGAAATAAATTAAATCTCTCTCTCTCTCTCTCTCATATATATATATATATATATATATATCCGTAAGGGTATATAGTACTGTTTAATATTTATATAAACAGTATATATATATAGTAAGGAAAGTATTGATTAAATAAAATCGTACGAAGTTAAATTTTCAACTGCGCTACAAAACTGTATAAGGGAGAAATGAATTAAATACATACATATCAGTAAGGGGATGGAAAGTATCGTTTAAATGATTTAAATTTTCAACACTGCTGCGAAATTTTAAAATTACCAGATTACAGATCGCAAATAAACCACCCCGACAATATTTCATATTTCAGTACGGCTTAATAATAATTATACGCGGGCTGAAAAAAATCGTCTTAATAAATGCAACTTCAAAAAAAAAAAAAATCTGCTACTAACTAAAAATCCTTGTACCTCGATCACGCCTCTTTAATATAGATACCTAAATTCAATTCAATAAAAAAAAACACAAAAAATCCTCAATCTTTTCTTTTCATCACCATTACGTTTTCCTTTTTGTTATTATTCTTCATTAAATCTGTTTGTTTTACATTAAGAGATCACATTATTAATCCTATCTACAACAATAATAATTAAAGTACTTTAGAAAGTATTGCCACTAAGTGAACAACAGGACACGTTGTATCGTAATGTATATATATATATAATTTTATGTTTTCTTCCTTGGGATAAAATTTTTTAAAATACTCTTACATTTTACAGTTATATTAAATATTTATAAGTGTTGGTTTTTTTTATTATTTAAATTTTATTTTACGCTAGATTTATGTTATTTTCCAAAAAACTGTTTTTCCGCATCGTCGCGTTCTTTTCGAGATTATTTTAGCTTTTTAATACAACAATAACAAAAAATACACAATTTTTTTTTAGAAGTAATAGTAAATGGAAAGCCAGTGGATTGTTCAGGATTTGGTTTCGGGTTTGAAGTGTGTTGAAATTAGTAGTGTTTAATTAAAGCTGTAATTACTGAGCAGAATTGACGTGAATAACGTTTCATCAACATTCATATAATTTATTTCAATAATCTCTTATAGGACATTATAAATATCATTATCATCGTATCGAACATATTTATTGGTGAGTACGTGAAGTATATATTTTTATTAATCAATTTTATAAAAATAAAACTATTATTAAAGAGCACATTGTGCTCGAAATACCTTATTGTACAATTAAGAAGTATGTAAATAAATGAATAAAAAAAGGTTTAAACATATATACATGTAGTATTTCAAAAACAAAAGAAGTGAAGAAAAGAATAAAATATTATCATAGTGTTCAAATAATAAGTACTGATTAGTACTTACATTATAAGTACTATGATTACTGAAATAAATTAGTACTTATGAGTAGTATTCGCAATTCAATATTTATAAAATCAAAAACTTTATAAAAAATACAGTGAGAGTGTTTGTAGACAGAAGCAGTACGCATAAAGTATTCAGTGAATGTTATGTTATAAGTACTACTACACTTTTTTGAGATTTTTTTAAAAAGAATTTCAATATTTTTATATAAATATTACTCAATGATTGTTAATACTAGTTAGTAGTATCTGTGACAGAAGCAGTACTCACAAAGCATTCAGTGAATGTTACGCTCTAAGTACTACTATACTTTTTTGAGTTGTTTAAAGAAGAATTTAAATATTTTTATATAAATATTGATAATTCTAATCAATTAACACTGTTTAGTATAATGAATATTATTTATATTAGTTTGCAGAGTTGGGCAAAATCGAGTAATATTAGTAAGCGAGTATTTCTAAATTATCAATTTTAAATAAATATATATATGTATATTTTCTAAAATCCCCATCTACCATAATGGTGGTGTAGGGGTTTAAATAAATATACTCATTAAGTATCATTAAATTGATGATAAGAAATAGTTACTGATATTAAGAGAATGCGTTGCGTTAATAAAATTGGCATATATTTAATTTTGCAGTAACAGATCAACTTTGCCCATCTCTAGTATTAAGTTATAAAGCTTTTTGGAGTGAAATAATTTGATAGTATCGAATAAATCAAGCGAGCAGTACTACTCATAATTTATCTCGTATAACACTTCACATAACTCATCGATAAAACTCAGTTTACTATTCATAATGTGCAATATTATTCTTTAAGATTTGAATAATTATATGTGTATAAAAATTCTAAACTGTTACATTAAATTCAATGCACTGTTTCTAAATGAGATGTATTAATTAATGTAATGTTGATTTAACGTTATTGGTTCAACTTCGTTATAAACTGGTAAGTTCATAAAAATTAAAAGAAATAAATTTGCTAATATTGTAAATAGTATTTTATTTCTCTTTCTGTATAATAAAATGTTTGCAGTTGGAATCGAATTTTATTGATCATTGCTAATCATGTTCAATTTTATTGTAATAACATTTCTGTGGATTTTTAAACCCGGAGTCCACGTCTTAAACATGCCACTGGATTTCCAACGGTAGTGGCTACTTGTAAAGTTGAGAAAAATTTAAGCCGGCAGTCAATGAAGAGCAGAATAAACTATTTATTGGCTAAAAAAACATAGCCACTTAAATTTAAAAATAAAATATATTTACTTCCCAAGTGAGATAACATAAAACGTTGATGGTGTCAATTTTGCTTGGCGAAAGTCAAAAATGCACTTTTTTTTACTTCAGCTGTAAAACGTTATTTATGTCAATTTTGCTCAGTCCGAGATGCGACAACCGTTCATCGCTCATTTATCACTTACTTTAACAATTTAAAACCATTTCAGCTGCCGGCTTACATTTTCCGTCTTTAGAAGGTTTCCTGTTTTTCTTCGCCGAAAATAGTACGAAAAATAATAATAAAAGGAATCGAGAATAAATCGCGCCGCCGCTTGTTACCTCCTTTGTTTGCCGTTTTTTTATGCCTATACCAGACTATTCTAGTAAATATCCAAGTGAATGGAACAAAATTTTAACTGCTAATAAAGTATCTTGAAAGTACCAACAGCAAATTGTGTTATTTGTATATGGCAAGATTAAAGACAATATATGTATTTATTATTAAAATATATATATATATATATATATACAAATATTATTATATATATTATTATATATATTATATATATATATATATAATCATAAGACCCTTATTCTACAATAGTAGTGTTGGGGTTATAAAAATTATTTAAAGCTATATAGGTTTTTGTGCTTTCTTCTTAACTGTGGTTAAAAAATTATACAAAAAATGTATCTGCCATAATTTAATGAAAGATTGAGTTTATTTTTTTCACAAAAGCTCACGATGTGACCAAACATTGAATACAATACATTTTATACTGTTATAACGTCCCTGCTACATCCGACTGAATAAATTAATTAAGAATGCTTGCTTTTAATAAATTTTGTGAAGAAAAGAGACTAAATGTTTAATTAAATATTAACCCATTGGCCGCCAACATTTTTTTTATAAAATGTCTAAAAATGTTTACTTTGCTTTAAGTTTTATTTTATACAATGAGTATGAATATGCTTATTTAATTCATTTTGATGCATTTTTAGACGAATTTAAAGTAGGTACTCACTGTCAGTTATCAGTGACTAAGGTGGAATACTTCAGTGTCAGTCACCGGTGACTGACATAACGGTTGACATGTTAAGCAACTTTGCAAATATTTTTATTTCCTTGTCCTGTAATGGGTGTTGGGCAATAAAGTTATTATTATTATTAAATAAATGGTATAGTTCATCTTCAAGTAACTCAACAATCATTAAAGTGTATCTTGCATTATTTATTTAGACATAGTTGAGTTTTCCCACGCTTAACGGCGAGTTAATTATTGATTGAACAGATTAATTGTTAAAACTTAGCAGCACTTCCCAATATTTATTATTGTGTGACTGTAAGAAACTAATTTCATAAAACCACCACACCATAAAAGTTTTTTTTTATTTATTAGTTTCTAGTACTCAAGAAACGAAGTAATTTTACGAAACCACCACACATAAAATATCATAAGGGTAAACTTGATATTTTATGTGTAATTGTACTATATTCTGTTGAAAAAATAAAACGATTATTAGTATTATAAACTTTCTTCTTGAACCCTTTCGGGTGTTGAATGTGTGAACAAATAAATATTTAGGGAAGAAAAGTTTATAGTGTTTTTATGTAATTATATCATCTTCACGTAACTCTCGTAAAACTTTTTAAATTATTTGTGAACATTTTTTTAAAATAAATTTAATCCAGTCATGATGCTTGATTTAAAGAAATTCATGCAAAACTAATACACAATAGACTTGTACTTTGAATACTAAATTATGAAATAATAAACAAAAAAATATTTCAAATATGTTTTTATGGAAGTGCAAAAGTAATTACAAATAACTTATTACACTGACAGTTGTGTATTCATCCACTGATTTTTCTATAAAACATTTTTTGTTCGTCAAATCACAAAATATAAGATATTAATGTACTAAATTGAGAATGTCAATCCATTAACGGCAATTTATATTAATTATTTGTTTTAAGATTTGATTTCGTTCAAAGTGATTTAGTATGATCCATTTTAAAAATATTTAAATAATTTTCATTTAAATTTTTGCAATGTAGCTCTAATTGTGTATTGTTGTAATGCATCAAATTGTTTATAGACATATTTAACATTAAATTAAATAAAAATGTTTTGAAAATAATTATTTCCACATTTATCTCTGTGACATTTTGACTTACGTTACGTAAGTACTTTAAATAAATGTACATTAAAACAACTACTTCTCGGGCAAATACCATGTCAGACATTTATTTATATTTAACATTGCATTTCATATTTTGTAAAAGGTGTAATTCTGTATATATGAATAAATAATAATTATTATTATAATCTATAATTTCTTCAATAATTTTCTCAGTTATCACTTGGAAAAAAAAACATTTTGAATATTAAAAGGTAAATAATATTACTTTACAGGCAGAAAGACCGAGGGTCGATAGCCGTTTTCTAAGGGCAACGTATAATATAGTATAAGAATTATATTGTAAATTTATTGTACAGAGAGCTTTTTTTTTATCAGTATACATTTCCCCTATGTATACCTGCAAAATACGCGAGTTAATTGCATGACTGTATGTGTGTTTAGTTGCCTACAACACGCAACTGAACACACATATGTCAAATAGTCAACTTAACATACACATTTAATCGGTGCAATGCGTTTGACTCGCGTTTTTTGCAGGTATACACTTCCCCTAATGTATACTGATAAAAAAACCTCTCTGTATATAAAATTGCCTGCAGAAATAAAGATGTTATATATATATAAAATTATTTGTGAAACAAATTGTGTTTTTACTTTATTTACCTTTTATTAATCTATAATGTTGCATTTACGCATCAACGGCCGAATCCAATAAGACAAAGTGAAACATAAAAATAATTAAATAAAATAATTAATAAATTACTTAAGTAACATAAGTACTTTAAAATACGTAACATAAGAATGTCACAGAAATTATTTATTAATTATTTTCATATTCTTTTTATTTAATTTATTCAAATAACTGTGACCAAGTGCATAAATCCTTTTTATATTAGTATAAAAATAATTGTTAAATTGTGTAAATAATTGTTTTCAACAATTTTTGTATTTAATTAATTTTAATTAAGGGCGACCAAGTGAATAAAGACTATTATTATTATTATTTCTTTCTTTCTTAATCTTATCCCCTTTTACCCATATTGGGTGTCGAGGTTATTATTATTTATATAAACAAATAATCGTTTTGATGTACTGCTGTGAAGATGCATCGTATGCGTTAAATCTATATGGGTAAATAATTGAATATAAAGAATTTGAAAATAATTAATTATTTATCAATCATTTTCCCTTTAGGTAGTACAGTATCTTTTAGACGTAGTACGTAGGTGTAGTATTAGACGTAAATCAAAATGTCACAACATTAGTTTCGTTCTGATATTTAATAGTACAACCTGAGCTAGGTTTTAGTTAAATATAGATATTCAGCACCATGTGAAAATCACTCCGTTAATGCCACAACATATCGTTTTACGTAAGTGCTTTAAAACAAATACATAATTATGGTTATACATAATATTATAGCACTTTTAATAAAAATGTATAATTCCATATAATTAATAATTTTAGTATTTAAACATTGGTAGTTCATATTGTATAAAATAAATACGAATATGAAATGTTCAGCCAGCATTCATCTAGCGTAGGATAACTAGTAATGGTCATTTCGGTTTTTCGAACCTCATCAGACTAGTGTGTTCCATTTGCAATGCCTTGATGAAGGCGGTGGAACGGAAAAGGTGGCGCTTGCGTCGATTTTAATTTATTATGATTGATAAATATGAATAGATTATTAAAAATTAACCAATATTTAAAAACAAAAAAACTAGTTGAGAATTTAAAGTTTTTCAATCTAATCTATGTTTTATTTGCTTTATTGGTTGATTTTTAAAAATCTATTCATATTTATTTTATGTATAATTCAAGTATTGTGTAGTTGTACCAACGGGAATTTCTTTAAAATATGACTATAAAGGCTGCGAAAGATTGAAAAATAAACCTATTCAATCATTAGATACTCAACGAGGGATTTCTCCAGAAAGAAAGACACCACCTATATAGTTTCTAATGCTACATAGGTGACTATTCTTTTCGGCCACGAGGCAGTGTTCATTTCACAAAAAAACCTACTTCTTGTTGTGATTCATGTTTGTAATATTTTTTACCCAAAGTGATAGTCTAAGGTTACTGCACTAGAAAAAACCTATATAGCATTAAGGCACAAAAAAAAACAATGTTCATATGAAGAATAGTGTATAATTTTTTGAGTAATTTTTATATGTAATAGAGCCTAAATATATTTGTTTTAAGGTACTCTATAGTGCCTACGAAAGAACATTGAATAAAAAGTCACAAGTCAAAGATGACCAGTATTTTGAAAACGCCTTCTTTACGCTGATAAAAGTCCTTAATTGTCTGTGTTTATTTTCTCAGCGTTGCTTTTCAAAATCCCGAAAACATTTAATATTTTATTTTGTAGAACTATGTAGGTTTATAAATTTTCCAGGTCTGCAGTGTTGGTTTATTTGCCACAATGAGACTGAGGTTTGAGTTAAGTGGTTGTGGCATTTGACCACCCTCCCTACCTACATATTGAATATAGGTTCTTTGTGTTGTACACATGGAGTTTCAAATAATTATATCACAAAATGCGTATGCAGTATTTGGAAAATGAAGATGGATTTTTTTGCAGTTTCACTCTGATATTTACTAGTATAGTCTGAGCTAGGCTTTACTTAAAGATAGAGATATTCAGCACCATGTGAAGATCACTCCGTTTTCTTGTTGTGAAGAGATTTAAGAGCTGGCTATGGGTCACCCAATGCATGATCCGAGCTGCCAGCCTGTGGCCGCTAGTCACTGGGCCGGAAGACCGTTGGGCGGTTTGAATTCGGGCGTGGGCGCAGGGAACTGCGCCAGACTCGTCGGCGTGTTGAAGCTGGGCGCGTAGCACTGCGGGAAGTAGAGCTCCGGCTTCACGACGGTGGTCGGCGTGAGGCCGCGCGGTAGCATCGAGTTGTTCAGCTTCGAGTCGACGCTGTTGTTGTCCCGCCTGGTTTTAGCCGCGTGCGGGTTCATGTGGTTGTCTATGTGCTTCTTGACCTCCGGTTCGGTCGCGAAGCGCCTCCTGCAGTTAGGCATCGGGCAGCAGAAGGGCCGGTCGCCCTGGTGCGTCCGCGTGTGCTGGTCGAGGATCGCCTTCTGTCTGAAGTCCTTCCCGCACTGCTGGCACTTATACGGCTTCTCGCCGGTGTGTATACGCAAGTGCTGGTTCAGGATGGTGCGCTGCCTGAAGTTCCTGCCGCAGTAGACGCACCCGTAAGGCTTTTCGTTCGTGTGGATGCGCAGATGCTGCGTCAGGTGCGACTGCTGCCTGAACCTCTTCCCGCACTCGGGACACGGGTACGGCCTCGACTCGATATGTATGCAACCGTGCTGCAGAAGCGTCGACTTCTGCTTGAACTCCTTCTGGCAGATCGGACACCGCACGTACAGCGGCATTCCCGCCGACCTGCCGTGCTGGATCACGTTCTGCAGTCCCTTCGTCTGACCCGGCTTCAGATATTGCAGCGCGCTGAAGTTGCTACCGGAACCAAAGACCGCGTGGTTCATACCCTTCGTATCCTTAAAGTAACTCGGGTATTGCATGTTGCCGGAGACGCTGTTCGGCGAGAAGCAACCAGTACGGTCGTTCTGCGAATCCCCGTCTCCGTACGTCGATTGTACCTCCTCTTTACCTTCTTCTGTCGGAAAGGGCAGGTCTTGTGGCCACAGCGTGGGGTTGATGCCGTTTTTGAACACCAGGTGGGGACTCACATCTGAAAAATCCAAGATTACATTAAAAAAATTTAACTAATACAAATTATTTTTATATTCAAAATCAAAGCCATTAATATCACATCATATAAAAAAATCATTTAATAAAAATTTCACAATTAAAACATTTTTTCTACACCGAAAACTGAACTTAACCAAGGATTTTAGTGCACGACGCATCCATTAATTCACGTGAGTATTTTTCAGCAACATGATTTATCTGTTTTAATCTCTACGTTATCTAAAATTAAAAAATGACAGATTTGTACAATATTCCAAAGAATTCACTGAACAAAATGTTCAAAGTTAAAAATTGATACTTTATTCATTCTAAAGTATGTGGTAGCTAGCTGAACTCTAATAAAGATTCATACTGATAATGGTAGTAGCTTTTTACGGTTTACAGTTTAGTAAGAGGTGTGTGCGTAGTATGGAAACTCATATTGGCCTCGTTAGGCCCCTAATGCTTCCTCCATTATGGATATATGAATAGTGAAAATAGGATGTAATGTTTGAGTTTCGAGGGATACACAATTTTTTGAGAAGTATATGGTTATCAAACTTTTGAGAAAAGTATATTATCCATAAGAATATGGGAGTAACTCAGGAGGATTCATATAGGTATTTCTTAGAGGGATTGTGAATAGGATTATTGAGATGTCTGAGTTCTGTATGAATTTTTAGGGAGGAACTTTCGGCTACTTAGATGTAGTAAAGTAAGGATGGTTTGACTTGAATAAAATCGATTGCATCATAATCTAATTGGGCTGAATTAACACGTATGTCTTCTTGTTTGTAAGTCAGGGATCTAAATTACCATACCCTTATTTTTATTTTTGTTTCCGTGCGTAGAATATGGGGTTTCAAGGATAGTTTGGAATCGAAAAGGATATTTAGACATTTACATGCGCAAGAGGAAGATGATATCGTGGTATTGTTCACAAAGATTGTGGAGTAATCCTGAAGTATGGGATAAAGAATTGTAACTTGGAAGCATTTATTTAGATTCTCCAATTGGAATAACAGGTTTGGATGGATCAAACAACTTTTTCCGATAAAAGGATGCTACTTCCTTTCAGATAGGCCAAATAAAGATCGACAAACAGAAAAGCGCATTGTTATTAAAAATGTACATCTGACAAAATTTTTATGCACAGGAGGGAGATGATATCGTGGTATTGTTCACGGAGATTGTGGAGTAATCCTGAGATATGGGATGAAGAATTGTAACTTGGAAGCATTTATTTTTATTCTCCAATTGGATCAACATGCTTGAATGGAATCAAACGATTTTTGCAGATAAAAGGATGCTACCTCCTTTCAGATGGGCCAAATAAAGATCGACAAACAAAAAAAGCATTGTCATTGAAAATGTACATCTGATATTTATTATGCACAGGAGGGAGATGATATCGTGGTATTGTTCACGGAGATTGTGGAGTAATCCTGAAGTATGGGATAAAGAATTGTAACTTGGAAGCATTTATTTAGATTCTCCAATTGGAATAACAGGTTTGGATGGATCAAACAACTTTTTCCGATAAAAGGATGCTACTTCCTTTCAGATAGGCCAAATAAAGATCGACAAACAGAAAAGCGCATTGTTATTGAAAATGTACATCTGACAAAATTTTTATGCACAGGAGGGAGATGATATCGTGGTATTGTTCACGGAGATTGTGGAGTAATCCTGAGATATGGGATGAAGAAGCATTTATTTTTATTCTCCAATTGGATCAACATGCTTGAATGGAATCAAACGATTTTTGCAGATAAAAGGATGCTACCTCCTTTCAGATGGGCCAAATAAAGATCGACAAACAAAAAAAGCATTGTCATTGAAAATGTACATCTGATATTTATTATGCACAGGAGGGAGATGATATCGTGGTATTTTCCATGGAGATTGTGGAGTAATCCTGAGATATGGGATAAAGAATTGTAACTTGGAAGCATTTATTTAGATTCTCCAATTGGAACAACAGGCTTGGATGGAATCAAACGATTTTTGCAGATGAAAGGATGCTACCTCCTTTCAGATAGGCCAAATAAAGATCGACAAGCAAAAAAGCGCATTGTTATTGAAAATGTACATCTTACATTTATTATGCACAGGAGGGAGATGATATCGTGGTATTGTTCACGGAGATTGTGGAGTAATCCTGAGATATGGGATAAAGAATTGTAATTGGAAGCATTTATTTTGATTCTTCAATTGGAATAACAGGCTTCAATGGAATCAAACGATTTTTGCAGATGAAAGGACGCTACCTCCTTTCAGATAGGCCTAATAAAGATCGACAAGCAAAAGAGCGCATTGTTATTGAAAATGTACATCTGACATTTAAAAATAAAATTGTGAAGAAAGTGTTTTAATTTTAGTATTGGGAATATTTAAAATATGTGGGACCAGGACTATGGATATAACGGCAGTAAATATTATAGATGAGTGAGAATAATGGAGAACCTTGAGAAACGACTAGTAAGATAGGAATGAGTGGAAGAGTGTTTGATGGATTACTATTTGACAGGATTTGTTGGAGAGAAAGAATGATTAGTTGGTGTGAGATTTTTAATACGAAGCTTTGTAAAGGATTCAAAACGTAGTCAAAGCTTCCTGCACGCCTAGAAAAATAATGGTGTATTTTTTGCCTTCTATATAACGTGTTTGTAAATTGGAGGCGAGAATGACTAGAGGGAGTGTTGTTATTTTTTTGTGAGAAAGCCAAATTGATATTCTGAGATGTATTTAATGGAGGTGGAGAGAAGTTTTAGTTTAATTAATTAAAAGGAGCAATGTTATAGGGCGATAATTGGAGACTAAGGTGAGATCATTTCGGGTTTTAGTATATATATTTATATATATATATATATATATATATATATATATATTTATATATATTAGTATTTTTTTTTTCTTCAACCCTTTAATTAGCTGAATATAATAACAATGTTATAAGATTAAACTGAATACTTTGCGTGCATTTTAAATTAAATCTGTTTGTCTTGGCTTGTTACTAGTGGTCTTAGGAACTGTCTAGTAAAAAAAATGGAGTGCGTATTTTAGTTATTTTTAATGATTATTTTCATGAACTCCGTAATTGGCTGAATATTTCTTCTGATATTCAGCCAATACGTATTAAGCTAAGAAGAAAAAAACAGTTTATACTTATTTTTTAACTTTGAACAAAAAAATGGGGTGCGTATCTTAGTTATTTTTAATCATTATTTTCATGAACCCCGTAAATGGATGAATATTTCTTCTGATATTCATAAAAATAATCACTAAAACCCCACTTTTTTTGTTTAAAGTTGAAAAAATAAGTATGAACTGATTTTTTCTTAGCTTAATATTTGGAGTCTTAGAAACTGTTTATAGAAATACAATTTGGGATATATAATATAGTTTTTTTTAATAATTCTTAATTTTAAAGTTGTTGGTTTCTGGGTTATTAGGCCGTGGTCTGTTGGAATGAGGTAGGCATCTTCAGTGGCTCCGTATACCACGGCCTAATAGCTTGGAAATCAACAACTTTAATCACCCTGGCCGTGAAATGAAAGCCTACACAGTTTGATAATTCATTGGCTTTGACCATTGTTCGTATATTCAGCTAATTACGAGGTTTGTAAATTTTTCGGAAAAGTATCAAAAATTATTTTTTGAAAATAAAAGACATTTAATGAAATGATCAGCCACCATTCATCTAGCATATGGATAACTGGTGATGGCCATTTTCGAACCTAATCAGACTAGTGTGTTCCATGTGTAATGCCTTGATGAAGAAGGCTGAACGGAAATTGAGTTGTGGTTATATACCCGATATTAATCATAATTCATTATTATGAAAATAATAATGAATTCATTTTGTCTTGAGATTCAAATTCTTAATAAATTGTCTTTACAATAGTGCATGTACTTGTGATACGTTATTATAAAGACAATTTAATATGAGTAAGAATCTCAAAAAAAAGGAAACAGGTCATATCACACTTTTCATATTTTTCCGAGAAAAACATAGAAAAAAAATGACGTCATTTTGTTTATTGGTTCATTATGAAGCTTAGTATATAGAATACTAAGTATAGTATATCATAAACTATTTTTTGTATCATTCATATTTCGGGTAAAACATAATGAATAATGAATTTTCTACCACTTTATGAAATGTGTTTATAAAAATGCATTTTGAGTAAAATTTTTTGAATTGTTAAGTTTTCATCACATCTCGGCGATATTTGTAACTGTTAGTGATATTAATGGCTATAAATACTACGTTTACTACATTCTTGTATACTGCATAAAGATTACTTATGGTATATTTGAATCGAAGAAATAGTAAAATATAATCGTTAAACATTTTATGGAAATGACGTTAGATTTTTTATTTACTCCCAGAGAGTAAAAATATAAAGTCTTTCTTCTTAAAATAATTATATTTTTTGTTACAAAATTCAATATTTTAATAAAAAAAATTGTCGCAACCAAAACAATTATATTTTTTATTACAAAATTCATATTATTATTTCAGGGAGCAAAAATAAAAATTCTTACTTCTTTTGTAATATACGTTCAAGAAGAAAAAAACGTATATTATTATTTGATACAAATTTTAATCGTTTAGTTATATTTTTATTACAAAATCGTTATTTTATGTAAATAGTAATAAAAAAATACACCCATCCGTTCCTCAACATTCATGAAATCATAAGAACAACGCAAGACAATTCAGCTAGCTAGCACAGATACTTTTATTGCAAATCACCATAAAGTCAGACAGGGCAGAAAGACCCCAGGACGATAGCCCAGACAGACTATACAATATTTATTATTGTTAAATGTATATATAAGCTTATGTAAATGTTTATAGTAATAAAATAATGATTTTGTAATAAAAAATATAATCTGTCCACGATTAAAATTTGTATCAAATATTAGATAATATACGTTTTTTTCTTCTTGAACTTATATTACAAAAGAAGTAAGATTTTTTATTTTTACTTTCTAAAATAAAAATATGAATTTTGTAATAAAAAATATAATTGTTTTGGTTGCGACAATTTTTTTTATTAAAATATTGAATGTCAGGGCTGAAAGACAAACACTTTCATTTCATTATTAATATACTTAATGTTTGTAAAAATGTAAATAATAATATAACAATATCTATTTGATTTAAATCTTGAATATTTCTTAAATAATTGAAGATTTAAAATGAATTAAAGTAATATTTATATATATTTTAAATATTCGTAAAAATAATAATTCCATAATTGTCTGAATAAAGATATTTGTATATACAGTGTAAATGGCATGACTTTAAAATATTTCCATTTTCTTCCGAATCATCTTGTATATAACAATATCTGTTTGATTTAAATCTTGAATATTTCTTAAATAATTCAAGATTGAAAATGAATTAAAGTAATAATTACATATATTTTAATTATTTGTAAAAATAATTATTCTATGATTGAATAATTACCAAATTTTTATTATTTTAAACATAAAAATATTTTTTTCCCGGCGCATCCGTCAAAGTGGAAGCATAAATACTTCATGTCGATATTTTATTCAAGTGTTAATAAATACTTACGTAATAAATATACCGTCATGGTTTTCTTTATACAATATACAAGAAAATAAGTTAAGAAAAGATAATATTATATTGCAAATCAATTTAAATGATTAATGGTATTATACAATATTTTCATATCTGCGCCGTGAAAAATATCTCAAATATATTCCCCATTAAAATCGTTTGACTTAATACGGATAAAGTAAAATATATTTGAGATATAGTGAATATTATTTAATTAATTAAGTTATTTAATATTTTTTGAAATTTCATTATGGAAGAGCGTATTATCTGGAAGGTTAAATAACTGCTCAATAATCATAATCTCTTCAAAATATTAAATTACTTACTTTTGGCTTATTTCTTGTATTGTATTATTTTTTGCAAACACTTTATCTTTTCTTAACACATGCTTATTCTTAAAATTTAAGGGAAGGTACGACCAACTCTAACCGCCCGTGCGGCAGTCACCCCTAATCCTCCATGCACAATTTATATGTACACATTTTATGTATGTTCTAAACCATTCGAAAATTTTTCATTTTTGTGTGTGTATAATTTGACTTAACCTATTTTTGATTAAGCACGAAAAAATAGGAATATCAGGCGGAAAGACCTTCGGTCGTCAGCCATTTCATATAATATATGTGAATATAAATATATATGTTACATGAATAAAGATGTTTAGTACTAGATATATTACTACTGCCAATATTGATAAATTAATATTCTCAATTTATCAAATCTCTCTCTAAAATATGGCTTCTTCAAAAAAAAAGTATTTTTTTTTTATTTCAAGGTATTTCAAGCTTTGATTTATAATTAGCCATTATACTTGTATGTTATTCATTTTGAATTGATTTTTCATAATTTTGAACTATTTTGTGTAGTCGAAGGTTGTTGCTCATTTTTTAGACTGATTTTGGTTATGCTTAGTTTATTTTTTTTATTTCAAGGTATTTTAAGCTTTGATTTATAATTAGCCATTATACTTGTATGTTATTCATTTTAAATCGATTTGAAGTTCATAATTTTGAACTATTTTGTGTAGTCGAAGGTTGTTGCTCATTTTTAGACTGATTTTGGTTATGCTTAGTTTATTTTCCATAAGAAATAATGCTATGGTGGCGATATGGGGGAAGGGTTTTAGTCGGTATCAGAACCTGACACTATCGGCCGTATTAGATCAAAAGGCCTTTGTCTCTTTGCAGATTTCCCAATCCCCTCTATAAACAAAAAAGGTTTATTTTCCATTTTTTGAGCACACCTAAAAAATTTCATACTTTTTTTATTTAAAGTATGATTTAATAACTAGCCAATCAATTTCTAATGAACAAACATTTATTTATTATTTGTTCATTAGAAATTGATTTTAGGTTCACATGTTTTTGTATTGCCTAACAAATTACGAAAATAAAATAATGTATAAACTGATTTTTAGACTTAATAGACTAAATTTGGTGACGTTCTTCTGTTTAGTGTAACCTTTTTATTTCCCGTGTTTCACAGAAAAATAGATGAAAATTTTATAAATTTAGGATTTAGGTTGATTTTAGTAATCAACCACTTTAGAGGTATTAAAAAAGTTATTGATTAATATTACAATGAAACGCTGAAAATCGGAAACAGTATTTAATTTAAAACTACTTAAGGTAAAAATGTATATTTTTTTATTCTAATATTGAAAATGTAACACTAACTGAAAGCCCAAAGATTTAAGAATTGATAAATTTATTTTAAACAATGCATTGAAAGCATTCTTTTTATGTTCTTTTATAATTGAAATTTTTAATCGGTTCGGTAATAAAAATACATATTATTAAAAATATTTTAGCAGTTTTTCTATTTCTTAGATTTCAAATAAATTTATTATAATTGAATGCAATATTTTTTCCATACAATGTTGTAATGTATTCTTATTTTCTGGACTTTAGCAAAGTCCCTTTTTACCACGCATAATACTGTAGTTTTTAATAAATGATAATAACATGATTCGTCTTCTTAGATTATTGTGGAAGCAAAGGAAACATTTTCAGCCATTGAATAATATTTTGTGTTCTGAATCAATCACTGGCGAAATGACATCCCTTTTTCCGAAAAAAGTTATGTGATTTGACATAAAAAAATGAAATAACAAAGGTCACATAAATAAATTAATGAAGGTGGTTTCAACTTTCAGGAAATTTAAAAAAAAGTGGGCGTAGCGGCACGCAACTTTTAAATTTGAAATGTTAATCTAGGTTCTGATAATTCAGGATGATTTAATTGAAATTAAAACACTTGGTTTGTTTCACTTATCAATGGTCGAAACTAGTTGGAGAAAATATAAATAAGTGAAACAAACCAAGTGTTTTAATTTCAGTTAAATCATCCTGAATTAATTCAAAAATGTTTCACCACGGGTTAAGTGAGAAATTAATTAAACATATAGGTTCTGATATTTTTAATAATACTATCTAATATAGAATTAAACTTGTAAATTAAATTCACTTGGTTTTATTATCATTTCTTGATAATGGCATTAAACTAGTTCAAGTTAAAATAAACATAAGTAAAACAAAAACAAGTAAATTTAATTTACAAATTTAATTCAATATTAACAATGTTTTACCAAGTGATTAATGAGAAAGTGTCTGATAACTATCTAATTATTGGCGTTAGATACTTATTTTAGAAGAAAACAAATTTTGTTTGTACAGTCGACGCAACCCAAATGTGAACGAAAAAAATTAATGGTGTAATTTACACTTTGCATCATAGTCATTCGTAGCAATTAAATTTGGTAGCTCATTGTCAAATCATTTTTTTCAAAATGCCTCAACTTTTAAATGGAGCTCAAAAGTGGAGTATAGCAAAATTGGAAGAAAATTGGTCTTTAAGGGAAGTGGCTGCTGAATTAAATGTAAGTAAAAGTTGCA
Organism: Philonthus spinipes; assembly: GCA_963082785.1. Lineage (NCBI taxonomy): Eukaryota > Metazoa > Arthropoda > Insecta > Coleoptera > Staphylinidae > Philonthus > Philonthus spinipes. The sequence continues at coordinate 11,529,717 of OY720309.1, read as the reverse complement.
TATTTTACGTTAAGAAACAGTCGTACTGTGAAGACCTGTCAGACAAGGAGTAGGGAAGGTCTCTAATCAAAAGTAAGACAATGCTCTCGTAGAATACATCTATCAAAATCCTTTTGGAACGGCTGTGAATGCATGAGAAGAAACATTATTCCTAGTATCCCTCAGAACAGCTCAAATACGTTTAAAACAAGCTGGTGAAGTTTTTTTAAATGCAAAATATAAGCACAGGAAAGTTCTGTTTGCAAATTAATTCACGGGTGCGAATTTTGGAATAACGTGGTCTTCTCCGATTAAAAGAAATCTTGTAACAGTGGAAGGCTACAAGTTTATCATCCTAGAAATTGAAGATTCGAGGATAATTATTTTTACTCCTATCCCGAAAGATATTCTCATTTTGTTTGTTGTCCCAATCAGGTTGATTGTTTCCACTTTTGTCTCTTTTGAGGATAATTAAAGGTATGTACTGGGCTTTTCTGTCAGTATTTGGGCCGAGCATTACAAAAACATCTTAGAAAACGTGATGTTACCATAAGTAAGAGAAGCTTTTGCTGATAATTTTATCTTTCAACATGTTTTAAATCAGTATGGTATACACGTTAAATGTTTATAATTTCTTTTTATTACAGAATAATTCTATAATTCATACATCTCGAATAGTTCTCTAACTGGGCCAACAACAATGTTATTCGCTATTGATAATGAGTATATCCTACTCGAAATTTACATTTAGCTATTATAAATAAAAAAGTGAAGGAACGATTTTTTTCATTTTATAAAACATAACTCATAAAGCACACTTGATATAACAATATCATAAATAAATTAAATAAAAAGGTTTTGAAAATAATTAATAAATTATTTCCTCTTTAGCTACAGTGACATTTTGTTAAAGTGTCTATAATGTACATTTGTAATATAAGTCAAAATGTCACAGTAGCTAAAGAGGAAATAATTTATTATTCTTTTTATATATATTATATCGAGCGTATAACAAATATCGACGACGAATGGCATTGGAAATCTCAAGTCATGTCTGAACTAAAATCCCACGCGCACGCGTAAAGTACTGATTGTCATGTTGACAAATCACGCGTGTGATCTTAGTACAGACATGACTTCCGACGTCAACTTCGTCGTCGATTTTTGTTATACGCTCGATATATAACTGTGACTAAGTGAATAAATCCTGTTTTATTATTATCATAATTTTTTTCAATGGCCAGCAAGAAGTCCTGGTAAACCCCAATGAAAATGTATGTGGCTTCTTAGCCAAAAAGAAACATCAAAGGGATGGCGATATCAGGAAGAGAGGGGGAAGGGACGTGTATACCATACTGATTTAAAACATGTTGAAAGATAAAATTATCAGGAAAAGCTTCTCTTACTTATGGTAACATCACGTTTTCTAAGATGTTTTTGTAATGCTCGGCCCAAACACTGACGGAAAAGCCGGTAAACCGCGATCAACTCTGGGAAGTTATTGAAAATGCTTGGGAAAGAGCTCGTAAATTCCTATGACATGCGACATTTAATTTTGTCCATGCAAAGAAGATGGGAAAGTGTTGTAGGAGCCAATGCTTCTGCACTAGAATATTATTAACACTAATACAATTTAAAGTCTTTGATTTTCTCTCGTAATAAATGGTTTTTGTGGTTTTATATTTTAATTTTTTTACCTGAAGACCAGATAATATATTTCTTCTCTCAATATGTCATAAGATTTTAAAAAGGGGGGAGAACTATTTTCAAAATCTTATGACATTTTTATAGAGCTTCCACAGAATACGAATAATGAATTTGTATATAGATATAAAAAAAACATTCTCGCTAAAAAATGTAAGTACTTTTCGTCCATATTTATGGGAAAAACTCAGTTATTTTTGTAATTCCTTTGAAAATGATCGTGATTGATCAACAACAGAAAACTGACTATAATAATATGAAAAAACAAATATTTTAATTAGAAATCATCTAATATTGCAATTTCGTTTCATCGAAAGTACAGCGAACAAAGTATCTGCCGAATTTTAGTGATCATATTCACTAATTTTTCCTTGTTTAGTTTTAACGTATAACATATTTGAGATATAATAGAAAAGACTTTGATTCACTTGATCGCTGTTATTTAAAATAAATAAAAAAATTGTGAATATAAATAATTAATAACATGAAACAGCTATGTCCTCTTACTTATCAAATGAGATTCGCTTTTAAATAAAAAAAAGTATTTCAATTGCATTTTCTTACTGATCAAATAAGATTCGCTTTTAAATAAAAATTGAGTAAAAATTTTGAAGTTAGTAAAATTTGCAGTAGCTAAATAGATACTACTGCATCTTTGGCGTACATACTGTAAGTATTTAAATACTTACGTTATGTAAGTCAGAAGTTGCGGTTGTTCCCGCAATTCTGACTTCTGACTTTACTAACTTCAAAATTTTTACTCAATTTTTATTTAAAAGCGAATCTCATTTGATCTGTAAGAAAATGCAATTGAAATACTTTGTAATGTAATTAAAAATAGTATCCAGATACTCTTAAAAAATACTCAAAAACTGCTCAAGATGAATTTTGTTAGTTTTTTTGATAATTTCTACATAAAATAAGGTCTAGTAACTAACTAAAAATATCGGACACTTTTTTCTTATTAATTACTTGGTAAAACGTTGTTAATATTGAATTCAACTTGTAAATTGTTTGAAACTACTGTAGCTTTGATTTACATAATATTACATTATATTAGTATTTAAGTCCTCGACACCCAATACTACCCGTATTGGGTAGGTTACATAACGTAAGTATTTAAATACTTACAGTATGTACGCCAAAGTTGCAGTAGTATCTATTTAGCTACTGCAAATTTTACTAACTTCAAAATTTTTAAAGAGGATAAGATTAAGAAAGAAAGAAAGTATTTAAGTGGCTGCGTTTTGTAAATCAAAGTTGTAGCTTTTTTTTACTTGTTTATTTTTTTTAGGGCAACAGATTTTATTATAATTTAAATCAAACGTGTACTGAATTTAACAATTATAATTTGGGTATTTAAAAAAAAATAAGTTCATTTTATTTAATAAACATAAGTAAAACAAAACCAAGTGAACTAAATGATTCACTTTAGCGAATGGTCCACTCATTTTAGTGAACACAATAGATAGCACAAAGCGCTTTTCAAACATAAAACATATTTGAGATTTAATAAAAAAAGATTTTGATTCACTTGATCAAAGTTATTTTTAATAAATTCAACAAAAATAATTTTGATTAGGCAGAAAAACCGATGGTCGAAAGACATTTTCTGAGGCTTAAATAGATGTTTATGATAGTAATGTTGTAAATATTGTGATGTAATTTAATGTCTCTCAGAAATAAAGATTTTTTTATATATAATTAACTAATAAAAAATAAATAATTTAGTTCTTTAAAGTTACAACAAATTTGTTTTACAAAACGCAGGCACTTAAATACTAATATTACGTAAATCAAAGCAACAGTAGTTTCAAACAAATATACATTAAAATAACTACTTTTCGGGAGTGTACCCTGCCAGACATTGAATTACATAATGGACACTTGCTGTTGCAAATGTATTTAAATCTGAGCCGAGAATGCTTTTTCTTGAGAATAATTAAGAATCTTTAGCTGCTGCTACTGTAATTATTTAACTTTACTAACTTCAAAATTCCGTTTTCTCAATTTGTATTTATACAAGGTGGCCAGAAAAGGTGTGATAACCTTCAGGTAAAGTGGTTCATTGATTAATTTTAAGTAGAAAATTTAAGTAAAAAAATATTGTACGGTTCTTCATTAACACTGACGAGGCCATTGATAAAATAAATATGTGATTAGAAATTAGTAACATTTTTGAAATATCTTGATTAAAATTAGTTCTATTAACATAAAGCTAAATATAGCAAATGTTTATTTAATGATAATTCGATTATTAATAGCAATATTTATACATAAAATGTTAAAAACAAATTCTAGTCACATATTTAGGAATTAATATCCTAAATATGTGACTAGCCTCATAAAGCTTATTGAATGAATATCCAATATATTAATATTTTTTTGTCTTTTTTTTTTAATTTCATTTTTTAATTTATTTTTTTAATTTTAAAAACATTTTGTAGTTGATTTCTACTAAAATTGATTAACGAACCACTTTAGCTGAACATTATCACACCTTTTCTGGCCACCTTGTAGAGTAGTGAATCTCATTTGATTAGTAAGGAAATGCAATTGAAAAACTTTGTAATGTTATTAGAAAGAGTATCCAGATATCCTTCAACAGTGCTCAAGAAACATTCATGATGAATCCTGTTGGCTTTTATGGTTATTTCGGTTTAATAAAATGCTCATGAATCGTTAAAGATGAATTCCTTCGGCTTTTTTGATAATCTCGGTTTAAAAACTGCTCTAGCAATGAATTAAACGGCTCACTAGTGAGTCGTTCTGAACTGGTTCACTCATTTTACAGAACTGCTTCTTTTGAATAAAAGGAATTCACAAAAACTGATGTAAATTAATTTTAAAACTTTTGAAATATTAAACATTAATAAAACATTTTCAGTTATACAAAGTAAAAGTATTTTATTATGATCATGTATAATAAAATAAAAGCCTCCACATTCAACAAAAAAAAAGTAAATTAAAAGAAGCGCTTCATTTCATTTTTTTTGTTGAATGTGGAGGCTATCAACAAAAAAATTAAAAGAGGTTCTTTTCATTTTTTGTTGATTGTGGAGGCTTTTACTTTGTTATACATCATAATTATCGGTTCTTTTAATTTATTTTACTACTTTTTTAGTCTTTTACTTTGTTTTACATCATAATAATAAAACACTTTTACTTTGTATAACTGAAAATGTTTTAATAGCGTTTAATTTTTCAAAACTTTTAAAATTAATCTTCATCAGTTTTTGTGAATTCCTTTTATTATTAATTTAAAGTTAATAAGAATAAAAGGACAGAAAGACCTACGGTCGATAGCCGATTGACAAGAAACCTTTACATTTTCAAAATATTTTATATTGTTATTATTATTATTGTAAATTCAAAAAACTTGTCAATAAAGATGTGTAACTAACTAAGAATAAAAGAAATTTCATTTTGTATTTTTCTCTGTGATAAATAAAGGCATTATTATTATTAATTATTATTATTAATAATAATAACACTTTTCCTTTGATCGTATAACTGAAATTTTTATTTTCTTTATTAGAGATTATAGTTTCGGCGATATTCCGGGCTATAAGAGGAAAACAATTTATGTTTGACATTCGCGAATGTGTATTCTGAATTCACTATATACCTGTACTCACACTGTACAACTATATTTAGTTTAGTTTATACACATATATTTCTCTGTAATTAGGTTCTGCTTGTTGAGAAATAAATTATTATTATTATTATTAAAAAAAATGTTAAGTTTAACGTGTACGTTATATTTATCGTCACAATCTAAGCAGCTTTTGTAATAGATATATATATGTATATATACAGAGAGGTTTTTTTATCAGTATACATTAGAGGAAGTGTATACTTGCAAAAAACGCGAGTCAAATGCATTGAACCGATTAATGTGTGTATGTTTAGTTGACTATTTGGCATACGTGTGTTCAGTTACGTGCCATAGGCAACTAAACACACATACATTAATGCATTTGACTCGCGTATTTTGCAGGTACACATAGGGGAAATGTATACTGATAAAAAAGGCCCTCTGTATATACATAGAATATGAAGATAATTAATAACGTTAAACCTAATATTTTCTGTATGGAATAGCCTCGAATAACGCGTCAACTGCTAGTTTGATAATGACGCTTTAATGTCGTCGAACCTGTAGTAACTAATAAAACGAAATTCAGTTATACAAACAAAGTAAAAGTGTTTTATGAATGTCTTTTATTTTTATTTATTTTAAAATAACTATAGAAGAAATTCATAAAAACGAATACAATTAAATTTTAAGAAAGTTTAAAAATTACGATCGTGTATAATTTGGGCATCAAAGTCTATTACATGTGCTCTTTGATATGAACAGAAATATCATCTATTAGAAAAAAAAAGTAGCAGATACATCTACCTTTGAGATCTTAGTTTTGTTTTCTTGATTAAAACAGTCTGTACTATGTATCGTTCACGAACGACTCAATTTGCGAACCGGTTGAGATCTTAGTTTTGTTTTCTTAGTTAAAACAATCTGTGAATTTATATAACCGTATCATTCATGAACGACTCAATTTGAGAACGGATTCCTGAGCGATTCTAAACTTCCGAACCGTTTGGTGAGTGTATGACTCTTTTTTGCGAACCGGTTCAGAGGTGAACATATTACTGAATTGTGTGGTTCACAGTTAGCCTATCTCTGATATGCTATGCTCTGCTCTTTTTTCTATACATACGACCAATTATTGATTTAGTTTTTCTGTATTCTCATTAATTTGGTGATTCGACTTGAAAGAAATTCGAAATAAAAATGTATGTATGTATTCACTACATTAAATAAAAATTATTTGAAAATAATTAATAAATTATTTCCTTATATTAAGTAACGTTCTTTTTGTTGTTTTTGCATTGAAATTTTTCTTGGATCATAATTTGTTGCATTATCCAATATTTTATTGTTATGCAACAGCAAGTGTACATTATGTAATTCAATGTAGTTATTTTGATGTGCATTTGTTTAAAGTATTTACGTAACGTAAGTTAAAAGTCAAAGAGCTAAAAGTGGAAATAATTTATTAATTATTTTCAAATCATTTTTTTATTTGAATTTAAATAATTGTGACGAGGTGAATAAATACTTCTTTTCTATAAAAAGTGAAATTAATAGAGTTTTATGCAGAAATTAAGTATTATATATGTATGCTTTAATATGCTCTGCTCATATCCTGCTATCATTTCTCTATACACAACCACTTATTGATTTATTTTTTACTGTATTCTCATTAATCATTTTGTGATTCGACTTGAAGTGGAAACTACTTGAAAGAAATTCGAAATAAAAAGTGAAACTAATAGAGTTTTATGCAGAAATACATTATATATATATATATGCCTGTCTCTAATATGTTCTGTTCATATCCTGCTATCTTTTCTATATACACGACCACTTATTGATTTAGCTTTTACTGTGTTCTCATTAATAATTTGGTGATTCGACTTGAAGTGGAAACTACTTGAAAGAAATTCGAAATAAAAAGTGAAACTAATAGTTTTTTGCAGAAATTAAGTATTATATATGTATGCCTGTCTCTAATAAGCTCTGCTCATATCCTGCTATCTGTTCTATACACGACCACTTATTGATTTAGCTTTTACTGTATTCTCACTAATTATTTGGTGATTCGACTTAAAGTGGAAACTACTCGAAAGAAATTTGAAATAAAAAGTGAAACTAATAAAGAGTTTTATACAGAAATTAAGAATTATGTTGAGATATTTCTTGAATACGCACCCCTGTAAAGTATTATCTGTATGAAATGTCTAATTTTACAGGATACTTTAAGAATTTTAGTTGTATTCAAAATGAGTAATAAATATTTCTTTGAATAAACACATGCAATTAATTTCTAGTAATTCTGTTATTTAAAATGAGTACTTAGTATTTGAAATGTACATCTGACATTTAAAAATAAAATTGTGAAGGAATAAACAATTTAAGTTTTATAACTTCACATAACTCAAAATCAAAGTAGTGAATAATTTCTAGTAAATCAAAATGAAGGAATGAAAATGCGTAGATTTAGAGTAAAAACATATTTTAATAATATCTTATTGCTTATTTATCTTAAATTGTCATACTTTTTATTATTTACCTGATTTAGTCTTGTATCAAAAATATTAACCATCAGTTTAGGTTTTATATAAATTCAAGTTTTATTAAATAAATACGCTTGGGGCGTTATTTCAAATTCGCGCCAAATTTTAATCAATGACGCAGTCGCTTTGGGCACTCGGAATTTGCACGAATGCCTAATATTATTGATTAAATTTTGATTGTTTATTTAATTTTTTTATTAAAACATATATATTTATTTTTTCTCTTGTATACACAAAATTTTGTAGTAAATATTTTGTCTTTTTGTTATTTACATGATTATGTTAAATTTGTTTTGTAAATGTGTCGATATAAATGAATGTATGGAGGATCACCACTATACAAATAAAGGTTTTTTAGGTGTTTTGTTTGTTTGATTCTTTTCTTATGAAAGTATGACACGGGCTGAGAGAGTGTGGCCGCTCTTTATAGGAGCTAGGGGCGCTCGCCTTGGTGTGTGCGGACGTGCTGGTTGAGGATGGCCTTCTGGCGGAAGTGCTTCCCGCACTCCGGGCACTCATATGGCTTCTCACCGGAGTGTATGCGCAGGTGCTGGTTGAGGATGGCGCGCTGGCGGAACGTGCGCTCGCAGTAGACGCACGCGTACGGCTTTTCGTTGGCGTGGATCCGCAAGTGCTGCGTCAAGTGCGACTGCTGCCTGAACCGTTTCCCGCACTCCGGACAGCCGTACGGCCTGCTGTCCGTGTGGATCCGTTCGTGTTGGAGCAGCGTGGACTTTTGCTTGAAGTCCTTGCCGCAGGTGACGCACTTGAAGAGACGCAGCTCGCTGCCCAGGCCCTTGTTCGGCTTCAGTCCGTTTTGCTGGTGGCTTATGACGTCCGGCAGCGACGCGGCCGCTGCGGCCGATCTGAGATCTTGCATGTTGCTGGCGTACTGGTCTAGTTGGGCCCCGTCGGCCCCTATGGAGGTCAGCATCACGCCGGGCTGCTTCAAGTAGTGCAATGCGGAGAAACTGCCGGCGCCCAGCATGTGCGGGGGCACGGGGGGCGGCGCCGATGGCGGCGGCGGCGCCCTGGTGTACTGCTGATAGCTCTGTTGCTGCTGCTGTAAGTCCGCGGGGAAACATTGGGACGCCGGCCTCGGCTCCAGGTCGAGGCTCGGCTGCTCCGGCTGGATCTCGTCCTCGCGGGGCTCTGCCTGCGTCGCGGGGTAAGGGGAGGGCGCGGGGGACGGCAGGCTTTGATCGCGCGGCGTCACCGTGTCCGCCTCTACACCCAGCGGCACCGTCGGCCCCAGTGCCTGCTGGGGACTCCCCGCCCCCGAGGAGCTCTGCTGCGGGGGCGCCGAACTGTAATCCTGCTGGGCGCCCCATTGCATCTGCGTCCGGTCGATGCCGTCCTTGTACAAGACATACGGCGCCGTCGAATCTAAAACAAACAAAACAACAATCAATCAAAAACACCAACATAAACAATTTTCAATATATCCATATAATTATTCTAAATGAAGTGGCTTTGAAAAAACAAAATAAAATTGCAGGTAAAACATAACCTAATTTAATTGACAATAAAAACAGTTCTAATTATGTTTTTTTATTTATTTTTTATAATAAATTAAACACAATTGAATCATTTTAGATAATGATCACGTTTTAATTTAAAATATACTACGTGATGAGCTTTGAATTTACAAAATCAATTCGGGATTATTGACGTCGAAATATGTTTGTACCTTATGTCACATTTAAGTTTCATTATTCGTAAGTTAAGTGGAAGATCAGTAACAGTTTAAGCTGACTGAACTTCGCCTACACTCATGGCATTTCATTTTGTGTTTTTCTCTGTGATAAATAAAGGCATTATTATTATTATTACATATTTCATCGTATTATATATTTTTAACAAATTGAATTAAAAAGTAAAAAAAAATAATTGCTTAAATAGTGGAGTTTCTTATGTCCGCAATTTGTTACAACAAATGTTCGATATGAGCTCTACTTTGTTGTTGCAAAATCACCAACCGTTCCTCCAAATTTTACACAGCGTTATTCAACATTTCTGGTTGAATTGCACCAATTTTCTCCCTAATGTATATAATGAATATCAATCTATAGTGTATGTCTATTTGTGTTCACAAATTTTCAGCAAAATATGAAGGATTCGAGTCATTAAAATACATAAAGGAAAAAAATGACAATGCTTTTCAAATGGAGCGTGTAAACTTGTGCCGTACGCTCAGACACAAGGTTTTTTTTCTGAAATGGTAGATTGAAACTTTGTATACTTATACAAATCCGTGTGGACGACTCCCCTAAAAATTTCAACTTTCTAACTCAATCCCGAGGCGAGATATTGACCACACAAGAAATGAGGCATTTTCGTCGTCCGGTCGGTCACCGCCTATCTTGACCGTTGGTGCAAGTGGGATAAAAGACCCATTTAAAAACCATGAGTGCGAGTGAGAGGGTTAAAAGATTGGTTTAGATTTTTTAATTTCTAAAAAAAATATTAATAGAGTTTTGCAGAAATTAAGAATTACATAAGTTGAGATATTTTTTAATACACAGGGGTGTAAAATTCTTAATTTCTCTACGAGAGAAAAGATCTTACCACTAATTGATTTAGTTTTTACTGTATTCTCATTAATCATTTGGCGATTCGACTTGAAGTGGAAACTACTTGAAAGAAATTCGAAATAAAAAGTGAAACTAATAGAGAGTTTTTTTTTTCAGAAATTAAGATTTATATATTAGTTTGTAAATTAAATTCACTTGGTTTTGTTTCACTTATTTGTATTTTATTTTCTACTAGTTTCGGCTTGATGCCATTATCATTCTTGATAAACTAGTAGAAAATAAAATACAAATAAGAGAAACAAAACCAAGTGAATTTAATTTACAAACTAATATTTTAAAAAAATGTTTTACCAAGTGATTAATGACAAAACAGTGTCCGATATAAGATTTATATATTTATGCTTATCTCTAATATGCTCTGCTCATATCCTGCCATCTTTTTCTCTATACACGACCAATTATTGACTTACTTTTAACTGTATTCTCATTAATTATTTAATGATTCGGCTTGAAGTCAAAACTATTTGAACGAATTTGAAGTAAAACGTGAAACTACTAATTTATACAGAAATATACAAACATCTTTATTCAGACAATATGACAACAAAATTTTACAAAATTTATTATAACAATATGTACAATTGTGTTAGTAGTCTGTCATGGACTATCGACAATAGTACTTTCTACCCATATACAGAAATATTTACTAATTTTATACAGAAATTAGGAATTGCATATGTTGAGATATATTCTTCAATACGCATCCCTGTAAGGTATTTTCTGTATATAATTTTACAGGATTCTTTAAGAATCTCAATGAATGGTTTTAATATTTAGACATTGGTAGTTCATATTGTATGAAATAAATATGAACAAATTATTAAAAATCAACCAATAAAACACAGATTAGATTGAATAACTTTAAATTTTCGACTAGTTTCAGGTTATTAGCCCATTTTCAAGAGAATTTAAAATATGTTTTATTAAAATGTTAGTTCATAATGAACTTAACCATTGCGTTAATATTTTGTTTTCCATAACGATTCTTATTTTTAATTTCATGGCATGTGTGATTTCTTAGTATTAAAAAATATTTTGTTAAGAATGTATTTATTTATCAGAACAAAGATATCATATGTGGTATTATTGCAATCAGAAAAAATAGAGGATTTTAATCTGATAAAAAACTAATATAGCGTCCATAAGAAATAAGAAAGTTGATAATGGTCCAGAAAAAACGAAACATGCTATGGGTAAAATGAGTACGCTATCGATTACATCATAAAAAAGTGCTATAAGAATGTCTTCATTGTATTAAAATATTGCTTCAAATAATGATGATATATTTTAAAAAATAAAATCGCATTTTTTCGTTTTTCTTGAAAACAAAGAAACTTAGCTCAAAAACTACTTGCTCTAGATATTGGGATGCATACTTTTATGTTGCAAATGGTCTTGCCAATTGCCGTTTGAGATAAAATATTGGTCATTTTATTAAACAAAAAAAAGAATTATTTTAGTTTTTTTTTCGTTTTTCTTGAAAACAAAGAAACTTAGCTCAAAAACTACTTGTAACTTTCTTATTTCAATACAATGAAGACATTCTTATAGCATCATAAAAAAGTGCTAGAAGAATGTCTTCATTGTAGTGAAATATTGCTTCAAAGATATAATTTAAAAAAGAAAATCGCATTTTTTAGTTTTTTTTCCGTTTTTCTTGAAAACAAAGAAACTTAGCTCAAAAACTACTTGCTCTAGATGTTGGGATGCATATACTTTTATGTTGCAAATTGTCTTGCCAATCGCAGTTTGAGATAAAATATTGGTCATTCCATTAAACAAAAAAAAAAGAATTATGGTGTTTTTAAAAGGGCACTGAAATGTTGACACTTTTGAAATATCTACTATCAAAATTGACAGATGTTATTTTTATATTCTAGATGGATCTATTACTAACTAACAATTCAAGATATCGCTGATCTGTCTATCTTGTTCCTATTAGAAGTTATAGGCATTTTTCGAAACGTCAATTTGAGGTTAAAATTTGACGAATAAATTTTTATCTCAAAAACTGTAAGAGTTATGTAGACATAAATTCATATGGGTGAGTGGGCAATTGAACGGGAATCCAGAATCAAATTAAAATATAGGGTGTTCTATTTAAAATAACAAATTTTGTAGTCATTTTCGGTACAGCCGGAATTAAAAGAAAGTCAAAATATTTTCCATGAGTTTATCGTATTCAGCCATGCAATGTAGATTTTTTTCATTTTTTTTCCACGATCAAGAACCCCGAAAACTTTTAATGGCCGTTATTAGTGGCCCACCCTGTATATATACAATCATTTTTATTGAGGTATTTACACATGGTGATAATGTTGCAGCTACTGTGATAGAAATGTGAAAAAAATAATTTTTTGCAAATCTCATTTATTTATAATTTGTCGTAAATAAATAATAAAGGAACAAAATTTGTCGCGTTCATTTTTTTTAAATATTACGTCGTTTTTGCTGCACAATTTATTTCAGACTAATTCTGAAATATATGTTTTTCAAATAGAGAATTTAATTTTGTATTTTTTATTATTTATTTTGTATATTTTTATGTATACATCTTTATACTACTTTATATTATGTCGTCGTTCTATTTATGTATATATCTGTTAATAAAAATTATTATCTTCATCTAAATATTTGATTATGGCCTAATATGATATTGTATTATTTTGTGTAAGACTTCTTTATAAAATAACATTATATAGGGTGTTCGGGAAGTAAAAACGAATTTTAATTAGGAACCATTTGTCATATGACGTTTGACAGTCATGGTTGCATTTAACTTCCTGCACAGATTTTCCCGTTTTTTTTTTAATGACAAAAGAGCTGCCGTCACTGTGAACGGTTACAAAAACATGCTTTCTAAGTGTTTTTTTTCACAGTTTTGAATGAACTTCACGATTTTTAATTTCAACAAGATGGTACAACATATCACAAATCCCGTGAAATAATTACTATGCTAAATAAAAGATTCCCGCAACAACAAGGAATGTGCTTGCTATATTTTGCGACTTTGCGCTTGGTGATTTTTTTATTGTGTAATGTACGAGTATAAAACACTAATTGCAGGATGAAATTCAAAGGGTTATTAACGAAATCCCACCACATGTTTGTGAACGCGTCACCGAGAACTTCAATGAACGTATTGCTCGTTACCGCGACGCCTTGAGTAGTCACATGGAGGATGAAATTGTTCATATATAAAGGGGGATGTTACTTAATGGGTTCATAAAAATACATTTTCAATAACTTTTGTATATTCTACAGTCCTTTAATATTCGTTCGTACTTCCCAAACACCATTTATTGCCCTCAATTGATGCATTATTATAGCCATAAGGGAATTACAATTCGTACACAACTAGGGTCCAGTTATGAAAAGTTCAAATAATTCTGAATTAAATTCCGAACTCACTTTAAATTATCTAAGGTCCAGTTTCTACAACGTGACTTAAGACAAGGATTTGTCAAGGCCCGAATTCAGTTTAAGTCGGATTTGCTATGCACCAAGGGCGTCTTGACTAAACCATGAATATATTTGTTAACACTTCCGTTAATCGCAAAGAGGGTTTCTAATGATGCAACTATCACATTTCCCACTGTTATGTTGTTTTCGAAGAAATAACTAAAGCCTAGCTTCCCCAATGTGAAAACGCACTTCGTAAGGTCATGATGCAATAAGACAAATCCACGTCTCAAGGATTTGTTTTGTTGCATCATGACCTTACGAAGTGCGTTTTCACTTGATGCTTGAATTGATCTGGCAACACCGTTTTTATTCTGATTGGCTGTTTCAAACCCCCCACCATTATGTTGTCAGAAAAAAACATAACCTATAGACTGAGCCGAACGCCATTATTTACAAAGCGGATTTCTGATTGGTTCTTTTAAATTTCCATAATGGTTGGAAATTTAAATTGTCTTGGAAAAATAATTAGTACCCGGTTTATTCAACATTACTTGAGCCATGGATTTGTCTTGGTGTTTTACAATGATCTTAAGAAATTTTATTGTCAGAAAACAAAAAAACATAACCTATAGACCGAGCCGAACGCCATTATTTACAAAGCGGATTTCTGATTGGTTCTTTTAAATTTCCAACCATTATATAGTCTATAGTAACCGGTCTATTTATCGTGACTTGAGTCATGGATTTGTCTTGTTGTTGTACCATAACTTAAGAAATACATCTTGTCTTGATGCTTGAATAGATCTGGCAACACCGCCATTATTCGCAAAGCGGATTTCCGATTTATTTTTTCAAATATTCTACATTTATGTTGTCTTGAAACAAAAAAAAACTAACACACAGTTTATTCAGCATAACTTGAGATGTTGCATGTTGATGCTTGAATAGATCTGGCAACACCGCCATTATTCGTAAAGCGGATTTCCGATTTATTTTTTCAAATATTCTACAATTATGTTGTCTTGAAACAAAAAAAAAAATAATACACAGTTTATTCAACATAACTTGAGATGTTGCATGTTTCTTGAATATATCTGGCAACACCGCCATTATTCGCAAGGCGGATTTCCGATTTATTTTTTTCAATATTCTAGAATCATGTTGTCTTGAAACAAAAAAAAAACTAATACACAGTTTATTCAACATTACTTGAGATGTTGCATGTTGATGCTTGAATAGATTTGGCAACACCGCCATTATTTGCAAAGCGGATTTCCGATTTGTTTTTTTTTTTCAAATATTCCATAATTATGTCGTCTTGAAAAAAAAAACAAAACTAATGCACAGTTTATTCAACGTGACTTGAGATATGGGTTTGTGATGTTGCGTATTGATGCTTGAATAAATCTGGCAACACTGCCGTTATTCACAAAACGCCTTTCTGGTTGGCTGTTTATGTTGTCAGAAAAAAACATAACCTATATACCTAACCTAACTTTTTTGATACAGGTTATGTTTCACAGCTTGACAACTCAAAATCGGCGTATCAAACTCTAAAAAAAAAAAAAGATATTTCTCTCTGATGCAACAGAATAAGCTGAAATTCGGTCATGAGACGCAGCTTGAGATCTAAGTACGCCTTGAGATGTGTTTGAGAAATCGGGCGTAAGAGTACCATCAAGTTGTTGGAAAGAGATTTGTAAAAATATTGGAGAAAAACATTTTTGAATATGAAAAGTGCATATTTAAAAATTCAAAATTCTCAAAAAATATTTATAATTATTATACAGTGAGGATTTTATTTGATTGAACATAACCGTATGTTGAACATTCAGCTATTTTATATCTTTGATGGTATTAAATATTTGAAATAATTTTAATGGATTCAGAAAGGCTTCTGGCTTTATTTTATTCAAAATCGATTAATTAGAAATCGCGTTCACAATGAAAGGAACATGAATTTGTTCCTAAACTGCTGCTGATTATTATCGAGCAAAACGCTCAGACAGGGCGATTAATATTTTCAACTGAGCATCTTTTTCACTAAATACCCTGTATGTCAAATAAATAAATGCCGATACAGTTATATGTTTTTAAATGGAATACCCTATATATTATTGGATAATAAATTAAAGACGACGCAAGCGCCATCTTTTGCCTAATTTCAAGTGGCATCGTCAACGATTTGGGTCTACAAGGTAGACGACCGAGAAACATTGTTTCGTCCATTAAAAGAAGGCGAGCTTGCACTGTTTATGAAAACAAGGAAAACGAAATTCACATTTAATGAAACGTTTAGCCACCATGGAACTTGTGATGGCCATCACTAGTTATCCATACGATAGATGAATGGTGGCTGAACGTTTCATTAAATGTGAATATTATTGGATATTTGGATTAATCAGAGAATTCTAGATACTTTTTGTATATTGTATCCTAACCATTCAAAATCAAGTGAAGTGAAATAAAATTTCAATCTTACATTTTACTTAAAAATATTCGAAAAACCTTATTTATATTTATTATGGCATGAATAAAAATTAAAATCACATTTCAAACTGACATCCATCCATTTTCACCTTTTATTTTTAGTTCCTACCTCGAAAGATATTCTCATTTTTGTTGTTCCAATCAAGATTGAGTATTTCCACTTTTGTCTCTTTTTACCCGAACCACTTCGGAATTTTCCTGCAAACGAGTTATAATTTTAACCATTGTTTTATGCGGAATTGTTACGTTGCTCATTCATTTATGTTACTCTCTCCACACGAAATACAAAGGGAACGCACTGTGTTTGTGATATTTTTAAAGAATCTTTTAAACATAAATATCGTGTTCTAAGATTCGGATTCCATTGTGTCCATTTCTGAAAATGCAATATTTTGGGTCGTCTTCGCGACAAAAGCGATTAATAATAATCAGAATAAATTTCAGATTAAATTAAGATTAGCTAGTTTCAATTTAATAAAACACTTTAAACTTTGTTTGTGTAACACTAAATTATATTTATTGTGACTATAGTTTCAACAATTTACACTTGTCATTATCAAACTAAAAGTGTTATACAAACAAAGTTTAAAGTGTTTTATTAAATTGATAAACAATGTATAACAAAGTTGAAGCCTCCGTTATTAATAATTAGCTAGTTTGATTAAAATTGAAAAAAAAAAAAACGTTTGCATTCGATTTATCTAAAGCAGCTAAAGTAATGGTTAAAATTATGTTTAAATTAAAGGGAAATGTATTGTTTTTGTGAAATTTAAAAAAAATGTTTTTTGCATAAATATCGTGTTTTGAGTTTCAGATTAAATGGATGCTATGTAATTTCAAACTCAAAACACGATTGCTGAAAAATTCAATATTTTTTTTGTCTATACGACAAAAGCGGGTAATAATATTAAGAATAAACTTGAGATAAAATTAAGATTCGTATTAAAATTATAAGAGCTGCGAAGCGTTTGATTAAAAAATTCAATTGCATTCGATTTATTTAAAGGAGCTAAAGTAACAGTTAAATTGAATATAAGCTACTAATATGCAGTAACGAGCATCAATTATCGAATTATGACGGTTTTAATGAGTATTCGAATAAATTGATTGTATATATTATTCGAATCTAAAATGATATAAACAATCGATTTTTTCCAATACTTATTCGAATCGTCATAATTCGATTATTGATCCGAATTTATATGATTTGAATGCTCGTTTTCTAATTAATATAAAGTTTCAAATTCACTTTGTTAACGGAATCTCCATTTCCAAATTACATTTATAATTACATATCAAAAATTTACATGAAGTTAATGCAAATTACAAAGTAGAAAGACTGTTATTCCTTACTTCACTTTTTTTTATAAAAAGTGAAGTAAGGAATAACAGTCTTTCTATTTTGTGATCAATCACTTCACGTAAACTCGAAAATATACAGTTATTAATACAAATTATTTAGTGATAATTTGAGTTTAGTAATTTTGAAAGAGAAATATATACAAATATGTAAATTATTGTATAATGTAATCAATTATAATGGAGAATTCCGTAAAATAAAGTTAAAGAAATTAAGCCTTACATAAAGTAGAGAAATTACTAATGGGATAAATACAGATATGTTTCCAATTTTTGAAGTTATTTTGAAATAAAGAAAAAAATATATTGAAAATGATCAATAAAAAAATATTTCTTTTTTCTTTCTTAATCTTATCCTCTTTTACCCGTATTGGGTGTTGAGGTCATTTCCTTTTTCAACCTTGCATAATGTTTTACCGATGCTAAACAATAATAAATAATTATTTTTAGCATTAATAATAATTATTATAAAGTATATAATAATTATTATTACTTTAATAAATATTTTGTATTATTATAAAATATTATTATAATATTATTAATAATACTGGACGCACGTGAAGTTTAAAAAAAATCACAGAGCGAAACAAATATAAAGAAAACTAAAAATTGTGCGACACTTCATTTGTTTGTATGCAATAGTTAAGGAATCCAATGTCCAACCTGGAAAATTTGGCACCACACTAGCTGCCTGCGCGAGTAAAGCTAAATCCTGCTGTGACGTACGAAAATTGAATTTTATTCTATCGCAATTGAATGCAGCGAAGAAGCTTACCTGCTAATAAAAAACTATTTAAAAATAACAATGCAATGTTGACAGAGAATGTGGAACGCCTAGAAACAGTAAACACCAACCTACGTTTGGAGGTTAACAATGAAGAAATCTACGCACGTAAATCGGGCGGAATTTATTTGAGCGGCGGGTTTTAATGTAGGCAACCCAATATTGGGATGGATTTAAAATAAGCTGACTTACGGGGTGGAAAAGTTGAATAAAAATTAGCGCGCAAATCAATAATCGTTCTAGAATTAAATTAGAAAAAAAAAAATTACCTGGAATAATCATAAAATTCGATTAGAAATTTATTCCTATATAATTTTCATAGAAATTAAAACAAATAAATAATAATTAGAAAAAAAAAATTACTCCATTGAATAATTATAATTAATTATTTTAAATTTCAAACAAAAACGCAGATAATTCACAGGTTATTTAAATAATCAAGTATCCACAACCAATATAAAAAAGATTATATGATTCGCAGGTATTTAAATTAAATTGAAAAGACTATTTATTCGCTTTGTTGGAGATATTTTTTAAATTAAATGAAATAAAAATCATTTGAAAATAATTAATTATAATTATTCATTTAAATAAAAATAGACGTCTTTTCTCATACTTATTTTTTTTATTAAACTAAATATATTTCGGAAACTATGTTTCCATCTTCAGTAGTGAAGTTTAAATAAATAATACGTTATAAATAGAAAAGAGTATTCATTTACTTGGTCACAGTTATTTAAATATATTAAATAAAATAATAATAAAAATTAAATTTAAAATAATACGTTGTTACAATATTCTCAATGCAATAGTGATAATATTAAAATATTTAAAAATCATGTTGTCTATAAACTAATATAAATACAATTATAAAAAAACTTATTTAAAATATTATCAATGTGTTTTTTTTTTTTCATTATAATAAATAGAAAACAGTATTCATTCACTTGGTCATAGTTATTTATTTAAATTTATTTAATATATTTATATTAAATAAAAATGATTTGAAAATAATTAATAAATTATTTCCACATTTAGCTCTGTGACAGCACTTTAAACATTTAATTAAGAATTAGTTACATAAATTTGGTTATTCTCTCAATTTTAAAAAATAAATACATTTTGGTAAATATCACCGTAATTTATTAACCGTATGTTAGGATAGCATTTTAAAAATAAAAATCGACATGAGAGAATTTTTCTAAAATATGTTTATTTACGATGTCATAGAATTTATTCGTTACTTTTGAAACACCCTGTATACTTCTGATTTATTTTTATGGCACTAATTTAAAAGATTTTAATTTTAACAACGATTAATGCAGATAAGTAAATACTTCTACTGCTAAAAAGAGTGGAAGTCGTTGACATTTTTTCTTACTTTAATAAAAAGTTACTATAAAATTACTTATTTTTTATATAAAGGGTATTTCACATTCAAATGCATTTAAGGTTGCGATTTACAAGAAAGAGATAGCAATACAGTAAAGTTGATATAATCGCTTGAACAAAAGTCGGTTTGAAGGTTTTAATAATAAAAATATATATTAACATTTTTGTTATCTGCCAATTATTGCGTATTACGCCAATTCACTAGTTCTTGTTGGAAATGAAAGATGAAGTTAATATAAAATGAATGTGTAGTAATTTAAATGTAGAATTTAGTGAAACCCTTGAAATTATTACGCCAATTCACTAGTTCTTGTTAGAAAAGAAAGATGTAAGGTATAATGAAGTTAATATAAAATTAACGTGTAGTAATTTAAATGTAGAATTTAGTGAAACCCTTGAAATTTAAATTTCACACGTTTTTGTTACGAATAAAATAGCTAAAAAATTGACATAAACACTACATATTTTCATTGTTTTTCATAATTGCGTTAGAGAAAAACTAATTTTTAAAATTATTTTTAAATCATCTCACGAAATTCCTACATGTTTTAAGGTTACTTTGATGTTTAATACTATGCTGTCTATTGATTACGACGTTAATGTAACATGAATTAACAACATATTGAATAAAAATGATTTGAAAATAATTAATAAATTATTTCCACATTCAACCCTGTGACTTTTGACTTACGTTACGTAAATACGTTAAACAAATGCACATTAAAACAACTACTTCCCGGGCAAATACCCACGCCGGACATCGAATTACATAATGTACACTTGCTGTTGCACATCAATAAAATATTGCATAATGCAACAAATTTTGATTCGAGAAAAATCTGAAAAAAATCTGAAAATCTGAATGTGGAAATAATTTATTAATTATTTTCAAATCATTTTTATTTAATATATTTAAATAACTGTGACCAAGTGAATGAATAATACTCTTTTCTATGAATTAACAACTGTTGATAAATATACAGCTATCTCTTTCTACTAAGACGAACCCTTAAATAATATGGTTAATAGTATATTAATAAACATTTTTAAACATTTTATTTAAGTTACTATTAATAATGAATTTACAGTTTGATGAAGAGAGATTCCAAAAAACATAAAATATTTAATTAAACAGTTTTATTTTAGTTACTATTAACAAAACAATTTAGAATTTGATAATGAGTGACGGTAAAAAGCAAACTATTTAATTAAACAATTTGTTTAAGTTACCATTAACAATGAATTTACTATTTTAAAATGAAAGATTACAAAAAAAACATACAAGTATTTATTTGAACAATTTGTTAAAGTTACTATTAACAATGAATTTACTATTTGATAATGACATATTGCAAAAAAACATAAAGTATTTATTTAAACAATTTGTTTATGTTACTATCAACAATGAATTTACTATTTGATAATAACAGATTGCAAAAAGCAAAGTATTAAACAATTTGTTTATGTTTTTAATAACAATAAATTTACTATATGATAATGAGAGATTGCAAAAAAAACATAAGGTATGTATTTAAACAATTTTTTTATGTTACTATCAACAATAAATTTACTATTTGAAAATGAAAGATTGCAAAAAAAAACATAAAGTATTTATTTAAATAATTTGTTTAAGTTACTATTAACAATGAATTTACTATTTGATAATAGTATCCACTAGTCATTATGATAGTCGCAAATAACGTAAGACCAAGTTATTGGAACGTACCATAGGAGAGTAAATCGTCTGAATTATTTATGATCCATAATCACGAATGAAATGCTATACTTTATCCAATATAACATTGATTCCAATTAAGTACGGAAGACCAAGTTTTTGGAACGAGCTGTAGACGAGTACATTTTATGAATTATTTATGATTCATAATTACGAATCAGATACTATACTTTATCCACGATTATATCATCCTAATTCTTGTACGACTTCAGGTTTCTTAGTTTTATATTATTATACCACTCTCTACAGAAGCATCATGATTGCTAGCTATAAGTCACCAGGTATTTATAATTCTTGCAAAACTTATGTATTTTAGATTGATTAACTTTAAATTCTCGACTAGTTTCGGGTTATTAGCTCATTTTCAAGAGGATTAAAAAAAAACTGAAAAAGTATACAGTCCCTGACCATATTATTAGACTCACTAATATTTATATTTTTTAGTTTTTAATAAATATAGTGCCTACTAGTACAGGCAAACTATATGTAGCTTGTTTATTTAGGGTTTTCAAAAGGTATTTTGGTAAAAATGACGGTCGATAATACAGGTTTCTGACCAAACGTCAAATTACTTGACATTATTTGTAATTCCAAGTTGCAGTGTAGTAGTTTTAAGAGTTCATTTTATTGAGTTCAGAAGTTTTTTTTTGTAAACGTAAGTGATGAATGACCAAAATATAGTTTTTGTAAATATTATTTTATGTTATTAAATCATTTTGTAATCAATTACTCACAAGAAAAATTAAAAACCATAGGTTTGATATTTGATGCTATTGTTTAAGATGGGAAAGTATAAAGATCTTTCTGTAGAGCAAACTTCTTCTGTGAGAACATTATTACTTAATATCAGCTTTAGTTAATGGCAAATAGTGACAAGATGTGGAGTATCGCAGTCCTGAGTACGTCGGATAAGCAAAAAATTAAATCTAACCAGCCTTCCGATGCAGCTAGGAAAGGTCGGTGTCGAAGAAAACCACTTGTAACTCCCCAGAGTAAGCGGAAACTTTGAAATATTGCTCTATATTTTCGAAGGGCTTGTTATGCACAAATAAGAACAACATAAATAAATGTGGAAATAATTTGTTAATTATTTTCAAATCATTTTTATATAATATAAATAAGAACAACGTTTGAAGAAGCACAGTGCCGGGTGTCTGTCCGTACAGTGAAGCGAAACCTGTATGATCTTGGTTTCAAATATTGTAGACCAATAAGAAAGCCAAGATTGACACCAAGGTTGGTACAGAAGAGGCTAACTTGGGCCATGGTTCATAAACAGTTAACTGTTGATAACTGGCGGATAATACGTTGATTGAAACCTCTTAATTATGTGTTTTATTTGCTGTTTTTGATTTATTTCAGACTTGCTTCAGTGACGAGTCAACCTTGCAAATTCTGGATGATAAGTTACAGTTTGTCAGGCGACGATCACATGAAAAATATAGTCCTGACTGCATTATAAAGACCATCAAGCATCCTGTGTCTGTCATCTGTGGAAAGGGTCTGGGGTCTTTGTACGTGGTCGAGGGAACCATGCGGCAAGACCAATACAAGAAGGTATTGGAAACAAAACTGCTTCCACGGATGAAGGAATGGTTTGGTGATGGCAAAAAAGTATTTATGTAGGATGGGACACCATGCTATACTGCAAAATCTATTAAAATATTTTTGGAAGAGGAAAATATTTCACTTTTACCATGACCGGGCAACTCTCCAGATATGAATCCTATCGAGAATGTTTGAAGATAGAGCTGGCCAAAGAAACGATAACAACGAAGGTTCAATTGATGGAACGCATTATATATTATTGGAACCACAACGAAAAACTAAAGCAAATTGCTTTAAATTGTGTTCACAGCATGCCACTAAGGATTGCTGCACTAACCGCAGCGAGAGTTGGCTTAACAAAATATTAATTTCCTATTATTTGTGTGCGTATTTCTTAAATATTTTGATTATAAATATTCTACAACATAACATCTATCTACCACTTACACTATGATTATCTTCCTAATAATAGGTAAATCATCAAAAAAACATAGATTTGGCAGGTGAGTCTAATAATATCCTAATTATTATTAATAATTATACTTGCTGAATAAAAAATGTAAATACATATTCATATTATTAAATCCAAAAGAATGGCTCTTTTTTAAACGATTATTTCTATTTTACTATATAGCTATCTCTTTCTACTACCCAGCCGAATACGATTGAAATTGTTGTAAATTAATTAACATTTTGCAGAAGGTGTTCTGTATTTCAATCCACTAATATTTTCTAATGTAAGACTCGCTCGGATAAAAAAATCATAAGTTCTGTTTGGCGTTACAAACTTTTAAATCTCTTTCGGCAATCACTTAAGAAATGTATAAAAAATATTTTAACATAATGTATAAACAAATAGCAATATAATATCATAAAAAACTATAATGCAATTAAGTCCTCTAACCCAAATTATTCACTAAGTTAAAACAACGATGAAATGGATACGTGATCATTCAAAAATAAGCAAAATTTGAATTATGACAAGACTGAAAATTAAAATCATATTTCAAACTGAAATCTATCCATTTTAATTTTTATTCTTAAATTCTACCTCGAAGATATTTTCATCAAGTATTGATTGGAACAATATTTTTGTATATTTCCACCCCAACCACAATCACTATAAATCAAAAAAAAATAAGCAAAATTTGAATTATGACAAGACTAAAAATTAAAATCATATTTCAAACTGAAATCCATCCATTTTAATTTTTATATAACATATTTTCATCAAGGTTGAGTGATTGGAACAACACTTTTGTATATTTCCACCCCAATCACAATCGCTATAAATCAAATATTACCTTTTCATTTATAGCGAATGTTTAAACTTAGCGAATAATTTGGGATTCTTACACAATTTCGTGCTTATTTATGGTACTTGATTTTTGTTTGTTTGTGTGCTTTTTTAACAACAAATTAAATTACCCTTGTGATTTTATATAAAAGCAGTGGAAAAATATATTTCCATAAATAACTTTTTGGCACATACAATTAGCATCCCAGTCAAATATGAAAACGCAGAAGCAAACAGAAACATAGACATTATATGTGTGTATGCATTTGAACGCGGAGATAAAATTAACAATTAACTCGCTTAATTAGTGTGATAAACACGTAATTATATGCAGTTTTTATCAGCGACAGTGCATTGCATGCTTAATACGATTCCCAGCAATTACACTTAATGACATTTAAATTTAACGGATATCATCGCCGTTAACACAAACATTGTTCCGGCGATTAATTACCATTACAAATTGATGTTACAAAACTACCGGCGCACGCACCGTCGGCACATGTGTGTTATTTATGGGCATAATGTTTAATTCAATTAGCTCGCTTGTTTTTTTTTGTTATTCATGTGAACAAAAAATTTTTTTGTTGTTTTTTGCTATTCATGTGTCAAAAAAAGGTAAATGATTTTTGATTCAGTACGAAGATACGATTAGCAATTGAATGTATCAAATTCAATTGCTAAACGTACTAAATCAAAAATCATTTAACCTTTTTTTTCACATGAAGAGCAAAAAAGAAAGCCCTTTTGTTTGAATAACGATGAAATAGATACGTGTGTACTAATTCATAAATAATTAACAATTTTGAAAAATTTTGAAAATAATTTTCAGTTTTGTCAGTCCAAAACCCACACTTTTTAAATCATAAGACATTTATCAAAAAAAAAAAATATCGATTGTTTGTTATAACTCTAGAAATAATTGATGAGAGAAGGTTATAATGATAATAATTACCACCAATATGACTCCTATTAAAGAAAGACTTTCCTTCTTATCTAAAAAATTTGCTTCAAATCCCATAAACATAGAACTGATTAATTTCCTATGCATTCCACATAACAAAACTATAAATCCCAAACGCAAATTCTCCAGTCTAACCCTTCATGAATTCATCACTTTTTAACAATATCAGACTTTGACATAGACTATTAACGATGATCATATTTTACATAAAAATTTTGAAAAGAACGTAAATATAAAATTCAGAGGGAAAGACCATTGGTCGATAGCCAATTGGCAGACTTTTACAATATACATTGTAATATTTTATTTTATATATGGGTGCTGTATTACGTTTGTGAATACAGATTATGTATATATAATAATAATTCGTTTAATTGTAAGAAGACATATACATTATGTATTACAATTATCAAACGGGAAACATGATTTAATCTTAAGAATTAACATATAAAATAAATAAATAATAAAAATCAAAAATTAAAAAAAAGTGCAATTTGAAAGTTGGGATTAATTTTGCTTGCCCTCAAGATATTTGGTCGTTGAGTAATAGACCTTCTAGATTAGCATTTTTTAAGCGTTTGTTTACATTTTTGATGCGTTATTGTTCTTATTCTGCAAGATAGGTGGTTGTAGATGGTCAGGCACATATAATAAGGGTTTTGTTTTCTTTGTTAAAATTTATCATAAATAAATAACGTCATTTAAAATATTTTATCCTATTCAATAAAGAATACAATTTCCCATTGTTAAACATTCAATTCGAGATTATCGTGTGAAAATGAGCTCCAATATATGATCTGATAGCAAATATGCTAGATCTGCTCTTGCTTCTAGTAGATATATATTCCTGCAGGTTAAAGACTGTAAAGAAACATTCAGCAATCTGAGACTATAAATTTAACCTGATATGGGTGCTTGGATACTCCGCAATACCAGGGAATGAGAGAGCGGGTGCACTGGCCAGAGAAAGGGCATCAAAACTAGTGCTGGGATTAGAACCACTGTGTTATTCCCGACACCTGACCATGCTGGTGGAGTAGTCCAGATATGAGAGTCTCTTCAGGGACCATCTGGGAACAGAGCCGATGCTCTACTAGATTTAAGTAGAGGCGTCATCAGAGCTGCAGTTGCAGTACCATCTTACGAAAATAGGAGTATGGGACAACCCTACCTGTAGATTATGTCTGAAAGATGACGAGACACTAGAGCATGTACTAGTAGACTCAAAAACCAGCTGTCTGATTTGACGCCCCGCTAGGCAGACAAATAGTATATGCTCTAATATCTCGTAATTTTCCCGACATAGTGTACAGGTAAGGTAATCCCGCACTTCTATTCTCGTGAGTAAGATCATGGATTACTAAGAAACCATGGAACTGAAAAATGAGGTATAAGTTCTGACGTATAAGCCACAATAGACCATTTGGTTACGGCGGAGGAGCTGACTGTACCTACTCATATAGAATGTTATTATTATTGGTATTTTTTATAGCGCTCAAAACGTTTACCAAAAGGGAATAATTAGAGAAACTATCTAAAATTTTCACAACATAATAGATTTTGAAAAATATTTCAGGCAGCGTAGTTTTAATGATCTAAATTACTGATCGATTATTTAAGGAATTGATTTATCTGATAAATTCAAAAGATAATAAAAGTTTAATTTTAAAATACTTTAATAGTAATTATAATATTTTAATTTTGAACCATAGATCTATATGGAATCTAAAATCAACATTTGGTTTTCCAAACTAATCGATTACTTTCGACTCTATTATTAAAACAATCCATTTTGCTCATACAAATGTGTCAATTCATCATCAGGCTCAAAAATTAAATGCAAAATTTCGCATTATAGAAATTATTGCGTGTATATCTTAGTTTAAATTATTATAAGATCAATCCTGAATGGAAATTAAAAGCCGTATGCACATTTTTTATGGAACAATTAATTTCACTAAATAAAACGAAACTGTTAAAAAAATCACCTTATTTATGAGATTTGGAGCCAGCAACATCGGGATTTCGAATTACTCATCCTGTTTATTGCGACTAAAAACAAAGTTGACGCGATTTCGAACCTCGCTTGGCAGAGAAAGAACTCCTACCCTACGTCACAATCCCGCCTTTTTCTGAATCTCATAGCAGATTATTATTTCTTAGAATCTGTGAAGCCGCATGTAATCTCATAGCAGATTATTATTTCTTAAAATCTGTGAAGCCGCATGTCTCGTTCTATGAACTAGAAACAATTTTGTCTTGGAAGCCAATATTAGCCATATTCATACACTTTTCAGGAGTATGAGAATTTAACTTCCAACCACAACTGGCGTGAAGTTAGCCATACATTTACAGCCACAGATTTCCGCATTGAAACAAAAAGTAACCAAATATATGATATAATATAAATTCTTCAAAATTATTTTTTTTTGTTTTCTTGATTTTCATTTGACAACAACAAAAAAATAAATAATTAATTCAAATAATTCTTATACCGGGTGTACGATTTAACCTGACAAATCAAAATAACTAGAAAAATACGCATCGTACGAGAAAACTTTATGGGAACAAGATTAATGTTTCCTAAGGGGACATCATTCTGTTGTAAATTCGCCCTCCTGCTTACCCTCAGTGGGTGTGGCGGAAGGCAACTTTGAAATTTCAAATTGGAACCCCCATTTTTTTATTCAAGAATCGGATTCTAGGGATAAATAATATTTTATTAAAAAAATATTTTTATTCGTAACAGATAGAGCAGTAATCGCAAAAATTAAATTTAAAATAAATAAAAGGTTAGTTGCGTATTTTTCGAGTTATTTTCATATGTTAGGTTAAATGGTACATCCGGTATATATAAATATTTTTATTCAGACAATTACATTTTTACAAAAAAATAGTACATACACTAAAATAAAGGTTTGTCTGCCCTGTGCTATCGACCAGAGGTCTTTCAGCCCTGTTTTAATTGATGGTGATGTGCAATAAAAATACATTTTAAAAAAGCCAAATTCTACAAAACTAAATATGTTAGAAGCAATTGAGATGTATAAAAATTCTAGCAAACTTTTAAATTTTGATTTAACTCCGTTAAATAACAATTTATTAAAATTAATTGATTTAATTCAATAAATTACCTTTATCTGATTTTTTTAATAACACATCACATTTGTATATTAAATTTTGTTTACATGTTTATTTATTTGTTAATTTTACATAAAACTATTGAAAAAGAGCACGTTGTGCTTGAAATGTATATATAGTGATAAAAATAAAAAAGTGAAGAAAGGAATAAAATATTACTACATTATAGCAGAAGTGTCTTGAAGCAGCTCGACGAATTCGTGAATTGTGAGAGTAAGATGGATATATTCTGGAGGGATGTTTAGATTTTGTGGAATACACAATTTTGTAATAATTCTTATTACATTACGTACGTCAAATTTGAAGTCTTACTCTCTTCTCATTTATGAGTGGTACTATAAGCAAATTGCTTAATATTACTAATAAAAGTGTGCTTTATTGAAATCTATTATTTTAATTTATCTATTAGAAACAGTATGTATCGCGATACAATCCGCGATTTCCCTAAAAAGTACGGACAATAGATCGCGACCGCGATGGGGAAGTGCCAAATGTCTTCGACATTATTGAGCGTGGTTTTTACATTTTTTATCGCTTTGTTTATTTCTAATCCCTCTCGGAGATTCAAGTCACGTCCCTTATTACCTGAATACAAAATATTTAAATCACTATTATTGAAAAAATGATTATTTTATATACAATGTTGTTAAAGTCCAGTGGAAATTTTATTATTTACAATTGATTGTTTATGTTCACTGATTTTAAAGGTCCTTCCTGTTTGTCCTATGTAAACACAATCACAATCTCCGCACTTGATTTCGTATACACCACTTTTTCCAATTTGTCTGTTAATGGTGTCTAAAGACGATTTTCTGAGAAAGAGTGCTCAATTAGTTTTTAAATTGTTTTATAACTCTTTTGTGTAATTCTTGAATTTTTAGACATCTGCTAGCACTAAATATATTCTACGGAAAATGTATAATTAGACAGTGTTGTCATATTTTGTATATTTGTAACCTTGTGGATACTTTTATTAAGGGATGGAAAGCACCGCCCCTTACTCCTCCTACATTCGGGGGAGATTTGTAAAACTTTGTAAATATTTGTAAATAGTGTTCCTTGAGTCGTTGAATAATAAACATCGAAAATTCATAAACTTTTTTTATCTTTAATACCCAACGAGACTTTTGCAAGAATTAACAGTATGTTAATGAAAAACACTTTTAAACTTTGTTTTATATAAAACTTTATTTTTACTTGTGACTGCAGTTTTGGTATTTGTGTTTGGATTTTTTGCTGCTAATTTATATAATTTTTGTTAGAAGTAGTATGTAATATTGTTTTATTTTTACTGTTAATTATACACACGATAATTAATTATAATATTATTTAATATGTTTTGGTATAATATTTATATATTATTTTGTTAAATGGTGAATTTCCGTTAATTATTATTATCATATTTAAACATGTATAACGAAGTAGAAACCTCCACAATTGAAGAAACAGTATGGTTCAATTGTCCAAAAAGAAGTTTTTTTTAATAAAGCTCGATCAGTCTGTAGTTGGCGCTATTTTAAGTCTATAAAGCTCTCATCTATGAATGGTGCCATAAAAAAAGTTTAATATTATTAGTGTTGGGCAAAATCGAATAATATTAGTAATCGAGTATTACTAAATTTATCATATTAAGTATTTAAAACGAAAAAGTGATTTTAAACTTATATTTGTTAATACATGGAAAATTGTTCTTGATATTTTTATAATAAGTAACATTCATAAAATTATAATATACTTAATTTAACAGTAATAAAAGATCGACTTTGCCCATCACTAAATATTATCAACTGAAGCGTTCTTTACCGATATCAAATAAGAAAAAGTGCATATGTTCCAAATAGATTTTTTTAATTAAGAGAACCAGCTTAATTAAAAAAATCACAACTTCTCCGAGGCTGGCGATTTGTCATATTTGAAGTCTTACAAAGTTCCCATGTACGAATAATACTATTATCAATTCGTTTAATATTATCAAATAAAGTGTGCTTTTATTTCCAAACAGAAGTTATATATTTCTTTCAATAAAGCTCTTGAAATCTGCGGCCGGCGCTATGTCAATTTTGAAGTTTAATGAAGTTCTCATTGTATGAGAGGTACTATCAAAAAATTGCTTAATATTATTAAATAAACTGTGCTTTATCGATATCTGATAAGAAAAAGTATAGTTGCATAATTAAAACAGAAGTTATTCATAGGAACGACTGTGATAGTAGATTAAGTTATTTATTTTATTTATTTGTATATTTATTAACAATATAACGTATTAAATATGACCGGCGAATGACCGCAGAAGTCGAAGCCGGAATGTGGGAGGGTTTTTTTGTCGGTAGTCTCTAGGACGCTGTCCGAGAGGAATCCGACACTATGTCCTTAAATGGATTTTTCCCCTTCCACAACCCAAAAAAAAAACAGAAGTTATTATTATTTTAAAGGTCGTGCAATCTGTAGCTGGGGTTATGCTGTATTTGAATATTTACAATATTCTAATCTAAGGGTGGTAGGTACTATAAACAAATTGCTTAATATTATCAATTGAAATATGTTTTATTGACACCTGGCAAAAAACAGTTTGATTTTGTAATTTTTCTTTGGATAGTCCAAAGAAAAATTACAAAATTTTAATAAAGTTTCGTGGAATTTGTGGCAGGGGCTATCATATTTAATGTCTTACAAAGTTCTCACCTATCACTTACTGCAAACAAATTGCTTATTTACAACTAAAGTGTGGTTTATAAGAGAAATAAGAAACAGTATTATTTCATAATCTAGACAGAATTTATGATTTTTTATATAAATTTCGTGCAATCTCGTGTATGCTATTTTTGAAGTCTTACAAAGTTCTTATTCAATGAATGGTGCTATAAACTTAATATTAATAATTACTTTCTTTTTTAATCTTATCTTCTTTTACCCGCATTGGGTGTCGAGGAATTATTTATTTATTGACGGAATCTCCTTTTACACAGATCTACAAAGATTAATTACATATATAAATATAATAAAATATACAATAAATTAAAAGAACAACCTAAATCTTATAAGCAAAGCTGATAGTAAAACGGATAAATAAACGTAATATACAAAACGGCTAGAATTTAAAATGAAAATGAATGAGTATAATATAAATATGGAATTAAAATTATATCAATAAATGAAAACATTCCTCGTTAGATTGAAAAGATAAACACCAGACAAATAATAACTTGATAAAAGTTAAAAATTCTATAAATTATAAATTACTTACTATTATAAAATAAAGGGTGCTTTATTGATATTTTATAAACAACAATATTATTTCATTGTTAAAACGAAAGTTATGATTTTTTTATAAAGCTCGTGCAATCTGTCGCTGCGGCTATGTCATATTGGAATTTTACAAAGTTATATTCTATGAGTGGTAATACGAACAAACAAATTGCCTAATGAACGAAAATGTGCTTTATTAATATTTTATATAAATAAAAATGTAAAGGGCAGAAAGACTCCAGGTCGATAGCCCGGACAGACTAACACAATATTTATTTTTGTTAAGTAAATATAAATGCATGTATAAGCTTATGTAATGTCTGAATAAAGATGTTTGTATATATAAAAATATAATGTAATAAAATAAGAAAAAGAATGGCTTCATTGTCCAAATAGAAGTTATGTTTTTGTTTGTTTGTTTGAAGCCTCATTGGTTTCATGCTTTAAAATAATATTAAAACATAAATGCCATAAAATTTTCTTTCTGATGATGTAAATTTCTTGAAAATTAAACACACTTTTTTATTTAATGAAATGCTTTTTTATGTTTAAATACTTTAATTTCGTCCTGAAAAAAATAAATAAATAAATAGTCGAAATTTTAATATAAAATAAAATGAGCACTTAGAGGTTAAATACAGATTGTAGTATATTTTCAAATCATATACTTATAAATAATCATACTTTTCCAAATTTAAATTGCACAAAAGTTTTGCATTATTGTGAAAAAGGTAAAAATATTAATATACTAGAAGCAGGCTCAAATTATGTACAGAATCTCAGGAAATCTTAATATAGAGGATATTAGTTTCATTTAATTGTGTAATTCAATAAATAAATAGATTTTTTAATTGGTTATATAAAATTATATGAATAAGTTATATTCTTCACTCTATAAGTTTACTCTATAAGTTTATTTTCAATTTAATTTAATATATATATAATTAATTTTCACCTCAATTCAACAGTTCAATTTATTTATAATTAATTAATTTGTTTTATTTTAGCAACATAATTCAGCAATGATCCTGGGGATACTTTTTTTTTTCACCTTGTTAGTGAATACTGGGACCGAAATTATTTTGCTTGCCTCACAAATCAATGTATCTTTTTCTTTTAAAAACAAAATATATTGTCACTTTTAATTTAAGGTTTTAATAAATAAAACGCTCACTTTCAAACTTTAATATTTCTTGTTTTTATTTCGCAACAATTGTTACGCTACACTGTAGCATCTTCGCCTACAGTGTAGATAGATAGATGGATATTTTATTTACGGAATCTCCATTATACAAATATTATAAATACAAAATTATTACATATTATTAATTATTATATAAATCCCAAAATGAATAAATAAAACGCTCACTTTCAAACTTTAATATTTCTTGTTTTTATTTCGCAACAATTGTTACGCTACACTGTAGCATCTTCGCCTACAGTGTAGATAGATAGATGGATATTTTATTTACGGAATCTCCATTATACAAATATTATAAATACAAAATTATTACATATTATTAATTATTATATAAATCCCAAAATGAATAAATGTACAATACAAAATGAATAAACATTTAATTAAATTAAATTAAAAGTAAATAAACAGACAAGCAAATAAATATATATATATATATATATATATATATATATATATATATATATATATATATATAAATACAATTAGTTGACATTAGTTGACATCGGAAAAACGTATATTTCGTAAATGTTTTTTGAACTGCGGAAAAGTTGAACCAAATAAAATAAAATGTGGATTATCACCTATTACATTTGCATATCGAGATATACGATTAATTAGATTATTTAATCCATAATTGCTTGAGTGAAACCCTAGGCGAAACAACTGCCTACTCCTCGATTCGATGTTCCGAGGTATATTAAAATTTAAATAATTGAGCAATGTACCGCAGTTCCAAAATCCATTCACTAACTTATACAGAAAGTTTAAATCCAAATATAGTCTTCTTTCAACTAAAGGACCAATATTCAGCAATCCAAGCATCTCAGTGTGGCTAAAATTTTGTAAAGTTCTCACAATTCTAAAAGTTATCACTCTCAAAAATATACTCTGAACCATTTCAATTTTGTGAATAGCACTTTTAGAATAGGGTTACCATATAATGGAGGCATATTCTATATGAGACCTTGCCAAAGATAACTATAAAATTTTGAGCGTACTAATAGAAAATTCTCTACCAAATCTGCTAATAAAACCTACTATCTTCAGAGCTCTATTACAAATTATAGATATGTGTTTACCAAAATCCAGTTTTGATGTAAACAAAACGCCTAAATCCTTCACTGAGTTTACTTGTGCCAAACATTGGCCAGCAATAAAATAATCATAGGTAGAAATGCGCCCCCGATGAAAGCTAATTTGAAAACATTTTTTCAAGTTTAAATGTAGATTATTTTTTGAACACCATTCAGTAATTGAATTCAAATCTTCCTGCAGTTTTAATTGATAATTTGTGCATTGAATTTTCTTAAATACTTTAAGATCATCTGTGTAGCGAAACATTTTTTGCAAAATAAAAACAACAATAATTAAAGTTTGAAAGTGAGCGTTTTATTTATTAAAATAAAACATTAAATTAATAGTGAAAATGAACTTCAACAATTAAAAGCCTCAACAATCAAAACAAAATATATTGTATAACCATAGAAATTTAAATAAATTAAAAATTGAAATCTCTTGAAAATAGAAGAAACTAGTCGAGAAATTAAAGTTACTCAATTTATTTTCACTATTTGTTTTGAGTTATGTGAAGTAATAACCACTAATGAAACACTTATTTCCTGATTTTTGAGTTATGCGAAGTAATAACCACTAATAAAAAACCTTTTTCACTGATTTCCTGATTTCCTGATTTCGCGAATTTATTTTTCACACATATTCAGTTATTGATACTCGAAATGTTTATCTAACAAGTGAAAAATAAATTAGTGAAGAAAGGAAATGAAACAGTGTTTTATTAGTTATTCAATTTAATCTGTGTTTTTATTTATTTTATTGGTAGATTTTTAATAATCAATTCATTATAAATTAAATAAAAAGAATTTTAAAATAATTAATTATGAATAGAAACGAGTATTCATTCTCTTGGTCATAGTTATTTAAATAAATTAAATAAAAATGATTTGAAAATAATTATTAAATTAATTCCATATTTAGCTCTATGACTTTTAACTTACGTTACTATCATAACGCACGGCAAGTGAGAGTCGCTCTTTTTAATTAATTTAATTCAATTCGTTTCGTTTAATTTTATTCGATTTTTATTTTGATTGAAATAATTTGATTTAATTTAAATTAAATCGATTTAGTTTAATTTGATTTAATATATTTGCTTTAATTTCACTGAGTATAGTTGAATTAATTTAATTGATTTATTTTAACATCTTTAAATTATGTAAGGCGTAGCTATACTGACGAGGGATAGATCCCGAAACACGTGTCTGCAGATGGCCTTATATTAAGTAACGTTCCTTTTGTTTGTTTTTCCGTTAAATTTTTCTGGGATCAAAATTTATTGCATTATGCAATATTTTATTGATATGCAACAGCAGGTGTACATTATGTAATTCAATGTCCGGCGTGGGTATTTGCCCGGGAAGTAGTTGTTTTAATGTGCATTTGTTTAACGTACTTACGTAACGTAAGTCAAAAGCTAAATTAATTATTTTCAAATCATTTTTATTTAATTTATAATTAATAATATTTATCAAACTCATTTAAATAACTGTGACCAAGTGAATAGATCCTATTTCTATTACTATTCATATTTATTATTATAAATGTTGTTTAATATCTATTAAATTCATAACTGGATGTTGTAAAACAAAAAGATTTGTGAAAGAAGATCAAATAAGTATAGTAATTTTCAGTCAATTCATGTAAGTTACGGTGAATTCTTTTCACTTTTTATTGTAAGACACGTTTACGTCGAAAGTAAGAGTGCGTGGCGAGGAGATTCCACTCCGAGCTCCTCTTCTCCTTTTTTTCCCAGCGAAGACATCTTCCTTTTTTCCGAATACCTCGCGTGTTCGTGCATTGGGCTAGGTAGAGAAGACGGCCGAAGGAAGCACGAAACAACAACTAAAAAAATCGAAACGAATAAAAAAAACCCAACGAAACGAGAAGAATTCTATCAATCACTGGGCGAACGGATCACGAATAACCAGTTTCTGACCTGTACAAGGTGGAGAGAAGAGCGTCTGGCCGCGTCTCGCGCGCCTCCGAATGAGAAAAAATGTATATTCAAGATTAGTAGATACAAGGTCAAGGTTTTGTCTCGGTCTACTTCAAGGTTTCGAGGCGTGCATCATCATCATCTGCCGGCGATGGTCGCTGGTCGGCTGACGACGTCTTCGGGCTAATTTTAGGAATTTCCGAGGCGGACTACTGCTGGCCCGAAACGCGCTCCGGCCTCTTCGGCACTTTCGGTTTCGATACGGATTTACATATGAATGCGGCTGGTTGAAATCGAAAGGTTTTGGGTTTTATTCAAGCAAACGCCCAGACGAGGAAATTCACTTATTTTTCCTGATTTTATTGTTGAGGCTTTTAGTTTTGGAAAGTTTATATTCTCTTGGGAGAGTTTGAAGCAATTAAAGATAATAATAAAATAAATACATTATTAAAAATCAACCAATAAAACACAGATTAGATTGTATAACTTTAAATTCTCGACTAGATTCGGGTTATTAGCCTATTTTCAAGAGAATTTTATTTTTTTTATAATTATATTGAAAATATATATCTTTTGAAAATGGGCTAATAACCCGATTTATAATTAGCCCATTTTCAAAAGATTTTAATTTTTTAATTAAATTCTCTTGAAAATGGCATAATAACTCGAAACTAGTCGAGAATTCAAAGTTATTCAACGGTTGATTTTTAATAATGTATTCATATTTATTTCATACAATATTATGTTTCTTTCTTAATCTTATCCTCTTTTACCTGTATTGGGTGTCGAGGTTACAATATTAACTAGCAATGTCTAAATATTATATCCATTAGTTAAATTAATAATAAATCGGGTTATTAGCCCATTTTCAAGAGATTTTAATTTTTTAATTAAATCCTCTTGAAAATGGGCTAATAACTAGAAACTAGTCGAGAATTTAAAGTTATTCAATGGTTGATTTTTAATAATTTAATCATATTTATTTCATACAATATTAACTTTCTTTCTTTCTTAAATTTGTCCTCTTTTACCCGTATTGGGTGTCGAGGTTACAATATTAACTACCAATGTCTAAATATTATATCCATTAGTTAAATTAAAGATAAATTTATATTTTTATCAACATACAACAGATTGATAAAAATAAAATAAATGAATTCGAACAACTATTCAGAACGATCTAGGAAACATATTTGAATGGTGCGAGATAAACGATACGATTTTAAACGTGAATTAATGCCAATTTATATGCTTTAGACGCAATAGATCTATGGAATTTAGATATAGGTTAAAATTCCCATGTATGAGTAATTTTTTAAGACGTAGCGATAGACACAGATTGCACGAGCTTTATAAAAAATAAAAAAAAATATTTGAACTATGAAACCATACTTTCTTATCAGAAATTAAATTAAATAAATAATTAAATAAATTATTTACTATTATCAATTAAAATGTGCTTTTAATTGATAATAGTAAATAATTTATTTAATTCAATGTTATTTAACCTGTACCTAAAGTCTATAGGTCTATTGCTTCTAAAGCATACGCATTGGCATTTATTCACGGTTAAAATCATATCGTTTTTCTCGCACCATTCAAAGATGTTTCCTAGATCATTCTGAATAAATGTATAGTTAAATAAGAATGATATTAAATAAAAATGATTTGAAAATAATTAATAAATTATTTTCACATTTAATGATTTGATTTGAAAATAATTAATAAATTATTCTCAAATTTAGCTCTGTGACTTTTGACTTACGTTACGTAAGTACGTTAAACAAATGCACATTAAAACAACTACTTCTCGGGCAAATACCCACGCCGGACATTGAATTACATAATGTACACCTGCTGTTGCATATCAATAAAATATTGCATAATGCAACAAATTTTGATCCGAGAAAAATTTAACGCAAAAAGAAATAAAAGGAACGTTACTTGTAAATGATTTGAAAATAATTAATAAATTATTTTCACATTTAATGATTTGATAATAATTAATAAATTATTCTCAAATTTAGCTCTGTGACTTTTGACTTACGTTACGTAAGTACGTTAAACAAATGCACATTAAAACAACTACTTCCCGGGAAAATACCCACGCCGGACATTGATTTACATAATGTACACCTGCTGCTGCATATCAATAAACTGTATAGTTTCGAGTTTACGTGAAGTGATTAATCACAAAATAGAAAGACTGTTATTCCTTACTTCACTTTTTATGAAGTAAGAAATAATAGTCTTGGTATTTTGTCCTTCTGAATAGTTGTTCGAATTCATTTATTTTATTTTTATCAATTTTTTTTATGTTGATATTTATTAGTAATTTATTATATTCGCTTTATATTATTTATATGTTGGTTTGCTCTCTATAGCAAAGAGGATGAAATACTAGTTACTCTATGTCTAAAATGTCTTTCAGTTGAGTTTATGACAACGCAGCATTCAGAGATGATGAACTTTTCATTTCTTTTGTCTTTAATTATTATTTCATTATTTGTTATGACGTGATCCAGTATTACTAAACTATGTATATTTATAATTTCACATTAAAATGAATGTGTGAGTGAGTGTAATGCAACATTTTTTTTTTATTCGGAAATATTTAATGGAAAAAAACGTAATATAAGGCTATCTACAGGCACGTGTTAAAGATCTTTTATTTGGTTCTCATTAATCACTTGATGAAACATGATCACAATATTAAAATTTGAAAAATACACTTGATTTGTTTCACTACTTAATTTATTTCCGTCGACTTGTTTCTACTCTTGTCATTCTCAAGGAGTGTACAGAAAGGGTGTTTCATCAAGTGAAGCTAAACTCATTATAATATACAGAAAAAGGATTATTAAGTTCGCAAAAATATAAAGAACTAATGTATTCTTTGTATATGCTGGCCAAAATTGATGTTACTATATTGGTTGTTAGAAGAGATATAAAAAAATAGATGCTACATTCTCGAGCTCTTTTTTTGAGACAAACTTTACTTTACTTTAACTTTATTTTACGGAATTCTCCATTATAATTGATTACATTATACAATAATTTACATATTTGTATATAATCAGGTAAGTATTCCTAAACTATTAATAATTAATAAGTAAGATAAGTGCATTCCCAAACGGTTCAAAGAATAGATTCAGTGTTGTTTATGCCGAAAAGCAGAAATTAGCTAACAGAGATTAATTAAAAAGAAAATTTTTAGAAAAATAATTCTATTATTATTCTGTGAAACGCTTTCATCAATATTATTACGCAACTAATTCTTTTTAAAATTTTTAATCTTTATTTGTATATTTTATTGTTTTCGTATCAATATTTGTACTGGTATTTATTTATATTTATATTCTTGTTTGTTTTGCTATTATTATAATGTAAAATCGGCATTTGATTATATATATATATATATAATGTAAAATTATTTCGTATTATTCTGTACTACTACTATTTCCAGTTGGTAATAATATTATTATTATTTAGTTTTTCTTTTTGATTATTTTTTATATAAGATCGTTGTATTCTCATATTTTTTTTATATTGAAAATTGAATTTTATTTTTTTGTCGTTCACGACGAATGCCAGCAGATTTACACGCGGGTAGCGAGAAGAAGAGGAAAAAATTGATTCAATCCGCATTCGTGCCGGATTTTCATCTCGGTTTTCCTCGTCGCGATCCGCTTTGCGGAACGGAAACAACACAAAAACTTGTTTACGGCGCCGAGCGTCACATTCTTAGGTGGCTGCTTTCCATAAATCAATATCCCCTTCACTTGTGCACGTGAAACTTTTCTTCGCCCATCTTTTGAATTTATCGCTGAACTACTTACACACACCAATCCCGTACATGCGCGAATGATAAGTGAAAATGACGAAAATAATTAAAACATAACATTAAAAAAAATTAACCGGAAATATTATATATATACATATATATATATATATATATATATTTATATATATTCAGTGACCCTTTCTACCTTTTCAGGTGTAGGGTTAACGGAAATATTAATATTTTTAATTTATCAAGTAGACCGACTGTACTTAAATCTGCTTCTTTCTAAGTCATAATTAATATGTTAAAGTATATCATTTTTCCAAGGAAAACCTCCTTGGAAAATTGATAGCACAGCTCATCAGAAGATTTGGATATAAAAAATGATTTATTCACATGACCACAGTTATTTAAATAAATTAAACGAAAAGGTTGAATTAAATTGATATTGCTTTTAAATTATATTTATATCTATGAATTGTAGAAATTTTTATTTTAAGTTGCTTACACAAGGTGTACAGAAAATGAGTGAAAACCTTCAGGTAACTCAATTCATTAATTAATTTTTAATAGAAAATCCAAATAAAAAAATGTTGTATGGTTCTTCATTGAGGCTCACGAGGTCTTCGGAATTTTAGATATGTGACTATAAATTAGTATTGTTTTTTAAATATTTTGTAAAAAATCAATTGCATTAACAATCAATTAGACACGTGTATAATTCCATTGATGTAAATGATTAATAAATCGGATATTTTTACAATTTTATAACTTCATCAGAAGCATTCTTTTAATGAAAATAGATCTAGCAACGACGCACGGTCGTTTGTAAAAGAAAAGGTGTATGCAACACCTCCAGCGGATGATGCAGCAGTTATAAACAGGATAAATGCACACTTGTTTGATCCAGCGTTGCCAAATGTATAGTTCTTTTAAGTGGCCCGTGAGGCTTAAGGAAGGACCGTGTGACTTATTTTCGTTAATATTTTTATCTAAAAATTAGTCAAAGAGTCACGCTACCTAAAGCTTTTCACTCGTTTTCTGTACACCTTGTATATCATAAATCAATAACTGTACAGATTTTAGTTTACGTGAAGTAATTAATTACAAAATAAAAAGACTGTTATTCCTTACTTTAAAAAAAGTGAAGAAAGGAATAACAATCATCTTCTATTTGAATCGATGATTGGTTTTGAGTTATCAAAATAATTAACACTGTTGTATCCTTTCTTCACACTTTATTATCTATTTATATATATATATATTGATATATATATATATATATATATTTATATATATATATATATATATATATATATTTCGAGTGCTATGCACTCATTATCAATAATAACTGAGTTATATCTAAATATTAGAAAATAAAGTGTGAAGAAAGTATAGAACAGTGTTAATTATTTAGTCTTTCTATTTATCATAAGTCAAAATGTCACAGTAGCTAAAGAGGGAATAATTTATTAATTATTTTCAAATTCTTTTTATTTATGAATTGTAGAAATTTGAATATACAACATAGAAGTGCAATTTAAGTAAATTAAATATAAATGGAAAAGAAACATCTCTCATGGGATTTGAACCCATGTCCCACGATTTCTAGTCAAGTGGATACGGCTTCAAATCCCATTAGAGAAGATTCTTTTTCATTTATATTTAATTAATTTAAATTATATCTCAATGTTGTGCATTGAAATTTCTACAACTTATAAATAAAAATTTGAAAATAATTAATAAATTAACTTTAACTTTAACTACTGTGATATTTTGACTTATGTTACGTAAGCTCTTTAAAAGAAATGTATAATAATGGACACTTGTTACTGCATAACAATAACACATTGTATAATGCAACTTTTTTATTCGTAAATATGTAAAAAAAAAAACAAATAAAATCGTAATATAAAGCTCTCTACAGTCACGTGTTTTGCGATTTCACCCCTTGCTGGTACAGCTCTGACTTATATAATTACAAAGTGCTTACGTAACGTAAGTCAAAATGTCACAGTAGCTAAAGAGGGAATGATTGGTTAAGAAAATTTTGAGGTGTTTCCAAGCCGCCTCCTGTACAGAATTTAAAGTATATTCTTCTTCGGGAATAAACTTTTAAAAGTATTTTTGAGTTAAATGAAAAAAATAATTAACATAAAGAGGAATTATGCACAGCATTCAGATATAAGGAATGCACTTTTGGTTGCAAAAGGAAATTCAAAATTTATCAGCGATAACAAAAAGAAATTCTAACAGAATTCCTGTAATTCTGTTAGAATTTGGATTTTCGTTTTTAATAAACTCATGAAACTCTTCCA
Source organism: Philonthus spinipes (assembly GCA_963082785.1). NCBI lineage: Eukaryota > Metazoa > Arthropoda > Insecta > Coleoptera > Staphylinidae > Philonthus > Philonthus spinipes. The sequence continues at coordinate 11,487,619 of OY720309.1, read as the reverse complement.
CTCTTGATTATTCAAATTGAAATTTATTTTGTTTATTGATCCAATACATAATTATTTTTCGAGTTGGTTAAGTTTTTAAAGGTTTACCCCGCAAGAATTCTGTAAGAATTTCTTTTTGTTATCGCTGATAAAATTTGAATGTCCTTTTGCAACCAAAAGTGCACACCTTATATCTGAATGTTGTGCATAATTCCTCTTTATGTTAAGTGTTTTTTCATTTAATATTTTTTCATTTAATAAATGTTCATTTAAAAACTTATTTCATCAAATTCGCCGGGGAAAAAATCAATAAAAAGCAAGCACAAATTGGTGATTTGTCCATCAAATACCATGATGGACAAATGATCAATTTTTGTTATCTTGTTTATTGATTTTACCAAACATTTTTCAAAACCAACCTTTAAAACATGTACTAAGCGTTTGTTTCTTTAATGTACTATAAAAAATATTAACAGAGTCATTTAGAAGAAATAAATATTTCTGCTGAATGGCTCTCTTGGCGATTTCAGATTATTTTCAATAAAAAGAAAAGTATTTCGGCTGAATGGAAGAGTTATTAATAATTTGTTGATTGTTAAGGCTTTCACTTGGTTATACATTTTGAGTTTATTAAATAAAACACTTTTTCACTTTGTTTGTATAACAAACAATATATATAGTTACTAAAATAAAATAACAAGTTATACAAACAAAGTGAAAAAGTGTTTTATTTAATAGTTATTAATAATACTGAATACACATCAACCTTTGTTAGGTATGGTGATGTAAGAAAATAGCCCTTCTATTCAGCAGAATTATTTTTCCTTAATTTATTATAATAATTATTAATACTAATAATATTAATATGTAATAATAGTAATTATTCTCAAAATCCTCACAATTTATCCCTCCTCTCCTTACAAAATATTTTATTCCTCGAAACCCTAATATTCCCCCAAAACATAACAACCCTTCGGTCACAATCCACAAATTCATTAACTCATGCATACATGACAGTTAAGCTAGCTAGCATAGTTTTAATTTGCAAATCACCATAAATTCATACAGGGCAGAAAGACCTATCTATGGTCGATAGCCCATGACAGACTACTAACACAATTATACATTTTGTTATAATAAATTTTGTAAAATTTTGTTATTATATTGTCTGAATAAAGATGTTTGTATATATAATTATTGTTCAGCAGAAATAAATTAAAGATAAATAAAATAAAAATATTTCTGCTGAATTGAAGGGTGGTTTTCTTAGAGCACCATATCTAAGAAAAGTTGAAGTGTATTTAATATTATTTATAAGCAACCCTTCTATTTAGCCGAAATATATTTCTTTATATTTTACGTTTGATTTTTTTTAATATCCTGTATTAACATCTCGATGGTTTCGACCGTTACTACGTGGTATCCAATTCGATGAAAATAATTACCATGTTTTCTACCACTTTATATATATACAGAGAGCTTTTTTTATCAGTATACGTTTCCCCTAATCACATGCTAAATATTCGAGTCAAACGCATTGATGTATGTATGTTTAGTTGCATATAACACGGAACTAAACACACATATGCCAAATAATCAAATAAACATACACATATTAATCGGTTCAATGCGTTTGACTCGCGTTTTTTGCAGGTATACACTTCCCCTAATGTATACTGTTAAAAAAACCTCTCTGTATATATATATATATATATATATATATATAAATTTTAACATAAATATATATACATGGTAGAAAGACCTCTGGTCGATTGCCATTTAACAATTAATTAATTTTTGTGTGATATACATAATCAATGTTTGTTACGTTATTGTAAACTATATATACATAAATACTTTTTACGACTTAAGTTTCGACAGTCTCGACATCTTGTATTGTTCTATAATTGGGTTTTCCTGTTTAACAATAAAGCTTATATTATTTTTTTGTCACGTGGGAGAGGAAAATTCCTACAATACGGACTCCTCTTGGTTTTGACCAAGAGACTACCGACTTCCATGGTCATTTGCCGGTCTCGTGTAAAAAGTGCGCTGACATGTCTTGTTTATTTTCTTCTCTCTTTTTTTAGCCACTTTCACTAGATTTATGAACTAGTATCACAATATAGTTAAAACAAATATCACAATGGAGACGATATCAAGGTTGCAATTTTTTATATTAATTAATTATATTGTTATTATTTAAAGTATGTTTGAAATCGCTTTATAACTTATTTCAAATAAAACAATTGAATTAAACTATTTAATGTTTGAATGTTGATTATGTTGTCATTGTAAGCGAAAAATGCAATTTTCTTAAATTACTAGTTACCACAATTTATGGCCAACTTCTCATATTCCTTACTAAATAAAAAAAATCACGAAAAGTTTTCAGAGAGGATCCTGTGTAGTGAGAGAATCTTATTACTTTCTGGCAACAAGCTGCGAATTCAATATATTAGGTGTAGTAAAAAGAAATCCATTATTTTTCCTATAGCTTTAGTTATCTGTAAGTCCCATCGGGTTCTACTAAATGGCGTTAGAAAGATGAAATTTCGTACCAAAAAAAACTTTCCGGACAGATTTGATTGAGCGCATGTCAAAGATTGATACTAGCAAAGAGAAAATACGTTATACTTTACAGTTTTTCTTCTAGAAAGGCGAAAACGCAAGTAGGTGGGTGAAAATGTAAAAATTGTTTATGGTCCTGATACTGTAATAGCTAATCATGTGCAATTTTGATTTCATTGATTCCGTTTGGACAATTTAGATGTGAAAGATCGACAACGCACTGGAAGCTCAGTTATTAAAAATGTCGATAACATCATGGGCATTGTCGAATTCGATCGTTATGTAAATTTTTGTTTCGTCGATTCCGTTCCAATTATTTCGATGTCAAAGATCGACCACGCACTGGAAGGCCAATTATCAAAAATATCGATAAAATCATGGGCATTGTCAAATTCGATCATTATATAAGTAGTGTTTCGATTGCCAACGATCTTAATATTGCACAAAAAAATCTTTGGTGTCATTTGAATAAGGCTGGATACAAAAAGAAGTTCGATGCATGGGTGCCACACGAGCTAACGCAAATAAACCTCATTGATCGAATTTCCATCTGTGAATTGCTGCTGAATTGCAACAAAATCGACCCATTTCTGAAGCGGGCGGTAATAAAAAGTGGATCACTTACGACAACGTCAGGCAAAAATGGTCATGGTCGAATTGCGGTGAGCAAAGCCAGGATTGATGGTTAGGAAGGTTTTGCTTGTGTTTGGCGGGACTGGCCAAAAATTATCTATTGTGAGCTTGCCCTATGGAAAAACTGTTTACTCGGAACTGTACTGTAAACAATTAAACAATTGGACCGTCTAAAGGAAGTAATCGCCAGGTTTGGCCAATTGTGTTCCATCACGACAAAGCCAAGCCATACATATTGATAATGAGCAAAGCCAGGATTGACGGTTTGGAAGGTTTTGCTTGTGTTTTGTGGGATTGGTCAAAAATTATCTATTGTGAGCTTGCCCTATGAAAAAAACTGTTTACTCGGAACTGTACTGTCAACAATTGGACCGTTTGAAGGAAGTAATCGCCAGCTTTCGCCAATAGAAGAGGAATTGTGTTCCATCAGGACAAAGCCAGGCCATACATATTGATAATGAGCAAAGCCAGGATTGACGGTTTGGAAGGTTTTGCTTGTGTTTTGTGGGATTGGTCAAAAATTATCTATTGCGAGCTTGCCCTATGGAAAAAGTGTTTACTCGGAACTGTACTATCAACAATTGGACCGTCTGAAGTAAGTAATCGCAAGCTTTCACCAATAGAATAGGACTTGTGTCCCATCAGGACAAAGTCAGGCTATACATATTGCAGAAGCTCCGGGAGCTTGGTTGGGAGGTTCGTATGCATCCATCTTATAGTCCGGATCTGGCACCAAGTGATTACCATCTTTTCCTATCAATGATGAACAATTTTGCCCGTGAAAATTCGCTTGCGAAAATCAAATGTCTTATTTTTGGTCAATAGGGACGAGTATAAGAGAGGCATAATGAAATTACCTTCAAAATGGCAACAAGTTATCGAACAAAATAGCGAATATTTGACCTAAATCGAATCATTTTAACTATGGTAATCAAAGCCTTCAATTTCATGCAAAAATAATAGATTACTTTTTACCACACCCAATATAAAACAGACGCATTCAGAGCAGGTCATGAAATAATTTAAGTCGCAGCTTTCACAAAACAAACATCAAAATGTGCAGGTGATATAATTTTCTTAATACTACCGTTGGTTTTGAGATTATTCATCTTCACATTCCACTAGCAATTGTTGTTCGTATGAATATATATGCTTTACGATCCAATTTCAAAGCCTACTTTTTTTTTCTTTTTTTTTTTTCTTTCATTTTTTGATCCACTCTATGTTAATTTATTTCATACGGGGTTATTCCTTATCGAAAATGTTACGTTTAGCATGTACGTTATTAAATAAATTCACATTCTATGAATAAATTTCTATTACAAAAGTTGCATAGATTGTGATAATAAGAATAGCGTACAGGTTATAATAGCCCCGAAAGTTTGTTTGACGTAGATCAATTATTCTAACGAGCATTAGTGATGCATTTTTTTGCACAGTACAAGTGAAATGTAATATTTACTGATTTAACACTTAATTAAATGTGAGTTTCGTGAAGATTTAAAAGATATATCAAAACACTTTGTACATTTTTCTTCACTTATTTATTTATTAAAAGATCTACAAAGTGTACAAAGTGTTTTCATTTACTGATTTGCTTTCCGCTTATATAAATATTGTTACTTTTCCCGGACCCCAAGGGAAAGTATTGTGATCGTGAAAATTCGCAAACGCCTCCAGTTTGAAAAAATGAAGAAGAGTGTGGGGAAATGATTTTAACCCATTGTAAGGTAAGAAATAATACACTTAATTATAATATTCTTCTAAATACTCGGCCTTAACATTAAAAGACAACAATCAATTTTTTCTATTAATCATTTTGCTTTCCTATTAAATTTTCAATCAGAAATTTATTTGACCATATTCACCGGGGAAAGTACCATGATGGACACATCACCATTTTTTTTATTATAATAATTTGTGTACTTTATATTATGATTTATATTATAAGTGATGCAATTTTTTATAACATGCGTGCAAAATAGAATATAAAATAACTAATGTGGAAAGTGAAATTTTTCGTACGGGCATGAATCGCGCTAGTACAAGTAAACACACTAATTTTCCTACGGACAAAAATAAATTTTAAATTACAGATATTTTCTGTTTGTACATTTTCGCGTTTTCTCGTGTAGTTTTTTTTAGAAAGCAAATTTCATTCATTTATAATGTATATAGAGTTGAGGTGTATATTTTTACAAGCTCTGTAATTATTTATATCTATTGAATTTTAATTATATACTTTCGAAAAAACAATTTAAATAAACTGAAACAATGTATTTGCTTCTAATTAAAATTATAATGTCTCAAATAAATTTAGAGGGGGTTGTTGAGTTAATGAATCCCTCAAGTTCGCCACACTGAAATTCTCAATCAACTTTGTATTCCTCGTAATCCTACCATCAATTCCAAATATAAATTTCAACATAGTGCCAACAATGTTAATGTGCTTATATTTATAGTTCTAAGATTTTTAATTTTAATGTAAACTTTCATTAACCTGAAGAAGCAATAAATTTGCGATACAATTGTTGTGAAACACACATTTTTGAAAATCACAAAATAATTCATAATTTTATTTAGACTAAATATAAATTTCCCCTTTCTACGATCCATTAGTTCATCACTTCAATAGCAGAACACTGCCAACGACGTTAGCGATCATGATGTTTAAACAATGAAGTAGACTATCAAAAAATTATATATATATAATAGACCCTAAACATTATTTAGTTTATTTTTTGTCAGGGTCACAACCTCCGTGTAATTGTCCTCATTGCACCAACAATGAATAATAATTCATAACGCATTCAGGGGCAATTGGCTGAGTAGTTGCAGAGAGGACACTTCTCATAAAATTAATTAATAAACTCAGCGCGCGAATTTCACTTACGTACGGATGCAATTAATATCCAGTCCGAATGCGCCGTTTCGCAATTTGCATGTAAAGAAAATGCGAGCAAACAATATAACAACAGGCAATGTTTCAAACTAGCATTTCATGAAGTGTCTCATGAATGTTTAAATGAAATTTACGCCTACTGTTTAGTTTCAACGATCGACCCGTGGGCTAAATGGTAGGCCTTCCGAATAGTAAGCCTACTGTTTAGTTTCTTCAATATCTATGTTTTACCCTAGTTTTAATCAACGAGAGGCGTTGCTTATCGAATTTGTACGATCGACTCGTGGCCTAAACAGTAGGCCTACCGAATAGTAAGCCTTCTGTTTAGTTTCTTCAATACCTATGTTTTATCCCAGTTTTAATCAACGAGTGGCGTTGCTTATCGAATTTGTTGTGGAAAGAATCCAATTAGAGATACAATATAAGCGATACACTCTCTCTAGTGGTAACATTTAGAACATTTTTACGAAGCAACACCTACGTTTGCAATTGACTTAAAAGGAATGGCTATATTCCAAACTCACTTATGATTCATAATTCATCAGGCTAAAGACAAGCATTGCCAATCGAATACTAAGCCTACTGTTTAGTTTTAATCAATGAATGGCGCTGCTTATTGATTTTTTGCGAAAAGAATTGGAGATACAATATAAGCGATACTCTATATTCTGGTAAAATTTTGAACATTTTTACGAACCAACACGTGCGTTTCCAATTGACTTAAGAGGAATGGTTATTTATATATTTATTTATTTACGGAAGTCCATTTACAATAATATAATAGATTCGACTTATGGCTAGTTAATCTAAAACTAAACTAAAATAAATTATATTTCAAACCTATTTATAATTCTTAATTCATCAGGCTGAAGACAATTTAATAATAATAATAATAAATTTATTACCCAACAGGAAACAGTAGCCCAATTACAGGATAATATAAAATAATTTTACATTATAATAATAGCAAAACAAACAAGAATATAAATATAAATATAAATAAATACCAGTACAAATATAGATACGAAAACAATAAAATATACAAATAAAGATTACAAATTGTAAAACTAATTAGTGGCGTAATAATATTGATGAAAGCGTATCACAGAATATATCACAATCATAAAACCGTTCGTTAAAAATTCGACACATTATGCTATCAAAAAAGAAATTGTTCTCCTAAATTTCTTTTTTGATCTAAAATTCATTATTCTATTCTTAATACGCCACTTTAAAAGAGTTAATAAAAAATTGTAGACCGCTCCATTTTGCTTTTTCCACGAAAAAATCAAAACATGACGTACTCGCTGAGCAATCCGCAGAAACGCGAAATTAATATTTTTCAACGGGACAACAAGCTGTCTAAAAAATGTCATTTAATTAATTTATGGTGATGTATTGAGAACATAATTATGCATTTTGATTAAAAAATCTATATTGTCTCATTACATTATGAGCTATGGCCTAGAGTCTGTGCATAAGAGCCAAGTTCGGAAACAATTTGAAGTGGCCAGAAAATGTCACTCAATTTCTTTAGAATAGTGTATCGAGAACTTTGATTGAAAAACTATGTTGTCCTTCATTAATTATGAAGAATGAAGCGATGGGTGAGCGTGTTATGTGCTGTGAAAGCGCTAAATTCAGATTTTCAAATCTTGTGTTTTCACACTCAACTCTTGGTGAAACATGTTTAAACAATTAGGTAAAAATTGTACACGTGGTTAGTTTCACAATAATTTTAAAATAATATTTTATTCTGATTAGTATCGATTTTTACATCATTTTCACAATAAAAAAATTCTTTGAAAATGATGTAAACTAGTCAGAATAAAATATTATTTCAAATTTATTGTGAAACAAACCACGTGTTTACTTTCTAACTAATTGTTCAGAGTTTCTCTCGAGAAAACAATTTAAGATAACCTGAAAATTTCATGGTTTTAATATTTAGACATTGGTAGTTCATATTGTATGAAATAAATATGAATAAATTATTAAAAATCAACCAATAAAACACAGATTAGATTGAATAACTTTAAATTCTCGACTAGTTTCGGGTTATTAGCCCATTTTTAAGAGAATTTAAAATTTGTTTTATTAAATTTTCTATTAATATTTACATTAATGAATATATTGATTTTTTAATTTTTATTTTAATTTAATTGTGGGGCAGGCAAAATAATTTTGGTCCCAGCATTTGCTCACAAGGTGAAAAAAAACCCACTAAAAAAACATCCTCAGGATCACTTGATTCATTTAAGAAAGTAATTATACATTTTTTGAAAAAATAATTTTGGGCTATGGGCGATTGTGGCTTTGCCCAGTTTAGATTTTTTATGGAAAAATAAAATGGTGTGGTCTAAAAACTGTTCTTTATCCTTAAAGTGATATATTAAATATATAGAAATGAATTTTAATAAAAAAATATGTTACGTATGTAGAAAGGAAAAATGTGATTTTGGCGAAATATGGATTTTTATATTTTTAAATTATTTGCAAATCACCATAAATTCATGACAGGGCAGAAAGACCTCCGGTCGATAGCTCATGACAGACTACTAACCCATCAATATGTATTGTAAATATAAATATTTGTAAAGAATTGTAATTCTTCTGTCTGAATAAAGATGTTTGTATATAATTATTTTGAAATTGTTTTCCCAGAAAAATATAAAAGAACTTAAATAAAAATGATTTGAAAATAATTAATAAATTATTTCCACATTTAGCTCCGTGACTTTTGACTTACGTTAAGTAAGTACTTTTTTCTATTTATATAAAAAGACGCCTACGTTTTATTTATTTGTAATTATTAATAATTAAGTGTAGAATGTTATGCTATATTTCATGTTTCAAAAAGGCTTCCCTTATTATTATTTTTTTAATAAAAATTGAAGAGGGTTGATACTTGGAGCTTGGTAAATACTAGAGTTGTTTATTTGTATAAGGCCTCATAGCTACGATGTACTAGATTCCATTGCAGTATAAAAAGACAGTGAACATTTTTTACAGCATCGGATGCCCCCCCTAGAAATCATTAAACTTTTGTCCGAAACATTTTATGTACGATGCATATTTGTCAAGATACGCCACTGGATGAATTAAAATGGGTCACCCTGTATAGAACATTTTGTGCTATTAATGATATTTCAGAGATTATTGGAATATATAGAATATGCTATGTTCAATGAAATAAAATCCACACTGTTTATAAGCAATGAAATTTAATTTTATATTGGCATTACAACTGTAATGCGTTAATGCTAAGGGAATCGTTAACTGGGTCTTAATGTTTAATAATGCCTTAATGTGAAGGGAAGAATTAATAGGATTTTATATATATATATATAACATCTTTATTTCTGCAGACAATTTTATATACAATAAATTAACACTATAATTCTTATAATGTTATACGTTGTCCTTAGAAAACGGCTATCGACCATCGGTCTTTCTGCCTGTCCTTGTCCAGTTCTTGTCTTGTTATCTAAAAGTCATGATTGTTAACGTCTTTGTCTATGTCTGCAAATTTAATAATATGAATTGATGAATGGTTAATGCAGGTTGAGAGAATTTAGGAGTAATGTTAAGGTTGCGAGGGATACAAAGGTGTTGTATAATAGGGGTAATGTGGGGATTAGTGGCGTATTTTAAAGATAAGGATTCCAGTCTGTGTTTTATTGGGGGAATTTTGCATGTATCGTAGATCAGTTTATTGGAAGGATTATAAAGTTGGTTATTAGGGTGTCTAATTTTTAGGATTTTATTTTTTAATAAATTAATTTAATTAAACACGTTTATAGCAAAACTATAAATAAATTCGAATTCCTCCATTGTTTGTCCTAACAATTTTATACTCTGCGTCCGTATTATTGTTTATTATCTTATTATCATCGATCGTTTCAACTGTAAACGGACCCGCATACCGCAAAACGCAATTTCCAATGGGAGAAAATTGAAATTCTGCTTTTGCTGTTCAACCAGCCGTTGTGCTTACTAGAACAGAAGATCTATCATGATAACTAGAAATAATTCGCCCGGGGATATAAAGTACACATTTCTCGTTTCGTTTATCGTTTTTCAAAATTGGAACTGGTAATCAGAAGTTCCTTCAATATTTTTTTTTTTACATTTACATATCATTACAATCATTTACAATTTGTTGAGTCTCAGAAAGTGTTAATCCATTGATAATAGTCACTTTATGACCGAAATGTACATTTGGTAATCCAAATAAAAGTGTGAAGAAAGGTTATTAGTGCTATATTCGTCGAATTAATTTGATCTTTACGTAACTTAATCAATCAATTTAACTCAGAAAATCGCTAATGACCGTTGGACGTTCTGTTTATTATTGTTAACATGCAAAAAAATACAACCATCATTACTATTAATCGCAATAAATCCAAACTGTTTATCGCTAACATAAGCCTCATTCATTCAACTGCTCGATTATAAAAACGTAATAATTAAAGTTGAAATAACGAATCGTGAAACCTCACCTCTCCATTCAAAATTAATTTCAACCAAATATTTATCTCTCCTTCTCCCACTTGCAAATGCCTTTGAATTATTTTTGACGTAAGCGTACTTTCAGACCCCACTGTCAAATAATAAAAAAAAAAAACATGGCCCACAATTGGTCATGACTCTTCAGAACCTTAACTTATGTCAATAATGGAATCACAACTAATTCACATCTACAAAACGGTTTGTCCTCCTCTGTGCGATCCTTTTACACAATACGCCTAAACAATATAACGGCAGGGGAACGGTCAGCACTAAGAATCCTTATAAAAATCTAATATTCAATTAACTTCCTACACAATCCTTTAAATAGACTCCTTTACGAAAATGAAAAAAAAAATGATTCCCTTATTCTAAACAATTACCCATCTCTAACTAAAAATGTCCATAAAAGCCCTCACCACAGAACTTTTAATGCTTCTCTGCATTACAAGAAATCCCAACACCCCTCTACTCTTCTCAAAAGACAAAATGATCAAGAGGATGCTGGATTTTGCAAAAACCACAAAACTCTTTGATTAACTATAAGAGTGAAAGCAGTACAATAAGCCAATTGGCTGCAGTGATTGGGCTAACTAACCCTTACATTCGCTCTGCCCCCCCAATAAAAAATAAAAAAAAAACATCTCTCTAAAATTCAAACATCCTCAATATACCAGTCATGAATTCAAATCATCTCACATAAATAATAATAATAATAATGCCTTTATTTATCACAGAGAAAAATACAAAATGAAATGTCATGAGTGTAGGCGAAGTTCAGTCAGCTTAAATTGTTACTGATCTTCCACTTAACCTACGAATAATGACTAACTGATATACGAGACAAAGGACAAGTACTGCGGGTTGTACAATAAACGAACAAATTGTAAAAACCATAGTTTTTGGAGATATACGTAATCAATAAGGGTCATAAATTTTTTTTAAATGCCTCATTTTTTGAAGTTGCTGCGGTATGTGACGTCAGTACTATTGGAGCCTATTCATTGAGACTTCTTTACTATTCCAATTGATGTTTTGAGAACATTTTAGAATTTTGTCAGCTTTGTTGGGGGTTTGAGTGCATAGAAAAATTTTGTTTTTTAATGGAATGGGATTTCTGCTCTGACCCTTTGTCCTAAAATATTTTATTAATTACAGATACTACAGGTAGTACTGGTGCATGTACTAATCTGTAATCAACAAAAATCGCTTTAGAATTTTAATCAACATTAGAAGAGCTATGGCTGGTACTAGAATGAAGTGTTTCATTAAGCAAAAAACATTTTTCATTTCTAAGCGAAATAAAGCTGGAATTTTAATTCAGCAAATTAAACAAACAAAAACTTTCCCGTGTGTGTTTGTCTGATTACTTCATGAAAAATGCACATATTCAAAGAAAAACATTTGCATTTCCCTCACCGCCACTCTGCCACCGGTAATAAGTCAACTTCCCGCAGTGACACGTTGTTTATCGCCCGGGTCTAATTAATTCAAATCACCGCCCGATCCGAAATGTCCCGCGCAAGGAAACCCCTTTCCGCCGACGACGATTTATGGGGATGTTTATTCGGGCGTCGGGGGGTGGCGCGAATGCAAATTTTCGCATCGCGTGCCCGAATATCCACCCCGCCACCCCCGGGCTGGTACAACAATACAACAATGCAGTCGCCGCCCTGCATTCTTATACATTCTTTAATACCCCGCTTTTTTTCGATTTTTTTTTCTTTTTGTTTTGCACGTTTTTGTTTCGGTAATCTGTGATCGTGAAGTATTACCAGGGCCCGAGATCGCGAGCCGTGCACGAAAGATATTATTGGGTGAAGGATTAACAGTATACTTTCACACGAACTATTTGTGTACTTTTTTTAGAAATAAAGTTTACTATAGCAGCTACAATTATTATTGTCGTTGAATCAATACGACAAAATACATGTGGAATGTTTCATATGTATTTTGTCATGGGAATTACCTATGATGTATCTATCATAGGAAATTTCCATGTATATAAACATTTTTATTCAGACAATATGATAATATGTTAATCTATCATAGGCTATCGACCATAAGTATTTCTACCCTATTTCAATGTATATATATATATATATACATTATTATTCAGACAATAACTTTATATAATATACATTTTGAATTTTTGTGTTTTAATCAAAGTCTATTATTTATATAATATACAATTATATAACACAATTATAAGTTTGTATGACGGTGTTAGTTTGTCATGGGCTATCGACCTGAGGTCTTTCTGCCCTAATTCATTTTATCTACATTATTTTATATTTATTTCAATGTATTTTTTTTAATTGAGTTTTTACCTTTATTGTTTATTGAGTACAATAAAATTAAAACAGCAAATGCATTATTTTTTCGATTTTTTTTTAAATTGCATTGTTGTTATCGATATACGTATTTGAGTTTCGTGAAGAGTGTATATAATCATGACTAAATTAAATCTGTTGCATCCTTTCTTCACAAGTAATTTTCTAATTGTTTATATATATACAACGTGTACAGAAAATGAGTGAAAAGCTTTAGGTAGCGTGACTCTTTGACTAATTTTTAGATAAAAATATTAACGAAAATAAGTCACACGGTCCTTCCTTAAGCTTCACGGGCCACTTAAAAGAACTATACATTTAGCAACGCTGGATCAAACAAGTGTGCATTTATCCTGTTTATAACTGCTACATCATCCGCTGGAGGTGTTGCATACACCTTTTCTTTTACAAAGGAGCGTGCGTCGTTGCCAGATCTATTTTCATTAAAAGAATGCTTCTGATGAAGTTATAAAATTGTAAAAATATCCGATTTATTAATCATTTACATCAATGGAATTATACACGTGTCTAATTGATTGTTAATGCTATTGATTTTTTACAAAATATCTAAAAAACAATACTAATTGGTTTTCACTCATTTTCTGTACACCTTGTATATATATATACTTCAAGTGCTAAGCACCCACCAATAACAACTAATGCTAGAGTCATCTACATACCTATACTAAACAACTATATTAATAAGTTATTTAGAAAATTTAACCTTGCAGCAGCACAGTATTTAAATTCAAAAAGTGATATACTTTTAGGTAAAACTTTTAGTAAGAGTAATTTCATGAAAAATCTGGAATTTATTCGGTTAAATGTTTTAACTGTGAAAAAATATATATTTTACAAACAACTCGTAATTTAAATATTAGATTTAAGAGACCAGTGTGTATGTATCGGTATATAGAGAAATGATGTAAAATTTTAAGCGCTCTAAAATAATAAAAAAGCAAAATATTTACATTTTGCTTTTACAAAATATTTTTTTATTACTTAAAATGTCGTGTCCTATTTTATTTAATTTTTATATCAATAAAACAAAAAAATCTGGTTAATGAAGAACTAAAAATATCTGCATAAATGTCACTGTTCTAATTTCATATCGATAACGTTGCAAATAAAGGTAGTATTAAAAACATAAATAATGCACCGCATATGTAAAGGGTCATTAAATAATAACTCAAATTTTCTTTCATTTTCGACACTGTTTAGGTCTTTTAGAATGTTTAAAAAATATTGCTTTTTATACCGCTTATTTCAGACGTGTAAGAGTCAAATAATAATAATAATCTTTATTAATATTAACAAACTCAAATGTATAATTTATATCTGTTAATTGGCTATCGACCAGTGGTCTTTCAGCCTGGAGTCAAATATTATTTCGTAATAGACGAAGATACATCATTAAATACGTCAGATCTTCGCTTTTTCGCTACGTGATTAATGAATATGTTATCTCACAATTTATTTTAGTTCAATAAACACAGGACTCTTAAGAAACATAGTTACCACATTAAAAACCATAATCCAGAAGAGTCCGCAATAACACATAATTTTACAACAGGTCATACATTCAATATCAATAATATGAAACTCCTAAAATAGTCCAATAATTATCAATTAAATATGCTAGATACAATAAAAATAATTTATTGAACTTCGAGCTGAGTCCCTTAAGGCTGCGATTTTACGACTATTAGCGACAGAACGTGCAGTGGTTTTTACAAAATGTGTGTGTATTTAATTTCAATGATTTTTCAACCTATTGGTAAACGTCTGAACTACTAGGAGCTGTTCTAAATAAAAATGACGGCGTCGTACCAAATGTGTTCTCATTGACAATTTTATATGATTAAGAAGCATACAAATAATAATATTATGAATATGTTAAATATGGATATTAAGAGGAAGACTTTCCACATATACTTAGATATACTTAATATAGATTAAATGTACTTTTGTAAATTAAATTATTTTTTGAAAAAATATTTTTTTCACCTTTTTGGTTTTTAAAAAACAAAAAATATTTGATGTCATTCATCAGTAAATAAGCTATACCTGTATTTAATGTTTATTTTTTGTAAGATTGTATAACATTGTTAATCCCTTAAAACGGAAATGTATTGGGGATCGCAACTTTAAATAAACCTCTTTTAAATTTGTGACCGTCACAAATACCACTGAAATAAAAATTGTAAATTCACCCAACGTCTTCCCTTAATCATATATTTTTCTTCCATTGTAGGTATAAGTAAACCACACAGCAGTTGTTTAAAAATAGTGTGAAGATAGAATACAACAGTGTTAATTTATTCATATATTGTGTAACGATATAAAATGTTATTAAAATTTTTATTGGTATTTAATGTATGCAATTATATTAGCTATTGCTAATTTATTTGTTAAATTCGAATTCTTAAGTCGTACATGCGCGCGTGCAAGAATTCTTCCGCGCATCCTTGATAATTGGGGTTTCGCGCAGCGCGTTCCTGGTAAAGCGAGAAGGTGCAAAATATATTTCCCTGTTTAATGGTGAATGTGAGTCACGTTTTGGCAAATTTTTAAATAGTCGTATTACTATTTAAAATCTCGATTTTTAATCGGATAGTAGCAAAAATATACTCAAATAATTTGTGTGATTTGTTGGTTTAACAAATACACTTCACACTCTTCGTCGATTAATTATTTCACCATTAAAAGGAAAAAAAAGAACACGTTTCCATTGACATCTTGGAAATAAAATACTAAGTCTTTGTTGAAGTTCAACAAATCCAATTCAAGTTTTCGATTAGAACCGAACACTATCAAAGGTATGTTCAATTTTCGTTATTCAATCGATCAGGATTTTGTTTAATGTTTTTTTTTTGATGTGTTACGTACATTTTCTATCAGGGTTTTGTTTAAATAATTGTTTTTTTTTATGCAGTTGAAATGCAAATATCTAAAACATGTGGATGCTTTTAGGTTCTTTGTAATTAATCTGGTTTCGATTAAATTTGATTTTTCGGATTATTCCGAAATTTGACGGAATACGGAAATTTTCGTTGGATTCATTCCTTATCAAATTTGCCATCGTTTCGTGGTGGGGCTGCTGATTTTTGCTTGGACGGTTGGACGTTAATTGGTGGAAGGTCAGTGGTGGAGTCGTAGAAAACCGTGGTGACAGAACAGGAGCACATCAGTAAAAGATAAGCAATTTGATATCCGTTTTTTTAATTCAATATCCGCGTTTTTTTAATCTGTTAATTAGAATCTCTAGAATATTTTTTTTTGAATATATTATGAAAAAAAAAAAAACAGTGGCGTATCGGACAGTTTGTAAGACTGTACATATAGAGTGTCTTTAATAATTTAACTTTCTATTTAACTAAACATGTTTAAGTATATATTGAATATTTAAAATAAAATGGTATACCCTTAGCGCTAACGGTCCGTTATAAATAATTTTTAGTGTGTTTAAATTGAAGTCTAGGACTTCAGGAAAAAAAAAAATGTAATTTTGTTTTGGGGGAAAACTCTATAAGTCAAGTCAAGAGTAAAAGTTGAGATATTTGTTGTTGGTAGAATAGTTTGTTTTTTTTATATATATATATTTATAATTTACTTAATTCAAATTCAAAATTATTTACATTATATACAGTTGTTTTTTTGTAAGATTAATTTAACTTTAATTTGTTTTGGGAGAAATAAATAGTATTTTATTTTATTTTTGGGAAAAAAAAATAAGTATTTTTTTTAAGGCCCATGTGTTTGGTAACTGAATAGTAATTTTTCGTGATTTTGTGGGTAAGTTCTGTTGATGGTCGTCGTCATAAAATCACGTGGCGCCCAAAAATTAATAAAACTAATACGACCCACGCCATCTTCATTGAGCAGGTCGGCCGGCGATCATTGAATTACACCTAGCAGAACTGAGTAGTGTGCCAACGTGACAATTGTTGTATTTTGGCTTAATTTTCTGTTCATTTTTAAGCGAAATATCTCTTATAAAAGACGAATAAATATAATAATAATTAATAATACTAATAATTCGTTTTATTTCCCGAAGTTTACACCAATTACAGGGCAAATACAAAAACTATAATTAAAATAATATAAACGCAGCATATTTACTATACAAAATAAAGCAAAACGGACAATTTCAAAATAAAATGTCATTACAAACTTAAACATAGTAATTACAATAAATACAACAGTAAACAAAAAAAAAAAACAATACTTTCTAATTTTAAACTAAATAATATGTCTCATATGTGTATTTATTTTATTTATATATATATATAGAAAATCTTTATTTCTGAGAGATAAATTAAATTACATTACAATCATAAACATCTAGTTAAGGCTCAGAAAATGGCTATCGACCATCGGTCTTTCTGCCATATTTTATTTATTAAGTCTTATATAACACCATAGTATGTTCCTTTCTACTTCTCAGTGTGAGGAGATGTGTATTTATATTTATTTAAAATAGTAATTGCAATGAATGATGTTTTGGGGTGGTATATTTTAATACACCAACTTTCACGATGCTTTAATTATTAAATTAGGCTGCTCGAAGTACAGATATAAATTGATTAAAATTAATACGTATTCGATACGCATAAAAAAGAGGATTTTTTTCAATAAGAATATACACAAAAGCTAACGTTTTCATTATAAAACTACAGAAGTCTTTATTTTATTTTGTGATGTGAAAGGGGAAATCCTTTATGGATCTCTTTCTGCCCATGGTATATAATCTCAAACTGTTAGAGTTTACCGGTGTCAACTGCATGATCATTGGCCGGTCGATGGTGTCTATAGATGTTTAATCTCACAGACGATTGCATGTGGTTTAAATACAATTATCACAGATATTATTATTATTTTATTAACATAATTAAATATTAAATTTGGGCTGAAAGACGGTCGATAGCCGATTCATTTACAGAATATAATTCTAATTTTATACATTATTGTACATACGTATACACATTTCAATAAAGATGGTTAGTTATTAAATTTGCTGATACATTACACTTTTAAATGTCACTACATGTCTCAGCAAATTATTACAAACTTCAAATGGTATTGAAACGCACTTGAAATTAGTTCTATAAAACTCAATTTTATTATTAGGATTCTGATACATTCTGATGTTCATTTTCATTCAAGTTACGGTGAAAATTTGGAAAAAATAATGCACAATTTTAATTTCATTTTAATCGTCTATATCAAGTAATAATTAAGATAAAAATTGAATCAAAGAAAATAAATGGGAATTTCCATTTTTAAAAGCAGACATAGACTGGACAAAGACAGGCTGAAAGACCACTGGTCGATAGCCAGTTTCAGAGTTGGAAATATATTGTGAACGTTAGTGTATTGTTAGATATTGTATTGTAATTGTATATTCCAATCTCAGAAATAAAGATGTGGGAATTTCCTATGATGCCCCTTCAAACAGGGACATACGCAATGTGGAAAATGTATTTACTTAAAAATCAAATAATCTCTAATTTCAATACAAATAAAATAAAAAAACAACCAATTGTATAAAAATGTACCACAATATCAACCATCAATTATAAAATACAACAGTTTAAATTGTAAGTCAGCAATTGCTCATCATACTTTGACAGCAGGCCACAAATTTTCAATTAGTAACGTTAAATTGTTAAAAGGATCGAGTAGTTATCAATTAAACATGTTGGAAGCTATAGAAATGAGTAAAAACAAGAATGAATTACTTGATTTTGATTTAAGCTTAATAACAAACCCACTATTAATATTATTAATAATAATAATAATAAATTAAAGACGACGCAAGCGCCATCTTTTGCCTACTTTCAAGTGGCATCGTCAACGACTTGGGTCTACAAGGTAGACGACCGAGAATCATCGTCCACTAAAGGAAGGCGAACTTGTTCTGTTTATGAGAACAGGAAACGAAATGAATTAAAAATAAATAATAATCATAATACCCAAGTTCACAGATACTGTTTGTTAATTACTTATCGGTTTTTACGTATAATCTATCTATTTATATATTTTACAAATTTTTGGTGTATATTCAGTTAGCTATTGATAATGTGTACAACTATAAAATTGAAGAAATGAATATAACTGTGTTTTCATTTAGAGACATAGACTTTCACGTAACTCAAGTAACTAAATTAAATAAATTAAATAAAAATTATTTGAAAATAATTTATGAATTATTTCCACAATTAGCTCTGTGACTTTTGAGTTACGTTACGTAAGTATTTTAAACAAATACACATTAAAGCAACTACTTCTTAGGCAAATACCCCACCATACATTGAATTAAATAATGCGTGTGTTAATCTAAATTTGTATAATATCTCATCAAAATAACCTCCATAACATAAAATAATAATTTATTCTATAAAATTTATTAATTACTCTAAATTATACGTAGGACAAAGTCGCAGAGCTAAATGTGGAAATAATTTATTAATTATTTTCAAATCATTTTTATTTCATTTATTTAAATAACTGTGACCAAGAGAATGAATACTCTTTTCTATTTAACTACATTAAGTTTAAATTAGTTCAATTTTTGTTCAAATTAGGCAAAATATTACGCTATGAGCTATTTATCAAATATAACTCTGTTTAATAACCGGAAATAAGGACAACTAATCATCCGCAACAGCCGTAACCCTTCAGGAAAAAGCGGATAATTTCATGGAAGTGTCTCGCGTTTCTCGGCGCAGGAAATTTCATTCATGGTTCGGCTTAAAAATAACTCCCATTGAAATAAATTGGTGATTTCGACTCTTTAAATGCGACACGACCCTATTTTTAAGCGCGCACAGCAGAAGAAGAAAAAACACGGGTTATATTTTGAGCCGGTAAATTTAGAGCAAGTTTTCAAAACACTGAAACTATTCGATTTAACTGAAGAATACATTGAATTTTGAATTGTCGATGGTAAGCTATTATACAGTAATAGTTTCTTAAAAAAATAACAAAAGTTTTATTCTAGCTTATTGGGTTGATTTAAAATCAATATCCCAACAAATTCAAAAGATTTTTTCAGATTTTTTCTTCCGAAAAAATCTGAAAAAATCTTTTGAAATGTAAGAACGAAATATCCCAACAAATTCAAAAGATTTTTTCAGATTTTTTCGGAAGAAAAAAAAAATAGAGGATAAGAATATTTATCCTCTATAAAAAAATAGAGGATAAGAATATTTATCCTCTATTTCTTTTTTCTTCCGAAAAAATCTGAAAAAATCTTTTGAATTTGTTGGGATATTTCGTTCTTACATTTAGATATTTAATTTTGCCTAAAAGTAATAAATTTGTACTTTTTTAATAAAATGTAATTGGTTGATTTTATTTTCAACTCTTGAGTAAATTCACATTCTCATTATCTTTCTGCTTCATGAATTTACAAAATATGATTTATTTCTTCTTTCATTTTTCATGTTCGCTGTTAATGTTGTCCTAAAATACCCGGCTCATCCACCATTATGGTAATATTTTTTTATTGTTTATTGACTACATTAAATTATTTTACTTATTTAAAATGCATTTGTCTCAACAAATATCAACTGCAACAGTGCAACGTTTATAAAAAAATACATTTAATATCTCTAAACCTTGAATATTTCAAGGTTTAGATATATTAATACTTAATTTTACACCAATTAGATTTTGAATTTTATTTATTAACTAACTAACTAACCATCTTTATTCAAATGTGTATATGTATGTACAATAAAATACAAAAATTAGAATTATATTCTGTAGATGAATCGGCTATCGACCGGAGGTCTTTCAGCCCGTCTATGTCTCGTTCTTGTCGTTGTCTATCTAATCGTCATGATCGCTAACGTTATTATTAAAGTCCGTATTGTTGGATGAGATGAAATTTTATTTATTTTGTAAATGAAATGTATATTGTAAAATAGAGATTGCGTAAAATAAATAAATAAATATATAATCAAATTTAAAACTGTTGATATTCGAGATAAGGCTAATTCCTTCTAAAAGATTATATTTTAAAAATTAAGCAATGGAAGAAACATACATAATCGGGGCTATTCCGTACGGGAAATGTTTAATATAGTTTTATATCTATTATAAAAGCTGCTTAGATAATAAAAAAAATAACGTTAAACTCAATATATCTTACTGAATAGCCTAGAATATTCATAACAAAACGTATACATATATTTTAGACGTATTACCATGTATGTAGTGTATAGTATTTTTTGTAATTTTGTACACTTCTACACTGGTAATAAATGTTATTATTATTATTAATATTATTATTACATTGAAATCAATTATAGACAATTGTCATAGTCTCAACAGTTGGAAGTAAAAATGAGCAGAATTATTTTGTTAATTATTAACAGTTTAGACTAATCATATATGACAAATTTAAATTGCTTTTTTTGTTTCACAAACAAACCAAGTGTTTTAATTTCAATTAAATCATCCTGAATTAATTCAAAAATGTTTCACCACGGGTTAAGTAAGAAATTAATTAAACATATTAAATTGCTTTCTTATGAATATTAGTAAATGTTAGTTTTATACGAAGTGAAGAATTCGAGTATTAAAATTCTTATAATAGAATTTTCATCTTAATATAACAATATACCAGTTTATTTTTCTTGTGAAAATTATAAGTGTAGACAAATATTTTGTATAAACGCATACATTAACGTTTTAATGGAAATTATTTGATCATAACAGCAGGGAGAATTATTCTCGTGCAGTTAACTAAAACCCATGATTAATTTAATGCGCGAAATAGTAATTAGTTAAACGCCCCGAAATTCAAGTGCTCCCACTCTCCGAACTCTCGAGCTTTATCCGTTACAGAATTAAGTTAGTTGGGCAAGTTCGCTTGATAAGGTATCTATTGTTTTGACGTTTCCTGCTCAACCGAAATGCAAGTTTTGTAGAGAACGTTTATCACACAAATGTCTCTTACTATCGCACACTAAGTAAAATTAAGTCAATCTATCATTACAGAAAAGAATAATAGAAATATAAAATAATAATAATAATAAAAAACAGGTTAGAAAAACCTATGGTCGATAGCCCATGCAGACTAACACCTACATGAATTGTATCTATTTATGTTATATTGTTTTACATTATCTGTTGTTTGAATAAAGATTTGTGTATATATATATAATAAAAAATAAATTATTAATAACTGAAGCTTCAACTTTGTTATACATTCACAAAATAGAATGGCTGTTATTCCTTACTTCACTTTTTACAAAGTTTTAAAAAGTGAAATAAGGAATAAGTCTTTCTATTTTGTGATCAATCACATCACGTAAACTCGAAAATATACAGTTATACAGTTTTGTTATACATTGTTTATCAATTAAATAAAACACTTTTAACTTTGTATAACACAAAAAAATAATTTATTGTGACTATAGTTTCAACAATTAGGTAAAATTAAACACGTGGTTTGTTTCACAATAAATTTAAAATAAATAAAATTGTATTCAGACTAGTTTCGATTTTTACATCATTTTCAAAGAAAAATATTTAAAAATATAAACTAATCAGAATAAAATATTATTTATCATTTTTATAGAAAAATATGTAAAAATCGAAACTAGTCAGAATAATATATTATTTATCATTTTCAAAGAAAAATATGTAAAAAACTAAACTAGTCAGAATAAAATATTATTTATCATTTTTATAGAAAAATATGTAAAAATCGAAACTAGTCAGAATAAAATATGTGTTAAAGCCCACGCCCTCACCAGACGGGCATTGGGCCACCGCCGGGGCAATAAACCCCCCACCCGGGTTCTTAGATTAAGGGTAAGTTAGGTAGTAAGTAAGTAATTATTTTGTAACAGAGTTCGACAGTCGTCAATAGAATAAACTACAAGTGTGCACTTGCTCTTTTATTAATATACCACGAATACATACAATATTATTTATCATTTTTATAGAAAAATATGTAAAAATCGAAACTAGTCAGAATAAAATATTATTTATTTTAAATTTATTGTGAAACAAACTACGTGTTTAATTTTAGCTAATAGTTTAAAAATGTTTCACCAAGTGTTAAGTGAGAAATTAATTCAAGAGTTATAGTTTCAACAACTTATACTTTTAGTTTGATAATGGCAAGTATACATTTTTGAAACTATAGTTACAATAATTTTTTTTGTGTTATACTAACAAAGTTAAAAGTGTTTTATTTAATTAATAAAAAAATAGTTAATCGAGGAATGAAAGAACTTTGGTCGATAGCCCAGACAGATTGACATCTACATGTAAAATAAATATTTATGTTGTATTATTTTGTATAGTCTGAATAAAGATGTTATATATTTATATGGCCAAATATAGACGGGTGTCAAGTTAGCAATAGATCTAGCAATAGATATCAAAAATTAATATCGAAAAATGTTTTAAACATACAATTAAGAAAGCTCTAAATTAACACCACAGAAAATATCAACCCCTAATTTTCACCCCATATATTTTTTCATCCCCATCAAAAAAAGATTATGTTTTTTCTCCAAGTTCGCAATTTTCCATAAAGTTCTTTTTTATCTTAAAATTATCTTCATCCCACGCTCTTTCAATATCAGAAATAAAAAAAAAACGTTTCGCCAACTCGTTCACCCCTAAAACATTTTTTTAACCCCGAGGCCGCAGTTATCAGCATATTGTTAAAAAGTGTTTGTTAACATCATTATTTAGTCACACTAGCCTTAAATATGTAATAAAATAAGTATCTGGTTAAAACCAACCCCAAAACTAGTAACTACCCCTATAAACCATAAATTAAATGCAGCCGTATTTATTAAAGTTTCTGCAATTTACCATAACTGAATAAAAATTCCCATTCTTATCATTAATAAGCATACTTTCATAATCAAAAATAAATAAAAAAACGTTTTGCACGCCACTTCATCCCCTAAAAAAATAATTTCTCTCGCGCCTCGCAGACACCATGCATATCGATATAAATGTCGATTTTTCACAATTTCCGCAGAGAGCCATAACTAAATAAAAATGCTTATTCTTATCATTAATAAGTGTACTTTCATAATCAAAAGTCAAAAAAACGTTTCGAACCCCACTTCATCCCCAAAAAATAATTTCCCCCACGCCTCGCGGAAACCGTTTACATCGATATAAATCTCGATTTTTTACAGTCGGCGTGGGGGAATTTTTTTTTTTTTTTGGGATGAAGTGGGGGTTCGAAACGTTTTTTTGACTTTTGATTATGAAAGTACACTTATTGATGATAAGAATAAGCATTTTTATTTAGTTATGGCTCTCTGCGGAAATTGTGAAAAATCGACATTTATATCGATTTAAACGATTTCCGCAAGGCGTGGGGGAAATTATTTTTTTGGGGATGATATCGGATCCGAAACGTTTTTTTTTTTACTTTTTATTATGAAAGTACTCTTATCTTATCAATGATAAGAATAAGCATTTTTATTTAGTTATGGCTCTTTGCGGAAATTGTGAAAACTCGACATTTATATCGATGTAAACGGTTTCCGCGAGGCGTGGGGGAATTTTTTTTATTTTTGGGGGGGATGAAGTGAGGTCCGAAACGTTTTTTTTTTTACTTTTGATTATGAAAGTACACTTACCAATGATAAGAATAAGCATTTTTATTCAGTTATGGCTCTCTGCGGAAATTGTGAAAAATCGACATTTATATCGATATGTATGGTGTCTGCGAGGTGCGGTGGATTTTTTTTTTTTTGGGGGGGCTGAAATGGGGTCCGAAACGTTTTTTAACTTTTGATTATGAAAGTAAACTTATCAATGATAAGAATAAGCATTTTTATTTAGTAATGGCTGTGTGTGGAAATTGTGAAAAATCGATATTTATATCGTTGCGTACGGTGCCCGCGAGGCACGAGGGTAATTATTTTTTTTTTGAGATGAAGTGAGGTCCGAAACGTTTTTTTGAATTTTGATTATGAAAGTGTACTTATCAATGATAAGAATAAGCATTTTTATTTAGTTATGGCTCTCTGCGGAAATTGTGAAAAATCGACATTTATATCGACATGTATGGTGTCTGCGAGGCGAGAGAGAAATTATTTTTTTAGGGGATGAAGTGGCGTTCAAAACGTTTTTTTTGATTTTTGATTATGAAAGTATGCTTATTAATGATAAGAATGGGAACTTTTATTCAGTTATGGTAAATTGCAGAAACTTTAATAAATACGGCTGCATTTCGATAATTTATGGTTTATAGGGGTAGCTACTAGTTTTGGGGTAGGTTTTAACCAGATACTTATTTTATTACATATTTAAAGCTAGTGTGACTAAATAATGATGTTAACAAAAAGTTTTTAACAATATGCTGATAACTGAGGCCTCGGGGTAAAAAAAAAATGTTTTAGGGGTGAACGAGTTGGCGAAACGTTGTTTTTTATTTCTGATATTGAAACAGCGTGGGATGAAGATAATTTTGAGATAAAAAAGAACTTTATGGAAAATTGCGAACTTGGAGAAAAAACATAATCTTTTTTTGATGGGGATGAAATAATATATGGGGTGAAAATTAGGGGTTGATATTTTCTGTGGTGTTAATTTAGACCTTTCTTAATTGTATGTTTAATAAAACATTTTTCGATTTGCTTTTCTTTTCTCCAAGATATTAATTTTTGAAAATATTGCTGGATCTATTGCTAACTTCACACCTGTCAAATATAGGCCAAAGATGACGCTTGCGCTGTCTTTCATTTATTATGATGCTATATATTGTTAATTGGGTAATGCCTGACACTACAATGCTTCATCACACGTGAATGAATGTCAGAGAGCATATATACAATTTAAGACAAGCTAATGACCTATTTTTGGCTAAATAACTACCGACTACCTAGCCAAAAAAATGTCAATGATCATTTCTTCGCCTGAAGAAGCCACAGTGTGGCGAAACAATTGTAGCGAGTTTACAATATATTTGAAAGTTATAAATTGTTTTATTTATATAAAAGTGAAAAAAAAAAAATGTCGTTATTGTTCTTTCGATTTTTTTACCTAAAGATGGCTTCGCACCCTAAACAGTGAATGAAAATAGGTGGCAATTTATTGTCGTCTACTTTTACTCTTTACCTCTGCCTGAGATGAAAGCCATTAACGTCAGAGCAAGATGGACCTTATTATAAGAAAAACACACGTTTCACAAACTTTAATATAGATACTGCTACAAATAATTAGGAAGTATTTTAATTAATACACTTGGTTGTTCGTTTCACTAATTTTATATTTGAGTCCCGAGTAGTTTCGACGAGAAGTCATTTTCAGGGAACTAATTAAATTAAAAGTACAAACATGCCGATATAACATTAGAGAATATTGATTTTATATCGACATGTTTGTACTTTTTAATTTAATTAGTTCCTAATTGTTACATAAAACTAATCTACCCTAACCAAACCCAGTAAATAATTAAAAATACTCATTTTTTGTTTTGTTTACGAAGTAAGAGGTTTAATAAATTAAATAAAAAATAATTTGAAATTGGCCTTATATTAAGTAACGTTAATTTTGTTGTTTTTACATAAAATTTTTCTCGGATCAAAATTTTGTTGCATTATGCAATATTTTATTGATATGCAGCAGCAGGTGTACATTATGTAATTCAATGTCCGGCGTGGGTATTTGCCCGGGAAGTAGTTGTTTTAATGTGCATTTGTTTAACGTACTTACGTAAGTAAGTCAATAGTCACAAAGCTAAATGTGGAAATAATTTATTAATTATTTTCAAATCATTTTTTATTTAATAAATTTGAAATTAATTAATAAATTATTCCCTCTTTCGCTTTAGTTTAGTAACTAGAAAAATAAAATCGAGATAAGAGGGGAAATGTCCGTTTTATACATCCCTGAGTTCAAACAAGTTTTTTATATTTTGTAATTTATTTCTTATTGTACTTAATAGAATCATTTTTTTATGTGTGCAACCCGTAAAAACTTTATTTGTTCGCGCCTGAAAAAAAAAAAATAATTAATGAGAAGAAGAAAAAAGTAGAAGGAATTAAAGAAATGCGAAAATTACAATACGCTTATTTATAAATTAAATTCCATAATGTAAAATGTATTATATTAAATATTATTATTAATTATTTTCAAATCATTTTTATTTAATATATTTGAATAACTGTGACCAAGTGAATAAATACTCTTTTCTGTTTGTAAAATGCATTGTACTAATACAATATATTTTGTGAAACTTAAAAAAAACTGTTGTTTTATTTAGAAATAGAATGACTGTCTGTCCGTCTGAGACTTTAATTGAGCAGCTTCGTTTTATATTTTTGAACACTTGATTATGTTCCGAAGAGACCATTGATTTTTGTTTAAGGCTACGATTTTACGCCTAATAAACGGTGTGATTAACGACAGAGCGTGCAGTGGTTTTTTTTAAAAAATGTGTTTATTTTATTCAAACTTTTTTGGCAAACATCTGAACTACTAGATACTGTTCCACAATAAAAATGATGGCGTCGAACTAAATTTGTTCTCATTGACTATTTTATAGGATTAAGGAGTATACAAATAATAATAACTATTTTATTACGGAATCACTTTTTTACAAAAACAATACAATATATACAGAGAGGTTTTTTTTATCAGTATACATTAGGGGAAGTGTATACCTTCAAAAAAGCGCGAGTCAAACGCACTAAACCGATTAAATGTGTATGTTTAGTTGACTATTTGTATATGTGCGTTCAGTTGCGTGTTGTAGGCAACTAAACACACATACATTAATGCAATTGAGTCGCGTATTTTGCAGGTATACATAGGGGAAATGTATACTGATAAAAAAAGCTCTCTGTATATATATACCAGTGTTACAATCAATCAATGTATATGCAAGTACAAAAAAAGGTACAAAATCAAAGTAATTTCTTAAGTTGACGCTTAAATGTAATGAACGAACTCCAAAATATATCAAATTCAATATCACAGTTGAGTAGATTAATACATCTTATTATTCTATTGAATGGATTGTTAAATGAATAATTTTGCTTACAGGGACGTATATTGAAAACCGCCTTGCTTCTACATTTCAACAAATAATATTATGATTGTATTAAATATGGATATTAAGAGGAAGACTTTCCACGTATAATCTGATTTGATGGACCTTTGTAAATTAAATTAATTTAAAAAAAAAAATAATTTTGTTTTTAAAAAATAAAAATTATCTGATGTCGTTCATTAGTAAATAAGCTATCTGCCTGTATTTAATGTTTATTTTTTATGGCTGTATAAAATTGTTAATCCCTTAAAACAGAAACGTATTGGCGATCTCAGCCTTAAAAACATCCAATATTAAGTTATTTTACTGTTAACGATTTTTTTTTAATATTGATTAAAATAAGCATCGGATTTATTATGTCAACGCAGAATGTAAATGAAAGAAGTATTCTGTTCACAATACTATGTTTAATACATCACCACTGATGATTGAATCGTTGGTTAAAATTTTGAAACTAGGGTAAGGTGATATAAAATATTCCCCTCATAATCAAATATTAACATTTCGCAGAAACTGGCGGGGAAACAAGCAGCGAAAAAAGGATTATGAACGGAAGCAAGAAATGGAAAAGCGCAGACATCTGGCCTGCTGCATCGGGATGGAAATGAGCGTATCGCGGAATGGGCCGTAAAACGTGCATTTCGATTTACGGCCACCATAAAAATAACTTCCATTTCAACAGCATAATCCAATTCCCGGCGGTGCACGGGGGGGAATTGATTACATTTTTCTTACCGGCGAATATTCACGGACGAATCAAAATTACCAACCTTAGCGTACGGATCAAGACTGGAGATTACGATGTTATTAGAAATATGTGTTTAAAAAAATACATGAATTAAAATTTGATTATTCAAGGATAGCTGGTTGTGTATAGTAAGCATTACGCATTCTTGATTATTTTTTTCGAATTTATTTTAATTAAGGAATTGTATGATTTGACCTCGCTGTGAATTACCTAAAAATATGTTGACGTTAGTCTAGTATGGAATAAAGGGGCGTCAAATTTGTTTGCTACAAAACTATTTAAGACTCAGTATAATTGCCCAGGCCTGGTTCTCAGAGAGAGTGCAGCAAGTACGTCACGATCATACAATTGAAGAAGTTTCTAATAAATTCACTGAAATTCTGCATCTGAAAAATCTCCAAAAAAATTCACTGCAATTGAAGAAGCTTCTAACAAATTCAATGGAAATTCTGAAATTGAAGAATCTTCAAAAATATTTAGTGGAAATCATGCAATTGAAGAGTCTTCAAATAAATTTAGTGAAGAAAGTTTTTTATAAATTTACTGGAAATTCTCTAACTGAAGAGTCTTCAAATACATATATTAGAAATCTTGCAAATGAAGAACCTTTAAACAAATATATTGACTTTCCTATTACTAAGGAATTTTTAAATACATTTACTGATAATTATGTTACTAAAAGAGCTTTCAATAAATTCGCTGAAAATTCTGCAACTAAAAAATCGGGTATTTGCCCGGGAAGTAGTTGTTTTAATATGCATTTGTTTAACGTACTTACGTAGGTAAGTCAATAGTCACAGAGCTAAATGTGGAAATTATTTATTAATTATTTTCAAATCATTTTTATTTAATATTTTTAAATAACTGTGACCAAGTGAATGAATACTGTTTTCTATTTATAAAAAATCAGCAATTAAATTCAGAAGAAATGATAAAAATGAAAAACGTTCAAATAAATTGAATAGAAATTCTGTTACTGAAGAATCTCCAAAAAGGGAAAAAGTACAGTTAGTACACCTAATTTTATTGTTTTAAATGATTATTTTGACCTTTTGCAACAATCCAAAAGTAAAAACAAGTTCCTGAATTGTGACAAGCACCTTCGTTTTGGACCTTGAATATGATATGTCTAAGTCTTCATTCGAGGCTAATAATTGAAAGTAAAAATTATTTTAAATTAAATTAGACATATATTATCACAGTTCTTGTATATTTCGGTTAATTTCATTCTTTTATAAGCTGTGAATCACTTTTAAAATAAATAATTTACCCGGCGCATCCGCCATGGTGGAGGAGCCGGACAAATCCGTGGCTGAAAATCCGTGGGTAACTTCACGTCGGTATTGGCAAGTAATATTAATTTATTTTTAACGAATTTGCATATACTAAATAAATATTTAGTGTTCGAATAATACTGCAATAATTGCATTATGTGAATATCTATATGCGTATGTACGTATATATACATAAACATTGTCTGTGAATTATAAGATTATCCTGTAATACGTTTTTGTAAACAGTTGGATAATAAGTTATTAAGACAAAGAAGAGGGGAAGACAGGACCATTTTGTATAACACTATTATTATTTTCATTTCAATTGTTAAGTTTTCTTTCTGTTGTCTACGAATTGCAAGATAAAATCTATCAAATTTCAAAGTCCAAAACAGCTGACTTTGGCGCACTTTAGATTTAGATGTCTTAATATAAAAATAAATAAAAAAACGTTTATTTTTTATTATCGAAAAAAAAAAAAACGTGGCTGAAAACTGTGGATAACTTCACATCGGTATACAATATATATATACATAGAGGTTTTTTTTTATCAGTATACATTTCCCCTATGTATACCTGCAAAAAACGCGAGTCAAACGCATTGAACCGATTAATGTGTGTATGTTTAGTTGCTTATTTGGCATATGTGTGTTCAGTTAGGTGTTATAGGCAACTAAGCACACATACATTAATGCGTTTGACTCGCGTATTTTGCAGGTATACATAGGAGAAATGTATACTGATAAAAAAAGCTCTCTCTCTTTCTCTCTCTCTCTCTCTCTATATATATATATATATATATATATATATATTCTTAACATCAGATGTTTAATACAGTTATTATACACAGAAATAATTTCAACAGTATTCTTTCGCAAATTATTTAAAAATTATCCTTATGGCCTGGACTTGAATCAATCAAAACAAATCGATTCGAATTAATTTTCTAAAATTGTGAAGCTCATTGTATAAGTGACAATTCGATTACAGCACTTATATTATTTTTTTTTTTAATGGAAAATCGATTATTTTCATTCGCATGGTTCTATCACCATGTAGTACTAATAGAAATTATTCAATTTCTATTTTATATAATCATAGATTGCTGGATTTAATCGATTATGCACGCTTTATGTTTTTATTAAAAAAAAAAAACGAGTAGCTAAGTTTTTGAGGCGAACACCAAAATTACCTGGAAACTGCTTTTGTTTCACGATAAATAATCCTGGATGAATTCCAGCTTAACAGTCAACAACAAAAAAAAACAACCCATTTTTTTTTCAACTGATCGACACAACAATAAAATCCAGCCGATTCCATTAATGGTCGCTTTATGACGCGCTCACCTGCAGTTAAATTCCGGTAATTCAATAAACAGAAATTGGAACTCACTCTCGCACGCACCGTTTTTATTGTCACAACGGACGAATGACTGAATGAACGTGAAATTTTCGGGCCTACACACACATACAAAAAGTGAGAGAGAAAGAGAAAACCGATAACACGCAAACGCGCTCCGCAAAATCACCAGCCGGACTGCTGGTTCGAATTCGGAGCGCTTTATCAGTTGCCGTTTTTTTTTATTATTTCCATTGTTGATTATATGTGCGTGTGTGTGTGCGTTTGTGCGATTCGCTGAATGGAAATAGGAACGCGGAATCCGTTTTATTGCACTACGGGGATTTGGCAGTGTGTACGTTTTTTTTTCGATTAATAGTAATTTGAATGGGAATAAAAAGTACAAGTGTATTCAGCTAAACAAAAGCAGTTTTATTACTAATAAATGAATGTAACGAAAATGGAAAACGTGACGCAATTCAGCGGTATGAAAATGGAAATCGCGAGGATGGAAACATCTCAGTGTTTCTAAAGAAATCCCATGCGCTCTGTTTTAAGAAATTCAAAGCGACAAAAAAACTAATTAGAAAAAGCTTATTTTCGTTAAAAAAAACACAATTAGGAACTGCTACGTTCACTATTATACGGGGAGTTCTAGAAGTCGTTTCCCAAAATAATCCAAAACAATCTCGCATTTTAGGCATCGATAAAAGTTTCTATTGAAAACTAACAGAGATAGAGGATGTAACGAAAATGGAAAAAGCAATACAATTCAGCGATACGAAAGTGGAAATCGCGAGGATAGAAACATCTCACTACGGGGATTTGGCAGTGTTTTTTTTTTATTTTATTTTTTCGATTAATAGTAATTTGAATGGGCATAAAATTAGTTGTTACTAATAAATGAATGTAACGAAATATAAAATGTGATGCAATTCAGAGGTATGAAAGTGGAAATCGCGATAATAGAAACATCTCAGCGTTTTTAAAGAAGTCCCATGAGCGTTGTTTTAAGAAATTCGAGGGTACAGACCAAAGCGACAAAAAACTAATGGAAAAAGCTCACTTTCGTAAAAAAAAACATAAACACAATTAGGAACTGCTATGTTCAATATTATACGGCAAGTTCTAGAAGTCGTTTCCGAAAATAAACCATAAAAATCTGACCAATACTGGCTACTATGTAAATTCGAAGAATGCAATTGAATCAAAATGAAGACTTGATAAGGGATACGTTGTGAGACGTTTAATAAAAAAAAACATCCTGAATGCATGAAAATCTACGAACATTGTCAACATTTAAAGAATATTGAATAAAACTTTTGATTCCAGTCTTTTATGATTGGCATGTTAAAAATCTCTTGTTTTAGCCATCGATAAAAGTTTCTATTGAAAACTAACAGAGGTAAAGGATGCCACTCAAAAGTCGTAATTAAACAGCATTCTGTACAGATCAACAATCAAAATGTTCACCTATTCTGCTGTAGAAAATATGAAAAAAGCTATAGTTAAATTATAGATTGTAGAATTAAAATTTATAAACGCGAAAATTAGAGCATGTGTTATTTTAAACTATATTAAAGAATATCTACCCCTACACCATCACTATGGTAGATGAGGATTTTAGATTATATATATATATATTAAAGAATATCTTGAGATATAATTTTATACAGGGTGCGGCAGCATTGCTTCCTTTTTTTTAAATGCGCGCTATTAATTCCGTTGATGTCGTAGCGACACTAACTATTTACGAGACACCTAATATTAGCAATGGTGTATTTATTTCATCAATAAACTCATCGACTTTTACTGTAAAAACAGCTGTTAATATAAACCCATAAATCACTGTTCGCAAACACACGTCCAGCAAAAAAACATACACAGGAGAACGCACGCACGCAGAAATTACAAGAATAAGTAATTCAGGAGCGCCGTAATTACACGCGGGGTGGAAAAACACGGTCTTTAGCGGCGCGCACCGTAAACTGCAATTATTTGCACATCCGACTGATTGTTTCACAGATGAATTATGCAGCCGGAAAATTATGCTTTTTGTTAATTTACGGCGGCGGAATTGATCACCGGCCCGTGAAGAGGTTGGAACATTAAACGAGCCACTAATAATCGCTCGCCGCTAAACGCTTCTATTAGTTATTAAAATTATTTACACGGCAAGCAGAAAATCAGCGATTAATTAGTTATTTCTTTAAAATGTCAACTGAGCCAAGGACGGAAGCAGTGTAAAAAAATTCTTCAATTTTTTTATAGAAGTTAGACAGAATTATCAATGTTGGAAAACAGATAATATTGTAGCTTGCTTCCATTGATCAGGAAAGTTATTAGCGGAGAGCGCAAGATTAGATATTAGATTAGATATAATTTGCAATATTTTAAGAACAAAAATATTAGGAATTCGATCTACTCCACACGAATGTGTATTTTTTTTAAGTTTGGAAATACCCTTATGAACTGTAACTCAGGGTATGTTTACACAAAGTTGGTTATAAAACGGCAAACTCGATGCGACAATCTCGTCAGAGGGCGCAAAAAGCAATTTTTAAACTTTCCACCTATAGTACTCTGTAAATGTACCAAAACAAGCTGAAAATGATGCTCTCACCCTCGTTCTATTTGTTATTGTTGTGTGTTTGCGTTAATAATAATAATAATAATAATAATAATAATAATAATAATAACGCGTGTCAGCCATAAAAAACATGGAGACAAGATCAAAGAAAAACAATGAACGACGACCTGAAAATAATGTTCAGGAACAATTTCTGACTACCAATGAGACGCGTAAACAAAATAACAGTAGCCGAGCAGCGTCGGATGAAGAAAACATGGTTTTTAGCACTACAAGTGATCATGGCAGACATTTTGACACAATATGTCAACATAGCTCTTCATTAAATATCACCACCGAACCAATGGCAGGACCGAGTGGAATAAAGAACACATACAGGAACTGTAAAAAGCAACAGCCCAACATGGAAAACTTTGAAGACATAACCTCAGAAACCACCTCAGGTATGCAAATATGCTACACTACACACCAAAAACAAGCCTCGGACGAACAGCACAATGATCAAGCGTATCGAGGACATAGATTGCTTAACAACCATGCATCCACTAATACGCAAACCACGGCTGAACGTGTTTTGCCGACAACACAGTCCGCAACCACTAAGGCTGGCAAAATAAGACAACGCATGGCATGGAACCAAGAAATGAACAAACACATCATGCGATGTTATTATCAATGCTCAAAACTAGAAACACAGCCACTAATAAGATCCGAGATGAGACGCCTATTTCTTGATAAATTCCCAGAATATCCAAATATTACTGAACGTCTAATGGACCAAAAAAGGGTGATAATCAACAACAACAGACCAACAGAAATAGAAAGAGAGCTAATTAAGGAAAATGTAGCAGATGAACTAGCTAAAGATTATGAGGAGATGCAGCAAAATACATTACAAACCCCGATAGAACAAATGTCTAACGTACAGATAGACCAAGAAGCAAATCTACACCTCAGGACTCAAGCAAACCAGGAAATAACGAATATAAGCAAAATACACCGAGGCGGCACGGGTTCTCAGACAAGGCCAGTTCGGAACCGTCATGATGTTCTGTCTGGCTCTGAGGAACGTGGAGCGAGTGGTACACCTCAAAGGAGTGGAATAACAAGACAGCAAAGTCAACCGGAAATTTCAAATACACAGCATGCTGCTATAAATGCTGCAGTACCCTCGGTACTGACCACAAAAGCAGGTATACCCAGAAAGCGCATGAGTGGACAATAGAAATAAACACGCTTATAATACCTACCTACTACAACTTAACCCAGAACGAAACCAACACCACAAACTACAGACAAAACCTCTATTCCGCCTTTTGTCAAAAATACCCTGAAATTAATGTGAGTAAACAGAGGGTAGCGGACCAACGGAGAGCAATAGTCAAAAGAAATCTGATACCGCTATCAATACTAGACGAACTACAAGCGGAAGCAACCCAAGATCACCAAATAACCGCTCCAAACACTATCCTTAAGTCAGATGAAGAAACAACACAAATGCTCAACACGACACAATACGACAGGTTCCCGAACACGATGCAAAGAACGAAGATATACAACACACACTACCTACAATTTTGAAAACACATGATCAAATCAAACGTGACCTACAGAACGAGTTCCAGCGAGCCCTGATTGAGTTCACACACACTGACCCATTATCACGATCTCGTATTCCTAAGCAACATAATTCCAGAATACTCGCCATAAGCCTTAAATTAATGGATGAAAATATACTCCCTGAACAATTAGCAGTAAATGAAGATTTTATGGACCTACATACAAAAATCTACGCTGCTGCAGTCGCTGTTGCGCGAAGAAACGGAACGAGAATCGAAAATATCGAAAGTAGACCATATAAAAAGAACTGTAAACAACCTTGGGAACAACGTCTGGAAAAAGACTTAGCATCTCTACGGGCCCACATTGCTGCGGCCTACCAATATAACTCTGGAAATCGTAGTAATAAAATAAAGAAAATAAACAAAATCAAACACAATAATACATGCAGGGAGAAATCCAGAAAACCTAACAAAAACCGAAATGCTGGCTTTAACCAAAAGCTTAAAGCTAAAGCGAGTAGACTTCTTAAAATCACAGAAGACTTCTCCCGCGATATTCAGATGTGTTTTGGTCTGGATAAATGTAAAACTCTTAATATCAACCAGGGACAAATAACTCGAAATGATTTTGAAACAAAGGATGGAGGAACAGTTGAATCAATGGAAAATACCGATGTCTACAAGTACCTTGGCGTTTTACAGGCGGCACGTATTCAACATAAAACAATTAAAGAAAATGTAACAAAAGAAACTTAATGGGAAAAACACATGTAAAGCCATTAACAAATACGCGGTACCAGTCTTAACGTATACCTTCGGAACTGTTAAGTGGACAACAACTGACCTTGAAAATATACAAACAAAAACACGAACAACTTTAACTAAATTTCGCGCCCACCACCCAAAGGCAGCAATAGAACGGATTAATTTGCCATATGAAATAGGAGGTCGGGGTCTTATTGATGTTGATAGACTGAATAAAAAGCAGATTGCGAATCTACAATGACATTTTCTCAATAAACAAACACCACTACATGAAGCTGTCCGTCTATCAGACAACAACTACACGCTATTGGACCTATTACACGCCAACGAACAACCATTGCAATCGAGCAGAATATGAAGGGGAGAAAAAGCAAGCTTGGATTGGAAAAGCACTACATGGACGACACCCAAATGATCTCAGCCATAACTTTGTCGATCAGAAAGCGTGGAACAAATGGCTGACTCAGGTGGATTTGTTCATTGAGACGGAGGGCTTTATGATCGCGATCTAAGACCAAGTCATAGCTACCAATAACTACCGCAAATTTATATTAAAGGAGGCTAATATTGTAGACAGCTGCAGGCGATGTCATAACGCATCAGAAACCATCCAACACATCACTGCTGCATGTGCAATATTGACACCCACAAGCTACCTTCAAAGACACGATCATGTCGCTAGCACAATACATCAAAAACTAGCTACATTACACACCTTAATTACTGAAACATCTCCATATTACGAGTACCAACCGGTCATGGTTTTTTTTTTATATATTTTTATGATAAATAGCGCTTCCATTTATCAAAATATAAAAAGCAAGTACTTTTTAAATATTAATATATTTTTATTGAAGTATTTTTTATGTCATTTTAAAAGCATATAATAAATTAATAAAATATAGTAAATTTCGTAGTCCGTAAATTCGAATTAATTCAAAAGCGGGAATCTCGCCAGAGGCGCTGTTCGCAATTCATTTTAATACATTGCTGTAACACTTCCATATTCTTTAATTTTGTATGCTGTAACTCTGTAATTTTGAAGGAATGCAGTGCGTCTCTCGAAGTGTGAATTGTTCTTTAAATATAGAACTTATTTTAGATATGTATGTATTGGAAAACTATCTTGCAAATGCACCAACAATAAACTGTGGATTAACAAACTTATCGCTGCCAAAATGCAAAACGCCAGGAATTCTAGACGTTCCATTTTTTAGAGATGGCACTGCAAAAATTAAGTATGACAATTTTATTAATGCAGCATATTTTAGTACTATCAGTAATTGTTTACTATTTATTCATAACATCAATCTATTGTTACTTATTAACTATTAGTAATCAAGTATTTCTAAACAACCAATTTTAAATAAATAAAGTCAATAAGTAACAATAGATTGATATTACTCGATTTTGCCCAAATTTTTTTCTGATACTAAATTTAATATTTTTCTAATATGAATCATAATATTAGAAAAATATTAAATTTAGTATCAGAAAAAAAATTGGGCAAAATTGAGTAATATTAGTAATCAAGATGGTTTAATCTGCATTTTTTATTAAAGACCTCATTCTTTCAAATTGAGTTTTGTAATATCTGGAATTGATAGATTTCCACTTTCGGTGATACGAAAATTTAAGTTTTATATTAATTAAACATTTTATGATAATCATTCAATAAAATAAACTCCAACCTAAAACAAACCTCGTATGCAGTTAGTCGCCAACTTTTAATGCCCCATTACTCTTAGAATTCAGCGAGGGAAAATACGCGAGCAGATGCTAATTGGAAACGACTTTCTTGTGCATATTTGAGGTGGTGTAACATTGTGTGCCCGTCGCAAATAATAGAAATGTGTCAGCTTTTTGTGCCATTTTGTGCAAACAACCGCCTCTCTCGTTGACATTCTTCCTCTCTACGTGTGTGCATGTTAGTGTGTGTGTGTGTTTGCACTGGCTGGCTAGCCAGTAGCTTAGCTCTCTCTCCCTTCGTAATTGCCGACCAGTTAAAACCAATGAGGCGTGTAATCTAATCTATTTTAATCACTGATTACACCGATGATGTGATGTTTATCGTTTCCTTCTGTCCGAGTTGGTTTTTACCTTTTTTTTGTAATTTTCCGATTGATTTATGGATTCTGCTGTTTATTTGAGCGGATATTTTTTTTTTTACTTTTGAGTGATAAAAAGGGAGGGATTGAGCGTCATATATTTATTTGTAAATAACAAAATCTGTAATATAATTCTTTTTGAAAGAAAAGTAATGTACTAAATATTCAGCTTGTTTTATTTTCGCATTCAGTATTGTTATCTCGAAAATTCAATCATTTTGAAAAAAAAGTTAATGTGCTAAATATACAGGGTGCTTTTTTCGCATTCAGTATTATATATACAAACATCTTTATTCCCAAAGAATACATACATATTTAATTTAATATACAATACATGAAACAATTTAAAACAAATATATATATTCTTAAGAGAAACGGCTATCGACCGGAGGTATTTCGGCCTGCATTCAGTATTATTATCTCGAAAATTCAATCTTTTTGAAAGAAAGGTAATGTACTAAATATTCAGGGTGCTTTTTTTCGCATTCAGTATTGTTATCTCGAAAACAATATGGGCTATTCAGCAAGGGAAATTTTAAGTTTAACGTGAAAGTTATTAAATAAATTCTCATTCTAAGTATAAATTTATATTTATAAGGCAGCTTAGACTGTAATGATAAAAACTACACGTTAAACTTAACATTTCCCTTAGAGTATAGCCCCGTATAAAAGATAGAGAAAGATTTAAATGGACAGAGAAGTGCAGATGTTTGAGCTCATTATAATAGCATTTAGAAAATTTTCGAAAAATTAATAACAAATAGAAATTTAGAAAAAAGGCAAAATTGACATTTATTCCAAATTATTTTTTTTGATTAATAAAAAAAAAATGGAAACCATAAGAGATAGAAAACAGTAAAGAGCAAAATTGTAATTTTTACGAGGAATTATAATTTTTTTTCTATTGATATTAGTTTCCAAAATTTGGCACAAACATAACTTTACAATAAAGGAACAAACATAACTTTTTCTTTTAATATAAACAATATTTGATTTTCTATCATTAGAATAAGCAGCATTCTAATGATGTGAAAATCAATAGAATGTAGCAATGATGTAGAAATCAAATATTATTTCCATTGAAAGAAAAAGTTATGTTTGTTCCTTTTCAATATGATTTAGCACGGGGCTTATTTTAGTACAAAAAAAAGCTCAGTTATTATTACTTTTCTATTTCTTAATTGAAAAAAATAGTCTGAATCTTTAAATTTAAGCTTGATAATATTGCATTGTGAATTGGAAACCTAGTTTTCAAATTATAGTCACACACAATTCAAATTATAAGAAAAATATTATTTGTCAAATGGATATCGACCAGGGGTTGATTAAGTTGTGAATATTTGATAGATAGCCATTTGGCTTTTTTTTTCACTTTAATTACAAAACCTGAGAGAAAGATTTGATTTTTGTTGAACAAAATACTTGGCATATTGCCATACATAAACATCTTTATTTCTGAGATTGGAATATACAGTTACAATACAATATTTAACAATACACTAACGTTCACAGCATAATTCCAACTCTGAAACTGGCTATCGACCAGTGGTCTTTCAGCCTGACATATTGCCATTTTTTCACTTTAATAATAATAGTAATTTAATGAGCATGAGGCAAAAGATGGCGCTTCTTCCATTTATTATAGTTTATCGAACATAAACCAAATCTTTCTTTCTGGTTTGTAATTATTATTATTATTATTATCTTTATTTACGGAATACACCTATTTTATTTTTACCAGAAAGAAAGATTTGGTTTATGTTCGATAAACTATAATAAATGGAAGAAGCGCCATCTTTTGCCTAATTTCATAAATTCTATAAACTACTTGGTAATTAGCTGTTTTTAATTTTTTTTTTTTCACTTTAAATTATTACTAAATTATATAGAAAAATCTGAGTTTTTCTTAACAAACTACTTGGTAAATATTTTGTATTTATTTTACTTTAATTAATGAAAAAAGAAAAATGTTTTTTATGTTTAAAAAACTATTTATATATAGTGGCTCTACCCCTTGTAGAGGCTGTGTCGCTCCTTTTGAAGCTTTCTGAATCGAACTTCTTGAGGCTGATCAAACTCCCTTTTCTCTGTCTATATTCATGTGCTTGCGTCTTTCCGAGTTTTTATATTCTTAGTTTTTTTTCTGCCAATTTCGTACGCCGATGATCTTCAAGTCCTGTGTAATTTCTTGTTGATTTGGGTTTCCCTCTTCTTCGTTTCCCTCCTGGTTTCCATTCTAGTATTGAGTATATGGTTGATCCACGGATGTGAAGTTAACCATAGATTTCAGCCATAGATTTTCAAATTTCATTATTTCTATACATAATAATAATAATAATAATTTTATTTTCCAACGGAAGAATCCAACAAGGGAAAATATACAATCAAAATCATAATATAAGAAGAGTACAAGCAAAGTTAGTTAAATTTAAACAGAAAAAAAAAGAGAACAAAGTATAAATTAATATTAGCAAACAAAATTAAACATTATGCAAAAAAATATGTCTTCATACAAATAATATAAGAAAATACAAGCTATCAGATAATAAATTTAAACAGAAAAAAAAAAACAAAGTATAAATGAATAGTAACAAACAAAATTAAACATTATGCACAAAGAATATGTCTTCATACATTTTGTTAGCATTGCGGCACATATGCGTTAAAGGGGCTTTGCTCATTACATATTCAAGATAAATAGATTGTTTTTACTTTAGAGTGTAAATAAAACGTTGAATTAACAAATTGTGATACAAGCACCCCAATTTTCACCCTTAATATTTTTTATCACACCCTTAAATAATAAAATTTAAAGAAATTAAAGTGCGCCGTCTCCTATAAAAAAAGTTAGCAACAAATGTGGATTCAACACACATTAAATTATTATTTAAACAAATAAAATTCGGACCACCTTACTTTCATCATACGAAAAAAAAAAGAAACAATATGTATAGAAATAATGAAATTTGAAAATCTATGGCTGAAATCTATGGCTAACTTCACATCCGTGGTTGATCCCGGCCCTGCCCTCCATACGTGTTCCAGCCATTTCATTCTTTGCTCTTTAATTTTGTTCACAATGTCTCTTCCTATTTCCATTTTAAATTCTTGATTATTTTTTCTTATCTGTTCGGTTTCAGACAGCTTTATTGGTCCTAATATTGTTCTTAATATTTATCGGTCCAATATTCTCAAGTCTTTCTCTTGTTTTTTTTTATTTATTGTCATTGTTTCAGCTTCGTACATAAACTATTTAGTATTTTTTTAAATTACTAAATCATATAGAAAGGTTTGGTTTTTGTTAATCAATATATGAATGGATGAAATGATGCATACCGTTACGTCGAATTTTATTACTATTGTACCTCCTTAATCATAGGGGTTAATCATTGTATATCTTCCTTAATAAACATTTAATAGATTCAAATAGATGGCTGAGAGTTGCAGTTTGACTCAAATAGATTTTTTTTATGTAAATTGTAGGATATAATAATTATTTTTTTTTTATTTATATATTTCAATCCCCACCAAACTTTTAAAATCCCATGTTGTTTAATTGAAATTCCCCCCGTGATCCCGATCTGTTATTCGAGCGGACTGTTTGTTTGACTGGGAGGCCGAAATGGAAATTCGAGGCCAGAAATTTCGTCCGGCCGTGTAAACACAGATGGATGCATTTACATGTGGCTCGAATTAGCCTCGCACAATATTCGTCGCCAGACCGCGCTCGTTCGCCCTCCCTTCCTCCCACTCTTCCCGTCTCTTTTTCCTCTCCTCTGCCACTGCCCCGCCTCACCCCGCCGACCGACGGATGATCGAGTTTCGCTTTCGCGGTTTAGGGTTAGCGACCCCCCGCCAGACGCGCGGGAGGTCATTGTCTGTGGATAAATGAATTCTTAAAGGAATACTAAATGATTTATTTAAGGATTTGCACAGCCACGCAAAATCCGATGAAAATGTTATGTATGTTTCAGTATCGCTGAGAAACATTATTAACATTTGTGATAAAAGACAAGCGATTCCTATTCGTGGTATGCACTGATTCAAATGATCTATCTAGTGTTGATGTAAGGCGTTCCAGATGGTGTTCCAATTCTCCTAGGATGCTTTAAGCTTTTTTTTACAAAACGTTTCTGGATTGAACCTCCAAAGCAATATTTAGTTCACACATTATCACAATAAAGGAAATCATTTTGTGACAACTAATTTTGATCTAAATAGTGACAAATTAGAGATCTATGCAATGCTTACATTACGAAGTATTGCATAATTAAGGTTGCGGTTTAGTGGAAAGAGATAGCTATATAGTAAAATGGAAATAATCGTTTAAAAATAGAGCTATTCTTTTGGATTTCATAATATGAATGTGTATTTACATTTTTTATCTACCAAGTATAAAGTATCAGTCTAAATAAAAAAATAAATCGTTAATTTTCGTGTATTACGTCAATTTACTAGTTCAAGTTAGAAAAGAAAATTGTAAGATATAACGAAATTAATAGGTCATATCTGCTAAGTTATTTGAATGCAGAATTTAGTGAAATCCTTTAAATTTTAATTGCACAAGTTTTTATTAGCAAAAATTTAATTTAAAATTTGCTATAAATTTGATCAATCTTCATTGTTTTTCGTAATTGTTTTTCACACAAACTGAATATTAAAATAATTTTTAATTCGTCTGATGAAATTCCTGCTTATTTTAAGATTATTTTAATGTATAATACAATATTGTTCATTTATCACAACAACAATCTAACTCAAATTAGTGATTGCCCATATTTGTATAGTTATCTCTTTCTTCTAAACCGCACCCTTAATGTTTCCCAAGTATTATTTCTTAATCCTTCATCTATACCTTTATCGTCATAGGTACTTGATTATTTAGTTTGCCCCTAAACCTATTTCGGTATTTATGGTTTCTGAAATCATTTATACCATTGACAATAAATAGTATTCGAAATGTACATTTAGAGTCAATAAAACAAAAGTGGAGAAACAGTGAATACAATTTATTTCCATTAAGAGTGTCCTGATTTTAAACTTCAATTTCAAAAAAATAAATAAGTTAGACACCTTTTTTTTGTTGGACATTATAGAATAAAATCTAAGGATTAATGATTTTCGGGAGGGGGTGGAATATACAAGCACCGCACCTACTTAGGCTAGAGCATTAATTCTATTGTGGTGCTTAAATATATCTAAAGGTACGACAATGGGCTTAAAATTCTAGCCTAAGTGGCCACTAGGATGATTAGACCCATTCCGTTCATCTAACAATTTTAGTGTTCCCTTGCGCCCTTAACGATTTTTGGTATTTCTCCTTGTTCGTGGAACGTCTTACCCTAAACAGCACTAGACATTCGTGAAGTATATGCTCTGCTGTTTCAATTTCTTCGTTGTGTCCTCTGCATAGATCCTCTCCTTCAATGCCTATTTCAAGAGGTGCTTCCGGGAGCTATATTGACCGCTGACATATCCTGTTAGAATTTTAGTGTGCAGTCTCGAGTGTCTAAAGAAATTGTTGGCTTCCTTATAATCACGTTTAGTCAGATAAGTTTTTGTATGGTTTTACGACCAAATCAGTACATTTTTCGCCTAAAAAAAAAAACAGGAAGAAAGATGGAGGAACTTAAACCACAATTTTTCTTCCTGTTTTTTTGGAGGCGAAGAATGTACTGATTTGGTCGTAAATTCAGGAAGAAAGATGGAGGAACTTAAACCTCCATTTTTCTTCCTGTTTTTTTTTTTTTTTTGAGGTGAAGCATGTACTGATTTGTTTAGAGCTCCGGAAATAAGCTCTACTCCTCGTTGGTTTATCAGCAAGTGTTACCTGCATTGTATTTGTTGTGACATTTCATTCATATCAAGGTTATTGTGTTTCTTTCCGCAGCCTTGTTTGGCCTTTCCACACATCTGTACAGCAAACAGCAAAGGTGACGC
Source organism: Philonthus spinipes (assembly GCA_963082785.1). Taxonomy (NCBI): domain Eukaryota; kingdom Metazoa; phylum Arthropoda; class Insecta; order Coleoptera; family Staphylinidae; genus Philonthus; species Philonthus spinipes. The sequence continues at coordinate 11,443,318 of OY720309.1, read as the reverse complement.
TATTTTAGGTTTACTTAGTATCGCTTTACTATTCGTGGCAATGATAATACCACGTTCGGTTGTGTTTGTTTCTTTGTTTTAAGAAAAATTTTGGCGCTTTCAATAATCGTATATATTTCAGTCTATAAAATCGTGGAGTGTATGTCGAAGAATTAGAAAAATGTATTAATCATAATAAATGAAAGACGACGCAAGCGCCATCTATCGCCTAATTTCATGTCGCATCGTTAACGATTTGGGTCTACAAGGTAGGCGATCGAGAATCATTGTTTCGTCCACTAAAGGAACATGGAACACACTAGTCTGATGAGGTTTGAAAAACCGAAATGGCCATCACTAGTTATCCATACGCTAGACGAATGGTGGCTGAACATTTTATTAAATTAATTTCGTTTCTTGTTCTCATAAACTGGACAAGTTCGCCTTCCTTTAGTGGACGAAACAATGATTCTCGGTCGTCTACCTTGTAGACACAAATCGTTGACGATACCACATGAAATTAGGCAAAAAAAAATGACGCTTGCGTCGTCTTTCCTTTATTATGATTAATATCAGGTATATAGCCACAATACAAAATCCGTTCAGCCGCTTTCATCAAGGCATTGCTCATGGTACACACTAGTCTAATGTGGTTCGAAAAACCGAAATGGCCATCACGCTAGATGAATGGTGGCTGAACATTGTATTAAATATAAAAATGTAGTTTAAAAAATATAAATAATTATTTTTTCTTCTCCAAAATAATATGCGATTTATGGATCTCGTCGAAAGCCCTATTTTCCTGCAGCGTATTTACAGCGCAGCCATTACACACCAGACGTTCCTCTCGAGTAGCCAAAACATCACCAGTCATGGGGAGGTTCAGCTTTCTTTTAATAATAAATCTTTATTGTCCAACAGGAAACAAGTCCCAATTACAGAACAAATATACAAACAAATACAAACATAGCATACAGAAAATATGAAGATATAAAAATGGTCTCTTTTTTTAAAAACACCAAAGAAAATTTATTTTCAGCTTCTTTAGGGCTTTAACAACTCCTACAGATTCGTCCTTTCTTTCCAATTTCTTTGTTTTAACTTCTTCCTGTATTTCCTCATTACGTTGTTTATTCACCTCACTTGCGGATGTTTCAACTGAATTTATTGGACTCGGCGTTGTTAACAAAATTCATTATTACATATCATTACTACTGGTGATGTCTTTTAGGTGCTGAAATATCGTTTCGGTATTCGAGGAGTTTTGGCTGAATCCATCGCAAACCTCCTTTCCGGCATCATCTTTTTCATTCCCGACGCCGGCAAACTTTCAGTTGCTGATTTTGCAATTTCCGTATTGTTTGGTTTTGTCGTGGGTTTTTAACATAAAATTCTTTATTTATTAGACGCTCCAGACAGCACACCAGAACTATAACCGGTCACTATGGCTTTCGAAAGCACCTCCTAAGAATAATCATTGAGGAAGATGACCTATGTAGAGGATGCAACAAAGGAACAGAAACAGCATGGCATATACTTCACGAATGCCCGGCGCTGTCAATCATTAGGAGTTCCATGAGCAGGGAGAAGCCCCGAAATCGTGAAGGCTTCAGGTGGAAACTGACCCATGACCAAATATTGGTAATAGCAGGAGCGGCTGAATGGATCTAGCCACCCGGATGGGAGGCACTACAATGGGTCTATGTGGGCGCGTTGTACTAGTTGCCCTCCCAACCCTAAATCCTTAATTCTTATGCATAACTAGTGAATAAAAATCCATACGCTAGATGAAGGGTGGTTGAACATTTTAATTAAAGGGTTTCGTTTTTTGTTCTCATAAACGGGACAAGTTCGCCTTACTTTAGCAGACGAAACAACGATTCTCGATGGTCTGCTTTGTAGAATCAAATCGTTGACGTTACCACATGGCATTAGGCAAAAGATGGCTCTTGCGTCGTCTTCCGTTTATTTAATTTATTATTTGCTAATTATACGTCGATTCTTAATCAGAAAAGTAAAGTATAGTAATTTATTAATGTACGTCTCCAATATACCCTACACCCATGTGGGTAGAAAGGGGTCATTGAATATATATATAGTTTATTAATGTAAAAACTTAAATACATGTTTACAAACGTCAAAATAAAAAAAAAACAAATTCTATTATAGATACATTTTAATTCTTTCAGATTTTTTTCTAAAATTAACTGGTCGTGTCCGCACCAAGTAAGTAATCTTTTTTTTTTGATTTTTGTTGTTATGTGAACTAATTGATTTATCCTGTAAAATATTTAAGCGGTTGTAAAAGTATGGACCGAGACATTAACAAATTTCTACCTGCGCCTCGATGGCCGATTTAATCATTAAAACCATTTCTGATAATCACTCCTACGGTAATGCAAAGTATCAAAAAGTGATTTTTTTGGATATGTTAAAAAATTAATTGGTTTTAGGAATCGAAATTTGAGAAAATACAGAACAACTGAGATAATTTCCACTTTTTACCGAAACTCTATTCAAATAATTGATGAAATACTACTAATTGGCGATTAGGAACAGCTATTCCGTGGAGAGTATAGAGAAAAATATTATGACATCCTATAATTACAAAATAATGGAAAGCTTACGTTACGTAATTGGCCAAAAGTGAACATATTCCGCAAGCAATATAACGAGGGCCGTTACAATCGCCGATCGGTGAACTGTAGTGGAGATTTCAGGGGGTTATATAAAAAGATTCGAATACGCAAATGTATTCGTATATGAAAATTCAATTGTTTTTTGCAATTATCCAAAAATACTGGCAAATTTTTCAAAATATCTTACAATTGCTACGATTGATTTTCATCTAATGCCACAACGTAAGCTGAAAATCGATCTTGGCAAACGAAATGAAGTACAATAATTAAAATATTGACAAGAAAACAAAAACGAGACAGTAAATTCAATAAAAGTAAACTAATTAATATCCATTAGACTTACGGATGTGAAGTTAGCCATAGATTTTCAAATTTCATTATTTACATATTCAAGATAAGATTGAAAATTGGGGTGCTTGTATCACAATTTCTTAATTCAACGTTTTATTTACACCATAAAGTAAAAACAATCTATTTATCTTGAATATGTATAGAAATAATGAAATTTGACTGTGAGGATAAAAAGTAACGTACTCGTTAAACTTAACATTTCCCTTACAAAATAACCTTGATTAACTTACATTCATTATTTAAGTCTATTAAACAAAACTATACATATTACGTGAAGTCAATTATAAAATCGTGAATGTTTCAGGAGATTTTTTTGATATTCGTTCTTTGACACCTTCGTCTATATCATATAAGTGTAGTCAATTGTAATATCGTGAATGTTTTAGGAAACCTTTTGATATTCGTTCTTTGAGATCCAACAAGTAATAAATCAATTTAATAAAAATGGTTGTTCTTGTAAGTAACAAATTCATGTAATATTTTGTATTCTGTTTGTTAGGTATACAAAAAAAGTTATTATTAACTGTTTCTATAACCCGAACATTAATAAGTAAAGTTGTACAGTAAAGAACACCGAAGGTGTATTGCTGATAAAAGTGAAGACTTTTATCAGCAATATTCGTTTTATAAACGATGGCTCACGCAAATTCTTCATCCTTCGAAAATTTAGAGGGATAATAATTTTGATGGATCTTTTCATTTTCAATTCTCCGCGCTCGTACTGGACCAACTAACTCTCCGGCGAGTTGATTCATAAACGCTGCCGTCTGGACAAACTCGTGCACAACTACAAACAGCTTAACCTTGGTCTCTCTGGCTTCTCCCTCTCTCTCTCTCTTTCCCGTACCTCATCCGCCCGCGTTTCGTTTCGTTTCGAGGCAACACAATCGATGACGAAACTCCGGCGACTACTACTACTAGCAGAGGCCGAGGTGAGAGTTAATTAGACTAGTCCCCGACCTAGCGCACAGTGTTTCAATCAAACTCGCAGCTAGATACACACCGGAGTCCCGACGAGGAGAGCAAAACGAGTCGAGTTCGATGACCCTCAATGACAATAATAGTGAGGACACGAGGCTCGTTTTCGTTCATTCAGTCTTATTTTTTCTTGTTTTATTTGAAACTAACTGGAATTGTTGTACTTGCGACGAGTTTCTCGTGAAGCGTGTGTAATTTGTAAGTCGAGTTAGCGTCAATGTATGAAATTGATTAGCGTTAGTGCTTTAAAGTGGGGGAAAAGTCAATGTTAGGGCAATTAAGTTTCATTTGCCTTGAAATGCTCCGCACATTTCGAGGTGTAATGTCTTGTAGTGATTGAATAATGTCCTAACTTCTATTATTACAATTTTATGCAGTAAAAACTTAAGATTGCGGATTAGTAAAAATATGGTAAAATGAAAATAATAGATTAAAAATGTCAATTCAATGTTTGGAGGGGTATAGGCTCGAGAAGTAGTTATTTAAGTACTTTAAAACAAATTTATATTAAACAATACAAAATTGTATTTATTATTATTTTTTTAGTCTTATATAACATTGTTATATGTTCCTCTCTACTTCTCAGTGTGAGGTGAATTTGTTTTAAAGTACTTAAATAAGGTAAGTCAAAAAGACACAGTAGCAAAAGAGAAAATGATTAATTAAAAATTAAATCATTCAAATTCTTTTTATTTAATTTATAAAAGTATAGTAGAAATGTATTTTGTAGCAATATTGTGTCAATATTTATATTTTGTATATACATTGAAACTGTTATTTAAAGTGCATACAATATAGACACAATATTGAATGTCAAGAATGATACAATAATAAAATTCAATCTAGACACAATAATGTCGAAATCCAGAATAAAATTAATGAATATTCAAACTGTGTACAATAAAGACACAATATATATTATAAATATTAACACATTTTTTTAAAATAATTATAGACACAATATTGTTTATGCCCTGAATAACAATAGTTTGTGCATTTGTGATGGGAACTCGTCGATTCTTAATGACAGACCGAACGCCCGATTTTCGTCACAAGTGTGGTTATGTGTGATCAATTGGATAGTTTGCTTATTTCTGAGGTGAGTACTTATAAAATACAGGGTGCTTCAAAAAAATGTATACACACTTTAAACTATTGTAGTTTTCCCGCTCTACAAGGCTAATGTTATATTTCTTCGCCAGGTGCCAGCATAATCGTCCCTCTATGTTATATTATCAGTTGGAATTTGTAATATCAACATGGGGGACGTACTTTTGAGTTTTGAAGAACGTAAGCAGGTTATTAAGTGGTACTGGAAGTTTGAGAATGTAAATGAAGTTCAAAGACAGTGGAGAAGGGAGTATGATACAGAACCACCTTCAAGATTAACAATTACACGCATACGAGACAAATTCGAAGTTCATGAAACAGTGTGTGATGTGCATAAAGGTCATTCAGGTCGGCCTCGAACAGCTACAAGTGATGAGTCATCAACGGCAGTCTTGGAACTGTTTCAACGCTCTCCTAACAAATCTTCAAGGCAAGGGGCACGTGAAAGTGATGTAAGTGCTAGCAGCGTGCTACTCATTCTGAAGAGAGGCAAGTATCGTGTTTACATTCCAAGGCTGGTGCAATAGCTAAATGACGACGATCCAGATCGAAGGTTGCAATTTTGTGAATGGATTCAGGAGATGGTGATACGTGAACCGGGATTTATGGGTAGCATCATTTGGTCGGATGAAGCCCAATTCAAACTTAATGGAACTGTCAATAGGCACAATTGTGTTTACTGGGGTGAAGAAAATCCTCACATTACAATTGAAAAAGCTGTAAATTTGCCTGGTGTAAATGTGTGGTGCGGTTTGTCTTCAAGGGGACTCATTGGACCTTTTCGATTTGAAGACACTGTAACTGGTATTAATTACCTAACAATGCTTGCTGATTCCATATTTCCTGCCATTCGTGCATTATACGGTAATGATGATTTTTATTTTCAACAAGATGGTGCTCCGCCGCACTATCACAGGGACGTACGAGCTTACCTGGATCAAAATTTGTCGGGCCAGTGGATAGGATGCAGGGGGCCAATCGAGTTTCCAGCACGCTCTCCAGACCTTACACCACTGGATTTCTTCTTGTGGGGCACAGTAAAAGATGAGGTGTACAAACGTAAACCACGTAACCTAGACATTCTTTGGAATGAGATTCAAGCAGTGTGTAGAGAAATCTCATTGGACGTTTTGATACGATGTACAGAATCTGTGGTGACTCGTACTCAGAATTGTATTGATGCTGCAGGTCGCCAATTTGAACAGTATTAACATTTGTTATTTATGTTTCATTTACATTGGACTTTCAGCTTTCCATTTTCCTGAAATTTAACTTTGTAGAACGGTAAATAAATTTTCTATGGAAGTTCAAAGTGTGTATACATTTTTTTGAAGCACCCTGTATAAATATAATTGTGTGCTTGTATGTAATTAGTTTTATTAGTTAGAATAATAAGATAATCGTGTAAAATAGCGATGACGGTCTACCATAACCTCAAAATTCAATCATTTTTTTCAGATTTTTTCACTCTGCTGCAATTTAAAATCAGATATAATGAATGTGTGCTGTTGAATGCCTTTCACTATCAGCCTACGACAGGCGCGGACTGACACCTATAACAGACTCCCAGTCTCCAGGGAAAATCAACCCCCATAGCTGAGTTTAACCAAGCACAGCAAAAAAATAGCTAGACGGAACCCACACGGAAATTCCATTTTGTCTTCTAAGTGGAGGAATTTGTGCGATACGGTTACATTTTGCAAGATAAATATGTAATAATTTCATAATAAATTAAAGACGACGCAAGCGCCACCTTTTGCCTAATTTCATCAAATTTGGCGCTTGCGTCGTCTTTAATTTATTATGAATAATATCGGGTATATAACCCCAACACAATTTCAGTTCAGTCGCCTTCATCAAGGCATTGCACATGGAACACACTAGTCTGATGAGGTTCGAAAAACCGAAATAGACATCACTAGTTATCCATACGCTAGATGAATGGTGACTGAACGTTTCATTAAATGTGAATGTAATAATTTGTTTTAAATTGTTAATTAAACATTGCTAAATACGTTCCTATAGTTTCTTTTGATTTTCACTGGTCCAAACAATCAGTTATGAATTTTTGAAAATATACGAAATCCGTGGCTGGAAGACATGATTTTAAATTGTTTATATTTTCAAAAAACAGAAAGGGCACTATAAACAAATTATTTTATATTGTTAATTAAACATTGATAATTACGTTCCTATAGTTTCTTTGGATTTTCAGTGGTCCAAAGCGTCAGTTATGAATTTTTAAAATATACGAAATCCGTGGCCGGAAGACATGATTTTAAATTGTTTACATTTTCGAAAAACCGAAAGGGCTCTATAAACAAATTATTTTATATTGTTAATTAAACATTGCTAATTACGTTCCTATGGTTTCTTTGAATTTTCAGTGGTCCAAACAGTCAGTTATGAATTTTTGAAAATATGCGAAATTCGTGGATGGAAGACATGATTTTAAATTGTTTATATTTTCGAAAAACCGAAAGGACACTATAAAAAAAATATTTTATATTGTTAATTAAACATTGCTAATTACGTTCCTATAGTTTCTATGAATTTTCAGAGGTCCAGTCAGTTATGAATTTTTGAAAATATACGAAATCCATGGCTGGAAGACATGATTTTAAATTGTTTATATTTTCGAAAAACCGAAAGGGCTCTATAAACAAATTATTTTATATTGTTAATTAAACATTGCTAATTACGTTCCTATAGTTTCTTTGAATTTTCAGTGGTCCAAACAGTCAGTTATGAATTTTTGAAAATATACAAAATCCGTGGCTGGAAGACATGATTTTAAATTGTTTATATTTTCGAAAAACCGAAAGGGCACTATAAACAAATTATTTTATATTGTTAATTAAACATTGCTAATTACGTTACTATAGTTTCTTTGAATTTTCAGTGGTCCAAACAGTCAGTTATGAATTTTTGAAAATATACGAAATCCGTGGCTGGAAGACTTGATTTTAAATTGTTTATATTTTCAAAAAATAGAAAGGGCACTATAAACAAATTAATTTATATTGTTCATTAAACATTGCTAATTACGTTCCTATAGTTTCTTTGAATTTTCAGTGGTCCAAACAGTCATGAATTTTTAAAAATTTACGAAATCCGTGGCTAGAAGATATGATTTTAAATTGTTTAAATTTTCGAAAAACCGAAAGGAAAATATAAAAAAATATTTTATATTGTTAATTAATCATTGCTAATTACGTTCCTATAGTATTTTGGATTTTCAGTGGTCCAAACAGTCAGTAATGAATTTTAGAAAATATAGGGAATCTGTGGCTCGAAGATATGATATTAATTGCTTATATTTTCGAAAAACCGAAAGGACTCTATAAACAAATTATTTTATATTGTTAAATAAACATTACTAACGATGTTCCTATAGTTTCTTTGGATTTTCAGTGGTCCAAACGGTCAGTTATGAATTTTTGAAAATATACGAAATCCGTGGCTGGAAGACATGATTTTAAATTGTTTATATTTTCGAAAAACCGAAAGGGCACTATAAACAAATTATTTTATATTCTTAATTAAACATTGCTAATTACGATCCTATAGTTTTTGAGATTTTCAGAGGTCCAAACAGTCACTTATGAATTTTTGGAAATTTACGAAATCCGTGGCTGGGCGATATGATTTTAAAATGTTTATATTTTCAAAAAACCGACAGCGCTCTATAAACAAATTATTTTATATTGTGAATTAGGCATTGTTTAATACGATCCTGTTGTTATTTAGCATTTTAAGAGGTCCATACAGGCAGTTATGAATTTTTCGACTTAATCAAAACTGCCGGTTAAGTTATAAAATAATGAAAATTGTATTTTTTATAAATAATTATATGTTAATGAATATATACAGTATGCTAGTAACGCTATTATCTATAGGCAATAGGTGTAGATCATAATTCGTGTGGTCGTGGAGGCGCCGGGTACCAAAATTCCGTGGCTAACTTCTCGTCGGTGGGTAATTCATGGTTTGTAGAACTCTGATTTCAAATTAATTATAATCCACAACTGGGAAATAGTTTCCCAGTTTATATTAATTTACTTACGTTTGTTATTTTGTGGTTCATGCAGTTTTGTTTAAATGAGTAAATAAAAAAAAACTGATCGATAGTAACTGATCAGTTAATGCAGACCCAAACCTGTGAGAACAAATTCATGAAGATGGTTACAAATAATTGCTTAATTTAATATAATAAAATATTTATTATGATAATGTTGTTTTAGTTTTATTATAAATAATTAGGTAGTTACTTTAAATAGAAATAATGTTACATTATATTTATCAAGTTCGTCTAAATAAACTGCCCTGGTAAACTAGAATATGTGTAATGTAGTACACAGTCCAGTTTTTTTTGTACAGTTTACCAATTCAGGCAACCTGTAAATATAATTAACATTATTTTCATAAAAATCCCTAGTAGAAATTGAATATTGTTTGAATTACAACTTGTAGATCAATATTGAAACATTATTGTATCAATTTGAATGAAGCCTGAAATACAAGTTGAAATACAAGATTGTGTCAATATAGAAATTCATTATCGGGTCAAAATTGTTATACATATTGTTATATTGTTATATAATACATATATAGTTTTACTACTTATTAAAAGGTTAGATCTGACCTAGAGTCTGGCCTGACTTTTTTATTAGGGCTTTCTGCTTGTTACATTCTAGAGTCTATCCTAGGTCAGATCTAACGTTTGAATAAGTAGTAAAATTGTTCTACTTTTTTTATTAGGAATTTCTGCTTGTTACATTCTAGAGTCTATCCTATGTCAAATTTAACGATTGAATAAGTAGTAAAACTCTTCTACTTTTGTTATTAGGGCTTTCTGCTCGTTAAAATTCTAGAGTCTGTCCTCGGTCAGATCTAATGATTGAATACGTAGTAAAACTGTTCAATTTTTGTTATTAGGGCTGTCTGCTTGTTTCATTTTAAAGTCTTCCTAGGTCAGATCTACCGTTTGAATAAGTAGTAAAACTGTTCTACTTTTGTTATTAGGGCTTTCTGCTTATTACATTCTAGAACTATTTTAGTCTTTTTTATTACAAATCAACTACGTATTTCCTATTTGATGATTGTTAAAATAGCGACTGAAAATCCAAGAAAAAGAAATCAAAGAATTAAAAACATTCAATGGTGGTTTGAATATAATCAAACATCTAATTTTCATGGATTTTCAAAAGGTAAGTATTTTAATCATTATTATTATTTTATTACTTTTTTTATCAAAGTTTCAATAAATCACTGCTTTAACAACACAAGATTTTTAAGAACACAATAACTCACATTATTCAGGAAAAATTTAAAACCACATTTTGCAGTAGAAAATTGTAATTCCAGAACGCTTGCTGTTTACAACGGTCGCACGTGCGACCAAAAAGAAAAAGCAATATTGAATACGCGGACCGGAAATATTTTCACGTACGCAACGATTTTTCCAGTTTGCAGTATTTACCACATGCGAGGCTCGAGTTATTGTTGTTTCGGGAGGGGGCGATGGGATAAGTTCCGTTCCGAGGGACGAAAATTGTTCGATGTTTGCGCGTCCCTCTGGGGAATACGTGCCCCCCTGGCGTTTTCCGTGCGACCCGAACGTAAATAAACGTGCATTTCTCTGTTTCAACAACAACAACAATTTTATTTGCGCCGTTTCGCCCCGGGACCCACTGTGTATTATTTATTCGTTTGTTTAATTCGTTATCGTCGACGGTCTTGCGTTGGACGGTAGCTCCATGTTTTCGTATTGCCCTAGGTCAGAATTTTCAGAGAGGTTCAAAAGGAAAAACATGGACATTTAATATTAGCGTTTTATTATAAAGAATTGATTTTATATTAACAAATTATTGTATTCCACGCAGCAAGATTTATTTTTCGGTTTAATTTAATTGTATTATTTTAACATCTTTAAATTATGTAAGGCAGAGCCGTATTGACGAGGGATATATCCCGAAACGCAGGTCTGCAGATGGCAGACGTTGTTGATTTATGCTTTTTACATTGTTTTTTTCTCGAATAAAAAAAAATGTTGCATGGTGCAATATTTTATTGATATGCAACAGCGAGTGTACATTATGTTATTCGATAATCGGCAGGGTATTTGCCCGGGAAGTAGTTATTTTACTGTGCATTTGTTTAAAGTACTTTCGTTACGTAAGTCAAAATGTCACATAGATAAAGAGGGAATAATTAACTAATTATTTTCAAATCATTTTTATTTAATTTATTAAATACCAAATCGTAGATCGAGATAAGTATGATAACGTATTATTCCGTAAAAAATGTATACATAAGGAAAAGATTAGGAAGCACATCCATACAGAAGAAAATATAAGAGGGACAACTAAGGTGGTTCGGACACATAAATAGAATGAGCGAGAGGAGACAAGTGAAACAAGTATGGGAGGCAAGAACAAATGGAAAGAAAACATAAGGAAGACCACAAGATATCTAGAACGATACGATTAAAACAAAAAGGAATGAGATGTGTACAGGCAAAGGAACTATCAACGAATAGGAAGGAGTGGATACAATTCTATAAGGGATAGAATCAAACCTCGATAACCAATACGGGTAAAAGAGGATAAAATTAAGAAAGAAAGAAGAAAGATTATTCCATAAAAACTGATTGCTTTCAAAGTGTGCCAAGATCCACTAAGAGCGATTCACCATTTTAACTAGAGATGGGCAATGTCGATCTTTTTTGTTACTGCAAAATTAAGTATATGGCATTTTTATTAAGGGTCGTCTTGTGAATTAGCTGATCAACTGCGACTTAGAGATTCTATCCCCGTATATCTGTATCTAACCAGCGGAGGCTTTATAAGAGTACACTGATATGTATACTGCTGATGCATTTTGTTATATGCGGCGGAAGTATAGGGAGTGAGAGGGTATGAAAGTGTGGAAAGAATACAACTGCAGTACTTAAAAAGAATACTGGGTTTAGAAAAAACAACGCCAAACTATGTAGTACTGCAGGAATGTAACAGAATGTCTGTGGAGTGGGCAAAGAGGGTATTAAAGTTTGAAAGGAAGATTGCGGGGTTAGAGAATGGAAGACTGGTCAGAGAAGCATGGGCGGTGTGTTATGGGGAGTGGAAACAGCAGGGAGAAGGTATCAAGTGGATGAAAGATAGATGTAAATTGTATGAAAGAGCAGGATGGTCATTGGAGATATTTGAGGATAAAATAGGGTTAGGGCAAAAGGTAGAAGTAGAGGTGGCAAATAAGCTGGAAGGCGTGGAGCTGCAGATAAGACAGGGCAAAATTGATAAGAGTAGTCTTTGTCCACTCTACAAGAGCTACAAGTGCACGTTGGCCAGCCCCGTTATTTCCAAAAATTAAAAGATGAAATACGTTTGATTGCTCGGCTGAGATGTGGGAATGAGGAAAGAGGACGTAAGGTATGGATTGGAGAGGATTACAGAAGGTGTGTGTGTTGTAAGGCAGGAATGGATACATGGGAACACTGGATGAATGAGTGCGAGGTAATGAAACAGGTAGTGGCTGGGGGAGGAGAAGAGGGAGTGGTAAATAGATGGTTATGTGAGAGTGGAAGAGGAATACATAGATGCAAGGAGATAATGAGAATAAGGGAAGTGGGCGTAGCTAGGCGACAGAGGGGTAGGAAATAGGATGAAATGGACAAGAAGTGATAGAAGCAATAGAATATACTGTGTAAGATGTAAAATTATGCCAAATAAAGGTTTTTTTTACTGCTGATGCATATTAGTGAGCATGCGTTAGCTACTTGGTCGCCGAGGCAGATTAAAAAAAAAAAACAATATACTGTAAACAATTTTTAACGACTTTATTGAGTGGTTTTTAATGAAATTTTAGATGAAATTATGCACACGTCTTCTTTAAAATATGTTTCTAAATAGGTAGTTTGATCTTATTGTTATAGAATGTTTTTTTTTTTTGCAAATTTGACGAGTAAGATGCACGGAAAATTACGAAAATTAAAAAAAAAATACAGAAAAAAAACATACATGAATAATTGTTTAGAAAATTCAATACTTCTATGTGTTAGAAGTATTTTTAAAAATATCAAAATAGGTAGAAAATGTAAAGAAATAATAAAGTAAATTAAAAATAAATATAGATGTTATATCACCATTTTTTGACCAATTTGTAATATAATGAATTTTATTAAAATTTTGTGGTGATAAAAAATGATCATATTTTGCTATTTTTTTAAACTAAATAGGAGCTTTTTGCATGATATTGCAATCTCAAAAAAACAAACTTTAAAAAATCAGACATTCTTCATGCATCAGTCATGAATCCACAATCTATGAACAAAGCATATTTTCGTGAGTTCGTATGCACGAATTTATATTTTTTTGTGATGTGGAAGGGAAATCCTTTATGGATGGCATGTCGGACTCCTTCTGGCCATGGCATATAATCTCCAACGGCTAGAGTTTACCTACTAAAACCCCTCCCATTATACCGGCGTCGATTGTATGGTCATTGGCCGGTCGATGGTGTCTATAGTTGTTTAATTTCACAGACGATTGCATATGGCTGAAATACTATTATAACATAAAAAATGACCAACATAAAATGACTAAACGAATTTATATTATAGCCTAGTTTATAAACTTCCACGATTTTTCATTGTAGACTCTTGATGTCATAGAATGAATCCTTATTGTTAGCAATAATAATATTTATTGCCCAACAGGAAACAAAAATTTCCCAATTACAAAACAATATACAAGATAACAACAATAATTAAAATACATTATTTTATAAAACAGTAATAAAAAATTAATTATTTTGATTGATATACAGCGACTTTGGACTTTAAGGGTGCGGTTTAGAAGAAAGAGATAGCTATACAAATATGGGCAATCACTAATTTGAGTTAGATTGTTGTTGTGATCAATGAACAATGTTGTATTATACATTAAAATAATCTTAAAATAAGCAGGAATTTAATCAGATAAATTAAAAATTATTTTAATGTTTAGTTTCTGTGAAAAATAATTATGAAAAACAATGAAAATTGATTAAATTTATAGCAAATTTTAAATTAAATTTTTGCTAATAAAAACTTGCGCAATGAAAATTTAAAGGATTTCACTAAATTCTGCATTCAAATAACTTAGCAGACATGGCCTATTCATTTCATTATATCTTACAATTTTCTTTTCTAACTTAAACTAGTAAATTGACGTAATACACGAAAATTAACGATTTATTTTTTATTTAGACTGATACTTTATACTTAGTAGATAAAAAATGTAAATACACATTCATATTATGAAATCCAAAACAATGGCTCTATTTTCAAACGATTATTTCCATTTTACTATATAGCTATCTCTTTCCACTAAACCGCAACCTTAATGATTCAAACAAGGTATCGCAAGTTATTGGTAGTTGATTAAAATGATTACAAATTATGCTGATGGGTGATTTTGCGCCAAAATTTAATCTATTGTGATTAATATTAAATGTAGCCTTAAACCTGTAATTGAAAGTTGGAACATGCAAGAAAATTAGTGATAATTTTATTAAAAAAATCCATGTTGTAAATTTTATTTCTCGCATATCCTTCCTGTTATTAAAAATCTTTCGATTTGATTATAATTTCTCACTTTTCGGAAACCACACCGCCCCCTCACCTCAAGCGAAGCCCGCAAATTGTTATTAAGCAGTCTGTGTCCACGTCCCGTGCAATTTATGGAATTCCGGCGAAAATTACAGGCGCAAGTTGAATGAATGAATGAAAAAACGCAAAAAAAAACGAGCGGCAATAAACTGCATTATTCGGCACAAAGGATGTTATTTTTTTGCGTTTGCAGACGCGTAATTATCGTTTGCCAGGGTCGAACCTCGGGGTCTTTGCACCCTCTCGCAAGGAGGGGGAGCTTTCGGAAGGATGTTTTAGGCAAGTGTTAACATACGATATGTTTATGTCTGCGCGTTCCTTGGTGAACCGTGTTTGTTTAAGCGCGAGACGCTCTGAGACCAGAAGGAAAGACACGTTTTACGAAAGCAAACAGGATTTTTTGTTTTGGAGTAGCGATCATTAAAAATGTATATGTCGTTTTTTTTATGTGGAGGGATGATGTTCGTGGTGAAAGAGTTGTAGGGCTAAGGCTATTAAATGCTCGAGAAAATATTTAACAGGAAATTCCAGAATACATGTAAATTTTATTTTTGTAATTATTATTTACATTGTCTATTCTAATATACAGAGAGCTTTTTTTAACAGTATACATTTGCACTATGTATACCTGCAAAATACGCGAATCAAACGCATTAATGTATGTGTGTTTAGTTGCCTATAACACGCAACTGAATACACATATGCCAAATAATCAACTAGACATACACACATTAATCGATTCAATGCGTTTGACCGCGTTTTTTTGCAAGTATACACTTCCCCTAATGTATACTGATACAAAAACCTCTCTGTATATAAAATAAATTAATTTTGTTTAATATATTTAAATAACTGTGACCAAGTGAGTGAATAATACTCTTTTCTATTTGTTTCATATAATTTAAAACGATTTTTTTTCTTATATAGCATTTTCTATATAAAGTATAAATCAGTTATTTTGTAGGAAAATATTTTAATAATAATACATTTATTTACAGAATCACCTTTTTACAAAACATATGCTACAAAAAAAAAATAATGAGTCAAATGGCAGATTTATCAAAATAAAAATGTTCTAATTATTGTATTATTTTAAATTATTGTACAAATGTATGATAATAAAGATATTTACTACTACTATTGGCAGACTTTTTTTCTTTCTTTTTTTCTTTCTTTCTTTCTTTCTTTCTTAATCTTATCCTCTTGTACCCATATCGGGTGTCGAGGTTAGACTTTTTTCAATGTATATTATTGTAATATTTTATGTTATATGTAGACATTGTATTACATTTGTTAATAACGATTATTATTTATGTATTAATTATATTTTTCATATAAATTAATTTTGTATAAAAAATAAAATATGATTTATATCTTTGATATATATATATATATATATCTATATTTACATCTTTATTCCTTACAAGTGTGGTTTAACATTTTTAACAATTTATTTAAACTATAAACAAATTTTCTTGTAGGAATTGGCTAACTGCCGGAAACCTTTCAGCCATTTAAATCGATTTAGTTTGATTTGATTTAGAATAATTGATTTCATTTAATATGGTTGATTTAATTTAACATCTTTAAATTATGTGAGGCAGAGCTGTACTGACGAGGAATAGATCACGAAACAAGTGTCTGCAGATGGCCTTATATTAAGTAACGTTCTTTTTGTTTTTTCATTGATTTTTTTTTCGGATGAAAAATTGTTGCATGATGCAATATTTTATTGATATGCAACGGCAGCTGTACAAGCTGTACATTATGTAATTCAATGTCTGGCGGGGTATTTACCCAAGAAGTAGTTGTTTTAATGTGCATTTGTTTAAGGTACTTACGCAACGTAAGTCAAAATGTCACAGAGCTAAATGTGGAAATGATTTAATTATTTTCAAATCATTTTTATTTAATTTATATATAAAATACTTTGTTTTAAATTTTCACCAGTTGTAAAAAATAATTCAATTTATAATAAAATATAGGAATTTTATTAGTATACCAATTTGTAACAAAAGATTATTTTAAAATATTAATTGTAATCGTTATACTTGATTCGCTATGCTGTTGCTTCGATAGGCGAAACAAAATATATATTTTTATTTTAACAAATAACAGTTAATATTTTTGTAATTTATTGTATCGATTAACGGTATTAATTTAGATATTCTTTTGGTTGAATTCTTATTCACTTTGTATAACATTTTTATTTCCATTTGTTTCAAAATTAATTATTACTCCAGTTATTATTATCGTTTCATTTGTTTTATTCATGTCATCGTTTAACCATTGATCGTTTCTTATTATCATCATTTTTTGCTGGCTTGTTTCTTCATTTAAATACAGTAATCCCTCACCGCGAAATTAACGAGATTCCGGCCGAGTAAGCACCAGCAAACCGTAGAAAATCGAAAAAATCGCCGAGAAAAATTCCATATTTCATCATCATCACCATCATCGCAATTCAAGCGTCCATTCAATCCGGAAAATAAAGCAATCACCACATTTTTTTCGTTTTCTGCACTGGGCTCAAAAAACAATTTTTAAACGCACCAATAGCTTCTCTCTAATCATTCCGTCCAGTATCTCGAAACGAGATTTTTTCGAAGGATGATTTTGAATAAAATAAAATATAATTTACATAAAAAAAGAGTTACTAATATTGATCCGGAATTATTAATTCACGATTCGCGTCAAAATGTATAAAATTCTTGACATAATCCTAGATTATATTGTAAGCAATCCTTGGATTAATATAGAGAGTACAAGTTGACGTCATTTTTACTGATTTCTCCAAGGCTTTCAACAGGTTAGATCACAAAATAGAAAGAGTGTTATTCCTTACTTCACTTTTTATTTTTATGTTAGATGTACATTTCGAGACACAAAGTGCTCATTATCAAATAGTTTGTTATTGATAATGAGCACTTTGTGTCTCGAAATGTACATCTAACATAAAAAGTGAAGTAAAAAATAAGTCTTTCTATTTTGTATATTTATTTATTTTTGTGTATTTCACGTAAACTCGAAAATATACAGGTTAGATCATACGAAGAACCCAATAGAATGAAGTTTTAGATAACAAAATGTCTAGAACTTCATTCTATTGGGTGCTTGTCTTTACTGTGCAGTTTCTTTAATATTTATCTTCAACAGAGGTCATTATTTGAAGCATATAAAGATCTAAAAGAAAATATCGAAACGTTTGGTGTGCCTCAGGGTTCAGTTCTCAGCCTATTGTTTTGTAATTGTTATCTTAATGATATAATTAACAAGTTGGATGTTGAATATTCGCGCTAAATTATTTTGTTATTTTTTTGCGTATTTTTGCTTTAACCGACCTGTTAGCAGAGGTCCGCCATTTGCTTCGCGACGTTCTTTGTGATCACTTGTATGAACCGTGAATTTCTTAAAACAATTGTCGACAACCTTTGGCACGACCAGTAATTGTTTGTGAATTAAACGATTTACCAAGCCTGGTGTTATGCAAGTTAAATACTTTATTGTAAACGAGGGCGTGAATACTTATGTTGTATTTCTTTTGTTAGACTTGTTATCAAGAAATAAACCAGAGTTCATTAGTACGTAGCACTATATACCCGTCAACCGCTTGTTTAAATTTACAAAATAATCCAATCCATATATAACATCCCTCGTAACCCTAACCTTAATTCAAAATTTAAAAAACCATCATTAAGAATTCATCAATTTATTTCGTCAAGCTTAGCGGGCCATATAGACAAGGACAGTAGCAATCATGATAATTAAAGAAAACGACAAGAACAAGCAAAAAGACCGACGGTCGGTAGTCATTGTATTTATCAACCATAATTATAATTATTAAATGTAAAAATTATGTACAACTTCAGAAATAAAGATATATATTTATATATATATATATATATATACATCTTTATTCAGACAATAACTTTATAAGATATACAGTTATATAATACAATTATAAGGTTTGTATGAAGGTGCTATAGTCTGTCCTGGGCTATCGACCTAAGGTCTTTCTGCCCTCAAAATAATATTGATTCTATTTTTAACTGATGTGTATCGAAAGAATTGGATTTAAATATCAACAAATATAAAGTCATGTCATTTCCTCGTAAAGACTTACGAAGTAAGTATACAGAAAATACAAATATCTATTGAAACATCTACTTCCCGGGCACGCCGGACATAGAACATACGAAGAGAAATTTGCCGTTACATCTCAGTAAAGCTGATAAAACAACGTTTTTCGAATCAAGAATATTTTACACAAACAAAACTAAATTTGTATAAAAGGCGTCCTCAGTCCATAATATTCGCAAATCCGGAATTCATCAGTCCTAGATTAATTTCAAGAGTAAACTGTGACTATTATTAAGGTCATAAAAGAATCATTGCAATCATTGGCTATTGCAATATTTCAATAAATGTTGTATAAAAAAACAAGAAAGTAACGAAAACACCGTTGCCTTTGATTTCAAATTTAGTTACAATATTGAATTGAGTTACTAAATTCCCTGCCAAGCAATTAACGGCTTGATATTAATTCCTTAACAGGAAATTAATTAAGTCAATGGTCTTAAGTTGCGAGTGACGGATTTAATAAAGCTAGTGTCACGACTTGAAATTAGTACGTATGATACTTTTGAAAATCATTTTAATTAAGCAAAATATAATGCAACCTGAAAACGAAAATCGAAAGTGTGTTTAACAACGAGCAATAATTGAGTAGAGGAAAACAGTAAAAGTAACGTTTATGATCCGAAGCGGTGAACATGTTGGAGAATTCTTAACAACGTTTATGGGAATGGAGATTGCTTTTCCGTTCTTAGATATTGTTATTTATTTATTTTCAACTTCAATATCATAAAATTGAAATCTAAGATATTTGTTGGTGAATTTTCAATTTTTAACAGCATGATTTTTCGAACAATGAATTTACCAATTACAGATTAAAATAGAAATGAGGAATTTAAATTAATTCTAGATGTTGCAGATTTTCTAAATTATGATGTTTCAATAATTAAAAAATTAATTAACAAACAAAAAAGGAAATATTTAATTAATCATATTACAAAATTATAAAAAATTAATGAAACAAATACAAATAAAATATTTGTTAAAATTATTCATAAACCTAAATTAAATTATAGATTAATTAAATTATTTAAAAAATTTAACCTAACACCAGCATTTTATTTTAAAACTAAGACCAAATTTTTATTAGGAAATACATTTAACAAAATTAATGATTTATAAAAAAGTGGCATTTATTCAGCACAGTGCTGTTACTGTGAGAAATTATATATTGGACAAACAAAAAGAAATTTAAAAACAAGATACAAAGAACACATCTATTATTCAAAAACAAACAACAGAGAAAAATCCACAATTGCTAACCACATAATAACATTTGGACATACATTTTCGTTAAACAATTTAATAATTTTAAAAATGTCAAATTCTCCAAAACTAAATATGTTAGAAGCAATTGAGATGTATAAAAATTCTTGTAAACTTTTAAATTTTGACTTAACTCCGTTAAATAACAATTTATTAAAATTAATTGATTTAATTCAATAAATTACCTTTATCTGACTTTTTAATAACACATCACATTTGTATATTAAATTTTGTTTACATGTTTATTTATTTTTTGTCAATTTTACATAAAATTATTGAAAAAGAGTGCTTGAAATGTACATATAGTGATAAAAATAAAAAAGTGAAGAAAAGAATAAAATATTACTACATTATATCATAAAATTGAGTTAAATTGTTTACAAAAAAAACGAGCAACTGTTGATTGAAGTTATAAGAAAACGCAGGAAATAATAATAATATTCTTAATGATGAATTTGACTATAATAACTCTCCTCTACTAAATAGAAAAGAGTATTATTCATTCACTTGGTCACAACTCTTTAAATACATTAAACAAAAATGATTTGAAAATAATTAATAAATTAATTTCACATTTAGCTGTGTGACTCTTTGACTTGCGTTACGTAAGTACGTTAAACAAATGCACATTAAAACAACTACTTCCCGGGCAAATACCCACGCCGGACATTGAATTACATAATGTACACCTGCTGTTGCAGATCAATAAACTTATAATATTCCTACCATAGCTTTATATATATTATCGCAAACATTTTTGTAATTGGATTTTTTCTATTTTTACTTACTTTACGTAAGTACTTTAAACAAATGCACATTAAAACAACTACTTCCCGGGCAAATAACCCGCCGGACATTGAATTACATAATGTACACCTGCTGTTTTATATCAATAAAATATGACATTATACAATAAATTTTTGATCCGAGAAAAAATCAATGCAAAAAAAAACAAAAAAAAGAACGCTACTTAATATAAGGCCATCTGCAGACACGTGTTTCGGGATCTATCCTTCGTCAGTACAGCGCAACAGTCCTTGTCTGTTACTATCAGAGCACGCAGCTGGTAAGACTTTAATTAATTTAATTCAATTCGTTTTTTTTTAAATTCGTTTTAATTTTGATTTAAATTGAATTAATTTCCTTTAATTTAGTTTGATTTGATTTAATTGAGTATTCTTGATTTAATTTCATTAATTTAATTTAACATCTTTAAATTATGTAAGGCAGAGCTGTACTGACGAGCGATAGATCCTGAAACACGTGTCTGCAGATGGCCTTATATTAAGTAGCGTTCTATTTTTTGTTTTTTTTTTGCAATGATTTTTTTCTCGGAACAAAAATTTGTTGCATGATGCAATATTTTATTGATGTATGCAGATGGCCTAATATTAAGTAGCATTCTTATTTGTTTATTTTTTTTGCATTGAATATTTCTCTCCCTTTATAATCCTTATTATAATAATAATAATAATAATAATAATAATAATAATAATAATAATAATAATTTATTTATTTCCCAACAGATATATATAGATCTAATAACAGAGAAAATTTATCAAACATAGATATTAAACTATTACACAATTCGTCCCTCCATTTCCTGTAGATACCTAGGCATTGCCATTGACCCAAAACTCACATTCACATCCTACTCCAGGATCTTTAAGGGTGCGGTTTAGATGAAAGAGATAGCTATATAAATATTGGCAATCACTAATTCGAGTTAGATTGCTGTTGTGATCAATGAACAATATTGTAATATACATTAAAGTAATCTTAAAATAAGTAGGAATTTCATCAGATGAATTAAAAATTATTTTAATGTTTAGTTTGTGTAAAAAAACTATTATGAAAAACAATGAAAATTCATCAAATTAATAGCAAATTTCAAATGATATTTTTGCTAATAAAAACTTGTGCAATGAAAATTTAAAGGATTTCACTAAATTCTGCATTCAAATAACTTAGTAGATATGGCCTATTAATTTCATAAAATCTTAATCTTACAATTTTCTTTTCTAACTTAAACTAGTAAATTGACGAAAATTAATGATTTATTTTTTATTTAGACTGATACTTTATACTTGGTAGATAAAAAATGTAAATGCATATTCATATTATGAAATCCAAAAGAATGGCCTTTTTTCAAACGATTATTTACATTTTACTATATAGCTATCTCTTCTACTAAACCGCAACCTTAAAGCAAAAGTCAAGCAGAGGGCACCGCATTTCAGACGCTTAACATACCGATCGTAGGGAATAAACATGAAAACTGCAGTAATTGATTTTGCTGCAATTATCTTCCATAACCCTCATCCCTTGACCCTTCAAAATATGCAAGTAGCGGAAAGATTAGCTTAGCCATCAGAGTACTAACAAAAATAAGACAGTCCTACAAAACCCACTCTTTCCCATTGATCAAGGTATCATAGCCCTCTCTCAAAAAATTGCCCTAAATCCAGCTATACGCGACCTTCTACGC
This sequence comes from Philonthus spinipes, assembly GCA_963082785.1. Taxonomy (NCBI): domain Eukaryota; kingdom Metazoa; phylum Arthropoda; class Insecta; order Coleoptera; family Staphylinidae; genus Philonthus; species Philonthus spinipes. The sequence goes on along the minus strand of OY720309.1, from coordinate 11,420,724 downwards.
ACTTTATGTTTTTCACATACCCCAAACACAAGACTCAACCGTAAAAATCCCTCCACAACAATATTTCAACTCATTCCAAGCTATAGAAAGTTACATTGACATCGATGGTTTCAAAAGACAGATTAGTAATGACGATCAACGACCAAATTATTTACAAAGAAAGATAATGGCAAACAATTTAAAAGACAGGCAGGAAGACCAATGGTCGATAGCCGATTACATCCTTCCTAGACAAAAGAAAAACACATTTATTGGCATCCTATTAATTTAATACTGGGTGGGCCTGAAAGGCGTACGATTTTAAAAACACTCTTGCGTTTGAAGCTTCAGAGAGGGGACTGCGCGGGTGGTGGGGTTAAGTAGCCCGGTTCTGGGAAATTTATTCGCGATGGATCACTTCACGGGAGCGCAACGCGCATTCTGCATTAAACATTATTACAAAAATGGCGATTCGTGCGTTATTGTTCGGCGTTTATTTCGGCGTGAGTTTGGATTACATGACCTAAATCAGTATCCAAACGAAAGTGTGATTCGATCGTGGGCCAGAAAGTTCAAAACTACTGGTTCGACTCTCAAACAGAAGCCTGCGGGACGTTCAAGATAAACGAGAACAGAAGACGTAATTGAACAAGTTAGAGCTTCAGTTCAACGTAATCCTGCTAAATCAACTCGAAAGCGTTCAGCCGAACTTACGGTATCCAGAACATCTTTACGTCGTATTTTGTTGAAAGATCTGAAATTGCACCCGTATAAAATTAAAGTTGTGCAGGAATTACAGCCAAATAATCCAATTTTACGATGAGCCTTTGTTCAAACAATGTTGGAACGCTTTCGGAGTGTCAACAATATTCTGTTCTCCGACGAAGCCCATTTTCACATAAATGGGCATGTGAATAAACAGAATTGCCGTTACTGGGCTGCAGAGAACCCACGTGCAAAACACCAAAAGCCTCTGCATTCGCCAAAAGTAACCGTTTGGGCGGCCATGTCAGCGCACGGAATTATCGGACCCTACTTCTTCGAAAATCGAGAAGGCCAATCTGTAACTGTAAATTCTGACCGATACATAGCCATGTTAAGGGATTTTTTCTTTCCACAACTGCAACAATTTGAAGCCTATAATCGTACGACATGGTTTCAACAAGATCGCGCGACAGCCATACAGCTAATGCCTCTTTGACGGTCGTAAACAAGATGTTTGCTGGGAAACTGATATCGCGCCAAGGTGTCATTGCATGGCCTCCTAGAAGTCCAGATCTAACGCCACTGGACTTTTTTTTTGTGGGGATATCTAAAAAGTAGAGTCTACTCTAATAACCCAGCCACGATTAACCAGTTGAAGACCAATATCCGGGAAGAAATGGCACCTATTCCCCGTGCAATGTGCCAGCGAGGTTTTACCAATTTGAGGTTCAAATTCGAAGAATGTTTGCAGCGCAATGGTGCACACCTGGGTGACGTTATTTTTAAGAAATGAATTTCCCAGATGTAAATTTTTATAGAAATAAAAATTTGTATGTGAATTGTACTTAGTTTTTTTTTAATGATTTTTTCAAATTCGTAATTATTTCTGGCCCACCTTGTACAACACAAACAAAAATTCACAAAAACCCACATCTAAGATCACCCTAATCCTCCCTCCCTTCTTCTAGCCTCCCGCTCCCGTATCAACTTCAGCAAGATTTTTACCCCAGCACCATCCTCTTTCATCCATATCTCCACTTGTCTCTCTCCTTCTATCCATTCTTTGCATATCCATGTGTCCTTCCCATCGTCACATAATACACACCTAGCCTACACCAACCCCATCCATATCTTCCTCCCCCGCTCTTCCGAACCACACAGTGCCCTAGCCAAATCCTTTTTTCCGCCGGAAGTCAGTCTACTCCTTCTTAGGTACTTCGGTAGATCCCCATATACCATCCACCTTACATACATGGGATTATATGTACTTTTATCCATAAAACCTTGCCTCTCCTGCAGTTCAACTTCCATCCATTTCTGCCTCATTCATGCTGTCACATTTACCCCCCTTCCAAGACATTAACGATTTCAAAATACAGTTTGGCAATGACTATAAACGACGAAATTATTTACAAAGAAAGACAATGGCAAACAATTTAGAAGACAGGCAGAAAGACCAATGATCGATAGCCGATAAAGTACCTTTTATATTTTTTAAATATGTTCGGGTTTGGCATGTAATTTTACAAAAATTACTGCCTACGTGCCGATTCCTCGTTTGGGGAAATTTTAACGGTTGGTTCGCAGCCCATCGGAACGATCTTCGTGGAAATGCGGCCGGACAACGAGACCGAGGATGCTTGCGCCCTCTAACACGTTTTGCATGTTGGGTTACCTACGTTTGTATTTTCCACGTGGTTTATCATAACCTGACTTGTACAGCCATGGAAAAATAAAGAAGCTCTAACCAAAAAACTGACCATCTTGTTATTTCCAAAGTCGTAACAACTAAGTGCTCTTACAAAGCACAAAATACAACAAGTTAAAAACAAATATATTCAAAATATTTTTATTGTTTTCATTATTGTCAACTCAAAAAAAAAAATATTATTAGACGAAGTAACCCTACTTTTCAATGAAATTGTAGAATCTACATGATTAGACATTTTTATCTTAATAAAAAAATAAACAACAATAAACTGCGACATGAAATTAGGCAAAAGAAAAAGTCGTCTTCCATTTATAATGAACAAAAGAAAATAATGCACGCAACAATTTTGATCCTACAGTCAAGTGTGTTTGTCTATCTTATTTTTGTGGATTACTTTTGGTGGCATGCCGTGGAGAGATTAGGGGTGCCGGCCATTTTCCGAAGCGATCCATCATTTGCGGCTAATTTCGGCCAATTAAAAGTGCATTATTCGTGTCGCCCCGCACGGAATTCGCGTGTTACATTAATTACAACCGGACATTTACATACTGCAACTTACACTAAAAAAGAAAGAAGGACTAATAAAACCGACCTACCTACTTCCAAGAAAATAGTTATTACCAAGCTGAAAATCCATTTGTTCCCTTTTATTACTGCATATTTAATCGCGTTGTTTGCTTTTTCATTTTTGTAGATTTTCGTTTTATATTTCACGGCATTGTTTTATTTTTTGATATTTTCCACTTCGTATATTACCTCGACCCTTTTTTAGTCTTATCGGATTTGCAAGTAAGTTTTTTTAATATTTATCAAAATTGTATTTTTAACTATTTGAATCAACAATGCCTACTTTAATAAATAAAACATGTTTTACTTTGTTTATATAACTTGAGTTATACTTTTACTTTCTTTGTATAATTGCACTACAGTTCCTACAATATACATTTGTCTATAAATAGAAAATACTATTTATTCACTAAGTCACAGTTATTTAAATAAATTAAATTAATTAAAGAACGTTCTTTAGGGCAGAAAGACCCCAGGTCGATAGCCCGGACAGACTAACACAATATTTATTCTTGTTAAGTAAATATAAATGTATGTACTTAAATTAATAAAATATTTACGATTTTTAACACTTGTAGTGAAAATAATTTAAAAAGTGTTGAAAATCATAAATATTTTATTAATTCAAGTAACCATGGATTTTCAAAAATTAAGTGCCTCATTATTCAACGATATAAATGTATGTATAAGCTTATGTAATGTTGTCTGAATAAAGATGTTTGTATGTATGTATATAACGTTATTTTTGTTGCTTTTGCATTAAATTTTTCTCGGATCAAAATTTGTTGCATTATGCAATATTTTATTGATATGCTACAGTAGGTGTACATTATGTAATTCAATGTCCGGCGTGGGTATTTGCCCGGGAAGTAGTTGTTTTAATGTGCATTTGTTTGACGTACTTACTTAACGTAAGTCAAAATATCACAGAGGTAAATGTGGAAATAATTTATTAATTATTTTCAAATCATTTTTATTTAATTTATACACTCGTCTGTTTGATAATTACGAGTTAATGTCGTTGTAAAATATAGAAATATATTAAATTTATAGAATGCAATATGATATACGATAAATGGCCTCCGGTTTAGTATTAATAAATAATTCTTCATCGTATGGAATTAATATCCAATGTTAATTAATATCTCAAACCTTTAGCGTACAATGATTGCAATGAATCATAGCTCAAAAGGGTGGCATTTTTCGATTCACTGGGCTCACCAGCTCAATTTATTGAGCTGACTCACCTAGAAGTTTTCTGTAATAAAAATCATCCATTTCAGTTTGAAACTGAAAAACCCACCATTCAATCAAACGCTCCATTTGTTAGAACAATCACATTTTATTCAAATATTTTATTTTGTTTTATTTTTTTACAAAAATTGTTCGTTTCTTTAATACCCACTTATTATCGAATATACATTTTTATTATTAGCGCAGCACGCTAGTATTGGGGGATTTACTTTTGGAAAGTTATTCACTATTTAAATTATTTCGGATTATCTTATCAATTAAGATTCCCTGATAAAATTGCGGCCATGACTCGCTTTACATATAAGGCTAAAAGAACATTCCGGAGGAATTAGTTGGTCATTTATTGTTCGGAATTGAAACGATGAGGAAATAACAGGCAATTTCAAAAATATATGCAGAACTTAAACAACAAGTGATTATTAAATATTTATTAGGAGATATGCGCTGGGTATTAATTTTGCTCGTGGTTATTATTCCATCCCTGGTAAGAAAAAATGGTTATATATATATATTTTTTTTATTAAATTCCTATAGAAAAATATCTTCTCGACACCCAATACGGGTAAAAGAGGATAAGATTAAGAAAGAAAGAAAGAAAAATATCTTTATGGTTATTATTTCATCGCTGGTAAGAATAAAAGGTTATATATATTTTTTGTATTACATTCCTATAGAGAAATATCTCTTTTCAAGCAATTAATACATTTTTACAAGCATTAACATTAAGTATGCACAATAAACATAAACAATAAACTATGCAAATCAACGCTTAGAAGTGATTTTCATTAATACATTTAAACATTATAACGAAACAAAAACCTCTACAATAGAAAAAAATCTATTAGGAATTAAAAAATATTATTCTTAAAAGACTTTTACGACTTGCTCAGGGGCCATTAGAATCTTCTCTGTATTTTCAATTTTTGGTATATGTATCGCTGAAACGAAAAATTATACGATGCAATTTTGACGATTTTTGACGTTTAAAAGAAAACTCTGTTTTCCACACACTTCTTATAGAATAAATTAGGATGATTTAGTTTTAGGAAAATAAAACACTTGGTTTGTTTCACAATTTAGAAACTACAACAAATTGTGAAACAAAAAAAGTGTTTTATTTTTTCCTAAAATTAAATCACCCTAATTTATTCTATAAGAGGTGTGTGGAAAACAGAGTTTTCTTTTAAACGACAAAAATCGTCAAAATTACATCGTATAATTTATGTAGTATTTATCCTAAATGTATTTAAATACCTGAAATTGTAATTTTTAAAACTCTTTTGTTTTGACAATGACACGTTAAGGTTGTCGAAACTATGGTCAACATTAAAAGAATCCGAGTTATACAAACAAAATAAAAAAGTGTTTCATTTATTTTTTTATTCTTTTGAAAATGGGCTGAAAACCCAAAACTAGTCGACGATTTAAAGTTATTCAATACAATCTGCGTTTTATAAATAAATAATTTGTTGATAGATTTTCAATAATCTATTTATATTAATTATTACAATATGAACCACCAAAAATATTAATTACATTAAAATTTATGAATAATTAAATTGTTTTTATATAAGAATTGTGACCTAAACGGAAAATTTTCTGGAACACGGAATTTCATAATAATGATATATATAAATATGTTTTTTAATCTTTTTCCTTTCTACCGTTAGGTGTAAGGAGATATAAATATTTATTTTACGAAATTGTTATTATAATTAGCAGAGGGCAGAAAGACCTCCGGTCAATATTTTATTTATCAATATGTATTGTAAATATAAATATTTCTAAAGAATTGAAATTCTGCTGTCTGAATAAAGACGTTCGTATAATTAACAGAATAATTATTTTTTAGCTTCATTCATTTAGCGACGCAAATTTCAGCATATTTATTAACAACGCCAAAGAATGCTGGAGGGCGGAGGGTTTGACAATACACGATCAAATTTCAGTGGAAGGCCCGAGGGAGCAGTGCGCAATTAAGTGTGTTTTCGAAAAAATGAATCTTCTAGATGAAAATGGTAATATATATACAAATACATCTTTATTCTTGTAATTATTGTAATTATTATTTATTTATAATACATATATGTAACGTATTGCGAAATGGCTATCGACCATAGGTCTTTCAGCCTGTCATTGTCTTGTTCTTTTCTTTGTCTACTTACTCGTCATGGTTACTAACGTTATTGTCAAAGCCTATATTATTTGATGAAATGAAAAGTAGTATGAGGAAATTTGTATTTTGAAGGAATATTGGGGTTGCGGGGTATACAAAGGTGTTTAATTTTATGGGTTATTTCGTGATTTTTGGCAAACTTTAGAGAAAGATAAATATAAAACTAAATGTGGAAATAATTTATTAATTATTTTGACGGGGTCGATGTTTGTTTGTAGGTAGAGGAGTGAATTAGGGGGATTATAAAGGGAATTATTAGGGCGTCAGATCTTCGTGAGTACTCTTAGTGTTGATCGCTTCGCGACTTCTATACTGTGCAAAACAGAGGGGCGGATATTACAATAAAGGATGGGGGCATAGTCGAGGAGAGGGCGACAAATATGTACAGCGGTTTTAGTGGATATACCTTGCCGTTTATATGTCAGAGCTCTGAAGTGGCTAGCCCTCTTTTTAACTGCTATCTTAAGTTTTTGTACGTGTGTGAAAATAGTAATTTTACAATATTTAAAAAAAATACGTATAGGGTATTAAGGATTAGGATAATGTAAGAAGACATAACTTTAGGGTATTACGGATTAGGACAATGTAAATTATGGAAAGAAATAATAACACAAGAGATTTTTCCTTACTTCACTTTTTTTATTTAACATGTTAGATGTACATTTCGATAAAAAAATGGTCATTATCAATAACAAACTCAATTCACTTTGTGTGCAGAAGTGTAAGTACTTTTCGAGATTTTGCATGTCTGATTTTATATCATTCTCTATTTTTGTATATGACTCCACAGTATTATAATCAGGTGTCCTCACCATAAATATATAGTGTTTTTCTTTTAATATTGAGTTTAGGCATATCGTTTGTGTATACAATATATAGTATTGGTGGCAGCATTCCCCCTTGAGGAATTCAATATTCCGCGTACATTGCTTCACTGTTTTCGTTATTTGTGGTCTACGTGTTAGGTATGTTTCTAATAGTTTTAGGTCTTTAGTCTTCCATGTACCAATAATTTCCGTAATTTTTCAATTAGTTTTGTTTTCGAAATGGTGTCGAAAGCTTTCTTCATGTCTATGTATATCGCAGTAACTTTTTCTTTCATGTCTAGTTTACTTTTTATGTCGTGTATCATATCCGTTGTTATAAAGATATAAAGAAAGATATGTTGTAATCACAATTTCTTCAATCTATTAGATTTATTAAATGTGCATTTTGGATAATAAGCATCTATTAGGAATAGAACAATTACTTAGTATCCTAAATGTACATTTATTAAATCTAAATAAACACTGAAGAAATGGTGAATATAACCTATCTTTCTTTATATTTATCATCTTCATGTAACTTAAATAAACACAAGTATAATTAAATAAAAATAATTTGAAAATAATTAATAAATTATTCCCTCCTAACCACTGTAACATTATGACTTAAATTACGTAAATACTTATTGTTATGCAACAGCATAACAATAACATATTGTATAATTCAACTTTTTTTATTCGAAAATATTTTATGCAAAAAAACACAATGAAGAAATAAAAATACGTAATATAAAGCAATCTGCAGATATATGTTTCGAGATTTCATCCCTTATCACTACAGCTCTGCTTTACATAATTATTACTAATCAATATACTAATATTTATCTGAGATACAAACTAGTCGTATATCATGGTTTATAATTATTTTTTGTTTTTTGTTGTTATTTTTGTAAATTAAAATTTCTTCTTTTTAACTTGATTTATTTAATATATAGGAGTTTATATATATATATATATACAGGGTTTTCCAATAAGAGTGATATGATTTCTTTAAATAAAAAAACACACTTATTGTTAAGGAAATTCAAATGTTTTTTATTTAATGTGAAGTACAATCGATACAATTAAGTTCTAAATAAAACGTCATTCAAATGGCCTCCACGACTTCTTCTGCAGAAACGAATTCGATGAACCCAATTTTCGAGCACTTTTTCCACTAAATCAAGTCGTATGTCATGAATAGCACGTTCAATATTGACTTGTAAAACTTGAAGAGAGTCTGGTTTATTTCGAAAGACCAATGACTTCAAATAACCCCACAAGATAGACTATTTCTTGTGGGTCTAATGGTGTTAAATCACAACTTCTTGGAGGCCATTCAATATCACAATTTCTTGAAATAATCGAATCTCCAAACTTTTCTCGCAATAATTCAATTGTTGCTTTTGCTGTGTGGCATGTAGCCCCGTCTTGTTGGAACCAAATATTGTCAAGATCAACTTCTTCCAATTTCGGCCATAAAAAGTTGGTTATCATCGATCTATACCGCTCTCCATTGACAGTAACGGTGTTACCAGCTTCATTTCGAAAGAAGTACGGACCGATGATTCCACTAGATCAAACACCACACCAAACCGTCAATTTAGGTGAATGTAATGGTTTTTCTTGAATAATTTGTGGATTTTCTTCGCACCAGAATCGACAGTTTTGTTTATTTACCGCACCACTCAGATGGAAGTGAGCCTCATTGGAGAATATGATTTTCTTAAAAAAATCGTTATCGTTTTCAAGTTGTTCCAAGGCAAAATCAGCAAATTCACGAAGTTTACGTTGGTCCAATGGCTTCAGTTGTTGAGAGAGAATAATTTTATACGGATGCAAACGCAAATCCTTTTTCAAAATCCGCCAGATTGTGGTTTGAGACAGTCCCAATTGTTGAGAACGTCTTGGAATCGACTAATTGCGGTCTTCAGCAACACTTGCCTGAACGGCAGCAATATTTGCGTTACATCAAGCGATTCTTTGTCTTATTGTAAAGAAAATGTACGCTCACAATTTTCAACAATTCGACGAATAGCGAGCACACTTGGACGATTATTTTGACAATAAAACTGAATCATTTGTAAACGTTTTTCTTGTGTATATCTCTCCATGATGAAATTGTAAACACTACTGAATACAATGGAAAATAAATGACAGATCATAACATATTACAAATGGTCGAAACGACACTTCAAAATCATATCATACCTATTGGAAAACCTTGTATATATGTATATATATATGCTTTGTATAAAGGAGTTTTCCGTAAATAAATAAATAAACGCACCGTCCATGCCGCGATCTCCGGTGGAAATGCTCGAGAGGACGGTGACGGACGGACAAGATTGCCACGCGCAATCTCACTTAACTGTCTTAGGCAAAAAAATAATTTAAATCAATTATTTTCAAATTCTTTTTATTTTATATCATCTTAATTTTAGAGTTAAATATAATACTATACATTTTATATATTATTCTTACTAAATGGCCTTCGACCATCGGTCTTTCAGCTATTTTTATTTTATTTATTTAAATAACTGTTACCATGTGAATAAATCCTCTTTTCTATTAAAAATGTAATTTTTTGAATAATAACATCACGCTTGTTAATTTTCTGGAAGAGACTGTAATGAACTCCAGAACTCTAAACCTCAATTTCCTCCTTAAGTGTACCCCTATCGCAGACGTGTAGAGTTGAAGATTTTTTTCTAATTTTGTAAGTGATTTATATTTTTGCCGAAAGATGAGTTTGGTACAAACATTATTTGTAAATATTGAACAAAAATTGCACTAAACAGATTTTTTTATACGCGTTCATTAATTTTTTATATGATTAAATATATCACGCTTGTTAATTTTCTGGAAGGGGCTTCTATGAACTCCAGAACTCCAAACCTCAACTTCCTCCTTGAGTGCACCTTTATCGCAGGCGTGTAGGGTTGTGGAATTTTTTCTATTTTTTTAAGTGATCTATATTTTTGCTGAAAGATGAAAGATGGTACAAACATTATTCGTAAAAATTAGATAAAAATTGCACGAAACAGATTCTTCTATACGCGTTAATTAATTTTTTATATGATTAAATATATCACGCTTGTTAATTTTCTGGAAGGGGCTGTTATGAACTCCAAAACTACAAACCTCAGCTTCCTGCTTGAGTGCGCCCCTATCTTTAAGAAATCCGTATTAGCTCTGTACATTTCTGTGCACAAAAAATATATTGACTTTGAAATTTGTTAATTGTTAAGTCTTCCACTTTGTTGTACATGGTTAATTATAAATTAATAAAACACATATCTTTGTTTGTCCTCGACACCCAATACGGGTAAAAGAGGATAAGATTAAGAAAGAAAGAAAGAAAGAAAGAAAGAAAGAAAGAAAGAAAGAAAGAAAGAAAGAAAGAAAGAAAGAAAGAAAGAAAGAAAGAAAGAAAGAAAGAAAGAAAGAAAGAAAGAAAGAAAGAAAGAAAGAAAGAAAGAAAGAAAGAAAGAAAGAAAGAAAGAAAGAAAGAAAGAAAGAAAGAAAGAAAGAAAGAAAGAAAGAAAGAAAGAAAGAAAGAAAGAAAGAAAGAAAGAAAGAAAGAAAGAAAGAAAGAAAGAAAGAAAGAAAGAAAGAAAGAAAGAAAGAACTTTGTTTATACAACTGATATTTATTTAAGTTGTACAAAGTAAAAGTGTCTTATTAATTGTAAATAACAATTATATTTATGTAATACGATTAATTAAGTTTGTTTAGAAACTATTAACTGTAAATTTCTAAACGGATGATATTTATTTATATTTTCAGGAAATATCTTAATTGACAAGTTGGTGTCAGTCTACGGACCGATTTCCCAAAAGAAGATGAAACGATGTCTCAAAAAATATAAATATCCCAAGAATTTGTGCAAGCAAATCGCCTATACTGCAAATTGTTTAGTTCCAATAATGTAAATTAATTTAAAATATGTGTAAATTGAAAAAATATATATGTTATTAAATATTTATTTATTTATTGACTAAATCTCCTTTTACACAGATCTACAAAGATTAATTACGCATATAAATATAACAAATTATGCAATAATTTAAAAGAACAACCTAAATGTCATAAGCAAAGCTCGATAGTAAAATGAACATAATATACAAAACGGCTAGAATTAAAAATGAAAATGAATGTATGAGTCAATATAATATATAAATAGAAATGAGTAAATGTGGAAATAATTTATTAATTATTTTTAAATCATTTTTATTTAATGAAAATAATATAAATATGGAATTAAAATTATATTAATAAATGAGAACATCTCTCGTTAGATTGAAAAGATAAACACTAGACAAATAATAACTTGATAAAATATATAAATAAACATTTTCCCATTAGGAATATAAATTACTGTAAAAAACAAAAATCATCAAATCTTTGGAAAAGATGTTGAAAAATATAAACGAAATATAAATTTATATGAAACACTAGATAATTATTTTCCAGAATATAAACTTAAATTAAAACATGGAAAATTAGAATATTCAAATTATTTAAAATTAGAACAAATAAAACAATATGAAAGTCAAATTCAAAACTCGTCAAATATTTCAAAATCGGCTTGGAACCTAATATCTAACATAGTGACAAAAAAGACAAATTGTATTAATATATTACCAAGCAATACTAATCCCCAACTTCTGGCAAATAAATTCAATAATATCTTTACAGATATTGCTATTAACTTACAAAATAAAAACACAATTCATAATCACCGCGCATATCTTGAACGTAATATAAATTATTACAAAACATCATAGACTGTCCAGATTTGTTAGCTGAAATTAATTTTATTGTTTTGTAGAAAGAGATGGCCATTCTTTTGGATTTAATAATATAAATATGTATTTACATTTTTTATCTACAAAGTATAAAGTATCAGTCTAAAAAAATAAATCGTTAATTTTCGTGTATTACGTCAATTTACTAGTTGAAGTTAGAAAAGAAAATTGTAAGATATAATGAAATTAATAGGTCGTGCTTGCTAAGTTATTTGAATGCAGAATTTAGTGAAATGCTTTAAATTTTCATTGCACAAGTTTTTATTAGCAAAAATTTAATTTAAAATTTGCTATAAATTTGATCAATTTTCATTGTTTTTCATAATTATTTTTCACTGAAACTAAACATTAAAATAATTTTTAATTCATCTGATTAAATTTCTCAATCATCGACAATTTAATAATATATTAAAGTTTTAATTTAAATTAAATGCAAATTTTCAAAATAAATATCGATCTGTTTTAAATAATTGAATGCAATCCTGAATATTAATTTCTTTAATATATTATAATTTATTCCGCACCTACTTGCATGATTCGTGATGAAAAAGGAGAAAAATTATAAATCACTACCATTAATGCGCGTAATTAGTTGTATTGAATTAATCGTATGTATTCAGGGATTCAGGTTGGCGCATACAACCAAAAAAAGAAGGGAAAAATCGACCATCTGCGTCTGTGATTTTGTTTTTTATTTTTTGCAACCAGCTGCACTGCGCATTTCGGAATCTTAATGCATTCCGCATAATGTTATGATTTTCAAGTTATAACGATTCCCGAGAAAATTGCGATTGAACGATAATTGTTTTTTAAATGATTTAATAAATCGGAGAATATACAAGGTGTACAGAAAATGAGTGAAAAGCTTCAGGTAACTCAATTCATTAATTAATTTTTAATAGAAAATCCAAATAAAAAAAATTGTATGGTTCTTCATTGAGGACTCACGAGGTCTTCGGAATTTTAAATATGTGACTATAAATTAGTATTGTTTTTTAAATATTTTGTAATAAATAAATAGCATTAACAATCAAATAGACACGTGTATAATTCCATTGATGTAAATGATTAATAAATCGGATATTTTTACAATTTTATAACCTCATCAGAAGCATTCTTTTAATGAAAATAGATCTGGCAACGACGCACGCTCGTTTATAAAAGAAAATCTGTATGCAACACCTCCAGCGGATGATGTAGCAGTTATAAACAGGATAAATGCACACTTGTTTGATCCAGCGTTGCCAAATGTATAGTTCTTTTAAGTGGCCCGTGAGGCTTAAGGAAGGACCGTGTGACTTATTTTCGTTAATATTTTTATCTAAAAATTAGTCAAAGAGTCACACTACCTAAAGCTTTTCACTCATTTTCTGTACACCTTGTATAAGTGTTGATGATTAATTTTTTGTACTTTAATTAAAACAGATTCAGTTATATTAATTAATTAACTGAAATATAACTAAATTCTCTTATTAAAAAAAAAAACATAAAAATCTTTAAGTTGGTTTTCATAACATTAAATTATTTAAATAAAAATGGTTCTTTTTTTTCCCTATTTATTTTTGTTATTGAGCATATATATCGGAAACTACGTTTCCATTTCATTTTCAGTACCTGTACACCCTGTACAGTTAACAATAAACAATTCAAGTTATACAAACAAAGTAAAAAAAAACATTTCTTTCACAATTGTCAGTTTGTAAAATAAATTTAATTTTAATTTATTTATATACGTTTCGATGGTTTAATCAGAAATTGGATAAAGTATAATAAGACATAAAAAGAACGAGAAGCAACAATTATCACCGTTGCTAATTGTGTTTATATAAGATATGGTTTTAATGAACGCAATGCACTCGTGAGCGCTCGTGACAATAAATAAAAACAACAAAATGTTGCAGCTGATTGTTTCAATAATTTGAACAATTATGTCATGCCTGCGTAAATCGTGTATTTCAAGTTCAACGCTATTTGTATTTTACGTTTTATTTCCGTCAATGCAAAAATTAAATTCTCAATGAAAATAAATCGGGTTGAAACTTTGTGTTTGTATTGTACGTTTTATTTCAGTGAATGGAAAAAATAAATTCTCAATGAAAAAAAAATAAAGGTTGAAACTTGCTTATTCAGTTTAACATCGTATAGATACAATGGGGGCTATTTCGTACGGGAAATGTTAAAATTAACGTGTACGTTATTTATTAATTTCATATTCTATGATAAATATTTATTACAAAAACTATTTAGATTGAGAGGATAAAAAATAACGTATGCGCTAAACTTAACATTTCCTTTGCAGAATAGGCTCTAATATTATCTATATAACTTCTATAATAACAAATAAATAATTCTGCTATACAATATATATATATATATATATATATATATATATATTTGAGTGGGAGTGAGGTTGAGGTCTATGAAGGAGAAAATAAAAGTAAATAAATTATTTTTTGAATTTTTTCTCACTTATTTATGTTTAAATATATATCGTTTTTCGACTGACTATATATGGGGATCCCCGTTATTTTAAGAGATAGAGTCAGTCAAATTGGGACATAGTGCGTATTTCAATGCTTATTACAAATATGCTTTCAAACTCTTTCGTAAATATTTGCAAAAAAGCTTAAAACTACGATTTCAAAAAATCGCCCATTACTCCTTTATTTTTTTATTTGATTGAAATTCTATGGTTACTTTCTTAAGACATAACAAATGGACATTTTATAAAATTTTAAAAAAACAATCCTCATTAATTTTTGACGCTCAACTTTTGTTTTTCTTATGGAAACATATTGTAATTATGCACGCCATTGAAATGCACTTTTTACGCAGACTTCAACGATATGTCGCATAATTTTGATGCTGTGTTGACGTTTCCATGGCAACCAAACAATGTCCAGTCGATATGCTTAAAAAGAATACTACTATCGATATGACATATTTTGTTTCATAAACAACATCAAAATATTTTTTTACAAAAGTAGACATGTGGCACATAATTAAAATCAGCGTAAAAAAATCTCACTTGGTCACAGTTATTTAAATATATTAAACAATTTAAGTCACAGTTATTTAAATATATTAAATTAATTTAATTTAAATTGATTTAGTTTAATTTGATTTAATATAATTGATTTAATTTTGCTAATTGTGTTTGAATTAATTTAATTAATTTATTTTAACATCTTTAAATTATGTAAGGCATAGCTGTACTGACGAGAGATAGATCCCGAAACACGTGTCTGCAGATGGCCTTAAATTAAGTGACGTTCCTTTTGTTGTTTTCACATTAGAGAAATTTTTCTCGGATCAAAATTTGTTGCATTATGCAATATTTTATTGATGTGCAACAGCAGGTGTACATTATGTAATTCAATGTCCGGCGTGGGTATTTGCCCGGGAAGTAATTGTTTTAATGTGCATTTGTTTAAGGTACTTACGTAGCGTAAGTCAAAAGTCACAGAGCTAAATGTGAAAATAATTTATTAATTATTTTCAAATCATTTTTATTTAATATAAAAAAATCTGTTCAATGATATGCATATCTGCATTGCAACCATAAGAAAAACAAAAATTATGTCTGAAAAAAAAAACAGAAACGAGTCGATTTGCAGATTTAAAAATTATTTTATTTGTTGAGTTGTAAAAAGACTTGTTCTCCACCTGAAGAAGTCACAATGTGGCGAAAACAGTCACAGTTTGTAGTTAAAATAAATATATTTTTAAAGTTATAACAAACCTGTTATCTTTTTAAAGTAATATAAAACGTTGGCTTAAGAATATTTTTACGGATTTTGAGTAAATAATAAATATCGGAAATATGGCCAATTTTAGAAAATGAAAATTTCAGTTTTCTTCAGATTACAGTAAAACAATTGAATATATTTCTAATCTGAAAATCGGTTATTAATAAGCAATGAAATATGCAACTTTGCCCCATTTTAACCATTTTAATGTATGAGTATCTCGATTATTTGAAGAGTAAATAATCGAGATACTCATACATTCAGTCGAAGTAATAATATTTATAAAATAGCATTACATTTCAATTTTAAATTCTCTTGAAAATGAACTGATCACCCGAATCCATTTTAGAATGTAAAGTTCTAAACTGTGTTTTTATTTATGTTTATAATTTTTATATATAAAACAGGCTATTTAGATTATACAGAACATACAAAGCAATCTAACATAAATAATTAAATTTTAGCCCATTTATATTTTTTTTTTATATTTTATAATAATTTACATTTAATGAAACGTTTAGCCACCATTCATCTAGCGTATGGATAACTAGTGATGGCCGTTTCGGTTTTTCGAACCTCATCAGACCAGTATGTTCCATGTGCAATGCTTTGATGATGGCAAAAGGTGGCGTTTGCGTCGACTTTAATTTATTATAATAATAATTTATTTGCATTTTTATCATAGCATAAATACTACTTACATTTATATAACATCAAACTAGAACTCTATGTTTTTCGAGTTCTAAATTAAACACATTTTTATGTTACTTATATTTTTTATAAATATTGGTCTATCGTAGTCAATTTAATTCATATTATTTATTTAGAAAAACGGAGACGTTTAAATCAAGACTGTTTATTTTATGTAAAAATATGTGAACATAAAAAACTATGTCTAAACACAAAAAAGTACAGTTTCGCTTGCGCACAAAAATAATAAAATAAAGGCCCGCTTTACAAAGGCAAGTAAATATATGATAATATATAAATATTATAAAATTTACATTTAATAAACGTCATTATTATTGTTCTTATATCGATTTGTTATATAGTTAGAATACCATTTCAAATATAATTTAAAAGTTATTGGAATTATTCAATGAATAATATTTTAGCCCAATAATGATAAATCTACTACCTCTCTTTAACTTAAGTTTTTGAATCAAATTAGAATCCAATGTATTCTATATTGTATACCTTTTTCTCATTTATCACTTGGTAAAACAAATTTAATAACCGTTTGTTATAATGAAATCACTTTAGTAAAACAAAACCAAGTGATTTCATTATAACAAACGCTTACCAATGTATTCTAATTGGAATACCATCATTAAATCAATTACACCTGTAATTTTTGGGATTGTTTTGCATATTTTTCTGGTATTTTATTGATAAAATAAAATACTTTTGTTAGAGAAAGTTTTAATTATTATTAAAATATTGTATTATTAAGTAGAATTTAAATTATCAGGAAGTTCTAATTGGAATACCATCAAATTGAATGTTGCCGATGCTGCATTGATCTCTTCTCTCTCGTATTGTTTTAATTATTAATAGCAGGACCAAATAGACAGAATGCACTAAAACCTTTACCAGAATTATGGGCTATTTTAGTGTCTTATTTCCGATTTAGAAATTTAGGGCTTACCGTTCTTGAATCAAATTCCTTCACTCAATCACAAACATGAAGAAACAAAAATTGTCAACTGAAATTTCAAATTTCTTGAAAACTCTGTAGGAGACTGTAATGAAATTATTAAAAAATAATAGAAATAGCTGATTTTGAACAATTTATTGATAATTATATAAATAGTAAAGTAATAATTTATTTCAAATATTTTCAAGAATACATTAACTCAACAAGGACAAAATATATATGCATAGGTGCATATAATAATGCAGCAAAATTTAATATATTTAGTACAATGTTTCTTTCTGAACCAAATGAAGTAATGTCAAAGAAAAATTACAATATTTATCAATACGTACTGACTACAATTGTTTCATCACACTGTGGCTTTTTCAGGTGGGAAACCGTGACATTGAAGCGAACAAAAGTTGTATTCAAAGTATTCATCACAATGTTTCGTACCGTTAGAGATACAATAAAACTTTCATTTCAGAAGGTACTCTTACATTTATTGTCGATAATTTAAATAATTTGATAATATGTTTGAAGTAAATGCTCATAAATCTGTTTGTAATATTTTAATATTGTATGTTATATGTAGATAAAAATATTACAATATTGTAAACAGATTTATGATATATATATATATATATATATATATATACAAGGTGTACAGAAAATGAGTGAAAACCTTGAGGTAACTCAATTCATTAATTAATTTTTAATAGAAAATCCAAATAAAAAAATGTTGTATGGTTCTTCATTGAGGCTCACGAGGTCTTCAGAATTTTAAATATGTGACTATAAATGGATGCAACACCTCCAGCGGATGATGTAGCAGTTATAAACAGGATAAATGCACACTTGTTTGATCCAGCGTTGCCAAATGTATAGTTCTTTTAAGTGGCCCGTGAGTCAAAGCTACCTAAAGCTTTTCACTCATTTTCTGTACACCTTGTATATATATTTAACCGTCATTATGTAAATATAAGGATTGCGTAACTAAAAACGGATTTGATAATAATAAAAAAAACATTTCTAAACTTTATTTTGTATAACACATTATTTTAACTTGTAACTACAGTTTCGGCAAATTCAGCTTGCCATTATCAAACATGAAGTGTTATACAAAACGTGTTTTTTCATTATCATATTTAAACATGTATAACGAAGTAAAACCCTCCACATTTGAAAATTAAAACAGATTTTTATTAGACGAGGATCTCTCTAATCCTAACATTTTTGAATAAAAATATTGATGATGTTAATCCTCTAAATCCCCTCCTCCGGCCTATTCTAATTGATCGATGTCTTTAAATTAATTTGAAAGTCATCGACAAAATCCTAAACTTAATTGCGCCAAGTAATTAATTGAATCGAGGTAGATTATAATACCATAAAATTAAAGAAATAAAAAACTAATTTGTTTAATCGCCTAAAGGTATCTAAAAGCATCAAAAATCAAATAAAAATAAAGTCGGTGTAATAAAAAATGCATACCTCATGTATTTTTATTACGTTGATTTTATTTTCATTTGGTTTTTGATACTAAAGATTAATGAAGACATTTTGAGTGGAATATTATGCATTTAATGTAATAAAACATCATTCATTTTAAGACTAATAGAAACGGTATATTACTGCTTTCTTAGGAAGTTCTATTTTATATTTTAAATGACTAAAATTTCAATTTGAGGATTTTTTTATTTATTTCTTTAACAGAAATACAGTTTAGTAAATATAAAATCAAATACGACAATAAAACAGTACTGTTAATTTTTCTCGGTTTCTATTTAAATTGTATTTTATAAAGAATAAAACTCCATTCACTAATTTTCTAACTAATCCAACCAATTTGATTTTTTTTAATACCATTCATAACATTTAAATTACTTATGACTGACCGTCTTCAACGCCTTTCCCTATAGTTTGCCAAAAATTCTGAAATAACACATATTATTAAATTAATTATTAAACCTCGCAACCCCAATATCATCACCGGTGTGCCAGGTTTCTGATTGGATTAACAGGATTTTTTTCTTAAAATTTATATTTATTAAAATACAACTTCTGTAGATGATTTTCTAACTAAGCCAAGTATTTTGATTAGTTTGTATAATATATACTCTGTGTTCAAGACAAGAATGTACAGCGTGGGGATCTTGAAAACATCACCTTGGAGATGAAATATAGCATACAAATTTGAAGACGCCATTTTGTAGAGTTTAAAAAATTACAATGACAATATGTCATAATTTTTAATATCTTTTATAAAATAAATCACCTCACACTGAGAAGTAGAGAGGAACATATAACGGTGTTATATAAGACTAAATAAAAATAGAATAAATACAAAAATAAAAAAATCCATAAAATGCATTTTTAACAAGATTTCGAAAACGGTAAACAATCATAAATTTCTGCGATCGGCAAGCCACCTTGTACCTTTTTTGAAAGCAAGATCCAAATACTGTGCATCCTTACCGTCGATGTATATATTTGTGAAATATAAACTAAAGGTATTCTAATTACTAGAAATACTTCGATTAATTTGAATACCGTAATTGTATATAGTAATTAATTCATAAATAGAAATGCTTTGCAAGCAAACTTTCAGTATTTCACATTAGAAACGATGAGACATATACGTCTACTATTTTATTTAATTCCATGATATTCCAATGAAACTAATGCAATTAAACACAAAAGGTTTTCAGGATTAATACAGAATGTACTGACACTTTTTTGCGGCTTCTATTTAAATTGTGCCTGGCAAGAATAAAGTTCCATTGCAGGTATTCTAACTAATCCAATCGTGTTGAGTAATTTGAATACCATCAATAAAATGCCCAATGTATCCCAAACTATATTTAGTTTGTTAAATATCTGAATATGAATTTATTGCTATTTACTATATATCGAAGAGTAAATAGCAATTCATATTTAGATATATAACACGATAAATACAGTTTGGAATACCTTGAAAATATCACAATACAATAACATCGCCACAGGATTAATTTCGAACGCGATATTCGAGTCTATTCCATAAGGAAAATGTTAAATTTAACTTGTACGTTATTAATTGATTTCACATTCTATAAATACATATTCATTACAAAAGCTCCTTAGACTGTGATAATAAAAAAATTAGCGTATGCGTTAAACATTTTCCGTACGGAATAGCCCCGATTATCTTTTCCCGCCATCATTTAAAATGTGACTTATTAAGAAGAAAGTCTTTCTGCCACTTTCTTCTTAACCGAAGACCGATGGTCGATAGCCATTTTCTGAGGCTTAACTAGAGGTTTATAATTGTAATGTAAATATTGTAATGTAATTTAACGTATTTCTCAGAAATAAAGATTTTCTATATATATAAGAAGAAATCTACCCAGAAATCTCGACATCACTCATAAATTAAAAAACCCAACCACCACTTTATTTGAATTCATATCCTCACTACCCCTACCTATCCGAATTACCATAAATATAAAAGAAAAAATAAGAAAACAAAGGCGGAAAGACCTATGGTCAATAACCTCTATTTAAGAATATATTCAATTCAATTCAATTAATTTATTTACGGTAAATCACCTTTATACAGAATAATAACAATATTCAAAATGTTTAGATAAATAGCATGACTGTAAATCACATATAAACAGAATAATACAATTTTACATATATAACATATTTTAATATCAGTAGTGGAAACTGCAAAATAAAAATTATTATGAAAAGAAAATATTTATTTTTTATATTATGTTAGATTATATACAATGTATTATTTTTTTCTCAGATAATAAAATTTTAGTAGTAAGAAGAAAACTCCAATGTAGGTATTCTAATTCATTAATTGCAATACGAAAAGAGAAAGAATAAGTTTAATTGAAGGCATTCTAATTAATTATTTGAAATACGAATAGAATACCGATGTTATCCACGGTTTTTCAGTCTGACTGACTTTAAATTCAATTGGCGTAATTTAAGTTAATAACCGTATGAGGCAATAATTTTTTTTATTATAACTATTTTTTATCATCCACTGTTTTCAACACAAAAACGATCAAACTTCGAATTCCGATAAAAAAGTCAGCCGTTCTAGACTTTAAAGTTTGATCAATTTTGTATTGAAAACCGTGAATGACAAAACAATTAATAAAATATTTATAATAAAAAAATAAAACTTTTTATTATCTGAGATGGTTCTTAAGACATCTAGTAATAATCTAAGATAAAGAAATCGAATTTAAAGTGCGCCAAAGTCAGCCGATTTGTACTTTGAAGTTTGATCGATTTTGTATTGAAAATCGTGGATGATAAAACAATTAATAAAATATTTATAATAAAAAAATAAACTTTTTTATTGTCTGAGATGGTTTTTAAGACATCTAGTAAGAACCTAAGACAAAGAAATCGAATTTAAAGTACGCCAAAGTCAGCCGTTTTAGACTTTGAAATTTAATCGATTTTGTGTTGAAAACCATGGATGACAAAACAATTTCAAAAAATGTTATAATAAAAAAAAACTTTTTTATTGCCTAAGATAGTTTTTAAGACATCTAGTAACAATCTAAGACAAAGAAATCGAATTTAAAGTGCGCCAAAGTCAGCCGTTTTGTACTTTGAACTTTTATCAATTTTGTGTTGAAAATCGTGGATGACAAAACAATTAATAAAATATTTATAATAAAAAAATAAACTTTTTTTATTGCCTGAGATGGTTTTTAAGACATCTAGTAATAATCTAAGACAAAGAAATCGAATTTAAAGTGCGCCAAAGTCAGCCGTTTTAGACTTTGAAATTTAATCGATTTTGTGTTGAAAACCATGGATGACAAAACAATTTCAAAAAATGTTATAATAAAAAAAAACTTTTTTATTGCCTAAGATAGTTTTTAAGACATCTAGTAACAATCTAAGACAAAGAAATCGAATTTAAAGTGCGCCAAAGTCAGCCGTTTTGTACTTTGAACTTTTATCAATTTTGTGTTGAAAATCGTGGATGACAAAACAATTAATAAAATATTTATAATAAAAAAATAAACTTTTTTTATTGCCTGAGATGGTTTTTAAGACATCTAGTAATAATCTAAGACAAAGAAATCGAATTTAAAGTGCGCCAAAGTCAGCCGTTTTAGACTTTGAAATTTAATCGATTTTGTGTTGAAAACCATGGATGACAAAACAATTAAAAAATTGTTATAATACAAAAATAAACTTTTTTATTGCTTGAGATAGTTCTTAAGACATCCAGTAACAATCTAAGACAAAGAAATCGAATTTAAAGTGCGCCAAAGTCAGCCGTTTTGTACTTTGAAGTTTTATCGATTTTATGTTGAAAACGATGGTTGACAAAACAATTTAAAAAAATTGTTATAATAAAAAAATAAACTTTTTTTATTGCCTGAGATAGATATTAACAATTAATAAAATATTTATAATAAAAAAATAAACTCTTTTATTGCCTGAGATGGTTCTTAAGACATCTAGTAACAATCTGAAACAAAGAAATTGAATTTAAAGTGCGCCAAGTGAGCCGTTTTAAACTTTGAAGTTTTATCGATTTTGTGTTGAAAACCATGGATGACAAAACGATTAAAAAAATGTATAATAAAAAATAAACTTTTTTATTGACTGAGATGGTTCTTAAGACACCTAGTAACAATCTAAGGCAAAGAAATCGAATTTAAAGTGCGCCAAAGTCAGACGTTTTGTATTTTGAAGTTTGATCAATTTTGTATTAAAAATCGTGGATGACAAAACAATTAATAAAATATTTATAATAAAAAAATATTAACTTTTTTATTGTCTGAGATGGTTCTTAAGACATCTAGTAATAATCTGCGCCAAAGTAAGCCTTTTGTACTTTGAAGTTTGATCGATTTTGTGTTGAAAACCATGGATGACAAAACAAAGAAAATTCGTTATAATAAAAAAAATAAACTCTTTTATTGTCTGAGATAGTTCTTAAGACATTTAGTAACAATCTAAGACAAATAAATTGAATTTAAAATGCGCCAAAGTCAGGCGTTTTGTACTTTGAAATTTGATCGATTTTGTGTTCAAAATTGTGGATGACAAAACAATTAAAAAAATATTTATAATAAAAAAATAAACTTATTTATTGCCTGAGATAGTTCTTTAAGACATCTAGTAACAATCTAAGACAACGAAATCGAATTTAAAGTGTGCCAAAGTGAGCCGTTTTGAACTTTGAAGTTTTATCGATTTTATATTGAAAACCATGGATGACAAAACAATTAAAAAAATATTTATAATAAAAAAATAAACTTTTTTATTGCCTGAGATAGTTCTTAAGACATTTAGTAACAATCTAAAACAAAGAAATCGAATTTAAAGTGCGCCAAAGTGAGCCGTTTTCAACTTTGAAGTTTTATCGATTTTATATTGAAAACCATGGATGACAAAACAATTAAAAAAATATTTATAATAAAAAAATAAACTTTTTTATTGCCTGAGATAGTTCTTAAGACATTTAGTAACAATCTAAGACAAAGAAATCGAATTTAAAGTGCGCCAAAGTCAGCCGTTTTGTACTTTGAAGTTTGATCGATTTAGTGTTGAAAATCGTGAATGACAAAACAAACAAAAAAATAGTTATAATAAAAAACAACTTTTTATTGGCTTTGTTGGTTTTTAAGACATCCAGTAATAATCTAAATCGTGGATTACAGTAAAAAAATTAAAATTGTAATGAAAATAATAATACTGTTATTCAAAGTAAGTTTTAGAACTTCTACTAATAGGCCAATATAAAGAAATAGAAATAGAAATAGAAATAGAAATAGAAATAGAAATAGAAATAGAAATCAGTGGATGAACCACGAATTATATATATATATATATATATATATAATCTATCATAATGGTGGTGTAGGGGTTGAACCACAAATTAACCGGCGGAGACGCCGGGTAAAAAAAAGTGGATAACTTCACATCGGTGAATAGACTAAGTCCAATTGATTAAATAAGGTATTCTGAACCTTGCCATTGCCAAAAATGTTTCTAAATTGTGCTTATTAAAAAGCAAGTTCTTTAAATGGTATACTAATCTCAGCATTTTGATTACTTTTTAACCCTTTGCACTCCGCTGTCGCCGTATTTGCGACATTAAAATGTCCTTACTTGAAACTAACGAATTTTGTAAGACTTGCCCAGGTAAACCTCGGTTTATTGGCAATTGCTTCCAAAAATATCACACTTTTCTTTTATATTAACTGTATGTATTTTATTAATATAGTGCTGGAGTTATTGGTAATCCACTATTATTTTCACTAGGCTGGAATGCAAACGGTTAAAATGTCCATACCTTCAATCTTATTAATTAACTAGCAGTCGGTTACCGTTTTCCAAGCGAAATTTCGATTTTTTTAAATACTTATTGCGACTAGAATGCGTGGCGTCGCTAATACTCAAAAAGTAGTATACTCTGGCAGTTAGAAAAATGAAAAATTGTAACCCGTGGATGTCTATAAAAACAGACAAAATTATCCAGATTACGCGAATCGCGAATTACGATTATAACAATAAGGATTAGAATACGAATAGAATAACCTGTGGATGTCTATAAAAATAGACAGAATTTTCCAGAATACGCGAGTTACGATTATATATATATATATATATATATATATATATATATATAAGGATAAGGATTAGAATACGAATAGAATAATTTTTATTGATTAAGGATTAAGGTATTCTGATCTTTATTAATGCCAACCATTTTTTCTAAATTGTGCTTATTAAGAAGAAAGATCTGTAGATGCTATTCTAATTTAAGCATTTTGATTACTTTTTATTAATGTTTAAAACGCTCATTGAAAAGGTATTCTAATTAACTAGTTAGAATACGAATAGAATATATTAATCCATTGATTAATTAAGGCATTCTGAATATTGCCAACGACAAGCATTTTTTTTTATAAATTGTGCTTATTTTTAAAACATTCACTGAAGGTATTCAAATTAATGAATTAAAATACGAATAGAATAAGTATCATTGTTAATAAAGGTATTATGATCCTTGTCAAGCATTTTCTGAGCTGTGTTTATTAATGAGCAAGTTCTTTAGATAGTATTCTAACGTTTTGAATATTTGTAACATGCTCATTGAATGTATTCTAATTAACTAATTAGAATATGAATAGAATAAGTTCCAAATTGTGAATATAATAAGTTCCATTAATTAATTAATAAGCCATTCTGCACCTTTTCAATGGCAAGAAATTTTCTAAATTTTGCTTATTAAGAAGTTACTTCTGTACATGGTATACTAACTATTTTAAGAATTTTTATTAATTTTTAAAACGGTCATTGAATGTATTTTAAATAATGAATTAGAATACGAATAATCTTCTGTTTTTTTTTTCTTATTTTTTTATTATTATTAAAACTTCAACTACTGAAGATGAAAACATAGTCTCCGAAATTATATCTAGTTCAATAAAAAAATAAGTAGGAGAAATGACAACTATTTCTTATTTAAATAAATAGAATACGAATATAATAAATACCATTAACTATTTAATATTCTGAACCTAGCCAATGCCAAGCAATTTTCTAAATTGTGCTTATTAAGAAGCAAGTTCTTTTGATGGCATTCTAACTAATCCAAGCATTTTGAATAATTTTTAAAAAGTTCATTGAAGTTACTCTGATTAATAAATTAGAATAATTTAGAATAGGAATATAATGATTAATTTAGGCATTCTGAATTTTGCCAATACCAAGAATTTTTCTAAATTTTGCTTATTAAAAAGCAATTTCTCTAATCTCGACATTTTGTTTTGCAATTAGGAAAATATGTATTTCCTGTTGGGCAATAAAGATTATTATTATTATTATTATTATTATATGTTTTAATTTTTAAAATTTCCATTAAAGGTATTCTTATTAATTAATTAATTAATTAGAACACAAGTAAAATAATTTAATTATTACATAAAAAATGTTTCACCACGGGATAAGTGAGAATTTAATTCAAAAAATAAAATACGTTCTATTGATTATTTAAAAAAATCTAAATCTTTACAATGCCAAACATTCTATAAAATTGTGCTCAGTATGAAGCAAGTTCTATAGATGGTGTTCTAACTAATCCAATAATTTCAATTAATCTTTAAAACGTTCATTGAAGGAATGCCAATTAATGCATTTGAATACGAATAGAATAAGCTTGCATTGAATAATTAAAATATTCTAAATCTTGCCAATGGCAAGTGTGTTTTAAAAATGTGCTAATTAAGAAGCAAGTTCTGTAGATGGTATTCTAACTAATCCAATCATTTTACTTAATTTTTAAATCGTTCATTGAAGGGATTCTAATTAATGAATAAGAATTGAATAGATTAATGAAAGTATTCTGGAACTAGCCAATGCCAAGCATTTTTTTTTTAATTGTGCTCATTAAGCTTGTTCCTTAGATGGTATTCTAACTAATCGAAGCATTTTGGTTAATTTTAAATCGTTCATTGAAGGTATTCTATTTAATGAATTAGAATTGAATTGATTAATGAAGGTATTCTGAAACTGGCTAATGCGAAGCATATTTCCCAATATGATTAGAATAAATTCCATTGGTTAATTAAGATATTCCGAACCTTGCCAATGCCAAGCATTTTTTTAAATTGTTCTTTTTAAGCAGCAAGTTCCGTAGATGGTATTTTAACTAATACAAGCGATTTTATTAATTTTTAAATCGTTCATTGAAGATATTCTAATTAATGAATTAGAATTGGATTGATTAATCTAGATTTTCTGAAAGTGGCCAATGCCAAGCATGTTTCCCAATATGAATTGGGAATAAATTCCATTGGTTAATTAAGATATTCCAAACCTTGCCTATACCAACTATTTCTCTAAATTGTGCTCATTAAGAAGCAAGTTCCTTAGATGGTATTCTAACTAATCCAAGCATTTTGGATATTTTTTAAATCGTTCATTGAAGGTATTTTAATTAATGAATTAAAATTGAATAGTTTAATGAAGGTATTCTGAAACTGGCCAATTGCAAGCATATTTCCCAATATGAATAAAATGAATTCCATTGGGTAAATAAGTTATTCAGAACCTTGCTAATGCCAAGCATTTTTTTAAATTGTGCTTATTAAGAAGCAAGTTCTGTATATGGAATTCTAACTAATCCAAGCATTTTGATTAATTTTTAAATCGTTCATTGAAGGTATTATAATTAATGAATTAGAATTGAATTGATTAAACAAGGTATTTTGAAACTGGCCAATGCGAAGCATATTTCCCAATATGAATAGAATAAATTCCATTGGCTAATTAAGATATTCCGAACCTTGCCAATGGCAAGCATTTTTTTAAATTGTGCTTTTTAAGAAGCAAGTTCCGTAGATGGTATTTTAACTAATACAAGCGATTTTATTAATGTTTAAATCGTTCATTGAAGGTATTCTAATTAATGAACTAGAATTGAATTGATTAATGAAGTTATTTTGATACTGGCCAATGCTAACGCATATTTCCCAACATGAATAAAATAAATTCCATATCTTAATTAAGCAAGATATTCCGAATCTTGCCAATTCTAAGTATTTTTTGTAAATTATGCTTATTAAGAAACAAGTTACCTCGACACCCAATACGGGTAAAAGAGGATAAGATTAAAAAAGAAAGAAACAAGTTATTTAAATGATATTCCAACTAATTTAAGCATTTTGATGATTTTTTAAAATGTATATTGAAGGTATTCTTATTAATTAATTAGAATACGAATAATATAAGTTCCATTGATTAATTAAGGCATTCTGAACCTTGACAACACCAAGCATTTTTCTAATTATGCTTATTAAGAAGAAAGTTCTGTAGATGGTATTCTAACTAATCCGAGCATTTTGATTAATTTGTAATTGTTTATTGAAGGTATTCTAATTTATGAATTAGAATTCGAACAGAATAAGTTTCATTGATTAATGAAGGCATTCTAAACGTGAAGCATATTTCCAAATTGTACTTAATAAGAAGCAACTTGCTTCGTATTAGCTATATATGGTATATATGGCTATATATGGTATCCAATGGACATTTGAAAAAGTAATGCTTCGATTATTTACAAGCATTACTTTTTCAAATGTCCATTGGATATAATTAATTAATTAGAATACGAATAGAATTAAGCGTTTGTTATAATGAAATCACTTGGTTTTGTTTTACTAAAATTGTTGTTATATTTTCGACTAGATTCGGCTAGATGCCATTTTCAAGACTGAACATATGAATGGATTTACAAAATATTATATACAAATTGTTTTTTTATTATTACTCCGCCAGGTAATAGAATTAATTCCATTGAAGACTATTTAGAATACGAATAGAATAAGTTCCACTGAAGTTTTAATAATTGATTATTTAGAATACCTGCAATGATTATAACTATATTCTTAATGTATTTCGATTATTTTGAGTACCATCAACCACCAACCATTATTTTGAGTACCATCAACCCAAATTTAATTTTTAATTTAAATCTAATTAAAACTAGTAATTATTAAAAATCCGGGGAATGGGCATCAAGACATACAAAATGGAATACCATGAAATTAAAACATTAAAGTAAAAGCCTTTTAAGCCTTTTTGTTTAATGGAGTACCAATATTTCCGTGGATTCCATGGTTTTTCTAATTCGATTACGATATTCTGATTGGAAAAACATTTCGCTGTTAAAGTTTTTTAAATGGTATTCTCAATAATCTAAGCATTTCGTTAATGGAATATGGAGTACTAATATTTTGGCGGATTCGATGGTTTTTCTAATTCGATTATGATATTCTGATTGGAAAAACATTTCGCTGTTTATTTAGAATAAAGTTTTTTTAGATGGTATTCTCAATAATCTAAGCATTTCGTTAATGGAATACGGAGTATCAATATTTTGGCGGATTCGATGGTTTTTCTAATTCGATTATGATATTCCGATTTGAAAAACATTTCGCTGTTTATTTAGAATAAAGTTTTTTTAGATGGTATTCTCAATAACCTAAGCATTTCGTTAATGGAATACGGTGTACTAATATTTTGGCGGATTCGATGGTTTTTCTAATTCGATTATGATATTCTGATTGGAAAAACATTTCGCTGTTTATATAGAATAAAGTTTTTTAGATGGTATTCTCAATAATCTAAGCATTTCGTTAATGGAATACGGAGTATCAATATTTTTGCGGATTCGATGGTTTTTCTAATTCGATTATGATATTCCGATTGGAAAAACATTTCGCTGTTTATGTAGAATAAATATTTGTAGATGGTATTCTCAATAATCTAAGCATTTCGTTAATGGAATACGGAGTACCAATATTTTCGTGGATTCAATGGTTTTTCTAATTCGATTACGATATTCTGATTGGAAAAACATTTCGCTGTTTATTTAGAATAAAGTTTTTTAGATGGTATTCTCAATAATCTAAGCATTTCGTTAATGGAATACGGAGTACTAATATTTTGGCGGATTCGATGGTTTTTCTAATTCGATTATGATATTCCGATTGGAATAACAGGTATTGTTCTAAATTTCGCTGTTTATTAAGAATAACGTTTTGTAGATGGTATTCTCAGTAATTCAAGCATTTCGATTAGTTTGTATAATATGTGCATTATATGTTTTGGCGAAATTGAATTACTGCTTCCTTCCTAAATAGACGTATTAATGAAGATAATTTGAGTGGAATACCTTGAATATGATGGAATGAAATGAAATGTTTTTGTGATTAATTTAAAAGGTAGAGACGGGTTTTTGGCGGTATTTTCTAATATTTGTTTGTAATGAAAAGTTGTATTGGAGGTATTCTTTGTTGCGTTTCCTACCTTGCGAGATGCAGTACATGATCTGCCTGGGCACCTTGAGTCCGGCGGCAAGGCACGCCGCGAAAGAGGCGGAGAAATTGAGAGCCATTGTTGTTGTCGTTGCGGCGGCGGCGGTTTACCTCCTCGGCGGCGTTCACGGCGTCCTCGCGGGTCGAGGTGAGCGGTAGAGAGTCAAAGGAACGTCAACACTGAACATTAGTTTTGGGGTATGTTGGGCAAGCGGGGGCGGCGAGAAAAACAACACAAAACGAAAAATCAAAAAAATAAAAGAGAGTAAAAACAAAAAGAGGGGTGTCCGCGACGCGTCACTTCACGCACCACATGGCACTGGCACTGCAACAAACAAACTGCACAAGGAATAAAGAGACGGCGATGATGAAAGGTCGGAATAATGGTGCACTCGCGGATGCAGCCTCCATTTAGGACGCGGCGTTCGCCGGCGGTTGCATGTATTACACACACACACGCGCGCACGCACACACAGAGAGAAACAATTTCGCCTAAAGTTTTCGCGGAGGCGAGAGAGGCTCTCTTTGAAAAGTGGCGGGGGTCCGTTCGCGTCTCTCCCGGCTTTAAACTCGGTACTCACGCGCACTAACCAGACTCACTCCTCACTCTGACTCGCGGAACGCACTTTGAAAATCCAAAATCCTCGAAAAGGGAAAAATTAAATAAAAACGAAATGCGATTCCCGTGCGTTGATTGTTTTTTTTTATAATTTATTTTTCCTTTTTGGTTTGTGATTACACGAAAAAATGAAGGAAAGTGCGGTTCTTGTTTTTCTCTTCGTCTTCTTTTGGATTAATTTTCTTTAGTTGAGATGTTGCCGGGCCGCTGCCGCTGAGCTGCTGAGTCGTCGCCGGTGGTGGTGGTGTTCGTCTGGCGCTGGCCCTCTCCTCCTCGTCGTTGCACCGCGACTTCCCCCCCGATGCGCCCCCCGCGCACCACCGCGCGACCCTCCACCCACGGCACCAGTCGCAGCCAGTACATGCACGTGCATCGCGCCGGCCCGTTGCACCCGAATCAATATCACACATTATCACAAAAAACGCTCCCCTCTTTCCCCCCGCGCCTTCCTCCTCCGCCGCCGCCACCTCCTCACCCCCTCTCCCTCTCTCTCTCGCTCCTGCTCAAAAACTCCCCGCGAGCGTACGGAAAAAAACTCCCGGCGAGCAGCCGGAGAGAAGTAAGCGCGCAAAAAAAAGCCACCCTCCTTTTTCCACCGCCTTCTTCCCACTACAACCCCGGTTTCCTTTTGCGCCGCTGCCGCCGCTCTGCGCGGACTTGTGCATTTCCGAAGGCTGCTGACCTACGCACTACTTGCTGCGAAACTTTGACACAATTCCTGCCGACACACGGCTTTTGTGTTGTTGCGCCAAATAAGACCAACAACTCGACGGTGACGACGGCGTGGAACCACTCTCTCTCCTGCACGTGTGTGTGTGTGTGTGTGTCTGTCTGACTGCATACGACTTCCCCCCTTTTGCGTTCATTACACCGCCACACGCGACATACCCTTTTCAATTAAACACTTAACACGATAACACTTTTATTAGATCTCCCCCTTTGCGTTCCTTCCCTCTTCCTAAATTATTACGAAGATTAACCAGAAACAAGCGCAAGATCATACTTCCTAAAAGTTTACCACATTTCAATTAAAGACGTTAACAACAAGAAAATCATAATTGGTGACATTTCTCCATGACCCACAAGATATGTGTGGACAATTTTGGAACACTCTTCGGGACCAACATTTCCGTCCCACGAAATTTCCTACTTAATAACATTAGGTATACAACTTTCCTTCCACCGTTTATTTCCCGTAATAAAGACGTTATTATAAAGAACTTATAGTTCAAAGTATTGTCCATTGTTTCCTGGACTTCGTTCAAGAGGTGGGATTCCCGGACACATGGGGACTCTTCATCTTGCAGAGGATGCAGTATGGAAGGGGAGACTTCATGGTATTTTCGTTGTAAATGCCTAGCACTATCGTCCTAAGGGAGTCCATACTGGGTGACAAATGGCTTGAAAATGCTTATATAAGAGATCTATCCACCTCAGATCTATACACTAGACTACCTAAACTGGCTAAACTGACGATGAATGATCTACGAAAGGTAGCACAATGGGCCTAATGAGGCCTAAGTGTAGTGCGGAGCTGTACACTCCGTAATACCAGATGCTAAGAGGTAGGATTCCTTAAAGAATAAAGACAGAAGGGTAGGCACAATAGACCTCATTGGTTGCGATGCAGGAAGGCTGAACAGCCAAACGATTCCGGTTCTCGTCAACCGGAATCGTTTGGCTGTTTTTTTTTTAAATTGTGCATCGCTGGTTACTACTTTCTCTTATCTTTCGCGTAGCGTACAAACTGATCATCTTTTGAAACGATCCACGAATCGATCAAATTTCTTTCGGAACTGTTGGTTAGCTAAATCGTGTGTCATTGGTGGGGTAGAACTTCCCATTTCAATGTTTCCAAGTATGTCTTGATCACTTTCACAACATGGGGTCGCGCACTGCCATGCTGTAAAATCATTTTATCATATCTCTTGTTGTATTGCGACCATTTGTCGTTCGATTTAGGCTCAAATGAAATTGCCTTCGATAACGATCACCTGTGATTGTTTCAGTCCGTTCTAATAGCTGATGATACACTACGTCGAGCTGGTCCCACTAAATACATGACATTGGAGCTGTGAATATTCGGCTTGATTGTTGACATGAAAGCATGGCCTGAACATCCCCTTGTTTTTGTGCGCTTGGGATTATCGTAATGAATCCATTTTTCGTCCCCAGTCATAATATATATATATATATATAACTATTAACCCTTGTAAGGGTTACGCCACTCCTGTTGGAGCATTTCTTCAGTCAATACATATAATAGAGTATTGTCAAAATAGACATTAGAGTGAATGATAGTCATGAAATAATGCCAAAACAATCATTAGACTGATTAAAATTCATTAAAAATTATTAAAATGGCCATTAAAATCATTTCAAGTCATGACATATTGCTTAACTGGTTATTGAAGTCACTACAGGTAATCAGTATTTGCCAAAATAGTCATTAAAGTGATTAAAAATCATAGTATAATGCTAAAATGATCATTAGAGTAATCAAAGTTATTAAATATTGTCAAAATGATCATTAAAAGTTATGAAT
Source organism: Philonthus spinipes (assembly GCA_963082785.1). Lineage (NCBI taxonomy): Eukaryota > Metazoa > Arthropoda > Insecta > Coleoptera > Staphylinidae > Philonthus > Philonthus spinipes. Next base: position 11,387,309 of record OY720309.1, on the reverse strand, counting down.
TATTACCTAAACAGTCATTGAAGTTATTACATGTCATGGAATATTGTCAAAGTAGAATTAAAGTGAATGAAAGTCATAAAATATCAAAATTGTAATTAAAATCATTACAAGTCATCATATATTGCTCAAGAAGTTATTTAAGTAACTACATTGAATTTATTTATTTACGGAAGTTCATTACAACTATAGAATATAGATTCCTCTTACGGCTAGTTAATCTAAAACTAAACCAAAAGTAAAATACAAATAATAAATAAAAAATGGAACACAATTTACATAAAAAGTACCAACAAACGTGTACATTTAAATGTTGACTACCCTGACAAAGTAATTTCCTTAGACCAGCGCTGCAAATATTACCAAAATCAGCGTAGAACTTATTAAAGTTATTGGCGATTCTGACCTGTAATGATATATTACCAAAATAATCGCCAAAGTGGTTGAAAGTCATCGCATAATGTCAAAATAATCAGTAGATTAAATTAAAGTTAAGAAACATTATTAAATGGACATTAAAATAATTACAAGTCATGGAATATTACTCAAAACGTCATTTAAGTCACTACATGTAATGATATATTACCAAAATAGTCGTAAAAGTGATTTAAATCTTCGCATATTACCAAAATAACCTTTAGATTAAATCAAAGTCAAAAAACATTATCAAAATGCGCATTAAAATCATTACAAGTCATGATATATTACCTAAATATTCGTTGAAGTCATTACAAATCATTTAATAATGCCAAAGTAGTCATTGAAAGTCATAACATATTGCCAAAATAATCATAATAGTCATTAAAAGTCATGAAATATTGGAAAATGATCATTATGCCATGATATTTTATCTTAATAGTCATTGAAGTTATTACAAGTACACACTTGTCGCTAAAATAGTCATTTATGTGGTCGAAAGTCATGAAATATTGCCGAAATAATCATTAAAATAATTGAAATTCATGAAATATTGTCAAAATGATCCTTACAATCATAACATGATTGTAAGGATCATATGATCCTTATATATATGATATATTGGTCATTCAATTCATTATAAATTTATGTAGTCATTAGAATGTTTTAAAATCAGGACGTATTGTCAAAATAATCATTAGAGTAAATAAAAGTCATGAAATGTTGTTACAATGGTTACTAAAATAATTACAATTCATGATATATTGTTTAAATAGTCATTGAACTCACTACAGGTAGCTACCGAATTAGTCGTTTAAGTGATTTAAAGTTTAGAAATATTCCTAAAATAATCATTACAGTACTGAAAGTCATAAAATACTGTAAAAATGATCATTACAATCATTATAACTTGTGATTTATTACCTAATTAGTCATTATATATCATGGAATATTGTCAAAGTAGACACTAAAGTAAATACAAATCATGACATGTTGTCAAAATAACCATTACAATCATTACAAGTTATCATATATTATATAAATAGTCATTGAAATCATTACAAGTCATGTCATATTGTCAAAGGTTATGAAAATGTTCTTCTGCAGGCATTCGATTTGTTTTAAATAATTCGACTAGAGAAGTTATTTGTTTCCTTACTTTTGAAAGATTCGACTCTTAGATTCAAATATTCTTATATTATATTCAAACAAACCAAAAAAGCTGAATCTGTACATGCGTGACATAGCTGATTAGATCGCTGTGTTGTATTAACATTACGATTTAATGATAATTTATGTAATGCTTAAATGATAGCAATAATATTCTTTCTAAAAAGAATCGAATCGAATCAAAGTCCAACGTGTCTCGCAAAATAGAGGAATATTTGGTATATATTTTCTTCTTAAAGGACTCTCTCGAAAAAGTTGATGATTAACTGCATTTGAAAGTTATTTCACAAACATAATTTAAGTCGTTTATTACTAGATTAAGTCTATGTGAACTACAATGATAAAAATTTGCTAGAGAGTATTGATTTTCAATACACTCTTCGTCTAGAGATGGGCAACGTCGATCTTTTATATCTATTGTGTTACTGCAAAATTGATTATATGAGTATGACAATTTTATTAATGAAATATATTCTATTACTAACAGTAACTGTTCTTTATTTATTGAAAAATATCAATTTATTGTTACTTAATTGACTTTTTTATTTAAAATTGCTCATTTAGAAATAGTCGATTTTGCCCAACACTACTAATAACAGAAACTACTAGTTTTATATTTAGCTTTCTCTCCAAAAAAGTAATAGGCTATAAAGCCATAATAATTCCAAAATACAAGTCAATAAAATTCAAGACAGAAAAAACAAAACCAAGTGAATAACCAAACTAATAGGGCGTAAACAGAGCAGGTATACACTTCAGGTATTCACGTATGTGCACATTCGGGCTCGAAGCTTGGTCCATGGACCATGAAGCGGTGGACTTTGTGGTACAGACGCGAGGCGATGTGAGGCGAGGCGAGTTCGCGTCTGCGGGTGCGGCGAGGATGGCGGCGGGGGCGGTGCGGGGAGCGAAGGGAGGTCGCACTCCCAGACCGAGGAACCACGCTGTGCCGCGACACGCCGCGATTAACCTAACCGAGGAGGAACTCGAAACCCTTGAGAAGGTCGCGACAGGCCTGCGGAGGAGAAGAGATTGCACGGGGAGATTGAAAACAACAACGGCAATAACTGGAATTCGCTACTACTCAAACTGTTTTAATCATTTTCTTGCAGAGTAACAAAAAAAATAATGTAATGAGGATATGATTGAAATTGAAGTCGATGTGCAGAGAGTTGTTTTTTATAATATTAAATTGCTTGAGAATTTTTCAAACAATATGACTAACTTGAAAATAAAAATAATTCATGTTTGATAATGACAAGCTAAATTTGAAGTCGCATAAAATAAACAAACAAAGTAATAAGTGTTTTATTGTGAAATTAACAAGTATAACGAAGTAGAAGCCTACACAATAGATAAAAATAATATACAGGGTCCTGCATCACAGCTCCAATCTTCGATAGATCAGTAACTAATTAAAGGACTTTGAAATTTTGGAAACTTTGCTTAGGTCCTAGGACATACTTCAGGAAAATATTTTTTATTATAAAGGGTGCCCCAAAACAGAGTTACGCCATGATATATTTTTTTTTTAATTGCTTGATATACATTTTATTCATAATTTAGTTGCCTTTTATGATTGCGTACATACCCCTAAAGTTTTATTGAAATCGGTTCAGTAATAACAACCAAAAAATTGAAAACTAGAAAAAATGATTTTGCGCCATTCGTTTAAAAAATTAATAAAAAATAAAATAGGATCGGTCGTTAGCCATTTCATGTAATATTTGTGAATATATGGTAAATCTACAAATACATTGTAAATAATTATCTAAACTATGTATAAATGTTACATGAATAAAGATGTTTAGTGTAAAATAGGATCTTATGAATAAAATTATGTGTACTCATTAAGTAAGGTCTAACAATCCTAACAGTCAAATTGTCATACACTAGAATTTATCTATCAATAAAATCAAATGGAATAACTTAACCAAATAATGTTTAAAAGATTAAGAAAAATGGCTTCTCAACTATTTAAGTGGAGTAGTTAATCAGAAAGTGAATGATTTAGTTTAATAAAGAATAGGGGAAATGTGTTTTTAATCCAGAAAAACATTGAGAAAGAGGGAAATCAACTAATGAACACAATTTCCTATTGCTTTTCCATTTTTCTTTCACTGTATTCATTGAACGTAAAATATCCTCTTCTTTCCAAATTATTCCCTCCGATAACAGTTATTTAAAAAACAATAAATAAAAATGATTCGAAAATATTTAATAAATTATTTCCTACTTTAGCTACTGCGACATTTTGACTTTAATTGAAAACCATCCCTCGATCCAATTGGAGTAGTGCCATTGGCGATTTAGCTAGGTATCTACGTTACATGAACCTGTGTGGTATTTTTTTCATTTGCACTCAATTCATCTTAGTGTAGAGCAGCGGTTCCCAACCGATGGTATGCATCTTCACCTATTGTTTCGCTTCACTGGCTCCGATCACCAGTTTGAATCTAGAGCTGTGAGCTTTTACATCAACGAGAACGCCGAGAATGATTAGGTACAAACGTTTTCGTGTTGGGTTAAGCATCAGTAACTGTTGTGTATGGTTTTGTTGTGCTTTCACAATAAACTAAGAAGCGGTTTCTGGTGAACCCTGCGACTTCAAAGCATTGCGTTAAAAAACCTAAACCGCAGGCCAATCGTAAATACGACGAAAGCTACTTACAGTATGGTTTTATTATATAGTCCGGCACAGAAAACAGTGACAATCCCATTCCTCAATATGTTGTTTGCTTCAAAATGCTTTCGAACCAAAGCATAAAGCCTTCTCTGTTGATGCGTCACCAAAACACAAAGCACTTTTATATGAACAATTTTCAAAGTCCTGAAGAACCCCGTTTCTCACTTTTTATTTCTGTTTTTTCAATATAAATTTGTTAATAACATCGTAATGAAGTTATTTAGAAATTATAAAAGTACTATGTCTTAAATTTATTTTTTATGAAGTTTTAACTCCAGTGACAAACGGGTTTCTGCTGGACCTTGACTAGCGAATGTTGCAGAAGAATAAAATAATATATTACATTAAATCCAAATGTAAAATATTAGAGTCTAACAAAATCCACCAATTAAACGAATAATTAGCAAGTTACAATTCCAATAATCAATTTTATAACAATTAACCATACCTGGCACCTCCGTCATGGTGGAGGCGCCAGGTAAACCCGTGGCTGGAAATTCCGTGGGCAACTTCTCATCGGTACTTAATAAAGGCGTCCTACTTTACTAGTTATAAGATTGCAAAGATGGAAAGCCTCACACAAAAAATGCAGAAAGAGAAATTAAAAAAAAAATCATTGTCAAACAACACAGTGAAGAAACCAATTGCCTGTATGTCTTCCAATATTAAAGAACAACTGTGTTTAAAACTTCGAAAATGCACATATTTTGCACTTCCAGTGGACGAAAGCATCGATATAGCAAACATGGAACAGCTACTTGTATTTCTACGATTTTATTATAATGAAACAATGATTATCATATCATAGAACAGTTTTTGTTCTGCAAACAACTTGAATCAAATACTACAGCGGAAATCATTTTTAACATGACTGACTAACGCGATGTTTCGATCACCGATTGCAACTATGTCTCGCAGTGTAAACAGAATTTTCAATGTTATATTTTTCCAGGCATAGCATTAATTTATTAATTTATGATATAATTGTAATTATTTCTAATTATTAATTTATATATATATATATATATATATATATATGCCTGATAACAACGAATCACAGTTCGTACACTTCTGTTCATTGTACGGGCAATTTCCCGCAGATAAATTCCCACATCTCAGATGCCAACAATCCGGCCTCTCTCAAACTCACTATGTAGAGTAAAATTCGCAATTCTTCGCACTTTTGGCATGATAAATAATAAATGTAATCGTCTTAAAAGAGAGGTCAAAAGTTATACACATACTAAATCTATCGAAATATAATCACTTATTTTTAGTGATTACATTTCTATTACTCTTAGTATATTATCATTATAAGTATGTGTGAGCAAAAGCTATGTCATATAAGACTAGCATCAAAAATAAAGAAAGTTGCTCCATAATATCTAACTACACATTATGTAATCCATAATTAGCTGCTGAAGAATCTGACCTCCATTTTATCAGATGCTGGGAATCTTATTAACTTCATAAAGGCTCTTATTTCAAGATTATTCGCCTTAATGTGTAAAAAGATATGGGTGGCAAGTTCAAAACTCTTCTCTTACATACAGAAATGATATCGTTATCTCGTGGGGAAATGTTCACTCGTCTCATCGAACTAAGGTCAGAAGTTTTAATGTTTCTAATTCTAAGTGAAAAAAAATATAATAATAATAATAGTGACGTGAAAAACTTTTTCTGTGATGAAGAATGGTTGTCAAGATTGGCATAACTAGCTGTTGCTGCTTATGTCAAGGGTAGACAACAGCCGAAGAAAATAGGTGGTTGTCCAGCGGAAACTTGTCCCATTAGAAACAATAAGTAACCTATAGAAGAATGGCTGTTGTGTCCGGAAAGCACGGGAAAAATTTACGCCCTTCGTGGAATGACAGCAGACCGGTTTTCTTCGCAAGGGGTACATAAATTAGAAAGCGGATCTAAGCAGAGAATCAAAACAAAGGTATCAACCTGCAGCACCACTCTCATCCGGATGTAAATCGCCCCAAACCAACTCGAGGAGGGCGCGATATTACCTCACTCACCTTCAAGCATTTGTATTCAGAACATCGTAACTATTTTCGCACGATAGAGCGTATGATCTCTATCGTGCGAAAATAAATTTAAAAATAAGTTGCTTCTTATGTAAAAGAAGCTGGTCCTTCGACAAAGTACAAACACTAGCTGACATTTTTGATAAACTCAACACGCTGAACATGCGTTTTCAGGTAGCAAATGCAACACCCTTCACAGCCACTGACAAAATAAAGTCTTTCAAAAAAAGTTGTTCCTCTTATAAAAATACAGGAGAAGACTGCCTCAGCCTTTCCTACACTATCATCATTTTTTGGAAGAAAATAATAAAACTCCAAAGCCAGATGTGTTTGTTGATATAATTCTGCAATTCTTCAAGAAAGTTTTAATCAATATTTCTCCGAAGATTATGCCAAAATTGACTGGATCAGAAATCCTTTTGCAGGAAACTCATCAAATAAGTTGAACTGGAGGAAAAAATTATCGATTTAGCAGAATACAGTTCCATAAAAGATGTTTATAAAGAAAAATCATTAATAGACTTCTGGAAGATATTTGTTGGTGAGTACGTGAAGTTTCTTGATATAATAATATCTGATTTTCTAATAACACATCACATATGTATATTCAATTTTGTTTACATATTTATTTATTTATTTGTCAATTTTACATAAAAGCTATTGATAAAGAATACGTTATGCTTGAAATGTACATATAGTAATAAAAATAAAAAAAGTGAAGAAAGGAATAAAATATTATTATATTATAATAGACTTCTGGATCGGGTGTAATTCCGAGTATCCAGATTTACACCCGATCCAGAGGTCTATTAATAATTTCTCTTTAAAAACAGCTTTTATGGAACTGTCTTCTGTTAAATCGATATTTTTTTTCTGCTCCTTCTGAAAGCCATGCTGTTTTTGATACCAGTTGTCACTAGTTACTTGTGTGAGAGTGATATTTCTTTCATACTATTGTATGTAAAAAATGAATATAGAAACAGACTGATAAGTGTTGAAGAGGACTTAAGCTTACAATTAAGTTCAATTACTCCTACAATTGACTCTTTACACACAGGCCAACATGTTTTGTAATGATATGACCTATTAGTAGATCATTCCCGCTCCCTTCTTATACTTTTCGGTGTCGACCATGTGGAGCACCGCTCGCTCAAGTCATACCATCAAAACCATTGCTCGTCGAAGGCCAACCCACTTGTCGACCGGAGAGGCGAATAGACATCCCTGGAATTTTTACCGATCACCCCCGACTCCTCATTTAATAGCGACAATCGCCAGGGCTGAGTAAAACCCACAGCATGCAGTTAGTCATAATCTAGATATGGATCCCACGAGAAGGCCTGCAATTCCGACTTGGGTATCTCTCCCATTCAATCATCCGGGGTACCAGGCTTAAATGCGGGCCCTCACTCACAGGCCAACAGCAACAAGCTCCGCATTAACCAAAATACATATTGATCTTTGTTCATTTTTGTTAATTTGTATATTTTTTCTATTTATTTGTAACATGTTTTTGTATAAATATGAATATTAAATAAAACTGTATTATGCATAATAGTTTTCTTTTGTTGAATTAATGTTATTGAAAACAAATGGAAATGTGAATGAATAATTAAATATAAAGTTTTATTACTTAATAGCTTACATGTGGAACATAAGAAAATATTGAAGACTATATCATCGCTTCTTCATAATATTTTAATAAAAAACAATTTGACGAAAACCTTCCCGGGAGTGTACTCATAAAGTTTCATGACGATCGGATGTAGTCATGCATAAAAGACACACAGACATACATGGATTTATATATACAGGGTGGGCCACGAATAACGGCCATTATTCTCCCAATCTACACCTTCCCCTCCTCAGATGGTGATGGTGATGTTGGTACGTCAAAATCTACAGGTGATACGCAGTTGCTAGAACGTTGGGAACCCCTGGTGTAGAGCACATGAACAAACGGTTGTTTAAAATTGATTGAGTACAGGTATATACAATTTTAGGGTTTACCTTCGCAAATTTGAAGTCAAGTTAGTTTAGTTTTATATAATTAGAAAAAAAAAGCTTCTTTCTTAAATTTATAAAAATGTAAACGAATCTTTTATTCATTACATTCAGTGATACTTTACAAAAAAAACTCGGTAAAAATCGTTAGTGTTCCACCCAGTTTTTTTACATTTCCTGGCAAATAAATGTATTTACCAGCGAACACGAACACGCACATTTACCGCATCTCCACTCTCTCTCCCGCAAAAAACAAACACAATCTTATTGATCGATTCGCAGTTTCCGCGTTCATTCCAAATATAATCAGCATCGTTTGTTATCATTTCATTTCCCGTGCAATTAGGGTGGTGCGCGCTGTTTTTTTATCTCTTTTGTTGTTTTTTTTTTCCTGCTCCCGACAGACAGAGCGGAGGAAAAGCGAAAAACGAAAAGGAACGGGAGTGGGAGCGGGAGCGGGACGGGGTGTTAATGATACAATTTAAATTCATTATATTTTTAACGTTTGTTTCTTTTGAATTCGTATTTCCGGCGCGGCTCGGGCTCGGAAGAGGAAGAATTTTTGTTATTACAATCGCGCCGATAAATTTCGTTATTTTTATTCAGAAGCCTTCCCCCTACAGCTTTTGTAAAAACGTAAACGTTGAAACAACACTCGTGGAAAATATAAAGTATTTATTTATACTTTTTTAATGTAGTGTACATATGTGGAATTGTAAATTATTAATGTTTGTTGTTATAAGGGACGATGTAGTGGCCGGCAAAAATAATCAAAGAAAGCTTGCGCTAAAACGTTTTTGCAATGTTTAGATAATTGTTCACATATTTTTTTTAAATAATAATCTTTATTAATACAAACAAAAAATAGGTACTAAAGGAATTGAAATTATAATTAAATATTTTAAGTTCTATAAATTTACAGCTAAATTGAATAAACCAGTTCTTAATTATTTTTTTTAATTTTTTTCCTTTCTACCGTTAGGTGTAAGGAGTACAAGTTCTTAAATACAAACCAAAAATAGGTACTAAAGGAATTGAAATAATAATTATCTATTTTAAATTCTATAAATATTACAGCTAAATTGAATAAAGCAGTTCTTAAATCTTGAATAAGTTAACTCCTAACTAGAGGTTGTCAGCGAAACATTTGGATCAAACTTCTACAGACCACGGCCCAATAGCCCGGAAATCAATACTACTGAAATTACATTTATTACTTTGCTTTAACGATGTTTTTACATTTTAAATAAATACGCCTTAGTTTACAATTACAATCTTAATTAAAGGTAATATCATTATTTTTTATTATTATTATAATTGAAACTTGGTTTTATCAAATTTGAACAATTAGCTTCATTTATCCAATTATTGTATATATAGATCTGCTAGGGGATTCAGAATGAGACGCTATTGCGACTGTTACTCAGAATTCTCTTTCTATCAATTGTTTTTAATCGTAATTGACGGGATCGATTAATTCAGAATTCAGTCCATGATTATTTTTCTCGTGGATCTGTAAGGTGGTGGAATTTTAATCGCCATTAAAAAATTATATGTATCTTTCTTAATCTTTCAGAATAATTAATTTAAGATTAAGGAAGATGCAAATTGTTTTTTTTAATGGCGACTAGAGATTATTTTTTTAAGATTAAGGAAGAAGCACTTCACTTGAATATTTTGCTGTATTATTTGAAGTTAAGGCTGCGATTTTACACCTAATGGACGGTGCGATTAGCGCCAGAAAGTGCAGTAGTTTTTACAAAATGTGTGTGTTTATTTTATTCCAACTTTAATTTTTCAACCTAGCGGCAAACCTTTGAACTACTAGGAGCTGTTCCAAATAAAAATGTGGGGATCGTACTAAATTTGTTCTCATTGATAATTGTATAGGATTAAGGAGCATACAGATAATAATATTATGAATGTGTTAAATATGGATATTAAGAGGAAGACTTTCCGCGTATACTCAGATATATTTAATATAGATTAAATGTACTTTTGTAAATTAAATTAATTTTTGGAAAAATATTTTTTTCGCTTTTTTGTTTTTAAAAAATAAAAATTATCTGATGTCGTTCATCAGTAAATAAGTTATATGTCTGAATTTAATGTTTATTTTTTTATGGCTGTATAAAATTGTTAATCCCTTAAAACGGAAACGTATTGGGGATCGCAGCCTTAATAATAAATTATATAATATATAGTTGGTGGAGTTTATATCCTCCGTACATCATTGGTTGATAATTATGAATTACACTGTAACTGTTTTAAAGAAATATGCGAAGAATATATATGCAATAATTTAATAATCTGTGGCGATTATAATCTACCACAAGTTCAATGGGATAATTTACCTTCCACACTTAATCCCGCCGCGCAAGTTATTAATAATTGTTCATTATTTAAAACTGTAATCATATTATAAATATTCCTAACTCAAGTGGAACTTTTTTAGATTCATGTTTTCGTTCTCTTACAAATTTAAACGTGTTGAAGAAAAACAAGTTTTTTTCAGAAATTTCACTTTTATTGATCGACACTAAGATAATCGTTTCGCTACAAAATAGCTTCATCAGACAGTTGATTATTCAATATTTAACCTTGTTAAAAAAATTCACCAAGTAACAGCCTCTACAATTAAAATTCAAATGTCCGGGTTTCTGATGAATACTTATTACCATTCAGTTGTCATTACCTTGTATACACTATAGATATATCAGTAAATGAGCGTGACAAAATAGAAACTTTAGAATGTTGATTCTAGTATCGGAAATCCAACTATGATTTAATTTGTTAATTATTTAGGCTTCTACTTTGTTTTGTTATACATTGTAATTCAATTTTTAATAAATGAAACATTTTTTGAAACAAACATTTTGTTTTAATAATGACACGATAAAGTTATCAAAACTATAGTTAACAATAAAACAATCCGAGTTATACAAACAAAGCAAAAAAAGTGTTTCATTTATTAAAAATATAAATTTGGAAGTCAGATTGGAACTTTATTTCAAAAATTTCAGAAATTGAGGCAGTTACTCAAAGGTTTGTTGCAACATTATGTATGCTATTGACCATTTTTTACTCAGTGTTCTTAGACTAAGGCGCACCACGCCCACATTGGGGCACATCACAATAAGGAATCAGGCTAGTAAGAACTTCCTAACATACCCAAGTACGCAATTCCGATAGAGTTTGACTTCGATAATGCATTTGAAGTGGTCGTCATTGGCCGCCAAAGCAGTGTCCAGAGTATTTGAAACCTAGACGACAGGAAAATCCATATGGTACACCGATGCAGCTTAATCTGTAAACGGTACAGGTATTGGTATATATATGCAGATTCCCTATAACCCCGGCTAGGTTATAGGGAATCTGCACCATCCAGATAGAAATAATGGCAATTAATAGTTGCACATACATCTGCCTGGGACAGGAGGAATTTTATCATTCAGGCAGCTGGGAAGTTGAGTATAAAAGCCAGCAGTTTTGACTCTAGGGTGGCTTGGCAATGTAAACAGACCCACAATTAGCTGGCGAAGGGAAATAGACTAGTCTTATGGTGGTAGATACTAAGGAATAGAAAATTCCCCCACAAAAAGCGACGCAGTTCTCTTCACGAGACCAGACTGGTAGGCTTACCAAAAGCAACTTAGAGCAAATATCCAGAGAATGGGAAGATGAACAGAAGCAAGTCCACTGGAGAAACACTCTAGGGCTAAGAAAATCCAAAATACTCATAGAGTATTCGGCAGAAGGAACCATAAAGGGCCTACGCCTCTCCAAAAGAGATATTAAAACTGTGATAAGAGTATACACTGGACACTATTTGGTAAAGTATCACTTTCACGAGATAGGTAAGGCAACGGAAACCACTTGCCGGTAATGCAACTCGGAGGAGGAAATCATTGTAAGTGTTATGACTTGTTAGGTTGGGAGGAGTAATTCATACTTCTCAGAAACTACGGACCAAGTTTCTCAAGACGTCTTGGATTTCGCTCAAGAGGTAAAGTTGCTTGGGGAGACATAAAAGACCTCATTGGTCTCTATGCAGGAAGGCTGAACCGCCAAACGACCCCGTGCATAAAAACTAGTCCCTGTACAAGTATGTGTCACATAAAAATCGGTCTTTTACTGTCTAAATGACTACTGAATTAAAATTCGAAACAGCCATTCCTACACCCTTATATAATATTTACGTACACAATATTTACAACCCCAACCCCAAATATCTTCACCCTTCCTTGTACCCTTTATTTTAAGCCCTTATATAGGGTCCAGCACAAAGGACAGACGTTTTTTAAATGGCTAGTACTCTCCCCCTATTAGTACCAGAGAGTTTGGGAGTATGCCGTTCGACTGTGAGTTCCTAGAATTTTGTAACTAGTTGACATTATGGAGCCGTGGACGGTTGAACACTGCGTATTCGCATACAACAGTTTTGTCTGAAGTAATGACTCTATTACGACTATACACTGAGAGTTACGTCGCCACTTCAACATTAATCGGAATAGAGTTGTTCCTTCTCGAAACACCATCCTTCACTATATTAAAGCATTTCGTACACGTGTTATACGGATGAACAAAAGACTACCAGGAGCTCCACGAATCGTCAGCGACAACATTTTTTCATATTTCTGATGAAGCTCGAATACCGTCACGGTAAAAGTGTTTGTCTTTTCAGGATATCCACGAATCAAGCTATTTTGAGATGTCTTTATATGAATCAGTTATAATGGCTACAAGATTTATAATTGTCTACCTCAAGCAATTAAAGACAGTCCATCTTTATTCATTTTCAAACAAAAGCTCAAATGTTTTTTAATCGAAAGATGTTTATATTCAATTGAAGATTTTTTTGTTTAACAGATTGTTTTAGGTTATTATCTTATTAATTAGTTATAAGTTACATTATTTAGAGGATACGACGTTTTTCATTTGAATTTTCATATTGTTAACTTTACTGTATGTATTTACAATTGAAAATAAACTTTATTATTATTATTATGAACGGAACTGCTGATTAACCAAACCATGTGCCATCGAACGAAAAAAGTAATAATCGGATGGCGCAATATCTGGGAAATACGGCGGGTGCGGTAGGACTTCCCATTTGAGGATTTCTAAGTAGGTTTTAACGGGTTTGACAACGTGAGGCCGAGCGTTATCATGTTTTTCGTGCCTCTGCTCGTATTGTGGCATTGAGCGGAGCTCGGCTCAATTGCACCAATTGAGTTCGATACCGTTCCTCAGTCATGGTTTCGTTCGGAATCGAGTTTTTCCTTCTCGAAACACCATCCTTCGCTGAGTTAAAGCACTTTGCACACGTGGTATACTGAAGAACAAAAGACCACCAGGAGATCCACGAACGGTTCGAACCCCTGAAAATGTGGATAGCATTCGACAAGCCCTTTTTCGAAGTCCGGCACGATCTGTTCGGCAACATGCTGCTGAACTTCGCCTCAGTGATCATTCGGTAAGGCGTATTTTGCATTTGGAACTCCACATTCACCCCTACAAATCGGCCATTATGCAACAGCCTGGAGATTACCCACAACGAATGAGCTTCGCAAGTAAGATGGAAGCACTTATCGAGCAAAATGAGAACCTCAATTTGTTCATGAGTGATGAAGTTCATTTTCATTTTAATGGCACGGTTAACCAGCAGATTTTCCGTTATTAATGAAAAAAAGTAATGAGTAAAGAGTAATGAAAATCCGCGACAGTTACACGAAAGACAGCTGCGCACCCCAAAAGTGACATGCAAACTTGCATCATCAGGTCCTTACTTCTTCGTAGATGGTAATGGCAATGCTGTTGCCGTGAACTCGGAGCGCTATGTCGAAATGATCACCAACTTCTTTTCACCTGAATTAAGACGACGAAATATTCCAGTCCGACGTGTGTGGTCCTAACTGGATGGAGCGACCGCCCATACAGCCAGGGCAACGATGAACGTTACGGTTTAGTGGGAGGTGCGCTTTTAGCACAGGTACACATAGGCCTCGTTAGGCCCCTAATGCTTCCTCCCTTAGGGTATTTGGATTATGTGTTAGCACAGCCAGACTACCTCATCAAGATAGACTAGCAGTGCCGAGGTAGTTAGATCCCTGATATTCGCCATTTATGACCATTCTTCACCCACTATGGCTTTTCTGCCGGACTTAAGCACTGGGAAATATTCAAGGGTATGCTCCAAGGTTTCGTCCTCCAAAAAGCACCCTTTATAGTCTGATGATTCTACAATCCCTAATCTGTGGAGGTGTGCTCTAAGTCTGCAGTGTCCAAACAGAACGATCAACGTTATTCGCCTCTCTTCCGTAGTTTCCTTATTTTTAGATTTCGTGATGTTCATTTGCCTCCTCGGTCCCCAAAATCATGAATATGCGATTTTTTTCCTATGTGTACACCTGTGACTGCGATATTTCGGTTTTTATCCACATTTATATCATTATTCTCAGTTTTGCTTCATTTCTGAAATTATTCCGCGAATCATAACATAAATATTGTTAATTATAGTTTAAATTTGCAAAACAGTAAATACGTAAATCAAAATAGTAAATGACATATTTTATATGCGTATCCCACCGACTGCATAATCATACATAATCATCTACCCTCATGTCAATAATCAACTCACTCTAAAGCCGCTTAAATAAAAGAACGCACGGGGGAAATGCCCGAAAGGGGTATGGCTTTTCCGAAGTGACGATAATGAAATAATTGAAACCGTATCCGGCTCGAATGACAGATTTTCCGGGCCGATAGTCGCTCACTAATTTGATCGAATCAGCCGGCTTAACGTAAATAAAATATAATAGACGCGGGGCGGCCGTCCAACAGGAAATCAATTTACCCCGATTGGATTCCAGTTACGGCCAGACACCGACTATGATCGAACCCTCTCTCGATTTTTTTACGCTCCTCTTTTTTTGGCCGCTTTGTTTTTGTTAAAACCGAATTTTTCGACCTGCCGTAATGCGCGCCCTTTTTGTCTCTCACTCTCTCCTTTATTAAATCAGATTATGTCGAGCGGGGAGGACGAAAGCAAAAGTGTTGGCCTAATGAAATAAGCCCTGGCGGTTAAGTGGGGTGGCTTTTAATGTTTCAATGTTTAACGAGGCGCGGGTTTAATAAAGCTCGCTCGAATTTCGTTGCATGAATATTGTGTTTTCTGTTGAGGCCTGGTTGGCCGTGAAATTCGGCACAAAGCATGAAAAGTTAATATACACTTAATGAAAATTAGTTTACTATTCGATCACGTTATATTATACTATCGACAATAATTGGTAATTTTGGTCTTTTTTTATCATTCGGCTTGTATAAATACACATCGGTATAAAATTCACAGAATTAAAAAATTGTATCATATATACAAACATTTTATTCAGACAACATTACGTAAGCTTATATATACATGTATATTTACTTAACAAGAATAAATATTGTTAATTCAGGATGATTTAATTGAAATTAAAACACTTGGTTTGTTTCACTTAATTTCAATTAAATCATCCTGAATTAATTCAAAAATGTTTCACCACGGGCGTTAGTCTGTCCGGGCTATCGACTGGGGTCTTTCTGCTCTTAATTTGTAACATTTTTATAAGTTGATAAATATTGGACGAATCGCGAGCAATCATTCGCTCAAAAATCTGTCGTAAAAATCTCAATTTCAATTATTTATCTATCCCCCGATTCACCTTTGTTCCCTATTGTTATTTCATTCCGTGGCCTATTTTTGTTTGTGTTTTAGAAGTCACTGCGACGGGTCGCGAATGGCGAAGTTTTAGTTTCCCCGTTTTTTTACATAATCTTCTTTCCTATAGATATTATATTTGTATCATTTATTTGCCCACGACTACAACTTTGCTGCAGTTTGAACAGTTTCTATCAAATGCTTTAGAAAATAATTTTGCAAGACGAAGCTACATACACAGAATTCTCTAAACCATCTGATAAAGTAAATCATGTTATTCTGTTGGAGATATTGCGGTTTAATAGTTTAAATGAAAATACATCATTATGGCTCAAGTTATTTTTAATAGGACGTACTCAAAGAGTTAGTATTCATAACTATGTATCTAATTCAATAACCGTCAGTTCTGGTGTACCCCAAGGGTCGCACATTGGATCAATTTTGCTTCTTTGCTGCAGTTTGAACAGTTTCTAACAAATGCTTTAGAAAATAATTTTGCAAGTCGAAGCTATATACACAGATTTCTCTAAACCGTCTGATAAAGTAAATCATGTTATTCTGTTGGAAATATTACGGTTTAATAGTTTCAACGAAAATACATCATTATGGCTCCAGTTATTTTTAATAGAACGTACTCAAAGAGTTAGTATTCATAACTATGTATCTAATTCAATAACCGTCAGTTCTGGTGTACCCCAAGGGTCGCACATTGGATCAATTTTGCTATTTTGGCGATTTAATTGATGTACTTAAAGCGTGCTGATGATACGAAGCTTTTCCAAGTTGACTGCATCGTTTTGAAGGCGACTTGGATAGGGTTACAGAATGGTGTAAACTTGACAGATTATCTCTTAATTGAAAAATGTGTACCTATATCATTTTCTAGGAAAAAACATTCTATTAATTTCCAATATAATATAAATTCATGTCTTTTAAGTTGCGTGGAATCTGTTAAATATTTTGGAGTGATAATAGATAATTGCTTATCATTAAAAAAAAAAAACATTAATAAAATGTGTGACAAGGCTATGAGATTGTGGGGTTTCGTCTGACATATTTCGAAGGAAATAAATGTTACTTTTAAACTTTCGTATTGCGCATTAGTCAGAAGCTATCTTGAGTATGCTTGTCCAGTTAATATTTGCTATAAATTTAGTTTTTTAATCTTTAGATATATATCAAAATTGTTAGCGCTTGCGCCACCGCCCTCACCGCCCTCACCGCCCTCGCACTAGGTTGGGTCCAGGGGTGAGTCATACCGCGAGACCCATAAGATCATCAGATCGATTGTAAATGTTGACTTGATACCTAAACGTGTATTTTTGTAAATAATGTGTTACTTTTGTCACGCTTAACAAAAATGTTACTTTTAATTTTTATTTTCTTTGAAAATAAATGTGTCCAGAATACCTTGGATAACTAGGTTTTTTTTTACCAAATATCTAATATAATTGATTTGATTTTTTTTATTTGAATACTGTAAACTTTATCGAAAATTATAACGAGACGAAAAATGTTTAAAATTAATTGATCTTTCGTGTAATCTTTTTTTAATTCAATTGTGGGTCCGAATAAAAACATATTCTTACGAAATCGGATTTAATAAAACTCGGAATATCTATTTATTTATTTACAGTACACTTAACATATTCATTAAGATCACACTCCCACTATTTATTTATAACTTGATGTTGAGCACTCTGACGTTCGTGATAGACTGCTGCAGCGCCACTAGCGCTTGCTTATATAGCGTGCTTGTTTCTCGAACTTTCCGGAACTTTCTATGACGCCGCGTTTACCGTCGCTTATTATATTATAGATACATAACTCCAATGTTAACGTTTCATACCGCGTTTCAATTAGTTTCAACCCAATCAACCAGTTGTGATTTTGGCGCAATGATCGCTTTTTTAGCGGAATGGTGGGGGTGGGGTGTCCATGACGGGCACATTCAAATTTAAATTAAATTTATTTATAATGAAAGGTTAAATAAAAATACTGATAAGCAATTTAACAAATTTATTTAAAAACAATTAATTACACAAAAGTTATGTGATATTCTACATTATATGTACATAAATTTAGACTATTAATTAATAATAACAATAGAATTATATATCAAAAGCAATATTTTTATCATTATTTTACATGTAATAAATGATAAAACTTCATAATTTCAATAAGTTTTTTTTTTTCGATAATATATGCGAAAAATACAATATATTTTAGTTTTTTACAATCTTTGAAAATTACTTTTTATAAAAAAATAAGTTGTTGGCTGTTGACTCAGTAAGGCATTTAACACACGTGATTTATAAGCTACGAATTGTAGAATAGTTATTTACCTTACTGAAAGTCAATAGCTTGCACATTAATTTTTGCCAAAAAGTAATATGTGGGAAATAAATAAAAAATTAACATGAATTATGGAAAAAGAGATGTATGAATGTATCAACCAGAAATACTAAGTAGTAAGTATAAAATATACCTTACTTAATAATAATAATATAACACAGGGAGACATTTCAGTGGAAAGGAGGAACATACACATGCACACAATGATTTGCTTCACACATCCAAAGGCGTGAAAGTTTATATCGAATCACTATTACTCCATAGGCCAATCCAAATTTGGTTTAGCAGCACATATCATGATTGTTTTGATGAAAGAACAATCACATTTAACAGCAGCCTGTAAATAAACAAATTAATGAAAATTAGTAACATAACGTTACTTGTGAATAAAAATTATAAAATAATAATTACTCAAATTCAAACCAGTTAACAATTAATACAATAAAATATTAACACCACAAACATCTAAAAATCATGAAGCAAAGTATCACTGTACTAATCTTTGATTAATTTAATGTTAATGTTGACTTAACAAATTTACTTATAACAGAGACACTTACCTCATTTTTTGTGACGATTTGTGTGCATTCAGGGGTCTTCATCCACTTTTTCAACACAATATGTTCTAAAGCCCGTTTTAACACACCATTAAGGTGTAATTCTTAAAAAATGTGTCAATTTTCACTGATTTGTTTGTTACATTTTTTCAATGCTTAATTAGGTAATTCCTACGATTTAAATATTATCGACATTTGCGTCTCTAGTGGATTGGGTTGAAACTAGTACATCAAACGTGAAATAACGTAATCTTATGGAGTTAGTGGATGGAGTTAGTAGTACATTCTAGGGTGATGTTTCCAGTTTCTTCTTTCACTTACTTTCGTTACAATATTCAAATATTTATGTAGTGGTACTACTGTATTCTATACTAAATATTGATTGATGGTGATTATATTAACACGAATGATGTATTATATCATTATATTAAAACAATTGTAAATTTCATAAAAATGAATGAAACTTCAGTTGTTATTAATAAAACAAATAATATTTTGTTTAAGATTGAAGATGATTTATGGCTTAATGATTAACTTTTGTATATAGATAAGTTTAGTTAAATCATCATATTTTGGTCCTAGGAACTTGACGTTGGCTGATCAAAATTAGCGGTACACCCTGTGTATATAAAGAGGTTAATAGCTATTGAACGTTAGATTTGAAGCTATGTTAGTTTTAGTACAAAGAGCATTGGAGAATATCCAACCATTTATTTAGTCAAACTAAATTAGAAATAATTACTCTAGGACGGTAATTAATTATTTACTTCTTATAATAGGATTTAATTTTAGGATAGTTCAAAATAATAGGAATTACTTAATCCAATAACTTTTGTATCCATGAAACCGATTTAGACTAACTAGATATTAATATATACTCGTTTTCTTTATTTTAATTACTCATAATTTAATTACACATAATTAACCTTAATTTACAGACCTTTGCAAACTTACCAGACAATCGAAGCAATAAATTAAGTTATATCAATCCTCCATCCATTGCAATCATCACTCTTCTACACACGCTCTTTTTTCTGTTCCGCTTTATTTTTTCCTTCCTCGTACTCGACATTTCACTTTCAAAAGCGGCTCACCGTTTCTTTTCCTTTTCGTTTTTTTCCTTCTTCCATTTTTTCTTCCTTTTCTTTATTGAATAAACGGTGGGCCGTTTAAGTGCTAATTGGCCATCAACTATACCAGTTTACACGAGGCGATTGTAAACGATTGTCGTAAGGCCTTTGGAGTATCATTGAAACGGGAATGTCATCGGGTAGCACACGTTTTACACGCGGACATAAATTTCTAACCGGGAACGGAACGGCAACGGCGACGACGGCGGTGGCGGCGGAGTTTTACGGCCCTTATTAAAAGCGACGTTACGTTGATGGAAAAGGACAGCGCAACGTCACAAGAGTGATATCTTCATAGAAAACAAAAAGGATATCTATATGTTACTCAAATATTAACGAAACAAACATTATTTAAAGAACTTATATCATATGAAATAATATAATAAAATAATACTTTTAATAAAATGTTCAACCAGCATTCATCTAGCGTATGGATAACTAGTGATGGCCATTTCGGTTTTTCGGATCTTATCAGACTAGTGTGTTCCATGTGCAATACCTTGATGAAGGCGGTTGAAAAAATCTTACGTTGCGGTTAAATGCCTGATATGAATCATAATAAATGGAAGTAGATGCTAGCGCCATCTTTTGCTTAATTTCATGTGACATCGTCAACTATTCGAGTATACAATGTAGACAAACAAGAATTGTTGTTTCGTCTACTAAAATTTATGAAAACAGGCATTGCACATGGAACACACTAGTTTGATGAAGTAAAAACGAAATGGGCTATCCATACGCTAGATGAATGGTGGTTGAACAATTTATTAAATGAATTTCGTTTCCTGTTCTCATAAACAGGACTAGAATCATTGACGATGCCACAAGAAATTAGGCAAACGATGGCTCTTGCGTCGTCTTCCATTTATTATGATAAATTAATACCACTGAGCAAAAAGAACACAAAAATGTTATCAATTATATCAAAGCTTAATGTTGATTTAATATTTATACAGTTTATTTGTAAACATTCTATTCAGTGGTTTATCTTAGATTGTCACAGAATCTCGAAATTGTTAGAAAATTCACCTTTATAAAGTGTATCAAAGCAAGAAATATCAATTTTAATATTCCAACACAATCATCTAATTGAAAATAATTCTTAATGGTCTTAAATTGAGATGAACTCTATGGGTAACACTTGTTAACCTTTAAAGTAACACATTTTACTGTTAGTTCATAGGGGCAAATGGGTCATACAGAAGACCGGATATTTTCCGATGGAGCGGTGGCTAGTTTATCCTATGGCCCGGCAGGTAGACAAGCTTTTTGTTATGATGACACTAAAAAATAAATAAATAAAAGACTTTTATTGGCATTTCATTACATTACAAATTAACTATTCAAATTAAGTATTTCATTTCACTTATGTCAATTACATCTTCTCCTTTCTCTTTCCCACCCTATCCTCATCAAAATGTTTACGCCTGTCCCATTTTCTCTCATCCACTCATCTATGCTTTTGTCCCTCCCAGATAACTCAATGTATCCTTATCACTTTCACATAATACACACCTACTATTATACTCTTTCCCCATTCATACTTTCCTTCCTCTCTAGTCTGTTCCACACCTCGCTCTTGCCAGTACCTTCCTCTTCCATCCACTCACATTCGTAACTGTCAGGTACCCTGACATTTTTCCAAAAACCTGCCATCTTTTGTACAGGGGGTTGGCGACCAGGACCAGACCTCCACACAATGTTTACCACCCCGAGAGTGAATCGTGTATCCACTTCAAAACAAACACTAGTTAATGGGAATCACAGGTTAATGAGAATTAAACAGATTTACGGATTTCCGAAATGGCCAGAAAAAAGTAGAAACGGATGACGAGGGTGAACGCTCATAAATTGCCAGATGTGCATACCCTCATTTTTTGTAGTATTAAATAAAGAAATATTAAATATTTATGCATAGAGCATGATTGTGATCTCTTCCTATAATTATAATACCATCTCGTTGCCGCATAGTACCCGGACACGAAGGTTTAATGCATGTAAAATAAACATTTACATTTCTTGATTTTTTTTTTTTCAAATAAATAAAATTTTCGTACACTAAAAATGTTTTCAATGAATGTGTGATAATTTCCATCTTAATTCAAATCTCAAGATGAACTGTACTTGTTTTTTTTTTGATAATGCCAAAAACTACAGGATTTCCCATTTTTATTAGTGGTGCAAACACTACTAAGCGTGAATTTGCAAACAGCTGAAAATAGAAAAACAATTTTTCAAAACGTTCAAAGAGAAGCAGGACTTCCTATTCATTCGCTTTCAAAATGTTACTTCTCATTTTTCCGACCGGTTACAAATTGCCCTAAAAATGTGTCTTTTGTTTGTTTCATTTCCTTAATAATAATGGTGTTCTTTTTTATGAAAAAAAAAAACACATTATTTTTTGATATACAACATACATAGATATATAAAAACAAATACGCTGAGTTAACGCTGTTCCTGTACGACAATCTAAAAAAAAGGAATATTAATGAAGTTGTACGCATCTGGCTATTGATTCCACCCTCTTTTCTCAGACTTCTAGCATCCGTCTGAATTTTGCTACCTGCTTCACTTTTTTTATGGCATTTGAGAAAACGATAAATCTATTGAAAATTATGTGTTGTTTGTTTTGACGGGCTTACATGCCTTACGCCGGGGCCGAATTTTAAGTGTGGAGGTGATGTCCCGGTCCTGGGGGTTATATTCACTTATTCCTATACACCCCTGCCGCTCCTAGTATTCCACTTCTTCTAACTTTATCCTCATCCACGCTGCCACATTCACTCTATTTTTCAATCATTCATTCGCCAATGGCTCAGATACTCCTGCATTTCATACATAATTCTCCTCAACCTTCTAAAAACTCCCTATCTTTCCACTATACATGTTCTCCACACCTCTTTCATCAGTCTCTCCTCACTCAGACCACTCAACCCCATCTCATAGCTTACCACTCTTTCTATCGCTTTTCCATGCAGCTCCTTTCTATTCATTTCCTGCGACACTATATACGCAGATGATGTCCTCCTTTCCACTCAGACTAATTGTTTTAGATACAAACCTTCTTTTCTTTCGATTTCGATTTGAAATATGGGGAGTGAAAGAGTATGAGTCTTTCACTCCCCATATTTCAACCCCATACATCAACATTGGCTTTATACACGCATCCCACAATTTACAATGTCATTCGCACATTTCCATCCAACAACTTTCCCCACTTCTCCCTCACCACCTCCCATGCCTTCTTAGTTTTCATTTGAACCCATCTAACATACTCCATATATCCTTCACATGCACTAAATTCAAACCCTAAATTTTTAAATTCCTTTACTCTTTCAATCAGTTTCCCTTTCCACATAAATTCTTTCACTCCACCCTCTCTTCCTCTAATCATACAGCTCACCCATTTTGTCTTCTCTACATTTACGCACAAACCCCGTTAATCCATGTACCTTTCTACTCTTCGTAGCATTTCACTCATTTCTTCCCCGTTTTTCACAAGCATGATGACACTATATATACAAAATTTCTCGGACCGCTACTATGCTGCTTATTGCATCAATATTAAATTCTGGTTAAATCATTTTTATTTTTATTGGCAATCATCGTATAGAGAAATCTACAATTTTTGATACTGTATTGGGCATCATTAATAAACAAATTGAACAATATGACATCAAAGTAAGATCCTTGTGGGACACCAGAAATAACAGATAAAGGATCTGAAATGAAGTTTCCAATTTGTACGTATTGTAACCTCTCAAATAAAAGGGATGGCAACCATATCAATGTATTATAATGTGGGATACCAGAATAATATGAGATCACAGTAAAATCCTTGCGGGATATCAGAAGTAACAGATAAAGGATCTGAAATGAAGTTTCCAACCTCTCAGATAAAAAGAATGCAAACCATATCAATATATTGTTATGAAGGTCATGACAAACAGCTTTAATAAACAAATTGAATAATATGATATCGTAGTAAGATCCTTGTAGGACACCAGAAGTAACAGATAATGATATCTGAAATGAAGTTTCCAATTCATACGTATTGTAACCTGTAAGTTAAAAAGGATGGCAACCATATCAATGTATTATTACGTAAGACATCAGAATAATATGAGATCGCAGTTAGATCCTTGTGAGACACCAGAAGTAACAGATAAAGAATCTGAAATAAAGTTTCCAATTCGTACGTATTGTAACCTCTCAGATAAAAATAATGCTAACCATATCAATGTATTATTATGAAGGCCATGACAAACAGCTTTAATAAACAAATTGAATAATATGATATCGCAGTAAGATCCTTGTGGGGTACCAGAAATAACAGACAATGGATCTGAAATGAAGTTTCTAATTCATACGTATTGTAACCTGTCAGATAAAAAGGAAGCCAAACATATCAATGTATTATTATGTGGGACACCAGAATAATATGAAATCGCAGTTAGATCCTTGCGGGACACCAGAAGTAACAGATAAAGAATCTGAAATGAAGTTTCCAAATCGTACGTATTGTAACCTTTCAGATAAAAAGAATGTCAACCATATCAATATATTATTATTAAGGCCATGAGAAAACAGCTTTAATAAACAAATTGAATAATATATCTCAGTAAGATCCTTGTGGGACACCAGAGATAACAGATAATGGATCTAAAGTGAAGTTTCCAATTCGTACTTATCGAAACCTGTCAGATAAAAAGGAAATCAATGTATTATTATGTGGTACACCAGAATAATATGGGATCACATTCAGATCCTTGCGGGACACCAGAAGTAACAAATAATGGATCTGAAATGAAGTTTCCAATTCGTACGTATTGTAACCTCTCAGATGAAAAGAATGCCAACCATATCAATATATTATTATGAAGGCTATGACAAACAGCTTTAATAAACAAATTGAATAATATGATATCACATTAAGATCCTTGTGGGACACCAGAAGTAACAGATAATGGATTTGAAATGAAGTTTCCTATTCGTACGTATCGTAACCTGTCAGATAAAAAGGAAGCCAACCATATGAATGTATTATTATGTGAGACACCAGAATAATATAAGATCACATTAAGATCCTTGTGGGACACCAGAAGTAACAGATAAAGAATCTGAAATGAAGTTTCCAATTCGTACGTATTGTTACCTCTGATATAAAAAGAATGCCAACCATATCAATATATTATTATGAAGGTCATGAGAAACAGCTTTAATAAACAAATTGAATAATATATCACAGTAAGATCCTTGTGGGACACCAGAAGAAACAGATAATGGATCTGAAGTGAAGTTTCCAATTCGTACTTATCGTAACCTGTCAGATAAAAATGAAACCAACCATATCAATGTATTATTATGTGGGACCCAAGAATAATATGAGATCGCAGTTAGATCCTTGTGGGACACCAGAAGTAACAGATAATGAATCTGAAATGAAGTTTACAATTCGTACGTATTGTAACCTATCAGTTGAAAAGAATGTCAACTATATCAATATATTATTATGAAGGCCATGACAAACAGCATTAATAAACAAATTGAATAATATGATATTGCAGTAAGATCCTTGTGGGACACCAGAAGTAGCAGATAATGGATCTGAAATGAAGTTTCCAATTCGTACGTATTATAACCTGTCAGATAAAAAGAAAGCCAACCATATCAATGTATTATTATGTGGGACACCAGAATAATATGAAATCGCAGGTGGATCCTTGTGGGACAACAGAATAATATGAGATCACATTAATTCGTACGTATTGTAACCTGTCAGATAAAAAAAAATGTAAGCAATATCAATATAGTATTATAAAGGCCATGACAAAACAGCTTTAATAAACAAATTGACTAATATGAGATGACAGTGATATCCTTGTGGGACACCAGAAATAACAGATAAAAAATCTGAAATGAAGTTTCAAATTCGTACGTATTGTAACCTGTCAGATAAAAAGGATGCCAACCATATCAATGTATTATTGTGAAGGCCATGACAATACAGCTTCTTTAATAATAGATTACAATCAACTTTATCTAATGCTTTAGAAAAATCATTTCCCTCGATTAATTAATAACGTATACGTTAAACTTAACATTTCCCGTGCGGAACAGTCCCGATTATCCCACATTCTTTTAGAAATATTATCATTAAGTATCAATCATAATAAATTTAAGACGACGCAAGCGCCATCTTTTGCCTAATTTCATGTGGCATCGTATGGTTCATGTGGCATCGTCCTATTGACTTTAAAAATTAGACAACTCAGAATCGTTGTTTCGTCCATTGAAGGTTAAGTATCAACTTGTGGTGTACGAACTATTCTCATTTTTTTAGTTATTTTCGTTAAGCTACTATTATAATATTACAAATCAATAATTATAGAAAATATTTAAAGATCTAAAATATTTGTTATTGCATTTTGGTTAATACAAAGTAATCGATAAGAATATTATTGATAATAATACATTTTTATAAAACAACTGACCTCACTGATTCGCAATGCTCCATTTATCAATCATTATTCAAATAAAAACGCTAACGACACCGATGAAATTTCAAATCCATCATTTCGATCATTAACTCAGCAATAACTTAGCTCACACACAGAGAGAAAGAACCGGAGGCGAAGGACTTCCTGAAGACAAGCAAAAACTAAAATAAAACGGCCATTAATGGCACATGTGCATTAGCTCCGCTGATGTATTCAATTGCAAATTTATTTAAGTTGCATATATGTGCATATATTCAAATCAGCACCTGATTGCGCGCCGCGCCGCCCGCGTGATTTAATATCTAATGAAATAAGTCATGCATTGCAGATTTGTGTTTCTTCGTTATCGCTCGGTTACAATCTGATGATGTTTTGTTAATTAGGTTTAAGTATGTTGATTTTCCACGTCGCGTGAAAAACGTAATGTAAAATGAACCAAAAAGAGGGTATTGGATAACGGAATCGATGAACTATAAATCAAATCAGTTCCACAAACGAGCGCGTGTTTATTCCGGTGGTCTGAGTTTATCGATTTGGTTTAAGGTCAAGTCATCTGCATTTCCAAAATTGAAACATTAAAGTTCTATTAATATTTTCAAACTCTCTAGAAGTTTCTGCCATATTATATATCTCGAATCAAATAAAGAAAATATTTTTTCATAATAATAGAAAATAATATTTATTTAATTGGCCACAGATATTTAAACCACATTAAATTAAATACAAAAATTGAAAATAATTAATAAATTATTTCCTCTTTAGCTACTGAAACTTTTTTTCATAACATTGTTAAAACTATGAATTATTATTTTTTATATATGCAATCTTTGTAGATATTATTTAACTTACCGCAAAAAAATCACATAATAATAATAATTTATGGGAGACCCCATTCCCGTAAATTAATATTATAATAATTATGTGAATTTTCGCAGTGAGTTAAATACCTAACGGAATTTTATCCAATGTACATATCTATTTATATTTAATCACTATTTAAAAATTGTCTTTTTTTGTAGTTCGAGGTAAATATTTTCTCTGATGTTTATTCTTTTTATTCTCCTGTTGAGGTTTTTGGGAATTACTCTAGTTGCAGATATGACCATTGGCAAAATTGATATGGATTCCAAGTGCCACATCTCCTTGATTTCAGTCAGTAGGTCTGAGTACTTCTTTCAGCTTGTGTGGAATCTATATTTGTGGTGGTTGGTATAGTCACATCAACAGTATCAACAGTGCTGATCTATTGCTCTTGATGATCAGTACAATTTCCGATGTATCGTTTGGTATCACCTTGTCAGTATGCTCTGATTCCAGTACATTGGTGCTACGCTATTCTCATATTTATAATATGGCTCAACTTTGTCAATCAGATTGTGCTTGATAACTAATTGTTGAAAAAGTACTTTCGCACCAACTAATTGTTGAAAAAGTATTTTCGCAATATTATCATGGCTCTGTTTATAATCATTTTTCACAATAGTTTGACATTCAGATTTTATAGTACTATTTTTTTACTAATAAATAGTAAATTTCTTTTTTGTATGTACCTATTATTTCAACATCAATTGAATTAAAGAACGTTCAAACTGTAACGAATCAAAATCGAACAAAAGCACCTTTACGGCTTCTTATTTATATGTGTGTGTGTGGAGCGATTAAGGCTAGTCACCCAAAGTGTCGTTTAATTAGGAGTGTCGACCTGTGTCCATCGGGTGTTCTAAATATAATCCACACACCCCACGTCCACATATACATACATTGATACAGTACAAACTAATCGTAGTTCATTAACACCGAGCGCACGCTATTCTTGTACTTACCGCCACTCTTAAATAGAACCCTTTGTACACCGACGTCTCCCGTCTGCTCGATTCGCACGATGACCTCCGCAGATTCTGATTTAATTTGCGCGTTTAATTTCGTACCTTGCTAGAAATGATGAAATACTGCTTCACGTTAGACATGTAACAGAAAATTGATGGTACAAAAAAATACATCAATATATTGAAGATTAAGTATTCAAACAAATATTAACAGCTTCTTTCATACATAATCTTGATCAGGGTCGCATCAAGAATATTTGCTGGCCAGACACGAAATATAAATTGTCGCCTCCTAAGCTAATTAATATCAAAGGCATTATAAACCCCCCAAATAACTTTTTTTCGCCTTAGGTTTGTTCTAATTGTTCCCACGGGAAACAAAATGAGTATCTTGACTAAAAATACTACACAACAGTATTTGTGATGATTGTGTTATGTTACATGATTTTTTGCCCACTTTTCTATGACCATTTCAAATCTGTGATTAAATTTCTGTATCAGCTCTAGTTTAAAAAATATAGCACATGAACCTTTTTACAATAAAAAAAAATATTTATTGGTATTCCAAACAAAAATATTCTTTACATAATACAAAAAAAATCCTAATAATAGTAGTAGTAGTAGTAGTTTATTGATGCAAGTACATACAAAAAATGTTTACATAAGTCAATTAAAGAAATACAGATAATGAAATGTGACATATTAAAATCAGTATATATATATATATATATATATATATATATATAAGAATCTAAAGTCTAAAAGTTAAGACAAAACACAGGCTGTAATATATCATATATCACAGTTACATTCACTTACGCTTGAAGAAACTCATCCCATGTATAATATGGAGTTGAGCTCAAATTGGCTTTCAGATAAGTTTTGAAAATTTTTAGTGGAAGGTAATTGACAAAAGCAGGTAATTTATAGTAAAACTTAAGTCCCCAGTATCTAGGGTCCATCCCTTGATTTACTTATCCGTGTATATTGGATATATATATATCATTTCTTTGGCGAGTATGATATGTATGTATAGAGCCGGCACACTGATATGATACTATGTTTTTTTTATATATAAACAAGGCATTTATATATATATATATATATATATAGGCAAGGTAGTGTCATAATTTTCAGTTTTACAAAGTGTGGCCTGCATTCTTCTCGATATTGGACACCGACTACAATTCTGATTGCACGTCTTTGCAACCCGAATATTCTGTCTTTGATGGCAGAATGACCCCAGGCAAGGATGCAATAAGAAATGATAGAGTGGCATGTACCGAAATAAGCGGTTTTTAAAGCTAGAGGGGATAGTGAATTAGACAAATTGCGCAAAAGAAATATATTTGAGCAGAGTCTGCTTGCTAACTTATTTCCATGTACACTCCAAGTCAAAGAAGAATCCAGTTCAACACCCAGAAATTTTGCGGAAGTTTCAAAGTTATGTTCACACGGTTTTAATGTAAAGATTAAATCAATGGTTTTATTTTCGTTTATGGCAAGTCTGTTACTATTAAACCAGTCGAACGAAGTTCGTTTTGCATTACGGTTCTGTTGAAGCAGCTCAGGTAAATCGCTTCCAATATTAATCAGCGATGTGTCATCCGCGTACAATACTGTTCTACATTTGTTCTGATATATAGTCATTGATATATATAAAGAATAACAGAGGGCCCATTATAGAACCCTGTGGCACACCGTGTTGTACTGCACGCATAGATGAGTTGCATTATTAATTCTAACAACCTGTCTCCTGCTGGACAAATATGATTGAAATAATCCTCTGCTGGCGTCATCAAAACCATAATGCAATAATTTATTTAATAGTATGAAATGATTGACACAGTCAAACGCCTTTGTAAGGTCTAAAAATGTTGTTAGACAATGCTCACTATATTCATAGGGATGTAAGATACTATCAGTGAGCTGTAATACTGCGTTTTCAGTAGACTTTCCAGATATAAAACCAAATTGATTATCGCATAGAATTCCATTTACTTCTAAGTAACGATATACTTGTGTAAACATAACTTTTTCCAGAACTTTAGGAAAAAACGGGAAGTATAGAGGTTGGCCTGTAGTTTGCTGGGTCCTTTGTGTCGCCCTTTATATGCAGTGGTATTACCATAGCTGGTTTTAGGGTATCTGGAAAGGTAGATGACAGTATAGATGAGTTAATAATATGTGTTAATGGTGATATTAATACATCAATGCAACCCTTTAATAGATCCACTGATAGGCCATAAATATCTTTACTTCTACTACTTTTTCAAAGAACGCACCATCTCCCTTACTCGAATGCTTGAAACTGGTTCAAAAGTAAATACACTATCAGGTTTGTTTTCCATTAATAATATAGGATCTTGTGCAGGAGGCATTGAGTTTACAAGATTCGTTATTGAATTTAAAAAGGTATAATTAAAAGTATCCGGTAAAATATCACATTTGTTATCACAGTTTTGGTTGTATTGGTTACTATTTGATTTTATGATTTGCCACATGGCTTTATTTTTATTACCCGAATTATTAATGAAATTGCAATTTGCATTAATTTTTGCCTTTTTTATTGTTGTCCGATATTGCTTTTTTTGCATGCGAAGCAGTGCTAAATTTGCAGGTGTTTTGTATTTATTATAGAATTCATGCAATGTTTCCAGTGAATCTCGCATGCGACGCAAGTCACTGGTGAAGCAATGTAATTTGTTTAAATTTTTTTTGTTACTTATGGTTTTCACAGGGAAGGCTAAGTGGAAATTGGTTAAGACAATATTATGAAATATGTTATGTCGTATTTCTTGTTACAATCTGTCTCAGTTATGATTTCTTGCCAATATACTTCAGATAACAATCTGTAAAGATCAAATTTAACGGTTACAGTAACAGGCCGTATTATTTTATTTGTAAAGTTATCTGTACTGTTTTCGTTCGTTATACTATTAATGGATATACCCCTATGATCCGAGAAAGTTGTATTTATACAATTTACTGTAAACTTACTGGCTGATATATTAGTAAAAATATTATCTAGCGTATTTTTTGCTCGAGTTACAAAGGTGACTGTTGGATGTAACCCAAAACTTTTAAAAATATCACAGATTTGCATTGCTTGTACATTATTATTTTCATTAAAATGAACATTGAAGTCACCTCCTACTACCACTTTGGTGTTTAAGACATCTAAATTATTAAGGACATTTATAAGTACATTTATAAAAATATTAAAATCTCCAGCTGGAAAACGGTACATTACAATATAAATCATTTTTAAGTCAATTAGAGATACCGCAGCTATTTCACATTGTTTTTCTATAGATAGTTGATTTAAATGGTTTAATGTTAAATATTTAATATTGCGCTTTAGTAATATTAAAACGCCACCGTGAATGTAGTTTGATCTAGAAAAGTGCGATATTGTTAATAAATCATTTATAGCATACATATTACTCTCCGAATTCTTTAGCCAATGTTCACTAACGCAAATAACATTGAAATTATTTGCCTCTATCGTAGCTGAAAGTTCATTAAATTTGCTTTTTATACGTTGCATGTTGATATAGAAACATTTAATATAGATTTATTTTTCTTCTATGTTGCGACTTGCTGAGTGACGCGTGGCGGAAAATCCGGATTCTTTGTTGGAGCAAATGAAAATCTTCTTACTCGTATACCAGTTGGCCAAGATTGTTCATTCATCAAAATGGAATTGTGTTTGAAATCAGTTCCCAATTTGAACACTTTATTGGTTCCTTTGAGCTCTAATTCTTCAATTTGAATTAATTCGATTTTAGGATGATTGGTTTTCATATAAATTTTTATTGATTTCACACTAACGTTAATAATCTATGTACAAAATAAAAACAGATAAACAAAAGCATAACTTTATTATTATTAAAAATAAAATATTATTATCAAAAGAATTTACTGAATTAAAAGAAAATATATTTGCGAATAAATGTGCTGATTTGATAAATACTGTATCAAATACACAATTTTCAGAGCTTGAAACAGTTTCAATAGAAATTCCGCGGCCAACCATTAATGTCGAATCCTTTAAATAGTGACATTACTAATGGTTTACGTAATGACGTAGATTCTGTTAAAGCTAACAACAGTAGTTTACCTGAACCTAATACTATTACCCAAGAGAATAAAAATAAAAAGGGTAATAATATTAATACTGTTATAATTGGCTCAAGTTCTCCGACTGACGAATTTGCGAACGTTCCAAGTCATGGTTTTAAATCAAGCATTGTAAAAAAATGGCTACATGTCTACAGAGTCGAACCAGACATTGAACCTATAACTATTGCAAAACATGCTAAAACAATCATAATAAATTAAAGACGACGCAAGCGCCACCTTTTGTCCAAATCGTTGACGATGTCACTTGAAATTAGGCAAAAGGTGGCGTTTGCGTCGTCTTTAATTTATTATGATTAATATCGGGTATCTAACACCAACACAATTTCCGTTCAGTCGCCTTCATCAAGGCATTGCACATGGAACACACTAGTCTCATGAGATTAGAAAAACCGAAATAGCCATCACTAGTTACCATGCGCTAGATGAATGGTGGCTGAACGTTTCATTAAATACTAAAACACTATTAAACGTAAATGCGTATATTAAATGTTTTCGTCTTATGAATTCAGACCAATCTGCGTCTTTTCAACTTGGAGTTGATGAACCTCACTTTAATTCACTTATGGATTCTTCGAAGTGGCATGCAGGTATGGCCCTGAAAGAGTTTATTTCCCGCCAAAACCGCCATTTTCAAACTGCCGGAATTCAACAAACAAAAATATAAGTAAATTTAATCTTTTATCAAAATGTGCGTGGTCTTAGAACTAAACTCTTCGAATTTCATAATAATACTCTTGCAAATGATTATGATATTTTATGCGTAACGGAATCATGATTACATCACAATATTTCAGATAATGAAATATCTTACTCGTTGTGATCGTGATAATGCAGCGAGTGATACTAGTAGAGGTGGAGGGATATTTATGGAGGAATCTGCACTCGTCACTGATATTAACTAATACTCGAAATCGGGAGGAGATCTGGATTTTAGTTAATTATTCTTACATTATTGGTTGTGTTTATCTTCCTCCGCGATCTCACGAGGACACATATGCTGAACATGTAAACATAATATCAGATATCATGCATGAATATGAAGATCTTACATTATTTTTGGTTAGAGATTACAACTTGCCCAATGTTCGATGGATTCCAGAAGAAGACTGCGTGGGATTCTTACCGAGTAGTGATGAAAGTGCTACCGTCCGCCTTTTGTTTAAAGGTGTAATGAGCAATGGTTTATATCAATTTAATAACAATATAAATAGGACTTGTAATATTTTGGACTTTATATTTTCCAATAACCCTAATATAAGTTGTGTCATAGGTGATCTTATATGTAATCCAGATGGATACCATCCGCCTTTGTATATACATTTTGATGTTTTAATTGCCAATGGTGAATCCAATGAGGAATTTTATTTGGACTATGAGAACCAAGTTTGAACTTTTTAATGACTATTAAAATCAGTATTTTGCACCATTTTATACTTTTTAAAATTAAATTTCATTTTGCGTTAATTTGTATTCTATTTTCGGTTAATTTCTATTCAATATTCCATTCCATTAAAATCATTATTAAATTAAACTAAGAATTTTATTAGTTATTTTGTGAGTTTTTTCTTGATGGCCGGTTTTTTTGCTACAAACTGTATTTTTTTATTTTATGACTACTGTCTCATTTTTAATTCGTTTCATCTTGCGAGTAATCTACCACGTAATCAACAATGGTTTCAAAAGAACGGGACAACCTGTCACTCTGCTAGGGAGTCTCTTTAAAATCATTTTGCGAATTTTTAATTCGTTACATTTTAACTTGAAGGAAAGTACATTAAATGTAAAGAAGCTTATTAAAAATTAATTTCTCACATAATCGAAAAAAAAAAAAGATTAAAGAATATTGATTAGCTGCTTCAATTATGGATATTGGAGGCGTTCACTTTTGTGATTTTCATATAAATAAAACACTTGATTTTTTGATACCACTTTTATTTTAAATAATCGATGGTCGAGGCTTTTACTTGATGAATCTCCATTATACACTATTTTTAAATAAAACAACCGTTTTTTATGTTTCACAAAATTTATTGTACAGACACTGCTACAATTAATCAACTGCTTGATGATGCCACTGTGTTTGAAAAACAATCGTAGCAATGCCCCTACAATAAATTTTTTGACATTTAAAAAAAATAGTTTTTTTAACAAATAGTACTTTTAATCATAATTTATATATAAAGTTCAACGACTACAGAAAGTACTTAATTTTTTTCTTATATAAACTAAATATAAGAAAAAAAGTTAAATACTTTCTTTAGTCGTTCAACCTTATATATAAATAAATTCGATTAATTAAAAAATATTCAATTTTCGAAATTTAAAAATTCAACAACATTCACTTTACTAAGTGTAATTGAAACTAGTTACTAAAATAAAATAAAAGTATAAACTAAATTTAAGAAAAAAAGTTAAAAACTTTCTTTATTCGTTCAACTTTATATATAAATTCTATCGATTAATTAAAAAATATTCAATTTTCGGAATTTAAAAATTCAACAACACTCAACGAATTCCTTTTTTCGTACCTCCTCCTTGAAGGTGACTTATGGTTGTTGACTCCGCCAGAGAGAAGCAAAATTCGCGGGCATTGTCGAGCCTGGTCGCATGTGTGAGTGTGTTAATCGGAAATTCGGGGTTAATTAACCCCGAAAAAAGGCGCGCGCCCATAGCTAAAGAGGAGACTACGAAGGAGCAGGGCAAAAAAAGTAGGGGCGACGTTGCCGAGACGAACGCCCGGAATTTTTTTACCATCCTTCCTTTTCTGATTGGCTACCGGAACGCAAGGCGTCTCCGTCTTCGGCCCGCTGTCCGACCAAGAAAGACGAAGATAATTGAAGTCTCGGGGTATTCTCGTCTGGTGGATATTGTGTCTGCGCTCGGGGGCCTTTAGGATGGGAGAGAAGACGTCAAAACTGTGATTAATCGAGACCCGGCCTGTGTATGCAGCCAGCTGGGGAATTCCGTCCGGATTTTTTTTTTTATTTTAGATTTTTTTAATTACACTTTTAAGCTTAATTCTTATATTTTCAGAAATTAATAAACTGCTCGGTTATAATATTAATATTGAATACATAACAGTATACAATACTTATTTAACGCTCTTTATTTTAATAAAAGCCATTAATTTCAATTTTAACAATATTAGTAATAGACTGCACGTTTTCATCACAATCTAAAATCTATAACAACTGGTTTTAACTTTGACGTTTTGATTGTTAAAAAAAACGTCAAACTACGACATTTTTATTATAAAAATTGTCAAAGCTAAACACCTGATAGTGTTTGTGGCGCAAATGACCAATGTTATCGGAGCGCCCTAAAACTCCAATTCAATTTAATAAACTCCTGATATGAATCATAATAATTGGGAGATAACGCAACCGCCATCTATTGCCTAATTTCACGTGGCATCCATACGCTATATGAATGGTGGTTGAACATTTTATTAAAGTTAAAGATTTACAATCTACAATATTTCTTAAAAAAATGGAATGTCTCTTAACGTTAAATGTTAAGAAAACATTCCATTTTATTCTCTTTGAAATAATATTTTAATGCTTCATCTAATATTTCATACTTTGCCAATATTCTTTAATTATTTTTCAATATCAAATTACAAAGTATAATCTGATATTATAATAGTGAAACATCGCCAACGATATTTTCATTTTTTAAGACAGGATAATCTTAAAAACAATTGTAGGACAATATTGTATATCAAAGGAACATACAAACAGGTAACAAATAATATTTGCACCACATTTATTTTGATATTTTATAACGCTATTTTTTGCTACTACTTTTAAATTTTCAATGTACAACATTATGGTATAATTTAAATTTAATTAAATATAAAGTGGAAAAGAAACATCTCTGATGGGAATTGAACCCACGCCTCCCGATTGCCGGCCGTGTCGTCGGTTCAAATCCCATCAGAGATGTTTTTTTTTTTCACTTTATATTTAATTAAATTAATTTATATCTCAATATTGCACATTGAAAATTTCTACAATTCATGGATATAAATATAATTTAAAAAGGAATAACAATTTAATTTAATTATTTTTTGCACATTTTATTAAAAATATCCAAAATAAATCATGGAAAAAATTAAGATTATATTTAATTTAAATTGAATGTGACTTTTGGATGAACTTTAACCAAAAAAACAAATGTTTGCTGTTTTACCAACTAGAAGTGCTGCTAATTTTCTTTAATAGTTTCTGATTTGTTGATCATACAAAAAGTGTTTGAGAACCACCTAGTTATTATTTTTAATCATTGTTTATATAACGTGGGTTAAAATCAGTTTAAAATTTTCGTTGATTTCAAAGCAATGGAAATAAAATAAATTGAAATTAAATTAACTTAACATATTTCATTAATAATCCCCTTCTTCCCTCAAATAAAGAAGGAAACAACTTCAATCCCATCCTACCAGCCTATTAAATTAGCCGCGCATTTAAAAGCGATTAACCGAAGCAAACCGATGTAATCCATCTCCACCCCACCGCACACCACCCACCCCCGGCCGGCTCACTTGCTTCAGATGCAGCTTTCGGAATAATTGATCCTAATCTGGGCTGGTACAGCAACGGCTCGTGGATTAGAAGCGGCTTTATTAATCGTCCGAATTTGTCCGCGGATATCCAACTTCCCAACCCTCCGCCATCCACTCCACTTTTCACACGTACCCAATTTAATGCAGCGGATTACACCCCTTCCAGAACGATAGCCCCGGGCACTCGATCGAAATCACCCACGAATTAATTCTACGAAAGGAAAACAAAAACAAGAAAATGCGGCGGAGGAAAATATATAAAAATGGTTCCATTTTCTTAATGTGTAAATAAACGGAATATCACACCGGGCTTTTGTGTGTGCAACATCGATCAAAGTCTGAGCCGGTGAATGTAAATTCACTGACAAAGCATTATAAATAATAAATTGCATTCCGACAATGGAATTTTCTATATTACACGTCAAAGTTGATAGAAATTGAATCCCTGAAAATGCCGTCCGTTCCTTTTTCGTTCCACTGGAAATTGATTATGTGATTTTATTTTATTTCAGACGCGGATGCAATATAAAAAAAAGAAACGAATACATTATACCCAGAGCTTCTGTTGCGTTTTATGTTATTATAACTATACATTACATTTGGTTTTAATATTTGTTGTCTACTTTGCTTTAAAAAATTACATTAATAAACAAATAAATAAAATACAACAGGTATAAATAATGTGTTGTGTAATTTAATACATAAATGGCTTAATGCAATGATATGGATTAATCGTCGAGATTATTATTAGCCGGTGGAAAATTTCTTGAATAATAATATTAAATAATTTCATTACTGGTTTAATTAACGTGAAGTATAACCGAATTCATAAAATTACATAAACTTTTATACTACCAAACAAAACACTTAACTTATTTAACCACTGCACATTTATAGATTACAATAACATTGACCTAAACTAATTTACATAAAGTTATGTTGATGTGATAAAGAATTGCAGACCTAAATTCATAAATTCAAGTAGCGCTTAATGTGATGCTATCCTTTTCCTTTACTAGAATCATTTGGAGATAGCGATGCATTTTGTAAACTTCCTGACGTTTTTGGTATGAAAGTCTTTGCATTTGCCATCAACTGTTCTGGTTATCATATCCATGAGAAGTAGCACGATTATCTTGACTAATAATATTGCGATAATGATCACTGTTACTTCTTGTTAATTTTTCGAAGGACCGTTGAATGATATTCAAAAATAAGTTAACTTAAGGCTGCGATTTTACGCAAATCAACGTTGCGATTAACGACTGAACGTGCAGTGGTTTTTACAAAATATGTGTGTTTATTTTATTCCAACTAGCGGCAAACATCTGAACTACTAGATACCACAATAAAAATGATGGCGTCGAACTAAATTTGTTCTCATTGACTATTTTATAGGATTAAGGAATATAGAAATAATAATATTATGATTATATTAAATATGGATATTAAGAGGAAGATTTTCCACGTTTAATCAGATATATTTAATATAGATTAAATGAATTTTTGTAAATAAAATTAATTTTTGAAAAAATATTTTTTTCACTTTTTTTATTTTTAAAAAATAAAAATTATCTGATGTTGTTCATCAGTAAATAAGCTATCTGCCTGTATTTAATGTTTATTTTTTTATGATTGTATAAAATTGTTAATCCCTTAAAACGGAATCGTATTGGGGATCGCAGCCTTAAAGATGTCTATTGATAAATATAACACCACATATACAAAATGTACAAAAAATTAATTTATCGTCGCCGGTGCTAATTACGCAAAGTCTCGAGTTTGATTTTTTCTTCTGTTTTCGCTGTCTTCCCGAAGGTTGCTCGCCGGAAATGCGGAAAAACACCCTCCACTTGTTTATTGTTCCATATCAGGGCAGCGGTGGTTTGTCTACCAATGATGAAATTCCGAGATGCTTTTTCTTCGTTCGCCGAAACCCACTAGAAAGATTTATTGCCGTATTTTCGGAATCGCGCACAAATCTGCGAAAAGGGAGATTTAATTATCCGCACTTTTTCCCAGTTTGGGCCCACCGCCATAAAATGTAAATTTGTTGGGACTAGCTAGGTAGTCGCAACAGTCATTAACAATTACCTCGAGGAACTACCTACAAAGATGATCATAACAGTCACACGTACGTTATTTTATGCATTTTCCTTTGCTAGAATCATTTGGAGATAGTGATAAATTTTGTGAACTTCCTGACGTCTGTAAATGAATGAAATACTTATTGCTCTGGTGGAAAATCTAATTGCCTCTCTTAGTGAAGAAAAACTTCCTT
The DNA here is from genome assembly GCA_963082785.1 of Philonthus spinipes. Taxonomy (NCBI): domain Eukaryota; kingdom Metazoa; phylum Arthropoda; class Insecta; order Coleoptera; family Staphylinidae; genus Philonthus; species Philonthus spinipes. Next base: position 11,347,944 of record OY720309.1, on the reverse strand, counting down.
CTCTTTATCAAGGCATCCTCTGCAGTGGTTATAGTGAATTTTTTCTATTTTGTTAAACATGGTTTTATTGTTACCCGACATCCGAAAGGGTAAATAGGATTTTGTATATATATATATATACTGAGTGTCTGGGATAAGGGGCGAACATATGAATTTAACATGTAAAATCCAACTTAATGTGGAGAATTTAGATGCAGATAATCAACAGTCCACAAAAGAGCAGTGTTTAGAAATTAAACTAAAATTTTAGCACGATGGAAAACATCTTGTAGGATAGAAAAAGTAGTAGAAATGGCTAACGACCGCGAAGGTTTTTCCGCCTGTCTATGTCTAGTTCATGTCATTGTTTATTTAATTTTCATGATTGCTATCGTCATTGTCAAAGTCCGCATTATTTGATGAAATAATAATAATAATAATAATAAATTGTCTTTATTGAAAGAAAAAAGTTACAAATGAAATATAACATATAATGTAGAACAGGCGAAGTTCAATTAGTCAATATGACTATATTGTTCTTCCACTTAACCTGATTAAAATAATAATAATAATATATGTCTTACAGGAGTACATTGTTGTATTATTAAATTTAAATAATAATTAAAGATTCGCCAATAAAATAAACCAAGAATATACAAATTCAAGTAAGATCAAAAACCAAGCTTCACTGGTCATACACATAGTTTTTTAGATTTAATTTGTCGAGCCATGGCTTTATTAAAAATGAAGGGTGATAATTGTTTGAGGTTAGAGGGGATTTTATTATAAATGTTATGTGTGAAAGATCTCTTTAAAAAAGGTGGTTTTGAAAATAGGAGGTGAGATAATTCCCCTAAACCTCAAATTTATATTGTGAACATCTGATCGATACACTATCTTATTATAGAGATAGGGATGTGAAATGATAAAAAGTTTATATTTTTTTGTAAAATGGTTTATCCCTCAATTAAGATTTATTGATTTATTTACTTTTGGATGATAATCTTGTTTTTCATTGCAATTGAACCATTCGGGCTGCACGCCGTGAAAGATTTGTGGAGAAAGCGGTACGTTATGGGGTTTAGTTGAAATTTTGTAATAACAATAAATTATTAAAATATAGCCAAAAGAATGTTTAATTGAACATAGAAAACCCAACTCTAATAGATTTAAAACAAAAATGCAAAAGAACCTTAATGCGTTATTTGTTACGCATTATGTCATATATAATTATCAGCTAAGGGTGAAATAGCAATGGTATTAGTATTACTTAGTAGCTGTGACACAGTGGACAGAAGAGAGATATGGAAAACTCTAGACGAGTTAAAAGTACCAAATAGGTTAGAGAATGCAAACAAGAGCACATACAAGACAGGAAGAGCCAAAATACAAATTAAAGGACAAACCTCAGAGGAATTCATCATGAAAAAATGTATAAAGCAGGGAGAGCACATTACTGTTTGTGTTGATTATGGATACCATTGTCAAACGAATATACTGCGTGGATTGATAAGTATTTTGTGGTAGGAAAAGGAAAAGTTGGGATTTTAAGCTAGTGGCTTCAGTTATTGGGTAGGCGATTGGGTATAACATTTTAGCACTAAAAATGTTCAATTTATGAACTGCAGCGATTTTTACACCTTTTAATTAACCAGGTTGGCCCTGCGTTAGAAGAAGTTGTACGTGAAAATTGGGAGATATGGTATGAGCATGATGGATGTCTGGCCCATTATGGTTTAAATGTGAGGAAATATTTAAATGCTAATTTTCCCAATTGGTCGCGGTGGCACTATCAATTGGCCACCAAGATCTGATTTAATACCATGCGATTTATTTTTATATTTTTAATAGATTAAGTCATTGTTTACACCAGAATGGAGAACTTTTTGAGTACTTGTTCTAATATTTACCATTGAGCATAGATACAGTAAAATAAAAATGTAAACAAAAATAAATCACCAACTCTTTCTAATCTGACACCACTATAAATGATCATGATAATGAATAAATTATCTTTCTTCCACTAATTACGTGTTCTTATGATTTTTCCTGAACGACAAGCATGCATTATCACTGAATGGTTTTTTGAGTATAAGTGAAGTGTTTAATCACAAATTGAAAGACTGTTATTCCTTACTTCATAATTTATTTTTATGTTAGATGTACATTTCGAGACACAAAGTGCTCATTATCAATAACAACTGAGTTGTTATTGATAATGAGCAATAACAACTGAGTTGTTATTGATAATGAGCACTTTGTGTCTCGAAATGTACATCTAACATAAAAATAAATTGTGAAGTAAGGAATAACAGTCTTTCAATTTGTGAAGCATGCATTATAATTACTTTTCATCAATTAATTTTCTTTGGTAATATTTCGATAATATGAATTCTGGTACAAACGTAAATTAAATGAAAACATTTAATACAGTTTACGATTTTGCTCTAAAATGAATATAATAATTTAAAATGCATCTTCGTGCATTAATACTTTGTATATGAGAAAAAATACATTTAATTAAAATTATTAGTATCAGAATTTTCTTTATTTCTCAAGTGTAAAGTGTAGGTACTTAAAAATAGTAGTCTAGGTTTGAACACAAATTACAGTAACTTTTTAATTAGCGCCTACTAGCACCCAATATTTTCCATTTTGCAATATAAAAGTTTCAAGCTTTTTCTTCTTTCTTTCTTAATCTCTTTTACCCGTATTGGGGTACACCGAAAGGTAAAAGGGTCAATGAATAAAAGAAGAAATTGGGTGTCGAGGAAGCTTTTTACTAACACTATTTTTTTGCGGGTGCTCGAAGGGCCATACTTTTACTCCAATTTATAATTTTCAAAGTGTGAATAACCTCTATACCAAAATAACTTTATTTTGATTTTTATATTATTATTACAACATTAAACAAATAGGTATTGAATAGTACTTACGTTCATCTACTTGATCCATCATTCAAATTAAAAATACACTTTGTCTTTAACCAAAAAATAATTCTGTCATTTAAAAATCACTCTCGAAGTTGCATGGTAAAATTACAAACTTTAACTGAATATATCTTTTTTTATGTTTTAATTTTTTATCATTTAAATAAATTTCTTCTATCATTTCCTCGAATCATCTTCCGATTTATCCTGTGTAATATTTAAGGCAGCAAATTTAAATATGTTGCCATTTTTTTATGTTTTAATTTTCTATCATTATTAGTTGCATAAATTTGCTGCCTTAAATATTACACCTCTAATCCGATAATTCCCAGATATGTCACTTGGAATCTATGGTAACTAGATACAGAATTATGACCGCAAATATTTTGAGAGTTGGCCAGGTTTTCGGGCGTTCTATCCCACTGTGGGCTTATGTGTTTTATTTTCAATAGAAAAGAAAATTAAATAAAAAGAATTTGAAATTAATAAATTATTTTCCGTTTACCTACTGTGACATTATGACTTATGTTACATAAATGCTTTAACAAACTCTGACCAAGTGAATAAATTATTTTTCTATTGTAACGAAAGTGAAAGAAGAAACTGGAAATAGCACTCTAGAATGTTCTACAGAGCGCGCGACGGTAAACGCGGCGTCATTGAAAGTTCCGGAAAGTTCGAAAATCAAGCATGCTATATAAGCGCGCGCGCTAGCGGCGCTGCAGTCAGTCAGTTCCAGTTAGTCTATCACAAATGTCCGAGTGCTCAACATCGCGTAATAATAATAATAATAAATTTGTTACCCAACAGGAAACAGTAGCCCAATTACAGGATAATACAAAATAATTTTACATTATAATAATAGCAAGACAAACATGAATATAAATATAAATATAAATATAAATATAAATATAAATATAAATATAAATATAAATATAAATATAAATATAAATATAAATATAAATATAAATATAAATATAAATATAAATATAAATATAAATATAAATATAAATATAAATATAAATATAAATATAAATATAAATATAAATATAAATATAAATATAAATATAAATATAAATATAAATATAAATATAAATATAAATATAAATATAAATATAAATATAAATATAAATATAAATATAAATAAATACCAGTACAAATATCGATACGAAAACAATAAAATATACAAATAAAGATTACAAATTGTAAAAAGTGTGGTGCAAATAAATGTGTTAACTGTACTCTAAATAAATAAACATTGTTTTACTTATTTCGGAGTCTGATTATACCCGATTTTGTAACACTATTATTAGAAAGGAAAATATTCAATCAAAACAATTGAATTAATTTATAATTAGTTTACAATTGTCCATTTCAATGATAATTTTGTACAATAATACAAAACGCTAGCTAGCATAGTTTTAATTTACAAATAACCATAAATTCATACAGGGCAGAAAGATCTATAGTCGATAGCCCATGACCGACAGACAATTGTACATATTGTGATAATAAATTTTGTGAAATTTTGTTGTCATATTGTCTGAATAAAGATGTTTGTATGTTTCGCCTTAATATTATATTCAGTTATGAATTCAAAGTTGCCAGGACTTGTTATTAATTGTATGATTTGATATGGTAGTTCTTTATTTTTTCTCGATTAACTGAAGTTAAATGTAAGCCACTCGTAGTATGTCTTAATTTATTTCCAGTCCCAGTTATTTCGTCTAATCAGTCTGGCCTGATTAAAAAAATGTAACACTTTTTTATAAGGAATTACTTCCACTATCATTACCTCCTTTGCCTTCTCACCTCATTAACCATGTAGTTCCAAATATTGTCGCTCTGCCAGTGGTTCTCATCAGTTAATTTGCAGCTTATAGTTTTAATAGTTCCAACTGGTGTGTATACAGAATTTATTTTTCGATAAAAAATTATTTAAAGGTAATAATTAAATAACGGAAATTATCTATACATTGTATCTTTGCTACGGCAATTTTGTTTTTTTATATTTTGTACAATGTAATTGATTCATACTCAATTTTACGTAAACTTGACATTATGACTAAAGAACTTACTATTGTACAAGATAAATGTTGAGATTTCAGACAGGGAAGTCCCGCACGTGTTTGAACCAATTAAAAAATAAGCGATAATCGAATGCGTGAGAACGGGTGTGAGCTTGCAAGAATGGAAGAGAGTTCATGACCATATATGGGCGAAAAGTTGCAAATAAGTCAAAATTGCGTGAAAGAGAAATTGTGAGAGAAAATCAGGGAGCCAAACGGGATTCGTGAACGTGATTCGTGAATGTGAAAAACGGAATCTTAAATATGGGTAGAAGGGACGCGGAAAGTACTCACGGTCGTGCGTATATTAAAAAAAAAACCGGAAATAATAAAATAAAAGAAAAGTAGAGAAGTGATTGTGGGCACGTGTGCTATTAATTAATAAAATAACCGATGTGTGGAAATGGGTCAAACAACTGCAGAGGTATCGCTCAAGTCTGAAATCAAGTAAGTTCAAATTTTATTGAAGTGAGTCAAAAGTTTTATTTGATACAATATGATTATTTCATGCATGATATTTTACAATAATTAATGTTTTATTTTGGGGCCTGAAAAATTGAAATAATGTATAGTTAATATAAAGTCAATCACCAAAATCTAAGAATAATTCAAAGTCATAAAAAATCATAAAAAAATCATAAAGTATATAAAGGGACTACGCTTTAAATCAACAAAGAATAATTAATTCAGTTCTGTTTTCGTAAAGTTAATATTTTATTTGTTAATCAGTTATATAAAACCTTCAATAATCAAAACAGTTTAAATGCTACCAACATTCAATACAGCTCTATGTTATCTTTCTTCTCTCAAATTTTAACACTTGAGTGACAAAATTCGTTTCACTTAAGAATATTTACATTTCTTTCCCTTGGATAAATGTTATCCGAGACAGTACCTAATTTGATAATTTGACTACGCATTAAAGGGAATCGCTCTTCCTTTCGATTTATTGTATCAGAAACTTTATTCCAAACTAATAGAGCTTTCACTTTCATTCTTTAGATCTATACAGCAAATAAATAAATAAACACCATCGTTATATTATCATTACCCTTCTTATTATAAGACGTACGTACTGTTATGAAGAGTTTCAGCCCTACATCTGAACTTGGCCATCTGAATTGAGATTTTAATCTTAAACTTTTCACTCTCTAGGAAGATATATATAAATATATTATGAATTAATTACTTATTAATGTAAGTCAAAATTTGATCAACAAATTAAATATGAAAAAAGAACCCAAACTCGAACGAATAATACTTATTCTCAGATCAATTTTATAAAATTAATTACACGTTGTTGAAAAACAACAGAAATCTCATTAACCTAAAAACGTTTTAAGATAAAGCACAACTCGAACGAAAAACACAAACAAACACGTAAATACAATTAAAATAAAAATATAATTAATTCAAGAAATGAATTACACGTTGTTAAAAGACAAAAAAATCACTACAATCCACAAAATTTTCTAAGATGAAGCACACCTCGAACGATTATAATGTGCCTATTCCTAGAACTACACTTAAATAGTACAATTTATCTGAAATTGTGATAGGGAGAGCAAGGGTCAATCTGCGACAGAACCATAAATGACAAAAACAAAATCACATCAAAGATGTCATTCCCGCCGACCTATTGCAGACAAAGCCAAAAGTACAATTTAACCGAAATTGCAATAGGGAGAGCATGGGCTGGTCTGCAATGAAAACACAAATAAAATGAATAATACGTCAAAGATGTCGTTCCCGCCGACCTATCACACACATAACCAAAAGCACAATTTATCCGAAATTGTGATAGGGAGAGCAATGTCAGATCTGCGACAAAACCAACATTTCAAAATTGTCATTCTTCGAGACGGTTCATTTTAATGGGGTTTTCCGTCCTCTCGAAGCAAATGCGGAGCAGAAGAGCGTAGTCCCATACATTTTTTTTAAGTTTTCAGTCAAAATGCACATGACAGCAAACTAATATATGATAAAATAAGGCGCACACATATTTAACAAACTTAATGAATGTAATTATTTATTAATATCTAAAAATTCTTTATTAAAATAAAATTAGTGCTGCTTGCCGTAAAACTCACTTAATGTCTTTTATTTCTGGTCCACAAGTCACCCTTTTAATTTACAGGTGAAAAACGGTAAGTACCGATAATGCATGTTGACATAAATAACGGGCCTGTTAAATAATTAAGGGTTACTACACAATCACAACAAAATGACGTTATTGAAATTTCAATTGTAAATTATAATAATATCGGGGGTCGAACTATTTCATAGTTCAATGAGCCAATTTTTGAGGGTGCCTTGGCTGTAGAGTGAAACGTAATGTTTTTTTTAAAGCCTCACATAAAACTTAAATACGGGCTTTAACAAGTTTTTTTTTTAAATATTTTCATCTATTTACGAATAACGAAAGAACAGTCATTCAAACACAACTTAAACGGCTTAATACTATGTATTTGCAAATATTTATCAAGGCATCTATATGGATTTCGCAGGATTGTGAATGTATGATCCATTTTTTATCTTTCTTTTAAAACTGTTTACTTTTTAATGCTTTTCACGATAACTAACTTTACCTTTGTGTGGTTTATAAGGAAAGTAAAAAATAACGTGAATGGCTTTTGTATTGAATGTGATGAAGTAAACCTTCTATGAATTTAAATTCGTCGTTATTGAGGAGGAAACTAGTTTAAGAAGGAATCAAAGTCCTCGTTGACAACTATTTGATGGATGAGAGGAGGAAGGTAATTAAAAAAATCTGCTGGATAGCTGGGGTACGTTTATAATAATAAAGGGGATGAAATATCGGCCGGGCGACGGCATGAATGAGGATGCAGAAGACGTGGGATTGCGGTGTGTCCGGCAGAAGGGATGAATGGAAACGGAAGGAAGGTCGCGTCGACTTGGAGTGTATTGTGGGCCGTAATTGGGGGCGGTTGCATGCGTGTGTTTTCCGCCCGTTCCAGACTGATGGTTGTTTGGTGGGGCGGGGGCGGTGGAATAAGCGAGGTTTTTGGTGGGGGGAGGCGGGTGGTTTGCAGTGTTCGCGTATCGACACCAGACGAGCGGTCCTTGTGTAAAAATCGATGCGACTACGGCGCCGTTGGCGGCGGCGGCGGCGGCAACGTCGCCCCGGCGTGCACCGAGAGAGGTAACGTCCTATCCTAGGCCACGGAATGAAAAATTATCGCACGGCCGAAAAAAACTACTGTCACTACATGGTATATATCGACCGGGGCACTCGGCGTCGGCGTCGGGACGTCCGGAGACGGGTGGGGAGGGTGTGTGTGCACTGTCTAGGATGCAGCGAGTCGGAGCCCGGAATGTCCGCGAGCGTTTTCCGGGCGAGCACTCTTCCGTCCGGGTTAACCACCACACTCCACCCCTCCACCCGCCCCTCTTCTTCCTTTTTAATCGAATTAATCCACCGAAAATTAACCCGCTCTCTCTCACACACAAGCACGCACGTGCGTCGACGCTAACACGCACCCCGGGATGCGGGTTCCAGGCGTCGTCGGTGGTGTCGATGACCGGTGACGTCAGCGACGTCGGCGGCGTCGTCGTCGTCGCCGGCACGCATTTCGGTGGGGAATCGCGCCGCGCGGCCTTCTATTAATACGCACGCACAAACAACGCCGGATGCACCTAGGCCATAGGCCCCAGACGGCCCCCCGCCCCTTCCGCAACACAACCCTAGTCACGCCGCCCCCGACCTGGCACACTTAACCCTCGCTTCGCCCCCGAAACACGACTTTCCGAGACTAAAACAAATAAACAGCCTGGTTTCGTGACCGTATTCTTCGCATTTTCGCTCACACAACTCAATTAATTGAGCTTCCAAAACTAAAATGAAAACAAAAGAAGAAAAAATACGTTCACTTTCTTCGAGCGTTGAGAAGTGCCAATTTTTTTTAAATGCTACATTGGACTTCAAAAAATTATATTTCCAGAAAAATGACATGAGTAAGCGTTGTAATATTTATCAAATGTGGCGTTTCCAAACGATACCCCTTTATTGTGTCGCTGAAGTGATTTATAAAGCGGCAGAGCACACACATATCTAATGTATTTGTTACAGCCAAAGTGATTAAATAACGATTATACAAAATCACTGGACATTATTTATAATCTAGTTAATTAAATAAATTTCTTACTTCATCCAGATATCATTTATAATAGATAGTATGAATTGGTCAAAGTAATAATAATAATAATAATAATAATAATAATAATAATAATAATAATAATAATAATAATAATAATAATAATATTTGGAGCGAATTCTTTAGTCACAATGCTGCATAGAGTTCACTATCAACAAGGAAACGTTCATTTCATTAGATGCAATTCCTGGAGGCGAAATAACCATTCGAGAATGTGCACGAAAAGAATCACATCTAGGCGGCCTAAGATTTCAACAGTGTAATTTTACTACCGGACGTATTATGCAATTCTAATATAAGGTTTTCCAATAGGGATGATATGATTTTGAAGTGACGCTTCGGCCATTTGTAATATGTCATGATCTGTCATTTATTTTTCATTGTATTCAGTAGTCTTTACAATTTCATCATGGAGAGATATACACAAGAACAACGTTTACAAATTATTCAATTTTATTATCAAAATAATCGTTCTCCAATTGCAACTTTTCGTGCGCTTTTGCCATTTTATGGTCTTAATAATCGTCTAAGTGTGCTCGCTATTCGTCGAATTGTTGAAAATTGTGAGCGTACATTTTCTTTACATAATGTTAAAGTGCCAATAAGACAAAAAACCGCTCGAAGTAATGCATATATTGCTGCCGTTGAGGCAAGTGTTGCTAAAGACCGCAATTTGTCGATTCCAAGACGTTCTCAACAATTGGGACTGTCTCAAACCACAATCTGGCGGATTTTGAAAAAGGATTAGGGTTTGCAACAACTTGAAAACGATAACGATTTTTTTTTAGAAAATCATCTTCTCCGATGAGGCTCAATTTAATTTGAGTGGTGCGGTAAATAAACAAAACTGTCGATTCCGGTGCGAAGAAAATCCACAAATTATTCAAGAAAAACCATTACATTCACCTAAATTGACAGTTTGGTGTGGTGTTTGGTCTGGTAGAATCATCGGTCCGTACTTCTTTCGAAATGAAGATGGTAACACCGTTACTGTCAATGGAGAGCGGTATAGATCGATGGTAACCAACTTTTTATGACCGAAATTGGAAGAAGTTGATCTTGGCAACATTTGGTTCCAACAAGACGGAGCTATATGCCACACAGCAAATGCAACAATTGAATTATTTCGAGAAAAGTTTGGAGATTCGATTATTTCAAGAAATTGTGATATTGAATGGCCTCCAAGAAGATGTGATTTAACACCATTAGACTATTTCTTGTGGGGTTATTTGAAGTCATTGGTCTTTCGAAATAAACCAGACTCTCTTCAAGCTTTACAAGTCAATATTGAACGTGCTATTCATGACATACGACTTGATTTAGTGGAAAAATTGCTCGAAAATTGGGTTCATCGAATTCGTTCCTGCAGAAGAAGTCGTGGAGGCCATTTGAATGACGTTTTATTTAGAACTTAATTGTATCGATTGTACTTCACATTAAATAAAAAAAAAACATTTGAATTTCTTTAACAATAAGTGTGTTTTTTTTTTAAGAAATCATATCACTATTATTGGAAAACCCTTTAGATGATAATGTAAAAACTCCAATATTTTATGTAACTCAAAATGTCACAAAAGCCTAATTTACAAAAAATAAATAAATATAAATGGTTCACCCGTGAAATAATGAATACACATTTTTATTTTATTTTTTTAATCTACGTTGTAGTGTATTCCATGTGCAATGTCTTGATGGAGGTAGTTAAATTGATCTTGTGTTGCGGTTAAATACCTTAAATGAATCATAATAAATGGAAGACTAGAATCGTTGACGATTCCACATGAAATTAGGCAAAAGATGGCGCTTGCGTCGTCTTCTGTTTATTAAAATCTATTGTTTTATTACTTTGTCCAAATTCTAGTAGTTTTTATATATAACATAGCTATACAATTTGATTAATACCACCCTAATAATCACTTTATCTGAATTTAGTAGATAATAATAATTTCTATATTTTCCAACGGAACCAATTCAGGAAAACAATAAAAAAAGTAAGTACATGTTAATTGAACCAATACAAAAAATCAAATAAAAGATAAAAGAGGTGAACTAGAAAGTCTAAATTACAAAATTAAAAATAATTATAAAAAACGTTATATATATAAAGCCATTGGCAGACACGTGTTTCTGGATCTATCCCTCATCAGTACAGCTCTGCATTACTCGCCCGAGAATTAGTTGTTTCAAAGTTACAGAGAGAAATTGTCTTATGGTCGTCGGGTGTATTTAGTAGAGATGTAAGATTTTTTTAACTATGTATGTGGAACAGAGGTGAATGTTTTTTTTTATATGTATTCAAGCTATCAAACACTTGTTAAGCTAACTAAATTGTTATTCCTTTTAAATTATATTTATATCTATGAATTGTAGAAACTATCAATGTACAACATTGAGGTATAATTCAAATTTAATTAAATATAAAGTGGAAAAGAAACATATCTGATGGGATTTGAACCCACGTCCCTCGATTGCCGGTCGGATGCATTACCAACTACACCACAGAGACCAGTGATATCAAATCCCACTTATTACCTGGTATAAAAAAGTTACTATGTTATTTCTTTATCCTAATATCCTAATTTCTTTTCTTCTATTATAAAATTATTTCGTACTAGATGTTCTTCAATTTTTTTTTTACAGATTGCAGATGTTTTTATTTTATATAGTGTTTGTACAAGTTGACATGTGATTGGGCGGTAGTTTGTCGGGTTAGTTATTTCTTGATATTTTGCCATTAGATGTGTTTTTCATTCCGTTAAAAATTGGGCTGGTTGTTAGGGATCCAAAATAATTTCATTTATTTAATTTTTAAGGTATGGATGTACACTTATGAATTGTTTATACCAAAAGTTGTGAATGTTGTCTGTAAGAATAATTTTTCCAATTGTGAGTCTTTCGTATTTTTTCCGTCATACATTCTACTGTTGTCTTACATGCATGCATGCGAACATGACTAGGTCATACTCCCTCTCCAGCCTTATACCTTTCGGTGTTGACCATATGGAGAACCGCAATAATTGAAGCATCAAATGTCATATCGTCGAAACCACTGCCCGTCAGAGGCCAACCCGCATGTGGACCGGGAGGGCGATAGACACCCTCGGGCTTTTAACGGCCGATCCCTGACTCCTCATTTAGTCGTGACAAGCACGAGGGCTGAGTCGACCTCGCCGTATGCAGTTAGCCCTATCCAAGATAGGGACACAGGGGTGCCACGGGTAGGCCTGAATTCCGACTTGGGTATCTGCCCCATTCAGACATCCAAGCTCTGGAGCACGGTAGTCCCCGCAGCTTGGCGTTTCCAAGCTTTTATTGCGAATAGGGTCACACTGATGGTTACCTGTGGGATACCATTCTCAAGTAAACAGGGTGACGACAGTTGGTCTTGGACTCGCATTCGGATCTTGCGGTCTCTTAGATATGCTTATATGAAGCTTGGAAGATTTCATCTAAATCCTCAGTCATGTAGGTGTTGGAGGATACTATAGCGCCATTTTGAGTGATGGGCTTTTTCCATGTCAAAAGACACCTCCACCAAATATTGCCGAGCAAGAAAGGCGACCCGAATGGCATTTTATAACATAACTAGCAGATCGGTTGTCGCGAAACCCGGCATGGATTTGACTATGAGCTCCCTGAATTCTATTAGCCATAACAGCCGAGAATTGATCATTCTTTCAAATATTTTTCTCATGCAACAGGTTAACGATCTTGGACGGTAACTCGACCTTTTACTGGGATCATTTCCGGGTTTTAGGATAGGAACCACAACGGCTTCTGCCTGTACCTGTCGCCCAGATGCTATTAAATATTTGGAGGTGGCCCAATTTGATATTAAGTTGCTGGAGCATTTCACATGGTATGTTATCTGTTTTCTTTTATGTGTTTTCGGTCGGCATTTTTTGCCCATTGCATAATGCAGTTTTTATTACGGCACTCCTTGCCATCTTATCTTCAAGTGTTTGCTTTTTATTGGTTATTATTGTGTCATCTAATTCGTATATAGAAGGTTTTTGTTTGGCCTGCACATTTAATTGATTGCATTTGATTTTGAAATACTACGTTAATCAGTGAATTTTGATCATTTTATTGATTTGGTAGTTCTGTTATTTGGGATGAATTCTTCCTTTCTTTACTCATCCCTTTCGCCATTTGATCTATAATTATCTATATTTCGTGTGACGTTAGTATGCTATTATTACTATTATAAATACATTATATTCCACTCACATTTTTCAAGTACAATTAAACTAAGAGATGGAAATAACAAAAATAATAACTTGTTAATTGTTGAGGCTTCTACTTTGTTATACATTGTAATTCAATTGTAATAAATGAAACACTTTTTTACTTTGTTTGTATAACTCGGATTATACAGTTATACAAACAAAGTTAAAAAGTGTTTCATTTATTACAACAAAAATAATAATAAAAGTGCATGAAAAAATATTTTATTGATATGCAACAGCAGGTGTACATTATGTGATTCAATGTCCGGCGTGGGTATTTGCCCGGGAAGTAGTTGTTTTAATGTGCATTTGTTTAACGTACTTACGTAACGTAAGTCAAAAGTCACAGAGCTAAATGTGGAAATAATTTATTAATTATTTTCAAATCATTTTTATTTAAAAGTGCAAAAATCTGGAAAGAATCATATGTCAAAAAAAGTGCTCAAATAAACATACTTATTTTTCAACAAATTGTGTAGATGATGCCTGAAAGAAGAAGAATAAACTGAATACGGACATGAACATAATGTTAGTATAGAATATGAAAATACTTTCAAATGTTATTGTATAGACCAAATCATTCGGGGCTATTTTGTAAGGGAAATGTTAAATTTAACTTGTAAGTTATTAAATAGCTTAAAATTCACGTATTGTGATGATTCAAATGAATGAAATGTTAGGTTTAACGTGTATGTTATACGTTAAACCTAACATTTCTCTTACAGAATAACCCTGATTATGTCTAAATGAAATAAATTAATTAAATATAGATGTGAATTAAATAAACAAAAATTAAATTATTAAAAAAAATACTTTTATTGGCATATAGCTCATTTACAATAATATTTACATTACATTATTTAGAATTACATTTTTTTTATTATTAAATAAATAATTCATATCGTGTTATGAATTATTATATATAAAAGAAATTCCACACGCGGAGGAGCAAACTATAAAAAGAAACACGTTAAAATATTCAAAATCTCGCATGTAACTCTAAAGTGAATCCACTTTTTCGTAATTATCCCATCACATTTAATTCGATGGGATTTACTCACAATTAACGCGTCCACTTAGACCGGCGTCAAATTTTAAATCCGGACAGAAAGAAGCGAATAAATCATCTCGAAAGTAAATTCAAATTGCCTGCTATAACGCAATAAAATACTAAAAACGCGATTTCTGCCATGCATAATGTTTTAATATCGATTTTTTTGCCGTCTACTGTTAACTTCCAGCACAGTTACGGCCGTAACAATTAAGTGTTAATTGGGTATGCAGAATGTCAGACATTAAGTTTTGTACAGCTAGCCGTTTGAGATTCCACAAAATTCCATCAATATGTAAATTAAATCTGTTGAAAAATTAAAAATTGAGAGGTTCGCGCGGATAATTTTAATTAAATGTTTTCCGTCATTTTCGTGATGATGTTTGATGCATGTAATGCGAAGCCAAATTGCATATAATTATATGCCTCAGTTTATTTACTTCCTTCAATAATTCAGAAATGTGGTTGACATGTTTACATTATTCTGTTTTATGAAAAGCATCTAATAAAAGCTTTTTTGAATTAATTCTTTTGATAATTTATAAATTATTATATTCTTTAAATATCAGCATTTTTCATTGTTGATATACAACGTGTCCACGTAAGTATGCAACATAAATAATTGCAATACATATAGGTGTTACTCTGTCTGGGCTATCGACCAGAGGTCTTTCTGCCCTGTTATGAAATTATGATGATGTCAAAGAAAAAAATCTAGCTAGGATATACAGGGTTCTGCAACAGTGCGTCGGGCTTTCCTAGCGCCTTTCCTGTGAAAAAATAAAAAAAATGTTTCGTACAAAAAGTTATTGATTTAAAAATCTTTATGGCGTAAAATTATTTTCAAACATACAGGGTGTCTCAATTTTGCGGTATAACAAAAATATTTGTTTTTTTTAATGAAACACCCTGTATTTATTCAACTTTTCTAATGACATTTTTCAACCTCTACATTGTTATCCATTTAGTTTTTTATTATGTTACAGTGTTGCCAATTTACAATTTTTTTCTCCAAGTATCATGCATAAGCATGCTCAACTTTTAAAAAATCGTAGCGACCTCGTTTTTTGAAGGTAAGAATAAGTTTTAGCAAATATCTCAGTGTAATTAATAAGCAACGTTTTATTAATGAGCAATTTAAATTTAGTAATACAGGGTGTTCAGAGAAACATGCCAAACTTTGCAAATTTCAAAGCGGTATAACCCATTTTTTTTAAATAGAATGCTCCCTATTTTATGTCATTATTCGATAGGTCTTTTTCTTCTCTTCAATTTGATATTTTATGTCTAAACCCCATAGTTGTTGAGATATTCAATATTTTATGGGCATTGAAAAGTATATTTATTTCTATTTTTAATATTTTAGATGTATGAACTATTAAGGTAAGAATTATGGTTCTTTAACGAACTGTTTTGTTTGCCATTGCAGATTGTCATTGGATTTATTGATCACTAACGAGCCTTATGTATAAATATATTTTATAATAATAACATTAGAACAATGTTTATTTATTTATTTATTTAGAGTACATTTAACACATTTATTTACACCACACTGTCACTATTTATTTACCACGCGATGTTTAGCACTCGGACTGATCCTTGCAGCACCGCTAACGCTCGCTTATATAGCGTGCTTGTTTCTCGAACTTTCCGGAATTTCGATGACGCCGCGTTTACCGTCGCGCGCTCTGTGGAACGTTCTAGAGTGATTTTACCAGATTTTTCTTTCACTTTCGTTACGATATTTTTATTCAATCACATCCTTCGTTCGTTACACGGCAAAGTTTCTTCGTTCGTGAACTTCTCTTATTATGCTCATCTGCATATTTTCTCGTATCATCAACCAACAACGGAGTTTGATGAGTTATTAAAAAAAAAACAAATAAAGTTTTAGTAACGCTCTAATAACATTAAACGTTAAATGCGAGTTAATAAAATATTACTAAATTGTGTGCTCATTGGGTTGTTTATTTGTATTATTTAATTTTATTTCATTTGTAATTGCAATATTACTTTTAATATTGCAATTACAAACTAAAAGTCCTAACTCCCGCCATTCCTCGAAAATTAGCTGTTTGTTACAGATGCTTAGTAACAAACAGCTGCCTTCCGCTCTTCAGTTTGCACAAAACGTCATGGGCAATGAAATAGTTATCATACTCTTCTTTTTTCCTTCACTATTTTTCTTAAGCACATCCTCCTCGTCACATCCTCATCTTGTTCTTTCCGGATCTTAATCAATCTGCCATCAACTATCATCATAACATGATGTCTGCTTAAACAGACATAAAAGAAGCATATAGACAGCTTCTTCTTTTGCCTGGGTGATGTTGAATCTCATAATCGAATTCTAACATCATCACTCACTCTCTCTCTCGTTTATGCCCTTTTTGTATTTCGTCTTAGTAAATGTGTCCCAATCGGTTACAATTTTGAATTTTTGGCCCAATTGGTAGGTTATACATTTCTTGATTCCTCCAATCACAGTTAAGAATTCTAATTCGTAATTGCAATACTTTCGTTTGCTTTCGTAGTCTTCTTCGACATAAAATCAGATGGAAAATATCGTCTTTGGGGCATTTTTACATCAAGATTGCTCCATAGCCATCCATACTTGCATCAGTGTACAATTCTATCTCCAAACCAGGTTTATAAATGTTAAGTACTGGGCCATTGGTCGATTCCTTCTTCAATACGTACGCCGCCCTCTTTTCATCTTCAAATTTCAAACTTGCCCCTTTCTTCAAAAGATTCATTAGTGGTTTAGCTAATTTAGAATCCTCTTTATCACTCTTAAAATGTTCAACGGAGGTACCTAAAATTTCTTACATTTAAAATTGAAGAGTTGTACCCACAAAGGGTGGTTGATTATGAACGATTATATGATTTCAGCTCTTTATCAGCGCGTAGAGTTCAGTTCAGCGCAACTTTTACGTACAAGTTAATTCACAATAAGCTGGATTGTCTTGAACTTCTAGCAAGAATCAACTTCTTCGTACCTAGGTTAGCGCCGAGGCATGTGCAAACTTTTTTTATTGCTACTGCCAGAACCATTACACTGGACCGCTGGTCCCCTGTTTATAACATGTGTTGAAATGCGAATAGAATTTTCGATGATATATTTAAATAATATATAAATAAACCTTTCATATTTTGAATTAATTTCTCCATTAACCCGTGATGAAATATATTTAATTAATAGACTTTGATTAAAACACTTGGTTTATTATTATTTTTTTTATAGATTTTAAAACCTGACTACATATGGTAAAATTCGCATTCTTTGGATCCATGACTCATGGCACCACATCATTGATGTCTTGTATACCTTTTCTGTAGACTTTTCAATTTCTTGGACTTTAACTGTATTAGTCTGAAATCTATTATGATTCGCTTTTGTACTAATCTTAATTTTAATAAAAACAATGTATAACGAAGTAGAAGCCTCTATTATGAATAATCTTATTTTTTTTGTATAAGTATGCAGATTACTTTTAAAATCAATCAGGTTTCTAGCGCTACAAAGAACTGATTCTATGCTTACTTCGTCGTAGATATCATCTGTTACATACTGCATCAATGTCAACTCTGCATCAAGAGTCAACGGTGTTATAGAGTACGAAGCTCTATAACACCGTTGACTCTGTAATTTCCTTCATTTCCAGATATATTCCTGCACCGTCTCTTCCTTCCCTCATCTTTCTTCGCATTAGTTTCTTGTAAACATCTGCACTGCTATATTTTGTTAAAAATTCAGAACGTAACGACAACTTTAATTTCATCTATGAATTTAACCCCTTTTCGCCGTTTATATACATTTTAGCCAAGCATGTTAATCGTTTTTTGCGAAAATAAAATTTAGCAACGTTGCCATCTCACTAAAATCGTTGAACAAACGCCCACACAATTGTGTTAATAGAAAGTAAATATTATCGCGTAATAATGCGCGCATGTTGCAGATACATTCAGGGTCTTATGTATTAGGCCCAGATTTGTAATAGTGGCTTAAGCTTGATTTAATTAAGCTTTACTCTTCTAATTTTCGTTTATGGATAATTTATAATTTATGAATGAAATTAATTTTTATATTAAATTAACTAAATTAATAATGAATTGCAATACTTTTGAATTTAACAATAATTTTTACAAACAAACTCTCGGTACAGCAATGGGCAATACATTATCACCATTTTTAGCAAATATTTTCATGAACCATTTAGAAAATGTTGCCAAATCTAAAATTTCTAATTTTCCAAATTTATGGTTTAGATATGTAGATGACATTTTTGCTATTATTAAAAATAACGTTAATATCCAATTTTTTATAAATGAATTAAACAAATTATTCCACAGTATCAATTTTACACACGAAACTGAAACTAACGGCTGTCTTCCATTTTTAGACATTTCTTATTATTTCTAATAATTAAAAGTATTAGAAATAATAAGAAATTAAATTTTAATATTTATAGAAAATCAACACACACTTTCAATTATATACATTCGAGCTCTTTTTGTAATATAAATCATAAATTTTCAATTTTTAACAGCATGATTTTTCGAACAATGAATTTACCAATTACAGATCAAAATAGAAATGAGGAATTTAAATTAATTCTATATGTTGCAAATTTTCTAAATTATGATGTTTCAATAATTAAAAAATTAATTAACAAAACAGGAAATATTTAATTAATCATATTACAAAATTAGAAAAAAATAATGAAACAAATACAAATAAAACATTTGTTAAAATTATTCATGAACCTAAATTAAATTATAGATTAATTAAATTATTTAAAAAATTTAACCTAATACTAGCATTTTATTCTAAAACTAAGACAAAATTTTTATTATGAAAATGTATTTCATAATAAAAATTTTCTATAATTAATTAACAAAATTATTGATTTAGAAAAAAGTGGCATTTATTCAGCACAGTGCTGTAACTGTGAGAAATTATATATTGGACAAACAAAAAGAAATTTAAAAACAAGAAACAAAGAACACATCTATTATTCAAAAATAAACAGAGAAAAATCCGCAATTGCAAATCACATAATAACATTTGGACATAAATTTTCTTAAACAATTTAAAAATTTTAAAAATGTCAAATTCTCCAAAACTAAATATGTTAGAAGCAATTGAGATGTATAAAAATTCTAGTAAATTTTTAAATTTGACTTAACTCCGTTAAATAGCAATTTATTAAAATTAATTGATTTAATTCAATAAATTACCTTTATCTGATTTTTTTTAATAACACATCACATTTGTATATTATTTTTTTTTACATATTTATTTGTTGTCAATTTTACATAAAACTATTGAAAAAGAGCACGTTGTGCTTGAAATGTACATATAGTGATAAAAATAAAAAAAGAGAAGAAAGGAATAAAATATTACTACATTATATTGAAACAATTACTAATAGTTTAACCATTTAAAATGGAATCAAAATAAGGATTCGTCATGTATTAATCAATTCAATGATGAATATGTTGAAGATATAATACATATATGATCCTGTAAAGTATTATCTTAATAGAGTATACATTACATTGTTTATATATTTATTTAGAGACACTGGTGTATCTAGATAAAGGTTAAGTTTCAGATATAATTAGAAAACTAGGCTCGGATTTATAATTGGTGTTTTTTTCCAGCTGAATAATAAAAAATGTAGAATAAGCACAACAAAAAAGTTGCGCCTATGGTTATAGACGATGCGTGTATTTTATATAAAAAATATTTATTATAAAATATAAATGTAAAAAAAAAAACACTTTTGTGCTTCCTTTGTGAGTGCAATAATTGAAATACAGAAAATAAAAAATATTTATTTGTATTGAATATATTTTTATTATTTCATTTTAATTTAGTGATTTAATGTATTTTACTTACAGTGGAAATACCGCTAAATATATATAAATCGAAAAATTGTTTCATACAAAATAAAATCACGTTATCAATAAAAATATTAAAAAAATTCGTAGCTAGATACAGTTGCTTTGTAACCGTTGCAAACCGATTCCGCGCGATTGTTCGCTCCACAAAAAAAAACAACAACCTTCACCGACTGCACCTCCAGCGCCTCCAGTTCATCTCTTTCTTTTCTCTAAACAACAAAACCAAAAACAAAATCGGAGAACTCGCATGATTTAAATTGTACCAGGAAATGAAAGTAATCACTGATTCTATTCATTAAACAGCACCTCCCCCCACCTCCCTTTCTCCCTCCCTCCCCAATCTAATAATTAAACCGCGCACAAAACTATTCCTGCATAACTGTTACTCGCTGCGCTGATTACTCGTTTCTTATTATTCTTACTTCAATTCAGCTGGACATCCAATCGTGTTATTACGCGTGCGATTTTTTTCTGTTTTATTTTTTTAATTCCTTTGGATTTTTAAAAAAGACGAACTAATCGGGATGAAAGGTACCAGCTTTCACCCATTTAAGCCGCTTTCAATCAATTATTATTAACTTATACTCGCGGTGATTATTTATGGCCGCTACTTTGTAATTGTTGTGATGCTTGTTGTGGACGTTAATTAAACAGTAAATCGTTGTTAATGCGCTGGCATTTATTCGCTGCACGTTCCCCGTATGATTAATTATAACGTTTCGCATTTGGTGTTATTTCTTTAATTCTATCCAATTACTAGTCTTGCTCTCTCTCTCTCTCATCTCATCTCTTTCAACGCGAGTGTGTGTGTGGGTCTTGAGTTTTACTTTCATATTGATTTTGAAGTTACATATTTAACTTGTTAATTGCAAATATTTATTATTCATAATAAATTAAAGACGACGCAAGCGCCACCTTTTGCCAAATTTCAAGTGGCATCGTCAACGATTTGGGTTTACAAGGTAGACGAGCGAGAATCATTGTTTCGTCCACTAAAGGAAGGCGAACTTCATTAAATGTATATATTTATTAAAAAAATATATTTTAAGTTTGAGAAATTTTATAATAATTAATGTAGTTTTTTCTTCGAAATATTTTTATTAAATTAAATTAACTCCTTGGATCTTTCTACTAATCAAGCTCAAGTAATTTAATCAAAGTTTGCATTAAAAGCAATTGTATGATTGTAAATAATTGTTCAATAATCACTATTAATCATTAATAAAGGAATATAGTTTTGCAGCTACATCCTTGCGTTTTTATTTAGCATTTTTTTAACAGCTGCTTTTGGGTAACACGTTTAACATAATAATAAACAAAATTTATAAAGGTAGCCATTGGTCAACAATTAATTTACGTAACATAACTTCCATCGTTATATTAGAACGTAAATATACAAACAAGTGGTGGAACTAAATTGGATTATATACAGGGTCATCCATTTTAATTCATCCAGTGGAATAACTCTACAAAAATGCATCGTAGAAAAAAATGTTTCGGGCAAAATTTTAATGATTTTGAGGAGGACATCCGACTCTGTAAAAATATGTTCACTGCCACCTCCCAAGGACGGGAGAGGTGGTTTGAAATCTTAAATGGGAACCCATATTTTTTATTGTAGATTGCAGAAATTATGATAGATAACGTGGTATTCGCACTGTTAAATCCAAACAAATAGCGTTCACAGGGTGTAAAATATGGATTGTACAAAATATTTTTCTGATAAAACTAACATTTTAACTTTATGTATTTTATAGTTTATAATTTTGTATGACAAATGCAATACTTGTGAAAATTGTATATGTCTTTTGCTTAATAAACAAATAAATAAACATAATATTTGGTGTCGTATCCGAATCCGCAATACAAAAATATGGGTTACTCTTTAAGATTTCAAAGTTGACCACCTCCCTCGCCCCCCAGGGGTGGCAGCATTTTTTTTACAGGATTGGATGTCCCACTCAGAACCATTAAACTTTTGTCTGAAACATTTTTTTGTACGATATATATTTCTCGAGATATTCCACTGGATGAATTAAAATGGCTCACCTTGTAAATCAATCTTTATTTTTTTGGTAAGAATCTTGAAATATCAATTTAATAGTTAAGTATTTCTTTATCTTGATATATAGATAATAAATACGTGGCCATTTGAAATGTAGCATGTTGTAAACGATCGAAAGTAGATTCCAGTTTCTCAGACAGGTTGCTCGTGCTTCGACTCTTTGACTCGTCAAAAATACTGGAAATGAGTTTTAGGTATATTTTTTTGCGTTTGGCTTAGCTGATCCTTGCCAAGTCCTCACAGTAACACAGAATATGGAGAAGTTTTTCCTATTGTTCTTGGGAGAGAATGCATGTTATTTCTTCTACTAAACCAATTTTTATGTTTATAGAATCTTCAGTATCCTACCAGTAGACCAATTACTGCTGTAAATTTTTTTACTGTTTTTCTTTATAAGGTTTGTCGTTAGATTTGGTAATGATTCTTTAATGAACTGTTTTGTTTACCTCTGCCATCACGTCACAGCATGAGTCACTGTCAATCTCTTGAAAGATTTTGTAAACACGGTTTGTGTGCAATTCCATAATAAAGTTCCGGGCCTAAAATACCATTGACGAGCTATTTCTGGTCAGGTTGTCGGCTTTATTATCACCTCTGTGTCCTGGGACTAATACTAGTAACTCTTTTTTGTGTTCATTAAGGGCAATGAACGAGTTCGAAACCCTTAATAAGGTTTGGCGTTCTGAGAATATTTTATCACCAGACTTATCTATCTATCTCTCTGGTGCATATACGCATTGCTATTGCCTCTACCTGAAACATCGCTGTATCTCTAGCTAGGTTTACAGAAATGTCATATTTTGATGCCTTGTTATATAATCTGGCTTGAACTTCCTTGACAATTTTTGAACCGTCTGTGTACTAGTTTCATTGCACTTTAGTTAGTGGACCATTTTACCAGGCATCCCTTTGCGGTATCACAATCTTCCTCATGTAGTTCAACGAAGCCGTCACATAATATTACCATTGTAGGATAGGTTTTTAGTTCTTCTTCTAAGCTTAGATATATTTTTCCATGTAATCTATACATTTGACTTTTCCTTATACAATGTGCGCCCCGGGAAATTGACGTTTTTGAAATGAATGATATTCCACTTGAAATTGTTACTTGTTCAGCTTAGGGCTGTAGGAAAAATGCGCTTTTTACCGATGTTCTACTCATTGGTAACTACCTTCGATGAACCCCAAGGATCGCGGTTGACTTACCCTTACTTCCTGTCCGTGTCGTCTTCTACTTGTCTCTTTGTCGCACGAAGCCGGCCATCGCGAACATTCTTGGTCGAAGTCTGGACAGTCTCTCACGGGCATATCAACCACAAAAATAATGCGCATCACCGGAGGGTAGACGCGCCAAATTTAAATTACAAACTATAAACAATTTGGCCCTCTCATGCGATTTAATATTTTAGGGCTTAAAGAATGTTTTTGGCAAAAATAAATAGATCAGAACGTGTAGTTTGAATTACCTTCGAAAAAAAAAAAATGATATCATTAAGATAAGCTAGCTTCCGTTCTCTTCAATAGTTCATAATCTGAACAATTGCTCTATCGTTTGCCTTAGTTCGTCAAGTGTACGAGGTTTACGAAGTTTGGTTTCATATATACGAGATTTTAAATACCCCCACAATAAAAAAATCGCATGGAGAACGAGGGAGCTAATGCAAATCACCGAATCTGGAGATA
This sequence comes from Philonthus spinipes, assembly GCA_963082785.1. Lineage (NCBI taxonomy): Eukaryota > Metazoa > Arthropoda > Insecta > Coleoptera > Staphylinidae > Philonthus > Philonthus spinipes. Next base: position 11,323,850 of record OY720309.1, on the reverse strand, counting down.
ATGTAAGTAGGGAACAAAAGGCAGCAATCGACACTCAGGCTCTATTCTGTTGGAACCAAACAATCAATCTTTGATGATTTGACGTCCTCAGCTCAATTATAGAAAGTTGTCCAATATATTCACTTAATGATCAACTGCCACGATCATAAGTGCGCCCGTTTTCTTATAAAAATAAGACATCAAACTCGATACCGCACCACACCATAGTAGTATTTCATGTACAGTTTGTGGATTTTTCAGAAGTGTTGATGATTCACAACGCAATTTAAGTAATAATGAGTCTCGTGGCTTATTATCTAAGACGCATTAGACTGATCTTATATAAGTTGGAGTATTGCTCATTTAACCTGAGCGCCGCTTAACCAACATCGACACGGTATCGCCATGTTGCAAGAAATATCGGCAAAGTTGTAGAACTTAATTAATATACATAGTTATTATAACTGATGGACCCATTTTTAAAAATACGTACTTAAAGTATAAGTCCAAAATTAACAATCTTTATAGCCATGAAAAGAGGAAGTATTAAAGTTTGTTTTAACACATTTCAAATGTGTGTCCACTGTTTAATGAACGACAAACATATACGCAGTAGCCAAACTCGTCCTACATACGAGAAATCATGCAAGTAACTAATACTATGATTGATTATCTATGGTATAATGTTATGTTGCGTAAAAAATGTAAAATACTTTGATCTTCTTTAGCTAAATTTCACCTTAAAGAAGATTTAAAAAAATGAGAATATAAATAAAAACACACTTCTAACAATTATTCTGTTCTTTATTTTTTGCAGTAACTGCAATTCCGTTTCTAGGGACTGATTTTGTCAACTGAAATAGATCTAGTTATGTAAATCTTTACATTTACGAAGTAAGCTTAACAATGACAAAGATACATAAGCAGAATCGGTAAGATTCCCCGAAATATGTTTTGCAGGCACAATTAATAAAAAATAATTAATTTAGGAGAAACTTAAATAACTGCAGGTATGTTGCAGCTCCTACAGCGATTAGAATCAACTCGGTCGGAAAATGGAATATTAGCAAACAGGATCATGGAAAGATCCTGAAAGAGCTTGTCCATATCCCGCGAAGACTGATAGCTGTATCCCAGAAGTAGTCTTTGGAAATAGGTTCTCCATCTCCATCCCGGACAAAACGGAGTGGGTGGAGAGCAAGATTTTCCAGGGAAATGACGTCTGGCTTTTTACGGATGGTTCCAAGTCTAAAGGCGGAGTAGGAGGTGGAATCTTCTCTCATGAATTCAACCTAAGAAGATCCTTTCGACTTCCGAACCACTGCAGGTTCTCCATCTCCATCCCGGACAAAACTTAGTAGATGGAGGGCAAGATTGTCCAGGAAAATGGCGTCTGGATTTTTACGGATGGTTCCAAGTCTAAAGGCGGAGTAGGAGGTGGAATCTTCTCTCATGAATTCAACCTAAGAAAATCCTTTTTTACAGGCAGAAATCATAGCCATCCGGGTAGCAGCGGACTTGATAGGTAAAACCGATTTTCAGGTTCATCACAGATTGTCGGGCCGCCATTGGTGCTTTAAGCAGTCCATACTGCACCTCCAAGGTGGTCAGGTTCTGCAGACATTTGCTAAACAAGCTAGCGAATAGCTGCGACGTGGGACTCATTTGTGTGCCGAGTCATAGTGATTTAAGGGGAAACTTAATTGTCGACGACCTCGCAAGGAAGGAGGCAAGAGTGAGGAACCCATCAATCGAATTCTCCGCTGATATCCCGATGAGCAAAAACTAGAATTAATTAATTATAAGGAAAGATAAGAAGGTATGAAGAAAAGTGTATGTTGTAGTATATTAGTCTTAACAAGGGGAGAATAAGGATGTTAGGGGTACAAATATTATAATTATAAATCTCTGGTTGAAATCATCCCCTCATGCATAACTAATTGAATTAAGTTAATTTTAATTACACAACGCGATTGATATGTTAATTAGGCAGGGATTATTTGTTATATTATCTGTAATTTCTGTTTTATTTATTTGTATGCAACTTATCATATATCTAATAAGGTATGTACTATGATGAGCACATCATATTTGTTATCATACATAACAGAATAATTATACCGCCTGCTTCTGCTTCGTTAAATCCCCTCATTACCGATGTACAAGCGTGTTTAACATATAAAATAGGAAACAAGAAACGAATAAACCAAACAACGGCAATAACGCAAATACCGAAAAAGAATCAACAAGAGGAAAGCCGCGTTGCATCACATCGGCTGAAATACGCACAAAACAAACTGAAACGAAAAACAAAAAAATAGCTGCAGAAGGGAAAAATAAAAGAGAGACGAGCGCACCGTTGTCCGCGCCCCCTCGCTAGAAAATGATCGAAAAAACGAAATGAAAAACCGGCAACGAAACAAAAGCTAAAAAAAATGGGAGTTGGAGAGAGGGAAAGAATACCTCATATTAAAATAGCTGTACATGCATAAATGTCCGTTCTATCTGCAGAAGAGGCCGAAAATGAAAAATCACGGCGAACTACAGTTAGTGCACATGATTACTTTCTAATGAAGTCCAAGTTCGCATGTCGGAATTATCCGCGATTATCTCTCCCGCTTCTACATATTATAAGCACTTATTACTTTTAAATTAGCCTCGGCGATGGAAATAAAACGACCACGACGAAATTCCCCGCGTGATATCCCCAATAAAATCAGCGCAACATCCTCAGCGCCGTTTTTGTTTTTCTCCTTTCTTTCTTCGTTTCGTTACGATTTTGCTTTCTTTTACTTTATTTTTCATCGGGAGCATCATCCAGTTTCTCTAGTGTAATTATCCGGCATTAAAACGTGTATGTTTATAGGCGCTTATTACTGATACGCGCAGAAACATTAAGCGAGATGGACATTTGCATAGTGGTATGGCTCTATCAATGTGAATGCGAATCGATATTAAATTTACGGCGGAAATATCCAACTTTTTTTGGTTTAATTTTTTCGAAAAGCCAATCTTTTAATGCGAGTCTACTGGTTTCTATTTCTTTTGGTTTTTATTATTTTCAAATTAAATACCGGTAATCGGTTCGGAATCACTGAGGATGTGAGCATCGAGGGATATTGAGTCGAGATTCATGTAAATTGGATATTCAGATGGAATTAATTATACAAAAAAATATTTCAGTCTCTGTACATAAATTACATATGCAAGATTAATTATTATTGATTTACAAAACATTATTGAATTATTTATGTACAATATTTATTATGAGGTAACTGCAACTTATAAAACAGGGCGCAGCGAAAATTGCACAATATATAAAAAAAAATCGCGAGGATGGAACAATCCAAGAGATCGCCTTTGAGTGTTCCGTACTCGCGATTATTCATTTCTCACGACTTCATGATTTTTTTGCAATGAATAAAAGAGAGCACAGTCGCAACAATCCTCTGCGCCCTATCTTTTTTATAGTAAAAAACATTTCCTCCTTCTTTGAACTTTTTCTCATTAATTCCAATTTCATGTAGTATTCCATGAAAGTTTTACATCCTCGCGATTTTTCACAACTTCACGATTTTTATGCGAGGAATGAAAGATGATACAGTCGCAACAATCTGCTACGTCCTATCTTATAAGCTGCACGAGAGCGCCTTAAAGTATTCCATCCTCGCGATGTTTCTCTCTTTTATTCCTTAAAAAATCTTGAAATCGTGAGAATTACTTCATGATTTTTTAATGAATAAAAGTTGCGACAATTCGTTACGCCCTATCTTGTCAGCTGCACGTAGTTCTATAGTAAAAAAACATTTTCCCCTTCTTCTGACTTTTTTCTCGTGACTTCCAATTTTCATGAAATAGTTGTATTTCATCATGTTTACGTGTTTTTTAGGGTAGAAATAATTAAAGAATTATAAATATTTTGTAATCATTCTCTTGCTGAGAGTGTTTGAAAATTGCAAGGTAAATAGAAAAAAACGCGAGGATGGAACAGTCCAAGAAAACGCCTTAAAGAGCTTCATCCCCGCGATTTTTCATTTTTTACGGCTTCACGATTTTTATGAAATGAATGAAAGAGAGTGCAGTCGCAACAATCTACTGCGCCCTATCTTATAATCTGTACGTAGTTTTATAGTAAAAAACATTTCCTCCTTCTTCAGACTTTTTCTCAAGACTTCCAATTTCCTGTAGTCCAAGAGAGCGCCTTAGGGAGTTCCATCCTCACGATTTTTTATTTTTCACGACTTCACGATTTTTTGCAAGGAATAAAAGAGAGCACACTCGCAACAATCCGCTGTGTTCTATTTTATAAGCTACACGTAGTTCTATAGTATAAAACATTTCCTCCTTCTTCAGACTTTTTCTCAAAGCTTCCAATTTCCTGTAGTCCAAGAGAGCGCCTTAGGGAGTTCCATCCTCACGATTTTTTATTTTTCACGACTTCACGATTTTTTGCAAGGAATAAAAGAGAGCACACTCGCAACAATCCGCTGTGTTCTATTTTATAAGCTGCACGTAGTTCTATAGTATAAAACATTTCCTCCTTCTTCAGACTTTTTCTCATGACTTCCAATTTCATGTAGTACAAGAGAACGCCTTAGAGTGTTCCATCCTCGCGATTTTTCATTTTACACGACTTCACGATTTTTGCAAGGAATAAAAGAGAGTACAGTCGCAACAATCCGCTGTGTTCTATTTTATAAGCTGCACGTAGTTCTATAGTATAAAACATTTCCTCCTTCATCGTTTTTTTTTCTCTCATGACTTTCAATTTTATGTAGGGTTCTATGAAATATTTGTTTTTCATCATGTTCTAAGTGTTTGTTCGAGTAAAAACAATTATAGAATTATAAATATTTTGTATTCATTCTCTTGCTGACAGTGTTTGAAAATTACACGATTAATAAAAAAATCGCGAGGATGGAACAGTCCAAGAGATTGCCTTTGAGTGTTCCATCCTCGCGATTTTTCATTTCTCATGACTTCGTGATTTTTTTACAATGAATAAAAGAGAGCGTTTCATTATTTTCTAAGTGTTTTTTAGAGTTTAAATAATTATAGAATTATAAATATTTTGTATTCATTCTCTTGCTGACAGTGTTTGAAAATTGCAAGATAAATAGAAAAATCTCGAGGATGGAACAGTCCAAGATAACGCCTCAAAGAGTTCCATCCCCGCGATTTTCATTTTTTACGGCTTCACGATTTTTTGCAAGGAATAAAAGAGAGCACAGTCGCAACAATCCGCTGTGTTCTATTTTATAAGCTGCACGTTGTTCTATAATATAAAACATTTCCTCCTTCTTCGGATTTTTTTCTCATGACTTTCAATTTTATGTAGGGTTCTATGAAATAGTTGTATTTCATCATGTTCTAAGTGTTTGTTGGAGTAAAAATAATTATAGAATTATAAATATTTTGTATTCATTCTCTTGCTGACAGTGTTTGAAAATTACACGATTAATAAAAAAATCGCGAGGATGGAACAGTCCAAGAGATCGCCTTTGAGTGTTCCATCCTCGCGATTTTTAATTTCTCACGACTTCGTGATTTTTTTGCAATGAATAAAAGAGAGCGTTTTATTATGTTTTAAGTGTTTGTTAGAGTTTAAATAATTATAGAATTATAAATATTTTGTATTCATTCTCTTGCTGACAGTGTTTGAAAATTATACGATTAATAAAAACTCGCGAGGATGGAACAGTCCAAGAGATCGCCTTTGAGTGTTCCATCCTCGCGATTATTCGTTTCTCACGACTTCATGGTTTTTTTGCAATAAATAAAAGAGAGCGCAGTCGCAACAATCCGCTGGGCCCTATTTTTTTATAGAAAAAAAACATTTCCTCCTTCTTCAAACTTTTTCTCATGACTTCCAACTTCATGTAGTATTCCATGAAATAGTTGTGTTTCAACATGTTTTAAGCGTTTGTTAGAGTAAAAATAATTATAGAATTATAATTATTTTGAATTCATTCTCTTGCTGACAGTGTTCGAAAATTGCACGATAAATAGAAAAATCGCAAGGCTGGAACGGTCGAAGAAGTGTTGGATCCGCGCGATTTTTCACGATTTTTATGCATGGAATGAAAGACGGCGCAGTCGCAACAATTTGCGGATCCTTATCTTATAAGTTGCATGAGAGCGACTTAAAGTGTTCCATCCTCGCGATTTTTCATTTCTCACATCACTATTTTTATGCAAGGGATAAAAGAGAGCACAGTCGCAACAATCTACTGCGCCCTATCTTATAAGCTGCTCGTAGTTCTATAGTAAAAAAAATCCGACGCTGGAAATCCTCCAAATCTAATAGCTGAGTAGGTTCACTATGCAATCTGACATTTTACGGGGTCTTTTAGTCAGTAAAAGTTTGACATACCTTATCATAATCCCTTCAATTTATTGACAGGATTATGGAAAGGATGCTATGAGCATTTTTTATTCCCCGTTTCAAAAAAATAGTAAATAAAAAATAGTAAATAAAAAATAGTAAAAAAAACGTTTCCTCTTTCTTCGGACTTTTTTCTCATGACTTCCAATTTTCATAAAATGGTTGTGTTTTAGGATTATTTAAGTGTTTGTAGGAGTAAAAATAATTATAGAATTATAAATATTTTCTATTCATTCTCTTGCTGAAATTGTTTGAAAATTGCACGATAAATAGAAAAATCGCGAGGATGGAACAATCCATGAGAGCACCTTAAAGTGTTCCATTCTCGTGATTTTTCATTTCTCATGACTTCACGATTTTTATGCAAAGAATAACAGAGAGCGTAGTCGCAACAATCCGCTGCGCCCTATCTTATAAGCTACATGCAGCTTCTACGAAAAAAAAAAACATTTCCTCATTCTTCTCATGACTTCCAATTTCATGTAGTCTTCATTGAAATAGTTGTGTTTCGTCAGGTTCTAAGTGTTTGTTAGAGTAGAAATAATTATAGAACTATAAATATTTTGTATTTATTCTCTTGCTGACAATATTTATTTTAAGCATCCATCGCGAGAGCTTTGCCTTCGAAGCAAATGTGTCGATACATATAAAAATTTAATTCGTTAATACTTCAATTTTAATTTGCCCCTTTGCCAACTCGGAAATACCCCCTGGAAATCTGATTTTCCACAACCAACAAATCTCCTCTCCCTCTCAGGGGACTAAATAGTCTAAAAGAAGAAGCACTGCTTGCTGATATTCGTTGCTATTCCGTATGTGAAATGATAAATTTATCGTACACGTCATTCATCACAGTTGAAGCAGCATGTTTTATAATTGATATTCATATTTGATGATAATTGATATTTATATTTAGTTATACACGATAAAAATTCAAAAATTCAGTCTATTAAAACAGACAGAATTTTCCAGCCTACTTGGATTTTTAAGCAAGTTACGATTATATACAGGGTGTATATGTAACCGATAAATTCTATAACATCGTAAATAAATATATTTTAGAAAATTGCTCTGACACGTCGATTTTTATTTTTAAAATGCTATCCTGATATACAGAGAGCTTTTTTTACCAGTATACATTTCCCCTATGTATACCTGCAAAATAGGCGAATCAAACGCATTAATGTATGTATGTTTGGTTGCTTATAACACGCAAATGAACACACATATGCCAAATAATCAATTAAACATACACACATTAGTCGGTTCAATGCGTTTGACTCGCATTTTTTGCAGGCATACACTTTCTCCAATGTATACTGATAAAAAAACTTCACTGTATATTCAGCCCCCCACCTCTTCGCCCCTAAGGGGTGGCGATTATACATATAAGAATAAGGATTAATATCTCTTGAATTAATTTCTCACTTAACACTTGGTGAAACATATTTAAACACAATAAATTTATTGTGAAACAAACCACGTTTTCAATTTTTACTTAATTCTTAATATATTAAAGTTAAGTTACATTTCACGTACAGAAAAGCACGGATGGTTGTAATTATAACCACTAATTAAATAAAGTACAAAATTAAAAAAAATATATTATTCTTTTATATGAAGCATAATTTACATACTTTGAAAATTTTAAATGAAACAAATACGAACAATCCAAAAATAAAAGAAAATCGATTCCATCCTGTCTGCAATCCAACACCGGAAATCTTTATCCATCAGTCACGGATAAACTTACGCTGGTGCGGAGATTAAACGTTACTAATTACGCCTCAATTCTGTCCGACACAATGGCAGTTAGAGGCGTAATTAATATTTTACTAAAAATATAAATAGGACCTGGACTTAACGACGCGTTTCCAGGAATTCCTGTTATAGACAGGATCGAAATAATTTAACAGTTGTTACGATAAATCATTCGAATCGGATGGATAAGTTCAAAATAATTAAGTTTTCCTTAAAAAAAAATCACTTTGAAGACTTTCTTGTTACTAAAAATGTTGACTAAGTCGGCTATTTCTCAGTGTTCTCTTTTCTTTACTATTTTTTTTTAGCTCTAATTAATTGCTTGATAAAACAATATTAGTAAATGCTTAATTGATTTCTCAATTAACTTGCGGTGAAACATTTTTGAATTAATTCAGGATAATTTAATTAAAATTACCAAACTCCAAGTGTTTTAATTTTAATGAAATTATCCTATTATTATTATAATTAATATTTGTATGTAAAAAATACAGTTTGTTTTTAGTAAAATAAACAAAGTAAATTTTTCGAATACTGATTATGATAATAAAGGGAATCTTCAAAGCTGAAATCATCATAGCTAAGTATATTTTTAAAAGAATATGCTAAAATAGGTTTTTTTTGAGAGAAAAATAATCGAATGAGCAGAAAGACAATAAATAAATAAATAAAATAAATTGTCTATATTTTAACATATTCTTCTAAAAATATACTTAGCTATGATGTTTCCAGCTTTAACGATTTAGTGGATTATCATAATCAGTATTAGAAAAATGTACGTGTTTTTTTTTTTTTTCACCGAGTATAGTTGAATTAATTTAATTGATTTATTTTAACATCTTTAAATTATGCAAGGCATAGCTGTCCCGAAACACCTGTCTGCAGATGGCCTTATATTAGGCAAAGTTCCTTTTGTTTGTTTTTGCATTAAATTTTTCTCGGATCAAAATTTGTTGCATTATGCAATATTTTATTGATGTGCAACAGCAGGTGTACATTATGTAATTCAATGTCAGACGTGAGTATTTGCCAGAGAAGTAGTTGTTTTAATGTGCATTTATTTAACTTTACAAAATTGGCGTAGAAGTTTTATATTGGCCTTCAAAATCCCCTGATTTATCGCCAATAGAACATGCATGGGATTGCATTGGAACATTAGGTTGTTTATTTTATTTTGTAGGTTTTCTTCCATTTGCTTCCTCGCCTTTGCCAAATCCTTTAGGTAGGCGATATGTTGAATAGCAATTTGAGGACGATTTTCTTTGTTGTCTTCTTTATGCATTATTCGATAAATCCTATCGAATGAAGGCAACATCAGGGATTGATGCCCTCCTTCAAAAGTGCTTGGACACACTCTTCGTCGAATTCAGATGTTCCACTGCGGCCCATAAACATCAAAGTTGCTATTTTTGAACGTTAAAAACCGTTTCTTTGCTGCATTGAAGATTATATTTCGAAAACGCTGATTTTTACCTTCTAGATATACCATTTCTAACTCTTAAAAATAATAAAATATTAAATAACACAAAAAATAATTCAGGCAGTGTATGAAAGAAATTTATCGATTGATTATGTACACCATAGAAAAATAATGGATATAGAAGGCCCATTCCTATATTATGATCGAAACTGCGTTTAACGCCTCTGACGGTACTTTTACTGTACTAAAATAAGTCAAATCAACCAGGCGGGAATAGAAATTATTTGAAGTAGTATATATTTTTCAATAAATTATTTTTTACACAATAATATTTTTCAAACAAAATTGTTGAAAATAATACAGCATACCCCCAACGTTCGGTTATTTTCTCTTAGTTCGAGAGATTGGACTGAAATTATAAATAATCAATAAAAATATTTAAATACACCTGAGAGTTAATTAGCTTAAATGGATGTCTTAACTAGTCTCAAAACTTGTACTTAGTACCAATTGTTTGTATTGGCTGCACCATACAGGCCCCCCCCCCCCTTACAAAAATCTAAAAAATATTAAAATCCTCCTGATAGCTAATTTAAGTGTGTATAATATAATATAATATAATATAATATAATATAATATAATATAATATAATATAATATAATATAATATAATATAATATAATATAATATAATATAATATAATATAATATATAAACTAACTTAATGCTAAAATATAAATGAATAGAATATGAATATCCTAACTAGGCTAAAACTTAGTACCAACTGTTTGTATTGACTGCACCGTTCAGTATTACCTGACAAATTCACCCCCCCCCCCCACACACACCCACACACAGCACGCTTAATTTCGGTTATTTTCCCTTAGTTCGAGAGATTGGACTGAAATTAAAAAAATATTAATATCCTTCTGAGAACTAATTAGCCTAGATGTATGTCTTAATTAGTCTTCAAACTATTACTTAGTATGAATTGTTTATATTGGCTGCACCGTACAGCAATACCCCCCCTCTCATATATAATAACATATAATGGCACATTAATAAGCGAAAACGTAAATTTTAAAATTTTTAAAGGTTTAATATTGATTATAAAATGCAATAAATATATTGAACAAAATGTGCATATCCGTTGAAATAGCGGATTCGAAAATTTCTACGTAATGAAACAACGATTTTTTAAGTTTCACTATTTTCTTTATTGTATAGAGACCTCATGATAATGCTACTATGTTAGCCAAAGAATTGGTAGCATTGTCTCTACAATAAAAAAAGTGGAACTTAAAAAAACGTTGTTTTATTTAGAATAGTGTATTATGAAGTGTCATCAAGTAAAAGCCTCAACCATCGATTATTTAATAATCCCATATGTCCAAAATTAATTCGTTTGATTTACTAAAAATAAAATCCGGCTTCAAAGGGTTAACTAAAGCCGTTTAGATTATACAGTCACGATTAAAAAAAAAGAGAGTTTAAAATTAGGCGTCAATTATTTCCTGTTCAGTCAAAGGGGACAATTTTATTATGTTTGATATTGAATATATTTGTGTTTAACTCGTTGTATTTTGTGCTTTGTAGGAGCACTTGGTTGTTACGACTTTATAAATAACAAGATGGACAGTTTTAATCAGAACTTCTTTATTTCACAATGGCTGAACAAGTCATCAGATATTATAATGTATATTGACATGTATGAAAATAGGCTAAATTGACAGCTGTCATTAATTGAGTTCAACCTATATCTCAGTCAGTCAAACAGCTGTCAATTGAGCATATATGTTTACATGTATTTCGAAACAGCTGACATTAATTCAATTTCCGGTTAAGTTCAACCTCTAGTCAACTAATTATAACTGGACATCAATTATTCTTAATAAATTAAATTGCGACGGCCATCATTCCTTAAATTAATTCTTCTGTTAATTAGGTGTGTATATTTTGTAACTCAATGTCTAGTGGAGTTATAATGTGCATTTTTGATATGAACGATTGCTATTTTTGTTTAGTGAACATAAATGACATTAAGCGAAAAAATCGAGGCAAATCGGAATATCCTTGCATACTATCTTCACATAGCCATGTCTCGAGCACTAAGACTGCACCTGAACCACAACCTTATACTTCACAGCAGGACCCAAATGACTTTGAGAAAAAAAGTGACTTTGAATATGACCTGGAAATAATTAATTAATTATTTTCAAATTATTTTTATTTAATTTATTGTATTAATTGTTTGTTGATCTCCATATATTCGAATTTAGACAAATATGTTGTGAGATTTGTTCCTTTATCTGTAATATTTTATATGAATATTGTTTTTATGAGATAATTTTTTTTGAACTGGGGTCAATCACTTTTTAATTTAAAATTATCTCATAAAAACAATATTCATGGCAGAAAGAAATCTGATCGATAGCCCGGATAGACTAACACCTACATGTATTGTAATTATTTATGTTATATTGTTAAATTATCTGTATAGTCTGAATAAAAATGTATGCGTATATACTGGGTGGCCAGAAAATGTGTGATAATCTTCAGTTAAAGTGGTTCGTTAATCAATTTTAAGTAGAAAAAAAAACTAAAAAAAAAGTTTTTAAAATAAAAAATTAAATTAAATAAAACACAAAAAAATATTGGATAATTATTCAATAAGCTTTATGAGGCTATTAATAACCTAAATATGTGACTAGAATTTTTTTAATATTTTATATAATTATTGCTATTAATAATCGACTTATCATTAAATAAATATTTGTAATGTTTACCTGGATGTCAATAGAACTAATTTTAATCAAAATATTTCAAAAATATTACTGATTTCTAGTCACATATTTATTATATCAATGGCCTCGTGAGTGTTAATGAAGAACCGTACAATATTTTTTTGCATAAATTTTCGACTTGAAAGTAATCAATGAACCCTTTACCTGAAGATTATCACACCTTTTCTGGCCACCTTGTACATATATATTATATTAATTTAAAATATTTTCTTCTGGTTAAGAATAATGAAATAAATAATTCAATAATTATTTCATTATTTTTAGGGGGATGATCAAAATATACTAAATTTATAAATTGGTTAATAGATATAGGATAGGATAAGCAATTACTTTATTTTCCGAGCAACAGAATAAAACACTTAGTTAATTTCCTGGCAACATCCACCGATCCACTTCCCGCCTCCCACTTTTCCCTCCCTTAATTGAGAGGAGAGCGTTCGAGCGGCCCCGAAGACGTTTTAATATTCCCGGCGCGTTTTCTATAATTCCGTTTTGAATGAACGAGTACAAGTCCCGCGATTCCTAGCTGCCGTTCATCACGCTCTTTTTGTTCCAACTTTAATTTTTTTTTTGTTCCTTGTTTTTCTCTTCTTATTTTTCTTCTTCCTCCTCTTTGCTCTCCCGATCGTTCTCTTTCTGCCGGTTACTCTCGGCATTTCGCTGCGCCCGATGCGGTTTTCGTGCATTACGTGATCGCTTTTTGCCGCCATCGGACGGCGGCCCGGCGCGGCCCGGAGGTCACAAACTGGTCGTGTAAAATGGCCGTTCGGCCAGACCAAGGACGACTCTCGCTCACAACAAGCGTGCAATGTCCTTTGCGAAATTTAATAAGCAATCACCTACATACGCTGTGGGAGTAAATGTTTGTTGATATAAACTTAAACCCAGAATAATTTATTTCAATACACATCATTACTTTGTTATAAATAAATATATCGAACTGTAGTTTCAATTTAGATGGTTAGTTAGATTAAACATAAGTTTACCATTATATTTTAATTCTTATAACGTAATATTGTGGTATACTAGATTAATAAATTCAATTTTTATTATTGTTTTATGTTATCCTTTAAACATAGTGTCCTAAGAAAATATTTGCAACTATTTTTTTTTTCTTCCTTTATTGAAGTATATGCTATACATGATACTTATAGTTAAGTCAAATTGTTCTAAAAATATGTTAATAATCCTTGTAGTATTCAAATTAACAAATATGTTACCAACACTTTAACCTAAATAAAAATTGTACTTTTGACTCATCGAACACTTGGTGAAACATGTTTATCACTGGATGTTTAGCGTAATAAAACACACACTTGTTTTTTGTTTCACAAAAATATGAACTTATTTATTCACTGATTAGTGAATAAGGTAATGGCCGTCTGACCGAAACTAGTCAGTGAATAAATAATTTCATATTTTTGTGAAACAAAAACCAAGTGAGTGTTTTATTACCCTTGTAAATAAATTTGTTTGTTGGTTTCTACTAATTCTACTAATTGTTTATTTAAAAAAGGAGGCTTAACAGCACCATTTTCTTCAAAATAACGTAAAATGTAAATACTTTACTTATTAAATATGATATTAAGCAGGTTATCAGCATTGCAGTTTTTCTGTCACAACCTTTTATTCTGTTTAACAATTCTGTACCAAATTTGCATATTTTCATTTTGAGTTTTTTTTTTCAAAAGCCATTTTTTTATTGAAATACTATAAAAAATGCAGGGTGTTTCATTTAAGTAAAATAAAAAAAAAAAACATCGTTTAGCGTTTTGCTTTGCCATGTATATATTTTTCCATTTACATAAAATGTCTACGCCATAGGAAAAATAAATAAACATAAAGTTTACATTATTTTTAATTTATAAAATACACAAACATCAATCGATTTCAACATTCATTATTTATAACTTTTAAAATATCAAAAATGAAAACTATAAATTTGGTTTGAGTTTACGTGAAGGGTCTTATATCAATAAATTAAAACTTGGTTCTTCATTGAAAGGAAATAAGAAAGGAGTAAACCAAGTTTTAATTTATCGATCAAAAATGAACCGAATAGATTTATCATTATTTTGAAGAATTAAAAGTCGCTATAAAAATATATAAAAATATATGTTTGATACGCACGCGATTATTGCTCATCCTTTATATATGAAATTAAATTTTAAATGTTAACAGTAAATACAAATTATGTAAGTAATAAGTTATTCTTTTACATTTCTACATAACTGGGATAGTAAACTTCATAGCAGTCGTACCCTACCCTCTATATTTTCTAAATGTGGATAGACAAGAGATTTTTTTTAATCTAGGTTTTAAAAATCATAATATCTAATTGGTGATTTTGACGAGCGATGCACATTTGGGACCATTCTTCGAAAATTTCTATTACTTTCGAAAAAATTTTTTGGAACACCAAACTGAATCATGTTTGGTGTTTAAAGAAAATTTTTCTAACATTGTTCTCTAATTTTTAATGAACTAAAGACGGTCATTCTAGAAGAAATTTAAAAAAATCTCTCAATATACAGCGTGATTCAGTTTGGAGTTCCACCTCCTTCTAACTTTTTTTTATTTTAACAGTAAACTATAACAAACCACATATATTTGTAAACGGCAAGAAATTCTCTATTTAATGGTGTCACCAAATTGACAATAAGATGACAACTGTCAAAGTAGCTATAATCACTTTTTTTTAATGACACCATATCTATTTTTAATTCAATTCTGATAGAACCCGAATATCCATCACAACTATCGCTTAGCTAAAAAATGAATAAAATAAGAAAATAGTGTTAACAAAAATCAGACACCCGAATAACCCACTTCATAACCCACCCAATACCCTTCTATACGAAATCTGCCAAATCCCAACCATTGAAGAAAGGCTAGAAATCCTCTCCCTAAAATTTGCCACTAACCCCCACATTGCCCCCATCATCCAACACTTATGCATCCCTCGAGACCCAAACATAATTCCAAAATTTAAGCACCCAGTACTAACTATTCATCAATTCATTTCATCAAATTTAACAGGACGAGACATTGACAGTTAGTAATCATGACGGTTTAATCAACGACAGGAACTAGACAAAGACAGGCCGAAAGACCTCCGGTCGATAGCCGTTTCTCTTAAGAATATATATATTTGTTTTAAATTGTTTCATGTATTGTATATTGAATTAAATATGTATGTATTCTTTGGGAATAAAGATATTTGTATATATATATAAGAAAATATCAAAAAAAAAAATGGGCAGAAAGACAGACTTATATATATAATAATTGTCATATTGTTTGAATTGAATACCGTAAATTAAATCGTGATGTTTTGAAATGTGTCTGCATTCAAGGAGTCTTGCATAGAGAGGAGTTATGTTTAAAAGTAGGTGGTGGGAATTTTGAACACTTAATGAAATTGTTTTTTTTTTTTTTATAACATAAACCGATTTGGATATTTTCTTATTTTGATTCATTTTGTTTGTTTGTTAGCTAAGCGTATAGTTGTGAAGGATATTTGGATGCAGGAAAGTGCCTACATTCGAATTGAACGAAAAAATGTAATTTAAAAAAAGTTGACTATCGCTACTTTGACAGTTGTTATCGTATTATTAATTTGATGATACCATTAATTAGAGAATTTCCTGCCGTTTACAAATATATATGGTTTGTTATAGTTTACTCTCAAAATAAAAAAGTTAGAAGGGTGTGGTGTTCCCTTCTAACTTCAAACTGAATCACGCTGTATATTGGGAGATTTTTTTTAAATTTCTTCTAGAATGACCGTACCGTTTTTAGTTCATCAAAAGATAGAGATCAATGTTAGAAAATTCTTTCTTTTACGTTAAAAAGGTATACCGTCTTAAATCAAGTGAATGATATTTCAATTATTTTTTTCATCGCTAGAGTCGACCATTTGGGTTAATTTTTATTTTGCAGTTTCTGCTACTGATATTAAAATATGTTATATATGTAAAATTGTATTATTCTATTTATATGTGATTTACAGTCATGCCATTTTATCTAAACATTTTGAATATTGTTATTATTCTGTATAAAGGTGATTTACCGCAAATAAATGAATTGAATTGAATGCGATGGCCAAGAAATTGTCTCGCGTAAGTTGTATGTTATATTCATCCTGTTGCAATTAGAAGTTATGTATTTTGTTTTCCTTTTCGTTTTCAGCATCGACTGGATTTCACTGTATTAGTAGCTCCAAATTCTTAAAAAAGTACGGCTCAATGATGGCTGTGGAAGATTAGCACAGCAAATTGTCACTTTTTTGTTTATTCAATGCACTAGAAAGATGGAAGTATCCTACGTTGCTACATACAATACCAGTGTGAAACATTACAACACTCCATACATTTAATGGGCGTAATTCCTAACCAATCAAAATCTTAAATAATTGTACATTAATATCGGTATGCAAAATTCTTCTCAATGCTCCGATCAAAATTCTGATGCTCCATGTGAAACGCGATGAAGACAGTTAAATCCCAGCTTTCACTGCAGATATCTTCACAAATAATATCACACGAGTACACACAGATAACAATTTTATAGATTTGATAAAATGTATCCAATCCGGAGAAAGAGATTGATGAGACAGCACTTACTACTAGAGCCTTCTCTAGAAAAACAGCAGGAACTTAGTTGCGCACCTACTACTTAAGTAATGTAAGTAAACTTTCAATATTAACGAAACATCATCATGTTCTCCATACTTCAGAACCCAGAAATACAAAATCTCAATATAATAACGTTAATAGTTATTGAGTAAATTCATAAACATGGACAAATTTTAGAAGTTAAATTCGAACGAAAACCGATACATTAATAAAAAAAATCATATCTTTGTAACCACTTGAAAAATATGTTTGAATTTTTTTCTGATTAAATTAAAACATATGCGCTTCAAATTATGAAAGAACCACCTTAATATGTTGAATATTTTATGAATTAAACATTATCAAAATTATATAATTTTAAAACATTAATTTTAAAAAGCACAGTTTAAATAGGTTCGATGTCTGGTTCACACCAAAACATAGCCACTAGTTTTCTCTTCTGGGGAATGAAATATTTTTTCAATTATTGATCCGATCTTTTGAGATATATTTTTTTCTGTTGCGAGTCGCCTTAAAATTAGGCGCGCACATCACAAAATGCCAATATAATTATAATTTTTGTATTACAAATGTCCAATATTTCGTATATATAACATAGGGTGTTTCATTTAAATAAAGATAACTTTTTATCGGCTTTTATTTAAGGGATACCCCGTATTTATAATTTTTGAATATACACATTAAAAAATTAAGAAAACAATGTGAAAATAAATGAGCAAATTAATTTGGCAATAATAATAAAAAATTAAATACAACAAAATACCGGATTACAAATTTAGAAGTGATGAATTAATAACATTTGCTTGATCATTCAGAAGAATCCCGCTTTCATTAAATTTATTTATTTTTAATTGCTCAAGCAGATTCAATTTTCTATTTTTATTGTATATCTACTAAATTTTAAAATTATAGTAGTTTTTCTCCTTTTATATTATTTCTTATTTTTTTGCGATACGTTCGGTGAAACTGCGGCCTGTTTGCCCAACATGCATATTTAATTACTGAAGTGTTAATATGGATTTTCACCAAATAACAGCCTCAATGATTGAATTATTAAATGAATTTATTTATTTCATTGTGCATGAACTGTACAGTATATTCGATGTAAAAAAAAACGATAACTGTGTATGGATAAATTAAATAAAAATGATTTGAAAATAAGTAATAAATTACTTCCACATTGAGCTCTGTGATTTTTGACTGTGTATCAATATTTGTTTCTGGGATTTGTATATAAAATTGTTAATGAAAAAGATGAACACGACCTATCCGAGCGTTTGTCTCGAAAATACTCACCAGCAGTTTAAATGAATTTGATCCTTTCATTGTGTACGCACTATATATACAAATAATAGTAAATCTCAAATATGTAAAATATTTGTAGCATGTGGAACATAAGTGGATAGATTCATTGCACTCACAGTTCCATATAAAGCGAATTAGACAGACAAGTTAAGCCACTAAATTTATGGAACCTCTGCGGAATCACATGGCAACAAAGGGTTAAAAACATTTATTTCAGTGTAACTAACTGTTGAGCTGAAAAAAACACCACTAAAAAATAAACGTGAATCACTCAACCTGAATTTCATCGTAATGATGCGTCCGTCGTAATTTTTTTAAACGCTCGCCCGTTTTTTTTTTCTTTTGTTGCTATTAAAACGCTCGCGGAGGAGGATGCAGACTTTTTGCAATTTTTTCCTTCCTTTTCGGTAGCCACCGGCCGGACAAATTGCGTCCTTACATCACGCCCGAGATCCAAAGTGTCTGAAATTGTAATTGCCGCAGTGAAATTATCCCATTTGTTACTTCTAGTGTAATTTACTAAAAGAAAGAATTATTTCATTTGAGCAACGCCCTGAAACTAAAAATTACATAACACTAAGTTCAGATGTAACAAATAAAAAAATATTTCTTCGCCTAATGAAGAAAATTTAAGTGACAATTAAAAACTTAATATCTAAGATATTTGTTGGTGAGTACGTGAAGTTTCTTGATATAATGTAGTAATATTTTATTCCTTTCTTTACTGTTTTATTTTTATCACTATATGTACATTTTAAACACAACATGCTCTTTTTCAATAGTTTTATGTAAAATTAATACTTTAATTTTGATTGCCGGCGTTAACTTGGTGGTACATTTTCAATAAAGTATATAAAGAAAACAATTACTTTTTTATACCACTTGGATATTTTATTAATCGTGACTAGTTTCGATTACACGGTAATCATTTTCAAACACTAGTCACGATTAATAAAAAAATCCAAGTGGTATAAAAAAGTAATTTTGTTTTCTTTAAAAACTTAATAGTTTCATTTAAATTTATCATGGACTTAAGTTGAAAAATACACTTGATTCGTTTCACTATTTAATTTATTTCCTTTTCCCCGGGAAAACAGCTAGTAAATGAATTCGATGACATCTGAAACTCACAAATTCTTAAATCCCTTATTACCTGAGCAATAATAAAAACTACTGTGTATATATTCATGTAAAAATAATTTTCTGTACACCCTTTGATTATGACGGGAGTCGAAACTAGTCGGAGGAAATAAATTAAGTAGTGAAGCAAATCAAATGTATTTTTCAACCTCTTAATATTGTGATCAAGTTTCATCAGAGAGAACCAAATAAAAGATTTATTATGAACAATTATTGCGTTCACAATCAATAAGATTAAACAATCCAGTAATGGAGATTTGACAAAATATTATTTCAAATTATCAATCAACCAGAAAGAGTGTAATCAACATTTTTACATTAATGCAAAGAAATCTATGTTCTTCCAGCCCACATCAAACTTAAAACCAACACCAGCCAACATGCGCAAGA
Organism: Philonthus spinipes; assembly: GCA_963082785.1. Lineage (NCBI taxonomy): Eukaryota > Metazoa > Arthropoda > Insecta > Coleoptera > Staphylinidae > Philonthus > Philonthus spinipes. The sequence continues at coordinate 11,304,031 of OY720309.1, read as the reverse complement.
AGCAGTAAAATATGGAAAAATTAAAAATAAATCATCGAAATGAAAGTAATTTTATTTTATAAAATTTTTTTTAATATAATAATCAGTATCATTAAACTTATGTTATATATTAAATAAAAATGATTTGAAAATAATTAATAAATTATTTTTACATTTAGCTCTGTGACTTTTGACTTACGTTACACATTACGTTGCACATTAAAACAACTACTTCCCGGGCAAATACCCACGCCGGACATTGAATTACATTATGTACATCTGCTGTTGCACATCAATAAAATATTGCATAATGCAACAAATTTTGATCCGAGAAAAATTTAATGTAAAAACAACAAAAGGAACGTTACTTAATATAAGGCCATCTGCAGACACGTGTTTTGGGATCTATCCCTCGTTAGTACAGCTATGCCTTACATAATTTAAAGATGTTAAAATAAATCAATTAAATTAATTCTTATAATTTATAAAAAATAAAAGAAACAAAGAAGGATATAAACAAAATAAACATGAAAATAAAAGAATGCACGGTGTGTAGACGTATTATACGTGGCTCCGGCAATAAAGTGAATTATTAATTAAAATTAATACACAGTAAATAAAAAGTGTGTTTACGTCGTGCTAATCTCCTTATATATTTCGAATATAAGAAATGGGTTTTACAAGATCTCAAATAGAAGAAATAAACGAAATTATAGTTGGTGCGTTTAAACAATCCGATGTATTGGATGCCTTGTCCGATTGTATCGCTTTGAGAAGTTCGAGCTGAAGATATCAACTCTTGAAAAAATTATCGATAAACTGAGCGAGGAGAACGAGGAATTAAAACGGCATTCGGAATTAAATGTTGATAAATTGGAGCAACGTAACAAACTAAATAATTTGCTAATATATGGAATCCCAGAAAATAAGAACGTGAAATTAGAAAATACCGTAGCTAAAATAATCATGGAAAAGCTGAATGTTGATGTCTCCGGTGGAAACATAGAAAATTGTCATCGTCTCGGCGGTGCGTCCAAAATGGGTAAAACAAGAGTAGTTTTAATAAAATGTATCTCATTAAACCTTCGAGAACATGTATTTCGTAATAAAAGAAAATTGAAAGGTTCAATTATTAATAAACTTGACTGCATTACGCACAAATCTACTAAGGGAAGCTATTGAAAACAATGATCGAAAAGATGTATGGACTTCCAGAAGGAACATCATTGTTTTAGTTAATAATGCAATACATATAATTACGTGTGATCAACATTTAAATGAACCAATAGACTAGAAACAATTATGTGTTATTTTAGCATACTACTTTCAATTTGCTTTTTTGAACTCTACTCCTGTGTATAAAAATAAATTAATACGAATCAGATCCTGAAAATATGTGTTAAATACTGAGATCCTTAAATATGACTTCAAGTAAGTTAAATTCAAATATACCCACCGCTTTAGGAAATATAGACGATATTAATAACTTTTTTATTGAGTCAATCCCTAAATCCAATGTAAGTCATTGTGACATAATCCATCGCTATAAAAATAATTCGAAATGCATATTTCCTTCAAGATTTACCTTTAAACTAGTAGGGACAGAAGATATATATAAATTTATCAATAAAATTAAATCTACCTCTCGCGGATATAATAAATTAGATATCAAAATTGTTAAATTGTGCATCCCTTACATATTCCCTTTCATTACTCACATTATAAACTGTTGCTTTCTAGAAGGTGTGTTCCCTGACCTTTGGAAATTGGAATTAATTGTTTCACTCCCAAAATATAAAAACCACACTGAACTTAACCATCTAAGACCAGTAAGCATTTTGCCCATACTATCTAAAATTCTTGAAACGATCATGAATAATCAAATAATAAAACACCTGTCAGATTTTGACATTTTACCCAAGTTCCAATCCGGCTTCAGAAAAGGCTTTAGCTGTACTACAACTCTATTTAAGATTACTGACTATATCCTACAAGAGTCCGATGCAGGCTAAATAACAGCACTTGTATTTTTAGATTATAGCAAAACGTTCGGCACACTTAATCACAATGTTCTGTTTTCCATACTTCACTATATTGGATTTGATCAGTCTGCAATTGATTTATTAAGTAAGTGAAAGTTGAATCCTGCATATCAAACTTCAAGGAACTAATATCTGGGGTTCCCCAGGGATACATTTTGGGGCCTGTATTCTAAATATATACACTTCATCAATTATATATAAATTACAATACTGCAAGTATCACATGTACGCAGACGATACGCAATTATATATTTCTTTTCCTTCGCACAAGTATCGGGATGACTTATCAAAATTAAATTCAGATCCTAATACGATATATGAAATATCGTGATCTCATGGTCTCGTCTTAAATCCCTCAAAATCTACATATTTACTTTTTGGGCAAAAAAATAAATGCTCTGATTTAGTAAATAATTGTAGGTCGTCAATAAATAATAATAATGAAATTCCATATAATACTGGTTCAGAAAACCGAGGTGTCACACTTGATAATACTTTTCGGTATGCATCAATACAGCTTTTAGTAATCTCAGACTTATTTACCATAATCGAGAGTTTTTAAATCATAAAATTAAAGTTTTGATGTGCGAATCAACAGTACTCTCATAATTTACATACTGCTCTCCATTAATACATCCCTGTCTAGACCAACTGATTAAATCTCGTATACAACGAATACAAAACTCTTGTCTAAGATTAATTTTCGAACTACGAAAATTCGATAGAATAAGCCACAAACTGTTAGACTTAAATTGGTTAGACATGGAAAACCGCCGCATAATTCAAAGTTACTGCTTATTTTTCAATATAATCAAATATAAAACACCTACTTATCTTTTCGAAAGGCTTACATATCGTTGCGAAGTTCATAATGTCAATATTAGCCGCAGCCGTCTATCACCACCTAACCACAAAACTAGTTTATATGAAAGATCATTTCATTATATAATAGTTAATTACCTTCACAAATTAGCCATTAGCTGCAATGCTTTCGAATCAAAGTATAAATTTAAAAAATACATTTTCTCGATTTTGTATACTACGCAATGTTCAAAAAATGCATCATATTATTTTTTGTTTGTTTGTTTTGTAATCTGCTCTTGCTTATAAAATTCTTTTTAATTTCTGTGCAATCTATATCATTATTTTATTATATAATAATAATAATATTTTTATTTTTTCATTACAGAACAAAAATACAGAAACGAAAATATTTATGACAATTATAAGCGATTCCTAAAAATAAATAGGTATTTATCACAATAAGATATAATGGAAGATGAGGGTGTACCTTAGTACACATTTGAATTACATCTTGTTTTCCTGTATCAGAACTAATCTTAGGATTCGTTTAAATTTTTTTATGTTCTTGTATTTTTTGTTCGGTTCTGGAAAGTAAATGTAGATATTATTATTATTATAAACATGATCAAGAAAAGAAAGCCTTGTCGCAACTTTAACTAAACAATAGGATCTTCCTTGTAAAAAAATACTGTAACCATGGAAAATGTTCTTAAATTAATTTATCAAAATGTTGTTTAGGAGTAAGTAAGAAAATAGATATAATAAATCCTAAACAATTTAAAATGAGCAAGTATATAAAATAAATAAGAAACCTTTATAATAAATCTCTATTAAGAATTTCAAAATCAAAGATAATTAAATCGAAACGACGAAGCAAAACAATCCAATCAACATTTTTTTAATGCGGAGGGCCATTAGAGGAATCAGAAACGAACGAGAGGGATTTAGAAGTGGAAATTTCCAGAAATGGTAAGTCCGTCGATGCTGGAGGTGAAAAAGAGCGTCCAGGATTAATTGCGGTGCGCTATCTCGCATCCACATTCGCTGCATATGTAACATACTGTTCGTTTTTTTTTATTCTTTATTCTTGATGACTGCATATGGCACTCACTCAATCACTGCCCGTCTCTACGAGTTGTAGCCGCGTTACTGGAACGCCTTACTCCTATTTTAAATTCCCCTTTGACGATTTATTGGAATACATTCTTAATTGTAACTCGTATTTATTAAATAGTTTTCTTTGATTTGCAATTTTTACTTATTTAATATTCTCCATTGTTTATGTACCTACCTTCATGTATATTTCAATGTTATAGTGTCAAAGACCTCATAATTAAACAGAATATAATTTTCTGATATAATCCTCACGTTATTTCATAACATCTGATGAAGATTAGAAATTTGTAGAGTCCTTACGATCTAAGATTAATGGAAATTCATCTTATATTTATTCATTAATTCATCTTAATTAATACCCCTCATCTTATTCCTAACTAAAAATCTGGAAATTCACACAGGAGATGATAGAAAATAATAAATTAAAGACGACGCAAGCGTTACCTTTTGCCTAATTTCAAGCGGCATCGTCAACGATTCATTAAATGTGATGATAGAAAATTATTTCTATCTACGCGCCTGTATGTTAGCATCACTGCATTGCTTATACCCACCACTCCACGTTTCATCTAGATTTACTTTATGTAAGGTGTATATTAGTTTTATCCGGTTCGAAAGACCAACATTTATAGCTATTTCCTGCGATTCATCCGTAGTATTAATTTCTGTAGTAATACATCATTGCTGAAAGGAAATTAAATATTATATGATAATAAAAATGTAAATTAATTATTTTATTTGCACTTTCATCCAGTTTATTATTTCCTTATTCCTTCCTCCTCATTTTATTGAAGATTATTAAACCCAATTTATTTTTTTCCATTCCACTAGAAATTACTTTACAATTTCTCATTACGTTTCGCTATTTATCCTTATTTTATTTACTTCTATTTCTAAAGCATTCTTTGAAATCGTTGAGACGATTACAGCGGTTAATCAATTAGGAGTCCGCCACCGATCAATCTCCTAGGCGAGTTAAGAGAGCGCGTGGGGCCGCGGCCAGTTAGTTCTCCTTTTCGCTCTCTATACTTCCCTCACACGCAACCGATCGCCATCAATCAGCCTTAAAGCCCGTCTTATAAATAAATAAAACGAAATGGAGGTAAGAAAAATCGGCGAAATGATCGTTAACTGCCCCGGCTTGAAAATCATTACAACATCCCGTCGCGATCGTTAATGTCATTATACGAGATTAGCAAAGATGCAACGCCACTCCGTGGGTTATGCACGTATATTCAGTGATTTAACTGTGCTTTTCAGAGTAATGCTTGTATTTACGAGTATTTGGGTTTGTGTTAGATATTTATGTAAGTCGGTGTGAAGTTATAGCTGGTAATAAATATTAAACAAGCAAAAATAAACTACATGACTTTAAAAAGGTACTACTAACATTTTAAAATACACACATTTCAAGAATCGCACTGCGAAATGTCTTGAAGTATCCCACAAATAGAGATTTGTTGAAGCAGAACATTTTTTTCTTTACTCTTTAGAGTGAAATATTACATACGACGTACCATCTTTTTAAATATATGAATTAAATAATTAATTTTTACTTATATACTATGATACAATTTTGTTTTATATAGAAGATTAGAATTCTGCAACTGTGAAATTCTAATCTTCTGGATAATCTGAAAATTAAATAAACTGCAAGTTCATATGAATGAATTTGCAATTTATGAATATGTTACTATTTTGGACAATTAAACAGTTTATCAGAAATTCAAAAGTAATTTTAAACTACAGAGGGAATGTTAGACAAACGATTTAAACTGAAAAATAGTTCTACATCCTATATATATATATATATATATATATATACAGAGAGGTTTTTTTATCAGTATACATTAGAGGAAGTGTATACCTACCAAAAACGCGAGTCAAACGCATTGAACCGATGTGTGTATGTTTAGTTGATTATTTGGCATATGTGTGTTCAGTTGCGTGTTATAGGCAACTAAATACACATATATCAATGCATTTGACTCGCGTATTTTGCAGATATACATAGGGGAAATGTGTACTGATAAAAAAAAACTCTCTGTATATAATATACATGAGTTTACTATGAGCCTTGTCTCCCTTTGGTTTCTGGGCAATCGTTTTCCATTCCTTCCTGTCTTTGGTTTCGTCCTTCCAGCTTCGCACTTCGAGTTCTTAAAGATCTTTGATGACTTCTTTTTTCCAATGCGTTTTCGACCTTCCTCTACTTCTGGTTCTCCTCTGTTCTGAAGCCAATAGCCTGCTACGTGTCCTTCCTTGTCCGAGCCATATTATTCTTTATGCTTTTACTACTGTAACTTTTTCAGCGTTTCAGTATAGCTTCCTTAGTTCCTGGTTTGTTCTCTTTTTTCACTTATCATTTATATTCTTGCCCCCAAAAATCTTCCTTCGCATTATTTTTTTTTATTAAGGGTATGGGAAAATTAGTCCATGCATAGTATACATTTAATGAAACGTGGACGAAACAATGATTCTCGGTCGTCTACCTTGTAGACCCAAATCGTTGACGATGCCACTTGAAATTAGGCAAAAGGTGGCGCTTGCGTCGTCTTAAATTTATTATCATACATAGTATATATGAAAAAAAAAAACAGCAGATCGAGATGAACGGAATGGCAGAAGTACGGAGAAAATGTAAAAGAGAGGCTGAACCTTATCTCTTTTAGATTTTCTTAGGGCGATACTAAACCGAACGTTTGGAACGCACCTTGTGGTGTGGGGGCAGAAATGGGAGATCAGCCGATGAACGGTTAGCCAGAATCTCACAATATCCAGGCAGTGGTACAGTTTTGAGAGAGTTACCTTACCGCCCAACATTTCGAGGCTGTCACAATTTCCTTGCAGTTACAGTTTTCTTTGTAGAATCGCTTCACTCTTTGAACTAGACTGCCATCATGACAGAACACTGCAGACTCAGAGCACATCTCTATAGACTGAAAATTGCAGAATCGTCAGACTATAGAGGATGCTGCTTGGAGGACGAAACCGCGGAGCATATCCTTGGATTCTGCCCTCAAGTTCTACAGAAGATCCATACAAGGTGATGAATGAACATATATGGCAACAAATAGGGATCTGCCAACCTGGAAACTCTACCTTAATGAGGTAGGCTGGCTGTGCTGAGGACTGATATTTAGTTATCTCAAAGTAAGGAAGCATTGAGAGGCTAACGTGAACTATGATGCTTGTCGTTGTGCATACATCTCACAAAAGCGATTCCGATACTGAACTATTGGTTATTTCTTCTTTAAGGTTCTCGATCAAAGAATCAATCGGAGCTGAGAACTCCATATGGATACATTCAAATCCCACTCCGTGAAAACATGCCGCCTCATCTAGAAGGCGCAACTATCTAGGTGATACATTTAAAAGGATTGCAAGTGAACAAAACAAATCAGACCATAAATACTTGAAATTTAACATGGACAGAAATCCAAGACATTTATAAATCGCCGAATATAAGAAAATCCAATTGGAACCTATTTAGGGAAATCCTTTTAGATGAACTGCCAAAGCATTTAACCTCTATATTACTGAATCTGATGTAGATAGAGGGTGGGGTTAGACGTATTCACAAACGCATGCAATAAAGCCCTCAAAGCGGTCCCTGTAATCTTCCTAGAGGCAAAATAACACCTTTGTGGAACCAAAAAAATGGTATTTTTGAGAAAGTTCAACCGAACGAAAGTCACTAATAACTCACTGAAAGCCGTACAATGACAGCCTCAGAAGCCTCAGAGGAAATTCTGTAATTAGATAGGAAACGCCTCAAAAGCGAACAGGCTCAGGCATATCCTAATTGGAAACGCGGCAATCCCGAGTTTGCTCATGAAACAGACCGAAAGCTTGATTTCATGATATAAAGAAACCTTAGAAGTACTAATGGGCATATTCCAACCAATAATTGTGAAACTCCTCTCTCCAGCCTAAGCCAAAACAGCCAATGGACAGAAAAGTCCATAATCCAGCTTAAGTAGACTAGCATTTATCACTTGATATATCACTTGGTTTGATGAGACTAGCATTGACCATTAGAAACAACAAGCAAGCCTATCAAGTCGGCGTGGCCAGACAGCATCATCCCTTCTGAATTATAAATGATAGAAAATATTGTAACTCCCTGGTTGAAAACTAGTTTCAGGACACATTCCTTATGTTCCACAACGATATACAAATTACTTCCCTTAGTTTTGGGATAACTACTACGCTTATTCATCCTAAAATGAAAGGAAATAATACACTCTAAATCAAAGGATATCCTTCTTCTTACTTAAAACTCTAGAATGACTGACAGAGAAACACTTAAAGGGGATAATATAAATCCCAACCTCCTATCGGCCGTACAGCATGCATACAGAAAGGGAAAGTCAATGAATACGTCACAGCATATCTTGATAAACCAAATAGAATATAGTACTAGGAAAAAAGGTTTCACATTGTCGGTATTCCAGGACAAATAAGTAGTAAGTAAAATCGCGATAAATTATACTGGATGTGAGATAGCCATCATTACCTGGAATTAATACTCAGGAATTAATTATAACATGCATTCCTACCAAAGACGAGTAGACTCAGGGTAAAATGGCAAATAAAGGCTCAGATTGGATCTTTACTGATGGTTAAAAAATCGCCAACAGTATAGGAAAAGATATCTTTTGTAAACAACTCAGCCTATAATGGACCCTTATGTTATCGAAGCATGCAGTACGCTGTAGGTGGAAATAAAGGCTATCGAAGAAGCAACAAATATGCTGTGCAGCACTGAAATGCAGGCGATCAGCATAAAAATCCTCAAGGACAGCGAAACCCTCTTAAAAGCACTAAATAGGCAATGCTGCAACTCAAAAGAAATTATCAACTGCAAGAAAGAGTTAAATATGCTCGCTAGACTAAGTGACGTGTATCTGATTTGGGTACTACACCGCAAAACTCCCGGCTATAACCCATTCACCAGCCTGTCCTGGCGAAGTTCCTTGGTTCATATTCCGTTCATATTAAACAATGAAACACTAACGCTATCAATAGCATGTCTCGATTCATTATTCTGTTTATTTTTTTCACCATTAAATTCTGCTTATCACAGAAATAAGTAATGAATCAGTATCATTTTTACATTTAAAGCTTTCAAGTGAAATATTAATTGCAATAAGCAGAATCGATATTAGAATGAAAGTCATGGGAATGACGCATCGTGATTTCAGTAGCGGCTGCAATGATGAAGAGAGACAGTTCTTCACTTCCTAAGTCAAGGTCCTACCTTAAAAGGAATGATTTATATTAAATCAAAATGATTTGAAAATAATTAATAAATTATTTCCACATTTAGCTCTGTGACTTTTGACTTACGTTACTTAAGTACGTTAAACATTAAGCAAATGATTTAGTTCCTTGGACTATCCCATATTGATGAGTTGATAATTCCGAATATTTTTAGAGATTGGTAAGATAACTACCTCTACTGCCTATTGTGCTTGTGATAGCATAATAGACAGTAGAGAGCTGGCCTAAGCTAGCAAATGTCTGCCACTTCAACTTTGCCAAGTAGAAGTTTTGCGCTCGGTACACAAAAGACTTAGATATAAATAATATCAATATGGAAGTTGCGGAACTTGGATTATCTCTTAAGAACCATTTTAAAAAAGGGAGGCTATCAAGATTTTAGAACTCTGGGAATGGAAATTTCAACTCTCAGATATATCCTGTTGCAGATGAAGTACTGAAAAGGTTGATGAAATACGAAATCAAGGTGACTTAGTTGGAAAGTCATAGACTAGCAAAAACGTTGTTGGAGACATGAATGAGAGTAAAATAGACGAGAGGGTTGACAGAAATCTCAGAGTCTGTGGGGATTGAATGGTAGGATGTATGGATGAAAGTGGTAACCTGTGTGAGAGTATAGTTGAAGGATCTGTAAGTATAGGAGAGGCAGATATGTATAGTAAAGGTGAGTACAACCTAAGATTTTAAAAATGGGAAATTATCGGCAATTTCAATATCGATGCATTTTTTTTTCTTTCTTAAATTGATTGAGTGGGGCAATGGCTAGGTATAATTCAGTGAACAGGAGAAGAAAAATATGAATAGCAAAGGAACTTAAAGGTGAGTGTTGTGCAGTAGGGGAAAATATTAAGAGTTTGAAAAATAGTGTGTGGAATGGATGTAGGAGGGTAACTAAATGAATAAGAAAGTATAATTCCTGAGTAAGAATACTGATAAAACAGTGTTGAGAAATTCACGAAGGAACTAAAAAGAAATGTTTTTATCCATTTTTTTAATTGAAACTTTTTGAATGAGCAAAAATGGAGGGTGCTGACGGTACGGATAGCCAGCCCCCCACCTAGTATATATGAACTAAATAAAAAAAAAAACACTATGCCTAAATTATGCACTAATAATATATATAGTTTTTTTCTATTTAGTTAATATATTCTGATTGGGGGTATGGGTATGGTAGGGGGTATGGCTATCCGTACTTATAGCCCCCCCCACCAAAAATTTGTTTTTGTCTCTAAACCAAAGGGGTGCGAAAGAAGTTTCTTAGGGTAATAAGAAGTGCATTTGAATTGGAGGGGGGGGGTGTACTAGTTAAATAGAGGTTTATGTACAAGCAAGTTACTAGTAACACCAATACGGACATGGAGGCGCAAATGTTAATAGTAATTTTAAATAGTTTCCTTCATAAAGTTCGAATTATTTTTTTTTAATGAAAGAAATAAAAGATAAATATAAATAGCTAAGTGTGGAAATAATTTATTAATTATTTTCAAATCAATTTTATTTAAATTATAAAACATTAAGTTTAAAAAAAACCTTAATTATTTTGCAGAACATTATAGCAATGTCAATACACAATATTTTCACCTTTGAGTTCTATGCAAATAATAGAAAATTCATAATTATCTGAAATAATTACTATTTAGTACAAAAAATCCTTATTATTGTATAATTTCAAAATGCGTTACATTGTACAGTTGTGAAGTGCAAGAGAATGTCGATATTCTTATTTTCCCGACTTTTCTTTTTGCTGTTGCGAGCGCATTTGTGTGTGCAGTAGTACCAGGACCAGTACCAGTTGTATATCGTGAAGGTCATGATTCTGCTCGTTCTGATTTATCGCCAGCACCATGACCAGATCGAGCTGGCCAGCTAGCGAGCGAGCGGAGCGGTCTGTCTGCCCACGTACTAGGGTATGCGGCTTTTTACAGCGCGCTGGGATTATTGGAAGACCTGTGCCAAAGTCAAGGACTTTCACAGTATAATATTACAGAAAACAAATATATATATACATATATTTGTCAGTTGATTAGATTTTTGTTTTCAATTGATTGAAAAAGCTTTGTACTTTTCGTATAGTTATATTATATTTTCTATTTTTGAATTTCGGCAAATGAATGTTCACAATCTAAAGCATTTAGACTAAACCAAAAAGGACTTGCACAGTATAATATTACAGAAAACAAATATATATTTATCAGTTGATTAGATTTTTGTTTTCTATTGATGCAAGAAGCTTTCTAGTTTTCGTATAGTTATGTAAAATTTTCATTTTTTTTTAATTTCGGTAAATGAATGTTCACAATCTAAAGCATTTACGACGCTTAAGATTATAAACAATCATTTTTTTTATTGCACAGAAATGTTTCTGTGCAATAAAATTAAGCATACAAAATATTTAATGAAACGTTCAGTCACCATTCATCTAGCGTACGGATAACTAGTGATGTGAATTTCGTTTTCCTTGTTTGCTTAAACAGGACAATTTCGCCTTCCTTTAGAGGACGAAAGAATGATTCTCGGTCGTCTACCTTGTAGACCCAAATCGTTGACACTTGCCACTTGAAATTAGGCAAAAGATGGCGCTTGCGTCGTCTTTAATTAATTATACAAAATATGTTATAGTTTAAGGAGGACATGATAAGTTTCCTAATTACGAAAAATATATATAAATATGTCAATTTCTTTAATTGCATTTTATCATTTATTGAAACTGCTGCTAAGCAATTAAAACAGACCCGAATTACACAACTATAATATTGTGAAAAATTGTTATGATACTTTTGCTTAATTTTATTGCACAGAAGTGTACAAAAGGTACAAAGAATGAATATCCTATCGTTAATCTGTTAACGGAGCAATCAGATTTAGTATATATGACGTTTTTTCGAAATACTGTAATATTTTAATCTATTTACCTGTTCATTCTAAACTAATTTCTAACCTCATTCTTTTTTTACCTGTGTAAATGTAACTTTTTTAATTTGTGTCAATTGATTGTCAAACAACGAAATTTAAAACGTGAATTTATTTATTTATTTATGGATATATACAAAAAATAATTGTAGTAAAAACATAGATAATATTTTAATGTATTTACCTATTCACCCTAAACTAATTTCTAACCTCATTCTTTTTTTACCTGTGTAAATGTAACTATTTTAATTTGTGTCAATTGATAATGATTGTCAAACAACGAAATTTAAAACGTGAATTTATTTATTTATCTATGGATACATACAACAAATAATTGTGGTAAAAACATAGAAAATGTTTATTCAGTGATTAAATTATGAATTACCACGTAGTTACGATCGCAACCATCTTGATGATATTGTGATATATTTCATAAAAATACATTGTTAGAATTTAAATTAAAGCAAATAATTTTACTATATTTTTGTATTTTACTATTCGTTAAATAAGATTCACAATAACTCTCGAATTAATTAAGTAAATTAATGGTTTTGATATTTAGACATTGGTAGTTCATATTGTAGCCAATAAAACACAGATTAGATTGAGAATTTAAAGTTATTCAATCTAATCTGTGTTTTATTCGTTGATTTTTAATAATTTATTCATATTTATTTCATCATTAAGTAAAACTTAAACACGTGGTTTGTTTCACAATATTTTTTTTGTGAAACAAACCACGTGTTTAATTTTTATCTAAAGATTCATAATATTTCAAAAGTATTTCCAGTTGTTAAATACACATCAATTGAATAAAATAAATGTGAATAGATTATTAAAAATCAACCAATAAAACAAATAAACTAAATTTTAAGTTCTCTTAAAAATTAGGCTAGTAACCTGAAACTAGTCGAGAATTTAAAGTTATTCAGTCTAATCTATGTTTAATTGTTTTATTAGTTGATTTTTAATAATCTGTTCATATTTATTTTAATACAATATGAACTACCAATGTTTAAATATTGAAGCTATTAATTACACATCAATTCAATTTCACCATTTGTGCAATAATTTTCCGTATAATATTTTTGTGATTGCAGCTAAAATACAATTGATGAATCATGAAATAATTTTGAGAAAAATGTAAATCTATTCAAATTCAAATTCCTTTATTAACGGCAATAAAAAACATTTTACAAACAGAATAACACAAATATTACAATAACAAATAATATATAAAACTAAAGCTACGTGCATCTTAGAAAAAAAGTGACTTATAATAAAAATAGAAATACAATTGGTATTACTTCAATAAACTTATAATAATAATTAACTAAAAGTTCAATTTTAATAAATGAAACACTTTTTTACTTTGTTTGTATAACTCGGATTGATTTTATTGTTGACTATAGTTTCGACAACCTTAACGTGTCATTATCAAAACAAAATCTTTTGTTTGTCGAAACTATAGTCAACAATAAAATCAATCCGAGTTATACAAACAAAGTAAAAAAGTGTTTCATTTATTAAAATTGAATTACAATGTATAACAAAGTAGAAGTCTCAACAATTAACAAGTTAACTAAAAGTTATATTCAGAACATTACATGCTTTAATTTAAACATAAATTGTGTATGGGATTCTGAAAACAAATCACAATGTGGATCCAAAGATAGTGAATTGGAAATCCGCATGCACCTGGAGAGAGTATTGTTGTAGGCGTAGTTTGACCTATGCAAGGGAATGCGAAAGAATGGTCTATGACGAGTAGTACGATCTGATAAGTTTACGTAAAAATCAACTTGTGCCAATAAATATGGACATTCCATTTCGCTATTCAGGATTTTATAAAACATTGACAAGTCCAAGAAAATCCTGCGTCTCTTAAGCGTACCAATGCAAAATACCGACATAAATCTGTAAACGTCTAAATGAGACTTAAACGCAAGCATTTTTAAAAACTTATTCTGAATTCTCTCCAGAGCATTACTATGAGTAATGGTATTATGAGACTAGACACAAGACACGTATTCCATGTTAGAGCGTACATAAGCAAAATAAACAAGTTTGAATGATTGAGCTGACAAATCTTTAGCCATTCTACTTATGTAAACCAAAATTTTTGATGCTTTATTGCAAATTGAATCAAAAGATAATTTTGTATCCAGTAACATACTTAGATCTTTAATTTCACACAATTATTCTAGTTGATTATTATTGATGCTGTACTTGAAGTAATCAAATATTCTTAACTTCAAGTACAGCATCAATAATAATCAACTTGAACAATTGTGTGAAATTTAAGATCTGGGTATGTTACTGGATACAAAATTAACTTTTGGTAGCCACATAAATTCAATTTGCAACAAAGCATAAAAAATTTTGGGTTACATAAGTAGGATGGCTAAAGATTTGTCAGCTCAATCATTCAAACTTGTTTATTTTGCTTATGTGCGCTCTAATATGGAAAATGAAATTACTTTAACTTTTGAATGTTGAAGAATATTCGTTTATATATCTTAAGATCGTCGGTAAAGAGTAAAAATGAAGAACATCTTATGACTTGTGAGATGTCATTTATAAATAACAAGAATAGTAATGGACCACAGCGTGATCCTTGGGGTACACCGGATGGTACAGAAATTATTTTCGATAAGAAATTCTTCACTTTTACACATTGCGTTCGTTTAGTTAGAAAATTATTAAACCATTTCATAATATTTTTATAAAATCCATAAGCTGATAGTTTGGCAATTAAAATATCGTGATTTACACGATCGAATGATTTGGCAAAATCTGTGAAGATAACATCCACAGATTGATTGCATTCAAAAGCATTCATTATGTAAGTGGTAAATGATAACATATTTGTAGCTGTTGATTTTCCCGGTTCGAAACCATTTT
Source organism: Philonthus spinipes (assembly GCA_963082785.1). Classification (NCBI taxonomy): domain Eukaryota; kingdom Metazoa; phylum Arthropoda; class Insecta; order Coleoptera; family Staphylinidae; genus Philonthus; species Philonthus spinipes. Next base: position 11,288,990 of record OY720309.1, on the reverse strand, counting down.
GCTCTTCAAGAAGTACATTTTTGCAAACCCACCTTAATTTAATGGAAACAAGTTCGTCCAATAGCTTTGGTATAGATGATTGTGTTGAAATGCTGCGATAATTCGTTATGTTATCCTTCTTGCCGGATTTAAAAAGTGGTGTAATATAATTTCTCTTCCAGAAAATTGGAAATATACCCTGAGACATGGAAGAATCAAATAATAAATAAAGCGGTATGGTAATGGAATATATACAGTCTCTTAGGAAACTTGATGGTATACTATCAGGACCTGTAATATTGGAAATTTTCAATTTAGCAACTGCATCAAATATTTTACTTTGAGAAAAAGTAAATGGAAAATGACCTACATTTGAGTTATTCTTGTAGGTTGGATAATATTGACATATTAAGAAATGTAATTAAAGAATGGGAAATATAATTAAGATAAAGAGAAACGTATTTGATATATGGTGAAATATAATGGAAACCTCATGAAAATGGATATTTAAAGCAGTTAAGGGTGCGGTTTAGAAGAAAGAGATAGCTATACAAATATGGGCAATCACTAATTTGAGTTAGATTGTTGTTGTGATCAATGAACAATATTGTATTATACATTAAAATAAACTTGAAATAAGCAAGAATTTCATCAGATAAATTAAAAATTATTTTAATGTTTAGTTTGTGTGAAAAATAATTATGAAAATCAATGAAAATTGATCAAATTTATAGCAAATTTTAAATTAAATTTTTGCCAATAAAAACTTGTGCAATGAAAATTTAAAGGATTTCACTAAATTCTGCATTCAAATAACTTAGCAGACATGACCTATTAATTTCATTATATCTTACAATTTTCTTTTCTAACTTAAACTAGTAAATTGACGTAATACACGAAAATTAACGATTTATTTTTTATTTAGACTGATACTTTATACTTGGTAGATAAAAAATGTAAATACATATTCATATTATTAAATCCAAAAAAATAGCTCTATTTTCAAACGATTATTTCCATTTTACTATATAGCTATCTCTTTCCACTAAACCGCAACCTTAAATACAAATTTAAAAATGCTTCTCAGTTTTATTTTATTGTATAGTTGAAAAGCAACATAATCTTTCAGGTAGGATTTGTGAAAATTCTTTCCTAAGAGATGATCCAATAACAAAAATTTCCCCTTTGATGACAGTTAAATAAATTGGTTGCTTATTGCACCCTCCCATTAAACGCAAATATTTTCACAACCCAAAACCGCGTTATACACCCGCAAATCTTCACTCGCGATATTCCGGCGCATTCCCGCCCCGCATAAATCCTTTTCGAGTTGCCGTGCATTACGCCGACAACATTTGTTTAAATATTCTCCTCTCCCTTCTAGTCCGTGTATGATTTAAAGTATGGGACATAATTTTAAAAACATTCCGCATAAATAATAATTCAGGATGGCGATGTGTGTGTATGTGTGAGTACGTTTTATGGGGTTGTCGGGAGTCGCTAGGCGGACGCCCCCGGGCTCGTGCAATTTTTATGAAAATATTTCTTCGTTATGAAAATTTTAATAATTCATCTTATTCGGCGAACATGCAGCGCACGATTTGCATCCACTCTGATTATTATGCATGTATTCAAATCAAATCAAATATCTAATAAATGCAATTACATTTATTTTATTTGTTTATTTGCTTCTTTAGCGGTATCGTAAATTCGATATACAGTTTTGATAATGTTAATAAATTGAAATCTATTTACATTGCGGTTATAATTAATTAATTTGGAAAATTTGCATGATATATGCTTTATTGCAATTAATTGGCATGCAAAACAACCATCAAAACAAAAATTCGTTAAAACGACTTACTTCTAATTTATTTATACAGTTTTCGATCTTATGCTTATTAAATTTTTCAAAAAAAAAAACATGTTTCAGTTCGTTTGAATAAATGAATTAGTACGGTATTATGTTATATATTATATTAATTAATAGAGGCTTACAAAATAATTAATGAATAGAATACCCTGATATATATACCAACATCTTTATTCAAACAATATGACAACAAAATTTTACAAAATTTATTATAATAATATGTTCAATTGTGTTAGTAGTCTGTCATGGACTTCTCAATTATTAATAAATAAATATGACTAAATATTTAGACTTTTAATTATTGACTCACCACAGGTCAAAACTTAATATTAATAGACAATAATAAGTGTTTTAATACATGGAGCAACTTTAATATAAAAATCATATTAAAATTATAACTAAATCTAGGTACATACAAATAAATAACATATTAAAATGTGGTACATATCATAAAATAAACAATAAACATTTTATATTTTGACTTGGAATTAGACGCGAAGATAATAAACCCCATATTATTAAAATAATACTTAATTCTTTAGAATTGCTCAAATATACTTAATATACTAAAAACTTGAGAAAACCCACCGATTGTGAAATTTTTTTATTCAAATCAAGATTTAACGCTTATGAAATATGAACTAAAGAAGATAAATGCTGTTCGACTTCAAGCAACATAAGAATAATAGGACGAATATCACAATAACATATTTAAACTGCCTGTTTTTAATTGTTCAATAAATATTGCAAATAAATCGAAAAGCACGAATTAAATTTGCATTAAATTAAATGATAATTGGTATTCCGTACAGAAAATATTTAGTTTAACGTATAAATAATTAAATAACTTCACATTCTATGTATATATATATCTATTACAAAAGTTGATTAGATTGGGATGATAAAATATAACGTACACGTTAAACTTAACATTTTACTTAGAAAATGAAATAAACAGAAATTCCTATCGAAAATTGAGTCGAAATAAAATAATAAATAGTGTCAATATATTTTATTTAAATACAAGGAATTCTAAAAAAAGAAGAATTAACAAATTATTTTCCTTTTATAAATAGAAAACCTTTTAGCTATTTCAAAGCTAACTTACATCACCCTAGTATTTATAAAAATAAATCTCCCAACTTTAAGTGCCTTGGAATAACCTTAAATCCGCAATTATTATAACTTTGATCAATCACCCCCAAAATCTTAAAGCAAGCGTTAAGAACATGGCTCGACATTTTATATCACTGACGTACAAAAATCAAGGAATATCTACAAAAATACTGCTGTTTTATATAAGAATGATATGTTAACCTCTGCTTGAATAGGCGGTTATCCTGTGCCGCAATTCCTCTCATAACGTTCTAAGAAACTTGGAAGTCGATAAACGCTCAGCCCTTAGAGTCCTCATAAAAATTAGACACTCTAAAAATCCTCTCCACAGCCCTTCCAATACTTTCCTCTACGAAACATGCAAAATTACCACTATTAAACACAGACTTGAAACCCTTTCCTTCAATTAAATAAAAATGATTTGAAAATAATTAATAAATTATTTCCACATTTAGCTCTGTGATTTCTGACTTACGTTACGTAAAAACTAATTAAAAACTTTGAACAAATAGACTTTAAAACAACTACTTCTCGGGCAGAAACCCCGCCAAACATTGAATTATATAATGTTAAAATTCGCCACCAATACTCACATAGCTGTTATAAAAAATCTATGTATCCCTCTTAATCCTAACATTAACCCTAAATATGCCCATCCTTCACTAACAATTCATCAATTCATTTCAACTAATTTGGAGAACTTAGTTACGTGAGTAGTTATGATTGAACAAAACGACAAGAACTGGACAGACAGGCTGAAAGATCGATGGTCGAAAACCATTTTCTGAGGCTTAACTAGTTGTAAATGATTGTAATGATGTAAATATTGTGATGTAATTTAACGTAAGTCTCAGAAATAAAGATTTTGTATATTTATAAGTAAATATCCATTGAAATAACCACTTCCGGGTAAATACCCCGGCGGACATTGAATTACACAATGATAATTTGCAATTGTACGAATATTTAACGAGGCGAACAAAAATTGGCCAATAAAAACCATCTGTTACCCCTCATCAGTTTTTATTTTAAATAAGTATAACCAAGTAAAAATGTTTTCTATTATTTAATTTATGTTACCAAAATAATCGTGGGTCAAATTAAAAAAAAAATGCATTATACAATATGTCATTATTATGCAACAGCAAATGTCCATTATTGAATATTTATTTTATGTACTTATTTAACCCTTTCAGGACAACTGGTTACTGTTGCTAACCACAAATTTAAAATAAATTGTCTAAGTGTCTACTGGTTTCTAGTTAAAACCACGGTGCAATATGTGTTGCCTATGTAACAGAAATAGTTTCATGTTGGTATCATTGTCTTGGAGCTTATTTCAGACTATTTATTGTAGCGATGTGCACATGTTGGGATACTTATAGGTTATGTGTATCTTAGTTCATCAATTTCGTTACTGAACGAAATAAACAAAATGACAGGTGAGTTATAGTCATAATAATACCAAAAATAAGTAACTTTATATATTAGCTCCTATTTTCAAGAATAAATGCTTTTTTTATACTTTATAAAACATGATCTTTGTTGCTAACCACCAGGCACACAATGTGTATTTTTATTTTTGTTGAAGTATAAATATTGAATCAAGCTGTGTGCACAATTTTCAGTATAATATAGTACAAATTTTGTTTTTAGCCATGAATAAAAAGTGGAGTATTAGAGAATTGGAAAATATGGCGCAATATGAAATATATGCCTTTATCGATGATATACCAAGTGATGCCTCAGAATCTGATGAAGAGGAATTGGAAAATGATGAGTTATTGGTGGAAACTGAACGTCATGAAGATGATGATGAAGATCTTATAATTAGTGATTGGGAAAGCGAGGATGACGTACCGCTATCCGTTTGGCAAATGCAACAGCGAGGGGATGACGTTATTTGGACAAACAATTCCTCAAATGTAGGAAATGTAAATCCCTTTTTAGAAGATAGTGGACCAAATATTCCAGAAGACATTGAAACTCCAACCGAAATATTTAAATATCTGTTTCCAGAGAGGTTGATGGATGAAATTGTTTTTCATACAAATTTGTATGCGACACAGAACGCAATTGGTTGGTGGTAACAACAATTTTGTGCCCACAACAAGTAATGTAGTAAACACGTTTTTAGGCGTAAACATGATAATGAGTTTGAAAAAGATGGCTAGCTATCGTGATTATTGGTCATCAAGAATGGAAATGAGGGATAGCTACGTCAGTTCGTCAATATCAAGAGACAGATTTTCCTGGTTGCTTACCAATTTGCATCTTAACGACAATGCTATGCAACCTAAAAAAGATCATATAAATTATGATAAACTCTACAAAATTAGGCCCCTCCTCAACACCTTATCAGAAACTTTTATAACATCACTGAAACCAAGCGAACATCAATCAATTGATAAGTCGATGATAAAATTCAAAGGTCGAAGCACTATTCGACAATACATGCCGATGAAACCGACGAAACGAGGGTATAAGGTTTGGGTGCGAGATGATCGAAGCGGTTACATGTGTCAATTCCAGATTTATACTGGAAGGGTCAATCATGGAACTGAAACAAATTTAGGCAGTCGGGTTGTAAAAGACCTAACGAGAACACTAGTTCGTAAAAACCATAAGATATACTTTGACAATTATTTCAATTCTGTCAAATTGCAAAGAGATTTACTTGCAGAATGTATTTATTCTTGTGGCACGGTCCGTAAAGGAAGAAAAAATCTGTCCGAATTCAAAGCGGACAAGCAATTGAAGAGAGGAGATTCAGACTGGCGGGTATCAATGAATGGTATAGTAGCTCTCAAATGGATGGACAATCGCAGTGTTTTGTTTCTTGCGAATTATATTGATCCCTCAAATAACTCTATTATCACAAGACGAAAAAGAGATGGGTCTGTAGAAGAGGTTTCTTGTCCCCTTATATGTAATCTATATAACAAACACATGGGATATGTGGACAAATTTGATATGTTACTTTCACTGTATCAAATCGACAGAAAATCACATAAATGATGGCATAGGATTTTTTGGTTTTTTGTAGATGCTTGCGTTGTAAATGCATATGTTTTATTTCGAAATAGACGTCCAAACGAGATGCCATTGAAGATGTTTCGCCTTTCAGTTGCGAGCGGCCTAATTGGTGCTGCACCAGAAAACCTAAAGCGTGGTAGAAAATCTAAAGATATGCCAGGAAACAAGTACAAAAAATATGTGCCACAAGAACTAAGGTATGATAAAGCTGCACATATGCCTGAACGGGTACAGTCTCTAAGATGTGCACACTGCAGCACAACAAAAGAAGTGCATAGAACAATTTGGAAATGTTCTATTTGCAATGTGGGCTTGTGTCTTAATAAAGACAGGAATTGTTTTACATTTTTCCACACAAAATAATAAGGTACCACAAGTGCCTCTTGGTTACCAGCGCTAACCACATCCTGGAGGACAATCAGGACATGATTTAAACATTTTCTTCTCATAATTTGCTATATACACTTATTTGTAAATAATTTCTAGAAATAAAAATGTGTTAGGTAAAATATTTTTATTCTGTCCTCAAAGGGTTAAAATAAGTCAAAATAAATAGAAAAGAGTATTCATTCACTTGGTCACAGTTATTTAATATAAGTCAAAATATCGCAGTAGCAAAAGAGGGAATAATTTATTAATTATTTTAGAATTATATTTATTTAATTTATTTAAATAGCTTTTTTCAATTACAAAAAAATATTTTTAAAACAATGTTTCAGTTCGTTTGTTCGGAAAAACATGATCTAATATCTTTAATTTAAATATGACTCTTCATAATAACGAAATATTCTCATCATATTATCAAGTCTATTGAACGAATAGCAAAACAGGTCACAGGTGTGGAGTTTTAAAAGCACCCGCGAATTATGTAGTAGCCGAAGAGATTGCGTTAAGGTAGGATTTAACATAGACGTAACGCGTGAACGAATTAAATGTAATTGTTATTTAAATGTCTACGAATATATATTTAATGAAGTCAAGAACAAGTCACTTTTTTATATAGAGTTAATAATTTATAAAATAAAACACTTTTTAAGTTTGTTTTGTATAATTTATGACATTATTTTAGTGACAAGGTTAAAACAACGTGTTTTATTTAATAAACTCAAAATGTGTAACGAAGTCTTAAGAATCAACAGAGTTTATAATTGTTGGTGAGTTTAATATGCCAAATTCGCAATGTGCGAAATCAATGTTATAGATTTCGCACACTGAGAATTTTCTAAAAAAAAAACTATCTAAGTTTGGTTTCTCAACATCTTTGTGCAAGCTAATTCATCATTATTTGGTCCAAAGACGCCTGTTTGTAGAGTACGATGGATACAGATCTGTTACGTTTCAGGTAACGTCTGGTGTTCCTCAAGGTTCTCTTTAATATATTTATTAACGATATTGTAAACATTATTCATACTGATTGTCTTTTATTTGCAGATGACCTCAAAATTATAAAACCAATTAAAACAATCGATGATTGTCGATCAATGCAAGACGACTTAAATCGAATACATGCGTGATGTTGTTCAAATAAGTTGCCTCTTAATACTCATAAGTGTAAGATCATATCATTCTCAAGAAAGAAATTTAGCGTCATATTGGATTATTCAATAGATGGATATATACTTGAGAGAGTATTACAATTTAAAGATCTAGGTATTTTATTTGATAACAACTTGACCTTTAAAGCACATATAGATCATATTGTCTCATCTGCCAACCGTTTTCTAGGTTTCATATTCTGAAAATACAAAACAATTTAAGCACTCTGAATCAATTCTCTCCTTATACTTTGCTTTTATAAGATCTCGTTTGGAATATGGCTGCTGTATTTGGAATCCTTACTACACATCATATTCTAATCAAATTGAAAACGTACAAAAGAAACTGCTTAAATATCTGTATTTTAAAGAGACTGGTTCCTATCCTGATTATTCCATAACATACGACAATCTTCTCGATAGATTCAGGTTACATTCACTGGAAAATCGCCGTAAAGCTTATTTGATTACCACATTATTTAAAATGTGTAACAATTTAATTGACTGTAGTGATATACTCGCTCAATTAAATATTCGTGTTCCTCAAGTATCAAGACAAACCCGATTTTTTCAACTTGACATCCTGAAATCTAATTTACTGCTTAAATCGCCTTTATTTGCAATGTGCTATTTGTATAATGATCTATTTTTGCGCGAAACAACCCTTGATTTATTTTACATATCTACACCTAAACAGATGTTCACTTATATTCTTAACATCTTGCACGGTTCTTAGATTTATTGTGTGTATTGAATGTTCACTTTTTATATTAATTTTAGTTTAACACTTACAATTATAAGCCATGTTGTTGATTTGTATTGGATATTTTGGATATTTATGATTTTGAATTATTGTTTTTGTAATTGTGAAATTTGTAATTTATGTAATCCTTAATCTAGCCTTAGGGCTGTTGGGTTATTAAATAAATAAATAAATAAATTTTAATCTTGCAATTTAAATGAACGAATGAAAACAAAAATATTTTGGAAAACATTCGATTTAATTATTTAGTCTGACAATATTAACTATCTTGTTGAAAATTGAGAATTTCCACTCGTTAAATATAATAACTGTCACCCTACTTTGCTACATATTTCTCAGACGACATTCCGTATATACAGAGTGTCCAATCTAATATTAACAATGTTTTACCGAGTGATTAATGAGAAAAAAGTGTCCGATATTTTAATTTTGTACATGGATAAGCGAGAGCTGTGTGTGAATGTAGAGAAGACCAAGTTGATGAGATTTAGGAATAAAGGAAGAGAACGAAAAATGACAGATTTGACGAGGAATGGAGAAGTGATAAAACGGGTGAAAGAGTTTAAATACTTAGGATTTTTGTTTAGAGAGATTGGAGGATACAGGGAGCACGTCATATTAGCGAAAATGAAGGCAAGGAAATGTGTAATGAAAGTATTATGGGGTAAGTGGCTCGGAAGGAAAGTAAAGATGGATATTTGTGTGATGCATGTGTTAAGCCAATAATAATGACAGTGGTGGAAGTTTGTGGAACCAAAGTTTGTGAATGTGTTAAGAGAGAGCAATATTCGTTACTGGGGATTGAGAAATCAATGGTTAGTTACATACTGCTGCAAGAAACGAATACTAGATGTACTACTCCATCTAGTATTCATTTCTTGCAGCAGTATGTAACTAACCATTGATTTCTCAATCCCCAGTAACGAATATTGCTCTCTCTTAGCAGGTATGAGATGAAACTGAGAGAATTGGGGAATGAAAGACTGGTGAAAGAGGTGTGGAGAACATGGAGAGAGTAAGTGGAAAATTGAACGGAAAATGTAAATTCACCATTCTGAATCCACTATTCATACTTTCATCGAGGACTAAAAGACGGTCATGAATTGAATGTATGAACGTGCAGGGGTATCTGAAAGTCTAGTAAATGAGTGGATGGGAAAGGGTGTGAATGTAGCAGCGTGAATGAAAGAGAAATGAGCTGAAGTAGAAAGGCATGAAAGACAAGGATGGATCGAAAATAATAGGTATAATCCTAAGTATAGGAGCAGACAGGTGCACGGGAAATAACCAGAGTGCCTATTAAAATCCGACCTTACTAGACTGCAGAAGATGGCATCAGCCAGGGCTAGGTGTGGATCAAAGAAGAGAGGAAGAAAGGTATGGATGGGAAAAGAGTATGGTAGGTGTGTGTTGTGTAGGGAAGGAAGGGATACTCATTTAGGGAATGTAAGAAGGTACGAAATGAATGGACGGAAGGGAATGGAAGGATTGAAGAATGGATGCGAGGATATGGAACTGGTGTAAAAATTGTGATGAGGTTAGGGTGGGAAAGGGATAATAGAAGAAAAGTTTGAGTTAGTTGTTATATGTAAGATATGTATGTATGATGGGTATGTCAATAAAGCAGTTTTATTACTATTTTTGCAATTTTTTCACATGACAAGAATTTAAAAAATATCTTTATATTTTTCAACCGCACGGATTCATGGCTTTTCAAATAAAATTTTCAGATTATTTTCGTCATTGCATTTTTTTTTCAAAGAATGCATTCGATTGAAAGAAAAATATGCATCATAAAAAACATTTAGAGTGAAAATTGTTACCGCTGTGTGCGAAATTTTTTCCAAAGAATGCATTCGATTGAAAGAAAAATATGCATCATAAAAAAACATTTAGAGTGAAAATTGTTACCGCTGAATGCGGAATTTTTTCGTCCAGTTTAATGAGAACTGTATTGCGACAACACGACAAATATTCCTTTAATCTGAAAATAATGGTTGGTAAAATTTTAATTAGATTTGTTTAAATGATTTCGCACGGGTTATTTATTAGAAAATGGCTCTTCACGATGCGGGGCAATAGCAGTAATTTTAAAAAAAATGTTATTGGGCTAGTATCTGCAAAATCCTTGTAAGTGCAAGATCAATTGGTTTAAAATGTGGTACATGGCAAAGAATGGTTAATGGTACCGGGATTTATATATATTTTATATATATATATATATATATTAAATTTTAAATAAAATAATAAAGAAATTCGATTACAACAATATTTAAAAAAAAGTACAATCTATATATTCAAAAACGGAAATTCTTACTTGCTTCTATGTAAGCGGCAGTCTTGAGAAAACACGGAGTAAACAAAGTTGTGAAACCGTTGTGAACTAAATCGCGCATTAGAACTACTCTATTCGATATGTGACCTAGAAAACCTAAAAAAATACACGCTGAAAATTCTGTAATAAATAATTACCTAAAAAGTAGTAGTAAATAAGTTCTTGTTGCCAAAACACTTTTTCCTATACTAACAATATTCACCCACTAATCTCTTTAACCAATAAGATTACTTCACTTAGAATATCTTAACATTTTAAATACTGTATTTACACAGTATTTAAATTGTTGTAAAATTTATCTCTAGAAGTAAACGTAATAACGTAATAACAATAATAGAAAATATGATTTATTCTCTTCGTCACAGTTATTTAAATAAATTAAATGAAAAAAAAATGAAAATAATTAATAAATTGTTTCTTCTTTCGCTGCTACTTTACTTACTTAACACTTTAAACAAATGTACAAAAATGGAAAACAATTTATCGTGATTGCACATGTCTACGATCATTTCCACCGGAGATCACAGGCGTGACGGTACGTTTTTAATTAATTTAATTAACAACTTTATAATTATATAAGATACAGCTGTACTGATGAGGAATAAAATTCAGAAACACGTGTCTGCAGATAGCCTTATATTACGTTTTTTTGTTTTGTTTTTTTGCATTAAATATGTTCGATTCAAAAATTGTTGAATTATACAATATGTTATGACCATTATTGTGTATTTGTTTAAAGTACTTATGTAACATAAGTAAAATGTCACAGTAGCTACAGAGGAAATAATTTATTAATTATTTTTATTTTTTTAATTTAACATAATAACAAAAACGTACGTCGTGTTATATTTTTACTCAACCAACAATTAATTAAAGAAACAACAAGTAAGCTTTCTTGCACATTAACCCGTGACCTGGTTTTATACATCCAACGTAAAATATAGAACTGAAAAATAATTTTATGAAATTATATTTCCTAAAAAAAATAACTCAAGTGTACATTTCTCCACGTTTCTATATTTCACGTTGGATGTATAAACCCAGGTCGCGGTTTAATGTGTTTCGTCGCCGCTTTTCCGAATCCCAGTCATCTTTTTAACTTAAAAATAAGTTGCGAAGTCCTTTTCAGCGGCGAGACGAACGGTGCGAATGAAAAATGTCCCTTCTTGAAAGAGAAAGACGAGAGGAGGAAATAGGAGATGGTTTATGGCTAGAAAAAAGTCCATGTATCAAAATGTTTTGAATATTTTTCGAGGGTTGAATACATATGTTATTATTTAGTTTATTTCAATTGAAGTCATCGCAATTCACAACTTGAACAATTGTTATACAAAAAATAAAGTTGGTTGAAATTATAAAAAAAATATTCCGTGACTAAGATTTTAACCTTATCGGTACATATTTATCAAGTTCGTATTATATGACCATTGCATTTCATCGAATACGAAAATATATACTAAATACATAAATAAATATGTAAAAGAAATAATGTCACAAAATAGAAAGACTGTTATTCCTTACTTCACTTTTTATTTTTGTTAGATGTACATTTCGAGACACAAAGTGCTCATTATCAATAACAAAAGAAATAATGTATTGATTGATTGACGTGATCAATAGTGTATTCATTCAGACTATTTGGGAGATATTGAAACTTTTAAGGTCAACAATGAAAAATAAATACAATACTAATCATAATACTCTTTTCTATTTATATAATAAATTAAAGATGACGCAAACGCCATCTTTTGCCTAATTTCAAGTGGCATCGTCAACAATTTGGGTCTACAAAGTAGACGACCGAGAATCATTGTTTCGTCCACTAAAGGAAGGCGAACTTATCCTGTTTATGAGAACAGGAAACGAAATTCACATTAGTGAAATATTCAGCCACTTGAAATTAGATAAAAATATGGCGCTTGCGTCGTCTTTAATTTATTATGATTAATATCGGGTATATAACCACAACAAAATTTCCGTTCTGCAGCCTTCAACAAGGCATTGCACATGGAACACACGAGTCTGATGAGATTCGAAAAACCGAAATTACCATCATTATTTATTCATACGCTAGATGAATGGTGGCTGAACATTTCATTAAATGTAAATAAAATACCGTCTCCCTTTGGGGATTACGGTTACCCCCTTCTTAGCAAGTTCCAAAAATCCCTAAAGAGAATGTTTTTTTTATTTTTTCATTGTTGACCGTCAAAGTTTCAGTGTCCCCAGAAATACAAATAAACGTTATGTTGTGCAAAATGTGTAAGATAATACATAGTTCAATCAATAGATATTCTAAATTAAAAAAAAAGTTCAGTATGTTCATTTAAGACTTGGTGTTGAATGATCATGTCATGCAACGGAAAATATCAATTGTATAATTTAATATCCGGAGGCGTATTTGCTCATACAGTAGTTGTTTTAATAAATATTTATTTTATTTTTACATTTATGTATGTAATTTTTTTCAATTCGAATCGATTTTTTTTATAGACAGTCAAAAATTTAAGTCACATTAATATTTTTATTTCTTATTACAATGAAATTTAACAAGGAAAATTTTTTGTCAATGATCAATAAAATTCGATCAATCCCTTTTTCCAACTGCAAAAAAATACTTACACTGTAAGTTTTACAAACATGTATTTAAAAATAAACAACTACTTCCCGAGCATACCCCGCCGGACAATAGATTTTTTATTGCAGTTGGAAAAAGGGATTGATCGAATTTTATTGATCATTGCCAGAAATTTTCCTTGTTTAATTTCATTGTAATTTAAATAACTGCAAATGTGTGAATCATCTTTGTTTCATTTTATTTAATTTTTATTTTTTGTTTGCAAAAATATAATCAACATTTTAAGTCTAAATTATAAAGTTCAGTATGGTCGTTTGATGCATTCCAAGAATTGCATATTGTCTTAGAACGTTTTCAGATGGTTGGCAGTATTTCAAGAAAATTTCTAATAAAGAAATCTAATCTATCCTCATCATCGGTCACTCATCCACTCGACAACATCATCATAGACAGGATGTTGGAAACGAGATGAAAACATATACTTAACTCTGCGCGCAGTTTTTCCTGCAAACCGCACACACACACACACACACACAGTTATAAATAATTCCATGCAGTATTACCTGTTTCAAGGAGATTATTAGAAGCGAGCAAAAAGCGGGAGTCCATTTCCAATTTTTTTCCGTTCGCTTGCGTCCCGCGCGTTTTTGCGCTCGGCGAGAACCAGAATATCGGGAGCATTTCCTACTAGGTTTTCTCCTCTCGTGGGGAGAGCGGCTAATTCGTGTGGTTCGATGCGATTTTAATGAATCCAGTCCGGATTTTAATTCGCGTCCATCGCTGGAAAAATCAACATGTCGAAGGAATTGATTGAAGAGCACTAATTATTGCTTCTTTCGAGCAGCGCGAAACCCGTCCGGGCAGGAAGTCGCCGGTTTTTAGTGCAATGTGTATCTGCTTATATTCACTTCTAATTTGCTGCAATTACAACATGTGAATGTATAAATGTTCGACTTATTATCAATAGCATCTATCATATTTTATGAACGGCGTGTGCATGTGTGTGTGCGTGTTGGAGTAATTATTACTTTCACAAAACGGTACTGCAAAATAAAGTAGTTTCGAAGATCGTTCATAATTAGGTTGTTGCTTTTTCATATTTTCAAATGTAAATAAATTTCTCATTTTCCAATTCTATTAGATTCAAGTAGAAAACAGTATTCATTCTCTTAGTCACAGTTATTTAAATAAATTAAATAAAAATTATTTGAAAATAATTAATTATTCTCACATTTAGCTCTGTGACTTTTCACATACGTTACTTAAGTGCACATTAAAACAACTACTTCCCGGGCAAATACCCACGCATAATGTACACCTGCTGTTGCATATAATAAAATATTGCATAATGTAACAAATTTTGATCCCAGAAAAATGTAATGCAAAAAACAACAAATGGGACGTTACTTAATATAAAGCCATCTGCAGACACGTGTTTCGGGATCTATCCATCGTCAGTACAGCTCTGCCTTACATAATTTAAAGATGTTAAAATAAATTGATTGATTGAGTTACGTGAAGATCAAATTAAATTGATAAATAAAGCACTAATAACCTTTCTTCACACTTTATTTGTTTTACCAAATGTACATTTCGGACACAAAGTGACCAGTATCAATGGATTTAACATTGTTTTAAATCCATTGATAATTGATTAATTAATAAAGTGTGAGGAAAGCTTATTAGTGCTTTATTTATCAATGTTAAAATAAATCAATTAAATCCAACTATACTCGGTAAAATTAAATTAATTATATTTAAATCAATTTAAATTAAATTAAGTTGAATTATTTTCGTCAATTACATGACCAAGAAACTGAATGCGCTTAACTCCGATTACACACTTCTCCTACATGGTAATTCCATTCTTTTGTAATTGTTATAGTGCTTTTTTTAGTCGTGCATCATGTTTCATTGCACTCCCTCTAATTCTTTTAATATCTGCATCATACGCTTTTGGAAGAACTCTGGAGCGGCAGTAATTCCAAATGGTAATCATTTAAATTTATAACGACCAAATGGTGTAATGAATGTAGCAATAATTTTGACTCATCATCGAGCTCACACTGCCAGAATTTGCATCCAGCTTAGAAAAATATTTTGCTTTGCTCAAACAACCAAATAAATTTTCTGTATTTGGCATTAGATAAACTTCTCGTTTCATAAACACACTAAGAATTTATCCATCTGGTTTGTGTATTAAAACAAAAACTGAGACCAATCAGTAGGATCTTCAACAGGATTTGTTCAAGATTACGCTTAACATCATTCAATATTGAAATCGAAATTCGTCGAGATGTAGTCAAAGTATGTGGAATAGCTCCAGGTTTTAAACGAATCTTATAAGGAATTTTCATACATCCCAATCCTTTATTAAAAATGCTTGGATATTCAACTTCTGGATTCACAGTTTAATAAGACTTGAACACTTCTAAATTATTTATCCTCTTCACATTTAATGAAACGTTCAGTCACCATTCATCTAGCGTATGGATAACTAGTGATGGCCATTTCGGTTTTTCGAACCTCATCAGACTAGTGTGTTCCATGTGCAATGCCTTGATGAAGGCGACTGAATGGAAATTGTGTTGGGGTCGTCTTTATTTATTATTTATCCTCTTGACGATTTGTAACCTTTCGCAAGTATTTCCATCCAATAATGGTTGGCTAAGACTATTAACAATATAAATTTCAATCAGTTGGTGTTGGTCACCATAAACAATATTTTCATGAAAAAAGCCAATCGTTTCCAATCTTCCTTTATTATCATTATGTAAAATTTTTCGTCCTTTTTGAAGATAAATTCCGAAAAGTAGTTCTTATATATTGCCATCCGAATACTTGTTACATCTGCACTTGTGCCTATTTTAAAATGTATCGGTTTCTTGAAAATCGATACCAAAACTCTCCAATAATCTGTCTTTTGGATATAATTTATCGAATATACTGATTCGAGAAAACGTTTTTATCGATGTTTTCATTAAAATCTTGTCGAACCTCAATTTAAGTAATTTTAAGTAATGTCCTCTTTTTTACAATAAATGCATACAGAACCACTTACTGGTCATTTTGTAGTAAAATGTCTTTCATAGCCACATGGTTTGCAGGCCTATGCACTTTCTACTGCCGGAAAATGTTGAAACTTCGTTTCCTCAGCTTTCTCGCCATTCTGTCGATTAATTTTAATTCTATTATCTTGAGTATCAATATTTTGTTATTCAATGACATGTTTCTGCAGTCCCGTTTGTTGTCGTTTAACTTGTTCGCTTTGGCGAACCATATTAATAGCATTCTCTTAACGTTCGAGAATATATATCAATTCAAATTTCTCACACAACTGTTTATTTATTTTTAATTCCTACAACAATTTTACCACAAATCAACGTTTTTATAATATTAATCACAATAATAAAATAAAGACGACGCAAGCGCCATCTTTTGCCTAATTTCAAGTGACATCGTCAACGATTTGGGTCTACAAGGTAGACGACCGAGAATCATTGTTTCGTCCACTAAAGGAAGGCGAACTTGTCCTGTTTATGACAACAGGAAACGAAATTCACATTTAATGAAATGTTCAGCCACCATTCATCTAGCGTATGGATAATGCTTTCATCAAGGCATTGGACATGGAACACACTAGTCTGATGAGGTTCGAAAAACCGAAATGGCCATCACTTGTTATCCATACGCCAGATGAATGCTGGCTGAGCATTTCATTAAATGTGTTTTTCTAATATCTTTTATAGCTTAAAACCCACAATGTTCTGCCAACACATGAAGATCCGTTATGAATTCGTCTACTCTTTCATTATCATTTTGTATACGCTGATTAAATCGAGCACACTCATAAATATAATTTGGTTTTGCCACAAAATGATTATCAAATGCTGCTAAAACACAGTCGTACCTTTTCTTTTAATCCTCCGATAGTTGAAATGCTTTGAAAATGTCATTAGATTTGGATACCATACAATATAGTAGCGTGCTGATTTGCATCGGTTCCGTTTTCGTCGGCAATTCCTGTTACTGTTCAAACCTTTCCTTCCAAATTGGCCACATTGTCGTTTCGGTGAAATTAAATTGATCAGTAAACAGAATTAACGGTATGCTAGTCATCTTTAAAGCAATCTTCACACCATGTAATGTTAACTTTTAAGGAACCCTTAACTATGAAGGCCTTAAAGTAAAATCGGTGCAAATGGGCATAAATGAAATAAGTGTATGTTTTTATTCGTATATTTATTAGAATTGCATAAACTAGCTTTGCATTAGAGAAATAAGTCCATCGTAAATTTATTATTTATTTATAATATAATCCTTTTATCCTTGCGGGTGTCGGATATCGGGAATTTATATCTAAACAAAAATTTAAACAAAACGTTTTTCAACTTCTTAATTTATGATACTCTAACACATTTTATTTATCGCCCCGTATATGTTTTTTACAAATATTTCACCAAATAATTGCAGTGATTGTATGGTTCAACGTTAATCAGGCTAGGAAATAAAAAAAATCACGAAAGCCTTTCAGTTCAACAAATATGTAAATATTTTAAAAAATATACAGGGTAAGCCGTATATGACGCGGTCGTTTGATGGAAAACCATGCATTTTTTAAATTTATTTTCAAACTGATATATGTAGAATCGTAGTATGCCCAATTTTTTGCAGTATCTCATAAAAAAGATCTGCATCAAAGTTATGTTTTTTAATGGAACACCCTATATTTTTTGTTATTTTTGGTTTCTTATACATACATACATACATACACGTGTTGAAGCTCAAAAGTAACTGACTTTTCTTTCCATATTATTTTCACGAGATATTTATTACTTTGATTATTAATTATTTTGTTAATTCTGCAATGAGTATTTTGGGAGGAAACTCTGATACTATTAATAAAAATAATAATCTAGAATTTAAAAATGATCACTCGATATTTTTCCATCCCATAACGATAAGTGATGTTGAGGGTATAGTTTCTGTTATGCTAAATAAAAAAAGTTTTGGCGTTGATGAATTTTCAATGTCTTGAAAAAAAATATTAATTTAATTAGTGAACCTTTATGTTATCTCATTAATGAATCACTAGCTAATGGTGTTTTTCCTGAAGCATTAAAATTAGCAGTAGTTAAACCTGTACATAAGAAAGGCGACCGTGATAATATAGAAAATTAGAGACCAATAAGTATTTTATCATTTTTTTTCTAAAATCTTTGAATATTACGTCGCTAAACAAAGCATATCTTTTTTTGAAAAAATATAATATGATGTCAAATAACCAACAAAAAAAATATATATATAAATACTTGTTATGCGTATGACATGGATGGCTGTTGGTTTCAACAGGATGGAGCAACTTGTCACATAATGCGCAGAGGATCGACAGCCACGTTTGTCGATCCTCTGCGCATTGTTTTTTTTTTTTTTTTTCGAAAATCGGGAGAAAAACTGATATTTCCTATAATATAATATTGACAGAAAAGTTAAAGTGTTTTCGTATGAAATAAATATGAATAAATTATTAAAAATCAACCAATACTTTAAACTTTAAATTCTCGACTAGTGATTTTGAAAGGGGTCAGGTTACTTGTGGACTAATGCTAGATTTGTCAAAGGCATTTGACTGCATTGACCATAACATGCTTCTATCGAAGCTGTATAATTACGGTTTCCGCGGGATCGCTTATAATTGGTATAAATCCTATCTAACTAACAGGAGCCAAGTAGTTGAAATAATGAATAAAGGTAAAAATGTGCAGTCAAGTGCTTCAGATATTCTCATGGGAGTTCCACAAGGAAGCATACTCGGCCCTTTTCTGTTTAATGTATTTATAAACTATCTTTATCAAATGTCATCTCCGAAACTAAGGATTGTCGGTTATGCCGATGACACAAACCTTTGTATCGTTGGAGGTACTTTTGATGAGATGGTAAGAAATGGGGAACAAGCACTAATTACAATTACTCAATGGTTCAAAAAAAAATAATTTATTGCTAAATGAAAATTAAACAAAATGTATTCTATTTAAGGAAAATAAAATCGATACAACACCAAATAATGTTACATTTGGCCATCTAATATTTCAACTTTCGTAATCGTCTATGTTTCTAGAAATCAATGTTGCTGAAAAATTGAAATGGAATTTCCATATTGAGTTTTGTAGGCAAAATTGTCAAAAATAAGCTTCATGATACGTACCTTAAAACCTCACTTATCCTTAGACATATTAAAACTATCATATTATGCAAATTTTGAATCTATGGTCAGATTTGAAATCATTCACTGGGGTAGTTCGCCTAACATAAATAACATTTTCATTATTCAAAAACGGGTACTTAGGATTTTATTGGGTCTTAAAAGCGCTACATCATGTAGGTCTTTATTTATCACTAAAAACTTATTGACGGTTTCTGGAATTTATGTCTTAGAGTGCCTCATGTTTATATGGAAACAAAAGTACCTTTTCTTAGATCAAACTCAAACTCATATATATAATACACGGCACAAGGATAACCTTAATTATCCTATACACCGATACTTACTTACCGAAAATGGCGTAAATTATACCTGTATAAATTTATTTAATAAATTGTCAGCAAACTTAAAAAATGAGAGGTGTTTCAAAACTTATAAAACGAAATTATATGCGCTTGTGAGAGATATTGAACCTTACACTCTAAATGAGTTCTTAGAATAGAAAAGAGTATTTATTCACTTGGTCACAGTTATTTAAATATATTAAATAAAAATGATTTAAAAATAATTAATAAATTATTTCCACATTTAGCTCTGTCACGAGTCCTTAGAATTTAACTTAAATTTACATGTGCCTGCCTGTTGTATAAACAATTTTGTATTTTTTTTTTCTTTATATGACGCCTATTTTTATATTAAGTATTTATGTATATTCTTGTACGTTTATATATATATTAGAATAAAAATTTACTTACTTACTTGATTTTTCTACATGTGTGAAAAATCAAAGTAATTAATATCCTCCTTATTCAAGTCAGAAGAATTTCATTGAAAATATATTTTAATTTTTGAATTTCTTATTAATTGCAAAAATGGTTATGTGTCCATCATGGTACTTTCCCCGGTGAATACGGTCAAATAAGTTTTTGATTGAAAATTTAATAGGAAAGCAAAATGATTAATAGAAAAAATTGATTGTTGTCTTTCAAAGTTAAAACCGAGTATTTAGAAGAA
This sequence comes from Philonthus spinipes, assembly GCA_963082785.1. Lineage (NCBI taxonomy): Eukaryota > Metazoa > Arthropoda > Insecta > Coleoptera > Staphylinidae > Philonthus > Philonthus spinipes. Next base: position 11,268,559 of record OY720309.1, on the reverse strand, counting down.
TATTGTAATTAAATGTGTTATTTCTTACCTTACAATGTGTTGAAATCATAACTCCACACTCTTCTTCATTTTTTCAAACTATACGAATGTGCTGAATATGACGGCACTTTGACGTTTTATTTGTCATTAAAATAATTATTTCAATAATTAAAATCTCTAAGGGAATTTATCAGGTAAACGCTTATAAAATAAAAACCGGAGGTCCCACAATAAAATTTTTATAACAGAAATTATTTATTTTCCAAGATCTAAAACTTTTATTTGAAACATTTTTCTATCCGAATTAAAAAATGAAAAATTGCTAAGAGTAAAGTCGCACTTAATGAATTTTGATTTTAACCAAAAGCTTTTCAGATCATTCCACTGTTATATAAAGCTTAGATATAAAGTTTGGGCTTAATCCATTTAGCTGTTTAGGCGCTATCGCGGAAACACACAGACACACACACAGACATTTTTCAAAACTCGATGGAATGGACTCAGGGGACTTCAAAACGTGCATATTTGTTGAAATTGGCGGTTCAAAAATTTTCACGATCACAATACTTTCCCTTGGACAAGGGTCCGGGGAAAGTAAAAATATTTATACAATTGTTCCTACACACAGAATTTCTAGAATATACAATAAATATTTCTATATTACAATAATTATACTATATTTGCATACAATATTGTTATACAAGTGTTTTTATTATGAAATTAATTCATAAATATGAATTTAGCAATGAAAACAGTTACATAACACTTTGCTAGTTAGTAGTATCCACCACAATCCAGCTTTCGTTATATCACATTGAAATTATTTTTCAAAATCGTAAACCGTATAATTTTCAAAATTATTTGTTTTTACCGCAACTAATTAATTAATTAATCAATTATGTCTGCGTTGTTTTTTTTTGTTGCTATTATTTAATTTCTGTGTTCCAACACATGACGATTAACCTCCAGACATTTTTTTGCCGGCTTCATGTGACGAGATAGACTAATAAATACACGTCTGGGACTTATCATAAATTTGCAAATCATTGTTTTGTTTAAACCTTCTAGATTTTTCTTTTCTTTTTGTTCCTCTTCATTTATATTCCCCTCCCTCTTTCTCTCGTTTATTTCTGGACGTTATTAGGTGTTTGTTATTGACAGGCGATTGATAAGGAGCGCATTAATCAATCGTCTGCGGTTGAGTAAATTGTTTGATTATCATAATGAATGCGATGCATGGATTTTTTATATAGCGTTCGGTTTTATATAGTGTGTAATTAATAAAATATATAAAATAATTAGTAATTATAATAATAATACATTTATTTATCAGAAGAAGAAAAATCAAATGAAATTTTATGGGTGTAGGCAAAGTTCAGTCAGCTTAGACTGTTACTGATCTTCCACTTAACATACGAAAAATGAAACGTATATATATTTGCAATATGTGAGATACTTACTTACTTACTTAATCCAATCCCATCTACCTTTCGGTGTAGGGTTGTGTAATTCAGTTTACACAGTTCTGTCCACTATCTTTTTCCAACCGAAGTACCTCCATCCAATTCATGTTTCTATCTTCTACTATTTTCTTAACTTTTTCTTGCCAGGTCTTCCTCGGTCTTCCTCTTTTTCTTGTTCCTATTTCCCTGGCTTCATATATTCTCTTGACTTGTCGTCTATCATTCATTCGGTCTATATTCCCAAGCCATCTTAGTTGGTTTTGTTTTATGTTCGTTGCTACTGGTTCAATATTTAGTTCTTTCCTTTCATTTCGTATCCTGTCTAGCCCAGTTTTTCCTTTAATTTTTCTCAAAAAACACATTTCCGTATTTGTTAATTTTTTTAATGAGTCTCTTTATTTTTGTCCATGATTCACTTTCATGTGTGAGAATCGACTTCACTACTTTCTTAACTACTTCCACTTTTGTCTTCTCCGGTATTTCTATATTCCCTAAAATGTTGTTTTTTTATGATATTTTTATGATATTGAAGAGATTCCCAGTTTTAAGTACTCTTTCGTTGATCTCATCATTTACGAGGTTTGAAAAGTCCGTACAAAGTCCGATAGATGGTACCACCGGCGCGTATCTAGGACGTATTTGGTTAGTATCATCTCTTAAATGAACTCGTACCAAGTTTCAGCCATATTGGTTTATTTCTTTGTGCGTGGCATTCGTGTAAATCAAGGAAGTCGAGTGATTTTTAGGAAATGGACGAAAAAGAGTTTCGTGTGGTAATTAAACATTATTTTATGAAAGTCAAAACGCCTCAGAAGACTAAAGAGAAGCTTGAAACGCATTATGGTGACTCTTCACCTTCCATTAGAACCGTTTATAAGTGGTTTCAAAACTTTTGGTCCTGCCATATGGGCACAAATGACGCGATACGTTCTGGACGGCCTGTGGAGGTTACGACTCCAGGAATTATTGATAAAATCCATGATATGGTGATGGATAACAGAAGAGTTAAGGTGCGTGAGATTGCTAGCGATGTGGGCATCTCGACTGAACAGGTACACAATATTTTGATAAAACATTTGGACATGAGAAAGCTATCCACAAGATGAGTGCCGCGATTGTTCACGCTTGACGAAAAACGGAATCGTGTGAAGTGTTGCCAGGATGGTTTGCAGCTGTTCCAGAAGAATCCGGGGGACTTTAAGCGTCGTTTTGTCACTGTGGGTGAAACATGGACACATTATTATACTTCTAAGACCAAACAACAATTTAAACAATGGGTTACCAAGGGGAAATCTGCACCAAAAAAGGCGATGACCGTTCCTTCGGCCGGAAAGGTTATGGCGACTGTCTTTTGGGATTCGAAAGGGATAATCCTCATGGGCCATCTGGAAAAGGGTAAAACTATTACAGGTAAATATTATTCATCGTTAATGGACCAAGCTGCAAGAAAAACGTCCGCTATTGGCCCACAAGAAAGTCCTTTTCCATCACGACAACGCACCAGCACACACCTCAGCAGTTGTGGCCGCAAAATTAATGAAAATAGGATTCCAACTCGTTTCACATCCCCCTATTCTCAAGTTTTGGCTCTATCGGATTATTATTTGTTCCACAATCTGAAGAAATGGCTGGCGGGACAAAGATTTCATTCAAACGAGGAGGTGGTTGCAGACACTAATGGATATTTTGCAGATATGGACAAATCCTATTATTCGGAAGGGATAAATAAGGTGGAACATCATTGGACGAAGTGTATAAACCTAAAAGGAAACTATGTTGAGAAATAAAAAATATTTACCCCAAATACGTTAGTAGTTTTTATTTTTGCACGGACTTTTCAAACGCCACTCGTATGTTTCCCTCACTGTTGATAACTACTCCTAGGTATTTCTACGTTCTCACTTGCTCTAATGTTTCGCCTTCTAATGCTATTTCATGTTTTATATTAATTAATCCTATTATCATAATCTTTGTTTTTTTATGTTTATTTTCATATCATGTTTCTTTTAAGTTATTCATTTAGTCTCTGTATGTTATATTGTAAGTCTTCTTCGGTACCTGCGGTAATTAGCATATCATCAGGATAGCTCATTTCCGTTATTTTCACAGGGTTCTTTCTCCAGTTTCTAACTTTGTATGTTCTAAAGCCTTTTCCGCATTTTTTTTTTAGAATCTCATCTAATACTATATTAAACAGTACGGGACTTAAGATGCATCCTTATTTCAGTCCTGCTGTAAAAGTGAACGATTTATATTTTTCGTTTCTTGTCATGACATAGCTTTGAGTATCTTTATATAGACTCTTAATATTTTCTATTATCTCTTAACTGACTCCTTTTTTCTATAAAATTTTCCACACATCTTGCCTGTCTATCTTGTCAAATGCTTTTTCCATTTCTATATAGCCAATGTGTTCTTTGTTAATTTTTATAGCCTTTTCATTTAGTTGTCTTATAATCGTCTTTATGTTGGTTGTTGGTTGTGGAGACTTTAATTATTTAAATAAAAATACTTGTCCTTTCTCCTACTTATTTTTTATTTCACTAGATATATTTCGGAAACTATATTTCCATCTTCAGTAGTTGAAGTTTTTATAAAGAACAAGTATTTTTATTTAAATAGTTGTCTTATGCTAAATATGTGGTCTTGGATGGATCTGTTTCTCCTAAATCCGCTCTGACTGTCTTCTAGTGTGTGCTCTACTTGTTCTCTGGGTCTATTTTCTAAAATTCTCGCGTATACATTCCCAACAGTGCTCGATAAATTGATCCCTCTGTAATTTCTACATTCCCTACTATTTCCTGATTTGTAGATAAGTATTACGATACCTATAGTCCAATCTCTTTCTCTTTTTACTTTGTTCATTATTTTTAGTAGTTCATTTTTAGTGTTCCTGCTTTGATATTTAATCATTTCACCTGTGTCCCGCTGATTTTCCTATTTTTATTTTCTGTATAGCATTGTTTAGTTCTTCTTCAGTAATTTCGGGTTCTTCTTTTATTTGATCCTGCAATGCCGCTTTACCGCTCGTTATATAAATAATGCCATAGACACAAATGGGAGACGGCGGTAACGATTCGGCTGGAATTAGTCGTTACCGAGGACTTGCGTCCTGCCTTGCCTTGCTTTGAAGCAAAATGTTCAAATACTGTGTTGATGTTAATCAATGGGATTTTTTTTATAAACTGATGGGATTTTGGTTTGAAATAAATTTGATCCTATTTCTGTTCTAATTTTTAGTGTTCCTGCTTTAATATTTAATCACCTGTGTCCCGGTGATTTTCCTATTTTTATTTTCTATATAGCATTATTTAGTTCTTCTTCAGTAATTTCGGGTTCTCCTTTTATTTGATCTTGTTGTATCTGTTGTTGTTGTCTTTCTATTGGTTAATTGTCTTCTAACAGTTCCCTAAAGTACTCTCTCCACGTGTTCATTATATCTTCTTCATTTGTTTGAATTTCTCCAATTTTATTTTTAATATTCTTTAATTCTGTTTGTTTTAATGTTCCGTAAAATAGTTTTTGATTTTCATTATGAGCTTGAGCCAATTTTCTCCAAATTCTATCCACACTTTTTGTTTGTTTCTTTTTATTATGTTCCTTGTTTTTTTGTCTTTTTTTTAGATGTTGTATGTTATGTCATTCCTATTACTTAGATATTCTTTACATTTCTTCTTGATCGCATCTTGTATTATTATTATTATTATTATTTCTTCTTGATCGCATCTCGTACTACTTTGTTCCACCATGCTGTTCTATTATTTCTCTTGTTTCATATTTTAGCTACTCCGCACCATTGTTTCGCTAACAATATGTGAGATAAGGTACAAACATATTTCGACATCAATAATCCCGAATTGATTTTGTAAATTTAAAGCTCATCACGTTGTAATAGAGAACGTAAGTAGCATCTGAAGCTGTTAAATTTTAATTGTTTTAGATATTGGGGAACTTTATTGTATAATTTATAGATGTTGTAAAAAAAAAAATGGAATCAATAACAGTTTTGTGCTTCGGCGGCGATATGAGTCCCCTGAACTTAACATTGACATTATGAATGTTAGTCCTAAACACAATTCTACGATATAGATAAGAGGGTTTGCGAAAATTAATGATTTTACAGTAGAGTAAATAAGAATGAATAATTCTTCGATTAGCCATGTTCAGCCAGCTAAGTTCAGTGCATTTACCTGAAATGTGATCGAATTTTCTTATTCCCAGGCTAAGCCGTAAGGATATTAAAAAATATATGCTTCCCTGTTCATTTTAGAGAACTACAAGAAATAAAATGTGGCAACATTTAATATATAACCCGTAGATGTTAGTTTGTGAAGTCATAAGCAACACTGAATCAATTCTTTGAACCGTTTGGGAATGCACTTATCTTACTTATTAATTATTAATAGTTTAGGAATACTTACCTGATTATATACAAATATGTAAATTATTGTATAATGTAATTAATTATAATGGAGAATTCCGTAAAATAAAGTTAAAGTTAAGTTAAAGTGTACAAAATGTTGAATTACATGAAAAACAAGTTTCAATGTATAGTTAATAAATATTAAATACTTGTTGATTATATTTGCTAAATTTAACATGTTTAAATTGCATTAGCTATGACTTATGAAAAAAAATATGTTGAATTTCAATCATATAAAAATAAATTAAATAACAATTATTTGAAAATAATTAATAAATTATTTCCACATTTAGCTCTGTGACATTTTTTGACTTACGTTACGTAAGTACTTTAAACATTGAATTTTTCTCGGATCAAAAATTGTTGCATGATGCAATATTTTATTGATATGCAACAGCAGGTGTACATTATGTCATTCAATGTCTGGCGGGGTATTTGCCCGAAAAGTAGTTGTTTTAATGTACATTTGTTTAAAATACCCTAAATGCGGAAATAATTTATTAATAATTTTCAAATCATTTTTATTTCATTTATTTAAATAACTTTGACGAAGTGATTCATATAAAATATGTCAAAAATTAGGTTTCATTTAAAAGACGCATTTAATATGCGTCTTTTAAATGAAAGTCATGGCGCATGTTGTATATTTTGTATAGTATCTATTATGTCGTTATTAGTTTTATTTCCATTATGTAAATAAAGTATTATTAATAATATTATTAATAAATCGTCTGCGGCTGAGTAAATTGTTTGATTATCATAATGAATAATAATAATAATAATAATAACAACATACTTTATTGCCCAACAGGATAACCTAATTACAGGACAACTTAACAATTCTAAGTAACGTAGCTATCAGTAAAATAAACATTAAATATGTAACATTTCATTTTAATAAATTAGACGAATATGTCTTCACAATTATTTTCTGCACACCGACACATCGTATGGATTGGCGATCGCTGTAGGACACTGGTGTGACTAGTTGGCAATCTAAATGTTGAATGCGACCTAGTAACCTGTACTGGAACATTTATCGAAATTTTTGACAACAATTGTGGGCTGTCTATCTTTCCATTTAAGAGTCTCCTGAGAAATGCAATTGTTGTTTTAATTTCAATTAAATCATCCTGAATTAATTCAAAAATGTTTCACCACGGGTTAAGTGAGAAATTAATTAAACATATAAAACATTAAATAAATATTATAAATAATAAATACGTTTTTTTACAAATTCGTCGTATTTGTAAAAAAAAAAACTATTTCATAATAAATTAAAGACGATGCAAACGCCATCTTTTTCCTAATATCAAGTGGCATCGATCAACGATTTGGGTCTACAAAGTAGACGACCGACATTAAATGTGAAAAACTATTTCGTTTAAAATAATGAAAAACGTTGTCTTATTTCTTAGTTGTTCCGCCCTCCGTTCTTCCGTGACCTTAACAAACAAATTTTCCCCGGCCATAATTTTAGACGTCTGGATGAATCTGGAGGCAGCATCCGGCGGAACAATGCGCCAGGCCGACGACGCTTAATTATTTTATGCACCTGCAATGCCGCTTTACCGCTCGTTATATAAATAATGCCATAGACACGAACGGCGGGGTTTATATTGGGAGACGGCGGTAACGATTCGGCCGGAATTAGTCGTTACCGAGGTCTTGCGTCGTGCCTTGCCTTGCTTTAAAGAAAAATCTTCAAATACTGTGTTGATGTTAATCAATGGGATTTTTTTTATAAACTGATGGGATTTTCGTTTGAAATAGATTTGATCCTATTTCTGTTCTAATTCCTTTAAAACAGTTTGCTTATGATAATAATAATAATAATCTTTATTGCCCAACAAGAAATACATATTTTCCTAATTACAAGACAAAATAAAAAATAAAAAAAAGTTAAGCTGCAGTTACGATTAATACAAACATAACATAACTGTATACATATAGTTAACATAAAACAAATGAACCAACTTAAAGTATCCTTTGTAAATTTTTAATTATTTGGTTAAGTGAATCATAAAATATATCTGTAGAGTCTGATATATTATTGAAACACGAACACACAATGCTGACAGGTGACTTTAAGCCGACATTAGTTCTATGTTTTTTTTTTATGAAGAAAGTTGGTTTTTGTCTACTCGGAAAAGTTGGAATACGGAAACAAATTTTATCTAAAAATAAAGGTGAATCAATCTTCCCATGCAAAATATAATATAAATATTTTATACATATAGTATACCTCCGAGATTCAAGAGACTGAATATTAAATTTATTAAATTTTTATTGTTATAATGGAATAAAATTCGCTCTATGTCCAGAAAATATTGACAAATATTGAAAAAATTGTCAACATGCCTTGATAAATAGTACATAATAAAATCACTACACAGAAAAAAATGGAGAACACATGAACACTTTAATCATCCAGTAAACTTTAACAACTAACGCGGGTCAGTTAGGATTATCTACAGCACCGCAAGACGTTGAAGTTTCTGGCCATTTTACTTATATTTACTGGCAATTTATTAGAAAAAACATTAAGCACGTGATGTGCAGGGGATGTTTTTATATAGAAATATGAAATGTTTTTTTATCTCAGTATACTATAGAAAAAAATACTAGTTTCTACCTAGATTGCTAAAATATCACATTGTGCAGTGTAGAGAAACAATTGTAATGAAAATATTAAAATGCTGAAAATCATAAACAATATTTAATTAATGGTTTTAATATTTAGACAATGGTAGTTCATATTGTATGAAATAAATATGAATAAATTATTAAAAATCAACCAATAAAACACAGATTAGATTGAATAACTTTAAATTCTCGACTAGTTTCGGGTTATTAGCCCATTTTCAAGAGAATTTAAAATTGGTTTTATTAAAATTTCTATGGATATTTACATGAATGGATATATTGATTTTTTTATTTTAATTTAATTGTGGGGCAGGCAAAATAATTTCGGTCCCAGCATTTGCTCACAAGGTGGAAAAAAACCACTAAAAAAACATCCTCAGGATCATTATGGAATTATTTTGCTAAAATAAAACAAAATTAGTTATTTATAAATAAGTTGGATTGCTAAAATTAAATGAAAATTAATAGAAATATATAGATTATATATTAATATGTGGTTTAATAATAGAATAAAGTGAAAAGTAGTATTTATAATAAATCATAAAGTGAAGAATATAATAGATCTACTTGTTCATTTAGAAGTGATGAATTAGTGTCTTTATTGTGTAAATAAATTTCGATTGCTTCCAATATATCTAATTTTTGACCTTTTTCACAATGATGTAAGATTTTAGTATTATTTAAATTTGAAAAAGTGTGACTATTTGTAAGTATATGATTTGAAAAAGTACTACAATCTTTATTTAATGTAAATGCTCTAAAGTGTTCATTATATCTTGTATTAAAATTTCGGCTAGTTTTTCCAATATACACACTATTACAATCAGAACATATAAGTTTATAAATACCAGATTTGTTAAATTTTTCTGTTTTATCTTTTCTATTGTATAATATATTACCTAATTTATTTTTACTTTTAAATCCTATTTTGTAAATATCTTTTCTAAATATATTTGCAATTCTTTCTGAAATTTCACCAAAATAAGTTGAAGTTAAATATTTTTTATTGTGTTCTTTAATTTTTGGATAAATTTCAAAAAGTGTTTTCTTTCTGAATTCTTTATTAATTAATTTTTGAATTGTGTGATAAGGAAAACCATTTTTTGCAGCAATATTTCTTGTTAAATTTAATTCATTATTGAATGATTGTTTTGGTAGTGAAATTTTGAAAGCTCTATTGATCATAGAATAATATGTTGATAATTTTTGACAATAGAATAATATGTTGATAATCAAATGGAATAGTATTTTTGTTACTGGTTGGTTTTCTATAAATCTCAAATTGTATCTGATTGTTTGTGTGTATAATAGTTAAATCTAAGAAGTTGATCTTTTTATTTAACTCAATTTCTAAAGTAAATTTTATGTGTTGGTTTAAAGAATTAGTATATTCTAAAAATGAATTTAAGTTTTCATCAGATCCGTCAAAGCATGCAATAATATCATCAACATATCTATACCAAAATTTAATATGTTTTTTTGTAAGTGGATTTTTAAAAATTGTTTCTTCTAATGTATTCATGTAGATATCAGCTAGTAATGGACTTAAAGGAGATCCCATTGCCAATCCAGAATTCTGTTTATAATAAATGTTATTGAATTGAAAATAATTTTGATCGATACATAATTTAAAAGAAGAAAGTAATTCATCTTTAATAATTGGATTAATATTATTTTTATCTAAAATATTTTAATAATTTTAACCCATTCACTTGAAGGAATACTAGAAAACATATTCGTTACATCAAAAGAAACTATTTTTGAATTTAAAGGTGTTTTATAATCTTTTAATTTATTTGTTAAATCTATATTATTTTTAATACTATATTTTAATTTATAATTTGTCATATTTCTAAAATATTTACTAGTATAGATAGCTAAGTTTCTGCATGGTGAATTTATATACGAAACAACAGGTCTGATTGGTAGGTTTGTTTTGTGAGTTTTAATTAAACCGTAAAGTTTTGGAGCAATAGGATTTTTTGTTATATTAAATTTATCATTTTTATTAAAAATTGATTTTTTTGATATAAATTGTTTAATTTCTGCTTGATATTTAATTGTTGGATCTTTTTTTAAATTAATTATATTTTCTTGATTAATGAAATTATTCACTTTTTGAATATATAATTCTTTTGTTAAGATCACAGTTTTGTTAGATTTGTCAGCTTTTGTAAAAACTAATGAATTTTCAGCTGATTTCTGTTTAATTGATTTTATTATTTTGAAATTAGTTGAATTAGAAGAGAAACTAAATGATTTTATGATTTTTTCGATTTGATGTCTTTCATAATTGCATTCTTTTTTCATATTTAATAAATTTAGTTCACATTCTGCAACGATAATTTTAAAATCATTATTGTTTTTAAAATCAAAACAGTAATTTGGATGTTGTGATAAAATGTTTAATTCTTCATTGGAGAAAGTTATATGTTAGATAAATTAATTACATCAGATGTTGAATTATCTCTAATGTTATCTGAATTTAATCTGTTATCTTTTTGATTTTGTTCTAATCTATCTAGTTTATTTCTTTGAATTAAATATTTTTCATGAATAAAAAGATTAACTTCATACCTTACATCACTTCTTCTTAAAGCACAATTAGAAATAAAGTTAATCCGTTGTGGAATAATTAGAAGAAAAGTAGTCCACGCTAAGTTGTTTGAACAAAGCTTCGCAAAAAATCGCTTCTCTGAAAGAAAGCCATAAGAGGACCAATCTTAAATTTCGAGATCGAATGAATTGGATTATTGAACAATGGAAACAAATTACTTCTAATGATGTGTAGACGTTTGATATTGGTACGGAATCGGGTTTTATTAGATTCGGAAGTAAGTAAAACAATGTCTATTTATTTATAATTTGATATTGAGCACTCGGATGTTCGTGATAGACTGCCTGCTTCGCCACTAGAGCGCGCTTATATAGCGTGCTTGTTTCTCGAATATTCTAAAACTTTCTATGATAATCACTGAATAACTTGTGTTGTGGGTAACTTAATATTTTCTTTGACGGTCGTTAAATTAAATATTTAATTTAAAAAATGATTTTCTGTTTTATTTTCGACTTCTTTCTTGTTTTTGCAACGGAAGTTGTTGTTTACGTTTCCCAACGCTTTCTCTATTTCTAATATTTACTATTAAATTAAATGACAAACATGATTAGAAGGAATAATGTAAAATTATTTTGGTGACCTAAATTGGTTAAAAGAACTATTGATATAAGCAAATGATAATTGTTGAGTAATTAGTATAAATGAAATAATATTGATATTTATTGTTGAATTATTATTAGGATATAACACTTGGGTTGAGTAATATGAATAATAATGTATAATGATGTAGTTGAAAATATTTTTTTTTAATTCATTATACAACACTTTCCATGATAATATTTACCGTAGCGCGCTCGATAGAATACTCCAGAGTGTTCTATCCAATTTCTTCAGTCACTTTCGTTACAATATATTTAAAAGTGACGTCCAAACTCCTATTGGCACAAAATTAAACAGACATTTGCCATTCCTGCATGTTGGGATTGAGTAAGTTCTGTTATGCTATGGGACTGTTTTTCTCCATTTAGAATAGTTTTATCTGGAATAGAAAGATCTGTATATAGATTTATGCAAAAAAAAACATTGCAATATTATCTATAATAAATTAAAGACGACGCAAGCGCCACCTTTTGCCTAATTAAATGCGATTAACTTGATAAGGAATTATTTAAATTAGAAATTTGATGCAGTTTAGTTGTCCGATGATAATATCAAGTTTTACTGTAACAAAAATTGAAGACGAAGTTGGCATTGGAAATCTAAAGTCATGTCTGAACTAAAATCTCAGGCGTACGCGTAAAGTACTGGTTGTCATGTTGACCGCAACCAGCTTTTCACGCATGTGATCTTAGTACAGACATGACTCGAGACTTCCATAGCTTACTTCGTCGTCGATTTTTGTTATACGTTCGATGTAAATATACAGAGAGGTTTTTTTAACAGTATACATTATGAGAAGTGTATCACTGCAAACAACGCGAGTCAAACGCAATGTGTGTATGTTTAGTTGCTTATTTGGCATATGTGTGTTCAATTGGTTCAATTGTGTGTTATAGGCAACTAAACACACACACACATCAAAGCGTTTGACTCGCTTATTTTGCAGGTATACATAGGGGAAATGTATACTGTTAAAAAAAAACTCACTGTATATTTAAATCACATTTGATATTAATTATTCCTTCTTGGTAATATTTAAAATTGCTGTAATAAAGTCTTCCACTGTGCATATAATTTAAAGGAAAAATCAATTACATTAAAAATCGATTTTATTATTTGTATCCTTGACCATAACTCGTTTTTAAGTATACCCGAACAATGTGAGTTTAAGTCCTGAATCCACTATTGAGTCAACAATGATTAAATAAAAAACTCTTATTGTTTTTATTACTCCTCATTTTTTTATTATTAAGTTATTATCGAATCACTTATCAAATTCACCGGTTGACGAAATCGGCTCCGCGTCAAGGCCGGCGCTCTCATTCCCATTTCCCAAACTAACCTGCCTCAAGTCTCCAACTCGGTCCATTCATGCATGCATGCACACATGCACATACTTTACGTCGTCCTTATTTACAAATGCTCGTTTTTTTCTGTATTGTTATTATTATTATTCCAGCACGTGGAGGTCACTTACTGACGTCGAGCGGGAGGTGGGGAGGTGCCGGCAGGTCCGGCGATAAGGTCAAACTGACCTGACACAACTCCCGAGCTCGTTTTTTTTTCGTTGTTGTTGTTTTGTTTATCCGTGTGCGACCTCTCACTTTTTTATTTTCATCCGATTTGTCGTAATTCGCGGCGAAAACAACTTTTTCGGTATCGTTTGTAAATTACGGGTAATCGTCTGTGTCTGCTGATGATATGAGTAAGAATAAATTGGGGAATATTGTGTAATTAAAATAAATGGTTTTTATATTCACTGATTATACAACTCTAATAAATTTTATATGCAACATCAATTCTGGGTACCAATAAAGTAAAGAATGTCTCTTTATATTAAATCGACTTAATCTTTTATTAATCACTTGTTGAAGCAATATTAATAATATGTAAAATAATTTAAAGAAAAGACACTTGGTATTGTTTCATAAATTAATTTCAACAAGTGATTAATAAAAAATTAAGTCTATTTGATATAAAGAGACATTCTTTAGAAATTATTTACAGTACACAAATTAATTTGTGAAACAATACCAAGTGTTTTATTTTGCTTTAAATTATTTTACATAGTGTAAGTGCCAGATGAGAAATTAATTCAAGACAATATTAATAGGTTAAAAAATACACGTGATTTGTTTCACTACTTATTTTATTTCTTCCTACTAGTTTCGATTCTCGTCATTCTCAATGAGTAAACCAGCCTTAATGCCGAATAAACTCTAATAACATCTAATACACTAATTCCCGTCTAATAGTCATGAATTGATTCAGAATTGCGAATTAATTCTTGAATCGCATCATAATGAATAAAATAGTCAATATAACTATAGATTACATTGCAAACAATCCTTAGAAAACCAATAGCATTCGCGAATCGGGGATTCATCAATCCTAGATCGGCTTCGACTATTAGTACGGCTATAAGTGTATTAGTAACCACAGTATTAAAAATAATACCGTGTGCGTCAAATTCAAGATATAGATACTTCTTTATTGTATGGTAATAAACTAGCAACTCAAGTAAATAAAAACATCTACGTTTTGAGAGGTTATTATTCCTCTCAAAACGTAGATGTTTTCATAATAGATGGAAGATAACGCAAGCGCCATCTATTGCCTAATTTCATTTTCATTACACATACTTATTAACTGCTTATTTCGCAATAATTCAGTTTCACAAAACATTTAGTGGGGACCATTCTCTAAGTTTAAAGTGTATCATATTTTATATCATATCAATCTAATCAACTTATGTATTAGATATATATATATCCGAATTTTCTACAATTTGGGCTTTTATGACAATTGTAGAAATATATTTATAAGATTCAAAATCAATCCCGTGCATTTATATTTTGTATTGCTTACTACCTTGTGTTGTTGTTATGATGGTCATGTACTAGACTCTCTCAAACATAATTACCAGACCAGAACCAAAGATAATTTATATATACCTAACCTACGACTCCAGAGATCAAGGAGCGGTATAAATTATTATGTCTTAAAATATTTTAATGTTTTGTTTAATGCTTACAGAAATTTCGATAAGAAACAATTAATTTAAATTGTGAATTAAAACAACATTACTTAAAAAAATGATTTTATAGTTTGGAGAGATTCCTAAACCACACATTTTGAAAGATCAAACAGAATGGTGTTTTAAAATTTATCATTTGCATATTATTTTTATTTTGTTTTTCTTACGTAGTAATTTTATACTTACATTATATTCTTTTAATTGCTTAACATCATGAAATATTTTTACATAGGTTTTTTTAATTGAATTCACTTGGTTTGTTTTACTGATAAATTATTAATTTTCAACTAGTTTCGTCTTAAAGCCATTTTCAAGAAAAAAACAAGTTAACTCAATCAAAATTTTCTATTTCTATTAACATATAGGTTAAATTAATAGAAATGATTTATCAAGTGTTCAATGAAAAATAAATTAATCATATATGAAATATTTTACTTCTCTGTAAGCTGTACCATTTAGTACGATAAAAGAGTTATTATTAATTATTATTGAATAAATCCATTTAAGGTACACTCAACTCAAGGAAGAGTCGGGACTCATTTACAATAACACGGGCCTAATCGTTCGTGAGCGGCCACGGGGACACGAAAAATAAAACTCAAAATTTAAATAATTTGTTAATGCCAACTTATTTTACATACATTAAAACCTAGAATCTCAGGTTATTGAAACGATTAGATATTAATAATAGTCCCACAATTGATTCGTAAAGCTGAACAATTTGAAATGAGTAAAATATGGCAAAAAATGCTCTGCACAAAAAAAATATATATTACAGTTATTATAAAAGAAAATCATAATAAATGAAAGACGACGCAAGCGCCATCTTTAGCCTAATGCAAATTGTGCTTTAAAAATCAGCAAGATTTTTAAAGTATCTTTTAAAGTGATTCAATATTAATTTTTCTGTAATTATCAATTTCATAAATTATTTTTCAACTTTGGAAAGCTTAAAATCTTTTGTGGGGCAATGGCTCCAAAATTTAATTGACACCATGATAATCTGTGGACATTTTTTTTTACTGAATTTAAATTTATCAATTTTAAAAAGTTTAATTTTTTACACTATAAGGCAATTTGAACTGACTATGCGCGAAAACTTAAATCATGAAATAATAATAATAATAATAACAACATATATTGAATTGTTATTGTGAAAATTACAATATGCCACTTTATGAAAACAAATTAAATCGACTTACAGGGTTTATCCTTCCTCTAATTGTGTATATTATATGTCAATATATATATATATATATATATATAGTATTTGCATTAGTAATATGTAAAATTGATTAATTTAATAATTGAAAATTTATATTCAAATTATGTAAATAATCGATCAATTTTCAAATCGTTATTATATGAATGCTCATGATTCAAATGTTTATTCGAATGCTCATGCTTCGAATGTTTATTCAAATACTCATGCTTCGAATGTTTAACCGACTCGTCATGATTCGACTGGTCACTTGAAGCATCGTTATTCTAGTCATAATTTTAAACGTCATTACGAAAATAATTGGAGATTGAATTTATTATTACTTTTTTAAACATCTAATTGTATTAAAATGTTATTTTATTCCCCACAATATTTTCACAATTATTATAAATTGGAGAATGCCAATAAAGAACAAAAATTTTCACATAAAATTAGGCAAAAGATGGCTTGCATCGTGTTCCATTTATTACATAGAAAAAGATAATGATATTTTTAAAAAATAATTTTATAAAAGTGATGTATTAGAGTAAGTGGAAAATAATGGCTCCCTATCACTCGGAAACTTGGCAGTATGATCATCCACTTAAGAATCTTAATAGGCTCACTATCGCTAGTAAAGCATAGGCCGTAGAAAAAAAATTTTGTTAATAATTTCTGCACTGCTCTTTTACATCGTTCAGAAGACAAAATAAAATGGGAAATGTTTTTTTTGTCATATAAAATAAAAACGTCATGCGCTTTCTAAAAACATAAAGAGTCTGAAAAAACTCAAATTTCATCAAAATTTAAATATTTTTACACATATGAAAAAAATGTAGATTTCTCTGGAAAAAAACAAAAACAGAATAAAAATTATACCAAATTGTTACCAGTGAATGGGAGTATCAACTCAATAAAATTAAATAATTTGCGGTTTATGGTTTTGTGGGAGGTGCGCATGTTGCCCAGGCACACAAAAGCCTCTTTACACCCCTAATGCTTCCTCCATTTAGAGTATCTTAGACCATGTGTCAGAACAGCCAGCCTGCCTCATGAAGATAGGCTAGCAGTGCCCAGGCAGGTATATCCCTGATTTTCGCCAATTCTCACCCTGTATGGCCTTTCTACTGGACTTTAGCGCAAGGATATGCTTCGCGGTTTCGTCCTCCAAACATCACCCTCTACAGTTTGTTGATTCTGCAATCTCCAATCTGTGGAGGTGGGCTCTAAATCTGCAGTATCAGAAGAGCCGTGATACGTTTTAAGTTCTTTTTAGACAGTCATAGGTATTTCATTTGAGTACCGAAGGGTTTCCTTAGAAAGTCTGCAGCCTGTTACATCATCCCATCTACATCTAAATTTATTTAGAGTATAGGGCGTGTGAATTATCATATTAGCTTCAGCTAATGCATCGGCCCTCCTGTTCCCAATATCAGTACTGTGCCCTTTCACCCAGGAGATGTGTATCGATATCTGTCTGAGTTTATTATGGCACTTTTTGACTGTCTCTGAGCAAGTGTAATTTCTACTCAAAAACTGTAAAGCAAGACTGCAGTTGGTGAGGAATAGCAGACATTTGTTGGTTACACCACGCTGTATTATAATTTCCGTCGCGTGTTTTGTAGCCATCAGCCCCAATTCGATGGTTATACCTATACCCATGGATATTTTTTTCTTAATGTTTAGGCTTCCTGAGTAAATTCCCAGGCCCGAACCATCTTTCTTCAGGGATTCATCTGTTAAAATCCTTATAGCAGATTCCCTCATATATTTTGTAATTTCGGTGGTGATTTCATAGGGTGTGCCCGCCACATAGACTCTACTTGAAGTATGTCTCTGCAGACATTCCTTCAAAGGTGATTTCTGATTTCCCCTACTCTATTGCAAAAACCACTGCTACTAAGGCGAAGAATAGCCGTTATGGCTTCTCTTTCCACGTGGAAATCCAGTGGTGGAAGGCACAGAATCACTTCCATCGTCATTGTTGGGGTTGTATGCAAGATGCCTTTGATAGGCGGTCCTTTGCAACTGTGACAGCCGCTTAGTTGTGGAGCCTATGTTAGTGTTAGGCCACCAAACCACTGCACCATAAGTAAGCATGAGTCTTATGACAGCTGTATATAGCCACATCTTCGTTCGTGGGTTTAGTCCTCACGTCCTCCCCACAGCACGCTGACTTTACGGAAAGGCCCTCAGTGCTTTATTCACATTGAGTTCGATGAGTTTTTTCCAATTTAGTTTCTTGACGAGGGTGACTTCCAGATACTTCACATCCTCCTTAAATTGTTACACCGAATTCAATAACATTGCTCCTTTGAAATTCACCTTTCTCTTCCTGGTGAAGAGAACCATCTCCGTTTTGGCTGGATTAACCGGAAGGGAGTGATCCTCACACCACCTGGATAATATATTAAGAGCAGTTTGCATCCTATCACAAATTGAACCTTCATGCTTACAGTTTACTAGATGGCTAAATCGTAAGCATATACACCGTTGTGAAAAAGTTCCTCGTAAACAGTTGTTGAAGGAAAGTGTCCAATACCATATTCCATAGAAGTAGAAATAATACACCACCCTGATCGGGTTATCGGTTGATTACCTGCGTCAACCTTGCTCGTTTTATTATATGCACCCTCAATATCCACAAACTAGCTTAGGGTGAATTCTTTTTTATCCAATGATTTTTCAATACTGCTCACTACATTATGTAGGACAAAATCGGTTGATCTTCCCTTGGTGTATGCATGTTGAACATGCATACGTGGATTGCCTACTAGAGTTGTTACTCTTATAAATTGCTTACAAAGTCTCTCCAAAGTTTTTAGTAAAAACAAAAAGAGGGTGATTGGTTTGTAAGCCTTGGGAGCAGTGTAGTCCACTATCACAGGTTAGATATAAAACAACTCTGCTTTATTTCCAAACTTTCGGAACGTATCCCAAAGCCAGACTGGACCGGAATAGCACTACTATCTGTTCTAGTAGGGAGAGAAAATGCCGTAATTAAAGGTGGAAAAGCTATTTATAACTATCAGGTTGTTTTCTTTACTTATTACACGATCCGCCAGTTTAAAGTCTGGTGTTGACAGAGTTATTGTAGTTTCTTTTCTGCGTGACATGATAACCATAGTGCATCCACGGAAGTAGGTCCTGAGCAATAAAGGAGCCGTTTTCCTTTTTTTAAATTCCCACGGGTTGTTGATGATCCCGTGAGAGTAATTTTTTGAGTTTACTAGCCTCCTAGATGTTCTCAATGCTTTCGCAGAAAACGCACCAGTAGGACCTCTGATGCTGCCTTGTGAGTTTCTTATACTTTTTAAGGCCATCCTTGTACATGATCGTCAGAGTTAAGCCTTGAGCTCTTGTATCTTTCCTTTGTCTCTTTCTTTAGGAAGTCGAGTTCCGGGCACCACCAGCACTGCCGGACTTTATCCTTCTCTTGAATGGACAGGAATACTTATATGCCTTAACTATTCGCACATGCACTTCCCTCGCAAGAAGGTCTAGTCTAGTGCTGTTATTCATTTTTTTTTGTCTTGCATGCCCTATTCAAGGTGCCTAATGTAGGCATCCTTGTCTGAATTTCTCGTATCTCTAAAAAGCTTGCAGGGACGATCTACTAATCTTGACTGGAAAGTGATCCATTGGTAATCTGACATTGAAACGTCTTGGCTCACTTTCCAGTCTTTGATTTTACTTGAGATATCCATGGTAGTCACTGTGATATCTATGAGTTTGGCTACGTACGTTCGTGAAAGTCCCGCGATTAAGTATCTCTAAGTCTTTATTTAATAAAAAGTCATGCAATGCTACCCCACGCAATATGGAGTGAGTTAGAGTCCGTATAAGTAAATATCTATATTTTTTCTACAACCATCGTACCGATAATTACGTGATAAATTGGCTCGAAATTGAATTTGTACTGGCTTTAAGTTCTGTATACCGTGTGTTATTAAACAGTAAAAACAGTTGAACACTTTTAATTATAAACCAACCGGCCTCCAAGACTAAACAATAACAAATCAATTACAATTATGGTTTATTGTTTATATCAATTTATATTAGTTATTTAATGAAATAAGTGTTATTATTACTTTATTAACTAACAGCGATTGTATTAAATAAAACAATCAATACTTTCGCTGGACAATCGATTTTTTCAACCTCCTTCCGCGACAAAGCCCATTCTTTCCGCAGTTTCGCGACCCGGCTCCACCTTTCTACAAATCCACCGTGCATGAAAATCTCCTCCACGATTTCCACACTCCTCTTCCATCACTCAATTATTTTTCTATTTTCTTGCTCGACTCGCTCAATTTTTTTCCCGCGCGCCATCGATTACAATTACCGCGATACGCGACAATTATTCCGGGCACCTTCACCACACGAAGACGTGCATTTTTGCGGGGCCCGGGCGTCGGAATCCTCTCCCGTTTCCTTTTTGCTCCTCGCGGTTTCATTAATGGGAAATCTCGGCGTCACGCTCGGTGCCGTTGCCAGTTCGTTTTTTTTTTGCTTTTCGATCCCTTTCGCGATTCGCGTCGATTCACCGCAAAAAGTCCACATCGGGACATGAAGAAAATAATGTGATTTTCCTTCGGGTTCTTTTTTTTTTCGTGACGAAACGAAAAACGTATCTGACGTGATAGTTTCGGACTTTCATGGTGTTGCAATGTGAAAACTATTCGTTTCTATTTAAAAACAATATTAAAAAAGAAACTCGATGAAAATATTTCTTTATTATTAAAAAAGAGAAGTAGTTTATCGAAAGGGAAATCTGCAGGTATAAAACATAAAATTTACTAACAAAATTAAAATCTTTTATAATAGAAGCTTGATGCAATATATTTTATAGCTAAATGTACAGGATGGTCCATTTTGCTGGGGCCACATATGGAAAACTGTTTTATTTATATTGAAATACCGACCCTAGGCCAATTTTTAATGATAAAAACAATGGCGAATTAAATTGTTTATAACTTTGGCAAAACGCAAGAAAACATAAACAAACTATATATATTTGGAATCTACGAAAAAAACCCAATGTCACTTTTGACTATAGTCACAATTCAAAGAATCGAAGTTTGAGGTTATATCTCAAAAACGATAAATAAAATGTCACATATTCGAAATCAGCATAAAATGTTGCTCTGGTAAAGTTTTTATTACAATTTTCTATTTTTAATAATAACGAAGTTACAGGCACCCTCGAAAAATGACTCGTCGTCAACTTCCGGTTATAACCCGGAAACGGTTAAAGATAGATCAATTTTTTTTCACCATTGTTTTTATCATTAAATTGACGGTTTTTCAATATCTCTTAAAATAAAACAGTTTTCCATATGTGGCACCACCAAAATGGATCACCCTGTACATTAAAAGTTTACTGCAAATAGCTACATAATTTAATTGTATACACCACATTTTTTAATTCACATCATTGATAATGGCACTAGCCGAAACTAATTAAATTAAAAAACTAAAAAAATATCCTAAAACAAATTGCAAGTTTGTAACACCACTCATAATGTATTAAATAAAAATGATAAAAAATTTATTAATTATTTTCGAATCATTTTTATTTAATATATTTAAATAACTGTGACCAAGTGAATGAATAAATACGCCACTCATAATGTTTACATTGCTGTCAGTTGAGAAAGTGAAAACATTGCAGCATTAGTTCATATATCGGACAAAGCTGTGAAAACAACAGTGAAACAAAAATTATAAGAAAAATTTAAAAAAAAAATCAAATCGTCATGATTCAATTCAAAACATCTATAATTTTTATAACAGAAAAAATCGATTATTTTCATTCAAATGATCCACTGATTGAATTATGACGATTCGTAAAAGTTTTCGAATCATGACAATTCGAAAAAGTAATCGAATTATAATGATTCGAATCATGACCATATACCCACTCGAAACATGACGATTCGAATACGTGTTTGAATAATAACAATTCGCTACTTTCAATTGTTATTAATAACTAGATTTTAGTATATTTTATGAGATACTAAAAGAAACAATAGAATCAGTGTAACATATAGCAGCATCAAGCTATTCCATTTTTTTTTCTCACATGCCGCTTAATTGTTTGAAATTATCCACCTCGTTAGGCAGTATAATATTAATTTACTAATTGGTAATAAGCACGTGTTCATAATAATGCAAGTTTACAGAGTCTGTTAATTATCCATTAACATCTGAACTGTGCATGTCGAAATTAGTTTTAATCTTCGGGAAAATATCAACTGATACGAACAATTAAAATTAAGAAATCAATGTTTTCTTCTTAAAATAAACAGATTAGTGAATGGTCGCGTTCAAAGAACTGTAGCGCTGCAGCGCTTTACAAAAGCGGTGTCGCTGAACGGTACCGCTTTATGTGTGGCGCTGCAGCGCTTTATCAAGCGTTAAAGCATATATTTTTTCCGCTCGATTGCTTTTCAAGCCGCGCAGCTGTAAACAAAACCGCCGTATTTTCGTGAGCATCCTTAACCTCGAAAGCTTATTCAGGGAACATCAAGCGCTTTGCGCTGTAGCGCTACATGTCTAAAAAAATCCCTGAACGCGCCTATTTTTAATGATATTTTAAGCACAAGCAAAGCAATAAAACTAAAATTAGTTGAAGTGAGATAGCTCTCAGATTTTTTATACGGATTATACCGAATGTACAGAGAAACTTACTGTTTTTGAAAGGTTAATAAAAACGAAACTATTGTAATTATTATTTTTCCTCTTACAGATCACCTCATCATTTTGTTTTTTTTTTGTTTTTGTTTTATGCCATTTCGAAATATATCTCTATCAAATGACAGCCGCTGTTGTTTATGCATTGGGTGCGTTCAAGGAACTGTAGCGCTGCAGCGCTTTATAAAAGCGGTGTCGCTGAACGCTTTATGTGTGGCGCTGCAGCGCTTTATCAAGCTTAATATTTTTTCCGCTGGATTACTTTTCAAGCCGTGCAGCTGAAAGTTTATCACTTAATTGAAACACAGTTATATTCCTTTCTTCACTTTTTCAATTAAGTGATAAACCTTCACGTAACTCAAGTAACTATATTTTTTTGTAAAAAGTGAAGAAAGGAATATAACTGTGTTTCAATTAAGTATTTTCATGTTGATGAAATATTATTAAAATGTATGCTCAGTGGGTTGTGTATTTGTTTTTTAAATTTTATTTCATTTGCATTATATTTTTATTCATACGTCTGGCTAGGATACGTGGTCGATTGTTGTAAACGATAGGCTTTAAATAACCTCATAAGAAGAAGTCGTATGGAGCCACATCTGGAGAGGGAGATCGTCTTTGAGAGAGAAGAGGCGACCAAGGACGTGTTCCCTCAACAATTCCATCGGAGCCCGTGCTGTATGCGCCGTGGCTCTATCTTGTTGAAACCACACTTCCCCGAACTCTATTTCTTCCAGATGTGGAAGGAAAAATTCTTCGATCATATATCGAGCTGCATTCACTGTGACAGTGCGCTCAGTTTCTTAAAAAAATAAGAACCAATGATCGCAAACGACGAAATTACGCACTAAACAATAACATACTCACAATGGAGAATGGAAACAAAAATTGAGAAACTAGATTCTCTGACGCAAACCTTTCCCTATGTACATCTCTTGGCATTTGGTGGATTTTTCAAAAAGTAAGTTTCTCTACCGTACATTGTATTATATTGTATGTCATTAGTTAAAAGTTCCAGGGTTTTTAATTTTGAGCACCAGGCTCAAAGTATCATCTACAAACAAAGCAATATATTAATGACAACTGTGGTCGAAACTTGACGCAGCCAACAGTGAAACATTGATTGTGGCGAGCGGGATAAATATTGTGATGGCGGTAGGCATTATCACTGACCATTGGCATCTAAGAAAACACAGGAAAGTCATGGAAATGACGCGTCGTGATTTCTGTAGGGGCTGCAACTACAAGGAGAAAGACAAGACAGTTCTTCACTTATTTGGCCTCCTCCAAGAAGGGAATAGAGTTTAATTCCTAGGAATACTGATGGGTTGCCAAACCTCGTACCACTCAAGACGAGAGACCTAGTGTCACTCATATATTGCTTTGTTTACATTACCTCCTAAAGGACTGCCAACATTGAAAAATAAAATTTAATTTGTGTTTTCTTTGTTAGTAGCATTTTACTCAACTCCAAAGCGAAGGCATGGTGTGGCTCAATATAGCCGTTTACATGGAAGATCTTAAAAGAAAGCAGTTAAAGAAATTTTTAAGAACCGCCAAAATAAGGGTCAAAATATTATCGAAGCCAAATATTTCTTTGTATTTTCTAATATCGGTTGTGTAAAGTATATTGTTATTGTGTAGTGTTGATATTTAATCGAGAACTAGACTCATTTTTTTCGATTAAATATCAACTCTACCCAATAACAATACACTTTACACAATCGATGTTTGAAAATACAAAGACATATTTTGCTTCGATAATATTTTGACCATGATCATTGGAAGTGAAAATATCCGATCAATAAAATGGAGCTGTGATGGACATTTTGCAGGTGCTATATTTAAAGAAAAAAATATAATAATTAATATAATAATAATTATATTCGTTCATTTTTTAATGTTTAAAAATTCTAATACTTTATAGTGTTTAAAATGAATAATTCGTCATCAATGAATTTTAATTATTTTAATATTTATTTAATAAATGCATTTTATAATTATTATTTTTTTCCGCGATGATTAAGTATATCTCAGTATTTCCTTTCAGATTAAAATTATCCCGATAATAAAATATTTCGACATTGGTAGAACTGCTTTCAATGTATTCTTTCAATATTAGTAGGTTGATATACATTAACGAAATAATGCAAACAATCGTTATAAGTGTCCTCTTTTAAGAAGAGTTGCTGTTTTAAATGATCTGATACATACAATTTTCGTGTTTTTAAATTGTTCTCGTATTTTGGCTTTTAATCTGTTTTAAAAATCAACAAACTTGAAGCGATATATATTATTTAGCACAAATCGACAATTAAATTCGTTGAATATTTAAATTCGTTAAACACGAAAATTCAATATAAATAGAAAAGAGCATTTATTCACTTGATCACAGTTATTTAAATAAATTAATTAAAAATGATTTGAAACTAATTAATAAATTATTTTTATATTTAGCTCTGTGACATTGCGACTTGTTACGTAAGTGCTTTAGACAAATGCACATTAAAATAACTACTTCACGGGCAAATACCACGCCAGGCATTGAATTACACAATGTACACCTGCTGTTGCATCTCAATAACATATTGCATAATGCTACAATTTTTTATCCAAGATGCAATGTAAATTCAATATAAAGAACAAAAAAGAACGTTACTTAATATACGGACATCTGCTGACGCCTGTTTCGGAATCTCCCGTCAGTACAGCTCTGCCTTACATAATTTAAAGATATTGCCCGATAAATAGTTATTTTAATGTGCATTTGTTTAAAGTACTTAAGTAACGTAAGTCAGAAGTCACAGAGCTAAATGTGGAAATAATTTATTAATTATGTTCAAATTATTTTTATTTATTTTACAGAAAATTCAATTTACTTCAGAAACAAAAAAATCAACACCAGTCTAAATTTTTTAGACTTGGCACTAGAAAAAACTGAGATGAACCAATTAAAATTCTAAATATATAGAAAAGAGTCGTTGCTGAGATATATGAACAAGAAATACTAAGTAATTAGTCTAAAATACACATTGGCACTGTTTCCCTTGAGAAATATGTTTAGATATAAATATTCCTTTCTTGAATAACTTTCTCATTTATCACTTGGTGAAACATTTTGACAATAATAAAAGGATAAATCAAAAACACTTGGTTTGTTTCACTATTTGTTATTATTTACTCGACTAGTTTCGCTTTTTACGGCATTATCAAGGATGGATGATACTCTTGATAATGCCGTAAAAAGCGAAACTAGTTGAGTAAATAATAACAAATAGTGAAACAAACCAAGTGTTTTTGATTTATCCTTTAATATTAAATATTCCTTATTCCTTATTTGTACATATGAGTTGCAAGTCTTAGCAAACGTTTTTTTTTTCTATATATTTTGAATTTGTATTGGTTCATGATATTAGGTTATTAGCTAGCGCTAGCGATTAAAAAGGCCTGAGTCTAATATTTATGTATGCTAGTCAGTATACGAGGTCCTGCTATTAAATAACGAGACTGGTTACAAAAAAGGTCTTTATTATAAAAAAAATACAGATGCAACGAATGTTCCCCTTCAATATACTTCCCTTCCCTCTGCACACACCGAAGCATTCGTTTTTTCCACTGATGTAAACAGTGCTGGAAGTCGTGTTTTGTGAGCGTTTTGAATATCTCCGTCGTTTTTTTTGCTTCACCTCCTCCATTGACCCAAAACGCGTTCCTTTTAGGGCAAACTTGATTTTGGGAAATAGGTAGAAGTCGCAGGGCGCTAAATCTGGCGAATACGGAGCATGTTCAAACACTACGATGCTTTTATCGGCTAAAAAAACGCTTTACAGACAGCGCGTTATGAGCAGCTGCGTTGTCTTGATGCAAGATCCCCGACTTGTCTTTCCATAACTGCGACCGTCTTCTACGAACTCGCTCTGACAGTGATGCCAGAGCTTGCAAGTAATAAATTTGGTCCACAGTTTGACCCTCTCGAACCCATTCAGTCATCACGACGCCGTTAATGTCGGAAAAAACGATGAGCATTGCTTTGAACTTAGATTTCGACATCCTTGCTTTTTTTCATTCTCGGAGATGCTGGCGTTTTCCAATGCATTGATTGCCGGCAGCCTAGTTTCAACATCATACTGAAAAATCCAATTTTCGTCGCATGTGATGACCTTTTCCAACAATCCAGGCTCTTCCACTATGCTTTCAAGAACATGTGAGGAGATCTAGTGAAGGACAAGTTTTTGTTCTGGGGTCATTTTTTTCGGTACGCAGACTTTTTTTATATTCAGTTCATGGTGTAAAATTCTTCTGACTGTTTCTTTATCGGCGTTTACCGTCTCAGCAATCATCATAATGCTCGTACGACGATCTCCACGCATAATTTGATTGATTTTTGCCACGGTTTCTGTAGTTGAAACAGCGACAGGTCGGCCTGTACTTTGGTCAGGCGTTCAGAAAATCATTTACACCATTTGAAAACATGCGCACGAGATAGAGTATTCTCACCGTAAGCCTCTTTCAACAATTTATAGCACTCAGTTGGCTTTTTATTTTTCAATTTTATGAGAAATTTCAGTCTCGTTATATAATAGCCGGACCTCGTATTTTTATGTAGGGACCGACCAATGACCATGTCTGACAACGCCGTTAAAGTGGGAGCGGTTTTTAGTCGGTGGTCTCCTAGTCAAAATTTAGGAGGAGTCTGACATTTCGTTTGTAAATAGATTTTTCCCAGAATTAAAAAATAATAATAAGAAATTAATTATTTTCTTAATTTTTTCTTTTAATTCAATTGAAACTACAATGTGAGACATTTCAACCATCTTTATAGATTTTCCCTTTTCACAGCCAGCAGAATAAGTCATGGTGGACTGAGCGAAATAAGGAATGAAAGGTTTGAAAAAAAATATCGACGAAAAAGAACTTGAAATAAATGAAGAAAGGATATCGCCCAGAGATATATAAAAATGATGTAATTCATATAGCATGAAGCAACAAATATAAGGAAACATCGATAAGAGTGTTCAAGGGCTTAGATTCAACTAAAATCTTCATGTAAATTGAACTCACATCGACAAAAAAGGTCTTGAAATAAATGAAGAAAGGATATCACCCAGAGATATGTAGAAATGATATAATTCATATAGCATGAAGCAATAAATATAAGGAAACATCGATAAAAGTGTTGAAGAGCTTAGATCCAACTAAAATCTTCATGTAAAATGAACTCATATCGAAGAAAAAGGTCTTGAAATAAAAGAAGGAAGGATATCACCCAGAGATATATAGAAATGGTCTAATTCATATAGCATGAAGCAATAAATATAAGAAAACATCAATAAGAGTGTTCAAGAGCTTATATCCAACTAAAATCATCATGTAAATTGAACTCATATCGAAGAAAAAAGACTTGAAATAAATGAAGAAAGGATATCACTCAGAGATATGTAGAAATGATATAATTCATATAGCATGAAGCAATAAATATAAGGAAACATCGGTAAGAGTGTTCAAGATCTTAGATCCAACTAAAATCTTTATGTAAATCGAACGCTCAAATCGATTGAACCAAACAAAACCATTGTATTATAATAAATATTGATTTGTTTCAAATAGTGTACAATAGTCAAAATTACAACCAACTACAACATTCCCAAGTTTACAAATTGCGCTCCAAAACTGAAATCGACAACAATGCGACGCTGATGGCTCTAAATGATTAATAAAGGTGATGGGGTTAAGCGCGCTCGCAATTCGGGACACGGGGTCGGAAACTTGTTGTTGTGCGGGAGGCGGTGTATTGTGCTGCTACTGCCTCGTTAATGGATCGATGCCACCCCTCCGACGAGACGCCGGCTCCGTCTCCGCCACTGCCGCCGTTTGTTGCCGCCGAGGGCGAATTTAACTTACGAAACGTGTTTTAATTACACCGCGACGCTTATCGGTTTATTACGCCCTTCCTCGGCGGACGGACGAACAATGGGTATAGTTTCAGGCGCGGAAATGAATTATTAATTGTTGCTGCCGGTGTGCTCAATATTAATTTTGTTGTTTAAGGAATTTTTAACTTTTGTTCTTGATTTTGAATAAAAAAAAGTGGATTAAATAAATTAACTAAAAGAAAAGATTTCTTGGTTGCAGATACACATCAATATCTACAACCAAGAAATCACTGAAATATCTAGTACCTCACAGAATTACATTATTCTATGTTTATAAAAAGGATATTGCCTGACTTTCTTTCCGGTAGTTCTCTGTCCAGGTTCTCGTCGCTGACTTTGGTCGATACACAGCAAAATTATTTATTGTCAATTTTTCTATGAACTCAAAAAACTGTTTTTACAAGAGTAGTATTTATAGTAAGAACAGATTGCACGGTAATCATTCTCAAACAATAGTAATAACCCTGTAATCGAAATTAGTCACGATTAATAAAACTCTAAGTAGTTTAAAAAATATGAAATAAATATGAATAGATTATTAAAAATCAACCAATAAAACACAGATTAGATTGAATAACTTTAAATTCTC
Organism: Philonthus spinipes; assembly: GCA_963082785.1. Classification (NCBI taxonomy): domain Eukaryota; kingdom Metazoa; phylum Arthropoda; class Insecta; order Coleoptera; family Staphylinidae; genus Philonthus; species Philonthus spinipes. The sequence continues at coordinate 11,239,375 of OY720309.1, read as the reverse complement.
TACTAGTTTCGGTTTATTAGCCCATTTCCAAGAGAATTTTAAATTTGTTTTATTAAAATCACTTGAAAATGGGCTAATAACCCGAAACTAGTCGAGAATTTAAAGTTATTCGATCTAATCTGTGTTTTATTGGTTGTTTTTTAATAATCTATTCATATTTATTTCATACAATATGAACTACCAATGTCTAAATATTAAAACCATTAATTGGTTTAAAAAAGTTATCTTATTTTCTTTATATCCGTTATTGAAAATGTACCATCAAGTTAACGCCGGCAAAATTAAAGGCTTTAAGATATTTTTGGTGGAAGAGTAAACCCATTTGTGGAAGGACAGTATTGGGCTCCATTTAGTCTCACAATCGACTATTTTGTTTTATATTAAGCTATAAAAATAAGCATATAAATTTTTAAGGGATTGATTATCTTGTTAGTGAAATATATGATTTCTTATTGAACTCAGAATTGTATAGCATAAACGATTTCTTTGGTGTGAATTGAGAATGTTTATTTTGTTTATTTGTTACCTGACACAATTTCATTTATGTTCCTCAGAACTATTATTTTGTAAACATTTTCTGAAATAAAGTTGATTTATTATTATTATTATTTATTATTGTATTATTCGATATTCAAAAAAACTTAAAATCTCAGCAGTTAAAGATAATAGTTGATGGCTATGACTAAGGCTACGGTGGCCATATTCCAACAATCCTTGCCAATCCTTTTCATTGATGGAAAAGTGAATGATAAATTATATTCTTTGTTTTTGCATATTAAGACTAGATATTAATAAAAAATAGAACACCGTGTATATCATAAATATCTGAGAGAGAAGGTGCAAATTTATGCTCTGGATTCCAAGAATCTTGACTTTAGACAACTTACTCCGAATTGGACCTCGCTCATTTCAAAATAAATTTTATCAATGAACCGATAAATAATTGCGCCACTCTAATTAGTATCTAAAAATAAAGGTGAACGATCAATTATATAATTGCGCGCAATGCTACGCTAATTAGTACCTAAAAATAAGTGTGAATAAACAATCATATAATTGGAAATATAGAAAAGTGAGATCTTTTCCATAATTTACAAGTGGCATTGTCAACAATTTGAGCCTACACGGCAGACCACCGAGAAATTAAGATTTCGTAATTTCACTAAAGGAAGGCAAACTTGTCCTGTTTACGACCAAGAAACGAAATGGTTGAACATTTTATTATTTAATTTAAACGATAAAATTGAAGTAGCACGATATTCATTTAATTTTCTGTAAACATAAAAGTTTACAATTCAAAATACTTCTTGACAATGATAGAAATTGTCGAAACTCGTAATAGAGTTAATAAATTTCATTTATTAAAACAGAAAATATTTAGAATTAGGTATAATATAATAATAATAATCATTCTGAGAACCGCATCGAGAGTTAGGAAATTCTTGCAAATGGATTGGACATACAAATATAATAGATTAGTATGTGACTTGATAATAATAGAGATTCATGTGAAAGACATAAGAAAATAATAATTATAATAAAATAACAAACCGTATGCAGAAAAGGAAACCAAGGATACAAAGAGCAATTAATAATTGATAGCGTTATCATGAAACAAGTCGAAAAACATCAAAGAAATCTACAAACATGCTATATAGATTATAAAAAAGCATTCGATTCTGTACCACATACTTGGCTGAAGTGAGTTCTACAAATATACAAAATACATCCAACCATACGTCAGTTTCTATCTGCGACTATGGCTACATGGAGAACAACACTTCACTTAAATACAGATACTGAGCAAATACAAATAACGAATATAGGTATCAAACGAGGTATCTTTCAAGGTGATTCGCTGAGCGCTCTGTGGTTCTGCTTGTGTTTAAACCCTCTCTAGAATGCTTTAAACAATACCACATACGGATTCCAAATCAAACATCAACAAAGAACAAACCATAAAATTAATCACCTACTATACATGGACGATATTCAAATATACGGGTCGACAAAAACTCAGATCAAAGGATTACTGAAAATAGTAGAAGAAATAACTACAGATATTAATATGGAATTCGGAATAAGCAAGTGTAAGATGCTTATAGTGGAAAGAGGCAAATGGAAAGAAGACATAAATACAGAAACACTCAACAATCAAACGATGGACAACATGGAAAAAGAAGAGACCTACAAGTACCTTGGATTCCAACAAAACACGAGAATAGACCATACAACAATAAAAAGAAACATATCATACAGTAATATAAAAACCGGCTATCACTTATTCTAAAATCTCACCTAAATTCGAAAAACACTTTTAAGGCGATAAACACGTTTGCAATCCCTCTACTCACGTATTCATTTGGAATAATAAAGTGGACCAGACAGACTTAGACAAAGTCCATACAACTACAAATACTGAACTAACGAAGTATAGGAAACATCACCCGAGATCATGTAAAGAACGTATGACATTAGACAGGAAAGAAGGGGGCTGGGGAATGATAGACATCCACATTCTCTACGCAAAACAAGTATAAATACTTTGGAATTACTTCTACAGCAAAACTACACAATTGGATATGGCTATAGTACAAGCAGATCAGGAATGCACACCACTCAATCTATCGTGCAAAAGTAGCCAACAAATACACACCCAAACACAAGCACAGAAAATAGAACAATGGGCACATAAAGGATTACATGGCCAACATCGACATGTCATGAACACCGAAGATATAAACAAGAAGGATAGTTATAAATGGCTGGAAAAAGGGCAACTATTCTCAGAAACGGAAGGATTCCTCCTTGCAATCAAAGACCAAGTAATAGCTACAAGAAGCTATCAAAAACACATTATGAAAATCCCAACAATCAGCGATATATGCAGAATGTGTCATACAATACAGGAAAATATACAACACATTACAGGAGTATGCAAGCTATTAGCGGGAACAGAATATACTGAACGGCACAACATCGCAGCAAAGATAATACATCAAGCTATTGCTCGTTAGTATAATCTGATAACAGACGAGACGCCCTACTACAACTACATCCCAGACAAAGTTCTAGAAAATAACAAATATAAGCTATACTACGACGTAACAATACACACAAACAAAACAATAATATGCAATAGACCAGATATAATACTACAAAATGAAACAAAGAAAGAAACAGATCTAATAGATATTGCCATCCCAACGGACATAAACATCTCAAAAAAATACGCAGAAAAAATAGACAAGTACACTCCTCTTGCAATAGAACTGGAACGGATATGGAAGCAGAAACGTATACATATTATCCCTTTCATATTATCCACAACAGGCATCACACACTCAACATTTATTCAGCACTTACAACAACTCCAACTAGATCCAGTACTGCACCAATATATCCAAAAAGCAGTAATACTTAAAATGTGCAACATAGTTAGGCTATTCTTGAAATAATAAAATCAATGCACAGACTTGGCAAAGCCCGTCTTGTCAGGGATCAACCAGCTAAACGCTAAAGGACCAATAATAATAATAAGAAGAAGAACGATTATACTTACCTAGAAATGAAAGCGGACGCGGCTTAACCAACATAGATTGCCTATGCAAAAAAATAGAATCTAACATGAATGATACTTTCTTGAATCCGAGAATGAAATAATTAAACATGCTAGGAAACTAGATAAAAACTATACACCCTTACAACTGCATAAAGACAATATTCCAAACACAACTAAATACCAAGTAGAAAAGGGTAACTGGAAATCTAAGATCATGCATGGAAGATACCCCAACATGTTAGACACTGAACAGATTGATGAAATATCGTCGCTACTGTGGCTTGATAAAGATCACCTATATCCTGAAACCGAAGGATTTATTATCGGTATTCAAGATCGTGTGATACGCACGAGAAATTACATACAAAAAACATGTATTACACTTAAATGTTGTGGATTGGTGAAGAAAGTGTAAACAAGCAGGAAAAACAATAGACCATCGTTGATTAATGAGGCACTTAATTTTTGAAAATCCATGGTTACTTTAATTAATAAAATATTTATGATTTTCAACACTTTTTTTATTTAATTTCACTACAATTGTTTCAAGGTGTTGAAAATAATAAATATTTTATTAATTAAAGTAACAATAGATCATGTTATTGCCGGATGTTCAGGACTTGCAGGCAATGCCTATCAATCCAGACACAATCAGGCAGCGAAAATTATTCACCAGTAACTTGCACGAAAGCACAGACTCATAAGTAATCCACTACCTTATTACAAATACTTGCCTGAAGCTGTACTTGATATAAAAGAGCACACACTTTACTGGGACAGACCAATACTCACCGACAAAACTGTCGATTACAACAGATTGTTGTATTATCTACATTGATAAAATAATTAATTCTAGTCTTATTATAGATATTGCTGTACCTCTTACTAACAATATTGCAAGAATGGAAAGGGAAAAAGAACTAAATATGAAAACCTGGCAATAGAGGTGAGCCGCATCTACAAGCTAAAAACAATCAAAATTGTACCAGTAGTTATATCTGGGACAGGAGTAGTGAGCAAAGGCTTAATGCAAGACCTGAAATCGATAGCACTACATGAAAATATTTCAATACAAATCCAAAAAGCAACCATTTTACAAATCTGCCACATAGTTAGGAAATTTGTAAACTGTATGGATTGAAATGAACTTTTTCCCCAGGCAGCTTGAGCTAAGATATTTTAAATTAAATAATAATAATAGGAATATAATATAATAATACTTTATTTCTTTATAAATAGAAAAGAGTATTAATTCTCTTGGTCACAGTTATTTAAATAAATTAGTACAAGAATTCAAATCTATCAAAATTAACAATGATTTTTCTATTAAAAATTCATTTGATTTGACAACAAAATTAAAAAATATAAATATTGAAGATGACGACATATTAATCTCTTCTGATATTGTTTCACTTTTCCAAGCATTCCTGTAGATCAAATAATTAACATTTTAGAAAATATTATTAAAGAAAATAATAAAACGAAAAATTAATAATGAATTGCAATACTTTTGAATTTAAAATTAAATTTTCGGTACAGCAATGGGCAATCCATTAATACCATTTTTAGCAAATATTTTCATGAACCATTTAGAAAATTTTGCCAAATCTAAAATTTATAATTTTCCAAATTTATGGTTTAGATATGTAGATGACATTTTTGCTATTAAAAATAACATTGATATCCATTTTTTTATAAATGAATAAAACAAATTATTCCACAGTATCAATTTTATACACGAAACTGAAACTAACGGCTGTCATCCATTTTTAGACCTTTTAATTATTAGAAACAATAAGAAATTAAATTTTAATATTTATAGAAAATCAGCACACACCTTAAATTATATACATTCGTATATACATACATTTTCAATTTTTAACAGCATGATTTTTCGAACAATAAATTTACTAATTACAGATCAAAAGAGAAATGAGGAATTTAAATTAATTCTAGATGTTGCAAATTTTCTAAATTATGATGTTTCAATAATTAAAAAAATAATTAACAAACAAAAAAGGAAATATTTAATTAATCATATTACAAAATTAGAAAAAATCAATGAAACAAATACAAATAAAAAAATTGTTAAAATTATTCATGATTAATATTAATGCAATAAAATATTGCATAATGCAACAAATTTTGATCTGAGAATTTTTTTAATGCCTTATATTAAGTAACGTTCGTTTTGTTTGTTTTTGCATTAAAACATTATTCTCGGATCAAAATTTGTTGCATTTTGCAATATTTTATTGATATGCAACACAGCAGGTGTACATTATGTAATTCAATGTCCGGCGTGGGTATTTGCCCGAGAAGTAGTAGTTTTGATGTGCATTTGTAAGTCAAAAGTCACAGACCTAAATGTGGAAATAATTTATTAATTATTTTCAAATCATTTTTATTTAATTTATTTATTCCTTTATTCACTTTTATATTTTTAAATACTAAATCTACATTTCGAGCATAATTTGTTATCTTTATCAATAGTATGTTTTACATAAAATTGACAAATAAATATCTAATCAATTGAAATCTATAAATAAAAGTCGTATTCGACAAGGAATGCGTGGAGTGTAAGAATTCTCGAACTGCGGGGTGAAGCCGGATGAAGTCGAGAGGAGAACGTGGAGGAAACGCGAGCGGGCGAGTGTCGCTCGTTTCTTTTTGGTCGATTTTCTCCGGAGTCCTGCAGCCGCCGATGAATGAACTGTTTTGATGCCTTTATTGCTACTATTACAAAACAAAAGGAAGAAGACACACGAATAAACACTCCGGCACCGGATTATTATTCCGAGCTCGTCTTCGCGCTCCCGTTTACGAGGGTTGCCAACTTTACAATAACTTCACGCGATTTTAAAAATAAAACAATTCTAACACTAATCAATTAATTATTTAATGGTGTAAACTTTACAATTACTTTTCCAAGTTTCAATAAGAAGTAAATTACAAATTCAAATTAATTATTTAATAATTGTTACAAACTTAAAAGAAAACTTTAGACTCTATTTTTTAAATTGAATAAAAATAATTTGAAAATAATTAATGAATTATTTTCCTGTGATTTATTGTTTGTATTAACAAATGTGTAAAGCCGTGTTCATAGTGTGTCATCAAAAGCATAGGATTAAAGTTAATGTAACTCGGAACTAACGATATAAGACAAGGACAGCTGACTGAAAGACCCACGGTCGATAGCCATTTTACCATTAATTAACCATAAATGTATTACATTGTATCATATATTGAATTAATGTCAAAATAAAGATGATTATATATATATATACAGAGAGGTTTTTTTATCAGTATACATTAGGGGAAGTGTATACCTTCAAAAAACGCGAGTCAAACGCATTGAACCGATTAATATGTGTATGTTTAGTTGACTATTTGGCATATATGTGTTCAGTTGCGTGTTGTAGGCAACTAAACACACATACATTAATGCAATTAACTCGCGTATTTTGCAGGTATACATAGGGGAAATGTATACTGATAAAAAAAGCTCTCTGTATATATATATATATATATATATAACTCGGATTCTATAAATGTAATAATAATAATTAATAATAATAGTTCAGCACTACAGGCCTTACAGGCCCTTGGCTATTTTGACAGTTTTTCTCCATTCCTCCCTATTTTTGTAATAATGTAATAATACGTTACTGAATGCACACGAACTAATTATTTTTAATATTATTGAAATTTTAAAATTATGGTTTAGTAGAAAGAGATAGCTGTACACCACGTTCAAGAAAGAAATGCACAGCATGTTCATTTTAAAAACGGTAAAAGATACAGAGTGGATTAAATGTTGCACTATTTGGAGTAGTTTACATGCAGAAATTCATAATTCTTTATGGTTTTCGAAATTTTGAAAAATGCAATTTTTAGTATTTTTGATTTTTATATCTATTTTTTATCATTGATCCTGGTATAGGTCAAAACTCATTATTAACTATATCTATTTCAAAAGATATTAAAAAAAACTAATGGCATAATTAGTTAAAATTAGAAATAATATTCACTTGGTTTTGTTTTACTTAATTTATTTTTGTTTCAACTAGTTTCGGTTTGATGCCATTATCAAGAATAAAATAAAAAAGGTTTTTTTCAGGTATTTAAATATATTTTTCTCGATTTATCAGGTAATAAAGGCATTTAATATCGGGGAGTTCCAAAGGTCCTCGTTATAATTGACCAAGCGTTTGTTCGCTTTTATCACTTTGGCTATTTCTAGGCCTTCCCGATAATTAATTATCAATCCCTTATTACCCGTGTGTCCGATTTTTACATTTTCTGAAATAAAATTGTAATTTTGAATGTGACGCAATGGTTAAAGAAACCAGAGGTTTTTATTATTTTGGATGTCTTTTATGGTCTTTAATTCTGGTTTTAAAATACCTACCGTTTTTTCTATGTATATAGCATCACAGTCATCACATTTTACTTCATAAACACCACTTTGTTTTAAGCTACAACTTTCTGATCTAATTTTATTATTTATTAACATTTTTCCTAAGTTATTTGGATTTGTCAAAATTATGTTATTGTTTTTTCCTTTTAGAGTATTTTTTATTTAAATTGACAACGGTTTAATGTATTCTAATCTTTTCCAAGATGTGTCGTCTATATTAAGTACTGTGTATAGATATTTCCTTAATTTTTATATTGTTTTTTTTCTTTAGCATGTTATTAATTAGATCTTCAGTATAACCGTTGTTGACCGCTATTGTTTTAATAATTGTTAATTCTGTTTCAAAGTCTGCATTACTTAAAGGGATATTAATTAATCTCTGTAAAAGGGAATGACATGTACTATGTTTGATTTAATTGTGTGTATTTATTCTTGACAGTGGCATCAAGCCGAAACTAGTTGAAACAAAATTATATTAATTAAAACAAAATCAAGTGAATTTCTAATTTTAAACTAATTATTCATAATTTTGTACCAAGTGATTAATGAGAAGAAAGAAACAGAAATAACTAATGGCATTTTCAAATTTCTTATCTAATGTCTTATCTCCGAAAAATTATCAACTTCTTTATTTTTATATGGTCAAAAAAAGTGGATATTTTAAATGAAAATTCCACTTATTTCACTAAATTATATATTTAAATAACTTCACATCGATTGCCTAATAATTATTTTATATCTTGAATAATTCTATTCTTACAAGAACTATTGAAATGGTACAATAAACAACAATTAGCCATTTTTTTAAATAATTGCACTGATATTTTTCTACTTCATATTAGTAAATCCTAGAGACTGATATTTTTTAAATTTATTGTATCTATTTTACTGTATATTTATATTTCTACTAAACCATAACTTCAAGCGATTGAATACATAGCTCTTGAATTAATTTCTCATTTAAAAATTGGTGAAACATGTTTAAACAATTAAACACGTGGATTGTTTAAATACATAATTCATCTTAGACTGTGTTCATTGGCAGGAGAGCTCAAATGGAATCTATAGTCTATAAACAATGGATAACCAAATAGTCAAGTCATCAATAATTGTGCACTCCGATGAAAAACCGTGTCATTGAGTATTTTTCGCAAAAGCTCGCGATTTTTTTTTTCAATACTACAAATTAAATGTTTAGTGTTTCATAATCAATGATTAGGTTCATCCATTTATGTTAAGAAAGCTTTGTTTGTAGCTGGATGAATACTGACTCTTATCTCTTCCACCACAGTGTGAACACGGCTTTACAAGTAACCATTGGGACCGCGAGGGTTTATTGTAGATGTTATTGTTGAACTACAAACTATGAATAAGCGCCATCTATATGTAAACACCATTATAATGTAAACCACATGTGTCATGAATAAAGTTAGTAGTTGAACTGAACCTGAACAAGCAACACGTTATTACCTTTTAGTAAACATTTATTATTAATTAAAAAAAATATTTTCATTCAATATTAAATTAAATTGTTATTCATTTCAAATTATATTTATATCAAATAAAAATGATTTGAAAATAATTAACAAATTATTTACACATTTAGCTCTGTGACTTTTGACTTACGCTACGTAAGTACGTTGTTAATTATTTTCAAATCATTTTTATTTAATATATTTAAATAACTGTGACCAAGTGAATGAATACTCTTTACTATACTACTATACTATACTATTTATATTTATATCTATGATTTGTATAAATTTCAATGTACAACATTGAGGTTTAATTTAAATTAATTAAATATAGGTGAACTTGAGGCACTGAATGGAGATTTGATATGACATGTCTCTGTGATGTTGTTAGTAACCCAATCGACTAGAAATCGGTGAACATGGGTTCAAATCCCATCAGAGATGTTTCTTTTCCAATTATATTTAATTAATTTAAATTATACCTGAATGTTATACATTGAAATTTCTACAATTCATATCATTTAGTATTGTTTTACTTGTACTTTATACGTTTATTTTAAATAGAAGTACGGGTTAATTAATAAATAAATTTAAAGTATATTTTCTCTTTCGTTTTAATAACAGCCAAACAAGCTTAAGCTTAATTTAACCATTCCCTTGCAGAATTTATCATTTTTATAGCTTATTATGAAGCAAATTGGCGAACTTTAATCGTCCGTAGGGACATGTGTGTGTTACGATTGAATATCGATTCGGCGTTAATTTATTATCGGTAATTACCGTCTATCAGCGATAGAGGCTAGAGGATCGAAGAGGAAGACTGGCGAAGGCATGTGGGCCATTAAATGCCGCCGGTCTAATGTGGAATTAAAAATGCATTATATCTCGATTAATGCATAATGCGCTCCTCTTGCTCCCGCTCCGACCCCTATTAAACCATAAAATCGACGCTTTTTATTCCTCTTCTTATTTTTCAACTATTAAATAGATGCATGCTGGAGATTATGCTTGAATTATAATAACGAAATTAAAGATATGCGTTTAGTAAAATTATTTATAAAAATAAACAATCCCACTATTTTTAAATAAAAATTATAATGACTTATATTTAAATAATTAAAAGTTTCTAATTACTTTATTGAATTATGTGGAGTATTTAATCACAATAAAAACCACTTTTATTCATTACTTAACTATTATTTTTATTCGTTAGATGTACATTTCGAGTGCAAAGCACTCATTATCAATAACTAATGGTCTTACAACTAGGTGCGCAACTAAATATACACCACAAAGATGGGAAAAACCTAATTTAAATTACATAAGGTAATAAAAGTGAAGTAAGGAATAAAAGTGTTTTTTATTGTAATTAAAAGTTTACACAACCAACTTAAAGAAAATTTCACTATAAATAAATAAATTATACGTAACATCAAAAAAAATTGTAAAACGATAAACCATTGTGTATAATTATACAGGGTGTTCCAGCGAAACCACATACTAATAGTATATGGACTTCTATTTAATGTATTGTAATGAAATTTTCAACATTGAAGTAATCTTGCGTGATTGTTTCAATGAAAATATTTTCAAAAACATACGACGGAGGTCGTCACCAACTCCCTTATTTTAAATGGAATGGAATGGTATATATTTTATATGGAATATGGATTCTAGGTATTGGCTGTTTATAACAACATGGCATTCCTTAGATTTTTATTCGGAGATACGTACTATTAAGTGAATTAGGAAAAATCTTTAAACTTTAACTAAATGTGAAATATCTTGAAAACAGTTAAATTTGGAGGTTATGTTACTTAACATAACATTTTATGTAAAATCCAAATTTATAATAAAACATAAGGCGGAAAGACCATTGGTCGATTGCCAAATAACAGATATAAAATATACATTTGATTTTGTAATTTCCTAATATTTATTTAATATTTTTTTTGCTGTATATATCTGTCAATAAAGATTAGTATTATTTTTAATAAAAAAATTTGGCATTATATTTAAAATAAGAGAATTGATGTCTACTTCCGGTATAACAAGAAGTTGAATAATCTTGAAAATATTTTAATTTTTAATTGATAAGAGCAATACTGTAATCCTGAAAAAATCAATATAATACATTAATTAGGAGTCCATATTCTTTTAGTTTGCTGTTTCGCTGGAACACCCTGTATATAGTAATAGTAGTAGTAAATATAATATAGTAAGGATATGAATTACAAATATTTAATTTTACATTCCACATGAATAATAATTCAATATAAACCATAGCCATTCGTTCCTTATTTCAATCTGTATTTTATATTAATTTATGCATTGGAAATAGCTATTGGAAAGAGTGTTTTATACATGAAATCAACCAATGACCATATAAAAATGAATAGTAAAATTATTATGTATTTAATTACAATTAAAAAAGAAATAAAGAAAAATTGATAATGAATTAATTATGCCATTTCAATTGCTCTGAAATTTGTAGACTAATACCAATATTTTTTTTATTGAAACAACTACTTCCCGGACAAATACCTATGCCGGACATTGAATTATACTATAGATATTTTTCAATCAAAGATTAGGTTCATACATTTATGTTAAGCAAGCATTGTTTATAGATGGATGAATATTGACTCTTATCTCTTCCACCACAGTGTGAACACGGCTGGTTTATTGTTGATGTTATTGTTGAACTACAAACTATAAATAAGCGCCATCTATATGTAAACACCATTATAATGTAAACCACATGTGTGATGAAATTGATAATGAATTAATTATGCCATTTCAATTGCTCTGAAATTTGTAGACTAATACCAAGAATTTTTTTATTGAAACAACTACTTCCCGGACAAATACCCATGCCGGACATTGAATTATACTATAGATATTTGCCAATGCATCTCGGTGATACCACAGAGTACAAAATGCTAAGAGCGGCAATGTTGTGTAAAAAAGGCGCCACGTTTTAAGACTCCTCAATAGTGCTCCTCAGTATGAGTTGTGGTAATCGTGAACGAATAATCATTTTACAGATCAAATTACTGACTCAATTGAGTAGCTCTCAATGATGATAATAATAATTCGTCATTGTCCAAGGGAAAAATCAAAACAGGACAAGTTACAATGATTGGTATAAATACAAAAAGTAAAGAAATTAATTATAAAAGTATATACGTATGAAAAAAAATTGTAATAAAATTCAGTAAATGCATGCAGACAGTTCTACTAACACAATATCTCCGTAGCAGCAACCCTTTAGTCGAAAAATACGCCGAGAGTCTGACTCTAAAATACTTAATGATTGCCTCTCTATGTACTCCTTCTTGAATCAAGAATACAAAAATCTAATTATTTATAAAAAAACATTTTTTATCAGTATCACCATAGAAGAAGGAGTACATAGAGATGCAACCATTAGGTATTTTAGTGACACGCTCTCGGCGTATTTTTGATTCAAGAATTTTCTCAATAGAAAAATATAATTATTTATAAAAAGGTCAACTGTAGACAAGTGTTTCGAGATTTATCGCTCGTCAATTCAGCTTCTGTATATAAGACTACAGATGACCTTTTTATAAATAATTATATTAAAAAATATATATATTGAAAAACGTACCGTTTTCTCAGTGAATATTTAGGTACGGATCAAGAGATTTTTTTCCCTTAGTACTTATTTCGCAAGTCTATAAATTGAAGAGCAATTCAAGGATTAATTCATTAATTATTTTCAAATTATTTTCTCTTAGTTTAATTAAAATTGTAATAAAAAAACATTTTCACCATCATTATATTTAATTAAAACTTTTATTTTTTCAAAAACTATTATGAAATATTTCAATTGCTGACTAAATACTGTTACAAAATATATTCTTTCTCTGATTAATAAAATTGTCATTTATTAGCGGAAATTAATCCCTTTCCAATCAGCATACATAAATACACAGTGGACGCATTTCCAGACATACGACTGAAAAACTATACATGATATAGGAGTACTTCGGAAGTGTGAATCTATAGAGCACAGATTATCAAAAAATTGTTATTAATTAATTTATAATAATTAATATGAATAGATTATAAAATTAATAAAAACAGAACATTTGAATTTTCTTGAAAATAACCTGAAAACTAAAACTATTTAAATAAAAATAGTTATCCTTTCTCCTACTTATTTTTTTGTTAAACTAAATATATTTCGGAAACTATGTTTCCATCTTCTCACTACTGAAGATGGAAACATAGTTTCCGAAATATATTTTGTTTAACAAAAAAAAAAAAATAAGTAGGAGAAAAGATAACTATTTTTATTTAAATAGTTTTAGTTTTCAGGTTTAAATAAATAATACGTTGTTGTATTTATATTAGTTTATAGACAACATTATTTTTAAATATTTTAATATTATCACTATTGCATTGAGAATACTATAACAACGTATTATTTATTTAAACTTCACTACTGAAGATGGAAACATAGTTTCCGAAATATATTTAGTTTATTAAAAAAATAAGGAGAAGAAAATAACTATTTTTATTTAAATAATTATAGTCTCCACAACCAACAACCAATATAATTCTTTATGTTGGTTGTTGGACTAGTTTTAGTTTAATCTTCTGATTAAACTAAAACTAGTCGAGAATTTCAATTTAATCTGTGATTTTATTTATTTTATTGGAAGATTTTCAATGATCTATTCATATTTACATTATTATTACAATATGAACTATTAATATTCAAATATTAAAGTATTAATTATAATAATTAATTTAAGTTAAATAACACTGCACTGCAGAACATTTTCCATTTCTTCCAAATGAGAAAATAAATTAATGAAACAATTTAAAAGTTCCGGTAACTTGCAATCTTTAAATAATTTGCTTCAATTTCTAAATATGGTGTAAGTTATATTGTACTACAGAGTGATCAACAATGATTGCAGACAATTTAAATTTCCCTCCATAAAATGTGGGAAGTTTTATCATTCCAAGAAAAAATAAATAATATTTAACACTAGCACTCGGTTATTAATATCTGGACAGAGTTTAACGTCGAGGGGAAGGTGACATAAGTGAATTTTAGTGCTGCGGAGGGTCCGCCATTTTATCCAGCGATAATTAGCAGTAAAATGTAGTGAATTATTAATTTAATCACTTATTTTAGAAACCCAATAAAACATCTTTTGCTTGCCTGGGTCAAATGTTTCCTACTTCTTTTATTTTATTATTATTATTATTATTTTCATTAAAAAAATATTAAACATTTGTAAACTAGCCTATTTTATACTGTACCTATACAACCTATTTTCTGTTTATAATAATCTTTTATTGTAAATTATAATCTAAACAGGCTACTCCTTTACTATTACGAACGAATCTGTATAAAACATTTCTAACGAGTCAGTATACCATAAAACTTATTTAAAAATAAAATCACAGGTTCATCTGTAGGTTATAAATGATTTTCTGCAGGTTTTGTTGTAATATCCCACTACACATTGCGGCATTTTACAATAAAAATGCAAATAAACTTATAAATTGAGCTTATACACAACGCATACAAAAATATAGTGCTATACCTTCGCTGGATAAAATGGCGGATTTCCCCTCCCCGTTTGGCTTCACCCTCTCACATTAAACTCCGTCCAGATATTAATATGTACTAGCAGTGTCGTGCGTCGTATTTTGCCATTGCCTTTTAAAAAAATTGAATGCATACCCTAAAGGAACTTAAAGCAGCTACTGAATAATAGATAATTAACATAGCTTCAGCGTGTATTTGAAAATAAAAAAACGTAGAATTAACATTTGCCTAGAAAATGTTTTCTACGTCAATAGCAATACAGGGGATTTTCTTTTCATATGATCAGTTGTACCAACTTTCATATTTGGTTGCGTAACTATCAATCTGCAATCATTGTTGATCACTTTGTATTTATTGGCATTACATCGCAGAACTGATTTAATAAAAAATTTCCACCACTATTCATCATTTCGGTTTTTCGAATCTCATAAGATCCGTTCAACCCCTTCATCAATGCATTGCACAAGGAACACACTAGCCATATGCAATTCTGCTGATCTTGTGTTGGCCGTCTCTAGCTATCTATACGCTAGATGAATGGTAGTTGAACATTGTTATGCAATGAATTTCGTTTCCTGCTCTCATAAACAGGACAAGTTCGTCTTCCTTTAGTGGATGAAACAACGATTTTCGATCGTTGACCTTGTAGACCCAAATTGTTGATGATGGCTCTTCTAATTAGACAAAAGATGGCACTTGCGTTATCTCCCAATTATTATGCATGACTGAACAGATTATTCTAACTGTGCACTTTGAACACAGAAAATAACGTCTATTGTGCAAGATGTTAGAAAAATCAGTTCTGTGATACTATCTATAACAAAGAGGACAATTGGCTAAAGCCTAATATATCGGCCACCTTTTGAACGTTATGTTAGCCATTCAAACTTGACGCTTCCGCAGAGTTGTAGAGCATGTACAATACGAAATACGACACACGAGATGGCGATACAATTTTGGTTGTATAAAATATGTCCGTAGAAAAGGGGTTACTAGGTTAAGATATGCAAAGATAAAATAACATAAAAGAACGATTCCCTTAAAAAGGGTATCAAGTTAGGTTAGATGATATTTAGTTTTTTTTTATAGATAAAATGATATAAAAGAGTGATTCCCTTAAAAAAGCTCTCAAGTTAGGTTAGGTAATGGCTAGGTTTTGCATAGATTAAATGAAAGAAAATGCGATTTTTCTCAATAGAAAGATGTTTGTTTATTTAAGAAATTAAATTAATAAGAGAAATATGTTTATTTATTTAACAGTTTAAATTAAATGAGAAAAAAGTAAAAGAAAATTTAGGAGACCGTACTTATCGTTAGTTATCTATTGTCAGTATTGAGAACTAATGGAACCATTCGCAGATGAAAACACAAAGAAACAATCCCGCATATCGCTCAATGAATGACGTATTTTTGCGAAAAATATTTTCGTTAATTTCTCAATCAATTACTGTTTTAACTCAACAAAAGTGTGATGCAGTGTAAGAAAAGTATAAATATGTGTATTAATTAACAAAATAATGCTTCTTAGTGTGGTGGAAATACGAAAAATCAGTGACATAACCTCCCGACTTTCAAGCCAAATTGTGAAAAAAATGTAAGTGAAAACCCACTAAAAATCACTTATCATAAAATACCTCTTTATAGAGGTTTTATAATAAAACTGAAATTTGAAGGGGGGTTGCTATACTAGGCTTTAACCGGTCAATTTAACTTAAATCATATTCCGTGTAAAATTAAACCCAATTATAATAAATTATTGAAATTCTTCAGATCACGTTACACAAACCGAATGATTTAAACTGTGCAAACACAATATAAACACAATATGATTTTTTAATTCTTTTTCAAGTTTAAAACATAAATTATGGACACGTCTATTTACCGAAATTGCCGCGGTGGAATGGAAACGTGCAGGTAAACAGGACAATTTCGCCCGGGCCCGGTAATTTATTTTCACGTCTTCCATTGCGCAATCAGACAATTTGTGTACCGAACTTCACAATTGAATTTCCTAGCGTGCCGCTGAATTGTCCCGAATAAACATTCATTCAGGATGATATCGATCCCTTCCGTCTTGTTTGTAGAGTAGTCGATGTATCGCGGATGAAATATTCAGTCTTGCAGAGTTGCGATGGGTAATTAAATAATGGGGATGATTCTTTAATTGTAAACATTGATTTCTTGTAATTTTCGAAAAATGACGTTTTATTTCTATAGAAACATGCTAATAGGCATTTTATTTAAGATTTACAAGCGTTTAAAATTCTGCTAAATATTGTTTAGGGGTAAATTAGGCTGTAGTGGCAGTTGCTAACTGAATTAGGCCATTGAAGGACCACAATGGTTTAATTCAGCAAACAGCTGCCACTACAGCCTAATTTATACTTAGGCCATTGAAGGATCACAATGGCTTAATTCAGTAAACAGCTGCCATTACAGCCTAATTTATACTTAGGCCATTGAAGGACCACAATGGTTTAATTCAGCAAACAGCTGCCACTACAGCCTAATTTATGCTTAGGCCATTGAAGGACCACAATGGTTTAATTCAGCAAACAGCTGCCACTACAGCCTAATTTATACTTAGGCCATTGAAGGACCACAATGGCTTAATTCAGTGAACAGCTGCCACTACAGCCTAATTTATGCTTAGGCCATTGAAGGACCACAATGGCTTAATTCGGTAAACAGCTTCCACTGCAGCTTAATTTAAACGTAGGCCATTGAAGGACCACAGTGGCCTAATTCAGTAAACAGCTGCCACTGCAGCCCAATTTATCCTTAGGCCATTGAAGGACCACAATGGCTTAATTCAGCAAACAGCTGCCACTACAGCCTAATTTAACCTTGGGTCATTGAAGGACCAGTATAGCCTAGTTCAGTAAACAGCTGCCACTACAGCCTAATTTAACCTTAGGCCATTGAATGACCACAGAGTCCTAATTCAGTAAACAGATGCCACTGCAACCTACTTTAAACCTAGGCCATTAAAGAATGGCATAATTCAGTAAACAGCAGTCACTATAGTCCAATTTAATTTTAACAACACAAATACCTAGAAGCATTGGAAGTCACAATAAGGACCTGGGTCGCTCATCTACAGTGGTATGAAGTTTGTCAACTCTTAATGAGTTCACAAACTTCATACCATCTATGGGCTAGTCCAAGGAAATTTTCTTCTAAAACGGGACATTGATCAAGGAAGTGGAAAACTGTCTGTTCTTCCTTTTATCCATTGCACTCCTATAGAAGAATTATGCATCATTCTTATGACTTTTCTATCTAACTAGCCAGTGTCCTGTGATAATACATACTGTCATTCTGAAGGGTGCCCCAGAATAAACCGTCATTTGATTTTTTTATAAATAAGTCGCATTCATTTCGAAATGTTTCAAAACTTTTATTGAAGTGTGAGACTTCACTGATTTCATTTATTCGAAGTGGCATATTCTTACACCAATATCTGCGTATTATAACGAATATACAAAAATTTGTATATTTGATTTTTCATGGATAGTGTGATTCCGAAAGAAAAGCTATTATTCTCAATTAAAATCATTGTAACATATATATCGAGCGTATAACAAAAATCGACGACGAAGTTGACATTGGAAATCTAAAATCATGTCTGAACTAAAATCATACGCGCACGCTTAAAGTACCGCAACCAGCATTTCACGCGTGTGATCTTAGTATAGACATGATTCGAGACTTCCAACGCCAACTTCGTCGTCGATTTTTGTTATACGCTCGATATATATATAACAATCTTTATTAATAATTAAGTTTACAATAAAGTAACAAACATTGATTATGTATATCACACAAAAATTAATTAATTGTTAAATGGCTATCGACCATAGGTCTTTCTGCTTCATTGTAACTTATTTTCATGGTTTAAAGAGAAATATTGTATTAAAATTTCAAAAATGGTTTACGAAAAATGAAATATGTGAATTAGCAAAATATACTGATATCATTCCGCGGGAGCGCCGATCGCCTTTCGGAAAATTTCACCGCGCGATGGCGAAAGAAGGAGGAAAGTGAAAAAAAAAATAGGAGCGGGCAAATCGCTGGACGGAGAAAGAGAGGAGGTTTCTGCAGGAAAACCAACGGACCGTGGTCCATTAAGGGCACAAGAAATGCTCTGTGTGCAGGTGAAAAGTAGACCGTCAATTAGGAACAATGAACGCGACGGGCAGGAGATAGTCGATAAATCCGCTCCGGTTCCGCGCGATCGGATTACACGGTGGGGGCCACAGGGGGGAGCCCTGGGGAACACCACCTCCGGTTTTACACTCCTCTCTCTTTCTCCGCGCTCGAAAACAAAATGAATAATATTAATAATAAATCTATTCGAAGAATTCGATTGCTATTCACGCATATATATAGGAACAATTGAATGTGTAGGTGAGCTTTGGAATAATTATGGAATTTAATATACACAAAATTAATTTTATGAATTTTATTCACATTTATAACATCGTCATTAAAAACAATTTAACATTAAAAAATATTTTGTAATATATTAATTATTGCCTGTTGGACTTCCAGCTTGATCAAATTATTTCTTACTCCTATCCCTCGAGATATTCTCATTTTGTTTGTTGTCCCAATCAGGTTGATTGCTTCCACTTTTGTCTCTTTTTACCTGAACCACTTCGGACTTCTCTTATTAATCAATTTAATTATTAACATAAATTAAATAAAACGAATTTTAAAATAATTAATAAATTGTTGCTTCTCAAGCTACTGTAACATTTTGGCTTATGTTATATAAGTATTTTAAAACAAATGTTGTTTCTATCTTTATTAAAAGAATAATCCTTTTTTTTTGAGATAAATTTAATTTGGAAAATGCAAACGCCCCGCGCAAAATTAAACACAGCGAGCATGTGTCCCGTTGGAGATTAAAGCCGCCATTTTGGATCTGTTTTTTTTTTTTTTCTCTCTCTCTAAAAACTAGAAATTTGTAGTTCATTGTATGGCTAATACAATTGATAAAACCTCATTTCAAAATATTCACCCGACTCCGAAAAAATAAATTCCAAAGTTGGCCCATTTTTTAGGCGTCAGGTCTAGAATCTCCCCTTAAAGTTGCGGTTTAGTAGAAAGAGATAGCTATATAGTAAAATGGAAATAATCATTTGAAAAAAGAGCCATTCTTTTGGATTTAATAATATGAATATATATTTACAAATTTTATCGACCAAGTATAAAGTATCAGTTTAAATATAAAAATAAATCGTTAATTTTCGTGTATTACGTCAATTTACTAGTTCAAGTTAGAAAAGAAAATTGTAAGATATAATGAAATGAATAGGTCATGTTTGCTAAGTTATTTGAATGCAGAATTTAATGAAATCCTTTAAATTTTCATTGCACAAATTTTTATTAGCAAAAATATAATTTGAAATTTGCTATAAATTTGATCAATTTTCATTTCTTTTTATAATTGTTTTTACACAAACTAAACATTAAAATAATATTTAATTCATCTGATGAAATTCCTACTTCTTTTAAGATTACTTTAATGTATTATACAATATTGTTCATTGATCACAACAGCAATCTAACTCGAATTAGTGATTGCTAATATTTATATAGCTATATCTTTCGTCTAAACCTCACTCTTAAAATATTTTTAATTTTAGTATTATATCTATATTACGATCTTGTTTCGTCGGATAACTGAAAGAGAATAAGAAGCAAATGCAAGATTTTTTTTGGTTTCACTATAATGATGTAACGAAATTAAACAAGTTTCAGAAGCTAAAGAGAAAATCATTAATTATTCAATTGACTAAATTATTTTCATTTTTTATTCAATATACATATACTTGATCAAGGATTTATTAGTCTAAATTTTATTAAATCAATTGAATATATTGTTGTATTTTGTAATTACAGATTGTCATTAATTGTAAAAAGGTGATTTTTCGTAAATAAAGAATTAATAAATTAATTTATTATAACTAACTATAACCAAGTGAATAAATATTCTTTTTTTATTACATTCACTATTATTTAAATTTATTTTATATTGAAGCATTTAATTTAAGTCAGTTTATCAATTAAGCGGATGCGAATTAATTCAATCGGTTCTTTTTCTCCCCTTTTGCGGCGTTTTCGGGGCGGGGGGTGTTGCGCCCGTTTCCCCTCTCCCCGCGCCTCCTCCAGAGAGGGATGTACAAAAGACGCTATATTTCAGGAAGAGTAATGGCACTATAAACCACTCGCATTCGTCTAGAGCAGAGGCACAAATGCATTCGGTGATGTAGCGCCTCAGTCGCATTTCATGTTCGGCGCAATAAATACCCAACAAACTCAAACCACGGGAAATATTCCACGGGATCCGCACAATAAAGACATTCGAAAACTACCGCTTTTGTCCCACCTTCCTTGCGCATAATACTAGAAAGGAAAATGAAAGAACAAAAAAACGAATGAGCCAATTTAAGTGCGATGGGATATTAAGAAAAGGAATTATAAACTCAAGAAATAAAATTTGTAAAAAAATCAATAGTTTCTTAAGATGAAACAAAAAAGTAGCGGAAACATTTTACAAAACGTCTATTGAGGAGATCGCATTCAACCGTGCAATGCAGATTTTTTTCAAAATTTTCCTTCGTGAGAAACCCCGTAAACTTTTAATGGCTGTTATTCGTGGCAAACCTTCTATATATATAAGAAATTTAATATAAAAATTTAACAAAACTCCATTTTCATGTCAGATAAATATAACCTTTATTTGGCATCTAAAACCCAATACATAAACCCATAAAATGAATAAAACAATTTTCTCAACCAATCATAATAACAAAAAAACTTAATAGACATTATCCTTTATTTTTCTCCCTGTTCTGTGTTAGCTACTCTTCCCTGGCCTTTGCCTCACAATTGCTTTCAATGCTTCAATCCCACTTCCACTCGCACACATACTCTTCTTTCGATCTTGAGCCTTTATCTCATGCGCATCCTGTACACCCATACATTCCCTCGTCTAGTGCTCCCATACATCCTTCCCTATCCCACAACACACACATTTCATGTACTCTTCACCTATCCATACTTTTCTTCCTCTT
Organism: Philonthus spinipes; assembly: GCA_963082785.1. NCBI lineage: Eukaryota > Metazoa > Arthropoda > Insecta > Coleoptera > Staphylinidae > Philonthus > Philonthus spinipes. The sequence continues at coordinate 11,217,237 of OY720309.1, read as the reverse complement.
TCCTCGTTCCCACATCTAAACCGTGCGAGTAGCCGTGCATCCTCCTTGGATAGTCTCGCAAAATAGCGCGGAGGGCCATCAAAAACTTGGATCTCTTTGTACTTAGGGCTAGAGTTGCTCTTCTCAATTCTTATTTGTCGCAGCTGTAACTCGACAACTTTCGCCCTTGCCGCATACTCTAGTTCAAGCTTCAGATAAATAAAATATTCGTCTTCTGTTTTTACAGTATTTGTTAAAACAATGCTGTAAAAATTAAAAATAACAACTACTAATTCTGCTGACTAACCTATACGAATCGGCAAGTTTTCACCGACTTCAGGACTATCATAATGGGATTAAATAAAATATATATAGAAATAGTTTTTTTTATTAGTGCGCATAGTCTGCTTAGGACATTAGCCCTTCTAGTGCTATGCATGTGTACACTAATTCAACATATCTTAAAATAAAAGTTATAAATATATTAAATAGTTAAAATATCAGATGTAAAATGTCTGATAGAACACAGATAGATAGTAAAACAAGGCCGAGAACTATATTTTTTGAAGAGACCAGTTGCTTTCAAAAAGGGTTTAACATTAAGAGTGCTGTGTGTATTGAACAGAAATGAATTGTGAGAGGTTCTTCACATATTCATCAGTTATGGCGTGAAAAGACAAAACACTAACGTGTATAAAAACTGTATCTTCGTCTAACACGAACCAATATTTGACTTTGTCTCTTACTCTCGTCCATTGGCGTAGAATCGTCTGGGTATATCAGGAAGCTCATGCGCACGGTAGCAAGGCCAGGGTTATCCCAGGCGACCGTCGTTCATCGCCCGTCATATAACTACGCGTCTCGTCTCACCCCTCACCCCGCTGAAGTGTAGTGTGCCAAAATACCGACGATTTTATATCTCACAGCGTGTCCTGTCGTTTTCCTCTCGAGCATGCGCGCCAAATTTGAATTGCAGTCGATCCGAACAATTAGTCACTATTTTCCGCAAACTATAAGACTATAAGTTTGAAAATATAAATTAGATTATGTCATTATAATTAATTTATTCTTCCGAACTTTACTTGCTTGGCTGTTATTGCTTCTACTGATGTTAAATGTGGACATTTAATTTTCATTATTTAGATATAGTACAGGAAATTGTCATTAACTTAAAATCGGTAATTATTAATTTCAGCGCCAACAACAAATTTCTGGCTCACTTAATATTCCACAATTCGTAAATTAATTAAAAAAAATAATAGATATAATAATTATTTAAATATTTGATTACGATCAGTAAATATGCTGCAATTTTATATTTCGTTCAAAATTTAAAGATTTAATTTCTTACTAGACTCAATATACTATATAATATTGTCACTCTGATTTATTGTGTTGACAGAAATGAAAATCTTTATTTAATTCAATTAATAGTTTTAACATTTAAACATTGGTAGTTCATATTGTAATAATAAATTTAAATAGATTATTGAAAGTATATCAATAAAATAAATAAAAACACAGATTAAATGGAACAACTTTAAATTCACGACTAGTTTCGGCTTATGAGTATATTTTTCAGGAGAATTTAATTTATTTAAATTTCTATGTTTATGCAATATTTTTATAGAAAAAGATATATTGATTTGTGGGCAGGCAGCATTCGCTAATAAGGTGAAAAAGAAAACTACTAAAAAACGTCCTCAGGATCATATTTGAATTATTTTGCTAAAATAAACCAGATTAATCAATTATAAATATATTGAACTACTAAAAATTAAGTGAAAATTAATGAAATATTTACATAAATTTTAAATTAAATTGAAATTAAAAATGAAATATAAATATATGGTTTAATAATGGAATACTTTATTCTATGTCGGAAAGTTGTGTTTATAACAAATTATAGAGTTTATAAATATTAGACTTATTAACTTTTTCAGTTTTATCTGTTCTGTTATGTATTACATAATTTATTATTAATTTTTAGTCCAACTTTATCGTTATTTTTCTAAATATGTTTGCATTTTTTTTTCAGAAATTGTTCCAAAATAATTTAAAATGATATATTTTCTATTGTCTTCTTTAATTTCTCTTTGAATTTCAAAAAGTGATTTCTCTCTAAATCTTGAGGATGATTTTGGTGAGATTTTTCCACCTTTTTAGCAAATGCTGTGACTGTGATTTCGCAAAATAATTTTATTTTGCCAAATCATATTACACATAAGCATAGAAAATTAAATAAATTTTGAATTCTCTTCAAAATGGGCACATAATCCGAAACTAGTCGAAAATTTCAAGTTATTTACTTTAATCTGTGTTTACATTTATTTTATTAGTAAATTTTGAGTAATCTATTCCTATTTATTTTAAATAGAAAAGAGTATTTATTTTTTTTAATTAAAATTAGGCTCTCTTTTGTATTTATATTGAGTCCGTAATGAAAAATCTGTTTCTTATTATTTTTGCATCTTACACTTTTTATATTCACTATTTGTTTTGAGTTATGTGAGGTAATAATCACTAATAAAGCACTATTTTATTTCCTTTCTTCACTAACATCTAATAGAAAAATAAATTAGTGAAGAAAGGAAATAAAATAGTGTTTTATTACACTTTTTAGTTTTATTTAATTAAAATAATTTGAAGTGCTTCCCAGTAAATTTAAGCAATAATGTTGTGTATAATGCCGCGACTGCTGGGGTGGACGATTATTGAAATATCGACTAGCGAAATATTCAATTCCGTATGTTATCGTTTTCCATCGCTCACAATCGCTTAATTTTCTTAGAGCGCATGCGCAAACGTGTATTTCCATAATAATTCTGTGCGTACGCTACTGCTTCAGGGAGGCACCATTCCCACCTCCAAAAAGTGCGACGAGCATCGCCAATCGCGAGCCTTTGAAAATGATCATTGAAAAATTGTTGTTTTTTAACCCAAATATTAAATATATACACTTGAAATTAACCAATATTTTGGGTATATTTATTTTTGACAATTCTTTATCTAAGTCACGGAACAGACTGCTTTTCATTATTTGAATTATTTATGATGTTATTTAGTTATAAACTAGAGGAAACATTTCAGGTAACTTTTTTCGCAAAAACCACAATAGCCAAAATAAATAAAAAATAATTAATAGGTAACGTTTTCTAATCATGAAATCACTCCTTAGGCGAAAATAATTTAAAAAAATTGAATAATTTACTTTTAATTTGGGTTAACAATTTACATTGAATTCTCCATAAGCGCCCACAAACACATAGTCCCCTTAATACTTAGACGTTGGGATAAGAGAGTCGCGACATTGTTTGGGAACTGCAATCTATCCCGCTGATTTGCGTACATAATGCATTCCTCTAGTAAGAGTTTTACTGTTAATGGGCAGTGACATGTATTGCATGAGGGTGCTGGATCACCTGTTAGGAGAAGGGAGTAGGTCATGTTGGTATGACCAACCCTTAGGCGGCCCAGGGCCACCTCCTCCCTTCGGTAATTTCTATGCTGATACTGTGCCCTTATCAGCTTTCAGTTTACTTTCGTGGCGTAACCAATCAGTCTGCCAAGTACTGCTGACTAATGACTTGACGTAACATTTTACGTCGTCGGGTCCACAGAAGTTAACGCCCGGATGGTTTTCCTCGGCAGCCATACGGGAGGTTAAATCTGCCAGCTCGTTACCGTCGATTCCTGTAAATTACGGCACCCAGATGAAGGTAACGGTTTTTTGATGTCGTTAGCAGATGATGGAAGACTGACAGCCTTACATACTGACAGTATGTTAAGTATGACATACGGGGCGGTAGTTTAGAGCGGGAACCTAAAAACCAAGAAGACGTGGAAACTCCGATCTCTACAGAGGATCATGGTTATTCCGGCAGTTGCTGCTTACCGTACCGTATCCACGGAGGCCATATTGACCATCGGAAGGATGCTCCTCATTTAAGATAAGGCCGGGAAGAGATGGAGGGTTAGGAAAACTGGGGTGTTAGTAGCTGGAGATGACATGACAGACATTGAAAGATGAGACAAAACGACGTACTGGGACCCGACGGAGACAAAAGGGATTAATGATATACACGGACGATTCAAAGACAGAGGAGGGAACCGGGGTGGCCTACGTCGTCTACGAAACTGTCGACAAGACTCACTCTTTAAGATACATGTAATATCTTTGAAAATGGTCGTCTAACCGAAACTAGTTAATTTGAATGAGCTTTTCAATTTTGAGTCAAGTTTCTATAGACACCAAAAAACTCATAAAATATAATGTCATATTTAAGCTGTTCTAGTAATAAAAATGATATCCACAATGGATCCTATCTGAACCTATATATTCATTACCTTATGTTTTGGTTTAATTAAAAAAATATAAAATTCAATCAATAATAAAAAATCATAGGATAGTCGTGTTGATAAAAAACAAATAGTAAAACAATAAGTGGGCAGAAAGACCTATGGTCGATAGCCCATAACAGACTGCTAACACTATTGTACATATTGTTACAAAAAAAATTGTAAATTTTTCTTATCATATTGTCTGAATAAAGATGTTTGTATATAACTAAGTGCTTTATTATTTTTGACCACTTTTTTGTGATACAATTTCTGCATAAATATTTAAATTCTCAAAAAAGATTAACGCGACCATGCTTGAATTTTTATTATTGGATGAACTTCATTATAATTTTTTTTTATTTAACTTGTAAAATTTGATATATTTTCTTCTGAATACGTCAAAATCCTTAATCAGTTCAAAATTGTTTTACGACAGGTTAAATGAGAATTCTAATCGTACTAAACCATTGTTTAATTAGATAAGTAAGTTTATATCAGTTATTTATTTCATTTACACAGGGGCATTGGCAGATACCTCTTTTCTTCCTCTTTTTTTTTATGTGACATAAAATTCCTCAGCTCAAGCATTCCTTCTTGGTATACTCATCAAGGATGCACTCTTATTTTTATTTCAATTTATACCTCTGCGAAATTAATATTTGCGCATGTGATAAAGCTAATTAACCCATACGCCCAGCTCGAAAAAAAAAAGAAACATTAATTGTCATTACGGATTGATTGATATGGAAGCGGCGCGATAAATTATCCGCCGCGAAATTTACAGCGAACGCAATTAATCGGGTTTTATTTGTCTCGGATTTATTGCGCGATAATATCTAGTTATACCCGAGTAACGACTTCGTTTATTCGCCATAATTATCTCTTGAGGCTGCCAACCCCGAGCGGCGGCCGTTCGAAATTAACCGGCAATTATTGCGCATTACGGGCGCGCGCATTTTTCCCGCGCGCAATAAAAAGATGAATAAATGAAAATAAGCTAATAATTATGAGGGTTAATTATTTACGTGCGTTCATTTGCCGATGTATATTCCTTCACTCATGTAAATTGATTTTTTTACAAAAATCGTGATGGTATGAAAACTACCGAAACTTCTTTCCTCTGTTTGTATCGAGCGTATAACAAAAATCGACGATCAAGTTGGCGGTAAAAAAATAGTAGAATGGATGAGTGAAGATGGAACAGGCGTAGATGTTATAGTAAAATTAAGGGGGATTAGGTTTTTAATTTTGTTTTTGTAAATATATTGTTTATATGCAAATAAAGGTTTTTTTTGTTTTTATAACTTACAATAAAATAAGTCACTCTAACCTTAAAATGTTTTTAACAGTACTTTGACTTACCCAATGAGCTATTAGGCGACCACAAAGACCAACATGCGCTAAACGACATTACTTCCGGTTCCTAATATTTCCAGTCTTATTGTTTTTATTATAATTAATAGACTTCTAGTAGGGTTACTTAAATATTCCGTTGAAAAAAATAAGAAGTGAGTGATCAAAGTTGCACCCACATAACGTTGATCACTCACTTCTTATTTATTTTTTTCGTAAACATTTTTAAATTTTAAGATTCTAATTTTTCAAAAACAACAATGTGGTTCTTTTTGCGTATTTCAATCTTAAAAGAAAACAAGTTTTTAAACATTTAACTGAAAAAAAATGATCAAAGTATCCCCAATCTATTAACCCAGAAAATTACTTAAAATCTTAAAACCGTCCTGAAACAAGCATAATACGTGTTAACGGTTAAATACATTTTCCACATAGAAAATGAACAAAAAAATTCAAATTCGCTATGATTTTTTTACAAAAATCGTTGTGGAATGAAAACTACCGAAACGTCTTCCCACTGTTTGTATAAGTAGCAAAGAAGATTTTATAAAACCTTGCTTCTAACTGAGGTGTTGATGAAATCGATAGTTTTTATAGTTCGATTCCTTATATCGAGCGTATAACAAAAATCGACGACGAAGTTGGCATTGGAAGTCTTGAGTCATGTCTGTACTAAGATCACACGCGTGACTTGTCAATATGACAACCAGGACTTTACGCGTGCGCGTGTGATTTTAGTTCAGACATGACTTTAGATTTCCAATGCCAACTTCGTCGTCATCATCGTTTTCTTGTTATACGCTCAATATAAAACCTAAAAAGAAGAAAGTATATCCTTGTTTGAAGCCAATGTCGGGTTTTGATTCTCGTGAAAATGAGTCGTTGAAATCATGTGATAACAACGATGATGAAGAATCTGATGCAGGAGGTGAGGAAGAGTTTGATATTCCTAATCCTGAAATTATAAATATTGGGATTTCATTCTTATTGAATTTGAAAAGAAGAAATCTTTAGTTCATTGTGTGGCCGGTAATATTAAATTATCATTTGACTGATTATCAAGTGTCATATCTGAGAAAAAAAATCGAAGGTCGTATGTATTTGTCTATCCAGATGTAAAAGACAAAGCATGCGTTGATATTAGAGATGTTATTTTACAATTGCCCAAACCAAATGTTTCGAAAGGCACAGCTTGAACATCATCTAAGTATACCATTTCAGTTGATTTAAGTGCATACAATGTGCAATAAAAGTTGAGTTATTTAAATAAAAATAGTTGTTGTCTACAAAAATTTCCTAAATTTCATAATTTTTTCGCTCATTTTTCAAAGGCTCATTATTACACCCCGGCAGTACGAAAACCATTTACTTTACATTGCTTAAATTTACACAGCTTCCATTCATTGGGTATATTTTGGTATAATTTTAAGTTATTCTACAATTTTATGATTTTTCGCGAAAATCCACTTTTCCCTTTAATAATATTAAAATTTCGATGAAAGTATAGCTTATACTTCAAACTTTATTGTGTTAACTATAACTAGTTGAAGTAGGTGATGAATATACCTCAAAACATTTTTTCTTAGTTGATGAAACTCCATATTAATCATTTTTATTAAAAAAAAAAACAAATAAAACGAAACCATTTTTTTATTGATGAAACTCCATATTAACTTTAATATAAATATTATTTAAATTGTTCTTTCTCCTAGGAGAAGGAAAATCATTTTTGTTGTAGAAACTCCATATTTTTTTTTTGTTGAGTTTTCATATAACAAAGGCGAAACTATGTTATTAAAAAAAAAACAAATAAAACGAAACCATTTCTTTTATTGATGAAACTCCATATTAACTTTAATATAAACATTATTTAAATTGTTCTTTCTCCTAGGAGAAGGAAAATCATTTTTCTTGTAGAAACTCCATATTTTTTTTGTTGAGTTTTCATATAACAAAGGCTCTTCAGTAGTGAAGTTGAAGATGTAAACATAGTTTCCGAAATATTTTTAGTTAAATAAAAAATAGATGGGAGAAAGAACATATATTTTTATTTAAATAATTAAAGTCTCCACAACCAACAACCAGCATAAAGAAGATTAAAAGTTGAGTTGTTAATAGTATTAATTTCGACAATTTTTACTTTACCCGAAGCCCTGTCCAATGGAAAGTATTGTGATCGTAAAAAAAGGTTGTGGAGAAATGTTTTTCAATCTATTGTAAGGTAAGAAATAACACAATAAATTATAATATCCTTCAAAATACTCGGCTTCAACTTTAAAAGACAACAATCGATTTTTTCAGTCAATCATTTTTCCTTTCCTATTAGATTTTCAATTAGTATCTTATTTGATCGAATTCACTGGGGAAAGTACTATGATGGACACATCACCATTTTTTTACCTTATTAAAGTTCTTTACAATTGTTTTTCACTTTGTGAATTCTATTTGTTTGTTTTGGTAAACGATTTTAAATTACTTTTAAATTTATTTTTATAAATTAAATAACAAGCATTATTTACTAAAAATGTAAGACTCATTACGATCACTATGAAATAAAAGTACAATTTATATAAAGGTATTATATAATTTAAATCTATGTATTATAATTATTGGGGCAGAATGATTCAAAATCCATTTTTTAAAAAACATGTAAGTAGAGTCTTGTCAGGAAAAGGAAAAAAGAATGTTTACGTTATTAAAGAAAATGATAATTACATGAGTAGAGTCTTTTACCCGATTCCACTACCTCCACACCTCCACAGTGGTCCAGCGGTCCAGCATCTCAGCATCCCCCTCCTAGCATGAAGGGATGCTGAGAGGGGGATGCTGAACCGCTGGACCACTGTGGAGGTGTGGAGGTAGTGGAATCGGGTAAAAGACTCTACTCATGTAATTATCATTTTCTTTAATAACTTAAACATTTTTTTTTCCTTTTCCTGACATTATAATATTTATATATTTAACTACAAGCATTGTTGAAAATAAATTAAAATTGCGTTTTATTGTACGATTATTAAATTTTTCTGCATCAATCTTCCCCACCTCCCCTACATCATTCTTAAACCTAGAAAAAAATAATGAGCTAGGATGGGAAGTATTGCCGCACCCACCATACTCACCTGTTATTGCGCCATTTGATTTCCACTTGTTTCGATCGCTACAGCATTTTTTTTAGATAGAAAAAAATAAATAAAAATTCTAAAGAAGTTGAAAATGCCATCTCTAGATATTTACTTACTTTTTTGAAAAATACGCCAAACGGCAAGGGTTGAGGGTAGGGAGATGGGAGGAGGTACGTCCGAAAGTTTAGTTACTCAATTTTGATTCTCCCTCACCTTTGTGAGCGTGTTACGCAATAAGGATCCCGTCATTGGTCCTTATTTTTTTTTTTTTTTTTTTTTTGAGAAAAAACGAGCTCTGAAATATTAAACTTTTTGGAAATTCGTTTTATTATTTACATATTTTGCATTAAATCAATAGAACTTACAATAATTGATATGAAAATGTCATTTATTGTAAGACTTCGCGAAATTTTTAATTAATCATATTGGTCGCGTTCAGTGAATTGTAGCGCTTAAGCGCTTTACGAAAACGGTTTCTCTGAACGGTGCCGCTTTATGTGGCGCTGTACCGCTTTATCAAGCGGTAAAGCATATATTTTTTCCGTTTGATCGCTTTTCAAGCCGTGCAGCTGCAAACAAAACGGCCATATTTTCGTGAACGTCCTTAACATCGAAAGCGTGCTCAGGGAACATCAAGCGCTGTAGCGCTACATCTCTAAAATTCCCTGAACGCGACCATTGTTTCACTTAAACGCGTTAAGTGATGGAAAGTCATTGGGCTTGTACAACAATTCACTTATTTCTCACCGGTAAGTTTTGCACTGAATTTGTGGTGAGAACAGCCCTGCTTCAAATATAACTTATTACAACATCTGCCAATAAAGATTATTTCTATCGCTCAAAATCAAAAGGCTGTAGTAACCAAAGAGAAAATAATTATAGGTAAGATTTTTTTTAAAATGCAAGTTTACTTTATTTCCATCACTCAAAATTTCTTAGATAATTTCGTGACATGGGTGGTCGAATGTGGGCGGACATGGACGCACCGGCCGAGTGCAATCATTAATGTAATTATCCCGGCCGGACCATTTGTAAATGTCGACATTTTCAAATCGCGGAATGCTAATCACCCGGCAAAGTGATTTAATTAATAGACGCGGAACCGTAATAAATATATTAGCGCAATGTTGATTCATTAACTGTTAGAAATGAGAACTGTGATTAATCTCCACCAAATAAACAAATAGACGTGAAGAAGAGATAAATATATATTTTTTCGTTTGTGAGAGTTTTTAGGATTAACGGATCAATCGTTGAATATTCATCGAGGGGTGATTTAGATTTAGTTGAAATAATTTATTGGTCTCGCATCAACGTCTTCGTTTCCTTATTTGTGGTGATTAATTTATTTATAGTTTTCAACGTAATCAATCAATTTTGATAAATAGCGAACGAATGAATAAAATTAATCAACCGTAATTAGTTTTATAAGGTGTTAAGGAGTATGATTTAATCAGAAAGTTAAAATAAAAAGAATACTATCTATGCCTCCTTTCCTCTTTAGATAAAATGTCTTTGGCTAGTTAAGAAGCTTGATATTTGGGTACCTCACGAATTGAAAGAAAAGCATTTAACACAAAGAATCAACTTTTGCACCTTAAACGAAAAGAAACCGACCTTTTTTTTTAAAAGAATCATCACTAGTTTAACTCCGTGACTAACAATTTACCCCCATATATAGGCTTGGTATAACTTTCGTTTTCACGATAAACGGAATTGGTGATGAAAAATGGGTGCTGTACAGTAACATAGTTCGAAAACGATCATGGAGCAAGCACGATGAACTAGCACAAACCACATCGAAAGCTTTCCATCCAAAAAAAAGATCATGCTGTCAGTTTGGTGGAATTACAAAGGTGTTTTTTTTTTTAGATGCTTCCAAGGAACCAAACGATCAATTCTGATGTTTATTGTCAACAATTAATGAAACTAGATGAAGCAATCAAAGAAAAACGGTCAGAATTGTCAAATCGGAAAGGTGCAAGGCCTCACACATTTTTTGCAACCGGTGGAAAACTATTAGAGCTTGGCTGGGAAGTGATCCCACACCTCCATACAGCCCTGATCTGGCACCATCTTTCAGAAATGACGATGACCTTCACTCGCACCTGGTTCAGTTTTTACTAATAAGGAGCAGACATTTCATGAGCGCGGAATCATGCAGCTGAAAGAAAGATGGCAGAAGGTCATTGAGCAAAATGGAAAATATATAATTAATTCTTATTCTTTGTTTAAAAAAAATGTTTTATTTTATATTACAAAACCGAAAGTACTTATTATTATTAGTGATGGACAATATCGATCATTTCAAAGATCGATCTATCAATAATCGATCAGTTTAAGTATCGAGTCGTTTGAGCTGATCAGAAAGACCGATTCTGGTGGCGCTGTTTAGAAGGATCGAGCGAATTGAGCTGATCAGGAAAACCCTGAAAAATGTCTCATGGAAAATCACTACTTTAGAAAACTACGCTGTCAAACGTATCTGAAAAATTACAACCTCTGTCAAAAATCAGCCCTGCAAACTTATTATTCCTCGAAAAAAATAAAAACACCTAACTAAAATTTAGCTGTTGTTCAATAAGAAAAACTATCGCTATAAAATTATTCTTTCAAAATCAAATTAAATTAATCGATGATTTTTTTAAAGTAAATTAAATATTTTGAATAATAATGTTGAACATTAAACATTAACTAAATCGGCAAGGCATCAAAAATGTGGCATAGAGTTACTTTAAAATCAATTTATAGTGAAAATAGTGACTTTAAATTCCATCTGTAGCAAAATAGTTACTATAAATTACTTTAAAGTCAATTTTTTACATTAATAGTTGCTATAAAAACAATTTCTAGTACAAATGGTAACTTTAGAGTCAATTTATAGTGAATATAGTGACTAATGACTAGTGTAAGTCGATTTTTGATAATAATAGTGACGATAAATGACTTTAAAGTCAATTTCTAGTACAAATAGTGACTTTAAAATGAAAATAGTGACTATCAATGACTTTAAGTCGATTTTTGATAATAATAGTGACTATAAATGACTTTAAAGTCAATTTCTAGTGAATATAGTAACTATCAATGACTTTAAAGTCAATTTTTGACAATAATGGTGAAGTAAGTTGACTTCAAAGTAAATTTCTAGCAAAAAATAATGATTATAAATTACTTTAAAATCAAAATTTGACAATAATAGTGACTATAAATGACTTTAAAATCAATTTCTAGTAAAAATAGTGACAATCAATGACTTTACAGTCAATTTCTAGTACAAATAGTTACTCCAAAGTCAATTTCTAGTGGAAATAGTGACAATCAATGACTTTACAGTCAATTTCTAGTACAAATAGTGACTCTAAAGTCAATTTCTAGTACAAATAGTTACTCTAAAGTCAATTTCTAATAAAAATAGTGACAATCAATGACTTTACAGTCAATTTCTAGTACAAATAGTTACTCTAAAGTCAATTTCTAGTGAAAATAGTGACTATCAATGACTATACAGTCAATTTATAGTACAAATAGTGACTCTAAAGTCAATTTCAAGTGGAAATAGTGACTATCAATGACTATACAGTCAATTTATAGTACAAATAGTGATTGTAAAGTCAACTTCTGGCGAGAATAGTGACTATCAATGACTTTAAAGTGAATTTTTGACAATAATAGTGAAGTAAGTTGACTACAAAGTCAATTTATAGCAAAAATAATGATTATAAATGACTTTAAAGTCAAATTCTAGCAAGCATAGTGACTATTAATGATTATTAAGTAAATTTTTTACTATAATAGTTACTTTAAAGTCAATTTATGACAATAATAGTGACTATAAATGACTTTAAAGTCAATTTATATTACAAATAGTGACTCTAAAGACAATTTATGACAATAATAGTGACTATAAATGACTTTAAAGTCAATTTATAGTAAAAATAGTAGGTTTTAATGACATAAAATCAATTAATAAAAATTATTTTTTAACTATTATAGTGACGTACAGTGACATACATGACTACATACTACTGTATTTCTGTTTATTAAATTACAAAATTTATTTAATAAATAAATTAATAAAGGCTATCTCACTTAGCATAAAACAAATTAACTCAAAGAAATTGTTTGATTCAGTGATCGTTCTTACCTAGACCGATCGATCCGCTTCATCAGAGCTACATAACATGATCAATCCAATCCGAAAATGAGTCCGAGAAGATCGAGCCGATCATAGAGATCGAGCGGCTCGATCGCCTGCAAGGATCGAGCAGTCGATTTTTTTTATCGATCTTGCCCATCACTAATTATTATTTGTTATTAAATAATTAATTCTACATAGTATCACATTTGATATAGGAAACATCTTTTGATTAAGTTTGAGTGAAGGACGAGTCCTCCAAATATTAAAAAACGTTGGGGCTTGTCAGTTGTGATATTATTTTTTCTTAGCCTACTCTAATTCTACAAGATGTCTCATTTCATATTCGTCTCAGTAGTTTATTACTTAGGTAGTTTATTTTTTTTTAAATTTTGATAAATAGGCAATCTTAATTAAGTATGATTTATTTGTTTTCTGCATTTCATGAGAATAATCTAAATTATTAACAATAACTGTGATTTAATGAAATGTTCAGCCACCCTTCATCTAGTGGTGGCTGAACATTTCATTAAATGTGAATTTCGTTTCCTGTTCTCATAAACAGGACAAGTTCGCCTTCGTTTAGTGGACGAAACAATGATTCACGGTCGTCTACCTTGTAGACCCAAATCGTTGACGATGCCAATTGAAATTAGGCAAAAGGTGGCGCTTGCGTCGTCTTTAATTTATTATGATTAAATACTGTGGTATTATCTTTACAAGATTATAAGAAAAATGCATTCTGCGTTAGTGTTAAATATTTTTTGTAAATTCTTCTTGTGGTTGTTTGGTTTAATTTCCAAGGTTTTGGTAACAGGAACGTTGTGGTTTGATCTTCTTCCAACAACTCGAAAAACGAAAGAACTTTTCAAAATAAGCAAATCGTGTGTTTTGTCATAAAAAAGAAAAAAAAATAATTTTCTATTTTTTTTATTGATATTTCAAGTTTTGATAATTGAAGCAAGCAATTGAGCTGTGTATAACCAAAACAAAATCTGAAAACTTGAGATTTGTTTTCTCAAAAAGTAAGCAACATATTACAAATCTGTTTTCACATACTTATTTAGCATACAATCTATGAATCCTTTTGTTAGATCCAAATGATCCAAGAGGTCGTTCTCAAGAGAAACCCTCTTAAAAAGACGTAGTGTGATATCAGTAACTACAGGAATCATTTGAAATCAAAAATGCCTTTTTTAAAGCTAAACTATCACCTTTTCTTTAACGAAATATCTCTATTTGATTGGCTACAAAAAATCAAAATTTAACAATATGCAAAATCCGATCAAACACGGACTTAAGAAAACAAGAATAATAAACTACCGATCAATTGGATGTATAGATTTTGAAATATAAAAAGCCGATATATTTTCGAGATAATCTAGTTTTTCGAGATAATCCAGTTTTCTTTTAACTTAAAATTAAATATATTCGCAGTAATTTTAAATAATAATTTTTTTACTAGATTTAACTAGTGGATTAATCTGAACCATATAAGGCGCAACTTAAATGCGACTTTCTCAGTGTCGACGGACACGGGTCTAAATTGGTTAACTGAACTGGTTGCTCGTGTAACCGTCGAATGGCGGAAAAGCCGTCCTGCTCAATTGATGGCTAACACGCGGTCAGCTGGTTCTCTTTCTCCCTCCTGACTGCAGCGCCATCCGCTGCCACTTGATAGATACCGTGTAGCATTATCTGTAGCTTTAATTGTACAAGCACGCACGTTCCGATTAAATGCAAATACTAATGCAGAATGTTGGACGAGATGTTTTAATCTTTTGTATTTATTTTGGCTAAATTTTAAAGCACAATTCAAAATGTGGCGAAATTTATCTCAAACTAGTTGTATTTTTATATTAGTGGATCAATACCTCAAACTAGTCGTATGTTTTTATTAGTGAGTGGATCAATACCTCAAATTAGCTGTATTTTTTAAGTTTGTCAATATTTTTAGGAAACTGATGAATCTCGATAGGGAAGTCAGTAGTAATTTTTCTTGTAAAGGCCCATTTGAGGCGACAAGACACCTCCCGGAGGTAATATGCGAATACTTGTAAAATTTAAATGTTAATCTCAAGTTTAATTTGTCAAGGACAAAATGGTCTGAAAGAAGCACTAATTATAATCTTTGTTCTTTTTTTCTTGCTCTTAATTTCATCAGTTGTTTTAGTGTAGATTTATTTAAAGTAGCATTATATTGCGTTTGTGGTAAATTAATAATTAATTTGTTCATGTTTTAAGTTAGAAGGAAAAATTAACTCTTTGTTGATTTCAAAGCACATTCTGCCGCAGAACAGTTTTTAATCATAATTTTGATCTTACGAGGGTTACTATTTATGCATTGAGAATAGAAAAAATTAAACAAATGAATTTGATAAAAAAATATAGCTTTTAAAATAATCGCCTTTAAGATCTATACACGTTTGCATGTGATTGAACCACCCTTCAAAGTCAGAAGATGGTAGCTCTAAAACAAGCAATTTGAAGGCCTCAGCCGCGTCTTCGGGCGATCAAAATCTTTAATTTCTGGGAACCAGAAGAAGTTATTGGGTGCCAAGTCAAGACTGTAAGGCGGATGACCCATCAATTCGATCTCTTGTGTATCCATATGCAGTTTTGTTGCATATAATGTGTGTGAGCTTGCATTATCATGATGCAAAATGATTCTCGTTTTGGGTTTGCTTCTCTCAATTTACCGAAAACTTCAGGCAAACAAATGGTCGTATATCACGCTGAATTAACGGTCTTTTGATTTTCAAAAGTATCAGTTGCCACATGACTGGTTTTCGCGAAGAAAAACGCCACCATTTGTTTCTTAACGCTTCGAGAACAAACAACTTTTGTCGACTTTGCTTCATATTGAAACACTCACTATCGACTTGCCTTTTTTCTTCATGTCTCATACGCATAAATCCACGACTTTTCACCTGTGACGATGTTGTATACCGGTTTGTATGCTCCACTGTTGTATTTTGAAATCATTTTACAGCACCAATCGACACGAGCGTTTTTTTGAGCGTTTGTAGAGCTTCCGAACACACAAATGTTCGTGCAAAATCTTATATCGAGAGTATAACAAAAATCGACGACAAAGTTGGCGTTGGAAGTCATGTCTGTACTAAGATCACACGCATGTTTACGACAATTAGGAGTTATTGACAACTGACTTGTCAACATGACAACCAGTACTGTACTTTACGCGTGCGCGTGTGATTTTAGTTCAGACATGACTTTAGTTTTCCAATGCCAACTTCGTCGTTGATTTTTGTTATACGCTCGATATATGCTGGTCATACTAATGCTGAAACATCTCTCGATTTCCTTATATGTCATATGACGATCTTCTTCAATTAGTTTTTGCACAGCATCGATATTTTCCAGTACAACAACCGATTTTGGACGACTTTCTTTAACTTCGTCCGTGGGCGAATTACGTCCACGTTTGAAATCTAAAAACCAGCGATATACAATGGGTGTTGATGGCGCTTCATGACCAAAAGTTGAATTTAGTTGATTGATACATTGTTCTTGAGTTAAAGCATGTCGAAAATCATAATATATCATAACTCGAAAATATTCACGAGTTAATTCCATTTTTGACTAAGATGAAATTTTCAATTTAGTGTAAACGACACAAATTGTGGTCCCAGGTCAGAAAATTCTGAGTACGTATAACCTCAAAAATGTCAAACTTTACGATGGCAATGTCAGATTTCATCAGTGTTGCCAATTCTCAATACATAAATAGTAGCCCTCGTAGTATGTTTTAGTGTTCTCTGAACGTGATATTTATAATAATTTGGGACATAAGTGATACTCTGGTGGCAAAATCTGGAACTCTCTTTCACGTCAAAATTTACATTTCCATGCTTTTATTATAGGTTATAAACGCAAAAATTATTTGTTACCGTTTTATAACAAATAATTTGTTACCGTTGTATAACAAATAATTTTTGCGTTTAGAACCTATAATAAAAGCGTGGAAACCTAAATTTTGACCTGAAAGAGAGTTCCAGATTTTGCCACCAGAGTATCACTTATATGGTATCCCCAATATATTTTAAATTTTGCTACGAGTTGTTTTTAATTATAAGGTAATTATTTTCACGCAAAAAACAACAATTCCTTAATTATCCCCGCTGCAAATTTATAATTATTTAAAATTCAAGTGTGGAGTTTACTTTTTGTTGCTTTAATTATTTGAGCCATACCTCGCCAGGTCCGGTTCGTGCATGCATTAATTTTGTTTACATCGCGTCGGATCTGTTTAGAGGTGGCTGATCGCGATGGTGCAGTTTTTGCGGCGGGTGGCGGGGTTGCGGAAGGACGGGGTGGCGGGCGGCACCCGGGAGGGGGAGGGGGGAGTATTCGGCGGAGTGGTGCAGCAGCGCGGTGTAATGGTGTGCAGCGACAGCCACATTTATCATCATCAACGTGCAGACGTCCGCTGGCAGCAGCGAGAGAGATCGTCCCCCCCTCGGGTCCCCCCTCCGCGTACGTTGGCCCCCGACGGGCCCGCCTCGGCCGCCCGGGCCCCCGATCTCCTCGCCGTGATAACAATGGCACAGCATCTGATGGATAATGATGCCCAGACCGTTTCACACACACTCTCACATACATTTCATGAACATGCGAGCATCTAACTTAAATAATGCCACTTATCAATTTTAGTTAATGAATTTCTTCATAAATCTTATATATTGCAAATATTCATCAACTATAAAACTCAACCAGCTTAAAATTGATCATTTAAGTTAAATACAAATTAGCTAAGTTAATTTTATTTCAGTTCAATCATTAATTGCTACGATTAACTATTTTATAACAATCATCAAACATTTTCTAAATATTACTATCATATTGTAGCACTCCATTCGATTCTATTCTATTTTTTTTCTCGTCTATTCTATAAACTCTTGTAGCTAACAGACAAATTCGTATCCGTACTCTGTCATCGGTTCCAACAACGCAAATGACCAATGTTGTCGAAGTGTTCTAAAAACTTCAAATTCAATTCAATTCGGTTCCAATAAGAAATTCAAGATCTTCAACGAGATCGACATAAGGATGTCAAAATATCCATCGTTTTTTTTTTCTCTCTTGATAAATTAATTTCTATGATTTAAATGTATGACTAAGTATAATCAAAATATAGGACTTAAGTTTTGTGAATTCGACTATCGACGATACAATTTAAGATTGCAATGACAAAGTGACGGGAATCAGAATTTGAGGATAAAATGCTGCTTTCTTTTAATAGTTTGTTTAATATCCTCAGGCATTTTCTGGATAACCCGATTCTCCTTCTGACGTGGGAGGCAAACAGCATCTTCCTGTCTATCGTGACTCCTAGGTAAGTCACGTTCTTGTGCAGGTTTATTTTGTTGTAACAGTCTAGCCTGATGTAATTATTTACCGGTCGCTTACTGCCCATAAGTAAAGATTCTGTCTTCTTCCTGTTGATGTTGATTTTTCATGGTGTTCCATATTTGACGATCCTTTACACCGCCAGGGCTGTTCTGTTGTGGGTAATCTCGAAATTTCTTGCCATGGCAACGATTCTGGTGTCTTCGGCAAACTTAAAAATGCATGTAACAGTCTAGCCTGATGTAATTATTTACCGGTCGCTTGCTGCCCATAAGTAAAGATTCTGTCTTCTTCTTGTTGATGTTGATTTTCCATTGTGTTCCATACTTGGCGATCCTTTACACCTCCTGTTCTGTTGTGTCTTGCCATGGCAACGATTGTGGTGTCTTCGGCAAACTTAAAAATGCATGTTCCCTTTGCATGTAGGTTTATTTTGCTGTAACGGTCTAGCCAGATTTACCGTTCTATTGCTGCCCACGAGTAAAGATTATGTCTTCCTCTTCCTGATTTTGTTTTTCTATTATATTCCATACTTGACGATCCTTTACACCGCCAGGGCTGTTCTGTTGTGGGTAATCTCGAAATTTCTTGCCATGGCAACGATTCTGGTGTCTTCGGCAAACTTAAAAATGCATGTAACAGTCTAGCCTGATGTAATTATTTACCGGTCGCTTACTGCCCATAAGTAAAGATTCTGTCTTCTTCTTGTTGATGTTGATTTTCCATTGTGTTCCATACTTGGCGATCCTTTACACCTCCTGTTCTGTTGTGTCTTGCCATGGCAACGATTGTGGTGTCTTCGGCAAACTTAAAAATGCATGTTCCCTTTGCATGTAGGTTTATTTTGCTGTAACGGTCTAGCCAGATTTACCGTTCTATTGCTGCCCACGAGTAAAGATTATGTCTTCCTCTTCCTGATTTTGTTTTTCTATTATATTCCATACTTGACGATTCTTTTCACCGCCAGGGCTGTCCTTTTGTGGCGCTCTCAAAATTCCTTCCCATGGCAAGGATTGTGATATGGTCGTCAAACTAGAAAATTCATCTTACCTTTTCCTTGACCTGCCTCGGAAGGTCCGCCATGAAGATGAAAAGGATTGGGAAGATTGGTGATCTATTCTGTCAGCTTTCCTCAACCGCCCTGCTTGAGGATGCGGTTCCATTTCTCTTTTTCAGTCAGCTGTTTAGGGTTTTGACGAGCCAAAATGAGAAGTTACTGGTCAGCATTTTGTATAACAGTCCGTCATGTTTTACCTTGTACTTTTTCTCCAAGTTTAATAGGGTGATGATCGTGGCAGTTTTGGGCTTGTCCTCGATTTGTTTTGGCCTAGTCAGTGAGCCTGTAGGCCTGCTGCACCGCTGCTAGTCCCCTTCTGAATCCGAATTAATTAGTCAGGAGTACCTCTTCTTTGACCAGGACTTCCTCCACGTTCTTCTTCAGGATGACTTCCGCCACCTTGATCTAGTCAATGGGTTTCTAGGCCTACTGCACTGCTGCTAACCCCGTTTTGAATCCAAATTGGTTAGTTGGGAGTAGTTCTTCCTCCACGTCCTTCTTCAGGATATCCTATTGCACCGCAGCTAGCCCTGTCTTGAATACAAATTGGTTAATCGTAAGTACCTCTTCTTTGACCAAGACTTCCCCCACATCCTTTTTCAGGATGACTTCCGCCACCTTGATCTGGTCAATGAGCCTGCTGAATCTAAATTAGTCGGGAGTATCTCTTCTTTGGCCAGAACTTCCGCCACCTTAGCCTGGTCAATGAGCCTTCAGACCTGCTGCACCTTCCTAGCCCCTTTTTAAATCTGATTTAGTTAGTCGGAAGTACCTCTTCTTTGAATCCTCCTTCAGGATGACTTCCGCCACCTGGGCCTGGTCAATGAGAAAGCAGACCTGCTATATCGCTGCTAGTCCAAATTGGTTAGTCGGAAGTACCTCTTCTTTGGCCAAGATTTCCTCCACATCCTTTTTCAGGATGACTTCCGCCACCTTGATCTGGTCAATGAGCCTGCAGGCCTGCTGAATCCGAATTAGTCGGGAGTATCTCTTCTTTGACCAGAACTTCCGCCACCTTAGCCTGGTCAATGAGCCTGCAGACCTGCTGCACTACTGCTAGCCCCTTTTTGATTCTGATTTAGTTAGTCGAAAGTACCTCTTCTTTGAGTCCTCCTTCAGGATAACTTCCGCCACCTGGGCCTGGTCAATGAGCCAGCAGACCTGCTATACCGCTGCTAATCCAAATTGTTTAGTCGGGAGTACCTCTTCTTTAGCCTGGACTTCCTCCACATCCTTCTTCAGGATGACTTCCGCCACCTAGGCCTGGTCAATGTGTCTGTAGGCCTACTGAATCCGAATTAGTTGGGTGTACCTCTGACCAGGACTTCCTCCACGTCCTCCTTCAGGATGACTTCCGCCACCTTGGTCTGGTCAATGAGCTTATAGGCCTACTGCACCGCTGCTAACCCCGTTTTGAATCTAAATTGGTTAGTTGGGAGTAATTCTTCTTTGGCCAGGATTCCTTCACGTCCTCCTTCAGGATGACTTTCTCTCCTTTGGAGAGGCTGGATATCAACGATATGGGGCGTCTGTTATTTACAATACTCGGATCTTTTCCCTTCTTCGAAATGATTACTATATCTCCCTTCTTGCAGGTGTTCAAAAATACGGCGTGCCTCCTGATGGCGTTAATGCTGTTCGTAAGTATTCTGGTCCTGTTAATTAAGCTGCAGTACCTAATTCGGAATTTCATCTAGTCTTACAGCTTTTCTTGAACACGTCTTATTAATCACGTTCTGAACTCTCTCTTCCGTGATTTCTTTTTTTTTAATTTGCCGTCCTGACGCCTTCCAGATTTCTGCTTTCTGCGTCTTCCGTGGTGGAGTCACCCCATGCTCCGTTCTGGAATTGGGTCTCCATTACCACTGCAATTGCCTCCACATTCTCGATGTCATTTAGATAAGCCTCCCTTGAAAGTTTATAAAAGCGTTAGGATTGCCGCGTTTCCTGCACAACTTTAACAGCCTCCAAAACCCCTTCTTATTCTCTTTCACTGAGGCTATTTTCCACACCCAGTTTTATTATTTTTCCACTGTGATATCTTTGTATTTCACCCACTTTTTCTACAGCTGTTTTTTTTTTCTCCTTAAGCAGCATGTTTTTTTATTCACATAACAGTCCGTCTTGTCACATTTTGTGGTACCCGTCCAATAAGGTGATGATCGTAGCAGTATTGGGCTTGACCTCGAGCTGTTTGGCCTGGTCAATGAGTATGTAGTCCTGCTGTAGCATCGTTAGCCCCCTTCTGAAACTTTGGTTACTGGGAAGTACCTATTCTTTGGCCAGGACTTCCTTCAGTATGACTTCTGTTACTTTCGATAAGCTGGAGATCAACGATATGGGGCGTCTGTTATATAAAATACTCGGATCTTTTCCCTGATTCCGGATTATCGCCATTACTGCCTTCTTCCAGGTGTTCGGAAATACGGCGTGCTGCTTGATGGAGAAGATGACGTTCGTAAGTCTTCTAGTCCCGTTGGCACTAATGAGCTGGAGTGCTTTATTCGGAATTTTATCGAGTTCTGAAGCTTTCCTGGTAGATAACTTATTGATCACCCATTGGACTCTTTCTTCCGCGATTTTTTCTCTGTTTTTTTTCAAGTTTACTGATCATGTTCTGGACTCTCTCCTCCGTGATTTTCTTGTTTTATTCTTTTTGAAATTTTCCCTGCTTACACCTTCCAGTTTTTTGCGGCCTGTGTCTTCCTTGGTAGGAGCACAACTTGCTCTGTTATGGAATTTGGTCTCCATTTCCTCTGCAATCGCATCCGCTTTATCGCTGTAATCGTAGAAGAGCCTCTCTTATGGTTTGTTGGTGGCGTTAGGATTGCCGCGTCTCCCGCATCACTTTAACAACCCCCAAAACTCCTTCTTATTCTCATTCGCTGAGGCTATTCTTCACTCCCAGTCCTCCTTTTTCCTTCATGAGCATCTCCGACACCTTCCTCTAGATCTTGTACCGAAATATATCGACTCCTGTCTGTGATATTTCTGTATTTCACCCACGTCTTCTTTAGTTTTTTTCTCTTTAATCAGCATCTTCTATTCTTAAGAGAGATCATCGTCTGACTTTCCTCTAGAATCCTCTTCAGGTTGCGATTAAGTTTCATCATTTACTTCCAATCACAAATTGGGAACTGCAGTCCTTCCCGTGGCACCCCCGTGTCCCTATTTTGGATAAGGCTAACTGCATACGGTGGGATTGACTCAGCCCTGTTGCTTGAAGCCATTAAATGAATAGTCGGGGGTGAACTGTTAAAAGCCCAAGGGTGTCTATCGCCACCCTAGGGCAGTGGTTTTCGATGGTATGATGTCGCAAAATGTAGGGAAAGATGTTAGAGATGGTCAGTAATGGGTTCGATGTTTGTTTCCTGATATAAGAGTGTACTAGGAGGGTACTGTTGTACGGTGTAAGATGTGTGAGTACTCTAAGGGCTGAAAACGTTATTTTTAGTATTTACTTGGTTTGATAATGACTCACTGACGAATCAAAACTAGTCACCGTAAAATTAGAAAGATAATACAAAAAAACAATTAATGTTATTAATTGAAATTTTGGCATTATACTACCAGATTAAGACATAAAAAAGTATAATAGTGTTATTAAAATACAAAATGTTATTCAATAACTTATCATTCCTTCGTTGAAATTTCCAACGGTTGCACTTATCAAATGTCGAAAAGGTTGCTAAAATAAATGATGTTTAAGCCTCCTTACATTTAATTAACATTTTTTAAGTCATTAAAACGTCCTTTATTATAAGTTTAGCTATCGATAAGTGATCTTTCAACCTATATTATACTTTATTACTAATACTAATCTTTATTAACATCGGAAAATATACAAAATAAATAATAAAAATTACACAAAATCAAATACATATTTTATATCTTTGAATTGACAATCGACCAGTGGTCTTTTCACATTTACTTTATTATTTTGGAAAAGTAAATAAAACCCCAATTAAACCTAACATCACAAAACCGATGGTTGAATTATCGTAATTAAAAGGGTCCGGTCTCATCAGCATACTGCAACAATATACACACACACAGAAACAAAACGCGCGCCGAATAAAAGGAATAAAGATTGTAAAAAGGACGGACACGTTTCTCCCTCTTGTGTCCATTACTTCGTTAGCAGACAGACACTAATTACCGTTTTATTTCGGTTGCGATGCAACGCGATGCAATGGGTGGCGATGAATAAACTCTTTGTGCGCGCCACGCTTGTCGCGTCCTCCTCTCGAAATACACGACGCTTAAGTGATTTAAATTTCCGGTACGTTTTTCGTAATTAACGGCGCTCGAATTTTATTTTCGGGATTATACAAAATTGTTCGTTAAAAAAAAAATAAGAGTGATTATAAAAAAATAGTACGATTATAAAAAATGTACAAATCGTTTATTAAATTGTTCAGCTGATTTAATGAAATTGATTTACGCGCGTAATAAGTGCGGGAAAATTTCCGAGGAAAGTGTGAACTACGACGCCATCTGTTTTCTAATATCACTAAATAATAACACGAGTTTAATCTTAGGCCCGATTTTTTAATTGTCACTTAATATTGATTTAATTAACTTTCACATTTTCGTTCCTGAAGTATTTTCAAATGAAACAATAAACAAGTTTTACCATTTAAAAATAGAATCAAAATATTGTTTCGCTTATTTCGTCTTATATTAATTTAGTAAATATACACTCGTGGACAAAAAATCTGGACACAGATGTGACTGTCTTTTAGCATAAGATAAAAATCTGCTTTTATGTTGTAAAAAGTGAAATATTATCTCTAAAGTAAGGATTAGAATTAAACAAAGATACTACACATTTAATTCAATATAATTCTATAAGAAAAAGTGATGAAACAGTAAGTAATACTAAATTGCCAAATTCCTGTCATCATATTTTCTTATTGAATTAAAAGTTGTATCTTTTTTTGCTTCCAATCCTTATTTTATAGATTATGCTTCACTTCTTGTAATATAAAAACAGAAAAGAAGATTTTTTTTCTTATGCTCACAGACATTTACTTCGGTGTCCAGATTTTTTGTCCACGAGTATAAAATGAAGACTAAGTATGGGAAATACAACTGCCATCTAGCTGTCCATCATTGGTCTTTAAAGATATTTATTGGAATGTCTATTTTTATTAAATCGATTTTTATATAAAATTTTATGAATCCAATCATTATTTGTGATAAATGTATGCAAATGTATATAGAAATAACTTTCGGGAATACAACGTCCTCTATTTTCCGCCTGCAACAAAAATGCGTAGTTAATAAAATTTGCAACCCCTACACCGCCATTATGGTAGACGGGGATTTTAGATTATATATATATATAATAAAATTTGCAACTCGAAAATTATCTCTGCGCCCTAATTAAATCTGAATTCGCAGAAAAAATGCGCGAGCGATTTTAATGAAGAAATCCAAAGTGCATCTAATTAAAAACGATGCCAATCGGGTTTAATCAACGCTGTCTGTCCGCACGCAAAAAAATGCATGCTCGAAACGAGTCATTCCAAATATAGACGAGTGTCTTGTCTTGTCATTAGACGTGTTATCAATTAAATACAATGAAGGAATGTCGTCCGCCACCATCATTAGCGCTATCCGCAATTTATTACCGTCGAGTTTTATATACCTACGGGACGAATCAGTGAAATAAGAAGAATGAAAGAAAATGCGTGGGGAAGGGGGGAATCGAGAAATGAAATATAAATATTAGCTATATTTTTTAAATCATTTTTTTTTTTTTTTTTGAAGGATAGATCTTAAAAATGGATTTATTTTGTAGAGATTAATGTAATCTTTTTGCTTATGGTTTGAGCTTTTTTTATTAATGGTAATAATATCAGGTATATAACCACAATACAATGAAAAATACATGTTTACAACATATATTACATCTTACTAGAGTACATGACGAAATCTGTAGTCGCAGTAGTATGCTTGCTCGTATAAACTTGAAACCATTAGAAGAACGACGCATTATAATGAATTTATGTATTTTATACAAGTTAACCAATGGGCTAATAAATTGTAGTTATCTACTATCTCGCTTAAATTTTAATATACCGAGCAACACATGTAGTAAGGCACTATTTCGTAAGCATTTCAGCCGCCCTAACTATGGTAAAAATGAACCCATTAATAGAATGATGCGTTACTACAACAATATATGGAATGATAATCCTAATTTAGATATGTTTAAAATTCCCATATCAACATTTAAAAATATATTAAATGGTATGAACCTTATGTAGCTCCTTTATTTTATGCAATTGTGCACTGTAAATTAAGTCTATTTGTAATCAATTTGTATTTTTCTTTTGGATATTTTGTTTTCATTTTGTAAAATGGTGTAGCGTTAAATAAATAAATAATAGAGTACTGGGACACAGACTAATTAATTGTAATTTGTGAAGTAATAATTTATTGTTGATTCTATTAAATTCTTTAGAAAAGTCAGTATAGACTATACCTAAAAAGTCAAAAGTCACAGAGCTAAATGTGGAAATAATTTATTAATTATTTTCAAATCATTTTATTTAATATAGACTATACCTATTTGATGACCATCATCTAAAGCATCTGACACATACTAATTCTATTTCTTAAGGCATATTTTACTTTGGAAATATGATCTAGATGAAAGAAATACTGAATACATTGCACGTTTTGAGATTTATACCTCGTTACTACAGCGTAACTTTCATGGGAAATGGATAAAACAATATACCCTGCATATTGTTTAATCCATTAGGTAAATATCCGGCAAAAATTGAAGGAGTTATACTTTGGTCTATTATAAAAATATTTTGTCCTATGATGATTTTTGCAAAAAAAAAACAACTTAATTTCGAAAATACAGATTGAATAAAAGTAAAAATATTTTATTATCAAAAAGTAAATGTAGAGCATATACTCTACATGTACTACTCAATCTACAGTAAATGTCCAAAATGACTTCCTCCAGCCTGGATACAAGCAATCAATCCTCTCGTCATTAACTGCCGAACTCTTTCAAACACACCGGGGTCGTTTCTAATGAAGTTACACCCAGCGATTTCGCGAGTCGTCCAAATTCTCCACTGCAGATATCCAGGGGGGTTAAGTCTGGGTAATAGTGCCTGAATGATTTAAATATGACATGGATACAATAAATTGTCCTTAAGAATTTTCCAAACTGTCCAATGACTTACATTTAAAGTATTTACAATTTTTCGAGTAGAACTACCTGTATCTTCCATTATCATATCCAGCACATAATGTTCCATTTGCACTATTCTTACTGCCACTGGGTCCATATCAAATCAACCAGTCCCATAACAGTTTAGTATTTCTAAATATAAAGAAACATGATTTTGTTTAATTTTTTTAATGCATCCGCTTTCGAGTTATTGATATTTAAAATTAAAAAAAAAAACACTGAAATTTCTTGATCTAAGGTAACTTTAACTGCCTAATACTCTGGTTCTAGAAGAGCTAGAAATGCATCATTTGAAGATAACTTGCTTTAAAATGTCTTATCTGCATGCTTATGAATTTATTGGCAAAAGTCCTTGTTAGTCTCGAAACGTTATATTTAAAAGATCTCTTGAATATCTCAGTTGAGAATTTAGGAGTGTTTATGGCGTTTTTATTTCTAATATTTATGATGTGCAGATTTGTACAGATATTCAGGTTGTTGTGATGTTAAAATTTTAAAATAAAAGCATGCTTCATGTAGTTGCCATGATTTTTTAACTTTTTCTATTCGCATCTTATCAAAGCTGTCAAGACAATTCCTGTATATAATATCTCCGTAATTGAAGTGTGAGAGCACCAGAGTATCACAAAATTTTATTTTCATTGTCGTTGTTAAAATCTGCCGGTGTGCGTATAGCATTTTTAGCAATGCGTATGACTTTTTAATCCAGTAAGTAACATGCTTTTTAAATCTAAGATTTTCATCAATAAATAACCCGAGATTTTTAATTGATTCGCAGAATTGTATGGATTTTGAGTTTATTTTTATATCAAGAGATCTTCTTGCTTCGTTTTTAATTTTTTGTTTTACGAATATCATCGCAGATTATTTTTCCTCATTAATAATTAAACTGTGTTCGTTAGAAATTTTTACTAAATTTTCGATATCTTCGTTGATTCATTTTTCATTTAATTTGGTATCAGTAGCGTCGAAAGAAGAATAAATCTGCGTATCGTCGGCATATGAATGAAATTTGCATGTTTTTAGCACATTAGGTATTTGTGAAGCGTATGCTATGTACAATAATGGGCTTAGAATTGCTCCCTGTGGTACCCCTTTTAATATTTGAATTTTATCAGACACTTTCCAATTGTTAAAGACTCTTTGGTATCTGTTTGCGAGAAACGATTTAATCATTAGTGCCGCGTTATTGTCAAAAACAAGATAGTGCAATATATCTATTAGTAAATCATGATTTATTAGGTCAAATGCTTTTGAGTGGTCAATTGCAATTTGTACGGAAATATTCCCTTTATCCCAAGACTCTACTATATCATCTACTATATTGGTTAAAGTGGTTAAGCAATTATGGCCTTATCTAAATCCCGACTGTTCTATAGGCAGAAGTTTATTTTTCTCTAAATATTCTCGTATTTGCTGATCAAGTACCTTTTCGAATATTATAGAAGCTGTAGGTAAGATGCTTATTGGGCGCAGATCGTTGAAGTCTAATACTGTATTCTTTTTCGCCAGGGGTAATATTTAATAATATGTATGTCTTACACACGTCGAATCTATTTAATTTAGTTAATAATATTATAAAAAATACATAATAAATTAATTATTATCAATTACCTGTCCTACAAATATAAACAATACTTTCAGTGTGTAAGGAACACACTGTATTTAACACACAATTTTTTATTAGAAATTATAAAAATAATTTGAAGTAACAAAAATTGGTTTATACCTTCACAGCTGCTTCATTGCCAATAGTTTTCTGGTTGCATTTTTTGTCAACGTGTAAACTCTTTCATTTGATGTTAATGGATCCACTCTTGTGAGGTTGTCTCTTTGGTGTACAGAAAGAATGTCAGGTACTAAAGGATATATAAATGAATGCTCCGTCATTTATATATAGGGATGAAGGAACCTTTGATTTCTTGCTTAACTTCAAATGACTCTATAACAAATGCCAGCCACTAGAAGTCATCATATCGTGATCATGTCACGAAGCCAACGATTTCAGTGAAATCGAGTCCATCATCATGTCTTGTTATTTCTAACTCTATTGAAGTATGGTCTAGTAATCACTTTACTCTTGCTAAGAGGGATGAAAGAATGAAATTTCATGGTGTCTTGAATTGTCTGCGTAGGGAGCTTCCCAATCTTTCTTCATCTTTGTACTGCTGTGTTGTGCTGTATGCAAAGTGCATGGAACTGATATTGGCACTAGACCACCCATAAACCTACCTGGGTGTCACGATTTGCTCATTGTAAACTCATGTGATGGGATTGGCGGTGCCGTGAAAAGGTTAGCTATAAGGGAAAGCCTTCGTTTCCCTTGCAGCTTTGCTCACTGGGAAAAGTTCATGTGATGTGATTGGCGGCACCGTGAAAAGACTAGCTGCAAGAGAAAACCTTCGTTTCCCTTACAGCTAGTCTTTTCACGGTACCGCCAATCCCATCACATGAACTTTTCCCATTGGAGCTTGCGAAGAAATTACCTCCGCTTTCACATCGAAATCCTCCTCATGTAAATGTACTACCTGATAAAGTCCATGAATAATCGTTGAAAACAACTGCAACCGTGTCATGAATAAGACAATCAGAAATAACCACAAAACTGGTATGCTGCAACTCACTGCTTGTGTCACTCCTTGAGTAGATGGAGAATGGATGAATCGTTGCTTGTGCATTATTCCAACGATATCCCTGGACTGCATCTTGTAAGATAAAGGAATAGTTTTCAGCGAAATCACAAATTACAATTAATTCGCCCTCTTTTAGTTGCTCCTTACGATGACTCAGGTATAAGGATTTAAGATTACATATTGAATATTTGTATGTTTTTAAAATTATTTTCCTAGCTAAACATATTTACTCAAATATGTATATGTACAATAATTTATAAAATTATATTCTGCAGATGAATCGGCTATCGACCGGAGGAGCCTTATTTCCTATTTAATTAAATTAACTTTGACCACCTAAGGGTAGAAAGGAAGAAATTAAAAAATATAAATAAAAAAAAACTTTGACCAAGTGAATAAACTCTTTATTATTATTATTTTTATTTTTAAAATATGTCAGCTTAAGCTGGTGTTACACTGCCTTGGGGAAATATTCATTTCAACCCAACCAGTTTATTATTACTATTATTATGTATCATCTTTCTTTTTTTTTAATTTATCATCTCAGAATCAAAATTATTATAAATATTATGAATAATTTAATGAATGTTACGTTACGGTTACAATTAATAAACGTTGACACCACCGAGTGAGCAAACAGATAAAATCGAGATAAAAGCGTGGAAATCGCAGCGCCTTATTTATATCGAATGTGTCGCGTGTCCGTGTAGACCGACAATAAAACGGCGTTCCCCGTTTGTCTCTCATATCGCAAGTGCGTCGAATGCGGACGATAAAGCATTAACTCGCGTTAGTGACATTGACATTTTATTGCGGCATCCGCGCAACGAGCCGACGAGTCGCGCTGTTGTAAACAATTTAGAGCTAGGTCTAGGTCAGTTAGCAACATTGAGCGAGTGGCGCCCAAAAGCGCTTAGAACCGCAGAATACGGTTCAACGCGGGCGCACGCAGTGCGCGTAACTTTGCGAAATTGCGCACGTTCGATTTGTAATTTATGCGCGCAACCCTATGCTGGCGCTGAAAACCATGCTGGGTTATTAATGTTTCCCATTTTATTTCGTAATTAATAATAACAACATATTTACAGCGCAGATATTAAATATTAATGTTGCTGTGTTGAAATATTAGTAATAAAATACCCCAAACTTTAATTTCAGCGTAGGATTTATGTTTAATGATAACTGGATTGCCTCCTTATTATTCGTTCTTAAATGTTGGGAAATTTCCATATATAATAACATAATGTGTCTTCTCCGTTTCCTTCCAATTTTCCTAGGATTGTTTGCATTATCCTAAGACCTATTAGTTTTTAAGTTGGCTAACTCCTTGTTGAGTAAGCTTGTGAGAAAATAAATACTGAATTCATTAAAAACTAATAGGGATTTTGAGGATGGTCAGGATAACGCATACAATCTTAGAAGTTAGAAAAATCATTAGGAAACACTGAAGACACATTGTGTTATGGTTGCCTTGAATGTTAATAAAAATTGCAATTAACTTAGTGGATGAAAGGTATCGCGTACTGTTTTTGATCCGGCATTTTGGAACCTTTCATTGCTCAGATATAATCTAGCAAAACATGTTAGATCTGAGATTACCACTATTAGGATGAAAAGAGTAGATAAACCAGTTGGAAAGCTCAAATAAGTATAAGAACGTTTTTATTTAGACTAATCCGAAGTGTCCCGAATAAGTGGCGTATAAAGACATTGTTTATAAGTATTGTTAGTGTAATAAAAGCGTTGTCACGTCTTTTTTTAAACAAAACAATACTTGTAAAAATTCATAAATATAGAGAATCTGAAATAAAATCTCCAATTGCTTATCAGCGTCGGGCCATACTCTTAACACAGGGTGTTCTCAGCTCCATAACCAAGTTATGAATAGTGACCCGTGAACCGTCACTATTTTAACCATACTTTCGGCAAGAGTGCAGGAGAAACATTTCCAAATTTCACACAAGTGGCTGGTTTCACTTCATTGATAACTTTTACAATATCATCGCATTTGCATCTGGTCATTGTGAGGATCACTATAAGAAATTAATCACATTTTTCTCTTTTCTTCCTGAAGTATCCGCTCATCCTATTTTTCTTCAAACTAATTCTTGGTAGATTCTAATAATGCTTTCTTGTAATCACCAGAAAACAGTGATAACACACCGAAAACCCTGTACAGAAGCAACCACACACATGCACATTAACTAGGTGCATAACGCTACGGAAAGGTTACAGAAAGACCATGTAGGTTGTATGGGAAACCATGCCCAAAACGGCGACGTTCAACCAGTCCCGTTTAAGCTTATGCTGAGTTCATTTCACTCACCTAGTACAATGCTTCGGTTTAAGAAATGGTTTCAGCATAGTATTTCACATTTATAATCGGCAAATCACAAACGGGTTCAACAGGTATCTATCATTCTTTTTCTGCTCAAGATTTTTTAGACTTCCTGCAAAATTTAGATTATGTGCTTCTCAGAAAGATTAAGGATTATTTTGTCTTGCTGACTTGTGTCTTCCTTTGTCTGATTATCTCATTTTTCTCTTTGCTTCCTGAAGTTTCCAATCTTTCTGTTTTCCTCTAAACTAATTATTGATGCATTATAGCAATGGTTTCTCATAAATTTCAAACATCCATCCTTTGTTTTCATCAGAAAACAAGTATAAGACACCGAAAGCCTTGTGCAGACTCACTTTGTCAATGTGCATAATGACAAGATGCACAACGCACCGTTGGATAAAAGGTTGACTGCACAAATATCAAATACGTTGTGTAGAAACCCATGCCCTCGAATCTTACGAATACGACGAAGGTAAGTCCGAAGTGGTTCAGGTAAAAAAAGACAAAAGTGGAAACAATCAACCTGATTGGGACAACAAACAAAATGAAAATATCTTTCGGGATAGGAGTAAAATACCCCGCCCAAGATTCTTCTACGCCCATTCCACTCACCTGGTACAATGTTCCGGCTTCAGTAATGGTTTCAGAATAGTGCTTCAAATTCATAACCGACTAATCGAAAACAGCGTTTAACAGGTCTCACTTCATTTTTTTCTGATCATTTTTTGAACTTCCTGCAAACTTAAACTTAAACTTAAAGTGCTTTTTGCCAGTCTGCCGCCCTAGAGTGGATCAGGAGTGGATATAACCTCAACTATAAAAATAATATTGGAGTCTATCATCGCTAACGAAAATGATGCGTTTTGTAGTGGATCGTAGCGTTACGAAAGGTTTTCTCTATTTAAAAATAATTCTAAGTCAATTCAGGAAAATCCTCGACCTGAAAAGCTTTCCATTTAAAGTAATGAATTTCATGTCCATAAAATCGATTATCTATTGCCTGAAGTTCAGAGTATGTAAATTATACGCGACTAGCAACTTAACTTGACCATGCCATGCAGATTTTCCAAAAAAGTGAGAATAATTAGGATTACTGCTAAATTAATTTTGCAGCAACTTTTGCAAATTGATGAGCGAATATCAGAAAGAAAATTAAGTGGATGTTTTTCGATAAGTCATTGAATAAACCAATGACAAACTCTGTTTAAAGCTAGATTTACAGCTACGACTTTGAAACAAGAGTTTAATTATTGAATATGAATCCATATTCAATGGTTCAATCATTACAATGGATTGGCAAATGATCTTCACACTTCAAGAAAGCACATACTATTTTCAAGAGAATAAGGGCCAATACATTTTAAAATTAATAATAAAGTTTAAAAAATGGAGTTTTGTTATTACCTACGTGTTTATGTGTAGTCATTTTTTTTATGACAAAATTTAGGATGTGTATACCGCAAACGCTTGGATGCCTGTTTCAAAAACAAGACAATTTTACTGAATTACTAAGATGTTGGCAACCGTTTATCAACGTGACGTAAAATAATAACATATTTGGAACATTCTTAAAATTTGAACACATCAATAAAAGAATCAAGAACAATTCTATAAGAACTCATGTATTTGCCATTCAATAGATTATTAATGAGTCAATTGAATTATATATTATTATCACAGCTTCCTTCAAGTAACCAACAAATTAAAAGCTTGGATTACAATATAACAATATAAACAAAAACGCACAGGCTGTAGTAAACGCACTAAGTTGTCTAAGTATCAAATTTGAAAGGCAATGTTAAAAAAATTGTAATTTTCTTCTAATGTAGATGTTTAATTAGCCAAGGTAATTTGAAATCGTTTATTTTTGACAATCAAGCCCTTATCTTTAGCGCGCTAGAACCGTAAGTAACTATTAAAGTTTTGTGCTGATGTGAAAGAATTCCGTCGAAACTACACAAAAAGGAATAAATAAGTGATGTTTACCAGATTTGTAAATTAGCACAGTGTAATTACGTTTGTGGGTTAAACTACTTAAAAGCCCGCTAATGGACATGGTGTTTAGATGTTTCCCTCTAATCCGCACCAACGTTTTAAACGTGGAAAATCTTTAATGTCGCGTTTTACTTGTTTCTTACGTCGCGTTCCTGTTGTTTTCATTGTATTTTCGAAGGGCCCCGAAAAATAAATCATTCATTAATGAATCGCTGGCGAATATTTTTACTCCACCGGAGCGAGATAATGGCCCTTTGAAGATAGCCAAACAGGAGGAGTAGCAGACAGAGAGTGTGGCATGTGTGTGTGTGTGTGTGTGTGTTGGTTAGAATTTATACAGGCAAATCCTGTATTCGAGGCCCGCGGCGTTTGGACCGTAAAAAATGCGACCCGTGTAGCTGCAGGTGTTAATGCAGATGAATGCACGCCGACGTACCTAGACCTACCTATAGGGCGTGGGGTGGGACGGGGGATGCATGCGGGCGCCTTAATCAA
Organism: Philonthus spinipes; assembly: GCA_963082785.1. Classification (NCBI taxonomy): domain Eukaryota; kingdom Metazoa; phylum Arthropoda; class Insecta; order Coleoptera; family Staphylinidae; genus Philonthus; species Philonthus spinipes. The sequence continues at coordinate 11,183,194 of OY720309.1, read as the reverse complement.
CCGGCAGGCTGAACGGACGGACAGGTTAGGTTGGTTCTCTCTCGCGCGCGCACACCATCAAACACACACACACACATGCATACATACAGAAACATGCTCGCACGCCGTCCGTCCGACTGGGAAAAATGACAGCGGGGGCGGTTTTTTCGCACGGATGCTGAAGGAACGATGGAAAATTTATGGAAACCGTCTGGCCATCGATGGACCAGAAAAATCGATAATCGTGTCTACTATCGCTTTGTTTTAAAACATTACTTCCGATGCAAATATATGTTGTGGGATTCTCATTTTAATAATTTTACTCTCGAAAGATATTCAGAATTACGAAAGTCAAATTTAGTATTACACTATTTGCAGGCGAAACGAATTCATATATTAAGCATATTGTGTTTTGATGAACAAAAAAAAAGTTTTTAGAGAATTACTCTGGGGAACAATTCTGCAATTTCTAAGATATTTTTTTATAATCTTATAATTTTATTTTATTAAAGTCAAAATATGGTTTCATCATCAAAAAATAACGGTATTTCCATTTTTATAAGAGGTAATTATAAATCCTTAAAAGTATCTGTTCTCTACAAGTAAACCATCCTTTCATATATTTCTTATCAAAACAGCAGAGGACTGTGCATCAAAATACACAAGGAGTGGATGAATCTACTATCAACCATCCGTCTCAATTAAGTTGCTTCAATAGATTCTAACCCGCTAAACACATCCCCTTTCCTTCAGATGCGTGCGCGTATCAACGAGTGTTGGTGGTAAGGAAAATGACCCTTCCCCCGAACTTCTTGAATCTTAATATTTCTAGAGTTTTATCAGTATTTTAATACTAATTACCTCCCTTTAGCAAGTTTCAAAAATCATAGAAGAGCGAAGATGGTCATTGCATTTTTCATTATAGACCAGCAAAGTTTCAGTGTTATGTCTTCACCCAGATGGACTGACTGGAGATTGCCTTCCTTCGCTACTACTCTTCGCGATATAATAATAATAATAATAATAATAATAATAATAATAAACCATTTATTGATCAACGAATACATTAGATAACACGAATATAGTAAATAACAAAATTAAAAATAATATAACAAAATTAAAAAAAATATATACATATATACAAAAATTATAATTGTTGATCAAAACGATTGTATTCAGCTTGATTAAATGAAATAATCAAACTGATCTTCCATACAACCGTTGCACATATACAGAAAAAATCAATTGTGACGTAACTTCATCAGAAGAGAACTTAACAGTGTAACTATCTGATATTTGAATTCACTAGAGCAGTCTGTGCATGAAGCAAATTGTTTCTCATCTTAAATTTAAAAGTGACAGGAGATAACATTTTGAATTGTTCCGGTATACTGTTGTAAACGTTCATAATTTGGTAGGTAAATTACCGTTCGAATATTTTATAATTACATCTAGAAGCAGATATCATGTATTTAAAGCGAAGATTTAAATTATGAACATCCATTCTAAATGTTATCTTGTTATAGAGATAAGCAGGCTGCTTAGTGTTGATAATTTTATGATAGAGACATGATGCATGTAATTTTCTTCTGTTTTCCATATTGAGCCAATGTAGTTTCTCAAGTGTATGGGAGATTTTATTATATTTACGTAATCCGAAAATGAGACTCAACCATGCGTTTTGAACTTTCTGGATTCTTCGGCGGTCTGTAGCAACGATATATGGCCCATACACACTGTCCTAGTAATTGAAACTAGAAAGAACCAGGCTGTCACATAACATGCTTCGGAGGTTTACACTAAGGCATTCTTTACTACCGTACAAGACTTTCATAGGAAAACTGGCTCCTTGACATGTTTAGTATCTACGAGGATACCTAGGTTCTTTGCACACTTAATGGGAAATAACCGTACGTTATCTAGAGTGATAGATATACTATCATATACTTTTGCTAAGTTATGTTCTTTCCTAAAAAGTAAGAGTGCAGATTTGGCAGGGTTTATTTGAAGGCAGTGTTTTTTTGCAAATTGTTGTTAAGTCAGAGAAAGCACTACTCAGCTTATCAATTGCTCTGTCGGTGTCATTAACACCGAATGATAAATACACCTGCGTATCATCATATAGGTGATATTTTGATTTAGCGTTTGCAAAGATAGAGCTTGTATAGATGCCAAACAATAGCGGACCCAATACAGATCCTTGGGACACACCAGAGCGCAGTTGTAGTGGTTCCGACATGTTCGTATCAAATTTGACGTGTTGAGATCTATTCACCAGATAGTCTTTGAAGAACTGGACGGCAGCCGTACTAAGCTCAACGTAATGAAGAATAGCTAACATCATCTCGTGATTGAGCGTGTCGAAAGCCTTAGAAAAATCAATCAGTGTCAATGTCATGCTGTTACTATCTGTGGCCTTAATTATATCATCAATTACTGTTATGAGTGCCGTCTCACAACTGTGAAGTTTCCTGAATCCTGATTTTTAGGCAAGATATTAAATTTATGAACATGATCTTGTAGTTGAATTTCTACGACTTTTTCGAGAACTTTTGATAACGCTGGAGGAATACTTATTGAACGAAGGGGTCTCAATTCGAAAGCAGATTTTTTTTTTTTTTGAAGTGGGATAATCAGTGCTTCTTTCCAAATTTACGGACAGCTTGATGAAGTTAAACAGTGATTAATAATATGCGTAATGTAGGGTAGAAGTTGTGGAGTGCATAACTTGAGTTGTGAAATATTGATATCATCAATACCTGTGGATTTGGATTTAATTTTGTATAGAATGTCGAGAATAATTTATTCCGTAACGAGAGTAAATTCAAATGTATCTGTTATTCCTTCTCGAAGATTATCCTTGTAAAAATGTAAGTCATGATCATAAAACTTCCATAGAATAGTGAAAATCGTGAAATAAGAAAGAGAATTATGAATCAGGCGTATTCGAGGTGCTGGATGATGTCACAAAATAATTATTAATTAGATTAGCATTACTAAGAAGTGGAGATATAGACCATCCCTTCCGCTTGTATATGTTAAGTGTCTTTCCAAAGCTGCTTTTTCGAGTTATTTTTAACTACGTAGGTCAGGTAAACGCGTTTTTCTTTACGAATTGAAGATATTACTAAGTTTCGAAGACTTCTATAGTAGTCTCACTTAGTTTGAAGATGAGTCCTCTTCAAGTCCTGCAATGCTTTATTGCGGAGTTTAATCATTGTTCTGACGGTGTCAGTTAACCATGGCTGCGGAGATTTACGACATACTCTTATTTTCTGTGGTGCATGTATATTAAATAAGTTAATTAAATTATTATTCAAGAATGCTACTTTATCATTGACATCAGTGTAGGAGTAAATTAGGTGCCATGGAATACATACTAGGTCTTCATTTAATAACAGTACTATTTGTTGTAGTCTAGTTCCGTGCATTCTCTGCACATGTCCTAACCAGCGTAGTTTTGACTTTTATTACTCCTGTTATACTTATTGCTTTGTAAAGTTCTTTTATTTCGTAGTTTGTTCGCTTTAACCATAGCTCTCCGACCTTTTTTCATCCTAATATCTTCCTTAAAACTTTACTCTCCCACACCTCTAACCTTGTTTGCTCCCTTTTATACATTATCCATGTTTCGCAGGCGCATGTCATGTTGGTCTTAATACTGTTTGGTATATTGTTAATTAATGAATAAATTATTTTCTTTCTAGTTGCTCTGCAATTAAATTAGTTTTGTTTGCGTAAAATATTCTTCATTCGAAAAAAATTGTTTTATCAGCTTTTCTGAGATGCAACGGCAAATATCTCTTGTGTAATTCAATATCCGGCAATACCGCCTGGGATGTAGTTGTTTCAATAGATTGTTGTATTTTCTGTGTGCTTACTTCGTAAATCTTTTATTGTAGAGCGACTAGAAAGAAGATAATTTATTATTTTCTAATACTTCTCTTTTAAGTCAATTGTAGCAGTGTCTGCAATACATTTTGTGAATCTTAATAAATGGAAAATGAGGCAAACGACATCTTTTGAGACTTAAAAAACTGTTTTTATATATAAAATTGGTGTTTTATAGAATTTTCGTGAAGTAAAAGCCTCAACCATCGATTACAAAACTTAAAAAATCGTTGTTTTATTTAAAAATAGTGTTTTATGGAATTTCATCAAGTAAAATCCTCAACCATCGATTTTTGGTTCAAAAGGGTAATTATGAATTCAGTTGATAATGCAATTATTGCATAAAAAGCTTGTATTGCTTTTGGTTTAATTTTCGTGAATGAATATGGATGCACGGTCGAGCACTGTCCCGCCCCGTCCCATTTCGCCGTCGATTGCGTTCTAAGAATAATTTAACCCTGTCGCGTGTGTGTGCAGTTCAAGGCACGGAAATTTCGCGGCACGCCAACAAATTCCAGCTTGCATCTACTTTGGTCACAAAACGAGATCATTGACCGTCTAAATAATCTTAGAGGGTCTCTCTCCTTCTCTTCTCTTTTTCTTGGACAAAGAAGGGAGGCTCACACACACACACACACACACACGGGATCTTGTCTCCTCCTCGGCCGAAAAACGAATCGAAAGCGGTATTTATAGACGAAGCTCTCGAGCATGTGCGAATTCAAATTGGCAACGTCGGCTGGAATTAAAGCGACTGTATTTTCTTAAGAGAATTACTTCATCTTTTACGAAGAGTAGTTGTTTAGCAATTATTTCGAAAATGTATTTTAGAATTATATACAAAAAAATATATTTTTTTTGTATACAATTCTAAAATTTTATTTGATATATTTATGAAAATAAAGTTTAACTTATTTTTCCTTGTTTTTTTTTGTAAAAGTATACAGTATAAACTGTTATTGTCTAATTTCATCTAAGTACTATTAATTCCATGACGTTGCTGGATATTGGATTAGGAGGAGGGCATTACTATTAAATTTTATTTAAACATAAGTTCAAAAAGCGTATTTTTCCAAGAAGCAGTTATTTAGAAACTTTTTTAAATTTCCATGTAGAAATTCTATTATTAGATAATTTCAAATTATAACACTTGTTTTGTTTAATATTGTTATATTCAGTTTCCTGACACGTGTTTCGGTGAATTACGACCATTCTCAGAGGAATTACAAAATAAATAAAATTTTAGTTATTTTGTAATTCCTTTGAGAACTAAAATTTTAGTTATTTTATAATTCCTTTGAGAATGGTCGTAATTCACCGAAACACGTGTCAGCAAACTAAATATAACAATATTAAACTAAACAAGTGTTTTAATTTGAAATAACCTAATATTACAAATTCGTTTCATCAAGAGTGCAGTGAACAAAGTATTTACCGTAGAAATTCTATATGTGCATTTTGAGTACAGGGTCTTCATAAATGACCGTACGCTACGACACAATTAGAAGTTAGGCAACTTATTTTACAAAAATGGCAGCCCTGCAGATAAAATGCCTGCAGTGGCGTTACGACAAAATTTATATTGGGTCGATTACTGAAATTCAAAAATGTTAAAATTATACCTATTACACAAGAAAAAATAAGTTAAACTTTATTTTCATAAATACAACAAACAAAATTAAAATATTGTTTTGATAAAAATTATAATAAATAATGACCACCATTATTATTTAAACAAATATTTATTCGCTTTTTTTAAATTATTAAATGCGCTTTGTAAATCTTCTTCAGTAATATTTCTTATTTCTTGTTGAATAGCCCCTGGTAATTCATCAATACTATGTAAATGATTTTTATAAAATTTATTTTTTAAATAACCAAACAAGTAAAAATCCAACGGGGTAAAATCCTGAGAACGAGCAGGCCATCTCCCACGACTAATCAGTCGATCTCCAGAATACTCCTCAAGATATCTATTGTTTCTTCTGCCATGTGTGCTGGTGCTCCATCTTGTTGAAAGAACCCTTCTCTTAGTTCATCATCGTGCAACTCTTCTAAAAAAGGTTGTAAGATGTTGTTTTGATATCTTTCGCCATTTATGGTATCGTTTAAGAAAATGGAACCAATTAATCTTCTTCTTGATATTTACGCCAATCTTTAAAGGATGCAACCCAGTTTCAATAAATTGATGTGGATTTTCAGTATCCCAAGTTTTATAATTTTGGCTATTAACATAACCTGATAAATGAAACCAAGCTTCATCAGACATAAATGTTAAATCTAACATATTATCATTTAAATTTTCGTTAAACCACTCGCAGTATTGGATTCGTGATCTCCAGTCAGCGACAAACAATTCTTGCACTACTGTCATTTTATATCGATGCATATGAAGGTTTTTTTAATGCTTTATGACAAGTTCCAACAGAAAGACCTAAATAAGTGAACTAATTTAGAAATTCAGTTGGAAATAAGTTTTTGTCGACATACCAGTTTGAAGAGAAAGTTTCGCTACAGATTTCTGCGGACTAACTTCCATTCGGCCACGAATGTCAGTAACTGCCTCTTCTGTTAACACTGTTGGACTTACCTTTACAAATGCAGTGCTTTCCTTCAAAACGCAATACAAGAATTCGCTTATGATGACCAAATGTATTATAATTGATCACGACTTCAGGAAATTCTTCAGTAAATTGATTGATAATAATAATAATAATAATAATAGCCTTTATTGTCCAACAGGATTTCCTACTTACAGGACAATATAATACAAAGTACAATGCAGAAAAAAAAAGTATTACAGGAAAAAAGAAAAAAAATACAAAAAAAAATACAGGTGTTGATAGTAGAGGCAGCATTTAAGTTAAATTTTATATAAATAAATCATCGAATAATTTTTCTGCGCAGCGACACATTGTGAAGATCGGTGACCGCTGCAGAACACATGTCCTTGGTATGGGTAGTCGGAATGATGAAGAGAATCTAGTTGATTGTTGAGGAACATTGAAGGGTATCCCGGAAAGTAATTGGGGGTAGTCGATTTTTCCGTGTAGTTTCCTGAGAATTGTGGCGCAGTGGTGGTCTCGTCTGGTCGATAATGCTATCATGTTATGCCTTTCAAGTAGATGTTCTTGATTCGCTCCAATAGATGGATAAGTACCGTCAAGTTTGTAGGATAAAAATTTTAAAAATCGCCGATGGAGGCGATCCAGAAGAAGGGAATGACTAATACTTGTCGGATACCAGACTAAGCTACAGTAGTCCAGTTTACTTGATACAAAAGCGAAGTATAATGACTCTACAGCATCATTGATGCAAGACTGTAGCGAATATGACCAGGAACCATCCGGATTCTTCGTACCACTGCGAAAGTGCACCTTGGCGTCTTGTTCCGGTGTAAATATTTTAATTATCTCTCTAAAAAAATAACCTAAAATTGTGTGACACGTAATTTTCGCTATACTTACATCAAATTACTATAAATACGTTGATTGGCTCTAACAAGAACCGATTTTTTCAATGGAAGTACAATGGCGGCCGATGAAATGTGAACGGTGTTTTGTTGTCATAGAGAAATTGTCTAATTTTATACAGATTTATCAGAACTCTTAACAGTGGCGTAACTTAGATTTTAAAGGACTATTATTCAATTGCTAATTACAATGCTAAACATATTTATTCTTAATACATGTAGAAATTATGAAATTAATATTTTGTAGGACCACCATTTGCTGTAATAACTTTTGCCAAACGTGCACTCATGGATGAAACTAGATTCCTCATATTGTAGTTGTCAGCCAAATCCTCCCATGCATTTTCAACAATTTCGTGAAGTTTATCTGCATTCCTAGGTCTAAAATCTCTTGAGTAAATCTTTTTTGTAGGTATCTCCAAACATTCTCAATTGGATATTCGCAGGCCAAGGCAATACTTCGATGCGGTGGTCATTTCGCCACTGAGTCACAATTCTTGCTGTATTGATAGGAGTATTGTCCTGTTGAAATATAAAATTTTCCGGAAATATTTGTGTTATTGAAGGCAACATTATATATTCTAAAATATCCCTGTATTTAATAGCTTTTAAATGGCCACCTATTTTCCAAATTATTCCGGGTCCGTTTACACTGACCCAAGCCCAAAAATTAACAGAAAAACGACCACTATTTGTTATTGGACGGGTGAATCCTTCTTCATACCTTTGGTTTATTGGTCTATAAACTCGTAGGCTCCCATTACTACATGATTGAAACACTTTTTCGTCAGAAAAGACGATCGAATTCCAAAAATCATCCCCGCGATACACAAATTCGTTGGCAAACTCCAATCTTCGTTGTTTATTGTTTTCTGAGAGAAAAACTTTCTTGGCTGCTTGAAAATGTTGTAGACCTGCAGCTTTAATACGTCTCCGAGCAGTTCTAGTAGACCCCGCAAAACCCGTTACTTCTCGAGTATCTAAGGCACTATCAAATGGATTTTCTCTGAGATGATTCACCAATGCAACATCCTGTTCTTCATTAGATACCCTTCCTATTCCAATTCGGGGTAGCCTTCTTAAATCTTGCCTTATTTCAAATCGTCTTTTCAAATTATGTATGCATGTTTTGCTTACATTCAAATCAGCAGCCACTCGGCTAAGAGACTAGTTTTCTTCTAGTTTAGCTATTACCCTGCTCTTCTCGTCTAAAGATAGATGTCTAGGCATATTTTTGGATGACTTTTATAAATCTGTCATTCAAATGTTTGTTTTAGCACAAACGCGACGCTCCTAATTAAAAGTCATATTCACATAGCTAATAAACATCGTTCATATTTCGTCGGCCGCCATTGTACGTACTGTGGATAAATGAGAAAAACACAAAATACACCAATTGACATAAACGAAATGAGAACGCCAATGAGGAATTCGATGTTACTGCCATCCCTAAATAGTAAAAATAACATGCGATGTTTTGGCGCGCTGTTTGAAAACCTACAATCATTTATGAAGACCCTGTACACATAACAATAGCTAATAAATTTAAAATGGAAGGTGGCTAAGCTCTTACTATTGAACTCTGAATCTAGTTCGCACAATTTTAACTAGTTTTAGGATTTTATTAGAAGGATTGCCTAACTTCCACTATTTTTAATAGGGAATTAGTTTCAAAGTTTCATATGGTAAGATAACAAATTGTCGACTTAGCAAGGAAGGAAAATAAGTACATTATTTAATTATTTTCAACTGTTTAGCTGAAATAAATTTGAAAAATTAAAAGCCCCAAGGGCAGAAAGACCTCTGGTTGATAGCACAGACAGACTAACACCTACATGTATTGTAATTATTTATGTTGTATTGTTAAAATTATCTGTATAGTATGAATGAAGATGTGTGTAGAAAAACCTCTAATATTCAATATATTAAATTTGAATAGATACGTATCATCATTTCCTAAGAAATTAAAGCTTGTTTCATCGCTATAATAGATATTTATGCAATTTTTTTTTCAAGAGTAGAAAAGATTCTTATCACGAATGTGGACTTGAAGCACTGAATTGATATTTGATATCACATATCTCTGTGGTGTAGTTGATAACGCACTTGGCTAGAAATCGAAGGACATGGGTTCAAATCCCATCAAAGATGTTTCTTTTACACTTATATTTAATTAAATTAAATTATATCTCAATGTTGTACATTGCAATTATCTTCAATTCATAGATACGTTTCAATTATCATTTCTATATTTTGTATGAAATGTAGTTGCAACTTTGTAAATCCAACCGCGTAAATTAAACACACGGGAGCTTTTCGAAACAAACCAAAAAAAAACGGCAACAACAAAAAAATTGGAATAAACAGCTCCGGCAGCGTTTACAAATGATTTCCTATGCAATTACAAATTGGCCACACGTTACCGGACGGACCAGAATGATAACCAGAACCTGGCAATTTCAAACGAGGAAGGGAAAAAGTCGTAACGCCGGTAAACGGAGACGACGGTGTGCGCGCCGCTGAGAGGAAAAAGCGAAAAAATGGAAGGAACGAGAAATGAAGGAGAAGAAGAAGAAAAAAGGGAAAAACTATCCGCGTTTAAATTGCCCGGCAATTATTTTCCGCTAAAAATCATAAAACTACGCCTTAATTAACCTCAAGAATTTATCGCCGCTATATTTATTTAATTACACATTAATTCCACCGCGCCGGTGCGGACAACATAAAACCATCCAGCGTTGGACAATTTATTTTCGGCGCGTAAAACGATGATTTACCGCCCGGTAAATGTTGTTCGAGGGGTGCTCGGATTGGTTTTTAATTAAAAAAAGGACTCCTATTTCATTATTAAACAACATACAAGAATGCCTATAGAGAGATTTAAAAAAAGTCAATCATAACAGGCATAGAACACACAAATAAAAATCACAAGTAAAATATCAAGAATCACAAACTACCAATGTTGTCGAAGCAGTCTAAAAACTTTAAAAAAAATAAATTCAATTTCAAGAATGGTAGGTTTGTTCATTTCTTCTGCACTTAGTTGATCCTAGTGGAAGGTTGTGACGTCACCTTTAAGGATTACATGTAATAATCTGACCTAATGGCCCCAATTATAAAAATTATCCACATTATCTGAACGGTTTATTTATATTTGATTTGCCTTTTTTCTTATACTCTACTCAATTTTTTGAATCACGTTTTTATTTTATACAGTTATGAATAATATAATAACAGTGCTTATATTAAATATATTATATTAAATGGAAGAAACACACATAACGGAAATGATGTTTGCAGATGATATGGCGATAGTGGCAGAGACAGAGAAAGACCTACAACATAACATAGAAATAATCGACAAGGCATTAACAAAAATAAATATGAAGATAAATATAGACAAGACCAAAACAATGATAATAGCTAGAGAAAACAAATCACATACAATAAAATTACACGGAAAGCAGATCGAACAGGTAGAAAATTACAAGTATTTAGGAACAATAATAAAAAATAACGGAAAGCTAGACAAAGACATAAATGATAGACTGGGAAGAGCGGGAAAAATATTTAATATGATGAAGACAACGTTCTTTGGAAGGAAAGAAATAACTAAGAACATAAAAGCGGAAATAGTAAAAAAGGTTATAAGACCTACAATAATATATAGCAATAGACATGAGATTCTTAAGGAAAATTGAAAATAAGACCAGACGAGATAGAATAAGGAATGAGACATACAGACAAAACTTACAGATAGGACCTATTAATGATACCATTGTTGAAGGACAGCTGAGATGGTTCGGACATGTGTGCCGCATGAAAGAAGATAGAATAGCAAGAAGAATATATGAAACAAGAGCGAAAGGAAGAAATTACCGGGGAAGACCGAGAAAAACATGGAATGACATAATTAGAGAAGAAGCAGAAAAAAAGGACATAGATTGGAAGGACATTAAACAATTAACCAAGGACAGAAAGACATGGAGAGAAAAATATAGAAACAGACACTAAACAAAAACTCCTTACACCTAACGGTAGAAAGGAAAAAGATTAAAAAAAAATATTAAATAGATTAATCAATACAAATTTTCTTTTCCACCTAAACATCAATGTAGAGTTTTCAGCCAGGTTATTTTTTTTTTTTTTGACCCGGCGCACATACGAGTTTTTAGCTAGTTTAGGCGGCCAAAAATCGATTTCCTAGAATTCATGACAGATCAAAATAAAAAGCAACATAGTTCAGGTAGAAAGCCTGGGGATAATAGAAATATGTTTTATCTCACCTCTGATCTACCCCAATGTAACACTATCAGTCCAAACTTGACGTTTATGTGAATGTTTTCGAATTTGAACTATTATTATATATATATAAATCTTTATTGGCAGATAATTTTTAACAAAGTAATAATAATAAATAAATAACATAAAAATAAATTCTTCTGCCAATTGGCTATCAACCACCGATTTTTGCTGTGTCAAAAAGGTTTTGATCGCTAATATCGTCCATTGTCTTATGAAATGAATTTACTCGTCGTTATCACTAAAGTCATGAAATGATGAAATGAAATCATGAATGGTGATGGTGAAACGTTTACGTTTGGGAGTGATATTTTGGTTTCGGGGGATGCACAAAGGGTGTAGGAGATTGTAATTGATAGGGTTTGAGGCAAATTTTTCGGCTAAACGGGATAGGCGGGTTTCGATATGGGTGACTTTTGTTAGAATTATTATTATTTTTACACGAATAATAATTTTGATAAAACAATTATGGAACGCGATTTTACAAGGCAAATCGCGTTCCATAATGCAATTACTTTTGATTAATTAGTTTCTCTCTTAATTATTGGTAAATCGCCGAAAACTCATTCGTGTACATAAAACATACATAAACATCTTTATTTCTGAGATTGGAATATACAGTTACAATACAATATTTAACAATACACTAACGTTCACAGCATAATTCCAACTTTGAAACTGGCTATCGACCAGTGGTCTTTCAGCCTAATTAACATATTTATTTGTATTAAATAAAAATGATTTGAAAATAATTAATAAATTATTTCCACATTTAGCTCTGTGACTTTTGACTTACGCTACGTAAGTACGTTAAACAAATGCGCATTAAAAAAACTACTTCCCGGGCAAATACCAACGCCGAACATTGAATTACATAATGCACACCTGCTGTTGCACATCAATAAAATATTACATAATGCAACAAATTTTTGATCCGAGAAAAAATTAATGCAAAAAACAAACAAAAGGAACGTTACTTAATATAAGGCCATCTGCAGACACGTGTTTCGGGATCTATCCCTCGTCAGTACAGAAGTGAATGAATACTCTTTTCTATTTATACTTTTATTTGATATGTTTTTTTACTATCCACACAGTTCTTCATGTCCTTCCATAAATTCTAATAATCATAATTCAATTCTATAATTTCGATAACTTTTATAATCGAAAATCGATTACTTTCATTCGAATAGTTCCTTTTTAGACTGATTTAGTTAAAATTACCGTAACACCAAAATAATTCTTAAATAGTAACGAATTTCAAGACAAAAAATAGTTTCTTGGATATAAACAAGCAATCATTTAAATATATGTTTAATATATAAGGTTTTCAATTTGCTTAAATAATTGGGTAAGCTTACGTTTCATAAATGGAACGCCCTATATATTATACTGTTTATACACAAAAGTGGTTTATTAAAACATATTTTTTATAAACATTTATTATGGGCATTTATAATGCTCAAAGTTTTTAATGAGTCAGTCTTCATTTTAATTCTGTATTAAAAAATAAGTTTAATTGCATACAATTCTGCATGGTTATTTTTTATTATGTATTTCTTATGCACTTATTTAAAAAAAAGTCCAATCACAATGTGATTCAAATATTTCTTCCTTGGATTAAATCATGTCCTTGATAAGAATTCCGTGTGTCTGTGTGTTTTTCACTTCAGGGTAGACTTCGGACGACATTACTTTAGCAAAACTTATTGCTGAGCTTCAGACGACTTTTTTCTTTCAGCAATTGCTAAATCATTTAAAAAAATCATATAGCAGGCGGGATTTGTGATAAAAAAAGCAGGCCTGTGAATAGAGATACATTTTTGTGTGGAGCCCTGGAAAGCCGGCTCATTTGTGCACAATCATTTTATTACACCATAGGCTGGGATTTGCATTCAAATTCGTTAGTTTTAAAATTTGTAAATCATAATTTATTTAATCAGTTTTCATGTTTATAAATAATTGTTCATTGATTCCGTTCAGGAGACATTTCACAAAATGCCGTGCAGAGAACTGTCGAAATAAAATTAAAGACTTAACCTACGTCAATCGAGCAACACACTAAATCGCTTTGATTGTATCTAACCTAAATTTAACGAACTAATATATTCAAGTTTTAAATAAAAAATACTTTGAACTGCATATTGCAATGGTCGGACGAAAAATATACACTTTTTTTCCATTATATATAAAAACAAAAGTAACACACAATTTTTTTTACTATTATACACAGATTGTTTTTTTCAATCTATATATATATATATATATATATATATATATATATATATAATACTAAAAATATTTTGTAGGATTTAAGAAATAATTATGGAATCCAACGTTCATTGAAGTTTAAAATATTGTTATGCTGGTGCAAATTTAGATACAAATTTTGGCAATAATATTTTTGGGAACTTTACTGTTCTAATTGTAATCGAAATTTATATTATTATTATTATTTATTTATATATATATATATAAAAACAAAAGTATCACACATTTTTTTTACTATTATACAGAGATTGTTTTTTTCAATCTATATATATATATATATATATATATAATACTAAAAACATTTTGTAGGATTTAAGAATTAATTATGGAATCCAACGTTCATTGAAGTTTAAAATATTGTTATGCTGGTGCAAATTTAGGTACAAATTTTGGCAATAATATTATTGGGAACTTTACTCTTCTAATTGTAATTGAAATTTTATAACTCAATATTAAAATATTTTCTATTATTATTAAAATATTAATATTGTTATGTTATTAAATAATAATAATATTATTATTAAATTATAATTGGAAAGATAGCACAAGCGCCATCTTTTGCCTAATTTCAAGTGGCATCGTCAACAATTTGGGCTACAAGATAGATAACCGGGAATCGATATATATACAGAGAGGTTTTTTTAACAGTATACATATCCCCTATGTATACATGTAAAATACCCAAGTCAAACGCATTGATGTATGTGTGTTTAGTTGCCTATAATACGTAACTCGAACTATCGATTCCTTCAACTAGGATAATTCAAAAAACAATTAAACAATTTTCTATTTCTGTTTATGACAATATAGAAATGCACAATGTGGAAGAATTTTCACGATCGTTTGAGTTAATATCTTGTAGTTTTTGGTGGTCATTTCTAGCACTTATTCTAATTATTTATTTCAAGTTTATTGTCCTTCACTGTTATTTTTCTTTCAAATTATCTTAATAAAATCTCTTAATATTTTTTACCTGTAATTTCTCCATAATAATAAGTGACGTATTTTTGATAAAAAAGGAAATTGCTTGTGACAGTAACGCATGCAGTGTTAGTCATGATTTATTTCGTTGCGTTTTCCAAAGAAAATGTTTTAGTTTAATTATTTTTAGAATTATCCTAACTGAGGTATTCGGCCACTTTGGATTCATTGAAAGCATGTCTTATCCTCCTCTAGTACTGTTGGAATTGTAATACACGCTTGAAATTCGACTTTTTCTTCATTTGTATACATTTTCAATCAAATATTTCACACATTTTGAAGTTTAGCGTTTGACGTTTAGTTGTGTGTTATAGGCAACTAAACATACACACATTAATCGGCTCAATGCGTTTGACTTGTTTTTTTTTTTTACAGGTATACAGTTCGCCAAATGTATACTGATTAAAAAACCTCTCTGTATATATTTAATACTAAAAACATTTTGTATGATTTAAGAATTAATTATGGAACCCAACGTTCATTGAAGTTTAAAATAATGCTATGCCGGTGCAAATTTAGGTACAAATTTTCGCAATAATATTTTGGGAAGGATCTTTCGGAACAAATTAATATATTTTTCGAAAAACAAAAGGATATATTATGGAGATTTTCAAATTTCAATATTCAGAGTGATCAATTTATCATATAATGTAAAATTTGAAAACTTTTCTTTCTCAGGAGGAACATCCTGTATATTATCATATTTATGAATTCTAGAAACTTTTATTAGAGATTATTTTTGTATAGAATTCATAATTTTTAAGTTAAGCCAATTCTTCAACTTAAGAATATTATAGCACTTAGATACAAATAGAACCTCGACACCCAATACGGGTAAAAGAGGATAAGATTAAGAAAGAAAGAAAGATACAAATAGATTTATTTGAACCAAACGGTTAAACGAAAATAAATTAAAAATAAATATACTGAATTAAAGTTATAGATGAAAGATCTTAATGCATTTATGAATTGCTTATAACTTAAAAATAATGCATTTAAAAAAATGGCCCCTATAAAAAGTTCTTAGAATTAATCTTAAAATTAAAAAAAAATGTGAAAAAATATAGGGTGTTTCATAAAAAAAAAAAAATACTAAATTTTACCCGATTATCTTAATAAACTGAACACCATGTTCATTCAAATTTTATTTAAATGATAGCTTTTTAATATCCAACAAGCTTCTATTTGAAACTTTTTTTTAAAATCTTTACGTTTAGAG
Source organism: Philonthus spinipes (assembly GCA_963082785.1). Classification (NCBI taxonomy): domain Eukaryota; kingdom Metazoa; phylum Arthropoda; class Insecta; order Coleoptera; family Staphylinidae; genus Philonthus; species Philonthus spinipes. The sequence goes on along the minus strand of OY720309.1, from coordinate 11,167,079 downwards.
AATTATTTATGTGCTCCGGTATTTTTAACTAACGCTGTACAATTATACATAAGGTATAACAAAGCAGAAATCTCAGGCACCAATAATCTAAACTAGTGATGGGGAACTTTGATTTTTTTTAATGTAAAGCTATTAATACATATGCGATTCCTATTTTAACTTTCTCTTTTGGTATAATTAAATGGTCGAAAACGGATTTAGAAGATTTGAATAGATTAATAAGAAGAATTCTAAGCAAAAATAGAATTCACCATCCAAATGCCTGCACTGAACGATTATATTTACCACGAAATTTGGGAGGGAGAGGTCTAATAGACATTAAACAGCTTCACAACACACAAATAAAAAAAAATAGGGAATATTTTCATTCAAAAACTGACAGTGACCTACTTGCAGCTATTTCTTCTGTTGATTATGATTATACACCATTATCTCCCAGTAAAGAAAATTTAGATCAAGAATTTCATACAAATCAACAGTTATCTGAAAAATGGGCATCGAAACCTCAACATGGAAAACATATAAATTTGGACAATGATCGAGAAATTGATAAAACATCCACCTACAAATGGTTGACAAATGGACAGTTATTCTCAGAATCAGAAGGCTTCACTATAGCTATACAGGACCAAGTCATAAATACACTTAATTATAGAAAATATATTATGAAGAAAACAGTAGAAAATGATTCCTGTCGAAAATGCCATCTTTTCCCGGAAACTATTGATCATATCACCAGCGGATGCGCTCTATTAGCGAATACGGACTATACACACAGACATAACACTGTTGCTAAAATTATACACCAAACACTTATAAACAACCATAAAATTTCTCAAAATTTAGATCCCTATTATAAATATAATCCATTGCAAATTTTAGAAACTGACACACATAAATTATATTGGGACACTACACTACTGACAGACCTGACAATAACGGCTAACCGACCAGACATTACATTCATTGACAAAATTTCCAAATTTACGTATATTATAGAAATTTCAGTACCAAGTGATAACAACATTTCAAAAAAATATAAAGAAAAATTTGACAAATACCAACCCCTTGCATTTGAAATTAAACGTATATGGAAACAAGAAAAAGTTATAATAGTACCTTTCATTATTTCTGTAACCGGTATTACAATGAAAACATTTCACCAAAATTTAAAACTATTAAATTTACCCGATCAAATACACAACACAATACAAAAGGCCACTATTCTTGCAACACTATCTACAGTGAGAAGATTTTTACAATAATTAAGAATTAAAACTTGTAATTATACCGTTAATTCTTAAAAAAAGAAACCAGTGTATAAACTGAGAAATAAATAAATAATAATAATAATTTATTTATTTCCCAACAGATACATATAGATCTAATAACAGAGAAAATTTATCAAACATACAGACATTAAATAATAATAATATAAAGTAAAATAAAGTATACATAAAACATAATAACATAAAATAAAGTTGGCTTACATACAATGAAGCAATTATGTAAAGTTAAATGTGAGAGATTTTTGGTGGCTTATGGGTTCTAAAACAGATTTATTATAGTATTTGTGAAGAAGATATAAACATTTTAATAATAATAAAATGTTCAACTGCCATTCATCTAGCGGTTTACAACGATTCTAGGTCGTCTATCTTGTAGTCCAAATTGTTGACGATGCTATTTGAACTTAAGCAAAAGATGGCGCTTGTGCTATCTTTTCAATTATAATTTTAATAATAATAATATTTAATATTTTAATAATAATAGAAAATATTTTAATATTGAGTTATACAATTTCGATTACAATTAGAACAGTAAAGTTCCTACTTAGCCACAGGGGATAATAGTCGCAGACTCAACGTTCCAGCCGGTTTCGACTCGGGCGGTCCCGTTTTCGGCAAATTGGAATTAACGTCACCCCGATTGTGTCATATCAATTGATAATTAGCGTCCCAGAGCGGCGACATTAGGGAGTTGATAACGACCGAAGTTTCTGCGGCGAAATCGATGCACAATCCACGTCCTTCCTCCCCACCCGGAGTCTCGCCTTTCTGGAATTGACATTTCCAAGACAGATTTTCAATTCCATTAAAAAATGAAGTATATGGATGTAATTATGTTTATTTAATTAATTTTGGCTTTGCTTATATAGAAAATTTACATATAGTTTCGTCGAGTTTAATAAAAAACTTAAAGAGGAAATAATTTATTGATTTTTTTCAATTTATTTCTTATTTAATTTATTTAAAATGTTTTTATAACTAATATATATAAAGATGATTATATATATATATATATATATACAAGGAGCTTTTTTTATCAGTATACATTTCCTGCAAAATACGCGAGTCAAATGCATTAATGTATGTGTGTTTAGTTGCCTATAACACGCAACTAAACATACATATGCCAAATAGTCAACTAAACATACACATATTAATTGGTTCAATGCGTTTGACACGCGTTTTTTGCAGGTACACACTTCCCCAAATGTATACTGATAAAAAAACCTCTCTGTATATATATATATATATATATATATATATATTTACAGGGTCGCTACAAAGTATGGAAACACGGCTCTTACGTGAAAACGGCTAAAAACATAACCACCAAAATTGGGATTTCTAAATGGGATATTTTCATGAACAATTTGGCGTGAAAAAATCAAAAATGATTCTCAGAATTTTCACATACGGACGCTATCTTGATTTTTTTTAAATGGAATTCGATTTTTTTTATTTTACAACTTTTATAGACCTTATAATTCTGATTACAACCATATACCTTTTTTAAAAAATACTTGTCTTTTCATCGATAAACCGGACTTTGAAAAGTATGGAAACAGCGAAATATTATGAGAACGGTTTATCGGAATGTCCTGAAATTTTGCAAAGGTTTAGAGTACGTTAAGGCCTTCAACTTGCATTTTTTATTTTTTCACATTCATTTGTTTTGTAAATATTCTATTTTTGGTCGAAACTTAAACATAAAAATTAACAATGTCAACTTAAAAAAATAATTGCCTTTGAAAACAGTTTTCATTAGCCTGTCAAACTTGTAAAAAACATTAGTAAGTAACTGGTTGTTGTAAAAATGCTACATTTGAGTGAAACGGATCGCATAGAGATTCTCATGATGATTGGGTGTGGGGATAGAAAACGAAGCTTTGCCGAAGCTGCTAATCTTTTCAACGTAAATCATCCAGATCGAGCACCTATTTCCAGGTCAGTTGCATTTAAAACATGGAATAGGTTTAATGAAACTGGAACTGTTAAAAATCGTCCAAAAGTTGGACGACCAAAAACTGTTACAAATGAAGAAAATTCATTTAATCTTATGATAGATGTAGTTGAAAATCCAGAAACTTCGGTGCAGCAATTGGCTTTCAATAACAACATGAGCAGGAGATCAGTTCAAAAAATAATGAAAATTGAAAAGTTTCATCCTTACAAAATTCAGCTGCTACAAGAATTGAATGAAGATGACTTTGATCGCAGAATTGAATTTTGCGAAACAATGATGAATAGGATAAACCAAACAAAAATCAACATTGGATGGAGCAGATTCATACGCAGCGTCCACAAAAAATAATGTTTGGTGTGGTATAATTCGGCAGCATATTATCGGCTCTTTTGTTATTAATGGCAATTTGACATCTGAAACATATTTACAGCTTTTGTAAGAACAGGTTGTTCCCAGACTTAGACAAATATTCCCAAATTATGAAACTCAGGCTAATCCAGCTGAAAACATATGGTTTCAGCAAGACGGAGCACCAGCTCATTTCGGACTAATAGTACGTGAATATTTAGACGTAACTTTTCCCGGCAAATGGATAGGCAGGAGAGGAACAATTAAATGGCCTGCTAGGTCGCCCGATTTAACTCCACTTGATTTTTTCCTGTGGGGACATTTGAAAAATCGAGTTTATAACAACAGGCCACACAATATACAAGAATTAGAAGAACGCATAAGAACCGAAATTGCAAATATTCGTCCTAATATTTTAACTAGTTCATTACAACACTTTGTCCAGCGTATTCCTTACTGCCAAGAAGTTAATGGAGAGCACTTTTAACATATATTGTAAAATAAAAAATCATTTATTGTTTAATATTTTATTTTTTCATTTGACTGTTTAATATTTTTTTAAGTTTTTATCAACAAAAGAACATGCATTTGCAGTATTCCAGCATTTAGAAAAAGTACTCGTTTGCCTGCTTCCATACTTTTCAAAGTCCGGTTTATCGATGAAAAGACAAGTATTTTTTTTAAAAAAGGTATATGGTTGTAATCAGAATTATAAGGTCTATAAAAGTTGTAAAATAAAAAAAAAATCGAATTTCATTTAAAAAAAAAATCAAGATGGCGTCCGTATGTGAAAATTCTAAGAATAATTTTTGATTTTTTCACACCAAGTTCAAGAAAATATCCCATTTAGAAATCCCAATTTTGATGGTTATGTTTTTAGCGGTTTTCACGTGAGAGCCGTGTTTCCATACTTTGTAGCGACCTTGTATAATCATCTTTATTGTGGTATTTACATATACATATATTATATAATATATTTAATATAAACTTATAAATGGCTATTGACCTTAGGTTTTTCAGCCAGTAGTCCAAGTCATATATCATGTATGTCCGTTAGTCGTTGCTGAAAGATGAGTAGAATAGTGTTTGGGGTAGTGGTATAACAAATATTAATAATGAAATAGAAGTATAATTAATAAAAAATAATTATCTTAATTATATAAGTACTTAAAAATGTTCATTGGAACAACCACTTTCCAGGCAAATAACCCGTCGGACATTGGACTACACAGTGGACATTTGTTGCACCACAAATTATTTAATCGGATGTCCAAATTAAAAATGTCATCAGCTATAATCTCCGGAACTACTAGAACTTTCAAATAAAAAAGATGTTGATAAAATTAGCCATACAAATTGCCGGAAATAATTACAAAGTATGTAACTGATCCGGTAGGGAGCCGCAATAAACAGCAGAAATATACGAAGATTATCTCAAAAAGCTATCTTAAAATACGACTTTTTGAAAATATGATGAGTTTATGAAGGAAACAAAAAATATTAATGACCAGATAACCTGGAGAGGGATACATCCCGTGATACTTGTAATTCAATTGCGAGGTGTTTACCCGGGAAGTAGTTGTTTCAATTGATGTTTATATTTTTTAATAGATTACGTGAAAAAAAGTGCAGTAGCTAAAGAATAAATAAATAATAATTTAATTTTTATAAATTAATTATTTCTAAATGATCTTTGTACATATACAGGGAGGTTTTTTATCAGTATACATTAGGGTGTATACCTGCAAAAATGCGAGTCAAACGCATTGAACCGATTAATGTGTGTATGTTTAGTTGATTATTTGGCATATGGGTGTTCAGTTGCGTGTTATAGGCAACCAAACATACATATATCAATGCGTTTGAGTCGCCTATTTTGTACGTATATATAGGGGAAATGTATACTGATAAAAAAAAAGCTCTCTGTATATTGTACTATATGTGATTTACATTTTGTGGTAATAAAGAAACTATTTAATAATGACTGTGACTAAGTGAATAAAATACTCTTTTCTATTAAAATGAAACATTTTGGGCAGAAAGACCTCTGGTCGATAGCCCAGACAGACTAACACTTACATCTATTGTATTTATTTATGTTATGTTGTTCTGTATTAACTATTGTTTGAATAAATATATATTAATCATTTTTTTATTCGTTTGAATATTTTGGATTTGTTAATTTATATTGTAGTTTATAAGCTGAATATTAGCTATTTAAAATTTTGTATACAAAAATAAAACCTGAAAGACGCGCTTGTGAAAATGTCTGAAATATTCAGCTCAAGTGCATTCGCGATCGATAGCTGAAACGTTGGACCCGCTGGGGGCGAAAAATAAAAAAATATGAAGTCACCGTTATTAATAGATGTTTTGATAGCTGCACTTTACATACAACTACATATAGCCAGCAGAATTAGATATTATTCGAATACTCTCCAGGATTCGAATCATTTTAGAGGATTCAAGTATTTTTATAAGAAAGGATTTATGGCAGTTTCAAAATTTTCAAGATCAGAAAAATAACTCGATCAGATCATATCAGATATATGATAAATACAAAAATAAATATACAATGAAAAAGTAATTTTGTTGTTTTATATATATACAGGGTGAGTTTTTTTCGATGTTCTCTATGGGGATCTCGGAAACTATAAGAGATAGAAAAACGGTTAAATGGGGAAAGAAGTGTAGTTTTATAAGACGAATAAAATGACACTTTCAAAATATTTGAAAAAGTCAAGGGTAACTAGATATTTTGAAAAAAGTAAAATGTGTCAATTTTTTTAAATCAATATATCTCTATTATTATCATAGATAGAAAAAAACTGTAAAGGACAAAGTTGTAGAAAATTTTACACAGATTAATAACAAAAAATCAAAAAAAAAATTTCGCCCTTATTTTGGGAGATATGACACAAACTTACCTTTTTTTAAATGGAAACAGTAGTTGGCTATGACTTTATTAAAAGGGTTATTTTTTTCCCTTTAATCCGATATAACATATGTCATAGTTATTTTTAAAATAAAATAAGTTACAGTCGTTTTTAATTTTACCATACACCAAAAATTAGTTAGCCATGAAAAAAACAAAAGTAAAACAATTGCGGTTGTTTATAGCAACGAAATCAATATTTAATGTATTATCTTTCTTTAGATTTGTCAAAAGCAACATAAAGTAAAATAATAATGGAAGAAAATTTTAAATATTACATAAGATGCTCAAAAAGTCCACCATTATTATAATGGCATAAAGTACATCTTTTTAAAATCGAATTTGTGTTTTTTTACTTTTCTTCTGTCAATAGAATAAAATGTTTCAAGTACAGCTAGTCTAAGATCCTCCACAGATTGATATGATTGTTCATACACTTTGTTCTTCACATAACCCCACAGAAAAAAGTCTAAAACGGTGATACTTCTGAATGTTGGTAAAGATGGCTACCGACGATCGATATATTGATTATAATATTGTTCTGCAGCATCCGCAGCGTTTTTATTACACTGAATGTAACAAACAAGCATATCACGCTTTTCTTCGTTGGAAAAATTCATTATCACTTTAAAAAACTTACAACACGAAAAATATACAAAACAAACTTATCGAAACAAATCAAATATGGAAATGAATTAATGTGTATTTAGAATAAACAACTGCAATTGTTTTACTTTTGTCTTTTTCATGGCTAACTAATTTTTGGTGTATGGTAAAATTAAAAACGACTGTAACTTATTTTATTTTAAAAATAACTATGGCATATGTTATATCGGATTAAAGGGAAAAAAATAACCCATTTAATAAAGTGATAGCCAACTACTGTTTCCATTTAAAAAAAGGTAAGTTTGTGTCATATCTCCCAAAATAACGGCGAAAATTTTTTTTTGATTTTTTATTATTAATCTGTGTAAAATTTTGTACAACTTTGTCCTTTACAGTTTTTTTCTATCTATGATAATAATAGAGATATATTGATTTCAAAAAATTGACACATTTTACTTTTTTCAAAATATCTAGTTACCCTTGACTTTTTCAAATATTTTGAAAGTGTCATTTTATTCGTCTTATAAAACTACACTTCTTTCCCCATTTAACCGTTTTTCTATCTCTTATAGTTTCCGAGATCCCCATAGAGAACATCGAAAAAAACTCACCCTGTATATATATATAATATATATACAGGGTGGCGCAAGATTCCGATGAAGTACAATATCTCAGTTATTTAGAAATTTACAAAAAGATATTACTGACATAATTTGTAGCTACTGTAAAACTTCACATTTTAAAATTGGTTTCATATATACAGGGTGTCCAATAATCACGTGACGTATCAAACATATGATTTTTTAAATGGAATGCTATATTTTTTATGTCGATTTTAGATTCTACGCTTAAAATTAATCATTTTTGACATAAGGTTTATTAGGTCAGTTTTTAATATTTTAAAAGTTATAAACAATTTAAGGTTGAAATCAATAGAAGATTGGGGCCTTTATTTCAAAAATGGAAAACGATGTAAACTTTCTGTTAACGCAATTTAATTGAAAAAATGCTTAATAATATAAGGAATAATCGTTTGTTACCATAAAGCAAATGTTGTGTACAGGGTGAAACAATACGCAAAATGATATTTTTCTTTTTTCACTTAAATGGAACACCCTATATTTCTTACACGATTTCGATAGAAAATTGGTTGTTCTTTAATTTTTGTATACTAAACTATACCCCTATCTGTTACCATTTTTTAACAATTTCAATCCAAGTACAAAATTATAAGTTTCGCTTATAATCTATAATATAAGTAGGCTATAATTAAAACAAATGCAATTCATAATCGTTTTCTGACATTTAATAACATACTTACTTCCTAACCTAAAAGGATATTCAAATGACAATCGATATTTAAAGGCGCATGCAAAATATAAAGAAAATAGTTGCTCGACGATTATTTAGCGAGTAATAATGGTTACTGAGACACATTTTTTTAAGAAAAAAATTGTAAAATGTTTGAATAAAAAAAAATGATGTTGGTGCGAGAAATAAATATATAAAAATGTTAATACTATGTTTATTATTTCACTTAGTATCTATTATCGGTTTTTCAGTCAACATGAATTATTTAAATAAATCAATTTAAGAAGCATATAGGAATATTTTAAATATTTTTCGAATAATAACCAAAAAATATAGTTGTTGTTAGTTTTTAACAATTAAATTAATCATTTATTGAAGAAGTATGTTTAACTGCACCAGTGTTACAAAATATAACGTAAAATGTACTTTACTTACTAATTATAATATTAAGCGTTGAAAGATACTAAATAAATTAGTTGTTCTGGCGCGGCCTACTTTGGTTAAAAATTCTATACCAAATTATTTAATCAAATGCAATTTTGGAGAATAAATTGATGATAATAATAAGAATCGTAAAATCTGTTTAAAAATAAATTATTAATATTAACATACCTTAATAGAAAAAATAACTTCCAACCCATTCCTGGTGAATCGAAAACCAACTCACCTCCACCACTCACTAATTACCACTTGTTCATAAACAAAAATAAATCGCGTTTTTAATTATTAATAATTTCTAACGTTAAAAATTAAACCGGAATAGTGAAAACTGCGCGTTTTCGGACGACTGAATCGAAATACAAGAGCGCAATTATCGCAAATCAAGAAGAAAAAAACGATCGACGACTCACTCAGAGAACGCATTCCTGAGATAAGAAGATTCGTTGTACCTGGATCCTGGCGCACAGCCAAGAACATACCTATTTAAATTGTTGTATTTTCAATATTATCGCGTATTAAAATAATTACAGCTTAATATTTATTTACTTTTTTTTATTAAATTCTTATTTATCCCGTGGTAAAAAAAATATGTATGAATTATGATGTATTTTAATTTATACACTTGATTATTCGTTTCACTAAATTATTTTATATTTGTGTTCGCGTAACTTTCACAACTAAATAAATTAGTTGTTCTGGCACGGCCTACTTTGATTAAAAATTCTATACCAAATTTGTATTTGAGATTAAATATCTCAAAAACGGTAGACGGTAGCTATTTAATATGTTATATAAAAAATGAAGAGTGATTAATTTTCTATTAAAATAGCATAAAAAATATAGGGTGTCCCATTTAAGTAAAAAGAGAAAAAAACCATTTTGCGTATTGCTTCACCTTGTATATAAAAATTTGTTTTAAGAGAAAAAAAAGAGTATTTCTTTTATTATTAAGTATTTTTGCATTTGTATGGCGTTGACAGAATGTTTATTTCATTTTTCATTATTGAAATATTAGGCTCTAAACATCTATCGATTTCAACACTCATTTGTTTATAACTTTTAAACTATGAAAAATTGACCTATTAAATCTTATATAAAAAATGATTAGTTTTAAACGTAGAATCGAAAATCTTCATAAAAAATATATCATTCCATTTAAAAAAAAACATTTGTTTGATACGTTACGTGATTATTGGACACCTTGTATATATGAAACTAATTTTAAAATGTGAATTTTGACAGTAGCTACTAATAATGTAAGTAACATTTTTTTGTATATTTCTTTATAACTGAGATATTGGACTTCATCGTAATCTTGCGCCACCCTGTATATTTGTAGAACTTTGTATATATACATGTAAAATACCCAAGTCAAACGCATTGATGTATGTGTGTTTAGTTACCTATAATACGCAACCCGAACGATCGATTCCTTCAACTAAGATAATAATAATAATAATTAACTTTATTAACGGAAATTCACCATTTAACAAAACAATATATATAAATATTATACCAAAACATATTAAATAATATTATAATTAATTATCGTGTGTATAATTAACAGTAAAAATAAAACAATATTACATACTACTTCTAACAAAAATTATATAAATTAGCAGCAAAAAAATGCAAATACAAATATTAAAGCAGATCCCAAGTGGTTCATAGTACATACAAATGTAAAGTAAAACTAAATCAAACCAACTATGTAGCTAATTCAAAAACAATTAAAAATTTTCTATTTCTGTTTAGCACTTATTCTAAGTTTATTGTTCTTCACTGTTACTTTTCTTTCAAATTGTCTTTGTTTTCACAATGAACTGTTTGGGATTGATAAATAAATATTTTGATGCGTATTATTTTTATTTTGTATTTTGTCGTAATTTGTGATTGGTAATTTGCCTTTTTTTATATATACATATGTTTTATAATCTTTTTAGAGCGTCACACTTTTCTTATAAAATTTTTAATATGTAATTATAATTGTAATTTGGAAATGGAGATTCCGTTAATAAAGTAAATTGAAATTTGTGATTAAAGAAAAAAAAAATCTCTTTTTTTTTAATAGTAATTTCTCCATAATTATAAGTATTTTTGATAAAAAAAGGAAATTGTTTGTGACGATAACGCATGCAGTGTTAGTCATGATTTATTTTGTTGCGTTTTTCAATAGAATAAAGAGAACGCAACATACAACCTTCCAAAGAAAATGTTTTAGTTTAATTATTTTTAGAATCATCTTAACTGGGGTGTTCAGAAACTTTGGATCGGCTTTCGCAGGCATATGTATGTCTATTAGGACCACATTTTAAAATTAGTATCAAACATACAGGGTAGTTATATTTTTTCTAATGGAATGACCCATATTTTATATTTTGTCCAGATTCGACATCGAAAATAAAGTTAACTTACATAATATTTTCATATTCCTAAACTTAATAACTTTTGAAATATTTAAATATTTTTGGAAAAATTGACGTTTAGAAAAAAAATCATAACTTTCAAATAGGTGAATGAAAACAAATGAAATTTTGTGTCAGTATATCTGACTAATGGGTGAATATTTCAGACTATATTAAGAGGAATCTAAAAATGTTTTGATAGTTCAACATATCTCAAAAAGCACATTCAAGGCCAAATTTCGTGCTTATTTTAAATGGCACACCCTATATGTAATAGGCCTATTTTGTAGGAAATTTTATTGTCTTTCAGAAAGTATAAAGGTATTCTACACTTAAACCTAATAGTTTTCAAGATATATCCATTTTTGTTAATTTTCGTCATTATCATTATTATTTTAATATGGCAATGTAACATAAAGCGCCATCTATTGCTTATTTTAATAATTATTATTGCCAGTTATTCCAATAGGTTTTTGATTATAAGCAAATTTAATTGACACATTCGTATTATTACTAACAATTGAAAAAATAATGTTTCCCTTAAATGAAAGAATTAACATGATTCTAATAATAATAATGTAACGTTATTAAGATTGTCTCTTAGTGTACAAAATGTTCTCTGATGAAAGACATCCTAATAAGAAGATTGTAGAGGAAGTTTTAAATACATTCAAAACTGTAGGCAGTATGAAGTATTTGAAGAAAACTACCTTGAATACAGTAACTAATAATGAGGAGACACAATTACAAGTTTAATTCCATTGAATATTCGTCAAAAGGTGGTTTAATAAGCAATGACCATGCTACGAGGAGGCCACGTAGCATCGTCACATAGATCCTCTGATTTAATCCCAATGGATTTATTTCTGCCAAATCAAATATACAGCACTCCTCACACAACAATTGAATATCCGGAAGGCAGAATTAATAATATATTTAGATCAATTACACCTAATATGCTGAGAAATATCAAAATATCATTTAAAATAAAATTGAATTATGTATTCGATGGTAGTATTTTTGAAAATTTAATATAAATTACTTTTAATACTATTTTGTCAATTTATTTGATGTATTTCGTTAAATTTGTTTTACAATTCTAACAAGTTTTTATTAAATAATTTACACATGTGTAAATAAATAATGCAATTATATATTCACAATTAATAAAATTGGTGTATTAATTTAGGAAATATCTCGAAAATCATTTGTTGGGTCAACAGACTTTATTTATAAACAATAACTAAACACTTGCCTTTATGGAATAATAATAATAATAAATATTAAATTGAACAATAGATGGCGCTTTGTATCGACTTTCCATATTATGAATAATAAATATTATGTCAAAAGTTAACGAAAATGGATATATCTTGAAAACTATTAGGTTTAGGTAAAAAATACCTTTATACAATAAAATTTCCTACAAGACGGGGCTATTAGATATAGGGTCATTTAAAATAAGCATGAAATTTGACCTTGAATGTGTTTCTGGAGTTACGTGAAATTATCAAAACATCTTAAGATTTTAAATTCCTGTAAATAGCCTAAAATATTTACCCGTTGGTCTAATATACTGGTACAAAATTTCATCTGTTTTCATTCATCCATTTGAGAGTTATGATTTTTTTTTCAAAACGTCAATTTTTCCAAAAATATTTAAATATTTCAAAAATTATTAGATTTAGGCTTATGAATATATTATGAAAGTTAACTTTATTTTTGATGCAGAATCTGAAAAAAATATAAAATATGGGTCATTTCATTAGAAAAAATTAAACTATGATACGACATGCTTTTATGGCGTATATTTGAAACTAAATGTGGTCCTAATTGACATAGGCCTGCGAAAAGCCGATTTTGAAAAAATAAACCATTTAGCCGTGAAGCTACTTCCTGTATATATATATATATATATATACGCTGAGACACCCTGTATATATATATATATATATATACAGAGTGTCTCAGCGTGCGCGCCGAGTAGCTTCACGGCTAAATGGTTTATTTTTTCAAAATCGGCTTTTCGCAGGCCAATATATATATATGGAAAAATATACAAAATAAATAATAAATATAACAAAATCAAATGTATAATTTATATCTGTTAATTGGCTATCGGCCAGTGGTCATTCCGCATATCAATCTGTAATTTTATTCTTAAAGTAAATAATGAAATTGAAGTTATTTTCGTAAATTTAATTATCCAGATGTCATTTTGTTAAATCTATCAACAAGAAGTCTTTCTTTTCTGAAACAATATTATAATTTTCTTATATTTTAAGAATTTATTGTTAAAAATCTACTTTCAATTCTTGAAATATAAGAAAATTATAATATTTTGTCAGAAAAGAAAGACTTCTTGTTGATAGATATAACAGAATGACATCTAAATGCATTGATCATCTTGGATTTATGTATATTGTCTTGTAATTGAGATGTATATTTCCTGTTGGGCAATAAAGACTTATTATTATTATTATTATCGTCAATATCATGATGATCAATGTATCATTTATTTGTAGGAAGATATATGTTAATATTACAATAACTAACTAACCATCTTTATTCAAATGTGTATATGTGTGTACAATAATATACAAAACTTAGAATTATATTCTGTAGATGATGAATCGGCTATCGACCGGAGGTCTTTCAGCCTATTACAATATTATTGATATTATTGGATTAAAGAATTTCATTCATTTCTCTTTTTTTTTCAATAAAACATTACGTGCTATGAAATGCATTCCTTTATTCTAAATGGTTTTGGATATTATTTTATTTTTAATTATTATTTTCACTCGATTCATAAGCGTTGATAAGTGCAATTAAAACAAAAACAAAGTGATAATTAACCAACGACCGAAAACACATTCGGGGTTTCGAAAGGAAGGAAAGGTCCTTCCCCCATTTTTTTTCGCCGAACCTGCACAAAAGGATACCTTATTTCAGCGTGCAGGTAGATATTTTGCAGACCGACCGAGGGGGTCAAGGTTGTCGCTGTTGTTGTTTCCTTTATTTTTTTCGTCCTGCGCTGCGGCTATTTTGTTCAAAATAAGCGTTTCTGAAAGTTAAATCTGATAACCTTGGACGCGCGTCGAAAATTTGCAATTTACCTTCGGATTTTCTCGGACCGAAACGCAAAGGTGATTTATTCACGTTAACCTCGATGGGTCACAATTTAAGTCTACCTTGTCAAGTAAAAGTGTTCTTAGTAGTGTCGATACAATAATGATTATTGTGTTGTGAAATTACGTGATTTTTCTTGGGCTGTCGCAAAGATTATATAAGAAATTTCATTAAGCTGTTTATTTATATTAAAAATTGCACTGTTTTGTAAAAAGGAGATACCGTAAATAAATATATTATTATTTACCTATCATAGGTAGTACAATTTTTTTATTTCAATAAACATTTGTATACTACAACAGATACATTATTATAATTTAGAAACAAAGAATTTCGTATTCGTTTTCGGTGAATTTCGAAATTTGGTTAACCGTCGAACCGTTGCTTTCTTTCATGTCGGAGATGACCAAGACTTATAAAAATAAAAAAAAACAGTTTCAAAATATTGCATTCCTCGCAACCCTAACATTCACCCCAAACATAACAACCCTTCGGTCACTATGCACCACTTCATTAACTTACGGATACATGATAATTCAGCTAGTTAGCATAGTTTCTATTTCACCATAAATTCATACAGGGCAGAAAGACCTATGGTCTTTTAACGTGTACGTTATATTTTATCACCACAGTCTAAGCAGCTTTTGTAATATATACATATAATGTGAAGATAATTAATAACATACACGTTAAACTTAAAATTTTCTGCACGGAATAGCCCTGATAATCTTCACGTAACTCAACCTATACAAATTATTGTTGCTTTTTTATTATTATTTGTTAACTAATTTAAAACATCTTTATTTCCCATATTTTCCCTCGCTGTCTCTGCTCGTTATAAATGCATTTTCTTTATTAATGCAACTCGGGCATTTTTTCGTCTAATTTTTTTTTGTTTCTTCCGGTAGCAGCTTGTAATCAGTATCGTTCCGCTCCAGAAAATTCGAAGGGAGCAAAAAGGTGGGCGATTTTTAGAAGAGCGCTCGCGACGCCCCCGGAGCCTCCGCCAAAGCGTCTGTGCTCATAACTATGCCCATTCGGATGTGATGTTTAGCATAACTACGCCACTCAAGAAAATTACCGGGAAATACTCCTCGAACGCGTACACAACCGGGATAGTTGAGCGTTATCGCGCCGCGGCCGCAGGAATTCGGATTTGCTCGGAATATTTCGCGAAATTCCCAAATTAATTCGCAACAATTTGTCGTTTCCTCCCTCGCGGGGATGTTTTCAACGGCGGTGATTTTGTTTGTCGGGAGCAATTAGATGCACTCGATTAATCCTCGAGAGCTGAAAAAAAAATTTACGAGATTTAATAATTATTTAATGCTCTTAGTTATTTATACAAGAGATTCGCATCTAATGGAATTTATTGATTGCATTTTTTTTTGTTTCTTAGTGAGTGAGGAAACTGAGAACTAAGCAAAATGACATTGCATAACTGTTACATTAACGTTTAATTTTGTTTTAATGTTCAACCTGGGTGTAAATATATAAATATTTATAGAAAAGAGTATTCATTCTCTTGTCACAGTTATTTAAATAAATTAAAGAAAAATTATTTGAAAATAATTAATAAATTATTTCCACATTTAGCTCTGTGACTATTGGCTTACGTTATATTAAAACGTTTAATTTAGTTTAATTTGATCTATAATATAATTGATTTAATTTCACTGAGTATAGTTGAATTAATTTAATTAATTTATTTTAACATCTTTAAATTATGTAAGGCATAGCTGTACTGACGAGGGATAGATCCCGATCCACGTGTCTGCGGATGGCCTTATTTTATGAAATAAATATGAATAAATTATTAAAAATCAACCAATAAAACACAGATTAGATTGAATAACTTTAAATTCTCGACTAGTTATTAGCCTATTTTCAAGAGAATTTAAAAGTTGTTTTTACTAAAATTAAATGGAAATTAATAGAAATATATAGATTATATATATGGTTTCATAATAGAATAAAGTGAAAAGTAGTATTTATAATAAATCATAAAGTGAAGAATATAATAGATCTACTTGTTCATTTAGAAATGATGAATTAGTGTCTTTATTGTGTAAATTTCAATTGCTTCCAATATATCTAATTTTTGACCTTTTTCACAATGATGTAAGATTTTTGTATTATTTAAATTTGGAAAAGTGTGACTATTTGTAAGTATATGATTTGAAAAAGTACTACAATCTTTATTTAATCTAAATGCTTGAAAGTGTTTATTATATCTTATATTAAAATTTCGGCTAGTTTTTCTAATATACACACTATTACAATCGGAACATATAAGTTTATAAATACCAGATTTGTTAAATTTTTCTGTTTTATCTCTTCTACTGTATAATATATAACCTAATTTATTTTTACTTCTAAATCTTATTTTGTAATTATTTTTTCTAAATATATTTGCAATTCTTTCTGAAATTTATCCAAAATAAGTTAGTTAAATATTTTTTATTGTTTTTTTTTTTAATTTTTGGATAAATTTCAAAAAGTGCTTTCTTTCTGAATTCTTTATTAATTAATTTTTGAATTATGTGATAAGGAAAACCATTTTTTGCAGCAATTTTTCTTATTAAATTTAATTCATTATTGAATGATTGTTTTGATAGTGGAATTTTGAAAGCTCTATTGATCATATAATAATATGTTGATAATTTTTGACAAAGGGGGTGAAATGAATCAAATGAGATGGTATTTTTGTTACTGGTTGGTTTTCTATAAATCTCAAATTGTATCTGATTGTTTTTGTGTATAATAGTTAAATCTAAGAAGTTGATCTTTTTATTTAACTCAATTTCTAAAATAAATTTTATGTGTTGGTTTAAGGAATTAATATATTCTAAAAATGAATTTAAGTTTTCATCAGATCCGCCAAAGCATGCAATAATATCATCAACATATCTATACCAAAATTTAATATGTCTTTTTGTAAGTGGATTTTTAAAAATTGTTTCTTCCAATGTATTCATCTAGATATCAATTAGTAATGGAGATCCCATTGCCAATCCAGAATTCTGTTTATAATAAATGTTATTGAATTGAAAATAATTTTGATCGATACATAATTTAAAAGAAGAAAGTAATTCTTCTTTAATAATTGGATTAATATTATTTTTATCTAAAATAGTTTTAATAATTTTAACACATTCACTTGAAGGAATACTAGGAAACATATTCGTTACATCAAAAGAAACTATTTTTGAATTTAAAGGTTTTATAATCTTTTAATTTATTTGTTAAATCTATATTATTTTTAATACTATATTTTAATTTATAATTTGTTATGTTTCTAATATATTTACTAGTATAGACAGCTAAGTTTCTGCAAGGTGAATTTATGTACGAAACAACAGGTCTGATTGGTAGGTTTGTTTTGTGAGTTTTAATTAAACCGTAAAGTTTTGGAGCAATAGGATTTTTTGTTACTACTACAATATCTTTATTCAAAGTTATTTGTTTTACATATATTTACAATATTTTATGGTATATTTGTTTCTTTCTTGCTTGCTTGAACAGGCTATCGACCTATGGTCTTAAGATGAATGCATGGAGGATATGTAGGAGAAGAGAGTGATTGATGGATTTTTTAATTTGGGGGAGATGTTGGGATCTTTGGGGATGCATATTTTTTTAAGTAAGTTAAAATTATTATTATTGCACGCGAATCTTTCGGTAAGGATCTGGATTCGTTTGCTAATGGGGGAAACTTTGGTTATCTGATAGAGTTGTTCATTTGAGAGATTGTGTATTGGATTTTGCGGGTGTCGGAGTTTTGTTAGGATGCGTAAGCAAGTTCTTTCCGCCACTTCGATGTTTTTAAGGGTATTGGAGGAGGGGTTGAGGTATAAAATGCAGCTGTAATCTAGTATCGGGCGGAAAATCATTTTGTATATCTGTATACAGGTCTTGATGTTTATACCATGGTTTTTGTACGTGAGGCTGCGGAAGTATTTGGCACGCTTGATGATATTTGTTTTCAAGTTTGAGGTGTGAGGTTTAAAGGAGAGTTTAGAATCGAGTAGGAAACCTAAATATTTGCAACAGGATGAGGATGGTACAATATGGTTATTAATGTTAACTGTGAGTGGGACTGGGGGAATGCGGTGGTAAGGTAGGAAGAGTTTTGATTTTGTAGGATTTATTTTTAGTCGCCACTTTGCAAACCACGCTAATATCGTGTCAATGAAATTTTGTAGGGATTTTAGGGTTAATTGTAAAGTGGATTCGTGAGTTATAAGGACAGTGTCGTCTGCAAATTACTATAAAACTGTATATTTCAACCTAAAATAGATAATTATTAATTCTTTATACAAGTTATGAAAACAATTTCAGGATGGTCAAATATCGTGACAAATACATATACAATCGCAAAATTATTTCATTCCAACTTCTTCTAGAGTAGACGAGGGTGACATTTTAAAATCTTAAATGGTAACCCACACTTTACTTTCCCCGGACCCCTGTCCAAGGGAAAGTATTGTGATCGTGAAAATGTTCGAATCGCCAATTTCAACGAATATGCACGTTTTGAGGTCCCCTGAATCCATTCCATCGAGTTCTGAAAAATGTCTGTGTTACCGCGATAGCGCATAAACGGCTAAATAGATTGAACGCAAACTTTATATCTAAGCTTTTTATAACAGAGGCCCACATAATAAAAATATAAACCCCAAACGTAAATTCCCCACTATAACTCTTCATGAATTCATTGCATCACTTCACCACATTAATGATTCGAATAAATAATCTAAACTATAAAATCAAATCCTCTTTCAAAATTTCTCCTTGAAACCATCTAAAATCTCATTGAAATCACGCTCAAGCCGGTTTATTTCAAGCATCGCAGCTTCGTTCTCCTCGTAAGTTTGAATCATCTCCCGGACTCTCTCTTTGACAGGCTCCAATTTCTCCAGCACTTTCAATTCATGCTCCAACATGTTTTGATACAGCAATTGCTGCAAAATATATAAAAAGACATTAGAAATATTTTCTGGAAAACATAATATTTGTGAAAAATTGTAATAAAAAAATTAAAATATTTATAGAAAAGAATATCCGGGTTCATTTTGTGAAATAATAGAAAGCCAATTTTCTCAGTACTATTTCTCCTTTACACTAACAATTATAATAAAACTGCCGACAAAAATGAAGACATTTATAGAAAAAAATTGACAAAATATTAGAAAGCAAAATTCCGCAATATAATTTCTCCTTTAAACTTAAATTAGAAATATTAATCACAACTAACAATCACATAATTATAATTTCTTTCTATGTGACCTTAAAAGTGTGGACTTAAATTTTACCTCACCTGTTTGTAACTCTCTTCCAATTCCTTGACTTCTTCTTCAATCATGTTCGGGTCTTCGTCATCAGGTATTGACAAATTGGGCTGAAGCTTTATGGTTTTTGCAACGGAGAAAAAGTTTTTCGCTGATTCCTAATTTTTTAAATACAAATTAATATTCTGTTATAAATCTAGATTTACATACATCAAATAATTCAAAAATTTTTTTTTTTTCTATACCAATTAATGTGTAATTTTAAACGTTTTTCCTACTTATTTTATCACTTTTAAATTGCTTAAAATGAATAAATTTCTTGAATTCTAAATTATCATAATTAATATTTTACCTGCCTTACACTTGAAAGGGTAGAAAAGCATCAAGATTAAAGAAATATTTTACCTTAAATCCATCGAAGGTTGCCTTGACTGCTTTATCGAAAGATTCCTTTACTGGCTTCATCTCTTCACTTTCGTTAAAATAAAATGCGGTTTCTTTTTCCACAATTCCTCTCACTGCAAAATAAAACAATGTTTACATATCAAGTATGGCACAAATATTCAAATACATTATTACATTTAAAATTCCCAAAGCTGAAAAGAAATAATCTCCTTAAATCTCTGGCCGCCTTATTTCAGAAATTGATTGCATGTTTGGATTGTATGGAACTGTCTAATTCGCACCTAAATTCCTATCTAAATAACAGTAACCGGGGCTATTCCATATGCAAAATGTTAAATTTATTATACACATTATACTTATTGTCACAATCTAAGTGAGGTTCATAATTGTTATGTTATACATAGAATTAAAATTAACTAACATTATTATTTACAATGATAGTGATCTATTGATATATCACTATGCGTTAAATAATAATTTTAAATATAAATTTAATTTGAAGCCACATTAGCAGTTAAAATAATGGATAATTATTTATTGTAATTATTTTAAAAAAATAATCTGCCACCATATGATAAACGAGAATAAATTAACTTTACTGTTCCACGATTTGTTTTTTTAAAAAGGAATTAATTTTATAACAAGGACGTTACATGTTCTAACTGTAATACGTATCTAAATTATTACAATGGAAAATACAATTTATATTAAAATAAAGTAGCAAATAAGCATAAGATAATAATTAACAGGGTAATCAATTTACAGAGTATGTATAAATGAACAATTAATTCTATTCATAATAATAAATGAAGTCCATTGTGTTGGCGTCAGGTAACTTATATATATATATATATATATATATATATATTAATTTCATGTTCTTTTAAAAATCGTTATTTTAAAATTCCCGTTCTGTTTATTGAGGTTATGTGTATGTTTATTTTGGAATTTTTACTTACATATTTCGACGAAAACCGAAGAGGACATTTTGAAGAAGTGCATCTCCGTTTCTGCTTCAATAATTTCTGATGGATTCATTTTTAAGCACTATTTTAAAAACGTTTTTAAATTATACAAACAGCGGTTAAAAAACACTAAATCAGGAGATACACTTGACAAAGACAATCTTATTCTATGATTACAAAGTGCGCCAACAGTTTTTACATTTTCGATTGTTGCGCCTCTGACGGATACAATGGGAAATTATTTAAAAATTCAATAGTTGAGAGTGTCACTTGATGAAACTACATATTCACAATTAGATAGAAACACAAAAATATTTTAGTTTTACTATTATTTATTGTAGAAACACTGCTACAATTGTTTCGCCAATTATTAATTATAAATTATTTTTGGAAAAATTACAGTGAACTGTCGTGGCCATATTACAGATTAATTTATTTATCAAAAAAAAAACAGTACCAAACAAATTAAATTAAGTAAACTTACAACTGCTCATATTCCTTCTTTAAAAAAATAAAAAAGTGTATGAAAACAAACAAAATATATTACAGTTGTCCAATACAATATTGAATTATTTGTAGCAAAATTACAGTTTACTTTCTTAGCCATTACAGCTTCCTTTATTTATCAAATTTACATAATCTATAATAAAAATTTTCTCTTGTATACTAAAGACAATTAAAAACACAGAAAACGCTGGGAATATATTTGACAGTGTTTAAAATACAAAAATGTTATTGTTTACATATTTTATTTTTAAAATTAAAAAAGCATACGAAAAAAAAAAATGATTGTCACTGTTTAGAGATTAGCAAAATAACAAGAATAGATGATTTTATAAATATAAAAGAATATTCATTCACTTGATCACACTTAACTAACTAACCATCTTTATTCAAATGTGTATATGTATGTACAATAATAATAAAAAAATTAGAATTATATTCTGTAGATGATGAATCGGCTATCGACCGGAGGTCTTTCAACCGATCATACTTACTTAATAATTTAAACAAAAATGATTTGAAAATTTTATA
This sequence comes from Philonthus spinipes, assembly GCA_963082785.1. Lineage (NCBI taxonomy): Eukaryota > Metazoa > Arthropoda > Insecta > Coleoptera > Staphylinidae > Philonthus > Philonthus spinipes. The sequence continues at coordinate 11,144,953 of OY720309.1, read as the reverse complement.
TTATTTTTGTTTAATTTAAATAATTTTATTCTATGATTACAAGGTCTACCAACTGTTTTAATCATTTCCGATTGTAGCGCCTCTGTTGCATACCAGGGAAAATTAAATTGACATTAAAGAACGCAGAAAACGCCAGAAAAATATTTGACTGTGTTTATTTTTGTCCTCGAAATATTTAAAAAACGAATATAAATTGAACATTTCATATTGCCAATAAGTCTCAAGAATAATGACTTCGATTTCTTCACCTTCCATCGAGTTGAGCTCATACCGCGATCAGCATTTTAAGGTAAACATACTTTGTTAGGTTATGATAAACAAATGATAAATACATTTAGCAAGAATATATGTCTTATACTTTCTTAAGCTAATTATTTGATGTATATTGTAAACATGAAAAGATATAAAGGTTTATTCAGCGCTATTCCATAAGAAAAATTTTGAATTTACCGTGTTTATTATTATCAACTTAATTTAGCTCTATATATCAAATATAAAACTTGCTTGGAATGTGATGATAAAATAACGTGTATGATAATATTTCTTATATCGAAGAGCCCAAATTGATCATATTTGTATGCATTTGCAACAGATTTAAAACTAAAAATAATTGGGGCATTAACACAAAAACTCAGTAACAATGCAATTTCATGATTCAATATTTACATCATGGACCTTAAAACAGCCCAGGCCTAGAAATAACTGAACTTAACTAATTCACGTGTAAATTCCTATCGAAATAACAGATAATCGGGGTTATTCCGTATGTGAAATGTTAAATTTAACATATACATTATTTTTAACCTCACAATCTAAGTATACATATACAATTTTACAATATTGGATTAGGATTGTCGAGTGGACAAGAGCCTATCTCATGAGGCAGAGACTACGGGTTCGAGTTCCATCCAGGATGAAGTTTGTATAGATTAACTTATTGAATCATTTTATTTTATATCATTTATAAATTGAATCCAAAGACACTTTTAAATTTATATTACATTATTTGATTTATACTATGTTTTTCTTCTTCTAGGGTAGCAGAGCTGAACAAGACAGGCTTCTAAGGATATCTTCGACTTTATATGTGGGAAATCTATCTTATTACACCACCGAGGAGCAGATTTATGAATTGTTTTCTCGGTGCGGGGACATACGGCGAGTAGTCATGGGCTTGGACAAGTACAAAAAGACACCTTGCGGGTTTTGTTTCGTCGAGTATTACACTAGAGCTGATGCAGAGAACTGTTTGAGGTAAATAAAATTACATACGATGTAAATAATTCATATGAAGGTTATATAATTAATAAAACACTTTGCTTGTATCACGCACTTGATTTTTATTCCGTAACTAGTTTCGATGTAGTACAGTCATTATCAAATCGTAAATGAGTTTGTACAAACAAAATTGCAACTATAAATACAAAACACCAGGTAAACCTTCATATTAATAATAAACTTGTATCAGTAATGGCTTCAACAATCAATTATAAATAAGTAATGTTAAAGATAAGAAAAAACTTTTACTTTTATGTATTCACTTTGATTACACTGATGAGTAGTTTCAACTTATCAACAAGCCATTATCAAACCGACTGGCATTTTGATGAGTTGAAACTAGTGAAATAAAAGTGAACACAGAAAATTAAAAGTGTTTTTTATCTTTAATAGTAAAAATGTATCACAAAGTAACCGCCTCAACCATTTAATATTTAAATAATTAATGGTTTATATATAACAAAAATCGACGACGAAGTTGGTATTGGAAGTCTCGAATCATATCTGTACTAAGTTGGTTGCGGTTAAACATATTTAGGTAAGCAGAAAACGATTTTGATAGGACGCACTGTAAAAAAGCATAAGCAGAAAATACAAAAAACTGGGCGAGTGCGCACTGGTGCAGTAAGCAGAAAACGCTATAAGAGAAAATGACATAGAATTTTGAGAGATGATGAAAATGTATACGTTATTGTATTCTATGAAAAGGAAGGTTAACATGTATTATTGGAACCTTTAAAAAACATTGCCTGTTATTAATATAAATGTCATACCCTTACAAAATTTACTGGAAAACTAGTAGCAGAAAAATCACTTCCTTAGAATATATGATAAAAAAAGAGCCATCGCAAAGATTGAACCGATCAAGCGATTTGAAATAATCGGGTCGATCAACAAAATCTCTCCGATCTCGATCAAACGATTGAGTCACTATCTTTTTGATCTTGCAACGATTAATTTTTTGATCGATCTTTCCTAGCGCTAATTTTCACCACTTTTAGGTACATTAACGGCACACGCTTGGACGACAGGATTGTGAGGACAGATTGGGATGCGGGATTCATCGAAGGACGGCAATACGGAAGGGGAAAAACTGGTGGACAGGTGTGTGTTAACAAAAATTATTACATTTTATTTAATAAAATGAGTCATGCGAGGATTGACAAAAAAAAAATGGCGATTTGTCCATCATGGTGAATTCTGTCAAATACATTTTTAAATGAACATTTAATAGTAAAGGAAAAATTGGTAATTGAAAGAATGGATTGTTGTCTTTTAAAGTTAAAACAAAGTATTTGGACGATTTTTTACCTTATAAGAACCGGGGGTGAGTCGTGCCTTCGGACCGATAAGAAAAGTGAAATGTAATGTAGAGTTTCACTTGGTACCACGGTACCAAGAATTACATGTATATTTGTAAATAAAGCGTACTTGTTAAACGACAATGACCTTTTGGACCATACAGAGCATTCCCATCTACGGTCAAACAAATGGCTTATCAAAATTTCTTCACACTATTTTTCATTCCTTGAATATTCTGGAGGCGTTTGTGAAAAACAGCACTTTAATATTTTATTTGACATAACAATAATTATTTAAGTGATTAAAGTCTCCACAGCCAAAATAAAGATTATAAAAATAATTATTTCGCCCCTACACCACCATTATGGTAGTTTGTGTCATATCTCCCAAAATATGGGCGAATTTTTTTTTTTTTGATTTTTTGTTATTAATCTGTGTAAAATTTTCTACAACTTTGTCCTTTATAGTTTTTTTCTATCTATGATAATAATAGAGATATATGATTTCAAAAATTGACACATTTTACTTTTTTCAAAATATCTAGTTACCCTTGACTTTTTCAAATATTTTGAAAGTGTCATTTTATTTGTCTTATAAAACTACACTTCTTTCCCCATTTAACCGTTTTTCTATCTCTTATAGTTTCCGAGATCCCCATAGAGAACATCGAAAAAAACTCACCCTGTATATATAAAAATATTTTTTTTTAATTTTAATTTCTAGGGGAATTTATCAGGTAGACGAAATTCTTCCTCTTATAAAATGATTTGTTGTTACTTCATAATTTAAAATTTAGTGGTAATTCATTTAAAATATATCTAACCATGCACTTTTTTCAGGTTCGTGATGAATACAGGACTGATTATGATGCCGGCAGGGGAGGCTATGGAAAAATAGTCGCTCAAAAAATCCAACCTGAATTTGGTCGTTAATTATTTTGTCTTATAGTGTAAAAATCTTATTTTATTAAATTTCCATATATTTTATGTGACTTTGGAATTCACAACCTAGAAATATACGATTTCACATAAAATAATTCCAATTTAAATTAATATTTTACATTTGCAAGATCATATTAAAGAAAGTATGTTTCCTCAAGCGCTATCTGTGAAAATATATGTCTTATTAGATAACATCACTCTCACAGTGAGAGTGATGTTATTGAGAGTCTCACCTGTTGGACTAGAAACATATTGTGAAATCAAATGGCAGTGTTGCTGAAAATAATAATTTGGGCATTTTTAGTTATTTAATTTAATTATTGGTTTGTCATCACCTCACACTAACGAGTAGAAAGGCACATATAACAATGTCATATAAGACTAAATAAAAATACAATTGTCTTCTGATGCTATAAATGATTGACAATATTCATGAATCAACTTCAAGAACAAAATTTATATAATAAATTTATTCCATAGTGAAAACTAATTGTAGTATACATATCAATTACAAAACTTGCTTAGATTGTGAAGACAAAGTATAATGTAGTTGTTAAATTTAACGTTTTATATATGGAATATATAACTACCATGTAATATAACTAATTCAGGATGATTTAATTGAAATTAATTAAACATAAATGTAAAATAACATTTGAATGACTTTCAAATGGTATATAATACAATGAAGACAAAAATATAGAACTTCTGATTTCAATTATTAAAAATAATTAAAATTTGTTAAAACTCAATCGTTAAATTCTAGCTAATGATTGAGTTTTATCAAACAACAATAAGTTCTATATAAAGTGAACTGCCTTAAATGTCATCTAGTGTAAAATGATTGTAAAATTGTATATATTCACTTGAAATAAGTTAGAATCATTGACAATATTTAAGACTTCTACCAATTATACATGTTATACATTTTATATCTTTACATTGAAGCTATTCATATTCCAAATGTGATAGTTTTTAACTGTGGTTGCGATAAAGAATTTCTTGTTTTAATAATAATTGACTGGATCGACTCATTCAGAATTTAGCGTCTTTTATTTAGTAACTTATGAAAATAATTAAAGAATAGCTATACGTTTTTTCAAAAATAATTAGCGTTTGTCACAATCCTGGATTATTTGCAGATGATTAGAAATTTTCTAGAAACAAAGAAGATTTTTTTAAAAATGTATGATTCCACAAGCGCCATCTATGAAACTACATCTGTTTTTTTTAAACGTTTTCACTCTTATATGCAACTAGTAACATGTTATGGCAATATTGCCGAAAATAGTAATTTGGATATATTTACCTATTTAATCTAATTATTAGTTACACCTAACAGTGGAAAGGAAAAAAGATTTAAAAAAATAAAAATTAGTTCGTTTTCGACTAGCATAAATGATGGATAATATTCACAAATAAACTTCAAGAACAAATTTGTTATATATTGAATATAAATGGAAGAAAGAACAAATACTTAATTATTAAATGCTGCTAAGAAATTCTATTTTATAAACGAAAATCTCTAACAGTTTTAATATTTAAATTTTGGTAATTAACACGAATATATCATCAAAAAACTATAAATAAAACAAAAATGGACATTTTTAAATTTTCTTTAGAATGGGACAATAAATAATCCGAAAAGTCGAGAATTTAAAGTTATTCATGGTAATATGTTTTTATTCTTTTATTAATTTGTATTGTAATCTATAATCAAAATTTATTATGCTTTTTTTCTTTAAAACATGATTATTGTTTTCAAAATTATTCCTTGATTTATTGTACTGAAATCCACGCCCATCGTTATTGAAACTACATTAAAACCTTTCATTATAGATAAAAACAGAGATGATTCACACTTTTGCAGTTATTTAAATTAAATAATAATATTTTTGGCTCAAACCGTTGCAATTCACAGTTGTACTGGTGTGCAAAAACAAACATCTATTGTGTAATCCAATGTCTGGCTGTGTATATGCCGGGGAAGTAGTTGTTTCAATAGATGTTTGTTAAATACTTACAGTGTAAGTAATTTTTGTAATGTTGAAAAAATGGGAATGATCTATCAAAGAAAATAAAATATAATTCTATTGTAGGCGCTATTTTTGAATTACCCGCCTGCGCGCGCCATCTAACGCAACGGAATGGAAATGTATTTTATGTTGGCTAGACTTATGAGATTTTAGGGGAGCTATATTCAGGTTATAAAATCAAAGAGAATGATTAGAAGATTAAGGTTACGTAATGTGAAATTCTTGTTAGCGATTATTAAAGTTTTAAACAAATTCAGTCCGTCTAATTTCCAACCCCAAGAAGAGGTCATCCCCGGACTACACTGCTGTCAAGCATAGCGTTTTCGATAGGGAATATACTCTTTGCTAATATTTATTTATGATTTCTCTGTAACATGGGTTGCATATACCAACTCCGCGGCCAACTTCACTTCCAACATATATTGACCTCAAAAATTGAACACGTCTTCATCCCATCTGACGTTTGTTGTTCTTTAACACCTCCAAACCGCTTGAAACCGTCGCAAAATTCCCGAAAAAATGCTCCCCAGTTTATAACGCGGCTACCGCTCCGAAGAACACTTTAGCCAGGAATTTATTTATTTATAAAAAAACCCTCTAGCAAATTAAAAATGGCCAGTCCTAGAACGAGAAGGCTCCTCCAGGAGTTAAAGCCCAACAATGAGAATGATGTAAGTGCCGTGCATTTTTACGTGTTTATATTAACACAGTTTTGTGTAATCAATTTAATGATTTGTGTAGAAATGCTTTGAATGCCAAACTCACAATCCACAATGGGCTTCGGTGACATATGGCATTTGGATCTGCCTGGAGTGCTCGGGAAAGCACAGGGGTTTGGGGGTGCATCTGTCCTTCGTGAGGTCGATCACGATGGACAAGTGGAAGGACATCGAGTTGGAGAAGATGAAGGTGGGGGGCAACAGGAACGCACGGGTTTTCTTCGAGGCTCAGTCCGACTACGATGACACCATGAGCATCCAACAGAAGTACAACACTAAAGCTGCCGCTTTGTATAGGGATAAGGTTAGCTTATATGTTAAGATTAATAGTAATATTCTTTAAGAAAGATTTAGCAATAGCAAGAATGTGTCCAGGGTTCACAAATATGATTAGATTTTTTTTATTATAAAAAACAAAAAATTAGATTGAAATTTCATTTTTTTTATAATTAATGGTTTTAATATTTAGACATTGGCAGTTCATATTGTATGAAATAAATATGAACAAATTATTAAAAATCAACCAATAAAACACAGATTAGATTGAATAACTTTAAATTCCCCGACTAGTTTCGTTTTTTTAATTCTCTTGAAAATATAATCTGTGTTTTATTGGTTGATTTTTAATAATTTATTCATATTTATTTCATTTTTTTTATTTCTATGATATGAATTAATAACAAAACAATTTTTTATAATAAAAAAATCTAATCATATTTGTAAACACTGAACACATTCTTGATATTGCAAATTCTTTCTTAAAGAATAAACTAAATATTATAGAAATCTATTTTATGGAAAGTTTATTATAATTGATAATGATATTTTAAATTAATTTCCAAATAAATATTAAAGTTATATAAATTAATTAAAAAAAATATATAATTATAATATATTTAATTCCAATATGAATGAATAAATTACATAAATAAGTAAATTCACAATATAATAAATATATTAGAATGTGTTCAATTATTACAATACAATTTGATTGTTTGCATTATAACAATTACTATTCATTACATTTAGTTCGTAATGTTTTGACGATTTCAGCTTGTAAAGATGATATGATGCTTGATAAAGATCAATCAGGTAATATCAGGATAAAGGAAACACTTAATAACTACTTTCTTATTCAAAATGATTATTATGTTATAGCAAGCAATTCTTGGAATTATAGTGTATACATATTCAAGAGGCAGCGCTTGTAAACATAATCACATGAATGGGGAGAATACTCAGGGTCGGACATGCCTATTAAACATAAACCTTATCACAATCAATACAGTTTAACTCGTAAGCGCCTGATTTATTAATTTTCTTGGTTTTGTTTTTACAATTGCAATTGTTGAAAAAATTCAAATCAAATCAAATATTCTTTACTTCAAAGTGTCGTAAAAAATTCACAAACAAATTAAAGTAGTGTCAGGTATTTGAAATAGTGTGGTTTAGATTGTTGTTTGAGCATTTAGTTTTAAAGGCTGAATTAAAATTCAATTTTTAAAGATAATTTAATGAATGGCTCACCTAAGAATTGTTTACATATTGACATTTAATAGAGGTAAATATGTGCAACTTATATAATAGCTGTATAAGAACCATTGATCGACAGTGATTTTCCAATTAATCAATTTTTAGACATTATTTGAAATAAATTAAATAAATAGAATTTGAAAATAATTAATTAATTAATAAATTATTTTCCCTTTAGCTACTGTGACATTATGACTTATGTTACATAAATACTTTAACAAATAATAGACATTTGCTGTTGCATAACAATAACATATTGTATGATGCAACAATTTCTGAATCGAAAATATTTAATGCAAAAAACAAAAACCAAAAAAATAATTGTTTTATTTTTAATTGTTTTGTGCAAGTATTGCCGAATCTAAGGAAAAAATAATTATTTAGGGTTTATTCATTATTTTCAAAATAACTGCGACGAAGTGAATAAAAATCTTTTCTATTGACATAATATTCATTGTATCATGTATGTATGTTACTGTATTTAATGGCCTCCGTTAATTGAATAAATAAATAAAAAATAAATTTTCTAAAATAACATAATCGAATTTGTGGGAAAATTTAAATTTTATACGGTTTGTTAAAATATTGGCCTTAAGTCAGCTCCTCCCCCTCCAGCATCGACAACTGTAATTATTAACCATGGACGACATTACTTTTCTTCACATGACAGCACTAACAAACTAAAGAGCTCCGAAAATAGAAATCCCCGTAAATAAGTTATTTGACAAAACGTTTCCCGAGTGCACAGTGATATAACAATCATCAATGGATATACACAATTGTTATTTTCCGAGTAATATGAAAATAAACTTTTTAATTTATAAATATCAACAAACTCAATTGTCGACGATATTTACGTGGGAGTTATTTAATTGAGCAGAACTTAAAATTCGCACTATAAATATACATTCTATTTCTAAAACGTGGAAACAGTAGTTCGTTGGTTAGTTTAGGCTAAGTTCACCTTGACAATTAAACATTGTCAAGCCTTAACCTAGTTACTTTGATTATCTTATATAATTATGTCAGAATTTTTTTACTTTTATCTATTGATATTTTCAGAATATTTTTGCAGTTGTCTATCAATATGGAATTAATTTGATTTTAGATTTGCTGAGCAATTTATCTATCCTTCTCACAATTTCATTCACATAATTGTAATTGTCTTTCCCTCTTCAGTCTCATCCTATTTACAGCAACTCGACAATAATTGATTATAATATTGTTCTGCAGCATCCGCAGCGTTTTTATTACACTGAATGTAACAAACAAGCATATCACGCTTTTCTTCGTTGGAAAAATTCATTATCACTTTAAAAAACTTACAACACCTATTTACAGCAACTCGACAATGAGAAATGAATGAATTATTTCAACAATCAACCAGCAGCTGTATTATTTCAAAATAATTCATGCCTGCTGTGAATATCTCTGATTGAAATTCGCTGAAAATCATTTCAGTTGTTAAGCCTTGTAAGGTCGCCCCCACCGACTTTCCAAGAAATATCGAACACCCCCTTTGGTGTTGACCGGATGTGCTCTTTTAATGGATAATAAAATTCGTCCTTCGTCAACTAGGTGGGAGATGTTTTTGCTTATTAAAAATGTGTGTTTACTTTTCTAGTTTTATGTCATTTCTTGCATAGACGTGATATATATCAAGACATTCAAAATACACTGTTGAATTTCATTTCTTACCCGAAGTTGCTAAACTGGACAGCTTACAACAGTCCATGGTGTATTTATTGGAAAGAACCCCACGATTACACATACATCAGTATGTCTTAGAAATTAATTATATTATCAGGTTGTGAATAGGTCCCCTAGAGTATTTATCGAATATTAACTCTACTTGTAGATTTCTGCATTGGCACAAGGCAAGACCTGGGACGAGAAGAAATCCCCCGCACAGAACTACTCGGGCAGTTTGATCGGCTCCTCAAACAACTACAGTTCCAATAATTCGTCCTCGTACCAATTTGACAGCTACCAGAATAATGGTTACCAGAGCAACGGGGGCTCCTACCAGAATTACAATAGCCCCGATTTCAAGTCGGAAAAAGAGGCATTCTTCAACAGGGTCCAGAGCGAAAATGCCAACCGGCGAGAGTGAGTAAAAATCTGTATTAAATTAAATACCTTACAAGTATTGGATAATGTAGATGAAATTGCACACTTGCTTTTCCTTCCTTTTACTTACATGTCGTAACACGCACCCACCTTGAAAAGTAAATGCAGTGCGGCATATGTGAATTTGTATAGCGAGAGAAGGATACAAAAATCTATTGAGCCATATCCTCTTATTCATGAGCATTGAAAGTTCGACCGTTTCTCTATGAGTATAATAATAATATTCTACATGAGTGAGTAGTGTCAGTTTTTCCACTGCGACTGAACTAGCTTTTGTAGCTCTACATGAAATGACATATTATTTTCCCGGATTACGATTCCATTTTCATTAAATTATGTAGGTTGAGCGTGAAGATGTTACATATAAAGACAAGTTGTAAGTTGTAAACTCGTTTTCTTCACTTTTTATTTAGTTATACATTTCGGATGCTATGCGTCCATTGTCAATAATACAACTGCCATTTTCATTGTTAAATGTGCCTTTTGGGCCTACACAAAAGCCAAACGAGCTATTTCTCATGATGCTTATCTTTTCATTATCACATTAATTTTATGACTTATGGTAACTTATTTATTTAATATTAAATTAATAAAAAATGTAATGGTGGGTTTTGCATACATAGAATTGGGTGCACCAGTGCGCATTGAATGAGGGCTGTAACATATTGCACCGGATTTTTAAGCATCGCATGCGATTCAGAGCTGAGAAGTGAAATGACAGAAATACTTTTCAATATAGATACAAAAAAAAGATGACTAAAAAATGGATGGGAATTAATATTCCTTCATAATAAGTAAATATATTAAATAAATATTCCAACAATTCAGCCCAAACTATTAAATAACTCGATTTGTCTGCCATATTGCTCTTGTGTACGAGTTCTCGAAATTTGTTGTTTTCTTGCACTTGCTTGGTATGTATGCAGAAAATGATTTTGGCAGTGTGCACTAAAAAAGTAATCACTTCTAGTTGTCAGTGATAGATTGCATATCACTGACAGCTACAAGTAAAATAATGAAATATGAATTGGCAGCTGATTTAAAAACATAACTCACATAGAAAATTAATAGATAATGATTATCCGTCTACAATTATGCCGGGTGACATGAGAGAAATTGATTTCATTACAGATACAACAAAAATATTACTAAAATGGACGAGAATTAATATTCCTTTATAATAAATACATATGTAATAAATATTTCAATAATTGATCACAAACTATCACATGATTAGTTTTTTTGTCGGCCATATTGCCCTGGAACTCGTGCACTCACTCCCCGAGTCAGTGTAATTTTCTTGCACTCGGTCGGGGCGAGTGCACATTTCTATGTAAGTAGTACATGATTTTCACAGCACGTACTGAAAAAGTGCATAAGCATAAAACGCTATTAATTATATATATTTTTCAATTTTCAGTGATATTCCCCCTAGCCAAGGAGGGAAATACAGTGGTTTCGGTTACACCAGGGAGCCACCACCAAGAAGCCAGTCACAGGAGTTTTTTGACTCCACCCTATCTTCCCTGGCTAGTGTAAGATTTTACGAAATTAAATTATTACTTCCATTTCGTTATCCGATTATCTTAACATTAAATTTATTTAATTTTAAAACACTTAACTTTGTTTTACCACTTTTTTAAAAGTGGTAAAACAAATTTAAGTGTTTTAATATTATTTTATCAAGCTGTACCACAAAGTTAAAGCCAACCAAATCAAAGATGTAAATTTATTTTCCTTGTTGTTTAGGGATGGTCTTTCCTATCATCATCCGCTACCAAAATCGCCAGCAAGGCATCTGAAAGTGCAATTAAGTACGGTGGCATCGCCTCGCAAAAGGTAGTTGAGGTTAGCTCTCATGTCAGTGACAAGGTAGATGTTTATTTTGTTTTTTTTTTCTTTTCATTTTTTTATTATTGCAGATAACCTTATATTACGTATCTTTTGTTTGTTTTGTTTTTTGCATTAAATATTTTCGATTCAAAAATTGTTGCATTATACAATATGTTATTGTTATGCAACAGCAAATGTTCATTATTGAACATTTGTTTAAAGTACTTATAAAACATAAGTCAAAAAGTCACAGTAGCTAAAGAGGAAATTATTTATTAATTATTTCAATTTTAATAAATGAAACACTTTTGTACTTTATTTGTATAACTCGGATTGATTTTATTGTTGACTATAGTTTCGACAACCTTAACGTGTCTTTATCAAAACAAAATCAATCAATCCGAGTTATACAAACAAAGTAAAAAAGTGTTTCATTTATTAAAATTGAATTACAATATATAACAAAGCAGAAGCCTCAACAATTAAGAAGTTTATTAATTATTTTCAATTTTTTTTATTTTATTTAAGTTTAATCATTATTTTAATTTATTATTATTTATCATTTTGCTTAGTTTATTTTTGTTTTGTCTGTTTCTCCCCTTGTAGGTTAAAGAGGGTACTTTATTAGAAGATGTCGGTTGTCAGGTGACAACTTTAGCTAATAAGGTGAGAATTGATGATGTGTCTTTTTTTCTTGCTCTAGCTTTTTATCAAATTAAAAATATTAAAATTATAAAATATTAAAATGCTCTGTTTTGAAAATTATGAATGTTTTTAATATATCTGATACACATAAATCACACTTTTGGTTTTGTTAACATATTCTATGTTGAATTATAATGAATTGAAGATAACGCAAGTGCCATCTATTGCCTAATTTCATGTGGTATCGTCAAAGATTTGGGTACACAAGGTAGACGACTGAGATTCGCTGTTTCGTCCACTAAAGGAAGGGGATTCTCGGTCCTCTATCTTGTAGACCCAAATCTTTGACGATGCTACATGAAATTAGGCAATTTCATGAAATGAATCCTGATAAATGAAAAATAACGGAAGCGCCATGTTCCGTTATTTTTCATTTATCATGATTCATTTCATCAAGGTTCATTGCACATGGAATACACTAGTCTGATGAGGTTTGAAAAACTGAAATGGCCATCATTAGTTATACATGCGCTAGATGAATGGTGGTTGAACATCTTATTAAATATATTCTATGTTGTTTTTCTTTTTTAGCTAGAATGTTACAAGAGAAAATTAGTGTTTTCATTATATTTTAATTATCAATAGAAACCACATGACGGAGTTCTATATTATGTGATTTATAATAAAAATTAAAATAAAACAAAAACACTTTTTTATAACTTCTCTTTTTATAGAAGTTTATAACTTTTATAACTTCTATAAAGAGAGAAGTTATAAAAAAGTGTTTTTGTTTTGTTTTTTTGTTTATAACTTTTATAACTTCTATAAAGAGAGAAGTTATAAAAAAGTGTTTTTGTTTTATTTTAATTTTTGTTTCTAAATCTACATTAATGCTAAATGTTTTAAAGGGGGACTTTTTTTCTAAATCTTCAACGGTGGAAATATGCAATAAGAACATTAGAGGGATATAACTTCAAGAGGAAGGAGTTTTAAACAAAACATTTTATGGAAAACATCTCTTAATTTTTGCCGAAAAGTCACCCTTTAAAATATTTAACAACAATTTAGAAACACCCTGTATAACTGCGACTCTCAGTTTTTGCAATATAAATAAATAAAATTCAAAAAGTGTATTGTTGAATTTTGAATAATCAAATGTGTGACATGTCATTATCGAAGTAGTGAAATTCACAAGAACAATCCACACTTTCTCAAAACAATTAGCAGGTCACTAATTTGTGCCTCCATAAAATTCAAACGGTAAATTACATGCATACCTCACACTGAGAAGTAGAGAGGAACATATAACGATGTTATATAAGACTAAATAAAAATAAATTACATGCAAATAATATTAAGGACATTTGAAAGACGCTCTATTTAATTGTTTTAATTAACACATAGGGAATTATCAGCATCGCATACTTCCGAAGTATCTGTAATAATGAACATGAACTTCAAAACTAAAGTGAAATAATGTCTCCCAAATTTGATTCAAAGAGCTAGGAAAGCCTTGTTGAGATCAATAAAAAAACGAAAATATTTGCAACTGATAGTTTGACTTAAGTTTAGTGAAAATCTTAACAAAGTGGAAGTTGTTCATGCTATAAGATTAATTAAAAATGGCTTTCGACAAGTTTCGACAAACTTCAGCATAAACCTGTCAGCAAATTTGAAACAGGTACTTGGATACAGGTCAATGTACCAGGCGCGTTGGGTTAGGTTGCACAACAACAACGAGAAGACCGATTTTTACTTATTTCGAGTCCTCGCAATAGATTTTCTGTGTTGAAATACCTCTTAATTTCCCTCAGGATGATGGATGGGGTTACTGTATCAGACCAGATAATTAGGAATAGGTTGAGGGAATCAAATTTGAGGGCGAGACGATCTGTCTAAAAACCCTCTTTGATACGACGCCACAGAATGAATAGCAATTTTGCTCCTGAACATTTCGCATGGCAACTTCGACTATGGAAGTATGTGCTCTTCACGAATGAATTAAGTTTCTGTATTACTCGTTTCAATGACTGAGTATGTGTTTACAGATGCCAAAAAGAAAGCTACGCAGCTGCTACTGTCCACGAAGTCAAAAAATTTGGAGATGGTTCAGTTAGAGTTTGGGGTGGGATTTGTATCGACAATAGAACCGACCTTATAATTCCACAAAATAATGCTAATCAATATGGTTGACATTGTGTTAGAAGAACATATTGTGCCTGTTTCATATAGAATAGGTCGAAATTGTTCGTTAATGCAGGATAACGCAAGAGCATATACTGAGCAAATCACTTTAGATTCCCTATAAAAACTAGAAATTCAAACAATGGTGTGGCATGCGTTACGTCCTGATAGATCATACGAACCATATTTTCGATATGCTCTACAGATTTGTTCACGGTCGCTTGCATACATTATCCTCAGAACACTCAGCAGCTAACGGCGGCTCTTATTGAAAAATGGGTCGCTATACCACAAGAAAACCTTAAAAAATGGTGTAATCCTGTTATTTGTGCTATTAAGTTACAACTTTATGTACAAAAGTTTACATCAACAATTAATTTAATTTTGACCTTTGATTTTGGTAGTTGTTAATTATTATGGGTGCTTTAAAATGTGATGCTGATATTTCCATATGTTTTATTTATTTATTTATTTATTTAGTCTTATATAACATCGTTATATGTTCCTCTCTACTTCTCAGTGTGAGGTGATTTCCATATGTGCCAATTAAAACAATTAAGAAGAGTATCTTCTAAATGTCCCTAATTTTATATATACAAACATCTTTATTCCCAAAGAATACATACATATTTAATTCAATATACAATATATGAAACAATTTAAAACAAACATATATCATTAAGAGAAACGGCTATCGACCGGAGGTCCTTCGGCCCCCTAATTTTATTTGCTTGTAATTTCCCATTTGAATTTTATGGAGGCACAAATTAGTGACCCGCTAATTGTTTTGAGCAGTGTATAATTTTGTTTAATTTTGAAGATGAATTCCGGTTTAACAGTTGATTTTTTTATATAGATAAGTTTGGTTGAATCATTAAATTTTGGTCCCAGGAACCTAAGATTAAGCTATTTTCCAAAAATAATGAGACACTATATATTTGAATGTCTAAGATCACATTTTGTGAATCCACCCATATTATATATTTATTTGTTATTTGGGTTTTTAATTGTGTTACCAGATGGGTGATCTCGGAAGGAAAGGTTGGAACCAGGTTGCCGGTGCCAATGGATCTAATGGGGGTTACCATTCCTCTTCGGATTACGGTCAAGTAGGTGGTGATAATTATCAGTCACCGGGTGAGAAATCATCACTGGTTAGTGGTGGCATCGGTGGAAGCGGTAATTGCAATGCCGGAGATGATTGGAGCTACAGCAGTCAACAAGGTTCAAAGTAAGTAGCCTTGAATAATAATTAATTAATTATAGCTATTTTTTATATAAACAAAATATCATACCTCAAGAGATGGAGTAAAGTCAAGTACAACATTAACAGATGATTTCCATAAAGACTAAGAAATTTCGTTCTGACCATTTTTTATTTGATTCAGAATCCTCAAGTATAAAATTTCTAAATTGATTGTTTGAGTTACATGAAGATCAAATGTAATTGATAAAAAAGCATTAATATCCTTTCTTCGCACTTTTATTTTTATTCCAAGTTGGAATTAATTATTTTTGTACATGATCGTAAATTGGTCTATCGAATTGTGTTTGTAGGGGAATTGAAAGAAACTAACAATAAACAAAATGTTATTTTTCGCCCCAAAAATCGGTATCACAATGTGCACCAAGCACAGACTTTTCAACGTATCGAAAAGTGGCTACGTACGCAATTGGAAAATTCAATTTAGAATCTAATTTTGATTTTTGCTGAGTCCGATGAAAATCATATGTTTGGTTAAAAAGTCATGACGGCCACCATCACAGATTAAACCAACTTGCCGCTGCATTTTCTCTTTCTAACATATGGATGCAATGTGTAAACAATACTTCTCTCTCCTGTGTATTGATGAATTCAGGTGGCGCTGCTCGCTAACGACGGAATAGATGTAATATATTATAGAGTAAAATGTAATAATAAATATATTATTTTCTAAAAATTCAAAACATCTATGAGTTGTTTTGTTTATTTTATTTTATGTTCAAAATTAAAATCAAAATGGTGGGCCATTTTACTTTGTGCATTCCTTCAAAAGATGTGTGAAAAGATGATATTTCATTATAAATATTGCTTTCAATTGTTAAATTTGTGAACGAGACGACGTGGAAATGAAAAGTCTTTTTTATTTCTTATAAGAAAGTAAACTTGGAGTGGATTTATTTGGTATTTCCAGACGCAAACAGTTTTGTAATTTTCATTTTGATGAAAACCAATTTCTCTCAGGCACCCTGCAGTTCAAATTAAAAAATCATGCATTCCATAAAATGGTGTTATAACAAGGAGGGTCAGTCTTCTTAATAATAATTCTGCAAGTATCTTCTCATCAAGGGAAGTCCGTAGTGGTTCAGGTAAAAGGAGACAAAAGTGGAAACAATCAACCTGATTGGGACAACAAACAAAATGAGAATATCTTTCGGGATAGGAGTAAAAATAAAATAAAAATAAAATCATTACCTCTCAAACAGTTACAAATTAAATTTATTCATATTCTATAAGAGTAAAATATTATATAATTTAAAAAAAATTGGCCAATGCGTGCAATCTGTATAGTACTGCCCTCTAACATTATCAATCATTTAGAGTAAAATAAATATATATAATAATATTCAAGTAGTAGAAAAGAGAAAGATAAATTTACATTAATCTTGCTTATCTGGTTAATCTGTGGCCACCAGTTTGAAAAATACTGTTTTGACAAAAACTTTTTTGAAGTTTTGGGTTACATTTTTTACGGTTTAAATCAATGTACTTCTAGTCTGCGATTCCTTGCCCATTGTGCATTCCTTGTAGAGGGCATCATCATTTTTTTGCTGCCATGGACGACCAGTGGGCATCTTTGTCAGCTTCTGTTATCCCCAACTCTGTGTGCTCGGTCCGCTCTTTGTCCACTTGTGTTCAGAACTTGTAGCAGTTTGGTCATAATTTAAGAACGGCATTTCCAGCGAATATGAAATAAAGTATATAATAAAATAGAGATCCAAAGAACATTTTGAGTGAAAAAAACAATCGACTTTTAAAAATTATTTTGAGCGAAAAAAAAAAAAACAATAGATTTTTTAAAATTATTTTGAGGACATTTCAGTCTTCCACCAGTTATCCATTCGCTAGATGAATTGTGGTTGAACATTTTATTAAGGGAGTAATAAAATCAATTGATTTCTATATTATTTCGTTTGTGAATTTTAAATCAATTTTAACGGGATAAATTGCTGACAAATTAAATTGTGAAAAAATCAGCAGCAATTTTATTTTATAAAGAACCCCCCTTAATAAAATAAAATTGCTGCTGATAAAATATTCAACCACAATTCATCTCTTTTATGGATAAATGGTGGAAGACTGAAATGCCCATCACCAATTATCCAAACGCTAGATGGTGATTGAACATTTTATTTCATTAATAATTTAATTATTTTTTTTTTATTACAGGGCCTCAAGTCCGAAAAGCCCCAATTCCAACTGGAACGGTAGCTCCTGGGGCTACCAGAACGAAGGCCAGGGCTACCAGACGGACTCCCGTGACCTTTCCTTCGACTCAAAGGTGACGTCGCCGACCAGCCCCACCGACAAGCGCGGCAACGGCGGCAACAAGAAGAAGCCCAAGGAAGGCGAGAAGAAGTGGGACAATAAATGGGGCGACGACGAGCTCTGGGAGAGCCTAAACAACTGAAGCGGTTCTAAGAAAATTTAAGAAAAATCCGTGTTTTATGTCCATATTTAGTCCTGAAAAAGCAATGGGACGCAGATATACTTGTTACACGTTGTATGAATTCATATTCATCATTTTAAGACGTGAGCCACAAAAGGTTGTTTTAACAAGAATAGTAATCGTAAATATCTTCCAATTCAGTAAGGAATGTATAATTTTAATGGGAGAAATAAATAATATCTTTGCTTGTGAAACACTTGAACAATATTATTTGTTGCTGATTTTTTCACAATTCAATTTGTCAAGAAGCAATTTATCCCATTAAAATTAATTCAGAAATTCACAAACAAAAAAAAAAAACATAGAAATCAAAATTTATTTCTTTTTTTGTTTAAAATTAAACAAATTTAGAAATCTAGAAAGTACAATTTATATTTATAATAAAATAAAGATAAAGGTCATAAAATTTTTAATTTTTATAAATTCAATAACTCTTAGTATAAAGGGTTTTTGATAATATATAAATTCAAACTAGAGATATTTTTTTCGTCGTGTACATTTAGTTAAGCATCTAATAATACTGTCTTAACAAGACTTTAAACTGTTGTTTCAGCATATCTAAAAATTTCGTTTTTACAATACTTCAAATATACATTTCAGTGTGGAATTTAAAAATTTGGTTTTAACGAAAATGTTCGCAATATTTTGGTTCTGCAAACTTACACTTCTGAATAATTTAAAAAAAAATGGTCTTAACATGTCTTTACTTTAAAGTTGTGTCAACACTATTTTTTAATACATACATATATATTTATATATCTAGTGGCTATACCCTTAGATGGGGTTGCGCGCTCCATACTGGAGCTCTCCAGATCATAATTGCGAGGTTGATCACTCCCCTTTCAATTTTCTACACTTTTTTGCTGATTTGTCTCCATAAATTCCTATCCTTTGTTTTGTTTTGCCATTTGTTTATTTCAATTCTATTTAGATCTTCTTTCAACTACTGCAGCCATGTTGATTTCGGTCTTCCTCTTCTTCTTTTACCCCCTGGTGTCCATTCTAATATACATATATACATAATCTTTATTGATAAGCGTAATAAAATATCTACATATAATATTAAATATTGCAATGTATATTGTAAAAGTCTGCCAATTGTCTATCGACCAATGGTTATTTTTTAATATTATTCAGAAGTGTGGGTTTACATTATATTTGGTTTTAAAAAAAACCATTAAATTTGCTGTGATTGGTTGACAGAGCTTTGAGGCCAAAGCCATTAATTTCGCCTAAGAAGAAGTCGTTAAATTCACACTGCAGCATAACATTTAAGAATTTGATCCTATCATGGCTTTAAACTGATATTTTAGTATTAAAGAATGAGACAACCGATTAAATGTTAAGGCTTATACTTAACATTTAATCCGATTAAATGTTAAGGCTTATACTTAACATTTAATCGGTTGTCTACCTTGTAGACTTGAATCGTTGACGATGTCACATGAAATTCGGCAAAAGATGGCGCTTACGTCGTCTTCCATTTATTATAAGCTTTAATATGTTTAAATTTCAGTACGATTTCTAGGAATACAGTCTCAACAAGACTATAACCTGATGTTTGAGCATTTAAGAATTTGGTGCTCAGAATTGAATTTCAAACTTCAGTGTAATAATGTCTGAAAATTCAATTCTAATTAAATGTTACTTACAAAACAATTATATTTTTGCAAATGTTACTAAATATTTGTGGCGCGAATGACGAAAGATGTTAAGGGCCCTATAATTTCCAACTACTAATTTTTTAAAATAAAATGTGTAACAAAAAAATGGAGTTGAAATACAAAAACACTATGGATTTGACAAAATGTTGCAATAGATTTTTTTCAACAGCTCCATCTTGTTTTTACAAGTAACCACTTAAAGAAAAATGTATATATATAAAAAAAAAAAAGAATTTGAAATATAAAAATACTGCAGCTCGAACAACTGGCTGCAATAACATAACAAGAATTGAAATTGGCACCTCCGCATAATATTTAATAAATCATTTCCAACAAATCATTAAATTTGTATTATCTTATTTACAAATTTTAGCAAAAAAATAACACATTTTTAGAAATGTAACTAATTTCCCAAAACAAAACACGTAACAAAAAAAAAAACTTAAAATGCAAATATATTGTCTAACAATATGGCATAAGAACTTAATTTATGCTAATTTATAAAATATTATACTGAATAATATTTTATAAATTATTTCCAACAAACCGTTAAATTTCTGTTACCTTATTTACAAATTTTATTAAAAAAAAACAATTATACTTCTACAAATGTGACTAATTATCCAAAACAAAATGAGTTACAAAAAAAATGCAAATGTACTGTAGTTCTAACAAGAAAGCGTGAAAACTTACCAAGAACTGAAATTTCCAATATAATATTTAAGATTTTTTTTCCGTTTAATTTCTGTTACCATGTTTAGAAACAATTATATTTCTATAAATGTAACTAATTAGCCAAAACAAAATGTACAACAAAAAAAACTTGAAATTCAAAAATATTGTGGTTCTAACAAGAGGGTGTCTGTGCAAAAAACCTTTAAATGCAAATGTACTGTGGTTGTAACAGGATGGCGCGAAAACTTAACAAGAATTAAAATTTACACTTCAGCATATTTTAAAAATTATTCCCAACAAAACCTTAAATTTGTGTTACCTTATTTACAAATTTTAGGAAAAAAAAAACAATTACATTGTTTACAAATGAGTTACATTTGTAATCCAAATCACATGATTAACAAACAGAACTTGTAATGAAAATGTACTTGCACTTCTAAAAGTATGGCGCTATAACTTAACAAGAATTGAAATTCACACTTCACCATAATATTTAAGAAAGTAATTCCAACAAAACGTTAAATTTCTCTTACCTTATTTAGAAATTTTACTAAAAAAAACAATTACATTTCTACAATGTAACTAATCAGCCAAAACAAAATGTGCAACAAAATAAACTTGAAATTCAAAAATATTGTGGTTCTAACAAGAGGGTGTGATAATCTTTATAAGAATTGAAATTCACATTTCAACATAACTTCTAAGAATTTCCAACAATTATTAAATTTGCCTTATAACTAAAAAAAAAACAATTACTTTTTATAAATGTTACTAATTACTTTAAACAAAATGTGTAACAAAAATAGACCTGAAATACAAAAACACAGGATTTAACGAGATGGTGCAATAATTTTTTTACAACAGCTCGCTCCATCTTGCCTCTAAAAGTAAAATTTTGTGATCGCAACAGCTCAATCTTTATTCATAAAATTTTATTTTGTGATCACAACAATTCCATCTTATGTGTTCAAACAAACTTTTGTGGCTCACCCTTCATAGAGTCTCTACGATTGTTTCTTATAATTAATTGTACATACCTGTATTATATTATGTGTTACTTTTTGAGATTATGCCAAATAATTTCATTTGGGAGAATTATGCATTTATTTTTATATGTATACTTATATAATTATTATTATTGTATCGATAGTGTTATGCCATTATTTTTAATATCAATTTTTTTTTAATCCATTTTTTTGTTTTTTTTTTAGGGAGATATATGTATGAAAAAAAAATAAAATGTATTATATCGGACAATGTAATTTAAAACTAATTATATATTAATGATCCATTAAGAAATGACACTATTAAAGCTGAATAAAATATTTTATGATCGTATGTTATTTGTTTGTGTTTTCTTCTTTTTTTATATGGAATCTATCTATTTCGCATAAAGTGCGTACATATGCCCATTTAGATGGCCTTCGAAGAAATGTGGACCTACCAATAATTTCTCCCCAGACATTCAATGACCATCGATGCTGATGATCAACATGTCTCATAACATACGGATTTTCAGTTGAATAATAATAAAAATTGTGCCTGTTGACAGATCCGCTGTTATGGAACGTCGCCTCATTCGTGAATAAAACATACTGGATAAACAGGATCCTCTTGTATTTTTAGTCTTGCCCAGATACAAAATTCAGAACGAAACTGAAAATCAGTATTACTCAGTTCTTGATGTAACTGAATATGATATGAATGATATCGATTTTTCTTCAGAATGCGTTGTACTGACCTCTCGCTTATGCTGGTTTCTTCACAGATGTCTTTTTGGCTCAAGTTGGGAGGCTCAGTTGCTGTTAAGAGCACTAAAAATTGATTTTCCTCATTGGTGATAGGTTTTGTTCTTTCTTGTTTTCTGAAATGTACACTTCCCGTTTTAATAAATCTATTGAGCAGGTTCCTAAAAGTTTTCTCTTCCGGATGTCATCTGTCGGGATAACGTGTCGCGTAAATTCTAGCCGCCAATAAACAATTTCTATCAGTCTCCCCTAATACAAAAATCATATCAACTAGTTCGTCTTTTTCGAAATTCATCGTAATTATATGCTGTCTACTTTTACCACGAAACGAAGAATCGCTTTAGAAATCACAAATTAATGTTTCGAATTTCGATATAATCAAATGTCACACTGACACTTATATTACATTTTGACAGTTGTTTCGTCGCAGCATGGCCTACTAGATAGCATAGAAATGTAATTAAATGGATTCTTTTGTGAAAAATATTGAATATCTCAACAACTATGGGGTTTAGACATAAGATATGCCCCATCAAATTGAAGAGAAGAAAAAGACCTATCGAATAATGACATAAAATAGGGAGCATTCCTTTAAAAAAAATGGGTTATACCGCTTTGAAATTTGCAAAGTTTGGCATGTTTCTCTGAACACCCTGTACTACTAAATTTAAATTGCTCATTAATGAAACGTTGCCTATTAACCACACTGAGATATTTGCTAAAAGTTATTCTTACCTTTAAAAAACGAGGTCGCTACGATTTTTTAAAGTTGAGCTTGCTTATGCATGATACTTGAAGAAAAAAATTGTAAATTGGCAACACTGTAACATAATAAAAAACTAAATGTAGAGGTTGAAAAATGTCATTAGAAAAGTTTAATAAATACAGGGTGTTCCATTAAAAAAAAAATTGTTATACCGCAAAATTGGGACACCCTGTATGTTTGAAAATAATTTTACGCCATAAAGATTTTTAAATCACTAACTTTTTGTACGAAACATTTTTTTTGTTTTTTTCACGGGAAAGGCGCTAGGAAAGCCCGACGCACTATTGCAGGACCCTGTATAATTAAAAAAAAAAAGACAGTACCATTTAATACAACTTTATTTCAATTCAATTAAACTCTAACATTTAAAATATCCAGAACATTTAAAACATGTATTATTTTACATTGTTTTACAGTCACATTTAAGACTAAACTAATCTTTTTACATTTCGAGATCACACGCTGGAAATAACGGTTAGCATAAGAGTAGTGGGGGGCGGTTTAAGGGTAACGTGAGTGTTTCGCGGGGTCTTGGAGGTAAGGGTGCAAGTGCTGATAAGAGTGAGCGATTCCGCAATTGTAGAGATTGAGCATGTCGGTGTAAGCGATGTGGTGCGTTTCGGCTTTGGAGAGGTTCTCTCCTCTCGTGGCCAACTGGTGCGTCCGTGGTTCGTTCATGTGGGGACCGTAGGCCATGTTGAAGAGGGCTTCCGGGTCGCAGACGAATTTGTACACGTATCTTTCTCCTGAAAGTTTTATTAAATAAAAAAATACTTAATAAGCTTCCTTAAAAAAATGTACAGAATATTGTTCTTAACTGAGTAATTAAAAAATAAGAGGACAGATGTATGAGATGCTCAGAATGATCATGTAGGGTACGACAGAAGGAAAAATGAATATTAGTGGAAGAAGAATTTCATGGTTCTGGAATTTGAAGGACTGGTTTAAATGCAATTCCATAGAATTTTTCCGTGCAGTTGTAAATAAGGCGAAAATTGCTATGATAGCGAGCTGTAGCTTCGAACAAAGGCGAAGCAGAGCAAGCCTGATGTAGGGACAGGAGCTTATGATGATATTCTACCAACACTCCTACCGGTGGTTGGATATCATTTAATAAAATGTTCAACCACCATTTTCTAGCGTATGGATAACTAGTGATGACCATTTAGTTTTTTCGAACCTCATCAAACCAGTGTGTTCCATGTGCAATGCCTTAGATTTGTAGACACAGCGCCCTTTTAAGTCAAGTTGAAAACTCCATGTGTAAGAAAGAGTTCACGTTGGCGGTATTCTTGGATTTTGAAAGAGCCTTCAACTTTGTGAGACCAGGGGCCCTGGGAAATCTACAAATGGATGAGTCGATTTGCCTTTTCGTAGAAGAGCTGCTGGCGGAGAGGCGCATAGTCTCTAAGCTAGGAGGTCCATACTCAAAAAGAAAGGTCACTAAAGGCACCCCTCAAGGAGGCGTCCTCTCTTCTTTGCTATGGGTGTTAGTTGAAATTTGCCGGTTTTTTCGATAAAGAAAACACTTAATTTTCAGAGGAATCTCAATTTTTTTTATTCAAAGTATTGACCATTGGTTTCTATATATTTCTCAGACAAATTATGGATACCATCCCAAAAAAACTTTTTCTCTTTCGAGGCAAACCATTAGACGAGCCATTTTTCGACTTCTTCAAAATTAGCGAAGCACTGCTCAGCAAGGGAGTGTCCCATCGATGCAAAAAGGTGATAGTCGGACGGGGCGAGGTCTGGAGAGTACGGCGGGTGCGATAATATTTCCCATTTAAGTGTTTTTAATGTGTCTTTCACCAGATTAGCGGTATGAGACGGCGCTTTGTCATGTTGCAAGATAACTTTGCCATGTCTTCGGACCCATTTCGGCCGTTTTTCGATCAACGCATGATTCAAATTGATCATTTGTTGTCGGTTTTTCGCTTCGGGTTCTCAAAATAAATCCATTTTTCGTCCCCCGTGACAATTCGATGCAGAAAAGATTTTCTTTCAAATCGTTGAAGCAGCATTTCACAAACGGTTTTTCGATTTTCCATTTGTCTATCGTTCAGCTGGTGCGGCACTCATTTTCCATACTTCTGGATCTTTCTCATGGCTTTTAAACGTTGGCAAATTGCTCCTCGAGTCACATTTAGTGTTTCTGTCAATTTTTGTTGCGATTGGGTTAGATCAACATCCAATAACGCCTGTAATTCCTCGTCTTCGAACTTTTTCACTGCACCAGGATGTTCATTGTCTGTCAAATCGAAATCTCCACTTTTAAATTGACGAAACCATGTCTCACATGTTCTAATCACTGGAGCATGTTCACCATAAGTTTCTACCAGCAACCGGTGAGCTTCAGCTGCTTTTTTCTTTTGATGGCATAAGAAAAGCAACGAATGCCGCAAATGCGATTTACTTGGAACGAAACTCGACATATTCACTGAGGTAAACAAATATGACGCTATTATTTTGGCGGAATGTGACTTGCGTATTTTTGTAGGTTAATATCAATAGAAAAAAATGACATACATGCCAAATCATAGAAATTTATACATATTGCTAGCGACATCTACTAGTAAAACCGGCAAACTTCAACTAACACCCCAGGTAATTATAAATGGACTACTGAAAGGACTAGAATCTACGGGGTGTAAAACAATTTATGCTGATGACGTGACCCTCATCGTCTCTGGCAAACACTTAAGCATCCTATCTGAACTATTAAAACAGGCACTCCGCAAGATAACCCGCTGGTGTGAGGAATGCGGAATGGGTGTAAATCTCCTCAAAACCGAGCTTGTACTCTTCACCAAGTAGTATAGCATACCAAATTTCAAGGCTCCCATACTAAATGGTACGAGACTGGTAGTAAAAGAGCAAGCCAAATATCTGGGCATACTAGTTGATAAAAAGTTAAGCTGGAAGCCCAATATTCAGGAGTGAATACGCGCTGTACTCGCGTTAAAGAGCAATGAGAAAGAACTGAGGACTGAAACCAAGCGCTGTCCACTAAATATACACGACTGTGATGCGTCATTAAGGGAGTCCATACTAGGTGACAAGTGGCCTGAAATGGCTTTAATAAGAGACCTACCCATCTCAGCTATACTTGACTACCTACATAGGGTAGGCTGGTTGCACTGAGGATGAGTGATCTACGGGAGGTAGCACAATGGGCCTAATGAGGCCTAAGTGTTGTGCGTACTGTACACTCCCTAATACCAGATACTAGAGATACGACTGTGACAAGAATCTTTCTGTTCTGCGGAGCTGTAGTATGATGGACTACTCTTGATAAGAATATTCTCCAGACGGTACTGGGTTAGGTACAGAGATTAGCAAAACTGCTCATAATGATCGTGATCAGTTCTACTCTCTCCAAAGCGCTAGATGTAATCTTAAATCTAGCTCCTGTTGACTTTTACTGTTGCAGCTATTACAGATCAGAATCAACTCAGTCAGGAAATGGAATATTAGCAAACATGGTCATGGGAGGATCCTGAATGATGTTGTCGATACCCCACTGAAGACTGATAGTTGTGCCCTTATTTTTGGAAGTAAGTTCTCCATCTCCATCCCGGACAAAACAGAATGGGTTGAGGGTAAGATTGTCAAAGGAAATGACGCCTGGCTCTTTACGAATGGTTCCAAGTCTAAAGGTGGAATTTTCTCTCATGAATCCAATCAAAGAAAATCCTTTTGACTTTCGAACCAATGCCGCGTCCTACTGGCGGAAATCATGGCCATTCGAGTGGCAGTGGACTGGATAAGTAAAACCGACCTTCAGGTTTATCATATTAGGTTCATCAGATGGCCAGTGCGCCATTAAGCAGTTCCTACTGCACCTACAAGGTGGTCAGGGATTGCAGAAATCTGCTCAACAAGCTCGCGAATAGCTATGACGTGGGACTAATTTGGGTGTCGGGTCACAGTCATATTGCTGACGATCTCGCAAGGAAGGGGGCAAGAATTAGGAACCCATCTACCCAGCTCTCCGTCGACATCGCTCTTGCGAAATGCAAGAGATTATTGAAGAACCAAATAATTTCATTGGTCAACCTAAGGTTGAGAGAAGAGGACACGTGCCACACGACAAGGTGGTTATGCCGATATGCGATATGATAAAATAGTAACAGATTATGTTTGTTTCTGTATTTTTGTTCTGTTATGGAAAAATAAAAATATTATTATTATTATATTTATTATTATTATTATTATTATTATTATTAATATTATTATTAAATGCACTCAGCAGAATCGCAATAAGGATGACAATGGGAATCATCAAGGGGCACTGTCTTCTAGGTAGACTCGCACATGAGATGAGTCTCAAATACAATGATTTTTGCAGAGAATGCCTGTATGAGGAGGAGGAAGAAACAGTACTCCACTATCTAGGACAATGTCCTGCTCTTAATGGGAAAAGAATTAAGTATCTATGTAAATAAGCTGGTGGATCTCCCTGTAAATGTGAATAATCTAATCAGGTTCATTAGTTGCTGATACCATAGAGATACTTCCTCCCATAAGTATCTCTATGGTATCACAACGGGTCTAAGTAAACCGTCTCAAGGTTATTGCCATCAAAACAAAACGTAATCTATGTGCAATGGCTTGATGAAGGCGGTTGAACGGATCTCGTTTTGTGATTATATAACCTGATATGAACAATAATATTGTAACGAAAGTGAAAGAAGCAACTGGAAAGAACACTCTGGAATATTCCACCGAGCGCGCGACGGTAAAGGTGGCGTCATGGAAAGTTCTGGAAAATTCTAGAAACAAGCACGCTACAGAAGCGCGGCAATGCGGGCACGAACGTGATAACTCAACATCTATTTCTAAATAAATACTGACAGTGTGATGTTAGTAAATGTGTTAAGTGTACTGTAAATAAATAAAAAATACATTGTGTTACTTATTTTCGAGTCTGATTAAACCCGAGTTCGTAACAATAAATTTGATTAAATTCTCAATTAACTATTGGTGGACCATAATAATTGGATTCGCCGGAAGAAGAATCAAAAAATATATTACCTGCAACTTTTTGCATGATTCCTTTCTCGTAGTAGTACCTCAGTGATCTGCTCAATTTGTCGTAATTCATGGCAGGCCTATTCTTTTGTGCTCCCCACCGTCTGGCGACCTATTATTAAAAGAAATTTATTTTTATTCAGAAAATGCATTACGAATCTTATTTCATTTTTACTTTTTAAAAGTGCTGAATATTTGAATTTTTCAAAAGTACAAATAAGTTTCAAAAATATATAGCTATTGTATATCTGGGGAAACCCCTACACCACCATTATGGTAGATGGGGATTTTAGATTATATATATATATATCTGGGGAAGATTTTAGGTGATTTTTTAACGATTTTCAAAATATGTAATATTTTTAATAGGATAAAATTGGTTTTATTTATAATTTTAAGAGAGATTTCAGGCAGTTATTAATTAAATTAAATACAAAGAGTTTTCTTTTAGTTAAAGGGAAAATAATTGATTAACAATTAATTTCCAAATTGTTGGCGAATGCTGCGACTAAAATAATTTTACCTGCCCCACAAATCAATATATCTTTTTGTATAAAAAAATATTTTATATATAACCATAGAAATTTAAATACATTTTAATACAATTTTGAATTCTCTTGAATATGGGCTGATAACCCGAAACTAGTCGTGAATTCATAGTTATTCTAATCTAAGAAAAAGCATCATTTGCTCAAAAGGTTTTCAAAGTACAAAAGAGGGCACTAGGAATTATATGTAACTTGAAGACAAAAGATTCCTGTAAGGGTTACTTTAGAAAGTTGAACGTGCTCTCATTTTATAGTGTATATATGAAATTCTGATTTTTCACTTCAAATATAAAAACAAGTAGAAAATAGTATTCATTCTCTTGGTCACAGTTATTTAAATAAATTAAACAAAAATTATTCGAAAATAATTAATAAATCATTTCCACATTTAGCTCTGTGACTTTTGACTTACGTTACGTAAGTATGTTAAACAAGTGCACATTAAAACAACTACTTCCCGGGAAGTAGTAGAAATGATTTATTAATTGTTTTTGAATAATTTTTATTTAATTTATAAAAACAAGTTTCATTGAATATGCGTAATGATTATCTCGTCTAGTATTATAAATATGTTTCCGTTTATGTGAAACATATTTATAATACTAGAGGAGATAATCATTACGCATATCCTTTGCATCGATTAACACTATATGTAAAAATGCCCACATATAATGCTATAAACCTATATAATGAACTACCTACGTATATAAAGAACATTGCCTGCTTTATTGCATTAAAAAAACATTTAAGAGAATTCTTGATTGATAAAGAATTATACAGAATTGAAGTTTTTAATCTCTTATTATATTCGCTGCATTTGATTAGTTGGTTGTTTTCTTTCTTTTTGATACTGAACATTTCTATTATTATTAATATTTTTTTATGTAATTTGTAATCACATCCATTACTTCAAGCTACAGTGCTGTCAGTTATTTTAGTGACGTATTGAATATAGTTTGTATATGTGTATGTATTGAACTAATTACTTGAATAAATTCTATTCTAATTCTAAAGATAAATACAATCCGATTAGATGATTCACTTACTGAAATAATGAATTCTACAGAATTTCTTGGAGTGCGCATTGATTACAAACTCAGCTGGACAGAACACATACAAATAACGGAAAATAAATTAAATTCCGTAATTTATACATTAAGAGAGATATCAAGGTACCTAACAAAATCAGTAGCAAAAACGGTATACTTTACGAATTTTGAAAGCATAATGCGGTATGGTATTATTTTTTGGGGCATCAAATTACATGCAAAGGATATCTTCATACTTAAAAAAAGGCAATCAGAATCATATACGGGTTAAATTATAAACAGTCTTGTCGTGGAACATTTTAACAAAATAAAATATGGTTTGTATATATTGGAGACAATTTTATTTTATCATAAACAATTAAAAGGTAGTGACAACAAACTATATATACACAACACACGAACAAATAATTATATCGTTCCGCAACATAAACTTAAAACAACTGAGCATGCAGTAAGTACATTACTCAGCAATCAAGCTATTTAACGCCCTTCCAAATAATATAAAAGTCTTCAAAAATAAGTTCAAACAATTAAAGACACACTTATCCGATTATTTAATAAAGTGCGAACCGTATTCTCTTGAAGAATTTTTAAATTATAATATGAAGGACTGTACATAAAATATATGACATTGTATTCTACATATTATATATATACTTTGTAAATAGATTAATATTTAGTTAAGTAACATCTGTAAATAATTCAAATAGTTTATTATATTATTATTCTGACACTATTTTCATTCTGTAGCATGTAAATGACATTTTGAAAATAAAGATTATAATTATTATTATTATTATTAAAGAAGATAAAGTAATATAACCACAGATTATGGTTTTCTCTTTTTTTTGTAAGATTTTTTAATTTATTTATAAATTATTTAATTTATTCGTACTTATTATCATGATAATTAATTATTTTCAAATTGTGTTTACTTAATTAATTTTAATTAACTGTGACTGAATGATACGTGACGAGATACGTTTTATTATTTAAAATGTGGTTCTAATAAGATGGTGCTGTTACTCCTTTGAGAGTATTTAGAATCATAGACAGCTATTTATTGGTTTGTGTTTAAAATGAGCAGTATTCTCTTTTCGTAAATAATTAATCATGATATTTGCGCAAATCATAACTTTAGTCGTAACTTTATTCTTTTTTTAGACTTATTTGATATCTGTTAACCAAATAACGTCTTGATTAACGATAAACACGAGAAAATAATGCGTGTTTTTTTAATTAAATTTGTGTTTACGAAATTAGCAATGGTGTTATTAAAATAAACACTAAAAAAATACGGTCCCATATAAATAAATAAATAAATAAATAAATAAATAAATATCTTTATTAACGGATACACCATTTTTACAAAATTAAAAAAAAACATACTTAAACAATAATTTTGAGGCCAAAAATACATATATGAAAAATTATAAACACATTTTTGAACAACCAATATTTTTAAATCTAGAAGTCAGTTGTTTAACTTAGAATGAAAATAAATCCACTTTGTAATTATTTGAAACAGTTAAAAAAATCGCATGAACTGAGTAATGCCATTATTTCGCCCAGTATTTGTTCGGTGAAAGGGTAAGCAAAATAAAGGCTGATAACATGTTGATTTATCCTTAGCTTTGATATGAAAGTCGAGATTCGAAAGAATATCAGAGCACTGGATGTCTCCTTTAATTAATTTATAAAAGAGCATAATATTTGCTTTAAACTGTCTACAACATAGAGTCTCGAGATTGAACTCAAATTTTATTCTTGTATAATCACTTATGTAACCTTGTAACAGAGAGATTTAAAATAATATTTTGAAGTGATTCCAGCTGATGTTGATATACTTTATTACCTTTACTTTTACTGATGAGGAAACCAAACATTAGTAGCGTATTCCAACTATGAGAGCACGGAGGAAATATACACAATTTTATATAAAATTGGGTTTAAATTGTATACAATTCTATTTATATAGCATAGAACACTTTATTACATATGTAATTAATCTGATGAGCGAAATTTAGTTTTGAATCAAATATGACTCCTAGATCTTTGATTTCACTTTCTTTATCTAAATATTTACCACCTATTTCATATTTAAAATCTAAAGTTGTTCTTTTACTAGAGAAGGTAATTGAATTGCACTTTTCCGTATTAAAATATAATTGGTTTTTAGATAAGGTTTTAATAACATGGAGTTATTGCTATATTGAGAAAGATTTAAGGAAATGATTAAATTTCCTTGACTACAACAAAAAACGTCATAAGTAATAAAATAATGTAATAAAAGAATTTATCTTGCGGATAATTTCGGATCAATAATTACGAATTAATAATTATCAATCTTAAAATGGAGAACTGAGAAGTTGTTATGTATATTTTTAATATATAATTCGATTTTTAAAAAGGTCCATGTCAATTTCTGCATTCTCCATTTTGAAATTGATAATCATTGATTAGTAGTTATCAATCTTAAAATGAATAATGGAGAAATTGTTATGTATTTAAATTATGACAATGTATTTCTCTATTCTCCATTTTAAGATTGACAATTACTAATCAATAATTATCAATTTTAAAATAGAGAATGGAGTAAATGTCATATATTAATTGTATATTAAAAAATATGACAATTTATTTCTCCATTTTCCATTTTAAGATTGATAATTATTAATCAATGGTTATCAATTTTAAAATAGAGAATGGAAAGGTTGTCATATATTAATTATATTAAAAAAATATGGTAATTTATTTCTCCTTTCTCCATTTTAAGATTGATAATTATTAATCAATAATTATCAATTTTAAAATGGAGAATGGAGAAATTGTCATATATTAATTATATTAAAAAAATATGGTAATTTATTTCTCCTTTCTCCATTTTAAAATTGATAATTATTAATCAATAATTATCAATTTTAAAGTGGAGAATGGAGAAATTGTCATATATTTACTATATTAAAAAAATATGATAATTTATTTCTCCTTTCTCCATTTTAAGATTGATAATTATTAATCAATAATTATCAATTTCAAAATGGAGAATGGAGAAATTGTCATATATTAATTATATTAAAAAAATATGCTAATTTATTTCTCCTTTCTCCATTTTAAGATTGATAATTATTAATCAATAATTATCAATTTTAAAATGGAGAATGGAAAAATTGTCATATATTAATTATATTAAAAAATATGGTAATTTATTTCTCCTTTCTCCATTTTAAGATTGATAATTATTAATCAATAATTATCAATTTTAAAATGGAGAATGGAAAAATTGTCATATATTAATTATATAAAAAAATTGATAATTTATTTCTCCATTCTCCATTTTAAGATTGATAATTATTAATCAATAATTATCAATTTTAAAATAGAGAATGGTAAAATTGTCATATATTAATTATATAAAAAAATTGATAATTTATTTCTCCATTCTCCATTTTAAGATTGATAATTACTAATCAATAATTATCAATTTTAAAATAGAGAATGGAGTAAATGTATATATTAATTGTATATTAAAAAATATGACAATTTATTTCTCCATTTTCCATTTTAAGATTGATAATTATTAATTAATAATTATCAATTTTAAAATGGAGAATGGAAAAATTGTCATATATTAATTATATAAAAAAAATGATAATTTATTTCTCCTTTCTCCATTTTAAGATTGATAATTATTAATCAATAATTATCAATTTTAAAATGGAGAATGGAAAAATTGTCATATATTAATTATATAAAAAAATAATAATTTATTTCTCCTTTCTTCATTTTAAGATTGATAATTATTAATCAATAATTATCAATTTTAAAATAGAGAATGAAGTAAATGTCATATATTAATTGTATATTAAAAATATGACAATTTATTTCTCCATTTTCCATTTTAAGATTGATAATTATTAATCAATAATTATCAATTTTAAAATAGAGAATGGAGAAAATGTCATATATTAATTGTATATTTAAAAAAAATATGATAATTTATTTCTCCATTCTCCATTTTAAGATTGATAATTACTAATCAATAATTATCAATTTTAAAATGGAGAAATTGTCTTATCGAATTACATATTTAAAAAATCTATGGCAATTTCTCCGTTCTTCATTTTAAGATTGATAATTATTAATCAATAATTATCAATTTTAAAATAGAGAATGGTAAAATTGTCATATATTAATTATATAAAAAAATTGATAATTTATTTCTCCATTCTCCATTTTAAGATTGATAATTACTAATCAATAATTATCAATTTTAAAATAGAGAATGGAGTAAATGTATATATTAATTGTATATTAAAAAATATGACAATTTAT
This sequence comes from Philonthus spinipes, assembly GCA_963082785.1. Classification (NCBI taxonomy): domain Eukaryota; kingdom Metazoa; phylum Arthropoda; class Insecta; order Coleoptera; family Staphylinidae; genus Philonthus; species Philonthus spinipes. Next base: position 11,110,823 of record OY720309.1, on the reverse strand, counting down.
TTCTCCATTTTCCATTTTAAGATTGATAATTATTAATTAATAATTATCAATTTTAAAATGGAGAATGGAAAAATTGTCATATATTAATTATATAAAAAAAATGATAATTTATTTCTCCTTTCTCCATTTTAAGATTGATAATTATTAATCAATAATTATCAATTTTAAAATGGAGAATGGAAAAATTGTCATATATTAATTATATAAAAAAATAATAATTTATTTCTCCTTTCTTCATTTTAAGATTGATAATTATTAATCAATAATTATCAATTTTAAAATAGAGAATGAAGTAAATGTCATATATTAATTGTATATTAAAAATATGACAATTTATTTCTCCATTTTCCATTTTAAGATTGATAATTATTAATCAATAATTATCAATTTTAAAATAGAGAATGGAGAAAATGTCATATATTAATTGTATATTTAAAAAAAATATGATAATTTATTTCTCCATTCTCCATTTTAAGATTGATAATTACTAATCAATAATTATCAATTTTAAAATGGAGAAATTGTCTTATCGAATTACATATTTAAAAAATCTATGGCAATTTCTCCGTTCTTCATTTTAAGATTGATAATTATTAATTCGTAATTATCCGCAGGATAAATTCTTTGGGGAACTTGCCTCCTCCGGTTCGATCAACTTGAATTCCATCCCTCTCCCCGTCCACGCGATGCACCCCGCGGATGCGTCTGGGGCGTCAAGCAGCGCGACTAAAAACTGCCATAATTGCAGGGATCCTCTCCTGCTGCCGCCACCGCTTTGGATACAACCGGCCTTCGACGTTTCTGGGCTCTCCCTACACTTTTCCTCGGCGTTTTTCTCCCCATGCGATCCTAACACCACAAAGAAGCCAATTATCATCCCCCGATTGTATTCTCATACATTTTATCAGCATACAATAAAGAAATCTTCTTATATATATATATATAAATAGTTGTATCAATAGATGTTTGTAAAACTTACAGTGTAAGTAATTTTTTGCAGTTGGAAAAAGGGATTGATCGAATTTTATTGATCATTGCCAGAAATTTTCCTTGTTTAATTTGATTGTAAAAAATAAATGTTAGAATAGGAAGAAAAAATGTATTCCCCTTTTCAATTAGACTCTGTATAAGAAAGTAAAGATTAAATAAATAAAACACCTGTAACATCATCCACAGAGTGATTCCTCCAAGAAGTTTTTGCATCATTCACGCCGGCGATGGACTTGTTCCTCTCGTAGTTGTACTTGTAACTTCCTGCGAAAGAACAAAACACAATTTCACCAATCTTCAACAACAGGTACACAGAAATGCAAATTTTAAATCTTATTATGATTAATGGCGTTTCGAGGGGGGAGGAATTAGAGGAAGGGTGCCCGATCTTTGCGCGCCCTCGCTATAATTGAATGGTAATTAATATAAATGAATTTCGGGTGGTCACGAAACGATACCATTAATGCTCATTAATACAGATACCCTTAATCCCTAGCAGGATTATGCGAGGCCACGGATTACGCTGATATGTGCGCAGATTTTATAGTTTTAGTTTGCGGGGCTGGTATTCAAATAGGATGCTATTGTTTTATGTATAGAATTAAAAATTTAGTAAAGTGGCTTATGTTGCAGCTTTCATATTTGCTGATATTAATAATTCTCTGAATTTATTATTTTACATTGTTTTTTTTTAGTTTAGATTCACAGTAGTAAATATCCCTTGTTTTATTTCAAAACGATTTAAAAAAATCTTCACAGAGGTAATAAATAAATAAATTTTATTGCCCAACAAGAAACAAAATACCCAATTACAGGACAATATAAATATAAACAAAAATAAATAAAATGAAACAAAGATGATTCACACATTTGCAGTTATTTAAATTACAATAAAATTAAACAAGGAAAATTTAGTAAATAAGAAATAAAATATACAAATTAAATTACAAATGAAATTAACATAGAGCGACAATTGGCGAAAAGTTATCATTAAATAAATCGCAGGTTGAATTAATTCCATTGAATACGTTACACATAACGTTTATAATAAAGGATTAGCACTTAATGTCGGACAGGTCTAGAAAATTAAAAAGGCATAAAGGTGGGTAAAAATTTAGTCAACGACAAGGAAGATATTAAATGCCCTTATTACCCAATAAAATCCAAAACTGTATATATTCCAAAAGAAATCCATCTCGACATCATCAACTGAATCTATTTTAAATTACCACTGTTACATAACACTCATCATAAATAGAATAGATTACGTTAGAATTAGGTTAAAAATATGTATTATATTAAGATAAATAACTCCTATAAAATCATCTCATTAAAAAAATGAAACCCAATAAACCACCCTCAAAACTAATTTCCGCAATAAGGTCGCTAACGACGAACTCCTCATAATATACAGTTAATGTTGTATATATCATTCTTGAAAATTGCAGTAAGCCGAAACTAGTTAAAATTAAATACATATAAGTAAAACAAGTGAATTTAATTTACACACCAATTTACATTTGTTTTTTTTTAACGGCAACGTTTTGATTTATAAACATCATAACAATGAATATTATTTTTTTTTTGGTTTCCTGAATATGGTAGAAAATAAAATTGTATTCAGAACTTATCTCCTCTAGGGTGCTTTGATTTTTATTATTAAAAAATGTGTTGGCAATAAAAGTAACCACACGCTATGGTTATGGTATTCTAACAAATTGAAGAATTTCATAAATAATGACACATGTGAAGTCTAATTTATGTTTATTCACCGATGCCAACAAAATGCAAAATAAAAAAATCAAAGCATTCTCTAGGAAAAAAGTTTTCGATATTAAAATATAATCGATCTAATTTTTTATTCAGTGTGCAATTTCATTACGATATAAATAATCCCATTTATAGAATAATGAGATACCGTAACATACTTACCCATTTAAGGGTGCGGTTTAGAAGAAAGAGATAGCTATACAAATATAGGCAATCACTAATTTGAGTTAGATTGTTGTTGTGATCAATGAACAATATTGTATTATACACTAAAATAATCTTAAAGTAAGCAGGAATTTAATCAGATAAATTAAAAATTATTTTAATGTTTAGTTTCTGTGAAAAATAATTATGAAAAACAATGAAAATTGATCAAATTTTAAATTAAATTTTTGCTAATAAAACCTTGTGCAATGAAAATTTAAAGGATTTCACTAAATTCTGCATTCAAATAACTTAGCAGACATAACCTATTAATTTCATTATATCTTACAATTTTCTTTTCTGACTTAAACTAGTAAATTGACGTAATACACGAAAATTAACGATTTATTTTTTATTTAGACTGATACTTTATACTTGGTAGATAAAAAATGTAAATACACATTCACATTATGAAATCCAAAAGAATAGCTCTATTTTCAAACAATTATTTCCATTTTACCATATAGCTAACTCTTTCCACTAAACCGCAACCTTAAGTAATTTTAGTATTATTCGTTCGTCACAATATACAAACATCTTTATTCAAACAACATTATATAAGCTTATACATACATTTATATTTACTTAACAAAAATAAATATTGTGTTAGTCTGTCTGGGATATCGACCTTTCTGCCCTCAAAATTGTTATTTAATTGTTTTATTCGATTACTAGACTTTTCTAATTTAACTTAAAACCTATGACTCAATTGTGTTATTAAAGAAATGATATATATATATATAATCTGTATATGTAAAGATTAAATATATTTAGAATACATATACTTAAATATATAATGGTGTTTGACTCCACGTTCAAAAATGTTATTTATTATAACTACTTTATCTTTTTTTCAGTACTTATGTTACTCAATGAAATGGCCTTCGTTAAGTAAATAAATAAATCGGCTATCGACCTGAGATCTATCCGCCTGTCCCAGTGCAGTATACGTCATTATTTATTTAAGGCATACAAATCGGCGGGTGCAGACGGTATCTTTCTAGCCCTCCTGCAAAAGGGAGGGGAGGAATTACTACCAAACCTCACACAAATATTCAGAGCTAGCTACTCTCTTGGTTATATCCCCAAGCAATGGACGAAGGTGGTGGTAGTGTTTATACTGAAGGCTGGCAAACGCCAAACTAATGAGCCTAAGTTATATCGCCTCATAAGCTTCACCTCTTTTCTCCTAAAATCTATGGTGAAGATCATTGATAGAAACATCATAGGAATAGCACGTCAGTCGTTTCCTCTTCACAAACACCAATTTGCCTATCAAGCAGGCAAATCAACAATAAATGCCGTTCACACACTAACCGGTGTAATAGAGAAGAGCATCGAAAGCAAAGAAGTGGCTCTATATGCATTCTTGGATATAGAAGGTGCATTTGATAACACCTCCTATGCATCCATAGGTATGGCCACCAAATCAAGAGGAATTGATGCCTCCATGTCCACATGGATCCAAGTTATGCTCAAAGGTCGTAGGATCACAATGTCCATTAAAGAGAGTCGGCAACTGTGTTCGGGGCTCTTTCGCTCCTGCTGTGGTCATTAGTTGTCGATGAACTAGTGTTGTCCAACGATGGATTTGACATACAAGGTTATGCTGACGACATTGTCATCATATTAAGGGGAAAGCGCATATCCGAGTAGCAATGGACTAGATAGGTAAAACCGATCTTCAGGTTAACTATATCAGATTCAGCCATTGGAGCTTTAAGCATCACTTTCAAGACGGACTGCAGAAATCTTCTCAACAAGCTAACGAATAGTTATGACTCATTTGGGTACTGGGTCACAGTGATATCAAGGGAAACTCAATTGCTGACGGCCTTGCAAGGAAGGAGGCAAGAATGTTGAACCCATCTACCGACATCTCCCTTACGGAATGAAAGAGATTAATTAAGGACCAAATTATGTCATTGGTCAACCTAAGGTGGAGGAAATGGGACTCGTGTCACACAATAAGGCAGTTATGGCCTATGTGCGATATGGAAAATAGTAAAAGATTTAGGCAGAAAGACCGATGGTCGATAGCCATTTTCTGAGGCTTAACTAGATGTTTATGATTGTAATGTTGTAAATATTGTAATGTAATTTAATGTATCTCTCAGAAATAAAAAAATCTATATATAAAAAAATAATTGCACTTAGCGGAATCGATATAAGGAATACATCGCGGGGCACTGTCTTCTAGACTGGAACGCACACAAGATGAGTCTCAAATACAATGATGTTTGCAGAGAATGCCTGGATGAGGACGAGGAAGAAACAGCACAATCCTGCTCTTGAGGGGAAAAGAATTAAGTACCTCGGTCTGCACTATGCAAATGAGCTGGCGGATCTCTCACCTATAAAGTTGAATGATCTGATCAGGTTCATTAGGCGCTAGAATTGGGAAGGATCTCTATTTATACTATAGAGGTAGACGGATCATATGGGCCTAAGTGAACAGTCTTGACGCTGTTGCCTCTGAAACCTAACCTAACCTAAGGGGAAAGTAAGGTGTCTAACCGCATGCAGAATTTCCTACGCCTTGTAAATGGGACAATTACATTGTCCCAGGCTATACGGACTCCTAAAAATCCATAAAGAAAACCTACCCATACGTCCCGTAGTTTCCTTTATCAATTCACCTGCCCATAAAATTGCATGTCACCTTAACAGCCTTTACCGAGAACTAACCGACTTCAAAGATCCCAGAGCAATTAAAAATTCCAAAGACCTAACAGACAAACTAACACCACTCAAATTTCCCTCTAATCATAAACTCGTATCGTTCGACGTATCTAACATGTTCGCGAATATTCCACCTTCCGATTGTATTGAACTTATAAAATCATCTTTTGGAGAGTTAAATATTAATACCACAGTAAAAACTGAATTTTTAAATGTTTTAGAAATAATAATTAATAACAACTACCTGTCATTCGAGAACAAATTTTACAAACAGACAGAAGGTTTAGCAATGGGTTCACCATTGAGTCCTTTGTTAGCAGAAATTTTCATGAATAACATCACAAATACCATATTAGCTTCTCCGTTGGGTAAAAAACATATCAAAATGTGGTTTAGATACGTCGATGATATATTAGCTTCGTTCATAGGTACAGACAGACAATTAACACAATTCGTAGAATACATTAACACCCTCCACCCCAATATTAATTTCACAGTAGAAACTGAAACTAACAACCATATAAATTTCTTAGATTTATCCATAACAAAAACTAACGGAACCCTAACCTTTGAAATATACCGCAAACCCACATATACAGATCGTGTAATTCCCAACTCATCCAACCATCCTCAAAAACATAAAATGTCTGCGTTCAATTCTATGATACATAGAGCATTTAATATCCCCCTAAATCCAACAGCTTTAAACAAGGAAATATCTACAATAAAACAAATAGCAATTTCAAACGGGTATTCACCACACATCATAAACAAACTCATTAGTAAATACAAACTTAAAAAAAAATTAAATAATTTTATATACGCAGAAAAAGATAATAAAAAAACGGAAAGAATGTACAAATCGTTAACCTACTTTGGTGACGTCTCACTACAAATTAAATCTACTTTAGAACACCACAACATAACAGTTGCCCTAAAACCATACACAAAAATTAAACACCATATATTTAATTAAAAAACAAAAATAGAATCAACTTACAGATCAGGGATATATAAACTCACATGTGTAGATTGTAAAGGTGTATATATAGGTCAGTCTGGTCGGAATTTTAATATCAGGCTCAAGGAGCATTTTCGATCATTTCGGCAGAGATTAACGGATAAGTCGTCCTTCGCAAAACACCTGATTGAAAACAATCACAACTTCGGGAAGGACGCACTATCCATAATCCATTTTGCCGAAAAGGGTCGCAAGATGGACCTCCTGGAGTCACTTGAAATCTACAAAGCGCGCGCTAATCCGGACATTCCCGTAATTAATGACCAACTCGACCTAATATATACCCTCTTTTTAAAGCTATTATCCCTTCGTAAACAATGTGTATATATTTCCTGTAAAGTAGTTTTTAAGATACTTTTAGTTTGATAATGACACGCTAATGTTGTCGAAACTATAGACACTAAATAATAATAATAAAAAAAAATAGTTGTGCAAACAAAGTTAAAAGTGTTTTATTGAGTTATAATTACAGGCTTGTTGGGATTTATATTAAGCCCTTTCTTCACGCACCATATACTTAATTTTCGAAGGAAGTACATGGTGTGTGCAGAAAGGGTTTAATATCAATCCCAACAAGATCGTAAATGTCCAATTTATAGGGCGTAGGAAATTAAACCTTAAGGCACGAACCATGAAAGGGACACTCATTGAATTTTCTAACAAAATTAAATATCTCGGCCTCACTTTTGACTACAGGATAAACTGGAAAACCCATGTAAACATATAGCTGGCAAAACAGTTAGGGCAACATGGTCTTACCGCAAAATATTTAATAGAAGATGAGGTCTACACCCCAAGATGATTTATTGGTCATTTATCACGGTGATTATAACAATTATCACCTATTGTTTCGTCGTCTGGTAGACAAGGGCAACGGAGGGAACAACCGAAAAAAACTCAGCAAGGTCCAACGACTGCCATGTTTAGGCAATACAGGAGCTATGAACACGCAATGGATGCTATGATAAACCTCATACCTCTGCATCTGTATGTGAAAAGGGAAGCAGTATTAGACGCCTTAAGAATAATCCAGACAGATACTTCAAAATATGGATACTTTAACGAGTATTTAAAAATCCTGCGAAAGAGCGATATACATGCACAAAGGCTACATTTCAACTAATTATGATTTCGATTCAACGATTGAAGTAGCCATCCATTGCTGCCAGAATGTTGAAGAGAAAATCATGCAGTTACAAGGCTAGTCGACAGTTTGGTTCACTGGCGGATCTAAAACTGAGAATGGAGTCGGAATCGATATCCCTAGCCCTCGATTCCAATTATCTAAGGTAATGGAATAGTCTCCACTGATATTTCAGACGGAATTCAAAGCCTTGAATACATGCGCCCACTTATGTTTAGATAGGGGCTACTGTAAACGCACGCTTATGTAGAAGCGGATTTACTAAGGTTAAGCTGGTTTGCTTGGGGTAGGCACTGGCGTGTGCTGGAAGTGTTACCGTGGAGCTTCCCTCTGTGGTGATTGTTAACGTTGGGTGTAAGGCAGCGGAGAGTTCAAGCAGGGTGAGGGAAAAATTATTCTCTGAGGTTTTTAGGCTCTTCGACTCGACTCTAAACTGGTTTGAATCTGATTTATTTCTTAAATATCAAGCGTATTTATACTATAATATTATTTACATAACAACAATTATAGAATGATATGGAACATGGATGAATAATTGTCATCGGCTCTTTGATGACCAGAAATTCTTCATCGTTGACCTTTACCAATAAAGCGGCGCGCGATGGTATATCTTATGTTGAGCGCTGCCTGGTGCAATGTTCGATTCTTAAATTGAACAGCTACAATAAGATGAGGTTATGCATATGCTCAGGTAGTAGGGCTGCATTAAAGGTAATAAAAAAAAAACCTTTATTAACATACAAAATACAAACTCAGCATATACATTCTATTCCATATTTTTTAATCTTCTTTTTATCTCCTTCTCCCAACCCAACCTCGCCAAAATCTTTACTCCAGCTCCATTAAAGGTAATAAAATTACGTAAATGTAAGTCCAAATCTGTCTGGGAGTGTAAACTATCTCTAAAGCTACTGGTCAGAAACAACAGAGTTAAACTGCGTTGGGTTCCAGGGCATGCAGGTATCAAAGTCTCCTTGCCAACGAGTGCTCCAAAACTCTGTTGGAGCAAAACCTTACAGCGGAATAACTACAGTCCGCATCAAGGGAATGATCCAGGAATGGGAAGATATAGTCAAAAGTGCTCACCTGAGAGACACATCTGGCTTACTAGCCTTGCTTAATCTGAGAAACTGTTTGTCCCTTAGGGCAGAAAAGGCAATTAAACTTTATGGTCTTCTCTGCTGTAAGGACCAAACACTTTCTCAGGTGAAGCAAGGGCAACCTAAGGCTTTCTAACTGGATATTGTTCTTTGAAATACCATCCTACTAAGTTGGGTCAAAGAAAGGATGCCAATTGCAGGATTTACAAGAAGGCACAATAAATAGCAGAGCATATACTTTATGAATGCTCTGCACTGTCTCTTCAAAGAGGGAACTACCTGTCATCGGCCACTTTAAAGCCCGATGAATTGATAAGCATTAACCATCAAGTTATTGCAGACTGTGGTCTTAATTAAGTCAGGGACTAAAAAGATATTTTAGGTCGAAGTAATTTCGAAAGGCCTAAAGACCATACGACCCGCCGATTCCCTTAACATAACATAACTTGTCATTCTTTAAATAGCATTACTGCAAACGTCGTTGTCATTATTCTATTGATGAAGCGATGAATTAATGAATCGTATAAAGGGGAAAATTATATTAGGGATTGATGGTAGGTTTACAGAACAGTTGATTGAGGATTTCTGTGTTAATAGGATTCGAGGTAAACTTGATGGATGAACTTTGAAGGCGTTTTCTGAGGTTTTTAGACTCTTCGACTCGACCCAAGACTGCTTTTAATCTGATTTATTTCTTAAATATCCAGCGTATTTATACTATAATATTATTTACATAACATCTATTCTGGAATGATATGGAACATGGATGAATAATTGTCATCAGCTCTTTGATGACAAGAAATTCTTCGTCGTTGACCTTATAATATATTCAGTGACCCTTTCTACACTTTCATGTGTAGGTAGGAATATTGCTAATTTCATAGAGGAGTGTAAATAAATTATATTATTAAAGAAAAAAAAAATACTTTATATTATTTAATTATGGAATTTATAGAAACATTATCAAAAATACATCTTCATAACTTATATGTATTGTATGTATTATACAAATAGAAACAGATATTAATTAACATTTACATACCTAACACCGAAATTAAATTACAAGCGTGTGTGTGTTTCCACAACACGGGACAATATATTAAATTAGTTTATATCCAATAACAACTAAGTATTAAACATATAGCCCGTGGTTATTGTGTAATTTTCGAGGGGTGACCGGCTGGAAAGCAAACTCATCCCTTAATTTTTTCCCTTTTTTTCGGCGTACGCCTAAAAGTCAAACAAACCCATCGCCCGAATGATGTTAATGTACAAACATGATACAATATATCTTCCTCCCTTTTCTAAACCCCGCTCTCTCTCTATCTCGGCCCCTCGTGTTGAAGGGTTAATATTAAATGATTGTTTGATCATGGTACCTTTTAGCGGTGGCTCCGAGGGTGAGGGTGAAGGAGGAGGGCAACATGTTTTAATTGAAACCAATCAATATTAATAACGCTGTTGCGATTTTAAATCGGCCACCGCAGGATTAAGGGATATTATTTGATGGAAGGGAAGCGAGGGAGTTGTTCTTGGGATTGTGATTTTATTTTTACTTGTTTCATTATTAAAGATGTATCAATATCTTTAAGTCGACTGAAAGACCTCGGTCGATGGCCTTTTGTAACTCTTTTGGATACAATAAATGGATTTACTACTGAAACAAGTCAAATTCTAAATTTGGGAAGTGTCAGTGTCTTAATTATTTCACATATTTCATATATTGTTTCAATGAATATTTATTTCGGATTTAAGTAAGTCACTTAAATCCGAAATAAATATTTATTGAAACAAATACCTCGCGGGTGCATATTTCTTGATTTTTATCTATTCTGAAAGAGGGGGATTTAATTATTAATTAACCGCCGGATATTGGATTAGGCAGTAGATATTTACCGTTGCGTGAAAGTACAACTCCGGAATGAATTGATTTATGAATCGAGTATACAAGTTTATGGAGATCAACAAATGACATGTAATACAAGGCGTGTTTCAAATACTCCTCCCCCCTCATCGGGGTATTTTTAGGTTTTTGCATATTCTTAAAGATGTGAATTTTATATCGGTTACTTTTTTTTCATTAATCGCTTGGTAAAACATATTCAAAAATAATTTGGTTTTTAAATTAAATTCACTTCGTGTTGTTTCACTTACATGTATTTATTTATCAACTAGTTTCGGCTTAATGCCATTATCAAGAAATGATAAATGATGATAATGCCATTAAGCCGAAACTAGTTTGCTATTATCAAGAAAAGATAAATGATGATAATGGCATTAAGCCGAAACTAGTTGAAAAATAAATACATATAAATAAAAATACCAAGTGAATTTAATTTAAAAACCGAATTAGATGTGAATTTTGTTAATAACATCTGATAATTTCATGAATCTGTTGTGAAGTTTCCTAGAATTATGTTTTTTTTAATTAATCACCCATTTTCGGGTGTACGTACACCGCAAATTCTTCTTCGTCGTCGTCGTCAGTGGACGAATAAACGAAATTATTAATTTCGATTTAAATATTAAAATAAAAATGGTTGTCCTTTCTCTTAATTAATTTTTATTAAACTATGAAGATGAAAACATAGTTTTCGAAATATATTTATTTCGGAAATTGTTTACATCTTCCTTCTTTTTTCTTTCTTTAAAGACGAAATCGTAAATCGCGAAATTACACTAGAAACAGAGTAGATTAATTAAATTGTTAGGAGTTTGTTAATTAAATCTTTTTTTTCTGAAAATTTTATTTTATTTATTTATTGAACGTAAAACTTTTTACAATTTTACAAACTTATAATACTGCTAGACAAATAATAATAGAAAAAATCACAAAACAATGAAACAATATAGTATGCCTGCTGAAATTATTTATAGAAACATACACAAAATTGTTTATATAGCAAACAAAAATTTATAAAAATTTAAGGACAAAAGATATCTGGTCGATAACTGTTTCTCTGTTTAATGTATTGTATATTAAATGAAATATGTATTTATTCTTTGGGAATAAAAATGTTTGTATATAAAAAATTAAAAAATCTCTTCCGTAATTTTTTTTAAATACCTATTTATGAATCGATTAGATAAATGAGCAACTAAATAGGTATTTAATTTTAAAAAAATATCATAAATCCAGAAAATCCGAGGATAGAATAAAGACATTTTATAGAAAACTTCAACTACTGAAGTTAGAAAAGTTTCCGAAATATATTTAGTTCAATGAAACATAAGTAGGAGAAAGAACAATTTTTATTTTAGTAATTAAAGTCTTCACAACCAATATAAAAAAGATTACTAATCAATAACATGGACGATGACAGGAAAGCAAATAAAAAGAATTAATACAATGGAGATGAGATTCCTAAGAAAAATCGAACACAAAACAATAAGAGACAGAATAAGGAACGAAACACATAGGAAAAACCTACAAATAAAGCCAATACAGGAAAAAATCACGGAAGGACAAATGAGGTGGTATGGACACATAAGAAGAATGAGCGAAGAAAGAAATACAAAAAAAAATATACGAGACACGAGCAACAGGAAAACAACAAAGAGGAAGACCGAGAAGAGAATGGAACAGTGTAGTAAAAGAAGAGACAACAAGAAAAGGGAACACTTGGGAAGAAATAAATGAAATAACAAAGGACAGGAAGAAGTGGAGAGAATACTATAAAAATTAGTAATGTAAGCCTTACACCGAAAGGTAGATAGGCAAAGGAATAAATAAATAAAAATAAAACTAATCAATAAATTATCAGCTGTGATTTTTGAGGATAAATAAATTAAACTTGATAAACTTTAATTATTATTTCATTGTAAATTCACTTAGTTTGTCATAATTATATTTTAGTTGTTAAAAGTTGTTATTTCACTCAGTTTATTTTTTAATATAAATATGGTATAATTTAGTTGTTAAGGGCATACCACTCTCTAGAAAAGAAGAGAAAATAGTGCTTTACGGCACTCGCCGTTGTTACCACTAATAATAATACTGTTGTATTGAAATTTCAGTATGAGAAAGTTAAAGGATGAATCAATGATCGTATTCGTTTAGTTTTGAAAAAAACTTTATATATTATTTATAAAAATGCATTAAATATGCTAACTAATAAATTTATTTAAATAATTAAATTTATATAAAAATAAATTTGATCGTCAATGTAACTAATTTAAACATTTTTATATTTAATTTTGAAGTAATAGAGGCCTAGAATCAACTTTTGTGAACAATAAAGGGTTTGCATCATAAAAATAAATCTATTAGTTTGCCCACGATGAGGGAATAATTATAGGACTATTTTACATTTTCTTGCGAGAAAAAAGCGAAGACTAATTTTGTACGGTTATTAGTGCTAATTGTATTTAATTTTCTATGTATGTAAGTGGAATCTCGGTAAATAAATAAATATCTGGAAAGCTAGGCATGGAATATTTTTATATATATAGAAAATCTTTATTTCTGAAAAAATACGTTAAATTACATTACAATATTTACATTACAATCATAAACCTCTAGTTAAGCCTCAGAAAATGGCAATCGACCATCGGTCTTTCTGCCTGTCTTTGTCCAGTTCTTGTTTTTTTATTCAATCGTCATGATTGCTATCGTCACTGTCTTAAGTTCTCTAAATTATTTGAAATGAATTGATGAATTGTTAGTGAAGGATAGGCATATTTGGGATTGATGTTAGGATTACGAGGTATACGTAGGTGTTTTATAATAGGAGCTATGTGAGGATTTGTGGCGAAATTTAAGGAAAGAATTTTAAGTCTGTGTTTAATAGTGGGAATTTTGCATGTTTCGTAGAAGGATATTTTTATATTTTTTCCTATTCTGAAAGAGGAGAATTTTATTAACAACCCCTGAAACTTTTGTTAATTTTACCTTGAATACATTTGTGATTTTTTTTAATCAAACATTTTTCAATCCAGTCGATAATTGATCAATTCGGGTTTGGGGGGATATGAATAACTCAAAAACTACAAATGGCGTATTTTTTAATTTTTATATATTCTAAAATAGAAGAATATGATTAATAACGTCAACTTTTTCTTTAATCGTAGAGTTTCTGACAAATACGATTTTTTGAAAATTAAACACCCATTGTTGATCCAGTTGATAAATAATCATCCCTGATTTTTGAGGGGAGTTTTTAGAATTTTCCATATTCTGAAAGATGAGAATTTAAATAACAACTATTAATTGTATGAATCTACCCTTGGAGTTCCGACAATTATGATTTTTTTTGAGAATTAAACACCCATTTTCAATCCAGTCGATGTCTGATCTGATTTTTGTAAGCGAATAATTCAAAAACTAGGCATGACGTTTTTTTAGATTTTTCCATATTGTAAAGAAGAGAATTTAATTAACAACTTCTGAAAACTTTATAAATCTACCGCAGAGGTTCCCACAATTACCATTTTTTTATGATAAATCACCATTTTTTCAATCTAGTTGATAAATGATCGACTCTGATTTTTAAGGGTAAATATCTCAAAAACTAGTAATGGTGTATTTTTAGATTATTAGATATTCTAATAATATCATCTTCAAACGTTTTTTTGGATTTATCGCAGAGGTTCCGTCAATTACGATTTTTTTTAAATTAAACACCCATTTTTAATCCAGTCAATCAATAATAATTTTATTTTTTGTGGGTGAATAAGTCGAAAACTAAGGATGAGGTGATTTTAGTTTTTTCCATATTCTGGAAGAACAGTATTTTTTCAATTCATTTCATTTATTTACGTAAAATCACCTTTATACAGAATAATAACAATATTCAAAATGTTTATATAAATAGCATGAATGTAAATCACATATAAACAGAATAATTCAATTTTACATATATAACATATTTTAATATCAGTAGCGGAAACTGCAAAATATTTAGTCAACAACTTCTGAAAATTTTATAAGTCCACCCTGGAGGTTCTGATAATTATGATTTTTTGAGAATTAAACACCTTTTTTTTGAATCCAGTCGATTTCTGATCTGATTTTTGTGGGTGAATAATTCGAAAACTGTAGATTAGATTTTTTCATATCCTACAAAAGGAAAATTCATCTTCTGAAAATGTTACAAATCTACAGTAGAGGATCCAGCAATTACAATTTTGTTTAAAATAAACACCAATTTTTCAATCTAGTCGATAAATGATCAACTCTGATTTTTGAGGGTGAATATCTCAAAAACTAGGGATGAGGCATTTTTAGATTTATTCATATTCTGAAAGGGTTGATTTTTATTAACAACCCCTGAAAGTTTTGCTAATCTTCCCTTCACTTTAATACATTTATATTTTTTAAATAAAATGATGATTTTTTGAGAATTAAACACACATTTTTGAATATCTCGAAAACTAGCGATGGGTATTTTTACATATTATGAAAGAGGGTAATTTTATTAAGAACCCCTGAAAGTTTCGTTAATCTTCCCTTCATTTTAATACATTTATATTTTTTAATTAAACATTTTTCAATAAAATAGATAATTGAGTAATTCGGTTTTTTTGGGGTGAATAACTCAAAAATTACGAATGGTGTATTTTTTAGATTATTAGATATTCTAAAAGAGAAGAATATAATTAACGACTTGTTTCATCTACCGTAGTTGTTCCGACAATTAAGATTTTTTGAAAATTAAATACCTATTGTTAATCTAGTTGATAAATAATCAATTTTAATTTTTGAAGACGAATAACTCGAAAACTAGGAATGGGGTGTTTTTAGATTGTTTCGTGTTCTGAGAGAGGAGAATTTAAATAACAACATTTAAAAATTGTATGAATCTACCCTTCAGGTTTCGACAATTATGATTTTTTGAGAATTAAACACCCATTTTTCAATCCAGTCTATTTCTGATCTGATTTTTTATGGCGAGTAATTCGAAAAATAGGAATGAGGTGTTTTTAGAATTTTCCTATATTCTAAAGAGGAGAATTTAATTAACAACTTCTGAAAATTTTATCAACCTACCGTAGAGGTTCCGACAATTACGATTTTTTTTTAAATTAAACAACAATTTTTCAATCTGGTTGATAAATGATCACCTCTGATTTTGGAGGGTGAATATCTCGAAAACTAGGGATAGGTATTTTTAGATTTTTACATATTCTGAAAGAGGGGAATTTTATTAACAACACCTGAAAATTTTGCTAATCTTCCCTTCATTTTATTACATTTATATTTTTTAATTAAATATTTTTCAATAAAATAGATAATTGATCAATTCGGGTTTTTGGGGGCGAATAACTATTAAACCACGAATGGTGTATTTTTAGATTATTAGATATTTTAAAAGAAAAGAATATAATTAACGACTTTAAAAATGTGATTTTAAAACAATTTGTATAATATACCCCCCGAATTAAATTTTAAGTTGGCAACGCGTTTTGCTGCACCAACCTTATATTTTTTTTATTAGGTTAGTAAAACCCGTCGCCAAATTAAAATTTAGTTTAAAGTGACATTCAGCTAGTTCAGTAGAGCCAACCTAATGTATAGTACGTCGATTTCACTAGAGGGGGCGCGTTTCACAACATAACCTCAAAAAATATTTGTTCGATTAATTTCAAATATGTTTTTCAGGATTGAGGAATAAATCAGTACAATTTTGCCTTATAAGCCCTGAAGGGCGCGGTTTAGACGAAAGAGATAGCTATATAAATATTGACAATTACTAATTCGAGTTAGATTGCTGTTGTGATCAATGAACAATATTGTATTATACATTAAAGTAATCTTAAAATAAGCAGGAATTTCATCAAATGAATTAAAAATTATTTTAATGTTTAGTTTGTGTAAAAAACATTTATGAAAAAACAATGAAAATTGATCAAATTTATAGCAAATTTTAAATTATATTTTTGCTAATAAAAACTTGTACAATGAAAATTTCAAGGATTTCACTAAACTCTGCAATCAAATAACTTAGTAGACATAAGCTATTAATTTCATTAATTCTTACAATTTTCTTTTCTAACTTGAACTAGTAAATTGATGCAATTCGCAAAAATTAACGATTTATTTTTTATTTAGACTGATACTTTATTTTTGGTAGATGAAAAATGTATTAAATTATTAAATCCAAAAGAAATGCTCTTTTTTCAAACTATTACTTCCATTTTACAATATAGCTACCTCTTTCTACTAAACCGCAACCTTAAAAGATATTATTTAACGCATAATATCAAATTTTCTTGTATATAAAAAATAATAATTTTAACAATTCCACAACAGAAGATAATTGAACAGACACAATCGGTGAAATTGTTCAGGACGCAGAAACGCCGCGAGGACTTTGAATGCAGTGAAAACGTTCGCGAGGGTCGAATATTTTCTCACAAAAAAAAAAATTGATCCCTCGGGGTATTGATGACGCCATATCGCGCGTGATTCTAATTTTTAATGCCGCTTCTTAGAAAATCAGAATTGATTCTTCCCCGATTAAAATCTGCATAGGGCGCGCGCGGATAAACATATTAAATTAGATCGGAATAGGGGATGCGAAGGGAATCGCGGTGCACGGAATATGTAACTAGTCTTCACGTATAAATCCATCAGCACGAGTAAGCAAGCGGTTTCTTTTACTATATTTAATAATATTCTTAGCAATAAAAATAATTTAAAATTCCGAAATACCTTTGTTATGATTGATTAAATTGATTAAGTAATGTCACATGAATTTCGGCGAAAGATGTTGTGTATGTTGTATAAAAACATGTGCACAGAGGATAATACGTTCCCTACAAAAATAATATAGACAGATGTAACGCGATTCACTAATTGTGGTATTTTTAATCGGCATAATGAACATTTATGGAGTCAGGAGAAGTTGCACGGAGAAGACGACGAATTAAATTTGAGTTAATTGGTTTGGTGTGTTTAGATTAAGAATTCTGGACCCATATATTTTTGAAAACACATTAAATGAAAATGATTACCATCTTGATTACTTCAAGAAATATTTGGAAATATAATCGATGATTTAAATTTATCATTACGGGCAAGATTAAAATGGTTTCCACTTCATAACAATTTTTTTGTGCGAAACTATTTAAATTATGCTTTTCCTAATCCATGTGTGAGAAAAAATGAACAACCTAGATCACCTGACCTATCCGTTTTAGACTTTTTTCTGTGGGGTTATGTAAAGAAGAAAGTGTATAAAAAATCATATCAATATATGGAGGATATTAGAGTAGCTGTACCTGAAACATTTAATTCTATTGACGGAAGAAAAGTCAGAAAAACCACAAATTCGATTTTAATAGGATGTAATTTATGCAATAATATTAATGGTGGACTTTTTGAACATCTTTCGTAATTTAATTTTGTAAAATTTTCTCCTATTATTTTTCATAGCTTACTATTTTTTATTAATGGTAAAATTAAAAATGACTGTAACTTAAAAAATAACTATGGCATATGTTATATCGAATTAAAGAAAAAAGAAATCTTTCCGATGAGGTCATAGCCAACTATTGTTTCCATTTTAAAGTAGGTAAGTTTGTACAATACCTCCGAAAATAAGGGCAAAATGAATTTTCTGATTTTATTTTTCTTAGTACGTGTAAATTATCTACAACCTTTTCCTCTACCGTTTTTTTTATCTGTCATAATAATAAAGCTATATTAATTTAAAAAATGACACATTTTACTTTTTTCAAAATATCTAGTTACCATTGACTTTTTTTAATTTTGAATGTTTCATTTTATTCGTCCTATAAAACTACAGTTCTTTCCCCATTTAACTGTTTTTCGATCTCTTATAGTTTTAGAGATCCCTTTAGAAAACATCGAAAAAAACTCACCCTGCATATAAACAAAATTTCGAAATAGAAACAAATATGGGCTAATGTTATTTTGTATGTGTTTTTCTTTTTTCATGCTTATTGATTTAATAAATTATTCTTACCTGGATAATCTTTATCAGTAGGTTCTTCTTTAATTTGAGAAACAAGTGAGCCATGGATACTAATACTATGTTGGATTGGATTACCTGTTGGTGGTGTTGATCTGCATTAAACAAATATAAATAAATAATATATATATACTATCATATAACCCTCATACCCTTTCGAGTGTCGGGTGTAAATAAATAATAACCATAAATATCGAGCGTATAACAAAAATCGACGACGAAGTTGGAATTGGAAATCTAGTCATGTCTGAACTAAAATCACACGCGCACGCGTATATTACTGGGTGTCATGTTAACAAGTCAGTTGTCAATTACCCCTAATTTAACCGCAACCAACATTTCACCCGAGTGATCTTAGTATAAACATGATTCGAGACTTCCAACGCCAACTTCGCCGTCGATTTTTGTTATACGCTCGATATATGTCCCTCAATTGTATTGAGATGTAAAAACAATGGGATTAAAAACATGAAGTTGAAACCAATAACAAAAGAAAAGCAGACGATTTTTTTGCAAAATTTTGCTGCATATTTATATTGATTTCATGAAGCTATTTTAATTGTTTAGATTTTAGAATTATTTTTGGAAAGTGACGAAATGTATGCAAAGTTTCAGCATTCCGAAATAAAATAGTTATGACTGAATAAGTGAAGATATTTTTAGGTTATTTGACTCTTCTTCTTCTTATATTAATAGCCTTGGCTACTGGGCCCCTTCGAACAGTCTCTGTCTAGATATTGACACGCCGAACTTTTTAGGTTATTTTTTTATTTTTACGGAATCTCCATTTAACAATATACATTCCATTTACAATCATTTTCATTTACTTGATAAAAAAATACACTAACACTTCTTTCACAATTATTGTATTTTACTTAAGGATGCTGTTTAGACGAAAGTGATAGCTATATAAATATTGGCAATCACTAATTCGAGTTAGATTGCTGTTGTGATCAATGAAAAATATTGTATTATACATTAAAGTAATCTTAAAATAAACAGGAATTTCATCAGATGAATTAAAAATTATTTTAATGTTTAGTTTGTGTGAAAAACAATTACAAAAAACAATGAAAATTGATCAAATTTATAGCTAATTTAAAATTATATTTTTGCTAATAAAAACATGTGCAATGAAAATTTAAAGGATTTCACTAAATTCTGCATCCAAATGACTTAGCAGACATGACCTATTAATTTCATTATATCTTTCAATATTCTTTTCTAACTTGAACTAGTAAATTGACGTAATACACGAAAATTAATGATTTATTTTTTATTTAGACTGATACTTTATACTTGTTAGATAAAAAATGTAAATACGTATTCGTATTATTAAATCCAAAAGAATGGCTCTTTTTTCAAACAATTATTTCCATTTTACCATATAGTTATCTCTTTCTACTAAACCGCAATCTTAATGTATATTTCGAGTAGATAAACAAATTTCTGTTTGAATAGATTTGTCAATTAAAAATTGTAATTAATTATATATAATATTTTACTTTTTAAAGTGAATTAACCATTTATTTTTTAACAAAATCAGGTTATATAATTATTTAATAAAAAAATATGAATCATATAGAATTTCGCAAAATTTACACATGATTTTAATGTAGTAGATTAGAATAAAGTGCGTAAAAAAAAACAATAAAAAATAATCAGCTTAGAATTTTTAAAAATGAGGTGACGTACTAGAAGACAAAACAAAGCGTTTTCTTTGTTGAACAATATTTCAAGAATAATAAAAGTTTTCGAGCAAAATTATCCTAAATAATGCAACACATTTACACCTTGATCACTTCTTTAATATTCATAAGAGCAGCATTTCATTATACATATGTTTTGTAATGTTTTTAGAGCGTCACACTTTTCTTATAAAATTTTTAATATGTAATTATAATTGTAATTTGGAAATGGAGATTCGGTTAATAAAGTAAATTGAAATTTCTGATTCATAGAATCAATTTGTGATTTGATTGTCAACGTGTTATTGTGAAATTTTGACTGAAAGCGTCATTATACCATTGTTTTGTGCAAATATCGTTGGTCAAACAGTTAAGATTATTGCAACATGACAAACAAAATTTTAATACTTTAATTGTATGAAATTGATGTGAAGGATATGCAGTTTCAGCGGGAAAGTTAATAGTCCTGTGTGTATCGGACTGAAATAAATTGTGAGAAGTTTATAACATTTTCATCAGTCACGTAGCGAAAAAGAGAGGATCTGACGTTTGTAATGATATCTTGTTCTATCACGAAATAATATTTGACTCTTACACATCATAAATAAGCAATATTTTTACTTACTTACTTAATCCAACTATTTTTTGTATTTTTGGATTTATTATTTTGATATAATATTTTTCTCTCCACAGTCAAAAGAATGATACTCACCTGTTGTAGAGGTGATTGGTGTAGAAGCAACCACCGGCCGGCTGGTAAGTGCTGCCATAAATTCCTTCGAAATTGTCTGCCATTGAGTAGGTGGACGGGTAATTCGTGGACTTGCTTAAATTCTGCAGTATATCGGACATGGTCGTTGTTGATTCTTGTTTGGTTCCTACGAATATCAACATTCGTAACTATTTAATTCATATTAATAATAGAAAAGAGTTTTTATTCACTTCACCACATTTATTTAAATTAAATTGAATTAAAAAATAGAATTTAAAAATAATTTACTTATTTGATTAGAAATGATGATTTCCGGGCTATTGGGCCGTGGATTAAACTCGAACAAACCACGGGCCAATAGCCCGGAAATTATTAAATTATTAATAATCGAGCGCGCTCAGTTTGTTTATTTATTTTAGAAAAGTATGAAATTTCGGAGACACACTCGGCGCCGCGCCGATTCCTACAAAATAAATACTGGATACATAAATGTGAACTTTTTAAATCGGAACCACATTTTCTAAAACATTTTAATTCGCGCCTAAATTGTTGTCTTTTTTTTAATAACATTATATTTTTAGTTTGAGACTTAATTAGATTTATTTTATTAGAACATATATAATTTGATTAGAAAAAAGGATTTATTCATGTGGTCGCAGTTAATTAAATAAATTAATTAAAAAGAAAATGAAAATAATTAAATTATTAATAGTTGAGGCTTCTTCTTTCTTATACATGTTAATTTAATTTAAAGGATATTTAAACAAATAAATAACTTTGTTTGTATAACACTCTGTATACAGAGTACAAGTTATTTATTTGTTTAAATATCCTTTAAATTAATAAAATAATTTCTTCTTTAGCTACTGTGACATTCCGACTTACGTAAGTACTTTAAAACGAATGTACAATAA
Organism: Philonthus spinipes; assembly: GCA_963082785.1. Lineage (NCBI taxonomy): Eukaryota > Metazoa > Arthropoda > Insecta > Coleoptera > Staphylinidae > Philonthus > Philonthus spinipes. Next base: position 11,088,663 of record OY720309.1, on the reverse strand, counting down.
TGGATATTTGCTGTTGTATTACAATAGAGTATTGTATAATGCAACAATTTTTGATTCAAACATATTTAATGCTAAGAACAAAAAACAAAATAATACGTAATATAAGACTATCTGCAAGCACGTGTTTCGGGATTTTATCCTTCCCTTATATTACGTATTTTGATATTCTTCTCTCATTAAATATTTTTAAAACAAAAATTGTTGTATTACACAATATGTTATTGTTCAAAAATAAAACCAATATGTTCGGAGAGAATTTGTTTGTCGTTAATTTTAGGACCATCACGATTTGGCTCCTAAAGCCTCCAGCCGCTCACCCTTAGGAGCGGAGCCACTTATCCGTATCGAATTACATAATGACAAAAATGAAAATTTATGAATGAAGGATGATGCTGTCTTCGACTACCTGCAATACCATTACATTTTACGCATATTGAAATATTAAACAAAAGAAAGTAAGAAATAATTAAATCAGTTTGAAGTTAGCTACAAAATTTCCGACGATACCCGAACAATATAATTTATTTCTGTTATTTCTGCACTGTTTAGAAACTAATTGTATCTGTAACTGATAAATATGCATCACAGTGATTTGTTACACAATGGAACATTTTTATTCAATTAACGACTCTATTCTGTAATGAATAATTATTTTCCATCAGTTTTTAAAATCGAGACAACAATTGCTGTAAATAATAATAAACGCTGATACGTTTCACAATGATGGTGTATGTGAAGTTGATTGCCACCCCGTAAAAAGGGGTGAAAACTATGCATAATTTTTAAATTTGTTTGTTACGTCGATTCAAATATATTCGCAAATATCACGCCATCAGATTATATTGAACTAATCATTAACCATTTTGACAAAAGTAACGTTACTATCCAATATTATTAAATTTAATAGTAAACAGCAGCTAAGTTTTACAGCTAACATGAAGGCATAACAATGAGTTCGCCACTGTTGGCTGAAATATTTATAAATAAAATGATAAATACAATCTTAAATTCTCCGTTAGGTAATAAACACATAAATCGTTTGTTTAGGTATGTGAAGGCACAGACAAATAATTCTAATAATTTCTAAATTTTCTTCATTCAATACACCCTTCAATAACTTCAAAAACTTATAACACAATTAATTTCTTAGATTTAACGATTGTAAAGAGCAACAATAAATTAAATTTTAATATATAAGGAAAACCTACTTAAAATACAATAACAGAAATTACATTGAACAACGGCTATAAAACATCACTAATTGATAATTTAATTCATAATTATGAGATGAAGGAGGTTCAACAATTATTTTACAGAAAAAATAAATCAATATAAATACGTCATTTTGAAACAACAATCTATCGTGACCCAATAAGTTACAAAATCAAAAACATACTTGAAACTTGATAAAATTATTTTTTATCCCAAAACAAAGCAAAGCAAAATCCGATATTTATAAATTAAATTATGAAAATTATAAATGTGTGTACATTTGGCAATCTGGCCACAAAATAGTAACAAGATTAAAACAACATGAACGAGCTTTTAGATTAAGATAATATAGTTCCACATATGTTCTTTATAATAAATGTCGATTATTCTATTAATTGAGAAATGAAATTCAATATATCTCGTTTTCATTTGGCTCAGCAAACGCGCACCCCCGAAGAGCCTAATAATATGCAGGTATAAAATCTATTCGGAAAGTCATCAATTATTCTCGCTTCCCGACAATCTAAATCACCCCACTCGCTGTGTTTAGTTGTAAACACAATTTTTGCCGGATTTGTCGGAGGAGATAATTTTAGTAGGTTCCTTAGTTTTTGCCTTTCTTTTTAAATAGTGCTTATAATTCTATATTGCAGCCGATATATTTTTTCTACTACTACTACAATATCTTTATTCAAAGTTATTTGTTTTACATATATTTACAATATTTTATGGTACATTTGTTTCTTTCTTGCTTGCTTGAACAAGCTATCGACCTATGGTCTTTCCGCCATATTTTTTCTATTTATTTAGAAGTAAGTGAATGTAGTACAAGTGTATATTATTATAATTCAAATATTTACAAACAGTTCTACTTTTTTTGCTGTTACGGTGACGGAATGAAAGATAACTAAAACGACAGTTATGATACTCATCTTTGTAAAACAAATATGTCTTATTTAAAAAAATTGAAACAAATGATTAATTGCCTATCATATTTAACAATTATATATGATATATATAATCATATTGCCTTAAGAAAAATAAATTATTGAAAAGAAATAATTGTTATATTTAAAAGCGATAAAAAATATTAATGTTTAAAAGAATTTATGATTTCCAATTATTGACATTAATTTTTTATGCTAAAAATGTAGTTTAATTTTGAATTATACTTGCAAAATTCTAAAAATGAAAGCAAACACGACTATATGTGTATCTGTAAAATTATTATTAATAATATTTATAAAATTACAATTTTAATAATTATAAAAACTAAAATAATGCAGAAAATGAAAATCCTATGTTTAAATTCACATCTATATATCGAAATGATTTTATGCAACTTAACGCGACGCAGAGTGTGTCTCCAAAATTGGATACTTTTCTAAAATAATTAAACAAGCCGCTCGATTATTAATATTGTTGTTTTAAAAGCAATAAAAATGTCATGCATTCAATATATTCACCGAATTTTATAATAAAACTGGGAAATTGAAGGTTCCGTAATATTTTTTTTATAACAAAAACGAAAATTGTTATAAAATTGTAAGGTTATGCAACTTCTAGTCAAATGACACAAGATTATGCATAAAAAAACGCATGCCATTATCTCTATTAATAAACTCTATAGAAATGTGGATAATTGTTAACAACTCCCATAAGAGAGCTTCAAGGCCAATTCGTGACGAACACTTTTAACGAATATATTCGATAAAAGTTGTAGCTTAAGGTTGCGGTTTAGTGGAAAGAGATAGCTATATAGTAAAATGGAAATAATCGTTTAAAAAATTTTGGATTTCATAATATGAATGTGCATTTACATTTTTTATCTACCAAGTATAAAGTATCAGTCTAAATAAAAAATAAATCGTTAATTTTCGTGTATTACGTCAATTTACTACTTTAAGTTAGAAAAGAAAATTTTAAGATATAATGAAATTAATAGGTCATGTCTGCTAAGTTATTTGAATGCAGAATTTAGTGAAATCCTTTAAATTTTCATTGCACAAGTTTTTATTAGCAAAATTTTAATTTAAAATTTGCTATAAATTTGATCAATTTTCATTGTTTTCATAATTATTTTTCACAGAAACTAAACATTAAAATAATTTTTAATTTATCTGGTGAAATTCCTGCTTATTTTAAGATTATTTTAATGTATAATACAATACTGTTCATTGATCACAACAACAATCTAACTCAAATTAGTGATTGCCCATATTTATATAGCTATCTCTTTCTTCTAAACCGCACCCTTAATATAACTATCAAATACCAGTTTTTTATTATATTATAATTTTGAGTTGACCTGAGCGTTAAATATGCTATAATTTTAATTCCGGAATATATTTTTTTATTTATATGGTCTCGTAATGCGTGCCATTTTTAATAGCCTAAGTGCTTCCACTTACAACAGCAATAGTATATTGAATTAATTTCTCACTTAACCCGTGGTGAAACATATTTAATCAAAGTCTAGCAATATTATACATATTAAACTAGCTGAACTGCACGTAAACTGCAAATTTAATTTTGTTTGTATTTTTAAATAAAATTCATTCATTTTTGTTGTACATTACTTATATGTATAATTGCAGTACATTACAGTTATAAGTATCAAAGTCTAGCAATATTATACATATTAAACTAGCTGAACTACACGTAAACTGCAAATTTAATTTCGTTTTGTATTTTTAAATAAAATTCATTCATTTTTGTTGTATATTATTTATATGTATTATTGCAGTACATTACAGTTATAAGTATTTAATGTTTAACAAATATACATAAATGTGAAATAATTTAAAGCAGAAAATTGAAGCATCATTATAATTATATAATAATTCGTTCTATTTAATGAATTTGCATTTTTTTAATTCAGCCCACTAAGCTAAGGGACGATCACGAGTGGTACGGAAAGAAAAAAAAATATTTATAGGAAAACTATAAATAGACATGGAATGAATATGAATAATTACAAAATAAAATCAAATACAATACAAGACTTTTCAAGTAACGAATGATTATTAGTAATTACAAAATACAATCAAATACAACACAAAACCATTCAGGTACAACTATTTATAATGTCTATTTGGTGGACGAAATGTACATTTAATTGCACAAAATAAATCAGTGAAGAAAATCAGTGTTTAAAGTGTGCTTCTATTTGTGATAATTTAGCGAGCTATATTTTTTAATAGTTTTTTCCATGTGGTTATTTTATTTAGATTTCCTGAATTTGTTATTGAAGACTTCAATTCCGTTCTGTATTTTGTTTTAGTGTAAAAATAAAAAAAGTATCCCTTTTATTTAAATAAAAATAGTTGTCCTTTCTCCTACTTATTTCTTATTAAACTAAATATATTTCGGAAACTGAAGATTGAAAAATAGTTTCCGAAATATATCTAGTTTAATTAAAAATCAGTTAAACTAGATATATTTTGGAAACTGAAAATGGAAAAATAGTTTCCGAAATATATCTAGTTTAATAAAAAAAAATTAGTATGAGAAAGGACAACTATTTTTATTTAAATAAAAGGGATATTTTTTTTTATTTTTACATTAATACAAAATACAGAACGGAATTGAAGTCTTCAATAACAAATTCCGGAAATTTAAAAAAAATAACCACATGGAAAAAAACTATTAAAAAATATAGCTCGCTTAATTATCACAAAAAGAAGCACACTTTAAACAATCATATTTGCAACATTAACCACGATCCATATTTATTGCTTTAAACAGAACAATACATTTTCGAGACCGACCTTCTAAAACGACCCACTTCTGATAACATTTTTAGTCATCCATACAAAATGTGTTTTATTGAATCCATCACATGATTGTGTACATTCAGTACGTGAGTATGAGGAAAATACCAACATCCGTTGTGCGAATTGTTGGAAAGTATGACTCAGTGTAATTTTTAGCGGTAGCGTTTATAAACCAGTCTCCGAGTTTTTTACATTCAGTCAACCTTTGGCGTTCGGACATTCGCGATGTCCGAACGCCAAAGTAATGATTCACGATCTCCTTAATTGAAAGGTGAGTACATTTTTTATTGAATTTTTTTCCTTAATTATATTAACTTAGAGAAATGCTAAGTATTAGACGAAAATTTTGATAAAACCAGAATTTTTCGCTCTAACAAAATATAAATATATTTTGTCTTTAATATAACATATGGTATATAATATGGTTGTCCACATATTTTGCTTTATATCTCGGACGTTATAAATATGTGCTTAGAGAATGGTGTTTGGAAGGAGGCTATATTTATCCCAATTTATAAAATTAAAATGCCTCTTCAGTTAAAAGATCTGTGTCGTATTAGTGTGCTCCCAGTAATGTCCAAAATATTAGAGAAAGTTGTTGACCTTCAATTAAGAGATTACATTGATTTTTTTTAACCTTTTTTTAACAATCCTGATTGTGTTAGAAGTAACAGAATCAGGATTTCGCCGCCGTACAGCTGCACAACCGTATTATCTAATATATGTGACAACATTATTAGAGCCACGGATACTGGCATGCTTTTTGTGATCGTATTGCTAGATTACTGTAAAGCATTTGATACAATCGAAGATGACAGTAGATAGAAAGATGTTCAACTTTAATCTAATGGGTGCGTTTTTTAAGTATTTCTGAAAAAAGTTACTGCCACTTCACCTAGCCCAATGTATGTTAGGATAGATTCTGTGTTATCATATAGCAAGATGCTAAATAAAGATTATTATTATTATAAGGTGCGAATTTTATCTATCTATCCTAAGGTGCAGTGGTGAGGTAACTTTTTCTTAGAATTAGGATAGATTCCTAAGGTTAATTGGGCTAGGTGAAGTGGTAGTTACTCTTTTTTCAAAATTATCTAAAAAAATTGCACCCAGCAGGTTAAAGTTGAACAACATCTTCCTACAAGCTATCAATTCTCTCAGGGCTCCATTCTGGGCCCCTTGTTATTTTTAATATGTTCATCTTTTCTTTATAAATCCATTAAATTTTACGAAACTCACTTCTACGCTCATGATACCCAGCTGCTTTATTCTTTTCATAGCGATAATGTAATGTTAGAGTGCACACAACTCGATAAAGACATCTAAAATTTAACTGAAATAACATTGTCTTTATATTAATCCAGATAAATCAAAATTAATTATCAAAGGTAATGCACCTTTGATAATTAAGTGGTAGGAGAAGTGGCAGTAACTTTTTTTTTAGAATTATGATATATTCCTAATATTGGGTTAAGTGAAATATTAGTCACTTTTTCTTCAGAATTACCTAAAAAAATCGCACCCAGCGGGTTAAAGTTGAACAACATATTTCTAACAAGCTACCAGTTCCCTCAGGTGTATCACAGGGCTCCATTCTGGGTCCCTTGTTATTTTTAATATATTCATCTTTTATTTATAAACCTATTAAATTTTACGAAATCCACTTCTACGCTGATACCCAGCAGCTTTGTTCTTTTCATAGCGATAATATAGTGTTAGCGTGCAGACAACTCAATGAAGACATCTCAATTTTAGCTGAAGTTATAAAATAACATTCTCTATAAATAGAAAAGAGTATTCAGAGGCGTGGGTATTTGCTCGGGAAGTATTTGTTTTAATGTACTTACGTAACGTAAGTCAAAAGTAACAGAACTAAAGTGAGAATAATTTATTAATTATTTTAAAATCATTTTTATTTAATTTATTAACATTGTCTATGTTAATCCAGATATATTCAAATTAATTATCGTTGGACTAAAAAGTCAAGGAACGCCTTATGCAAAGCAACTCATTTAGAATAACCATCAATAATACTGTACTTCCATGTAGCAACAAAGTCATGAGTCTAGACTATCATCGTCTATAGATTTCTATTCAAATATTATACATCAGGGATCCAATAAAGTTCTGATAGGGAACTTAATATTTTTGTATTTATCTTTCTCATCCAGCCCTTTTGATTAATTTTTACATCTAATGGAGTAATCGCTCGTTTACAATTAGTCATGCCGAATTTTTTAAGGATTACCACAATGTACTTTCTTTGCAATATTGTAATTTATCCATTCTTTATTAAATTCAATTTCCAAGCAGTTATGAATAGGACCAAGATTTTTTATTTCAAACTTTTTAGACAAACTAGAATTAAATATATGCATCCATTTTTCGTCTCCAGTGACGATTATTATGTCATCCACATAAATGCCTACCTCCTCTGCTCGTGTATATAAAGGGATCTGCTTGTAATGTCGTCAGGCCTAATGTTTTTAATTCAAGATCCAATCTTTTAAACTGTTACAAAATCGGGTTAATAAGTAATCAAAATAAAATAAATTTACAGTACACTTAACATATTTATTAACATCATACTGTCACTATTTATTTATAACTAGTTGTTGAGCACTCGGACGTTCGTGATAAACTACCAGCCTCGCCGCCAGAGCGCACGTGCTTGTTTCTCGAATATTCCAGAACTTTCCATGACGCCACGTTTACCGTCGCGCGCTCTGTAGAACATTCCAGAGTGTTCTTTCCAGTTGCTTACCAATGACGTCCGGATTATTTTAATCGGCATAATGTCTTCTTAATCCTACATACAGTTTCTTTACCTTTTTCCAACTGTTTTAACCATTTTATTGAAGTTACCAAAAAAAAAAAAATATCATTTGACTTCGTCTTGTTGCATTTGCTTTGATTAACATAATCATTCAGCTTTTTTTTAGTCCAACTGAAACTTCTATGTAAATTTCTTCTTTAATTTCTCCGATTAGGTATGCCGTAACAACATCCATTTGATGAACTATGAGAACTATGAGAATCTCAATGGCATTGGCAGCGTAATGCCATTGAGATTCGTATAGAACTCGCGTGTACAATTCCTCGTGCGTCAAATTCCTCGAGTATCTTTATGCGTAGTGCTTCTGGACTCATCGCGTGACTCGATTACCAAAGAAAATTTTCAAAACTGTCAGGAAAATTAAATAGCATTAAAATTGTTACGAGATCTACATTTAATTCTACGTCCATATCTGATAACATACCTATGGTATCGAAGAAAATGTCGTAATACGTCTTAATGTCGCCGTCTTCCATTTGCCATTAGCTTTTTCAGTAACTTTTCGGGCAGGACCTCTTGATTGCTAAACAGATCTTAACTTTTAACCAAACTTCACGTGACGTTTTCAAATCTTTCACCTGAGCTCACTAGGACGTATTACAAGGATAACATCGCTTTTCTGTCCGCTTTCTCCCATTCCGTAGAAACAGTTGCACTTTCAATTTCCTCGGTTGACACAATCGGTCGAGTTCAATGGAATGATTCATTCACAAAATGCTGCTTCGTTCATTGATCTTTTGGGAAATAGCGCAATAAAAATGTTGTATAATGATGATGCATGGCGTATTCGTTTATGAAATATTTAAAATGTCTCACATATTCACGAGTTATAGTACTCCTTATAAAATCGCGTAGTTGGTTTTCAGCTATACAAGAATGAATCAAAGTAGCAGCGACAACTTTTGGAATATGATGGACATAACTTTATAAGATTGGAAAAGTAGAAACAACAGAGCCATCGAATCATTTCTGAGACAAGAATGTAAAAGAAGCAATGCACATTTATAGAAGAGGATTCATTATACACTATAGTAACTATAGTTCCTTTAATTTAATAGAATGCAGCTTTGCATAATTGGAAAAGTAGCAACAGAAAATTAATATTGTTTGATGTTAAGACTTTTTTCATATCGTTCTCAATTCATAAAATTTTATTAATAAAAGCAACAATCCAGATGAAAATAAAAGAGAAATTAATCAACTTATGGCTTCTAAATCTCTATACTCTAAATTTCTACCAATATGTTAAAAAAGAAACTCCACATCATCAAACGCGATATAGGTTTCCATATGGCTCCACCCACCGAGAGTATTCATTCCTATCTCGTTTTGCCTCTTCCGCCGTGGCGGCAGGTTTTACGAGTCTATTTTCCCATTTTTACGCCAAATAATTAACTTATTACTCATTTTAGAAAATTTATTTTCAAATAAAAGTTATTTTAAAAATTAAAGCTTACTTTTTTGAAAAATCCTTCATTTAATACCAAATTAGTTCATTATTTTTAGTATTAATTAATAAATATTTTTTTTGTAAGTTAGGTCGCACAACCTGATAATATTTCATATAAGTTTTATTTGAAAACATTTTTTTTTTCTAAATTGAATAATAATTGAGAAATCTGGCGACAAAATTTAAACATGGTAGTCTTAAGCAAAATTATTTTTACACTCGCAAACGGAAGGTTTGCTAATGGGATCGCCACTATCACCTTTATTAGCTGAAATTTTTGCGTCCGACTTTGAAAAGACTCTTATCAGTAAGACAGAGGCGAAACCTGTTTTTTTATTTGGCAAGGTATGTGGACGGTATCATTAGTATTTGGACTCGAACGAAAAAAATATTAAATAGATTTAAAAACTATCTGAATTCCATCAATAATAATATACAATTTACTACTGAATTATAAAAGAACAATATCTTAAAATTACTTGACATAACCATTGCTAAAAATAATAATAAATTAAAATTTAAAATACATCAGAAGTAAACTTAATCATTCGAGTTAATTCAAACAACACAAATAAAATATTATCCTGTAATTGGGCTACTGTTTCCTGTTGGGTAATAAATTTATTATAATTATTATCCATTTTCTCATCTTTGATGGTAATATTTTATCATTAAACCAGACGGGTTTATTCACGAAGTCTAGTTTATTATTGAGCATGTTTTGAGAATTATTGCTTTTTGTGTCTGCTGTTGTACATATGGACAGAGTTGAAACTGTTATAGATGGTGATAAAATTGCAGATTTTATGAAAGGAACGATTTCTACTCGCTTTTGCTTCCAGATTTTTTTTCACTTCTAAGGCCAGTGGAATGTATTTCTCTTTCTTTTCATTATATTTTTTAATAATGTTAGAGTCGATGGGAACAGAAATTGATGCCACGAGTTTTATGTTGTAGTCTTATGTCCGGTCTATCGCATGCAATTGTTCTGTCTGTGTGAATAGTGATGTCCCAATACAATTTGAATTCATAATTTTCCATAATTGCTGTCGGTGTATATTTGTAGTATGGCGTTTCTTCTAATGGGATATTACATTTTTGAGCTATCGCTTGGTGAATGATTTTGGTTGCTGCACTATTAGTATAATCGGTTCCTGCCAATATTTTACACGCGCAAATAATGTGGTCTATGGTTTCACATGTTTGGTGACACTTGCGGCATTTATCATTTTGAACTTTTGGATCCTTTATTATATATTTTAAGTAATTGCGGATAGAGATCACTTGGTCTTGGATAGCTAGAATGAAACCTTCTGTTTTCTGAAAAAGTTGTCCTGCTCGTATCCAACTGTATGTGTGTTTTTTACTTTATCGTTGGTGTTTGCCATGAAGTTTTTTTTTCGGGTTTACTGTTCGATTAGTTGGTTTTGATTGTATCTATCAGTATTATATGGTGTTTCGCATGCTAAATTTAATGGGGTTAGGTGGTTGTCTGCTTGTACTATAGCTTTGTGTGAGTATTTTTAGACGATACATCCCTTAGTGTTTTTAATTGGTTGTTGTGAATTTGTTGAATATTTATCATCCCTCTGCCCCCATCTTGGCGCTTAATTGTTAGCCGTTCTTTGCATGAGTGTGGGTGTTGCTTTCTATGCTGAGTAAGACAGCAGCGTGTTAATATATGTATATTTTCAATATCTGTAGATGTCCAACGTATGAACGTATTGCTTTGAACGTGTTTTTAAAGACTGGTTTTTAGAATACTTGTTAGTCTATCTTTATATTCTGGTATTCTGCCGAAAACCTAAATATTTATAGGTTTCCTTTATTTCTAGGTTGTCCAGCGTTTCATTGTTAAGTATTTCTGGATCCATGTTGCTTTCTAATTGTCCCTTTACTATACGGAGTGGCACTCAGAGGGTTTATTGATACTACTATATACTGAGTATATATCCTTCAGATTACTAATATTTGATACATGATTCGAAATAGCATAATTGTTCATTGTTTGTGTTTTTCTTAATTATTAGGCAAGGTATTGGTTGCCTTTTTGTTGGATGAGTGCCATTCCAAGTTGCTATATTTCGTTCCATTTCTATTCGTATGTTCTCTATCATTTGTGTGTTCAGTGTATGGCTGTTTTATACACTGGTACTTGGTGTATGGAGCGGTGATTCTTCAGGTATAGCCACATCCTCATTTAGTAAGTTTCATTGATTTTTTGTATGGGGTTCTTGTTGTTTATTATGATACATAATAGATGGCGCATGCTTTGCGATCTGCCAACAACCCCACTAGCACAAAGCATGTAAACCTAACATTTTAGAAAACTTCGTATGATTGTTCACACACAAGGCCTTAGTTAAAATATCTGCTACCATCTTTGCAGTGCACAAATACATTAACTTTAAAACATCATCAGCAACAATTATTTTACGTACAAAATGGTATCGAACATCAATGTGCTTTATGTTAGCGAATTGTGCATATTCTACATTTGATGTATTTAGCGAGTTATACTGGTTATTTTGGTCCAATTCATTTGCTATTTCTTTTTTAATGTTCTGTAGCTCATGTTTTGTTAGACGGTTGTTTTTAATAATCACTCTTTTTTGGTCGATTAAATGTTGTTCTTGAACTTTATCTGCTAAGTGTGGGTATCGTGTCACAAAAAGTCAAATTTATAACCGCTTGATAATATTTCTAGTTTTGTGGCTGTGTAGTAACAACGCATGACGTGCTTGTTCATCTTAGTTGTCCATGTGGATGATATTTGTCACGGGAGTCCAGCCTTGGTGGTTGTCGGCAGTGCCGTTAAAGCACTTTCAGCTAATGTTGCTATCGGCTAATTTATTGATGCTGCATTTTCATTTGTGGTCGGATTTATGATGCCATCCGAATCACTTGCAGTAGAGGTCTCTGTCTAATCATTCCTATGGTTTCCTGCCTCTGCTGAACATCCGATTGGGAGGCTTTTGAACGTCCGGAATTTCTTTCTTTAGCAACAAATCACCATCCTTAACTACCATCCCAGTCTCCTCTTCCAATTCTAAATTTATAAAATATACCTAATGGACCCTCCATTAGATATATTTTATAATATTTATAATAAAATAATAATAATTTATAATATAAAAATTCTAAATTTATAAAATATACCTAATGGACCCTCCATTAGATATATTTTATAAATGTAGAATTGGAAGAGGAGACTGGGATGGTAGTTAAGGATGCTAATAGTCTAGGATATGACGGAAAAGTTTTTTTTTTCTCTCCATTTCTTCGTGCATGGCAGAACGAAAGCGAAGCCCCCTTTGTGTGTTTTCACCTTAATTCCCAAGAATAACACTTTTCTGTAACGAAGTGGGGGATGCCGGATAGGCAGCGTCGCTAGCAGTATTGTCTTCGCATTCATTATTATTATTATTAAAAAATAAAATTAATTACTTTTCACTCTTTTATAAACAGATTAATTGACACATATGCTGATGGCAAATGGTCATAACAAGGAAGTTATAAATAATTTATAAAAACAAACAGGAAAAAAAAAACATCTAATTAAATATGTTACTTTTAAGCACATGTACAAAAAAAAAAAATAATAAACGGCGTAAAGTAAATTTTGTTAATGGCATATTATACAATATAATTAATTCGTTTAATATTATATGTTGAAACCCGCTAAATATAGGCAAATTATTAATAAATATTAATACAAAACAGATAATTCTAAGAAATGTGGAATATATAAAATAAAATGTAATTAATCATTGCATTGCACTCAAAGAAAGAAGAAAAGGATTAAGAAAGAAAAATCCTTTTTTTTCTTTCTTAATAAAGAAAAAAAGGATTTTTCTTTCTTAATCTAATCCTTTCTTAACCGTATTTGGTGTCGAGGTTATTTTTTTTAATCCGCTTAATTTTATGATTTTGCATTCGTGTAATAAGAAAAACGTATTAAATCTAAAGGAAGGCCTACAGATTAACAGGGCCATAAAAATGGGGAAGAATATCGTAAACGAAGGCAGAAAGACCTCCGGTCGATAACCCAGGACAGAAAAAATCTATATTTTAATGTATATACTCAATGTTTGTAAAAATGTAATTGTCTGAATAAAGATATTTGTATATTGTAAACGACAACGAGGAGATTTGGAATTTCCAAATTTTGACTTCTCTTATTATCTGAAATAAAAATACTACTACAATATCTTTATTCAAAGTTATTTATTTTATATATATTTACAATATATTATGGTATATTTGTTACTTTCTTGCTTACTTGAACAGTGTATTATATATATTTAGATATTTTTGTTCTGTGCATTCCTTTGAAAATATTCTAACAAATCGAAATTAGTCCGAATAAAATTTATTTAATCTGTGAAAGAATACGAAATGTCTTTCCTTTAAATTACTTTACATATTTAAAAATGTGATAATATGCAGGCTAATCCATTTGATACGAAGGTTTCCAAAACTTCCATTGTAAATTGTATACTCTAAATATACAAACTTAATCATATTCAAAAGATTTCCTTTCTTGTTTTTTTTTGTCTTGAGTCTATTCAATGATTTTTTTAATTAGTTATATATATATATATAAATATACATCTTTATTTCTGAAGTTATACATAGAATTTTACATTTAATATTTACATTTTAATATTTACAAAAAATGGTTGATGGATACATCAGAAAATGGCTATCAACCGTCGGCCTTTCTGCCTTATATAGTTATTTTCATAAGAATGTATTATTGCATTTCTTCTTATGGATCATAGATATTGTCTTTATTAACTTCACTTGTAATTATTATTATTTTCAGATCCGTCACATCGTAAACGCAATTTTTTTTGAGAAACCCGATGACCACCAGAAAAATTTACAGACATCTTTATTTGAAGACTATGCGGGTGGTTTTTTTCTGAAGTTCACGTATCTGTGGCAATTTGCTTCTTGAGCAGTTTCACTGACGGGGCCCTAGGGCGTCATTGGTCGAGACTGTTCTCGAACGCAAAAGATAGCAAAAATCATACCTTACAAAACCAATCTCAAAATTGTTCAAACAAAATTTCAAATAATAATAAGAACATGATAATTAACTTCAATAAATAAAAGCCCATATAAATAAATTTAAAAAAGTTCTTAATCGTGTCCATATTATTATTTGAACTTTTTTTGGGCAAGCCACGGAGCATGAAGTTCAGTGGTTTTGGGCCACCGGCATAATTGAAGGATATCGAGAAGCCATAGATGATCAAGTAAACAGCAAGGAATCGCCACGGAGGTCTTTCAGTGGAGGAGACGCTTGTTTCTTCACCTCATCAAAATCCGTATAGTAAAAACAAAACTAGAACATTAGGACACCAATGTTGCTGTAGATTACGAAAACAAAATTAATACCTTAAAATACTGTGATTTTTTAATTGTAAACGCCGCCATTTTTAAATTTGTAACTTTCATAGTTGAAATAAATTAAGAAGAAACAACATTCCAGTCGTTTTATTCTCGCATTAAATGCGTTTTTTATGATTTATGATTCATTTTCTGCAAACAATGTACAAGAAAAATATTTTTATTGTGTCATGAATTAATTTCTCCATTAACCCGTCGTGAAACATATTTAATTAATACTTTCTTTCTTAATCTTATCCTCTTCTACCCGTATTGGGTGTCGAGGTTTGGTTCAATCCCTTATAGAATATTATCCACTCCTTTCAATTCGTTGATAGTTCCTTTGCCTATGTCCATCTCATTCATTTTTGATTTAGCGCTTTCTTAATCGTATCATTCCAGGTCTCTTGTGGTCTTCCTCTTGTTCTCTTTCCATTTGTTCTTGCCTCCCACACTTGTTGAATTAATACACTTTGATTAAATCAGTGAAAGAAACCAAGTGTTTTAATCAAAGTGTATTATTTTTATTGATTAAATTCAAGCAATACAAAAGCTGTACCGCTTCAACAAGCGGTAAAAAATATATTTTTTCGGCTTGATCGCTTTTCAGCTGTAAACAAAACCGCCATTTTACGTAAGCGTCCTTAACATCGAAAGCGTGTTCAGGGGACATCAAGCGCTTTACGCGATACATGTCTAAAAATTCCCTGAACACCCAATGAAAGGTCCTGTCATCCAGCAGGATTTATTTTTGATTTTAACCAGATTTCGATCTTATTTGTATGTTATTGCTGGAAATATAGTTAGTTAAAACGTACAGATAAATTCGTGAAGATAAACAATCATGTAAATATCAAAAAATATTTTGGCGTTCTGATCCCATCAACCTTTGCGTGACTATGAATTACAAACTGTTACGTATGGTACCACTCCGGCTTTTTCAACTTGCTGAAGACGAGGGCGGAGAGTATCCAAATGAAAAAAAAAAAAAAAATACAATGAAATTAAACAAGGAAAATTTCTGGCAATGATCAATAAAATTCGATCAATCCTTTTTTAAATTTAAATAACTGCAAATGTGTGAATCATCTTTGTTTAATTTTATTTAATTTAATTGAAAAGGAAATTATTAAAAATGACTTCTTTGTGGATAATCTCCTCACGGGGTCTGACGATTTAAACCAACTTGCAAATATTAGAAATTACAAACCCTCAAAACTTATATGTTCAAGATATAGGAGAGAGTTGCCGAATTTGGACCATTTACACATTTTCGAATATATGAGCTAGTAAGAGCATTTTTAATAAAGATCTTTAGGTGGAAAAAATTGTACTACTGTTACCTTGAAACTAACTTAAATATTTTATTTCATATTACGTATTATAATAATAAAATATTAATTTGAAAAAAATGAGTGTTTGGTCCAATCAGGGAAACCGGTTTCTTAGAATGGACCATTAAACGCAATTACAACAAAAATTCTTCTTAATTTTTGGACTCACTCCTGCGCAGATTGTATGGACCCAAGTGTGGCATTTAAGACGTTGTGTCATCTCTTCTTCTATTTTTTCATCACATATCATACAAAACCATGTAGTTTTTGCTTGTATTCCTCTTTGTTTTGTCTTTTTAAGCTTTTCTTCGGCGTTTCGTTTTAATTTCAGAACGTTTTCAGTACTTGATAGTAATTCTGCTTTGTGAGCAATACCACTTCGTGCTCAAGATGACGATGTGCCTGGCTGTGGATTTCGTGTAGGTGGAGGTGATATTTCTTGAAGAATATCCTCAAAATGTTTCCTTTTTTTTCTCCTGAGGAATATAAACAATACCGGAATCATTGTCGCGTTCACCGTCACTATGTGCTGAATTCCCAGTAGTTACTTCTGTTTCAGTAGCATCGCCGCAATGCTGAGGTTGTAACATATCTGATGCTGCAAACTGGTTATCTTGAAAGACATGTCTGTTAACTGGCCAAATTCCGGTGGCGCGAAAGGCATTTTCGGCTATTGCCACAGTTGCCGCTCTGCCATATGCTTCATTTAATAATCGAGATATTTACTTTTGATATATCTTATCCCCTTTATATTGGCGAAGAAACGTTTTGCTGCTTCATTTAATTATCAAGATATTTGCTTTTGATATATCTTATCCCTTTTATATTGGCGAAGAAACGTTTCTTGCGCCTGAACAAAATATTTCTGCAGCGGCCCAAAAAACGCAACATCTAGGGGCTGCAAGCGATGAGTAGTATGCCCAGGTAACTGCAGTAATACTATTCCATTTTCTCGTGCAAAAGTACAGGCGTTTAAGTTTTTGCTATGTGTCGTATGCCCGTCAAGTAGTGAAAGGACTTTCTTATCTTTATTGCAGTTTACATGTTTTTTGAAATGTTTTAACCACTCAACAAACAATTCCGAATTTATGTAGCCGGTTTCTGAAATTGTAACAAAACTTGCCGGGGGTGCGCCAATTTGAAGATCATTGTTCAATTTTTTTCTTTTATAAATAATCATCGGTGGAACATAAAACCCAGATGCATTGACCACACATACCAGGGTTGTAAGAACGCCACGTTCAGCACTTGTTATGCCGCCTACTTGGCGTTTACCCTTACGAGCAACCACTTTTTGTAGAGTTTTTTGTACAGTTGTAAACCCTGATTCATCGACATTAAATATCGATTCTGCAGTAAAATTAAATTTGTCCACAGTTTTTTTCAAAAACATCCAAAAAATTATCTACGTTCTCTCTATTGAAGCCTCGTGCTCTTGCCATTGAAGTGCCTTCAGATTTTCGTAGTGATAACTGTGGATTTCGACGTAAAAATGAGTAAAACCACTTTTCCCTGCTTTATTTTTCTTTATTAAATGTGTGTGGTAAAGAATATTTTTCCGCGACAACAAAAGCTAGTTTTCGCACTTCTCGAATTGTCAATCCAAAAAAGCATTCTTCAAATTTAAGTATATGATTGGTTAGAATTGTTTCCATATCTTTAGTAAATGTGGGTTGTCTACCAAATACTTTCATTTCATTTGCAGTAGCATTTTTTCTGTCCACATGTCTTTTTATAGTTGCTTTAGGAACATTGTAAATACGACTACATTCGTTCAAGCCAGTCTCTCCATTTCTATAAGCTGCAACAGCCTTTAATACATCACTTTCGGACCAACGTCCGTAATGTCCTCTTTTAGCCATGTAATAGCTACCGTTTACCGTTTTTAAGATATTTAATCTCAAATACAAATTTGGTATAGAATTTTTAACCAAAGTAGGCCGCGCCGGAACAACTAATCTATTTAGTTGTGAAAGTTACGCTTAATATCATATTTAGTAAGCAAAGTACATTTTACGTTATATTTTGTAACGCTGGTGCAGTTAAACATACTTCTTCAATAAATGATTAATTTAATTGTTACAAAATAACAACAACTATATTTTTTGGTTATTATTCGAAATTGATTCATTGAAACAATTCATCTTAACTGAAAAACCGAAAATAGATACTAAGTGAAATAATAAAATACTTATATCATTATATTTTGTTAGTATTAACATTTTTTTTAAAAAATGATGTGAGTGCGTGAAATAAATACACGCACTCACATTTTTTTTATTCAAACATTTTACAATTGTTTTCTTTAAAAAATGTGTCCCAATAACCATTATAACTCGCTAAATAATCGTCGAGCAACTATTTTCTTTATATTTTGCATGCGCCTATAAATATCGATTGTCATTTGAATATCCTTTTAGGTTAGGAAGTAAGTATGTTATTAAATGTCAGAAAACGGTTATAAATTGCATTTGTTTTAATTATAGCCTGCTAAATTATAGATTATAAGCGAAACTTATAATTTTGTACTTTGAATTGAAATTGTTAAAAAACGGTAACAGATAGGGGTATAGTTTATTATACAAAAATTAAAGATCAACCAATTTTCTATTGAAATAGTGTAGAAAATATAGGGTGGCTTTCAATTAAATAAGTGGAATGCCAATAATCAAATTTTGCTTGAAACTATTCCACGAGAAGTCAACAATAGAATTGTTGTATTAGATAAGGATCAGGATGCAAAAGTATTGGGGTTACAACGGAATTCACAAGCATACCGTTTTTCTTTTAAAGTAGGCGAATTTAAAGAGGCGCGTATAATAAAAAGAATAATTTTATCAGAAATTGCGCAATTATTTGATCCCCACGGTCTAATTAACCCCGTTATAGTAACTGCTAAACTTATCTTGCAGGAGCTGTGGAAAGCAAATTTAAGTTGGGATGAAAGTGTCCCTATAAATATTCATACTACATGGAAATTATTTAGGAAAGGGTTAGTATTATTAAATAAATTGAAAATTAAAAGACATTTTGCCCTTATGTCAATGTGTGAATGACACGGATTTTCGGATGCAAGCGAGCTCGCTTACGGCGCGTGGCGGGAGTGATGGTTAACTTTGGAAACTTAAATGGAAACCCAAATTTTGTATTACAAATTCGGATTCTACGCCAAAAATGATTAAAGATTTTTTTGCAATCTTGATAGATGGCGCGGTATTCACAATCTTAAATGCAAACAGGTGAAGTTCATAGGGTATGTTTCGGTCACAAGATCCTGAATCCTGTAAAAAAATGTGCAATCTCCTGGGAACGGGGGGGGGGGGGGTGTTGTCAATAGAAAATATGGGTTACTGTTTAAGATTTCAAAGTTGACCACCGAACTTTGAAATATTAAATAGTAACCCATATTTTCTATTGCAAATTCAGATACGACACTACAATGATGTAGATTTTATTTGAAAAAGTGACAGATGGCGTAGTAGTAGCAAAAATAAATAAAATAATAAATTAAAAAAAAATATCGACGATTTCAGCACTTTCTATCAGAATTAAAAAAAACAATCTCTAAGTAAACTGTTTTTACATTTTTTTTAATGTATAAGGAGCCACTGTACTTTTTGAACACCTTTTGTTTAGATTTAACTTTTTTATGTTTGCGACTACTACGCTATCTATCATGATTTCAAAAAAAAAAATCTTCGGATGAAACCTATTGTATATAAATTAAATAAAAATTATTTGAAAATAATTAATAAATTATTTCCATATTTACCATTTTGACTTACGTTACTTAAGTACTTTAAACAAATGCACATTAAAACAACTACTTCTCGGACAAATACCCCGCCATACATTGAATTACATAATGTACACCTGCTGTTGCATATCAATAAAATATTGCATCATGCAACAATTTTTTGATTCGAGAATAATTCTATGTAAAACATAAAAAAAAGAATGTTAGTTAATATAAGGTCATCTGCAGACACGTGTTTCGGGATCTTTTCCTCGTCAGTACAGCTCTGCCTTACACAATGTAAAGATGTTAAATTAAATAAAATCAATCATCTTCAGTCAAATTAAATCAAATCATATTAAATTAAACCAAATTAAATTCAATTCAAATTCAATTTAAATTAAATCAAACCAATTTAATTCAATTCAAATCAATTTTGATTTGATTTTTTTTTGATTTTGGTTTGATTTAATTTAAATCGATTTAGTTTGATCAAAATCAAATCAAATAAAAAAAAAAAACGAATTGAATTAAATTAATTAAAAAATTGGGCCGCTTGCTTTGTTTGTAATGACGAACACAAGGACGAGCGAATTTTGTCTGCGTTATTATCGTAAATTCACAAAAAAAAACTTCTCTCGGCTCAGTTTTGAATAAATGCCTCGCTGGCTATTAATATAAATAGAAAAGAATATTTATTAAATTGATCACAGTTATTTAAATAAATTAAATAAAAGTTATTTGAAAATAATTCTTGGATCTTGAAGGCGTTCACTTCGTGGTACATTTTCAATTTTGATATAAAAAAAAAAACACTTAACTCTTTTATACCACTTTTATTTTTTTTTTTATTTTGTGGTATAAAAAAGTTAAGTGTTTTCTTTATATCAAAATTGAATATATATATATATATATATATATATATATATATCTTTATTCAGACTATATAGATAATTTTAACAATATAACAATATAAATAATAACAATACATGTAGGTGTTAGTCTGTCTGGGCTATCGACCAGAGGTCTTTCTGCCCTGTCGTGAATTTATGGTGAAGTTAAAGAAAAATCTATGCTAGCTAGCTGAACTGTCCTGATGATTTGCGCAAATGAATTGATGAATGGTGATTGTAGGATGTTTGTATTTAGGAAAGATATTAGGGTTACGGGGAATACAGAATTTTGTAAGAAAATAATTAATATTTTTTAATAAATTAAAGACGACGCAAGCGCTATACGCTAGATGAATGGTGGCTAAACATTTCATTAAATGTGAATTAATAAATTATTTCGACATTTAGCTCTGTGATATTTTGACTTACGTTACGTAAGTATTTTAAACAACAACTACCTTTTACTCGAGAAGTAGTTGTTTTAATGTAAATTTGTTTAAAAAATGTTGACCACCTGTATATAGACATCGAATGAATATGCGTAATTACAAAAATCAAAACAGTATTGAAGTCTTTAATAAGAAATTCAGGAAATTTAAATAAAATAACCACATGGAACTAACAATTAACAAATATAGCTCGCTAAATTATCACAAAAAGAAGCACACTTTAAACAATCATATTTACAACATTAAGCACGATTCATATGTATTGCCTTAAATAGTGCAATAAATTATCGAGATTTTTATTATCAATTTCCTAAAACGACCCACTTTTGATTAAATTTTTAGTCATCCATACAAAATGTGTTTTATTGAATCCATCATATACATTGCATTAGCACGTGATTATGAGGAAAATACCAACATCCGTTATGCGAATTGTTGGAAACTATGACTCAGCCGTACTTTTCACTGCTAGCGTTTATAAACCTATTTCCGTTTTTTTTTTTTTAGTTCAGTCATCCTTTGGCGTTCGGACGTCGCGAATGTCCGAACGCCAAAGGAAATGATTCAAGCAAGATCTCCTTAATTGAAAGGTGAGTACATTTTTTTAATTGCAAACTATTTAAAGACGGAAGAATTAATGAATTAAATAGTTGGCCATGGAAAACAATACATTCGACAGAAAAAAATGGATACAAAATTTCAGATAATTTCAAAATGGGTTTCTCCTTAGACGTTATGAAGTTTTTTTTTTGTTTTGAGAACTGTTCTTACGATGAACTAGTATTAAATTTATAATTTTGAAAAATTGTATCATCCATAAATAACACAAATTAAAGGAACTACATAACTATTATTTCCAATAATTTTTGCTCAATGATTAATTTATTTTTCCACAACACTATCCAACACATAGCAAATAATGTTTTTTTTATTTTGTTTTCTCTTTTCTTATGTTTGTATACTGTTATCTCTATTATTTTCCATGAGCTACTATTTAATACAATCTTTAAATGTATTATAAATACCAGAAAATATGAAATATTTAAAAATTACGAAATATGAGCATAAAATATACATAATAAAAAATATTCCTCTTTTTTTATAAGTTTAGAATAAAAGGATAGCAAAGCGTGCGCAATGCTTATCTTCGAATTATTTCATATTTCAAGACATTGTTAGAATAAATAAAATTATAATAGAAAAAGGATTTATTCACTTGTTCACAGTTATTTAAATAAATTAAATAAAGAGAATTTGATAATAATTAATTCATAAATTATTTCCCCTTTGGCTATTGTGACAATCACTTATGTTACACGTATTTGCAGATAGCCTTATATTGTTATGCAACAGCAAATGTCTATTATTATTTATTTATTTATTGACGGAATCTTCTTTTACACAGATCTACAAAAATTAATTACATATATAAATATAATAAAATATACAATAAATTAAAAGAACAACCTAAATCTAAAAGTTAAAGTACTTATGTAACATAAGTTATTATGTCACAGTAGCTAAAGGGAAAATAATTTATTAATTAATTATTTTCAAATTCGTTCTATTTAAATTGAATAAAATTGTTGACCATGGAATACAATAATAAAAAAATTACAAATACCATACACCAAAAACTTTCCACCAAAATTTAAAATTATTAAATTTGCCCGCTCAAATACACAACACAATAAAAAAGCCCACTGTTCTTTCAACACTATCTATAGCCAGAAGAATTTTGCAATAATTAAGATTAACCTGTAAAAATACTGTTAATTATTAAAAAAGAAAACAGGGTTTAAACTCAGAAATAAATAAATAATAATTTGTTTCCCAACAGAAATACGTCCATTTACAGAGGAATATATATATAAAGATTACTTAAACTAAGTGTAAGAAAAAAATACGAGTATAGAAATTAGACAATAAAAAGGCTTACGATATTACAAAAAAAAATTCAAAAATGGTTGTAACAAATTAAGGGCGAATTACTACGTAAATATAAGGATTTCAGGGATATTTAGAAATGAATATTATATATTTTTATTGTGAAATATATATATCTATTTCATAACTGCACATAAATATATCTGCATGGAATAGAAATGACAGAAAACATTATCGTGATAACAAAAATTGCAGTTAAATTGAAAATGGGTTTTTCCTCCTTTTCGTTTTTTTTTTTTGTCGAAATCTGTTCTTATTACTTGATCACAAAAACAGATTAAAAAAATCGATAAAAGGAGGAAAAACCCATTTTCAATACATTGTCGTATGTATAACAAAATGTAGAATTTCATTATCGTAATGATAATATATTTTAATATATTTATTTATTTATTTACGGACATCGCCTATTTAATAAAATTTTCTATTATAAAATTATAACAAAAAATATCTAAATAAAATTACAAATAAGTATTATACACACAATACAGGAAAATAACAAATTAACTCAAATGATTGCTTTAAAAAGTATATATATAAGGAAATACCTTGATAATGACGATAAGTCAAAACTAGTTGGAAAATAAAAAATAAGTGAAAGAAAACAAGTGCCTTTAATTTCGAATTCAATATATTTTTGTATTAGTATGCACAAATTTTAAACGTTTCATCCATAGAAAACACAAATTAAAAGAAAATATGTTGTTGGAGGCAGAAAGACCTCCGGTCGGTAGCCCAAGACAGACAAACCTTTATTTTAGTTTATATACTCAATGTTTATAAAAATGCAATTGTCTGAATAAAGATATTTTTATATATGTTGATCCATAACTTTTATTTATTTTATAAATGATTTTTGCTCACATTCATATGATAACACATTAACTTATACTAACATATAAATTTTCATTAATAGTAATAGAGACTTCTACTTAGTTATACATTATTTTAAGTTTTAATAAAAATACTGATTAATTTTGTTTGTATAACTTTAATTTTAATTTAAATTTTCTACAACGCAATTCAAAATAGCAGATAGTGTTTTTTGTTTTCGCTTTTGTTTTTTTTACTGTCCAAGGAAAGTTCTTGTGATTGTACAAATTTTCGATTCGCTAATTTCAACGGATATACACGTTTTGAGGTCCCCTGAGTCAATTCCATGGAATGGACTTGAAATGTCCAGACATTTTTCAAAAATCTATAAATAATTAAAGGCTCCACAGCCAACATAAAAAAGATTATAAAAATAATTGTTTATTGCTAAGGGAATCTATGAGGTAGACGAAATTCTTCCGCTTATAAAATGAAAACTAACTACAATAAAAGTTTTCTATAAGCAAATATTTTTTTAAGATCTACAACTTTTATTTGAAACATTTTTTAATCCGAATTAAAAAATGAAAAATCGGATTAAAAAATGTTTCAAATAAAAGTTGTAGATCTTAAAAAAATATTTGCTTATAGAAAACTTTTATTGTAGTTAGTTTTCATTTTATAAGCGGAATCCAATGTAAAAAAGCTTAGATATAACGTTTGGTCGTCCCTACATTGAACAATAAAAAATCCCATTAATTCATATATCAAGACATTAAACAATTCATTAAAACAATCCAAACATCTCATAGACAATAAATTAAAATATAAATTAAAAATAAAAAATCCAAAATTACTCAGGTTATATAATAATAATTAAAGTTATACAAACAAACCGGACAACTAATGAAGGCCAATAGTTTCTAATATAAATTCACCCACATATAGTTTAGCAAAATGGTTGGTAAGTGAATTCAAAACACTTAAAATTAACAACATTTTTTCAATAAAAAAATCAATAGAGTTAAGTGATAAACTTAAAAATATCAAAATTAAACCAGACGAAAAACTTATTTCTTTTGATGTGGAATCTCTCTTTCCGAGCATTCCCATCAAAGAAACTTTGAATATCCTAAAAGATATTTTAATTAATAATTCAATACCGTCAGAAAAAATTAATGAATATATAAACCTGACTCAATTAGTAATGGAATGCAACGTGTTTGAATTTAATAATAGATACTATAAACAATTTTCGGAATTGCTATGGGAAACCCTTAATCTCCTTTCCTAGCCGATATTTTCCTTAAGCACTTAGAAAATCTTGCCAAAAATCCAATTCCCACATTTCAGAAAGTTTGGTTTCGATATGTAGACGACGTGATTGCTATTGTAAATAACAACAACAATATAATTGAATTTAATTCAGAATTAAATAAACTTTTTCCCAGCATTAAATTCACACACGGAGAAGAAATTGATAATAAAATTCCCTTCTTAGATTTAATTTTAATAAATAATAAAACAGAACAAAAATTATAATTTGATATATTTAGAAAAAGTACACATACTTTTAATTATATTCACTCAATGTCAATAACCCCTTTCAAACATAAATTGGCAGCATTCAATTGTATGATTTTTATAGCCGTTAGTATACCATTATCAAAA
Source organism: Philonthus spinipes (assembly GCA_963082785.1). Classification (NCBI taxonomy): domain Eukaryota; kingdom Metazoa; phylum Arthropoda; class Insecta; order Coleoptera; family Staphylinidae; genus Philonthus; species Philonthus spinipes. The sequence goes on along the minus strand of OY720309.1, from coordinate 11,063,149 downwards.
GAAATATGTAATAAAGAACTCAACTTCATTAGAAAAATAGCAATCTCACTAAAATACAACACATCTGCCATTAATAAATTAATTAAAAACATATTTCGAAACATATCCTATAAACTAAAACTACCCTTTCTTCACATAATGAAACATCCACAAAAAAGTATGTTAAATTCACTTACCACCCGGCCACAGTTAATAAAATTACCAAATTATTAAACAAGTTTAATCTCTCACGAGCATTTCATTCTTATAATAAATTAAAAACTTCACTTGGAAACACTTTCCCCAAAATAAACAAATTTCAACAATCTGGTATTTACTCCATTGGTTGCAACGGATGTAAAAAAAAAATACGTAGAACAAACACAAAGAAATATATTAAAACGTTTCAAAGAACATCTGTACCACTTTAAATCTCATCTAGAAAAGTCTGCAATAGCCCTTCATTTAACAATTAAGTTGTTTGTACATATAAGATAACTTCTTAATTTGAAAAGATATCTACTTGCAATATAAACATTAGTAAGGCCCTTTTTTAACAGATGTTAATGTTGATGTTCTTAGATGCAACAGCAAATATCTATTGTATAATTCAATGTCCGGCGTGGGTAATTGCCCGGGAAGTAGTTGTTTCAATAGATATTTGTATTTTTGTATACTTACTTTCTAAGTACTTAATTGCAGAGCAAATGGAAAGAAAGTGATTACGTTCTTTTTTATTCTTTTAATTTAATTAAACTGCAATATGAAACATTACGACCATCTTTATTAATTTAATTATTTATTTAGTAATTTAAAAATTATGAATAAAAATATTTCTACAAACTGTTCATCGAATTAATCTTTGAGATCGCATTTATGAAACACACGGTGTTTAATTAAAAAAATCTATTTTTTTTTTAATCGAAGAAATTTTTATTTGAAACATTTTATAAAATTGTTTACTGTTTGAGAATTATTTGGATGTTACGGTAAATTCGACTATACAGGGTTAATAAAATCTGTGTTATTTACGGTGGACTTTGTTTGCTGATATTTGCGTCTTGACTTTTGTTTAATTAGCTTAAGGGTGCGGTTTGGATGAAAGAGATAGCTATATAAATATTGGCAATCACTAATTCGAGTTAAATTGCAGTTGTGATCAATGAACAATATTGTATTATACATTAAAGTAATCTTAAAATAAGCAGGAATTTCATCAGATGAATTAAAAATTATTTTAATGTTTAGTTTGTGTGCAAAACAATTATGAAAAACAATGAAAATTGATCAAATTTTCAGCAAATTTCAAATTATATTTTTGCTAATAAAAACTTGTGCAAAGAAAATTTAAAGGATTTCACTAAATTCTGCATTCAAATAACTTAGCAGACATGACCTATTAATTTCATTATATCTTACAATTTTCTTTTCTAACTTGAACTAGTAAATTGACGTAATACACGAAAATTAACGATTTATTTTTTATTTAGACTGATACTTTATACTTGGTAGATAAAAAATGTAAATACATATTCAATTTATTAAATCCAAAAGAATGACTCTTTTTTCAAACGATTATTTCCATTTTACTATATAGCCATCTCTTTCTACTAAACCGCAACCTTAATATAATTACATTTTTTGTTAATTTTTATTTGCACGATATATACGTTTATCTTTTCTTGTGATTTGTAAAGTGCATCTTTTAGTGACTTATTTTAATCAATTGATATAAGTTATATAAATATGATTTATATCTTTCAAAAAATTTAATGTTGTTAATTTTTGTCTTGAGTCATTGAATATAACATTTTTTTTATTACGAATGTAGATTAAATTATTATATCAGGGCAATCCGTACGAGAAATGTTAAGTTTAACGGCTACGTTATTAATTTAATTAACATTCTATAGGGCCACTAATAACGGCCATTAAAAGTTTTCGGGTTTCCTGACTACGGAAAAAATGAAAGAAAATCTACACTGCACGGTTGAATGTGACCTCCTTATGGAAAATATTTTAACTTACTTTCATTTCCGGTACAACTATCAACTTTGTTATTTTAAATTGAACAATAGGGTGTTCCATTTAACATTTTGGATTCCCCGTTCAATTGCCTACCCACCCATATGAATTTATGTCTACATAAATAATGTAAACATTTTTCATCCGTCAGAAACCCTGAAATCTATCTATTAAAAAACTGCTTAGACTGTAATAATAAATATTAACGTCCACGTTTAACTTAACATTTCCCTTACAGAATAGCCCCGTGTTTTTCCTTATGAATCTTATATATACATAATCTTTATTGACAAACGTACTACAACACCTACATATAACACAAAATATTACAATACATGTTGTAAGAGTTTGCCAATTGGCTATCGACCAGTAGTCTTTCCGCCTTTCATGAATCATATAATTATAGTTTTTATTAATTATTATTTTCAGATCCATCACATCATAAACGATTTTTTTTAACAAATGTCCACCAGAAAATTTAGAGACATCTTTATTTGGAACCTATGCGGGTAGACTTATGATCTTTATTAACTTAATTTCTAATTATTATTATTTTCAGATCCGTCACATTATAAACGCAATTTTTTTAGAAACCAGATGACCACCAGAAAAATGTAGAGACATCTTTATTTGGAGATTATGTGGGTGGTTTTTTTGTGAATTTTACGTATCCGTGGCTATTATGCTTCCTGAGCTATCTCACTGGTGGAGCCCTAGGGCATCATCGGTTGAGATGGGTCGCGAAAGCAGAAATACGTATCGATGTGTCTACAAAACCAAAAAACAAAATTGTCAAAAAAATGTAAATAATAACATAAACATAATGATTAAATTCGTAAAGCAAAACCCTATTAAATAGAAACAAAAAAAAAGAGTTCTTAATCGTGTCTAAATTATTATTTACACTTTTTGGGCATGCCACGGAGCATGAAAATCACGGGTTTTGGGCCACCAGCATAATTGAAGGATATCGAGAAGCCATAGATGATCAAGTAAACAGCAAGGAATCGCTACGGAGGTCTTTCAGTGGAGGAGACGCTTGTTTCTTCACCTCATCAAAATCAGTATAATAAAAACAAGACAGGAACATCGGGATACGAACGTTGATGTAGATTACGAAAGCAAAAGGAAATTAATACCTCAAAATATTGTGATTTTTTAATTGTTTTCTTGAATTTGTAACATCCATAGTTGAAATAAATTAAGAAGAAATACATAAATTCCATTCATTTTATTCTTACATTAAATGATTTGTTTTATGATTGATGGTCGGAGCAAATGACCAATGTTGTCGAAGCTCCCTAAAAACTTCAAATTCATAACGAATGAATTTGAATTTTTTTTTTTTGATAATGACAAAGCTATATAAATCCCTTGCAAGCCTGACACAAGGATATACCAGTTTAGAGTACTTATTAGCTTGCAATCTCTCACAAACATGAAATTAGGACTTTGTAAAACTTCATATATTTCATAAATAGAAAAGAGTATTATTCATTCACTTGGTCACAGTTATTTAAATATATTAAATAAAAATGATTTAAAAATAATTAATAAATTATTTTCACATTTAGCTCTGTGACTTTTGACTTACGTTACGTAAGTACGTTAAACAAATGCACATTAAAACAACTATTTGCCCGGGAATTTTTTTATTTAATATATTCATATATTTCATTCAGTTACCCCACGATTTTATGCCGTGTGCCTCCACTATAACAGAGGCGTCGGGGTTCATGTATTAATATATTCTATATTTTTAATAATAGATTAAAAAAATGTATATTATATTCAAACTAAATCCTCAATTAAAGCATCCATTAAAGTTTCCACAACGGATTTTCTAAATAAACTTTAAATTTTACGTTTTCTGGCAGTTCCCCATGTCATATAATACCTGTTGGTAATATATATACAAACATCTTTATTCAGACAACATTACATAAGCTTATATCGAGCATACAACAAAAATCGACGACGAAGTTGGCATTGGAAATCTAAAGTCATGTCTGAACTAAAATCACACACGCACGCGTAAAGTACTGGTTGACCGCAACCAGCATTAAACGCGTGTGAGCTTAGTACAGACATGACTCGAGACTTCCAACGCCAACTTCGTCGTCGATTTTTGTTATACGCTCGATATATACATTTATATTTACATAACAAGAATAAATATTATGTTAGTCTGTCCGGGCTATCGACCTGGAGTCTTTCTGTCCCCTGTTGGTCATTTTTTTATTTTTTATTTAATGTTTAACAATATCCATTGTGGCTACTTCTGACGAAGCGCATTCTGTCAATCCAATTTCTTAACACTTTTTCAAGCAATTAGGGTCTTATGTTCGCAATTGTCGGAGTTATGTTTGCTTCCAAGGCGTCAATAATTGCTGGTTTATCCGCATAGACCAAAGATTTAGCATAACCCCAAAGAACATTAACCAAAAGCTTTAAGTCACATGACATGAGTGATTGTTCGTGAGTAAGTGAACTCAGGCTTTTAGTGCTCCTCAAAATATTCTTCTTTATAGAGTAAAGTGGCGAATAAAAAAAGTAATAAAGTTATCTACGGAACCTGTGAGTATTCACCCACATTTATTTTCGAAATTAGAACAATGCCGTTCACCAGAGAACAAAAAACAGACATTATCGCTATCATAAAGCAGGCAATGAAGGATATATTTCAAGACGACGAACTCATTTCTACGCTAACAGATAAAATTGTAGCCAAGGTGAAAATTGAATTCACAAGTCAATGTGATAAATTTGTAACGTACACGTTTCGCTATCTTTTGTTTTTCAATTAAAATATATAATAGTTAGTAGTGTTAGTTGAAAAATTAAGAATAAGTCAAATTAAATTAGAAAACCAGTTTTTAATGTAGGCAACCCAAAAATCATACGGCAATTAATGATCAATTTTTATTAATTAATATACTAGCTGTCAAATGTTTGATGTTATTGTCAATAGATCGAAGATGCCAATCGATTTATTAGCCCAAGTGGGGGGGCGTCCGATTCGATTAATCTTGGTATTAATCCTTTGAATTTTTAATCTGGGTGGAGCTGTGTGCTCAAGAGGTTTAAAAAAAAAAAAGAGGAACGACGAAAACGTGCTGTGTGCCGTGTCGATTTGGAAAATTTATAATCTGCAAGCATCTGTGTGATCGATTTAGCAAAACCCAAAATAATAATTTTTCTAATTGAGGCCGCATTTCATCTTCAGGCCTCGAAGTTTGAGTGGTTTGAAATTTTCATCAGTTAAATATTTCGGATTCCGGCTGGGTGCTGGTGGGTATACTTTTTTGCGGTTCGAATTTCTTCGAGGAGTTAGCAGAAGAAGTTGGAATCGGTGGAGTTTAGAATTGCTGTCGGAAATTTGGGAGTTGGAGTTGATGGTGGAAGGTAGATTGCTGGAGCCTGGATATTTTTTCAAAACGTGAAGGACGGAGCTTGAAAACAGAATATTAAAGATAAGTCCATCGAGAATTTTTTATTAATTTTTTTTTTGTGAGTGAATAAAGCCAAACAGACATTTTAGAATTAGGGAGTTTAATTTAAAGTTGTTTTTTTAAAGAGTGTAAAGGTTTATTATACAGGGTTAATATAATTATTTTTTTAGAACAAAACAAGTTATTGAAATTTAGTGCTTTACAAAATTGTAAAGAAGGTGACGTCATTTTCTGGGGGGTTTATTTGTGTGAACATTGAATATGATTTTTTGCTTATTCTAAGTTTGTGGTCTCATTACTATTTTTTTTTTACAATTCTCTAGATAAAATATTTTCTTCGTTTTTATATTATTCAAATTTAAAAATAATTGTTTTTGATTTATGTAATATTTTTCATATTTAAATTTACTAATATATATTTTTTTAATTTGAAATTTTTTATTAAGATCTTATTATTTTGCCTCCCTGTAATTTCTTGATTTTATCCATCAATATTTTATTATCATCAATATTTTGTTCAAATCAAGTGGCGCTCAACATTTTTTTGTTTATTTTAATTTTTTTGAATCACGACTCAGCCTACCGAGATCGAGTGGCCGTTCGCGGGTTACAAATTAAATGCACAGATATCATCTTTAGATGCAAAAAAACAATCAATGCAAAAACGTATTGATCAACTGAAGCAAAAAATTCGCCAAAATAATGTTCGAATAATTGGCTTAAAAGAAGAATATAACGAAAACTTAAATAGTTCCATTGATGAACTTATCAAGAATAAATTAAATATAAATAATATATCCATAAAAAAATACTATAGATTGAAAAAATCGAAAACAAAAACAAATAGACCACCGGTCGTCATTGTGGAAACGCAGTCCGCTGACTGCGTCAATCAAATAATGAAACAGCGCAAGTTATTAAAAAAAATCTGGCATTATATTATGCGACGATTTATGCCCATCACAATATAAACTAAATTGGCGCAGAAAAAATTGGGATTATACCATTCTTGGTCGGCTCATGGTAACATATTCGTCAAATATGCAGACAGTAATGGAAAGGAGTTAATTAAGAAGATATTTTCTGAAATCTACATCTAGGATTCAGTTTCATGCATGTCTTATGAATTATTATTTTTTTATTGTTTTAGTTTAATTTTTAAATTAATCTATCATAATCATGCATGCTACTTTTTATTTACCTATATATTTTCTTAGTTATTTGTTTCATTAAATGAATATTTTGTTTAATTTATTGCATGATTTCTATTTGTATAATTCCCACACGGTACACCAAATATGCAGTGAAAACAATACCGTTAATTTAAGTTTCTATATTGCTTTTGTTTATTATTTGCATAATTATGTATTTCTTTTTTACTTATATTTTTTTTATCACATATTCATTTTTATTATTATTATTTGCCTCTTTATCAACGTTTTTATTGCAACGGAATGGAGCATACCAAAGCTGTAACATTAATTTTATTGATATTTATATATAACATACTTACTTCGGGTTTCAATATAAAATTTAAGCAAAATCACATAACTTTTGTGGCAAAAAAATAATTAGTCCATTTAAAGATAAACTATTACATTGGTTCTTTACTGACTTAATGGGTAGGTTCAAAATTGCTGGAATAAATTGTAGATCTCTTCTTGCAAACTTTAACATATTAAAAGAGCAAATAGTTTCGGAAAGCTATGACATTATTGCTCTATACGAAACATGGTTACATGACACGAGGACTACACATTAATAAGGAGGAACAGACTTTCGAGAGGCGGAGGAGTAGCATTTTATATTAAAAAAACATATTAAATACAAACTCTTTGACTGCGATCACTCAATTGAGCAAATGTGGTTCACTTTTTCATTGCACAAAGTCAGCTATGGGATGGGAGTTGTCTACAGACCACCCACTTTTAATGTGGATAATTTTATGACTAGCATTAAAGCGACTATTATTAATTTAATTCCATGTACTGATGAAATATTTTGCATTGGTGATTTCAATATCAACGTCTTGGATATAAATTATAATTCGGTACGATTGTTTAACTTATTTATATCAACAATTTCATTTAAACAGATAATTTCAAAACCTACTAGAGAAGCGCCTACTTCATCTACACTTATTGACCTAATTATAACTAACAGCAAGCAATCTTTAAATACTTACAATCAAAGTTTACATAATTATTCTGACCACTATTTAATATCATGTGATTTTCGATTTTCTAAGCCTAAACTTAATGCAGTAACTATTTCGTACAGACCTTTCAGAGATATTATTATTAATAATCTTCACAACGACCTAAATTATTGCAACTTCGATTTTATTTATTATTTAAATAACATTGACGAAAAAGTTGAATACCTTAATATTACTAGATTTATTTGATCTCCATGCACCCATTAAAACATCCATATTTGCAAAAAAATATTCTCCATGGCTTACTTATAATATTAAAAAATTAATTAAACTTCGAAATAATGCGTTGAATAAATTTAAGAAAACCAAAAATCAAAGTCACTGGGATTATTATAAATCATTGCGTAATCTTACTACATCAAGTATTAATAAAGAAAAAAAGTTTACTATGAATTTTGTCTCAAATCTACTAACCCGAAAGAGTTATGGAGAGAGAGCTGAAACAACTAAACATACAGAGTTGTCACAAAAACGATAATAAAGTTAGTAATGTATTGGATGTAAATGTAGTTAACAATTATTTCATTAACTCTATCCCATCTACTAGTGTGAACAATGATCTGGATCACTATTATAAATGTAATTCACTAAATCCTTTATCGGAAAAATTCTCATTTACAGAAGTTAGCGAGTCAGAAATAACCAAGATCATAGATAATCTATCAGAATCCTCGCCAGGTTGTGATGGCATTAGTGCAAAAATGCTAAAGTTGTGTTGTCCATGTATTACTCCGTACATTACTCATATTATTAATAATTGTCTTGCCCAGGGATTTTTCCCCTCGGCCTGGAAAAAATCATACATTGTGCCATTACCTAAAAAAAATACTGATCCGAGTAATCTACGACCCATTAGCCTAATTTTTACCCTTTCCAAAGTATTGGAAAAACCTATTGAACAGCAAATAAAACGTTACTTGTCTGATAACTCCATCCTACCAATAACACAGTCCGGTTTTCGTAAGAACTTTAGCTGTGTCACTAGTCTCACAGATATTACTGATAAAATAATTCTTTCTCAGGACAAAGGTCTTCTATCATTGCTGATACTATTAGATTTTTCGAAGGCGTTCGATACAATTAATTATAATACTTTAATATCTATATTGTCCTTTATTGGATTTGATCAGATTTCTATTAATTTCTTTAAAAACTACTTAAAAAATCGATCTCAAATGGTGAAATCTAATAATATTATATCCGAGGAATTAGAAGTGGGTAGGGGTGTTCCTCAAGGATCAGTTTTGGGACCACTTTTGTTTTCTATTTATACCTCACAAATATTTTCCAGCCTTAATATTAATTACTTCCACCTCTTTGCGGATGATACCCAACTGTTATACACATTTGAGGAGAAGGATGTAAATTCAGTATGTAACAAAATAAACCTAAATCTTTCCAATATATTAACTAAATGCAGGGATCATGCACTACTAATTAATAATTCCAAAACGGAAGCAATACTTTTTGGCCCTAAAAAAATACGTGAGAGAATTCTACCTCAAATCTCAATATCTATGAACAATGACAGATCAAATTATATTGTAATAAAAACATGTGTAAAAAGCCTAGGGCTTCGAATAGATTCTGATCTTAGATTCTATAACCACATATCCATGTGCATTAATAGAGCATATGCTAATCTTAGACTCATATTTTTAAATCGCCACTGCTTATCTCAGAAACTTAAGACTATACTGTGTGAATCACTTGTGTTATCGCACTTCAATTTTTGTGATGTTGTATTCAATTTCTGCTTAGACAAAAAGACATATAATAAAATTCAGCTAGTACAGAATTCTTGTTTGAAAATGATTTTCGGCATTCGAAAGTGCCAACATATAAGTCATAAACTAAAAGAAATTGAATGGCTCAATATGAGTGATCGGCGTCTGTTGCACTTCGGAGTGTTTTGTCATAAATTAATTCTTTGTAAAACACATCCTTACCTGTATGAAAAAATCAAATTTCGTTCTGATGTGCATACTCTAAACTTACGCTTTAGAGGCTTGCTAACACCACCTCAATACAAATCAACTTTTGCATTCTCGATACAGGTCTCTAAAGTGTATAATAAAATACCTATTGTGTGTTAGGAAAGTAGTGTTATGGTTTTTCGTAAATTGCTTGCTAAGCATCTTCGTGAATCTATCATCAATTACTAACACCCTGAGTTAATTCTTTGCCTATATGTGATTATTATATTTTTTGCCCCACCACAATCTTTATTCTAACAGCTGTATGTGTGTACGTATGTATGTTATATTTTATTTAAAATGTATTTCTTTCGTTTCGGCCTAAAGGCAGAGCAGTCCTATTAATCGCCAATAAATTGGAATTAATGGAACTGATTTAGGTCCATTTGACCATATTAGTATTATTGTGTATTTATTCATTTTGATAACATGTATATTATTGTCTAATTGGTCAATAAATGATTTATTATTATTATTATTATTATTACATAGGTAGCCAAGGAACCTGGGGATTGTGATGATAGCGGAACCATTCCGGATACTGATGACAAGAAACCTGAGGATTGGGACAAGCCAGAGCATATTCCCGACCCCGATGCCACTAAACCTGGGATGATGAGATGGACGGTGAATAGGAGCCCCTACAAATTGATAACCCCGATGACCTTAGTGGCCAAGGACCTGTTAGGTCCGTTTGCTCGAAAATATTTTCCCGCCTCAATAAATTTATGGTTGCGTTGGCCGTGTGACTTGTGGCACCGTCTTGTTGAAAACATATCTCTTCAATACTAATAACATTCAAATTCGGAAATAAATAATTTCAATAGAAAAGAGTATTTGCCCGGTAAGTAGTTGTTTTAATGTGCATTTATTTCAATCATTTATTTTCAAATAATTTTTATTTAATTTAATTTAATTTAAATAAATAATTTAAACAATAACATTAACGGCAGCGTGTTCTCCAGCTTGATTTTTGGAGAAATACGGCCCAATGATGCCTCCGGAGTAGAATGCGTACAATACAATATGAAATCCAATTGTCGTATAATACGAAAATGATAAATACGGTATGTTTTTCTGTATGCAATGGCAATTATCGAATCATTTTGGATTATTTTCACTGCAATAGCGACAATTTTGTTTATTAACGTAACCATTTAGCCAAAAATGAGCTTCGTCGTTAAACACAATTTTGCGGCTAAATTTTGGATCAACTTGCAATTAATTTTAAACCTATTTAGGGAACGTACGACGCAAAAGATGGACTTGCGGCTTGAGTTCCTGGTCAAGTTGGATCTTGTAAGGCACTAGACTAATTTTTCAAGTAGTCGAATAACATAACTCAACTTCCTGCGAACGTCGACGAATTGACAAACTTGGGTCTTCATCAGCAACAGCGGCGAAACGAAATTCACATTTAATAAAATGTTCAGCCACCATTCATCTAGCGTATGGATAACTAGTTTCTTGGGAATATACAGTTTTATGTCTACTTTTATTTTTAATATCGAGCAGTTTTAAATTTGTAGATAATTCGGTGAATACATCGCTCGGTTGGGTGATTATGTGCACCATAAAATTGGTGAAGTGCTCTATTAGTTCGACGCACAGAACACTGGTTTTGATAATAATTTTGAACAACTTGCAAGCGTTTTTCTAATGTTAAACCTACCACAATCATTTGCCAGACTACACTGAAAGAGTTTGACACAAGAAGCGCGCAGACAGTTTGTTTGACAGTGATCTCTATCGGAAGTTCGGAGACACTAAAAAATGCACCCTTTACAAATTAAAAGTGTGCGAAGCAAAATTTCGCATTTTTTCATTAGTAGCTGCTATTTAAAAAGAAACTAATTTGAAAATAAATAAAAGTGTGTAATGAATAATAAAATAAATAAAAAAACAAATAAGAAACTAGTTCGCTCAACTTCCTACGCAAATTCATTTCCAAAACGTAATCATAACCCAACTATGCACCCCATTATAATCTGCGCTGTGCTCCGCAGAGGGGGCGGATGGCGGTGGGGGCGGTTTATATAACCTGTCGCGATTCCCTCTTTCACGGTGCGGCAAGTTGCACGCTGCGCTCAGAGATCACCTGTCAAAGTTTCTTTCACGCAAACGACATCCATTTAGTATTTTGCGACTTTGTGTATATCCGCAACTTAAATCGCGACGGGGTTTCCGCTCTCTTTTATATGACAGAGCACAAGTCGAACACACACACACACACATGAGTTTATCTTAAAGTATATATTGCATCTATAAACTCAGTTCATGATTAAAGATTGGATACAGTGTACGTGACTGTATAAGTATTACATTGAATTACAATTTTAATTTATATTACATTTATTTAGACGAAAATCTATTACAATAAACATTAATTCAATTCAATTACATTTTGAATAATTTTATTTAATGTTGACCGTGTTTCACACAAACCACTTACAGACTTGTAAACCATATTTTAACGCGTTAAACGTGATTTGTGCCGAAATGGCTATCATCAGCTATGGTTGGAATTAAATTAAATAATAATTAATGTATAGTTAGTATAAAGCAATATGTATTTAAATGGACTTACCGTTAATAAACAATAAACAACAATAAACAATAATTAATTAATTTTCCTGCTTTTTGATAAACAGCAGTAATTTACCTTCCTATAAAATAATAAAATATTCACGATTTTTACCACAGCGCCACAATTCTCAGGAAACTCGTACACGGAACAATCGACTGTCCCCAATTACTTTTCTTCAATTTTCCACAACAATCGACCAGATTCTCTTCATCATTCCGACTACCCACACCAAGGACATGTGTTCTGCACTGATCTTCACAATGTGTCGTTGCGCAGAAAAGTCATTTAATGATTTATTTATATAAAATGTAACTTAAATGTTGTTTCTAGTCTTAATACTTGTCGTTTTCTGTATCCCTCGTAATACATTATTTTTGCGTTGTACTTTCTGTTATATTACAGCTCTCAACTTTCAAGTTGTTTATTTATTTTTATATACATCGAAAACAGTATTCTTTCTCTTGGTCACAGTTATTTAAATGATGTGCAACAACAGGTGTACATTATGTAATTCAATGTCCGGCGTGGGTATTTGCCCGGGAAGTAGTTGTTTTAATGTGCATTTGTTAAACGTACTTACGTAGGTAAGTCAATAGTCAAAGAGGTAAATGTGGAAATAATTTATTAATTATTTTCAAATCATTTTTATATACATCTCCTTTTAATATATTCTGTGTCAATTGTTTTACAATATTGTTTATTGTTGTCATTATTTTAACCAAATTGTACACATCTCCTCTATTTGGCTAGCCCTCTTAATAATACTCTGCATACATAGCTTCTATTTGAAATGTATTTTGACCTGTGTAAAGATATTATCTATTAGCACCAATAAATTATTATTATTAAACATTAATACCGAAGTGTCCTTGTTTTTCAATCGGTTTGACGAAATGTGGTTTTCAATAGTCACACGGTGGCTATGGGGTTTTTCATTAGGCTTACCGTTGCTAACAAAACAAATCTGTTATCATTGATCTCTAAATTTACCAGATTTTTTTTTTAAATAATTCGTCGACCCTTTCATTATCAATTATACCACAATGAGCTTTAACCCAAACAAATGTCACTCTCAATCTAATTTCATTTACTTCGTTTAATTTTGTAATTATAGTATTAATAATACGATTGTTAATTTTTTTAAAAGACTTATTTTCTAGAGCTTTAAAGACAGAAAGACTGTCCGTACATATCAACATATGATTTATACTATTTTCAATGGCCCAATTAATGGTATTAATGATGGCCACAGCTTCAGCTGTAAACAGAGGAAGATTATCTACATTTTTCCGAACTTCGGGCACAATGTAAAGAACTAATTGAATTAAAACATCAAGAATATATTTATAATATTGAAAATAACATTTTAACTAATCCAAAGTTATTTTGGAAATACAAAAAATCACTTAAATCTAATTCATCTGGTCTTCCCACTTTTATGACCTTTGATAATAAAAATGGCTCTTCTCCTTCTGAAATTGCAGATCTATTTGCTAAATATTTTGCACGTGTATATAGATCTAATTTAAATGCAATATCAGATGATGTTTATTCGAATATTTATGAAAAAATACACCTCAACAATGTTTTCATTTCAAAAGATGATGTATATAATTGCATAAAAACCCTAAATATTAATAAAGGTGCAAGCCCGGATGGAATCCCTCCTATTTTTGTAAAGAAGTGCATAGACTCTCTAACACTTCCAATATTTTATATTTTCGTTAAATCTTTAAATAATGGTTACTTTCCACAGAGATGGAAACTAAATTTTGTCTATCTAATATATAAATCAGGCTGTAAGAGTAAGGTCACAAACTACAGGCCTGTTAGCATTCAATCTTGCATTCCTAAGATGTTGGATAAACTAGTGAGTGAATCGGTGAGTTACTCTTGTAAACATATAATCACGGATGAACAGCACGGGTTTTACCCTTCTCGCTCAACGGCAACAAATCTTTTTATATTTACAAATTACGTACTAAACTCTTTTGAAGCCGGGTTTTCAGTTCACACTGTATATACAGACTTCGCCAAAGCGTTCGACCGTGTTAGCCATGTGCATTTGATCTTTAAATTGTAAGCATTAGGATTTAGTGGTATGTTATTATAGTGGATTGAATCCTACCTTAAAAATAGATCGTAACAAGTAATATGTAATGGAATTGCATCTTCTGAATTTTTGGTAACTTCGGGGGTCCCACAAGGATCGCACTTGGGCCCAGTGTTATTTATTCTATTTATAAATGACATCGGTAAAAATATAAAATCAAAATATTTATTATATGCCGACGATCTCAAGATTTACACCAGAGTTACTTCTCCTGATGATAACGCATGTCTTCAAGCTGATTTACATGAATTATCTCAATGGTGCGATTGTAATTGTATGGAATTAAATGTATCCAAATGTAAATTGGTAGTCTTCTCGCGCCAACGTATGGCAACAGTCTCAACGTATCATATTGGCACTGAGGAATTAGAGGAAGTATCAAAAATCCACGATTTAGGAGTACTAATGGATCAACAGCTAACATTCTCCCTACACATCGACACCATAGTAGCAAAAGCATATAGAATGCTAGGCTTTATCAAGAGGACTACAGCACAGTTTACCAACAATCACTGTATCATTCTTCTTTTTTCGGCGTATATTAGGTCTATACTAGATTACTGCTGTATTATTTGGTCACCAGAATACTCTAAATATAAAGATAGATTAGAGTCTGTTCAGCAAAGATTTATGAAATACATGTGCTTTAAAAATAATATAATTTTTAGTAATAGAAACTATCTAGAGTATTTATCATTATTTAAGGTTCCAACTCTGTCCTCGCAAAGAAATTATTTTCACTTAACATTCGCTTTTAAAATTTTAAATGGACAAATTAATTGTTCAATTATTTTAAGCATGTTCAAATTGTATGTTCCGTCCAGATTTACTAGACTTCCGCCATTATTAGCTACTGAATTTCATAGAGTTAACTATGCTATGAACAGTCCATTGGCGAGAATGATTAACATTGTTAATAAATATCACAACAGAGTTAATATTTTTGGAGTTAGTTTTAATATGTTTGCCAATGAGGTGAAATGTGTTATATTTTGTGACTAGTGTGCGTGTCTGTATATATATATATATATATATATAAATATATTAATTTATTGTAATGTTTAAATTTATATGTATTACTTTTGTAAAGAGGAATTATCCGTTAAATAAACTATTATTATTATTATTAAAATTGAGGCTGTTGAAGATAATCGATTTAGTATCGTTACATTTCTACTGGGGATGTAACATCCACACCCGACACTTTCAGAAGACTTGGATCCATCTGTAAAAATTTTAATAGCTGAATGAAAACTACCGATAGCCTCTTTAAATATATTTTCATTGAGCGACGCTATATCAGAATATTTTGGTACAATTATATCTGACTTTAATGTTAGGCAATCAAATTCATTATCATAAATATTGCTAGATTTATCATTTAATATGTTTAAATGTGCTGTATCTGTGAAGGCTTCATATATAATATTACTAGGCTTATTTTTCCAATATTTGCAGGTCAACATAGAAACTGTTGATCGGCAAACAGAATTCAATAAATGATTAAGATTATTCGATCGCGTTTTGAGTATGAATTTATGGGCTAATAATCGTCTGCGTAAATGTAGAGGGAGTTCACTTGTTTCGGCGAGGAGAGCTTCTCGTGGAGTTGATAGCATTGCACCCAAACATATACGTAAAGCTTAAAATTGAATCCTATCTAAAATATTCAAATTAGTTCTAGATGCCTTATTATAAAAAATGGATCCGTAGTCCAAAATTGAACGAATAAAAGATCGATAAAATAACAAAAAACACTCTAAATCACATCTCCATTTATTTTTGGATACAGCTTTAATTATGTTAAGCGCCTGGGAACATTTTTTCTGTATATATTGGATATGCTGTTTCCAGAGGAGTTTTTTATCTAATAATATTCCCAAATATTTAAAATTGTTTGAAATAGGAACATCTTCAAACTCAAAAGTAAAATGATCAGGAAATCGATCTCTATGGCGACTAAAAACCACCACTGTCGATTTATTAACAGATAATTGAAACCCATTATTATCACACCAATCAATGACTTTTAATATTATTTCTTTATAGGCACTAACAGAATCGTCTTTATTTTTACAAGACAAATGGAAACAAAAATCATCTGCATACTGAATACATTTAATGACTCCAGTTGCTAAATTATGAATATCACATGTGTAAATGTTAAAGAGAATGGGAGCAAGAACAGATCCCTGCATAAGCCCTAACGATGTAGTTCGGGGACTATGAAGAGTGTTTGGAGAACTACGGATAGAAAATGTTCGATTAACATAAATAGAAACTATGTTATTTGCAGCCTTGTATGATATTCCCATTGTAATCATTTTATTTCGCAGAATGGTTAAATCTACTGAATCATAAGCCTTAGCAATATCAACAAAAATTGACGGATGATAACCATTGTTAGAAAATGTATTATGTACATTTGCAACTAAATCAGCAATTGCTTCAATTGTTCCTCTATTATTCCTAAATCCATAAACCCCTGGATTTAGTTTATTATAATGTTCTAGAAACCAATTTAGTCGCAGTTTAATCATTCGTTCATAGGTTTTAAGAATACAGGAAGTCAAAGATATTGGTCTATATGATTTAGCTATATCTGAATCTGTATTCTGTTTTTTTAATAAGTACTATAACAGTTGTATTTATTATATCATCTCTTTTAGAATAAACCCACCAATTATTATAAATGTTTAATAAATATTCGGCACCCTCAACAGGTAATTGCCTTAACATATTATAGCAAATTTTGTCTGCACCCGGAGCAGAATTAGAGGGTCTAGTTAAAGTAATATTTCAATTCTCTTAGAGAAAAGGGCTCTTCAAGTTTGTTTTGAGGTGATTGAGTACATGAGGCGTTATTAAAAATGTCAGGATTAGTAAACGTTGTACCAGCACTTGAGCAACATAATTTATTCTACGCTCTTGATGTTAATGCGATAAGTTTAAGAACACTTATCGCATTAACATCAAGAGCGTAGAATAAATTATGTTGCTCAAGTGCTGGTAATTTAAGTAAGGTCCATTTTAAGCCAAAATTGGATATTTTTTCCAAAGTTGGAAAACGCAATCGATTTTATTTTACCCAGAAAAATAAAATTAAGCTATTTTTTCTGAATAATCTTTATGGAGAAAAAATTTAATCTTTCTTTTAAAAGTTGTAAGCAAACTTGCTAAATAAAGTATTATTAAAAATTCGCAATCATCGCATCATTAAACAATTAGAGTCTTTGGAAACAAACAGCAAAGGCGCATTTATCAATATTTAAACCAATGAATTAGATAAAAAATGATTTGAAATTAATTAATAATAATTTTTTTTCAGATTTTTCTATCGTTTTTTTTTTTCCTTTGTTATAATAGATTTTTTTTCTGATTTTTCTATCGTTTTTTTTTCCTTTCTTATAATAGAGCTGGGATATCGAGTTTTGCTCACCCTGTATAGTATATAATTAACACTGTTCAAACAAAAGCTACAACTTTTTCAGTTAATTAAATTTATTATAGCAATAACTTCAATTCAAACGTTGAGACGATTAAATAGAAACACAATATTATTTTAGTTTCACTGTTTTTTTTTTTAATGTAGAAACACAGTGACATCATCAGGCAGATGATTAATTATTAATAAACAATTGTAGCAACAATTGAAAGTAGGCAAATGGTGGCGCTTGCGTCGTCTTTAATTTATTAATTGTAGCAGTATTCCTACAATTAAAAAAAAACAGTGAAACTAAAATACTATTGTATTTCTATTTAATTGTGAATATGTAATTTCATCAAGTGACAGCCTCAACCATTTAATTTTAAGATATTGAGTATGAATACTTTCAATCCAAACTGAATTGATGAGTTATAAATCCTGAAATGCTTATACAACTTTATTTTAAATAATTTGCTTTTTCTTTAAAATAAAGTTGTCAGTAATTAATAAAAGGATTTATTCACTTGGTCACCGTTATTTAAATAAATTAAATAAAAATAATTTGAAAATAATTAATTAATAAATTATTTTCCCTTCAGCTACTATGATATTATGACTTATGTTACAATTTCAACAAATGTCCAATAATATACATTTGCATAACAATAATATATTGCATAATGCAACAATTTTTGAATGGAAATATTTAATGCAAAAAATAAAACAAAAATTATTATGTAATATAAGGCTATCTGCAGAGACGTGTTTAAGGATTTCATCCCTCTTCTGTGCTGTTATATAATTAATAATAATAATAATTTTTATTTTCCAACGGAAGAATCCAACAAGGGAAAATATACAATCAAAATCATAATATAAAAAGAGTACAAGCAAAGTTAGTTAAATTTAAACAGAAAAAAAAGAGAACAAAGTATAAATTAATATTAACAAACAAAATTAAACATTATGCAAAAAAATATGTTTTCATATAAATAATATAAGAAAATACAAGCTACCAGATAATAAATTTAAACAAAAAAAAACAAAGTATAAATGAATAGTAACAAACAAAATTAAACATTATGCACAAAGAATATGTCTTCATACATTTTGTTAGCATTGCGGCACATATGCGTTAAAGGGGCTTTGCTCATTATATTCGTCTTAGCGATAGGTAACATAAAGGTGTTAGAATGTCTGGACGATAAGTTGTAAGTGTAAGTGTAAGTGATCGTAGAGAATATTTTTGGACATGTCATGTGAATGTCATGCGCGATCTCGATAAATTATTTTCTACAAAAAATCTTTTCGACTTGGATTTTAATAAAGCCTCGCCGACTATTAATAATAAGTAGCTAAAGGGAAAATAATTTATTAATTAATTATTTTCAAACTCGTTCTATTTAATTTAAAGTTTAATATTCTTAAGCAATTAACAGCGTTGGGTAACATTGGAAATCTTCCTAACTAAAATAACTAAATAAAGTCAAGCATAATATTCCTGTATCAAAACAAAATCGCGTTCGATTCTATTCCATTGTAAAGTATATTATATAGCAAACATAAAATCGATTCACGCCGAAGAAGAAGAAAAAAACTCTCTAAAATTTTTAAATTCTTAAACAAACACCTATTTATTGACGGAGAGAGGGATGGAGAGAGAACGGAGTGCGCCGTGATTAAAAATTATACCCCGCGGCAATATTTTCGTTTTTTTTTTTATTAGTTTCCCGCGCGTTCTCCTCGCCAGTAATCCTTGCAAAAACTAATAAACGACGAAGGGGAGGGGGTGCGTCGGTGGTGGCTGATAAATTGATTTTTCCGCCTCGTGGCACGTTCGACACAATTAAAATGTTCGCAAACATACGAATTGTCAATTCCACGTGAGGAGCAATTTCGTTAAATAGAAATAGAATTTCGACGCGGATATTGAAATTTATGCCCGACAAAAACGTATTTTGTATTTAATATTTAAGTTTATAATGGATTTAATATAATAATGTTTTATTCCTTTCTTCACTTTTTCATTTTTACCACTAAATGTAGATTTTAAGCACAATATGCTTTTTATCAATAGCTTTTATATTAAATAAAAATGATTTGAAAATAATTAATAAATTATTTCCACATTTATCTCTGTGACTTTTGACTTACGCTACGTAAGTACGTTAAAGAAATGCACATTAAAACAACTACTTCCCGGGCAAATACCCACGCCGGACATTGAATTACATAATGTACACCTGCTGTTGCACAACAATAAAATATTGCATAATGCAACAAATTTTGATCCGAGAAAAATTTAATGTCATCCATGGCCATCTGCAGACATGTGTTTCGGGATCTATTCCTCGTCAGTTTTTATAATAACTTTTATGTAAAATTGACAAATAAATAAAGATGTAAACAAAATTAAATATACAAATGTGATGTGTTATTAAAAAATCAGATAAAGGTAATTTATTGAATGAAATAAGTTGTGCTTGAAATGTACATTTAGTGGTAAAATAGTGAAGAAAATAATAAAATATTATTATATCAAGAAACTTCACGTACTCACCAACAAATATCTTCGATTATAATGGATTGTTATTCTTCCTCAATAATAAAATAATTTAAATGCATTTTTCACATATTAGGTAGAAAAATATCGGCCTAATAAAAAAAATAGTCAATTATTACATATCACTTAAATTCATTAGTTCTTGTTAGATTAAAAAAATGGAAGATATAATGAAATGTATATAAGTGTAAAGCTGTTTTGATGAAGAATTTAGTGAAATCATTAAAATTTTCATTAAGGCTGCGATCCCCAATAGGTTTCCGTTTTAAGGGATTAACAATTTTATACAATCATAAAAAAATAAACATTAAATACAAGCAGATAGCTTATTTACAGATGAACAACATCAGATAAATTTTATTTTTTAAAAACAAAAAAAGTAAAAAAAATATTTTTTCAAAAATTAATTTAATTAACAAAAATACATTTAATCTATATTAAATATATCTGATTATACGTGGAAAGTCTTCCTCTTAATATCCACATTTAATACAACCATAATATTATTATTTGTATACTACTTAATCCTATAAAATAGTCGATGAAAACAAATTTAGTTCGGCGCCGTCATTTTTATTGTGAAACAGTATCTAGTAGTACGGATGTTGGCCGCTAGGTTGAAAAATTAAAGTTTGAATAAAATAAACACACACATTTTGTAAAAACCACTGCACGTTCTGTCGTTAATCGCACCGTTTATTAGGCGTAAAATCGCAGCCTTAAGCACGTTTCTGTTGCTAAAACATCAAACTGACAGACTTTCATTATTTCTTTCAAATGTGTTTTCTATAAAATGTAATTATAACAATGCATTTTAATTTATCTGCATGCTTTAAGATTATTTTAATGTATAATACAATAATAAAATATTTATGATTTTCAACACTTTTTAATTTAATTTCACTACAATTGTTTCGCTACATTGTAGCTTCTTCAGGTGAATGATTTTCAACACTTTTTTAATTTAATTTCACTACAATTATTTCGCTACGTTGTAGCTTCTTCAGGTGAAGAAAGTTAATTTAATTATTAACTTTCTTCACCTGAATGATTTTCAACACTTTTAATAGTTAATAATTAAATTAACTTTCTTCACCTGAAGAAGCTACAGCGTAGCGAAACAATTGTAGTGAAATTAAATTAAAAAGTGTTGAAAATCATAAATATTTTATTAATTCAAGTAACCATGGATTTTCAAAAATTAAGTGCCTCATTAATCAACGATAATACAATATTGGTTGCTGATCACAACAGCAATATAACTCCAATTACTAACTGCCAATAATTATATAGCCATCTCTTTCTACTAAATCGCACTCTTAATAAGAATACTGAAAACTAATACACAATTAATTCAATTTACAGTAGCTAAAGGGAAAATAATTTATTATTTTATTATTATTATAATTTCAAATTCTTTTTATTTAATTTATTTTTTATTAATAAAACGAATATTTTCTTTCACACGTAATCCGGTAAGTTATGCAATGTAAAATAGGCAGTGGAGCTCGGGCAAATTATGCATATTGTCCACTTAAATATGGGAAAATAATGTATTAATTAATTAATCACTTGACTAGTTTCAAATAATTGTAATGATATAATTATAATCATTTGCAACTAATTAAGCTTCAGAAAATGGTCATCGACCAAATTTATTCAAGAAAAAAATTAAATGCGAAAATAAAAGGCAAATCTTAAAATTGATTACAAAAAAAGACATGCACAGAAATAGTTAAACGATTGGTTGTTGTTTACCTCCTTGGGGGAGGTAAAATCACAACTTTACTATGATTACAGTTTTCATCTTCAAAGTAAAATCACTCTTCCTCGATATTAAAAAAAAAATTGGGGGAAAATGAAAACATGTGCCTTCGCAAATGCTTTCACTCTTTTTAGAAAAAAAAGGCTGTTTCGTACAAACCAAAGTAGTTTCTTCTTCCATTATTATAATTTTTTATTATTTAATGCACACTTCGTGTCTTATTTCATCCAATGCTTACATTTAATTTAATTTTAACCGGCAGCGGCTCGTGAGTTAATTTCATGTGAGGCTCCACAGCCAATTGCAATTGGAAACGTCGTGTGAGGTTTCATAGCCAATTATAAGTTGATATCATGCGAGGCACCAAGCCAAAATAATTTATGTTAAAGTTCCACAAGCCTCACCGCCTTTTCAAGCTAATTCTACTGCTTAAATGTGATACAACTTCCTTTGCAAAGGAAGTAGAATTGTTTCTTTTATTATTATTATATATTTACATATATATAATTTGCCTTATCTACTGTTTGATGTAAAAACTTTCTTTCTTTCTTAATCTTATCCTCTTTTACCCGTATTGGGGTAATTATTATTATTATTATTAATTATTTTGAATATAGGATGTTTGAAGCCAGTCATGGAGCCTCGCATGAAATTAGCTCGCGAGCCGCTGCCTCTGATTTAATCGTGTGCGCGGATATTGTATACATATATTTTTATGTAAACCTAAAGAAATCACACTATTAATCACCTATAAATATAAATCTGTATCTATCCAACAACAAATTATTTTCATATTATTTTTATTTAATTTATTTTTTATTAAAATAAACGAATATTTTCTTTGATACGTAATCCGGTAAGTTATGCGATGTAAAATAGACAGTGGAGCTAGGGAAAATTATGCATATTGTTCACTTAAATGTGGGAAAATAATTTATTAATTAATTAATTATTTTCAAATTATTTTTATTCAATTTATTTTTTATTAAAATAAACGAATATTTTCTTTCACACGTAATCCGGTAAGTTATGCAATGTAAAATAGGCAGTGGAGCTAGGGAAAATTATGCATATTGTCCACTTACCGTGAGATTGATAATCCGAATCAGGAACATACTGCTCGCTGTCGTCAGTTTCACAGCTGTTACCTGGAAAACGATAAAAACATAGACAACTATTAAAAAAGGTACACTTCTAGGTTCATTGATAAAAATAGTGACTTCCGCCTCATTATACATTTCAAGTCTAAATTGTGAAATATAAAATATTTCAATATCGATTATTTTCAATATAAAGAATTTCTCCGTTTTGACTTACATTAATAATTATTAAGAAGTTTACTTTGATTTACTTCGTTATTCAAAATAAGGAAATCAGTTATTAACTTTGTATGAAGTATTATTGTTGAAACAATAGTAAGTTTCAGCAATAATAATATTGCATTTAAATTATTTTAGGAATTATTATAACTTTATTTTTTGATTAAATTCGGTTTCGTGTTATTCATGTTCATTTTACAATAATTCATATTTAACAGGATCTTCCATTTGTATTTAAAGTTAATAAATATTATCTTAGTACAGACATGACTCGAGACTTCCAACGCCAATTTCGTCGATTTTTGTTATACGCTCGATATAATTTATAATGTATAATACTGTTTCTCAATGATAAATTATCTATCTAGTTTTAGAAGAATTTTCTGCAGTGATTGATTTCTTAGTTGTACTACGTATACAATATGAGTGATTTACTTTATGGTTAATCATAATGAATTAAAGACGACGTAAGCGCCATCTTTCAAGTGTCATCGTCAACGATTTGGGTCTACAAGGTAAACGACCGAGAATCATTGTTTCGTCCACTAAAGGAAGGCGAAACAATGATTTATGGTTGTTGAATTTACTTTTATATTCAAATTTGAAAATTATTATTTTAATACGCGTACATCTGTGGTTGTTTTTCAATTTAAATATTATTCTTGAAGAACGTCTTTGGTAGATAGATATATTTTTAGAGTACGTGAATGCGTCATAAAACTCTATTTTTTTTTTATTTTAGAAATTATAAATTAAATAAAAAGAATTTGAAAATGATTAATAAATTATAATCACTGAATAAACACTTTTCTACGTTTCTACCACAATTATTTATTGTATGTATTCATAAATAAATACTTAAATTCACAACTTAAATTTGGATTTTTGACAGTCATTATCAAATGACACAAATTATAGAAAAGCTACAGGTGAATATTTATAACTAATATTATTTGATAATGACTGTTAAAAGTCGAAACTTAAGTCGTGAATTTATGTATTTATTTATGTATACATACAATAAATAATTGTGGTAAACACATAGTAAGTGTTTATTCAGTGATTATATTATGAATTAGGGCAGAAAGACTTATGGTCGATAGCCCTTGTGAAAAGAAAATATTTTTATTGGTTTTGTTAAAAAAAATGTATTAAGTTTATTTATTGTATTCCTTTTTTCAATAAAGTATTAGTATTATGAATCACCACGTAGTTACGGTCGCAACCATCGTGATAATTAATAAATTATTCCCTTTCAGCTACTGTGACATTATGATTTACGTTACTTAAGTACATTGTAACAAATACTAGTCGGGTCGTGCAATGGCATGTGTCCATTATGTAATTCAATGTCTGGCGGGGTACAGCCCAGAAAAGTAGTTGTCTTAATGTACTTTTGTTTTATGTAAGGTTAGTCAAAAAGTCACAGTAGCTAAAAAGAAAATGATTAATAATTAATTACTTTCAAGTTGTTTTTACTTAATTATTTATAAATAAATGTGACCATGTGAATAAATCATTTTTTTTTCTATTATTACTAAAAATTATTCTTAAAGCATATTTTTAAACATGAATATATTGACAATTAGATAAAAACACAAAAATATTTTAGTTTCACTATTATTTATTGTAGAAACACTGCTACAATTGTTTCGCCAACAGAATGGCATCATCAAGCAATTTTTTTACAAACACCATTAATCATCTGCCTGATTTTTGCAAAAACATTAATCATCTGTCTGATTTTTGTAAAAACCATTAATCATCTGCCTGATAATGCCACTGTGTTGGCGAAATAATTTTAGCAGTGTTTCTACAATAAATAATAGTGAAACTAAAAATGTTTGTGTTTTTATCTAATTGTGAATATGCAGTTTCATCAAGTGACAGCCTCAACCATTGAATTTATAAATATATTGTGTTTACTAGACAATTCAATCATACACATAACAAAGCTTTTTACGCGAGAGATAAGGCAAAACAATTATTCAAACAACTTTCATTAAAACAAAATTAACAACTCTTAAAAGCAAAACGAATGAATAATTAAAACACGCAATAAAAAACAAGCCCCGACTCGTACAATTCATAATGAATTCTTCTCGCAACGAACAAAAAAAAAACAAATCCAACCCCCGGACTACCAAAAAAATTCGGGGGCGAGAGAGATAGAGGGGTCGGTTTGTGTGTATCTCATGGGGATAACTCTGGAGTCGTTTAATGCGCACGAACAACAGGTAAAAGCCACCCCACGGCGGCGGGCACAACATGGTGGCCACCCTTTCGCGGGTTAAACGCTCCCATTTAGCCCCGTTAATTATTAAAGGGAGCTCCGCATTACTTACCTTCTTGATGCCAGGGCTCTCTCCAGTCCGCCGGGAACGCACCTGGAACATTTCGTTTCTATACTTTATTTAATGCTTCATGCCCCGCACTGGATGATCTTTCTGCTAATGTTTCTTTATATAAAATTCATGCGTTTTTGTTTGTTTCTATGTATGTGTGTGTTTTATTTTAGATATACTAAATGCATTAGTGTAATATATACAGAAAATAATAGCATTTCCTCTAAAACTTTCGTATTACATATATTTTAAAAATAAATGTAACTTCACTTATATTTAAATACATAATAATAAAAAATGCATTATATTGTATAATAATAAAAAACTAAAGTAATCACTAAAAATAACATCAAGTACTTCTACTTAACATCAAGTATTGAAGTAATTGATATTAGTTTTAGTGAGTATTCTATTTAATATCAAGTATAGAAGTACTTGATATTAGTTTTGGTGAGTACTTCATTTTTTAATAAATTTATTAAAATCCAAGTCAAAACGATTTTTTTCAGAAAACAATTTGTCGAGATTGCGCATGGCAATTCGTATCCGTCCGTCTACGTCTTTTACGATCATTTCCACCGGAGATCGCGAGCGTGATGGTACGTTTGATTGAATTAATTTAACAACTTTGTAAGTATATAAGGCACAGCTGTACTGATGAGGAATGATATCCCGAAACACGTGTCTGCAGATAGCCTTATATTACCTAACGTTTTTTGTTCTTTGCATTAAATATGCTCGACTAAATCCCCACTTATCCACTATTTTCAAACACTTGTACATCCCTCGTAATACTAAGACTTCCGCTAAATACAAGTACCCTTCTTACACCATTTACCACTTCATTTCATCTAATAACTCATACTCTGACAATGACGTTAGCATTCGTAACTATTAGATAGACAAAGATAAGAATGAGACAAAGACAGTCGGAAAGACCTTCAGTCGATAGCCAATTTATATACAAAATATAGTCAATCATTGTAAATATATGTTAAGTGATTAATATTGTAACTCTGTATATAAATAAAGATGTATATATATATATATATATGCTCAATTAAAAAATTGAAAAATTGTAGTATTATACAATATGTTATTGTTATGCAACAGCAAATGTCCATTATCTTTATAGCTAAAGAGGGAATAATTTATTAAGGGTCCCCCCCCCTACTAAGCAGGTCAAAATAAAGGTGTTTTTTGATCTTTTTTTTGACAGTAGAATTGTTGAAATTGATTTGGGTTTTCTATATGTTATGGAGGGATATTTCAACTTTATTTAACAACATTTTCAGCACATTCTCCGGGCATTCAAACCGTACAGTTCTAAATATCAGCGTTAAAGCCTAAAAAGTATATTCATCATTATTTAATAAACAACAGTCGTAAAAATCGCGTAAAGTTGACTTAAGTTCTTCACAACCCAGTCAAGGGAATAAAAAAAGGAATCGACTGACTTCTGTCATGAAAGGTTAAATTGATGAAGTCACGTTACACTTTTATTACTTGCAGTACAGCGCGTTAGTGCTGAAACAACTGACAGAAAAACTGATCAGTATTCCGAGAAAAATACTAAATAATCTCAAAGGTAACATAGGATTTTTTTGTAATTCGCAAAATTACTAAAATGGCGGCTCTCGAAAAAAAGTTAGATTTTTTGCAAAAAAATCGCTACTGAAATGTGCACAAAAATCGAAAAATTGGAGTATCCAAAAAATACTATGTTACCTTTTAAACAATTTAATTTTCCACAAAAACCACAATCGTCAAAATTAGTCAAAAAGTTTAGAAGAATATATCTGTCTCGCGAGGTTAAAACATTTCGTTTCGAGAAAAACGCGTTTAAAGATTTGAGTTGTATTCAAATACTTTTAACGGAAGAATAACATTTTTTTGCTGTAACTTTGTAACGACTTCGGACACCGAATTGGCATTTTGCCACAACATGCGAGACAACATAAGGATGCCGATAATGCAAAAAAAATCTTTTTTTTTTAATTTCACAGTGGGATCGAAAAAGTGATCATCGGGATTTTCTTGTCGCCAAAAACGGTAAATGTTCATACGGAGTTAATATCATAAAATTTGATTAAATAAACGTTAACCATTTGAATTTCTTAAACATTTTATGGGTTATCTAATTATTATACAGGGTGCCCCATTACTAGCTTTTCGCAAGATATGTCAGCTATTATCAGTTACAGGAAAAAACATTCTGCCCAAAATTATATAGTTTGAAAAAAATAATATATATTGATTAAATTCTGCATTCGTTAAAGCCATTTCGTAAGTATTATTTCTTGTCCAGAAAAAATGTAATCTAAATATAAACAAGACACGGTAAATACTCAACGCAAACAATGAATGAGAGGAATAAATTAATTAATAGATTTACTATACATCACAACGTAATTTTGGTAAATGTTCTTAACTTACATGACCATGGTGATATGAAAATTTTTGTTGTGTCTCGGTTTCTATTATATGAATTAAATAAAAGTAAAAACATACCTGTTGAAGTAAAACTTTTGTAGTATTCTGATTGGTGCTGATAGCAATGAGATCCCAATGACGTTCCAAAAATTGTCCCCTGGAAGGAAAGAAATATATTGAATTAATTATATATACAAATATCTTTATTTAAGGGACGTTTACATTATATTAAGTACAGTATTGTATAGTATAATACGGTATATAATTTGAGGTTGTCCTTTCGTAGGCTATCGACCCGAGGTCTTTCTGCCATTGAATTAATTACATATATACACAGTGCGGCAAAATCAGCCAAACGTGCCAGGCGGTGGTGGGGGAAAAAATAAAATTCAGAATAAAGAAACGAAAAAAATATAGGTACAATGTAAATATTCTAAATTTCTTAAATTTTTAAGTCCCCTATGTGCCCTCTTTGAGTAATAAATTCCCAAAGTACGATAATTTCGGAACGCGAAATACTCTTGAAAAATAGCCTTATTTTAATAATATATTTTATCGCGCTCAGAAAACATACAGTTACAATTTTACACAGGTTAATTTAGCACTCGTCCTAATATATTATGGTAATTGGTAAAAATTTATAGATTATATAGAACATTAGTTATAAATATTTAAACTCAACCTGGTTTTATACATAATTTTCAAATTCAAATTGAGTTAAATTAATCTCAGTCATAGGACGGAGGGTGGAGGCTATTATCAAAAAATCGCTTATACTTTCCTCTATTGAATCCTGCAAGAAGATTTTTTTAATCGATCCCAATAAAGTAATGGTGATTTTTTTTATTCGCCGCGACTTTATACCGCCGAAACGGTGGAGCGTTCCTATCCGCACATTTCGTGCTCATCATACTCACACAATATTTATATATTTTTTTATTCAACACATATCGCTAAATATTATGACATTTAGTAAAATTTTATACATAACATAGAACATTAGTAATAAATATTTAAACGTAACGCGATTTTATAATTAATTTTGAAATTCAAATTGGGTTAAATTAATTCCAGTCAGGACGAAGGATATATACTACCGCCTATAATTCGTTTATACTTTACTCTATTGAATCCTACAAGATATTTTTATCGATTCCAATAAAGTGGTGGTGATTTTTTTATTCGCCGCAACCCTATGCTGCCGAAACGGTTGTGCAATACATTTCTTATTTATTTCACCATATTTGCACAATTTTTCAATTTTTAAAAAACATATAGTTTTTGATAACATACCGCTATGGATGAATTAATTAACGATATTTGCTAATTGTTATAATTATTTAAACAAGGCGAATTTTATATACTGTGTTTCGGCTTTAATATCGATTAGATTAATCATTATTTTAGTACAGAGGGTAGAGATTAATATTAAAATGTTGATAAAAGTTTCCTCTATCGTATGCAGTAAAAAATATTTTTTTTATTGATCCCAATTTGTTAATTTTTCTATTCAGCGCGACTTTGTACCTTATCTTGAACACTCAAATAGGTATATATTTCATTTATTTTTTTAACAATTAATTTTATGTTATATGGATACAAGTGAAACAGATTCAATCATTATAAGTAAGTTAAAATATTCATTTTATTTTTTTTCATGGTATTAAATATATTTTACGTCATTTCGCATACGTTATGCGAATTAAATATACCATGTTTAAGTTTATAACAAAAATATTAAAAAAATGTATAAAATATCATCAGAATGGAGTTAGAATGATATATTTTAAAAAGTCAGTAATAGAAATAAATTAATAATTTATAGCACTCAAATAGTTTCAGGAATAAGTCGAGCTGATTAATAATATTAGGACATATTAATACCGCAACTCACTCGACTGATAAATTCAATTTTATAAGTAGGTTCATTTTCAACAATCCTAAAACTAGCGAAAGTTATACCTATACTCAAAAGTGGAGATGCAGAACAAGTTAATAACTATAGGCCAATCTCGCTTCTCCCAGTTTTTCCAAAAATAGTTGAGAAAGTAATGAAAGATCAAATTGTGGAATACTTTACGTCAAATGATCTATTCAACAAAAATCAATTTGGATTTAGAAGCGGACTATCCACGAGTGATGCCATTATAGAGTTAACTGAATTCATACTGCAAACTTTTGAAGAAAAGGAAATAACTACGGCGTCATTTATCGACATGAGTAAAGCCTTTAACTGCGTTAAACATGATATAATGCTAACTAAGTTAAAAGCATATGGTTTCTGTAATCATAGCATACAGATACTTAAAAGCCATCTTTTTGAGAGATATCAAGTAGTTCACTACAAAGATCAAATGTCTGATACTTCTTTAATAGACCGGGGCGTCCCACAGGGCTCAATTTTGGGTCCGATACTTTTTCTGATTTATATAAATGACATGCCAAAACAACTAAGCATGGCAAACGTAATTTTATTTTCTGATGATTCCAGGGTAATGGTAAAAGGGAAAAATATTGAAGAAGTATCAGAAAAAACTGTAGTGATAAAAAATAAAACTGCACAGTGGTGTACAGAAAATGGGTTGGTACTGAACGACACTAAAACCAAAAATCTTGTCTTTACTCTCAATAAGGTAGATTTTAGTGAGGTAGATGAAACGACTAGCTTCCTTGGTCTTCATGTCGATTCAGCCCTAAAGTGGGATTGCCATGGTTCTATATTAGCTAAAAAGCTATAAAAAATTGCTTTTGCTTTGCGTCGACTAGCTGATACGGTATCAATAGAAACATTAAAGACGGCATATTTTGGATATTTCCAGTTAGTCCTTAAATACGGAGTCTTAATCTGGGGCCACTCATCTTGTCGTCACCGGATATTCGCCATACAAAGAAGAGTAATCCGTATATTAGCTAAATTACCATATCGTGATGACTGCCGAGGGAATTTTTCAGAGCTAGGCATACTAACACTACCATCATTATTTATTCTAGAATGTCTCCAATACGTAAAAAAATATCCAAATAAATACTCCTGTTTTGACCACAAATACGATACAAGGAACCGAGATAATCTCCAACAACAATACCACAGACTATCAAAAACACGCTCAGGCGTTAACTACTTTGCCATCCAATTTTACAACAAGTTGCCACCTCCTTTAAAAAACAGTTCTTACCCCTCGTATAAGAGGGCCCTAAAAGAGTTGTACTTGTTATAATTATTTATTGTTTCGTCTTCTAATTCTATACAATATGATCCCAATTTTAAAGCGTTAGTTATAAGTACTATATTATGTTTTGTCACCTATATTTCAATTTCTATGTGATATACTTAATATTTTTTATCAACTTAATCTTAAGGTTATCAGTTATTTTACATACATATATTTTTCCTCTGACCTGTGAAAAACAATTTTGTTATGATCATCAATAAACACTTACTTACTTACTTACTTACAATAAAAAATATTTATTTTACTGTATATGCTAGAGAAAACCTTCAGTGACATTTTGATTGTAATCTCTACCCTCTGTCCTAAAATAATGATTAATCTGATCCATATTATAACCGAAAAACAATACATAAAACTCGCCTTGTTTAATAATTATAACAATTGGTAAATATTATTATTCATCCATAGCAGTATGTTATCAAAAACTATGTTTTTTAAAAATAGAAAAAAATTAAAAGGATGGTGAAGAAAGTGAGAAATGTACGAACAGGATTGCTCAACCGATTCGGCGGTATATGGTGGCGGCGAATAAAAAAATCACCACCACTTTATTGGGATCCATAAAAAAATCTTCTTATAGGATTCAATTGAGGAAAGTATAGACTACTTACAGGTGGTAGTATGTACCCTCCATCCTATGATTGGAAATAATTTAACCCAATTTGAATTTGAAAATTAATTATAAAATCGCGCTACATTTAAATATTTATTACTAATGTTGTATACTATCTATAAAATTTTACTAAATATCATAATATTTAGCGATAGGGATTGAAACAACAAAAAATTATATATAAATATTGTGTGGGTATTATGAAATAAATAACGGAGCACGAAATGTGCGGATAGGAACTCTCAACCGTTTCGGCGGTATAGGGTCACGGCGAATAAAAAAAAATCACCACTACTTTATTGGGAACGATAAAAAATTTATTCTTGTAGGATTCAATAGAGGAAAGTATAAGCGATTGTTTAATGATAGTCTTCACCCTCCGTCCTATGAATGGGATTAATTTAACTCAACTTGAAGTTGAAAATTATTTATAAAATCGCGTTACGTTTAAATATTTAATACTAATGTTCTATACCATCTACAAAGTTTTACCAAATGCCATAATATATTGTGATATGTGCTAAATTATCATATGTAAAATTGTAATTGTATGTTTGCTGAGCATAATAAAATATATTATTAAAATAAAGCTATTTTTCAAGCATATTTCGCGTTCCGAAATTATCGTACTTTGGGAATTTATTACTCAAAGAGGGCACATCGGAAAAATATGGGACTTGAAAATTTAAGAAATTTGGAATATATACATTGTACCCGTATTTTTTTTTTTCGTTTCTTCATTCTGAATTTTATTGTTTCTTCCCCCACAACCGCCTGGCGCGTTTGGCTGATTTTGCCGAAGTTGCGCCGGACTAAAAATAATACGCGACCAGATCCGAGTTACATCTGCAATCACTCTTCATGTTTTTCTATTACTGTTTTTAGGATTATTTAAAAAAAATCAATATCCTACACCCATGTGGATAGAAAGGGTCATTGAATATATATATATTCAATGACTGCAGATTAGGAAGTTAACAAGTTAATGTACTTCATTAATTAATCTTCCACCAGCAATCCTACATATTTTTAATATTACTTAATGATTGGTCTTCAAAGAATTACTATCAAAAATAATATCATTGTTAATCTGGCTTCAAAGACAGCATTTTGTTTTATACAGTTATAAAAATTATTAGGTACTGTAAATTTTATACTAATTTTAGTTTTTATGGTCAACACCTTCACCATATTACAGGAATTAAGATTTTTTTATATCTTTCATTTTCATATTAAATAAATATTTATTGACGAATAAACCATTTTATATACTACAACTCTTTACAAAATAAAAATATAAAATAATAACATTGTGTAGAAATTGAATGACAAGCTTTTGTTGTTAGTCATGTATAATCTGGTGCATTAGAGATAAACTTGTGAACATTTTCTGGAGAGAAAGTATTGGCTTTTTTAGGGATGCAGCCTTCACTTTTCCTTTAAAACAAAGCTTGAAGTTTATCATATATTCTAATGTTGTTTTCAAAGATTTTTAACGTAGTTTTAATATTGAATATTGCTTCCACAATAATGAAGAGTTATACTTCTTAGACAATTTTATAAAATACACAAAAAAAGAAGAAAAAATGTGAATTTTAATCCTTCTTCCATTCACAAAATCCATTCTAGGTTACGGGTAATGAGTTGAGAGAGGCAACTCCTGCGGCTTCCCTTATTTCTGGTGATGTCAAATGAAAGTCAGGTTCTGACAATCCACATTTTTTTCTGTTACTTGAAAATGTTTACACAAAGGATTAACAATTTGTAGTAATAAGATCTTAGACTTGAAAGTTGATTGATAAATGTTTTTGTTACGATTTATTATTATGCAATAGGTAAGCAATGATTAGTCAAAATATTACGTACAAGTTCATTCAGGTTGCATGAATATCTTAAATTAAGCAAATAAGCGGTCAATTATTTACATAATTTAAGTATTACAAGGTAATTGTTGATAAATTATTATTAAATTTATTACATCTTCATTGTAATATTTACAGTTACAATAATAATAAACGTTTATTTTTAATAGAAGATAATTATATGTTTTGTGTTTTGAATTATTCAAAATACAGAACATATTTATTATTATTGTAACTATAAATATTTCTCATCAGGAACTGGCAGTTTACAGATAATTATACATTTTATAATTACGTGTATAGAACCAAACCTCGACACTCAATACGGGTAAAAGAGGATAAGATTAAGAAAGAAAGATAATTATGTGTACAAACATTGCATTCTATATTTACAAGATGAATATCGTAAATTTATTTTTATCATAATTGTAATTTGGAATATTCGTTCCACTGGATTACAAACACCTTGTGGAAAGTTTTAAAATATAGGTGGAGTAAATTATTTCTACAGGCTGTTGACACCCGGGATTATATCAATGATAACAAGCGTAACCGAATCTAATAATCCCAGTGGCCATCCCCTGTTGACACAGATAATTAAATTATGGCAGCCACTCCACTCAGCCCATTAAGGGGTTGAGAAACCTCCCTCCCCTATCACTCGCGCGTGCATATTTACCAAAAAGACCCACTAAAAAAATAAATAAAAAGGAAAACAATAACAAAAATCCACACGAAAATTCAAAGACGTCATTTATGTAATAGAAAACTTCGATTTCTCCCACAAATGGATTGGCTTTCCGTAAAACTGTCACCGCGCCGAAAAACCAACAAAAAACCACCCCGCACAGCACAAAAGGAAAACTATAACAATTAGGTGTCGGGGCCAATTAAGGTAATGAAGGGATGACTCGTGTAAATACAACGCCGCGCCGCCCTTTTCACTGGAGTGGCCGGGGGAGGAAGAACGGTCACCCTGTACACTGAGGGTGACAATAAATCATTTTGGTGGTGAATAGGCCGGCGAATGTTTACGTTGTGTCTTTTTAGCTTTGTTGTTTGGCTTTTTAAATAGTGGAATCTTGCCGTTGGGAGGGTGGAATATTATTTCGCGTGATTGAAATTGGAATTTAAATGCCATCAAAAGGGAGAAATTGTCGAATTTCCGCTGTTGAGTCGCGTTAATCTTCGCGGGAAACAACTGCGAGGGTCGACCCAGACTCGTTCAAATTATCGCAGACAATTGGTTTTCTCGGATTATCTGATTTGTCGTTGCTGAATGCAGGATGTCTGGCGGTTAATAATAAGTTCGAGAAATTATTTTCCTTTTTGTGTTTCTACAAGTTGGCTGATTTTTCATTGTCTGCTAAATTATTAAAAATGAAAATTTAAATTTGATATGAAACCTAGTATACAGAATAAGGCCTATAAAATAACACAAAACTTAGACAGATATTTTTCCATTGCCTTAGTTTCATTTTTTTTTTTTCGGAAAAATATCACACTTTATTAAAATGGAATCACTTGTGTATTTTTTTTGTGTGTGTAGTATATTTTTTTAAGATTCACATTCTTAATAAAATTGCTTTTACATTCGTGTACCAATAGATATAAGCTAGACAATGAAAAATAAATCACCCTCTATACGAGGTGGTCGGAAAAGGTTCAGCAATCTACAAGCAAATTTGTTCATTGGTTAATTTCTAATATAAACGTCAAGTAAAAGAAAATCTTCGTATATTGGATGGTTGGAGCCATTACTTTGTGATACATGTTTAAATCAATAACAAACATTATTTGTTTGAAAATGACCGTATAGGTCGAAACTAGTGACAAAAATAAATTGTGTACGTGAAACCAACAAAGTGTTTAATTTCAAAAAAAAATTCCTTATTGAAAAAATTCTTCATTAAACTTGTGTCTGAAAATTCATATAAATTTTCGATAAAATCAATAGAATAAAATACACATTTGCAAAACTTTAAATTATAAATAAAAACAATTTTTCAACAATTTTATAAAAAAATAAATTATAATAACATTTTACAAACTCCTATTAAATATTACTTGATAGTAACACAGTTTTTTATCAATTATAATGATTATAATTAACAAATTCAACGATTGGTTATTTTGAAGATTTATTTTATTTTTTTTTTTTTATTTTTGATGTATACTTCAAAACTTCATCAGGTTCATAGAAGACGTGGGGCTGCTTGGGAAGTGATTATGAAAGGGCAGAACAATAGATCTTATAGGTCGCATTACCTCTCACTGGCCCTGTATAACCTATATACTTGAAAGATCTGCTCGTGTGGAGTTATAAGCTACAAAACAAAATTTTTTTACTTACATTTTCTATTATAAATTAACCATTGAATCACTCTACCGGAGGATGGTTATACCTTTTGTGGCCATCTTGTATATAAAATCGTTGAAAGTTTTTAAATAACGTCATTTTTTTACATAATGAATTAAATACATCGATCAATATCAATTAACTTTCTAATTTTTGAATGGTCTATTTTATTATAAATTTTAATTCATAATAATCACATATTTAGCCTCTGTTTTCCTTTATAACTATTTTTGCTCGATTTTGAAAGCCACTGTTATTTTATTCTGCTGATTCTCAGGATAAAATAACAGTGGCTTTGAGCCTTGAGTGTAATTAATTTCTTGAGCTTAAAATTCATCAGTGATCTTAAAACAAGTTTTCTCTGTTCAACCCTTTCGCACTGGGCTGACTCAGTCTGATATATTTTTGATATTACGGCTGGAACAATATATGTCTCAGTTACTGAAAAACATCTAGCACAGAAAATAACACCAAGTTAGGCCTCCAAACTGATTCTAAGGCCTGAGAGTCCATAAATGTCTCTTTTTAATCGTTTCCGATCTAATCAAGCGCGACATCTGTCTATTTTGCTCAGTTGACGATTCTCATTTCTTACGTCAATTTATTCATTTATTTCTAACGCTTGCTCCTTGCATTTTTGCACGATTTTTTTCAAATATTTTCCCATTTTCTTTTCTTCTTCTCATAAGTGGTCGAAATGAGTCGAAAGAGAATTGATCCTGATAACAAACTGAGGCAGCTCGCTTACATTAGTGACTCTTCTGAAACTGAAAACACTGAGTCCACATTAAAGAAAGCAGCGAAGAGGAAACCGACAATGAAGTCGTTCCATCCAATCACAAAATACTTTGATGATAAAGTAGAGCTCCAGAATCAGAATTCACCATTATTTTCATGGTCCCATGCAACTAATTTTGCAACCACTTACTTACACCAAGGGTCAAACAAATCTCTATTGGCAACGAAGCCACCGAAGTATATTTTTTCTTGAAGAATTTTCCCAAAGGTTTATTTATTTACATTACCCAATGTACGAATATCGACAATATCCCAACTACTGTTATGGTGACCAAAGAAATGGAGAATAAAACATAGAAGGAAAAGAAAGCAAGTTCGGCATCAGACAGTCGAAACGCTGCAGAGAAAATGCATGACATGCCTGACAAATTCCAAATCATAACAGTAGTTGAGATATTGTCGATAATGATCTTCAGTGCCTTGAGGAACTCTAGGAGAAGGCGTTTTAAAAATGCTTATTTCTACAGTGAAGATTCCCCAAATCGTTCTCTATTTCGACCGATTCTTCACAGAACGAAAAAATTCACCAACATTTCAGACTGCCGAAAGTACAGCCGAACTACACGAGAGGGAATAATTTCTGTAAAATGGATGGACACGGAGGAAGTTTTTGTCATGTCGAATTGCCATAACACTGAATTAACTACTGCGATTATAACTCTAAAAGATAGATCTAAAGCTTGTATTAGACGATACTATTTTCTTGTACAAGAAAATAGCATACTATTTTTTATCATGGTGTAATACACAAAAAATGACCAAACGCGAATCTTGTACAATATTCTATGATGGAAATATGACCTCTTCTATTTTGTACATTTTCTAGTACGCGGGCATGCGCAATGTGTTCATTACTTCTTAACAGCCAGTTCAATCCACCTACGTCTTGCATTTTTCTTTTTTATACATTTCATTAATGTGACAATAGCGGGAACTGCAGCAATCATCCATAATAATTTATTTACGTTTTTGTTCATGGTAAACTTTCACGAACACACACACACATGTATATTATTTTATATATCCCGCCATTACTTCAATCATAAATTGCAAGTACCAACTTCAAATATTTTACTTTCTGCACATGATTGCCTACTATTTTCTTGTACAAAAATATGATCGTGTAAATACAGAAAATATACGCATATTACCCAATTCAATCATAATTGCTTGTACAATATTTTTGTACAAGAAAATAGTGTCGTATAGTACAAGCTTAAGAAGAAGTTTCCTTGCGCGTCAATTGTAATGTTTTACAACGAGTACAAGAAAATAGTGTCGTATAGTACAAGCTTA
Organism: Philonthus spinipes; assembly: GCA_963082785.1. Lineage (NCBI taxonomy): Eukaryota > Metazoa > Arthropoda > Insecta > Coleoptera > Staphylinidae > Philonthus > Philonthus spinipes. The sequence continues at coordinate 11,024,786 of OY720309.1, read as the reverse complement.
AGAAGAAGTTTCCTTGCGCGTCAATTGTAATGTTTTACAACGAGTTCATGGGTGTAGTTGACTGCTCTGACTAACTGGCACATACTGCTTGGTGAAACGTAAAGCCAACAAGTGATGAAAACGGTTCTACAGATTAGTGATGACCTCGATGGTTAATGCTCATGTTGTTCATCAAAACGCTACCGAACGAAGACGTCCCTTAGATAGATATATATTAGATTACAAAAGTCGATCTATTGCCATATTCTTGGACAGCCAGGCACTACTAAGAGCTTTAAGTAACACACAGGTCAATTCTAAGCTAGTGTGGGACAGCATAAATGCTCTCAACGAAATAGGAGCACACAAAGGAATGACTCTGGTGTGGATCCCAGGACATACGGGTCAAATAGTCAATGATAAGGTAGACGAACTGGCCAAACAAGGCTTGTCAAAGCCATTCATAGGGCCGGAATCCTCCTGTGTTATCGCAGAAATATCAGTTAGAGAATCCACATAAAAAATGAACGGAGACACGGGCCCAATCCTGGTGGACGAGTACATTAAGACTTAGGCAGGCGAAGGTATTTCTTAAAGGACCAACGCCGAATCTAACAACAGACTTCCTTAAACAAGATAGGAAAGTGGTCAGAACAATAGTATGTCTACTGACAGGACACTGCAGGCTAAACAAGCATTTGTTCAAATTAGGTTTATCAGAAGATGTGATCTGCGGATTCTGTGAAGAGGAGGAGGAATACCCCCTTCACATACTGTGCCAGTGTGAGGCTCTATCGAGGATTAGATACCTACAGATAGGAAACACAAAACCTAGCTCAGAAAGAGATTTCACTGTCAGGATTAGTAGGGCTAATCAAGGAGGCGAAGCTAGAGCTAGTTATCTGAGATATATGGGATCCACAATAGATTTAAAAAGGTCGCGTTGGTAAAGGCCAAGGGGCCACCCAATCAATATCTATCTATCTAAAACGTCCCTTACAACCAAGCCTCGTTGCTGTTGCTGAAAATCTCCCGATATTTGGAAATACAAGCATGGAAGTCAATAAACAAAAGCACTCTTTCTCCGAAACTATGTCATCGCCATCACCAACAGCGAGACTTTTCGGTGACTGAGGTAGCTCAATAATAATCTTTTCGATGAACAGTTATTTCAATTACCAGGCCCATGTATCACATTACACGCAGAAATAAAGGCAGTCACCCCTACACCACCATTATGGTAGATTTTAGATTATATATATATATATAAATATATAATAAAGGCAGTGCAGGAAGCGGTAATTAGGATGATCGCCGACAGCCAGGTTGCCTTAAAAGAAAAACTAAAAATCAGTACTACGACACAAAAAGTTGTTTGTACATGCAAGAAAGAATTAGAAAATCTCACCAGATGAGCTGATATATTATTTGGGTACCAAGTTATAGCAATATAGAAGAATGGTCGATGAATTAGTACGAAAAGGCACAAAGCTACCGGTTCTGATACATTCCATAAAACTGTGATACAAATCCGTCAAACGACTTCATCATAAACTAGATCAACAAAAGATGGAAGCGTGAATATTCGCGTCAAAGAACGTGGCAACTATGGGCAAAGCTTGACAATATAAATAATGAAAGATTAATTAAATAAGCAGAATCTATATTAGGATTAAATAAAAACACTTAGAATCTTTTCTTCACTACTTTATTTGTTACAAGATGTACGTTTCGGACACAAAGTGACCATTATCAATGATTGAATTTAACAAATATTGTATTTATTATTTTAATTTAAATAGATGTAAGTTTTAATGTGTTTTTGAATTAAACAATTTTAATATGTTTGTAATGTCTTCATCTACACTTCAATTTTTAATACTGGAAATAAATGAATTATTATTATTATTATTAATATGAAGCGTTTGTATTTGTCTAGAAAAATTCCCAAATTCAGACAATTTTTTCGCTCATTTCGCAAAAACTATTTGCTTTGAGTTATTTAAATGTATATAATTGATGCTTCCATTCATTACGAACATTTTGGTTATAATTTTAAGTAAATACGTTAGTTTTGGTTTTCCTACCAAAATCCAAATTTTCTGGAGAAAGTCGAAATTTCCATGAAAAATATATACTAACATCTTTATGCAGACAGCACAATTACAATTCTTAAAAATATTTATATTTACAATACAATCAGTTATTAGAAAGACCTCTTGTCGATGGTCTTTCTGCCAATTTTAATTTCTTAAGAAAAAAATTGCAATAATTCTAAAATACTCTTGAAGATGTTAAAAAGAACGTAGGATAATTATTTATGTCCAAAAATAATTATTTCCGATTATTTAAGCCAATTTTAAATTATGAGACTGATTTACATGGGATCTCATGAGAACGGTTTATACAAACCGCACCGATTGAACCTTTTAGACGCAGTGCTAATTAAAATCTAAGATAACGTTGCTTGTACATTAGTTGCGAGTTGAAGCATAGGATTCAGAAATAATTGGTTCACATTTATATCTTAAAACTACTGAAATAAAGCTTTCTCGTTGGTCTAGAAAAAATCCAAATTCGAACAATTTTTTGATTCATTTTTCAAAGGTCAAATTTACAAGGTGGCTATGCAAAAACTATTTGCTTCAAGTTATTAAAATTAACACAACTGATGCTACCATTCACTGCGAATATTTTAGTTGTAATTTTAAATCAATCCTCCATTTTTCGTTTTCCACAGTAATACACTTTTTTCTTGAAAAAAAAACGAAATTTCGATATTTTTTTTTTCTTCAGAAAAAAACTAGAACACTCTTGAATATCGAAGATATTTGTTGGTGAGTACGTGAAGTTTCTTGATTATTCCTTTCTTCACTTTTTTTTATTTTTATCACTATATATACATTTCAAGCACACAAATAAAAAAGTGAAGAAAGGAATAAAATATTACTGCATTATACTCTTGAATATGTTAAAGAGAATATGGGATGGTTATTTTGTCCCTAAAAAATCATTTCCGATTATTTAAGCAAATTTTAAATATTGAGCCTGATTTACATGGGGTCTTACGAGAACAATTTAAACAAACTGGGCCGATTGAAACTTTTAGACGCAATTCTTATTAAACTAAGATAACTTTGCTTTTAGTTAATATACAACGTTGCAACTTGAAACATAGTATTCAGGAAGGATTAGAGATACACCTATCTTAAAATTACTGAAATTAAGCGTTTGTGTTTATCTAGAAAAATCTGTGTAAAAACTGTTTGATCCAAGTTATTAAAATTTACACAATTGATGCTCCCATTAATATTTTGTTTATAATTTTAAGTGAATCCGCCAGTTTGAATTTTTCCACGAAAATCTCTGCGACAAAATTGAAATTTCCATAATAAATTTTTTCTTATAAAAAAAATCTTAAAAAAAATCTGAAACATTCTTTGATATATTAGAAAGAACGTAGGATAGTTATCTTACCCCAAAAAAAAAATCATTTACGTTTTTTAAGTACATTTTAAAATATTAAGTCAAAGCAGAGGAGACGTCTGGCATCTTAGTAAGAAAAGAAATGAAGTATTTAAGTTGGGTTAATTTTTTTGTGTGTAAAGTTATGCCAATAAAAGTTTTTTTTATTAAGTTACATGGGGTCTTATGAGAATGGTTTAATCAAAACGCACCGATTGAGGCTTTAAGACGTAGTGTTGATTAAACTAAAATATATTTGCTCATTGTTAAGATAGAGTATTGCGACTTGAAATATTGGACTAAAGAAGGATTTATCTACATTTCGCCTTTAGAAATATTAAAATACCAATTTTGTGCTTGCCGAGAAAAACCGGCAAAGTTATTATTATTATTATCTTTATTAATGGAATTCACCCATTTTTACAAATGTAAGAATAACAATTAGCTATATATCAACATATGTAGCTCATGCTCATTAAATTACTAAATAGGACACAAATAAAGATATTAAGGATGCGATTTAGACGAAAGAGATAGCTATATAAATATTGGCAATCACTAATTTGAGTTAGATTGCTGTTGTGATCAATGAACAATATTGTATTATACATCAAAGTAATCTTAAAATAAGCAGGAATGTCATCAGATGAATTAAAAAATATTTTATTGTTTAGTTTGTGTGAAAAACAATTATGAAAAACAATAAAAATTGATCAAATTTGTACCAAATTTCAAATTACGTTTTTACTAATAAAAAGTTGTGCAATGAAAATTTAAAGGATTTCACTAAATTCTGCATTCAAATAACTTAGCAGACATGACCTATTAATTTCATTATATCTTACAACTTTCTTTTCTAACTTGAACTAGTAAATTGACGTAATACACGAAAATTAAGGATTTATTCTTTATTTAGATTGATAGACTTTTACTTGGTAGATAAAAAATGTAAATACATATTCATATTATTAAATCCAAAAGAATAGCTATTTTTTCAAATAATTATTTCCATTTTACTATATAGCTATCTCTTTCTACTAAATCGCAACCTTAAACAACATAATAATAAGTTAAACGATTTTTCGTCGATTAAAATGAATTCTTCTAAAAATTGGCTGATAACCCGAAATTAGTCGAGAATTTAAAATTTAAAGTTCACAATAAAAGGAACAAATTGAAACTATTGTTTTTTTTTTGAAAAAAGATCGGTGGTGTAGTATTATATTAATATTTTTAACTATTCTCTTTATAAAGGGTGACCCAAAAACAAAAACCAATAGAAGGTAATCATTTTTTTTAAGAATCACCCTATATATTATTTGATTTTAAATTATAAATATATTTAGATTTTTTTTATAATTTGAAATATAATAAATATGTTTACTTACAATCCTTGTAAGTTCTGTGGCGGCGGCGGGCACCTCCTGATCCTGGTTCATCCCTCGACTGTCCGCGCTACCCCGTCGACGCGGTGCACGCGATTCAAATCCACTTTCCCTCGATTTAACGAAACACGATTTTTTTAAACAAAACAAACAAAATAAATCCCTCTTTAAACTATTGATGATCAACAAGAGCCAACGGGGGTCCTCTTCTGGCAGGGAGACGTACGGGAAATGAAGGCCCTACCCGCGGAAAAGTCAACGTTGGCGGCGGCTATCGCCGAAAGGTAAGAGGGAGGGAATTTCATCCCCATTTGGCGATACGCGGGATACGCCCATCGGATCCACGCCGCTTAATTATTCACCCAGTTTCCATTGTTGTTGTTGTTTTTTTCAAGATTTTCAACAGCCCCCCGCTACTCCGTCATATTGTTTATTGATTTCCGCGGATTAGTCGCACCGTTAATTATTTATTGCGCGGGATTTAATTAGGGGTAGCTTTTAATTATTCAAATCGCCCGGGCGCTCGTTTATAATTTATTTCTAATAATTAATCGCGACGTTGAAACGAGTTTTATTTCAACTTTCACATTCGTTTGTTTTTAATAAAGTAAAATGCCATTTTACGTGCGAATTTGTAATTTTCAGCAATTTCATTTCGAAATTTAAAAAAATAAATATTTACATGTAAGCGGAAATGAAATGTTTAAAATTTATTCCGAATAAACACAAACATTATATATTCATTAATTAATTTATAAAACATGCCAAATGCATTTATATTTAATACTTTTGTGTTTTACAATGTTTCTCAAAGTGATAAATAAGAACAACATACCGCGCAACCCTAATATTCCTTCAAAATACAAATTTCCTACTTCTACTATTTTTCATTTAATTTCATCAAATAATACACACTTTGGCAATAAAGTTAGTGATCATGACGAGTAAGTAGACAATGACAAAAACAAAACAATGACAGGCTGATAGCCATATATGTATTATAAATAAATAATAATTATGTAAAATTACACGAATAAATATGTATTTATATATAAGAATAACATTTTTAAGAATAAAGTATCCAAATGGAAAGCATGAAACAAGTACTTAACTGACCATTTAACACAACAATTTAGCAAATAAGAAGCCAAAACAAAAAAATGTGCTTAAAAAATTGATTATATGTAAATCTGTTTGAATTGAATAAATTTGAATTAAATTTTCAAATTTAATTCATTTAATAATATAATAAGATATAAATTCAAATCAAGTCGCCATGCTACGTCACTTAACTATCTTGAATGTTGAGAAATGAAGTGATCAATTCATGAAGGATTAGACTGAGGAGTTTACGTTTTTTTATATTCATTAATACAAAGTTAAGTCACTTAGATAAAGCGAATCCAATTTTTGTGCCCTAAAATAAACCTAAGAACATTTGAATGTAAGCTCTACTGTATGACATATATATTAGATTTGGTTTGTTTTTTGTTGAATTGATTGTTTTAAGCAATTTGTTTTTTTTTAATAATAAAAAAAAAGGATTTATCCACATGATCAGATAAATTTAAAATTATTATTATTTTCTATTGAATTTATTTTAAACATTGTTTTTTATTATTAGACTTTTTATTGATAAGTGAGTTTTCATTTTCAAACAAAAGCTCAAATGTTTTTTGATCGAAAGATGTTTATATTCAATTAAAGAATTTTTTGTTTAACAGATTGTTTTAGGTTATTATCTTATTAATTAGTTATAGGTTACATTATTTAGAGGATACGACGTTTTTCATTTGAATTTTCATATTGTTAACTTTACTGTAAGTATTTACAATTGAAAATAAAATTTATTATTATTATTATATACTTTAATATGCATTGTGTTTGTCTTTTAAATTTTTGAAAATTTTATTTACTACTTTATATATTAATAATAATACTTTATTTAACACTAACTGCTTTTACATGATAATTATGCATAAAGTACACAATGTAAGATAAACAAATAACACATAATAATGTTGTTAATTTTAAAATAAAATAAGTATTTGATAAAGACAAGCAAATTTTGTAAAAACTGCAAAAAATAAAACAGTTTTAAACAAATAAAAGTTATGAACTGTTTTTCTTTACTTTTAACTTTTTTTGTATAAAAGAATTTTTATGTTTAAAACAAAAATAAGGTTTATAAAGTGCGATCACTTTAATTTTTAATTTTCAATCAGTCTTCTTATTTTTGTTATAAGATCACGTAGCTTCAAAGTCATTCTTACAAAAATAAATAATATTCGCCGCAGCACCTCTACCGTATGTCTTTACTCATATAAAATATATTATACAATATAAAAATTTAATACAAGCAATACATGATGGTGTTATTCTATTCTGGGCTATCGACAAAATTTTCTGCTTTGTTTTGAATTTATAGTGATGTGAAATAACAAAAAAAGTTTGTGCTATTTAGCAAAACTGTCATTGATATTCCTTTCTTTTAATTATATTTAGTTGTAATAATTTTTTTTTCAAATGATTATTTCCATTTTACTATATAGCTATCTCTTTCTACTAAACCGCAATCTTAAACAACATAATAATAAGTTAAACGATTTTTTCGTCGATTAAAATGAATTCTTTTAAAAACTGGCTTTTTTAAATCTATCGACAAGATTTTCTGCTTTGTTTTGAATTTATAGTGATGTGAAATAACAAAAATAGTTTGTGCTATTTAGCAAAACTGTCATTGATATTCCTTTATTTTAATTATATTTAGTTGTAATATTGATTTTTGTTGCATATGTTTTGTAAAAAGGAGATACCGTAAATAAATATATTATTATTATCTATGAATTGAAGAAATTTCAATGAAATTTCAATTAATATTAAATATAAATGGAAAAGAAACATCTCTGATGGAATTTGAACCCACTAGTAACACACTCGGCTAGAAATCGGGGAATACTGGTTCAAATCCCATCAGAGATGTTTCTTTTCCACTTGTATTTAATTGATTTAAATTATATCTCAATGTTGAACTATCTTGATTCGTAGTGATGAATTGATTAATGGTGAATCTAGAATGTATGTATTTGGAAGGGATGTTTGGGTTCGTGGGATACAACATTTAGTGAGAAAAGGTTGGTTATCGGAGTTATTTAAAAAACTTTTGGGAGAGGTTTATTATCATTTTTGGAAGTGGAAGTTACTTGGGTGAATAGGTACTCATTAGATGGATTGTGAAGAGGATTATTGGGAAGCCAGAGTTTTGTAAGAAGTTTTGTAAAGGATCTTTCGGCAACTTGGATATCATCTAATATTATAATAGCATATTATAATATTAATAATAGCATCAAATAGTATCAAAATACATGAAATATGTTATTAAATGTAAAAAAATAATGACTGGAGGACTGACGGTCGATAGTCATTTTTGCAATATAGATGATTGTATATAAAAAATACATGTTCTTCACATGATAAATTACAAGAATTAAATGTATGTATGTGTGAAGGTGTGCTGTAAGCACTGTGTATAGGCTGTAACAAGAATTAAATTAAATAATAATAAATTTGAAAGAACTGGAAGACCTCTGGTCGATAGCCCAGACAAACACATACAGTGTTATACCTGTTAATAAAGAATATTATATATTACAAATACATTACATATATTTATTTTACATTCCTCAAAGTCCTCTTATCTTTTTTAAAAGTTCGTTAATATTGACTAAAAACTCATTAAACGAAAATTATACATAATAATATATTAATAATTTTGAAAGTATGCAGCTTTTTCATTTGCTCTGGGGGCTCATCCAAACTTGAGCAATTATATTATGGGCAATATTTTACAGAAGATTATAGGAAAATATACTATAATGAATGAAATTTCAAAAAACGCATTAGATGGAAACAAACATTAGGTATATTAAATAAAAATGATTTTAAAATAATTAATAATCAAATTATTGATCAAAAGTCACAGAGCTAAATGTGAAAATAATTTATTAATTATTTTCAAATCATTTTTATTTAATATATTTAAATAACTGTGACCAAGTGAATGAATAAATACTCTTTTCAATTTATAAACATTAGATTTTCTAATAGCAAATATGAATAAAGGTGCATATATAAATTCAATTACACTAACTTCAATTGGCTATAAAATACAATAAAACAGCAGGGATATCGATCTGTACCAAGCCAAAAACTGCTTTATATTTTTTTTCTTTCTGTTATTAAACAATAAAATAATAACAATATCAATGTATATTACAAAACATCATATAGTATTATTCTAATTGCTGCTTTCGTCTTCGCCTCGAGGTTGGTAGAAGAGTTCTTCTGTCCCGGGCTAATGGTATTGAAGGCTTTATGTGTCTTTCTTCTAAGTGGGTTTTTCTTATATTTTCTTGTTCAGGTTTTCTAGTTTTTAGTTTAAATTTTGAGGATTTAAGATTTTTTATATACTCTGGCAATTTATTGTAATCGACAATTGTGTTTGTCGTAATAATTTGAGTATATTTCTTGAATAACTTTCTCATTTATCACTTGGTGAAACATTTTGACAATAATATTAAAGGATAAATCAAAAACACTTGGTTGTTTCACTATTTGTTATTATTTACTCGACTAGTTTCGCTTTTTACGGCATTATCAAGAGAGGATTACAGAGGAAACCGACTGGCTTATATATAATCAAGTAATAAGGGATTTCAAAATTGGGGAATTCCAAATCTCCTCGTTGTCGTTGACGAGGTGTTTTCCGCCTTTTATGGCTTTATTTATTTCTAAGCCCTCTCTGAGATTTAAATTTAGTCCCTTATTACCTGAATACAAAATCTTAAAATTATTAGTATCTATAAAATGATTATTGTGAATAAAATTTTTAGAAATTCCTGTATTTTGTTTATTGTTTGTGATTGATTTTTTATGTTCTTCCAATCGTGTATGAAATGATCGTCCCGTCTGGCCTATATAAATAGCGTCACATTCACTACACTTAATTTCGTACACTCCGCACTTTTTTTTCTCTATATTTTTTTGTATTACATTTTTCTTTTTCAGTTCGTAGATGTTCTTTTGTTCTTGTATTGTGATCGTATACATCACTGTTTGGTAGTATTGTCTTTTCCGTTTTGATTACTCTATGTTTAATTTTGTATAGTAAGAATAGATTATTGTAAATATTAAAGAGTATTCATTCACTTGGTCACAGTTATTTAAATATATTAAATAAAAATGATTTGAAAATAATTAATAAATTATTTTCAAATCATTTTTATTTAGTAGATTATTATGTTTAACATATTCTTCGATATCGAGTTCTTGAGCTTTTTGTGGAACCTCGATGGTAGGTATGTTTTCGTCATATCCGTATAATATTTTTAGTATTTTGTTTTGTTGTCGTTGGAGTTTATTTTTATTATTTTTTTGTAGTGTCCTCCCATAATTTGTAAATCTAGTCCAATATTTGATATATATATATATATGCCAGTGGGATTAATTAACCACTGGTCCACTTACTATAAAATACAGTAGAAAAAAACGTGAGAATATCTACCAGCGAGCAATAACTATTCTTTACAAGATTGACGGTTTTAAAAATTTTTTAAGTACGATGCAGAATTCAACCGAAGCTACAAGCATTCTAGCTGAATAAAAGTCGACTTAAATTAGCTTAACTGTCAAATACAGTCGAATACAGCAGGAATATCGACAATAATTACGCAGCAATACGTATTGTATTTCAAGTAATAGTGGTTCTTAAAATTGATTCCGAATCACGTTTATAACAACTTCTAAGTATATAATATAGATGTACTCTATGGATATATTAGAATACTGTTGAGAAATGTTTGTTTGTTAATGGTGAATGCGCCGGGTTAATGCCAGAAATATTGTTATATATGTAACATCAAATACAAATAACTAACTAATCATCTTTATTCAAATGTGTATATGTATGTACAATAATATATAAAAATTAGAATTATATTCTGTAGATGAATCGGCTATCGACCGGAGGTCTTTCAGCCTGTCTTTGTCTTGTTCATGTCACTGTTTATTTTGTTTTGATCACTAACTGTCTATATTTTCGTCCGGTAAATTTGATGTAATGAATTGATGAATTGTTAATCAATTCATTCATCAATTTGGGAGTGATGTCAGGGTTACGAGGAATGCATAATTGTTGGATAATGCGTGTCATGTTGGGATTAACGACAAATTTTAAGAAAAGGGTTTTTAATCGATCTGAGATGGGAATGATATTACAGGCTTTATACAGGAGGGAGTTAGATGGATTATGGAGTGAGTTTTTCGGGTGTCTGATTTTTGTTAACGCTCTAAGGGCTGATCTTTCCGCAACTTGGATTTTTTTTTAAATTTGTGGGCGGGGGTTGCGGAATAGGATAGCTGCATATTCGAGCAGGGGTCGACAAATCATTTTGCATATATGGACAGCTGTTGCTGTTGAAATACCTTTATTTTTATATGTGAGGGCTCTAAAATGCTTAGCCCTGCTAACATTGGCTTTGAGATTATGGGAGTGGTTGATAAAGGAGAGTTTGGGATGTAAAGTTACGCCAAGGTACTTACAGGTGGGTGAAGGAGATACCCTGAAGTACATTGTATGTATATATAAATTGTTGTTTTTAAATATTCTGTATAAAAATATACATTTGTTGGTTACTTTTGGGAATAAAGATGTTTATATAAATATATATATAAATCGTGTAGAAACATATTTGGTCGATAGCCAATTGGCAAGCAATTTTCGAAGTAATATTATATTATATATATTTTATTTATTATAATGTATATCTATATATAATTGAATTGTCTTTAAAGTTTATAATGATAATAATATTTTTATATCTATATTGACATATATATAGAGATATAAAAATATTATTATTATTATAAACTTTAAAAACAATTCAACCCGGCGCATTCACCATTTCTTATATTTATTTAAAATATAATATAAATCAAGTGTTATGTTATTATTATGAATAATTCAATGTTACTAATTTTAAAATGTAAATAAAAAGAAAATTTTAATTAATTATTGAATTCTTCTTTTCGAGTAAATCACTTGTAATATATTTATTTTTAAAAATTATATTGAATTCTATATTGAACTATAAATAATTGTTGACAGTTTCACATATGTGATTTTCAAATTGATCAACAAGTTCAAACTACGATTTTTGTGAACATTAAAGCGGTTAGTAATGCCTTATACATTTTGTCATAAAATTTCATGTAAAATCCAAATATATAATAAAAAATGTATAATTCCGTTTAAAACAAGGATTTTAGTAATGAATTTCTGTGTAATCAGAAGTGGTAGAATCTTGCAACAATTTTCACTAAAAAGAACAAACTGTTATAAATAAAGGGTAAAAACTTTAATACAATTAATTAATTGGAAGTAAATTCACTTTTAATTGTCTCTAGTATAACAATTAAAATTTAACAGCTTCAGATGTCACTTGCGTTCTCTGTTATTACGTAATGAGCTTGGATTTTACAAAATTAATTAGAGATTATTGACGTCGAAATATGCTTGTACCTTATCTCACATGTTGCAATTATATTTAAGTTTCATTTTTCGTAGGATAAGTGGAAGATCAATAATAGTTTAAGCTGACTGAACTTCGCCTACAATCATAACATTTCATTTTGTATTTTTTTTCTGTAATAAATAAAGGTATTATTATTATTATATAATGTAGTTATAATGACAACGGGGGCATGATCAATAGTGTCTAATTGTCTCTGTGATGGAGTTATAAGATAAAAATCGAATAACATTTGGGGATGATATTTATATATCGGGTTAAAGTTTGGATTACGGGAAAGGATTTAAAAATATTTTTCTGTAATCTTAATAAAATAGAATTAAATACTATATTAATATAAAATATTTCTACAGGTAATGTAAATTTTTATTTAATCTTGATAAAGCGGATTATCTTGCAAACGTGATAAAACACAAATTATTTATTTAAATCCCCAGAACTAATTCTAGACAGAACTCTACGTTTTATAGAACTAACGCAAATAATTCACACCACTTAAATTCTCCCATAAATTCAATGTGTAAAACGGTGAATAAATTGGCAAGTAATATTGACTTATTTTCAACGAATTTGCATGCATTAAATAAATCCTTAGTGTTCGAATAATAAAACTGCGCTAATTGTATTATGTGAATATCTATATGTGTATGTACGTATAAACATAGTCTGTAAATTGTAATATTATGCTGTAATAAGTTTTTGTAAAATGTTGGATAATAAATTATTATTATTATTAAATGAAATCATTATTTTCAGGCAGAAAGACCTCGTATCGAGAGCCTTTAGGCAGTGACAGGGATAATTATAAACGAATAAACTAATTACTAATCTAATTGTAAAGAAATATACACTGTAAATCTTAATGTTCTGCCAAAAAAGATATTGTCTCTCTCTCATTATTTTCAGTTGTTAATTATTGAAACTGCCTTACACCACACAGTAGTAGAAAGGTCAATGATTGATTGAATGATTGTTGAAGCTTCCACTATATTTTACATCGTAATTGGAATAACGAAAGATAATTATCTTGTAAACATTAGAAAATAAAAATTATTTATTAAAGAAACCAAGAAGGAAGTCCGAAATGGTTCAGGTAAAAAGAGACAAAAGTAGAAACAATCAACCTGATTGGGACAACAAACAAAATAAGAATATCTTTCGGGATAGGAGTAAAAATATTAAAGAAACACTTTTTTTTCAGTTATTAATTGTTGAGGCTTCCACTTTATTTAACATCGTAAATGGAAGTAATAAAACCACTTTGACTCTGTTTGCATAACTCCACTTCAATTCCACAAACAAAGTCAACGTGTTTTCATTATTGTCAATACTTTCAACTTTACATGACTTAGAAATCAATATATCGCATTTATATGTTCAGAGGGAGTGAGAGTTAACAATCGTCCTGGAACGAGCTGTGCTCTGGATACAGTGAGAGCCGCTCCGGAATCCTTTCGGCCGAGGAGCGACCGGAGCGGACCGGAAGGCGTGGTGGCGGCCCATCATTGGCGGCCGGCGACCCCCCGCGGGCCAATCGCACTTCCGGTTACCTGTACTTTACTCCCGCAATCGCACCCGTTTGCCGCTTTTGTTTTCATCCCTTAAAACACGACGACCCACGCAGTTCGCCGCCGCTCGTTCCACTTCATCGCCATCGACCACCATCCTCGACCTGTCAGTTTTAATCATTTACAATTATGAATATAAATTAGCCTGTTTTATGCGACAGCATGTTTGAACAGGATTGGAATATTTTTGTATTCGAATCATTTTAGAGGATTCGAACTCTGTATTCGATTACTTTTATAGAAAGAGAATATAAATTAACCTGTTTTATGCGAAAGCAGTGTTGGACAGAATTCGAATAAATGGATACTTTATACATATCATATATAAAAAAAGGATTCACCAGTCATAGGCAAGAACACTCGAAAAGTGGAAAAATATATTATATGCTATAATAAGTATTGACACATTTCTCTCGAAAATAAAAAAAAAAGAATTAGTTGATTAGACTTTCAAGCATTTGGCAGCAATTTTCATTTTTAGTTCAAAACTTTCGAAAATAATACTTATAATATTTTTGAATTCGAATCATTTTATAGAATTAACTTTCGAATCATATAAATACCTTTAATCCTATAAATTGAATACTTTTATAACAATGAAGTTATGGTTTGGGATTACAAAAATAATAAGGAATAGGGATTACAATAATAATGAATTGAATCCTTTTATAAGAATTCGAATTTACCAGGATTCAAATCGAAACATTAGGATCTGAATACTGTAAAGTGGTCGGATTTAATAGAGCTCGCAAATACTGATGATTGCTTATATTGTTTAGGATCTCAAAACCCATTGAAAAATGATAATAGCATGTAATTTTACAATAAAAATCAAAATCAGAAAATATTTTATAATAAAATGCCTATTCGCTGTAATATTTCTTTTTTGATGTTCTTCATCGTTTACTTAAAAAAATAATAATATTAATCATTTCAATACAATATAAATAAATTAATTATGATTCTAAGTGAAAATATTAACGTGATCAAGTATACATAGGGATTTTATATGTATAAACAATTTTATGGAAATTTCTCCTTCCTTGTTCATTCATCAAAAAAAAAAAAAAAAACAGAAAGCATAAAAAAGCATTCAGAATTTAAAAATCTGTATAAAATGTTTTGTCCAATTTTAGAATCTATGTAATTAATAAATAATAAAGTAAATGTTTATTAACTTTGGTTTTTATGGTATAATTAAATTCCATTAGCCATGACTCTCATATAAAATATGTCTTTAAAATAAACTTCACTTATGACCTATTTTTTTTTATTATTGCAATTTAACATGGATTTTTTTAATAAATAATGACTAATGCAATTTAAAAATACGATTTAAGCAAATAAACTTAGTAAATATTTATTAATTATAGATCAATTTTATTTGTTAATGAAATATTGTTTTCTAAGAATTTTAAATTTTGAACACATTTTAATTCTTACAGTTTTTCTCTAAAATCGGCAGGAAAGCAAGAATTAGTTTAAAATATTTTTAAGTAAAATCCCTATGTAACATATTTACATAATTAATATATTAGCCCTACTAGCATACGTTAATATTTAATATTAATATTTTTTGTGTATATTCTATACTCTATGTATATATTCTATGTAAAAGAATATACGTGGTCATAATTTAAAATATAATGATATATACAGAGAGCTTTTTTATCAGTATACATTTCCACTATGTATACCTGCAAAATACGCGAATCAAACGCATTAATGTATGTGTGTTTAGTTGCCTATAACACGCAACTGAATACACATATGCCAAATAGTCAACTAAACATACACACATTAATCGGTTCAATGCGTTTTACCGCGTTATTTGCATGTATTCACTTCCCCTAATGTATACTGATACAAAAACCTCTCTGTATATTGTCATAGTCTAATTAGTAATTCTCCAATTTTGTTTTTCGCTGAAGCATTCATATGAATGACTATTAATAACAGCGAGCTACATAGCTTTCATAGATATAACTAGCTACATAGTTTATATAAAAAATATGGATCTTTTATTATCCAACAAAAAAGGTTGATATAATTTTTGAGGGCTAATGAAAAATACACTAGTGTGTCCAACAATTCTCAAAAATCGTATTTGGCACTCCAATTTGTCTCGCCTCTCGGTTGATTTAATTATTATAAAGATTGTTATATACAAAACGGTTCTTGTATTAATAAACGTTTAATGTTTACTTCAAGATATCGTCAGCCAGCCCTCTCCCCCACTAACTAATAGTGGTCAGGTTACTGAAGTTAATAACACTTTAGAAACGATTCAGTAAATTTTTGATAATGCTGCGATTCTGTTAGACGATTTCAACTTAAATAATTACGTAACTAATTGGGATTTCAACAATTGTTCAAGAACATTAAAAAGCTGTGCTGATTTCTTTAATTTGAGTGAATCTAACTTCATAAAGAGTAGATATGTTAGAATTATAGATTTAGTGTTTATCAACATTGAATTTACATAGTCATTAACTCGTTTCGTTTTAGACACTCCAACACTAAGTCTTTTAATTAAAATAATATATTGTACAATGTATTACTGTGCAATGATTGGACTAAGATTTTCTTATGTAATAATTTTTTTGAAGCGTGATCGATATTCTACATTAAATTATAGTCTATTTTCAATGTACCTCAAAGTTATCGACCAGGTATCCTATTTGATTCTCGCCCAATTTAAAACACTTAATAAGAGAAAACAAGAAATTATCTTTTCAAATATATAAAGTCTATAATTCATTATCATCAGATTTGAAATATTTAAAATATTCGGCATACAAAATCAAAATTGTTTATTTTCTTGTGTTAGTAAAACTGAATCTTGCCTTATAATTTGTAATATTAATATTAGTTTAGTTTTTCTAATATAATAAAATTATATTATGGATTACAAATAAAAATTATTATTATTATTTTAAATCATCCAAACGACCTCCACTATCCCAACTTTTAAAATTCGACGCGAAGAGATTACTCATTCAAGAATAGATATTTTAAAATGTATATAAAAAAGCATTTTAGAGTTATATTAACATAATTAAGAATACTACCTCCATACCTTCCACTATGAACTATGGAGCGAATGTCGTATTCTCACCTCAAGAAACAGTTAATACAGGCTGAACATTTTATTAAATGAATTTCGTTTCCTGTTCTCATAAACAGGACATGTTCGCCTTCCTTTAGTGGACGAAACAACGATACTTTGTTGTCTACCTTGTAGACCCAAATCGTTGACGATGCCACATGAAATTGGGCGAAAGATGGCGCTTGCGTTGTCTTTCATTTATTATGATGTATATAATTATCTGAATATAGATATTTGTATATAATACATACGTTCCAATTGTATAAATCAATGTTAACCTCTTGTCATTCAATCATAATGCTAAACTTTTAGTTTTAGTAATGATTTGCGTAGACAGTAAACATTTTGTGATTTACTTTACTCACATTTGTAGGCCTGTTTCAACAGCAGAATATTTTTATCGCCGAATTTTTGAGTAGTTGGCAGCTGATTGTCAACACGATGTATAACTTATCGACAAAATTAGAACTTACTCAAAATTTAAACCCACGATTCAAGCAGATAATCAAGAATTTACTAATTGTTAAGGCTTCTACTTTATTATGCATCGTTATTTGATTAATGAAAACACTTTTTAACTTTGTTTGTAGGACTGACATTTCAGTTATACAAACAAAGGTAAAAAAGAGTTTTCATTAATAGATAATGAAGAAATTTGTTAGAACGCATGTATTTCTTATTTAATTAGTAACTTCTTATATCACAGAATAATAAGAACGACAAAGTCTTTGTTTAAATCAACACGCAAAATGTTTGCCCAACGTAATGTTGCCACCTAGTATTTGGAAATTGAACTACTACTTTCGGAAATTTCTGGGTTTTATATCTGAACTATTTTCAGAAATTATTGACAAATACGGCACCTGATTGCAAAAAAATATTTATCGAAGTAGTAACAATAAAAAGAATAATTAAGTTTATTTGTAGAAAGAAAATACACTCTACAAATCTTAAGATCAACTGGTCTTCCATCTAAACCTTAATATAAAAAGTAAAAAAGAACAACAACAAATTGTCAATAGAATTAATGAAAATATGAACTAGATAAAAAAGAAAACAAACATCAAAAAATGAATAAATAAAATAAATATTAATAATATGTAAACTTATATATTATTGCAGAAACAAACACTCCTTAGCATTACCTATCTAAGAGTGATTTATTTCTTATTAAATTGCTTTACATTTAGTTGTTTCATATCATTAGGCACCGAAATATATACAAAATAAATTTGAAATGTAAATGATCGCTCATCAGTCGTATTATGTTTAAGTGGTGAGAGGTTACCCTCATATCGTGTATTTAAGATACTCTAGAGATTTTTTTGCAATGATTTTATGAAAAAATCGAATAGCTTGATAATGTAAGTAAGTAGGAGAAAGGAAATATATTTTTATTTATACAAATAAAGTCTCCACAACCAACAACAAACATAAAGAATATTGATAATGTCTCCTTGTTTTCATATTGCCATCCGACATTCTTAAAAACTTGTGCAAGATGCGATCAAACGATGCCATAAATGAAACGTAAGCAAGCATTTTGAACATATTGTATTCTTTTAGCAGTCAATTTATCTATTGATGAGTCGAACAAAATTAAAATGTGAAAAAACAAACTCATTGCATAGTTTTAGTTTCAATAGGTAAACACGTTCGATGAGGGTATAGTTTTTTTTTAAATTAATGTAAACAAAATTTATGTACTTATTAAATTATTGCGTGTATCTAAAAGAATTATCCAGAATGATACCTAAGTTTTTATTACTTTCAGAACATGCAATTTAAGAAATGTTTCGGGATTCAAATATAAACCATATCTTCCTATGACATAAGCAAATGGCATTTGCTTGATTTAACCAACAAATTAAAAGCTTGGATCACAAGATAACATGGAAATAATCTTACCCTAACCTAAAACAAACAGCTTGATTTTTTTTAAATGTAAATTTTGAAATAAAATACTTTAAATTTTCATTATCAATAAACGTTTTGAAAAAAAAAAGAAGAAGAAATGAAATTGTTGTATTTATTGCTATAATTAATATTATCTGTAATGTAATATATTCTAGAATTAAATAAATTCAGTATATTAATCGCGTTTTTTTAACTCTGCCCTGCTTCACATGCCATTCTTTCAATTTATTGCATTTCACGTATGTGTGTGGTAACACCCATAGATGTCGAAAATTCAAGAAAAAATAACTATTTACTGCTGCAGCGCTACATATTTGAAAACGCAACTAGCACTAATTAAAAACAGTTTATCCGCTTATCAATCCAATCCACTGGAATATCTTTTTAATAACACGGGCCAATTAATAAATCTCCATGAAACCGTTTCAACACGTAAAGACAAAAAATCATTTTGGCAAATTCTTTCAATTTAGCTGCAACACATAGGCAGTAATTGTTCAAGAATAATTAAACTAAAAAGAAGTAAAATAGAAACAAAAATCGTTTAAATATTATAAATAACCTGTTTAAGTTCTGTGATTAGTGAGAATTCGAGTGAAAAATAAAACAGTAGGATAATCATCTTTATTGTTGATATGAATCCAATTAGTGCTCAATTCATTTAAAAATAATAAGAAGAAAACAAGATAATTCTCATTTGATTAAGTGTAATGTGTAAAAATTAAGAAATAAAAAAGACTATTAAATTAAAAAAATCATAAAGAAAAAAATATATTTCGTTGACTAATATGCATAAACATTCTTAAACAAAAATAAATCTTTTAATTTAATATCACTTATTGAAATCTTTATAATTGATTTCAGATCCAATTGGTATTCCGTTAATTTAAAAGATAAGATGGTTGTCATAAAATAAAAGAGATGATTCACACTTTTGTAGTTATTTAAATTTGTTAATTGTTTAGGCTTCTAATTTGTTGAATTACAATGTATAACAAATTAAAATGTATAACAAATTTAATAAATGAAACACTTTTTACTTTGTTTGTATAACTCGGATTGTTTTATTGTTAACTATACAAAACAAAAGGTTGTCGAAATTATAGTCAACAATAAAACAATCCGAGTTATACAAACAAAGTAAAAATGTGTTTCATTTATTGAAATTGAGTTATTTAAATTATAATAAAATTAATCAAGGAAAGAAAAATTACTGGCAATAATCAATAAAATTTTCCTTTTTTTTCCAACTGTAAAAATTACAAACATCATTACATATTAGATATTTATTTAATAAAATGTACATCTAGCTCGAACCGTTGACGATGCCACATGACATTAGGCAAAAGATGGCGCTTGCGTCGTCTTCCATTTATTATGATTAATATATATATTTGTTTATTGCATATCAGTACTACTGTATATTGCAACGGTTTGAGTCGAAAATATTTAATGAAAGGTACTCATAAATAATAATTATCTGTAGACACGTGTTTCGGGATTTATTCCTCATCAGTACAACTCTGCCCTGTAAGCCCTTAGATCTTAAACATTTTTACGTACCGTCTTCTCAAATGAAAAATGATCGCGCTTGATGATTTAATGTCTAAGTAATTTTTACAGTTGGAAAAAAGGAAATGATCAAATTTTATTGATCATTGCCAGTAATTTTTCCTTGTTTAATTTTATTTTAAGATAATTGTCATTTGATTAAAAGAAATATATAAAAATAAAGCAATAAAGTAAATAGGGAATAAAACTAACAAAATTAAAAATAAACATCAGACAAATATTCCGTGATAAACGTGCATAAACATTTTTAAACTAAAATAATTTGATTGTGGATTTCACTTGGTGAAATTACATTAAAACACAGTTTTTCAAATTTGACTATAATTAGAGCTTTATTGAGATACATCAATGTTATAAAAGAAAAATATATACTTTAAAGTGTGAAGAAAGGATACAATAGTATTAATTTATTCACTTCAGGTGAACTCAAAATAATTTTCAGCAATCTTAATGAAATTGACTTCACATGAACCCAAAATAGTAAACACTTGGCTTAACTCAATGAAGTTATAACTCAATAAAATTAACTTAACATGAACTCAGAATTGGATAAAGTTAACACGAATGAAGTTAAAACACAAATGGATTAGAAATACTTCAGGTGAACTCAAATTGTATACAGTTAACTCAATGAAGTTAAACCATAAATAGATTTAAAATACTTCACGTGAATTCAAAATAATATTCAGCAATCTTAACTCAATGAAATTGACTTCATATGAACTCAAAATAGTATACAGTTGGCTTAAATCAATGAAGTTATAACTCAATAAAATTAACTTAACATGAACTCAGAATTGGATAAAGTTAACATGAATGAAGTTAAAACACAAATGGATTAGAAATACTTCAGGTGAACTCAAATTATATACAGTTAACTCAGTGAAGTTAAACCATAAATGGATTTAAATTACTTCACATGCATTCAAAATAATATTCAGCAATCTTAACTCAATGAAATTGACTTCACATGAACTTAAAATAGTATACGCTTGGCTTAACTCAATGAAGTTATAACTCAATAAAATTAACTTGACATGAACTCAGAATTGAATAAAGTTAACATGAATGAAGTTAAAATACAAATGGATTAGAAATACTTCAGGTGAACTCAAATTGTATACAGTTAATGAAGTTAAACCATAAATTGATTTAAATTACTTCACATGCATTCAAAATAATATTCAGCAATCTTAACTCAATGAAATTGACTTTACATGAACTCAAAATAGTATACAGTTGGCTTAACTCAATGAAATTATAACTCAATAAAATTAACTTAACATGAACTCAGAATTGGATAAAGTTAACACGAATGAAGTTAAAATACAAATGGATTAGAAATACTTCAGGTGAACTCAAATTGTATACAGTTAACTCAATGAAGTTAAACCATAAATGGATTTAAATTACTTCACGTGAATTCAAAATAATATTCAGCAATCTTAACTCAATGAAATTGACTTTACATGAACTCAAAATAGTATACAGTTGGCTTAAATCAATAAAGTTATAACTCATTAAAATTAACATGAACTCAGAATTGGATAAAGTTAACATGAATGAAGTTAAAACACAAATGGATTAGAAATAATTCAGGTGAACTCAAATTGTATACAGTTAACTCAATGAAGTTAAACCATAAATGGATTTAAATTACTTCACGTGATTTCAAAACAATATTTAGCAATTAATTCAGGATGATTTCATTGAAATTAAAACAATTGGTTTGTTTCACCACGGATTAAGTGAGAAATTAATTAAACATATAATATTCAACAATCTTAACTCAATGAAATTAACTTTACATGAACTCAAAATAAGTACACACTTGACTTAACTCAATGAAGTTATAACGCAAATTGATTTTAAAATACTTCACGTGAACTCAAAATAATATTTAGCAATCGTAACTCAATTAAATTAACATGAACTCATAATTGTATAAAGTTAACGCAAAACAATGAAGTTTAAACGTAAATAGATTTATTTGTTTTTCTTTAGCACTTATTAAAATGGAATTTCACGAAGTAACAGCCTCTGCAATTAAATTATATTAATTTATTTTCAGCAACTCGCAAAATAAAGAAGAAATATTAAAAAAAAAGTTTATGACAAAAGTGCACACTTTTTCTTAGGCGTAAAGTGAATAATAACAAAACCTCAATTAATTTTCAGTATCTCACATAACTCAAAAATAAATAATAACGAAACATTTTTTAAAATTAATTCAATTCAATTAAATTCTTGTAAAAAAAATAATTTATTTAACAAAAGTGATTTATAAAAATTTCGAAACACGAAAATACAGACGCATTTCTGACTTTTAATTCTCATCAGCGCGGAATTGGTTTTGTAAATATAACAAAAATGTCTTTACCAACTCTTTACGAATACTACACATCGGGTGGAATAACAGCGGGTTTATCTGCCGACCAATCCTATTTCACTTTAAACAACAAGAATATAACCATCTACAGCGGAGCTATGCATTACTTCCGCGTACCCAGAGAGTACTGGAGGGATAGGTTGAGGAAACTCCGCGCCGCTGGTTTGAACACTGTGGAAACGTACGTCCCGTGGAATCTTCACGAGCCCCAAGAAGGATACTATGATTTTGGAAAGGGAGGATCTGATTGGGAGCATTTTTTGGATGTTGGAGAATTCTTAAGAATCGCCCAGGAGGAGGATTTATTCGCGATTGTTAGACCAGGGCCGTATATTTGTGCTGAGTGGGATTTTGGAGGGTTTCCAAGTTGGTTGTTGCGATACAAGGGGATGCAACTGAGGACATCCCAGAAGCTCTTCATGAATTATGTGCGGAGGTATTTTAATGTCCTACTGAGGATTTTGGTGTTGCTTCAATTTACAAACGGCGGGCCGATAATTGCGTTTCAAGTTGAGAACGAGTATGGGAGTACGAATCAAGTTCATTTTAAGCCAGATAAGGTGTATTTGATGCAGCTGCGCGAGATCCTTTTGGAGAATGGTGTGAGGGAGTTGTTGTTCACGGCAGACGCGCCGTCGATTGCGGATGATTTAGGGACGCTTTCTGAGCATTTTTTGCAAACGGCTAATTTCGGTGGGTATCCATGGAAAGAATTTGAAAAGTTGAAGCTTCTCCAGCAGGATAAGCCTTTTATGGCGATGGAGTTTTGGACGGGATGGTTTGACCACTGGGGAGAACAGCACCATTTAAGGAACAACACCGAATTCTTCTTTGTTTTCAATTCAATTCTTGCGTACCCAGCTTCGGTGAATATGTACATGTTCCATGGTGGAACTTCCTTTGGTTTCCTCAATGGTGCTAATGTTGCTGATGGAAGTATAGATAATAAAGGATATCAACCTGATACGACTAGCTATGATTATGATGCACCAATTAGCGAAAACGGCGATTATACAGAAAAATATTTCATGGTTAAAGAATTAATTGATTTGCATAGCAATTTAAAATTTCGCACGCCGAAAATACCAATTTTACAAGAACGCCTGGCTTATCCAGCGATAACCAATTTAAAACAACTCAAACTTTCTGAAATAATTCATTCCTCTCCGAATTTCAAGCATAGGAATTTGGTTCCAATGGAATTCCTCTCGATCAATAATAATTCAGGCCAAAGCTACGGCTACATAATCTACAGAAAGAAGAACCTCAACCTCTCCCCGCGTTCCATACTGAAAATCGAAGGTCGCGTCTGTGACACCGTAATCGTTCTAATTAACAACATCCCAGTATCCCCATCACTAAAAACCCCCTGCGACTTCAACAATTTCGGCTATTGGCGCCTACAAGACTCAACCCTCATTTTAACTGAAATTACTCTAACAAACGCGACGTTGGATCTAATCGTGGAAAACTGGGGCCGAGTCAACTTCGGCCACATCGGCCAATACCTCCAACTGAAAGGCCTCTGGCAAGGTCAAGTCTCCATCAACGAAAACCACATCTACAACTGGGAAATCATCCCTCTGGAATTCAAAAAATCCTGGACGCGAAATTTACGCGGTTGGCATCCGATCCAAACCTACTCAGGACCCTCGCTTTACAGAGGCATCCTGTACATCAACTACAAAAGCGATACATACATCGACATGTCGAAATGGACGAAGGGTATTGTCGTGATCAACGGTTTCGTCTTGGGGAGATACGCGGTGATAGGACCGCAGCAAACTCTCTATCTCCCAGCGCCGTTTTTGAAGTACGGGAAAAACGAGATTGTTGTTTTCGAACACTTCAATTCTCCATCTGTAATTGAGTTCAGCAGTGAGCCGATTTTTAATACTGTTAATTGTTAACATCTAATATAAT
Organism: Philonthus spinipes; assembly: GCA_963082785.1. Classification (NCBI taxonomy): domain Eukaryota; kingdom Metazoa; phylum Arthropoda; class Insecta; order Coleoptera; family Staphylinidae; genus Philonthus; species Philonthus spinipes. The sequence goes on along the minus strand of OY720309.1, from coordinate 10,999,890 downwards.
ATAGCAATTTGTGCATTAATTTGTTCGTTTTTATTCTAAACATTAATTCTATTCTAATTTTAATAATAATAAAAAGCTAGCTAGCATAGATTTTTTTCATCATAAATTCACACCTCTGCAGAAATAATATATTGTTAAAATTATCCATATAGTCTGAATAAAGATATATATATATATATCTACAGGGTCCTGCATCACAGCTCCCGTCTTTGATAGCTCAGTTACTAATTAAGTTAGGACTTTGAAATGTTGGAAACTTTATTTGAGTCCTAGAACGTACTTCAGGAAAATATTTTTAATTATACAGGGTGTCTCAAAAAAGAGTTACGGCATGACGACATATTTTTTTAAATTGCTTAACATACATTTAATTCATTATTTAGAGCCTTTTATAACTAAAAAAATAAAAAGTAAAAAAAAGGTTTTGCGCCTTTGGTTTAAAAAATTAATAAAAAATAAATTAGGATCTTGTGAATAAAATTATACAGGGTACTTGTTAAATAAGGTCTAACAATCCTAATAGTCAAATTTTATTTATATGAATTATACGGGTGTCCAAAATTTAGTGTCACACTTTTCAAATTTGAATGTATTTTTTTTTGTTTTAAATTGAAACCCCTGTATATTTTTATATCATTCCATTCAGAATTAAAAAGCGAACATTTTTCTTCCTTTCAACCCTACCTAAATTCCTAACAGATTAAAAGTTATAGGCAGAAAACTGTTTTTTCAACCATTTCAATAGGCATTTTGATGAAAAAAATTAGACTAAGATCTGTGAAACCTATAGAACTGTCGTTATAATAATTGTAGTTAGATGACATGCCTGTCAATAGAATGTTTTTTCAAAGCAATCTTAGATTTGTATTCATCAAAATGGCTATTGAAATAGTCGAGAAAAACAGTTTTTTGCAAATAACTTTTAATCCATTGGGAATTGAGGTAGGGTTGATACGAAGAAAAATGTTTGTTTTCTAATTCTGCATGCAACGATGTAAAAATATACAGGGGTTCCAATTTGAAATAAGAAAAATGAAATACATTGAAATTTGAAAAGTTTGACTCTAAATTTTGGACACCCTGTATAATTGATATCAATAAAATTTTACTGTTAGGATTGTTAGACCTTATTTAATAATACCCTGTATAATTTTATTCATAAGATTCTATTTTGTTTTTTATTAATTTTTTAAAGCAATGGCGCAAAACCAATTTTTTCTACTTTTTTATTTTTTTTTTGGTTGGTATTACTGAACCATTTCCAACAACATTTTAGGGGTGTGTAGATAATCATAAAATACACCTAAATAATGAATAAAATATATATTAAGCAATTTAAAAAATATACCATTATGCCGTAAGTCTTTTTTGGGATACCCTGTATAATCAAAAATATTTTCCTGAAGTACGTCCTAAAACCCTAGTAAAGTTTACAAAATTTCAAAGTCCTAACTTAATTAGTAACTGTGCTATCGAAGACGGGAGCTGTGATGCAGGACCCTGTATAATAATTAAAAAAACTAAAATTAAAATGAGTAAGGATGATATAAGTATTTATGACTATACAACAAGATTTAAAAGTTCTGGTATTATCTTTCTAACATCAGTAGAGAACTTGTAATGTCCTCAATATTAGGTATACATTTTTGCTTTAGATATATGTAACGTAACTAAAAATATCGATTTTAAAATTGACTACGTTTTTTACCACTTTAATCTTTTTGATACAATTAATCTGAAATGAATTTCCACATAATAATGGTTTTGACTAAATGACGATAGGTAACAAAAACAAGTTAATTTTGACTTTACTTTTTTGTCGCATAAGTTGGTTTTCGTTATCCGACCCTACACTATGGTCTTCGTGGTTCTTTTGTGCGCCTTTTGATGTTCCACTCTTCGTATACTCCTGTATATTCTATGAATTGTAAAATTTTAAGCCACGGGGGTATTCCTGAGCTATATTTCAGGAAGTACGAGCTTCCCGAACTCTATGCGTTGTTGTCTGCAGGTTTTGCATATACATAGTAGATGTTATGGAATTTTCTCCTCTGTCAGACACCAATGACACTCTGTCCAATTCATTGCATACTTGTGTTTATTCAAATTGCTGTGTTCAGTTATTAGTCCTCTGATTTTTTGTAGCTTCATTTTGCTCGTTCCTTGTACTCTACCATATGCTCTTATATTGTCTATGAAGTTTATGAGTTTACGCCATTGAGCTCTATTTAAGAAAGTTGTAGCTTCACAAACATGCAGAACATAGTCCACCACCGAACATCCTTCGCTAACCACCCAGTTGATGTTCACTGCGGTGAATGGGCTACATAAGTAGTATTTACATGACTTATATGCTATGCTCTATTCAATTCAACCCCTTTGTTCGTTGCTCCTTTAAATCTCTATCTTTTGGAAAGGGCATCGGTATCAACTAAAGTATCTAACCCAGCGGATTCTGGTTCGGTTGAGCTATTTATACTCAACCAACTGATATTTCCATGGACGAAAACACCGGCGAATCGCACCTTCGTTAGCCGGCGGAGATGTTAACTAATCATGTCCTTCGGACGAATTTTTGTATGGTGTAGGAGGAACAATAAATAAAAAAATTGTCTATACGTTCTTGTTTGTAGGCTTCGAAGGCACACAGTCAGGATTGAGAAGTTTCCTCATCTTCCAAACACCCATGGCATAGGAGGATTTTCTCAATTCCCATCCTAATTTCCATCCTATGCCTACGTTTGTAAAAATCACAGTGGTCAGTTATTAGTCCTGTGATTTTTTGTAGTGCCATTCTGCTCGTTTCTTGCAGCATATTTTTGCAATCGGACCACCGAGAAAAAGTCTCGCGTATTTCAATATTTTTTTTTAATTTTGCTGTTTTCATATGTTTCATAAGGTATTCCGCAAGCGGGTTAATTTCCGATAAATTGCTGTAGGGGTAACCTTGTTTGGTAAGTTAGTTCCCAAAAATGTAATAATTCTTTAGTACGAGAGTATGTATGCTAATTTCGTGTTACTGTTATCACCAGTAAGTTCAAACTATGCATAAACAGTTTGCCATAATCAATCTGTATAGCATTGAAAAGGCTTGGGACTATCTGACATAATGGTAATTGGTCTTTTTTGAATTCCAATTCCATTATGTGGCGACATGCCCTATTTCAGGCGGCGGAAATAGCTGCCATTGACTGGTGTGTTCACCACATAATGGAATTGGGATTTAAAAAAGACCAATTACCATTATATCAGATAGTCAGCAACCGCAAATTGTTTACTCTGATTACTGCCCCTGTAGATACCAACTCCGGTTCCATTTGTATTTTGGCCCCGTCTGTATAACAGATGGTTTCTTTACTAGTTTCCGGATATATTCCATTTGTTTATTCACTCCGATGCGGTATGATTGTTTTAAATAGATAGGATGGGTGCACGATTTTTATAAAATCGAACCTCATTTTTAGGATTTCTTTTTCCATTGACCCTTAAATATTGTAGGCCTCGTTGCATCAACAATTAAAGTTCTACATGCATCATATACGCTGCCTGTCTGGCTGGTGGAAGCGATAATATTTATCCGATGGCTGACGTGGGCGTGGTTCAAGAATTATATATTTGAAAAGGATGATCCATTCCCTATACCTCAACCTGTTCGTTCTAATGCGCTTGTTGGCAACAAGAACATAAGCAGTATTTACATGACTTGTATGCTATGCTCTATTCAATTCAACCTCTTTGTTCGTTGCTCCTTTAAATCTCTATCTGTGGTACCATATTGTAACGAAAGTGAAAGAAGAAACTGGAAAGATCACTCTAGAATGTTCCACAGAGCGCGCGACGGTAATCGAAAGTTCCGGAAAGTTCGAGAAACAAGCACGCTATATAAGCGAGCGCTAGCGTCGCTGCAGGCGATCTATCACGAGTGCTCAACATCTTGTTGTAAATTAATAGTAACAGTGTGTTGTAAATAAATGTGTTAAGTGTACTCTAAATAAATAAATCGACATTGCGTTACTTATTTCCGAGTCTGATTAAACCCGATTTCGTAACAATATGTTTTGTTATTTTACTAACGATTGCTTAATTTCGCTGATTATTTTGAATGCTTGGTCGGAATTTAAGTGAAATTGGGAATTAAATTTATGTGTGATTTCTATATTTTACAATACAAATGGTTTTCATAGACAAAGATTTAATGTCATGATTGTCTATTAATCACGTTGTTATCCATTTGGTTGTACTGTCTCCATGTTCGTTCTACAACGAAACAAACACAAGAGAACGAAAAAATAATGATAGGACGAACATGGAGACTGTACAACCAAATGGATAACAACGTGGTTATTAGACTCATGACATCAAATCTTTGTTGGTGATGTAATTCAGATGGAAGTTGAAATTTAATCTCCTATCTAATATGACCCAAAGGTATTTTTCTTTTTTGTTTATTGGGACTTTTATTTCATACATACATATTGCTTTTATGTCATCAGTTTTTCATCTCCTAATAAAAGGAACGATAAACCGTTAGTCCTTTATTCCTATATCACCTTTTTACGGCAATTGCTGCTCTCTGCATCAAATTTGGTACAGTGGTCCGAAAGTTCAGTTTAGTAAAATTGTCGGGTCATCTACACATTCCAAGGCATAATAATTAATATATAATACTTGTTTTCGAGAAGCAACAAAAAGTTGTTCATAACAGTTAGAGAACACTCTCCTGCGGGGACTCGCCAGCGACTTTTGCTTCCGCTGCTTGCTTTTACGTTATGAAAACAGCAACAGTTTAACTACAATGTTGTACAAATGCGTCTAATATTTTAATTCTTACTTTAAAATGATTGTAGACGACAAAAACAATACAATGACCTTAGATGTAGAAAACAGCAGTATTTTATCCATTGGGTTACTTGCAAATATATTTATATTATAGGCTAAATTAACTCTCTGCATTTAAAATAAAAGACAATGTCGTATTTTGTTATTCGCTTACCTACAATTAAAATTGTGTTAAGTTTTCGGGACAATTTTAGATGGAAAACTTAGCCTAAAACTGTTCCAAAAACGCTATGTGACGACATACCGTATTTATTCAATAAACATGGGTTTTCTGTTATTTAAAATTCTTAAATAAAATTATACTTTATAGTTTAAAATCTTAAACTCAATAATTGTTTTGGCCATTTTTTGTGTATATATTTTACAAGGAATAAATTATTAAATTATCGTAATTTTCTTTAACTCTAAAATTCACAAAGAAAATTTCTCCTAATGGTTAATTATTAGGAGAAATTTATTTCATCAAATAATGTTTATTTTACCCTTTCGCCACAAAAAATAGACATTCTTACTTATTTTTAATAATATATTTGAAAAAATTCTATTGAAGATACAACATAAGCGATACTCTATCTGGTGGCAAAATTCAGAAACCTCTTTGGAAAATCATTAATTTTCGCTTCCGTTATATTTAGGACGGGGTGGCGAGTAAACAATTATTGATGACTACTAAACATAACAACAAAAAATAAATAATAAAATAAAAATAATAATAATAAAAAAATAAAAATAATCTTAGTTTATAACCAGTAACTAAAAGTAATAATCGAACAACAACCGCCTAGCGCGCAACCTGGGCGAGAAATCTATCATACTGTTACTAAATCGGTTTTAATCAGACTCGGAAATAAGTAAAACAATGTCGATTTATTTATTTACAGTACACTTAACACATTTAGTGTCACTATTTATTTATAATGAGATGTTGAGCACTCGGACGTTCCTGATAGACTGACTGACTGCAGCGCCACTAGCGCGCTCTTATATATATATCTTATATGCTTGTTTCCGAAACTTTCGATGACGCCACGTTTACCGTCGCGCGCTCTGTGGAACATTCCAGAGTGATCTTTCCAGTATCTTCTTCTACTTTCGTTACTATATAAAAGAGAAAGTTGTGCCACCTAGGTGGGGAGAGAATTTCAAATTATAATATATTTAAACGAAATAAAATTAAATGAAACAAAGATGATTCACACATTTGCAGCTATTTAAATTACAATGAAATTAAACAAGGAAAATTTCTGGCAATGATCAATAAAATTCGATCAATCCCTTTTTCCAACTGCAAAAAATACTTACACTGTAAGTTTTACAAACTTCTATTGAAACAACTACTTCCCGAGCATTTACCCCGCCGGACATTGGATTACACAATAAATATTTATTGTTGCATATTTAAATGATTACATATAATCATATTTACTTAAAAAATGAAATAAAAATAAAATGCAAAAAAGGGGTAGAGTTCTTGGTTTTCTTTATTTTCGTGGTATCTGTGGTACATACATTATTACTTTTATTACCTCTTCGGTAATGAATTATCATGAATGTACCACTGATGAAAACATAAGTCGCTCTATGAATGATGTATTTTAGAGAAAAATAACTCAACAAAAGTTCTATGGAATGGAATATCATTGCAAATAGGTGCGAAAAATAACAAAAGAATACTTTTTATTGTGATTGAAACATTAAAAATCAGTGAAATAACTTCCCGACTTTCAAGTTAAATTGTGAGGAAAATATAAAGGTAACCCCCAAAAATCACTAAGAATCTACTTCTATCAGTCAACATAATAATTCAAATTTATTCAATTCAAAACAGATTTTTTAAATCACATTTATTGTTAGTTTTGTAATCGGGGATGGCTTCTTCGTAGGGTTGGAAATTAGACGGACTGCATTTGTTTAAAACTTTAATAATCGCTAACAACAATTACACATATCGTAACGTAACTTTAATATTCTAATCATTCTCTATGATTTTAGGGGAGCGAAAATAGCCCTCATAAGTCTAGCCAACATAAAATCCTGTTCGCGCCACACTAGCGAGTAATTCAGAAATAGCGCTTACAGTTTTGGCCTCTTATTTGCTTAATTGTTGTGTCCAATGGTCAACATTTTAAGTACATGTACTTGTTTCGTGCATTCTATTTAGTTTTATAATTTATTAGAATTTAATTATAAAGAAAAACTACCTTAACTAAAATTAATTGTATAATAAAATCTCAAAATATAAATATATAAAATCAAAAAATAAAAAAAATTAATAAGAATCTTCTATTTTTATTCTTATTCAATTAATTTTATTCGATTAATTTTCGGTAAAAGCTTAAAATCAAAGGTAAATTACTCTTAAACAAAAATAAAATAACGCCCTCCACTAATCTAATATCTAGGTACGCCCATGTATTTTTCAATTAATAGTTGGAATCTGTGCTAACTTCACATCCTTACTTGACACTTCTAATATTTTTTTGTAAGTTGGTACCACTAGCTCACAGCTGTCTCCTCCCGGCTTTAAAGGTTAGGTTAAGTTTGTTTGTTATGATTGTAAACTCTGCGTTCTTTGGAAAAACTCGGTGAGATATGTAGAAGACTCGCCAATCAGCTATGGTGTCCGAGAAATCCGGGGCCGAGAGAGTGATTGAGCAGATAAACGCCACGAACGCCAAGCGGATCGCCTTGTTGATGGTAATCGGCTTTGCTTGCTACCACGAACTCCTGCATTTGAGATACGGTGAGATTAAAACATTTTATTTTTGTTCGGGGGGTGTTTGATTGAGAGGTTTTGCTGTAGGTTCTAATTCGTGCAGATGGCTGTTGTCGGATGGACGATACAAGGGGGATCAAGAATGGCAGCCTTACGGGTGTATGCTGCATCACTACAGCAAAATGTAAGTGATTCTGTTGCAGGACAGTACTACCGTTGCTTTTTGTCTTTTGTGTATATTGGAAGTCAAATTCAGTGTTTCATGAACTTGTTCCTTGTAAAGACTTTGAATTTTTACTATTGGTAACTCAGTGGAGAAGCTTAGTTGACTACAGTGTTAGTAATTATATATTTAAACAAATTTAAATTATTCATAAAACATAATATATGTACAAAATGAAAAACTAAATTTAAATAAAATAACATTCAAATATAATATATAAATATTAGTGATGGGCAAAGTCGATCTTTTATTATTGCTAAATTAAGTATATTATAATTTTAAGAATGTTACGTATTATAAAAATATCAAAAATAACTTCCCATTTATTAATAAACATAAATTTGAAGTTACTTTTTAGTTTTAAATTCTTAAAATGACACATTTAGTAATACTCGATTACTAATATTATTCGATTTTGCCCAACACTAATAAATATATATATATTAAATAAAAATGATTTGAAAATAATTAATAAATTATTTCCACGAAAAGTCACAGAGCTAAATGTGGAAATAATTTATTAATTATTTTCAAATCATTTTTATTTAATATATGTAAATAACTGTGACCAAGTGAATTAATACTCTTTTCTATTTACAGTAGAATATATACATAACGAGAATTAACAAATATACAAATAAACTAATTTAAACGTAGTCTCAAAATTCTATCAGCTGACACACCGCTGGGCTAATAATTTATATTTTTACCTTTTAATTAACGAAGGATACACTGCCACCTCATTAATTAAAAGTTTGAAATCAAAGAGACCTTTTGCAGGCTCGGATAGCGCTATTCATACTAGATCTCGGTGCATTGGCGGGTTAAGTGACGTCACGACCAGATGTTTCCGAGTATACGGCTGGTCTCTCAGGTCATCGGCGGAATCGGGATACAGAACATTACAAATTGATAAGGAGTTTGAATGGACTTAAGTTTATTAAACATTAATAAATTTTATAACGGTCTAACTTTAATTTCGACGTTAGATAACTGATCTCCAATAGGATTGTATACTATTGAATGAAATCTATTCAAATAACATTGCATCAACACTAAAGCAACATGAAACATTTAAATAATTTACTATTCATCAAATGAGTTTCACTTTTAATTAATTAAATTAATAGTCGCTTTAAATTACATTTATATCTATGAATTGAATTCAGTGTTGAAAAATCTTTGTTGCTGTTCTTCTTGCAGTCATCGGTTTTCTTCTTTCGTAGTGCTTTTAGGATTCTTTCATCCAGACCCGGAACTTTGTAGCCTGTTCTTCTTCCATCTTAGATGCGGCAATTTCTAAATCGTTAACAATGTCTTCTATTGGAATGCATGGCTTTATCAATGAATGTTTAAGTCCAATCTGTTAGAACAGATTTAATTGTTCTATTTAATACAGTGAAGAAAATACATTTAACTATGTTTTATTACCATTAAAATAATCTTCACATAACTCACAAACATACACACAAGAAAATTTTACATGAATTTATAGTGAAATAAATGAGAAAGATAAAAATAAACACTTGAGAGAAATAAGTTAAAAAATGTCAATTTATAAACATGAAACATTTTTTATGTTCATCTTCTGCTTTAAAAATATTGATTGATTTTAACTGTACCTGGTGAATTTTTTAGAGATACTCGAAGGTGCCTCAGGTACTTGGCGTTTTACGGGAAAGAGTCGAGGTTCGTGTTCATAGGTGATTCCAGGATACGAGACCTCTATGTGGGTTTCGTGAGGCACCTGCAGCAGCAGGATGGGGACGTGACGGCGCCACCGGCTGATCTTGAAAGCAATCTCTTGCATGTCGATAATAAATTAAAGATTCGAGTCGAGTATATATGGAGTCCTTACATATCAGAGAAAATGGTTGAAAATTTCCAGTAAGTCTGAATTCTTAATAAATTTAATTTATTACGATTCTCTTGAAAATCGATTATTTTAATTCTAAACAACAAACAACAAGGTAGTGTTTATGGTGATGGGTTTTATTAAGAGGTTGAGCGCCATGGCTATTTGGTGAAATTTTTTCTCTAGGTCAAACTGTTTTTTTTTTATTACCACGCTAGTAATGGATGTTAGATGTGGCTTTTTATTATTATATACAAATATATTTATACATTTTTACAAACATCGAGTATATACTATTTATATTTTTTTTTTTTTTGTGCTGTGGAAGGGGAAAATCCATTTACGGATGTTGTGTCGGACTCTTCCCAGATTTTGTCCGGGAAACTAAAAACCCCTCCTACTTTACCGGCGTCAACTGCCAGGGTCATTGGCCGGTCTCTACATAATAATAAACTGGCTAACTAGTTGAACTTATTGGACTATTATCCTGGACTATCAGCTGGAGGTTTTTCTACCCTTCTATTAATAATAATAATAATAATAATAATAATAATCTTTATTAACAGATATATACAGCAAAAAATACTAAATGAATATTAAAAAATTACAAAATCAAATGTATAATTTATATTGGTTATCGACCAATGGTCTTTCCGCCTGCCCTTCAATTATTTTTTATAATTTCAATAAAAAAAATGCTGGGGGACACCAGTGTCCAATATTATTTATTTATTTAATCGGCCGACGAATGTCTAGCATGTCTCTCGAGTGTCTTAACCGCAGGTATTCCACACACAATTTCTTACCACAGATGGCGCTTGAGATCGTCGCATGGTGGTTTACTTGTATAAATATCCTTCCTGCCAGGATTCCAATAATAGTCTTCAGTAAAACAAGGTTTTTTTTATAAAGTTAGAAAACAGCTATCAGTAGCCTAGTATCAGTTTTCAATAGTGCGAGGCTGTAGCGGAAACATAAGCATTATAGATTCGATATATATTTAAATCACCTCACACTGAGAAGTAGAGAGGAACATATAACGATGTTATATAAGACTAAATAAATAAATAAATATATATTTATGCATTGAGATTTCGAGCAAACAACAGTGATTGCTGTCGCCCATAGGGAAATTCCGTTAGTGAACACCAGTGTCCGCCATGGCACTCAACCTGTTAATAACAGAAGTAATTAATGAAATCGATGTATGGTGTTATTAATTTCTTCAATCTCAAAAATATCATTTTCATCACCAATAAAATTATGTTATTTTAGAAAATGGAAAACAGCGAAAACCCCTCCTTCTGTAATTATAGTGGGTTGCGGATATTGGTCGATAAAAATGTCGAATGCTTCTCAGGCCGTTCTGCAGGACTACAGTGTCAATTTGACAAGGCTTGTGCAGCCAATAGACACATTGTACAAACAAAAGAGCCGTGTTTTGTGGGCGCTGCAAGAGCCCGTCAATCCGGATAAATTAAGTCCCGACTATCAAGTGGTTACTAATGAACAAATTGATTTGTACAATAAAGCAGCAATCGAGGTGAGTTTTTTTTTGTTTGCACAAAATGGTGGTGTTCTGTTTTATTAATATTTGGACATAATAATAATAGTTCAGCACTATAGGCCTTACAAGCCCTTGGCTATTTTGACAGTCTTTCTCCATTCATCCCTATTTTTAACCCGCACTTTCCAGTCATTAATTCCTATTTCTCTCAAGTCACTCAATAAGCTGTCGTTTCAGTTGTTTCTATGTCTACCTCTTCTGCTTCTTCCTTCCGCTTCTCCTTTATACACTGCCTTTGTTACCCTTGAGTTTGGTAGTCTGTAAACGTGTCCTAGCCATCTCAAATATGGATATAACTCATTCTATTTTGAGGAAATTAAATAAAAATAATTTGAAAATAATTAATAAATTATTCCCTCTTTGACTGCTATGACATTATGTAAGTACTTTAAAACAAATTCACATTAAAGTACTTACGTAACATAAGTCAAAATGTCACAGAGGCTAAAGAGGGAATAATTTATTAATTATTTTCAAATTCTTTTTATTTAAACAAACGATAATAAATTCTTTTTTGTTCTTCTAAACCTGCAACTATAATATAATTAATGGTTTTAATATTTAGACATTGGTAGTTCATATTGTGAATGAAATAAATATGAATAAATTATTAAAAATCAACCAATAAAACACAGATTAGATTGAATAACTTTAAATTCTCGACTAGTTTCTGGTTAATAACCCATTTTCAAGAGATTTTTTTTTGTATTAATTATTAATAGTTTAGGAATACTTACCTGATTATATACAAATATGTAAATTATTGTATAATGTAATCAATTATAATGGAGAATTCCGTAAAATAAAGTTAAAGTATTTAATTTATTTTTTTCTAAAAATTATCTTTTTTATTTTTCATTCCTGTTTACTTATTCTATCTTTCATTTTTTCTAAGGTTTTATCATATACCTCAGCTGAGCTTTGGTGGAGTGCCCGTCTAGTTGCCCAAGGAATGGTATCCGAAAGCCCCGACGGTATTCACCTGGCAACACGTCCTCTACACCACAACACGCAAATCCTACTGAACATGTACTGCAATGACTATATGAATTTCAACGATGGTACCTGCTGTAGCTCTGCTGAATCTTACACAACATTACAAATAGTCACATTCTCAATTCTAGGTGTTTGGTAAGTATGAATGGTAAAATATAAATAGTTTTACTATTTGTATTTGATCGGTTTCTGAATATTGACAGAATGAAAGGTTCGTAGATTAACATAACAAATGATAATAAATGATTTAAATATTGAGATTAATATTTAAAATTTGTTTAAATATAGGCGATATAAATATAAAGGTAAAAAAAAATAATAGTAAGTAATTTCATAAGAATATACCCATATCTCAAAAATCAAACATATCAAAATAAATTACAAAAATCAATTTATGATCACTGAATAAACAGTGATTATATTATAAATTACCTTGTAGTCATCGTAATGATTGAAATTAATTTAATTTGACATCAAATTCATTTTTCTCTTTTTTTTTCTAATGTAACACCATATCGGTTTACATGGTTATAAAGAGAATGAAAGATACTGTTATAATAAGGAAAAAACAAAGTCCAGTGCCATTTGAAAAAAAAAAAAGTTGAACATCACTCTCAAAATATGAGAAGATATAATATTTTATGAAAATATTATTATTATTTTAAAGAGAATTTACTCCCTTTTAAAAATATACAGGGTTTTATATTTTTATCTTTAAAAATAAGAAAATCATAGGCCTGGGGATTCATGTCTGAGGCACCCTGTATAAATATAACTTAATGTTTCATACCGCATTTCAATTCGTTTGATCCTAATCCATCGCGTAGTGGTCAAATTTTTAGTGGGAGGGGGGATTTCAGCAAGTACATTCAATAATTAGGTAAAAATTAAACACACGGTTTATTTCTCAATAAATTTACAATAAATAATATTTTAATTTTTAACATAATTGTTTAAATATGTTTCACAAACTATTAAGTGAGAAATAATTTCAAGAGTACATTCAAATTAAATTTATTTATAATGAAAGGTAATATAAAAATACTCATAAACATTTTAACAAGTATATTATAAAAAAAAAATGTGATTTTACATAATTTTAGATGATTAAATAATTATTAACAGAATTAGATATTAAAAGCAATATTTTTAACATTATTTTAGTTGTAATAATATGACAAAATCAGATACTTTTAATACGTTCGTGGTGTAGTTGGTAGCATATTCGACCTGAAATCGGGGGACATGGGTTCAAATCCCCTCAGAGATGTTTCTTTTCCACTTTATATTTAATTAATTTAAATTATACTTCAATGTTGTACATTGAAAAATGTCTACAGTTTATAGATATAAATATAATTTAAAAGGAATATCAATTTAAATTTATTACAAAAATATATTATATAAATGTTATTCATTTTTATATATTTATATTTTTTTAAACCAATGTATGAAATGAAATTATATTAATTATAGAATTTGGTATAATTCTAACTGACTTCATGTGCATTCGGAGTCTCCAGACTCCGAGATTTCGAATTCCCCCACTCCGAAATTCCGGCCTGTATTTTAATAGGTACTAGTCAATGACTATATATTCTACAGGACTGATACATCTCACACGACCAATCATATGCGATTTTCCATGTGACGTTGCACGGAGGAAAGGGCAGTTAATTTAAACTGTAACATGAAGATAGTAACTTTTTATTGGATAAATAATTGACTATTTTAAGTGAAATAAATTAAAAAAATATATATATTTAAGTGCTTCTAATTACAAAACAAGCAAGAGGAGAGTTTATGAAGTTGCTTTAGAAATTCGTCTTATTAATTGTAACTATATTAAAATAATATATATTTTTTGTTATTGTACGATTGATTTTCAAATGATTTATAATACTCTTTATAATTGATAGAACAGTTTAACTCAAACCAAATGCATAAGAATATATTTATTTAATCATCGTTATATGTGCCTCTCTACTTCTTAGTGTGAGGTGAAAAAGAATATGCAAAAATAATATTCAATGTAAATCCCTAGGTTTAGCTTCGAGAACAAACAAAAATGATTATGATTATATCATTTTTTTCCATGTACAACTTTTTCAAAAAATAAATAAACTCATTTTAACTAGATAATTTAAATTCGTATTAATTGGTGGTTAAACATTGTTAAAAACTATTTTTAATTGTAGAATGTAAATAAAAAGAAGTAATGATGATTGCAGTGTTATCATCTTCATCCTGATGATCAATCACCGGTGGTTCTTGAAGTGGCGAGGTCGACCCGTCCAGGAATACACCCTGCTGATGCCAAACCCCGATCAGCCGGTTTTCATCTCCGCTCCCGGCGACGCCTACACTCTCTTCAAATCTCTATCAACCATAGCGCTGATAATGTGCTACTTTTTCGTTTGCGACCGCACGAATTTCTTCATGAAGGAAAACAAGTACTACTCCGAGTTCAGCTTCTGGCTGCCGATCGGCTACGTCTGCGTGCTGGGGCTCTTCTTCACCGAAGACAGCAAATTCACGAAGATCCTCCACGGTGATCAGATCGACGAATGGAAGGGATGGATGCAGCTGGTTATTCTGGTTTATCAAGTGACTGGAGCGAATCAGATCCTCCCGATTAATATGCACATCAAAGTTCTGATAAGTGCGTATTTGTTTCTTCTCGGGTACCAGCAATTTATCTACGTGTTCCAACGTGGGGATATTACACTAGTCGGGCTGTTCAAGATGTTGTTCCAGCTGAACTTCATGACAGTGACGCTCTGCTTATGCATGAACCGGCCTTACCAGTTTTACTATTTCGTCCCCTTGTTATCGTTTTGGTACTTGATGTGCTACACGATGCTCGCACTCCCACCTCTAATCACCCTGCAGAGCTCGGAGAATAACATTATACAATATTTTTATTTAGTGATTAAATTCATTAGTTTATTCAGCGTGATTACGATCCTTTTCATGTCTGAGGTTTTCTTCGAGAAGGTTTTTGTGACACGCCCATGGAAAGCGCTTTTCGTAACAACCGACGATGACATCCACGAATGGTGGTCGAGGTGGAAATTAGATAGATACTCGAGTTTGTATGGGATGCTGTTTGGAGCACTGCTCTTGATAGCGCAGCGCTACAGCCTTTTCGACGACAACAACCACAGCAACTTGTTTTCCAGAGGAATCGCGCTGAGCGCAACTCTGGCGAGCATTATCGGGTTAGGCTGTTAC
Source organism: Philonthus spinipes (assembly GCA_963082785.1). Lineage (NCBI taxonomy): Eukaryota > Metazoa > Arthropoda > Insecta > Coleoptera > Staphylinidae > Philonthus > Philonthus spinipes. Next base: position 10,984,460 of record OY720309.1, on the reverse strand, counting down.
ATAACGTTCACCTTCCTCTGTAGGAGCGAGCTGGACTGCAGCGAGATCCACTCCTACATCGTCTGCCTGCCGATTCTCAGCTATGTAGTGCTCCGGAATATATCGGGTGTTCTGCGCACGCGCTACTCCAGCTTGTTCGCATGGTTCGGGAATATATCGCTGGAGTTGTTTATAAGCCAGTACCACATTTGGCTAGCGGCTGATACACACGGGGTCCTCGTACTGATTCCCGGCTACCCGGTGTTAAACGTTATTATAACTTCGTTTATTTTCGTGTGTGCTTCGCACGAGGTCAACAGGCTGACCAAGGTGCTCTTGCCTTATGCAATTCCCGCTGATTTCAAGCTGGCCCTTAGGAATCTCATTTTTTTCTTAGCGATACTCGTACCTATTGGTATAAACGATGGTATGTTTTAATTTTGCGTAATTGAAAACTTATCTCATCCAGAATATTTTGAGCAGTATATTACACCCTGTTTTTTCAAAGTCAAACACAGCTCTGGTTTAAATCTAATTTAAGGAATCTTGAAATAATCTCATGGTACAACAGTATAAGCCGTGCTAGTGTTTACAAATAGAGATTAAGATTCCTATTTGTTTTAAGACAAAACAGAAAAGACTAATATATACCGAGTGTACCATTTAACCTGACAAATCAAAATATCTCCAAAGATATATGTCGTAAGAAAAAACGTTACAAGACTAAAAATTAATGTTTCTTAAGGGAGTGGACTGAGGGGCAACTTTAAAATTGAAACTTCAATTTTTTATTCAAGAATCGGATTCTAAGGATAAAATTCATATGATGTTTTTTAAACATTATTCGTAACAGATGGCGCTGTAATTGCAAAAATTAAATTTAATATAAATGAAAAGTTAGTGGCATCTCGCCTCTCTTTATCTTTCTTAATCTTATCCTCTTTTACCCGTATTGGGTGTCGAGGGCCTCTCTTTATCAAGGTGTTTAATTAAATTAAACACCTTGAACTTCTGTCAGTAGAAAACTGCTTAACAACTCTAACAAAGAAGAACTTGACCTTACTTTTTCAGGAAAACGCTCAGCATACAAATTGACAGCATCATCGAAAATAATCATTTCATGCATTTGCCATAAATAAAAGTCATTTCAATTTTTTCTTGCACGTAATCCATGATGAAAAGTTAGAAGAGAATGATTCTTGAATAAAAATTGGGGGTTTTATTTTGAAATCCGCAACATTGCAATTCTGCGCTGTGAATACATCCTTTTTCTATAGTTATAATTATTTATTTTGCAGCTCTTCCACTCGAACGCACACTGATCTATTATTAGAAGGTCAATAAATAATTTTGCATTTGATGTTTGATTTGCTTTCAGCCATCAAAGCTAATACGTTTTTAAAATATAAAAAAATAAATACTCTGGATGAGAAGATTTTTCAAACATATCTTAAAAGAAGAAAACTCCGAGTGCCATTGTTGAGTTTTTTTTTTAAGACACAATATTTTGCTTTATAAATGCATTTATGTGATTATATGCTGGTTAATTTAAATATTTATTTAATTTAAAAAAAAAAGTAATGAAATGAGTGGAGAGAATATGATATTAATGCATTCAAAAATGAAGTTGTAAGTTGGCAATTGTAATTTGACCGAAATATAAAATTCTTGATTGTATAAAATAAATATGAATAGGTTATTAAAAATCAACCAATAAAACAATAAACACAGATTAGATTGAATAACTTTAAATTCTCGACTAGTTTCGGGTTATTAGCCCATTTTCAGGATAATTTTTAAAATTCTCTTGAATATGGGCTATCAACCCGAAACTAGTCGAGAATTTAAAGTTATTCAATCTAATCTGTGTTTTATTGGTTAATTTTTAATAATCTATTCATATTTATCATAATAAATTAAAGACGACGCAAGCGCCACCTTTTGCCTAATTTCAAGTGGCATCGTCAACGATTTCGGTCTACAAGGTTCATATTTATTTTATACAATATGAACTACCAATGTTTAAATATTAAAACAATTAATTACATCCATGATTGTATAATTATGTGAAGGAAATATACAGGAAGGAATTAAATGTGATTGGTTGAAAGTGACCCTCACACTGATTTTGATTGGTTGTTGTTTAAAATACAAGCAATGAAAATTATTGTAAATGAGCGCGATGATTCGTTCATTAAAAAATCTCTAAACTAAATTATTCGTGGACACAGTATCTAAAAGAATGCAGCTAACATATTACAGTAACATTTTTTTATTTATTTTGTCTTATATAACATCTACTTTTCAGTGTGAGGTAATTAAATTAAAAGAATTATGAAATAATTAATAAAAAAAAAAATTGTGATTATATCCCGCCAAAAATATTTAATGAAAAATAACCTGTGTCCACAACAAATTAACCAGTAACATCTTAAATAAGCGAGATCTGATTATTATTATTTATATTACCAATAATAGAAATAAAACAAAGCAAATTTCTTGTACATATTTTATTACATATTCAACTTGTATGTATGTAATTACTTAGGTACTTTAATAAAATATTTACAATTTTATACAGATTTATCACAGCTGTCATTACAATACATTCCCTGATCGATACGATACTTAAACACAAAGTGTTGTGCATGCATCGTAAGAACACTTGATGGCGTTTTTTTATCAACAACTGATTCAGTTGGATATAACAAATGGCATTTTTTGTTCTACATTATCAGTAACATACCCTTTTTTGTTTTATATAAAAAAAAACAGCAGATTATGTTAACAACTAAATTTAGTTTTCAAAGAAGTAAAACATTTCTTATACTACATGCAGTAAAAACACTAATATATTCTCAAAAAAGTGACAAACTTTCTACTTGTGAAATTGAATAGAATCTTCATTTAATTTGATATGAATTATTAGATAGTAACAGTAAAATCCATTCGAATATAATTGCGTTTTTAATTAACAAATTTAGGTTTCAAAGAGAAAGGAGATGATACATACTTTTGCAGTTATTTAAAATAAATTTAAATAAAGAAAATTACTGAAAATAATCACAATATTTCAATAATTAATTATTATACATTATTCCCTTTTATATTACACAATTGATTCGATACAGAATTATGCCGCACACATTATCCGTCAAGTGACATCTTAACATAACTGTCAGCCTCTAAGTTTAACGTTTTCGATAGGGAATAGGACTGAATATCTATTGTGGAATTCTAACAATAGATATCGTCAAACTGTGTAGGCTTAATCCAAACAGACTACAACCCAATAGCCTGGAAATCTACAGTACTAATAGTAACAATATCTATTAGTACTGTAGATTTCTAACAATAGATATTGTATAATCCAATATCTGATGGAGTATTTGTCAAGAAAGTAGTTGTTTGTTAAAAACATACAGTATAAGTAATTTTTGCACCATTCAAAAAGGGAATAATCGAAATTTAGTGATCATTTTCATCATTATTTAATTTAAAAGTTAGAAGTGTAAATGAATCCTACTTTTAGTAATTGGATTGTATGAAGTAATTAATGTGTATTTATGAATTATATGAAATCAGTAATTATACGCAACTATATTCCTTGCTTCACTTTTTGTTTTAACACTAAATTTACTTTACAAATCATGTTCAAAAAATATGTATATTTCAAATTGTGTTGGAAATGTGCATTTATTGTTAAGATAAAACAGTGAAAGAATATAACTGCATATTATTATTGATATTTGAAGTAAGTTATCAAATAAGTGATTATTTAATAAAAGCCCCTAATAAGAATAATTGGAAAGACAGAACAAGCGCCATCTATTGCCTAATTGTGGCATCATGAACAATAATAGTTGGAGATTAATGTCAGGAATTGGACCAAAAAAGAATAAATCGGTCATTTAACACTCAATTCCACATCAATCTCCAACTATTATTGTTGACGATGCCATTTCAAATTAGGCAATAGATGGTGCTTGCTGATATAATCCTAGATTTAACAGCAATATTAAAAAATCTGATATCAATTCTTGATTATTTCAATGATTAATTTTCAATTTTAAGTAATTAATGAGTGAAATTAATATTTTAAACCATTTGTTGTCAATAGTATTTTTTTGTAATAATAACAAAAGCAGCATTTAGCATTTTTGCTAACATTAGGTAAATTAATTTTCTTATTTAAAATTTATGAATTAATTAACAATTGCTTTTGGTTTCAATTGCGATAATTGATCTACTTACTTAAATGGTACACACGCGTTTAATAATTTAATAAAATCTACTCGCTATCTTCGTTCTTTATCGATGGTATCATGTGCACGACGTAAGACGTATAAATATCAAAACCCAATGAAATCGTACTGTCGTATAAAACCCTAAATCTAGTAGGCAGAAAATAAAAATTGATAAACTGAGCCGGCGGCCATATGGCCCATTCGGCCGCGTACAACCTCCAGCCCTTCTGCTTGCAATCCTCCACGAAACTAGAATACGACGAGCCCTCCAGTATAGCCAGCGTGCCGAAAAACGTCGCTATAATAACCGGAGAAATAAAAATCTGATCCACGACCACTTTCTTCATCACCATCTGGATCGTCTTTCCCGGCATCCGTTTATCCAGGAAGTTATACCAATAATGCGTCAAAATCCCCACGGTCAAGCCGGTCATCGTCATGTGGTTCGTTCGGGTGAGGCTGTACTTCTCCAAATCCTCCGTGACTATCTCGTGAGCCTGCTCGATTATGTCTCCCGCCCCGCTCAGACTCATCGAGATGGTCACGTTGGTGTACAGCAAATACTTCGGGCTGAAGGCGGTCTTCACGAAGCGCCCTAATTTGGGAAACATCTTCATCTTGAGCAGTCTCAGGGCGACGTTCATCTTGAGCGGGTTTTTAGGTTATATTTACATGCGGGACCTCACCACAGCGTTTGCAAATTAATTAACATATCACAATAAGCGAGAGCAGGACCTTGAGGTGTTATCGATGTTGGATTTTATTATACCGTGCTTCATTTTATACGTTTATTTGATGTTGATGGTTGAGGTTATGTCAAACGACATGAAGTTAGGCAGTACAACCATAGAAAAGAGATAGATATACTTTACATTAGCGCCAACTTAATAATATCAAATAATTTTCTATGAATGATACATACAGAATCATAGATGATGATTAAATCTTAATTGATGAAAAGTGATGCATCCGGTGGCCATTTGCTAAGTGGTTGCATATGGCCGGCGTAACACTTAAATTCGAAAATAATGTTAAATTTATAGTTATTACGTTGCATTAACATTAGTTATCGTAAAAATGACAAGAACGTGTTCAGCTTGTAGTTGCAAAAAAGGGTCTAGAAAGGAAAGGTTAGCGTGTATATTTGCTTTTATTTTTTAAAACAAATGAATAGAAATGTATCATTGTTGTAAAAATTAATTTTAAATACATTAGTTTATTTCAAAAATTGTAAATAAATTATGTATATCCCTGCAAAAATACACAAAATTAAAACAAAATAAATTTTGTGTATTATTACAGGGATATAGTATTAGTTTAAATAATTAAAAAGAGAAATTTTTCTTTGTTTATTTATAGAGCTCAAATCGTTTAGTTAATTTAATTATTCACGCCATTAAACCTTATTTCTAAAACTGACTATTATTATATAATATTTAATCCAAAATAGGACATATACATCAAATTCTGTGACACCTCTGGATACGCCAATGAACCACTTAACAAATGGCCGCCGCCATGTCGATGTTTTTGCGTGAAACGGATGCATCACTTTTGCTTTGGGCTAGGTATAGGGAGTTAATCATCTAGTATACATTAATATCTATGATTTTGATTTTTTCATAGATTTACTATTTTACCATCTATCTAAATTATATGGAATATACTAATTCTAAGTCTATGATTTCCTTTTTAAATGTCAAGCGAGTTTTTAGGTTATGTTTACTTTTTTTATATTTACAACAGTAACAATAATTAAAGATTTTAATAACAATGACTGCAACAATGTCATCAAATCCTCTTGAAATAAACGGAAAAGAGCGTACTAGAGACGTGCTAATCGAAGGAAACATAAATTTCGACTCTTTACTCCTGTCCGATAGCACCCTCGAAGGTTTGAAGAAATGCAGTTTCCAAAAACCATCACCGATACAATTGAAGGCTATTCCGTTGGGAAGATGCGGTTTCGGTGAGTAAATTCAAAGATTTCTGATAAGAAAATAAATGATCATTTTTAGTTTTTGCTTTTTTGTGTAGGACCCCACTATTTTTTGCTTGCAATTGTAATTGTATAGATACTGAGGGACTTATAGTCAAACTATTAGCGACAGCTTAATCCTTGAATTGATCTAAGATTGATGAATCCCGGATTTGTGAATGTTAATGGATTGCTCGCAATATAATCTATAATTATGTTAACTATTTTATACATTTCGATGCGATCCGAGAATTAATTCTCAATTCATGACTATTTGTATGGGCATTAGGGCTCATTCACAATCGCCTGGTATTGGAAAAGGATATTATACAGAAAAGCCCTAAGGCCTCTTCATGGACGATTGTCCTATGATTTATCTTTGCCATTTCCATTCCTAGGCGATTCTGAATGGTTATATGTAAATCCTATGATTCGTCTTTCCAGTTTCCGATCTCATTCCCGGGTGATTGGGATTCTGCTCTTAACAGTTAATAAATCTTGATTATTGTAATTTCCATTAAAATGTTTGTATTTATCAAAAATTGATTAAAAAAATTAAAATAAAACAAGTATTAAAACTGGTCAGAATGAAAAATAAGTAAAATTATAAATTCATTAATGATAGCCAAATGATTTTTTATTGCCATAACATTGAAGAAACTTGACATATTTACTTAAGAAAGTTATTTAACACATTTTTAGATTTAATTGTTAAATCAAAATCCGGCACTGGAAAGACTGCAGTTTTTGCCGTAATTGCCCTGGAGATGTTGAATCTGAGCAAACAACACCTTCAAGTGTTGATCGTTGCCCCCACCAGAGAAATCGCTTTGCAAGGTTGTGATGTTATCAACAGCATCGGTGCTGAATTTAAAGGTAAGATTAGAATATTACTTTTTATAATTCTTCTTTGGTGATCTTGGAATAAGTTTTATATTATTTAGTTATTTACATTATACAAAGGATTGCAGAAATATTCTGGTGTCATCCGCATTGCAATAACGCGTGCTACCACTAACTTATAAATTAATTAATAATTATCATAAGGAACAATTAAAGCAATTATTTTTGTAAAATTAGAATAGATTATTTAAATATTGGCATTTATTAAGATATTTTATATGTTATGCAGGTTTAAAAGCATCATGTTTCATCGGTGGAATGTCTGTAGAGGACGACATACAAAAAACAAAAGGCTGTCAAATTGCAGTGGGCACACCGGGCCGCCTCAAACACCTAATACAATCTTCCCACCTGAAAACCGATCGTGTAAAACTCTTCATTCTTGATGAAGCCGATAAACTGATGGAATCCAGCTACCAATCCGATATAAACGAAATCTATCACAGGCTACCTTTACGGAAGCAGATGCTTGCGTTAAGCGCCACCTACCCCGATGAGCTGGACGCTTTTCTTGCAAAATACATGCACACACCTACGCATGTTACTGCCGAGATGGAGACACCGTTGTTGTTGGGGTTGAAGCCGGTCGTTTGTTTGGTTAAAGCGAGTTTGAATGTGATGCAGCAAATGACCATTAAGATCGACAAGATTGTTGAGATTTTATCTAGGGTGTCTTTCACACAGTGTTTGATTTTCACGAATTTTCAAACACGAGCGGAGAGTGTGAGCAATACTTTAAACAGGAAAGGGTGGTGTTCGAATTTCATTTCCGGGAGCCAAAGCCAGGAGGAGCGCATCGAAGCCATTAAAGGCTTGAAGGAGTCGAAATGTAAGATTTTACTATCGACCGATTTGACAGCGAGGGGGATCGATGCTAGTAATGTAGATTTAGTAATAAATTTCGATGTACCGCACGACGCCAGCACATACCTGCATCGAATGGGAAGGGCGGGGAGGTATGGGAGTAGAGGTATTTGCGTCACGCTTGCTTCGAAGGGAAAAGAATGCACACAGTTTGAGGGGATTTTAGGGTTGATAGGTGGAAACGGCTTCAAGATTGCGAAAATGCCAGAGGAAATCCCTGAGAACATTTGGGATTTGGACTTGAGCACTTTCGAGCAAATTACTGGAAAAATTCCCGAGGGTGATTACACTGAGGAGAGCTTAAGGTTGAAGAATATTAAATCTTCGATTATGAGTCTGAAAAGTTGTGACGAAAACAAAACAGATTTTTCCGCAACTACCGAAGTCTCATTAAATAGTGGGAATAAAATAAAAACTGAATCCAGCACAGATAGAATGTTAAATGGTAATGATGCAATGGAAAAAAGCGATACAACTGAAGACATTCTTCAATTGCTTTCCCAAGGAAAACGCCCTGATAATCCAGTAAGTAAATCGGGAAGCAAAGTTGACTCCACAATGTTGAGTGAAAAAAGTAAATCAAGGAAATTGGTTGCAAATAAACCGAAAGAAACGAAAGTCAGAGATGAAAGTGAGCTAACAATAAACACCATTGATGTTCTAAAAATGCTGTCTGGCAATCAAAATAACGAATCAAGTATTCCCGGTCTGGGAAAATCAGAAAACAATGAAATTAATAAAAAAGATGAAACTCAACTATGCGACAGAATCACCGAAGAAAGTAAGTCGGAAATTAATACAATTGATGTTCTAAAAATGTTATCGGGGAAACCAATCAACCAATCTAAAGATTCGAATGAAGCAAAATCAACTGAAACAGATTTTTGTCTTGATGATAAAATCGAAAACGAAAGTGGATCAGCAATTGATGTTTTGAAAATGCTGTCCGGGGATCACAAGACTGAACAAAGCTGTGGGAAAACATTTGATGATACAAATAAAACCACAGAAGAAAATAAGTCTGAAATAAATACAATCGATATTCTAAAAATGCTTTCCGGGAATGAAATCAATAAATCGAATCTTAGTAATGTAAAAACCACAGAATCAGACGCTCTAGCTGAGAAAAATGGGGCGAAAGCTTTGAATATTGATAAAATCGATATTATGAAAGCTCTATTGGGTGATGAAACAATTGAACTATGTAGCGATAGGAGTAATGAAAGCAAACAAGATTCTATTAAACAAAACAACCTAAACACAACTGATGTTTTAAAAATGCTTTGTAATAAGCAAACAGAATCTCAAACAATTTCGCCCAACAGTGAAAATGATCTTCAATCGAAAACAAATCTCATAAAAACAAAATCCTCAGAGGATTCGTCCAGTAAGAGGAAGCGAGAATACAAAAAGCAGACGAGGCGGGAGAAAAAACGCTCCTTAATATGCGAGAAGAATGTTACCTTATTAAACGTAACCAAACTTTTATTAAACGATGATTCATGTGAAGGGGAAGAAGTAACGGGGAATATATCCTCCTATTTGGATAAAATGAAGGGGGAAGTGAGTTCAAGGAGCTCTTCGGAAAGCGAATCTTTGGAGATGGAGGTTGAAAGTTCGGATTCGATTAGTGCGGAAAATAAAAATGAAGAAAGTTCAGAAGTAACAACTACAGCTGATGAAAGTGGTTGTGGAGATGATGGTACAAAAATTCCCGTTGAATGCGGAGATATTGTTAAAAATAATTTGTTTTTGGATAAGGAGAATATATTTTTACACGCTTACGAATCCGCATTAGATCCTTTAAAACCGCACTGGTCGCAATTCATCGATAATTATCCCGAAGAATCTCTTTCAGTTCAAAAAGAAGAAGAAACGGTAGTGAATTTATTAAATTGCAGTGATGATTACGAGGAAGACGAATCCGAGGAAGTTACGTATTACAGGAAAAACAAAAGCCGCAACAGGAAGAAGTCCTGGACGAAACGCAAAAACAACAAAATCTCAAACGATTTAGAAGATAACTCTTATATAAACAACGGGCTTTCCAGTGAATTTCAAAACACACTTTTCAACCCGGATTCGAATACATTGCAAAACAACGAAGTACAACATCAAAATCTTGTCGATAGCACAGGAGCTTATCCCCCAGGGTTGTGTTCGTATCACGAGTATAGCAATTGCAAAACGTTTGATTTAATGTTTGAGAGTTGCAGTAAGGATTTGGAGGAGAAAGTAAATGAAATTGAGGATGTTGCCAGTTACAATAGTTGGTTCATCAATTGGCAGCAGCAAGTGCAGTCAGTTCGGGATTATGTTCAGCAAAATGTTTATATACAGGAGATGAATCGTTATCAGTACTATAAAACCAATTAGTTTATACATTTTTATTTTAATAAAATTATATAGATTTAATAATTATCACCGCATAAATCATATTTTTAAGTTTTTGAGTTAGTTTTACAATAACTAACAGCAAAATATTGTATGCTCAGCATCAACACTAATGATAGATAAAATTGATTTATTTCAAAAATAAAAAAAATAATGAGAATTTAATTTCGAATACCTCCAATAGTTATAGAAACAGTAATTTAAACCATTATGTTTGAGTTTTGAGTGATAGATTTTAAAGAGAGGATAAAATTATCATTTGATTATTAAAAGTAATCCATTTTGCCCATCACTAATCAAGTTTGGCCATATAAAAAAAAAACATTATTGAAACAATTCTGTATGAGAGCAGCAAACACACCTTAAGCTTGGCCATATAAAAAAAACAGATTATCGTAACTATTCCGTACGATAACGCAAAGGCTAGTTTCTATCACCACAGACAATTTTATGATTGCAGAAGCTATTTTTTTAATTACCCGCTTGCGCGGGCCATCTATCGCCGTAGAAAGGAAATATATTTTATGTTGACCATACTTGCGAGGTTTTGAGAGAGCTATCTTCATGTTATTGAATCATAGACGAAGATTAGAGGAGTAAGGTATTGATTGTGGACATATTCAATGATTAAGGTTACATAACGTCATAGAAAACCTAACTAACTTAACATTTCCCTTACAGAATAGCCCCGTATATGTGCGTAATTCTAGTTATTCGGGATTATTCTATAAGGAAAATGTTAAGTTTAAAGTATGCGTTATTAAATAATATTACAAAAGCTGCTTAGACTGTGATGATTCAAAAACATTTTTCTTACAGAATAATCCCAATTATACATATATAAATGTAAATTCTTATGTATTAACTCTTACAATCTTAAATTTAATCAATATATTTAAGTTATCAAGCCAATTATAATTTTCATAATAAAAATGTTTTATTCTATGAATTTTTAATCGCGCCATCTCTTTTCGAACGCCGTAAACAACAATCGAAATCATCTATTGAATAGACACCATCTACCAATAAACATCTGTGATAGTCCTCTTTTCATATCAGGTGTCAAATATAAACACAAATTCGCTTGGATTACGCTCGTTTTGAATGAAAATTAGAATAGAAACAATTTTTCTAATTAAAATCAATTAATGCGAGCGGCCGATCGCGTGCCAAGTTATCAGAAACTTACAATTACGGTTGCAGTGACGTGGAAGTAATATTTAGTGAGGTTATGTGTTGATTGTTGGTTTAAATAAGCTTAAGTAATTTAAGGATAATTAACATGTTTGAAGTTACGGATACGCAGAGTGAGTGTGCGTTTTGTATGCAGTTTTCGTTTTGTTTGATTAATCCGTTTAATTTACAGAGATCGGTGTCGGATTGGCTGGCTTCGGGATATTCTTCCTGTTCTTGGGGGTTTTGCTGCTGTTCGATAAGAGTTTATTAGCTTTAGGAAATGTAAGTACTTAAATTAATGCTGGAATACTTAATAAATTACTAGTATTATTTTTTCGGCTCAACTCTAGAATAAGTAAACATGATTTTTAATGATTTCTTGCAAATCAATATAGATTTTCGAGAAAATGAAGAATTTGAAGTCCGTTTTTATTAGGAAACGTAACATAAGTTTATTCCATTCCAGTGATTCTTTCGTATTTATGGCTTAGTAAACAAGTAATGTAAATATTATAAATATATATAAAATCTTTATTTCTGCAGACAATTCTCTATACAATAAATTAATAATTGATTCTTATACAATGTATAATAGTCCTTAGAAGACCTACGGTCATTCTGCCCTGTAAATAATATTAATTTGGAATTTAGAAAAATCTTTCCTCACTCGATATGTACATTTTAATGTTTTACATAAATTGACATAATAAATTTATTATTATCATTATTAAACATCTTTATTACTTTTTTGATACAATATTTATGCAATAATGTATAACATTTTAAATTAATCAATTTTGAAATCAAATAAAACAGCAATCTGTAAATGGCCAAAAGTCTTTCTGTCTTAGAACACTTGATTTATCTGCTTAATTTCAAATTAATTTGTAACAAACTCAAGTTTGTTACAAATTAATAATCCCATACTTTTAAGTTTACTTAAAAGAGTTGCGCCTATATGGGTACATAGGTGGTAAGGAAATTGCAATACTCATGCTTAAAGAAAAGCAAACAAATATTTGTTGTTTTGTCGATCCAGATGTGCCCTTTGGCTTTCTAGGCCCCCCTGCAATGCGGGCTCTAGCGCCATTATAGTTACGCCACTGCTTGCAGATGCACCGAGATTTAGTGTAAATACCACTGTACGAGCCTGCTAATTGTCTCTTTAGTTTTAGACTTTAACTAAAAAGGTGGTGGTAATAAATATAAATTTTCAGCCCGGCGGTGTGTCTGCTGTTAAATTTATATCCAGCCATTAGAATCTTTATTTCTGCAGACAATTTTATATATAATAAATTAACAATATAATTTTTATCAGTCTTTCTGCCTTGTTGTAAATATTTTGTCTGATTGCTTAAGTAAGTTTATTTGTATTTTTTAATCAATTACTGCTGTATATAATTAATTTGGTATATTATTTGATTTAAAATTTAGCATCTTTATGCAATTTTGTGCAATTTTTTATCATAAATAAATATTTTAAATCTGTCTAAAATATTTAAATCACTAACACTACTCGATTAACTTTCTCCACTGAGCTATTAAGGGTAAAAACTCCAAGTCGTTACAAATTTATAGTTAATTGGAAATAAAGATGTGGAACAAAACAAGTGTATTTCTTTGCTAAATTAATACTACATATTCGATTAGTTTTATTTTTTTATTTGTAGGGTAATTAAATTCTTTAAGAGATTTACTTTTGCTTGATGTATCTGAGAGAAAATTGGGGCTATTGACATGAAAAAATGTTAAATTTAATGCAAATAATTTTTAAAAGGTGAATTTCCGTTAAATTAATTTAATATAAAAAAATATATATTTTAGTCTCACAATCTAAGAAAACAATTAGAAAACTTGCTTATATTGTGACGATAAAGAAAATCGTGCACATTAAATTTAATAGGGAGAGCCCTGAATTTTAGAGAAAATCTCAAATAAAAGCAAAGCAAAGTATTATTTAAATGAGATTAATTTAATAATAATAATAATATTCCTTTGTTCGATAACCAATTTCAGAAGAACATAATATCATATTTTATGTATAATAAGAAAATCATATAATGTAAATAATTCTGTTGATTATGTTGAACAAAAATATATTTTTATTATTATCAATAATAATTATAATAAATATCTTTATTTTCATGTAATGATTACAAAATATATCTTATAATTTATTCAATTGCATAACCTAAATTGATTAATTGGAAATTGGCCAACGATCAGTGGTCTTTCAGGCTAATTATTTAATATTTTGTTTAATTAAAAAAAAACCTACACCCATATGGGTAGAAAGGGTCATTGAATATATATATATACAGGGTGAGTTTTTTTCGATGTTCTCTATGGGGATCTCGGAAACTATAAGAGATAGAAAAACGGTTAAATGGGAAAAGAAGTGTAGTTTTATAAGACGAATAAAATGACACTTTCAAAATATTTGAAAAAGTCAAGGGTAACTAGATATTTTGAAAAAAGTAAAATGTTCAATTTTTTGAAATCAATATATCTCTATTATTATCATAGATAGAAAAAAACTGTAAAGGACAAAGTTGTAGAAAATTTTACACAGATTAATAACAAAAAATAAAAAAAAATTTCGCCCATATTTTGGGAGATATGACACAAACTTACCTTTTTCAAATGGAAACAATAGTTGGCTATGACTTTATTAAAAGGGCTATTTTTTTCCCTTTAATTCGATATAACATATGCCATAGTTATTTTTAAAATAAAATAAGTTAAAGTCGTTTTTAATTTTACCATACACCAAAAAATAGTTAGCCATGAAAAAGTTAAAAGTAAAACAATTGCGGTTGTTTATAGCAACGAAATCAATTTTTAATTACTATATATTATTATTTGAATTATTTACTCGGTTAACCCAACAATGCATAAAACCACTTGGGATAATAATTGATTAATTTATTAATTAGTTTTCTTAATTATTGTTTATTTGTTGTTGTTATAATTTTGTAAAATGGTAAAATTTCCGTAAAAATTAAATATTAGTCCAAGATGAGAAGCAACACCTGCAAATCCCATTTTGAAGATGAAGGGAAGGAAAACCTGTTAAACATTTTACAATATAAATAACCATGTAATATGTAATTATTATTATTGTGTAATAAACAATACTTGAAAAAAAAACTTGTCTTTCTTATTACTTATTCAATTTATATTTCACAGATCCTTTTTATATGCGGATTGGCATGCGTGATCGGTCTGGAAAGGACATTCCGGTTCTTCTTCCAGCGGCACAAAGTGAAGGCATCAATTGCATTTTTTGGAGGCATTTGCATCGTTTTGTTGGGATGGCCCCTGATTGGAATGCTTGTTGAGACTTACGGTTTCGTACTGTTATTCAGGTGAATAATTACGGCCGATTTACATGTATCGATTCACAAACGCACGGGAAGGGGATCTACGGACTCTTTGTATACGATAAGTTTCTGTTCCCGTTACCAAGCGATTGTGATTTCGCCCTCAGATATGATTACAAGGAATAAATTATTATTTTCATATTTACTGCAGCCCACACAACACAGTTATATACATTTTATATCTCGGATATATCAGATATGAAATTGAATAAGGGCCATTTTACATTTACAAGAATTCTTGCAGAAATTCATAATATAATTATATATAGAAAAATATTACAAATTTATGTAAGTGTAATACAGAGGAAATTATTAAAAATCAACCAATAAAACACAGATTAGATTGAATAACTTTAAATTCTCGACTAGTTTCGTGTTATTAGCCCATTTTCAAGAGAATTTAAAATTATTCAATCTAATCTGTGTTTTATTGATTGATTTTTAATAATTTATTCATATTTATTTCATACAATATGAACTACCAATGTCTAAATATTAAAACCATTAAGTAATACAGAGATTTAATATATTTCTCATGATAGATTTATGTATATGAAAACACTTTTGTACACTACGCATTACTAATGATCACATGGTGATCGAAATGTATGAAATGTTAATAAATAAAATAAGTGATGAAAAGTCTACAAACTGTTTTCATATATCTTTCAAATCTTTAAGAAACTCACATTTAATTAAGTGATAGATTTATATATAATCACATTTTTTTTTATCAAATTTTTAGTTTTGGCTTCTTGTTTGTTAAATTGTTGTGTCCAATGGTCAACATTTTAAGTACAAGTACTTGTATCATGCTTTCCATTTTATTTTTAATTGGAAGTACCTTATATAGAGAAAAACTATCTTAACTAAAATTAATTTTACAATATAAATCTCAAAAAAGTAAAATAAAAAGGATAAAAAAATATAACATGAAAGGATTTATATAAAACAGTCTCCCAATAAGGTAAGACTGTTTTATATAAATAAACGACATACTATGAAAATGCCACATCTTGTATTGGATGATTGTAAGAATACTCGTCTGGTGGAATATTAAGGGTGCAGTTTAGAAGAAAGAGATAGCTATACAAATATGGGCAATCACTAATTTGAGTTAGATTGTTGTTGTGATCAATGAACAATATTGTATTAAACATTAAAATAATCTTAAAATAAGCAGGAATTTCATCAGATAAATTAAAAATTATTTTAATGTTTAGTTTCTGTGAAAAATAATTATGAAAAACAATGAAAATTGATCAAATTTGTAGCAAATTTTAAATTAAATTTTTGTTAATAAAAACTTGTGCAATGAAAATTTAAAGGATTTCACTAAATTCTGCATTCAAATAACTTAGCAGACATGACCTATTAATTTCATTATATCTTACAATTTTCTTTTATAACTTAAACTAGTAAATTGACGTAATACACGAAAATTAACCATTTATTTTTTATTTAGACTGATACTTTATACTTGGTAAATAAAAAATCTAAATACATATTCATATTATTAAATACAAAATAATGGTACTTTTTTCTAACGATTATTTCCATTTTACTATATAGCTATTTCTTTCCACTAAACCGCAACCTTAAACAAAAAAACAACACCATGACATTCCATGGTAACTTGTCTGGGAGACTAGATTTCGAATGCTGTCATTTTCTTTCACTCAAGTGTCTAGCACAAAAAACTGTCTGTCTAGTCTTAACCTACAAAATTGTGCCTGTTGTTATCTCCGTGTTTGTGATAAGTGCTTATAAATTATAATCAATTTTTTTAATATAATACATTGTTAAAGTTCTTAGCCCAGAGGCATAGGCTGACAGAAGTAAGTTGTTTTTATTCAAAATTTAATTAATTAATTACCAGTGGCATTGCAAGTAAACGTCAATTGTTTCCGCAATAATTTTTTGCTGTATAAACAGGAAACAATTTTTTTTTTTGTGAAAGTTGTACGAAAATTATAAATAAAAATTCTCGTACAACTTTCTATGAGAATTCTTGTGTGTGTAAAATGGCCTTTGAAATTTTTATTTTGTGTTTACTGTAACCAGTTGTATCAATTTTATATATGATATATCCAGCATATATATATATACAGGGTGTCTCAGCGTGCGCGCCGAGTAGCTTTACGGCTAAATGGTTTATTTTTTTCAAAATCGGCTTTCGCAGTCGTATGTAGGTCTATTAGGACCACATTTTAAAATTAGTATCAAATATACAGGGTGTCCCATAAAAGCATGGCGTATCATAGTTATATTTTTTCTAATGGAATGACCCATATTTTATACTTTTTTTAGATTCTACATCAAAAATAAAGTTAACTTTCATAATATGTTCATATGCCTAAACCTAATAACTTTTGAAATATTTAAATATTTTTGGAAAAATTGACGTTTCGAAAAAAAATCATAACTTTGAAATGGATGTATGAAAACAAATGAAATTTTGTGTCAGTATATCTGACTAATGGGTGAATATTTCAGACTATTAAGAGGAATTTAAAATCTTAAGATGTTTTGATAGTTCAACATATCTCTAGAAGCACATTCAAGGTTAAATTTCGTGCTTATTTTAAATGGCATACCCTATATCTAATAGGCCTATCTTGTAGGAAATTGTATTGTCTTTCAGAAAGTATACAGGTATTCTACACCTAAACCTAATAGTTTTCAAGATATATCCATTTTTGTTAATTTTCGTCATTATCATTATTATTTTAATATGACAATGTAACATAAAGCGCCATCTATTGCTTAATTTAATAATTATTATTGCCAGTTATTCTAATAGGCTTTTGTTTATAAGCAAATTTAATTGACACATTCGTATTATTACTAACAATTGAAAAAATAATGTTCCTTTAAATGAAAGAATTAACTTGACTCTGATAATAATGTAATGTTATTACGATTGTCTCTTAGTGTACAAAATGTTCTCTGATGGAAGACATCCTAATAAGAAGACTGTATAGGAAGTTTTAAATACATTCAAAACTGTAGGCAGTATGAAGTATTTGAAAAAAAAAAACTACCTTGAATACAGTAACTAATAATGAGGAGACACAATTACAAGTTTAATTCCATTGAATATTGGTCAAAAAAGGTAGTTTAATAAACAATGAATTGGAAGAATACATGGAATGCAGAATTAATAATACATTTAGATCAATTATACCTAATATGCTGAGAAATGTCAAAATATAATTTAAAATAAAATTGAATTATGCATTCGATGGTAGTATTTTTGAATATTTATTATAAATTACTTTTAATTATATTTCGTCAATTTATTTGATGTATTTCGTTATATTTGTTTTACAATTCTAACAAGTTTTTATCAAATAATTTACACATGTGTAAATAAATAATGTAATTAGTATACTCACAATTAATAAAATTAGTGTATTAATTTAGGAAATATCTCGAAAATCATTTGTTGGGTCAACTGACTTTATTTATAAACAAGAACTAAACACTTGCCTTTATGGAATAATAATAATAAATATAAATTTGAACAATAGATGGCGCTTTGTATCGACTTTCCATATTATGAATATTAAATATTATGTCAAAAGTTAACGAAAATGCATATATCTTGAAAACTGTTAGGTTTAGGTAAAAAATACCTTTATACTTTTTGAAAGACAATACAATTTCCTACAAGATAGGGCTATTAGATATAGGGTGTGCCATTTAAAATAAGCATGAAATTTGACCTTGAATGTGTTTCTGGAGTTACGTTAAATTATCAAAACATCTTAAGATTTTAAATTCCTCTAAATAGCCTAAAATATTTACCCATTAGTCTAATATACTGGTACAAAATTTCATCTGTTTTCATTCATCCATTAGAGAGTTATGATTTTTTTTCGAAACGTCAATTTTTTCAAAAATATTTAAATATTTCAAAAATTATTAGGTTTAGGCCTATGAACATATTATGAAAGTTAACTTTATTTTTGATGTAGAATCTGAAAAAAATATAAAATATGGGTCATTCCATTAGAAAAAATATAACTATGATACGCCATGCTTTTATGGGACACCCTGTATATTTGAAACTAATTTTAAAATGTGGTCCTAATAGACCTACATACGCCTGCGAAAGCCGATTTTGAAAAAAATAAACCATTTAGCCGTAAAGCTACTCGGCGCGCACGCTGAGACACCCTGTATATATGTATATATATATATATATAATCTAAAATCTCCATCTACCATAATGATGTTGTAGGGGTTTATCCAGCATATATTGCGATATATCTGAGATATATCTGATTCATTTTGTGGGAGGGGTAATTCTTTAAAAAAATATTTTCTTTATTTTTTTAGTGGTTTCTTCCCTGTGGCAATAAACTTCTTGAGGCGAGTCCCCGTCATTGGGACACTTCTTAACATGCCCGGCATTAGTGGGGTGAGTGATTCTTCCTTTCCTTTTTCCATTATTCTATCTTAACAAACACTTTGCATTAAATATACTGGAATAAAAAAAAATGTTGCATTATACATGTTATTGCTATGCAACAGCGAATGTGGATTATGTAATTCAATGTCTGTAGGGATATTTGCCCGAGAAGTAGTTGTTTTAATGTATTGTATTTTAATTAATTTTTAATTATTATTTTTAAAATTCTCTTTCTATTTAAATGTTTTAAGTAACTGTGACTAAGTGAATAAAAATTCTCGCTTATTACTTAACATAGGGATTTTACATATAAAATAAATATGTAAATATGTGTAGTAATTTGCTCCTCTATACATTTTAGAGATTTTTTTTAGAATTATAAAAACTGGATTCAATAAGTTATATAAATTTAGTAGCACTACTTAAATTTGAAAAAAATATTAATTATTCAGTTGAGTAAATGAATTATTTTTATTTAAATAAAAATAAAAGTCAATTGATTAATGTTATATAAATATATAAAAAAGATAAATTAATTATTTTTATTTAATTAAAAATAATTCTCTATACATTTCAGACAAGAAAAAAATCAGAATTATAAAAACTGGATGCAATAAGTTTTATAAATTTCATAGCACTAGTTAAAGATGATAAAAAAAAAAATTCAATTGATAATGTAACCAAGCGAATAAATTCTATTCTATTATTTAAAGTAAGGATTTTACATATAAAATTAAATATGTGGAGTTATTTGTTCCTCCATACATTTTTTTTTTTTTTTTCATCTTTAACTAGTGCTATGAAATTTATAAAACTTATTGCATCCAGTTTTTATAATTCTGATTTTTTTCTTCTCTGAAATGTATGGAGGAGCAAATAACTCCACATATTTAATTTTATATGTAAAATCCCTACGTTAAATAATAGAATGGAATTTATTCACTTGGTTACAGTTATTTAAAATAATGAATAAAAACAGAATTTTAAAAATAGATAATAAAAATTAATTAAAAACACATATACAAGAACTTTAAAACAAATGTTCAATAATGGACACTTGCTGTTGCATAACAATAACATATTGTATGATGCAACAATTTTTTTCTATTTTTATTTAATGCAATCTATATTATCAATAAAACCAAAAAAAAACTTTTGAGTCACGTCACACAATTCTAAACCTTCTATACTGAAATTTGTATTATATCAAAATAATTAAAGTGATATAAGACGTAGCAATACTTTTCATTTATTTAAGATATGTATATATATATTCAATGACCCCTTTCTACCCACATGGGTGTATGGTATTATTTAATATAAATATTAGTAATATTCAGTTTTCAATAAAATTGATTTAGTGTTTTTTTTGTATCTCTTCTAATAGCTGAGATTACCTGTAACATCCAATTTGGGTTCACAAAAGACTCAAATTGGATGTTACAATAGGAGATCTCTAATAACCAAGAGTTCCTATAAGAGATACAAAAAAAACAGTGTTTAATGAGAAAATACCCAAAGATCATGCAATTCTTATATCTTGATAAAATAATAAATGACTGCGATATTAATATAAATAGAAAATGTAAGATATTGAATTTTTAGTTATAACTTGAAAACAAAACACAACAGCAAATTTTTGTTTTCCACATTCAGTTTGTCTCGGGCCAGATTCTCTATGGTAACACCCAATTTGGGCCACCCTGTATAATTGTACATTTTAAAAGACCACTAATTGTAAACACCTTTTTTTTCCATTAAATTATTTTCTAGATTTATTAATGGTCTATAAAAATTTTTAATGTTACTGAAAGTAACCACACAGTTCTTACAAACAAATTGCAACATTCTTCTGGGAATAGTAAACATTTTAAAGGATTTAAACTGGGAGTGAACTTATGCTTAAATTCATTAAACATGTGCGGCCTAATGAAATGTAACCCATATTTGACTAAGTGCTGAACATATGGCCGTTAAATTGTTTATGCAGCCTCATTAATTCATTTTTATCAGTGGGTTTATCTTTTGTTATAATCCGTGATTTATCCTAATGAAACACTATCTGTTTAATTGTTAATATTATTAAATTTAATCTTATATATACACACATCTTTATTCAGACTATGCAGATAATTTTAACAATATAACATAAATAATTACAATACATGTGGGTGTTTGTCTGGGCTATCGACCAGAGGTCTTTCTGCCCTTTAATCTTATTATTCCTCCAACAATTTTCGACCATTGGTCATCTTTATGGAGGAATAATAATAATAATTCCTCTATAAAGATGACCAATGGTCGAAAAAGGTTGGAGAAAAATATAAATAAGTGAAACAAACCAAGTACATTAATTGTAATTAAATATCCTGAATTATTAATATTGTATTATTAAATTAATTTTTATTGTTTTCAAAATTCCTTTTCTATTTAATTATTTTCAATAACTGCTGTGATAAAGTGATTACAATTATTTTCAATTAATTATAATATTTATTTATTCATTATACCATGTGTATCAGATAAGGGGAGAATATAGGGATTTCACGTGTAAAATAAAATATGTGTAATTATTTGCTCCCCTATACATTTTAGAGAAAAAATCAATGGAATATTTTTTTAGACTAATACAAACAAGATCCAATAAGTTATATAGATTTAGTATTTGAGCTTTACATATCCTACAAACTTTTATTTATTTATTTTTATTTATTTACGGGAAAACCCCTTTTTACAAAAACAGTTTAAAACTTAAGTTAAATGTTGAAAAACATACCATTTAAGGGTATTTATGAGTATACCGAAAAGGTCATTTTTTATTGCAGCCTTCCCAAAAAAAGCTGGAGTTACAAAAAAAAATCACACATAATTTTGAGCCTATTTTATGAATTGTGTGCATCGCTTATGACATTTGTTTTTCAGAAAAAAAAAAAAAACAAGAAAATTGATTTTTTTTTTCAATCACGAAAAAAATCTTCAGAAATTGTTACCGATTTGCATTACTGATGCACACCGTGACTTTTTTTGTCCCCTGATCATTTCTGGAAAATTAGATTTTCACGAAATTGCCTGGAAAAGCTCAAATAAAAATTTCCAATTGCCCCGAAATGTTCTCCGTGCTTCAGCGCCATCTAGCGGTGGCCTAGCAGAAATAGGTGATTTTTTCAGTTCATAGTATATCTGTAATTATGGCGGAAGTGTGCAGTAGTCTTTCAACTAGGTAATCGAATTTGCATTTAACTAATTAATATTACCAATTTATTAAAATGTAATTAAATGAATCTTTAATTAAAATCACTGTCTTCAATTAAATGATAAAATTACTATTTAAATTAATCAATTCGCTTTAGATAATATGTGTAGTTGCCTATTTTTATTTATAATAATATCTAATATTGAGGGTACTAGAGATCGGTACAATTACGTCAATATACAGAGAGGTTTTTTTATCAGTATACATTAGGTGAACTGTATACCTGCAAAAAAACCAAGTCAAATGCATTAATGTGTGTATTTTTAGTTGCCTATAAGACGAATACTAAACGTCAAACGCTAAACTTCAAATTGTGTAAAATATTTGATCGAAAATGTATACAAATGAAGAAAAAGTCGAATTTCAAGCGTGTCCAACAGTACTAGAGGAGGATAAGACATGTTTTCAATGAATTCAAAGTAGCAGGATACTTCGGTTAGAATGATTCTAAAAATAATTAAACTAAAACATTTTCTTTGGAAAATGACTAACACTGCATGCGTTACCGTCACAAGCAATTTCCTTTTTTTATTAAAAATAGATCACTTATTATTATGGAGAAATTACAGGTAAAAAATATTAAGAGCCACCAGAAACTGCAAGACAGTAACTCAAATGATTGTGAAAATTCTCCCATATTGTGCATTTCGAGATTGTCATAAACAGAAATATAAAATTATTTAATTGTTTTTTTGAATTATCCTAGTTGAATGAATCGATCGTTCGTGTTGCGTGTTATAGGCAACTAAACACATACATCAATGCGTTTGACTTGGGTATTTTACTTGTATACATAGGGGATATGTATACTGTTAAAAAAACCTCTCTGTATATATATATATATATATATTTATATATAATCTAAAGTCCCTACCATAATGGTGGTGTAGGGGTTACGTCAAAATAAATAAAATGTAACTAGTTAGTTACTGTCCTAATAATCGACAGTAACTAACCAGTTACATACATTTTATTTATTTATTTATTTATTTTGACCTAATGACGTATGAATACATACTCGGTGACAAGTGTCATAGACATTGTAGCAATTGCATATGATTACCAGTACAGTTATTACATATTTGGAATTTATTAAAGCAATCGATTCCAATTTACGCTCGATAGAGACTCTGGCTCGCTGTTACAGAATCCTTTAGTTAAAGCTAAAGCTAAAACTATCCAGTTGTAACAAACAAATATTTATTATTTAATTTTAATAACCTCCTTTTTTATTTATTTTATTTTTTTTAGTTTCGTTTGAACATTTTTTTTCGATACACACACCTTATTAATAACATTTGTATTATGTGTCCTTTTTCTAGGTAGTTGACAAACTGGCTGGAGAATCGGGAAGGACAAGAGTGTGATACAAGTTTCTGATAATCACAAACTGAATTTGTAAAAGTGTAAATTTTTATAAGCGAGAGCCGTTGTTTTAAAGAAAGGAAAATGTACTAAGCGTCAACAAAGATCAAGAATAAGTTTTAAGCCGTTTTTTAATTGACGATTTTTACCATCTACTGTTTTTTTTTAGAGGAGTTTTGTATATATTTATTGTCTAATAGTACGATTTAATTTAATCAAGCCAGATTATTTGTACAATTTATTTTTTTTGTTAATAAAAGTGTCTTTTCCCATTATTATTGTTATTATTATTTTATTTTAAATGAAGTGTTTTTGTGTTGCAGGTTAAAGATAGCGTTGTTTAGAGGTAAATTTATGTATTAATTTTTCAAAAATATTCAGTGTTTCTTATGTTATATACATTTTAGAATAATACGTAGTTAAAATTAGTTCAGTTATTAAATATCCGATTTATTCCAAGCTACTTTTTTTAATTGATGATTTTTATGAAAATATATCTATATATATTAATTACAAGTTGTGTTATTGTTGTTTCTTGTTTTAATAGATTCACATTATTTTACGAAAACGCAAGATTTTACACAATTTTGGAGAAAAATCACGATTGTTTACGAAAAAAATATTTTTAACGACAAATTTTGTTGTGTTATTGTTTCTTTCACAAAAACTAAAATCGACAATTTAAACGAAAATTTACTATGATTGACAAACATTTTACTTAAAAATTATTGATTTTTTTATAAAAATTGTCGATTTTTTTGTAAATTTTGTCAAACACTGAGAATTTTTTGTCAAAAAATGTGCATTTTTCTGAAAAAAATGCTGATTTAATAAAAATAAGTAATAATACCACAACTTGTAATTAATGTATAGAAATTATAGAAACGAAAATGAATGCTAATTGCAGTTCTTGAAGGCCAGGCGAACTTATTATAAGTAATTCTCTTGAAATATAGCAACAACAAAAAAGCATATTAAAATGGGGACATTTTCTGAAGTCTAACTTAAAGGTAGAACTTTGTTTTTTTTTGTTGCTCTTTTAAATATGGAAAAGAGCAAAAAAAAAACAAAGAGTGTTCTCATAACACTTTTTGCTTACGAATTCCGGCAATGTATCTAAAGTCTCTTTTTAATGTGACCTTTCAAATTTGGCAATTCAATCAAGAATATAGTATGTGCATTGCAAGCTGTGTGGTTTAGGTTAGGGTAAATTTATTCTCATGTTATCTAGTAATCCAGGCTTTTAATTTGTTGGTTATTAAATAAAAATGTGACAATAAAATTGAATAAACATATTTTTGTATTATAATCGCTGAATAAATAAGAAATACTTGTGTTCTTAGAAAATTCTTAAACATAAATTTAAGCATACCAACGAAGAGTTATATTCTTCTTGATATTTCAGATCCAATAATGAATGGTTTCCTTCTGAGGTAAAAATAATTTAAGATTTTTATGAATGAAAATACACATTTAAGAAATGCTGTTTTTGTTTTACTGTATTATTATTATTATTTTGTATTTATCAAAAAGCATAACATATCTTTTTGATAATTAATAAAACTTGTATTAATAAGTAAATCCTGTTTTCAGATTATAAATATTATTTATTTAAAAAATGTGTTTATAGCTAATAAAAACTGCTATCATAATAATGTAAATATTTTCAGATTTGTCTGAACTATCGACCAGAGGTCTTTCTGCCCTTTAATCTTATTATTCCTCTTATTATTATTATTCCTCCCTATATATGACCAATTGTTGAAACTGATCGGAGAAAAATATAAATAAGTGAAAAATCAAATACATTAATTTTAATTAAATATTTTGAATTATTAATATTATATTATACTTACAGTAGTTATAAGCAGTTATTGAAATTAATTATCAATTAATTAATAACTAAAAATGGTTAATTTTAGTTATTAATTAATTGATTTGTATTTTTTTCTTGATATTTGTCTTTTTATGGTTGGATAATAAAGATTATTATTATTGTATTTTTAATTAATTTCAATAACTGCTGTGGTGACGTGAATACAATTACATACAAACATGTTTATTCAGATAATATGACAACAAAAATTTACAAAATGTATTATAACAATATGTACAATTGTGTCATGAGCTATCAACCATAGGTCTTTCTGCCCTGAATACAATTATTTTCTATTATTTATAATATTTATTTATTCATTATATAATGTGTATGAGATAAGAGGATTTAACATGTAAAATAAAATATGAGTAATTTTTCGCTCCCCTATACATTTTAGAGAACAATGTAATAAAAATATACATTTAAGAAACGATTTTTTTGTTTTACCGTATTATTATTATTTTGTATTTAATATGTTATCCTTTTTCGTAATTAATAAAACTTGTAGTTTTCAGATTATAAATATTATTTATTAAAAAATGTGTTTATAGCTAATAATAACTGCAATAATAAGATTGTAAATATTTTCAGATAATGAATAGACTTATTACATTCATTATTCAGCTTGACACTATGACATGAATAACCCTAACGATTAATTGATGCAAATACCATCTCAAATAGTCTGAATATTGCTTTTATACCTACATTTGCTCTTTTTAAGTCTTATTTATGTTACAGTATCTTTAATATATCTTATTGGTTATTGTTATCAATATATATATATATCCTATCTTTGAAGAAACAGAGAGAACTTAGTCAAGGTTCTAATATGTTATAATTTTGTCATTGCTGTGATACTTATGATTATGTATTATTTTATTATCATATAATGATGGTAAAAATATTTCCATTGCAGCTTTAATTAAATTAAAAGATAACAATGAATTAATTAATATTTTTGAAATAGTTAAATAATCTGTACTTCTCGTTATCTTTCTTTATTTTCTTTAGACTAGTTTCGGCTTGTAGTATCAGTATAAATGTCAAGAATATGTGAAACCAAATAGAAATTATGTAAAATGTAAAATTTGAGAATCTAAATCCATGAGGCGCATTTGAGGTTGTGTTGTGTGTATAATGTTTGTTTTTAATATATATATAACATCTTTATTTCTGCAGACAATTTTATATACAATAAATTAACAATATAATTCTTATAATATGTTATACGTTGTCCTTAGAAAACGGCTATCGACCATCGGTCTTTCTGCCTAGTTTGTTTTTAATTATGCCAATTTATAGTAAAATGTAGTTATTAATTCAAAGTGTAAGGGAAGGTTAACATTGATCAAACGTTAATAATCTAAAATAATCATTAGGGAAGGTAATGATTATTTTAGATTATTTTGGTATTTGAAATTTTACTCATTAATAAAAAATGGACTCCTACAACTTATTCTTTTTTAATTGCCCTGAAATTTATAGACCTGAGAATTAAATACAATAAATATCTATAGAATCAATTACTCTCCTAGCAAATGCCCACGCTGTTCTTTGAATCAAGATTTTTTAATACAAATATCTAATCTGTAAACACGTGTTTCGGCATTTATCTCTCGTATGGTTTTACTTTATATATCCTCAAAAAATATTAAAAAATGTATGTTTTTTTTGCCCGGAAGTAGTTGTTTCAATAGATAATCCATTGTTGAGGGTTTTAATTGATTAAACTCTATAATAAATTATTGGTAAATAAAAGAACGATTTTTTTATACAGGATTCCGAAAAAAATGTGATGAAAATATTAAAGAGATGATATAGACAGGAATATTATGAATTTAGTATTGGAGAATTATTATAGTCCAGTTGACCATTAAGGGTGCGGTTTAGTAGAAAGAGATGGCTATATAATTATTTGTAGTTAGTAATTCTAGTTACATTGCTGTTGTGATCAATGAACGATATGGTATTATACATAAAAGTAATCTTAAAACATGCATTATTTTCACAAGATAAATTAAAATGCATTGGTTTAAATAGATTTGATAGAAAACAATTATGAAAGAAATAATGAAAATCTGTCAGGTTTTGAGTAAATTTTAATGTATAGTTTTAGCAACAAAAACGTGCTTAATGACAATTTTAATGATTTCACTAAATTCTTCATTAAAATAGCTTTACACTCATTACCCATTAATCTTATTATATCTTCCAATTTTTAATTCTAACTAGAACTAGTGAATTTCGATGATATGTAATAATTGACTGTTTTTTTTAATTAGGCCGATATTTTTCATCCTGAAATGCAAGTACATATTCATGTTATTAATTCTGGAGCCCGACTTATTTTATCGTGATTATTTTCACTTTAGTGTATTGCTATCTCTTTCTGCTAAACCGGAACCTTAAGGAGAATAGACTTAGAACCCGAAACTTTAAACAATACCCGTTATTTTATTTTTTCATCTTCTTAGGTAAGATAAGTGAAACAATTGTATAAATTAAATATTAATTCCTTCTTTAGAAACCACAATTAGATAATTTACAGATCCTTCAACAATTCCACGGATAAAACTATCTCTACTAATAAATCAGGTATGTATGCGCAAAATTGTACTGATTGCGATAAAGTCTACACCGGCCATAGTTCCGATAGTAGAAAGAAAGAGCATAATAAAGGTCACTTTACCTTTTCCAAACATCTATTAAACAGCAATCATCCATTTACAAAAACTTTTATTTGGTTTTCATTAAACACTCGAAAAAACATGATCACAATATTAATAGGTTTAAATATATACTTGATTTGTTTCACTACTTAATGAAGTGAAAAAAATCAAGTATATTTTTCAACCTATTAACATCCCTTTATTGAAAAATTTAGAGTATACAACCAATAAAAGTTTAAAACTTAACCTTCTTGAACATATTGAAATAAATAAATTAAAATTTAAGAGTATTTTCCTTAATTTTCAACTAGATTATAATAACCATTAATATTTTTAATATATTGAATTAGAACAAAAGTTTTTTTTTAGGTTTCACAATATTTAATTGTAGATACACTGCTACTACAATTATTTCGATACACAGTATCATCATCGGGTAGTTGATATAATGGTTTAACAATATTAGTGGAGGAATATTTATACAAAACCAGGTAGAGAACACTAATGGAGGGTGGAGGTACAATTTTTATATCACAGTTAATGAGCGTGAGTACAATTATACAAAAAAATATGTATAGAACTAACAAATGTCTATAATAATAATAGAAACAATATAAAGAAACGTGACAAGAAAAACATACAAAAATATACATTTTTTTTTAAAAGTTAAATTATTAAATGAAAATAAAATAAAGTCGGACTTCGACTTATTCCAGTCTCATAATCAATACTGATTCATTGTTAATATATTTTATAACAATCGTACAAAAGCATCTAGGAATTAATAAAAATAAAAATTGGAGGATTTAATTAATTTCGAATTGAATCATAATTGTTCCTTTTTCATAGCTTAATTTTGTGGAATATAGGGGCACGAATATAATACACGCATAAATTAATTAATAGAAGCTTTCATTATTTTTGAATATCATTTAATTTAAATTCATGCACCCCTCTCGTTTCGGGCCTAACGAAAACACGTGTTCTTTTTATTAAACATGTGTTTAAGTTTTATGACACACGAACATCGTATAAATATGTTAAGTATGAAAGAATTCATTATAATTCTTTTTTTTGGAAATATGCTTTTTAAACAAATTTACTATTATTAGCATACAATTAATAATAATACATTTATTTACGGAATCACCTTTTTACAAAATATATGCTACAAAAAGTATATTACGAATATATATATATATATATATATATATATATAAATTGAATTGAATACAAGTAAAGTAAATAGAATAGTAAACGCAATTTAATTTTTCTGAAATTCAAGTAAAAGAAAAAACAGCATGCGACTATACAATATTATAACGCTTGTAATATTTATTTTTTATGATGAAAAAAAAAAAATCGAAACACTGTGACCTATTCATCTATATAAAATAAACCCTTCTAAGCATAGTTGGTGTAACTTTACAGAGTCGAAAATTTTCTTGGAAGACGTTTGGGAAAATTTTACACGCATTTTCTACTCCACTTACGCTTAGAAGCGTTTATTTTATTGTAAATAGATGAATAGTTTCGATTTTTTTTTGCATCATAAAAAATTAATATTTTACTTTTTCTTCATTTATCACTTGGTAAAATATATTTAATAAGCATATTAAATAAAAATGATTTGAAAATAATTAATAAATTATATCCACATTTAGCTCTGTGACTTTTGACCTACGTTACGTAAGTACCTTAAACAAATGCACATTAAAACAACTACTTCCTGGGCAATTACCCACGCCGGATATTGAATTACATAATCTACACCTGCTGTTGCACATCAATAAAACATTGCATAATGCAACAAATTTTGATCCGAGAAAAATTTAATGTAAAAACAACAAAAGGAACGTTACTTAATATAAGACCATCAGCAGACACGTGTTTCGGGATCTATACCTCGTCAGCACAGCTATTCAATGTCCGGCGTATTTTCTATTTATATATAATAAGCGTTTGTTATAATGAAATAACTTGGTTTTGTTTTACTAAAATTTTAGTAAAACAAAATCAAGTGATTTCATTATATCAAACTTGGTTTTGTTTTACTAAAATTTTAGTAAAACAAAACCAAGTGATTTCATTATATCAAACGCTTATAAAAAATAAATATTACAAGCGTTATAATATTATGACTTGTAAAGTCGCTTGTGGGTTTTTTCTTTTGCTTGTGCATTTTTCTTTAAATAGTAAAATTACAAGTAAAATTTTACAAAAATATTTATGGAATGAAATTAGCCGATTGTTTATATCATTATCAATTAAATACTTAAATATACAACTTGTTTTAATGTTTCCAGTTAGATTTCAGTAAAAATTATATTATTGACCCGCCTTTATCTGCAAGGTATAATTTCCTTTCACATAAGAAAATACAACTTTTAATTAATACTAAGTACAAATCATTAATAGGGTAGCATTTGTTTTCTATAAATATGAGTAACGTTTATTTTTTTTAATGAAATTGTGTAATTTCATATGGCAATTTTAGTTTACGATTTAAATACAAATGATTTTTAAACAATTTTCACATGGTTAATTAAGCTCCAAATACTTATGTTATCAAATTTTATATAAAACGAATGATTAAAGCTAAAACCATTGATATTAAAATTAACATTTAACTCTAAAACATTGAATAATAAAATTATATTTTAATATATATTTAATTTCCTTAAAAAAACAAGAATGTGAACGCCCCGCATGCGGCCTAAATAAACAATTAATCGATCCATTCGATTTCGCATGTATGTATGAGTTTATATGGGCCATGAAAAATGTTGAATTCAGTCCAAAACGTTTTGGTAGAGACGACCATATAGTCGAATATCTGTAAAAGTGGTATAAGAAAGTAAAGTGTTTTCTTTATTCCTAATGTCTATTAAGAAATAAAAAATACTATTTGTAAATAAAACAACATTTTTTTTAAGTTTCATAAAATTTATTGTACAGACATTGATAGAATTGTCTCTGCAATAAATTTTGTGAAAAATAAAGAAAATGTTTCATTTATGGGGCTTCGTCAAGTAAAATCTTCAATCATCAAATATTAATAAAATAATAATTATTAAAAAAATAAACAAATTTGTTAAGAAAGAATACGTTTGGCCATTCCATAAATAAATACACACTTTCAACAAAAAGGGTGTATTTCATCAGGGTTTTTAGTAAAATTCACATATGTTTATCAGAAAATGACTTTCCGTTATTAATAAAGGCCAAAGATTATATATTAATTTGTTTAACCTCTACATAAAATAAGAAGTATATTATACTACTTCTTATTTTATGTAGAGGTTAAACAAATTAATATATCAGCAGTTATAAAAGTGCTTTAGAGATACCAAAACAGTTTTTGTTTACTTTTTGTGCTTAATTTTTCAAAGTTTAAATTTATTTATTCATTAATCAACGGAAATCTCCTTTGTATAAAATATATAATATACAAAAGTAACTTAAAATAAACAAAAATATAATAAATGAATAGAGTGTGAAAAAAATAACTGCGAGAAATTTTTCTAATAATTAAAATTGTAAGCGCAAAAATAAATATAATTATATAATATAATTAACAATATCTAGATTAATTAATGATAAATAGTGTTTAAATAAATTATAAAATTTACAGAACATATAAAAATTAGGATTCAACATAAGGACATTGTAATGCCGCATAATACGAGAAATAGGATTATGAGTATCATGTAAGGGTTCGATGGAAGATTAATCGGAATAAGGATCTACAACGAACTGGAGTCTTTAAGGCGAAATTAAAGATCAACAATGACAATAAAAAAACAACTATTGACATGCCATGCCCATTAATCAACTTAAATCCGTAACATAAATCAAGCGATATTCTTCTATACTGTAAAGATTTTAAATTTAGATAATCCAATATGCGTGAACGACTATAATCAATGCGTGGTAACCCCATTTTAAATGACACTAGAAGTAAAAACTTATTCTGAACTCTTTTAATGATTTCAATATTACAGTTGTAATAAGTAGACATGATTACAAGACAGCATTCCAAACTAATATGAAGTATTCTGAATGTATCAACACCAAAGTGTTTAGAAAATCTATTAATGAAGTCGAGCAATGATAAAGTTTTACCAGAAATATTATTCAAACGGGCAACAAAAGTTCAGCGAGAATCAAATATTAAGTTTATAATAATCTTTATCCAATCGTTAAGGACTTTATTTACATATTTATTTTTTTAATATTAAAACAAATTTACAAAAAAACTCGAATTGCTATATTTGAATTTTCTTTAAAAAATTATATGTTGTAATCCCCATTCGATTTCATCTTATCATTTCATAAAAAATACAATTAGACATTAGCGATGTCTTTGCATGACTATCAACTGGGGTCGTTGATAGTCAGGCAGAGACATCCGACTACATAAGAGACCACGTCAAATTTTTCCAACATGTTGAAAGACCTCAGATCAATAGCCATTGGGTAAATAATTTATACATAAGTATACTGATAAAACCTGCCAATAACGATGTGTATGTATATGCATGTTGTACCCCAACCTTTTCTAAAAATTGTAAACATTTATTAAAACATGATCATTTTAATACTTAATAAATTAAAGACGACGCAAGCGCCACCTTTTGCCTAATTTAAAAAATCATTAAATGTGATTTTAATACTTTCTGAGATACGATTTTTAACCCAATGATGCGAAATTTTCCGACATTGGTCAATTATATATTCTCATTATGAAATGATTTTTTTATGATCAAGTGGTTTATCGAACATTATTCTTCTGCTTTTAATTCATTCTTCGAGCTCTAACGAAGCAATTCCGGGCGATTTAACAATGATCTAAATCAAGGCGCAAAATGACCGGGCGAGCAAATCGGCCTTATTTATAGAGGTACTTACGAACACAATGCAGTTTCACGTGTGCCAGGGACATAAATAGCCCACTACATCTACATAATGTGAAAGCATACCGTAAGACCACCTATAAAATTCTATTGATATTATAATAACTTCACAAAATGAAAAATATAAAAAGAAAAAACAAGCGTATAAATTCTTGTTAAAAGAAATAATTCTATTGCGATATAAATAACAAAATGTAATTTTTGTTTCGTTTCATAAGTTGCAATCTCCTTAATATATTTTTAGTAAAACTTATTTCATAAAGCAAAATATTAGTAGTTTAAACAAACTTTCTTATAATCTTCTTTATCTTGGTTGTTAGTTGTGATGACTTTAATTATTTAAATAAATATGGATAAGATAATGTAATATAATAACTTATATATAATATTAAATAAGTATATATTGCCAAAAAATATCTATAAAAAATAATCTAGAATAAGGAAACATAACAAAAAATATTATAAATGTGAGTTTAAATGATACAGGAGACTTGGAAGATCTACATTGAAAATGCCAA
Organism: Philonthus spinipes; assembly: GCA_963082785.1. Lineage (NCBI taxonomy): Eukaryota > Metazoa > Arthropoda > Insecta > Coleoptera > Staphylinidae > Philonthus > Philonthus spinipes. Next base: position 10,950,516 of record OY720309.1, on the reverse strand, counting down.
TGTCATTGGAAATTAAGTTTATAATATTGCACATTAACATGATGATGAGTAGAATTTGTCCTATCACAATAGAAAGTATATTTGTGTCTGCTTGCTTTCCTAGGAACATAGAAATTTAATTTTGACAAGATGTAGGGGTCACGTATATCGTTATGTATAACCTTATAAATAAACACACTTTCAGTTATTCTACGTCTTTGAACAAGAGAAGGAATATTAAATTAAATTGATTGGGTGAGTTACGTGAAGATCAAATGTAATCGATAAAAAAGCACTAATAACCTTTCTTCACACTTTTATTTTTAATTCCATATGCACATTTCGGACACAAAATGACCATTATCAATGGATTAATACTAACTATAAAACTAAAGTTCACAACAAGATATACTTAAAGGATTACAATATCTGGCGGTGGGAAGCAAAGGTAAGTAATTGGGGAAAAACATAAATTAACAGTTGAGATGTAAAATAAGGGTAGCGGTATGGGCGGTATGAGCGTATTAGGAAAAACAGAGATTAAGGTATGGGAATTAAATCTAATAGCGTATTTTGAAGTGGACCGAGATCAAAATTCATTAATTTATTTTCGGATTTTTTCATTTGGATCGCTTCCAACATGTTTAATTCATAATCAGACGATTGTTTTAATAATTTTATATTTTCGATGTTGATTTTATGGCCAGTTTCGATTATATGGTTAGCTACCGCTAATTTTTCTTTATTTAAATTCTTAGCATGTGTTATGTGTTCTTTGTATCTGATTCTTAAGTTCCGTTGTGTTTGACCAATGTACACTTTGTCACAATTGCCACAACTGATTGAATAAATTCCCGATTGGTCAAGATCTTCTATCTTGTCAAAAGTATTCCCAAGTAATTCACTCAGTTTGGAATTAGAATAGTAGGTTTGTGTTAGATTTTATCTTTTATATAATTTGTTAAAGTGTGTTTCTGATGTGGGGGAATAAATAAGTCTAACGATTTTTTTATCTTTGTTGGAATTAATAGGAGTTAAGTGGGAGGAATTATTGAGTTTATTTTTGGAGGCATGTTTATTGATTAATTTTTGAATTGTATGACTATTGTACTGTAGGCTTCTTGCAATGTTATGTATGATTTTGAATTCATTTTCCCAATTTTTGGTAGATAAAGGTAAGCTGAAGGCTCTGTGAATGAGGCTATTGAAAGCTGCCAACTTATATTTCAATGGAGCATGAGAATTAGCGTGTAAGTAATTGAAAGTATGTGATGATTTTCTGAAGATGTTAAATTCAAGTTTGTTATTATTTCTTGAGATTAAGAGATCTAAAAAAGGTAATGATTTATTAAATTCTATTTCGTGAGTGAATTTTATACTACTATAAAAACTATTGAGAGATGCGAGGAAGGAATCAATATTAAAATCTGATTTAATTATAGCGAAAACATCGTCAACATAACGAAACCAAACATCAGGGAATTAGGTTAGTGTATTTTTGGCATTGTTTTCGAAGTAGTTTAAGAAAATATTAGCCAAGAAAGAGATAACGGGTTTCCCATGGCAGTTCCAAATGTTTGTTTATAATATTTGTTGTTGAACTCAAATACATTACAGTCCATAACAAGTTCTGTGAGTTGAATATAAACTTCGATATGTTCATAAGGAATCTTATTTTTAATTAATATTTTTCTAAGAATGGATAATGTTTCGGTAATGCTTGGAAAAAGGGATACAATATCAAAGGAAATTAACTTTAATTATCTAATATATTTTGGTTCTTTAATTTACTGGCAAGTTCAATAGAATTTTTACTGACATGCTGTTATCAATATGTAATGACTGCAATTGGGTAACTAACATTTCGCGATTTTATACGTAGGTGAGTTTACGTTAGAGACGATAGGTCTAAATTTATTGCCCTCTTTATGTGTTTTAGGTAGGCAGTATAATTGTGGTATTTGCGGGTTTTTGATTTTTAGTCTTAGGCTCAGTCTTTTATCTATTAAACATGTTGAGCTTTTTAACATTTCATTGATTTTCCTAATATAGGTTTGTAGAGGGTTCTTCTTCTGAATTAAATACGGACCTGATTCTAATAATTGATTTACACTATTGACGTAATCTGATTTTTGAATGATCATTACACTATTGCCTTTGTCTGACTTTAAATAAAAACACTCTTTCTCTTTTAGACTCTTCACCACGTTTTTTACACTTTTCACTTCTTGGGTATTCTTCTTCTTGATTTTCTGCAGGACTTCTTTTGCTGAGGAACGGAATTCTGCTGCTAGATCCGGTGTTGTTGATGGTATCTTCAGTAGGGAACTTTTTTGGATTCATTGAATGTTTTAAACCGAATTTCAATGTTTCTTGTTCTTCTTCGGAGGAAGATATGTTTGTTTTGTTTATCACTAATGTCTGGGTAAGTTCTTGCTTGTCATCTAGTGGAATATGTTGTTGGAGTGACTGTTTTTTCTTTAGGAGGGATTTCAGTTTCTTTTGTAGTATTGTTGATTTATTCTGTACTTTCCTCACGATCACGGTGTACATCTTCCTTTCAAAGTCGTCCCATATTTGTGGAGTTGAGATTTTGCTGAGGCGCATGTGTAGCTCCTACGCCATTATTTCTAAGTTGGTTATTTTTCCATGTAATAAACCGATTTCAAATCTCAATACTCTCAATTTGAAATCATTTATTAGTTTAGTGATATTGTATCTATGTTTAGCAGTTTTCACTTGTATAAAGTTTGGGAAGACGTTGTTTTTTGCGCACTGATTCAGAAAATAAATGTCGGCACTGATGAGTTTCACTTTAGTTTTAATTTGGAAATATTTATTTAACTCTGTTGACCAAAACTGTTTAGGATCATTCTTAATTTTTGATTCCGCTATCTGGACATACTTATTGAAATCATTTTTTATATTATTTCTGACAATATTGCGATATTTAGCTAGGTGGATTTTATTAAATGTGGTTTTACGTAATGTGTACTTTCGATGCCAGTGCTTTTTTTTTGCCGGATACTGCTTATAGTAAGTTTTGAAAACCATTTAGGAAACTTACTGGGTTTTTGGTGAATAATAGGAACGCTTTGATCAATATATTGATACAAAATGTCATACAATTCAACACTTGCGCCATTAACGTTGGTATTAGTTATTATTGATGTCCAGTTGGTATTTGTTTGTACAATAAACTGTAATTTGCTTTCTTGAAGTTGTATTTTGAAACATCACTTTCAAAGGCTTTTGGTGATTTTGCAGTAAATGAACAATCCACAGTTATCACGGGGTGATAGTTATCTTCTAGAACTAGAGGGGAATCGCAGTGAAATACCGAACAAGTAATATCCTGAGAGCAAAGTATTATTATTATTTCAATAGATTTAGAACACTCCGTACTTTATGTTATTTCTCAAAAACCAGCTCATAGAAGATTTATAAAGTAGTTCATTCAAATGAGTGTGCGGACTTTAAAAAAACCCTTGTCATTGTTTTTATAATGTATCTGAACAATTATAGTATTTTTTGTGTTTGTAGGACGAGACGCCTCCATTTCTCTCTCTTTCTCAATTAATATTGATAAACTTTAAGCCGGCTGGGCAAGCGAAGAATGGGATGTCGGCCCGCTTAAAAAGATGAATTAAGTGTAATTTGTGGATAAGACGAACGCGTTGGGGATGGATGGGTCAACGTCCACTACTCGCTCGCTTGCTGACATGCAATTAGACAATTACATGTACGGAGGAATGTAAAGAGTGTCTAGATTAGAAATTGAGAGAATGAAATTAATGGCGTATGAAATTAAAGATCCAAGAGTTGCTAAGAGAAAATAAAACAATAATATAATATAATATAATATAATATAATATAATATAATATAATATAATATAATATAATATAATATAATATAATATAATATAATATAATATAATATAATATAATATAATATAATATAATATAATATAATATAATATAATATAATATAATATAATATAATATAATATAATATAATATAATATAATAAATATAATAAAAGATGCTTGAAACGTATATCTCTGTCCAAATTATCAATTAATTATTTTTTTTAATCTAATGTTATAGAAAAGTCCGTTGATTGTTTCTGTCTGTAATTATTGTAAGCGTAGTAAGTGTTATTTTTACATTAGTATTTATTAGATTTAAGCTTTAAACTTTATGTAAACATTTGTTAAAAGGTGTATACCGTAAATAAATAAATATAATTTCTCATTTGATTTTCTCATTTACCAAACTCGGGGTATTTTAAATCTATGAGTCTTGATTCTTTTCTGGATATTTATTTATTTGATAAATCTCCATTTTGCAATATATATTCAATGACCCTTTCTACCCATATGGGTGTAGGGTTTTATTATGTTTTTCTTCTTCTTCTTAATTCTTCATTAACTTCTTTCAGGTCTTTTTGTCTCTTGCCATTCTTGCAGCTTCTTGTCTGGTAATGCCTCTCTTCCCTAGTATATCGTTTATTACTCCATCCCATGTTTTTCTTGGTCGTCCTCTTTTCTTTTTCCCTTGTGTTTTTGCTTCCCATACCTCTCTGGTTTGCATACTTGAATAAATCCTTTTTTCTATTATTGCATACTTTTGTTCATTCTCTGTATATGCCCCCACCATCCTAATTGCCTTTCTTCTATATATTCCTCGATGCTCCTTACTTGTAGTTTTTCTCTGATTCTTTCACTTCTCATCTTGTCCATTAGTGTGACGCCGTACGTTCTTATTAGGTCAACACAAAATTAAAAAGAAGTCACAAGTATTGAAGTATAATAAATATTAAAAAGCTAATAATAAATACATGTAAATATATATATATCTCATTTCTACTGCTATATTCTGCTTTTTTGTCTTTCATTCAGTACCCTACAATAATAATAACAATATAAAATATTTTTAAAATGTAAAGATTTCCTGTCAATCGGCTGTTATAGGTCTTTCTGCCTGTCTTATAACTAATTGTCTTTATCTTCTTTTGCAATTTATTTTGTTGTTGGTCGTCATTGTTAAACTGTCTATTGAATCGATCAGGGTCAATTTAACTGTATATGCTTTGAAATGATGTAATGAATTGAAATATTGTTGTGGAGGGATTTTTACGGATAAATATTGTGTTTGGGGTACATGGGATACATAAAGTGTATAGAAGGTCGCGAGTGGTTGTATTTAATAATAATAATAATAACTTTATTGACGGACATTTTACATAATACATAGCAATACAATCATAGACTTATTATACTAAATATAATATATATAAATATACACATGTCTACAAATAAGGCAAGTTAGAAATATATATATATATAATCAAATGCCGCTCTACCCATTCGGGTGTGTGGCAGATAAGGCAAGTTAGAAAGAACAACAAACATTTATGTGCTTAAGATCAGATACAAACATAGAATACGATTTAACAAAAAGATCGAAATTATGACTAAGGGATAATTTATTTGACTTACGCATGAACCGACAAAGTGGACTATTAATACCATAGTTAGATTTATGGAATGGAATGGAAAACAGTGCTGGGTTTCTGATTTGTCGATTTGAGGTGTTAATATAGAAGTCAATTTGATTAAAAAGATATACACAATCCGCTTGGTTATTGACTAGTTTATAAAAGAAACAAGTTCGCGAAAGATCTTCTACAATATAACTTATCAATACTGAGCTCCTTACAAACTAAATTAATATTAGTATCATTGTTGTAACCTAATTTATAAACCATTATTTTCAAAAATGTATTTTGAATTGATTCGATCTAACTGCAATACGTTACTTGATATGGTGACCAGACACATGATCCATATTCCAGAACGGAACGTACGTAAGCAAAATAGATGACTTTGAATGCCGTTGGAGATAAATCGGTTGCCAATCGTTTAATATAACCAAGCATCCTTAGAGCCCGCATATAAATTCTGTTGATATGATTTCCGAATGTCAATTTTTTGTTGAACGTTATGCCCAAATCCACAATTTCATCGAGCTCATCTAATTCAACGCCATCTATAAAGTAAGAAGTGAAAAAATCTAAAGGATTAGATTTCCTGGAAAATCTCATTATTTTACATTTCTTAATATTAAATAAAATATAGTTTTTGCAACACCAGTTGTGAATTGAAAATAAGTCCTCTTGCAACAATAAGCAATCATTTGGTGAGTCGATTCTCTTGAAGAGCTTTAAGTCATCGGCCAAAAGCAAAAAAGACGAATGTTTAATGACTCGATGTATATCATTAATAAAAATTAAGAACAACAACGGTCCACAGTGTGACCCTTGCGGAACACCCGATACCACTTTAATTTCTTTAGAAAGATGGTTTTTAATTTTTACACATTGAATACGATCGATTAAGAAACTTCTAAACCAACTGACTACATTGGCATGGATTCCTAGGGCACTAAGCTTTCCAATTAATATTTCATGGTTGACACGATCAAATGCTTTCGCAAAGTCAGTAAAGATCGTGGGCAAATTTTTGGGAGAGGGCTTTGATACTTTGTTCAATGCCTTATTAATATATAAGATATATTAAGATATCGGTGGAATTTCATAAAAAAATTATATTTTTCATGAGTCCCCTAAAATATCACTATACATTTGGTTTGTCATCATCATCAATTACTGGTGATCGATATTTCGGTCTCTCGGACCTCAGCAGTCTAGTGTAATCCATATACCTTATGAAGGGATGATTTTTCATGGGATTTGCAATGCCATATTATAAAGGCTGTGACTTTCACTCTGATGATGTATCTCATAGAAAAATGCATGACTTACATCAATCTCTTTGAATTCATTTCTTCACTTGTTTATTTGTACGTTATATGTACAGTTAGGACGCTTTGTGTCCATTATCAATAGCTAACGAAGTATGAAATGTACAAATAGCGTACAAATAAACAAGTGAGGAAAGGAATTCAAAGTGTTTTATTTTTAATTGTTCGAATCTCTTCACGTAACTCACAACAACACATAAGTACATCAATCTCATTAAAAAAAGCAAAATTTTGGATTTTTAAATTATATAAGAGCAATATTTTTCTAGAAAAAAAAGTTATTCTTATTTATTGCTGAAAATAGAGAGAGTGTGAGGAATCATTTTATGCGATGCGATATATTCGGGGAACAGAAAATATTAAGTTTAACGTGTATGTTATTAAATAAATTCACATTCTATATTTTTTTCTATACTTTTAAGTAGATGGGGATTTTAGATTATATATATATTTTTAATAAAAAGTAGGGGTTTCCATTTAAAAAAACTAAGTTGACCTCGATTTAGCGACAACAGCGCCATCTATGGAAAAACCAATATTATGTTATTATGGCCCCCTTCGATACAATCATTTTTTGTTTGGATCATTTTTTTTTAAGTTTCTTGTTTCGGAGATATTTTCTGAAAACACAATAAATGGTCCACCCTGTATAATATATATATATATATAATGTTATAATCTTATTTCGGGATTTGTTTAATATTCTCAGAAAGTCTTATAAATTTTTCAGCAAAGTTAAAATCATAAGCTAATTGAAAAATAATCAGCTTATGATTTTTACAAACACTGAAAAAAAATAATAACGCACACGTTAAATTAAACATTTCCCATACGGAATTGTATCCGATTATAATTTTAATAACAAAGTTAATTGAAAAATACAGCTAGGCAACCCAACATATACTCCAGCGTTCGTTTAATATTCAACACTCGGGTGACCGCCTACGGCTACTACAATTGCCTGTATGGTGTTTTTACCATAAAATATCAAGTTTAATTAGAACATGTTATTAATGAAGTTGGCTTATAATTGATTGCTAGCTTCCATCTTACAGAATTGGGATCAGATGTGAATCATGATGTGCGTCCCGAAGAGCTATATTAATTATGGTTACTAAGGGTTTGACAAATATTAATTTATAGTCTTTAATTAGGAAAACTAGATCGTTTGTTAACTCCTACCGTATTATTGTTATAAAGCATTTGAGTATAGATAAAATATTAGTTTACACTGTGTGATAATTAATCAAATAAACTCTAAATAGAAAAGAGTATTTATTCATTCACTTGGTCAATTAATAAAATAATACAAATAAACTCTATTCGGCTTAAATCCTCCTAAAAGTAGGTCTTGTTTGGAGGACATTTTTATTAGAAATTACGAAAGTAATTTTTTTAAATACAATTTCTACGTGAAGTTTAGAGTAAACTCAATGATAAGAACGTTAAAATAACTTTTCTTTTTTAATTTAAACACAAAAATTCTTCTTCTTCTTCTGCTATCCCTTGCTGCTCCTTAGGGCGCCGGGTAACAAAAAATAATTCAATATTACATTATTATACAATAGAACTAAATAAAAACGTCAGTTATAGTTTTTTTTATTTAATCCCAGGAGAAAAATGAAATAGCTATAAAAATATACATTTTTTACTAGAATTTTGAAGAAGTAGCAACACACGTACATCATAATCAATATTATCATAAAAAGACATCATAAAAGGTCGTTTTGCTGTAAGATGAAAAGGTCATATACACAGTGCAGAAACCAAGTAGCCGATAAATTCGGTAATTCCGTTAATATGAATAGAGTAGATTTATTCTAAAGCTGATCAAATATAAAATATGTTTTCAATTTTCTCAAACAACAAAAATGTGACAGTTTTGACGTCATTAATGGTTTTGTAATATACAAATTGGCGCATATATTTTTTAATTTTGATTTGGGTGGAATATTTTAATCTGCCAATCATAAATTTTTGAAATGATTATATAAGAGAAAATGAAGAAAAATCATTTTTAAATGGTTATATAAGAGAAAATGAAGAAAAATCATTTTCTCTTATATAACCATTTAAAAATGGTATTAAAATTAAAAGGCGTTTTTCCGATTTTCAGTCAATATCGATTTTATCGAAAAATATTTCAAATGAACGTTGTAGATTTTGAAGATTTTAAAGTAAATAAATATATTATTAGATAAATACACTTTACACTCGAAAAGGTTTTATGATAAATATTTTTTGTAAAATATGTTTTTCTTCTAAAACTATATTTTCTCATTTTTTTAAATTTAATTTATCAATATTTAATAATATTGCACATGAAATATACGGAGAGAGGTTTATAATACTAAAATTTTCAAATTAGTTGAAACACTATGGGCTATAAAGCTATTATACTCAAACATTTTATTTTTTCACAATATTCTTTTTTTGGTAGACTATTCAATTTTTTGTATGGTTAAAAACAGATTAAAAAAACTACCGATAATTAAATTAGAAATATATGTTTACCTTAAAAAAACAATTTATGACGTCACAACTATCATATTTTTTGTTACAATGAAATTAAACAAGGAAAATTTTTTGGCAATGATCAATAAAATTCGATCAATCCTTTTTTCCAACTGCAAAAAATACTTACACTGTAAGTTTTACAAACATCCATTGAAACAACTACTTCCCGAGCATTTACCCCGCCGGAAGTAGTTGTTTCAATAGATGTTTGTGAAACTTACAGTGTAAGTATTTTTTGCAGTTGGAAAAAGGGATTGATCGAATTTTATTGATCATTGCCAAAAAATTTTCCTTGTTTAATGTCATTGTAATTTAAATAGCTGCAAATGTGTGAATCATCTTTGATTCATTTCATTTTATTTAATCATATTTTTTGATTTAAAAAATGTTTTTCATAAGCGTAGTAATTAAATAGCTATACATCTTTTAGATTTTTTTTCTTTATCGTACATATTAAAGATCCTACCTAATCTATGCGGTACTAAATTTCCGCATAACAGCAAAACCTGTGTCAATTATCTTTTTAGTGCTCGTTGTAAAACATGTTAGATTGTTTTAATTCAGTATTATAATTACTACGGCGTTTTATTAAAAGCTGTTTTTTAATATATTGTACTTGTTTGTTGTCCTTTCATAGTTGGTCTAAAATCAGGAAACTCGGAAAAAATTGACTATCGCTGTTAATTCTTTAATTCTTTCCGAATATAAATATTTTATGAAATAAATATGAATAAATTATTAAAAATCAACCAATAACACACAGATTAGATTGATTTACTTTAAATTATCGACAAGTTTCGGGTTATTAGCCCATTTTCAAGAGAATTTAAAATTTGTTTTATTTATTTATTTATATATTTTATTTATTTTATTATTTGTTTTATTTATTCATATTTATTTCATACAATATGTGTAAATATTAAAACCATTAATTATAAAAATGTTTATAATTAATGGTTTAAAAAATTATCTTTTATTGTGATTACACTTATTTTGATAATATAAATTCCACCATTCCATACGTATAGATATTTCTTTTTTTTGTGGAAAATACAACAAATATTACAATGACATTAAACAAGGAAAATTTCTGGCAATTATCAATAGAATTCGATCAATCCCTTTTTCCAACTGCAAAAATTACTTACACTGTAAGTTTTATAAACATCTATTTTTTTAGAGCCAAAAAGTATTGCTTCCGTTTTGGAATTATTAATTAGTAGTGCATGATCCCTGCATTTAGCTAATATATTGGAAAGATCTAGGTTTATTTTGTTACATACTGAATTTATATCCTTTTCCTCAAATGTGTATAACAGTTGGGTATCATCCGCAAAGAGGTGGAAGTTATTATTAAGACTGGAAAATATTTGTAAGGTATAAATAGAAAACAAAAGTGGGCCCAAAACTGATCCTTGAAGAACACCCCTATCCACTTCTAATTCCTCGGATATAATAAGGATAATAATTGAGGATATGGCCTTGGCTGCTAGGCCATTTCGACCAGTCACTGTCATTTTAATATTAATTTTAAGACGTCACAATAGACCCATGGACCCGAATGAAATTTGTCTTTTTTTTTAAACAAACCTCATCCGGAACGGGACTCGAACCCGCCTAATGAGCAAGGCCTTTACCCACTCGGCTATCCCAACCCCCATAACATTATTAGATTTCACCATTTGAGATCGGTTTTTTTGGTAGTTTTTAAAGAAATTAATAGAAATCTGATCAAATCCAATAAAGGACAATATAGATATTAAAGTATTATAATTTAATGTATCGAACGCCTTCAAAAAATCTAATAGTATCAGCAATGATAGAAGACCTTTGTCCTGAGAAAGAATTATTTTATCAGTAATATCTGTGAGACTAATGACACAGCTATAGTTCTTACGAAAACCGGACTGTGTTATTGGTAGGATGGAGTTATCAGACAAGTAATGTTTTATTTGCGGTTCAATAGCTTTTTCCAATACTTTGGACAGGGTACAAATTAGGTTAATGGGTCGTAGATCACTCGGATCAGAGATAGATTTTAGGTAATGGCACAATGTATGATTTTTTCCAGGCCGAGGGGAAAAATCCCTGGGCAAGACAATTATTAATAATATGAGTAATGTACGGGGTAATACATGGACAACACAAATTTAGCATTTTTGCACTAATGCCATCACAACCTGGCGAGGATTCTGATAGATTATCTATGATCCAGGTTAACTACTGTAAATGAGAATTTTTCCAATAAAGGATTTAGTGAATAACATTTATAATAGTGATCCAGATCATTGTTCACAGTAGTAGATGGGATAGAGTTAATGAAATAATTGTTAACTACATTTACATCCAATACATTACTAACTTTATTATCGTTTTTGTGACAACTCTGTATGTTTAGTTGTTTCAGCTCTCTCGATAACTCTTTCGGGTTTGTAGATTTGAGACAAAATTCAAAGTAAGCTTTTTTTTCTTTATTAATACTTGATGTAGTAAGATTACGCAATGATTTATAATAATCCCAGTGACTTTGATTTTTGGTTTTCTTAAATTTATTCAAAGCATTATTTCGAAGTTTAATTAATTTTTTAATATTATAAGTAAGCCAAGAAGAATATTTTTTTGCAAATGTGGATGTTTTAATGGGTGAATGAAGATCAAATAAATCTAGTAATATTAAAATAAAGTATTCAACTTTTTCGTCAATGTTATTTAAATAATAAATAAAATCGAAGTTGCAATAATTTAGGTCGTTGTGAAGATTATTAATAATAATATCTCTGAAAGGTCTGTACGAAATAGTTATTGGATTAATTTTAGGCTTAGAAAATCGAAAATCACATGATATTAAATAGTGGTCAGAATAGTTATGTAAACTTTGATTGTAAGTATTTAAAGATTGCTTGCTGTTAGTTATAATTAGATTACAATGAAATTAAACAAAGAAACAATTTTGGCAATGATCAATAAAATTCGATCAATCCCTTTTTCCAACTGCAAAAAAATACTTACACTGTAAGTTTTACAAACATCTATTGAAACAACTACTTCCCGAGCATTTACCCCGCCGGACATTGGATTACACAATAGATATTTGTTGTTATATAGCAGCCCTACTGCGAATTCCAACGGTTTGAGTCGAAATTATTTAATGAAAGGAAACAACAAATAATAGTTACAAGGCCATCTGTAGACACGTGTTTCGGGATTTCATCCCTCATCAGTACAGCTATGCCCTGTAAGCCCTTAGTTGTTTGTTTGCAGTTGGAAAAATGGATTCATCGAAGTTTATTGATCATTGCCAAAAATTTTTCTTTGTTTAATTTCATTGTAATTTAAATAACTGCAAATGTGTGAATCATCTTTGTTTCATTTTATTAAAGTTATAATTAGGTCAATAATTGTAGATGAAGTAGGGGCTTCTCTAGTAGGTTTTGAAATTATCTGTTTAAATGAAATTGTTGATATAAATAAGTCAAACAATCGTACCGAATTATTATTTATAGCCAAGACGTTGATATTGAAATCACCAATGCAAAATATTTCATCAGTACATGGAATTAAATTAGCAATAGTCGCTTCAATTCTAGTCAAGAAATTATCCACATTAAAAGTGGGTGGTCTGTAGACAACTAGGATTGTTTTATTTATCAGTAAGATGGTGGAATATAAAGTTTTTAAGTTTGCGCATTAATTGGGTTTTTGATCGTGTACTTTTCATATTTCGGTTATGTTGTACCTTAGTTTCTTCGTCGTAGATTGTAGATGACTTTTCCATCGTAGGTGTTGATCAAGAATCACACCAAGGTAATTTATTTCTGTCACATCCTCTATTTTTATAACCTGTTTACCCCATCTAATACTAATTTTGTGAAATATTGGAATCTACGTAACACACAAATGGCAGGAATTTAGTTTTGTTTACATTTATAGACAGTCTATTTTCATGTAGAAATTGACAGATGTTTGCGAGATCCTGTTCTACTTTTTTCCTTGAATTCTTTCCAGGTTGCACATTTATAAAATGGCGCGGTATAATCGGTAAAAGTTATTATTGTTTCCATTGATGGAATTTCCAGTAAGTCGGTCACGTATACTAAGGACCGTTCCTTGTGGAACACTGCATTTCCAGAAGGAACGGTCCTCGGAACTCGTTATACTTATTTCCTTTTTTGGATTTTTTCGTATTTTATCCACTATGCTTTTCTTAGTGGGGCGGCTAGCGCACACTTTGTCCGGTCTAAATCAGACCGGATGCCTTACAATTTTTAAATATCAAATTTAGGATATGTTAATTTAAAAAATAAATAAATAATATAAGTTGAAAAATATATATCTGTAGTTGTTTTTAAAAATTGATTGAGTAAAATGGTAACTCAATCAATTTTTAAAAGCAACTACAGATTTTTATTTTTCAACTTATATTATTTATTTATTTTTTAAATAATGTCTTTTGGTTGGAGGATGGATTGTAGGAAAATGACTTTTGCGTGTGTAATTCAAGGATCTGAAGACGCAAGTCAGCTTTGAAATTCAAATTACTCCGGAAGGATTATGCAGAATAATTCATACATCGCGGCATCGTCGGGGATTTGTTGTACCTGGGGATTTGGTACGTGCGAATGATGAAGTGCTAAAACGTGTTGATTTATGAAAATTTTCGCGAGCAAACAGGTAATGGAATAATCAGTCGGATATATTCCTGATGGTTCCAAGAGATGTTCGAAGAAGGAGCGCGCGCGAGGGTGGGGCACTTCCCATTCCGTTCCCACTTCCCGCACCCCCCGCCGGAACGGCAGCACATGCTAATGTGCATGTGCACGGCGTGGCAACACGGCCCCCGGGGGCCCGCGGGGCGCTGCGCACCGCCGGGCAGCGTCTCTCCCGAAGAGTGACGTCACGGCCCGAGCGCCCCGACCGGCCTCGCTTCCTAGCTTCCGAGCCGAGCGCTGCCCACAAAGCGCCACCATCTCTTCCAGAGTACGCACCGCATCCGTTGTGTTCTTCATCTCGTCCTCATACTAAAGAGAGAACAAAATTAAAAAAAAAAACTCTTTTTCCCGTGAATTAGATCTCGTGTGTTTTGAAAGTTTTTGCTAGTGCGAGATGGCCACCGAAGTCGAGAATAACGTGCCCGCTGCGGAGACCAAGGATATCAAAGAAGAAGCGCCCGTTGATAACAAGGCGGAGGAGGCGAAGCAGCAGGAAGCGGCCGCTGAAGCCGCGCCGGTCGCCAGCGCTAAGGAAGCCAAGGAGCCGGCTCCTCCTAAGGTCGTGGTGCACAAATCCGCCTTTGAAAAGGACGTCGTGTACCTCTACCAATTCTCGCGTACGCCTTTGTTGCCCTCGCTCTCCCCTTACTGCTTGAAGGTGGAAACCTGGCTAAGACTCGCCGGACTTAAATATGAGGTATGTAAAAATAATTTAAAACCATAAAAAAAATTAAAAATCATAATCAATCAGGGTTGATGCCCTCGTCGCCGGCACTCGGGTCAGGGATGCTCTCTCTCTCAGCCGGCCGCCATTTTTATTACGGCCCCACGAGCATCATGGTTACAAAATGCTAAAAACGCGCTCTCTCGCATCTCCTCCGTGTTTTCTTCCCCCGGCGACGCTTCTAATTTACCCGTTTTCTTCTACTCCTTAATTGCGCCACAATTATGGGAATAAATGGATTTTCATTGTTGCGCCAATTAAGCCTCCTGCTACCCGCATCTACGCGTGAACGCGCTTCTCTCTTTTTTTTTTATTGTGCTGTTAATCCTCAATGGGAAATTAGGGTGTGGGCTTATTATCTACCATTTTCCACTCAAATTGTTCAATTAAAGATTACAATTCCATTTTTTATTTTAATTCAAATTAATTAAACAAAAATAATGTTATTATATCTCTAACATGCTTCTCATTGATCACTTGATGAAATATTTAGAAAATTAAAAAAATATTAAATCACTTAGGGCAGAAAGACCATGACAAACTACTAACATAATTGTATATATTAATAATAATAATAATCTTTATTAACAGATATATACAGAAAGTATACAAAATAAGTAATAAACATTAACAAACTCAATTGTATAATTTATATCTGTTAATTGATTATCGACCAGTGGTCTTTCAGCCTGGTTGTATATATTATTATAATAAATTTTATAAATTTTTGTAATCATATTGTCTGAATAAAGATGCTTGTATATAAAATCACTAATAACATTTATTTATTTCGACTAGGAATGGCTAAAATAAAAAATATTCCGACTAGCAATGGCTACAAGCCATTATTATTATCATTGACAAATCAAGTGATTTTATATTTTTTTTAAATAAATGTTACTTAAAAAATAAAAAAATACTTGATTTGTCAATGATAATAATAATGGCTTGTAGCCATTGCTAGTCGAAATATTTTTTATTTTTTTTAAATAAATGCTACTTAATAAATAAAAGAAGTATTCCTTTTAAAATTAAGACGAATCAATTAATCTCTTCATTAGGTTTGATTTTTAAAAAGGATGCTTTTTATTTTTAAAATAAAACCCATTCAAAAGATTATTTAATTTCTCTTGATTAGGTGTGATTTTAAAAGGAACGCCTTTTATTTTTAAGTAACAATAAACAATAAGTCAATTTTTTAATTAGACTTGCACTTCGGTATTCAATTATTGTAAACGCGCTTAAACCTCACAGTATGATAACAACGCGTAAATAAAGTCGAAATTATAGTTACTGAATAAATTTCATTCATATAAAGTTAAAAGCGTTTTGGTTAAAAATAAGCCAAACCACTGTAATTTATTTAGTAAAAAATATTGTATAATATACAGTGAGAATTTATTTCATTTAACATGGCTTTATATTTAATTTAATTAGTTTCATGAAATAAATTAAGTAATCAGTAATTAAAATCGGGTAGTAAATCTCAAGTCCAAACTCATTCGATTCTGTCGGTTTTTGCTACTAATGATATTTTATTACTGGCAAAAATCGCCGCAATCTTAAATCCAACGTCAAAATTCATTCGTTGATTCTGATAGTTTTTGTCATTATATTATTAATAACAAAAAAGTTATTAAAGGTAAAAATCTGTATAGTTTCGATTTTAAGTGAAGTGATTAATCACAAAATAAAAAGACCGTTATTCCTTACTTCACTTTTTATTTTTATGTTAGATGTACATTTCGAGACACAATGTGCTCATTATAAATAAGGTAAAAGTCGTTAGAATATATTCTTAATATTCAATTTGTTGAGATAATTTTGTAAACTTTTTAGAATTACTTAGGTGTTCCAGTAATTTTAACTAACCGCATGAATGCTTATTGAGTTATGACTTTAAAGTCTAAAAAAAATAATTCAATTTATTTTATTAAAACAGCTTTAGCGATGCAATATTTAAAGTTTAAATAGTTAAATATAAGTTTCATGTTTTTATTTGAAAATTCTAAGTGGAGGAACAAAATAACAATATTTCTAATATTTAAAATTTTGAAAAAATAAAACATGAAATTTACATTTTTTATCTTATAAATCGAATAAATAAATATATAATGTATTTACTGAATCTCCATTTTACAAAATATATTTAATATAAAAAAAAACTAATAAAATCCAAAATCTAATTGGTGTATTGAATCCCAAAATGGTCCATTAAAACCTTATTACTTTACCTTTAACTTATAATATTCTCTAATTTTCAAGCTTAAGCATGGAGCTTGATTATCCCCTAACGAAAACGGCGCGCCTTTATCTCGAATTACAGTTAATTGTAATTATTACATGTTTATTTAGAAATTTTAAATGTAAGAACAAAGTAATAGAATTTATTACATTTAAAAATTCCAAATAAAATATAAAACGTACGGGCGGAAAGGCCTCCGCTCGATAGCCAATTTATATACAAAATGTAGTTAATCATTTTATATATATTAAGTGGTAAATATTGTAACTATGTATATAAATAAAGATGTTATTATATATATATATATATATAACGTACATTTAACTTATAACATTCTCTGAATTTCTACCTTAAGCATGGAAGCTCCATTATTAAGCTAGAAATTAACCTCTCAACAAAATCTAAATGTAAGTTTTATGTTTTTATTTATAAATTTTAAATATAAGAACAAAAATAACAGATTTTAAAAACATAGAACTTCTTATTTGGAAATTAATAATTAAACAAAAGAAAAGTAACTAACTAAACATATTTATTCATGTAAATAAACATTCCGTGCATTCATTTATAAAACATTCCGAAATTCAAATTAAACTTACACATAGTTTAAAAGTTTTGAATAAAATAACTAATCACAATAATAAAACACTTTCACTTTGTTTGTATAACTGATATATTAGTTTCGAAACTATAGTCACTATAAAAAATCAATTTTAGTGTAACTATAGTTTAGAAAAAAAAAACTAATTTCAGTTATACAAAATAAAGTAAATGGGTTTTATTATTGTGAATTATAATATATAATAAAGTATAAGCCTCAACAATCAACAAAATAAGTTAACTTTGTATAACACAAGCAATGATACAGAAATATTTTTTCGGTGATTTCAACGCTCGATAATGGCGCGAACCCAGTCCACTGAGATTCGGCTGAGAGGTTTTAATCATAATATATTTATTAACTTATTTCATAGCCAGACAACATATGGTAGAAGCGGATACTGATTATATATATAATAATAATTGCCTGTTCATGGGGTTGAAAATTAGACAGACTGCATTTGTTTAAAACTTCAATAATCGCTAACAAAAATTTCACATAACGTGACGTATCCTTAATCTTCTAATCATTCATTTCATCCTGAACACACTCCCTTAAAATCTCATAAGTCTTGCCAATATAACATATATTTAGTTTCCACAGCGTTAGATGGCGCGCAGGCGGGTAGTTCAAAAATAGCACCTACACAATAAATTTTAATTTTCATATCGTTAAACTTAAAACGACAATATTTCAACTAGTTCGTAACTCTCATTAAGCATATAGAATTCGTTAAAATTACCGAAACAATTAAATCATTCTTACAAATCTTCTTACAAAAGTGCGTACAATTATAAAAAAAATGAAAATATACGTAGAAAAAATGCAAGTTAGCAAATTATCTCAATAAATTGATCATTAACATATTAACATGCACGGGATATTTTTTAAATTAAGAAAAAAAATGTTCAAATATTAACTAAAGTTCTACGGAGTGTAGATGCTACAAAAATTCCAACAAAAAATCTAACTATTCAGGCTTACTATATATAAAACACACTACTACATTTCTTATAAATTTCATAAATATGACATTTGTTGATAACTTTATTGTTCACAATAATTTATCACTGGATAAAAAATTACCGCAAAAAATAAAGTTATCAAAAAAATTCATAGATTACTTTTGTTGATATCACTAATGGGTTAAGAATATATTTCATTTCAACGATAGCTTAGTTTTATTGTAAAGGAGATTTTATTTAAAAAAAAAATAAAGTTTCAATTAAAAGTTTCTTGGATATAAACAAGCTATTGTTTAAATTTATTTTTAATATGTATAAAATTTGGAAATTTACGTTTTTTTGTTCAAATGGAACTGTGAAGTGTTTCATTTTTATATTTGTGAATTCTAAGAAGTTTCTGTAGGAACGTTTTTTTCTTCAAAATGAATTATTTTTAAGTTATGAAAAAGTCATATTACCTATAAAGTTATGTGTAACGTATTCAATGGTAAAAATCCAATCTGCGATTTATTAATAGTACGTAAATTGTCTCTCTATGTTAACTTTTTTGTATATTCTATTTATTATTAGGATAAAGAAAACACTTAATAACATTTTTATACCACTTAAGTACTTATTTCACTGTTTCGACTACACGGTAATCATTCTCAAACTGAGTACTTACAATATGGATACATTTTTTATGTACCTGTTTAGAAAACTTTAAAAAGAGGGGTATACATCAATTTCTTTTCTAAATAAACAATAGTAGTTGTTTATTTATTTTTTACATTTATATTATCATGTATTTTGGGCAAAATTTTTTGTATATATTTACATCTTTATTCCTTACAAATGTGGTTTAATAAATATTTTTTAAAATTTAAAAACAATTATTTGAACTTTAAACAATTGTTCTTGTAGGAATTGGCTATCGGCCGGAAGCCTTTCAGCCATAGATAGAAAAATGTATTGTTTTAATTTTCCGGGTGATTACATATTAAAATTTTCGAACAGAGTTTGGGTAGGATTACGGAATTTTGAAGGCATGTTTGGATTTCTAGGAATGCAGAGTTCGGAAAGAATTTCAAAGTTGTTGTCATTTTTAGCAATCTTTTCTTTTAATTTTAATAATCTTTCATTTATAGAGGTAATTTGTTTGAGATTGATGGGTTGTAAAGGGTATTATTAAGATGATGTCGGATTTTATATATATATATATATATATATATATATACAGGGTGGCGCAAGATTACGATGAAGTCCAATATCTCAGTTATAAAGAAATATACAAAAAAATGTTACTTATATTATTAGTAGCTACTGTCAAAATTCACATTTTAAAATTAGATTCATATATACAAGGTGTCCAATAATCACGTAACGTATCAAACATATGTTTTTTTAAATGGAATGATATATTTTTTTTTTAAGATTTTCGATTCTACGTTTAAAAATAATCATTTTTTATATAAGATTTAATAGGTCAATTTTTCATAGTTTAAAAGTTATAAACAAATGAATGTTGAAATCGATAGATGTTTAGAGCTTAAAATTTCAATAATGAAAAATGAAATAAACATTCTGTCAACGCCATACTAATGCAAAAATACTTAATAATAAAAGAAATACTCTTTTTTTCTCTCAAAACAAATTTTTATATACAATGTGAAGCAATACGCAAAATGATTTTTTTCTCTTTTTACTTAAATGGGACACCCTATATATTTTATACTATTTTAATAGAAAATTAATCACTCTTCATTTTTTATATAACATATTAAATAGCTACCGTTTACCGTTTTTGAGATATTTAATCTCAAATACAAATTTGGTGTAGAATTTTTAATCAAAGTAGGCCGTGCTAGAACAACTAATTTATTTAGTTGTGAAAGTTACGCGAATATAAAATAATTTAGTGAAACGAATAATCAAGTGTATTAATTAAAATACATCATAATTCATACATATTTTTTTTACCACGGGATAAATGAGAATTTAATAAAAAAAATAAATAAATATTAAACTGTAATTATTTTAATACACGATAATATTGAAAATACAACAATTTAAATAGGTATGTTCTTGGCTGTGCGCCAGGATCCAGGTACAACGAATCTTCTTATCTCAGGAATGCGTTCTCCGAGTGAGTCGTCGATCGTTTTTTTCTTCTTGATTTGCGATAATTGCGCTCTTGTATTTCGATTCAGTCGTCCGAAAACGCGCAGTGTTCACTATTCCGGTTTAATTTTTAACGTTAGAAATTATTAATAATTAAAAACGCGATTTATTTTTGTTTATGAACAAATGGTAATTAGTGAGTGGTTTTCGATTCACCAGGAATGGGTTGGAAGTTATTTTTTCTATTAAGGTATGTTAATATTAATATTTTTTTTTTAAACAGATTTTATGATTCCTATTATTATCATCAATTTACTTTCGCAATAAACAAATGCGATTTTCGCAAGACTAAAGTAGGTATACATTAGTTCTAAATTCATTAATGAAGATTTTCTAGTTTGTTTTGCGATTCCTATTCTTTTAAATCGTCCACATCGCAAAAATTATGTTTAACAATAAATTAATTTTGCAACAAAGAAAATATTTTTTTCGTAAATTTTTAATCATTTTCATCACTTAACCCGCGGTGAAATATTTTTGAATAATCTTTGAAATTTTCCAAAAAACTAACACTTATTTTTTTCTTACAAAATGTTATAATAAATGGAAGATGTGCCGTCCCTTGCTCGAATACGCTTCTATCCTATTCCATAATTACTTAAATGGGACACCCTATATTTTTACGCTAGTTTAGTAGAATATTGATCACTCTTCATTTTTTTATATAAAATATTAAATAGCTACCATTTACCGCTTTTAAGATATTTAATCTCAAATACAAATTTGGTATAGAATTTTTAACCAAAGTAGACCGCGCCAGGACAACTAATTTATTTAGTTGTGAAAGTTATGCTTAATATTATAATTAGTAAGTAAAGTACATTTTACGCTATATTTTGTAACACTGGTGCAGTTAAACATATTTCTTAAATAAATGATTAATTTAATTGTGAAAAACTAACAACAACTATATTTTTTGGTTATTATTCGAAAAATATTTAAAATATTCCTATATGCTTCTTAAATTGATTTATTTAAACAATTCATGTTGACTGAAAAACCGAAAATAGATAATAAGTGAAATAATAAAATATTTATGTCATTATATTTTGTTAACATTTTTATGTATTTATTTCACACATTAACATTTTTTTTTAATTCAATAGCATTCAAACATTTTACAATTTTTTTCTTAAAAAATATGTCCCAATAACCATTATAACTCGCTAAATAATCGTTGAGCAACTATTTTCTTTATATTTTGCATGCGTCTTTAAATATCGATTGTCATTTGAATATCCTTTTAGGTTAGGAAGTAAGTATGTTATTAAATACCAGAAAACGATTATGAATTGCATTTGTTTTAATTATAGCCTACATAAATTATAGATTATAATCGAAACTTATAATTTTGTACTTTGAATTGAAATTGTTAAAAAATGGTAACAGATAGGGATATAGTTTATTATACAAAAATTAATGAACAATCAATTTTCTATCGAAATAGTGTAAAAAATATAGGGTGTTCCATTTAAGTGAAAAAAGAAAAAAAATCATTTTGCGTATTGTTTCACCCTGTACGCAACATTTGCTTTATGGTAACAAACGATTATTCCTTATATTATTAAGCATTTTTTCAATTAAATTGCGTTAACAGAAAGTTTACATCGGTTTTCATTTTTTAAAAATAAGGCCCCAATCTTCCATTGATTTCAACCTTAAATTGTTCATAACTTTTAAAATATTAAAAACTGACCTAATAAACCTTATGTCAAAAATGATTAATTTTAAGCGTAGAATCTAAAATCGACATAAAAAATATAGCATTCCATTTAAAAAATCATATGTTTGATACGTCACGTGATTATTGGACATCCTGTATATATGAAACCAATTTTAAAATGTGAAGTTTTACAGTAGCTACAAATTATGTCAGTAATATCTCTTTGAAAATTTCTAAATAACTGAGATATTGGACTTCATCGGAATCTTGCGCCACCCTGTATATATATATATATATATATACACTTATTTCATAAATGGAATTATAAATAATTGCAATTGTAGTCGGGAATGTCCTCTTTGTGGGATTGAATATTGGACGGACTGCCTTTGTTTAAAACTTTAACGCTAATAACAATTTCACATAACGTAACCTTAATCTTCTAATCATTCTTTATGATTGTTCAACCTGAACATAGCTCCCCTAAAATCTCATAAGTCTAGCCAACATAAAATATATTTCCTTTCCATGGCGTTAGATGACGCGCAGGCGGGTAATTCAAAAATAGCGCTTACACATTAAAATTTAATTTTCGTATCAGTAAATTTGAGACAACAATGGTCGCGTTCAGGGAACTGTAGCACTTCAGCGCTTTACGAAAGCGGTGTCGCTCGACGGTACCGCTTTATGTGTGGCGCTGTACCGCTTTATCAAGCGATAAAGCATATATTTTTTGCGCTTGATCGCGCGCAGCTTTAAACAAAACTGCCATATTTTCGTAAGCGTTCTTAACCTCGAAAGCGTGTTCAGGGAACAACTTGCGCTGTAGCGCTACATGTCTAAAATTTCCCTGAACGCACCCAATATTTCAACTAGTTTGTAACTCTCATTAAACATATAAATAGAGTTTGTTAAAATTACCGACACAACTAAATCATTCTTACAAAAAGGAAATTAAAATTATTTTTAAAAATGTGAAAATATACGTAGAGTTCCATTGGAAAGCATGCAAGTAAGCAAACTATCTCAATAAATTGATCATTAACATATTAAAAGGCACGGTATGTTTTTTTAATTAAGAATTTTCCAGGGAAGTAGTTGTTTTAATGTGCATTTGTTTAACGTACTTACGTAACGTAAGTCAAAAGTCACAGAGCTAAATGTGGAAATAATTTATTAATTAAATTTAAATCATTTTTATTGAATTTAAATAAATAAATAATTTATTAAAAAAATATTACATTTAGAAAAATTCCAAAAATATTTTTAGAATTCTTTATCAGAAAACTAACATTACTTCCATCAAAGATCATTTCCTTAGGTATGTCACAAACTTCCAAATATCTCCTCTATTTAAACTATTATGTATCGCCCTAAATCGAAATATCCCTCCAAAATATAATAATAATCGTTTATTGACCTTTAGAGATTACAAGTATGTACAGAATATATAATAAACAAAATGAGTGGATCAAAAGGAATTTGTTCAGGTGAAATCCTGTATAAGGTTTCTCTGATCTTCCACAAATTCCTAAATATAGTGAATAACGAAAAGTTATATATATATATTAAAAATATATTTAAATGATTTTATACAACGTGTCCAAGTAAGTATGCAACATAAGGAAAATTTCTTTAGGATTGATTTTTCAGAAAAAAATATTTTTAATAAAACTTGGTGCTTGATTTAAAATATACAAAAAAAGATAAAGCGCTTTATTAGCAAGATAATGAATAGTTTTTGTAACATTAGTTATTGTTATATGATTAATAACATCATTAATGTTCTTAATTTCAAAGAAATTAATGTTTTTATTGATTGAAACCGTGTGTCATTTGTTTTTTTTTTCGTTTTTTTGTATGTTTAAGATGATAAGATGAAGCACCCACTTTTATGAGTAATAATATTTTCTGAGAAATTAATAATAAATAATGTTTCACATATCTTGCATTCTTACGTGGACAAGTTGTATTTATACCCAAGCAAATTGTTATTTTAATTTGTTTATTGTTTCAGAAATTATTATTTAGGCGTGATATAGTGCAAGAAACATAACTTGCTTTAATTGCAATAATTTTTGGTAATAATACAATGTTTGTTTTGAGTTTCATAGATTTATAGAGAAGGTATACCTTCACCTGCCTGAAGAAGATACAGAGTATCGAAACAATTGTAGCAGTGTCTATAATAAATCTATGAAACTCAAAACAAACATTGTTTTATTACCAAATATTAAAATGGAGTTTCATCAAGTAACAGCCTCAACCATAGAGCAATAATAATTTATGATTTATTTTTGTGAAAATATTTAGCGTGTAAAATCATAATTATGAAAGCTTTCTGTTTCCCAGAACATTTATTTTAGAGCAAAAATCACAATAAAATACAAAAATCTACCACAATAATCGAAATTTGTTTGATTTTTTTGTAATTTCTAAAAGAAATATACAAAACTTCACTGTCCAGCTGTATATAATCAGCGATTTTTTTAAGGTTTCTTAAGTCTCGCTGGGCACCCTTACGACCGACAACAAATTCCATTGGCGATCGTTGCCCTCCATTCGACGAGTATTTATATCCAATCTTTATTCTCTCCTCTTCTGTTTGGTTTGTTAAAATCGCCCGTGTGCCGTTGTTGATGTGTTCGAGTGACCTGTTTCGCCTCGTTCGCACTTGGTGAATTTGTGGAATTTTCCAACATCCGGCACCGATTTTACCCAACAATAAATAAATTACCACCAACACGGTTTATAAATAAATTGTAAGCAATGATTGCGCATTCAGATAATTGCGGTGCATCGTTTTATTCAAAGCGATGTTATCAAATGACAACGAGTTACGCTGCATTAATTGTGATGCAGCGTGAAGATAATAATAATAACAACAGGAGAACATTCCCAAATATAAGACAATTATGAAAATCATATGTAGATTATTTTAATTTCAGACAAAACAATCGGGGTTATTCTGTACGGATAACGTTGAACATAATATGATCGTTATCTGAGAAGTACCATATTTCAAGTGGATTTTCTATAAATTATATATATTCAATGACCTTTTCTACCTATATGGGTGTAGGGTTTCTATAAATTATAATAAATCGAAATACGTTAAATTTTACGTTTTCCCTTAAAGAATAGCCCCGAATAACAATAGTATGCGACTTATACTATTGTTATTCGGGGCTATTCTGTAAGAGAAAACATAAAATTTAACGTATTTCAATTTATTATAATTTATAGAAAATCCACTTGAAATATGGTACTTTTCAGATAACGATCATGTTATGTTCAACGTTATCCGTACAGAATAGCCCCGATTGTTTTGTCTGAAATTAAAATAATCTATATATGATTTTCGTAATTGTCTTATATTTGGGAAAAATATAAAATACGTAAAATTTAACGTATTTCGATTTATTATAATTTATAGAAAATGCGAATTTTACTTATAATTTCTTATGAATAAAAAAAAACAACAATAAACTCAATGTAAAATAAAAGAGCAAGTCTGAAACAATGGAATCCACTTTATTCCGGAACGACTGCAAACTACAAATCTCCCGCTCCTCACTGACGAACGCCCTTTTATGCGAGTTCCCGTTTTCCCCCTCCATGCATATCTTCGGGCACCTGCGCATTCCGGTTCTTTCTGAATTACTCTCACGCCCAAAGTTGCGTTGGCCTCGATTGTCGATGACATATTCATAACAAATTTAAATAAATTAACAATGCACAATTAAAGATGATACAGGATTCGCAAAAAAAACAATATTATTATTACAATTATTTTTCTTATTGAAATATTTTTTTGTTGTTGAATTGAATTGATCGACTCCGATTCCTTCACTAAAAAAAAAAACGATTCCACGACACCGACTCCGACTCCACAGTCCTATTTTCAATTTTATGTGTTTGTAACATACTAGGGGACGAACCATTACAATACATTTCCTATTTAACTACATTTTTTTAAATGAAAGCTTATTATTGGACACATTGTAGTTAAAAAAAAAACAGATTATTATATCACACGTTAAAACGTTTCAATTCATAAAAAATTATTATTAAAGATAGAACAAAATTATCAACGGCAAAGTTGTAGCTTTTTAAAAGCTCTACAACTCTCTAATTTGAATTTCTAATCTATCTCTAACCGTTTAGAAATTATATTGAAAAAATTGAATTTCTGGGCTTTTTTTTGCTATTTTTGGGGGTTTTTAATTCATAATAAAATTATTATTAGAGATAGAACAATACTGTCAACGGCAAAGTTGTAGCTTTTTAAAAGCTCTACAACTCTCTAATTTGAATTTTTATTCTATCTCTAACCGTTTAGAAATTATGTTGAAAAAAGTGCATTTTGGGCATTTTTTTGCTATTTTTGGGGGTTTTTAATTCATAAAAATTTATTATTAGAGATAGAACAAAACTGTCAACGGAAAAGTTGTAGCTTTTTAAATGCTCTACAACTCTCTAATTTGAATTTTTAATCTATCTCTAGCCGTTTAGAAATTATATTGAAAAAATTGAATTTTTGGGCTTTTTTTTTGCTATTTTTGGGGGTTTTTAATTCATAAAAAAATTATTATTAGAGATAGAACAAAACTGTCAACGGCAAAGTTGTAGCTTATTAAAAGCTCTACAACTCTCTAATTTGAATTTTTATTCTATCTCTAACCGTTTAGAAATTATATTGAAAAAAGTACATTTTTGGGTATTTTTTTGCTATTTTTGGGGGTTTCTAATTCATAAAAAAATTATTATTAGAGATAGAACAAAACTGTCAACGGCAAAGTTGTAGCTTTTTAAAAGCTCTACAACTCTCTAATTCCAATTTTTATTCTATCTCTATTCGTTTAGAAATTATATTGAAAAAAGTGCATTTTTGGGCATTTTTTTGCTATTTTTGGGGGTTTTTAATTCATAAAAAATATAATTTACATGATTATGTGTTCAAAAATTATTTACTTTTCTAATTGACAAATCTTCTATTTGTAGTATAATATATTAATAATAAAAATGTGGGCAGAAAGACTTATGGCCGATAGCCCATGACAGACTACTAATACAATTATACATATTGTTATAATAAATTTAGTAAAATTTTGTTGTCATATTGCCTGAATAATGATGTTTGTATATATAATAAAATTGTAAAATATATTGTTACTCAATTATTATTGTATTAATGTATGATTCATTCATATTTATAATTGACCAGACTAAAAAAAAAACATACAAAAACTCCTCACTTTCATCTCTTAATACAAATCACCTTAACATCTCGTTTTAATAGTCCACACCACAACTAATAAAAAAACGCACCGAGCGAAGGTGAATGGACCTAACAATATGAGCCTAATGGTCGAGCCTCGGGGGATCCCACGATGATGATGATGAAGAAGAAAACTCCTCCCTTACACATACTCTCGCCGGCTCAAACACGCACGCCTATGATTTTATTTTCAATTTTTTTAATAGCAGCGCATCACGTTTTCTATGCTAGTAAGCGAAAGATCCGAGGCGTATGCTTTTACGTGCGTGATGTAACGGGTGAATTTCGGAGAGGTGAATAGTCAACAACCTTTCCGAAACTGTTAACAGTAAGAAAAGTTTCCAGAAATATACTTTTTTAGTGGGAATACGGTATTCGTATTATTAGAAACAATTATTGAATAAAGAGTAATATTTACTTCGTGTATGCTGTGGAATCATGAAATTGTTTCTTTTCTTTCTCTTTCAAAATGTTTCGCCTAATTAAAAGCATGACAGGTTAAGATCTTGCCAACTTAAAGGTGTGCAATTTGTTGTGATCATCAATGAGATTAATATGAAACTCTCGGTGCTGTGATATCTTCGTCGATGTGGTTGAGAAGGCGGTTTATCATGTTCCTGCGCCTTATTTTTGCTTCTACGATGAGATCTGGTAGATTCAAATCCTTTTGGATATTTTCGTTTCGGAGCAGCTGCTGTCCTCCTGGCTAAGAAGGCTCATATTTTCAATTGTATGATCCCACAACATTCGCTACTGCCCTCCTGGCTGAGATGGCTCATATTTCCAATTATACGAACTTACAATATACACGAAGTAATTATTACTTCTAAAGTGCCATCTTTTGTTGGATTTACAAGTGTCAATATTTTTTATCAAAGTAGACGACAGGGAATCATTATTTCTTCGATTAAAGGAAGGCGAATGAATTATGTTTACGTTGTGGGATGTTTAAATATTTAGATCTAATATTATTTGTTGCACTAAATGAATCTGTTCGACCACCATTCATTGATTGCATATCTTGTAGGGCCCATATTACATTCGTTGGTGACATCGCTTAGAAATTAGGCAACAGATGGCGCATTGCGCTGTTGTTACATATTTTGAATTAATTTCTCACTTAAACAACAACAAACCAAGTGTTTTAATCAAAGTCTATTTATATATTGCATCTACGTATAAGTTAAAATAATGCAATGATATTATTTGTCGCACAATCGCAAATAACCATGTGTAATCGGAGTATTTGTCTGGGAAGTAGTTTCAATCGATAAAAAAATAGTTGTTTCCCCTTTAGTTACAGCAACTATGATCACAGAGTAAGGAATACATTTCTTCCTCCATGCTATGATTTACGTAACTTTACGTGAACAAGCAAGTACGTTATGTAAACCATTGTTGCAGTACTTAAAGGGAAAATAACTAATTTTTTATTCAATATTTTTAATCAGGACTGTGGAGTTATTGAATTGAGCAACCGACGTCAACTCCACGATTCCGACTCCACAACCCTGTTTTCAATATATATATTATATATATATATATGTATAATACCCTCTCTCTCTCTATATATATATAATTATGTATAATACCGGGACCCGAACCATTACAATTCGTTTGCTATTTAATTACCTAAATATTTTTTAAATGAAAAAAGACTGTGGAATTGTTGAATTGAACAATCGACTCCGACTCCTTAATTAAAAAAAAAAAAACTCCACGACACTTCACAGCCCTATTTTCAATATTATATGTTTGACCGATGTGAAGTAATCCACGGTTTTCCAGCCACGTTCTTTTTTTACTCGGTGCCTCCGCTGAGATGGTTTTTAAAACATTTAATAACAAACTAAGACAATGAAATGGAATTTAAAATGCGCATTTTCATTTATTTAAAAAAAATAGATTGTTACTAGATGCCTTAAGAGATGAATTTTTAAAACATTTAATAACAAACAATAACAATGAAATGGAATTTAAAGTGCGCAAAAGTCAGCCGTTTTTGACTTTGAATTTTGTTCGATTTTGTGTTGAAAGGCAACAAAAAATAGTTATAATAAAAAATAAACTTTTTTAAGAATCATCTAATTTTTTATTATAACTATTTTTTTGTCTTTAACGGTTTTCAACACAAAATCGAACCAAATTCAAAGTCAAAAACGGTTGACTTTTGCGCACTTTAAATTCCATTTCATTGTCTTAGTTTGTTATTAAATGTTTTAAAAACTCATCTCTTAAGGCATCTAGTAACAATCTATTTTTTTTAAATAAATGGAAATTAATATCCGTGGACGAGCCACGAATCCATCATGGCAGATACGCCCGCTCGAAAAAAACGTGGCTGGAAAACTTCACATCAGTATATATTTGTAATATACCAGGGGTCGAACCATTACAATACATTTCCTATTTAATTATTTAAATGTTTTTTTAATGGAAGCTTATTATTGGACATATTATTGTTGGATTGGTAAATAAGTTCCGGCTCTTTTTTTAATTTAGATTATTGCTTTTTCCAGACGATATTTTCTAGTTATGAACAGTGGGCAATAAAAAAATAAAATAATAGGGAGTCCGACGTGGTCCAGGAAATCTTCCATAGAATTGAGAAAATCGTGAAATACGACAGAGAATGATGAATATTGTATCTTACATTAAAAGTAATTTCGTTGAAATTTTTATTGCTAACGTTATTTTTAAAAAATCTAAATTTGATTAATTTTAATTGCTTTTTATAAAAAGTAATTATTAAAATTATTTTTAATTCGTCTCACAAAATTCCTTCATACTATATAAAAAAAAGATAAAAATAATTGTAATAATCACTCTTATAAAAAGCAATGATCAATTTTTAATCTATATTTTAGATTTAAAAAAGTTAGCAATGAAAATGTCAACGATTTTACATATTTTAATAAAAACGTTGATCAATTTTTAATCTATATTATAGATTAAAAAACGTTAGCAATGAAAATATCAACGATTTTACATATTTTAATAAAATCGTTGACATTTTCATTGCTAACGTTTTTTAATTTAAAATATAGATTAAAAATTGATCATTGCAATTTGAAATAAGTTCGCTTCTATCATAATGTTTGCGACCGTAACTACGTGGTAATTAGTAATATAATCACTGAATAAAACACTTACTGTGTTTCTTACCACAATTATTTATTATATATATCAATGTTACATAAATACAAGACTTAAGTTCCGA
Organism: Philonthus spinipes; assembly: GCA_963082785.1. Taxonomy (NCBI): domain Eukaryota; kingdom Metazoa; phylum Arthropoda; class Insecta; order Coleoptera; family Staphylinidae; genus Philonthus; species Philonthus spinipes. The sequence continues at coordinate 10,919,627 of OY720309.1, read as the reverse complement.
CGTTTGATGTTCATTATAAAATAAAACAAATTTACAAAAAAAACTTACATACAAATGTAAAAAGTTACAAACAAATGTAATATTTTTTTGTAAATTGTATCATTTAATAATTACCACGAAACATCGAAACTTAAGTTGGGAATTTATGTATTTATGTAAGATTGATACGAACATTAGAGTGAGCGTAGAAAATTAATTTAGGGTGAACAAGTATTAAAATATTACAGAATTTCGAAAAGCGGCGTGTACACTAAATCTGTCTGCTCGTTCAACAGATTTGCGAGAGGATTATGCATTCGTTTGAAAATTTCAGCGGATTTAAGGAGGTTAAGCTTTGTACCTTTCGCACAGTTTTGTAAAATATTCATTTTTACTTCACATTGATTTTCTATTAATTTAATTATATTTGTGTTAATTTATGTAATTTTTGTTATTATTATTAATTTTAGATATTACTGTTTCTCAGTGTTAAGATTTTATTTGAAAGGTAAAATAAATAAATATTTGTTTTATCTAATAAGAACTTGTGAAATTTTAGACATTTTACTTCCATTTACGAATATTTATTCCCTATTTATTTTAGGCGTCAAATTTTTTGTCAAATTAAATTCCTTTGTTAATAGTAATAAAAATAACACCTTATGCGAAATATATCTGGCTATTCAGAAAGAAAAAAAAAATGTTCTCTTCCAAATCATTATGAAATAAAAGTTATTTAAATAGAAAAGAGAATTTATTCAATAGGTCATATTTATTTAATAAATTAAAATATTTTTTTTATTGATATGCAACAGCATTATGTAATTCAATGTCCGGAGAAGTATTTGCCCGGGAAGTAGTTGTTTTAATGTGTATTTGTTTAAAGTACTTACATAACTTAAGTCAAAATGTCACAGAGCTATATGTGGAAATAATTTGTTAATTATTTTCAAATCATTTTTATTTAATTTAATAATAATAATAATACTAATAATTTTATTACCGAATCACCTTTTTACAAAAACAATACAATATATACATATATACCAGTGTTACAATCAATCAATCAATGTATATGCAAGTACAAAAAAAAGTACAAAATCAAAGTAATTTCTTAAGTTGACGCTTAAATGTAATGAACGAACTACCAAATTAAAATTATTTAATTTCATAAATTTCAACGCTAATAATTCAATGGCTTAAAAATGATTAATATGTGTTTCCATTTCTCAAAGTTTTTGTCATAAAAGTTAATAAACTGTCTATTTTTGCTCAGCTGTTAACTGCGCACTGACTGACAGTTACGGCAGAGCTTTTTTTAGTATAAAGACTGCATTCCGTCATCAGGGGCCGAATTCCTGAAATTAATCGTACGTTTCGGTCGTACGAAATCTGTCATTTAAATAGGAATTTACATGTGAATTTAACAGACGCGTACGACGGAAACCTGCGATAAATTTCAGGAATAAGGGCAATGTTCCAGAAATGACGAGAGGTTTTCATTAATCCTATACATAAATGAAGTTATTTAAAAATTATTTGAAAATAATTAATAAGTTATTTCCACATTTAGCTGTGCGACATTTTGACTTACGTTACGGAAGTACTTTAAACAAATGCGCATTAAAACAACTACTTCGCGGGCAAATACCCCTCCGGACATAGAATTACATAATGCTGTTGCATATCAATAAAATATTTTTGATTTTAATTTATTAAATAACTATGACCGAGAAGTTATTGTTTTACTACTTCTCGGACAAATACCCCGCCAGACATCGAATTGCATAATGTACATCTGCTGCTGCATATCAATAACATATTGCAACCATGCAATATTTTTTTGATCCGAGAAAACCTAAAATTTTATTCGATAAAAAATCTATCATTATTATATTTTTATTGAAATTGAACACACTGTATATGCAAACAATAAATAATCCCGAGGCGTGAATTGTAAACAAGCGCCTTATTTAAAATGTGTACATATTCTACATGATTACCTCTTGTAATGGTAATCTAGTTGTAAGAAATGTTGAGCATCCTCTCGTTTTCTCTTGCGTGCGTTTCTGTGTGTGTGCCTGAGTGTGCGTGTAAATGCGCTTTGGGAGATTGGAGTGGAGTTGTAGATGGGAGCAACATCCTCCGACAAGGCTAACTGCACAATTCACTAATGAACTTGAGAGCCGGCCGGCACTAAAATTTATTGAGCTTCTATAAATATATAGAAGGCGCGGACTTTTAGGTGTCAATTGCGATGGCGATTCGCGAGATAATTTTATTTTCCGCTTGGAAAATCGCATAAAAAATATAGAACTTTTTTATTTTGTCAACTGTTATGGCTTTCACTGGGTTATACATTTTGAGTTTATTAAATAAAACACTTTTTAACTTTGCTTCTATAACTTATTTTATTTTAGTGACTATAGTTTCGAAGCATAGAGCTTCATTATCAAACTAAAAGCTCTATGCTTCGAAAATATAGTCGCTAAAATAAAATAACAAGTTATATAAACAAAGTTAAAAAGTGTTTTTTTTTATTTCATTATATTACTCTATTTTTTTTAATTATATTTCACTATTCTTAAAATCACCTCACACTGAGAAGTAGAGAGGAACATATAACGATGTTATATAAATTTAGTCAATAAATAAATAAATATTCTTAAAATGAGATTCCCAATATCTCAAATGTTTCTCGTTGATAATTTTATTTTCCGCTTGGAAAATAGTCTTTTAAATGATTATAATACACGGTAGGATGTTTCTTGAAAAGCTTGACAATCATATTTTGGGGTTAGTCTGTAAGAAAAATGCTAAGTTTAACGTGTACATTCAAAATATTCTCACAGTCTAAGCTAATGTGATATTAGTACACGTTAAACTTTATTTTTTCCTTACGCAATAGACCCAATTGTCCTGCTTCTGATAGTAATTCGTGTCTTCTCCCTGTCTTTATTTTTAATTTTATTTATATATACAGTATATCCAATAAAAGGGTAACATCAGTTTAACAATAACACAACATTGGTATATATTAGATAAACAAAATAATAACACAAACAAAAATAAAGTAGCCGCAGTTATTCAATAAATGTTTTTCACTTTATTACATTGGTTCATCCACTTTTATCGGCTGTAGAAAATATAAAATAAATAATAGCTTAAATCCGAACGAGTGTCGACTCTAAAATCGATTATCAACTGACATATTGAATTATCGCGTTTCACCTAATTTAATGTGGTTGCGTTTAAAGATTTGAGATGTGTTCACTATGTTCTCGACTAACTTTACATAAACTCTCATAATTTCACCAATTTGTATCAAATCAAAATGAAGCTTTTTATGAAATAATCTTAATTAATAATTGTTAATGTTTCATATTGATTTTTTTAATTACTCTGTAATTTTATTTTGTCTGTTGGGTAATAAAGTTTATTATAATTATAATTAATATGTATCTACTTTCGAATTCCGCGATAATAAAAAAATAATTGGCGGAAAGACCATAGGTCGATAGCCTGTCCAAGCAAGCAAGAATAATATATATATATATATATATTGTAAATATATGTAAAACAAATTACTTTGAATAAAGATATTGTAGTAGTAAAAAAATGATTTTTTAAACCTATGCACGTAGGCATGACTCCTTGTAATCAATTTTAGTAAATTAAATAATAAGGAATTCGAAAATAATTAAAAAATCATTCCCTCTTTTTTCTATTATCAAATTTAGTAATTAACACTGTTTTTAATTAAACACCCATTAAGCTGTTGGCTATTTAGGGTATTTAATAACCGCCCTGTTGATAAAATAAACACACTCTAAACACGGTTTGTGCGTGCCGAAAACTTTTACAGGGTACTAAATCAGCGCCATTTCACGTGCTTGCAGGTGCTTGCCCGGAAGCGCGGTGCATTATACATTAGGCCATAAAAGCCGTTTGCGCGGGTACCTTATTACACCGTTTCAGACAAAATTACGTGTTTTACTGCCAAAAAATAACAGACTCGCTCGTGACTTGCACGGTGATACATTTTTAATTTTAATTCAAAAGTGATTCTGCTGATTACTTACATAAAGTTTAATTTAGAATAGTTCTTGATTACTTGAATAAAGTTTAGTTTCAAATGGAAATTATTCATTCTTTGAATAAAATAATATTTCTGGGATCGGAGTGGCCAACTTCTATCCCGAGATCCTTGTATACCGAGCATCATAATAATATCGATAATAATATAATAAAAAAGTGCCATTTATAATTAAAAGCTAATATTCATCTTATTCAATCATTATTTCCACGTATTTAATATGTTTAATGAAATATTATTTAAATAAAATAAATAGAATTTGAAAATAATTAATTTACACTACTTAATTAACATCCTTAATTAATTTCTCATATCCTGCTGAAACATATTTGAATATACATTATTTCATTTAAAGTCCTGTGTTTATTGGGTTGAAATGAATTGTTAGATAATTGTTCTTCACATGTATGAAATAAAAATGAATAAATTATTAAAAATCAACCAATAAAACACAGATTAGATTGAATAACTTTAAATTCTCGACTAGTCTAAATATTAAAACCATTAATTATATTAAAATGTTCTTCACATATTCATCAGTTATTTTGAGGAAACGCAAAGCACTACACTAACGTGTAATAATGTGTATCTTCGTCTTACAAGAACTAATATTTCATTTTGTCTTGTGTAGAATCATTTGCGCGTATCATAAAACGCATGCGCAACGAAGTTAGGCCGGAAATGTATACTGATACATTTATTAAATTACTAATAATTGGTAATTACCAATTATTTACTTTTTAGCTAACCGAATAATTAATTGATTATTCAGTTGAGTAAATGAATTATTTTCAAATTATTTTAATTTAATTTAAATAACTTTAATAACAGTACAGGCGGAAAAACCGACGGTCGATTGCCATTTTCTGAGGCTTAACACTTCTGTTAAAAATTTAATATAATTTTTTAATCAGTCATTAAAAGCGATGTAATGATGCAAATATTGTGACGTAATTAAATACATTATTAATGCTTATTTTAGTAAGATTAATATTTGTATTCTTTAAATAAATATTATATTAGTACATATTATAAAATATGAATGAAATCTTAAAAATCTAGGAATAAAATAAAACTCAAATTGAATAACTAAAAATTCTTGACAAGTTTCAGGTAATAAGCCCCTTCTCAATTTTAAAGTACCTAAAAAATAGGTAATAATAATAATAATAACGTTTATTGTCCAACAGGAGAACATTCCCAATTACAAGACAATTATATAAATCATATATAAATTAATTACAATTTCATTTAAACAATAACAATATTATGCGATTTTACCCAATGAAAGTACAGATTTAATTTAGCCATAATTTAAAAAATAGTTAACAATGCATGATTAAAGATGATAAAGGATCTACAAAAATTGCACACGTTAACGATAGTTGATTAAAAAGATAACAGACTATGCTAATAGGTGACTTGGAGCCATACAGTGTACGATTAGAAACAATATAAATGCTAAACTAATCTAGAATTCACAATTATGTCTCTTTCATTTATAATATTCCATTTATAAACATAATTATTTTAAATAATTAATTGACGAGACTGATAATTGTTCATAATACTCATATATCAAGTATTACTCTTTCAATATCTGTTGTTATCTGGCTACAAGTGTTTCACCACACTGTAACTTCTTCAGGCGAAGAAATTAATAATTATTTTAGTATATTTGTTTTCCTTAATTAATTTCTCATATCCTGATGAAACATATTTGAATATACATTATTTCATTAAAAGTCCGGTTGAAATGAATTGTTAGATAATTGTTCCTCACATATTCATCAGTTATTTTAAGGAAACGCAAAGCACTACACTAACGTGTAATAATGTATATATTCGTCTTACAAGAACTAATATTTCATTTTGTCTTATGTAGAATTATTTGCGTATATCATGAAACGCATGCGCAACGAAGTTAGGCCGGAAATGTATACTGATACTAATTTACTAATACGAACTAATACTTGACATTGGTCGCGTTCAGGGAAATTTTAGAGATGTAGCGCTACAGCGCAAAGCGCTTGATGTTCCCAGAACACGCTTTCGATATTAATTACGTTCACGAAAATATGGCCGTTTTGTTTACAGCTGCACGGCTTGAAAAGCGATCAAGCGGAAAAAATATATGCTTTACCGCTTGATACAGCGGTACAGCGCCACACATAAAGCGGTACCGTTCAGGGAAAACGCTTAAGCGCTACAATTCCCTGAACGCGACCATTGTCTTTTGCTCCCACCCATTGTCGTAGATTCATTTGCGTATATCATAAAACGCATGCGCGCCGAAACAGGGCGAGCGTTATACTTCGTCGGCCGATGTTTGTCTCCTACACTCTCGTGGCCGTTACTAGTAAAACAACCTTACTTTAATTACACCGTTTTGTTTTTTCTTTAATTGAAGCTTTGATAAAATGACGTGAATTCTGTAGTTATTTTTAATTATAATTTACATCTGTTGGCTTACACACATTGTTATCTATTGCGTCTTATTTTTTTATCTCGCATGAAGTGTCTAGAAAGAAGCGTTTTTGGCTGTTATAGAAACGGCGAGACGTTTCCATCCTAGCGATTATAATTTTTCGCGCCGTTTTTTCTTCAACATGTTTTCATCGAAATTCAGTTTCTTGGAAATCGACTTCTTTATTTAATTTTAAGATATTGCTAGAGTTGTTTGGTGATTAGTTCCACCCTCAGGCCAACACAGACAGATCAATTTGTAGCAGAATGAGTTGTACACTTGTAAATAAACATTACTCTTGCAACACAACTCAAAAATATACTGATAAACTGATGATAAATAAACGCTGCTCTTGTTGTATAATCTCCCACAAGTCTAATTGGGTGTAAAAGATAAACTACTTTATGACTTGTTTATGTTTGTTTTTCAAAAACTTGAAGAACATCTACTTACAAATATTTACAAAGTTTTACATATTATTGATGAAGGTTTTTAAAATTGAATTCAAACATTCACAACTTTTGTGAAACAAACCAAGTGTAATTTAATTTTAAAAACCTTCATCAATAATAGTTCAATGAAATTAAACAAGGAAAATTTCTGGCAATGATCAATAAAATTCGATCAATCCCTTTTTCCAGGGAAGTAGTTGTTTCAATAGATGTTTGTAAAACTTACAGTAAGTAATTTTTTGCAGTTGGAAAAAGGGATTGATCGAATTTTATTGATCATTGCCAGAAATTTTCCTTGTTTAATTTCATTGTAATTTAAATAGGTGCAAATGTGTGAATCATCTTTGTTTCATTTCATTTTATTTAATAATAGTTCAATATGTTTCACCAAGTGATAAATGAGACAGTCATTCAGGAAAAGTTTTACATATCTCCTCCGCATGTAGGAGGGATAAGGGATGTTGCTTAAAATCACCCAATAGAAATAATTGAACAGTGTTGTCATATTTTGTGTATCGGTGACGTTGTTCTAACAATGCCATGATAGAACAAGGTCACCAATACACAAAATATGACAACAATGTTCAATTATACATTTTACATAGAAAACATTTAGTATTAACAAATGTCTAAAATCTAAGAATTACTCAAATAGAAATAAAACCATTTAAAAGCTATTTGAATACTCTTTCACAAAAAATCATCTTTAGGCAGTATTAATCAAATCCCTAGGGTCGCACCCACGCTAAGCGGGTAGGGTTGCGGTCTATTGTCCGTATCTTCGGGAAAATCGCGAACTTGTTAAATTCGTTGAATTTCTTGGAACACATTTGAAACTAGAACCCTAATGTCATTCAAAAATATACTAAAAACTATTTTTTAAAGAATAGGCATTCCTTCTGTTAGATAGCTATATAATTATTGGAAGTCACTAATTCGTGTTACATTGATGTCTTGGTCAGTAGATAATATTTGTATTATATATTGAAATAATCTTAAAATATGCGGGAATTTCGCCAGATGAATAAAACATAATTTTATTATTTATTATTCTGAAATAAAATCAGGAAAAGCAATTATGTATGTCAGTTTTTAATATACATTTATGGCAACCACATCTGTAATGAAAATTCCAAGGATTTCACTAAATCTACATTAAATCTACCTCACAATTACTATTTATTAACTTCATTATACCTTACAACTTCATTTTTGAACGGAACTTGTAATTAACAATTAATAATTAGCCTTTTTTTGGTTTAAACTTTTAATAAAATTAAAAAAAAAACATATTTTTAAAGAATTACATTGGAATTCCTTCTGATATTTTCAAATGGGACATTAGGTGTAGGAAATACTTTGTTTACTCGAATCCTTATACAGGTGTCGGATGTATAGGAAATACAAACGGGATTATTTCGAATAATATAACATGGAAAAATATATGAATTATTACAAATAGAAAAGAGTATTCATTCACTTGATCGCAGTTATTTAAATATATTAAATAAAAATGATTTGAAAATAATTATTAAATTACGTAAGGCATAGCTGTACTGACGAGGGATAGATCCCGAAACACGTCTGCAAATGGCCTTATATTAAGTAACGTTCCTTTTGTTGTTTTTACCTGAAATTTTTCTCGGATCAAAAATTTGTTGCATTATGCAATATTTTATTGATGTGCAACAGCAGGTGTACATTATGTAATTCAATGTCCGGCGTGGATATTTGCCCGGGAAGTAGTTGTTTTAATGCACATTTTTTTAACGTACTTACGTAACGTAAGTCAATAGTCACAGAGCTAAATGTGGAAATAATTTATTAATTATTTTCAAATCATTTTTATTTAATATATATGAATTATTATTTTTTAATCGATGTTTACTTTAATTAATGAATAAATAGAATGTTTTTTTGATTTTCAACTGTTTTGTATTTAGTTTCAGTGTGAAAATAATTTATTAATTATTTTCAAATCATTTTTATTTAATATATATGAATTATTATTTTTTAATCGATGTTTACTTTAATTAATGAATAAATAGAATATTTTTTGATTTTCAACTGTTTTGTATTTAGTTTCAGTGTGAAAATAATTTATTAATTATTTTCAAATCGTTTTTATTTAATATATATGAATTATTATTTTTTAATCGATGTTTACTTTAATTAATGAATAAATAGAATGTTTTTTGATTTTCAACTGTTTTGTATTTAGTTTCAGTGTGAAAATAATTTATTAATTATTTTCAAATCATTTTTATTTAATATATATGAATTATTATTTTTTAATCGATGTTTACTTTAATTAATGAATAAATAGAATATTTTTGATTTTCAACTGTTTTGTATTTAGTTTCACTAATTTCGCTACGCTGTGAAGAAGCTACAGCATGAATGCTTTTTCAGCAATAATATTTGCAGAGAAATTTACTTTATTTATACAGAGCTTTGTGGGATGCGGGTGGAGCGAGGTTCTTTTTCTTCAGCTTGAGTATAAGGGAGTTTTAGAGTTCGACCTATTCATTCAGCAAGAGGCCTGGTGAATGATTTTTATTTATTTTCTGGTTTTCCAAAATGTTTAACTTTCTTCCTTCGCTGGCATTATGTAGGATTGTGAACTCTGTGTTATGTAATTAATTATATTACGCTTTCCATGATTAATAAAAAAAATTCCCACTGTACAAAATGTTCAAGAATAAAGTTACATCAACATAAAAACAGCATTAACTGTTTATTAAATATTGGTGCAAAGTTTTTATGTTCATTTTGCTCAGTTGGTTATAAAATGTTATGTTTGATATTAATTGTTATTTAGAGCGCCACAATGGATGAGGGGGTGAGGGGCCGGGCGCCCCCTAGCGCATATTCAGAAGAGCTTTAAAATTTGCCTACACAAGAGTACCATTCCCGACAAATAAAGAGGAGGGGGTGCTATTTGTTCGTAGGGGGGCACCATCCACTACTATGAAACCTATTGTCCTTATCATTTAAGAATGCTTTGTGGTGTTTTTCAATTCGATCATCAATGTATGTTGTCCAATGCATATCTTAGGGCAATAAACACAATTTAATTGATAAACTCTACAGTGTTGACCCTTTTCGGTTTTACTTTTTATTATTTTTTAATATTTTTGAGAGATGGTTATTAATTTTGAATGCAATCTTAATATCAAGGTTTTTTATAAAATTTTCAACTTCAATTTCTATTATATGTTAATGAACGGTATTTTATTTCTTTGTGCATTTCTGAAGAAAATTTCAGGTTATTAATTACTTGTTTTTCTTTATTTTCTATTAATTTACTTATTATATCTATTAAAAAATATCTTTTCAATAGATATAATAACTAAATTAATAATTATATCTATTGAAAAAATATTTTTTCAATAGATATAATAACTAAATTAATAGAAAACAAAAAGAAAAGTCAGTTATTAATAATCTGCGATATATTTTATTATATTTATTTCTTTTTTTTTAATTTTCATCCGACATAGGAATTATAAAAGCTTGATGAATCATTGAACGATGTGCTACTAATTTTTGTTGATTGCAATGAAATTAATTAATTATTATTTATTGTTGTATCTGTGTGAGTGGGTTTGTGGTAAATTGAAAAAGCATGTTTGTTATTAATATTCTTGATAAATCTAAGAAATTTATAAACTTATTATCTCCCGTTTCCATTGTAAATATAATATTTGTATGTTAATAATAATAAATCTTTATTAAGGGAAAAAATCCTTTGAACACAATTATATTACAAAATTACAAATAGTGTAGAAATACAAATACATAGTGTAACTAACAAATATTGACAAAAAATCATTTAACAATAAATCAATAATTAGCGAGATCACCCTATATTAATAGTAAATAGTAAATTGATCATTAATAGAATACAGAATTTAAAAAAAAAATCAAAAAACGTTTATATTAATAACTTAACTTATCCATCGATGTCAGAGAAGCAAATACGGCGGAGACTATATTTAAACAATGACGTAGAAGAGGCAAATAATTTGAAATTGGTATTATTTTGCAAATTTTTTGCGTAGCGCATAAGTCTATCAATAGGATTATGCATACCGTAATTTGTAGGGTGGAAAGACAAACGAAATAATGGCTTGTATCTACAACTAATCCTTCGTGGAATATTAAAACTTAACCTACTTATTAATTCTTGGCTTTCATCATTAACTAGCTTATGCAGAAAATATAAATCAAGTAAAACTCTCCTGTCTCGCAGAGAGGGTTAGCATGGAATTGTGGCTAAAGTTGACAATTTGCCCACCCAATCTACAATAAATAAGTCTCAAAAATTAAATGAAGCTAATATATCTTCGACATTTCCTCATATAGAAGAAATTTTTGAATTAGGGTAATTTACATATATTATTTTCTATGTTGTCCATAAGAAATTCTGCCATTAATGGGCTTAGGGGGTATCTCATTGCCTGTCCATTTGGTTGGTCGTAAATCCTTCGGTCGAACTGTAATTCATTCAATGTAATTAATAATTTATCTTGTTCAATCCACAACCACATTCAATTAACCTTATCTAACACAGTTTTCATTTTTTAAAATAATATTAATAATAAAACGTCTAGCCAATTGATGACAACCCATGAAAACTTTCCATCCTTCCTAATAATAATAATAATAGGCAGTAAAACAGTGTTACAAATTACAAAATCGCGTCGCGCTTCCACTGCTCCGTCTACTCCATTTCGTGATAGCATCCAGGATATTGAGTTATTCGGGAAATTATGGACCATAAAAGATAATTGGGAACTGTTATATGAAATTGGCGCGCGTCTATTTTCTCGGCGGGACATAAAACTTTTATCGACAGCGCTCTTCTCCTCTGCACTCTCGTGGCCGTTACTCGTAAAACAATCAACTTTAATTACACCGTTGTGTTTTTTTCTTTAATCGAAGCTCGGATAAAATCAGCGTGTGCAGAAGGAGTGAAATGGTAATTCAAGAAAATCGACGGGAAAGTTGATAATTGACGAGGAAGGTAAATATTGATGAAGTTGATTCTTTTTTTAAAAAGAAAATGTATATTTTAATAATAGAAAGGAATTTAATCACGTTTATTTTACCAATGGAACGAATAAATAAATTGAATAATTTTAAATTCGCGACTAGTTTCGGGTTATCAACCTATTTTCAAGAGAATTAATTTTTACAATTATTTCAATTATTTAGAATTATATTAAATAAAATGAAACAAAGATGATTCACACATTTGCAGTTATTTAAATTACAATGAAATTAAACAAGGAAAATTTCTGGCAATGATCAATAAAATTCGATCAATCCCTTTTTCCAACTGCAAAAAAATACTCACACAACAAATATCTATTGTGTAATCCAATGTCCGGCGGGGTAAATGCCCGGGAAGTAGTTGTTTCAATAGATGTTTGTAAAACTTACAGTGTAAGTATTTTTTTGCAGTTGAAAAAAGGGATTGATCGAATTTTATTGATCATTGCCAGAAATTTTCCTTGTTTAATTTCATTGTAATTTAGAATTATAGTTGCCGTTCTCCATTTTTTCTTTCTTTGAAAACACCCATGGCCCTATGAATATCAGGACGTAGCATAAGGTGGGTAGGAGGATGCAGCATGTAGATTCTTCAAACACAAAGTAATTTTTTTTTAATATTCAAAAAGTTTCATTTATCACTTGATGAAACATTTTGAATATTAAAAAAAGAAAAGTTATTCAAGAAAGAATTTAAATAATTTACCAAAAAAAAGAAACTATTTTTAATTTTCGTGTAATTAATTACTTTCATGGAAAACATTCGTTGAACCTCGCATAGTCGTTAACCTTTTGGTTTCGGGGTGTTCTGGAGAATTTTCCGCGGGAAGCGCGTGTTTGGCCGTTCGGAAAAACAAACGGTGAACGCTCAAGGAGAGATTTGTATTTATTTACCATGCGAAACGATGAACCCTGTTCTATTTCAGGAATGGCGTGCACGTAAACTGTGTTGATTCACCTCGTATTGACCAACGCGGGAATTAATCTTTATAAATAACACACCATTAAACCGACAATTCTGATAATTTATGGAACGCCCGATCCATTCAGGAATTCATGTTTAATTTCGCGATGAATTGAAATGATTGAAATTATTTAATCAGAATTACATTTAATCTTCTTTATGTTGGTTGTTGGTTGTGGGGACTTTAATTATTTAAATAAAAATAGTAGGAGAAAGGACAACTATATTAAATAAAAATGATTTGAAAATAATTAATAAATTATTTTCACATTTAACTTTTTTTTTTATTTAATATATTTAAGTAACTGTGACCAAGTGAATGAATACTGTTTTCTATTTGAAAGGACAACTATTTTTATTTAAATAAAGAATTACATTTCTTTTACACTATTTGTATTTCAGAAATGTGCAACTTTTAAAAGGATATTCTATAATCAAGATGTGTAATTAATCAGTCGAAATTGATTCACCTTTGTTGTTAAAAATTCCTTTATAAAAATATTGCATATATTTCATGTTATCACTTCAATTTCAATTTACTTTATTAACGGAATCTCCATTTCCAAATTACAATTATAATTACATATTAAAAATTTTATAAGAAAAGTGTGACGCTCTAAAAAGATTATCATCAATATAATTCCAGCAATGAATACTTTAATGATTGTTGAGTTATTGAAAATAAATTACACTATTTATACCCGTTTGCACCGACTTTACTTCGAGGTTCCTTAAATATTAAAGAAAGAATAGTAGAGATTGGATTGCACCGCTCATATAAAATCTCCGTTTAGTTAAGGTTTCCTTAGATGGGGGAAAATCTAGGGGAATGTCAGTGCCTAACTTCATGTCGTCTACAAAAAGCGTATTCTTCTCGCTTTTGTAAGTTTGAAATCATAGAAAATTATTATTAAAATTTGAAAATCACAATTATTTGGAGTAATTATTATCGTTATAGACATTATAGTAATCAAAAGAAACTTTAAACAATATATTTATTTAAGAATGTATAAATTTGAACACTTTCTTTATAAAATTAATGGTTTGCTTTCTCTACTTTAATAGTTAATAATAATAATTTATTTATTTACGGAAGATTCACCATTTTACAAAAATTGTAACAATTTTTTACTATAAATAAATGTATAAATTTGACCACGTTCTTTATAAAATTAATGGTTTGCTTTCTCTACTTTAATAGTTAATAATAATAATAATTTATTTATTTACGGAAGATTCACCATTTTACAAAAATTGTAACAATTTTTTACTATAAGTAGTAAATAGGCTATTACATATAAATAAACAATAACTAAAAATACAAATTAACAAATAAATTAATCAATTATTATCCCAAGTGGTTTTCTACAAAATTATAATGTATATGTTAGAATCAGTCAAACGTCACTGCTAAGCAACCCTTACTGAAGTTAAACCGCTAACATCAGCTGCTTAAATTTAAGGAGACTTTAGACGTCGTGTGCGTGCGAAGAAAACCAAATGTCGTGAGTTAAGGATTACTTAGCAAGAAGGTGTACGGTGCAAACGGGCATTAATGAAATATTGAGTCTCCTTTCTTCACAAAATGTATTAATTGCAGATGTACATTTCGGTCATGATGTGAAAATTTTCAATGTTATTAATATTTGTCTTTATTTTTTAGTTTGATATTGGGATTGAAAATGGTTACATCGTGACCGAAATCTATATATGCAATTAATACATTTTATGAAGAAAGGAGACTCAATCTTTCATTTTAGATCAATTGGTAAAGCTTTGTATATTTTATCGATATAAAAAAAGACACAAGATGCTCATTATATATATATGCGAAAAGAAGAACTTTCTTCATTCTTCATATTAATATTCGCGCTCCGTCTACATCCGTTGATATCATAAAGCATATATGACAACTCTGTTATAAGGAATGTGAGTTTTCTTATTTTATGATTAAAGGCTTCACGTAAACTCAAAACTTAAAAAAATAGTCTTTCTTTTTTAATCTTATCCTCTTTTACCCGTATTGGGTGTCGAGGTTAAAAAAAAAATATTAAAAAATGTTATTACTAATTAAGTTGCCAACTCAAATCACCTGCAGAGTAAAAAAAAAACAGTTATTAGTCACTTAGTTGCCACACTATATAAAATAAATTTATTAGCTGTAATTAATAATTAACGACCATATTAGGTTAATCATCAGCTAACAAACACACCTAATAAATTACCACATACACACACAAAAAAATTGCATCTCTAATGCAAATGAACCAATCGCCGCAACTCATAAATAATTCAAGTGCATTCCGGCGATTCATTTCAATCCGCTCTGCTCTATTCATACGATCCCATCACCGTGTCAAACAATGGAAGTTTCCTATAAAACATAAACAATATATAGGAGATTATTATTGTGTACGGCAACGGCTTCTATCTGGCACGCAAGGCCGAAAAGAGCGAGAACGCAGTAATGATACCCAGGAAACGAGATACGATGAGATACGAAAGTATAATTTATAGTGAATTAAGGTTTGGCTCAAAAAATATATGTATAATAAAAAAAAAGGCCTAGCGTGTGAACGACGTGTCGGGGTATAATGTGTACGTTTATATTGGTCCTTCGGAATGGGTATCGTGTTGCTTCGGTCGTGTTTGGAGAATTATCAGTGGCAAGGATTTTTTGAGGTTTTAATTGATTTAGTTGATGATTTTTAAAAGGAGCATGATTTTATTTTGATTTAATATTAATATTTTTTGTAGCATATTTTTTGTAAAAAGGTGATTCCGTAAATAAATGTATTAAAAATTGTTTTCATTATCCTTGGACTTAGAATATTCTATTTTTATATTCGTGGTATATGCGTATTTATACAGTGCGAATATAAATCTTTCTCATCTTAAATGAGTTATATTTGACTGTGCAATTGTCACTTAATTATTTTTTTAATGGAAACCCTATTTTCTATGCAGAATTAGGAAAGAGCATGCAATTCTTAGATCAAATACACTAAAAAGTATGATACTGTATTTTGAATTATTCAAGATAATTGCTTTTAAAGTTTTAAAACCAAAAACCTAATAAGAATCAAGAGTTCCAATTTTTAATAAAAAAAAAAATCAAGTAGCCTAGTAATTTCAAGTATTTTAAGTAAATAATGGTGCATATCGCACCATTTACTTTTTTATATTTTTCTTTTGGGCGAAATGAGACTAAAAGAACTATGGTCGATAGCAATTTCAGCATATGTTATGTATATATATTGTAAATAAATAATATTAAGTAAAAACTGATAAAGAATAGTCATCATTTTAACGGCAATTTTAACATGGCTACTTGACTTTTCACATCACTAGACTTTTTCGCGCCAACATTGACAAAATGCGATCAAAAAAAAATATATATCAAATTTTATTTTTTTAAGTATTTGCTGTTCTTGAATTGCGATGTGATATTAATTTGTAGACATATCAGCTCATATATATGAAAACGCTGTTACTTCCTCTAGTTACAGTATAAATACTAAGAAATTCTAATTACAATATTTAAATAAAAAAATAAATTCTAATAATCAAGGAATCATATATAATCCTTCCTTATATATATAATTCTAACTCGAGCAAAGATTAAAGGTGGCTTAGTACCCATCCTAATCGTGAATAGAAATCCACATTGTGTTACTTTTTTACATTTTTCTTTTGGGCGAAATGAGGCTAAAAGATCTATGGTCGATAGCCATTTCAACATATGTTACATATATGAATTATAAATAAATAATAATTATCGAAAATTACACGAATAAAGATGTATTTATATATATAATAAGAAATGTTGTTAAATATAAGATAATATTAGCTAAAAAGGATAAATGGGAATTTTCGCAAAAAAAAAAAATGAAGAAAACATATTTTTTTAAGAAAATAAAAAAGTATTGAGAACGATAAATTGAGGATAAATGTATATTTAAAAAACAAACGTGGCGAAATTATTACTGAACATAAACATAAACAATCTTAGAGAGATTCTTCTTAGCAGTAGAAAAAAAAAAACACAATACATGAAGTCTTAAAATCGCTAAAAAGTGGCAAGGTGTGGACCAGATTACAGCGGAGATGATCAAATATTATATGGACGATGATGGAATATTATTTCTGCACAATTTATTTAACAAAATATGGGAGCCGAAAAAAAAAAAACTGCTGGATTGGTCTACTTCATTCAATAATTATCAAGGAATCTCTTTATTAAGCGCAGCAGAAAAAAAAACACCGACTAAGAAAAACAGTGCAGCATGATTACACGAAGCATAAAGTGGAATCAGGAAAGGGTAGTAAGTACAAAATCATATATGCATTGTTTGCCGAAAAATCTCTCAAATATAACAGCCAGCTAGTTATTTGCCTAGAAAAATCATTCGATAAAGCCCCGCGAGAAATTATACGGAAACTCCTAAAAAAGAACGGTATAAAAGAAGAACTATTCCAAGCAATCATATCAATATATCAAAATAGTAGAAATATAATAAGAAAGAAGAAACTGCAAATTAAAACCATTCATAACAGAACAAGGAGGAGTGGGCTTATCACTCCTCCTTGTTTCTGATATTTATTATCTTGATGGACGAAATAATAAAAGAATGTGATAAGTATACAAAAAAGATGAAGGTAGTATATAGTAATATGGATTGAACTACTATCGGGGAATGTAAATTTGGGGATGTTATTGTATTAATAGCAACAAATGAAGAAACCCTGCAACAAAATATAATGACTCAAGAGCTGGCTTTAAGAGGGAATGAATATCAATGTATACAAAACAAATATATTGGTTTCACAAAATTAAATGATAAAATAAACGTATAAGTGAAACATGTAAAAAACAAATAAAATATCTAGGAGTTATGTTTGAAACACAGGGAAAATGATTCTGAATTCGACGCCAGAATAACTGCACCTACAAGATTATATCACAGCATAAAAAATATTCCTAAATAGAAAGGAGGCTGAAAGACCACTGGTCGATAGCCAGTTTCAGAGTTGGAAATATATTGTAATATATAACTCGAAACTAGTCGAGAATTTAAAGTTTTTCAATCTAATCTGTCTTTTATTGGTTGATTTTTAAAATACAAATGGTTTGGGTCATTTTCTGCCAAATTAAAATACATTAATGCCAATTAAATATATGAGTACAAAATCTTTGCTACAGATGATTCTACAATCAGTATCGAAGCAACTTTAACTCACTTTGAAGGAGCGATGGGATTTAGTCATCTAAAATTGATAGCGTTGATTGATATGGATACACATGTGAATTTTACAGTTGTGTACAACCGAAACGTGCAATCAATATCAAGAATACGGGCCAATATTTGTTATTGTAATCTCTCTATACTTACTGAGTTTTTTTAATGCGAGTTTAGTAGAAATATATAGCAATAGAGTAAAGTGGGAAAATTCGGTTATAAAAATAGTTAATCTTTATGATTTAATAATATAAATATGTATTTACATATTTTATCTTTCAAATAGTGAAAGCATCAGTATAAATTAAAATTTAAAAAAAAAGATTTAATGAAATTAACAGTTAATAACTTAATTTAATTTAGCGAAATTAAATTTAAATTTTCATTATTTTCCATAGTTAAAACACAAATTAAAATAATTTTTATTAATAAAATTATTTTTAAATTAAATAAAAATGATTTGAAAATAATTAATTAATTAATTAATAATACATTTATTTGCGGAATCACTTTTTTACAAAAAATATGCTACAAAAAAATATTACGAATATATATATATATATATATATATATATATATATATATATATAAATAATATTCTGATATATAAATATAAAATAACAGTGAACAATACTAATATTTAAATTAGTCATAACAGAAGTGAATAATTAAGTATTTTATTATTACTATGTATTATGTAAAATGGATATTTTCCGTCAATAAAGTTATTATTATTATTATTATTTTCACATTTAGCTCTGTGACTTTTGACTTACGTTACGTAAGTACGTTAAACAAATGCACATTAAAAGAACTAATTCCCGGGCAAATACCCACGACGGACATTGAATTACATAATGTACATCTGCTGGAAATATTTTTTTTATTAATTTATTTAAATAACTGTGACCAAGAGAATGAATACTCTGTTCTATTTAAATTATTTTTAATTGATCTGAAAAAATCTGAATTTAAAACATTGAGAATTACTTCAATGTATATTCTTGTATTGTATACAAGTCCTAATACCCTTCCTAAATGTAAATTCCCTTTCATTGCCATTCATAACATCTCTTCAGCAGTACTAAGACAGTGATGTTAGTATTGGGCGGAAGGATGTTGAGCCGATACATTTACTTTTTAATACTTTCGTATTTTTTAAATGTTATTGTAATTGTACTCGAATACATATATTTTGTATATATCAAATCATTTACCAGGACATAAATGTAACAAGAATTACCAACTGCCTGCAACTATGTAGCTATCTCTTTCTATTATACCGTACCGAATTATAAATCAGGATGAAGCTAATTTGCTTCATCCTGATTCCATAAATGTCAAAACGTCCTAAAACTGTGATTATTTTTAATTCTAACTGTATAGATTTGAGTTTACGTGAAGTGATTAATCACAAATAGCTATCTCTTTCTATTACACCGCACCCTTATTAGGATTTTTTTTAATTTATTTGTGATTAATTTCCATACAATTGTAATTGATGGTGGATTAATAATAAAAACAACTTTAAATATTTAACAAATGCACTTTGCAGAAAACGCAAATTTCATCACATCCCGCCGATGCATCAACTGAAAACAATACGAATTACAATTCAAAACAATACCAACAATTTAACAACAATCACGTTTCGCGCCGAACGACGGAATGTTGAATAAGCGAAAATTAGCACATAACTACGTACTAGATCCACATTTGCGTACGTACAGTTGAATCTATGGAATTCGGCCTTGAGTGAATCACCTGAGATTTATTGGTATGCCGAACGGTCGGGTGCATCTCTTCAAGGTATTATCTTTCGTGCGTAATTGCCGCGATTAAATTTGCCCTTTGCGCTAAACTGCCAGAAAGCCGTTCGCGTGTAAATCATTGTTGTCATTATCTCCTGTGGGGTACGCAAGGGTGTAATTAGCTTTATTTATTGGACGTGCACGGGATGTGTTCTGGTGGGAGTTGTGCTCTTAAGTGGAATTGTTGATTTATATTAAATTGTTCTTAAAGACATTCTTAGAATGTTGCTATTAATGTGTAAGTTATTACTGCCAGTAATAAAATAGCAAATTATAAAGATCTTTATTTATAAAAAAAAAATCTAAAGTTTCGCAACCCCAATATTCCTTCAAAATACAAATTTCCTACTTCTACTATTTTTCATTTAATTTAATCAAATATTACAGACTTTGGCAATAACGTTAGTGAAGTTGACAATGACAAGAACAAGACAATGACAGGCTGATCGATAGGGATTTCGCAATATATTTTGAATTAATTTCTCACTTAACCCGTGGTGAAACATATTTAATTAATAGACTTTGATTAAAGCACTTGGTTTGTTTCACTGATTTAATTAGTGAAACAAACCAAGTATTTTAATCAAAGTCTATTTCGCAATATGTTACATATATGTATTATAAATAAATAAAAATATTGCATTCCTCGCAATCCTAATATTCCCCCAAAACATAACAACCCTTCGGTCACTATCCACCAATTCATTAACTCATGCATACATGACAGTTCAGCTAACTAGCATAGTTTTAATTTGCAAATCACCATAAATTCATACAGGGCAGAAAGACCTATGCCAGACTACTAACATAATTGTACATATTGCTATAATAAATTTTGTAAAATTTTGTTGTCATATTGTCTGAATAAAGATGTTTGTATGTATATAAATAAATAATTTATTTATTTATTAATCCTTTATAACATCGTTATATGTTCCTCTCTACTTCTCAGTGTGAGGTGTAAATAAATAATAATTAAGTAAAATTACACGAATAAAGATGTATTTATATATATACAAAGGTTTGTAAATATGAAAAATATAAATTTATGTGATTATTAAAACTTTGATATTTCTTAGAAAACGCCATCTCTTAGTCAGTTCTGATACTTCCGGGATCATTCTGATTCTAATAATTATATTGTATTTAAATTATCATAATGTATATACTGATGGATTTACAGACAAGCGAGAATTATTATTAGGTTCTATAGACAAATCAGTATATAATTTTAAATTTCTGTAAATCCATCAATTTGTCTTCGCATATCATCAATCACCTCCTTTATTTTAACGCACAAATCGATTACACACACCTCTATTGTATTATAATTTATTCCTATGTAAATATTTCGTTTAGAGAAATCGAAGACTCTACTTTTGTTCTCTTTGTTCTGAAAACTTAATTGAAAAGCGAAGTGAAATTAAAATTACCACCGCATATCCCTTCCCGTCCCATTCGGATGGCTTCAGGGTGTTTCGTGTCGAGCACCTGCACGCACCTTGATTTACCTGTTCTCGTTTTGTTGAGACACAATGCCGCTGCCCACTACGGGCCGACCTTGTCTGAGAGCTACCAGTTCTTCTCGAGATCCAGTTCGACACAAAAATGCTCCTTCGATGGCGATGCTGCCTGCCGCTGCTGGTTGGCGTGTGTTAAAGGGATTCCGAGAATTTCACGCGGGGCGAAAGCCCCAGTCACGATCCTTTTCACTTTACACTTCCTGTGTTTGGTGTTTCGTTTTTTTTTTGTTTAGATCGAGAGAGTTAATTGGGTTGGATTTCTGTGAAAGGGATGGGATGTTTTTAATGGGTCATTGAAACTTATAAACGAGTTTTAATTCATAATTTCGTTACTTTAGTAAAAAGTTAGGGGTGATTTTACTTGTGAATGGAAAGAAAGGATTTTTAATGTACAATTATGTTCACATTTAATGAAATTAGGCAAAATGTGGCGCTTGCGTTGTCTTTAATTTATTATGAATACAATTATGTTACTTTAGTAAAAAGTTAGGGGTGATTTTACTTGTGAACGGAAAGAAAGGAGTTTTAATGTATAATTATGTTACTTTAGTAAAAAGTTAGGGATAATTTTACTTGTCAACCGAAAAAAAAAAAAGAATTTTTAATTCACCATTTAGTTACTTTAGTAAAAAAATTAGGGATGATTATACTTGTGAACCGAAAAAAAAACCATCTCGTTACATTAGTAAAAAGTCAGGGATGATTTTACATGATATTTTTAATAATAAAAAAGGACATTTTTAATTTTGGAGAAATGTTAAATTTTCTGGTTAAGATAAAGTACCAGCGTATTCAGTCAGTTCTTCTGAGATTGGTGGAGGAAGAAGAAAAACGAAAAGTTTCGAGATCAACTTTGCGTTTTTCGAACTTTCGAAGGTGGGGCAGGGAGTTAATTGTCTAGGTCTATGTTAACATTAACTTGAATGAATCAATGAAGAATGCAATCTATATTTGCATTTATAACGTTTTTGGAACTTGCTAAGGGATGCTGAGGGGTTAATTGTTTCGTTCTATGTTAATATTACGGTAATTGAGTCCCTAAAAACTTGAGTGAATCAAAGAAAAATGCAACTTATCTTAGCATTTTTGGAACTTGCTATGGGGGAATTGTCTAGTTCTATGTTAACATTTTGTCACGAAGAGAAAGGGATACATTGATGTAAAGTTTTCTAAATCCATTTTATTAAGTGGAAAAGCTCGTCGTTAATATTGTTTTAATCTTGTTAAAACATTATTTGTAGCATGTAATGTTAAATCAATGCAGATGAAACGTTACATGCAACATTGATGTAATGTTTTCTAAGTCCATTTTATTTAGTGGAAAAGCTCGTCGTTGCCTCCAAATGGTTTCTACGAAAGAACTGAATGCTCATAGTATTCTGTTTGAGAATAAGCGCGTATCTTACTAAGTTTTTCAATAATATTAACCTAACCGGTCGGAAATTTTATTAACTTTTCTGTATACTTTTCAAATTTTTATTTTTAAATGCAAATGAGTCAGTAAAAACATGAATGAATCAATGAAAAATACAATCTGTCTTTGTGTTTTGGAACTTACTGAGGGGTGGCGGGGAGTTCAATATTAACATTTTGGCAATCGAGAAAACTCTTGAATGAATCAATAAAAAATGCAATCTCTTTTTGCGGTTTTAAACTTTTCGAAATTCGCTAGGGGGAGACGGGGGGTTAATTGTCTGGTTCTACGTTAACATTTTGGCTGAAAACTCGTGAAATTTAAAGTTTCACCTATATTTAAAATAAAATTTAAAACTATTACAGATGACACCGAGGAACCTTAAAGAACTTAACTTATGTATCCCAGAGTTGTAACGGCACTCTGGAACGACTCCGAGGTTGGCAAAAAAATCTCAAAATTAGTACAATTTCAAATTTGATAGATCATATGTTGCCAGTTTTGTATACACTTTTACAATTATATGATTATATGAAAAGCTACTAAGCTTTTTGGCCGAAAAGCCTAGTAGCTGCTAATATACAGGGTGAGTTTTTTTCGATGTTCTCTATGGGGATCTCGGAAACTATAAGAGATAGAAAAACCGTTAAATGGGGAAAGAAGTGTAGTTTTATAAGACGAATAAAATGACACTTTCAAAATATTTGAAAAAGTCAAGGGTAACTAGATATTTTAAAAAAAGTAAAATGTGTCAATTTTTTGAAATCAATATATCTCTATTATTATCATAGATAGAAAAAAACTGTAAAGGACAAAGTTGTAGAAAATTTTACACAGATTAATAACAAAAAATCAAAAAAAATTTTTCGCCCTTATTTTGGGAGATATGACACAAACTTACCTTTTTTTAAATGGAAACAGTAGTTGGCTATGACTTTATTAAAAGGGTTATTTTTTCCCTTTAATCCGATATAACATATGTCATAGTTATTTTTAAAATAAAATAAGTTACAGTCGTTTTTAATTTTACCATACACCAAAAATTAGTTAGCCATGAAAAAGACAAAAGTAAAACAATTGCGGTTGTTTATAGCAACGAAATCAATATTTAATGTATTATCTTTCTTTAGATTTGTCAAAAGCAACATAAAGTAAAATAATTCCGAAATTATCAAAATAATAATAGAAGAAAATTTTAAATATTACATAAGATGCTCAAAAAGTCCACCATTATTATAATGGCATAAAGTACATCTTTTTAAAATCGAATTTGTGTTTTTTTTACTTTTCTTCTGTCAATAGAATAAAATGTTTCAAGTACAGCTAGTCTAAGATTCTCCACAGATTGATATGATTGTTCATACACTTTGTTCTTCACATAACCCCACAGAAAAAAGTCTAAAACGGTGATACTTCTGAATGTTGGTAAAGATGGCTACCGACGATCGATATATTGATTATAATATTGTTCTGCAGCATCCGCAGCGTTTTTATTACACTGAATGTAACAAACAAGCATATCACGCTTTTCTTCGTTGGAAAAATTCATTATCACTTTAAAAAACTTACAACACGAAAAATATACAAAACAAACTTATCGAAACAAACCAAATATGGAAATGAATTAATGTGTGTTTAGAATAAACAACTGCAATTGTTTTACTTTTGTCTTTTTCATGGCTAACTAATTTTTGGTGTATGGTATAATTAAAAACGACTGTAACTTATTTAATTTTAAAAATAACTATGACATATGTGATATCGGATTAAAGGGAAAAAAATAACCCTTTTAATAAAGTCATAGCCAACTACTGTTTCCATTTAAAAAAAGGTAAGTTTGTGTCATATCTCCCAAAATAAGGGCAAAAATTTTTTTTTTATTTTTTGTTATTAATCTGTGTAAAATTTTCTACAACTTTGTCCTTTACAGTTTTTTTCTATCTATGATAATAATAGAGATATATTGATTTCAAAAAATTGACACATTTTACTTTTTTCAACATATCTAGTTACCCTTGACTTTTTCAAATATATAAAACTACACTTCTTTCCCCATTTAACCGTTTTTCTATCTCTTATAGTTTCCGAGATCCCCATAGAGAACATCGAAAAAAACTCACCCTGTATATTAAATAAAAATGATTTGAAAATAATTAATAAATTATTTCCACATTTATTAATTATTTTCAAATCATTTTTATTTAATATATTTAAATAACTGTGACCAAGTGAATGAATACTGTTTTCTATTTATGCTACTAATATATTTCAGTCAATTAGAATATTCGATCACTTGGGAAAATTGTTAGTTTTTACAATTAATATAATTACATAAAAACACAACCCTTTGTTTGACATAATAAAACCCCATATAGAATAAATCAGCCTAGGCAATCGTCATCCCAACTTAAATTCAATATTACTATCTCGAAACTGTTAAAAATCACAAATAAAATACTAGGAATCATAAATCAGGATGAAGCTAATTTGCTTCATCCTGATTCCATAAATGTCAAAACGTCCTAAAACTGTCATTATTTTTAACTGTAACTGTATAGATTTGAGTTTACGTGAAGTGATTAATCACAAATAAAAGACTGTTATATGTTTTTATGTTAAATGCACATTTCGAGACACAACTAGTCAATAACTAACTAATTATGTACAGTGAGCATGAAATGTAACATTAAAATAAACAGTGAAGTAAGGAACAACAGTCAATGAGCATGTGTTGTCTCTAAATGTACATTTAACATAAAAACATATTGTTGTTGTTGAACTTCTTCTGTTTTTTTTTTGGGATTTTTTTTTAGTTTAAGCAAATGAAATAACCACTTTTGAAGCAAAATGTAGTCTGTCTTTATTTTAGAATTACACATGTATTTATATGAAAACAATATCATTTACAAATAATGATAATTTGGATGGTCGGTGCAGAGTACAAAAGGGAGATAAGGGAAAACGGAGCGGAGCGCGAAGGATAGATATGGAATGCGGCGTGTAAATAGTGGTTATCGGGTGATATAAGAAAATAACTATTTATAATGAAAAAATATGAAATAATTACCGATACAAAACGGAAAAATAATATGGGCATACAACAATATAATAGTTTCTTATTTGTGATTAATCATTTCACGTAAACTCAAATCTATACAGTTACAGTTAAAAATAATCTAAGTTAATAATTCACGTAAATACAAAACTATACAGTTACATGAAATAAATATGAATAAATTATTAAAAAATCAACCAATAAAACACAGATTAGATTGAATAACTTTAAATTCTCAACTAGTTTCGGGTTATCAGCCCATTTTCAAGAGAATTTAAAATTTTGAAAATGAGCTGATAACCCGAAACTAGTTGAGAATTTAAAGTAATTCAATCTAATCTGTGTTTTATTGGTTGATTTTTAATAATTTATTCATATTTATTTCATACAATATGAACTACCAATGTCTAAATATTAAAACCACTAATTATACAGTTACAGTTAACAATAATCAGTTTTAGGACGTTTTGACATTTATGGAAATTTGCTTCATTCTGAGTGATGATTCCTACATCACAATCCATTTTTTTTAATCCTTACAAAATTGCATTTTCACAAACGGATTCCACTTGAATAAAATTTGCATTAACCGTAAACAAATTCCCTAGAACACAATATTAATAAAGTAATTTACAGCTATCGCAGACTAAGAGCTGTTAGTCACCAGGTGGGCATTGTCTTGTATGGCAGACCAAAAAAACGGAAGAAAAAAAGAAACTCGATGAGAAGTTCAGGCGAAATAAAATTTGAATTTTAAATCCATTATTGTTTATAACTGTGCAGATATAATATGCAAAAAAATCGTGTTTGTGAATAATAATCAAATTAATTCGTTTTATTATTGTTTAAATCTGCATATAATTTCTAGTGTATTACAGAGGAAGTCAACGAATGACCTTTTTTTAATAATAATAGAAAAAGGATTTATTTACATGGTCATAGTTATTTACAAATATCTTTATTCAGACAATTACATTTTTACAAATATTCAGTATATACATTAAAATAAAGGTTTGTCTGTCCTGAGATATCGACCGGAGGTATTTCTGCCCTGGTCACAGTTATGTGAATAAATTAAATACAAAAGAATGAGTTGTTTTAACGTGCATTTGTTTAACGTACTTACGTAACGTAAGTCAAAAGTCACACGTGAGAATAATATAATAATTATTTTTAAATCATTTTTATTTAATTTATAAATGAAAAGAATTTTAAAGTAATTAATGAATTATTACCTCTCTAGCTGCTGTGTTATTCTGACTTACGTTACGTAAGCACTTTAAAACAGGGTCTCCACTACATTTAGGACCCCAAAGATCAACTTTAATACAATGCAACGTTTTCCGGTGTTAGCCATGTGCAACTGCTGCTACAAATTATTCAATAATATTTTTATATAAACAAATATCTTTATTTGTGAAATTCCTACGCTACATTAATAATTACAAATTTCACAAATTGGCTATCGACCAGTGGTCTTTCTGCCTGTCTATGTCATGATCTCTAACGTCATTGTCAATGTCCGGATGATTAGATGCGATGAATTGATAGATAGTGGATTTTGGGGTTTCATATCTGGGAGGGATCGTCAGATTGCGGGGAATAAAAAGACTTCATGATATCGATAATGTAAGAGTTGGTAGCAAATTTTAGGGATAGGATTTCAAGGCGTGGGATTTTACAAGTGTCATAGAAATATTTTTATTTGGTATATATTTTTTTCTCATTGACTTTATATATTATTATATTTTTTTAATTAATAATTTTTGTATTTAATATAAATAAATATCATTTTGTATAAATAAAATTGTGAATAATTTTGTGATTTTCTAAAGAGTGTTTATTTTCACAATTGTTCCGCAAATTTATTGCTTCTTCAGGTTTTGAAAATCACAAAATTATTCAAATAATTGATTGAGCCTCATCAATCAATAATTGTTGAAAGTTTATAATTACTTATATTAAAATAACACTATTTAGTCTTTAAAAGTCTATTGTAATAATTGTTTCAATACACTGTGGCTTCTTCAGGCGAAGAAATGATTTCATCATTTCTTCGACAAAATTATTAATAATTTTATTTATACTAAATGAATATGGATTTTCATCAATTTCTAGTTTTAAATTTTTAATATATATTTTTGTAAGTATGATTTTATATCTTAATTTAGTTTGTTCTATAATTGGGTTAACCCGTTGAACAATAAAGATTTTATTATTATTAAAGCGGACACTTTCTCAGTCGATGCTGGAAGAAATTAACCGACCCTACACGTGTAATTTTTGGGTTCAGCTCGGATGGTTCATATAAATCATATCCCTTTTATACCGATTATATATTCTGGTATTGTGTTTTATCCCAGAAATTTTCTTGTTATGTTTCAAGTTTGGTGAATAGCACTTTTTTGTATAATATTGCACAGGTGTTACGGTAATTCAATGCGTTCTATATTTTTTGTAAACTTTACTAACAGAAATTATGAGTGGGATTACTTCGATAATTTAAAGTTTCTAGATGTTTTTCATTTCTATGGCGAGGTTTTCATATTTTGAGCATTGCTCAATCTCTGTTATTGACAAATTATGTGTTAAAGGGCATCTAACTACAACAAGACCTTACAATATCGTCCAAACGGCTTTTTCAAAGAAATCATCCCTTAAGTGTTTAACACCAATATTGTGTAAAAAAGAGATTTTTTTATTAATTTTTTCATCAATATCAGGGATAATTTCGAAAGTTGAAACTTGTCGGAGAAAATAATCATATTTTGGTAAAACAAAACAATTATATAAAGAATCTCCTGCTAATTTTTGGAAATTGCTTAACCTTACGTTGCTGAGACCAAAATATGAATACAAAAATTAATAAAAAAATATTTTATTGAATGTTCCATTCGATTTGAATAAAATTTACTGTGTTTCTCGCCGGGGGGTATCCCTTAGGTATCCGCGCTTGGACGAAATTGCATCGTCCCACTACAACGATCAATGCGTTCTTGTCAATTTCATCAGTAAATTCGATGATTTTAACCTTCCAGATGATATCCGGTTAAAATCAATTGATCTGTCAGTTATTACGGTTCGATTCCAGTATAATATATACTCCGATGGCTCTAAAACTGACTCAGGGGAGTACAAATACTCCTCTGAGTCAATACAGTATTGTCTAGTAGCTTGTGTTTTTTTAGCTAGTTCTACATGTATTATTTTTTCCACCTGATTGTATCTACCTAAATATGTATTCTCCGCAAGAGATTTACACCCGGATGTTATGTGTTCTATAGTTTCTCTCTGTTTGCTACACTTACGACATTATCCTTGACATTATTTTTTTTAGAATTACTCTCTTATAGTTTCTAGTTCTGATAACTCGATCTTGAATAGCAACTACGAACCCTTCTGTTTCCGGAAACAGCTGCCCTTTTTCAAACCACAGTAATGAGCCAACAGCTCAACATTCGGCTGTTGAGTATTTGCCATGCAACGTTTTCTCTTGCTATGACGGGATTTTATCATTTGTCGTTCTTACTGTTACTTCGATGTTTTACTTTAACTAAGAGGGGTGTATGAGTTATCTGCATTAACAACTTTTTTTGCAACAAGCAATTATTATTATTATTAAAACAAATGTAAAATAATGGACACTTGCACTTTGCATAACAATATTTTCAAATTCTTTTTATTTAATTTATTAACCTTTTTTGTTGGAGTATTTATGTACGTAATTATTTTGTTTAAAAAACAACGGGCATTTTAAATTACTCATAAAAATATTATTGCTTAGGCTGAAAGACCACTGGTCGATAGCCAGTTTCAGAGTTGGAATTATATTGTGAACGTTAGTGTATTGTTAAATTTTGTATTGTAATTGTATATTCCAATCTCAGAAATAAAGATATTTATGTATGTATTATTGCTATAAACTGTTCATGCAATGATTACAAATGAATGAATTAGCAAATTAAAAAGTCTATAGAAAAATATTGGCGGTTTTTCCTGAATATTTTTAAATCTAATTACTTGATTTCGACCTTAGACGCAACGGAGTAATTTGACTACCCTCTTATTAAAATTATTCCATTGCATTTAATGTTGAAGTCAATTAATTAAATTTGAAAAAATATTCAGCTTGCATGAATTGAATAAAATTACAATAATAATTTATAACTTTTAAAAAAACTAAATGTTAAAAAAACGTATTTAAATGTTTTAAATCAAAAGTGAGATATTATTTAATTTTTTATATGAACTTATATGAATTTTATTAGAGTTGTTACCAATACTGAAATTATTGAAACAAAAACAGTTTTTTCAAATAATCAGCTATTTATTATTTGAAAAAGCTGTTTTGAAATTAAAGTAAAGAAGCTCATTTGATATTAATTTATTTTGGTATGAATTTTATTAGAGTTGTTACCAATACTGAAATTATTGAAACAAAAACAGCTTTTTCAAATAATCAGGTATTATTTCAGTATTGGTAACAACACTAATAAAATTCATACCAAAATAAATTAATATTAAGTGAGCTTCTTTACTTTAATTTCAAATCTATTAAAATAAGGAAGCTGACTTGATTTTATTAATTCATTAATCATATTACTATAAATAAAAAAAGAGTATTTAATTGGTCACAGTTATTCAAATGAATTAAATAAAAATGGTTTGAAAACAATTAATATATTATTTCCACATTTAGCTCTGTAACACTTTGACTTACGTTACGTAAGTACTTAAAACAAATGCATATTAAAACAACTACTTCTCGGACAAACACCCCGCCAGATATTGAATTATATAATGTACACCTGCAGCTGCATATCAATAACATATTTCATCATGCAGCAATATTTTTTATTGTTGTTTACATTGACTTTTTCTCGGATCAAAAAAATGTTGCATGATGTGCAGGTGTACATTATGTAATTCAATATCTGGCGAGGTATTTACCTGAGAAGTAGTTGTTTTAATATGCATTTGTTTTAAATACTTACCTAACGTAAGACAAAATGTCACAATGTGGAAATAAGTTATTCATTATTTTGAAATTATTTTTATTTAATTCATATTATTATTGGTTTTATATATATATATATAGAAAATATTTCTGAGAAATACGTTAAATTACATTACAATATTTACATTACAATCATAAACCTCTAGTTAAGCCTCAGAAAATGGCTATCGACCATCTTTCTGCCTATTGGTTTTAATATTTAGACATTGGTAGTTCATATTGTATGAAATAAATATGAATAAATTATTAAAAATCAACCAATAAAACACAGATTAGATTGAATAACTTTAAATTCTCGACTAGTTTCGGGTTATTAGCACATTTTCAAGAGAATTTAAAATTGAAAATCTTGAAAATGGGCTAATAACCCAATCGAGAATTTAAAGTTATTCAATCTAATCTGTGTTTTATTGGTTGATTTTTAATAATTTATTCATACTTATTTCATATCATATTATTATTATTGAAATATTTAATATTATTAAATTAATCAAATCTCATACATCTTAATAAAAATATGTTCGATGTAATAAAATGTTTGATCTAAGTCATTTATAGAAAATAAAAAAAATATACCCCCCGCGAGTTAATTTTTAAAACGCTCGCTTCGATATCACCACCACTAGAATACGATATAAAGTTTCTTTCATTAATTACATTTACAATAGTGCCAAGAAACGGTACACACACACATCTTCAGTTTGAGATGTTAATTTTTTTTTCGGTTGCCGACGTTGAAACGTGAGAACCAGATGGTGTGCAGATGGTTTCTTTTAGTGGGTGAATGGTTGGTCGCATCCCGGATGAGTTAGTCCGCTAAGATTTACACGAATATAAGTAGTGCTAGAAGTAACAGAAATATTTCACACACACACATGAAATAAAAAAAAATGTAAATCTGTGTAGTGTGTGTTAATATTTAGGAAAAATTATTAAATTTTTTTTTAAATTATCTAGAACTACGTTTTTTAGCTCTATGTTACAAAACCAAAAAAAAAAGGTTTGTTCTTTTAAGTTAAATATTTTTAAAATTATCTAGAATATTACTATTACGATTTTTAACCCTATCTTATAAAACCAAAAAAAGGATTGTTCTTTTAAGGTTTATAAGAACAATCATTTGGTAAAAAAAGTGATAAAATTGTTTAAATATTATGTTCGATGACTGCTCGATTATTCACTTGTTCGAACTAGTCGAACAACGCCAATTGTTCAAACGGCTCGAATTATATGGATTTCGGTCTATTCGAACGCTTCGAACTAAAGTTCGAGTAGACCAATATTAAATTCAATTAACTTCCCGAAATGTATATTAATGGTAAAAAGTAATAAATAATAGTATATCGGATCGAACTGTTCAAACGAATCAATCGGATATAGTTTTTCAAATATTACTCTTTTACTTTAGTGATAGGAGTTGACGAATGATTTAAATAATCGAATAATCGTTATTTGAATAATCATTCGAATGGTCATTTATTTTTTCATTTATTTACGGATTCATCATGTCTACATTCAAAATATGTTTACATATATTGAGCACACAAAATACCAACTTATAATGATCATTTGAATGATAATTCGCATCATCATTCCAATAATCATTCGAATCATTTCAAATGATCATTCAAATGATTAGTTGATTAGCGATTATCGAAATGAATAAAATCATTTACCTTCTTTTCTATACTTTTTTTAGAATTTCAAATCATTTACATTTGTCAACATTTGTTACATTTCCTGTATTTATATAAAAAAATAGTATGAAAGAAAAATTTAATTTCTATTACCCTACACCCTCACTGGTAAGGTTTTTTTTTCGATGTTATTAATATATATATATATATATATATATTTCCTGTGGTAATATAAACAAATTAATTTTAAATAAATATTTAAATATAAATTATATATATATATATATATATATACACCAATGAGGGTATAGGGTAATAGAAATTAAATATTTATTTAAAATTATTTTGTTTATATAACCACAGGAAATGTAACAAATGATTTAATTTGTATACCATATCTGAAGCTAGTCTCAGAACTGAGGCGATTCGACTGAGAATAATTGAATCATTCTATTATTAAAATCCTTGATTATTTGATTTATTATTATTACCATTCGAATGATAATTTGAAAGAGGCCAAACAGGATTTTTAGGCTTTTCTAAACTCCATATTTTACTTCATGCGTCAATCGTATTCAATAATAATTTACCGTAAAGTTCAAAATATTCTCAACTTGATAGAATATTCAATCTTGCTCTAATAAACTTTACAAATCTTAATTTCAGTTGTAAAAAAAGATCCTGCTGTAAATTTCTTATTAGATATTGAAAACTTTAATCAAAAGTAAACACGGTAATTTTGTCTATGTATACTTATAAGAAAAATGCTCAGTATTTATTTATAATGTGTGCAAATGAAATTTTTCAAAAAAGTGTGTTTATTTTTCACAATTTTTTTATTACAAATGAATTATCAGTCATGATAATATTTGAAAGATGTTTCATATCATTAGAAAGATATTTCATATAACCATATGAATGATCATTCAAATCATAATTCGAATGTTCATTCGACTGATAACAATGGATTATTAAATGATCGATGATTAACAATCGAATGATTTGATTATTTTCAGTCGAATCGGCTCATCATCACTATTTTACTTATTCGAACAAATTTATTCGATTTATGATACTCGTGATCTAAATGTCACTAAAAATGGACACTATCATTCAAAGTTTTAAAATAATTTCTATATCAAAATATTACAAAATTATTGAAATATTTCTTCTTAGAAATACTTATATAAAAGTTTCGTGAGTTTAATATATTCTTGTTTATATCAAATGCACGCTTCCTTGTCCCTTCCAAGGTGATTTTTTTTTGTAATGATTACTTAACGTCAATTACGTATATCTGAATCGTATTAGGATGGGAAAATCGTGACCGGATGTCACGTCGGTAAATTGGCCTCACTCGCTCCGTCCTACCTTATAAGACCGGCCCCACCGATAAATTTGTTTGTCACGTTCAAATATTTACCGTCACAATATTATTTACTCCATTCTCAATGGACAAACATGTAATCGCATTCCTCGTTTCACACGACAGCGCACGGCCACTAATTTCTTTAAATAAATAAAACCCGCATATTAAATAAACAATTACGATTTAATTCATGTTATTCAGACTATTTTTTTTATTTTAAAAACAGATTATTTAAAATTTTAAATTCTTTTGAGAGTGGGATAATATCACAAAACTAATCAAGAATTAAAAGCTTTTTAATTAAATGTAATGTATGTTTTTACTTGATATATATATAACATCTTTATTTCTGCAGACAATTTTATATACATTAAATTAACAATATAATTGGAATATAATAATATTGGAAGGATTATGGATAGGATTTTGTGGATGAAAAAGTTTTGTCACAGTGCGGAGAGATGCTCTCTCAGCAACTTCGAGATTGTTGAATGTGGCTTGGAAGGGATTTATTTATAGGATGGAAGAGTATTCTAATATAAGGCTATAGATCATTTTGTATATTTGTGTCCCGTTGATTACACTTATACCTTGACTTTTATAAGTCAAATTATTTGCTCGTTTTATTGACATAGTTTTCACTAATGATGTGTGCTTTTAAAGGAAAATTTATTATCAAAATAGATGTCGAGCTATTTACATATGAGAGCTTGATAAAATTAGGATTAAGGTTGTAGAAATAAATTATCTCTCAGTGTTATTCCCTTCACTCTTTTTAGAACTTTCATTTCTACTGCCCTGATCTTACTATTTTTATTAGAATAAGATTTAAATTTAGATGCTAAAATTTATGAATTAATAAAATCTAAAAACGGCTTATTTAATCAATTAGTATCAAAATTCAAAAGATTATATGTAATTAATTGCTCACTTAACTTTTTGTGCAACCTTTTGAAATATCAAAAGTTTGAAATCAGACATTTGGTATTGTTTCACAAATAAATTTATTTCGTTCCGACTAGTTTCGCCTATACCACATTATCAAGAAATACAATTCGTCGAATAGACCAAACGAGTGGGGACGAAATAAATTTATTTGTGAAACAATACCAAGTGTCTGATTTCAAACATTTAATACTGATTGAATTATTTTAAAATCTAATTCTGTTGACGGAGCAACAGGCCCATCTTCAGCATTGGCAGCCGCATCAATTAACGACCTTTTGTGCGTCAATTAAGCAATTTGCGCGGAATTCGCGAATGCACACGCCTCAATTAAGTGGCCCTTTCTACGGCAGTGCCAATTTGCATGCCCGACTACGGTAATTAGGGAAAAGTGCACATCGAGATCCGTTCTGTGCCCACCCACACTAACCGGTCTGAATTATCGATTCGAAACAACGCCCGTTATTAACGGAGGAAGAGGGTGTAAGTAATGAAATTTCGATGAGACCGGGGCGTAATTACGGTCCGCCAGTCCGTATCGTATATCATCCGGATCGTGATAAATATGTACAGTCAGAACAGAGAACAAAAAAAGTTTTTGTATGTGAAACAGACATTTTTTTACATGAGATTGAATTAATTATTTATACGTATTTTTTTTATAGCAAGTACAAAAATGAGTTTTCAATTTGAGTCTCATTAATTACATGGTAAAACATTTTAGTGATATTAGGAGTTTTGCTTTGTATTTAAAGAAATCTTTATATTCATAACTCATTTTTGTAATATTATGAATTGTTGAGTAAGTTTCACTTAGTTTGTGACCCGTTTGTGACTCAAGAAATTTTTAATAATAGTTTATTGGTTTTCAGTCGTATTCAAAATTAAAGAAATAGACAATAAAAAATGCAATGAAGGTTGGTCCCAATTATTATTGACACAAAAAATAAAATTTTATAAAGTTTAATTAAAAAGAAAAGGTTACATCTTGCGCAAACATCCTGTTTAGTTTTATTCAGTGCAGAACAAACAAATGAATTCAATACTTGAATATAAAGAACAAATTCGAATTTTTAGTGTATCAATTCTATTAAAATATTCATATACTTATTTATTCAATAAATTGTTAGATGTTTTATTTAGATGAACGATATTTTGGTAGATGGCGTGTGGTTTCAACAAGACGGTGTGCATGAGGTACAGTTCGTGAAATTAAATTAATAAATAATAATAATAAATGTTTTATTTAATAATAAATCACCAAAGATGTATAACACTTAATTTACAATTTCATCATTATTGAATATGGCGAAGTACAGCATGACATAAAATGTTTGCTGTTTTTTAATTTAACCACAGAAACAAACCACAAAGCATTCTAAAAATAATAAAAAAAAAACATTTTACATTTTCACATTTTTATAAACAGGACAAGTTCGCCTTTCTTTAGTGGACGAAACAATGATTCTCGGTCGTCTACCTTGTAGACCCAAATCGTTGACGATGCCACTTGAAATTAGGCAAAAGGTGGCGCTTGCGTCGTCTTTAATTAATTATGATTTTACATTTTGTTTACAACTCGTTGTAGTTATTAATAAAATTAAAATTATTTAATCATTTTCAATTATTGTGAAAAATATTCGCTGTCTATGGCAGAAAGACCTCGGGTCGGTAGCCTATGAAAGGACAACCTCAAATTATATACCGTATTATACTATACAATACTGTACTTAATATAATGTAAAAGTCCCTTGAATAAAGATATATATATATATATATATATATATATATATATATTCGCTAGCTCATTTCTGGAATAAGAATTGATTGAATTTTAACATCATTGGGTTTCTATCTATGGCGTTATTTGAAGTTAAACGTGAAGCTTTTAAGGATAAAGAAAACATTTAATAACTTTTTAATTCTACTTAACGATTTATTTCACTGTAACTAATTTCGACTACACGGAATGATTGTAAAGATAGAATAAAACACTAACGTGTATAGTTTCAATTTTTTTTTGTCTCACAACAAATGATTCTCCACACAGTGGCATTATCAGGTGACGATGATGATTACCGTATAGTCGAAATTAGTCAAACTGAGTTAGGCTTTTAATCTAAAAAAATCTTACTTTGGAGTTTCAAAAAGATATTTAACAGTATCAGTTAAATGTGGAAATAATTTATTAATTATTTTCAAATCATTTTTATTTAATACAGTTAAAATTCTATCAAATAAACAATAATGTTTTAAATCATAATAAATGAAAGACGATGCTAGCGCCATCTTCCGCCTAATTTCATGTGGCATCCTTATATTAAATGAATAAAGTTGTAGTTGTTAATAATATATCCTTAAAATTCACGAATTCTCATAACGGATGTTGTATAATTCCCCCGAAAAGAAAAAAAAAAACAGAAAAAGGCTTAATTAGATATTTATTTAAGCGTGGTTATATGTAAATCATGCGCGAGCGTGTCTAGCCCATTGTTCTCCCGAGAAAATCACACGCGATTTTTGCATGGGAACGTGGTCTCTAGGTCACTCTGTCAGGGATTCTGCAAGTCAAGTTTTCCTGAAGGATTTCCTTAATAGATTAATGTAATAATTGAATTAACGAGATGCGGTGTAATTAATTTTAATTGCTCGTTTTAGGAAATCCTGAGAGGATTTTTTTGTGAGAAGTACACAGATATGCCAGGGGATTCCGAATGAATTGCTATTGCGACAGTGAGTCGGAATTCTCTTTTTATTAGACGTTTCTATCCTCGTGACTTCCATTTACGCACCGTTGTGTTCCATCCGGTAGCCCTGTCCTTTTTATTAGAATACAATTTAAATTTTTATATTTAAGGCTGCGGTTTAGACAAAAGAGATAGCTATATAAATATTGGCAATCACTAATTCGAGTAAGATAGCTGTTGTGATCAATGAACAATATTGTATTATACATCAAAGTAATCTTAAAATAAGCAGGAATTTCATCAGATTAATTAAAAATTATTATAATGTTTAGTTTGTGTGCTAAACAATTATGAAAAACAATACAAATTGATCAAATTAATAGCCAATTTTCAAATTATATTGTTGCTAATGAAAACTTGTGCAATGAAAATTTAAAGGATTTAACGAAATTCTGCATTCAAATAACTTAACAGACATGGCCTATTAATTTCATTATCTTACAATTTTCTTTTCTAACTTGAACTAGTAATACACGAAAATTAACGATTTATTTTTTTATTTAGACTGGTTAGACTGGTAGATAAAAAATGTAAATACATATTCATATTATTAAATCCATAAGAATGGTTCTTTTTTCGAAGGATTATTTCCATTTTACTATATAGCTATCTCTTTCTACTAAACCACAACCTTAATGTATAATTACATCTAAATTCCAACATAAATCTAATTTAAGTCGGTATTGCGACAGCGAGTGGGGGTTCTCTTTCTATTAGACGTTTCTATCCTCGTGACTTCCATTTACGCATCGTTGTTTTCGAGTTAGCCCTGTTCGAACATGCGAGATTTCTATTAGAATAAGATTTAAAATTTTATAATAAATGTATAATTATAACTAAATTCCAACATAAATCTAATTTTTGTCGGTATTGCTACATCGAGTCAGAGTTCTCTTTCTGTTAGACGTTTCTATCCTCGTGACTTCCATTTACGCATCGTTGTGTTCGATCCGTTAGCCCTGTTCGAGCAGGCGAGATTTCTATTAGAATAAGATTTAAAATTTTATAATAAATGTATGTATAATTATAACTAAATTCCAACATAAATCTAATTTTTGTCGGTATTGCCACAGCGAATGGGAGTTCTCTTTCTGTTAGACGTTTCTATCATCATGACTTCCATTTACGAATCGTTGTGTTCCATCCGGTAGCCCTGTTTGAACATGCGAGATTTCTATTAGAATTAGATTTGAAATTTTATAATAAATGTATAATTACAACTAAATTCCAACATAAATCTAATTTTAGTCTGTATTGCGACAGCGAGTGGGAGTTCTCTTTCTGTTAGATGTTTCTATCCTCGTGACTTCCATTTACGAATCGTTGTGTTCCATCCGATAGCCCTGTTCGAACATTCGAGATTTTTTTAAGAATATGATTTAAAATTTTATAATAAATGTATAATTACAACTAAATTCGAACATAAATCTTATTTAAGTCGGTAATGCGACAGTGAGTCGGAGTTCTCTTTCTGTTAGATGTTTCTATCCTCGTGACTTCCATTTAGGCATCTCTAGCTCTGTTCCAGCATGCTAGATTTTTGTTGGTATAAGATTTAAAATTTTATATTTAATGTATAATTACATCTAAATTCGAACATAAATCTTATTTAAGTCGATATTGCGACAGTGAGTCGGAGTTCTCTTTCTGTTAGATGTTTCTATCCTCGTGACTTCCATTTACGCATCGTTGTGTTTCATCCGGTAGCTCTGTTATAGCATTCTAGATTTTTATTAGAATAAGATTTAAAATTTTATGTTAAATACATAATTACATCTAAATTCCAATATAAATCTGATTTTGAAGTGATTTGTAACTGTAAATTAAAAAAAAAACAAAGTTGGGTCCGCACCACGAGATAAATTTTATAAATTGGAAAAAAATCGTATTAAAAATCAAATCCATAGCGAAAATACTAATTCCCAGAAATTTATATATATATATAGGGTGGGTCTATCTTGTTCCTACTAAGAAGTTATAGGCATTTTTTCGAATCGTCGATTTGAGGTTAAATTTTGACAAATAAATGTACATCTCAAAAACTGTAAGAGTTATGTACACATATTGATATGATTGGTTTGCAATTGAACGAGAAATTAAAAAATATATATATAACGTGTTCCATTTAAGATAACAAAATTAGTAGCCATTTCCGGTAAAACCGGAAGTAAAATAAAGTAAAACTATTTCCCATGAGGTGGTCGCATTCAATCGTGCAATGAGGATTTTTTTCCGCGGTCAGGAATCCTGAAAACTTTTAATGGCTATTCGTGGCCCACCTACTATATATATATATATATATATATATATATATATTTATATATATATTTATTTTTATAAAAACATATATATTTTTTATTTTATAAAAATAAAAACAGTTAACAAAAAGGCTTAATTAAATATTTATTTAAGCATGGTTTCATGCAAATCATGCGCGAGCATGCCTGGACCTGATGGAACACAACGATACGTAAATGGAAGTCGCGAGGATGGAAACGTCTTATGATTCCCAATGGTCTTATTCATGAAATTTATTGCAACCTTCGGTCTTACGAAACTGTTTAAATTACATGTTAAATCCTAACCTGAGATTTTGTACAAATGAAATGAGCGGTCTTTTTGTTATTCTAAGGCCTTATTCCTATAATTGAATAAAGCCTTAGAACAGCCGCAACATCTTTTTTTCTAAATACTTAACAGTGGTATTTAGAAGATTATGAAAGTTGTGGTTTTTATTTCCCACTCTTTATGCATTGTCGAATCAACAAAAACTTATCTCAGATCAACAAAGCGCGCAACAAGCACCGATGATTAAATTCATTAAATTTAATCGTTTCGCCCGCGTTTGCGAAATATTCTTGATAACATTTCGAGGAAAGAATTACTTGCGTTTAATCATTAAAATAATTTTAAATTTCATAATAATTAATAAATTATTTCCTCTATTACATCTGTGACATTTTGACTTACGATACGTAAATACTTAATCGAGTCTATTCCGTACAGAATTTAATTAAATGCAACCGATTTATTTCATCTTGCTTCCGTAATAAAATTCTTATATTCGGGACTATTCAGTACGGAAAATGTTAAGTTACACGTTTAACCTTAACATCGGTACGGAAAATGTTAAGTTAAACGTGTAACTTAACATTTTCCGTACTGACGTGTTAAGTTACACGTTTAACTTAACATTTTCCGTACCGATGTTAAGTTAAACGTGTAACTTAACATTTTCCGTACTGATGTTAAGTTAAACGTGTAACTTAACATTTTCCGTACTGATGTTAAGTTAAACGTGTAACTTAACATTTTCCGTACTGAATAGCCCCGAATATAAGAATTTTATTACGGAAGCAAGATGAAATAAATCGGTTGCATTTAATTTAATTCTGTATTAATTAATTTCACATTCTATGAATACATATTTACTACATAAGCTGCTTAGACTGCGATCACACAGTCTCGGCAGATTTTTAATAGAAATGCATGCATAGAATATGATTTTAATTAATAACTTACACGTTAAACTCAACATTTTCCGCAATGAATAGCTCCGAATATAACAATTTTATTACGGAAGCAAGATGAAATAAATCGGTTGCATTTAATGAGACATTAAATTCGTGTTTTGCAAATAAATAACGGCTAACGGTTCCTCTGAATAGCGGAATTATTACAATATCAAAGCGGCGACAATGTTCGATGTTGGTAGGGAGGACGGGGTGGCTTTTATTATGCCCCCATAGCCCACGAGCGGCTATTGTAAGCGCAGACAATAACGCATTTCACCCTTCATCGACATCATAAATGTTACCCCCTAATATAACCCACACCCCTAACGCCGTTCTATAAGCCTATTGACATGAAATACGGGGATTATGTGCGATGGGGTTGTCAGTTTTGTAAATATATCCGATGGATTTATTAATAATGTAAATAATAAATGTTTTAAATGACAATAAAATATATAACCCGTTTCTTATTATTTGTATTAGTTTTTTAAAATTTGTTATTATTATATTTACAAAAAATTTCACTCAAAAAATATTTTATGTTGACACAGTCATTCAAACCTCTGGAAAACTTCGGAAACATTTTTGAGGCAATAAAAAGAATTTGAAAATAATGAATTAATTAACTTTAACTTTATTTTACGGAATTCTCCATTATAATTGCTTACATTATACAATAATTTACATATTTGTATATATTTAGGTAGGTATTCCTAAACTATTAATAATTAACAAGTAAGAGAAGTGCATTCCCAAACGGTTCAAAGAATTGATT
The DNA here is from genome assembly GCA_963082785.1 of Philonthus spinipes. NCBI lineage: Eukaryota > Metazoa > Arthropoda > Insecta > Coleoptera > Staphylinidae > Philonthus > Philonthus spinipes. Next base: position 10,877,563 of record OY720309.1, on the reverse strand, counting down.
CAGTGTTGCTTATGACACTTCATAAATTATTTTATATTAATTAATTAATTATTTTCAAATTCTTTTTATATAATTTATTTAAATAACTGTGACCAAGTGAATAAATCCTTTTTTCCATTATAATTAATAAATTATTCCCTCTTTAGCTACTGCGAAATTTTGACTTATGTCACATAAGTACTTTAAAACAAATGTTTCAACGATTTAAAATACTCGTTTAAATGAAATACATTTTTTACACACTTAATTCGCTCAGAAAAAAATATTGTTTGTTGACTGACCGACTTCCGATTCAATTTTTCGGGCTTTAAACGTGATTTGTGTTCGAGTGAAAAAAGTTGCCTTTTCGCTTAATTTACTCTCATTTATTTAAACACAACACAAGATCCGTTCAACAGTCTTCATCATTAGCAGCATTACACATGAATCACACTGGTCTGGCGAGGTTTCGATAAGGTATATGTCGAAACTAGTAAAATTTTGTGGTATCACAACACAAGTTCCGTTTAACCGACTTCATCAAAGCATTACACATAGAACAAACTGTTCTGGCGAGGTTTCGATAAGGTATAGGTCGAAACTAGTCACAAAATAATAGACAGTTCATTTTGTAACTAGTTTCGACCTATGCCTTATGGAAACCTCGCCAGAACAGTTTGTTCTATGTGTAATGCTTTGATGAAATCGATTAAACGGAACTTGTGTTGTGATACCAGCAAAGTTTTACTAGTTTCGACATATACCTTATCGAAACCTCGCCAGACCAGAGTGTTCCGTGTGTAATGCTTTGATGAAGACGGTTGAACCAATCTTGTGTATATATAACATAATTAGTTAAAAATATATTTTTTAAATTCTTTCAAACTACAGTTAAATGTACATAATTAATAATTTATTAGTGCTGAAGAAATCTTAAGCCGTAATATTTTTGGTGAATTAATTTTGATTAAATACAAAAATCGACTGATTAACTACCGTTTCAGAAAATCCATTTGTAATTTCCATAATCAACGACATTAATCCCATTCGAGCCTTTTAAATCCACACCAAAAATAATCCTAAAGTGCCAATCATAAACCTCCATTCACATTCCTCTTCATTATTATTATTTTTTTTTTATTTATCGCCTTACTAAAAATAATTTCCAATCTTGTTCGAACCTCAATCGATACCCTCTTTTCATTAATCCCCGCGGTATTAATAAACCAGCATCCCGGGCTTTTGTAACTCGATCAAAAGAAAACCATAGCCGAAGAGCCGATAATGACCCCCGCCAGATGTCCGCTCCTCGGAGTCATAATTTTAGAATGACAGCGTAATGGCCATGCAGATAAGACCCAGATGTTTCGGAAATTCCGGGAGTTGTTCTCGATTGAGATTGGGGGGCGTTGTTTTTTTTTTGTTTCGGTCGGTTGTTTTTCTTTGGAAATCTACAGATTTGTTGATTTTAGAATTGTGGAAAGAAATGTGGTGGGAATCTTGCAGGATATGGCTCCCGTCATGGTGCGAATTAAAAAAAAGGAAGTGTCTTCAGTATTCAAACACGTTTTTTTTAATTAAATGAATGATGCATTTCTAAAGATAAGATAGATATCGAAAACTGGCACTTCGATGACTCACCCTGTATATATATAATATATATATATAACAATCTTTATTAACAATTAAGTTTACAATAAGGTAACAAACATTGATTATGTATATCATACAAAAATTAATTAATTGTTAAATGGCCAGAATATATAATATATATATATATATACAAACATCTTTCTTCAGATAAAATGACAACAAAATTTTACAAAAATTATTATAACAATTTGTACAATTGTGTTAGTAGTCTGTCATGGGTTATCGACCATAGGTCTTTCTGCCATATATATAAAATATTATCACTAATCTTGGTAATAATAATATTTCACTTTCTTGCGCAACAGGTTGTACTAATAATTAAATATATAAAAAAATAGTAATTAAGATAATAATAACATAGGAAATTTTATATAAAAAATAATAAGAAATAAAGCAAAACTGACAATTTAAATTTTGAATCTGCATCTTAAAGTCAATTTTGAAATATTACTGACACACACGACTTATGTTTTTAAAATAATTTAAAAGAAAAATTATAAACTTTATTGACAAACCTACATAACTGAAATTTTAGTATTGATATAATTAATTAAAATGGGGAAGGCAATTTGAAATGATTCTTGTTATGTCTTTCTTTAGAAGCAATTATCCCTATAAAATGAGAATACCAATAAAATAATTCAGCTGCCCTGGATTCGAGCCTCGAGGAACACCACTTCAAATATTTTTATTATTATTATTCCAATAATAATTATCCTGCAATTGTTTTCATTATGAAATAATAATTATCAAATTGACAATTTGATGACGCGTTAATGACACGAAAAATATATACAGTAAATAAAGTTAAGTTTTGAAAAGTCTTTCTTTCTTTCTTAATCTTATCCTCTTTTACCCGTATTGGGTATCGAGAGTTTTGAAAAGTCAAGAAGTTTTATTTTGAATTAAATGAAAATAATTAATTTACAAACAATTAGACAATTAATTATTTGAAATAAATATGAATAGATTATTAAAATCAACTAATAAAACACATATTTAATTGAATAACTTTAAATTCTCGACTAGTTTCGGGTTATTTTCAAGAGAATTTAAAATTATTTTAAATCGAAAAGTACGATCTTTAAAAATAATATAAAAAATCGTATAGAAAAATTGAGCTGAAAAGATCGATCATTAAAGATCGAGCTGTATATTTTTTTATTGTTTATTTCGACACGATTATTCTGGCTTGAAATATTTAAATTAAATATAAATACCTATTTATCTATAATTATTGGAACGAGAATATTTCTTTCTGTAAAATTAAATTTCTACAATAAAATGTACATTTCATTAATTCATTATGTGTTTCAATAAGTAGCGTCATTTTTTTAATGTGACTAATTTTAGGGTGTGTTTACTGCGAACAAGTGTAGGAGTGTTTCAGAAGCAGGAATTTTTCATGAATTTTTGAGACGTTGGAAATTTATTTGTCAATGTGACAAGCCAACTAAACAAACGAATTGAATATATCATGAAGCATTTTGTGGAAACGCAAGTATTAGTTATACAGAAAGCAATTTATTTAATTGAATGGCTTTATGATAAGTTTAAAAAAATTTATATCAATGTTTTTAAAATAAAGAAAAAAAAAATGTTAAAGTAATCGCGTATTCTTCTTATATTTATTTTGTTTATGATTTTAACTATGATTAATTAATTAGTTGAATATTGATTGAGTTTTTAGTAATGCACAGAGTTATGCTTAAGAGTATGGGATACCATGCCTTTCAAACCCATTTTTGCCGAAAATATTTCATATACTGAAAAACATGTTGTCGCTACCGTATTTCCAACGATTATAAGGAGAACCTACAAGGATTAGATTTTTTATTTATTTAATATTAAATAAATAAGTTACAATACGTCATAAAATAAACGTAAACATGAAAAACTAAGCTTTTACGGCTCATTTTATATTCGTGTAGGTTGGTGGACGAAATCACGGTATCCAATGCTCTTAATGAAATAAAATTCGTACTGCATAATTTCAGACTTTTATATAAAAATGAGTTAATTTTAATTGCAATCTAAATCAAAACCGAATAAAATTAAACGAAACGAATTGAATGTGATAGTGACGGGCAATGGAAGCTAAAGGGAAATTAATTAATTAATTATTTTCAATCTTTTTATATTTAATTTACTTTTTGTTGCATTTATTTTATTATATTTTAGTGTTTCTTCAGCCCACATCTGACTTAATAACAAAAATAAACTTTAAGAAAGAAGATTTATTAAAGTAGATACATTAAAAATTTCGCTTAAATTACTGAACAATCGGTTATCGGTCTTTCTTTCCGCATTTGCAATATTTACAAGCACTTGCAAATTCCGGATCGTCTTTGAAGGCACGCGGCGCGACCGGTGCAAATTGCAAACAGATCGAAGTGTCCTTGGCATTCCCGAGCAAATATTTTCCTCCGGTGTTAATCATATCGCAGAGAACTCGTTTTCGTGATAGGGATAAACTGAGCCAGATAGGACTCAGGCTCATTTGCTCGTACTTTTGCGTCGGAAGCAACCGAAATAATTACATTAAAAAACAGAGCACTATCGCGAGATGAGTAATACGAGGAAATATTTCTGCGGAAAAACCGAGGCACTGTAAATAGGTTGAGTCATCTGGAGTTTAATCACGTAGTTAATGTAAATTTGTGTTTGATATGGATTAGGGATAAGATTGAGATTTTTTTTCACGTTGATTACACAATGGTAAATATTTGTACAATTAATATTGAGTAAAATTGTATTTCAGCCTTTTACATAATGGGGAAAATTCTGTTCATTTTAAATAATCAATGGTTGAGGCTAGTGACGGGCAAAATTTCAAGGTACTTCTTTGCTCCCACAATTTTTATTTACTTTTTATTAATTTTTTGTTTTACGAAAATAAATAAACAAATGTAAGTGAGTGTTAAAATGATAACATGTTCTCTGCGAAAATAAAAATAATGTAGCAAAATGGAAGAATATATTTTTTTAAGTTTAGTAAATAAAACGCAGATCAAGAGAAAAAAAATATATATGACACAAATTCAAATTTCGGTTTTTCACATCATTATAAATTCTCATAAAGAATGGAAACAATTTTATTATAAAACTTATTATTAATATTATAAGAATTTATAATGATGTGAAAAACCGAAATTTGAATTTGTAAAAAGATGTCCCTTCAGCACAGACGTCATATAGATAGTATTTCTTTTTTTTTTGTATAAGATTTTACACAACAATATCGACAGCAGAGATATATTAAGTCAGATCAACTTTCATGCTCCAGTATTTAACGGGCGACACAAATCAACATTTCATGTACACTTTAATCGAACTATGTCTGGTTTACGTTCTCCTATTAGTACAATGTGTCGAATTTTTAACGAACGGTTTTATGATTGTGATATTTTTTGTGATATGCTAGCATCAATATTATTTCCCTATTAATTCTTTTTACAAATTTGTAATATTTGTTTGTATATGCTATAGTTTTCATACGTATATTTGCATTTTTAATTATTTTATCATTATTATTATTATGTATTATTATTTTATATTATCCCATAACTGGGCTTCAGTTTCCTGAATAAATGTATTATTATTAATCACAAACATTAAGTTTCATAGGATGGTTTTCAATAGAAGAAAATAATAGTCGCCATTACAAAAAAAATCTCTAAACTTTATTTCTTTAAATAAATAAAAGTGGTAAAAAACAGTAACCTCGACACCCTAACGGGTAAAAGAGGATAAGATTAAGAAAGAAAGAAAAAACATAGTAATATTTTTATCTAAATTTGATATACAAATTTTATTACAATTGTCTGAATATTTTCAAATTTAAAAATTCATAATAAATATTTGCTTTGAGTTATCATCGTAAAACTTAGTGAGGATATGAAGCAAAGTTTGCTCTTTCAGAATATGTGAAAAACAAAAATACCCCATCTGTATTGTTTGCGATATTTTCAATTTAAACTGCAAAGTACGAATTTAATTGCAATTTCCTGCAAATTTTCAAATTATAAAAATCATAATAATTATTATCGTTTGAGTGAAACTTAGTGAGGATATTAAGCAAAGTTTGTTCTTTCAGAATATGTAAAAAACAAAAAATACCCCATCCATAGTTTTTCAGTTATTTTCAATTTTATGTAAAAAAGACGAATTTTATTGTAATTTTCTGCATATTTTCAAATTAAAAAAATCATAATTATTATTATCGGCGAGGTATCATCGTGAAATTTAGTGAGGATATTAAGCAAAGTTTGTTCTTTCAGAATATGTAAAAAACGAAAAATACCCCACCCATAGTTTTTCAGTTATTTTCAATTTTATGTCAAAAAGACGAATTTTATTGCAATTTTCTTCATATTTTCAAATTTAAAAAATCATAATTATTACTATCTTTGACGTAACATCGTGAAACTTAGTGAAGATATTAAGCAAAGTTTATTCTTTCAGAATATGTAAAAAACAAAAAATACCCCATCCATAGTTTTTCAGTTATTTTCAATTATATGTCAAAAAGACGAATTTTATTGCAATTTTCTTCATATTTTCAAATTTAAAAAATCATAATTATTACTATCTTTGACGTAACATCGTGAAACTTAGTGAGGATATTAAGCAAAGTTTGTTCTTTCAGAATATGTAAAAAACGAAAAATACCCCACCCATAGTTTTTCAGTTATTTTCAATTTCATGTAAAAAATAAGAATTTTATTGCAATTATCTTCATATTTTTAAATTTAAAAATTGATAATTATTACTATCTTTGACGTAACATCGTGAAACGGAGTGAGGATATTAAGCAAAGTTTGTTCTTTCAGAATATGTAAAAAACGAAAAATACCCCACCCATAGTTTTTCAGTTATTTTCAATTTTATGTCAAAAAGATGAATTTTATTGCAATTTTCTTCATATTTTCAAATTTAAAAAATCATAATTAATATTATCTTTAAGGTATCATCGTGAAACTTAGTGAAGATATTAAGCAAAGTTTTTTCTTTCAGAATATGTAAAAAACAATAGTCCATAGTTTTTCAGTTATTTTCAATTTTATGTAAAAAAGATGAATTTTATTGCAATTTTCTGCATATTTTCAAATTTAAAAAATCATAATTATTATTATCTTTGAAGTATCATCGTAAAACTTAGTGAGCATTTTAAGCAAAGTTTGATTTTTCAGGTTATGTAAAAAAACGAAAATTACTCCATCCATAGGTTTTAAGATATTTCCAATTTAATTCTAAAAATACGAATTTTATTCTAATTTTCTGCATATTTTCAATTTAAAAAAATCATAGCAATTATTATCATTGAGGTATCTTCTTGAAATTTAGTGAAGATATTCAGAAAACTTTGCTCTTTCAGAATATGTAAAATACAAAAATACCATATCCATAGTTTTTCAGTTATTTTTAATTTTTATGTAAAAAATACGAATTTTATTTCAATTTTCTGCATATTTTCAAATTAAAATAAAAATATATATAGCAATTATTATCATTGCGGGATCTTCTTGAAACTTGGCTTACTCTTTCAGAATATGTAAAAAAATACCCCATCCATAGATTTTGAGATATTTTCAATTTAAACCCAAAAATACGAATTTTATTGCAATCTTCTGCATGGTCAAAACCATCGTGTGATTTGGTGAGGATTTCAAGTAATGCTTGTTCTTTCTGAATATGTAAAAAAAAAACAAATACCCCATCCATAGTTTTTGAGGTATTTTCAATTTAAACCCAAAAATACGAATTTTATTCCAATTTTCTGCATGGTCAAAACCATCTTGTGATTTTCGCAACAACTTTTATTACTTATCTCGCAAATTATTATTTCAATATATGTATGCGCGCGCAATCATACAATTCATTAAGATCTCTAAGCATAAATTGACGTTAATTATTTTTCTGAATAGGCTCTTCGCGTAATCATAGTCCATTACTCGCGAAAATGGTCCAATTTCGAAAATTACATACAGTTACCGCCGATATGCCACGATATACATGTGTATAGAAAAAGAAAAAAACAAATTACACATCTCTCTATGGATGATGGATGCTCGCCAAGACACGATCGTGATTGGTACATAGCCTTGAAAGAGGACTCCGGTGTCAGTAACCTTATTAGAAAACGAAAGAGGCGTTGTTGTAATTAACGATTGAGAATCAATTTTAGATTAATAATTGTGAATTATTAAAGAAAAGGATGTATAATTATTATTGAGTTTGGGTACCCCAAGTCTCCAAATTGGTGACGCTGTTTTTAATTTATTATTAATTATCATAAATAAGAAAATATATTAATATGTATTGAATTTTTGAGGCCTCTACTTCGTTGTACATGTTTTATGTAGATGTTCTTATGTATAAGTTCCCTCAAATTTAATGCACTTTCTGATTATATTGTTAATTTTAAAATTTATATGTATAAATCTTTATTGGCAGATTATTTTTAACAAAGTAATAATAATAAATACAAGAAATAACTAACATAAAAATAAATTCTTCAGCCAATTGGCTATCGACCGTTGGTCTTTCCTCCTGATTTTGTAGGCGTCTGCCCTTGTCAGTTGCTGTGTCAAAAAGGTTTTGATCGCTAATGTCGTCCATTGTCTTATGAAATGAATTTACTCGTCGTGATCACTAAAGTCATGAAATGATGAAATGAAATCATGAATGGTGATGGTGAAACGTTTACGTTTAGGAGTGATATTTTGGTTTCGGGGAATGCACAAAGGGTTTAAAATGTAATATATACAAATTTTAACTTATACGCTGAAAGACATAATTCTAAAAACAAATAAATTTTCATGTTATTTATTTTAAAGTAAATAAATAACTTGAAAATTGTTTGTTTTTAATATTTTAAATGATTTGTAAAAAAATAAAATTATTTTTGCATGAGTATAAACTTACTTATACAAAAACATAAAATAATTCAAGCGTTAAAAAAGGGCAGAAATGTTAATAATTACAACTCTTTATTATGCAAATAGATTTAATTGTTCCATTTTTCTTTAAACAATTATTAATTCTTCATTTTTCTCGTTTGTTGCAGGTAAGATTCAATCATCCATCCTGTTTCCTTTCCAGTTTTTTTTTTGTTCGTCGCAGTTGGCCTTTGTCTTCGGACTGGATGTGAGTAAGTGAGTAAATTACGATAATTAACAATAACAATTTCCGTTTAGCGGCGTCGGGACACGGACTCTAGGAAAATGGGTAAGGCCGCCGAGGAAACGTGATTGTTAATATTAACACAGAGATAAAAATGCGAACGCATTGTTAGAAAAAAAAAATGAAACAAAAAAACCTGATATTAAAATTGAAAGATATGTATTAGTATGTTGTTTTGTTAATGTAATTAATTATTAATTGCTTTAGAAGAAAACTATTTTTGGTGAATAGTAATTGCATTCCATTACTTTCCTCTACGAAACATGCAAAATTCCTACTATTAAACACAGACTTGAAATATTTTCATTTGTGGAGGCTTCTAGTTCGTTGTTTTTTATTATCACAGCCTTGAAATACTTTCCTCAAATAAGCTATCAATCCCCACGTAGTTCCTCTGTATTTCTCGCAATCTTAACATTAATCCCAAATATGGTTTGCATACTTAGGATTAATGTTTCACTAAAAATTGATTGATTCATCTCACCAGACTTGAACTAAGACAAATTATTGTTTATGCAAATTACTTTTAGTTTGATAATGAAGCTCTATGCTTTGAAATTATAGTCACTAAAATAAAATAATAAGTTATACAAACAAAGTTAAAAAGTTTTTATTTATTAAACTCAAAATGTATAACCAAGTGAAAGCCTTAACAATTAATAAATTATTGTACATTTGTTTTAAAGTGATTACGTAACGTAAGTAAAATGTCACAGTAGCTTAAGAGGGAATAATTTATTAATTTTTAAATTCGTTTTATTTCATTTATTTAAATAACTGTGACCATGTGAATAAATGGGGGGTGTAATGGGGAAACAGTATTAGCTTCAACTTTATCAATTTAACATTCAATCACTGCATGACAGGAGACTATTTTTTTATATATCTTTCCAGCATAAGCATGTCAATGATTCATTGATAGCCAGGAGTCGATTTACTATTATTTCTGTTATGTTATTTCCCAATATTGTTTGTTGATCCTCACTGTTATTCCTCTATGTTATTTCCCAATATTATTTATTGATCCTCAGTGTTATTCCTCTATGTTTTTTCCCAACATTATTTATTGATCCTCACTATCGTCACTTGGAGGTCTTCTTCTTGTTATTCTAGTTCGTTTAATCTTTACACTTTACAGCCTACCTGGAAATGATTCATACGTCCTACATTTTTTACCAAAAGTTGGGCAATCTTTTCCCATGAGTTGTCTGGCAATGCCTACACTTGAATTTATTGTTGGGGCAGACCTGTTTTAGTGGTTGGATTTTTTCCTGCTTCTGCAGTACCTTAATAGCCGTGGCTATCTCCCTTTCTCTGCAAACTTCTATACACTTTTCAAGTTTTAGGTTATCCATGTATAATATATTTTTCCCGATTCTGCAATACTCTAATTTGTTCTTTAATCATCTATTTCACTTTCTCAGAAAATTTCTATGCACTTTTCTAGTTGTAGGTTATCCATGTATAATAATTTTCCATGCAATGTTTTGTCGGTGATTCCAATTACAATTCTATCTTTTAAAATTTCGTCTTTTTGATCCCCATATTTACAGGTTTTTATTAATTTTTGTATGTTCTTTATAAAATTATCAAATAGCTCACCTTTCTTTTGGATTCGATTGTTAAACACAAATCTCTGATATGTTATATTCTTTTTTGATTAACGTATCCCTCAAATGAATTCTATCTTTTAAAATTTTGCCTTTTTGATCCCAATATTTACAGGTTTTTATTAATTTTTGTATGTCCTGTATAAAATTATCAAACAGCTCACCTTCCTTTTGGATTCTATTGTTAAACACAAATCTCTGATATGTTATATTCTTCTTTGATTAACGTATCCCTCAAATGAATTCTATCTTTTAAAATTTTGCCTTTTTGATCTCAATATTTACAGGTTTTTATTAATTTTTGTATGTCCTGTATAAAATTATCAAACAGCTCACCTTCCTTTTGGATTCTATTGTTAAACACAAATCTCTGATATGTTATATTCTTCTTTGATTAACGTATCCCTCAAATGAATTCTATCTTTTAAAATTTTGCCTTTTTGATCCCAATATTTACAGGTTTTTATTAATTTTTGTATGTCCTGTATAAAATTATCAAACAGCTCACCTTCCTTTTGGATTCTATTGTTATGCACAAATCTCTGATATGTTATATTCTTCTTTGATCAACGTATCCCTCAAATGAATTCAATCTTTTAAAATTTTGCCTTTTTGATCGCAATATTTACAGGTTTTTATTAATTTTTGTATGTCCTGTATAAAATTATCAAACAGCTCACCTTCCTTTTGGATTCTCTTGTTATGCACAAATCTCTAATATGTTATATTCTTCTTTGATCAACGTATCCCTTAAATGAATTCTATCTTTTAAAATTTTGCCTTTTTGATCGCAATATTTACAGATTTTTATTAATTTTTGTATGTCCTGTATAAAATTATCAAACAGCTCACCTTCCTTTTGGATTCTATTGTTAAACACAACTCTCTGATATGTTATATTCTTCTTTGATCAACGTATCCCTCAAATGAATTCTATCTTTTAAAGTTTTGCCTTTTTGATCCCAATATTTACAGGTTTTTATTAATTTTTGTATGTCCTGTATAAAATTATCAAACAGCTCACCTTTCTTTTGGATTCTATTGTTAAACACAAATTTCTGATATGTTATATTCTTCTTTGATTAACGTATCCCTCAAATGTTAATGAATATTTTTTTCTATTGAGGCTTCTACTTCGTTATACATGTTTAAATACTTCTAAACTTTGTTATGTATAACACTTTATTTTTACTTGTGACTGCAGTTTCGGTAAATTCAGCTTCAAATTATCAAATATGAAGTTCATGAAGCAATCTGAATTTGACGAAACAAGTAAAAATAAAGTGTTATACAAAACAAAATTTAAAAGTGTTTTCAGTATCATGTTAGGGAATAAGATAACAATTTCGTACATCTTTTCATCCTACAAATTACGATATGTTCAACCCCATTGACAAACATACGCGATATGCTTATAAACTGCAAAATAATGTCTGTTAAAAACATCCACTTTCCGCTCTTTGGTATTGATAGATAAATTATTATTTGTATTTAATGAATGTTAGTTGAATGCTTGTTATTTGGAACTATTAAGTATGAGAAATATTAAATTTAACGTATATGTTATTTTTTATTATCACAATCTCGATATAAATAAAATAAATATTATAAAACTCGAGAATAAAACTCAAAAGTTATGTATTCTCAGCCAAAATTTTGAAAGCTCTTCAATTTTCTTCGATTTAAACTTAAAAAAACTCTAATTTCAAAGTACAAACCTAGTTTCGTCAAACTACTTAAATTAACGTTCACGCTGAATGTAACAATTCACGTACCGAATAACCTCTAATATTTCTTATTTACAGAAAATACCTGCATTTCTACAAAATTTGTAATAATTTAATGTAAAAATGAATTTCCATTAAAATGAAATGAATCATAATAAATGAAAAATGCCGCAAACGCCATCTTTTGCTTAATTTCATGTGACATCATCAACCATTCGAATCTACAAGGTAGACAACCGAGAATAGTTGTTTCGTCCACTAAAGTTGGGCGAACTTTTCCTGTTTATGAGAACAGGAAACGAAATTAATTTAATAGAATTTAATAGAATGTTCATTCACAATTCATTTAGCGTATGGAAAACTAGTGATGCATTGCACATGGAACACACTATAGTCTGATGAGGTTCGAAAAATTGAAATGTCCATCACTAGTTATCCATACGTTAGATGAATGGTGGTTGAAAATTTTATTAAATGAAATGAAATTTATGGATATTTAGGATTTTAGGAAAAAACAAATATTTATTTTTAAAAAAATCCCTTTCAAAATCATTTCTTCGCTTGAAGAAGCCACAGTGTGTTGAAACAATTGTAGCGATATTACAATAGACATTGAAAGACTAAATAGTGTTATTTAATATAAGTAAATATTTATTGAAACAATTCAATGTCCCAGGAAGAAGTTGTTTCAATACAGATATTCCTTTTTCCTTTAATACGAACTTTGTAGATTCATAGTTTAATTTAATTTATTTTAAGTAAATCTCCTTTCTACAAAACGATAAGCATTTACATAAATCATCACAAATAATAAATACACAAATAAGTAAACTTTATCCCAAGTGGTTCGACAGTTCAAAATTAATTAATAAATTAATCTCAGTGATACTTACAATAATAGGGATGTGCTAAATAAATATTTGCAGAACAATTAAACGAGAATAATTAATTCCTTAATACAACCTATCTAAAAAATTCTCCAGAAAACAATCTAATTTCACAATTCTCTCACAATTTTGCATCCCCAGAGACGATAATATAATTCCTAAATTAAAAATCCTTCACAAACCCTATTCCAATTCATCCCTTCCCTTAACCGGCAATAAGACACACCCATAAAATGCGCGAACTTTGGCAGAAAGGCTGTTGGCCGATAGCCGATTGTCGGTAAATAAAATAATAATATTTATTGTTAATTTCTTTCACATTTATATGTATATAGTACTGACAATAAAGATTCTTTATATATTTATATAATTCCTTAATTCAATTTTAATAAATGAAACACTTTTTTACTTTATATAACTCGGATTGATTTTATTGTTGACTATAGTTTCGACAACCTTAACGTGTCATTATCAAAACAAACTTTTGTTTTGACAATGACAATAAAGCAATAATAACAATAAAATAAAATCAATCCGAGTTATACAAACAAAGTAAAAAAGTGTTTCATTTATTAAAATTGAATTACAATGTATATCAAAGTAGAAGCCTCAACAATTAACAAGTTAATTCCTTAATTATTTTCTAATTCTATTTTTAAACATTTGTTATTTATTTATCGAAATATACACAGATAAATTATTTTGCATATCAGAAGTATTAATAATTATTTTTAATTATATTAAAAAAAACTTAACTTAATATTTCAAAGTGATTTTTTTCATTCAAAAGCGCGTTTTCTCCGACTGTGATAAATGGCACCTCTCCTTATCGCGTTAATAAATTAACGATCTTAATTAAACCCCGTCTACCGCATAAACATCTCACTGGAATAATTAATTACCTCCGTGTGCACGGCTATTTATTCGCGCGACCGGCCACAACTCAATCCGGTAAATTATGCACGAAATTATTACAAAATCCAATACACGAAATTTGATAACGTTTCAATATTTGATTCAGTGTTGCAAATTAATGTTATATAATACATTAAACATCTTTATTAGTGTTTTTTTATACAATATTGATGCAATAATATACCTAGATTAGCACATAAACCAAGCTAATTTAATAATTTTTGCCAACAGTTTTTAATATAACATTTCAGACTGAAGATGTTATTTTAATTCATACTATTTTACTTTTTAATTACATTTCAATATGTTTCGTGAAATGATTGCACGTCATTCCATATAAAGAAGTGAATCAATGGGCGCGTTGAGGGAAATGTAGCGCTGCAGCGCTTTATGAAAGCGGTGTCGCTGAACGGTACCACTTTATGTGTGGCGCTGCAGCGCTTTATCAAGTAGTAAAGCGTATATTTTTTTGGCTTGATCGCTTTTTAAGCCGTGCAGCTGTAAACAAAACCGCCATATTTTCGTGAGCGTCCTTAACCTCGAAAACGTGTTCAGAGAACATCAAGCGCTTTGCGCTCCAGTGCTACATGTCTAAGATTTCCCTGAACGCGCCCAATGAGCGCGTTGAGGGAAATGTAGCGCTGCAGCGCTTTATGAAAGCGGTGTCGCTGAACGGTACCGCTTTATGTGTGGCGCTGCAGCGCTTTATCAAGCGGTAAAGCATGTATTTTTTCCGCTTGTTTGCTTTTCAAGCCGCGCGGCTGTAAACAAAACCGCCATATTTTCGTGAGTGTCCTTAACCTCGAAAGCGTGTTCAGAGAACATCAAGCGCTTTGCGCTGCAGCGCCACATGTCTAAAATTTCCCTAAACGCGCCCAATAATAATTAAATAGTAACATCAATAGTAGTTACGAGAATAAAAAAGACTTTAATTTTCATTTATTTTTTTTAATGATTTAAATTAACGGCAAGTTAAGGCTGCGATTTTACATCTAATAGACGTTGCGATTAGCGCCAAAACGTGCAGTGTTTTTTTTACAAAATGTGTGTCTTTATTTTATTCAAATTTTGATTTTTCAACCTATCGGCAAACGTCTGAACTACTAGGTGCTGTCCCAAATAAAAATGACTGCGTCGAACTAAATTTGTTCTCATTAACAATTTTATAGGATGAAGGAGCATACAAATAATAATATTATGAATGTATTAAATATGAATATTAAGGGTGCGGTTTAGAACAAAGAGATAGCTATACAAATATGGGCAATCACTAATTTGAGTTAGATTGTTGTTGTGATCAATGAACAATATTGCATTATACATTAAAATAATCTTAAAATAAGCAGGAATTTCATCAGATAAATTAAAAATTATTTTAATGTTTAGTTTCTGTGAACAATAATTATGAAAAACAATGAAAATTGATCAAATTTATAGCAAATTTTAAATTAAATTTTTGCTAATAAAAATTTGTGCAATAAAAATTTAAAGGATTTCACTAAATTCTGCATTCAAATAACTTAGCAGACATGACCTATTAATTTCATTATATCTTACAATTTTCTTTTCTAACTTAAACTAGTATATATATTTATATATATAAATTCACCTTGCAGAAACTTAGCTATCTATACTAGTAAATATTTTAGAAACATTGCAAATTATAAATTAAACTAGTAAATTGACGTAATACACGAAAATTAACGATTTATTTTTTATTTAGACTGATACTTTATACTTGGTAGATAAAAAGTGTAAATACACATTCATATTATGAAATCCAAAAGAATAGCTCTATTTTCAAACGATTATTTCCATTTTACTATATAGCTATCTCTTTCCACTAAACCGCAACCTTAAGAGGAAGACTTTCCACGTATATTCAGATATATTTAATATAGACTAAATGAATTTTTGTAAATCAAATTAATTTTTGATAAAATATTTTTTTCACTTTTTTTGTTTTTAAAAAATATAAATTATCTGATGTCGTTCATCAGTAAATAAGCTATCTGCCTCTATTTAATGTTTAATTTTTTTATAACATTGTTAATCCTTTAAAACAGAAACGTATTGGGAATCGCAGCTTTAATCCAAGCACAAACAACAGTAGCCGGTCGTATAACAATGCAAAGTAATTAATCGAAATTATAAATTCAACATGGTGGACAATTGAATTATCCGATGGTGAAATTGTGGACTGAGCCCAGCGTATTGTACTTGGGATCAATGCACATCACATCGTCCCGCTTGCAATTTTGAATTAATAATAACCAAACGGATTATTTAATCCACGTGGATTTGAAATTCATTGAAACAATATTATTTCACCGGCTTAAAATGGATTAAATTAAATGTAATTTTATTGGGTACGAATTTGATAGATTATTTAAAAATGTTTACATTCCATTTGAACGTTATACAAAACAAATGTTTTTATTTCTTTTTTTAAAGCTTTAAACGTTAATAATTTCAAACTCGTATATTTTTGTTCTTAAGAGAAATGTGACCATCACTTTTCTTAATAATAAAAAAAAACCTTCTACAATGTGGGTTTTAGAAAATTGCTTTCAAATACTTACCTTATGTAAATCCATATTAAAGTGACAAAAGCGAAATAATATATAATACTTTGCCCACCTCTATTTTTTTTCTATTGTTAATAAACTTATTATGAAATCTAAAATTTATTAAGATAATATGATAAAATCAACTCAAATCGCCTAAATAATAAATAACTAATATACTTAATTTTGTGTAAAATAAATATGAATAGATTATTAAAAATTAACCAATTAAACAAATAAAACATAGATTAGATTGAGTAACTTTAAATTCTTGAATAGTTTCGGGTTAGTAGCCCATTTTCAAGAGAAGTAAAAATTTAGTGGACTACTAATGTTTAAATATTAAAATTATTAATTATACTTAATCTTCTTTATGTTGGTTGTTGGTTATGGAGACTTTAATTATTTAAATAAAAATAGTTGTTTTTTTTTTCCTATTTTATTTTCCAAAATAGGAGAAAAGACAACTATTTTTATTTAAATAACTAATATACTTATTTACTTATTAATTAATTGCAGAATTGTTAACTGTGGAGGCTTCTACTTCGTTATACATCGAAACTATAGACACATTAAAAAAACTCAGTTATACAAACAAAGTTTAAGTGTTTTTATTTATGTTAATTGCAGAATTATTTTGTGGCTGATTAAACTATTACACAATTTAAGCACGACGACATCACTTGCCTAGAAAGGCTTAAATAAACTGTGGATTTAATTAGTATAAATTTTAAGAAACACATAAAAAATTAATAAACACTCTTTTATTAATTAGCATTGTAAATGCCGGATGGCCATTACTTCTTGCCATTTCAGGAGTAATGAGCGTGCATTATTTATGAATGTCAAACGATTATAACAACAAAAAAACAATATAAATTATCACATGCTAATATCTAATCCATTACATTATTCCGATAATAATAATAATAAATTGCCGGCAACATTTCACGCACTAGCGACTCGGACTTCCAATATTTATTGCGCGGAATGGCCACTTCATCATCAACCAGTTCCGACCGTATTTATTGGATTTATTGGACGCGTTTACAAAATACGCTGATATAAATAATAATGATAATAACATTAATAATTACAAGGATAGTTTTTCGGCTTGGATTAAATTTTCTGATATCTTTGTTGCTGAAAACAATTATGAATGAATAAGTTCTTATTAATTAAATTATTAAAAATATATATTTTTTGAACGAAGTGAATTTATTATACAATTTATGAAATTAATATTTCTAATGATTAATATTATACACACTCATTATTAACAATCTATTAATTCATTTTATTCCAATAATAATTAAATAAGATGACAAGAACAGGGAAAACACAGGCAGAAAGACTAAGATATTTTGTGATATACTTATGAATTAAACATGATTGTAAAAATGAAATGTAAGAAAAGGAGATTCCATAATAAACGAATTATTATTATTAAAAATAAGTAGGAGAATAAATGGTAGTAATTTTTATTTAAATAAATAAAGTCTCCACAGCCAACATAAATAAGATTATACACACAATTGTTAATAATCATAATTTATTTATTACAATAATATGGAACGAACAGTTTTCATAGAGCGTGCGTGTAACTTAGGAAAAATGAGGGAAAAATTGTCCAATTTATTTTTACCATTTGCTTTGCTGCCGAATATTCATGTGTATAATTATATTATTTTCATTATTTTTGTAAGGTTTACTTCTATTTACTTGTTTATTTATATGTATTGCTTTTGCAACTATTTTTTGTAAAATATTTTATGTGTATTTGATTTACTTATATATTTATTCACGGTGCGCATCATTATTGTTATTGTGTGTATGGATTCTGATTGAAAACTCAATAGTTATACTTGATCAAGGAGTTATTAGTCTAAATTTTATCAAATCAATTGAATATATTGTTGTATTTTGTAATTACAGATAGTCATTAATTGTAAAAAGGTGATTTTCCGTAAATAAAGAATTAATAATTAATTTAATTTTAGGAACTTTTGTAGACAAGCACATCCATCTCGAATCCTATTTCAACATCCATCGTTTCTGTGATAGATAGGTATTAATTGGGTGGCCTTTTAGCCTTTACCGTCGTTTCTATGAAAAAATCATTTTAAATAACATCGCGCCCAAAAGTATCTATGAATTGGATTTCAAATGACTTTAATGGACTAGATTTTTTTCTGGAAAATTAAATTATCCACACTCTTTTTATCATTTTCAAGTGTCTTTGTGATTTTTTCAGATTTTTTTCTCAAGAAAATAAAAATATATAGAAATTTGAATATTTTCTTGGAAAAAGTGAATTTTCTTGAAAAGTTCAAAAATCGCAGAATAACTTCAAATTATACAAAAATGTTCCCAATAAATGGGAGAATCAACCGTATAAATTTAAGCAGAATTGAACAAATAGTTTTCATACAGTGGGCGTGTAAATTGTTCCTTTCAATAATTAGCGAAAAAATTGTCCAATTTGGAGAATTTTTGTATGCAGCTATAAAAGCTCAATTTTAATGATTTTTGAATGAAATGTAGATAAATACAACCTGAATCCCATTCTTCAAGTTAGAAGAATTTATTGCTTCCGTGAATGAAGTTATCTTAATTTAATCAATATCGCGTCTAAAAGCGCCGATTGGCGGGGCTCGCTTAAACCATTCTCATAAGGCCTCATGTAAATGGGACTCATCAATTCAAATCGCCTTATTTAACGGGAACTGATGTTTTTTTTCTGGTAAAATTAATATACCATCCTTTTTTAACACCTTCAAGAGTGTTTCATATATTTTTTAGATTTTCTTAAAAAAATAATGGAAATTTGAATATTTCTTTAAAGATAAGGGTATCTTAAAGAAATATTTTAATTATAATTATTATTTTTCTATAATTATAATTTTAAAAAATATGGATTTTCATGAAAAATCTGAAATTCTCGGAATAACTTCAAATTATACCAACAGGTTTTTATGGGAACATTTTATATGAATATTTTTATATGAATATGAACCATAGTTCATATTAAATGGGAGCATTAACAGTATAAATTTAATCAACATTCAAATTGAAATTTGAATATTTTCTTGGAAAAGGTGGATTTTCTCGAAAATTTCAAAAATCGCAGAATAACTTCAAATTATACAAAAATGTTCCCACTAAATGGGAGGATCAACCGTATAAATTTAAGCAGAATTGAACAAATAGTTTTCATATAGTGGCCGTATAAATTGGGCTTTTGAAAAATGAACGAAAAAAATTGCTCAACTTTGAGAATTTTTGTGTGTGGCCATAAAACCCCAATTTTAATGATTTTTGGATGGATTGTAGATAAATTCTTACTGAATATCATTCTTTGAGTTAGAAGAAACCATTGTGTCTGTGAATGAAGTTGTCTTAATGTAATCAACATCGCGTCCAAAAAACCGTTCCCATAAAGCCTCATGTAAATGTGACTCATCACTCACTCAAATCGTTATAATTGAGGAAACAGGATTTTTTAATGGAAAATAAATATACCAGCCTTTTTATGACACCTTCAAGAGTATTTTTATTTTAGATTTTTTTTTGTAAGAAAAAATATTTCATCGAAATTTGAATATCTGTTGGCCTTCTGAAAATATTCAAATTTAGATGAAATTTCGATGAAATGAAAAAGAAAAAATATTTCATCGAAATTTGAATATCTGTTGGCCTTCTGAAAATATTTAAATTTCGATGAAATTTCGATGAAATGAAAAAGAAAAAATATTTCATCGAAATTTGAATATCTGTTGGCCTTCTGAAAATATTCAAATTTCGATGAAATTTCGATGAAATGAAAAAGAAAAAATATTTCATCGAAATTTGAATATCTGTTGGCCTTCTGAAAATATTCAAATTTCGATGAAATTTCGATGAAATGAAAATGAAAAAATATTTCATCGAAATTTGAATATCTGTTGGCCTTCTGAAAATATTCAAATTTTGATGAAATTTCGATGAAATGAAAAAGAAAAAATATTTCATCGAAATTTGAATATCTGTTGGCCTTCAGAAAATATTCAAATTTCGATGAAATTTCGATGAAATGAAAAAGAAAAAATATTTCATCGAAGTTTGAATATCTGTTGGCCTTCTGAAAATATTTAAATTTCGATGAAATATTTTTTCTTACAAAAAAAGCTCTCCTAAAAGACAGGAGGACTGTAGGTAAAATATCAGTTAATACGAAGATGAGCAATTTAGAATATCTAGGGGTACATATTGAATAGCTTTATGACATAACACTCGGTTTAACATATTGAACCAAGCATTGGCGTAGCCAGACATTTGATATTGATGGAAAAATAATGGATTTTCGTGAAAAATCCGAAACTCTTGGAATAACTTCAAATTATACCAAAACGTTCCTAATAAATATGAGCATCAACTGTATAAATTTAAGCAACATTGAGCAATGTTGTTAACAACAGTGGGGGTGTAAATTGAGCCTTTGAAATATGAACGAAAAAATTTTCCAAATTTGAGAATTTTTGTAGGGAAGTAGAATAGTCCGATTATAATGATTCTTGAAGAGAAATATAGATAAATTCTTCCTGAATACCATTCTTTAAGTCAGAAGTTTCTATTGCGTCTATGTAAGAAGTTATTATAGTTTTATCAGCATCGCGTCCAAAAGCGTCTTTCAGCGCGCCTCGCTTAAAACGTTCCATAAAAACCTGTGTAAATGAGATTCATGAATTCAAATACCTTTGTTGAACCGCAAATGATTTTTTTGTGGGATAATAAACTTCTCACGCTTTTTCTAACACTCTCAAGAGTATTTGAGATTTTTTTCAGATTTTTTTTAAGAAAATAATTTTCACCTTAATTTGATTTTTTATTTTCTTGGAAAAAAGGATTTTCTTGAAAAATTCTAAACTCTTGGAAAAACTTAAAATTACACCAAATTGTTCCCAGTGATTTGGAGCATCAACCATAAACATTTAAGCAATATTGAGCAATGTTTTTAACAACAGGGTGTGTCACTTTGAAAAATGAGCGAAACAAATGCCCAAATTTGAGAAGTTTTGCAGGGAAGTAGAATAGTCCGATTATAATGATTCTTGAGGAGAAATACAGATAAATTCTTCCTGAATCCCATTCTTTAAGTTCGAAGATTCTATCGCGTCTATGTAAGAAGTTATTATAGTTTTATCAGCATAGCGTCCAAAAGCGTCTTTCATCGTGCCTCGCTTAAAACTGTGTAAATGAGATTCATGAATTCAAATACCGTTATTGAACCGCAAATGATTTTTTGGGGGAAAATAAACTTCTCACGTTTTTTCTAACACTCTCAAGAGTATTTCAGATTTTTTATAACAAAATAATTTCCACCCAAATTTGAATATTTTCTTGGAAAAAAGGATTTGTTTGAAACATTATAAGCTCTCGGAAAAACTTAAAATTATACCAAATTTTTCCCAGTGATTTGGAGCATCAACCGTAAACATTTAAGCAATATTGAGCAATGTTGTTAACACCAGTGGGTGTTTGAAAAATGAGCGAAACAAATGCTCAAATTTGAGAATTTTTTGAGAATAGTCTGATTATTATGATTTTTGAGGCGAAATATAAATTCTTCTTCAATCTCATTCTTCAATTTAAAAGATTCTGTCGCGTCTAGGATTGAAGTTATCAAAAATTAAATAAAAATGATTTGAAAATAATTAACTGTGATTTTTGTTATAGAGCTAAATGTGGAAATTAATTTATTAATTATTTTCAAATCATGTTTACTTAATTTATTTAAATAACTGTGACCAAGAGAATGAATACTCTTTTCTAATTATATTGAAGTTATCATAGTTTAATCAGAATCGCGTCCAATAGCGTTGTTCGGCGGGCGCGACACGCTTAAACCCTTCCCATAAGAACCTGTGTATTTGAGATTCATGAATCTCAAATACTCTTGAAAGTGTTAGAAAAAGCGTGAGATGTTTAATTTCCAATGAACCGGAAATGATTTTTTCGGGAAAATAAACATCTCACGCTTTTTCTAACATTTACAAGAGTATTTGAGATTTTTTTTTTTCAGATTTTTTAGAAAGAAAATAATTTTTACCGAAATTTGAATATTTATGGAAAAAAAATGGATTTTCGTGAAAAATCCGAAATTCTCAGAAAAACTTAGTTATACCAAATTCTTCCCAATTATTTGGAGCATCAACAGTATAAATTTAAGAGGTGTTGAATGAAGAGAATTTGTACAGCAAGCGTTAAAATGAGCCTTTAAAAAATAAGCGAAAGAATCATTAAACTTCGCGATTTTTTCTAGGCAAGTACAAAAATCTCATTTTGTTGATTGTTAAGGCTTTTGACTTGGTTATACATTTTGAGTTTATTAAATAAAACACTTTTTCACTTAGTTTGTATAACTTGTTATTTTATTTTAGTACAAACAAAGTGAAAAAATGTTTTATTTAATAAATCTCATTTTAATTAATTTCAGGGTAAAACATAGATAAATCCTTCTCGAATCTTTTTTTTTTGAGTTCCAAGATTATATCGCATCTGTGAATAAAATTATCTTATTTTAACTAGCATCGATTGCAAAAGGGTCGATTGATTGACATTCTGATTTGCTTTTTCACAAAGCAATAGAAATTAAATGACAATAAATTTATGAATCAAATAATTAAACAGCCTTCTAAATCTTAGCATTTTCCTATCTCCCATCAATTGCACAGTTACCAAAAATATTCAGTAAGTTACAAAACAAAATAATTCCATCATCACATCTGATGATTTTTTCTAGACAAGTACAAAAATCTTATTTTAATTATTTTTAGGGTGGAACATAGATTAATCTATGTAAATCCTTCCCGAATCTGATTTTTTTAATTTCCAAGATTCTATAGTATATGTGAATAAAGTTATCTTATTTTAACCATCATCGAGTCCAAAAGGGTCGATCGACTGACATTCTGATTTGCTTTTTTTCAAAGCAATAGAAATTAAAGGACAATAAATTTATGAATCAAATAATTAAACTGCCTTGTTAATCTTAGCATTTTCCTATCTCCTATCAATTGCACAATTACCAAAAATATTCAGCAAGTCGCAAAACAAAAGAATTCCATCATCACATTTGGGGATTTTTTTCTAGACAAGTACAAAAATCTTATTTTAATAATTTTTAGGGTGGAACATTGATAAATCCTTCCTGAATCTGATATTTTTTAATGTCCAAGGTTCTGTCGCATCTGTGAATAAAGTTATCTTACTTTAATCAGTATTGCGTCCAAATGGGTCGACCGACTAACATTCTGATTTGCTTTTTCTCAAAGTAATAGAAATTATTGAATAAAAATGATTTGAAAATAAAAATGATTTTGAAAATAAAATAATAATAAAAATGTGGAAATAATGTATTACATTATTTCCACATTTAGCTCTGTGACTTTTGACTTACGCTACGTAAGTACGTTAAACAACTGCACATTAAAACAACTACTTCCCGGGCAAATATCCACGCCGGACATTGAATTACATAATGTACACCTGCTGTTGCACATCAAAAGAAATTAAAGGACAATAAATTTATGAATCGAATAATTAAACAGCCTTGTTAATCTTAGCATTTTCCTATCTCCTATCAATTGCACAATAACCAAAAACATTCAGTGAATCACAAAACAAAAGAATTCCGATTTCGTCACTCTTAACACGGACAGATAGCACTCGACGACGACAGGCGTCCTTATTGCGACATCCGGCCGGTCCCGTGGTCCGTCCGTCCTTATCTCGGTCAAGATAAACGAACGGTTCGCATTCCCAGCGAGGATAAGCAAAGGATGTCTAATAATAGACCCGCGTTTACCGATTAAGACGAAAAAAAGGAAGAACAGAGGAGCTGACGCGGAAGAGATCGATGTTTGTTGTCGACGCGGCCTCGATCGCTTATTGGTGTTTTGCATTCGGGTAGGAAAACGGAAGTGATGGATTTTTTTTACTAACCTCTCCCCCCGACACAGCGGAAACGACGCTCGGCGTCCAATGAACCCCCCCTCTACTATTCTAGTGTTTGTAGTAGAGGTAGTAGTAGGAATATCGATTTGAGGAAGGGAGGGATTAATAATAGATTATTACGTGTCTCAGGGGGCGATTTATAGTATTTGTGTGTCTGTTGAGTGTACGTGGCTTCTCTTTTTGTATTTTTTTTAGGGTCGTTGAAACCTTTTCTTGTCTTTGAATTACATCAATAGGAATAAATAAGTAAATGAAATGTGAAAACGATATTATTAAACAACTCTAATACTGTTTTCATACAATATTTATATAAAAATACATAACATTTCAAATTAATGGAATTTTTAGATAAAACAGCAATTAGCTAACGGTCAGAAATCTTTCAGTCCAGTTAGATCAATTTACTCTCATTAGCTTCTTCTTTCCGTGGCGCTACAGCTCTACTGGGCCTTGGCCTCCCTCAATCTTCTCCATTCTTCTCAATCACTTGCTAGCTCTAAGCAACTATTTAGCGACTATTTTTGTACATTGTCTTGCCATCTTTCCCTTGGTCTACCTCTTCTTCGTGAGCCTTCTATGCGTCCTACCAACTTTTTCTTTGGAATTCTGTAGTGTTCCATGCGCTCTATGTGGCCAGTCCATTTGAATCTTTGTATCTTGATGGATTTAACGAGGTCTGTATCTTGGTATAATTGTTTAATTTCATAGTTATACCTAATTCTCCATACTCCGTTCTCTTGTATGGCTCCATAGATTCTTCCCAGTATTTTACTTTTAAAGTTACCCAGCATTTCCTCCGCTTGTGTCGTGACTGCCCAGGTTTATTGGGCGTATCTGTGATTTGTATGCTGTAATTTTCGTGTCTCTTTGAATGAATCTTTTTCGGACTATTTAATGGGGCTGTCGATAATAAAGCGCTGGACGGATTGATAAAAGGCTTTTATTTAAACAGAAATTGGAATCGAAGGTGCCATTCTTGCATCGTAAATTCCGAATAACCTCCATGAAATTAATTGCACCGCATCAACAAGTTTGACAATAATGTTTTTTTTTACTTTCACTGACCTTTTTTTGTTTTTCCGCAATCGCTTATTACATACGATGCCTTTGGATTTCGTACAGCACGCTGTCAGTTGCGCGGCAGACATTTTTCAGATGGTTACGAAGTTTGTCGTAATCACGAGCGCGGCGCGTGAAATTGTCGCCCAAGTAGGCTAATCTAGTTCTGGTGTCAAATAGTTAAATTCAACAAATCTCGACTTGAATACCATTTGGAGTGCATAGCGTACTTTGCTTCCCCTTAGGATTCTTGTTAAGCTTGCTACCCAAATAGTTGAATTCGCTGACTACTTCGTATCGTGTAATGCCTATTTCTAGGCTTTGTCCCAGGTTCATGTACATTCTCATCTTTGTTTCCTCCACGTTAACTTTTAGTCTAATTTCTTCTGCTCCTTGTTTCAATTCCACAAATCCGTCTGTTACAGGTTTTTATTGTACCTCCCACTATATCACAGTTATCGGCAATGGCTACTATCTAACAGTTTTTAAAAAGTACTGTCCACGTGCGTCCTTATGGTCTTCTCCAACGCAATGTGAAATAGAATGGGTGCCATGCCATCTCCTTGTCTTAGCCCCAGTTTAGAATAACTTATCAGATAGTCTGCCTTTTAATTTTACTCTACTTGTTGAGTTTGCCATTGTTGAACGTGTGGGACTAAATAGTTTTAGTGGGTCATAATAATTGGAAGACGACGCAAGCGCCATCTTTTGCCTAACTTCATGTGGCATCATCAACGATTCTAGTCTACAAGGTAGACAACGCTAGTGGTTGAATATTTTATTAAATGTTTTAGTGGGATTCCTAATTCTTCCATAATAAAATAAAAACACAAATTAAATCTTACAATCAAGAAGTTCAAAAATAAAAACAGAATCTTCCACTTATAAAAAAATATTGGTGTGTTTATTAGTGCCATCCAGTTAACCCAGAATTAACAACCAGACATCTAACCCCTTATGTGCTCGGTTGTCAATTCTGTGCGATTATGGTTGTCTACTGAAATCGGTATCATCCAGTTGATCTAATTGCTAACTTTAGATCAACTGGATGACGATGAACCAATTTACGTATTCATGCCTTGAAGATATATATGATCATATTTATGTTGGGTATCATCCAGTTTATCTAATTACTAACTTTAGATCAACTGGATGATACCCAACATAAATATGACCATATATATCTTCAAGGCGTGAATACGTAAATTGGTTCATCGTCTAAACGCTGCCAAACATTAATTATTAAGCTTCTTAAAAAATACATTCTTTGGTGTTTATATCTTTTCCTTTTTCGCAAATCCGTAAAGTCCATTTTTTTAATACCAGCTTTCAAATTTGAGGATTCAAGAAATTCATATGTGTATTTTTTTATTCATTTACCCTTTTACCTTTCGGTGTAGGGTTATATGTGTAATACAAGACATAAATTTCTTGAATTCTCAAATTTGAAAGTTGGTATTAAATAAATGGAGTTTACGGAATTGCGAAGAAGGAAAAGATATAAAC
The DNA here is from genome assembly GCA_963082785.1 of Philonthus spinipes. NCBI lineage: Eukaryota > Metazoa > Arthropoda > Insecta > Coleoptera > Staphylinidae > Philonthus > Philonthus spinipes. The sequence goes on along the minus strand of OY720309.1, from coordinate 10,850,480 downwards.
ACCAAAGGAGACTGAAAATAAATAATGCGGACATAAACATTTGCATATTTAATTTACTTAAATAGAAAATTACTACTAGAATGTAATTTGTTACACATAGGTTCATGACAGACAAGGAAGTAATAAAATAAAAATAAAAGAAGATTTTTCTTTTAATGATACTCAAAAGGAAAATCATATTTTCTTTTATTACTTTACTTCTTTGTCGGTCGTGAAGCTATGCATAACAAATATCTTGTTTTTTTTTCATATATTAAACAGCCTTTCGCAAGCTTAAAAAAGCCCTATGATAAATTATTAAATAATGTTTGTGAGCACTGGCAATAAATGTTAGGAAATATATTTATATACATATATATAAGGATAACTGTGTCAGTTTGCTTTCATAAATCAAATATTTACCGCAGATACCAGCGAACGCAGCCAGAGGGCCATAAATCATGATTCTTTCATTAGAGCGCCGAGAGCGACTTACTTCTCTCTTTGTGCCGGAATAAGGTAGCCGCGGATCACAATAAAATAACAAAAAAATGTAGACAGAGAGAAGGAAGAATGTTACGCGAAGTTATCACAATGAAACCGTCGAACCGCGAAGAGAAGGATGCAATAAATTAGTTTACGGTTATGGCCAGGATCCCAGTTTGTTGTTATTGGGTTTTTATTGAAATTCACTCATGTGGGTTCCGTTTCTTAAGATTTCTACGACGATCGTTTAAGAAATACGACACATTATCTATGAAATAAATATTTTGGTTGTGAAAACCAGAAAAAAGAATTTTTATTGAAAATAAATAAATAAATACATAAATAAATAAATAAATAAATAAATAAATAAATAAATAAATAAATAAATAAATAAATAAATAAATAAATAAATAAATAAATAAATAAATAAATAAATAAATAAATAAATAAATAAATAAATAAATAAATAAATAAATAAATAAACATTTAAATTCTATATAAATGGTACTCATATAAAGTATAAATATTATTTTTAAATTGTTGTGTATGAATGGTTCCATGTGTAGTTTTTTAGATTTGGTAATTATTATTATTATTAACCTCTAAATTTGAGTAATCAGCCAAATTTAGCAATAAGAAATTTACTACACTAAAATTCCTGTCATCTCCAAAACTAATGAAACAATCATTAAATTATGTATTTTGAGTCGTATTGCACATATCTAAAAGAAATGCCGAAAATTCTATTTTTAAATTGTTTTTTTTTTCTTTCTCCACCCTCAATAAGATTTGTTGTTTTGTTTCGAATCACTCAACCGTGAAAGGCACAGGCGGCGTCGTCGATGACGAAGGCACAAAAAAAAATCAACAGAAACTAAGTCGAACACCTGAACGCACAGGATATATCTCTGGGGTAATGTTTTCGGTTTCGAGAAACCAGACACTCGCGTGTAAACTAACCTGTGCAACAACTCGTGTACTAATTAAAGACCGTGCGTATACATTACAACTTCGAAAATGCTTTTACCTTGTTGAAACAAATTATAATAATTTAGTATATTTTAAGAATCGGTCAACATTTTTTATTTTAAATGTATTCATTAATAAAAACATAAATAATGCAAAACGTTTATTCATTTTTGATAAGCTAATAATAAGGCATCTGATGCAAAAAATGGCCCAAGTGATATTAGAAAAAAGGATTTATTCACTTGGTCACAGTTATTTAAATAAATTAAATAAAAAGTATTTGAAAATAATTAATTAACAGCAAATGTCTATTATTAGATATTTGTTAAGTACTTACGTAACATAAGTCATAATGTCACAGTAGTTAAAGGTAAAATATTTTATTAATTAATTATTTTCAAATTATTTTTTATTTAATTTGGCCCAAGTGATTTTTGACTCTCATTTGAATTAAATATTTTAATTTAGCTAGTAAGAGGTCATGACTGAGTTAACTCTTACTAGCTAAAATAAAACGTTTAATTCAAATGAGGGTCAAAAATTACTTTATTAATTAATTATTTTCAAATTCTTTTTATTTAATTTGGCCCAAGGGATCTTTTACTCTCATTTGAATTAAACGTTTTAATTTAGCTAGTAAGAGGTCATGACTGGGTTACCTCTTACTAGCTAAATTAAAACGTTTAATTCAAATGAGGGTCAAAAATTACTCGGGACATTTTTGTTTTTACTGGCAAAAAACTGATTGTTCGCGACAGATCGCGAAAACCGTACGGACCATTACATTTTGTCTCTATTATAAATTATATGAACTTTTATATTTTGTATCTTTGAAAGTTTTACAGCGATGATTTCATTCATGAATTGTAACAGAATTTGTATTTCTTAAAAACTCAAAATCCACGAACCCGAGGCTGTTTTACGACCGACCCAAACGGCGTGGCTAATCAAAGAAGCGCTCTGCAATTAGCTACGCCCCACGACGCGATCTTGGGGTAGTAAACCTTCCTCAATAACGAAATTTGAAAAGTCCTTTGTGCTTAGTCGAACGTGATTGATACAATACGACACCATATCAACGCGAGACGGGGGTTTATTTCCGATAAGTGTAAAAATGCAGCCTCGGGAATTTGTTAATTTGTCAAGTTTCTTTACGTCCTATCTTTTCTGTCTCTCTCTTTAGATTTCGTACCCTCTCGAAACTTTTCTGTCTCTCACTTTAGATTTTCTTACTCTCTTGCAATTTTTCAAACTCCACCCACTATTTTCAACCAATCACGACCTTATCAAAATCTTCTTCAAACTTCATCTTCAAACTAACATCACTTTTCTATCGTCTCTCGCACGAGTAAGTAACCTTTCTTATATGTGAAACTTGTTGAAATCTTTACTTGTCTTGTTTAATCATCATTTTCGTTATTTTTGTTCACTTTTATTGTTTTATAAATAAATTATTATCTAAAATACACACTTAGGTAATAAAGAAATTTATTTCTATTTACCGTGTTATAAAATTAAAATAAAAACCGCCATTGGCGTAAACACTGATCTAAGTGATTCTTGAGCCTCTCATTTGAACACCTGAAGAAGCTACAGCGTAGTGAAACAATTGTAATGAAAGTAAATACAAAATAGTTGAGTATCAAAAATTTGTTATTTATTCATTTATTAAAGTAAGCATGGATTTAAAAAATAATAAGTGCATCAGAAATCAACCTCTCAATTATTTTTTTTTCCTTCTAAAGAAATTGTATAAATCGAAACAAATGATTATCGAACTCATCCAAATTCTACTAGCCTGAAAATACTATTCATTCATTAATCATATCATTCATCAACGACTAACATACTGATGATGACATAAAGACATGAACTCCTGGCTGAAAGACCACTTTTTGATAGCCATTTAGTAAGAATATTATAAAAAATGTATTATTTATTATTATCAATAAAGATGATTATATTATATGATAATCGGAAGGTGCCAGGTCTGGAGCGTGGAATCCTGTTGCTGCTAGAAAGATGGCAAAGGATGGATATTTTTTTAATAATAATATTTATTTACGGTAAAATCACTATTTACATATGTTACATCACAAAAATATATTACAAGTACGCAAAAAATAAAAATTATTGGATTAGAATGGACAATATTTAATTGAATAAAATATTTATTCACAATATAAAAATCGTCTTTGATTTTATTATTAAATTAATTAATTCTTTATTTACGGAAAATCACCTTTTTACAATTAATAACAATCTGTAATTACAAAATACAACTATATATTTATTTATTTATTAATTTACGGAGGCCATTTCATACAGTAATATATACAGAATAAAATAAATTAGTCAGGTTACAAAAAAATTAAAATAATATATTGAATTGATTTGATCAAATTTAGACTAATAACTCTTTGATCAAGTATAATTATTGAGTTTTCCAATCAGAATCCATAAACACAATAACAATAGTGATTGACAACAATACATTCAATTGATTTGATAAAATTTAGACTAATAACTCCTTGATCAAGTATAACCATTGAGTATTCCAATCAGAATCCATAAACACAATAACAATAAAGATACGCACCGTGAATAATTATATAAGTAAATCAAATACACATAAAATATTTTACAAAAAAAAAGCTACAAACTGCAAATATTGAATTAAAATCACTGCAAAAGCAATACATATAAATTATAACAAGTAAAGAAGTAAACCTTACAAAAATAATGAAAATAATATAATTATACACACGAAAATTCGTTAGCAAAGCAATTGGTAAAAAAAATAATGTACACATCATTTAAAAGTAAAAAAAAATAATTTTCCAGATGTTATTAATGCACAACAATATTCTGAAATAAACAAAACTTTCGGTATGAACTAATTAATCATGAAAAATTCAAATCATTTTTACGTTGGTAAAAACAATTACAGTTGACAGTTAAAGAACGAAATTACTATTCGAACAACCCAATATTTTTTTGACTAAAATTAAACATGATGTCCTGATATGAAATCATTGAAATCGAGACGATAGTTTTGTTTATTTCAGAATATTGTTGTGCATTAATAACATCTGGAAAATTAATTTCCGATTATTTTTTATTTTTAAATATTTTTTTTTCAAATAAATATGTTTCCAAACGTTTTGAGGAAATACTCCAATTAGCTAAACGGTGATTTTGTGAAAGCAGACTTTTCTAAGACTGCTTTATTTGACGCTATTTTCACTTTGTTTGTAAATGACACTTTGAAATAAAGACATATTCTATTCTACTGCAATTATATAGATTTTTTAATCATTTTCTACATAATTTGTGATGCAACGTTAATTAATAATTATATCGATTCTCTATGTTATTTATATTAAACAAAAATCTAATGAAATAACGTTAATTAACTCAAAACATGTTTTTGATAAAAATTAATGACAATAGTTGTTATTGCTTTACATCCTCGATATGCGCCCTGATTAAACAGTGCGCGAGCGTTCTTTCTTAATTACCCCCCATTCAAACTAAACAACATTGTTGCCGAAACCGCCATCTGCGAGCACTGACCGAATCTTGAAACGGTTCAATAGACAATTCAGCCGTCTCGAAAGTGAGCGATTGTTGCCCGTTTAAAGAGCCGCTGCGTAATATTTTCGTACGTATTCAGGACAACAAAGCGCGCCTTTTACAATTTATTTGTCGTACAATTGAGGCGCACACTTTCCCACACCAGACCGTACGAGCCGCGTTCACCTTGGCATTGACAATGGCTCGCCGGTGCCGGCAGGCTCGGCGTTTAACATGTGCGAAGAGGAATTTCACGGTAGAGGAGGTTTCAGTGGGAAAGGAGTTTATCTTTTCTGATTGTCTGTCGAGTTATTGTAATTAGCGTTGATTTATTTCAATTAGGGAGTAAATGGGGGTTGGATGGAATGTTGTCTGCGGCACATCCGCACTATGCGCGCATTATTGCGCGGTGGAGTACAACGTGTCATAAAGTATAAAGTATCAGTCTAAATAAAAAATAAATCGTTAATTTTCTTGTATTACGTCGATTTACTAGTTTAAGTTAGAAAAGAAAATTGTAAGATATAGTGAAATTAATAGGTCATGTCTGCTAAGTTATTTGAATGCAGAATTTAGTGAAATCCTTTAAATTTTCATTGCACAAGTTTTTATTAGCAAAAATTTAATTTAAAATTTGCTATAAATTTGATTAATTTTCATTGTTTTTCATAATTATTTTTCACAGAAACTAAACATTAAAATAATTTTTAATTTATCTGATGAAATTCCTGCTTATTTTAAGATTACTTTAATGTATAATACAATATTGTTCATTGATCACAACAACAATCTAACTCAAATTAGTGATTGCCCTAATTTGTATAGCTATCTCTTTCTTCTAAACCGCACCCTTAATTATTCGGTGCTATTCTGTAAAGGAAATGTTAAGTTTAACGTGCACGTTATATTTATCATCAAAGTCTAAGCAGCTATTGTAATAGATAGATTATGAAGGTATTTTTTTATTTTCTGTTTTAATAGATATATACCGGGTGTTGACGCTATGACGTATACATAGCTATTTTACATGTAAAAACTTCTTTTTACAAATTTTTACTTCCATGTTCATTTTAGAGAAAATTGAAACAATTAAAATGTGTTCATAATTATAAAAAAAAATGTATAAAATGTTACTTTATTAAATTTAGAATCGATGTATGATTAATAAATTAAATGTAATTAAGAATGTACATTCCTCCCTGATGATGACTAATGGTCGAAACTAGTTGGAGAAAATATAAATAAGTGAAACAAATCAAGAGTTTTAATTTCAATTGAATCATCCTGAATTAATTCAAAAATGTTTCACCACGGGTTAAGTTAAACGTAATTAAATTGCATTAGCCATGACTTTCATATAAAAGATGCATTTAAAATAAAATGATTGCAGTTTAACATATTCAATCATAAGTCATATAACATACGTTAATTCAAAATAATTATAAATATAATATATATGGCTGAAAGACCTTTGGTCTGTAGCCAATTTATGAATTTTACATTATTAATTTTGTGTTATAATATATTTTTGTTAATATTTTGCTGTTCTTAAATAAAGATATTTGTATATATATAAAAAATATATACATAAAATATTTTCGACTGTGTACAGCGGTTAGTCATGGCTAATGCAATTTAAACCAGCAATATTTTGCAAATATAATCAATATTTATTAATTATTTATAAATTATACACCGATTTTAAAAGTTAATATAAAGTCGTTTTTCATAGATTTTTAAATTCTGAACACATTTCTATTCTTGTATTTTTTCTCTAATATAAAAACAGACAATAATATTCCCGAAAATATAATTTAATGGCGGAAAGACCATAGGTCGATAGCCTGTTCAAGCAAGCAAGAAATATTAAATAAGAATGATTTGAAAATAATTAATAAATTATTTTTACATTTAGCTCTGTGACTATTGACTTACCTACGTAAGTACGTTAAACAAATGTACATTAAAACAACTTTTTCCCGGGCAAATACCCACGCCGGACATTGAATTACATAATGTACACCTGCTGTTGCACATCAATAAAATATTGCATAATGCAACAAATTTTGATCCGAGAAAAATTTAATGTAAAAACAACAAATGGAACGTTACATAATATAAGGCCATCTGCAGACACGTGTTTCGGGATCTATCCCTCGTCAGTACACCTATGCCTTACATAATTCAAAGATGTTAAAATATACAAGCAAGAAAGAAACAAATATACCATAATATATTGTAAATATATGTAAAACAAATAACTTTGAATAAAGATATTGTAGTAGCAGTAATAATTTAATGTTAAAATAATTCTACTCGTCATTTTCTTTTTTTTTTTCTCTGAAATAAATTTCGATGTCATCTAACTTGAACGCGCCTCGTCTTTGTCGATTGTTCTCGAGCGTCTTTCAACTTTCAAATCGGTTAATCGTAATGGAGTGCTCGTTAAAAAGTATCGAGGATGCGGCTAACGGCGGTCTTAATGGCAATCGCTTCGTTTCGTCGTTCTCCGTCTACTGAGATTCCGTGAAAATAACAGGAGATCTCCTCCCGGAAAGTGGAACAGTAGGGTAAGCATTAGACAGATGTCTTCGCTTGCTCTTTGATGAGCTCCTACGAAACGGGTCAGTAGTTACTGTGCGAACGCGAACAATGCGGATTTCAATTTTCGGTGGAAGAAAAGAAAACCTTTTTAACTGTTGAGGCTACTTTGATATACATTGTAATTTAATTTTAATAAATGAAACAGTTTTTACTTTGGAAATCCAAGTTATACAAATTTGTATATTTTGTTTGGAGAAAATATATATTTGGATATGTTTAGATTGGATTAGTATACTGTCTTTATTCAGACAAATACATTATTCATTTACAATATATGTTAGTCTGTCTGGGCTATCGATCATTTTCCCTGCCATAAATTGGTGATGCAAATAAAAAATCTATCCTAGCTATCTGAACTGTCCTAAATGTTCGCGCAAATGAATTTATGAATTATGTGTAATGTACCCCAGTACATTTTATAATAATAATATACATTATTATTATTAATATTATTATTATAAATATTTCGTGTATATATTTTATATATTATTCGAGTATTGTAATCTATTTATGTAAATAATATTAGCTGTTGTAAATTAAGGAACTCATTATCTCATTCGCACAGATAACATTGGAACAGCAAATAAGTCTAAATTCAAATATTGTTCATTTTCAAATCATATCATAAATAAAAACCATTAATGTCTGTCCGCGAAATCTCTATCCTTATATAAACATTTTTCATTTTGTTATTTACATCTTGCTTCCCAATGTTATGCGTGCTTAATTAGATTTCAATATATTATTATCGCCCAAAAAGGGAGGGGTTGCTCTGGTGTCGAGGAGACCAACTTCACCTTTTTGGAGCAGACATTCTCCGACATTCAAACTGTACAGTTCTAAATATCAGCGCTAAAGCCTAAAAAGTGTATTCATCATTATTTAATAAACAACAGTCGTAAAAATCGTGTAAAGTTGACTTAAGTTCTTCACAACCCAGTCAGGGGAATAAGAAAGGAATCAACTGACTTCTGTCATCAAAGGTTAAATTGATGAAACCACAAGTCACGTTACATATGAGAAGAGAGCAATTATATTAGTGATGGGCAAACTCGATCTTTTATTATTGCTAAATTATGTATATTATAAGTTTATGAATGTTACTTATTATAAAAATATCAAGAATAACTTCCCACATATTAATAAACATACATTTGAAATCAATTTTCGTTTTAAATACTTAAAATTACACACTTAGCAATACTCGATTACTAATATTATTCGATTTTGCCTAACACTAAATTATATTTAAAACATAAATAATTACAATACATTTAGTTGTTAGACCGAAGGTTTTCCTCTCTTTTATTTATTTATTCATTATATACAAACATCTTTATTCAGACAATATGACAATAAAATTTTACAAAATTTATTATAACAATATGTATAATTGTGTTAGTAGTTTCTGCCCTTTATTAATTATTTTCACAATTAATTTTATTTAAATCGTCTCCATTATCTAAATTAAAGAACAAAGCATGTATTCGTCAAGTTCATTCACATTAATTTATTAAATACCTAAAAGACCCACAGATGGTATTTACGGACCTACAGATGGCTTTTAACGCACCATCAATGTTAAAAAAATGATATTCCTTAAAAAAAGAACAATAAAATCCCAATTATAATTTTAATGACTCACAAGAGAAAAACAACAAAGAAAGCGCAGTTTTGATAAAAACTCTGCGGTTGAATGTATATAATAGGTGATAAATGAGAATAGGGAGAGATAAGATATTGTGATTTTTATTGTGGTAATAAATTCCGAACGAGGCGTTACCGAATGACACTCCGAATGGGTTTTCTAGGAAAGCAGATAGCTGAAAAAAAAATTAATGGATTAAAAATCTTTTGTTTAAAAAAAGTCACATTAATTTGTGTTTACTTACTCTTTAGATGTGTTTCCCGACAGATGGATTGAGTTTATGTAGCTATTATCTATAAAAAAAAATGATAAGGACTACTGACATGAAAATATTAGAATATTCAAAGAAAAAACAGCAAATGCTAGAACTGAAAATATTTTGCCTGTTCCGCAATTAAATTAAATTAAAAAAAAATCAATATATCTGTATTATTAATTAAGTTCTCACTTAACCCGTGGTGAAACATATTTAAATCGATATATATATCGATATATATATATATATATATTATTTTAAATAAAACTCTTCACTATTTATATTTTATCTCTCCGACTAGTTTCGACCGTTGGTCATCTTCCTCCCTGAAGATGACCAACGGTCTTCCTCCCTGAAGATGACCAACGGTCGAAACTAGTCGGAGAGATAAAATATAAATAGTGAAACAAACCAAGAGTTTTATTTAAAATAATATATATATATATATCAATATATCTGTTTATATAATATTTAAAATGTAAATATCCATGGAAATTTCAATAAACCAAATTTTAAATTTTCTTGAAAATGGGCAATCTAGTCTGTCTTTAATTGTTTTATTGGTTGATTTTTAATAATCTATTCATATTTATTTTATTTTATATTATATTTAATTAATTTAATTTATATACATTAGCGTTGTACACTGAAAATTCTTCTCATAGTCTTAAAGTTAGGCGCGTATCCAATGGGGCGAGGACCTTACAATTTCATCCAAACGGCTTTTTCAAAGAAATCATCCCTTAAGTGTTTAACACCAATATTGTGTAAAAAAGAGATTTTTTTATTAATTTTTTCATCCATATCAAGGATAATTTCGACGAAAGTTGAAATTTGTCTGAGAAAATAATCATATTTTGGTGAAACAAAACAATTATATAAAGAATGTCCTGCTAATTTTTGGAAATGGCTTAACCTTAGGTTGCTGAGACCAAAATATGAATACAAAAATTAATAAAAAATTATTTTATTGATAATAATCGAATGTTCCATTCGATTTGAATAAAATTTAATGTGTTTCTCGCCGGGGGGTATCCCTTAGGTATCCGCGCTTGGACGAAATTGCATCGTCAAAAAAAAATCCGCGCTTGGACGAAATTGTAAATGTGATAACGTCTCCGCGAATTAATAATTTTCAAGATTTTTTTTAGTTTCATAGGTATAGATGTAAAACACTTCACATTTTCAATACTTTTGTGTCTGACTCTAAATACTTATAGACAATACGAGCAGGGTTTGTCTGCCATGGGCTATCGGGGACGATGCAATTTAGCTATTTTACATGTAAAAACTTCATTTTACAAATTCTTGCTTCCATGTTAATTTTAGAGAAAATTGAAACAATTAAAATGTGTTCATAATTATAAAAAAAATGTATAAAATGTTACTTTATTAAATTTAGAATCGATGTATGATTAATAAATTAAATGTAATTAAGAATGTACATTCCTCCCTGAAGATGACTAATGGTCGAAACTAGTTGGAGAAAATATAAATAAGTGAAACAAATCATGAGTTTTAATTTCAATTAAATCATCCTGAATTAATTCAAAAATGTTTCACCACGGGTTAAGTGAGAAATTAATTAAACGTAATTAAATTGCATTAGCCATGACTTTCATATAAAAGATGCATTTAAAATAAAATGATTGCAATTTATTTTTGTCAGAAACAAAAGTGTGTTCAAAATGTGAAGTGTTTTACGTTTATACCTATGAAACTAAAAAAAATCTTGAAAATTATTAATTCGCGGAGACGTTATCACATTTACAATTTCGTCCAAGCGCGGATTTTTTTAGTATCATAGGTATAAACGTAACACACTTCACATTTTGAACACACTTTTGTGTCTGACACTAAATACTTATAGACAATACAATCAGGGTTTATCTGTCATGGTCTATCGACTGTTTCTGCCCTTAATCTTCAATTATTTCTCTCTTTTTTTATTTAGTTGAATGGTATAAAAAGCTATACCTGTTAAAAGAAATAGTAACATATAATTTTATTTGTGATTATATTTGAATTGCTGATTCGATCAGAGCGCTATCGTTAATTATCAAACTATAAAAATCGGCTTGGTGAAGGTTTTGCGTTCAGTAATAAATCTCGCTCAATTTCCGGCTGTTTGGGTGTGTCCGATACAATGGGTCGTTTCGCACGATTACCATAATAATCAGTCGGGTCTACACGATTCGAAGATTATCAACCACCTGTGTGCAACCACAAGAACAACATTTTCCTCTGTTATTTTTCTTTTTTTTTCCCGGTGTTATTTGCTTTAGCTTTCCATTAGGAATATTAATGTTTTTAAATGTGAATTTTCAAAATATTGCGTTCACAATTTGGTTATAACAATAAATTTATATTTAATTTTAGTATAATTAATGGTTTTAATATTTAAACATAATTGTGGGACAGGCAAAATAATTTCAGTCCCAGCAAATCTAATTAGAAATATTTTTTTAGTACTTTGAAGGAAAACAAAATTGTCATAAAAATCTTTTTTTTTAAACAAATGGATGTCCTCGCACTGAATTGTGTATGTATCCGGTTTGAGACTAAAGCTGCCATTTTGGATATGTTTTTCTTTCTTTAAAAACTCAAGATTTGTAGTCCATTGTATGGCCAATACAACTGACAAAACCACATTTTAAAATATTTATTCGACTTCAAGGAAAAAAATCCTAAAGTAGACCAATTTTTTGAGTCGTCAGGGCCAGAATTTCACCTTAAGGACATTTTACTGATTGGTTCAATAAATTTACAATATATTATATATACATAATCTTTATTAATAAACGCAATATAATGTCTACACATAGCATAAAATATTACAATGTATATTGTAAAAGTCTGTCAATTGACTCTCGACCAATTGTGTCGTCTTTCCGCTTGACGATGCATTAATATTGCAGAATTATCCAAAATTCGTGCGAGAAAATTATCACACCATTTCTTGATACTTTGTATTTTTTTTGAAATTCATATATGAATTTCGTTCTTAATTTAAAAATAAAACATATTTGAAACAAATATATAATAAACTGGACAAGTGTGGATTTATGAAATTAAGTGCGGGGATTGTGAGTATATATATTGAACAAACCGGAAGAAATTTTAGAACGAGATTAAAAGAACATAAAAAGTCAATAATAAACAAGAAATGTTCAACCGGATTTTCGCAGCATTGCATAGAAAAAAACTATTTTTTTAATATATTAAACTCAGGTAATAATGGAACGGCATTTAAATCTTCCCGAGGGACTAGAAATTACCAAGGCGATAAAATTAAAATAAAACAACATGGAAGAGATTTGGAATTCCCCGATATCGTCCGCCCTTATTACCTGCTAATTTATTACAGTGGCCTGTACTACTACTTAACATCTTTATTCATGTAATATTTATACATAGTTTAGATAATTATTTACATTGTATTTGTAGATTTATATTCACATATATTACATGCAATGGCTAACGACTATGGCTTTGTATATAAATTTGTTTTTTGTAAATTCTTGTACATATCTCCGGAAGATGATTAAAGGTCAAAACTAGTCGAAGCAAATAATAATAACAATAAAAACAGTGAGACAAACCAATTGTTTTAATTAAAATATACCTTCATTAAATATATAATCCTTTTGAAAATGCATTGTAAAAATGAAATTAAGTCCTTTTGCAATTAACAAGATTTATTAATGGCGCAAAATCATAGGTGAATTATTTTGAATCATTAACGACATTTTTGATTTTACAATGTTTTTTTTTTCTTTAAGTATGTAAGCGTTTATGGATGCCTGAATGAATACGAACAATTATTCCTTGTAGTTCGATAAAGCGCTTCAGTGCTTTGCGTAAAACAAGCAAATATTTATTTAGATCTCCATTTACAAGCAGTAATATTATTTTTAATGACCCACTCCTGTAAACATTAAAACAACACTTTCTAAACATTCTAAACGTTGTTTTACTATTAATTAATTATTTTCGTACACATTCATTCTGAGTTCATTACCGTACAGGAAATTACGCTAAATTGCCCACCGAAAAATAATAACAATAAAAAAATGTAATCTGATACACCAATTACTTCAATTTCGTGCGTGTTATTAAGATATCAAGATAATTACATCGGTGTGGCTTAATAGGTACAGTCTATTAATTTTTTACGTCGCTGTTTGTGCTTGTTTTATACGCTAACCGACTTTTTTTATTTGGTGTTTATTTATTTATGTTTTTGTTGCAGGTAAGGATCGCGGATTTGTTTTCCCACGGGTTAATTTTGAATAATTTTCAAAATTTCAAGGGCGGTAAGAATTTTGCGTTAATTGATTTTTTTATTAATCTATTAATGCCCAGGGCGATATTTTTTGGAAATTAAGAAATAGAAATGTTCAAATATTAACTAAATTCAATATTAAATTGAACATATGGTTCAACCAAAAACTCAAGCAAGTCCTTAAGGAAGAATGATGGAATCTTTATTTTTTTTTCTTTATTTTTTATATGAACAAAATGGCTCTTGACCATTGGTCTTTCAGCCGGAAGTCCTTGTCTTTATGTTATGCCAGTCGATCAGTCGTTGATGAGTGATGAGACGTCATGTGGGATATTAGAATTTTGGAGGGAATTATTATATTAGACTTCGGAATTTCAACGAATTGCATGTGTAGATTTCAAAAGCTTACAATCTATTTTTTTGAAAAAATCTGTTGTTTACATTAAATATTTCTTGGATCAAAAAAATGCATCATGGAATCTGTTATTTATGTGCAGCAGTAGGTGTATATTATGTAATTCAATGTCTGGCAAGGTATATGCTCGAGTAGTTGTTTTAATGGACATTTGTTTAAAGTACTTACGTAACGTAAGTCAAAATATCACAGAGTAAAGTGTGGATATAATTAATTATTTTCACATGTATTTTAATTATTTATATTTTTAAGATTATTTGTATAGTCTGAATAAAGATGTATATATAGGTTGGTCTGGCAGCACCGCGAAGAGGTGCACACTTAGGCCTGGATAGGCCCATTGTGATACCAATTTCCCCTTTCCTGAGTTCTTATTGAACCATTTGGAGCCATTTATGAATTTGGCTATTCTCATTTCATCGATTGTTTCGATATTAGAAAGCTAATTCATAAAGTAACGGTCTAGGTCGGAATCTCGTATTATAAATGGTAATGGAGTATGTTTTCCTCCTCCTCTTCATCAAGGCATCCTCTACAGAAGTCCTTGTGGGCTATTCCCAACCTTTCTGCGTGCTTGCTAATGGGACAGTGTCCCATGATGACTCCCACTATTAGCGCAATGTCATATCTCTTTAATCAGATGATGCCATCACTTCTCTTGCTGTTGCAGCATGGCTATATCAGCCTTGCTGTGCTACAGCTGCTCTCATTCATCCACTTTTTGTTTGTTAGGTTTAGGATGATATTGCTTAGGATTTCCTTGCCAGTCGCTAAGTGACTTCCTGGGTGATGGTTTATTGAGGACGTGTGAAGCTTCTTAGTCAGCTCATCCGCTGTATCATTACTCGGGTTGTTGCTGTGGCCGGGCACCCAGATGAGTTGAGTGTTTATTTGTATTGCCAGTTCATTTAATGACTTCCTGCAATCAGATACCACTTTTGAAGTGCTACTCATACCTATTAGAACCATGATTGCCGCTCAGGTATCAGTGTAAATGTGGACCCGGTTTCCGTTTGTCCTATTGATCCTTAGCCATTCTATTGAAGTATTAATGGCGATTATTTCCGTCTGTAGTACACTACAATGGTCTGGCAGTCTGAAAGATACGCGGATCTTCAGGTCTTCAAGATGTATATATATTTACAAAAAAATACCACTACAATTAAGACATATATCCTATTGTTTCACCAAACAATGCATACTCTGCTTATAGAATTTTTATGGATGCTGCTCGAAGAATTATTTTACAGCATTTTGTACTTCTTCGTCCGAACGAAAATTATTACCTTTTAACGCATTTTTTCAGTTGCCCAAAGATATAAAAATCTCAATACGATTAATCGGGACTAGAGGGTGGAAGCTCTAAAATCCTCCATTTCTTTCGTTGTAGATTTTCTTTCACTACTGTGGCAACAAGACGCCGAGCATTGTCCTGCATCAGAATATCACCGCATGAGAGCTTCCCTGATCGTTTTCTTTTTATTGCTTGATGGAACTTGATAAAAATTTCATTATATAGGTTGGCGTTGATATGCACTCTAGATTCTGTGAACTCTATGAGCAAGGGTCATCTATAGTTGGAAAAAAGTTAACACGGGCTTACCTCCAAAAAGTTTAACTTTAAATTTCTTTAGTTGTGCACAATTTGCCTATTTCCATTGCATCGATGACAGCTTACTGGATGTTTTAAAATAATGACATCTAGATTCGTCGCCAGCAATTATTGACGAAAGAAAGTCATTACCATTTTGCCTGCATTCCGTGAGATGTTGCAAGGATAAGACCATTCGCAAGCTTTTTTGCCCCTCTGATGAAAATGGAGCATCCATTAAGTATAAACTTTGCTGTAACCTAGTTTTTTTGTAGTATGGACAGATCCTATACTCTCACCAACATTTTCTGAAATTTTGTGAAATTCGACGATTTTCTCTAATAAGACCTTCCTCACATGCCACATTTCTGTCTGTGATTGGTCACAGCTTATCATTCGTCTCTGCTCTTTTACTGTTAAAAATTTTCGACACTATTCCTTGACAGTTGAATACGCAACACATGCGTTTCTATACACTGCTTGCACTGGTTTAACAATTTGACACCAGGACTCGTTCAAACGACTACAGAAAAATAAAAACTGTCAGTGAATTTCAATAAAAACATTAACGTAAACTTGTTGGTGCGGTGCAATTAATTTGTTCTTCGGAATTTACGACATAGTAATCTCGCCTTTGAAGCCATTTTGCTGTTAAAGTCTTTTTTCTTTGAATGTGAATTTTATAAATTATAATTATAAATTTCATATTCAATGCTTTCATCAATCTGTCCAGCGCTGCATTATCGACAGTACCATTAAATAATCCCAAAATTTCGCGTATGAATTTGGAATGATTGCAAACATTGAGCAAAAAAAAAGAATGACTGCACGCTAATTATATTTGGACGGATTATTAACAACAAAAGCAATTTTAAAGACACAATACTTAAAATCGCTGTCACATACAAATGATAGGAATCGATTAGTGTGGCGTTTACAAACACAACTAAAATTACAAAAACATCAGTTGAGTGATTACAAGTGTTTCTAAAGCTGGGTTTTAATTGAAGAAGCCTCGTATTTTCGAGTTAAATTTCTGTTGAAACAAACGATTTATTTTTTCTGTTTCATGCATATTTTAAAATTTCAAACCAAGTGTGTAATTAAATACGCGCATGTATTTAATGGAGCCGAATTAATTCATGAATTCGCAAGTACGTACATTTAATGTAATTGGAGGAACTTTTGGGGGCGAGATATACGATACCGTCGAAAGTTTCAGACTGGATCGAAAGTTGCGCCGGTTTCCTTCCGGAGGCGGGTTCGTTAAGGGTTAATTACTTATACATGCTATTAGCGAGTGGAAATCCGAATCCACCCCTCGGGGTATGACGCGTCGAAATCGGAGAATGTAAAATTTCCACGTATTAAAGTCAGAATATATTGTATACTTTCAAAGATTTTAATAATAAACTATGAACAATAAAATAGATTCTTAATTATATTAAATAAAAATGATTTGAAAATAATTAATAAATTATTTCCACATTTAGTTCTGTGACTATTGACTTACCTACGTAAGTACGTTAAACAAATGCACATTAAAACAACTACTTCCCGGGCAAATACCCACGCCGGACATTGAATTACCTAATGTACACCTGCTGTTGCACATCAATAAACTATTGCATAATGTGCATTTGTTTAACATACTTACGTTGGTAAGTCAATAGTCACAGAGCTAAATGTGGAAATAATTTATTAATTATTTTCAAATCATTTTTATTTAATATATTTAAATAACTGTGACCAAGTAAATGAATACTGTTTTCTATTTAGATTCTTAATTGTTGAGGCTTCTATCATACATTGTAATTGGATTTTAATAAATGAAACACTTTTACTTTATATTAAATAAAAATTATTTGAAAATAATTAATAAATTGTTTCGACATTTAGCTCTGTGACTTTTGACTTACGCTACGTAAGTACGTTAAACAAATGCACATTAACTAATATAAATTGACTTTTTACTTTGTTTGCATAACTTGAATTGGATTTGATCATTATCAACATCCAATCCAAGTTATACAAACAAAGTTAACAGTATAAATAGAAAAGAGTATTCATCCACTTGGTCACATTTATTATTTATTTATTTAATTTAAAGTAAACAGTGTACCATTTATTAAAATTCAATTAGAATGTATAACAGAAGCCTTTACTCTAAGATTTAGTTCAATAAAAAAATACGTAGGGGAAAGGACAACCATTTTAATTTAAATATTTTTTTAAGGTTGTCGAAACTATAGTCAAAAATAATCAATCCAAATTATACAAAGGTAAAAGTGTTTCATTTATTAAAATTAAAATAAAATAGGTTACTGCTGAAGATAATTAAAATTACAAATAGTTCTTAAAATCAATTATTTTTTTTAGCTGAAATGCTTCCGGCCGATAGTTAATTCCTACAAGAACATTGTTTAAAGTTTAAATAAATTGTCAAAGATGTGAAAAAATGTTAAACCACACTTGTAACGAATAAAGATGATAAATATATATCAATTAATTTAAAAATTAATTAGTGTATAATTAATAAAATTAGAATATGCACAATTAAACGAAATTGTTTGTCGGTTCTAGTCTACCGACCAGAAGTCTTTCTGCCCTTTGTAATAATATTAATATAAATTAGTGATTTGCAAAGTCGATCTTTTTTGTTACTGTAAGATTAAGTATATGGCATTGTTATTAATGCAACATATTCTATTACTATAAGTAACAGTTTCCTATTTATTAAATAAACATTACTTATTGACCTTATTTATTTAAAATAATTCATTTAGAAATACTCGACTACTAATGACTACTAATATCATAAGATTTTTCCCATCACTAAAATAAATTGAATAAATGCTCTTTTTTATTATTAATATCAATACAATAATAGGAAAAGGATTTATTCACTTGGTCACAGTTATTTAAATAAATCAAATAAAAGAATTTAAAACTAGTTAATTAATAAATTATTTTCTCTTTTGCACTGCAAATAAATGTCCAATAATAGACGGACATTTCTTAAAGTACTTATGTAACAGAAGTCATAATGTCACAGCGCAAAAGAGAAAATAATGTATTAATTAATTATTTTCAAATTATTTTATTTAATTTAATATCAATACAATTTATAATAATAATTTATTAATTAATTATTTTCAAATTATTTTATTTAATATCAATACAATTTGCGGTAAGAGTTACCAGACAAACGTTAAATATACCAATATCTGGCAAGAGTTGTGACATATTGTTTTTTTACTTTGATCCACTCTTTTTTTTAATCAGTCTTGATTTATTTATTTTCATCGCGATTTTCTTTTCTCCTTAATATAATCCTCAAATAATTCAGTGTTATTTATATGAACACCTTGGGGCTGTTAATTATTAACGTCACAACAACAAACGAGCGAAATCCAGAAAAGTGCATCTAGTCGGCGAGTAATTCTCACTGTCCCATAAACGTGTTTTCTCTCGAGTATCAACAGCAATTAACTCGGAAATTTATTTATGCGTCCGGCTTTTAATCCCCGTTGCGGTTTTACGAGACGAATTTATCGGCGCATTAAAACGCATTTTTCACTCCGTCGGCGTCCCGGAGAAGGCAACGCACTCGAAAATTTACAAGCGAAAGAAGAACTGAGAATGCCACACGAAAATTTGTTTAGAACACTCTGTGAGATATGGTGATTGTTATATTGGTTTATTAAAATTTAAATAAATGTTTATACGAAGGACTTTCGGTCTATAGCCTAGACAGACTAACACTAAATATCAATAATTACTTGTAAATATTTAAATATTTTAAATTGTATCAAAAATTGTGTGAATAAAGATTTTATATATATATATGTTTATACGAGGGTTGGCTTTTAAGTGTTTTACAAAAAATCAATATTAACGAACAATTGTAAATAAAACACTTTTTAAACTTTGTTTAAGGCTGCGTTTTTACACCTAATAAACGGTACGATTAACGACAGAGTTTTTATAAAATGAAATACTAGATACTGTTCCACAATAAAAATGATGGCGTCAAACTAAATTTGTTCTCATTGACTATTTTATAGGATAAAGGAGTATACAAATAATAATATTATGATTGTATTAAATATGGATATTAATAGGAAGATTTTCCACGTATAATCAGATATATTTAATATAGATTAAATGTATTTTTGTAAATTAAATTAATTTTTGAAAAAATATTTTTTTCACTTTTTTTGTTTTTAAAAAATAAAAATTATCTGATGTCGTTCATCAGTAAATAAGCTATCTGCCTGTATTTAATGTTTATTTTTTTATGACTGTATAAAATTGTTAATCCCTTAAAACGGAAACGTATTAGGGATTGCAGCCTTAACCACTATATTTTAACACTTAATTAAGTGACTATCTAGTAGTCATTCTCAAACCAAAAGTAAATTAAATTACATGTTACAAACAATTTATACAGCTTGCAAAAGAGGGGTCAATCTGGTCATTAAGAAGAGAAATTCCGGGATTAATTCTGGCCTTGTGTACTTCTAGCGCTTCCAGTAAATCCATTTTACTATCTCTTTCGGCAAAATGGATTACTGAAAGTACATCCTTATCGAAAATGTGATTTTCTTCTAGCAAGTGGTTAGCGTATGTGTAACTATTTTGTCTTGATCTAAACGTTCGTTCGTGTTCTTTCTTTTAATCTCGTTTCTATTTTACGACCGGATTGCCCAATTTACACGACTTAACAATTTTCGTAAGTTAATTTATAAATACCGGAAAAAGCTATGTAAATTGCTTTAAATTCTCATTGAAAAAGTGCTTCAATAATATGCAATTCTCATTTTGATAAAATAATAAATAAATGAGATATTAATAAAAATCTAAAATTGAAAATATTGAACTTTTTGCTATAACTTGAAAATGAAAGATGATATTTTTTTTTATTTATTATATGTAATTTACTTTTAGTTTAGTTTTAGATTAACTAGCCATAAGTCGAATCTGTATTATATTATTGTAAATGGACTCCCGTAAATAAATAAATAAATAAATAAAAAAAAAACGATCTCGAGGATGCGCCATCCGTTTTTTTTTCTATCTATTCTAATCAGTGGCGTAGAAAGTGAGGTGGTTTCCGAAATTTGAATAACTAAAAAAATAAACAAATAAAGTTTTAGCAACGCTGTAACAACATTAAACATTATTTTCATCATGTCGATAAAACATTACTAAAATGTGCTATAAGTGAGTTGTGTAAGTGTTTTTTTTAATTTTACTTTATTTGCATTACATTAATAACAGTAAGAAGTCATAAACCAAATCACCCCTCCACCCTTCCCCTCTCAAAAAAAAAAAAAATAAATAAATAAAATAATAATAATAAAAACTATCTACGCGACTGCTTCTAACAATCGAGATTCCAAAGCCATTGGGCCACCTTGTACATTTTACCCTTGATGTTTTTTTTTAATTATGCAGCATTTTCTACGGGTGAAAGTGAAAATTATAGAAAAATATTTCGCGTGTGATTTATTTGTTGTGGCTCTGTAACGCTAACTCGAATAAATATGCCGTTTTTACGTTTAACTGATTTTACGTATGGAAAAAAGTGAATTTTCATAAAAAAATCCAAAATTCACGGAATAACTTCAAATTATATCAAAATGTTTCTAAAGAATAGGAGCATCAGCTATATAAATTTAAGCGATATGAAAAGATTAGATTCCCTTTAGCAAGCTTGTAAATTAAACCTATGAAAAAATGAGCAGAAAAATTGTCTAACTTTAGAATTTTTAAATAAATTTTAAACTATATTTATATCTATAAATTGTAGAAATTTCAATGTAAGTATATTAAATAAAAATGATTTGAAAATAATTAATAAATAATTTCCACATTTAGCTTTGTGACTATTGACTTACCTACGTAAGTACGCTAAACAAATGCACATTAAAACAACTACTTCCCGGGCAAATACCCACGCCAGACATTGTTTTAATGTGCATTTGTTTAACGTACTTACGTAGGTAAGTCAATAGTCACAGAGCTAAATGTGGAAATAATTTATTAATTATTTTCAAATCATTTTTATTTAATATATTTAAATAACTATGACCAAGTGAATGAATACTCTTTTCTATTTATACAATATTAAGCTATAATTTAAATTGATTAAATATAAAGTGGAAAAGAAACATCTTTGAAGGGATTTGAACCCATGCCCCTCGATTTCTAGCCGAATGTGCTACCAACTACACCACAGAGACCTGTGATATCAAATCTCCATTCAGTGCTTCAATATTGGGGGACGTGGGTTCAAATCCCATGAGAGATGTTTCTTTTCTACTTTATATTAAATAATTTAAATTATACCTCAATTGTACATTGAAATTTCTGCAATTCATAAATATAAATATAATTTACAAGGAATATCAATTTAATTTAAATTAAAAATGATAAAGTTGGACAATTTTCTGCTCATTTTTTCATAGGTTTAATTTACAAGCTTTAAGGTTTAATAAAGTTGAACATTGAAATTTCCACAATTCATAGATTTATGACTTTTTTTAGACAATCACAGAAGTTCAATTTAAAGTAAAGATATTTTAAAACCCAGAAAAGTAAATTCTAACTTCTTCAGTTATAAATCCCCCGAAGGCGACAAATATCATTAAACGCTTGTTTTGCGCTCTTCTGTTGACACACCTACCTCTCAGTCAGCAGTGGTAATAATTTCTATTTAAACGGTTTAAACCGCGAAGTGTCTCGTGACTTACCGCCCGTGCGTTTATTATCTTATTATTAATAATAAAACACCGTCCGCAGTGGAGACACTCCGCGTTGAGCGATTATCGTAAACCATCGAGGGGCCCGACCCATCCCCGAGGAGGGGGCGTCGGAATCGCCGAAACGTGGGCGCCGCCACGTAGGAAGATAACACATCTGGATTATACATATTCAACCACATAAAATACTCTCGCTGCATTAATTACGCGCGAATTTATTCGAGTGTGAGTGCAAACGGGAAAAATTGTAAAGATTTCAGTTTGCGATTATGTTATGTCCAGAGGTTCTCAAATTGTTTTAGTTGGGGGCCTCAAATCTGACTGGTGATATTATAGACTCGAATAATTTCGAGCGTGAGTGCAAGGGGAACAATGCTAGAGATTTCAGTTTACGATTACGTTATATTCAGAGCTTCTCAAACTGTTTTAGTTGGGACCTAAAATCTGATTTGTGATATTATAGACTCGAATAATTTCGAGCGTGAGTGCAAGGGGAAGAATGCTAGAGATTTCAGTTTACGATTACGTTATATTCAGAGCTTCTCAAACTGTTTTAGTTGGGACCTAAAATCTGATTTGTGATATTATAGACTCGAATAATTTCGAGCGTGAGTGCAAGGGGAACAATGCTAGAGATTTCAGTTTACGATTACGTTATATTCAGAGCTTCTCAAACTGTTTTAGTTGGGACCTAAAATCTGATTTGTGATATTATAGACTCGAATAATTTCGAGCGTGAGTGCAAGGGGAAGAATGCTAGAGATTTCAGTTTACGATTACGTTATATTCAGAGCTTCTCAAACTGTTTTAGTTGGGACCTAAAATCTGATTTGTGATATTATAGACTCGAATAATTTCGAGCGTGAGTGCAAGGGGAACAATGCTAGAGATTTCAGTTTACGATTACGTTATATTCAGAGCTTCTCAAACTGTTTTAGTTGGGACCTAAAATCTGATTTGTGACATTATGGACTCCAATAATTTCGAGCGCGAGTGCAAGGGGAAGAATGCTAGAGATTTCAGTTTACGATTAGGTTATATCCAGAGGTTCTCAAACTGTTTTAATTGGGGCCTAAAATCTGATTTTTGACATTATGGACTCCAATAATTTCGAGTGTGAGTGCAAGTGAGTTTACGATTATGTTATGTCCAGAGGTTCACAAAATATTTCAGTTGTGGCATCAAATTTAATTGGTGGTATTATAGAAACCAAATTAAACTATACTCACAAGTCAGGAATGTATAATCTCATGCGACACATGTAAAGGAGTGTACATTGGTCAATCTGGGCGGAATTTTAACATAAGACTGCAGGAACATATAAGATCTTTTCGGCAAAAATTACCAAACAAGTCATCATTTGCTAAACATTTGATTGAAAACAATCACACTTTTAACAAAGATGTACTCGGTAATACACTTTGCCAAAAAGGGTCAAAAGATGGACCTCCTGGAGTCACTGCAAATCCACAAAGCCCGCGCCAATCCGGAAAATCCCGTCATCAACGATCAGCTTGACTTAATATACACCCCTATTTTTAATACTGTAATAACCTAACGCTTGTACTTATATACTTGTTAATTGTTTTTGTAAATCACTGTTAGTTTGAGAATGAAGCGTTAATGACGTCGAAACTAAATAAAATTAAGTTCTTGGATCTTGGAGACGTTCACTTCGTAGTACATTTTCAATTTCGATATAAAGAAAACACTTAACTTTATACCACTTTTATTAATAACTTTTATTAATAATAAAAGTGGTATAAAAAAGTTAAGTGTTTTCTTTATATTAAGATTAAGTTATATAAAGTTAATAAAGTGTTTTCATTTCGAATAAATTTGAGTATAATAATAATAATAGTAATGATCTGTATTGTCCAACGGAAAACCCACAAGAGGACAAATTACATAAGTAAATAAACTTAAATTAATTATTAGGTTGTAACTTAAGTTCGTTTTTTTTTGAAGAGGTTTAGTTAAACTAAAAACAATATTTATAGCAATAAATTAATCAATGATGTATTCCCCGTTACTATTTACAAATTGGTCTCGTTCTGCCAAAAATCGTCCGGTCTGGTGTCAAAGAAGTGGTTGATCCAGTTTTTTATGTCCTCTTCATTACCGAAGGTAACACCCCTCATTTGTTTTGATATAGAGCGGAAAAGATGATAATCGGTGCAAGGTCTGCAGTGTACGGCAAGTGCTGAAGAACCTCCCATTCGAGCTCTTGGATGGCTGCTTCGACGACTTGAGCAACATGGGGCTTGGCCTTGTCGATCAGGTCTTTTTAGTCGATTAGCCATATCCACGCGGTGCAGATAAGCAATATAGAACTCCTTGTTCCTTTCGATCAATTTCCAGTACACCATGCCTTACCAGTCGCACCAAACGTAGATCATGGTCTTTTTTGGGTAGAGATCCTGCTGGACTCTCGGCTTCGGCGTATCTCCTAGAACCATCCACTTTTTTCTTTGCTTCATATTGACGTACAGGCACCATTTCTCATCTCCCGTGACGATTCTGTACAAAAAACGCTGTTTGTGATCGCGTGTTGCTCGATGGCGGGACAGATGTTGAGCAGCAATTTGAAGGCGATTTTCTTTGTTGGTTTCGTTAAGCTCGTGAGGCACCCAAGCTCCGAGTTTTTGGATAAAGTCCATTAATTGAAGGTAGCGGGAGATTGTCATAGCACTGGAGTGCCAATTCACGCGTTTTTGCAAAGGTGAGCAGATTGACTGAAGCCTAATTACTTATTAATGCCCAAATTTTTACAGACTATTCCTCTATTCTTTAGCTTAATTTCGGTATAAAATGAAGTCGTTTGGAGATTTTTGAATTTTCGATGAAATTCCACTTTTTTCACATTTTTTTTTTTTGATCGGCTTGATCATTTCGATACTTCAACTGATCGATCATTGATTGATCGTTCTTGATCACTAGCTATTAGACCATGGTTTGTTTGAATTTAATCCAAACGTTTTGCTGACAACAGCGATCGGCAACTTTTCTGCCTAACAGCGATCGGCAACTTCTGAAGCTCCGTGGAAGAATGATCAGTTACACCTAATAATGTCACGATGTTGTCAGCGAAACGTTCATATTAAACTCCAACACCACGCCCTAATAGCCAGGAAATCAGCAACGCTGGTCGCTAAAACCTACACAATTTGATTAGAGGGGGGACATTTTTATTGCACAACTATAAAAAAATATAACTGATCATTCGTCCACGGAGCCACAAAAGTTGCCGATCGCTGTTGTTAGCAAAACGTTTGGATTAAACTCAAACAAACCACGGCCATACACACACGGTCGATGGCCAATTAATAGACATAAATTAAATAATTGATTTTGAAATTTTTATGATTTATTTATTTTGTGTAGTTAGTTATACATCTTTATTGATAAGTTTTTTGAGTTTACAATAATAATCTTTCTTTCTTAATCTTATCCTCTTTTACCCGTATTGGGTGTCGAGTTACAATAATAATAACAATATAAAATATTTTGAAAATGTAAAGGTTTTTCAATCGGCTGTGGACCATAGGTCTTTCTGCCTGTATTTTGTTTATTTTCCTGTATATATTTGTTAATAAGGATTATTATTATTAAGACAACGAGAGACATAATAAATTTTCTAGGTTTCGAAAACATTAAAAAATGATTTAGGTTGTGTATATAAAATTTACGCTTATAAAAAAATAAAATAACCTCTACAAAAAAGAATACTTCACAAGCAATTTAATTTTGGCAAATCTTTATTTCCGC
The DNA here is from genome assembly GCA_963082785.1 of Philonthus spinipes. NCBI lineage: Eukaryota > Metazoa > Arthropoda > Insecta > Coleoptera > Staphylinidae > Philonthus > Philonthus spinipes. The sequence goes on along the minus strand of OY720309.1, from coordinate 10,824,136 downwards.
GCAATTTTCGTTAAATTAAGTCCTGCGCCAGCGTCTCAGCAAATGACAAATGCGATCAAGAGCAAGAGCGGCGCTGTTGCAGCTGCACACCGCGCTGCTCCAGATAGTAAGTGGTGCATAACCTCATAGTGTGTTCTAATAAGTGAAGAATGGAAACCTTGACCGTTAGTCGCATCGCGCACGAACAGGAATTTTTATATGAAATCATTTCTTCTGCGAATGGATCGAACACAGACAGAACCATCACTCGAATGAACCAACAATGAGAAAAGAAAAAATGAAAAAAAAAAAAAAATAAAAGAAATCTCAAATGACTGGCGTATATGGAAAGGATTTAATGGTGGTTTTGTACGTTGGATTTCTATTGCGTTTCAATTCAATTCGTTTTGATTGCACTTAATAATTGTGTCATTTAATTCGTTTGAATTAAAATCATATATACCTGATGGAGCTTCTGTGAAGTGAAACGAACATTTAAACGAATTAATAGAAATATAATTTAAGCAATACATCAACTTAATTATTTGATGAAGTAAATGTGAATAAAATATTAAAAATCAACCAATAAAACACAATGTTTTATTTCATACAATATGAACTACCAATGTCTAAATATTAAAACCATTAATTAATTATTTAAACTAGTGATTCTCAATAGTCCGCCAGTATGTCACAAAAGTGTCATATTTGGTCATAATTCAGAGTAAAATCCAAAATCCAATTTCTTTTTACTATCCAATTATGACTAACACAATCTTCTTTATGTTGGTTGTTGGTCGTGGAGACTTTAATTATTTAAATAAAAATACTTGTCCTTTCTCCTACTTATTTTTTATTTTACTAGATATATTTCGGAAACTATGTTTCCATCTTCAGTAGTTGACTAACACATATTGAAAAAATCAGAAATATTTCTCATTTAGTGTGCAACGTTATCCGACCATGATGACTAACACGAATTAAAACATTTTTTGCTCTTCTTTGTGTACCAAACGACCGCACGTGAGGGCCAATCAACAACCTCCCGGCGTTTTCATTTCGAAAATAATAATAAACAAAAACATTTCGGTTCGGCTTTCATCCGGCACGTGAAATTTATGGACATAACGGGATTTATGAGTTTAAAACAGTTGGGATTGCATTGTAAATAGAATGCAGATTTCATGTCCGTGCATAAACCCCGGTTTTACGACCTCCTAAGTTCGGCAATAACCGCTCGGACGTTTTAATGGCCAGGGAGGCAGATTGCTACAGCGATAAGTGTCCTTTTTCTCTTGCTGAGACGGGATACAATGTGTAAAAATGCAAACGCCAGAAATGCTAATTAGGATATAACTAAAAGTTATATAAAATATTTACCTAAGGTAGAAAGACCACTGGTCGACAGCCCAGACAGACTAATCCCTACATGTATTGTAATCATTTATGTTATATTTTTATTTATTTATTTGCAAATAAACATACATTAATTGATATAATTTAAAATAACATTATCAGCATTATATGTTCTGTATAGTCTGAATAAAGATGTGTGCACATATATATATACTGAAAAAACATTTTACATTTTGTGTTATAGTTTAAGATAAATCCTTTTTATTTAGAAAAATAAAAATATAAAATCACTTGATTCACTTATAAATTATTGGTATACATGAAAAAAATCAAGTGATTTGTAAAAAAAAAACATTTTACATTTTGTTTTATAGTTTAAAATAAACCCTTTTTATTTAGAAAAATAAAAATATAAAATTACTTGATTCACTAAAAATTAAATTAAATTATTGGTACACGTGAAACAAATCAAGTGATTTAAATTTTTATGATATTTACCGTAATAATAAAAACTCTTGGAATAATGTTTCACCAAGTGATAAATGAGATTCAAGAAATTGTATTTTCATTTTTTTTAAATATTTAATCATGTTTCATGAAGTGATCAATGAGAAACAAGTTAGAGATTTAAGGGTGCGGTTTATACGAAAGAGATAGCTATATAAATATGAGCAATCACTAATTCGAGTTAGATTGCTGTTGTGATCAATGAACAAAATTTTATTATACCTTAAAGTAATCTTAATATAAGCAGGAATTTCATCAGATTATTTTAATGTTTAGTTTGTGTGAAAATCAATTATGAAAAACAATGAAAATTGATCAAATTTATAGCAAATTTCAAATTATATTTTTGTTAATAAAAACTTGTGCAATGAAAATTTAAAGGATTTCACTAAATTCTGCATTCAAATAACTTAGCATACATGACCTATTAATTTCATTATATCTTACAATTTTCTTTTCTAACTTGAACTATTAAATTGACGTAATACACGAAAATTAACGATTTATTTTTTATTTAGACTAATACTTTATACGTGGTGGATAAAAATGTAAATATTTATTATTATTATTATATCCAAAAGAATGACTCGTTTTTCAGACGATTATTTCTATTTTGCTATATAGCTATCTCTTTCTACTAAACCGCAACATTAAATCCTCTTAGTTATGTTACCCAACTATTTTCGATCCATGATCATTTCCAAGGTTCAACATATAATATTCTTGTTTTAATTGACTTTTTTATAGTATGTACAAAGCTAGTTGCTGTAATAAAATATATAAAAGAAACATACTAAGTGAATTTTCTACAGAAATATGTAAAATACTTTATTAAGTGGTGAGGACCTGTAAGGCCGAAAAATGTACATCTAGTGTTGAAATAAAACAGTGAAATAAGGAATATGATTGTGTTCAATTATAAAAGAAAAATAAACTAAAAATTTACCAGTTAAATTAATTGAATATGTCACTTGATTTTGTTTCATTTTTTTTTTGTTTTCAAATTTTATTTTACTCGATGTAAAGTTTGAATACAAGTACATATAATACAAGTTTGTTTTTGATATTCCGGGCTATTCTGCAAGAAAAAACGTAAAATTTAACGTATCTGTTATCATAATCACAGTCAGAAAAATTGAATTTATTATAATTTATAAATAATCCACTTGAAATATGATATTTCTCGGATAATGTCATGTTGAACGTTATCCATACATAATAGCCCCGAATACCTTACTTTTTACAGTGTTAACTATTGTTTACACAATGAATAATCAATGGTTAACAGTTGAAGATTATTTATATACTTTTATGTGATTAATTATATTTTAACAGTAAATATTTAAATTTGTGTTTTCATTATTGTTTTGCTACCATCTATAAAGCGAAATGTAATTGCAACGCGCGTCCTACATATTATTACGCTTTAAATCAACGCATCTTTAGGATGTAATACTTATTAGTTTATGTTGCTAAGAAATCATAATAAAAGTTTGTTTTCACAACCGTTAAACATGTCATGTGTTTATCCTCAATTCACAAGAAGAAATTCCACAAAAAAAAACTATAACAGAGCTAAAGCCTCTTACAAATGTTGTTTATTTTTCAGTAATTTGTAATTCAATTACTACAAGTGGTTGAATTAAATCTACTATAAGTGGTACTTGACATTTATGGCTACCGAATATTCCCTTAAGTGGTTTGAAACACAATATCGGTGTAGATAACCTTTCAAATATTTATGTTTTGTATTAAATAAAAATGATTTGAATGAATACTGTTTTCTATTTATATTTATGTTTTGTTTATAGGAATAGTAAAAGTAATAATCATTAAAATTCAATCCTATCTGAATTAACATTCTTACATCCATTTTTTTTTAATTCATCTTCTTCCTGTAATGAACACATACCCGTATCAATCAGCCTTAATCTTTTAATTAAATCTTGCCTACATCTGCGGCATCCTTCGAAGTGAACGCTGGCCACTTCCAAGAAGAGAAATACTCTATGCTCAAATGCGTTCAATTGCGATTAATTTAACACTCATTAACACGACTAGATTTTCCACGCCCGGCGACCGGATCGTTTCCTCGTACAGGCTGCGTTTCGTCATCGCAATTCGCATTTCGAGCCGGTGATTAATAAGGACTTTCATCGCCGATATGAGAATGTAAATAGCGCGCAGGCAAAAAAATAATTGAAACAGCGTTGTTGGTTTTCTTGTTGGGAATAGGGTCAAACAAATTGTAGTAGTATTATGAAAACCAAATAAATTTATTATGCACAAATACACTATTTTGGTCTCAAATCTCGAAATTTTAAGTAAAAATCTATGGACAAGAGTTGCTGTGAGAACTAGTAATACAAGTGTATTAATTCAATTTAGAGAATTGTTCTCAAAATAAAACTCACTTAAACGCAAATCTAAAGGACCACAAAAAAATAACATGGATCTAGAAACAAGAATTGATTGGGTACAGTTTTATTACGTGGGCGCTAAAAATTACACCGCTGGTTTACGAAGATTTCGAACGAAAGTGGGTGTCAAATGAAGGCATGCCGTAATTTGATTAAGAAATTTGAAATAACTGGATCTGTAATTAATCTTTCGAAAACAGTAAGATCATGGATTGCTGATATCCAAATTACAGAAGTAGCAATAATTTGCTGTTGATGTAATTCAACCGCAAATGTTGAATAACGCTTAGCATAATTTTCTTTTTAGTCCTTGCGTGGAGCTTTTGATAAGATCTTGCGTGAAGTCAACAACAATAACTATTAGCTTAAACTTTTACTTATACTTGTATTCAAACTTTCCATAATTATTACATTTTTTCACTATTAATGAAAAGCCTAAGACATCTGATCAGCCCGAAGGCCGAATCAGTTCTGCTTCAAAAACAATTTCAAACTTAAAACTAAAACACAATGATTATATGTGTGTATCAAAATATTTACATTGCCCTTAGTAATCTATGTTTAATGTTGTAATGTACATTTGTTTAAAGTACTTACAAGTCAAAATGTCACAGAGTAAAGTGTGGAAATAATCAAAATTATTTTTATTTATTTTATTTATATAACTGCGACCAAGTGAATGAATACTCTTTTCAATCTATGAATTGTAGAAATTTCAATATATAACATTGAGTTATAATTTAAATTAATTAAATATAAAGTGGAAACGAAACATCTGTGATGGGATTTGAACCCATGTCCCCCGATTGCCGGTTGTGGTATCAAATATCCATTCAGTGCTTCAAGTCCACCCATATTAATCCGGGGACATGGGTTCAAATCCCATCACAGATGTTTCTTTTGCACTTTATATTTAATTAAATTAAATTACACCTCAATGTTTTATTTCTTGAATAACTTCCTCATTTATCACTTGGTGAAACATTTTGACAATAATATTAAAGGATAAATCAAAAACACTTGGTAGTGAAGCAAACCAAGTGTTTTTGATTTATCCTTTAATATCAATGTTTTATATTGAAATTTCTACAATTGATAGATATAAATATTATTTAAAAAAAGGAACATCAATTTAATTTAGCCATTAGTTATTTGAAAACATTTCTTGGATATCTAAAATCTAATTACTTCTATTCAAAATATTTACTTTTCAATAATGTACTAAACGAGAATATTACTGATTGATAATTTTATTTGTTAAATATAATTAAATCGAATAATACCATGAAATTCTAAGAAATGTTTACAACAAGTTGGAGGAATGGAACAACAAATTCGAATATTAGTGGTAATGAATAGTGGATCTTAATTATAGATACTATAGATTTAATTTATTAACGGAATCTTTTTTACAAAAATATTACAAACAGTATTACAAATTAAAGATACAAGTATATAAGAAGAAAAAAATTAAATTATTTAGTAGAAAAGTATAGAGTCATGTCGTTATACATATTAATAAATTAATAAATTTAGCTGAATGACAGGAAAAATCACTGTTCAAACAAATTATATCCAGATTGAAATAATTAAACGTAATGCGAAGTAATGACTGTCTTTAATGGGGTTAAAGAAACATAAAATAAGTCAAACTCCCTAGATAAATTTAGTTTATTAATATTTCTCATAATTATTTCAAAAGGAGAATTGAAACCATAATTATTATGATAAAAATTTGGTCGAAACAAAGATGCGTCACGAATGGGAATGTTATGAGGATAGAAATTAAAGTTTAACATCGATAACAAAGCAGGAGAATTGATATTACCGTGTATAAGTTTGTGAAAAAAACATACGCCTGCAATTTTGTGACGACCACTGATTGATTTAAGATTTATTACTGTATTGAATTTGCAGGACAAATAACAAATTTATTTTGAATTTTTTCAACTTTATTTATGTGTATTTCGTAAATATTATATATATTATCTATAATTTTCTAAATGGAAATTAAAAAGCTTTGTAACTGCATTAATACTTATATTTTTGAATTATTTATTGAATCTTTAAATGTGAACAACAATATAGAATAAAAAGATTTTCTAGGTAAACGAGGCTCGTCAATGGCAAATCAACAAGGATTTGTACCAAAAACTACGGTACAATTTCAAATAAATTGATGCAGATTCCCATCAAGTATGTAGTAGTAGAGATTTTTATGGTCTCAGGATAGATGTTATAAAAACAACAATTTCATCATATATAACACTCCTCACTAAATTAATTAATAAATATATAAAGAACATGTATTTCCAGACTGCCTCAAAATAGCCTTAGTTAAGCCACTGTTTTAAAAAAGACATATGGATGATCCTAACAAGTATAGACCAATCTCTCTTCTACCTATTTTCTCTAAGATTTTTGAAAAAAATAATCTAGAAACTCAATTATTATATTTCTTTAAGATAACATTTTGTTTCGTGAGGAGAAATTTGGATTGCGGAAGAGATTCGCAATCACTAAAGCCGTGAACAGGGCAGTAGAAAAAAAATGATGACTTTGAAGAAAAAATGCGTGTAAATCTTCAATTCTTGATTTGTCTAAAGCCTTCGACTGCGTATCACATGTAATCCTTCTACGCAAGCTTTATTTTTATAATGTTCATCCAGACAGTTTCAGATTAATTTTATCATACTTAACAAAGAGGACTAAATACATATCGATAAATGACACTACATCTAACGAGTTTCAAATCCTGCATGGTATACCACAAGGGTCTATTCTGGGGCCATTATTATTTTTTAATATATATAAACGATTTACTCCTTGCAGCTACAGATTCTGTAACTGTTTTGTATGCGGGGGACAGCATATGTTATTTCTAATAAATGTGCTGAAAGCTGTTCAGGGTACCATGAGAATACGGGGTTAATACTGAGAAAATGGTTTGATAGTAATAAAATTAAATTAAATAGTGATATACCTAGACGCTCACTTTTTTACTGTCTTCGAGTTTCCCGATCGAAACGAAAAATAAATAAGAAATTAAAGTGTGACGAACACGTAAATAAAATAAGAAAGAAGAACTCGACAAACAAAAATATGAAAATACATCCCAAAACAAAAAAGAAGATCTTTATACCATGCCTTGTTTACATCAAATGTTAACTACCTATCAACAATATGGGGTAACACCACTGCAAAAATATAAACAAATACTACAACGGCAACAAAATAAAATACTAAAAACACTACATATGTTAGATAAAAAAACGAGTACAGAAAAGCTATATGAAATTACAAAAGAATTAGACATAGAAAAACTAATAACATATAACAACTTATTAATGCTATACAAAATACAGCACAATTTAATAAAAACACAAATAATAATTAAACCAAATAAACAAATACATAACTATAGGACAAGACGAAAATCAGACCTTAGAACAGATCAATTCAAAACTAAAAAAATCACCCAACACTTGACAATGGACACAATAAACACTTACAACAAACTACCCGCAAATATAAAATCATTAAAACTTATTCAATTTAAATTATAAATAAAATATAAACTAATAAACAACGAAATACTATAACGGAATAGTCCAAATCAGAAGAAGCAACAAGTTTCCTTCGATACCGATAGCCCGAGATAGGGTCCAGGACATCGCAAGGCGAGGAAAGAAGGAAAGAGCACATATAGGAGAAATACAAGGAACTACCGACATCAACAACAAATAATATATTAAAATAAACAATGTGTACAATCTTGTAATTTCAACAAAATAAATACATTAAAAAAAATACATAATTTTTGGGCTTAAACATTTCATCAAACTGTGTTCCACGTTGTGCTCTGCTCTATTTGCCATGCGAATTCTTTCTAAAACGTATCTAAAAACCATTTATTTCACACTTCAGTCACATATTCTTTGTGGATTGATTATCTGGGGACACGCTGTCATCCGTTTTTGGGCTTCAAAGAAAAGCAGTACGCATAATTAATGGACTACAGTATCCGGAATACCGTCGACAGTCATTTATACATTCGCATATATTGACAGTTCCATGTCTATATATCTATAAATGTCTCTCCCACGCAAAAAAAAACATATACACTGCTACGAAACCGTTCAATCGAGAAATAATTACGGTACTAGACAGAATGAACATTTATATAATAATGCGACCAAGTTAAATAAGTCACAAACCGGTGTAAGATACCTTGGAATAAAATTTTATAATAAATTACCTGATGAAGTGATAACTTTGCTTGTCAAAAAATTTCAATAACAAATAAAATGTACGTTAGTTGTTAATGCCTTCTATAGCTTTGAAGAGTATTCTAATTTTTATATGAGGCAAATTACTTTATTTACTTTTATTTATTTTACTTTATTTATAAAAGTATATTTTATAGGCATAATTTATACATATATAGATTTACAAAACAGTACAAAACACATTAAAATTCAGATAAATCCATATATTTATTTATTTATTTAACGGAATATACCATTTTTACAAATATAAGACATATATGTAAAATGCAATAAAATTATATGTGTTACTAACTAATTTTAAATAGAATAGTAAACACTTTGAACGCAAATATAAACGCAAAAAGAAAAAAACTTTAACAGTCATCAACAACTAGATTACAACAATGGCATGACTCAACTCCTTTCATACCGTAGAATATTCATTATAAATTATTCCTATAAAATATAGTACATTTATAAATAAAGTCAAATAAATAAAAGAAAATAAAGTAATTTGTCACCATTAAAATTAGAATACTCTTCAAAGCTATAGAAGGCATTAACAGCTAACATAGATTTTATTTGAAAACACTTTGTACACTTTTCTTCACTTATTTATTTATTAACAGATGTACATTTCGATCACCATGTGATCATTGTCAACGTTTTACAAACAATATTGTACATCTGTTAATAAATAAATAAGTGAAGAAAAGTGTACAAAGTGTTTTCATATATCTTTCAAATCTTCACGAAACTCACATTTAATTAAGTGTAGATTTTATTTGTTGTTGAAATTTTTAGTAATTATAATTATTATTTACTGAAATTATAAATTTGGAATGAAAGGTTAATATTTAGTAAGTAAACAAGTGTCGTAAACGGCATTTATAAGCCTCATGTGGCAGCGCCAAAACCGAAGTCTGGAAGGTAGATGGAGATACAAGCCGGTAACTTATGGGCTAAAACACCCAGACAAAGACAGACGAAACTGTCCATTAAGAGATCAGTGTGTATGTATATATCAAGAAAGGTATATTTGCATTCAGCACCGATTTCGCCTATTTTTTATATATGAATGCCTTTGGTTTATTTTCTATTTTATATGGAGAAATAATATTAAATGTTAAGCGCTCTAAAATAATTAGAAAGCAAATTTTTTACGTTTTACTTTCACAAAATTATTTTCTGTATTACTTACAATGTCGTGTGCTATTTTATTTAATTGTTATATCAATAAAAGAAAAAATCTGGCTAATGAAAAACTAAAAATATGTACGCAAATGCCACTGTACTAATTTCATATCGATAACATTGCAAATAAATGTACTATGAAAAACATATTTAATACACCGCATATATAAAGTGTTAATAAATAATAATTCAAATTTTCTTTTCGTTTCGTCACTGTTTAGCTTCTTTAGAAAGCTTAAATGTAAATGTGCAAATAAATGTACTATCAAAAACATATTTAATACACCGCATATATAAAGGGTTAATAAATAATAACTCAAATTTTCTTTTCGTTTCGTCACTGCTTAGCTTCTTTAGAACGCGTAAATGTAAATGTGCAAATAAATGTACTATCAAAAACATATTTAACACACCGCATATATAAAGGGTTAATAAATAATAACTCAAATTTTCTTTTCGTTTCGTCACTGTTTAGCTTCTTTAGAACGCTTAAAATTATTGATTTTTATACCACGTCTAAGAATCAAATATTGTTTCGTGATAGACGAAGAAATATCATTACACACGTCAGATCTTTGCTTTTTCTACACATGACTGATGAATATGTTATGCACCTCTTACAATTTATTTCAATTAGATACACTCTTAAATGTATTATGCAGGTTATTATTTAACTTGACATTCGGGATTATTCTATAAGGGAAATGTTAGGTTTTAGATAGTCGTTATTTATAATTTATAATATACAGAGAGGTTTTTTTATCAGTATACATTAGGGGAAGTGCATACCTGCAAAAAACGCGAGTCAAACGCATTGAACCGATTAATGGTGTAAGTTTAGTTGAATATTATGGCATATGTGTGTTCAGTTGCGTGTTATAGGCAACTAAACACACATACACTAATGCATTTGACTCGCGTATTTTGCAGATATACATAGGGGAAATGTATACTGATAAAAAAAGCTCTCTGTATATACATTACATAGAATGACCGATATACACAGGATTTTTAAGAAAACACAGTCAAAATTTACCCCATATCTTTTAAAGTAAGACTGGAAAGTGGCCAGAGCATTAGTTGGTCTACTAATAAGATGAGACTCGATAAACACGTGAGTCTAGCAGCAGAATCCGAATGTATGGTCTGCCAATAAGAAAAGGAAGACGATTTTCATATTCTGTGCCTTTTTTAGGGCTTTGAATAGAATATATTTCTTAAGCTAAGCCCCACCAAACCAAGAGCAAAATACTATAGTTAAGACTTACTGACAGGGATAATAACTTCTTCAATGAAATAGATGAAGCTAGCGCAGTACTTTAGTAGATTATTATTATTGAATTACTCAATAAAAATAAAGTAAAGGCATAAATGGAAAACAGTATTCATTCACTTGGTCACAGTTATTTAAATATATTAAATAAAAATGATTTGAAAATAATTAATAAATTATTTCCACATTTAACTCTGTTAACGTACTTACGTAGGTAAGTCAATAGTCACAGAGTTAAATGTGGAAATAATTTATTAATTATTTTCAAATCATTTTTATTTAATATAAGTAAAGGCATATTAATGAAAAAAAAGTTTCTTAACTTTTTGTATAACAACTTTTTTTATTAATATATTTAAACATGCATAATAAAGTAGACGCATCTACAATATAAAATAAACCAAAGCCATTCATATATATAAAAAATAGGCGAAGTCGGTTTTGAATGCAAATATGACTCGTCACCTGCATTCATTCGTATTGCTGCCTGCACAACGGAATTTCGTGCCCAATATAGTCACGGTTGAGTTGGTCGAGGCGTTCGTCGCTTATGGCGGCAATTCCTCCGCGTACGCTCTCCGGAGGCTTATTTATGCCCAACTTAATAACGCGAAACAAGGCCCCCATTTGCATCGAGTTCCTTATGTACACCTTGGTGTGTCTCCGGCCCACATATTAATAAGGTACAACTGCCTGGCGAGACTTCTTCCTCATTCAAATGCGACGATGCTCGCTTGCATTCACTACACTAAGACACTTTCGACATTTAAAAATGTACATGTGTACAGGAAGTTTTATAAGAGTTAAAAGTTTACAAAACCAAAAAAAAAAGAAACGTATTAAAAGGGACATTAAAAAAAGTTGCAGTAGCTAAAGAAAAAGTAATTAATTATTAAATTGTGTATATTATTTATTTTCATATTTAATACACAAACATCTTTATTCAGACAGCAGAATTACAATTCTTTATAAATATTTATCTTTACAATACATATTGATGGGTTAGTAGTCCGTCATGGGCAATCGACCGGAGGTCTTTCTGCCCTTCATATTTTTTTGTTTAATTTAAAATAAAATAAAACAGAGATTAATATAAATAGAAAATGTGGAAATAATTTATTAATTATTTTCAAATCATTTTCATTTATTTTTTTAAAATCAGAGATTATACACATCTGCAATTATTTAAATCACAATGAAATTAAGCAAGAACAATTTCTGACAATGATCGATAAATCCCTTTCTTTAAATGCACAAATTACTTACACTGTTTTTGACAAACATCTATTGAAACATGAAATAAATATGAATAAAGCATTAAAAATCAACCAATAAAACACAGATTAAATTCTCAACTAATTTCGGGTTATCAGCCCATTTTCAGCTGTTACGAACCTATCCTACAAAGGACAATAGTTATCGTGAAACCAGAAGCGATGGTCTACAAGCGGGATTTCAAATACTCGGGAGGAGAGTTATTCATCTCACACCAGAGCAAGTTTTCGAAATTTACGCGAAACATTACGGCAGTCCGTCTTTTCCCCATTTGGTGATATCTGTGAGTTCAGGACCAGTGTTGGTTATGTCACTTGCTTCACTGGATACGATAAGTCGATGGAAGAAAATGACTGGCCCGGATGGTTGTGTTAGGGAGGAATCGTTCTTTCCAGTTGGTATGAGGAAACGATTTGGATTGCAAAAGACTAGAGGGAACTTGTTGTACGGCTCAAATAATATAAAAGAATCGAATAGGGATAATAGATATTTCTTTTCAGAAAATATTCTGGAACCTCTTATTAGAGATCAATACGAAGTAGCTGATTACTGCAACCAGCACATAAATCCAATATTACTGGTTGGATTATCTGAAGTTGTGAAGAAGAGGCCAACAGATCCTGTTATATTCCTAGCAGATTGGTTACTCAGAAATAATCCTTATCAATCTATTGAAACATTCAGGATATTTAATTAAAATTAAAACACTTCGTTTGTTTCACTTACTTATATTTTCTCCGACTAGTTTCGACCATTTGTCATCTTCAGGAAGGAATGTGTATTCAATAAAATACGATCAATCCCTTTTTCAACTGCAAAAAAATACTTACTCTGTATCTTTTAACAAAAATCTATTACAACAACTACTTCCTTGCAGGAAGGAGAGTACATTGAAGATGACCAATAGTCGAAACTAGTCGGAGAATATATTGATACGTGAAACAAACCAAGGATTATAATTTTAATTAAATTATCCTGAATTTAGGCGGAAAGACCAACGGTCGATAGCCAATTGGCAAAAGAATTTATTTTTGTTAGCTATTTATTGTATTTATTTATTATTATTACTTTGTTAAAAATAATCTGCCAATAAAGATTTATATATATATATATATATATATATATATACAGAGAGCTTTTTTTATCAGTATACATTTCCCCTATGTATACCTGCAAAATACGCGAGTTAATTGCATTAATGTATGTGTGTTTAGTTGCCTACAACACGCAACTGAACACACATATGCCAAATACTCAACTAAACATACACATTTAATCGATTCAATGCGTTTGACTCGCGTTTTTTGAAGGAATACACTTCCCCTAATGTATACTGATAAAAAAACCTCTTTGGATATATATATATATATATCCTGAATTAATTAAAAAATGTTTTACTACGGCTTAAACCAGAAATTAATTAAGCATCTATTCAAACAACTGAAGGATGAATCTTGAAACATAGATATGTAGCCATTTAATTATTATTATTTTTTTATTGAATATTTTCGACTCAAACCGTTGTAATCCACAGTAGTGCTCGCATGCAACAAACAAATATCTATTGTATTGATCCATTGTCGGGGTATATGCTCGGGAAGTAGTTGTTTCAATTGATGTTTGTTAAAAAATTACAGTGTGAGTAATTTTTGCAGTTGGAAAAGGGGATTAATAGAACTTTATTGATCACTGCCAGAAATTATCCTAGTTTAATTATATTGTAATTTAAAATTGTTCAATTATTTAAGTTTCTTTATTTTCTCTGAGTATATATAAAACCAATTTTAATTTTAATATATTTTCATTATTAATTTCTTTATTTTTTAATTTATTATTTTATTAACAACAAATAAAAAATAGTATTTATTCAGGATAATTTAATTAAAATTTCTTCTTAGTTTGTTTCACTTTATATTTACTCCGACTATTTTCGATCATTGGCATCTTCAGGGAGGAATGTACAATTTTTTAACAACTAAATATATATACAAAATAATGCTATCACAATTAAATAAAAACACAGCATAATTTTAATTTTACTGTTTTTTTGTAGTAACAATCGTTTCGCCAACACAGTGGCATCATCAGGCAGATGATGTCATTAATTTTCTTTATATTTTAGTATTTTGCAAGCCCACTTGCTTGCCCCAAGGACATAATTGAAACAATATGATACACTATTCTGTTCGAAAATAAACGAATTCCAGTAATCGATATTCCGGTATTAATAAAGCCACCCCGGAGTACAATGAACGTACGAAACCTCGCCGTAATTGATGTCGCATTCCGGAGATAACTGTGTGACCCGACCCCGTGTCCACAACAACGCATTCCAGAGGCTCAACCGACACGGGTTCAAAGTATTCCAAGATTACAATCCACCGCCGTTTTTCCCTTTCTGAATCTTTATATATAGAAAATCTTTATTTCTGAGAAATACGTTAAATTAACAATATTTACAACATTACAATCATAAACCTCTAGTTAGGTCCTAAAAAAATGGCTATCGACCATCGGTCTTTCTGCCTGAATCTTTATTTTACAGCCATCACATATTTTATTGAATCGTAGCTGCTTGTTGCTTTTACAGGTGAAAAATTTTAAATGCGATAATTGAAAGATTCGTTTCTTACTTCACTTTTTATTTATAAGAAACGAATCTTTCAATTATCTCATAACACTTGAGATATCTCATCAATTAAACTCAGTTTAATATTACATTTTCTTCATCTGGGGAAGCAACAAGCAGGTTTCTATGAAATATGTAAATTTATTTTTTAAGTAAATTATTGTAAATACTTTAATATAATTAATGGTTTTAATATTTAGACATTTGTAGTTCATATTGTATGAAATAAATATGAATGAATTATCCGAGTTATACAAACAAAGTAAAAAAGTGTTTCATTTATTAAAATTGAATTACAATGTATAACAAAGTAGAAGCCTCAAAAATTAATAAACTAATAAATTAACTTTAAATTCTCGACTAGTCGAGATTAATATTAAAATTGAATTACAATGTATAACAAAGTAAAAGCCTCAACAATTAACAAATGAATAAATTAACTTTAAATTCTCGACTAGTCGATTAACAAATGAATAAATTAACTTTAAATTCTCGACTAGTCGAGAATTTAAAGTTATTCAATCTAATCTGTGTTTTATTGGTTGATTTGTAATAATTTATTCATATTTATTTTATATTGTAAATAAAATTTTTAATTTTTAAATAGAAAATGTAACGTAAGTCAAAATATTACAGAGTTAAATGTGTGGGAATAATTTATTAATTATTTTCAAATTATTTTCATTTAATTTTAATTTGTGTAAGATTACAATAAAACACCTTTTTAACTTTGTGTGTATAATTCTGTTATACAAACCAAGTTATTTTCATAACTCCACAAGGAGTTTTGCCGCTCCGTTCGGAGCTTTTATGATCCAATTCATTGGGTGGATTAGTTCCAGGTCGTCCTCCTCATTTTCTCCACTATGTTTATTACAGTTAATATTGTCAAAAAAATCAAACATTAATTTCCAATACATATTCCATTAATCCGATCCGATTCTGGAATACCAAACAAGAAACTCAATCAACTTCAGGTTCAACTCAAGTCACTGAATCATGAATCTCATTTATTCCTGGCCGCCAGATGGCGCCCCCAACCAGCTTTAATTATAGAACACTTCTGGGTGGCGAAGGCGCGCGCGAATTATTATTGCTGGCGAGATTGTGTCGTGTAAAGCAATTTGCTTTGAAATTATGTTCGTGTTGATATTATCGAAATTGACGTCGTGTAAATGAATAATGAAGTTTATTTTTCTTCACTAGTGCAGCGTTTTGTTTGGAAAGAGTCGTGATTTAGTTTTCCGAGCCGATAACAAATCAGCTACTAGAATTATTACTGATGGAAATTGATTGTACAAAAAAAAAACTTTTATTTGGTTCCTTTATTTGAGACGGCATGTATAACTGCTCATAATTTTAAATTGTACATACAATGATCCTACATCGATAAGTTTGAAAAGAAATTCGCGAAATTGCATATTTCTCATTAAAAACGACCGCGTCGTATACAGTACGCCATCCTGTAGAATTGTTACTGATGGAAATTGATTGTACAAGGAATTAAATATTTGTAAACCTGAGGAATTCTACAAAGCTGATAGATAGAACAAAATATATGAAAAAAAAGCAGTTAGAGATTATTAAATAATCCTCATTTCAGAGTGTTAAGAGCTCTAAAATAATAGAAAGCAAAATGTTTACATTTTACTTTCACAAAATTATTTTCTTCATTACTTAATATGTCATGTACTATTTTATTTAATAATAATAAGAATAATAATAATTTTTATTACAGAATCACCTTTTTACAAAAACTATACGCTATATGTTACAATCAATCAACGTATATGCAAGTACAAAAAATAATTTCTTAAGTTGACGCTTAAATGTAATGAACGAACTCCCAAAATTTAATTTTTATATCATAATTTTTACAAAAAAAATTAAATTACCTTATCTTATCTCTTATTATCTTAAAATTTAAGAAGAGTTAAAGAGAATCAAAAAGGTAGAAATGAACAAATATATATATATATATATAGTTTTAGGGAAAAATAATTTATTGCAGGCTGAAAGACCTCCGGTCGATAGCCGATTCATCATCTACAGAATATAATTCTAATTTTTGTATATTATTGTACATACATATACACATTTGAATAAAGATGGTTAGTTAGTTAATTTATTACTTAAAGAATCTATTTATCTGACAAATTAAAAAAAAGATTTTAAATTTTAATTGAAAAATACATCATTTTTATAAGATCTGTGATCGAAAACCTAAACAAAATTTCTAAAAAAAAAATTAAATCAATTTTGGTTTTTCGATCTCAGATCTCATAGAAACGATAAAATCAACATTTGATTTTAGAATAATAATAATCTATAATTTTGTAATCGATTATTGAAATAATAGTGTTTACCCACCTCTAAAATGTAATGTAGTGATATTGAAAATGTAATTGCATCAATATTGTTTTATGAAGAATAAAAGAAGAAGTCTCTTTGTAAAGTAAGGCAGAGCGCAAACACTTTTATGAAATTTCGTGAATTTCTTTTCAAACTCATTTTTTCAGATTATTCGAGACATTAAAAAGTCAATGAAGAAAAGAGAAGCATTGCAAGTTTTGGATTTATACACAATCATAATTATTGAGTTGCCTTGAAAGATGGTGGAGCTGTAAGGGACTTTCGGATTTGCTTTTCCGAAGATAAATAATATATATATATAAATATATTTATTTATGAATTTTCAACAATGAGGTGTGTGTTTACATTTTAATATATGTTATAATACTGTCTGTTACAATAAAGCAAAATTCACAAACTGGCTATCGATCAGAGGTCTTTCAGCCTGATAAATAATATTTTTTAACACTTTGAATTTTATTTCAACTTCACTCTTACAAGGTTGCGAGCATAATGATTCCAAAAAATAATATTTATTTACAATAGAAAATATATACCAAAATAGAAAAGAGTATTCACTCACTTAGTCACAGTTATTTAAATATATTAAATAAAAATGATTTACGCTACGTAAGTCAAAAGTAACAGAGCTAAATGTGGAAATAATTTATTAATTATTTTCAAATCATTTTTATTTAATATATATACCAAAAGTTGGGGAAGATGCTTTTTTTTTCCTCGTTGATGGATTATAGGGCTGGATACCTGACCTGGCGTTGAATAATTCCGTAAAGATGCACCTCATCTGATCAACCCTCGCTGACCAATGTTGTGTTCACGCATAAATTAACACAGTATCTTTTCTTATTTCCATTGTCGGCTCAAGCACGGGAATTTTCGCAAATTAATAATAATCCCTGTCTAACTCGAATAAAAATATTTTTTTGTAAAATAAACGTTTTAGTCTTACATATACATATGATTGTTTCGAAATTATAACAAAACAAAATTACAATACATCCTGTTGGACAGGCAATAAACATTTATTTATTTACGGAATCTCCATACAAACAACTTTATCCAGACAGCAGAATTACAATTCTTTACAAATATTTATATTCACAATACATATTGATGGGTTAGTAGTCTGCCATGGGCTATCGATCGGAGGTCTTTCTGCCCATGGAATCTCCATTTTACAATATACATTTAATTAAAAAATAATAATGGTTTTAATATTTAAAAAGTGGTAGTTCATATTGTATGAAATAAATATGAATAGATTATTAAAAATCAACCAATAAAACAATTAATTTTTTTTAATAAACTAAATTTTAAATGTTCTTGAAAATGGGTTAGTCGAGAATTTAAAGTTATTTAATCTAATGTGTGTTTAATTATTTTATTTGTTGATTTTTAATAATCTATTCACATTTATTTAAACAAAATTAATATAAATAATCATGAAATTAATGAAAATAACGGTTTATTGAATAAAGTTTTATGCATTTAAAAGTGATTTGTGCACGAATTAAAATATTCATTTTTATGCATCTCACACGATGCACATTCTGTTCACTTTTGTGTTTGACACAAACCACTTACATACTTGTAAACTATTTTTTATGCCATTAAATAAATAAATAACGTTGCATCAATATAAAAAAACAATCACAACATTAATATAACATTATTATGGCCATTTTGCTCAGTGGAAGACCATCGATTGCTTGTCCTTATTCTTTTATTTAATGATTACCTAGCAATAAGACACACCCATAAAATGCGCGAACTTTGGCAGAAAGGCTGTTGGCCGATAGCCGATTGTCGGTAAATAAAATAATAATATTTATTGTTAATTTCTTTCACATTTATAAGTATATTGTAATGACAATAAAGATTCTTTATATATATATATATGATTACCTATTATATTCCAAACTGTATTAACATAATACAATATTTAAACGTATTGTTAAAATCCTTAAATCCGCCCGCATTATAATACATTGTATACAACATTCTACTATTTGATTGATACACACAAATATATCACAATCGCATGCACTGGTGACTCATATAGAATAAAAGCAGTTGGACCGTGTGCATATCGTACGGTACACGAAAGAGGGGAGGCATTAATTCTACTAAACCATATTCCACCCCTGCAACAGCAGCAATAGCGAACGCACACATACGGTGTCCAAAAAAATCAATAACACAACGGACGTTACTGAAAATGTGTACATACACAGAGAGCTTTAGCTAAATAAAAACGAACTCGTTTAATTGGGTTTTAATGTAATGAACGTGTTGTCATTTGATGCAATATGGGTTGCCTATATTAACAATCCGCTTTATATTTCATTTATTGCTCTGTATATTTTTTATGTAATTACTGTTCGAAAATTTAACCAAATAATTGAAGTGATTGTAATAATTCAACGTGAATCACGGGAGCAAATATAAAAGTTCATAAGTGCCATCAATTCAACAAATTTGTGAATATTTTGATAACGGAATATTAATTTATAATCATATTAAACTCTATATTTCTGATAAACAACACGGTTTTATTCCCAACCGCTCAACTGTAACTAATCTCACCCTCATTACTCATGATATTGCTGAAACCGTTGATGGTAAAGGACAACTTGATGTGATCTACACGGACCTGTCAAAAGCCTTTGATACAGTTCAGCATAATATTCTGTTATCAAAGCTAAATACTTTCGGTTTTTGTGCGTCATCCATATCTTTAATTCAAAGTTATCTTAGTGAACGAATTGCATACGTGGTAGTTAATGGCTTTAAATCACACGAATACTCTCCAACTTCTGGGGTACCTCAAGGTTCAATCTTGGGACCACTTCTCTTCAATATATTCATTAACGATCTTTCGGAATCTTTGACTTGCAAACACCTGCTTTACGCTGATGATTTAAAAATATATAATAATGTTGAAAATATCAATGATTGCATGGTCTTACAAACTAACCTTAACACTATATCATCATGGTGCGAAAGAAATGGACTCAATCTAAATATCGCGAAATGTAAAAATATGTCATTCACTAAAGTATCCATTCCACTTAAGTTTAATTATACAATTGACGGAAATATTTTTAAAGATTTGGGAGTTTATTTTGACAGTAATTTAACCTTCAATCATCATGTTGACGCTATTGTTAAAGAATCTTCTAAATCTTTAGGTTTCATCTGTCGAAATTCCACCCAATTCCACAACGATTTGAGTGTATTAAGACTCAAATCGTTGTATAATTCTTATGTACGATCAAAGCTGGAATATGCAGCCATAGTCTGGTTTCCTCAAAACCAGAGCCAAATTCGTCAAATAGAAGGCATACAACGTACATTTTTAAAATTATTATATTTTAAATCAGAAGGTTTTTATCCAAACAGAGGTGTAGACCATAACTTCTGCGCAAATTTTATTTTAGGAGTCTCGCTACTCGTCGACAAAAAACGTGTATTTGCTTTCTGTACAAACTTTTGCATAATTCTATTGACTCACCGGACTTATTAAATACAATTAGGCTGCATATTCCATCTTTTTATAGCCGACGATCACCAACATTTAATATGTTAGCAAATAGAACCGACATTGGGCGGAAATCACCTATCAAAATAATGTCAACTTGTTTTAATAAGATATCCGAATCTTGCGATATATTTCACGATAAATTAAATATGGTTTTAACTATTTTGGATCAATATATTCAAGAACTATAGTTATTGTAATGCGGCTATAATGTTATACTCCCATTTTTATATCTTCATATTTTCTCTATGCTATGTTTGTATTTGATTATTGTATATTTGTTCTGTAATTGGGACCTGTTTCCTGTTGGACAATAAAGATTTATTATTTATTAATTATTTAATTTATTTCTTTTCGTGAATTTCTTTTCAAACTCATAGATGAAGGATTGTTATGCATAATTTAAAATTATTAGCAGTTATACAGGCTATCTCATAAAATAGATTCACATAAAAGTTATGTTTTTTTTTTAATTGGAACACCCTGCATTTTTTAATTGAATTAAAAAATTAACAAAAAATACAGGGTGTTCCAATTAAAAAAAAAATAATGTGGATACTTGTTTTGAGACAGCCTGTATAACTGCTAATGAAGCAAATTGTCCATACAACGATCCTTCATCTATGAGTTTGAAAAGAAATTCACGAAATTGCATAATTTTCCATAAAACAGCCGCGTCGTATACAGTGCATCATCCTGTATATATATTCACATTATATCTGACTATGTAATATGATTATATCGAGTTATATAATTTAAAGTTTGTATTAGGTTGTCAATAATTATTAAAAAAATTATTAAATTTTTAAACCATAAAGTTTAATAATATAAAATCCGACATTTCTTGATTTTATATTATTAAACTTTATGGTTTAAAAATTTAAATTTTTTTTATTAATTATTGACATTATATGTATTATTTTAAAGCTTAGAATACGCTCTATATTTTTATTACAAAATATTCTATGATTTTTTTATATTTAGATCATTATAGAAATGCTAAAAAAGAAGCAATTTTTGTATGAGTTTAAGCGAGGTCAAAAAGCAGCTGTGGCGACTCGCAATATCAACGAAGCATTTGGCCATAATACTGCTAATGAACGTGCTGTACAACGATTGTTCGTCCGATTCTGTAATGGCGATGAGAGTGTTGAAGATGAAAAATAGGGTAGCCGACCATCAGAAGTTGATGATGACCAATTGAAGGCCGTAATTGAAGCTGACACAAGCAAAACAACAAGAAAAGTTACTGAAGAGCTCAATGTTGACCAGTCAACCGTTGTTCGACATTTAAAGAAAATTGGGAAAGTGAAAAAGCTTAAAAAATGGGTTCCGCATGAACTGAAAGAAAATAAAAAATCGCCATTTTGATGTGTCGCAACCAAAACGACCCGTTTGTCAACCGAATCGTCACCTGCGATGAAAAGTGGGTTCTTTATGATAACCGAAGACATTCAGCCCAATGGTTGGATCATGATGAAGCTCCCAAGCACTTCCCCAAGCCAAATATCCACCAAAAGAAGGTTATGGTGACTGTTTGGTGGTCAATGACAGGTTTGATACATCACAGCTTTCTGAATCCGGGCGAAAATATCGCAGCGGAGAAGTATTGTCAACAAATCGACGAAATGCACCAAAAAATTCGACAATAACAACACGGCATTGGTAAATAGGAAAGGCCCAATTCTTCTTCATGACAACGCTCGGCCACATATTTCAATTATGACACGACAAAAGCTGCACGAGTTGGGCTACAAAACTCTCGACCATCCGTCATACTCGTCCGACTTATCGCCTACTGATTTCCACTTTTTCAAGCATCTGGACAATTTATTCCGTGATAAATGCTTCAAAAATCAAAGAAATGCTGAAACCGCCTTCAATTCTTTTGTTGCTTCAAGAACTCCAGATTTCTATGCTACCAGCATAAATAAACCTGTTTCTTGTTGGCAATGTTCTATTAATTCTAATGGTTGTTATTTTGCTTAATAAAGTTTATTCTATAAAAAGTTATACTAAAGTTAAAGAAATTTCGGATTTTAACCATTAACTTTAATTGGTTATATATATATATATCTTTATTCAGACTATATAGATAATTTTAACAATATAACAATATAAATAATAACAATACATGTAGGTGTTAATCTGTCTGGGCTATCGACCAGAGGTCTTTCTGCCCTGTCGTGAATTTATGATGAAGTTAAAGAAAAATCTATGCTAGCTAGCTGAACTGTCCAGATGATTAGCGCAAATGAATTGATGAATGGTGATTGTAGGATGTTTGTATTTAGGAAGGATATTAGGGTTACGGGGAATACAGAATTTTGTAAGAAGGGGTAGATTATCAGAATTATTGGCAAATTTTTTACTTAAGGCTAGTATACGCTGGGATATGGGTGGGATTTGGGTGGATTCATAAAGGTATTCGTTGGAGGGGTTGTTTAATTGGTTAATGGTTAAAATCCACCATTTCTTTTGCATCAATCTAATACATAATAAAATCATTCTTCAATTAAAGAAGCTAAACATGTTTATTATCTTGGGGTGGGACGATGATTTTCTAGTTAGCAATTTTTGATATAAAGAAAACACTTTTGTATACCATTTTTATTTTACTAGATAATGATTAACGTGTAATTGAAACTAGCCACTGAAGTAAAATTAAAGTGGTATAAAAAAGTTAAATGTTTTCTTTATATAAAAATTAAAAATCTATGAGTTTGAAAAGAAATTCACGAAATTGCATAATTTTCCATAAAACGACCGCGTCGTATACAGTGCCTCATCTTGTATATATATTCACATTATATCGGACTATGAAATGTGATTATATCGGCTTATATAATGTAAAGGTTTGTATTAGGTTGATGCAAAAGAAATGTCGGATTTTATATTATTAAACTTTATGATTTAAAAATTTAATAATTTTTTTACTTTGGAGGCGTTCACTTCGCCTCCAAGATCTAAGAATTAGTTTTTTTTATATATTTCAGAAAATTAAATGTCTCAGTAATCATCTAATGTAAGTTCCTACAAGAAGAAATATGGTAATTATGATGTATAGGTAATAATTAATGTACAATTCTGATATTGCAAGGATCAAATAAATGGGCTTTGAGTTCACGTAAAGTGTTAGTATCAATAATAACACAAGAGTTTGTTTCCATTCTAACAAGTAAGGAAAAAAAAAAACTCTTGTAGTATCAATAATAACACAAGAGTTTTTTCTTTACTAACAAGTAAGGAAAAAAAAAAAACTCTTGTGTTATTATTGATACTGCAAGGATAATAATCCTAATACATGAATGTAAACTTGAACGAGAATTATTGTGGTACGTTATTTTTATTCGACAGCAATATATACATTCAGATGTACATAATAGAATAATCAATAAGCCCGGACGAGCGCGAGTTGAAAAATAAAATAGGGACGCATGGGTGAAATATTCATACGTCTATCGCAAATTGAGAATAACGAGCGCGATTACCAGCGTAATAAGATTTGAGAATCCAGTTAAGGATAATAATCCGGACGATAAATCTAGTTTAAAACGCATGCACGCCGGCCCACGTACGCTGCGATGTTAGTTATTCTGCATTTGATGCGCGACACCTCGCCCTTTTATTATAATCGTACTGTCGAGGATCAAAAGGATGACACAAAAATACGGCGATTTTAACCGCAGACTTAAAATGTTGTATTAAGTTTAATATAATGTTTTACCAGCGTATGGATAACTGGTGATTCCATTTCGGCTTTTCGAATCTCATCAGACCAGTGTGTTCTATGTAAAATGATTTAATAAATGTGAAAATAATTTATTAATTATTTTCAAATCATTTTTATTTAATATTAATAAAGGTACTTGGACGTTTTTTTTTTCCTCCCCAATACAATGTTTTAGCCATCAGGCTATAAGAAGTGTGTCCATTTTTTAACTGTTTGTTTCATCCCTCAGCCTGCGACAAGTGTACCCATATTTTTTTATAACTGGTTGTCGAAATTTTTTGGGGTATCTTCTTTTCCTCCTTCGAAGAGTGGATTGGTGATGATGAAAGAACGCGGTTCTTGTCGCGGGTGTTCCGTTCATAGAAATCTTCTTCTGGTTTGTTAAGGTCCCGTCTCTTCCGACAGACGGCAAAGTTGATGTTGAGTTGGAATTTTTCGATCGTTTCTTCTCAACGCCTCGTCTTCGAGGGACCAGCCCTAGAAGTTGGACATCGGCCACCATTTATTGCCTAATTTCAAG
This sequence comes from Philonthus spinipes, assembly GCA_963082785.1. Classification (NCBI taxonomy): domain Eukaryota; kingdom Metazoa; phylum Arthropoda; class Insecta; order Coleoptera; family Staphylinidae; genus Philonthus; species Philonthus spinipes. Next base: position 10,799,068 of record OY720309.1, on the reverse strand, counting down.
AAATTAGGTAATAGACCATCTATTGCCTAATTTCAAGAAATGTTATCTTAAGATTATTATGGTTATATTAGGTACTTGCATATATTTTGAGCACCATGTATTGCTTAATTTCATGATTTTCATGAATATTGGTGCTTGTGTTATCTCCCAATTATTATGGTTATATTAGGTGCTTACATACATTTTTAGCACCATCTATTGCCTAATTTAATGAAATAATTTAACCATAATAATTGGGAAATAACACAAGCTCCATCTATTGCCTAATTTCATGAAATTAAGCAATAGATGGAGCTTGTGTTATTTCCCAATTATTATGGTTAAATTATGTGCTTGCATATATCGAGCGTATAACAAAAATCAACGACGAAGTTGGCGTTGGAAGTCTCGAGTCATGTCTGTACTAAGATCACACACGTGAAATGCTGGTTGCGGTCAACATGACAACCAGTACTTTAAGCGTGCGCGTGTGATTTTAGTTCAGACATGACTTTAGATTTCCAATGACAACTTCGTCGTCGATTTTTGTTATACACTTGATATTTTGAGCAGCGAAATATCATTGCAAAAAAAAACGCGAAAAACTTAACCTAATTACTAAATCGATTGTTTTGACATTTCTCAACATGAAATAACAGTTTTATATTTAGTATCATTGAGTTATACCATATATACAGACGTCAATCATGGAATGCTCAAAATTGCATTTTCGACATTCATTACAGTTGTTTGATTAGAAGAAATCTGTTGCAAAATCCCATAAAACAGTTTTATAAACGTATGACAACATTGGTCTGCCATATCCGAATTATCGTTTAAACCGATGTGAAGTTACCCATGGATTTATTCGGCTCTTCCACCTTGGCGGAGGCGCCGAGTAAAGCTTTTATTTTCAAAGTGATTCACAGTTTATAAACGAATGAAAATAGCCCAATTGTACAAGAATTGTAACAACATATATTCAACTTAATTTAAAATAATTTTTACCTTCAATTATTAGCCTCGAATCAAAACATATTAGATTCAACGTCCAAAACGAAAATGTTTGTCACTATCTAGGTTTTACTATTTCGTACTAAATTATTGCTAAAGGTTAAATTAACGACATAAAACAATAAAATCGGGGATATGTACTTTGTAACTTTTTAAAAATAATTTAAACTCTCAGCCACGGATTTCGCATTAAATAAAAGTTTGTATATAATGTAGTAATATTTTATTCCTTTCTTCACTTTTTTATTTTTATCACTATATGTACATTTCAAGCACAACGTGCTCTTTTTCAATAGTTTTATGTAAATTTGACAAATAAATAAATAAACATGTAAACAAAATTTAATATACAAATGTGATTTGTTATTAAAAAATCAGATAAAGGTAATTTATTGAATTAAATCAATTAATTTTAATAAATTGTTATTTAACGGAGTTAAGTCAAAATTTAAAAGTTTACTAGAATTTTTATACATTTCAATTGCTTCTAACATATTTAGTTTTGGAGAATTTGACATTTTTAAAATTTTTAAATTGTTTAACGAAAATTTATGGACATAAATTAACTAAATATGTTGAAACTAGTCGAGAATTTAAAGTTATTCAATCTAATCTGTGTTTTATTGGTTGATTTTTAATAATTTATTCATATTTATTTCATACAATATAAATTACCAATGTCTAAATATTAAAACCATGAATTATATTAATGTTCGTCTATCTATATGAAATCCGTCTCAGAGCTTTACATTTTTTCTTATAAAAGTTACGAAATACATACCCCTGATTTTATTGTTTTGAACGATTAATTAGACATTTAGCAACAATCTGATAACAAAAGCAAATTTCTGAAATAACTTCGTTCTGTACCTTGAATCTGATAAGCCTGAGTTTTGATTCGAGGCTAATAATTGAAAATAAAAATATTTTTAAATTAAGTTAAATATATGTTGTCACAGTTCTTGTGTAACTTGGTTATTTTCATTCGTTTATAAACTGTGAATCACTTTGAAAATAAAGGCTTTGCCCGGCGCCGAACAAATCCGTGGGTAACTTCACATCGGTATCGGTTAAATGACCAGAATTCATTGAAGCACATAATATTTTAAAAAATATTTTTCTAAGGACCGTTTTACACACACAAGAATTCTCGCAGAAAGTTGTGCGAGAATTATATATAAAAGTTTTGCTATAATTATATATATAAAAATATTTTTCCTGTTTTACACAGCAAATAATTATTGAGGAAATAAGCAGAGCACATTGTTTTTACAGTCGTCCAATACAAGTAGACGCGCCGTTATGTGGTATGCTATTGCTTAGCATTATTGGGAGACTGTTTTATATAATTCTTTTCTAGATTATTTTGAACATGTTCAATATATTTCTCGCGAGAATTCTCGCAAGAAATATATTATAAAAATCGTGGTAATGCACATGCGCGAATTTATGCGAGAATTCTTGTTTGTGTAAAACGGCCCTAATAGAGAAACAAATATTATATTTAAAAAATACTTGTAATAGAGAAAATATATAAATATACAAAAAGAAGTTATTCTACAGATGAAATTGAAACATCTTTATGTATTTTTTTTTTGTTCAGTTTAAACGATCTCAAAAGTTTATATTATTTATTTCTTCTTAAAGTTGGCTACACACTTTGGGAAATCACATATCTTCACGAACAGCTTTGTTAATGGAAAAGTCGTTTGAATGGAATTGCTTACGAAAACAAAACGTGAACTCCACTTTAGGCGGGAAGTTCAAATGAGTTAACAGCTTAATTTTCATTTCAACAAAGCATATATAGAATAACTGTATAGTTTCGAGTTTACGTGAAGTGATTAAAATCACAAAATAGAAAGACCGTTATTCCTTACTTCACTTTTTATTTTTATGTTAGATGTACATTTCGAGACACAATGTGCTCATTGTCAATAACAAATTATTATCAATTATTGATAATGAGCACATTGTGTCTCGAAATGTACATCTAACATAACTAATTATTATCAATTGTTGATAATGATCACATTGTGTCTCTAAAATAAAAATAAAAAGTGAAGTAAGGAAAAATAGTCTTTCTATTTTGTGATTTATAGAATTCCTATTCTCATTTACCTCACACTTTAATAACGTTACATAAATTGTTACGTTTTTATTTTAACGATATATATGGAGAATACCAATTGTGTCATAGTTGAAACTATAGGGTTTCATGTTTGTTATCAATATTAACGTTAATTTAACTTTAAATAAAAAATGTTAAAATTGTTTAAATAAATAAATTATTAAAAACAAATATCTTGAAACTATAGCGCAAATGGATATCTTATTTAACGATATAAATAATTTGAAAAATTAGAGAAAAAAGCTTGGAAATATGTTATGTACAAATCATTACTCATTCTGTTTTTTCATCGCTAGAGTCGACCACTTGCGTTAATTTTTATTTTGCAGTTTCGCTACTGATATTAAAATATGTTATATATGTAAAATTGTATTATTCTGTTTATATGTGATTTACAGTCAAGCTATTTATCTAAACATTTTGACTATTGTTATTATTCTGTATAAAGGTGATTTACCGTAAATAAATGAATTGAATTGAATTGTTTATGGTTACATAAAACTAATTAGAAAAGAATTTATAATCTTATCGCTGTTCAAACAGAGGCAACAAAACTTTTGAAACGGATATTAAGTAAGATTTTGATACTAATCGGTAAATATGCTGGGGACGCACACTAATTGGCTCTTAAACCAAACGCAATAAAAAATGGATTAAGGCTTATGAAAAATAGTTTTATGCATATTTCATTAAATACAACCAAGGGATGGAGAAATAATGTGGTGGCTATTACTTGCTAAATAGCTTCTATTTTAGTAAAATATTTAATTCAGGGCAGCTGGGGTCTTTCTGCCCGGACAGACTAACACAATATTTGTTTTCTTATTTAAATATAAATGTATATATACGATTATATAATGATGTTGTCTGAATAAAGATGTTTGTATATATATATATTTAATTCACTAAATAAAAGCTAAATCTGGAGCAAAGTATGGGAAAAAAAAATCATGATTTAATCGTTCCCTTCATTAATTTTAATTTTCGTAAACGATTAATTATTGGAATCATTATTCTGCTCGCTTACAAATTTCTTGTTTTTACATTCTTAAAATTCTGGTGATTTTCACCCTGTTCTGTGTCCAGAAAGTTGTAACGTGCTGTGTATCGTCTTATCCAGACATATTCTTAATCCTAAATACAGGGATTATTTCAACATTTTCTCAATATTCTATTCCAGTTTTTAAAATGAGTTTATTTTTTTACGTTTGAAACATTTATTTTCAAAAACTCCAATTTAATTTTATGGACACTACAATCTTTAGTATCGAAAAGATTGTGGTGCCCAGTAAAATAAGATCTATACTACTAAGGCCCAATTTTATAATCCGCAATTGAGGCGTAAGTAACGTATTCATGGAATAAAAGTTAATGTCTATGATTGTCTCCATTTAATTATCAATGAGACTGTGCTGCCAACCGAACTTTTATTCCGCGAATACGTTACTTACGCCTTACTTGCCGATTGTAAAATTGTGCCAAAGTAGTGATTTTAATCCTGTGTGGATTGAGCCATATTCTGAAGACCCTAAAATGCTGTCTAATGTCCAGTCTAACTTACAATCTAGATTTTATTTGCAGTTCGATTTAACGTTTTAAAAATAATAAGAAAGCAGAAATAACAACCACGAAAAAGTAGCAATAATTATGGATATATTATTCATGATCATGATTATGATTCTAATAATAATTCAAATAATATATATGTATAATTAAAAAAAGTAATCGAATCGGTGTGATTCGAAAGGAAATGTTCATTTAAAAAAATGTTGAACAAAAAATATCGATTTCAATAATCAATAATTCGATTTTTCATTATTGAAATAATGGATTTAGAGAGCTTTTTGTATCAGTATACATTTCCTCTATGTATACCTGTAAAATACGCGTGTCAACACATTGATGTATGTGCCTATAACACGCAACTAAAAATATATATGCCAATTAAATCAATCGTGCTAGACTTCAAATTAAATTCAATGCGTTTGACTCCCATTTTTTGCAGGTATACATCTCCTCTAATGTATACTGATAAAAAACCTCTCTCTATATAAGATCTTTATTGAGGCTTTGATGCAATTTAGTTATAATACAATATTTAATTATTTAATTCGAGCTAAATGGCTATCGACCATTGGTCTTTCAGCCGGAAGTCCTTGTCTTTGTTATGTCAGTCTGTCAGTCGTTGATGAGTGATGAGATGTATGAATATGATTTGGGATATTGAAATTTAGGAGTCTCATTACAATTTTTTTGTTTTATACATTTGTAAAAAATAATTACTCTTGAGATTAAATTAATTAAAAAAAAAAATATAAAAATAAATAAATTAGTCGTAATGAAAAGTAGCTATTTTTTCCTTTTAAATATATTGTTGTAGCTGATGTTTATCCAGTTAAAATTACAAATTAATATTCCTTTTTCAAAGATTTATGAATACAAAAAAAAAGAACACATATCCGCAAGTACAAATTAAACCGCCCCTTCCTCTTTTCATAAATCACTTCGCAACGCACTGAAATTTACATCACAAAATAAACCGCCTTCATGTAAACAACACGGTTAATTTTTCGATAGCGCTAATTTACATACGCACATTAAATCAACAAAACGCCGCTTTGTTCGGTCCGGTGCGGTTAACAATTAATTATTCCTCGTGGCGTAGAAATTTCAAAAGGACTTTTTTTATGCCTCGCGATATTGTTCCGTTTATCAAAACGACCCGGCCGCTCGTAAACGCGAATAAGATCTTTATTATTCTTTTTTCGTTGTTGTTGTTGTTTCTGCTTTTTTTATTAATGTTATTTTTTCCGGTGCATTTTTACTTCGCCTCGGAATGCGTTCCGAGAAACGGTCGATTAAGATAAGGATATGGAAGCGTAATCGCTTTCGTGATAAGCGGGGGCTGTGAACAGTAGCTCTTTATTAATTGAGTGGGCTGGAAATGGAAGTTTATGTATATAAATGAGGTTAAATGTTAAATAAAAAATATATACAGAGAGCTTTTTTTTATCAGTATACATTAGTCGAACTGTATACCTTCAAAAAAACCAAGTCAAACGCATTTAACCGATTAATGTATGTATGTTTAGTTGCCTATAACACACAACTTAACGTCAAACGCTAAACTTCAAAATGTGTGAAATATTTGATCGAAAATGTATAAAAATGAAGAAAAAGTCGAATTTCAAGCGTGTATTACAATACGAACAGTACTAGAGGAGGATAAAACATGTTTTCAATGAATCCAAAGGGGCCGAAAACCTCGGTTAGGATGATTCTAAAAACGAAAACATTTTCTTTGGAAGGTTTTATATTTCGTTCTCTTTATTCTATTGAAAAACCCAACAAAATAAATCATGATTGTGACGTTTCTGTCATAAACAGAAATAGAAAATTGTTTAATTGTATCTTCAATTTGGTTCTCATTAATCACTTGATGAAACATGTTTACAATATTGATAATTAAATAAAAGTCACTTGGTTTGTTTCACTACTATTTTTTATTCTCTCCGACTAGTTTCGACTTATCGTCATTCTCAAGGAGTAATACAGAAAAAATGTTTATAAGATATATATACAAATTTTTTTGTGAAGGTCAGGTTTAATTGTTTTTTGAATTATCCTAGTTGAAGGAATCGATCGTTCGGTTTGCGTATTATAGGCAACTAAACACACATACATCAATGCGTTTGACTTGGGTATTTTACATGTATACATAGGGGATATGTATACTGTTAAAAAAAACTTCTCTGTATATTGAAGCACATATGAAAACACTTTGTACACTTATTTAAATAAGTGAAGAAAAGTGTGCAAAGTGTTTTCATATCTTTCAAATCTTCACGAAACTCACATTTAATTAAGTATATTGAAGTAATTTTATAGTGTGGTTGGATTTACGAAATCTGAGTCAGGTGAGTTGCAAACGTATCAAACATCTAATCTCTTTTCATTCGTATAAATGAATATCGAAAGATATTGGTTTGGTTTTGTTAAGATATACGTATACAAGACGTATCGCTAAACAGTGCCGCATTTTTCTCAAGGGGCCATTGATTGCTTCTTCTGCCATCCTCTTAACTTTTAGTAGAGCGTCAGTGGTGGACCTTACTTTGCGGAATCCAAATTGTCGGTCTGCGCTGTCAATATATCTCGTTTTATGTTTTATGCATATTTAATTAAATATAACCAAGGGACGGAGAAATAATGTAGCCTCCACATTACTTGCCAAATAGCCTCTATTTTAGTAAAATATTTAATTCACTAAATAAAAGCTAAATCTGGATCAAAGTATGGGAAAAAAGATCATGATTTAATTGTTCCTTTCGTTAATTTTAATTTTCGTGCATCTTACTTTGCGGAATCCAAATTGTCGGTCTGCGCTGTCAATATATCTCGCCAGCTTTTTATGTAATAATCTCTCGAGGACCTTACCCTCGTTATCCAGGGACCGTATTCCTAAAATTGATCGAACGTTTCGATCGTTTGAAATCTGTCATTTAGATAGGAATTTACATGTGAATTTGACAGTGGCATACGACCGATTTCAGGAATAAGGCCCCTGGAGACTAATTTGACCCTTTTATAGGCCTGAGGAAAGACGTCGTTGCTTGCCTTAGGTATGAGGTCAAATCTGGCCCTCTTATAATCTCATAATTGCTTCATGAAACTGGAGATTAGTGCCAAATATAGTCGTGTAATCTAAAAAAGAAAATGTGGAACAGTTTTGACGTACTTTGTTTAACATATAAAGAAATTAGGGGTCCTAATATGGAACCCTGTGGTACCATACCATATAGCATTAGATGAAACACTATAACACTTCAATAATACCTACTAAGAAAGTAAGAATTAACGTTGCATGATGCAATATGTTATTGATATGCAACAGAAGGTGTACATTATGTAAATCAATGTCTGGCAGGGTATTTGTGCGAGAAGTTGTTTTAATGTGTGTCTAAAGTGCTTACGTAACGTAAGTCAAAATGTGACACAGCTAAATGTCGAAATAATTCATTAAATAAATTAAACAAAAATGATTCAAAAATAATTAATAAATTATTCTCACATTTATATATTTTCAAATTATTTAAATAAAAATTTAACGGAATAAATGGTAATACATTAAAATTAAAGTTGTAATAAACTTAAAACTAAATATTGTAAATAAATGTTTCTTGAAATATAAAATAAATATTTTGGACAGCTTTTTAGAATTTTCAAAACATTGTACAAGAATGCAATTAAGAGGCATCGTTCCGAATCGACCTTGAAGCTTTCTTATGGGATTTCTTAATAAAAATGCGTACTTTTAGAGAGCTTATTAGTGGAGATAAAGATCTACCTTTTTTTCTGCAAAATCTTATGACCTTTTTCTAGAACTTATATCGATCAAAAAATTTAATTTGATTTTAGTTTTTTTATAATTAATAATTATTTCTTACTTTTATTACGCTTAAAATAACAAAAGGTCATAAGATTTTGCAGAAAAAAAGGTAGCTCTTTATCTCCACTAATAAGCTCTCTAAAAGTACGCATTTTTATTAAGAAATCCCATAAGAAAGCTTCAAGGTCGATTCGCAACGATGCCTCTTAAGGTTGTTTTTACTGCATTTTAGACTTGCTTCAACAGCAGGGGATTTTATTCACAGAATTCTTGAGAGATTCGTAATCGATTGTCAACGATGCGTATAAATCTTGTATTACAAATCATTTAAAAAAAAAAGACTGAAAATAATATTTAAAAATAAATTTTGTCACAACATAATTTTGAAACAAAAACATATAAAGCAATAACAATCATGCACGTATTAAACACACATACAACCAGACGCGAAACAACAATCAACAAAACACTCCGGGAGGAGATGTTTTATGTGTGCGTAAATAAACCGTGCTCGATACAGTTTTTTTTTTTTTTTTCGAAACGATGCATGCGAGCGGTTTGTTTACTTTAGTAATCGTATGCAAATATTTGAACGAAATGCGTTTGTTTTTCTGACTCAGCGCCGAAGGTCGGCTCGGATCGGATTGTTTGGTTCTGGTTTCAATTATCTACGATGTTTATGCGTAATTATTATATGTTAATGTGTTTTTTTTATTTGCAGGTAAGCCCACGCTTCTGTGTCTTTGAAATGGATCACTTATTGTTATGTCGGAAAAAATAAATATCTAGTAGAAATGCATTGGTAAGTTAAAGTTTGTTATTATGAGGGATAGTACGTTTAGAAATGTGGTTTAGAAAGAAAGAAAGAAATTCTTTTGGATTTAATAATATGAATATGTATTTATATTTTTTATTTACCAAGTATAAAGTATCAGTTTAAATAAAAAATAAATCGATAATTTTCGTGTATTGCGCCAATTTACTAGTTCAAGTTAGAAAAGAAAATTGTAAGATGTAATGAAATTAATAGGTCATGTCTGCTAAGTTATTTGAATGCAGAATTTAGTTAAATCCTTTAAATTTTCATTGCATAAGTTTTTATTAGCAAAAATATAATTTGAAATTTGCTATAAATTTTGATCAATTTTCATTGTTTTTCATAATTGTTTTTCACACAAACTAAACATAAAAATGTTTTTTAATTCATCTGATGAAATTCCTGCTTGTTTTAAGATTACTTTAATGTATAATACAATATTGTTCATTGATCACAACAACAATCTAACTCAAATTAGTGATTGCTCATATTTATATAGCTATCTCTTTCATCTAAACCGCACCCTTAAACGTTTTTGAATATTTATTAGTGTTGGGTAAAATCGAATAATATTAGTTAGTACACTGAAATAAATAAGTGATTATTTTAAACATGATAATGATTACGCTTATCATTTAACTTGTCGGCCTGGAAGCATGTCAAGTAACGTATTTCCAGCAAACATTCTTACTTTGTTAAGATTTAATAAAATGTATTGCTTAATCCAAACAAGATCATGTTTATAGTAAACAAGATTCATTATAATTTTACTAGAGTTACTTGGCCAAGAGAGAATATTTGGTGGAAATTACCAATTAACTTAGTACTACATACTAAGATAATTTAACCATTTTGACTTCATTCTGATAATTATGTTTACAAGTTTATTTTAAATGCTTTTGTGATTTTTCCATTCAAAAAATTGCCATGAAAATCTAACTTGTTTGGAAATATTTCTTTTAATGTAATCATCGAATATTTCTAAAAAAAGCAATTTTGAATAAATAAAGTCAATAAGTAACAATAAATTGATGTTTTCAATATACACGGAACAGTTAGTGATACTAATAGAATATGTTACATTAATGAAACGTTCAGCCACCATTCATCTAGCGTATGGATAACTAGTGATGGCCATTTCGTTTTTTCAAACCTCATCAGACTACTGTGTTCCATGTTCCACTTGAAATTAGGCAAAAGGTGGCGCTTGCGTCGTCTTTAATTTATTATGTTACATTATTTAAATTGTCATATACTTAACTTTGCGGTAACAAAAAGATCGAAAAGACGACTTTGCCCTTTCTAATTTTTATCATATGTGGGTTTCACATAAAACATCCGTATTAATCTCGATAAACAAATATAATCGTCTTTTTACTATCTTGAAAATGTATCCTGTTGCGATTGGTAATGCTTTAATAAGTGATTTATTCAATATTTATTTATGTTCTATTTTGTAATGTACCCCTGAGATTACCTGACCACTCTTAATTTTGAATTGTAAAATCACTTGGGATAAAGATGTTCAAAGTTTATGTTGAATAGTTGACTTATTTGTGTATTATTATTTATGATGATTTATGTAAATGTTTACAGTTTTTGTAGAAAGGAGATTTCCGTAAATAAATGAATTAATTAATTAATTTCTTGATGACACTCTGGTTTTAATGTAAGTGTTAAAGGATAGTTTTTCGTCGAATAAGATAGACAAATCCTTACATGTACTATTATTTTCACATCAATAGTGCAGTAAAAATTTATGTCCTTTTGGAGACGTGAAAAGGAAACTACTTTACATTTTAAATGGAAGACGACGCAAGCGCCATGTTTTGTCTAATTTTATGTGGCATCGTCAACGAGTCTACAAGGTACACAACCAAGAATAGTTGTTTCGTCTGCTAAAGGAAGGCGAACTTGTCCTGTTTATGAGAATAGAAAACGAAGTTCATTTAATAAAATGTTCGGTTGTTTGCCTTGTTGACTCGAATCGATGACGATTTCACATGAAATTAGGCAAACGATGGCGTTTACGTCGTTGTCCATTTATTATGATTCATATCAGGTATTTAACCGCAACACAAGATCCATTCAACCGCCTTCATCGAGGTACTGCATATAGAAAACACTCTTCTGATGAGGTTCGAGAAACCGAAATGGCCATCACTAGTTATCCATATCCTAGATGAATAGTGGTTGAACATTTTATTAAAAAAAAATACATTTGCTAATATTTAGTGATAAGTTGTTTATATTGCAATACCTAGATATTACATTGGGAATATAGCAAGTAAAAGATTTAAAGTAATCATCAACGAATCACCTGTCACAAAAATTTTATTGAAACCTGAGTAAAAGTTACAAAATAAAAAAAGAATATGCAATGAAAAGACGGGAGATTCAGGATCAAAGGAAACAAGGAAAATATTTTATTGGAAACTTCGACTCAATCCTAGTATACGTGCTACACTTCACCGTGAAGTTGGCCGCGTTACAGCGCTCATATCAGACGTTTCAAATCAAGAACGTGCAGCCAGTATAACACGACTTACGACCACGAGATGGCGATTACGAGTCACCCTAGATTAAATATTATTATTTATCATAATTAATAAATAATATTATGGATTATTCCATAAAAAAGGCGATCCATAGGTTAGGAAAATAAAAGGTTTTGAAGATAGAAAGCGAATATTAAAAAGAGTTATTACATAAAAAAAGGCGATCTATAGGTTAGGTAAATAAAAGGTTTTGAAGATAGAAAGCAAACATTAAAAAGGGTTATTAATCTATTATTGCATAGATTAAATGAAAAAAGGGAGGATATTTAACAGTTTAAACTAAATGAGAGAGAAAAATATAGAGCACCATTCCGTTGGATGGCCATCTATGGTCTGAGTTGAGAACTAATGTACAAATAAAAACGCAAAACGCAAGTTCACCATCGAACGTACGCTTAATGAATGACGTACTGATGACGTAGTTTTGTGAAAATTAAATTCAATAATTCCCTTAATAAATGCCGTTTTAACACGATAAAAGCGTGCAGAAGTGTAACACTAGTGTAAATAGGTGCGGAAAATAACTACAGAATGGTTTTTATTGTGATGGAAATACGGAAAAATCAGTGACATAACCTCCCGACTTTCGAGCTGAATTGTGAAAAAAATACAAGTCTAAACACCCGAAAACCACCGAAAATCAACTCCTAAGATCATCATTCGTCATAAAAATACCCTTATATAGGGCTTTGTTTCGAAAATAATGAAATAAGAGGTGTAGCTCGTATACTAGGATCTAACCGAAACTTCTTTCGATAATACTGCTAAGAAAAATGTCTCATATGAAGAAAGAAGAGCTCTTATCCAACCAAGAAGGTTGACGTTTTCGCCTGATAAAAGGAGCATCTCATCTGATGAAAGGGCACGACGGAGGTGTTCTTACCCACCTTCTTCTGGAAGTCGAAATTACGTAGATAATGAGGATTTCTTCAAGCAATATGCTCAAGAGCGTTTTGCGAAAACTCGAGGAGGACCTTGCCAAGAAGTAATTATGTTGTGTGTTTAGAGTTTATGTTGAGTTTTTTTGAAAGATGGTGTCGTTTGTAAGACGACGAAAACTCAAAAGGACCTTGCCAAGAAGTAATTATGTTTTGTGTTTGGAGTTTCTGTTGAGTTGTTTTGAAAGACGGTGTCGTTTGTAAGACGACGCGTTGTAACGACTTTCGTACTTGGTTGTTCGAAGATATAAAATAAAATTTGTAACACTTTGTCATTTATTTCAACTTCACTTTTACAATGTTGAGGGCTTAATCATTCCCAAAACTAACAAATATTTACAAAATGAAAAATATATACAAAAAAAGTGGGGGAGGTGGCTTCTTCTTCCTCGGGGTAGGGCCTTATGAGAATGGCCAAACGCGAAATGTTTAAAGAGATACACCCTCTACAAGCGCTGGAAAATAATGGAAGAAAATAATCCACAATTTATGGGGTCATTTATGACCCCATCGGTTAGAATAGCAGGTAACTCAGAACCTTACAATTTCGTCCAAGCGGCTTTTTCAAAGAAATCATCCCTTAAGTGTTTAACACCAATATTGTGTAAAAAAGAGATTTTTTTATTAATTTTTTCATCAATATCAAGGATAATTTCGACGAAAGTTGAAACTTGTCGGAGAAAATAATCATATTTTGGTGAAACAAAATAATTATATAAAGAATGTCCTGCTAATTTTTGGAAATGGCTTAACCTTAGGTTGCTGAGACTAAAAAATGAATACAAAAATTAATAAAAAAAATATTTTATTGATAACAATCGAATGTTCCATTCGATTTGAATAAAATTTAATGTGTTTCTCGCCGGGGGGTATCCCTTAAGTATCCGCGCTTGGACGAAATTGCATCGTCCCGGTAACTCCTGCCCTTTTTTTGCCCCTTCTTAGAGCGTCATTCGATCGTTTTATTTCCGAAAATTGATTAAATACATATGTTAATTATTCTACCGAATACTTAGTTTCTATTAAAATTGATTAAATGATAAATTTGGTTCAATTTTCAATGTCATGTGTATGTAAAAAAATACGCATAGATTTTTCATAAGAAATTATTATCTAGATTAAAAAAGAAACAATTTTTTCAATGATGTCTGCAATATTCAACTTGAGGGGATGTTTTGAATAATAACACTAAGATGTTTACTCGTTGACGTCTGTTGCTTGACTCTCTTTATTTCCTACAAACTACTTAACACTAAACTAAATATAAGAAACCCCGGGTGGGGGTTTATGGCCCGGGTGGGCCCAACGTCCACTAAGGGTGGGCGTGGCGCCAATAAAGTCCGTTGTTATTAAAAATTGAAAAATATAATTAACACTTTCTCAAAGCAACATTTTATTCTGACTTTGAATATATTATTACATTTTACTTATCACTTTTCAGTTTTTGAGTTATATAATAGATATTAACCGATAATGTCATTTTCGACTATGGTCACAATTTGAAAAGTCGATGTTAGAGGTTATAACTCAAAAATTATAAATAGTAAATAAAATAGAAAACAGTATTCATTCCACGTGGTCACAGTTATTTAAATATATTAAATAAAAATAATTTATTAATTATTTTCAAATCATTTTTATTTAATATATAGTAAATAAAATGTGATGATATATTCGAAGACAGCATACAATGTTGCTTTGGGAGGTAGTAATATTTTTTCTTGGCCATTGTTTTTATCATTAAATAATTAAAACACTAACACTTTCTTCACTAAAAACATTTATTTACGCTAAATGTACATTTCGATACATTGTTTTTATCATTAAAAGTTTACTAGAGTCCGTTTTTAGATACCTCTTGAAATTAAAGTTTTCGATATGTGGCACCACCAAAATTCACCACCCTGTACATTGATAGTTTCAAACAGCAGTTCTGCAATTATTTTCAAGATATTAACTTTTGAAATTGGAATTTAATATTGTCATGATGATGCACGTGTATGAATGAATGTACGTGTGTGTTTTATCATAGTTCAATTAAATGATAATAATTACATTATATATGAAACGTCATCACACTCCATGGTAAAGAGGTTAAATATCCACTGGGCATTGCCACGTTTGATCGCATTTGAATAGTACATACAAGATAAACTTAATCCCTAACAATGCACAACCCTCATAATTACCTTAATTACCTTTCGGTTTTTTCGCTAATCCCCTTGTTAGTATATATACCGCCCTTAGAATAAGGTAGAAATCAGTTTGTTATTGATAATGACCACTGTGTGGTCGAAATGTACATCTAACGTGTTAAATAAAAAGTGAAGTAAGGAAAAAACTCGTGTGTTATTTAAAATTTAGGACTATATTTAACGATGATAAAATCACTCTGCTGCATTATTGGTTTAAAGGTTTCGAGTTCCATTAAAATAATTAAATTGCTCGCAATTCATTTTCTTCTCATCATCAAAGAATAATACACACCTCACAAAAGTTTTATTGAAACATGAGGGAAAATTACAAAACATTTGTAATTTATTGCAATTTAATTATTTTAATAATGGAACTCGAAACCTTTAAACTAATAAAGCAGCAGAGTGATTTTATCATCGTTAAATATATTCCTAAATTTTAAGTGGGAAGAAAAAATACATTTATGTATTAATAAAAAATAAAAAATGTTCAATTTCAATGCTAATAATATAGAAGCTTATACTTTTAATTGCCGCAATCTGCCTTACGGAAAGACCAATACTCGAATTCGTTTGAAAAAGATGGAAATTTTCTGAAATTTATTTAATATTTATTGGGGCTAATAAAAAATTCAAGGTTACGATTTGACTTCAATTACTTTTTTGTAAACTTATCAGTATTTTCTTGTTTACATATACAAATAAGTAAATTATTGTATAATGTAATCAATTATAATGGAGAATTCCGTAAAATAAAATTAAAGTTAAAGTTACCGTGGTGTTAACATGGATGTTATTCTCTCCAAGATTCTCCAAGATTTTAAAAAAGAGATTTCCGAGAATTTTGGCCATTTTCATGTAGTCGACTCGGAGTGGAATAAGGGACCTGTACCTGATCCGCCGTTCGATAATTCCGCGAAAATGCATCCCAACTGAACAACCCTAACTGATCGATACAGTCGTGTTCACGTATAAATTGACGTCTTTTCTTATTTCCTTTGTTGACTCAAGGACGGGAAATTTCGCAAATTAAGAAAAATTCCCTTTTTAAATAGTAATAATCCATAATGAAGCAGTGGCACTAGAACAGATCCTTGAGGTACAACGGAATCTGCGTTTAATATTTTTGATCTGTGTCCTTTAATTGTAACAATTAAGGATGATCGTTAAGACAACTTTTCAAACGTAGATAAAATGGATAGAATATGCAGAGATTTATTTAAGAAAAAACAATACTTCGTGGCTTACGAAATCCTGTGTATCATAATTTTAAAAATTTAATACGGTTTTTATTAAATTTTATTCTTCCTATTTGTCGATTTTAATTACACATAAGATTTTCAGTCATCTCTTTCAGAGTTAATCTTCAATAATAAAGTGATATATGTCTACGAATATTCAATAAAGAATTCTTGTGTCCACCACCGGATATATAACACATTGATTGAAATAAAAATTGTGTTTTCGACATTATTTCTAAGAGAATAGATATTCAGCATTGTAATACATACAACTCCTGATGAATGGAACAATCCGGTTCGAAAGACCATAGGGCCTATTCTCAACACCGATGCTTTTTATCATCAGTGAGTGTACTCACTGAAATGACGTAATTTCAGTGAGACCGTATTCTCAGCATCCACGTGAGTTGTCATCGACTCAAGATTGCACCGAAAACGCGTGCGTTCATACGGTTGGTCTTGGGCTGGTCTCACGCTTCACTGGGTAAAGTAGGAGGCATCGGAGTTTTTGTTATGCGTGAAGTTGATGTTTGTTGTGAATTTAAATTTTTGTGTTTGTGAATAGACTTTATTTAAGACATTTATTTATATTTTAAGCTGTATAGGTACATTTTGGGGGTTAGGAATGTGTTTTTTTCCGTTAATCGATTTTACGTCACATGTGGTCCGAAACGATTCTCTTGATGTTTTCCTAATTGTGCAAATGGCTTAAAGTTCCGACGGAAATATTGCAGGTAATCCACTTATTCAGGGGTAAACACGCATTATCGGTTAATGAAAATAGAAAATAAATTCGAATTCCATGAAATTATGATATGAAATAAACTCTATTATGATTCAATTTTGTTTTACAATTTGGATTTATTTGCTAATAATTATTTGTGTAATTTCATTATTAAATGAACTACAATTATAGAATTTTTAAAATAACGCATTTTAAACGTATAACCTAAAACAGTTAAACAGATATTTAATTTATAATAAGACTCACGAAATCGATATAAAATGTTATGTTTGCATTTAGTTCGGTCATTACATATGTAATATTTTTTAAAAGTATATAAACTTACATGTTAATTGATTTTATAGGAATACAAGATTAGGATTATTTAAATTTTGTTTTGCAAACGAGCTCGACTCACCGCGCGCTGAGATGATGAATGGAACAATCCGGTTCGAAAGACCATGTATTAGTTTTTTTTTTCTAAAGCACAAACATAGAGATCTTAATATATTGTAAACTTTCTTCTCATTTATCACTTGGTAAAACATATTTAATAACCATTCTTGAAAATGACATCTAGCTGAAACTAGTCGAAAATATAACAAAATTTTAGTAAAACAAAACCAAGTGATTTCGGAGATCCTAATGTTTTGCAAACGAGCTCGACTCACCGCGCGCTGAGATGATGAATGGAACAATCCGGTTCGAAAGACCATGTATTAATTTTTTTTTTCTAAAGCGCAAACATAGAGATCTTAATATATTGTATACTTTCTTCTCATTTATCACTTGGTAAAACATATTTAATAACCATTCTTGAAAATGGCATCTAGCCGAAACTAGTCGAAAATATAACAAAATTTTAGTAAAACAAAACCAAGTGATTTCGGAGATCTTAATGTTTTGCAAACTAGTAATAATAGTGATGAGCAAAGTCGATCTTTTATTACTGTTAAATTAAGTATATTATAATTTTACGAATGTTACTTATTATGAGAATATCAAGAATAACTTCCCATTTATTAATAAACATAAATTTGAAATCACTTTTTGTGTTTTAAATAGTTAAAATGACACATTTAGTAATACGCGATTACTAATATTATTCGATTTTGCGTAACACTAATAAAAAGTTATTAATAATTTTCAAATTACTTTTTATATTACAATGAATTATTCTTTTATTTAATTAATTAAAAACAGCAGTCATGTAAAATATTCTTTTGTTCATTTTAAAACATATTTTGATGTTTTTTTTTTTAATTTCGTTTTGTATATCCTGACTGTATCTGACACATTTTAAATTAACACACAACCGGAGCAAAAGTAACCCGAGCGATTTTCCCGTATTTATATATTTATTTGGAAACGGCAACATTTCGATCGGGGCTGCAAAAAAGGTCGGATTCGGGGGCGGCTAGGAAGGAGAGCCATTGACGCGGACGTGTCAGGTGCCCGGACGGTCTCCACGGCAACGGCTCCAGACTCCGGGAGCGGCGTTGCCGGGCAACGGCAGTCCGGAGGTCCTTGCTCCGGAGACACACTACCACATTTAGCATTTACTCAAAGATTTCAGCGCATACAAATACCCATATCGCCACATATAGATATGGACTTGTGCACTCATTAACCCAAATACTGAGTTTTTTTTTTATTTCTGCTTCATTATACCAATTTGCACGAGAGTTTCGAGCTCTTGTTTGAATAGGAATAATTTAAAAAGATGAAAATATAAAGCGCGAATTATTCTATAAAAAATCTAATTACTTCAATTATTAATTGTACTCATGAATCCAGAAAAGTGTATGGAAATGGATAAATACTTATTTATGAAATTATTAATAATAATTTTATTACGGAATCTCCGTTTTACAAAAATAATACAAACAAAAAATAAGTGTTTTCCTTGTGTCGAAACAAAATATATTTTGTGGTAAAAACATAGTAAGTGTTTTATTCAGTGATTATGAATTACCATGTAGTTACGGTCGCAACCATCATTATGATTATATACCATATACCAGTGTTACAATAAATCAATGTATATTCAAATAATTAAACCACAATTAAGAAATAATATAAAGCGAAAACAAACAAAAAAATAAAATAAATATGAGATACAAAAAAATAAGGACCAGTAACAAAATAAATAAGAATTATATATAGAAAGTACAAAATTAAAATAATTTCTTAAGTTGACGCTTAAATGTAATAAACGAACTCCCAAATATATCAAATTTAGCATCAAAGTTGAGTAGGTTAATACATCTTATTATTTTATTCAATGGACTGTTAAGTGAATAATTTTGCTTACAGGGACGTATATTGAAAACCGCCTTGCTTCTACAATTCAACAAATGTGGGTTAACATTAACATTAAACAAAATTCCGAACATTGAGTTTCACCTGATATCAATTTATGAAAGAAAAAAAAAAAATATATATAAATTCAATTCAACTCTTCTAGGCTGCAATGATTTCAGGTTTAAGGTGTTCAATGTAATGTTAATATTAAGTTCCTAGGCTGAAAGACCTCCGGTCGATAGCCAATTCATCATCTACAGAATATAATTCTAATTTTTGTATATTATTGTACATACATATACACATTTGAATAAAGATGGTTAGTTATTAAATTCCACAGATGTTATCCCAAGTTTAAATGACATGAATTTTAAAAAATTGTTTTGTACTCTTTCCATTTTTTTATGTGTAGAATAAAATTGGGACCATATTATATTACCGTATTAAATAATAAATAAATAAATAAATGTTTATTAACGGCAACGCCATTTTCATAATACAAAAAATAATATACAGGGTGGCGCAAGATTCCGATGAAGTCCAAAATCTCAGTTATAAAGAAAAATACAAAAAAATGTTACTGACATTATTAGTAGCTACTGTCAAAATTCACATTTTAAAATTAGTTTCATATGTACAGGGTGTTCAATAATCACGTGACGTATCAAACATATGTTTTTTTTTAAATGGAATGATATATTTTTTATGAAGATTTTCGATTCTACGTTTAAAAATAATCATTTTTTATATAAGATTTAATAGGTCAATTTTTCATAGTTTAAAAGTTATAAACAAATGAATGTTGAAATCGATAGATGTTTAGAGCCTAATATTTCAATAATGAAAAATGAAATAAACATTCTGTCAACGCCATACCAATGCAAAAATACTTAATAATAAAAGAAGTACTCTTTTTTTCTCTTAAAACAAATTTTTATATACAAGGTGAAGCAATACGCAAAATGATTTTTTTCTCTTTTTACTTAAATGGGACACCCTATATTTTTTATGCTATTTTAATAGAAAATTGATCACTCTTCATTTTTTATATAACATATTAAATAGCTACCGTTTACCGTTTTTGAAATATTTAATCTCAAATACAAATTTGGTATAGAATTTTTAATCAAAGTAGGCCGTGCCAGAACAACTAATTTATTTAGTTGTGAAAGTTACGCTTAATATCATATTTAGTAAGTAAAGTACATTTTACGTTATATTTTGTAACACTGGTGCAGTTAAACGTACTTCTTCAATAAATGATTAATTTAATTGTTAAAAACTAATTAAAAACTAAAAATAACTATATTTTTTGGTTATTATTTGAAAAATATTTAAAATATTCCTATATGCTTGTTAAATTGATTTATTTAAACAATTTATGTTGACTGAAAAAATGAAAATAGATACTAAGTGAAATAATAAAATACTTATATCATTATACTTTGTTAGTATTAATATTTTTATGTATTTATTTCACGCATTCACATCATTTTTTTAATTCAATAACATTCAAACATTTTACAATTTTTTTCTTAAAAAAATGTGTCCCAATAACCATTATAACTCGCTAAATAATCGTCGAGCAACTATTTTCTTCATATTTCGCATGCGCCTTTAAATATCGATTGTCATTTGAATATCCTTTTAGGTTAGGAAGTAAGTATGTTATTAAATGTCAGAAAACGATTATGAATTGCATTTGTTTTAATTATAGCCTACTTAAATTATAGATTATAAGCGAAACTTATAATTTTGTACTTTGAATTGAAATTGTTAAAAAACAGATAGGGGTACAGTTTATTATACAAAAATTAAAGATCAACCAATTTTCTATCGAAATAATGTACAAAATATAGGGTGTTCCATTTAAGTGAAAAAAGAAAAAAATCATTTTGCGTATTGTTTCACCCTGTACACAACATTTGCTTTATGGTAACAAAGGATTATTTCTTATATTATTAAGCATTTTTTCAATTAAATTGCCTTAACAGAAAGTTTACATCGTTTTTCAATTTTGAAAAATAAGACTCTAAACTTCTATTGATTTCAACATTAAATTGTTTATAACTTTTAAAATATTGAAAATTGACCTAATAAACCTTATGTCGAAAATGATTAATTTTAAACGTAGAATCTAAAATCTACATAAAAAATATAGCATTCCATTTAAAAAATCATATGTTTGATACGTCACGTCATTATTGGGCACCCTGTATATATGAAACTAATTTTAAAATGTGAAGTTTTACAGTAGCTACAAATTATGTCAGTAATATTTTTTTGTAAATTTCTAAATAACTGAGATATTGGACTTCATCGGAATCTTGCGCCACCCTGTATATATAACGATAGAAAAATAATTATAATAACAGTAACTGCATTCTAGCTTCGACCGCACTAGGGAATAGTAAAGTAGTCTTAACGTCGAAATATTAAACATGGATGTGTTTCTAAATAGAAACCCAAGATTCCTCATTGCCTTGCGTGAAATGAAGTCGATGTGCTGGTTGAAATTTAATTTAGAGCCGAATGTAACTCCCAAGTATTTCATTGCATCAACTTTGTCTAATACAATATCATTTAAAATATATGACAAATTTATTTTCGCATTCCTTCTAGAGAATCTCATGTATTTCCCCTTACCAACATTGAGATTCAAATCATTTCGAGCACACCAACTCTGTAAATGATCCAAGTCAGCTTGAATCCTGCAAGTATCGTCAGACTTAAAAATTCCTTTATTCAATTTCAAATCATCTGCAAACAAAAGATATTCACAATTCTTCAGCGACTGACCCAGATCATTTATGAACAGCAAGATAAAAATAGGTCCACTGTGTTTTCCTTGTGGAACCCCCGATGTTACGTGTATATATACAGATATGAAATTTCCTAACCTCACTGATTTAAAATAATTAATACTGTTGTATCCTTTCTTCACACTTTATTTTATAACATTTAGATATACATTTCGAGTGCTATGCACTCATTATCAATAAGAACTGATTTAGTCCGATTGGTCAAGAATGATTGAATCCATTTGATTATTTCAACATTAAATTGGAAGTCCCATAGTTTATCAATGACAAACTAATGATTCACCCTATCAAACGCCTTAGAGAAATCTGTATAAATAGCATCAACGTGATAGCCTTTCTCTAAGGCAACCAACATGATATATGATTGGTAAACCAATAAATTTGTAATTGTTGAGTGTCCAGGAAAAAAAACTTGCTCTTCCGGAATAATCATGTTTTTTTGATAACCACTGCAATTGTTTTGAAATAATTTTGTCAAATACTTTAGGATTTTCAGATTGAAGGGCAACTCCTCTTAATTTGTGATTTCACTTTTTTTTACCGATTTGTAAATTGATACAAAAAAACTATGCTTCCAAAAGGCAGGAAATTTTCACTGAGAGATTTTGTAACTTTTTTTTGACTGAGAATTTGTAACTGTTGAGCGTCCAGGAAAAAAAACATGCTCTTCCGGAATAATAATGTTTTTTTTTTGATAACCACTGCAATTGTTTTGAAATAATTTTGTCAAATACTTTAGGAATTGCAGATTGAAGGGCAACTCCTCTATAATTTGTGATTTCACTTTTTTTACCGATTTGTAAATTGGTATAAAAAAACTATGCTTCCAAAAGGCAGGAAATTTTCACTGAGAGATTGATGCAGTAAATACCAAATATATTGGCTTACTGAGGGTACAAATACATCTACTTACCTGGGATCTCATCAGGGCCACAACTAAAATTATTAGGCAATGATGCAAGTTCACTATAAATGTCTTTAATATTAATAATAAATTTGTCACTTCCCGCACTCACACTATACTGCGAAGAGAATCGTGAAGATACAATATTTTGAACTGGGGGCATTTTATAGTTTGCAGCAAAATTATCTACAAAGGAATCGGCTATATCCTGTACACTATTATGGGTATTGTTACCATAAGATATAACTTTAGGATGAGCATCTTCTTTCTTCATTTGATTATTAATATCCACTTCCATCTTTTTGTAATACAAGTCTTGCAAATAGCTGCCAAGTTGTTTACACTCACTCCTAAGTCCGCGAAACCGCTGTAAGTCCCTCTCTAACCAACTTTGCTTATACTTCGCATGAGCTAATCTCTTATCTTTTGTTAACTTAATCAGTGTAGAGTCAAACCATGCAGGATAATGTTTGCGCTGAACGATTTTCATAAGGACAAACACATTATAATGTAACAAATGTGATTGTAGAATCTTGTAGTCATAATATTAATATCGCAATCGCTAAACAAATATTTCGATTCATCCCAAGTTTACTTTAAAAGTATTTATATATTTTGGTCATGGTTACAGAAAATTAAGATATTTTCTAGTAAAGGAACAATGCTCGATCAATACCATCATTAGAAAATTCTTTTGTGATATTTTCTATCAATAGAACATCATTATAATCGTAAAAATGTTTTATTCAAATGGTTGGGGTTATTTAAAGTAAATAAATAAAATGAATAGAAGACGATGCAAACGCCATCTTTTGCCCAATTTCATGTGGCATCGTCAACGATTTGTCTACAAAGTAGACAACCGAGAATCGTTCTTTCGTCCACTAAAGGAAAGCGAACTCTTTATGAGAACAGGAAACGAAATTAATTTAATAAAATGTTCAATTTAATTTATTCTATATTAACTTTTTTTAAATTAATTTTAAATAAAATTATTTGATTTCAAATGTTCACTTCAATAGAAAAGAGTATTTATTCACATGATCACAGTATTTAAATAAATTAAATTAAAATTATTTGAAAATAATAAAGGCAGAGAGACCTCTGGTCGATAGCCATTTAACAATTAATTAATTTTTGTGTGATATACATAATCAATGTTTGTTACCTTATTGTAAACTTAATTGTTAATAAAGATTGTTATATATATAATTAATACTACTTACATCACATAAGTACTTTAAACAAATGCATATTAAAAGAACTACTTCTCGGGCAAATGTCCCGCCAGAGATTGAATTACATAATGTACATCTGCTGATACATATCAATAATATATTACATTATGCAAATTTTTTTATGTACTTACGTAACGTAAGTCATAATTTCACGGAGCTAAATGTGAAAATAATGAATTACTTATTTTCAAATCATATTTATTTAATTTATGTTTACTTCTTCAGGTAAATACAATAGTGATAATTGTAATCATCTGAAGAAGCAAGCAAGTCTTGCGAAACAATTGTAGTGTAAATTGAAATTCGTACATTTTTTACATATTCAATTCTTTCTTTTTTATTGCGAACTTAAAATTCTGCATGGGCACTTTGAGAAAGAAGAGGATGTAACTCGGGGTGTTGAAATTTAGTTTGCCGGAGGAACTTGGATTGAATTTTAAATCGTGCTCTTCGGAGGGGATGCACTAAGAGACGGGGAGTGCTGCTTTTAAGGTTTATTGCATTTTCAGCGAGGGGTAATTAGCTTTTAATAGTTGAGTAGGGTTTATATTAAACAGCTTAGTCTCGAGCTGGAAACAAGGATGCATTTTCTTGTCCGGGTAATAATGGAGGGCATTTAATAACCTTCCCGGTAGCTTATAGCAGTAATGATAAATTTTTAATAATGTTTTTTAAGTAGAAAATAATTAAGATACAAAAAAAAACAATGATGTGCTTTGTTTTTTATTTTGTTAGTATTTCATATTTATTATTAATAATAAGTAAATTCACGGCTGAAAGGCCAATGGTCGATAGTCATTTGGTTCGTATTAAATTAAATAGTGTATCATAACTAAATTATATCAAAGCCTCAATGAAGATGTTATATATATATATATATATATATATATAGTCATAATATATATATATATATATATTATTTTATTTATTATTTTATTTATTATTATTTTATTTAATTGCTCAATTAAAATGTAACAAATCAGTACAATACATAATATATAAGGTATTTGAAAAAACATAGAGAATTAAATAAAGTACAACTTAAAAATAAAAATATATATCCCCAATAATTATCTGCAAATTTGTCGAAGCTTAATAGCTTGTAGACAAATTCGCAGTAATTTAATATTACAAAAAAAGAGAATTGATAAATAAAAAAAAAAACACTATATTCAATTATACGTAAATGAAACATTTTTAAACGTTATACTTATTTGCACTTCATGTGTCATGTCCATCAGGACATACATTCTATCTTCCAATGATAAATGACACATTATCTTGGTTTGAATTTGCGAGAAATCGTTTAATATTTTTTATAAAATTCTTTATCGAGATAGTAGTGTGAGAATGTAATAGGTTACTCTCCAGCAAATAATTATACACGCGTGGTATATTGTATAAAAATGTTCGTTGCCCAATAGCCTTTCTGGTTAGTAGGGTATTTGAGAAATTATTCACTTTGTTTCGAGTTGAGTAATGGTGTTCTGGTAGGTGAAGAATTGTAGGTTCATATCTATGAGTATGCAAGTATTTACAAAGACTCAAAAAGTACAACTGATTTATATTAAATACCTTAGCATCTATATATAGTTGTGTGGTTGGATACAGAATCTCTTTTGATAACATAATTTTTAATATCATATTCTGAACCGCATTTATTTTTTTCATATACACTTCACTTGCGGAGCCCCAAAACAGTATACCATAATTTAAGACAGATTGGATAAAACCGTAATAAATCGTCAATAACGATTTTTTGTTCAGTACACATCTTATTTTTTTGAACATATAAACAAATTTTCTGATTTTAAAAACAACACTATTAATATGATCATTCCAATTCATATGTGAGTCCAAGATTACACCCAAGTATTTGGTTGACGTTACAGAAGTTATTTTAATGCTACAATTACAATTTTGACTATTACAATTTGGTTCATGCAATGTAATACTGTTAGTTGCAGGAAGGCAATTAATATACGAACCAAATGGGAGAAAGACCGTTTTTTTCAGATTTAAGCATAGATAATTATTATCTAACCAATATTTGATCCTTGACAAATGCAATGAGGCCATTTGAAAAACCTCTTCCCATGTCCTACCTTTAATATACATTACTGTATCATCGGCATACGATATGCATTTGAAGTCTGTATTTATTCCTAACAGTTCATTTATATATATTATAAAGAGTACCGGGCCAAGTACTGAGCCTTGTGGTACCCCGCATGTGACTTGTCGTTTGGTGCTCTTTACATCATTTATGCTAACTATTTGGAATCTATTAGTCAGATAACTTTGAAGCAACTGCAGTGCTAGGCCCCTAAACCCGAGTAAATCCAGTTTTTCATACAGCTTAGAATGGTTAACAGTATCGAATGCCTTGGCCAAGTCCAAGAAAATACCTATTGATGGTGTTGACAAATCTAAATTTCTGTATATATTCGATGTTAACGTAGCCAAAGCATCTGCCGTTCCTAAGCCTTCCCTGAATCCAAACTGGTTCGGGGATAGTAGGTTATGTGTAGTCAGATATTTTTGCATTTGCAATTTTATAATTTTTTCAAAAATTTTTGAAATGCATGATGTAAGCGCAATGGGCCTGTAATTGGACATGATATCGACCTTACCGGTTTTGTATAAAGGTATAATTAAAGTAGTTTTCAAACAGTCTGGGAAGCACCCCTCTGATAGACATCTGTTTATTAAATCACTAAGCGGCCCACATATAAATTCAGAAACCTGCTTCAATATTCTTACCGTGATACCATCTATCCCGGGACCTTTATTAGAATTTAAGTTTCTAATTATAGATGTAATCTCGGTTTCTAATACAGGAATAAAAAAGAACGACTTTTCAAAATTACTCACATTGGATTCGTACAGCGGATCAGGATTTATACTATTCATAATATCAGTAGATACGTTAACAAAATATTTATTGAATTCATTTGCTATTTCTAGGTCTTTCACTACAGTTAAATTATCGCAAGTAATAATTCTGTTTATTTTAGTTTTTGCTTTCTCAATGTTTACAGACTGTTTTGTTATTTTCCATAATTCTTTAATGCTTTTCGTATTATGAATTTTCTTTTGAAAGAATATATTTTTTTCCTTTCTAATAAGAGTGTTTACAACATTTCTTATCATTTTATACTGCAGGTGTAAGTCATTGTCATTTTTATTTTTTAAATAAAGTTTGTGGATTGCATCACGTTTCTTAATTTCAATAATTATTCTGTTAGTCATCCATGGTTTTCGTTTTCTAGATATAGGTTTTATTCGTTTCTTGTAAGACGCATTATTCATGCAACCCTTTATACAATCTATAAACATTGAAAATGCTTTATTGATATCCGCATCTGAGACAAAGTCCCAGCTGACTACACTTATACTTTCTCTCAATTGATTCATATTGATTAATGTTAAATCCTTAATTTCATTACTTTTATTTTTAATTTTTTTATAACCTAAATTTAATGAAAGTATAACAGGAAAATGATCACTTATTTTGCTACCGGATATTATTGGTTGAATGTTGTTAAAATCTACATTACTTTTTACACAAATATGATCAATACATGATTCGGAATTTTGATCTATTCTGGTATTTTTAGTGATGCAATGTTGTAAGCCTAACTGAAAACATACGTTTATGTACTCATTAGAAATATGTGAGTCGACGAGTTTAGTATTAATATTGGTATCACCCGCCAAAATTTCAAAACGACTAGTAATATATTTTGACCCATATATTTTCAAGGAATGAATAAACTCATCAGGTCTGTAGGAATGTGTTCGGTACACCGACGTAATAGCAATCTCTATATCATAACGTTTTACACATGTTCTCATGAAAATAAAGTTGTTAATACATATAATTTCATTGCTTTGGGGCATACTATTTTTAGCATATACAAAAACTCCGTCGCATTTGTTTATACCACTATTATTATAATATAATGTATAGCCATCTATATTAAAGTAATTAATTTCCTCACACACCCACGTTTCGGTCAGAATGATAATATCAAAAGATGTATTAATTATGCTAAGGTAAATCAATAAATTATCAAAGTTTTTACTTACACTGCGGATATTAGTTTGCAGAATAGTAAACCCATTACATTCCCTGGTAAAACTCTCTATGTGAGAGTGACATTTGTGAAGATCTTCAAGAAAAATGTCATTTATCATTGGAATTTCTGAAACAACGGTCTCAATATCTTGTTCCATTTACAAGTAACAATTAAAATAATGAACAGAACAGATATTCTAGTTTTACACGTATATTTAAAATATATAGCAATGCAAAATAACACAATTATAGAGTACTCCTGCAGAAGCCGGGTATTCATTGTAGATTTAGAAGATCTTCGGTAGATTTAATACGATGCTTCTGATCATTGAAGTTTGCGTAGATTATTCCATCGTTGGTCCATACACTCTTCTTTCCAAATACATCTTGCGCTGATTTAAGAAGAGTATATCTTGATTTAGTAAGTTCCTCGTTTATAATTAAATTACTGCCTTTTAGTTTTCTTTTATTCATGTAAACTTTGTTTCGATTATTCTCATTATAGAATTTTACAAGAACTGGTCGAGGATTTTTTGCGTCTTTGTTGAATTGTCCAAAGCGAAAACAGTGGCTGATCTCTATTTTTCCAACATCAATTTTGTCAATCACCAATGAATTAATTACTTGCGCTATCAATGAAGATGTTATATATATATATATATATATATATGTATATATATATATATATATATATATATGTATATAGTCATAATATATATATATATATATATATATAGAAGTAAATTCTAATCTATCTAAAAAATTGTGATTAAATCTATTTGAGTTGAATAAAATATGAATTTTGAAATGCATTGTACAGGGTTATTCATGATAGGTGTAATGATTTTGACATCGTGTTTATTTAATGTCGTTTTAACAAACAATTCCAATACATTACGTCTTTTACATCAAAACGTTCAATGCCTATCAACGGCAGTCATGCAAATTGAAGATTTAATAAATAATCTAAAGTGTAATATACTTTGTATATCCGAACACTTGCTTTCACTGGAACAATTAAAACAAATCAACATACCAAACTTTAATTCAATATCAAGTTTCTGCAGGGAATAACGTCAGAATGGAGGAATCGCTGTTTTCATTGAGAATATTTAATGCATTCAGCCCGTACGTTTTCTAAATTATAGGTCTTTGAGTGTTCCGGAATCCGAGCTTGTACCAACATTTGAAAACTTTTTTATTTACCTTAAATATGGCATAATAATCTGGGGAGGATCTGTCGATATAAATAAGATATTTGTTGTTCAAAAGAAGGCAGTGAGAATTCTCTGTAAGCTAAAGTTCAAACAGAGTTGCAGAAGGGAATTTAAAAGAGAAAATTTATTGACAATATATGGCATTTACATCTACGAGTGTTTAAAGTTTTTTTTTGTGAAACATAATAACTATTTTAATCGTTTATTCACAAATTCAATATATTCAAAGAGAAATGGCAAAATGTACAACTTGCCTCAGCAACGAGCAGGAATGTTTCATATTAAATAAAAATGATTTGAAAATAATTAATAAATTATTTCTACATTTATACAGGAATGTTTCTATATAGCTGTAAAATTATATAACCATTTGCCAACGAGCATAAAAAATATAGCAACTTCTAAGAAGCGCAAAAGTCAGTTGTATGCGTACTTGATTAAAATGAAGGCTTTACTGGAATACGTTAACACTTTGTACGTAACTTTAAATGTTTAATTCGTTGTCCTGTGTATATTTATTTATTGTATATCTGTGTATTTTTGTATATATATTTTCTGTATTTTATTCAATTTCTTTGACGAATTTTCATACACAATTGAATATTCTGTAGTTGTTAGTGTAAATAAAGACATTATTATTATCATTATATATAAATAATCTTTATTGTCAGTACATAAATGTGAAAGAAATTAACAATAAATATTATTTATTTTAATTGTTTTAATGTGCATTTGTTTAACGTACTTACGTAACGTAAGTCAAAAGTCACAGAGCTAAATGTGAAAATAATTTATTAATTATTTTCAAATCATTTTTATTTAATATATTATTTATTTTATTTTGGCTATCGGCCAATAGCCTTTCTGCCTTATTATCATTCCATTATTAAGATAAAAACGTTATATGAAGAGTGGTCGTATTTTGTTTATCTATAGAACTACTTCGCTTTGACATTTTATTTAATAAAAAAATAAAAGATGAAAAAATGGATAACAAGAACAATAAATTACTATGAAAGAAAAATATTGTCTTTGGAAATTAGATTTTTATAAAAAAATATATTTTCCAAATTTCGAAACTCCACAAAAAACAATTTCAAACAATAATTGTCAATTAGACAATGCTAATTACGATTCTGTCACTCTTTTGTGTTTGAGAGATTCCAAAAACAGTTGTTCAAGCTCCCCCTCAAGCTCGAATGAAAGCATGACAAAATCGCGATTGTCAACTAGCATGTAGATTCTGTAGTTATGAATGCTATTAATACCCTCCCTAGTAAATTGGGCCTCATCTGTCCATACTATTCTAGTTAAAAATATTGGAACAATTGAGTCGTAAACACGCGCTATTGTTGCACCACCTTGCCGAATTTCGTTAAATATATTTGTTAAGCAATTGTTCAAGTGTATTATTTTCGATGCTGTAAACCGGGAGAGCAGCAATAAAAATCTTCCCTTTAGAATAATGTAGATTCAACCATTGACGTACTTGTCTATCTTAATGAGGTGGAGCACCATCGTGCTGAAACCACATTTGTTGCCGAACAAGAAGAGGAATGTGTTCAATATTTTCAAAAGGCGTTTCATAAAGAAAATTTAAATAGTATTCTGCGTTTAACCTGTGTGGTAAAATAGAAGTTTTATCACACAGGTTAAACGCAGAATACTATTTAAATTCCTTTAAGTTCCCGATAACGCGCCTATTTTTGTGCAACATATTTGGGGACTAATGTGATTAATTGCATATAATTGCATATAACTGTTTATAGATTGAATTTGTGTTTATGATAATAATGCGCGAATATACATGAAGGTTGGTGAGTGTCTATTAGTTATATTAGAATTATTGGGATATTTTTTAGGAAATGGAAGGTAGTTGTCCATATGCAGATCACGAAACTTCCTAGAAATATAAAGACAGTTACCATTTCAATACCTATACAGACAAATAATATCTGCATATTCAGATATATTTAACTCATCATTTTGACAACTGAATTTTTCACAAATTATGTTGTTTATTTCCCTTGGCTAATTAGATTTTAAAGTTGTACTTTGATGAAAATTAAATAAAATTTTTATCAAATGTAGTTCTGTAAATAAACCAAATACTATATTACTTATCTTCATATATGCAGGGTGGATCATTTTAAGTGTTTTCAGGAAATATCTCCGAAACGTCATGCTGAAGAAAAAGTAACCTAAGTAAAGTGTCCCTATTTTTTAAGGAGGAATTTGATTCTATAATAAAAAATAGGGGTTTTCTTTTAAAAAATTGTGTTGACCGTGATTTAGTGACAACAGTACCATCTAGGACAAAGCCTATGTTATTATGGCCTAGATGGGAGCCATATGATTATTTTTTACTCAAGTAATTTCTTCGTAAAATTTATTGTTTCCGATATATTTCCTGAAAGTACTTTAAATGGGCCACCCTGTATAAAAAATATTAGATCGGCAGTAGTTCTAACTTACAGAATTTGAAACATTAATTTCAAAATACCAAGATTAGAGCAAATATTTATTTAAAATATGAACTTTTAAATAATCATTCCGCAATAAAGTCAATTTTAAATTTTGATATTTCATTAGATGCGCAATAATTTTCTCTTTCTGTTGCATTATATATATATAATATAAGGTGGCGAACAGGAGTCTTAAAAAAGAAAACGCCGAATACCATATACAACAATTAAAATATTTTCATTAAGCAGGAAACCCATTTAAGACCAGCTCTCTCATTCCCATTACCTCCATTGTTCCGTTTATGGACACACTTTAATTTCTCCTGCTCTTTGTTTGCGAAAATGAACGGGTGGAGGGGGAAATCTCCGGGCCCAAGGCAATGTAAAGGGCGCCTTTTCGCTTGGAAAACGAATTAAGTTCAACGAGCCGGGCGGACGCAAAGGAGCTTTTTTCGTTCAGCACTGGCGAATAAAGTCAATTGTTTAAATTCAATAAAAAAATTCTAAGGGAGTCCAGTAAAAATTATTTCAGAAAAAAATATAGAAAAATAATTGAAATCATAAGTATAATTAAAAATTTAGCTAATTATAACTATAGATCATTCTGATAGTTTCACAAGGATCAGGGATAGTAAATTAACTGGTATGGACTGCAAGAGAAGGACTCTAAGATCCTTTCGTCTTAATTTATTTTATAAGTCATAATGCAATGAATTCGAAAATAATTTATTTATTTATTTATTAATATACGGATTTCTCCTTTTTCAATATTACAAAAAAATATATAATAACATATACAATATAAATAATTACAGTTAGTAGAACATTCCGCTTTACACTAAAAAGAGAGAGAAAAAATCCAAAAAATGCTATAAGTGATTAATAAGTTATTCCTTTTTTTAGCTACTGTGACATTTTGACTTAAGCTACATAAGTAATTAAAACAAATACTCAATAATGGATATTTGATTTCTTAATGCGCACATTGAAATGAGAAATTTATTTAACATTATTTTTGTAAGATGAAAAAGGGATTAAAAGCAAAGTAATTAAAATACGACGAAAACACTTGAATTAATAATTGAAGACATCCTTATAAACGCCACCTTTATAAAAAAAAAACAAATGAAGAACTTCTCTCGCTTCATAATTACATGCAACAATAAAAGAGAAGTACAAAGAAAAACCTCTTGCCGTCATAATTCCATGCAAATAGAATACTTTTCCCCTTCTTTTTCTTTAACTTGCTAACGCACATAAATTACGGAGTTAAGTGTTAACTTTTCTCGCGGGCAACAATGGACTTCGCGTAAAATATTCAAAGCATCTCCATAGGCGTAGCAGAAGAATCGGCGATCGATGATGGCGGCGCGCGCTTTTTTTCGCATTCCCCGCTACACCTTCCTTTTTCCTTCTGCTCGCTGGAAGGAACCGACCTCTCTTGGAGTCATTAGCATATCCGCCAGTCGGTCCATTAATAATTGATGAGTTGCGACCCGAGGATTTGCCGATGAATTATTATCAACTGTAATTGGTAACGATTGGAGGACGAGGAAGCGGAGGCCGGAAACACCGGAGGACGCGTTTCAGAGAGAAATTGTGTGATTCCTTCGTGGAAGTTTCTTGTTTTTGATTACATGGGAAATTTGAAGGGGATAAAGTATTAAGGATTGCCAAATATTGATTGTTGAGGCTTCTGTTTCGTTATATTGTCACATGATTGGAGTCGCCGAAGCTTCAGATCGAAAAGTTACTCGAGTTGATCAAGCTGCAGAAATTAATGAACATCCTCAAACCACCTAAGATATCTCGCGTTCTAAAATGGATGCAACGGTGAGGAAGCAATTGTGTATAACACTTTTTCAACGTGAGTAAATTAACACTGTTGTATACTTTCTTCACACTTTATTTTCTAACCAACGATCTGTAGCCCACGTGCAAATAATAAATTAAGTATCTTATATTTAAAATAAATAATATAATTCACAGTAAATATTTTTATATTGGTTTTTGTATATTTCAATTAGAACCATCAAAAGTAGAAAAAAATATAGCGTTACCTTTTAAATCCTCGCGCAATGCAAACATCATTAACGACATCGCTTCCACAAACTCTCCAAACCTACAATTTCATCAATATTCCTGTCATACTCATAATCACCATGTATGCAGTATACATTCACTGTAATTATCATGATAATGAAATCACCATCATTAGCTTTTGTTAATTGCAATTACACATGTGTGTGTGTTGTGAGTAATTAGCTCACCCTCATGCATACGGAATTACAAAACGTGAACCCGTATCGAAAGGAAAAAAGTGTATGCGGAATCGATCGCACAAACCCCAAAATTGTGTGCCATTTGGTCATTCTGTAATAGACTGGACACGAGTTTTACATTAATGGCTGGGAAAGACGCCGTGACACGCGAAAATAATCAACCCCCTTTTGTGTTTTATGAGTCATCTTAAGTGGACTTTTATTGAGTGCTCAACATGATGTTGAATTAATAAAAGTAATGTTGGGGATAAAATTAATGGGTTATGCGACATTATTTTACGAATTTTAATGGACTTTCTGTAATTGATATTCAATGAATATGTAATTTGTGTTAATAGAGAATTATAATTAGAGTCGGATTCCATTTAAGTAGTCATGAGTTGATGCGTGAATGAAATCAATGAATATAGTGATTGCGAAAATATAAAAGAACAGTTGATTTCTATAAATTCCAATTATTCAAGGATTAATCTATTGGTTAGTTTTAACAGAAGTCAGTGATGCCCGTTTGCACTGCCCTGTTTAAGTACTCCTTAGTGCTAAGTAATCCTTAACTCATGAAATTTGGTTTGCACCGCGCGCACACGACTTAATTTAAGGAGACAGAAATTTAAGCCGTCGATGTTGGCGGATTAGCTTCACTTACGACTGATTCTAACCTATACATTATAAATTTATAGATAACGAATGTTATAAACAAAATGGTGAAATTTATACATTCTAAAATAAAAGTAATATTGTTAAAGTTTCTTTTGATTACTATAATATTTATAACGATAATAATTACTCCAAATAATTGTGATTTTTTTAATAATAATAATTTTCTATGATTTCAAGGATAGAAAGCGAGAATAAAGGCATATTATTCTCGCTGCAGATGACATGAAGTTAGGCACTGACTTTCCCCTAGATTTTCCCCCAACTAAGGAGACCTAAGCGAAGATTTTATATACGCGGTACAATCCAATCTCTACTATTCTTTCCTTATCTTTTAAGGAACTCTTAAATAAGGAGGCCTTATTTTGCGGTGCAAACGGGCATGAAACAATTAATTAAGCAAAACTATTTGTATTTGGAAAGATTTAGAAGCCAAAACAAAACGTAACTAAAAAAACTTCATTTGCATTAATTCTCTTACAAAACTAACATAAACTTGATTTAAAAAAAAATAATAATAAATTATTTCCACATTTAGCTCTGTGACTTTTGACTTACGTTACGTCACAGAGCTAAATGTGGAAATAATTTATTATTTTCAAATCATTTTTATTTAATTTATTTAAATAACTGTGACCAAGAGAATGAATACTCTTTTCTATTTATAACATAAACTCTCTATATATTTTATAATAAGTATTGTGATCGTAAACATTTTTGAGATCTCTCAAAAATTTTTACGATCACGATTACGAGACCATTCTATTGATTTCCTAAAAATATCTCTGTGTGTGTGTGTTTCACATAGAAGTTGTGGATCTTGAAAAAACTAAATACTTTCAAACGGATTTGTAATTTTTTGATGAAAACCACTCGGCAGTCAGAAATTAAAAAAAAAATATAAATTAATTAAAAACAATGTAATATAATATTTATTTTTATCTCTAATAAATCTTAAAACAATATTAATATTATTATTATTAAAATATATGTGATACATTTATGGCATGAATGTAAATTTAAGAGAGAAGCCTATATAATTCATTTCCCGTGCTATAAGATATCTTTTGGAATGGCATAATTTTTTTAATTATATTAAAATTTACATTCATGCCATAAATCTATCACATATATTTTAATAATAATAATATTAATATTGTTTTAAGATTTATTAGAGAGAAAAAGAAATATTATATTACATTGTTTTTAATTTAATAATTTATAATTGACCTACCTATATGGAATTTTATTATACTTTTTAATACCTTTTATAATAAAATCCTATTTTTGCTGTCAAGCTAATTATTAAAGCACTAAATAATATCTTCTGAGAATTTTTCTTTGTGTTCGGCTTCGAAACGTTCGTTGTGTATAAAAGCGAAATTAAGGGCGGTGCCTTTGTTGAAAGGGGAAAAAACTAATCCCCCGGATTTGCGAATTATCCCGCTCCATCGGTCTTGATCCGGAGACGCATTAAACTGACCGGAGGGGATGGAAAAAAATCACCCCGGTTTTTTCCCTCCGACCGACGACATTTTTTCCCTCGTCGTGACATTTTCCTGGCTATATTCCGCTCCGTGGGGATAAAAAATATAAAAATATAGACAGGTACGAATGACATTCATTTTATATGTGTGCTAATATCGAAAATAAGGTTATTAAAAAAACTCTGCTCATTTTTCACATAATTAAAGATTTATGAAAGCAATGTTTTGAAGCAATAACATTTTTTTTTTAACTTCTAATTGCTCGAGAGCTCGATTTGAAAGGAAGAGGATAAATAATTTTTATTTAATCTTTCATTCTTTTTCCCTCTAACCAATCTCAAAATAATATTAAAAATCGATCTATATTATAAATGTGGTAAA
Organism: Philonthus spinipes; assembly: GCA_963082785.1. Classification (NCBI taxonomy): domain Eukaryota; kingdom Metazoa; phylum Arthropoda; class Insecta; order Coleoptera; family Staphylinidae; genus Philonthus; species Philonthus spinipes. The sequence goes on along the minus strand of OY720309.1, from coordinate 10,762,244 downwards.
TTTATGGCATGAATATAAATTAAAGAAAAAAATGAAGAATGTATATTAAATCCTTCCTCGATATAAAAATACCTTTGATTTACCATATAAATAACAGAAAAATGATTTTATTTAATTTTACAATATAAATGAATTGAATTGAATATAAATGCAATTACTTAAAAAAAAATATATAAAAGACTTCTAAGAATCCGTATCCACAACCTCTTATTGATTTACTCTTCAATGAGGTGTATTTTTTATCATTGATATGTCTAGTTTCAAAACAGTGCGATTATCTAGGAGACGAAGCGAAATTTCTAATAATACGTAATCTTCCAGATTGAGAATATCTAAAGCTTTGAGGAAAGTTACTCGAGCCCGAAACTTTTTAACTAATCTTTGAATTCCTTGAGCTGAAATAGATTTTAACGGTGTTTGAATAACTGATAGGTCAAAATGTCCATTTTTGACCTATCGGATCTCATCAAAGTAGTATATTCCATATACGTTAATGCTATCGTTACAAATTGTGTTCCATGTTGGTGTTTATACTAAGTAAAATTCCTTTTGTGAAGTAAAGTCACTCAATTAAAATGAATCAAAATTCTAGTTTTTTGAGCCGGTCACTGAAATAGAAATGACAAGAGTAGTGAAAGATTTGAAAAATACCACAGCTACGGGTGTCGATGGAGTGTCAGTGCAAGTATTAAAGTTCTGCATAGTACATATTACAAAACCATTATTGCTAATTACTAATAGTATATTAGAATCTGGTACATTTCCGGACTTATTAAAATTTTCTATTGTAAGACCAATATTTAAAAATGGCGATTCTGAGGATTTAAAAAACTGTAGGCCAATTAGTTTATTGACACATATTTCTAAAATTGTAGAAACAATTATAAAACAACGCATAGTGATCTTTTTTAATAAACACAAGTTGTTTCACATCTCACAACATGGCTATTTGGAAAACAAATCTACTAAAGCTTTAATAGAATTGATTAGTTTTGTGTCAAATACCTTAGAAAACAAAGAAATTCCACTTGGCATTTTTCTAGACTTTTCGAAGGCATTCGATTGCGTAGATCATAGGATACTAATAAACAAATTATATAACTGTGGCATAAGAGGTGTAAATCTAACCCTAATTGAATCCTATATATGTAATCGAAGGCAGAAGATACAGGTCTTGGAAGGAAACAAAACAACAGATTCTAGCATGCTAGAAGTAACCAGAGGAATACCGCAGATACTACCCTGCAATTCTCTTTGTAATATACATAAATGACATCTTCGATGTAATAACAACTCAAACAGATGCACTAATCAGTTATGTAGATGACACTAACATATTACTAACAAATGACAACTATGAAAATCTTATCAGTTTAGCCAATATTATCTTAGACAATACGCAAGAGTGGTTAAATAAGAATCATTTACTTCTCAACAAAAAGAAAACGAAATGCATGATCTTTGGCACAAAAAGAAGCAATTTTATTATTCCAGAGACAATTCCACTAGCTTCATCAAATATCGATATATCTGAGGACTGGGATATATATGTAGATAAACATCTAGATTGGGCAAAGCAAATAACAGAACTTAATAATAAATTACGTGTGATAATATACTGTATGAGAACCATTAGACTGTATATAAATTTCAATTCTTTGAGGGTTATATATTATTCCTACTTCTGTTCTATAATGAAATACGGGATGATATGTTGGGGTGAATCCTCCAATATAGACTGGATTTTTAAAATACAAAAAACTGCAGTTAGACTACTGTTTAATTTGAAAAATACCGATTCTTGCAGACGCACATTTACATCAAATAGTTTATTTACAGTAGTAGCAATATACATCTACGAATGTCTAACCTTTATATACAACACCAACATCTGTTTCAATTATATGTAAATACCAACTGTCATAACAAAAGAAATAGAAATATTAATTATATTTACCCAATACACAATTTAACTTTATTCGAAAAAGCTCCGCTATATGCCATAATGAGGTTATATAATGGACTCCCTGTTTCATATCGCCAAATCAACAACCTATCAACTTTCAAGAATGAAATTAGTAAATTACTAATCAAAATGGAGCCTTATACACTGGAGGAATATTATGCGCATTTATTAGATGTACGCTAGTATAACATTATATAGCATTCTATAGAATTTCTATTGTCTTGTATATATTAGATTATATTTGTTTTTTTTTTGACTTTTCTTATTTATGTACTTAATGTATTGTTTCTCGATTATTTATGTACATCTTTTGGGAAATAAATATTATTATTATTATAGGCACAGTAAAACATTCGTTAAACCACCTTCATGAAGGTATAAGAAACACACCGGTCTGATAAGGTCCGATAGACCGAAATGACAATCAGCTATTCAAATCAAATAAATGGTGGTTGAACAAGTAGATTTTGTTTCCTTGTTCGATCAAAGGACAAGTTCGCCTCCTTTAGTGGACGAAACGTTTGCTTGTGTATTGCCCAATATTACATTTGTTGATGATGCAACTTAAAAAAATGGGCAAGAGATGGCGCGTTGCGTTATAGTACAAATTTATTTTAATTTAGTTGTAATACGAAATAAAAATAAGTCGCAGTCGATCGCGGAACGACAGACACCTTTCAAAAGATCAGTAAAGGGCTGACTATGAAGGTTTTCAACTTCGGGGAGATTACCATGGTCTTGAGAATAGATCAAATGGGAGAAATAGTCACCACACCAAGAGCTAAAGAAGAACATCACGGCTGCAAGGAACCATTATCACATGGGAAAGGTCCCGTAAGACGAACAAATGGACGAAAAAGTCACGACTAACGATGAAATACATTTCCATGTAGGGGAACGTGGCAATGAAATATTCCCACTGAAGTGGGAATATTCAAACAATAATTAAATATCAGACCACGCACAGTATAGTACCGGCAACAAGGTAATTTGTCATAGTCTGATGGCTGAGACATTTTATTGAGGAGGAAACAAAAATAAGAAAAAAGATACAAAATGCTTTTTATTGTACGAGCAACTTAACCTCACTGAGGCCTCTTAAATGCCTTCCCCGCGTACCTAGACCTTTCTCCAAGCTCCTCCTCAATCCTCAAAATCTGGTTATACTTAGCGAGCCGTTCCGACCTGCAGGGCGCCCCAGTTTTAATCTGCCCCGTCGATAACCCAACAACCAAATCCGCGATAAAGGTATCCTCAGTCTCCCCCAACTGATTCGACACCATCACACCCCAGTTACTCTTCCTCGCAACCAAATAAGTCTCTATACACTCGCTAACCGTTCCAAGTTGATTGGGCTTCAGCAAAACCCCATTACAGGCCACCTTCTCGTAAGCCACCTCCATCCGCTTCGGCGAGCTGCACGTAAGGGTATCGCCGATAATTTGGATTTCAGTAGCGGCCGTGATCCCGGTCCACGCTTTCCAGTCCGATTTATCGAAAGGATCTTCGATTGAAACAACGGGGAATTTCTTCAGAATCGGAGTGTAGAGCGCTCTTAGTTTTTCCGAAGTTAAATACTTTTTCGGGTCGGATTTTTTCTTTTTGAAATCCAAGTTATATTTGCCGTTCACGAAGAAATCCGAAGCTGAGACGTCCATTGCTATCTCCACTCGACCATCGTATTTCGCGGCTTTAATAGCGCTGTTGATTAACGTAAGCGTTTGTTGTGCGTTTTTTAAAGGCGGCGCGAAAGCGCCGTCATCCACGACAGCCAAGCCTTTCTTTCCGTATTTTTTGAAAATAGCCTTTTCTAGATAGTGGTAAACCTCGCTGCCCATTTTCATCGCGTCGCTGAAGGATTTCGCCCCAGTTGGTAAAATCATAAACTCGGCCATTGGTATGTTGTTCCCCGACAGCACTCCCCCGCTGATTACGTTAAAAGCAGGAACCGGAAGGATTATATCGTTGTTGCCTGCTAAATCCGCGATGTGGCGATAAAGTGGGAGCCCTCTTTTAGCGGCCCCGGCTTTCGCCACTGCAAGCGACACCCCTAGCACGGCGTTAACGCCCAAGTTACTTTTATCCTCAGTACCATCTAGACGTATCAACAACTCATCAATCCTCCTCTGATCCGTTACTTCAATTCCTGAATTGAATAATTCCGGCGCGATTATCGATTTGATATTCTCAATAGCCTTCATTACGGACAACCCATGATAGTGCATCGCATCCCCGTCGCGGATTTCCTTAGCGCCTTCGTCGGTCAGGATTCTCGAAGCTACAGCGGCGCGGAAGAGCCCCAGCTCCGTGGTGATGTCGACTTCGACGGTCGGGTTGCCTTTGGAGTCGAAGATCTGGCGCGCGTTTACAGCTCTGATCGGCATTTCGTTTTTTTTTTTTAATTAAAACAGTAAATTTAGGAAATGGAGGTGATTGATATGAAGATGATTAACAGGAATTTGATTTGAAGTTTGACAAATTGATGTTATTCATGTCATTTTGATAAATGTTGCACTGGATGATTTGATTTTTTGTAAAATTATTGTTAAGAAAGCATTTTTTCTTTCCCCGCTCTTCCTGTCCATTAAATTTTTTTTACATTTAGATTTGTAGCGAATCCAAAATAACAAATTTGTTTTCGTTTTTTTTTACTCTTCCCGAATTCCTGTTCAAAGAAAAGTATTGTGATCGTAAAAATTTTCGAATCACTAATTTCAACGGATATACTCGTTTTGAGGTCCCCTAAATGCATTGCATCGATTTTTGAAGAATGGCTGAATGTTTCCCGATAGAACAAAAACAACTAAATAACTCAAACATTGTATCCAAGCTATTTATGACAGTAGTGAGATCTGGAAATCTTTTGGTCGCAATCAAATATAATTTATTGCAACTTTACTCTTAGCTTTAATTAAAATTAAATGAAAACAGAAAAGATTCACACTATTCCAGTTATTTAAGGAATTTGTAAAATTTGTATTGATTATTGCCAGCAATTTTCATTGTTTAATTTTATTGTAATTTACTCTTACCCATTTTTTATTTTCCACATTTTTTTTTTTTTTAATATTAATTGCATCGAAGAATTGAAACATTGAAAGAGTATATACACTTTCTTGCAGAAAATGAGTATTTTCTTTTATTTTTTATTTTAAGATCTTAATTTTTTTATTCATACTCTTACCGATTGTTCATTTTTTCATGCCGTCAGAAAAACTTTTCAAAAATAAGCTGTAGATCCTAACAAATTTGGTGTTTTGGTGGGAATTTTTATACTACACCTCTTTTTTGTTATTGAAATATATATATATATATATATATATATATATATATAAAGTAAATATATATAAATATATATATATATATATATATACAGAGAGCTTTTTTTATCAGTATACATTTCCACTATGTATACCTGCAAAATACGCGAATCAAAAGCATTAATGTATGTGTGTTTAGTTGCCTATAACACGCAACTGAATACACATATTCCAAATAGTCAACTAAACATACACACATTAATCGGTTCAATGCGTTTTACCGCGTTTTTTTGCATGTATACACTTCCTCTAATGTATACTGATACAAAAACCTCTCTGTATATATATATATATATATATAATTAAATAAATATATATAAATATAAAAACATATAAATAATTTTTCATTTATTATTTCTAATTCATTATTTTACTGCAATTAAATGTAATTAAATCGAGTTGAATTTTTGTGGTTTTCAGCAATTTACAGTTATATTTTTTTCCACAATTAGGTTCGAAAGTCGGGAGATTATGTCACTGATTTTCTTATTTCTACCGCAATAAAAAGAATTATTTTGTTATTTTCCGCATCTATTTACACTTCTTCACTTTTGCTGTGTTAAAACGACATTTAATAAGGAAATTAGTGAAATTATTTTTCTCAAAAATAAAATACGTGATTCATTGATTGAATGTTAGATGTTTAATTTTATTCTGGTTCTTAACATAGACCATGCAGCCAACGATCTGCACAGTACTTTATTTTTTTTATATTTTGTCTCTCATTTAATTTAAACTCTTGAGTAACCAAACGTTTTTTCAATTAAGAAAGTTCCCTTCATAGAGATAAAGAATAAGAAGGCCAGATCCATACAATTGACGGGAAAGTGGACTATTATCTACTAATTTTCAAGCCTTTATATGATTTTTGAGGTTAGGTTCCTTTAAAATCAATCGAATTATCAATGGCGGGACTTTTTAAATATTTTTGCATTTATTATTTCTAATTCATTATTTTACTGCAATTAAAAATAATTAAATCCATACGAGATGTTCAAATTTTTATAAATGAACATTTTTATAGGAAAAAAATGTCACTAGATCATTCAAAAAAGACAATATTCTGAAAATAAAAATACGTAAAATTTAACACACAAAAAACTACAGTATGAAAATACTGAATTAGTACAACTTATTTAACTTGCAATAGTATCAGTTAGTCTCTTACATTCATGCATTCAACCAAATTATTAATAGTTATTATTTGAATTAATCGATATTTTTCACCTGGATATACTTCTTTTCTTAAAGAATCTAAGAAAATATATACATAAATATAACGTACAAAAAATATTCTTCGACACCCAATACGGGTAAAAGATGATACGATTAAGAAAATAAGAAAAAAATATAAATAGAAAAGAGTATTATTCATTCACTTGGTCACAGCTATTTAAATAAATTAAATAAAAATGATTTGAAAATAATTAATAAATCATTTTCACATTTAGCTGTGTGACCTTTTCAAATCATTTTTATTTAATAAGAAAAAATATATCGTAATAAATTTCAAAAATTTCATTTTGTAGATTTCGTAACAACTTCAATACTTCAAATCTATTTTAAATACAAATTCTTGAAATGATTTTAATTGGGCCGATAGAAAATAATGTGAAAAATGTAAGCCATTAAGTAAATAAAAAAAGTATACTTGAACATCTAAAAAAATATGAAATCCCTAAATATGTGTCTACAGATAGATTTGTAATAATTATTTTATTGATCATGGCCGGAAATTTTCCTTGTTTAATTTTATTTTAATTTAAATAACAGCAAATTTGTGAATCATCTTTGTTTCATTTTATTTAATTTAATCTAAAATATATTTCGAGAAATTTGATTGTTTGTATGATAATGACAAGCCAAGTTTGTCAAAACTGCAGTAGCATAAAATAAACAAGTGTTAATAATAATAATCTTTATTTACGGATATATCCTTTTTACAAAAGTGGAACAAATAATTTGTATAAGTAGAAATAAATAAATATATAGTAACAATTACAATTCAAATGTTTTCGATTGCAAGGTTTACAACTTAATAATGCGTCTATTATTAAGTTAGTGCGTGCATAAATACACACATAGGCAGATACATATTAAAAAATCGTTGCTTCCGACAAGCTTCTTAAAGCTGGTACATGAGGTTGAAAATATATTAAAACCAGATTTATCCTGCAACGCATTCGCAAAACGCATTAGTCGATCAATGGGATTAAAGATACCATAATTTGTGGTGTGAAATGACAATCTAAAAAGATGTGTATACCTACAGGAATATTGAAATTGAGCTTCTAAACAACTTCCTTTGAAGTAGTTCTTGATCAGCAATAGTCTCTATAGCTTTAAACAACTTATTGACGACTATCAATAACACCATTTACCAGCTTGTTTAGGAAATATAAATCCTGCAGCACTCTTCTTTCTTATGGCAGCTCACTAGATCATGCAAATAAGAAATTCCAATTACTACAATATTCTGAAAATAAAAATACGTAAAATTTAACACACAAAAAACTACAGTATAAAGATACTGAATTAGTACAACTTATTTAACTTGCAAAAGTATCATTTAGTCTCTTACATTCATGCATTCAACCATATTTTTAATGGTTATTAATTGAATTAATCGATAGCTGATCAAGCATAGAACTACGACTAAAGCTGAAGTCTACAGTGATAAATCTTAGAAACCAATTCTGGACCAGCTCAAGTCGTTGAATGGCATTAGCCGAGTAAGAAGACCATACAACTGAGGCATATTCCAAATTAGGTCGAACTAAAGACAAGTATAACATTTTCACTGTTTCAGCACTAAAAACCTTTGGAAAATCTGCAAAGAAAACTTAACATTCTTAAAGCAGAGTTGAACATTTTATTGTAATGTTTGTTAAAATTTAATTTGGAAGTAAATAATCCTCCAAGAGACTGCAGTTAACAAATGGCCATTAATAGCATAAGGAAAATTACTATGAGAGCCTGTACTAAAAGTAATATGGGAACATTTACTCAAATTCAAGTGAAAATTATTCAGATCAGCTACATTTTGAAGGTCCCTTTGAAGTAGTTCTTGATCAGCAATAGTCTCTATAGCTTTAAACAACTTAAGATCGTCGGCAAATAGAAGAAAGCTACCATACCTAATACATACAGGTTTGGTAGCTTCCTTCTATTTGCCGACGATCTTAAGATATCATTAATAAAAAGCAGGAATAAAACTGGTCCGCAATGAGAGCCTTGTGGAACACCGGAAGTAATGTTAATCTTTATTAAACAGCAAGATCCAATACGAACGCACTGAATCCTATTTTGTAGATAGCTAGCATTTAATAACACTATCACTCATTCCTATTGCTTTAAACTTACTAAGTAAAATATTATTCTGTACGCGATCGAATGCCTTAAAAAATCATCTAAATTGAATCAACTTGCAGACCCTTTTCCAAGGCATTCGATAGGAAGTTGTGGTTAGAAGTAAGAGTAAAATATTATGCTGTACGCGATCGAATGCCTTAAAAAATCGATCTAAATTGAATCAACTCGCAGACCCTTTTTCCAAGGCATTCGATAGGAAGTTGTCGTAAGAAATAAGATTAGTTGAAGTATACCGACTTTTAATAAAACCGTGTTGTTTGTCGATGAGAATATACAAGTAATTTTGTATTCAAACTTTTCTGCGTTATTATTTTTTTTTTGGGGTTCGTTTAAGAAAATGAAACTAACGGTGTGCGAGCAAAATGTAGTCTGGCGTTTATTCTTACAAAACAAGAATTTATATAAATCATGTACAAACAAGAGATAATTTAGATAATCGATGGTCAATTCGTGAAAGGGCACAAAGAACAAGAAGGGAGATAAGGAGAAACGGAAATTGATAGCGGAGCGCGAAGGTTGGAATGCGTTGTGTAAATAGTGTTTGTACAAGAATAACAAGAATAACTATCTATAAATAAAAAAAATATACAATAATTATCTAATCAATTTTTGTGTGATATACATAATCAATGTTTGTTACCTTATTGTAAACTTAATTGTTAATAAAGATTGTTATATATATATATATATATATATATATATATATATATATATATATATATATATATATATATATATACAATAATTATCTTTAATACAATTAAGAATAATATGGGTACACAACAGTAATAAGTGTTTTATTGTAAAAAATACAACATTTCATCTGCACTTTCTACGTTATTCCAATAAAAAAGACTGTAATTCAATTTTTTGTAGCAATATACCACCGAGAAAAAAAAAGTTGATGGTTCAATATCAGGCACACGTGCATCCGCTTCTCTTTTCATTTCACTTTTTTTTCATAAATATATATACGCTTAAATGTATATAATATATTCAAGCTGAAGTGATATTATTTCGCATTTTGCCTTTTTTTTTTTTCAAGAGGGTTGAGCCGACTAAAGCCCTTGACAATTTATCATCCCCGGAGAGGAGGGTGAATCCCGGATTGATTACGAACGCCGTAAATTTAAATTCTCGTTCTTCTCCGACAACGCGCGGTCGGTTTCCTAATTAAAAATTCTCGTTTTTAATTAGTGTTTGATGGCGGCGGCAATTGCTCTTAATTAGTCTCGGAAATTATTTTCACGGAATTTTTATAATGAAGTAAGTGAGCACAACGTAAGATTTAATAATAACGAACGTTTGCGGCCGTTTTAGTCCTTATAGTATTGATTTATGAAACATTAAATTGTTGCAAAGTTTTTAAATATTGAGAACCTACTTAGTTTTTATTCAAGAGAAAATTAATAAAATAAAAATCACTTTTTCATTAATAAATTGAAACAATAAAGTAACATTCAATAATGAATTGAATAAAGTGATTTTTATTTTGTTAATTTCCTATGCGATGCGATTGATCAGTTCAGCTGACCAGCATACATTTTTTTCTTTGATATTGTCATAGATTCATGACAGGGACAAAAATCTCTGGTCAATAATCCAAAAAAATTAACACCTGCATATATTTTGTATATGTTTTCATATATAATCTTTATTTCCAAACATTATGTTATAATTAGTGATGGGCAAAGTCGATCTTTTATTATTGCTAAATTAAGTATATTATTATTTTATGAATGTTACTTATTATAAAAATATCAAAAATAACTTTTCATTTATTAATAAACATAAATTTGAAGACACTTTTTCGTTTTAAATACTAAAAACGACACATTTAGTAATACTCGATTACTAATATTATTCGATTTTGCTCAACACTAGTTATAATCTTGGCTTCCGGTTGGCTAATAAAAAAAATATCCTGGTTGCCACATGTTATTTAATTACACATCGCAGCAATTATAGTTGTTGGACAAGGTGAGTGCAAAACTCTATATATTTTTCGATTTTCCCCGTACGTTATGGACGTGAGTGTTTTATTTCAGCCACTTACAGTCGAATTTTAAGATGGGGTTGGTATGCGAGGATAGAGGCATAGACAAGTAATGGGAGGCACACCATTTTGTAAATATTCACTACTGTTTTCGTACTTATTCCCTTTTTAAATCTTTTATTTGGTTGGCGTTAACATTGTGGTACATCTTGATAAAATAATATTAAAACACAACTTTGTTTTACCACTTTTATTTTTAACTTTTACAGTGACTATAGTTTCGACTACAAGTTAGTCATCATCAAGCTGAGTAACTAAAATTATTCCATTCCAGATTTTTTGTTTCTATTTATAATTATTTTTGGGTTTCATTAGAAACCCAAAAATAATTCTTTAAAAATTCTTTAAGGCGCGATTCATTAGAATTTTCAATAATAAAACGAATTGCTACAAACAATGGATACAATCCAGCCCAAATAGATACTCTCATTGCAATACAGGAACTAAAACAAATTCAAAACTTAATTTATGCAATAAATAAAATTAATTTCTATCTAATAACATATTTCGGAAATATAAGTAATCAAATTAAAAGAATCCTTGAACAGTGTAACGTCAATATAGTGTTTTCTCCAAAATATCTAATATTTATAACCCAAAAACAATTCTAAATAGAAACAAAAAATCTGGAATTTATAAATTAACGTGCGAAACATGTAAAGGATCATACATTGGCCAGTCTGGGCGAAATTTTGAAATTAGATTAAAAGAGCATTTGAATTCATTACGCTTAAAGAATAACAAGTCCAGTTTTTTGCAACTCACTTAATAGATAACAATCATACCTGCACCGAAAACAGCATGCTCTCCGTAATCCATTTGTCGGATAAAGGTCGAAATATGGATTTACTGGAAGCGCTGGAAATTCACAAATTGAAAGCTAATCCGGAAATTCCCCTCATAATCCACCAGACCGATATAATGTATACTCCCCTCTTTGATGCAGTATTATAAAAACAATATACAATTAATGTTAGGTACTCAGTTTGATAATGACTAACTTGTAGTCGAAACTATAGTCACTGTAAAAGTTAAAAATAAAAGTGGTGAAACAAAGTTAAGTGTTTGAATATTATATTCCCTTTTTATTAAAGGTAAGGCTTCTAAAATGTGCCGCCCTTAGCTTTTAGTACATTGATGAAATTGTAATTTAAGGAAACTCTGCAGTGGAAAAAAGAAATAAAAGTGGAAACAATCAAACTTTCGGAATAATAATTCACTTGAAAATTTAAGAATTTTAATTTTTTTTATAGAAAATATATATAACGCATTTATTGAATGAAAAGCCACAGCAGACTTTTCTGAATTAGTTTCAGAATTATAGTTTCAGAAAATTTTTAATATGATAAACATTAATATTAAGTATACCCAACAAAATGAAACGATTTGTCCTGGGCTATCGATCAGAGGTCTTTCTGGATTATTTTTTTGTGATTATTTCTCTTTTGACCTCAATTATCCCCCCATTCAAACAGATTCATCTCTGCGGGCCGAGAGTGCCCTGCCGGAATTGCCGAATTACTTCCCGCTGACTGGGAAAATTAACGGTGCCTAATCCCCTTCACCTCTTTTTCAATTTAATCGATCCCGGGAAGAGATTTCGGGCCGAATTTATGGGCCCTTTTGTGCCGAGCACGGGAAAATCGCTCCCATCGGGGGAAATTAATTGGTAATTTTGTAGAACATAAACCCGCTTCCCTCCTTCCAACCCTTATTACTCCTTTCCTCCGACAAATACCGGAGATAATGGAGTTTTATTCAAAACAAGCGGATCTGGTCGGTTGTTTTTGCTGGGAAAAATACGTTGTTTTTGGGGAAGGGTGGATTATGCTAAGCCGGGGATCGGACATAATGCTCACAAAATCCGTATTGTGTAAGGAATTTTAATAGGCATTAATGTTTGATTTAGTGTGATTCTTTTTTATCTCGATTATTCAACACAACAACAATTCTTTAATATATTTTGTTAACGAAAACCGGCAGCAATATATGGCTAGTGAAGGGGAAGGAAAACATACTTGAAAAAGAGAAGAATTAAGAGAAACGTGTGGGGAGTATTAAAATGACACACTTGTTTACAGAGAAATGTGATCCTTTTTTTTTCGTCTTCTTTCAATATTACATAATATAACCAATTTAACCATTTTTTCAAAACTGAGTTTTATTAATGAGTTATTTAAAGTGCTATATAAGAAAACTGAAAGATTCGTTTTTTACTTCTCTTATTATTTTTAAACACTAGATGTATATTTCGAGCACCACGTAATCAATAGCGAATGGTTTTAATTTAGGGTACGTTAGATATATATATTTTTATATACGCATGTTATATTAAATTTTTTTAAAGGTTATTTTTTTTCCTTTTGCGTTTATATTTGCGTTCAAAGTGTTCAAAGTGTATTTAAAATTAGTTACTAATACATATAAATTTATTGCATTTTACATGTATGTCTTATATTTGTAAAAATGGTATATTCCGTTAAATAAATAAATAAATAAATTTGTACTTATTGTGCTGTAATTGGGTTTTTCGCCTGTTGGGTAATAAAGATTATTATTAATATATTAAAAAAAATATTTTTTGGGGGAGGGATATCCGATATAAAGTTTTTTTGGATTTTTTAATCTTATTTCGGCAGAAGGCTTAACAAAGAATTACCTTAATGGGGTTAAATCTATGTTAATTACATTCATGTAAAAAGAGATAGGTTTAAAAATTAAAAGCTTTGCTTGTATCAAAAAAAAAAAACGAAAAAAAAAAAAAAACAAGTGTTTCATACGAGCAGTGTTTAGTTTTTAAAACTATCATTAGTTATTACATTAGTTAAAAATGTATCACAAAGTAATGGCTTTAACAATTAATTATATATTTAATTATATTATTTTTATGTTTGTGCATTTCAATAATCTCTAGCCTTTTTAAATGTTGTTTATTTGAATTGTTTTTAAGTTTTAAATTATGAACTGGGAAAACTTTTTTGGTCAATTATTTAAATAAATTTTCTACTATAACATTGTAATCAACTGTTATACCTAGAAATCTAGTATAAGGTGATCAAAAATTGTGTAATGGAGATATACTTTTCATTATTACTGTTTTTAAAACAAATATAAACTATTTTTCCTTGAATCAAAAAAACTTCACGTACTCGCCAACAATTATAATAATAATAATAATTTTTATTTACGGAAAATTTACCATTTTACAAAAATTGTAACAATTTTTTACTATAAGTAGTAAATAGGCTATTACATATAAATAAACAATAACTAAAAATACAAATTAACAAATAAATTAATCAATTAGATATTTATTGGTGAGTACATGAAGTTTTCCTGATATAATATAATAATTTTATTTCTTTCTTCACTTGTGTATTTTTAACATTAAATACGTATTTATCTGTCAGACAGAGTGCAGTGAGTAAGAATTGGCAATATTTGTTCATCTGAAATTAAAGCATGCTCGGGGGTCCCACAAGGCTCACACTGTGATCCCATTTTGTTCTTATTATTTATTAACGATATTGGACAGATTATAAATAATAGCAATATATTGTTATTTGCTGATGATCTCAAAGTATTTAAAAGAATTCAGACTATTGACGATCAATTTGCACTGCAAAATTATTTACATAATCTGGAAGAGTGGTACATTAGAAACAAGTTGCTCTTAAACATTAATAAATGTTGTTTTATCTCCTTTCATCGCCGAAAACCAACCATTTTTTACTATACTTTCTGTGGGCAAACTATAACTTATAAATCAAGGATTTAGGTGTTCTCTTTAAGACCAAATTTAACTTTAAAAAAAACATTAAATCTATTATTAACAAAGCATTGCAAGCACTAGGCTTCATTATTAGATTTTCAAGAGACTTCAAAATACCAACTTTCCGTGATCTCTATATTTCCTTAGTACGGCCGCACCTTGAGTATGCTTCTTGCGTGTGGTCTCCATATACCAAACTATTGTCAATGGAACTTGAGTCTGTTCAAAGTAAATTTTTATTATTCTCTTCTAGGAGATTAGGTTTCTGCCGTCGTAACTTCAGCCACATCGGTATGATACACTTTTTCAACTTATGTAATCTCGACCATTGAAGAAAGACCCTTGACGTATGTTTCATATATAAATGGCCTAATCGATTGTGCTGGTCTTTTAAGCCGGTTAAATTTACATGTTCCATCTCGGGAGTTTAGATCCAATGTCTGTATTTTTAAAGTTAATTTTCATTCTACTAGATATTTATTGATGATGCGTTTATGCAATGTTTCAGGTAACAACGGAACTGATATGTTATTTCAGCCTTCATTTTTTCATTTTAAAAGATGTTTGTATGACCTTGATCTGTCAAATATTAGTTAATATCAATATTTAATTTTATCGTACTAACTTGGTCGTCCTGGGTAGCATCCACTTCTATTATGACTAATTTAAATATTAGTATTGTTCACTGTTATTTTATATACAGAGAGCTTTTTTATCAGTATACATTTCCCCTATGTATACCTGCAAAATAGGCGAGTCAAACGCATTGATGTGTGTATGTTTGGTTGCCTATAACACGCAACTGAACACACATATGCCAAATAATCAACTAAACATACACACATTAATCGGTACAATGCGTTTGACTCGCATTTTTGCAGGTATACACTTCTTCCCCTAATGTATACTGATAAAAAAACTCCCTGTATATATACCAGTTAGAATATTATATATATATATATTTATATATATATATACGTAATATTTTTTTGTAGCAAATTTTTTGTAAAAAGATAAGATTCCGTAAATAAATGTATTATTATTATTAAATGTACATTTCGAGCACAATGTATTTTTTATATAAAAATTGACCAATAATGTGTATCTTCGATATGAATTTTATAATTCAGTTAATTTATACATTTGTGAAGATATATTACCAAGTGATAAATGAAATAAAAAAAAAATTATTTATAAAATTTAATTAAAAAAATATAACTAAATTAAAATAAAATATGACCGCAAAAAAATCAGGAGAATTCAGATTGTGTTCTATTACAGATCAATCATATTCTGTGATAGAACGATGTTATGTGTGCTCATTAATTTAATTAATAAAGAAAAAAATATTTATACAAAATACCACAATTATAATAATCCATTGTTATTATATAAAATATTTCATAGCCCGACTTTTTAAAGTTTTTTTTTTCCTTCAAATAAACGCTGTTAGGAATCTCGTTAGGCACGGAGTTATTGAATGCTCCGGGGCAATAATTGGATATAAAAATCCCCTCTGCTGTTATCAGAAATTGCTCTTACGGCCTCACTTTTTTCATCTACTTGGGGAAAACGTAATTCTCCGATGAAACTGTTTTTTTTTTTGTTCCACACAACGGGATCCAATAAAGAAGAAAAAATGGGGATAAAGAGCGCAACTTTTTATACTGAAATAATCAATTCATTAAACTGACAATGTATCTCAATTTTATTATTAACCATAATAAAATTGAGATACATTGTTCTTGTTGTTTGCGAAGGTTTTAATTATTTGAAAGTCCATGATAATTTTAAATCAAACCATTAAGTTGTTATTGTTAGTTATAGGCATAGAGATAGAATGACTAGAGGAAGCATACACCCCGTTTGTTGACATCCAACATACATGGGAAAAATGTAAGGGGAATAGTCAATTTATAAACATAAAGGAACTACACAGTTGATTTTGACACATAACCCAATACAAAAAATCGTTAGTGCTTTATTGAATTATTAGCTAGTATTGGAGTTTTTGACTAGATTTTGATTGTTTTTGTTTTATTTGCTCATTTCTGCTCGTGTTTATTGTCTGATTCATGATTATTGTTATATTATCATTGTATTATTTCATGAATTCTTCAATCCACTGAAGTTATTGGAAATAATTCATTTACGATTTTCTTTACGTTCTACGATTATTATTCTGATGTAAAAATATGAAATTATAAATTAAATAAAAATGAATTAAATAAAAAGAATTTGAAAATAATAACTAGATTAAAATGAAGTCAGGTCGCGCCATTGTAACATAAGTCATAATGTCACAGTAGCTAAAGGGAAAATAATTTATTAATTAATTATTATACATAATTTAAAGATGTTAAAATAAAACAATTAAATTAAGTCAACCACCCAGTCAAATTAAATCAATTATATTAAATCAAATTAAATTAAATTAAACCAAATTAATTCAATTTCTATATTTTCTATTTATATGAAATTATATTTATTTACAATTTTGAATTACCATCGTAGCTGCTTATATAAGAACATAACTAGTAATAATAGGTCTGTATATTTTTTGGTTAATTAAGATATTAATATCATGAAATTAACAGATATATCCATGATTCGACGATTCTAAACAATTCCAACCATCAAAAAAATCGATAAATAATTGTTTGGGATTTTTATGTATTTGAATTTAAACGGGTATTCGAACATCTGTGAGGTTCCATTTCTGTTTATATTTACGTTTACAGGCGCGATATATCGGACTACAAGCATTCACTATCCCCACCACATCATTACTCGTCTAGTATAGTTACAGGCATATATTAGGTCGAGTTATAAGTAACTTCAGTTTCTTTGTGAGATATTTACTTTGCTTTCATTAAATAACAAAATATTAATTTATTACGTATTCTTCGCCTTTATCTATAATCTTCTCCCATCTTCCTGGTAGTTTTTGAATTATTTCCTTGTAAAATGTGGTTGGTTTGGACTATAAGAAGTTTTCGACAGCCCGCGTGATTTGTTCTTCAGAATTCAAAGTTTTTCCATTAAAAAAACTTAGAGAACTGAAAAGGTGGTAGTCTGTTGGGACAAGATCCGGGAATTAAGGAGGATGTGGTAAAACAGACCATCCAAGCTCAAGATTTTTTTCTTGAGTCGCTTTTTCTGTATGTGGTTGCACATTGTCGTACATTTTTGCGATTGATGAGTGCAGAACGCTTTTCACGGAGTTTTTTTTAACTCTTTGCAGCTGCTGAACATATTTATCAGCAGTAATCGTTAAATTTGGCTTCGTGGTAAATTATTCCTCGACCATATACACATAAGATTTTTTTGCCATGGATGTTTGCTTTCGGATCTGGTAGAGGAGGTTCATCCTTAACTAACCATTTTCTTTTGCGGACTATATTCTCGTAGGTGGCCCATTTTTCATCGCCTGTTACAATCGTGGTAAATTGTTCTTCGACCATACACACATGAGATTTTTTTGTCATGGATGTTTGACTTCTGATCTGGTTGGGGTGGTTCATCCTTAACAAACAACTTTGTTTTGTGGACTATATTCTCATAGGTAACCCATTTTTCATCACCTTTTACAATACTGTTTAAAAAAGGGCTCCATTTTCATCGGTGAGAGCAAACACGGGATCTTCTTTATTCCATTCATTGAGATTATGAGAGATTGCGTGTAGTGTGTATCATACATAGTTGTTGAAAAAAGACTAACGGAAACCTCATGTAACTAATGAAAACAAAAACTCGTTGTCATGGTAAATCATAGCGGGAAATTCGAATTATGATTCTACATAGCCACTTCGGAAGTTACTTATGATTCGACCTAATAATTGATAAAAATGGGAAATTATGGATGTAATGGGCAGAAAGACTTCTGGTCGATAGCTCAGATAGACGAATACTATTGTAATTATCTATGTTATATTGTTTTGTAATCCTAATCATAATTATAAATTTTTATTGTGCTACCAGATACATAAATCTTTAGACTCGTCAATTCATATTGTTTGCATAGTCTGAATATATATATATATATATATATATATATATATATATATATATATATAAATGTGGATGTAAAAAACAAATAGAACAAAAGAAAAGATTTTCATGGTTGAATAATATAAACAAATATTTAACCAATCTATGTTTTAATTAATATTTTCTACTTTCATTAAATTTAATAATGATGTATACGATTTCTAAAGGGAAGTCCAAAGTGGTTCGGGTAAAAAGAGACAAAAGTTGAAACAATCAATCTTGATTGGGTCAACAAACAAAATGTGAATATCTTTCGAGATAGGAGTTAAAAATACTATTTCTGTGTCTATTATGATTCCCTATAAATGCATATGTATACGTATGAAAAAAGTAATAACTGTAGTAATAACAGAAAAGAATATCCATTCACTTGGTCGCAGTTATTTAAATGAAATATGAAGAAATTTGAAATTAATTAATGTACACAATTAAATAATTATTTTCCCTTTAGTTACTGGAACTTAATGTAAGTACTTTAAAAAAGGACAAATATAGTGCTTACTAAATAAACAGGTCAGAAGGTCGGATTTGGGAAGACTCCCAGATGCATAAGTATACCTGGTTGGATGCTCTTGTCTAACGCAAGCGGGTTAAATGGTAACAATTATTTTTGCAAGTAGTTAGAATTATAAATATTTAAATTTTCTGTTAAAAAAAATAATGACTTATGGTCCTTAATTGAAATTATTTTTTTAGATGAAAATAACATTCCAAATTAGGTAAAGAAATAATTGTGAGTTCAAAATTATTTCTTTAATTTTCCATCACGATGATACGTAGGCGAATGAATTCTCTCACGTGGAGTCCGACTAGATTCTGAGATTTCGATTTTCACAATCCAACATTCCGGCCTGTATATTTAGTAGGCTCTGACAAATATTCATTGAATCAGACATCGGTCGCACACCATCGTATTGTTGTTTGTCGTTAAGGTTCTTTTTCATTATTTAAATTTCCCGGAATTGTTGTCGAAGACGCGATTTAGTCAACTTGGATCCAAACAATTATATCAAAGTTAAAAATCTTACCTTACCTGATATTTAATTTGAACCATAATTAAATGGGTATCTGCGAAATAGTTTATTAGATTTGCGATTAGTTTGAGGGATGGATTAAATATTTTCTGGAAATAATTGAAATCGTTTGTCAATAATTAAATTTAGAAGTTTAAGATTCGGTGTTTAGATATAGAATTATTAGAACTGTCTTGTTCAACTTCCGAAATAGTAGTGTCCTCCTCAACACCAGCACAACTTTATTTCTTTAATGATAAAATAATACACTAATGCATAACATGGAATGGCAAAACGAGATTATAATTATATTAAATAAAAATGATTTGAAAATAATCAATAAATTATTTCCACATTCAGAGATTATAATTGACAAGAGGAGATTTGGAATGTGAAAAATATTTGATTTACGAATTATTTGTTATTTGCAATGTTATCTATACAGGGTGAGTTTTTTTCGATGTTCTCTATGGGGATCTCGGAAACTATAAGAGATAGAAAAACGGTTAAATGGGGAAAGAAGTGTAGTTTTATAAGACGAATAAAATGACACTTTCAAAATATTTGAAAAAGTCAAGGGTAACTAGATATTTTGAAAAAAGCAAAATGTGTCAATTTTTTGAAATCAATATATCTCTATTATTATCATAGATAGAAAAAAACTGTAAAGGACAAAGTTGTAGAAAATTTTACACAGATTAATAACAAAAAATCAAAAAAAAATTTTCGCCCTTATTTTGGGAGATATGACACAAACTTACCTTTTTTTAAATGGAAACAGTAGTTGGCTATGACTTTATTAAAAGGGTTATTTTTTTCCCTTTAATCCGATATAACATATGTCATAGTTATTTTTAAAATAAAATAAGTTACAGTCGTTTTTAATTTTACCATACACCAAAAATTAGTTAGCCATGAAAAAGACAAAAGTAAAACAATTGCGGTTGTTTATAGCAACGAAATCAATATTTAATGTATTATCTTTCTTTAGATTTGTCAAAAGCAACATAAAGTAAAATAATTCCGAAATTATCAAAATAATAATAAAAGAAAATTTTAAATATTACATAAGATGCTCAAAACGTCCATTATTATTATGGCATAAAGTACATCTTTTTAAAATCGAATTTGTGTTTTTTTTACTTTTCTTCTGTCAATAGAATAAAATGTTTCAAGTACAGCTAGTCTAAGATCCTCCACAGATTGATATGATTGTTCATACACTTTGTTCTTCACATAACCCCACAGAAAAAAGTCTAAAACGGTGTTACTTCTGAATGTTGGTAAAGATGGCTACCGACGATCGATATATTGATTATAATATTGTTCTGCAGCATCCGCAGTGTTTTTATTACACTGAATGTAACAAACAAGCATATCACGCTTTTCTTCGTTGGAAAAATTCATTATCACTTTAAAAAACTTACAACACGAAAAATATACAAAACAAACTTATCGAAACAAACCAAATATGGAAATGAATTAATGTGTGTTTAGAATAAACAACTGCAATTGTTTTACTTTTGTCTTCTTCATGGTTAACTAATTTTTGGTGTATGGTAAAATTAAAAACGACTGTAACTTATTTTATTTTAAAAATAACTATGGCATATGTTATATCGGATTAAAGGGAAAAAAATAACCCTTTTAATAAAGTCATAGCCAACTATTGTTTCCATTTAAAAAAAGGTAAGTTTGTGTCATATCTCCCAAAATAAGGGCGAAAAATGTTTTTTGATTTTTTGTTATTAATCTGTGTAAAATTTTCTACAACTTTGTCCTTTACAGTTTTTTTCCATCTATGATAATAATAGAGATATATTGATTTCAAAAAATTGACACATTTTACTTTTTTCAAAATATCTAGTTACCCTTGACTTTTTCAAATATTTTG
Organism: Philonthus spinipes; assembly: GCA_963082785.1. Lineage (NCBI taxonomy): Eukaryota > Metazoa > Arthropoda > Insecta > Coleoptera > Staphylinidae > Philonthus > Philonthus spinipes. The sequence goes on along the minus strand of OY720309.1, from coordinate 10,740,801 downwards.
AAAGTGTCATTTTATTCGTCTTATAAAACTACACTTCTTTCCCCATTTAACCGTTTTTCTATCTCTTATAGTTTTCGAGAACCCCATAGAGAACATCGAAAAAAACTCACCCGTATAAAGAGATAATTATACAATAATGGCATATACAGAGTGGTTCATAAAAACAATAAATATAAACACAAGTGAGAGGTACATTACAGCATTCAGTAGATGCCGTAGGTGCGACCGGTGGAATTAACCGAACGTTTAAATTTAGCAATATGCTTGAGTTGATAGCAAGTAATTGTAGAATATAACGCAGTTTGTATGATCAATTTAATTCCTGAAGCTTATATCGAACAATAACTAAATTTTTACGACCAGTAACTTACACCGATGGGAACAGTGAAGTCTGCTGAACGCAACAATTGATAGGAAAATCGGATCACAAATTGTATAGCAAGAAATAATAATTAGAATGAATGCTGGGGTATACAAGATAAATTAAAACATCTTGTCAAGTACATTACGCCATAAACGTAACAAGCATTTAACGGACAGTTACTAATTACCCCTAGCTCGCAATCCCGTCAGGACGTGTTTCCTGATTGTACGTCGCGTTCGTGGAAAGCTTTTCAAAAATTCTAGATTAACAGGTCACATACACATACACACACACACAAACACATCAAAACATAACGCCTCCGGTCCACGCGCAGCGGGAATGGCCATCAGAAGTTGGAGCGAGGGTGGACAAAAAAGGTAACGGATTAGGGTCGAGGGTGTCCGTGCGGAATTGAGAGGCTCTAATGAAATGCCCTCCGGACTAGGGGGGATGAATATTTGATTGCTATCGAGCCGGCTACGCGGTTTCGATGAACCGAAACCGACCGTGTTGAGATGTTTGTTGATTAATTAAGTGGGTATCTCCGAAATAGTTTATTAGATTGGCGATTAGTTTGAGGGATGGATTAAATATTTTCTGGAAATAATTGAAATCGATAATAATTGATCACCATGGGCAGAATGACCGATGGTCGTTGGCCATTTTCTGAGGATTATTATTAATATTATCCTTTATTTTCCTAATAGATATACTTATATATACAAATCCAATTACAGAGAAATTAGTATTATATGCTATGCTAAATAAGCAATTAAATCAATGTTTTCACTTACTTTAAAAATAACAAAAAGATAATTGACTGGAATTAATATAATAGAAAAATGAAACCTAAAAACATTTGACAATACATAATATAAATTGTTAATATAATATAATTAAATTGAAAAATCCGATAATGCTAAAATCGATTGCCTAGTATCCGAAAAAACATCCACTTTATCATATAAATCGTTAAAAGTTCTTATCATTCTGATAATGGGAGAATTAAAATGAGCTAACGTATATGCATTGGGTTGGTAAAACAAAATATTGCTGCGAGATGTCAATCTTGGAACCTAAAACATCAGCTTAGCTAGGATATTTGGGTCGTCGATGTGATTCTGCACTGGCCCGTATATAAATAAGACTAGCGATTTAGTACGCCTATGACTTAATCTTTCTAGATTAAATGTTATCAAGAGTTCGTCATATGAAGTGGATGGATATTCTCCAATTTTATTAAAGAATAACATTTTCAAAGATTTTTTTTGAACTGCTTCAATCCTAATTATAATAGTCTATAGATTAATGATGTTTCACATTTAAAATTATCATTGCATAGAATTAGTATGCATATAAAATTTTCATTTCTCTAAAAATTTTTAAAAACAAAAAAAAAATAATGATTTTTTTAGTACACCTCTGCAACTGTTAAAATTTTTAAAAAATATTTTTTCTGCTGCCGGTGAAAACTGCTAAATATATGATGTAAAGACAATTTAAAGAGGAATCGAATAAAAGTATAATAAATAGGGTGTTCCATTTAAAATTACAAAGTTGATATAAATTCTGTGAAAATGAAAATAATTTTATGTTATTAAACGTCTTTTCATAATAAATTGATTTTAATATTAAATACAAATTCGAAAAATACTGAATAAAACTCTTGGTTTAATAACATTAAAGAGATATGGCATTCTTATTAAACGTCTTTTCATAATAAATTGATTTTAATATTAAATACAAATTAGAAAAATATAGAATAAAACTCTTGGTTTAATAACATTGAAGAGATATGGAACTCCCCTATATCTACCGCCCTCATTAGCTAATCCATTAATACTTATTTTTTGAGTATCAATATCACCACTGCATACCCCTTTTTGTACATACCTTTATAATGGCCAGTGACCAAAATTAGTCGAAAGAAAAAAAAACATATTAAGTTAAATAAATCAAGAGTTTTATGCTGTATTTTTTGAACCTTAAAAATGTTTCACCAATTGTTAGGTGAGAAATTAATCAAATATATATTAAATACAAATTGTTTTTTTTTTCTTTGGTGTCCTTCTAAAATTTTTTGATTAAGTAGGTTTACCTTGAACATAAAAAATACTACAACGACTAACGTAACATATTTTGAATTATTTTCTCACTTAACCCGTGGTGAAACATATTTATTTAATAAACTTTGATTAAAACACTTGGTTTGTTTCACTGATTTAAATCAGTGAAACAAACCAAGTGTTTTAGTCATAGTTTATTAGACTAACGTAACTATTTAAATAACCACAAACAAGTGAGTTAACTCGTTTCTACTCTTATTTCACGTAATTATATTAAAATGTTTATATGATGTATTTTTGATTTTAATAATATAAATTATCTTTATTAAGAGAGTAGTATATTAAATAAATATCAAAAATTACAAAATCAAATGTATATTTTATATCTGTTAATTGGCTATTGACCAAATGTAACTGCATCTTTTTTTTCGTTTGTCGTGTAAGATGTATGGTGATCAAAATTTAAATAAAATTGCAGTTGAAAGTTACAAAAATTAATAATAATAAAACGTGTATGATAATAATAACACCGACGTGTTATTATTGGATGTTAAAATAATCGCTGCACTCTGTACGTTTTAATAACAGTAATTTGCTGGTCGCGATTACTGTAAATCCCCTGTCGTGTCATTAATCTAAATTATGAGCGCGACATCCGCGAATAATCGGGCGGCCATCAATCTTTCGGAAAAGTTCAGAAAGCGGCGCAATTAACGCCCGTTTTCCATTTCACGCCGAAATAAAAAGGAAAGAAAACCACTTTTCGACGAGTGCCAGTAACAGTTAAACGGTTTACTCACGTCGGAATCCGGAAGGAAGTAACGCGTTGATTTATCGTTGCAACGAGCGCATTTAAATTAGCTTTGGGAATAATCGGTAATTTAATATAGCATTTTCTAACAGTATTCATAAGGTTATTGAAAATTAGTAAATTGTTTCTTTTTTTAAATTATAAATTAATGTTTTTCCTTAACCTACTTACCACTGAATAATTGGCAGCTGGAGTTAATAATTTTAGGATTAAGGAGTCTTTAAGAAAGAATTGTCTGGACCATTCTTTTTAAAAAACTCCTTAATCCTAAAATTATTAACTCCAGCTACCAATTATTCAGTGGCAAGCAGGTTAAAGAAAAACATACATTTTTAATTAAAAAAAAAAACAATTACTTTACTAATTTTCAATAACCTTATGAATACTGTATGAAATAAATATGAATAAATTATTAAAAATCAACCAATAAAACACAGATTAGATTGAATAACTTTAAATTCTCGACTAGTTTCGGGTTATTAGCCCATTTTCAAGAGAATTTAAAATTTGTTTTATTAAATTTCTATGGATATTTTCATTAATGGATATATTGATTTTTTATTTTTTATTTTAATTTTATGAATACTGTTAGAAAATATTACGTAAATTCCACATGTGGAATGTTTTATTCCCCACGTAAAATTTTACATATTATATTTTTAGGATTAAGGGGTCTTTTAGAAACAATGATCCAGATAGTTACGTGAATTTCACATCGGGAATGTTTTATTCTTTTAGGGATTTTTTTAGAAACAATGGTCCAGATAGTTAGGTGAATTACACTTGGGGAATATTTCATTCCTCATGTAAAATTAAACATTCGCACGTTTCGGTTCGGTTCGGTGTATTCTCATATTAAATCCCTATCCAAATGACAAATTTCGTACGACCAAAACGGGCTATCAACTTCAAGAATAAGACCACAGATGTTTCCATTCTTGAACGTATAGATTTGAAAATTTTCTTTTTCTAACTAATTTATCTACAGAGTGATCAACATTACATGCAGATTGATATATAGGCAACCAAATACACATGTTGGTACAACTAGTCATATGAAAAAAAATCTCTAAATTGCCATTGACGTGGCAAACATGATGGTCTTCATTTTCTAGGAAAATGTTAACACCACGTTTTTAACTAACTAACCATCTTTATTCAAATGTGTATATGTATGTACAATAATATACAAAAATTAGAATTATATTTTGTAGATGATGAATCGGCTATCGACCGGAGGTCTTTCAACCAGCCACGTTTTTAATTTATTGAAGTTGCTCCGGACTTATATTCCTTATCTCTTTTTCAATTACTGCTTCGAGTTTTTAAAAGTCGAATGCGTACGCAAAACGCAATGGCAAAATACGACGCACGACGCTGCTAGTTTCAAATATTGTTACTCTATTTATTTTTCCTTGGTGTGAACTTGGAGCGATAAAATTCCCCAGATTTTTCGGTGGGAAATTTAACTTGACTGCAATCATTGATCACTCTGTATTAAATAAATATTATGTCCTCTCGAAATCTCAAATAAATCGGTTATAAAAATTCTCTGCTGTTGAAACAAGTGTACGAATTAAATTAAAATAAATTAATTAAAAATGTATTCGAAAATAATTAATGAATTATTATAAATTAAATAAAAAGAATTTGAAAATAATTAATTAATAAATTATATTCCCTTAATTAATTAATTATTTTCAAATTCTTTTTTATATGATTTATTTAAATAACTGTGACCAAGTAAATAAATCCTTTTTTCTATTATAATGAATTTATTCCCTCTTTAGTTACTGTGACTTTTTGACTTACATTACGTAAATACTTTAAACCAAATGAACATTAAACCAACTATTTCTAACAACTACTTGAACAACCTATTAATCATTTTCAAATTCCTTTTCTTTAATTTATATTAAATAACTGTTTTTAATTAAAAAAAAAAACACATTGTTTTTTTATTAATGTTCACAATTCACTTTGTTTATATAACTTTAAATTTTATTTTAGTGACTTATTTTTGTATGTTTCCTTAATTGCTGAAACTATAGTCACTAAAATAAAAATCAAAGTTATACAAACAAAGTGAATCAGTGCTTTTATTAAAAACTTGAAACAATATATGACCAAGTAGAAGCCTCTATTATCAATAATTATATAACTGTGATCATGTGAATAAATATTTTTTATAGGTATACAAATATTTGCAATAAAACTAACTTTCGCCATATTTAAAACTGATTCTCTTAAACTTAATTAATGATTTAGAATAAAATAAAAAAATGAAATACAATGTGCTATGGGAAATTAAAACAAATTCTTTTCGATTTGCCAATAATTAAGACATTATTTAAATGCTCGAAAGAAAGGAAGAAAAAAAAACACAGTCATTATAAACACATCGTTAATAAAAATTGATTTGTATTTACGGTGGTTAATGGGTAAATGTTTTAATTCCTTCCCCCTCTCCACTTCAATCGATACAATCACATACATATTTGTCTGCGTTGTTCTCTCAAAATCTGCTAAAAATATCAGCAAGTAATAGTGATAGAGGGGAATCTATCTGTAAATTTGTTTGTCAAGCTCGACTTAAACATAAATCTAATAACTGTTTTAATTGTTTTTTATTCTATTAAGTAGGTATAATTCTATTGAATTATTGATTAAGTTGTCTAGAATATGTATATATATATATATGTATATATATATATATATATATATATATATATATATATATATATGTATATATATATATGTATATATATATATATATATATATATATATATATATATATATATATAGTGGCTTTACCCATTAAAGAGATTTCGCCGCTCTTATAAGAGTTTTCTAGATCCTTATTTGCATGATTTTCCCCAATCAGTCTAGAATATATTTTTAATTGTTTGGTAGGTATAGCTATGAATAGATTTTTTACATCAAACGATATTAATTTAGCTGATTCTATTAAATTTTTATTGCATAGGTGGATTTAAAATTAATAAAATTAGAGAAAATATTATTTAACAGACAGAAAGACCTCCGGTCGATAACTCATGACAGATTACTAACCCATCAATATGTATTGTAAATATAAATATTTGTAAAGAATTTTAATTCTGCTGTCTGCTGAATAAAGATGTTTGTATTATTTAACCATTTGCAAATATTATAAAATAGGGCATAAAAATATGACAACACGTCTCATTGATGTGCCCTGTTTAGGCGTTGTTTATAATCAGGCATCAAGAGTCTAAATGCTTTTGAGTGGGCAAGCATTCGCGATGTTTAGTACTGTTGATAATTTAACAATCGTCGTAAAGCGGGTTAAAAATGAGCGCGCCGATTGTTAAATTATCAACAGTACTAAACATCGCGTATACGTGCGCCCTCAAAAGCATCTAGTTTCTAGACGCCTGACCATAAACAAGACCTTATGCAATTTGGTAATCAGTATAAAATATGGAATTTTGGATTCATTTTTATAAATTTATTCTTTTGACTTTTAAGAATTACACATTTAATGAGACGTTCAGTCACCATTCATCTAGCGTATGGATAACGAGTGATAATTAGGCAAAAGGTGGCGCTTGTGTCGTCTTTAATTTATTTTAAGAATTATATTTTTGCATTGTTTTAGGGCTGCTTTTAAGTTCATTTGAAATTTATTAACTAATTAGAAATAACCTTTATTTCTAATTAATTAAGAGTTAGAAGTATCTATGCAAAAGATAGATAAAATGCACTTATTATTTAGGACTATCTAAATAATAAGTGCATTTTATCTAACTTTTGCATCCTTAATATATAAACCCGGATACAACTGACCATATCCGGTAGGTTTGTGGGCTTTCAAGACTGAAGCATTACAAAAAATACAGTGCTAATATCGTATTTTCCACAGATCAGTCTCATACCTTGTATTCGGTTCCCTTTTTAGAAACAATATCCGGCGAGATATTTGCTCAGGAAGTTGTCGATTTAATGCAATATGTAAGTCATTGTTGCACTTCAAAATTCGTTTCGTATCCAGCTTCGACATGTTTGTAGATTCTGTAAGTTCTTTGCGCCGTATACTTAGTGCTAAATAGTTCGTTTTTAAAAATGTGTTTTTTTCTGTTAATTCTATTATTTTATTATTGTAACTATTCATTGTATCATGTATGTATGTTACTGTATTTAATGGCCTCCGTTAATTGAATAAATAAATAAATAAATAAATAAAGTAATTAAGTTTATAACGCTTTTGTTTTAAAAATAATAGAAATGTTGCTAAAGAGAAGAATTAATTATTCAATTGAATACACTAATTATTTTTTTAAATTAAATTTAATAAAATAATAATATAACAATTAACATAAAGACAAGGACTCCCGGCTGAAAGACCAATGGTCGATAGCCATTTAGTTCGTATTAAATCAAATATTGTATTATAGCTAATTGTATCAAAGCCTCAATAAAGATGTTATAACAATAATATGCCTTTACAACACATGCAGGTTTTAGTCTGTCTAGGCTATCGACCAGAGGTCTTTCTGCCCTGTTATGAATTTATGATGAAGTTGAAGAAAAAACTAGCTAACTGTCCTGATGATTTGCGCAAATGAATTGATGATTGTAGGATGTTTGTATTTAGGAAGGATATTAGGGTTACGGGGAAAACAGAATTTTGTAAGAAGGGAGTAAACTTGTATTGTTTAACAAAGCTTTGATTTATTTTACAAACACGTTTCAGTTGTGCGAAATCTACCACTTAGATAATAATTTACATGTGAATTTGATTTGATAGTGTGATAATAAAAAAGTGAAAGCGTTTTCAATATCAAAAAAAAAAAATGTTTAATGCTTTGATTTTTTTACAACCACAAAAATTGCATTGAATTTTCATTGTCCAAATAATTTTGTTAAATAATATTTTTTACAACCACAAAAAATCAAAGCATTTTCATTATCAGAATAATTTTGTTAAACAATTATATTCCATTATTAATAATAAAATAACACTCTGATTTGGTTAGATGAGAAATTTAATAAAAAAAATCCCCTTTTAGCTCCCTCAATTTTATTATAAGAGACTTGTCAAAATAGCACTCCTTTTACATTTAAAAAAAAAACATAGTAATATAATAATAATAAGCCCTAAGTTAAAACCTAATCAGTGATGAATTTGGGAGATCCTCGTTAAAACGTGATACGATTAAAATCTTGTATTATCACAAATTAAAAAAAAAATCACAACAACATTTATGTATAATTATTTTTTTTTTACTGGATTAACGGGGGTGTCTGGTGTTGTTTCCTCTTCAATTAGAAGATTCAAGCCTGGATGCACAAATTGGTGCGGTCGCTCTGGAATTTTTGAATTAACTCCCGGAGTTTTAATTGGCGAGTACAATGACATCGAGCAAGTAGGAAACGCGTTTTCACGCTTAATCAAACGCACAACACTGCGGCCGTAATTAGTTTACGCTAAATTTGAAAATGCCACACCCACACTCCGCCACCACCACCATAATCGGCCGTAATAACGGCCTAAGTCAACAAACTCTCCGCCGAGGGAATTCCAAAATGTTTTCGGATTAGATAATGCCGAATAAATAACAATGATGTACGAAATTATTTCATTTGCAATTAATAATTGGAAAATGCGATTGATCGAATTTTATTGATCATTGCCAGAAATTTTCCTTCTTTAATTTCATTGCAATTTAAATAACTGCAAATGTGAATCATCTTTGTTTCATTTTATTTAAAAAAAAACAAATTACTCTTCTACATTGGAATTAACTCCTACATAAATGTAAAAGAAAATTGTTAACATTTTTTTAGTATAAACAAAATTAAATAAGAATATGAAGTCAGGAATTCATATCAAAAAGAACAAACATTAAATCAAATTATAAAAATTGATACTGATTGTAAAAAAAATAAACCAATAATGATTTATGAAGTTTCATGAAATAAAAGTTTAAATTATTGATTAAGAATGAGATATTTTTAAATATGGTGAAACGAGAATCAGAAAAATATCTATGAAGGGATGAATATTATTGTATATATGAATTGTAGAAATTTCAATGTATAATATTGAAGTATAATTTAAATTAATTAAATATAAAGTGGAAAAGAAACATCTCTGATGGGATTTGAACCCATGTCACCCGATTGCCGGTTAATTTAAATTATACCTCAATATTGTACAAGGTGGTGTCATTTCAATGGTTTTTATAGAGAAATCCTAATAGAGAAAACCGACTAAGGTGTTAGGAGATCAATTTTTGAGAAACGTTTATTGATAAAAATTGCATTGCAAAATCTTGAATGGTTGCCGAGATACAGGGCGTTTCTGGATTTTCTGTTATTTTTAAAAAACGTTGCAACTTCTTTATTTATCAATATAATGTATTTCTTTAAAAACACTTTTTTAGCAAAATCCAATGGTATACTCAGATTTTTTTTAAATATCACGGTTTTTCTAAATATCATCAATAAATTGTGAGAATATATGCTTATCAGCTTTTTTTTATATTGATCTTTCATAATGATCCAATGTAAATCAATCAATTATAGCTGATAAAAGACACCGAAATTATAAAATAATGAAAAATCATTAGCTCATATATAATTAAAATATAATTAAGCAATTAAATATAGTATGGTTAGCATAAAAGTGAAGACCGTTAACTTTTTTTCTTCATATGGTTAGATTGTGTATTATACAATTACATTAAATAAATCCGTTACATAAAGTTATACTTTTTTACATGGACATCAAAGTCGGCTACAGTCCAAACAAAATATTCTTTCTTCGCTGTGTACAAAAATATGTAATTATTACTATTTATGTTTGAAATTAAGGAAGATATTGCGTTTTTAAAAATTTAATTAAGTTGGCCGTGGAAAATAATAAGAAAGGAACAAATATTCTGTTAAGAGGCGGAAAGACCAACGGTCGATAGCCAATTGGCAGAAGAATTTATTTTTATGTTAGTTATTTATTGTATTTATTTATTATTATTACTTTGTTAAAAATAATCTGCCAATAAAGATTTATATATATATATATACAGAGAGGTTTTTTATCAGTATACATTTCCCCTATGTATACCAGCAAAAAACGCGAGTCAAACGCATTGAACCGATTAATGTGTGTTTGTTTAGTTGACTATTTGGCATATGTGTGTTCAGTTGCGTGTTATAGGCAACTAAATACACATACATTAATGCATTTGACTCGCGTATTTTGCAGGTATACATAGGGGAAATGTATACTGATAAAAAAAGCTCTCTGTATATATATTCTGTTAAGTTTGTTTATTTTCATTTCTGTTTGTGGCATTTAAACAAAATGTTTAAAAACACTTTGACTGTTATTTCTTGAATTAAATCGAGGAACATGAACATTTATTTTTGAATTAAATTTTTAATGAGAAATATACTTTTTTCTTTTCAAAACTTCCTGTAATTAAAAAAAGAAGAAATAATCATTGAATACAAAAAAAAATACACACACATACAAAAAAAAATAAACTACTATTAAAATCCCCGAAACACATTTCATGAATACATCAACAAATTCAATCCCCGGTGAATTGGCTTAATTCTTTTATTGATGCGTTGTCCAACGCCTAATTTACATCACAAGGCGAGAATGACTCGACTTCCTGAAATGCACGGGTATCTTTGAATATCCTGCGGGGTGTCATGCTGAGCTGCGGGCAACAAGGGTGCGCTGGAATGGGAGGGTTGAAAGGGGCATTAGCCATAACAGCCACAAGGCACACACACCACGTCTTGAATGGGCTGAATGGCGTCATTAGTGTCGCCCCCAATTTGATGTATCTGCACGTGCTTTTTGCTAGTTTATTTTCGTGGTGTGTTTTCTGAACATGTTATTGGAGTTTATAGATTATTCGCGGATGATTCTGCTGGCGTGATGAGAAATTAAGTTCGAAAATTATTAGTGAAGTAGCAAAAAGCACGTGTAGATATATTAATGGAAGGATAGTACTTACTTTTGACTTCGATATAACAATAAAAGTTTACTTTTAGGAGCTTCGCAATTTTACTGCAGAGAATATTGCTATAATTGTTTAAATAGACATAATCTTCGTGTGATAAAGATGTAAGGATATTGCAATACAAGTTGATATAAAATTGTAAAGCTCTATTCTTAGCTAAAAGTTGTCATATTTTGTAAATTTTATGTCTCTATTAATTTAAATTGCCTTTCAATATAAACAATTGACTTGTAAAAAAAGTTACTGCGACTAATGAGAAAATAATTAATTAATTTAATTAGAAAAGGTTATATATTTACTTGATCACAATAAATTAAATAATTTATTAATTATTTTCAAATAATTTTTATTTAATTAATTAATTAATCAGTTTTAATTCATCGATAAAATTAGTTAGAATGAAATTATATTATTGTATCTTATCACATTTTAGAGGTTTTATTCTTTCTACACAAATAGTTATAAAATATATTCTATTAGTCATTTAGTTATTGTAAAAATTATTATTTAAATTATTTAAGAATGGTGGAAGCGCCAGGTTTCTGTTGGAATTATTGTCAACTTCACACACATAAATATAAATAGAAAATCTTTATTTCTGAGAGATACATTAAATTACATTACAATATTTACATTACAATCATAAACCTCTAGTTAAGCCTCAGAAAATGGCAATCGACTATCGGTCTTTCTGCCTACACATAAATAATATTTCTGCTTGTATTAATTAAGTTAATAATTTAGTGAAGTTAGCGATACTAAGGAAAGCTTGAGTTAAAGCCACAGTTGAAAAACCATTCTAACAAATCAAATAAAAATAATTTGAGTAAATTAATTATTATTTGTCTACAGATGGCCGTATATTAAGTAACCTTATATGTTATATGTTCTTTACATTGAGTTTTGCTCGGATCAAAAAAATGTTGCATGATACAATATTTTTATTGATATGCAACAGCAGGTGTACATTACGCAGTTCAATGTCAGGTGGAGTTTTTGCCCGGGTAGTAGTTGTTTTAATGTACATTTGTTTAAAGTACTTACGTTACGTAAGTTAAAATGTCAATGTGGAAATAATTTATTAATTATTTTCAAATCATTTTTATTTAATTTATTTAAATTAAATAAAACAACGAGAATTTGTAAAGAATATGCGTAAATTAATTACTTTCAAATCCTTTTTATTTCATTTGATTAAATAGTTTTTCAATCGTGGCTTTAACTTAGATTTGCCAAGTTCACTAAAATATTGACTTAATTTTTATTCAAAAATAATCTGCCTTTAAAGCAATGCAAAAAAAGAACAGCGAATCCTATCAATAGTTTAATCTTACCAATGCATTCTATCATTGAATAAGTGAGAAAATAATCAAACACCAGAATCACATTTGCTCAAAATGGTTTCCCAAAATTGTGTAAACTTTCTCGATCACGGTGTAATTATTTGAACAGCTTCTTTCGGATTGGATATATCGTGTAATCAAATCTACGAGCGTAGCGATAATATTATTCTCTTTTCGCCGTGATTTATGAAAACTTTCTGAAAATAAATCGGCGGAATTTTAGGGAAAACTGACGCGGATAAAGCTCTCCGCGCCGCTTGGTGAAGAAAAATGATTAATCGTCCCGGAAACTGCGATCAATCAGGAACACATGTGTGGAACTTGAAACAAAAGGACATGGGATTTATTCAGGGAAGGGATAATTTTTGACAAATTGTTGAATTAGATTTGACGTAAAGAATAGTTCTGTCATTATTTAATACGATTAAAAAATATTTTTTGTTTAAAAAAATGTTAAAATCATTTGGTCAATTTGGATTTTATGAGTTACGTGAAGGTTGGTATAATTTATTTATTTATTGACGAAATCTCTTTTTACAAAGATCTACAAAGATTAATTACATATATAAATATAATAAAATACACAATAAATTAAAAGAACAACCTAAATCTTATAAGCAAAGCTTTATAGTAAAACGGACAAATAAACTTAATATACAAAACGGCTAGAATTTACAATGAATGTATGAATGAATATGATATAAATATGGAATTAAAATTATAACAATAAATGAAAACATTATTCGTTAGATTGAAAAGATAAACACCAGACAAATAATAACTTGATAAAAGTTAAAAATTCTAAAATTATATAAATTATTAAAAATGACCAGAAGCTGTGATGGGTCGATTTCAAAATAATAACCATTAAAAAATTAAACACTTTCTTCAACAATAAATGAAGACAAACTAATCATTAAGCTATTTATAATAAGTGCTTAACTCCTGAAATGTACATCTGGAAATATAAAAATTAAAAATGTAGAAAGTGTTTAATTTTTAAGTGTTATAATTATATTACACCAACATTCACGTAACTCATCAAATCCAATTATTCTATTTTAAAGATCATATTAAAAATGGGGCTGCTTTCTTTCTTCACGTATTAGAGTAGTTAGAGTAAGATATATACCAATTTCTAAGCTCAAATTAGGGCTTGCGTTGTCTTTCATTTATTATCAAAGTGTTATGTATATGATTAAATATAAATAAAAATAAAATATTCAATTAAATATTGAATTATTGAAATAAAAAGAAATAAAAAATATATATTAAATTATTTCCTCTATATCTAGCTACTGTGACATTCATCTACAATAATGAACACTTGCTGTTGCATAACAATAACATATTGTATAATGCAACAATTTTTGATTCAAAAATATTTAATGTAAAAAAAAACAAAAAATTGCGAAATATAAGGTTATCTGTAGACATGTGTTTCGGAATTTCATCCCTCGTCAGTACAGCTCTGCCTCATATAATTTCAAAGTTTTTTTTTGTTTTCAGCAAAAATTTCTATTGCGTAAATGTAAATAAAAATAAAATAGATTTTACTTGCAAGTACACTAAACAAATTTATTATATTTACAAACATCTTTATTCAGACAACATTACATAAGCTTATACATACAGAAATAAATATTGTGTCCGGGCTATCAACCTGGGGTCTTTCTGCCCATAAATTTATTATTTTTTTAATAATTGCTGATATTCAAGAGTTTTTTTTTTTAATAAATAAATTTATTATTTTTTTAATGATTGCTGATATTCAAGAGATTTTTTTGTTTTAATAAATAAATTTATTATTTTTTTAATGATCAAGATTATTTTAATACATAAAAATGTCTGTAATAAACATATCACGATCTTTGTTAAAATTCCTGCCTCATCCCTGCTTATTATTTATCATGGTGTGTTTATCGTCGCCATTTGGGGACGAGGGAGTGGGGGTTCGTATGATAAATTCCCCCGCTACGTTTAACATTATCATCCCCGAGCGGCGTCCCAAAGATATTATTTTAATTACGGGGTGTCCTGGATGCATAACAAAATGAAATACGACGGTGGCGAATTTATAGCCGGGGAAAACTGAACTCGCGCCAATTAGCCGAATTAAAATTTTACCGCTCCGTGAATTAATTCAAGTTGAACAGTAAAAATAAATTGCGCCCGCGATTATTATTGTCTCGAAAGTTTATTTTCATCAAAATTAAAGGCTCTATTAAAAAAAGCGATTATTTAAAGATAGGTGAAGTTACAAGAATAAATTAATTTAAAGCGTAGATGCAAGAAACCTCGACACACAATACGGGTAAAAGAGGATAAGATTAAGATAGAAAGTAGATGCAACAACAAATCTGAAGTTGTATATTAATTATTGAGTCAGTAATGATGTATCGTGGTATCGCAAAATCTGAAGTCTGAAAGTTTACTAGAAGTACAATAGAAACACAGGCCAGTGAGCGAAAACACCAGGACCTGGAAGGAAATTCCGTCCGCGATTGTCTCGAAAGTTTTTTTTAATCAAACGTAAGAGCACTATTTAAAAAAGCAATTATTTAAAAATAGTATAAAAAAAAAAACATATGAATTACAGCTTGGATGCAAAAACTAACCTGAAATTGTAAATTAATTATTAACTCACTATTTAGTGATTTAAAACGATTCTGTGGCATTGTAAAATCTGTAATCTGACAGTTCACCAGAAGTAGGATAAAACATAGGACAGTAAGCGGAAATACTAGGACAAAGACAGGTGAAACTTTTCATCGAAAAATCATCGCTAAAACTTATATAAACAAATCAAACACTATAAATTAAATAAAAATGAATAGAAAAGAGTAATTATTCATTCACTTGGTCACAGTTATTTAAATATATTAAATAATAATGATTTGAAAATAATTAATAAATTATTTTCACATTTTGCTCTGTGACTTTTGACTTACGTTACGTAAGTACGTTAAACAAATGCACATTAAAACAACTACTTCCCGGGCAAATACCCACGCCGGATATTGAATTACATAATGTACACCTGCTGTTGCACATCAATAAAATATTGCATAATGCAACAATTTTTTTATCCGAGAAAAATTTAATGTAAAAACAACAAAAGGAACGTTACTTAATATAAGGCCATCTGTAGACACGTGTTTCGGGATCTATCTCTCGTCAGTACAGCTATGCCTTACATAATTTAGAGATTTTAAAATAAATCAAATACAATCAGCAAAATTAAATCAATTATATTAAATCAAATTAAACTAAATCAATTTAAATTAAATTAAACCAAATTAATTCAATTTAAATTAAAACCGAATAAAATTAACCAAAAATGATTTGAAAATAATTAATAAAATATTTCCATAGACAGAAAGTTTCCAGGTCGATAGCCCAGGACAGACTAACACCTTCATACAAACTTATAATTGTATTAATATAATAGAATTATATAAAGTTATTGTCTGAATAAAGACATTTTGACTTACTTTACGTAAGTACTTTAAAAAAATGCACTTTAAATCAACAATTTTATTTAATTTATTAAATAGCTGTAATCAATTGAATAAATACTCTGTTTTCTATTTATATCAAACACTATAATTTCAATCTCCTTAGAGAAAGATACAACAGTATTTCAGGCACGATTTTTACTAAATTAATCTAGACGCAAATTTTTAATTTTCTGTTTATTGACCCAACTTTTATTTAATTGTTTTTAGATTTTTAACAGTTTTAATCTTTTGATTTTTTGTAAACCTGTAATTTTATATACATTTTTATTGTTAAATTTTGTTGTGTTTAAAATTTGATGGTTTTCTTTTTTTAATCACAAAATCCTATTAGCACCAAGCTTTAATTTGTCACATTGCATTTTATCTTCTAGATCAGTGATCTACATAAAAAGTATATTATTCTCATTTTGTTTGTTGTCCCAATCAGGTTGATTGTTTCCACTTTTGTCTCTTTTTACCTGAACCACTACGGACTTCCCTTATTCTATGTAAATTGCATCAATAAACAATTATATTGTTATAACAATCTAACCCACCACTTAATCAATATTGTTCATTTTCTTAACTCTCATTTAATGGAAATATTTCCAGTTAATTGGGGCTATTTCATATGAAAAATGTTATGTTTAATGTGTACGTTATTAATTAATTTCACATTCTATGAAAACATATTTATTACAAAAGCTGCTTAGATTGTGATGATAAAAAATTACGTACATGTTAAAGTTAACATTTTCCTTACGGAATAGCCCCGAAAATGGCTACGCTCCAAGTGAACACGCTTATTTGTGTGAAATAACGAAAATTTTAATTATATAATTGTAACAATAATAAAATAACTTATTTTGGCTTAGTTATTATAGTTTGGATTACTCGATTACTAACTAATTCTGTTTTTCTTTGTTTCAGGTATGTTTTGAAGCTTGATTTAAATTAAATGAATCTACTCCATCTACACAATAGTAAGTGAGTTTCAATATTGCTAGATTTTTACTAATTTAGTAGATAAAAATTACCCCAAAAATATTTTGAAAAGCATGAAGTCTAATCACAGCAAATCCATATATTGTTAAATGTCAAGACTTTAATTGGAGGTTATAATCACTGCTACGATTGTTTCTACAATAAAAAAAAACAGTGGAACTAAAAATACTGTTGTGTTTTTATTTAATTGTGAACATGCAGTTTCATGAAGTTATAGCCTCAACCATTGAATTAATATGTTATAGATTGTGAAGCAATGACGGATTAATGCAATTTTGTGGGTGGGGGCCGTTGGTCAAATTAGGGGGTACCATGTTAAACTTAGTTTTTAAAAATTTTCCGACAAGGACGAAATAAAATCCACAGTTTATTTCGTCCTTATCGGAAAATTTTTGAAAACTAAGTTTAACATGGTGCGTTTTGAGGCTTAGTAGAACACATTTACTCTTCGACTCATATGACATTTGTCATGGAAGTTGGAACTTTTGGAGATTTTTTTAAATAATATTTTTTGGGGGAGGGGCGTTATGACTCCTGTGAACCCCTTCCTTGTATCCGCCCTTGTTTGTAGTTTAATCCAGAATACCAAGGTTTTGTGAAAAATTCATGAATATCACTATTGTTGAGGGAATTTCTATCTTCAGCTCCTTCATACCTTATTATTCAAAGCAAACAAAAAGATAAAATTGACAATAAAATAACTAACTAACCATCTTTATTCAAATGTGTATATGTATGTACAATAATATACAAAAATTAGAATTATATTCTGTAGATGAATCGGCTATCGACCGGAGGTCTTTCAGCCACAATAAAATATATTTTTTTAAATTTAGGAAATTAGTAAATAGAAATTTAAATATTATTTAAAATTTAGTTTATTTCTTAATACAATTATTTACAATGACACTCATTTTGAAACAATAGTTGTACGTTGAACATGTTTTTTTCTCTTCCTTCCACCCTTCTCAATACACCTACCTACCTATTATAAGTTAAACGGATTTACCCACAACGGTTTTGCAACCAAGTTTTCATCAATTTTTGAGTTAAGAAAAATCTTTATGCTGTTGCAATTGATACAGGAAGAGAAGAAAGAATCAACATAACAGATCTAATTGAGGGGGAAATTTCTGGGGTGCAAAACACTCAACTGCAGAGCCTGGTAAAGAGGTTTTGTTGGTATTTTCCCTTTTTCATTTTGCCACCCACAACTTAATTTCTGCCCTCATTATAGAAATGGAATCACTTTCATCTTTTCCAATTCCAATTACTCTGTTGTATTTTTTAGTCAGTATTTCTGCATCCATAATCACTGATTCCACGGATGTTGTTGAAGATGAGCAGAATTTTGATAGACGTGAGTTGGGTTTGTAGAGATTTAGAACTTTTTTCGAGAACCTATTTTCAAGATCATTGTTTAATTAGCCAAGAATAGAGATAGTTATTTTGACCCTAAAGTAATTTTCAGTGCGTGCTTTATAGAGCAGTGTTAGGTCTATTAACTTATATTAAATAATAATAATTTGAAAATAATTAATAAATTATTTTCACATTTAGCTCTGTGACTTTTGACAAATCAAATCATTTTTATTTAATATATTTAAATAACTGTGACCAAGTGAATGAATAAAACTCTTTTCTATTAACTTGTCTAAATGTGATCTTTTGTGTTTGGATTGTGCTTCCAACAGTTCCTGCCACTTTCTTGGATTGATCTTACAATTAATGAATGTCTACTTTGTAGCCTCGAATCGTTGACGATGCCACTTGAAAGTAGGCAAAAATGGCTCTTGCGTCGTCTTTAATTTATTATGATTGATCGTACAGTTGACTGAATTCTGTATCAGCTTGTCCTCTCTTCATTTTTAAGACTAAGAAAGTATCGGTCAAGCCCTCAGTTATTTTGGAAACTTCAATAGTTTCCTGACCTGCTGAGAGACAGCAAGGCATATGACAGTTAACATATTTTTTTTATTAGTATGAAATAAATATGAATAAATTATTAAAAATCAACCAATAAAACACAGATTAGATTGAATAACTTTAAATTCTCGACTAGTTTCGGGTTATTAGCCCTTTTTCAAGAGAATTTAAAATTTGTTTTATTAAATTTCCATGGATATTTACATTAATGGATATATTGATTTTTAATAATTTATTCATATTTATTTCATACAATATGAACTACCAATGTCTAAATATTAAAACCATTAATTATATTAAAGTTTTTTATTAGTGATTGCACATAAAAAGCCCAAGCAATTACGCTAGAGTTGTCACTTGAAAAATGTGATCATTGTGAAATTTCTTTAAAGACTCTTCTCGATTTTGTCAATGTTTTTTTTTATAAAACACGCCTTTCTACCCATCTTGTTTCACACCTGGAAACAAGCTGACTACCTACATGTGCTTATTGAGTACATAATTTCTTTTTGGTGAAGCTTTAAAGAAAGATACAACCTCCTTAATTATACTTAATTATTCCAATTGAGTTTCACACTGACTGCACCTCAGATCATTTTGAAGTGGACAAATTTAAAGAATGCTTCAAACAAGGAGCCCGTTCGACGTTAATACATTCTTTTTTTATAGTATCAATTGCTCCCATAATCTCTAAAGTCATCACAGAGCACCCATCTGTTGCAACACCGATGAATTTACCAAAATCAAGACTCAGGCTTCTCATATTGTTTAACACAGTTTTACCTATTTTTTTCAGTGATAATATGGTTGATCTTTGTCACACATACTGACATATTTATCATCTTCAAAAGAATCATGTTCATCACTGTCACTTTCAGAAGAAAGTAATGATAATTTTCATTTTAAATAAAATGAAACAAAGATTATTCACACATTTGCAGTTATTTAAATTACAATGAAATTAAACAAAGAAAATTTCTGGCAATGATCAATAAAATTCGGTCAATCCTTTTTTCCAACTGCAAAAAAATAGTTTGTGAAACTTACAATGTAAGTATTTTTTTGCAGTTGGAAAAAGGGATTGATCGAATTTTATTGATCATTGTCAGAAATGTTCCTTGTTTAATTTTATTGTAATTTTTATTTTCATTATGTTTGAACTCACCATTTGTTTCCACAGATTTTTTCAGGCTCGCGAGCGTTTATAAAACGTATAAATTCTAATATCTTTATAAATGTATCTTAAAAAATGGTCATCTGTGTTTTGTGACTAATGTCAGTGGTCTCATCAAATACGATACTATATAATCCATTTTCTTCGATTCTGTGTATTTTTGAAACAATTTCTTCCCCGCAACATTCAATCAAATCATTTTCTACAGTTTTACTGAGTAATGTAATTCTTTTACCATCAGAGCTGCATTGTGTAATTAGTTGAATTTCTCCACACTTTACGACACGAAATTTCATCAGCTCTTTGAAGTTACCTAAATTTGATAGTTTAAGGTCTTTTCAGAAAACAGAGCCATCATCACGACGAATGTTCTGACTCGCAAGGAATATTACATTTTGCATAGAAAATGGCATTTTTTCCGATTTTGTTTCGCTCTTTTCATTCCATATGTGCCAACTTGATTTTCAATTTATTTCTCAGGATTTTTATACGAAAACAAAAAGTCGTTCGCACCATCTAAAGCTTTCTGGTGAAACTCCGCTTTTCTGTGGCATTCCAAGTCACTATCTTTTTCTTTTTTTTTTAATTTTTATTTAGATGTTGGATCACATTCCTCCATGATGACCACCCTTAAGAGCAGGGGCAAAGAAGAGGTCTATACGGATCCAGGGGGGGGGATGCAGGGGGCGTCCCTTGAAGCATCGACCTCGTATATAATGCAACAGAAGAAATTTGAATTGTCTTCCTTAAAGTATTATTAAATTAAATCTGAATTCATTCTTTCTTTTCTAAGGCTATAAGCCGTTACAAGTACGGTATGAAAATTAAATTCGTCAATGAATAATTAATTTAAAATATTACATATTCAAGTGTGCCGCCCCCTCACAACAATCCTGGATCCGTCCTAGACGTACGGATAAAATTGTGTGCACAGGCAAAGCTGAGCTTGAGATCGGGATAATATAATGGGTTTCGCAGTCTTCGGATGCCTACTTGACCCTTTTCCAGAATATCCCCCTCGAAGCGTAGTAGAATAGGATATTTTACATTTCTTAATTTATTTCTTTCGATCACCCCATCCCGCCTTTAATCCGTCCCTGTTGTGAAGTTAAAAAATAACGTATAAATTAAATTTAACAATTGTGATTATATTTATATCGGCCAAACTGGCAGATCATTTGAAATTATAGTTAAGGAACACAGAAAAAAAAATTTTAAACAATAAAATAACTACTGGATTTTTAAAACTCTGTATAGCTGAAAATCATTTCTTCAATAATAATAAATTAAAAATATTACATACAGTTAATAAGGGATTAAGGTTGTATTATCGGGAAGGTCTCGATATAAGTAAAGCTGTAAAAGCCGAAAAAAAAAAAACGTCGCTAATGACATTGAGGAACTGTGGGACTCCCCGATCGTTAACGCCCTTACTACTGAAAATACCGACAATCGGATTATATAAATAACTGTAGATTTCTTGTACATTTATTCTTGATAATGGCAATGTGCAGAAACTAGTCGAAAATAAAAAAAAATTGCTTGTAAAACAAACCAAGTGAAACTTTCTTAACAATTCCTAATATTCTTCCCTTATTATGAAATCACACAAAGCTAAAAAAATATTTATATATATATATATATATATCTTTATTCAGACTATATAGATAATTTTAACAATATAACAATATAAATAATAACAATACATGTAGGTGTTAATCTGTCTGGGCTATCGACCAGAGGTCTTTCTGCCCTGTCGTGAATTTATGATGAAGTTAAAGAAAAATCTATGCTAGCTAGCTGAACTGTCCTGATGATTTGCGCAAATGAATTGATGAATGGTGATTGTAGGATGTTTGTATTTAGGAAGGATATTAGGGTTACGGGGAATACAGAATTTTGTAAGAAGGGGTAGATTATCAGAATTATTGGCAATTTTTTTACTTAAGGCTAATATACGCTGGGAAAATATTTATATTATATTAGACTAAGAAGTCTAATCTAATATAAATATTTTGGTTTAAGAAAACCAAGAACAGAAAGCTATACCCAAGACTAAGAGAAAAACCATTAAAAATACGAATAAAGCTTAACACAACAACGCAACTCCCTTGAATTCTTGTACTACACACTTAATTAAAATTACATGTATAACTGTTTTTTTCTTCTTCTTTATTTTCTTCATATATATTTTTTTATGAAAAGCCTCTGTGTATCTGAGGAATGTCTATGTTTATGACAACCATACGCACACACATACACCGTGAATCACTGAGCGTAAATAATGCAAGGGCCACATGTTTTACTTAACGCCGACGAGATGATGAAGACTTCTTTTTTTAACAAGACATGTTTTATATCCACAGCGCTAGCTAGCAACAGCTTTTTAACGATCGGCCAACGTACGAATAAAATTAGAATTGTAATTGAGAACTGTTTGGAGAAAACAAGAAAATTACTGTTGAGATACTCGTAAAGAAGACAAGGAGGAAATTAAATAGGAAATTGTTATGTGGATAAGTTGACTTTACGTCTCAGTTAATAAATTATTTTTAATGCCAGCTTAAAACAATGATACTAATTATAATGAAAATACAATATTGTAATCATTTATACTTATAGTAGTTATTGAACCATTTTTAGTTATTAATTAATTGATTTGTATTTTTACTTTCCCCGGACCCCTGTCCAAGGGAAAGTATTGTGATCGTGAAAATTTTCGAACCGCCAATTTCAACAAATATGCACGTTTTGAGGTCCCCTGAGTCCATTCTATAGAGTTTTGAAAAATGTCTGTGTGGGTGTCTGTGTGTTTCCGCGATAGCGCCTAAACGGCTAAATGGATTAAGATCAAACTTTATATCTAAGCTTTATATAACAGTGGAATGATCTGAAAAGCTTTTGGTTAGAATCAAAACTCATTAAGTGCAACTTTACTCTTAGCAATTTTTCATTTTTTAATTCGGATAGAAAAATGTTTCAAATAAAAGTTTTAGATCTTGGAAAATAAATAATTT
The DNA here is from genome assembly GCA_963082785.1 of Philonthus spinipes. Taxonomy (NCBI): domain Eukaryota; kingdom Metazoa; phylum Arthropoda; class Insecta; order Coleoptera; family Staphylinidae; genus Philonthus; species Philonthus spinipes. The sequence goes on along the minus strand of OY720309.1, from coordinate 10,717,573 downwards.
CTGTTATAAAACTTTTATTGTAGGACCTCCGGTTTTCATTTTATAAGCATTTATCTGATAAATTCCCTTAGAGATTTTAATTATTGAAATAATTATTTTAATGACAAATAAAACGTCAAAGTGCCGTCAAATTCAACTTATCATTCGCAAACGCCTCCAGTTTGCAAAAATGAAGAAGAGTGTGGAGGAATGATTTTAACCTATTGTAAGGTAAGAAATAACACACTTAATTACAATATTCTTCTAAATACTCGGCTTTAACTTTAAAAGATAACAATCAATTTTTTCTATTAATCATTTTGCTTCCCTATTAAATTTTCTATCAGAAACTTATTTGATCGTATTCACCGGGGAAAGTGCCATGATGGACACATCACCATTTTTTTTCTGATATTTGTCCTTTTATGGTATATCTGTTGGACAATAAAGATTATTATTATTTGTGTTTCTTAAAATGAATTCAGTCTTCGCTGTTCACATGTCATATCATTCAAATCCGTTGCAACTTCTGAAATATTTGCATGCTGATCCTACATAAAGTGTGTTGCAGTTTGAGTTAGGTCGATTTTATGTAAAAGCTCTTTTCTATTTATAAGTAATATACGATTAAAATTTCCATAGTAGCTAAAGAGGAAATAATTTATTAATTAATAATTTTCAAATTCTTTTTATTTAGAATTTGAAATTTGGAAATTATTAATTAATAAATTATTTCCTCTGGTTTATTTAAATAGCTGTGACCAAGTGAATAAATCCTTTTATCTATTATTATTGTCTCTAGTGTATTTTTTAGTTGGATGTCTCTAACTGCCAACTGGGGTTGTAATAACCAAAGTCTAACTATCGTAGTGATAATATAAAGTCGAATAACGTATGAGAAGAATATTTATATTTTGCCTTTTAAAAAAATATCTTTTTAACTTTGTTTGTATAACTGACAATTTATTTAATCATTATAGTTTCGACAACTTCAACTTGACAAAATGACTGAATTACGATGAATAACGAAGTAGAAGCATTCACCGTTAACAATTTATATTTTGGATTAAGGCTGCGATTTTAAATGTGTGTGTTTATTTTATTCCAACTTTGATTTTTCAACCTAGCGCAAACATCTGAACTACTAGATACTGTTACGCAATAAAAATAATGGCGTTGAACTAAATTTGTTCTCATTGACTATTTTATAGGATTAAGGAGTATACAAACAATAATATTATGATTGCATTAAATATGGATGTTAATAGGAAGATTTTCCACGTATAATCAGATATATTTAAAATATATTAAATGTATTTTTGTAAATTAAATTAATTTTTGAAAAAATATTTTTTTCCCTTTTTTTGTTTCTATAAAATAAAAATTATCTGGTGTCGTTCATCAGTAAATAAGTTATCTGCCTGTATTTAATGTTTATTTTTTTATGATCGTATAAAATTGTTAATCCCTTAAAACCAAAACGTATTGGGGATCGCAGCCTTAATATTTGAATTCCGGCGAATTATTATTTATACAAACATCAGAAACCTTACTCCCATATGGGTAAAAAGGTTCATCGAATATATATATATATATTATATATATATATATATATATATATTCAGACAGCAGAATTACAATTCTTATAATTATAATTATTAAAATAATTATATTTACAATACATATCGATGGGTTAGTAGCCTGCCATGGGCTATCGACCGGAGGTCTTTCTGCCCTGTCATGATTTTATGGTGATTTGTAAATAAAAACTTTGCTAGCTGGCAATTATTATTTTTTATTAAATAACTTTCTAATTAATTATTTTCAATTTTTCTTAATTTAATTTATTTAAATGACTGCGACCAATTGAATCCTTTTTCTATTACTAATAAATCCTTTATTCTATTCTATTTATTCAACATTTATAATATATATTTATAAAATAAATCTTAACTGCCTCAAGCGATTTTCTTATTTCATCCGACCCTAGTTAATCGGACCGTGGAAGAAAACGCGATGAAAAATAAAATGCTCTCTCTCTTCTCGCGAGCATACACAATTAAACAAGGAGAATCTCGGGAACGATCTCCCCTTCAATTGTGAAACGCGGACGTAATGAGGCGTAATAAGTTGTGACGGGTCAGCGGAGATCCCTCTTCACCTGCTAAGTACTGTTGGTTGGTTCTAACTTGAGTCAAGTACTTCCTCATAAGTGCCATCGCCATCGCGGGCGAGCACGTCGCGTTATCTAATAGAATTTATATTGAATATCTCCGCTTGACCTATTAATGCTAATAAAATTCGGAATTGAGACACGGGATTTCTCCGTCAACGTCTAAATGTTCTCGTCGAGTACTAAGAATGAAGCCTGTTGAAAATGATGAATGAGGATCAACAAATTTATTTAAACATCCACAGATTGAATCAGGACCTCGTACCGAAGTTTCAGATTTCATTATTTAACGAATTTCAGAGCTTTGTCAAATATTCAAAAAAGGAAATGCAGGAAAACAAATGAAGTTTTTTTTTTAATTTTCGCGAACACAATCTCCATTATCAAGAATTATAGAATTATCCCTCATCAGCATAGTTTTGTTGAAGAAGGTATTTTTTGAACCACAACAAACTAGTTTTAGGTTAAGCTGTACTGACGATAGATAGATTTCGAAACACGTGTCTGCAGATGGCGTTATATTAAGTAACGTTCTTTTTGTTGTTTTTACATTGAATTTTTCTCGGATCAAAATTTGTTACATTATGCAATATTTGATTGAAATGCAACAGCAGGTCTACATTATGTAATTCAATGTCCGACGTGGGTATTTGCCCGGGAAGTAGTTGTTTTAATGTGTATTTGTTTAACGTACTTACGTAACGTAAGTCAAAAGTCACAGAGCTAAATGTGGAAATTATTTATTAATTATTTTCAAATAATTTTTATTTAATTTAATGTAATTATAATATCCATACAATAACTTAAAACCACATATAAAGTTAAGAATATTAAGAATACATTTAATTTTAAATAAAAAGAATTTTAAAATAATTAATAAATTATTGCCTCTTTAGCTACTGTGATAATTTGGCTTATGTTACATAAGTACTATAACAATTGTCACAGTAGCTAAAGAGGTAATAATTTATTAATTACTTTCAAATTATTTTTATTTAATTTATTTAAATAACTGTGGCCAAGTGAATAAATCCTTTTTCTATTATTAAAACTAATCACACAAAATATGTGGCTAACGCTCAATTTTACAAACCTCGAGTGACGTTACTCTTGATTTTTCCTTTCGGTTGGCTGATTCTCTCTATTTTATTATCAATAAGACTATTGATAATAAAATAGAGAGAATCATAATAATAGTAATAATCAATATTATCATCTTTTTAATTTTATTTTGAATGTAGCCCTTTTAAGACCGATGGATTTATTTGGAGGGTTTCGCGTTTCGATCCGGTATGAATCCGATATCCCGATTTCGGCGTCACGTTGCATTATTATTATACGGGGCGATCGTGTAATGACAACCATCTGAGGAGCTCTCGTTCCGGCAATTATGTCACGCGCGCACGCAATGGGTGAGCCCAAACAAAGGGCTGCATTTAAGGGCGTCTAGTCGGCGCCACATTAGGGTACATATTGTATTAGTGGGTATTACGTGTCAATGCAAGAGTTGCATGAATGAACGAAAGAAAGAAAAATATACGTAAAAAATAAACTAGCAAGGAAGTAAATGCTTCGAATTGAATTGCCAAAGAAAATTATTTAATAATTTATTATATTCACGAAACTTCAATGTAATTTCGAAGATATTTATTGATCGATGATTGGTTTTGAGTTACGTGAAGAGTATAAACAAAATAATTAACTCTTCACACTTGATTTTCTAATATTTAGATATATTACAATGAAATTAAACAAGGAAAATTTCTAGCAATGATCAATAAAATTCGATCAATCCCTTTTTCCAACTGCAAAAAATACTTACACTGTAAGTTTTACAAACATCTATTGAAACAACTACTTCCCGAGCATTTACCCCGCCGGACATTGGATTACACAAAAGATATTTATTGTTGCATCGCATTCTAATTTAAATAACTGCAAACGTGTGAATCATCTTTGTGTCATTTTATTTAATTTAGATATATATTTTGAGTGCTATGCACTCATTATCAATAACAACGAATTCTAACAACTAATGTGCGGTGTTTTTATACCTGAAATGGATTAAAGGAAAAAAAACAGGATTAAGGGAAAACCCTTGGATAGTTATTTTATTTAGGTTGAGTTTATTGTGGTAACAGTCAAGAGATTTTGATTAAAACACTTGATTTGTTTCACTGATTTTTTATTTTTACTCCGACTAGTTTCGACCTTAGGTCATTCACAGGGAGATGAGTAAAAATAAAAAATCAGTGAAACAAACCAAGTGTTTTAATCAAAGTCTATTAATTAAATATGTTTCACCACGGGTTAAGTGAGAAATTAATTCAAAATAAATTTAACAGTATTTTATTATAGCGATAACAAATTTAAAAGCGGATTATTTAAGCGACTCAGATAAAAATTCAATAAATTATCTTTATTTTTTCGCATTTCTATAGCTTCCAACATGGACAGGTTGTAATTATTGGACTCTTTTAGTAGTTTCATGTTATTAATGTTGAATTTGTTACCTGTTATAAAATTATGGGGTGCGATTGCTGATTTTTCGGGGCTTTGATTTTATTTATTGATGAATACCTGTACTTTTCTTGAGTGTCATATTCATGTTGGTACTTTCGATGTATAAGCAGTCGATTAATATTATTCCTAAGGTTGGTAACAGTTGAATAAAGAAATCGTTCATGGCCATATAATATAATAATATAAATGGCATCAAGCCGAAACTAGTAGAAAATAAGATACAAATAAGTGAAACTAAACCAAGTGAATTTAATTTACAAACTAATATTTAAAAAAAATGTTTTACCAAGTGATTAATGAGAAAAAAGTGTCCGATATAAATATAAATGACGACTCGAAGTCATCTTTGCTTAAAATGAAACGCTCTATACTTAATTACATTAAATATGGTAGTTTTAATTGGCTAGTTGAGATGTATTGAGATAAGCGGCATTACGTATGTGACATTTAATAAGATAAGATAAGCTAATTTAATAGGAGAATGTCTTGCACTTTCTTAAAAGCTGCGGTTATAGCAGAAATTTTCCTTTCTTTGTTTAATTTCATTGTAATGCTTACAATGAAATTAAACAAAGAAAATTTCTGGCAATGATCAATAAAATTCGATCAATCAATTTTTCCAACTGCAAAAAATACTTACACTGTAAGTTTTACAAACATCTATTGAAACAACTACTTCCCGAGCATTTACCCCGCCGGACATTGGATTACACAATAGATATTTGTTGCTGCATAGCAGCACTACTGCGAATTGCAACGGTTTGAGTCGAAATTATTTAATAAAAGGAAACAACAAATAATAGTTACAAGGCTATCTGTAGACACGTGTTTCGGGATTTCATTCCTCATCAGTACAGCTATGCCCTGCAAACCTTTAGTTGTTAAACAATTTTTAATTATTTTTTACGCACCGTCTTCAACGAGATCGCGGATGGAAGTGATCGCGGTGAAGGACGCGCGCATTGAGCGGATTTATCGACTGCGAGCAAAAAATCATATCGACTTAGCGTGAGAAAAAACAGCGTTGTTTTCAATTAAATTAAATAAAATGAAACAAAGATTTGTAGTTATTTAAATTACAATGAAATTAAACAAGGAAAATTTCTGGCAATGATCAATAAAATTCGATCAATCCCTTTTTCCAAATGCAAAAAAATATACTTACACTGTTTTGCAGTTGGAAAAAGGGATTGATCGATCTTTATTGATCATTGCCAGAAATTTTCCTTGTTTAATTTCATTATTATTGGTACGCGTGTACCAAAAATTAGTCTCTAAGTATAATGCAGCTAACATCTAGTAGCGTGCTGCTCCACAGTTCGGTTTTGATGATATTTTCTGTTTCACAGCTATGGGAGCAAAATCTTTACAACCCAGAAAAGTTCTACCAACTGTTTTGGGTCCCGTACGTGACAAAACAATGACATCTCCGTGTAACCAGAACGAGGAATGCATTTCAATCCCTGTAGCGCGGATGTGCGGTTTATTGAGGGTATTCATAGTACCCGCGCGAAATTGGAGTTCCTCGAAAAGAGAAAATCCAACGGGATTTTTCACTTAATGAATTTTTACCCAATCCATTTTCTGATTTTAGACTAGATACCTGGAAATTTCGAAATTCTGAACTGACGTTTTTGAGCGTGTGTCAAATTTTCGCCCCTCTATCTAACAGACAATTTTCATTTAATTTATAAATATGTAAACTAGTACTAAGAACAAGCATGTACATCAATGCACAAACATTTAAAAAAATCTTAGGACGTATTATTTCTGGTCAAACTAACAAATTACACTTACAAAATCAACACACCGCTTTTCTTTCGGAAAACCCAACATCTACCATAATAACAGCCCAAGTCGTAACGATACATGAAAAAAATACATAAAGTGTTTTAAAGTGATTCAGGATTATGTTTTTTTTTTCTGTTTATATTGAATAATAATCATGTTATTTAATGGATTCTTTGTGAATATTACATAAACCATTAAGAATCAATTTTTAATAACCTATGAATTATATTGTCTTTATTCTATAAAAACTTTGTAATAGTTATCTAAAACAAATTATAAATATATTTTTTTTAATAATTGGTTAATAAAAAAATATTTTTGAAAATAATAATATACTAATTTATTTAAGTGTAAAACATTTAAAAAAAATCTCAGGACGTATAATTTCTGGTCAAACTAACAAGTTACCCATATAAAATAAAAAAAACAACATCTATTATAGTAACAACCCAAATCGTAACGATAAATAAAAAAATACATAAAGTGTGTTGATTCAGGATTATGTTTTTTTTTTTCTGTTTATATTGAATAATATGATAATTGATATTTCGTGTAGACACAACTTTGAGTAATAAGAATCAATATTTACATCAATGATAATGGCTTATTTATTCATGATAGTCACGAAATGCCGAAATATAATCAGTTTTAAGTAAAAATATTTGCTATTCGAATTTTATTTGTGCAGCGAAATATTTTTATGAAATTTATATGCAGTAGGACATCAATAAGTGTCATCAGACATTTCAATAAGATATGCAATTGAATAATTTACTAATTGTTAAGGCTTCTACTTTGTTATATATTGTATAAATTTAGAGCAAGTTAAACAAAGGGAAATGCACGTTTCAGAATATTAATAGAAATGGGCAAAGTCGATTTTTTCGATCTTTTTGTTACTGCAAAATGAAGTATATAATAATTTTCTTAACGTTATTTATAACATTAATATTAGGAAGTGTCAATTATTTATTAATAAACTCCAATTTATTATTATTTATTAACTTTAGTTAGTTAAAGTTAGTTATTAAAAAATACTCGATTACTAAATTCACTCGATTTTGCACTAAATATGAAAAAATTGCGAATAAAATAATTTGAAGATTCAATTGCGTACATTAATGAAAAAACTTTTTAACTTATTATAACTGAAACTGAATTTAACTGAGGAAATACTTTTAACTTTGTTTATATAACTGAACAAAATAATTTGAAGATTCAATTGCGTACAATTAATAAAAATACTTTTTAACTTTTTATAACTAAATTTTAGTTAAACACACCGCGCTGAAAGTGCGTTTAACCGAGGTAATACTTCTTAACTTTGTTTATATAACTGAATTTCAGTTAAACACACCGCGCTGAAACTGCTTTTAACTGAGGTAATACTTTTTAACTTTGTTTATTAACTGAATAACTGATTTTCAGTTAAACACACCGCGCTGTAACTGAATTTAACTGAGGTAATACTTTTTAACTTTGTTTATTAACTGAATAACTGAATTTCAGTTAAACACACCGCGCTGAAACTGAATTTAACTGAGGTAATACTTTTTAACTTTGTTTATTAACTGAATAACTGAATTTCAGTTAAACACACCGCGCTGAAACTGAATTTAACTGAGGTAATACTTTTTAACTTTGTTTATTAACTGAATAACTAAATTTCAGTTAAACACACCACACTGAAACTGATTTTAACTGAGGTAATACTTTTTAACTTTGTTTATTAACTGAATAACTAAATTTCAGTTAAACACACCACACTGAAACTGAATTTAACTGAGGTAATACTTTTTAACTTTGTTTATTAACTGAATAACTAAATTTCAATTAAACACACCGCGCTGAAACTGCATTTAACTGAGGTAATACTTTTTAACATTGTTTATGTAACTGAATAACTGAATTTCAGTTAAACACACCGCGCTGAAACTGAATTTAACTGAGGTAATACTTTTTAACTTTGTTTATATAACTGAATAACTGAATTTCAGTTAAACATACCTCGCTGAAACTGCTTTTAACTGATGTAATACTTTTTAACTTTGTTTATATAACTGAATAACTGAATTTCAGTTAAACACACCGCGCTGAAACTGAATTTAAGTGAGGTAATACTTTTTAACTTTGTTTATTAACTGAATAACTAAATTTCAGTTAAACACACCGCGCTGAAACTGCATTTAACTGAGGTAATACTTTTTAACTTTATTAATTAACTGAATAACTAAATTTCAGTTAAACACACCGCGCTGAAACTGCATTTAACTGAGGTAATACTTTTTAACTTTGTTTATTAACTGAATAACTAAATTTCAATTAAACACACCGCATTGAAACTGCATTTAACTGAGGTAATACTTTTTAACTTTGTTTATTAACTGAATAACTGAATTTCAGTTAAACACACCGCGCTGAAACTGCATTTAACTGAGGTAATACTTTTTAACATTGTTTATGTAACTGAATAACTGAATTTCAGTTAAACACACCGCGCTGAAACTGAATTTAACTGAGGTAATACTTTTTAGCTTTGTTTATTAACTGAATAACTAAATTTCAGTTAAACACACTGCGCTGAAACTGAATTTAACTGAGGTAATACTTTTTAACTTTGTTTATTAACTGAATAACTGAATTTCAGTTAAACACACCGCGCTGAAACTGAATTTAACTGAAATTAAGTTATTCAGTAATACAAAGTTAAAAATTATTTTCATTAATCATACGTAATTGAAAATGCAAATTATTTTATTAGCAAACTTATACATTTTTCGAAACGTGCATTTCCCTTTGTTTAATTCGTGTGCGTTCATCAAAGGGTCTAAATTTAAACACCCTGTGGAAATAAGACCGCGTAAAGCGCGCGACCGCAACATAGGACTAAATTTAGAATGCACGTTTGAACGTTTGAAGTGTCGAATTACGAATACAATTTTCCCATTTGTACATTGCGCGTGTTTATTTGTAAACAAACGCCGAACAAGGAAACCGTTCGTGTAACGTGTGTTATTTTTGTCACCCGTACACTAAACTGCGAACTGTCTGTTTTATTTTTTTAATTTATTGTAAAATAAATTAAAAAAATAAAACAGACTTGTTATGTGAGTTGTAGAACTCACATAACAAGTTATGCATAATTTTTTATTGTTGTTTTTATATTATATTTCATGCATTGTAATGACAATACTACAGGTATTGAATTAATACATTTTTTTTATGGTTGTAATACCGCTAACAGAAATCTAGGTCTTTTTTTGCAAACAGAACTCAGATTAAAATGAAAACAGAGATGATTCACGGATTTGTAGTTATTTAAATTAAAAGTAAATAAGAAACAATACTGAAAATAATTAATAATATTCGATCATTGCTATAAAAATTACTTACACCGTAAGTTTTTGACAATCATACATTGAAACAATTGCTTCCCAGGCAAATACCCCGCCGGACATTATAAAAATAAATTAATCTGAAAACGAAACGAAAAACCTTTATAAATAGAAAAGAGTATTATTTACTCACTTGGTCACAGTTATTTAAATATATTAAATAAAAAAAACCTTTATTTGGCATTACATCCCTTCTTTTAACAAACGTGTAAAAACTTAATCAAAATAATATTATTCTTGCTCTAAGTCTACACTGCTTCTCCTATCACAACCTTTTTAAAACCTACTCCGGCGATTTTTTACCAAAATTAATCTAGAAACTTTCATTTTATTTATATTTATCAATTATTTTTTGTAATTTGAGTAATGTATTTGATTATTATTACTATTATTGGTTTATTCCATTTTGATTGTGTTGGATGCACAACTTTATGCTAACAAACTATTTTGTATTTCGAAGCACCACGTTCAAACCGACGCAGTCAACAAAGCGGAAAAAATAGGTATTCTTTCCCTTCACCACAGATTCCCCTACTCTCATCCACACTTGAAATTCACATCACATTAAATCAATCTTTATTCGCCCAATCCCAATAAATCCCAGATCGACGGCCGCATTCCTTCCACCCCGGCAGGAACATTCGAGTCCGTGTTCCTGCGTAGAATTCAACCGCTTCTATTATCTAAAGCAAACACTGGAAATCAAACCGAGACTCGTAATGAATTCAAGGAGAAAACTCCGCGCCGAGCGGAACGCAAATAAAAAAAGGGCAGCCCTTTTTGTGTTAGCCCAGTCAGCATTCGAAACAGTCGCTCAGCCCTTTTATGAAATCCCGACCGCGTTTCTCATTACTGTAATTATTGCTTTCCAGCGAGATGGGAGTAAATAGTGTATGTTCCGTCGCTGTTGGCAAGAGTTGGAGGTAAAATGCTCGTAGTAGTTGTTTCCCGGGGAATGGAGAATCGTTCATAACAGTCTGATGGAGACCAACGTGCAATTATTTATAAACGTGTAGAACGTACGGAGTTTAATTATTGACAAGCAAGTAGTGATGACATGCACGGAATATTATGTCGTTCCGACACATACCAACGAGATTCATTAAATTTAAAGGCAATTTTTAATACTAAATTAATGGAAAAAATACTATGATGGTTAGGGTAAACAGTATAGTTGTTGGACGCTTAAGGTTGCGGTTTAGTAGAAAGAGATAGCTATATAGTAAAATGGAAATAATCGTGTCAAAAAATAGCCATTCCTTTGGATTTAATAATTTGAATATGTTTTACTTTTTTTTATCTACCAAGTATAAAGTATCAGTCTAAATAAAAAATAAGGGCGGAAAGACCAACGATCGATAGCCAATTGGCAGAAGAATTTATTTTTATGTTAGTTATTTATTGTATTTATTTATTTATTTATTTTTTGTTGAAAAATAAATCGTTAATTTTCGTGTATTACGTCAATTTACTAGTTCAAGTTAGAAAATAAAATTGTAAGATTTAATGAAACTAACTTGTCATGTCTGTCAAGTTATTTGAATGCAGAATTTAGTGAAATCCTTTAAATTTTCATTGCATAAGTTTTTATTAGCAAAAATATAATTTGAAATTTGCTATGAATTTGATCAATTTTCATTATTTTTCGTAATTGCTTTTCACACAAACTAAACATTAAAATAATTTTTAATTTATCTGATGAAATTCCTGCTTATTTCATTGATCACAACAGCAATCTAACCCGAATTAGTGATTGCCCATATTTATTTAGCTATCTCTTTTATCTAAACCACACCCTTAAGAGAAATTTGATTTTAAAATGACCACAAAATTATTGGTTTTTATTTTGAATGGTATACGAATACATAATTTCAAACTTGTTTATTAACAATTCTAAAAAAATAAAGATAAATATTAGAAATTTTTATTTATTTAGCCCAACACCCGTAAGGGTACAAGGGTTTTTGTTAATATATATATATTTATTTAGCCTTATATAACATTGTTATATGTGCGTCTCTACTTCTCAAATTGAGGTGTAGAAATATATATATGAATAATAATATAACAATTTTTAATATAATACTTTTTATATATACACTATATTTCTTATCGATGTGGTTTTTCTAATAAAAAAATTATCGTTTGTAAATAATTTTTAAAGTCATACATGTGGAAAGGTACAATTATTGGACGTATTTTATAGTAATATTAGGAATTATTGAATTAAATATTATACGTAAAACAAACAGAATAATTTTCTTTATGTTGGTTGTTGGTCGTGGAGACTTTAATTATTTAAATAAAAATACTTGTCCTTTCTCCTACTTATTTTTATTTCACTAGATATATTTCGGAAACTATGTTTCCATCTTCAGTAGTTGAAGTTTTATAAATATAAATATGTTGTTGTGGTATACAACGCAATATTGATAAATTTAAATATTTAAAAAATATTAAATATTTAAAAAAATCATGTTAACTATAAACTAATTTAAATATACTTATATATAATGTGCTAAAATTTATGAATTAATAAGATCTAAAAGGGGAGTCTATTGAAATGAAAAAACACATAGGTAATCTTTTAAATGTCAATACTAGTTCATTAAATAATCCCCTTTTAGATCTTATTAATTCATAAATTTTAGCACATTATATATAATTATATTTAGATTAGTTTATAGTTAACATGATTTTTTTAAATATTTAAATTTATCAATATTACGTTGTATACTATAACAACATATTCATATTTATAAAACTTCAACTACTGAAGATGGAAACATAGTTTCCGAAATATATCTAGTAAAATAAAAATAAGTAGGAGAAAGGACAAGTATTTTTATTTAAATAAATAAACAGAATAATTAATGAGAATCAAATTGAAGATATATTTTTTTCAGTAACTGGACGTAATACATCACAGTAATTGAACATTACACATTTTAATAATTTAATTTTTGTATTTCTTCTTTATACATATTATATAGATCTTATGTTTCTTTCCTGACTTACCCTGTTTCTACTGGAAAGTCAACACCCATTTCCTCACCTATTTCTTCATCATCTGTACCAATAGTATTCTTAGAATCCTCGTGGTAACAGTAATGACGGAGGAAACTATCATTAACTTCAGGGTTTGTTATATGTGGTGCCAGGGAAATGCAGCTAGAATGGTAACAATTCGTGCATATATCACAACATAACCCATTAGGTTCAATAAGTAGGGCGCAAATATAATGTTTTATCTTCAGAGTTTTGATCCAATTTTTGTCTGTTTTTTTTTTTTTTAAATTTAATTGACCTTTTTTATTTAGGCCTTTCAGTTTAGTTACGAGCATTTTTGTATTTTTATTTTTGTAACGAATAAATTTGATTTTATCCGTAATGCTCGCCGTTTGTCTTTCCCTTCTTCTATTTTTTTTTTTAATTTTTAGCAACTTAGGAAATATAAGCTTGTTATTTTGTATGGCAATCTCTCGATATATCTTATTCTCTTACATTTTGGAGAATCTAGCCAAAAAGAAGTTTGGAAATAGGTGCAGGTTCTGATATATCCACAGTGCTATGTACCGGGTTTTCAGATAAGAAAGGTCACCGTCTATATCTCAGGAACTAAGACTCCTAGAGCTTTCAAATAAAAAATATGTTAATAAAAGTTACCATGAGAAAATGTTCGAAATAAATTTCAAGTTCGTATCTCTTCCAGTAGGGAGCCGCAATTAAAATAAATTAATAAAATAATTCTGCGATTATCTCAAAAAAGTTCAAATAAAGGCATCATAAAACTACACTTTTTGAAATCATGATGAGTTTATAAAACAAATATGTTACAGAAAATTTTCTCTTACTCTTGAAATAAAGGGTGAGGGAAGGTCAGAATTTATAAAGAGCAAATGTCAAATAACTTTTTTGTTTTCTAATCGATCTTAATGATTTTAATTTCATACTAAAGAACTTATCATACTGATTAAAACAATTGACAACAATCATAAAAATAAGTAATTCAGTCGCCGCGAGGTGGCGCTAAGTTTAAAATAATATAATTTTCCCATTTTTCTTACAAATTTCAAATGGAATGATATATTTTTCTTAGTATCAATAGAAAGTACGTGAAAATGTAAGAAATTTGGTGAAAACAGCATCTCAATATTCTATCACAAGTTATATATATATAAAGAAAATTTCAAATTAAAAATTTCAAATGTCATTGGAAAACTTTTTGAGGTTAATAAAATTTATAACAAAAACAACAAAATTGAATTAGTTTATCACCACCAGGGGACATTTTCTAAAGCGTGTTAAATTATTTGGATATACTCTTTCTTGAGAGGTGAATAGATGGGGATGATTATTTTTTTTGTCACCACGATTTGCCGAATGTTCAGATTTTTATTTTTGGGGCAAATTAAAAAATATTTTTTATCAATTCAGGCCTAGAACGAGGAAAGACATATATTTTTTGATCTGAAATGCAAAAAATTCAGCAATAGATATACTGCTATTGCTAGAGTGGATGTCGCTGCTTATTTAATTGTATAAAATTATGTGATTGTATTAAATATGACGGTGGACTCATTGGACAATATGAAAGAGAAAATTTTGATATAAATTTGGCATTGAAATTGTTTTTCCATTTGGTTTTAATACTCTTTTCACCTGTATTATAAGAAATATATCTTTATTTAAAAAAAAAATGAGAAAAATATTATTAAAATCAAAAAGCGCCCCCTACCGGTGAGAAAATAATTTAATTTTGCTATTTTAGTTATAATATCATTTATTTTAAATTAACACATAAAATTCTTAAAATTTACATTAATAATTTTTAATTCTAAAATTTTATTTAATTATAGCTTGTGATAGGATTCCGGTTTTCACTAAATTTCTTACTTTTTAATCCTCTTTCTACTAACATTAAGAAAAATTTATCATTCCATTTGAATTTTTTAAGAAAAATGGGTAAATTATCTATACAGTTGGCGCCACTTAGCGGCGATAAAGTTAGTTATTTTTCTGATTGTTGCCAAAAATTTTAATCAGTATGATAAGTTCTTTCGTATGACATTAAAATAATTAAGATCGGTTAAAAAACAAACGTTATTTGGCATTTGCTCTTTATAAATTCTGACCTTCCCGCACCCTTTATTTCAAGAGTAAGAAAAACAAATCTGTAACATTTTTGTTTCATGAACTTATCATGGTTTCAAAAAGTGTAGTTTTATGATGTCTTTATTAAACATATTTTTAGGTAATCGCAATATTACTTTTCGACTGTTCATTGCGCTCCCTATCGGAGGAGTTACGAACTTGAAATTTATTTCCAGCATTTTCTCATGATGCACTTTTATTACATCTTTTTATTTGAAAGCTCTAGCACTCATAGTTCCTGAGATATAGTCGGCGACCTTTCTTATTCGGACACCCGGTACACATTGTGACGTCGATATTTCTGTACTAGTAAGGTATACTACTAGTACCACAATTATAACCTGTGGAAGCAAACAATTCTTGTTTGCTTCCACACGTTTTGTCGTAGAATGCATAGTAGTGGACATGAACAGCCTTTTTCAAATAAATATTGTCTTCAATCTCAATTCTGATCGACATTTATGACGTCTGCATTATCTATTTTCTTCGTCATCATATTGATTTTGTGAGTATTAAACGTACTTTTAGATTTGTTTAAAATTTGATCTGAGGCCTTATTCCTGAAATCGATCGCAAGAAATCGGTCGTATGCCACTGTCAAATTCACATGTTAATTCCTATCTAAATGACAGATTTCATACAATCGAAACGTTCGATCAATTTCAGGAATACGGGCCCTGGACCTACTCTACTAGATTATTCGTTTTGGAAAAAATGTTGCTCAAACATTTCCCATCTGCGTTATATACAACACAGCGTTGATTAGTCACACGGTTTGTAATAATTTCGCATAATCCATGCACTTCTAGCTCCCCGCGATGATGTTCAGGTTCAACGCTCCTAAGACGTCGGCGAAGATAATATTACACCGCACTGCACACGCCTCACCGGCATTTTCTGCATGACTCAGATCGCGAACTGGAGATTGTGCTCTAGAATTAATACGCGCTCATAGGTGAAACAAGGAAAAATAGAAGAACACGCTCCGCTCTCGACTCCTCTCATCTGCTCTCCCGG
Source organism: Philonthus spinipes (assembly GCA_963082785.1). Lineage (NCBI taxonomy): Eukaryota > Metazoa > Arthropoda > Insecta > Coleoptera > Staphylinidae > Philonthus > Philonthus spinipes. The sequence goes on along the minus strand of OY720309.1, from coordinate 10,701,541 downwards.
CGAAGTTTTGATCTCGCGAGAGCGAAACGCCACCGAGAGGATATTTATTACCGCGGATGTGGATGGCTTATCTTCATTTTCCAACGAAATATCTTGTGTTAATTAATTATATACGTGTAATGATTACATTTTAATATCTCCTGGAGATCATTTTACATCTTTAACTTTCGCACAGTTGGATTTTAATAATCATGCTTAAAAAGGATTTGCAATTATGACTAGATTTCAAAGAAATAGAAATAGAATGGTATATTTTCAATATTTTGATAATGTAAGTAAACATTTTAAATATCTAAAAATAAATTATATTTCTCTGAAATCTAGTCATAATTGCAAATACTTTCAAGCAGAATTATTAAAATCTAACTGTGCTAAAGTTAAAGATGTAAACACTTTGACATTTTTATGCATCACTTCAATTGCAAGTAAGTTTAAGTGAACAATGTTAAATTGTATATAAAAATCAAGGGTATTGATTAATTAGTGAAATCATAACAAAGTGTTTTACTTATCTAAGTGTTAATATGGTATTTAACCATTTAACAACCTCCGGTATTAATTTTTGAATTTTTTTAATTAAATGTTTATATCGAGCGTATAACAAAAATCGATGATGAAGTTGGCATTGGAAATCTAAAGTCATGTCTCAACTAAAATCACACGCGTACACGTAAAGTACTGGTTGTCATGTTGACCGCAACTAGCATTTAACGCATATGGTCTTAGTACAGACATGACTCGAGACTTCCAACGCCAACTTCGTCGTCGATTTTTGTTATACGCTAGATTTTTAACTTTGATACCGATATATCTACAAATTTATTCAAACCTATTAAAAAATAAAAAAAATATCTGTTCTATATTTTTGGTACAAAACTATACAATAGCTTTGGCTCTAAAAAAATCTAAAATCTATACATTTGTAAATAATACATTCATTTTTTACATTGTTTGAAATATGCTTTGAATTTGCCTTCTAATTTTTGGATAAATTTTTACGATTGTATAACTATAGATCGCAAACAAAGTCTTTACTACAAATGTCCATTATATTTAAAGGAAAACATTAAGCTAAATTTTGATCCCAACTCTATCATCATATTCTTAAAAGCAGCTCTACTCATTTTTGTTCCAAATAAAGTGATAAAAATAAATAAATAAGAAAAAGGATTTATTATTAAAAAAAAAAAATTTATTTGTTTTTTGCATTAAATATTTTCGATTAAAAAATTGTTGAATTATACAATTGTTATTGTTATGCAACAGCAAATGTCTATTATTAGACATTTGTTATAGTACTTATGTAACATAAGTCATAATGTCACAGTAGCTAAACGGAAAATAATTTATTAATTAATTACTTTCAAATTCTTTTATTTAATTTATAAAAATCAAGTTAGTAATAAATTGTTATCATATTCATTACAAAAATTAAAATCAAACCACCCATTTTTGTCCCGAATGTCATCTTTATGATTAATACGTTTAACGTAAAACTAAAATTGTATACAACCCTTTCTTTTTTTATACACATTTCTTTGATATTGATGCTATCTCATTCAGCCATTCATTTTCTTTGATAATATATGACTTGTTTTGAAAGTACTGTTTAAGCCGTACATAAGCCAGAATGACCGTCGGCCGTAAATCAAAGTCGAACACCTAGGACGTTTACAAAACGGGGGAATTTTTATGCCCGTGTAAATTCGTGGCACTGCGAGGCGTAACACGATACAGAAATTCCATTCAATTTTGAATGAGCCGGCGACAAGTGAGCGTTCTTTTACGGCCGTTTTTTTAACAGCCAGAATAAAAGGTGTTGAGTATATATATATATATATATATATATATATATATAAGGGATTCAGTATTTTAAAGCTTGTTCACACTGAATGGGATACGTAATATTCTGGATGAAATAAGGTATAATTAAATTTTTAACTTGAAATTCAGGCGGAATGTATATTTCTTTATAAATTTATGACCGCACTTCACGACATTAATAACAGTTTCATTTCGAATATAATCGATAATGACTTCTGAGAGTTATCATACTTCTTTCACGAGAAGGATATAAACACGAAAAAACCAGGCAGAAAGACTGCAAGTCGATTGCCAATTAACAGATTTAAATTATATATTTGATTTTGTGATTTTTTTTTTGTTTATGTCCTTGTTGTAAAAGAGGTGATATCTAAGTCTCCATGTCAAAAGTCATAGTTGGGTATGTTTGTAATTTAACTGTCATTAATGTGGTGAAGTGATGTAATTAATTCAAAAAAGAGTTATAGAATTTATGTCTTAATTCCGTGGGAATTTGTGGGCAAAAAAAATAATTTATGATGAAGTTAAAGAAAAATCTATGCTAGCTAGCTGAACTGTCCTGATGATTTGCGCAAATGAATTGATGAATGGTGATTGTAGGATGTTTGTATTTAGGAAGGATATTAGGGTTACGGAGAAAACAGAATTTTGTATTTGATTTTAATTTTACATTATTTACCTTTTACTGTACTTGGTATAGAAAAGAGTAAATTATTTAATTTTGTTCGGATTCCATTATAATTATTATTCTGATTTAAACATTTTGCAAAAAGAATCAGAAAGATTTAATTAGTCATGCCTGAAATGAACCGAGCGGGCCCTTACTGAAAAGGGATGGCTACCTCCTCTAGACCTCGCAGTTATTGGCCCGTCGCTAGATCTTTATTTTATATTTTGGAGTGGGGATGGGCTGCATCTCCATCTTTCATGAAAGTGTCGGTCAGGCGAGTACGACTCGCAGAGATGTAAGAAATGTTAAATAGTCGAGATTGGCACTTGTAGGACACTCAAGCCGATCTTATGTTTGTTTTTTATATCTGCATAGAATGATTTTAAAATATACAGTTCCAATTTAAAATAAGAAAAATAAAATAGAAACCTTAGCCTGCACAAAGAATTAGAATTATATGATGTACTATCAAATTATTTTGTTGAATATAAAATCACATTGAAGCGTTGCAAACAGAAATACAATTTACTGTTAAGTAAAGATCCCCGGCAACATTATAACAATAAAATTTAAATATCGAACAATATAAATAAATCAGCATGGGCTATAATAAAAAATAAAGATTTAAGTTTGAAAAGTTTGACAATAAATTTTAGACACCATGTAATAAAAATAAAACTTGAGCATTAGGATTGTTGGACCTTATTTAACAAGTACTCTGTATAATTTTATTCACAAGATCCTAACTATTTTTTATTAATATTTTAAAACAATGGCGCAAAATCATTTTTTTCTAATTTTTAATTTTTTTGGTTGGTATTACCGAACCGGCTTATTTTAGGGGTATGTAGGTAATCATAAAAGACTCCTAAATAATGAATAAAATGTATATCTAGCAATTTAAAAAAAATATATCATCATGACATAACTTTTTTTAGGACACCCTGTATAATAAAAAATATTTGCCTGAAGTACGTCCTGATCCCAAATAAAGTTTCTAAAATTTAAAAGTCCTAAATTAATTAGTAACTGAGCTATCGAAGACGGGAGCTGTGATGCAAGACCCTGTGTATATTATACTTGGTGTAGAAAAAGCAGAGATGCAAGGAATGTTAAAAAATCTATTAAGGAATTATTCTTAATAAAAAGTGAACACTTTGCCCATCTACTAAAAATTATCAGATATTTATGCTGCAAATGCATTCTACAGTGGAACTCTATAAATTCCCCAGTCCTTGTTTGTTTTAATATCACGGTTTTGTTCCCCCCAAAAAAAAAAAAAAAAAAAAATACGGGAGGTTGATATTTTGTAGAATATGAGGATGGTTTGATTTACCCCATCCTGTTGAAACCACATTCAAATTATTTTTATACATCGGATACTTTTTTATCATTAGTAAAACATTGTTAATATTAAATTAATCTTTTCAATTAAATTCACTTGGTTTTGTTTTACTTATGATTATTATTATTTATTAATTAATTTACGGATTTCTCCATTTTCAATATTACAAAAAATTAGTGATGGGCAAAGTCGATCTTTTATTATTGCTAAATTAAGTATATTATAATTTTGAGAATGTTACTTATTATAAAAATATCAAAAATAACTTCCCATTTATTAATAAACATAAATTTGAAGTTACTTTTTCGTTTTAAATACTTAAAATGACACATTTAATAATACTCGATTACTAATATTATTCGATTTTGCCCAACACTAAAAAATATATAATAACATATACAATATAAATAATTACAGTTAGTAGAACATTCCGCTTTACACTAAAAAGAGAGAGAAAAAATACAAAAATGCAAGTGACTAACATTGGCGAGATCAATCAAGAATTTTTGATAAAGACATTAAGCCGAAACTAGTTGAAGTTAAAATAAAAAAAATAGTTCAAGTTAAAACATAAGTAAAACTAAAATAAATTTTAAACTGGCTAATAACCCGAAACTATTCGAGACGTTATTTATTGTAATCATTCTAATGTAAGGCATAGCTGTATTGATGAGGGATAGATCCCGAAACACGTGTCTGCAGATGGCCTTATATTAAGTAACGTTCGCTTTGTTGTTTTTTACATAAAATTTTTCTCGGATCAAAATTTGTTGCATTATGCAATATTTGATTGATATGCAACAGCAGGTGTACATTACGTAATTCAATGTCCGGCGTAGGTATTTTCCCGGGAAGTAGTTGTTTTAATGTACATTTGTTTAACGTACTTACGTAACGTAAGTTAATAGTCACAGAGCTAAATGTGGAAATAATTTATTAATTATTTTCAAATTTTAAATTCTCTTGAAAATGGGCTGATAACCCGAAACTAGTTGAGAATTTAAAGTTATTCAATCTAATCTGTGTTTTATTGGTTGATTTTTAATAATTTATTCATATTTATTTTATACAATTTTTATTTAATTTATGGATATTACAAATATACAAAGGTTGCTGGATTAAATAGCAAAACTTTTTTTACGAACAAATTGTAATTCCTCCACTCTCTTCATTTTATTTTTATTATTATACAAACCACAATGTCTATTACGTATTCATGGCTTTAAATTCCTGACTTCAGGGAGAGGCGAATGGAAATGAAAATGATTTTTACGTTTTTTTGTTGTGTGTGTTGTTAGCAGGGCGGGGAATAAACGTACCGAAATGAAATCCCTGGGTTTATTTCGGCTATGATGAATGGCCGCCCACAACGGATCGACACCCAACAATATAAATTTCACGCCCACGTCCACACGAAATCCCCTGCACACATTTTTTTTTTTCTCGACCGATTAAATTTTTCCCTCTAACACAAATTGAACAGTGTGACGAAGCTCCATTTTTTTTTTCGGGATAATATTTTCAGTATGATACTCTACATAATTTTAAAAGCAATTAAAATAATTTGACAAGAACTTTTCACAAAGACTGTTAACGATCATCACAAGTTATCCGTATATTTTGTTAAGGAAAAAAAATAAAAATTCAGGTGGAAAAACCATTGGTCGATAGCGAATTGACATACCTTTACAATGTATGTTGTCATACGGAGTGACTAGCAATCATTGCAGATAAGTTAATGGAGTTTTATCGCTCCAAGTTTATGAATCAATGTTTTTATTAGAACTTAAAACAATGTATAACGAAGTAGAAGCCCCTATTGATTATATATTGTGTTATAAACATTCATTTTCTTGAGTATTGCTGAAATAAAATTCCATTATATTGTCAATAACATTATTTAATAAATAATCATCAGCTTAATTATATTTAATATTCAATCAAACACTATTGATTTTCAACATTTTCAATAACAAGTTTGCAGAAGATAAGTAATGGAATTTTAAGTATCAGTGGAAAGTTATTTTCTTGTTATCAGCATTACTCAAGGCCTAAGCAAATACGTTTGATTCCAAAAGGGCGCGCGACGCGCACTGTCTTTGGAAAATAGATAAACAAAAATTGCGCGCGTCTCCTTCCCACTTAAGAGAATAAATAATTTCATAGGGTAATTTAAGTTTTTAGTTTTTAAAGAAAAAACAGATCTAATTCGGGATTGAGGCCGATCAGACACGCGAATTTCTATATTTTTAAGTTACTGTAAACTGGGGGAAAAATAATTAGAAGAAGACAGTTTTAATTTAAACGAAAGGTTTTTTAATATTCCTCAATTACCCGCAAGGTGTTAGAACTCTTGACACGCAAAGAGCGATAACAATTTAATCAGTCAATAAAGATTATATATTATTATTAAAATATATATAATATTATATAATTATTATATATATAATATATATTATATTTAATTATTAATAATACTTCAATTTTTAATTTATATTGTTACTATGACTTTTCTTTCAAGTTTGTTTTCAATCATCCAATCAATTTTTTTTAAAAATTAATAATTCCCTGTTTTTTGTTTTGTTTTTTTGTTTAATAAATTCCGGCCATCAACTTTGTGTTTATAAATATCTTTATGGTTGCTTGAATGGCAGGCGGTACACTTGTGGCAAAGTCTGGGAACAAACTTGCAGGAAACAACGTTAATAATCGTAATAATTAATGGCTCTCCTCCCGGTTCCGACTTTGTCGGGCGGACGCGCCGAAACTTTTCCAATAACTTGAGCATAATTGCATATACCACTTAAGCCCATATTGCATACTAAATCTCCTAGGTAATACATTTCCATTTTTTTTATTAAAGCAGGAAAAGAAATAAAGAAGGAAACAAAAAAAAAACGAATGAAATAAAAGAATTGTAATTAACTATGGAATTAATTTAAAGAAGAAATTAGGAGCAGGGAAAGTATTTAAACTTTCCTTACTCTTACCTTTTCTTTTATTTTTAACAAAACATACTACGGAAACAAATTTTCGTTTGTTATAATATTTCGTATACTGATAGAATAAAAAAATCATGGAATTTAACATGATTTTTTATTTTCCCCGGACCCCAAGGGAAAGTATTGTGATCGTGAAAATTTTCGAACCGCCAATTTCAACAAATATGTACGTCTTGAGGTCCCCTGAGTCCATTCCATCGAGTTTTGAAAAATGTCTGTGTGTGTGTGTGTCTGTGTGTTTCCGCGATAGCGCATAAACGGCTTAATGGATTAAGCCTAAACTTTATATCTAAGCTTTTTATAACTGGAATGGTCTGAAAAGCTTTTGGTTACAATAAAAACTCATTAATTGCAACTTTACTCTTAGCAATTTTTCATTTTTTAATGCGGAGAGAAAAATGTTTCAAATAAAAGTTTTAGATCTTGGAAAATAAATAATTTCTGTTATAAAACTTTTATTGTAGGACTTCCGGTTTTCATTTTATAAGCGGAAGAATTTCGTTTACCTGATAAATTCCCTTAGAGATTTTAATTATTGAAATAATTATTTTAATGACAAATAAAACGTCAAAATGCCGTCATATTCATTTGCAAACGCCTCAAGTTTGAAAAAATGAAGAAGCGTGTGGAGAAATGATTTCAACACATTGTAAGGTAAGAAATAACACACTTAATTATAATATTCTTCTAAATACTCGGTTTTAACTTTAAAACACAACAATCATTTTTTTTCTATTAATCATTTTGCTTTCCTATTAAATTTTCAATCAGAAACTTATTTGACCGTATTAACCGGGAAAAGTACCACAATGAACATATCACCATTTTTATTCTAAAAAAAAAATAGAAATTTCTATACAGGGTAATTCAGTTTTTTTATGCTTAGGTAAAAGTAGTGATGCTTATTCACAAGAAAGTACCCCCTATCAGAAATGAACAAAAAGTAGATATGGTATTATTTGAAAAAAAAAAACTTGACTATCTCTACCTTGACAGTTGTCAATTTATTGGCAATTTATTCACACCATTAAATATAGAATTTCTTGTCGTTTACAAATATGTATGGTTTGTTATAGTTTACTGTCAAAATAAAAAAGTGAAAAGAGGATGTAACACAAAACTGAATCACCCTGTATAAAACGGCTCTAAAAAAATATGAATAGATTACTTCATAAATGTTGGTATTGTTGCAAATACGAATTTGTAATATTTGTTTAGTTAATATGATTTTTTTTAATTATATAGATAGCCCAAAGAGCCATCTTTTGCCTAATTTACAAACGGCAATGTCAATAATTTTGGTCTACAAGGTGGATAATAGAGAATCCTTGTTTCTTCCGAACTTCTCCTGTTTATGAGAGCAGGAATTAAAAAAAACTTCAAACTTAATAAATATTACAAATTTGTATATAACATATCCTGTAATAAGATTTTGTAATCTGTTCGATAATAATAATAAATAAATAAACATTGTACTAAAATGTGTGAATTGGTGACTTCTAAATCAATTCATAATATAAATAAAAAAGAGTATTCATTCTCTTGGTCACAGTGTGTAATTCAATGTCCGGCGTGGGTATTTGCCCGGGAAGTAGTTGTTTTAATGTGCATTTGTTTAACGTACTTACGTAAGTCAAAATTCACAGAGCTAAATGTAGAAATAATTTATTAATTATTTTCAAATCATTTCTATTTAATTCAATTCATAAACTACCATTTTATATACATATTTGTAATATTTATTACAGCATGATATTAATCTCATAGATTAAAACAAAGAAAACCATAGTTTAAAATTATTTTAAGTACTCGTCAAATTTCATGTTAAATCTAATAAATTGATATTTGCATCTGGCTAATATCAAAATTAAATTTCTCAAAAGAATTTAATATTTATTTAATTTATATTACAATGGTTTTACAATTTATAGAAATGATATAATGATATGAATCGCATAAAAACATCTACTTTTTGGATAAAATTCTTAAGCACATCAATTTCGAAAAATCTCTTGAGAGTAGATTTATAACAATCTACCAATAAATAAAAAAATATAGGTCGATAGCCAATTGGCAAACTCTTACAGCATGTATTGTAATATTTTATGTTATATATAGGTGTTGTATTACGCTTGTTAATAAAGATTATGTATATATATAAAGAAATATAATAATAAATAATATATATATTTATTTATTTATTTATTCTTATTTACGGATATAACCTTTTTACAAAAGCAGAAAAATATAAATTGTATAAAATGTCAAAAAACAAAGTAATAGAAAAAAAATACAAATATGACAATAAGTAACAATTGGATTAACAATTTTCTACATAACAATAAACATACAAAATGTGTATACAGTGATGTGCACAACACAAACACAGGCATATATAGATCACAAATGCATAGCTTCCGACAAACGTATATACCGTAAACTACTCTTAAAGCTGTTATAAGAATTCGAAAACAAATTAAAACTAGACTTATAATGCAACGCATTGGCAAGACGCATCTATATACATGTATTATAATATGAATTCCTAAGGCTTAAATATTAGAAATATTAATTCAATACTACTGATGATCATTTCCTTTTTTTACTAAATATATTTAGGTAATAATTAAAAAAAAAAAATAGATAAAAAATATATATATTGATTACAGTTAAGAGAAATCTCCAATTGACTCATAAAAGATTTATAACTATAGATTTACTTAAAATGTGTTAAGAAATGGAAATTTTATATTATAGTAATTTTTGGAAAATTGCATTCTCTTAAAAATGAATGAAAAGTATATCATTGTGAAATAATAAAATATTCACGATGGATGCGATGGATACGAACTCATGTAGATGAATTAAATAAAATATTTTTATTGATGAATGTTTTTTAATTCACTTATTACAAAGAAATAAAATAAATATCAAGGCAGCCAGCTGGCCGATGGTCTCCTAAATGAAACCAAAACGGAACGTCTTACACATTTAAAAAATCACAGATATAACAAATCTATAATTAATATATTACAGAATTATGAATACTGGCTAATTCTGAATCCTGATTAATTTTAAACTTATTTTACATAAAACTTGAGTTTGTGTTATATAAAAAGCTTAAAGTACTTTATTATTGTACCGCTGCAATTGTTTTTTTTTATTTAGATGAAGAAATTATGATTATTTGTGGTCTCCGCTCTTAATTTTGCAATATTAATATTGTGTTCATAAGTTCCAGAAAATATTTTCTCATAAAAACAAGGTGGGCATTTAAAACAAATTGTTTTATTAAGCAAACAATTTATAATAAATTTATAGCCTCAGTTATTAACAATGTTGCCGATACAAATTTTCAAAATGGATTCGACAAATAATTTAATATCTTGTATCTCAGGTGCAAGTTGTCTCATTATGCACAGCATTTTATAGGACATTAAATAAGTCAATTTGTCTCATCCACATTAAGTGGGGTTTAAATAGCGCTAAGTGCATCATTAACATTATCCTGGTTTACAGCGCTGCAGTTCGGCCCTACGGCTATACATTTTGCAACGAGAACAAGAATCGAGTGACTTTCTAAACAAATACTTATTTATCGCTGCGAGAAGGCGAATCGATTTTTACGGTGTGCACTTTGAGGAAATTGCAAATTTACATGCAAATTGCGAAATCGTTACAATGAGATGGAGAAATGAACGAGCGGGGCGTTAAGTAGGCAGTTGATGACTAATTTCAGTGAGTTAATTTCAAAAGAGCGCAATGATTAGAAATTGTCTTTAATGAATATTGTAATTGCTATAAAATATTTGTAATTATCAATAAAATAGAAATAGTGGAGAGTCACATTATGGGAATTACAGAAATTAGTTCATCATCAAAATGCCACAAAATGGGAACATTCCGTCAAATATCTCAATAGATGGCCTACATGACTGTTTAAATTAATTATATTTATATGATTGAAAACACCTGATGTTATTACTAATTTTAAGCTTATGAGAAATAGTTTTATACATTTTTAATTAATAACAATCATTGACAAAAAATGATCATATTTCTTTTTTCGTAAATTAGATGAGTAATAAATTAATTAATTTTTATTAATTATTTTATTTATTTACGGATTTTCTACATTCAAAAACCACTTGGGATAATAATTGATTAATTTATTTGTTAATTTGTATTTTTAGTTATTGTTTATTTGTATGTAATAGCCTATTTATCTACTATTTACAGTAAAAAATTGTTACAATTTTTGTAAAATGGTGAATTTTCCGTAGATAAATTATTAACTAACCAACTAACCATCTTTATTCAAATGTGTATATGTATGTACAATAATATTCAAAAATTAGAATTATATTCTGTAGATGATGATGAATCGGCTATCGACCGGAGGTCTTTCAGCCCATAAATTATTATTATTATTAAAAAAATATGTTTACATATATTGAGCATATAAAAAATTGATTAAAAGGATCAAAAATAATACTTAAATAAAATGAAACAAAGATGATTCACACAATTGCCACACAGTGTTTTTAAAACTTACAATGTAAGTAATTTTTGCAGTTGGAAAAAGGGATTGATCGAATTTTATTGATCATTGCCAGACATTTTCCTTGCTTAATTTAATTGTAAAAATAATACTGTTTCTTTTATAAATTTCTCGTTTAAATACTCTTGAAATTCGATACGAATAAATTTTGTGGCATTCAAGAGGGAATAATGAAAGCGCGATGAGCCAGATACCGCAAGTCCTCCCTATTATTACCTCCTATAAAAATCTTGACATAATTCTGTAGTAGAGATTGTTTTTTTTTATGAAACTCTATATTCACTAGAAAAATAGAACGCAGAGGCTTAAAAACAACGGATGGTCGATAGCCATTCTAGTAATAATAAATTAATTAATAAACATGTATAACGAAGTAGAAGCCTCCACAATTGAAAATATTAAAAAGGTATATCAATTTAATTAACAATTTGGATGTTTCACATAATAATAATGTTTTTATAAAACAAACCAAGTGTCGTCTACTTTGTAGACCCAAATCGTTGATGATGTCACTTGAAATTATGCAAAAGGTGGCGCTTGCGTCGTCTTTAATTTATTAAAACCAAGTGTGTTTTTTATGGAAAATTTCAAAAATTGTTGAAAAATATTTCACCACGGGTTAAGGGTGCGGTTTAGAAGAAAGAGATAGCTATACAAATATGGGCAATCACTAATTTGAGTTAGAGAGCGCTTTAGACGAAATAGATAGCTATATAAATATGGGCAATCACTAATTCGAGTTAGAATGCTGTTATAATCAATGAACAATATTGTATTATACATTAAAGTAATCTTAAAATAAGCAGGAATGTAATCAGATGAATTAAAAAATATTTTAATGTTTAGTTTGTGTGAAAAACAATTATGAAAAACAATGAAAATTTATAGCAAATTTTAAATTAAATTTTTGCTAATAAAAACTTGTGCAATGAAAATTTAAAGGATTTCACTAAATTTTGCATTCAAATAACTTAGCAGACATGACCTATTAAGTTCATTATATCTTACAATTTTCTTTTCTAACTTAAACTAGTAAATTGACGTAATACACGAAAATTAACGATTTATTTTTTTTATTTAGACTGATACTTTATACTTGGTAGATAAAAAATGTAAATACACATTCATATTATGAAATCCAAAAGAATAGCTCTATTTTCAAACGATTATTTCCATTTTACTATATAGCTATCTTTTTCCACTAAACCGCAACCTTAAGTGATTAAAAATATAATTCGAAATATGGTTCCAACAGGATGGAATAAATCAATCATTCTTGTTATTCCACAAAATATCAGCCACCCGTATTTATTTTCTATTTTTTTTTTTCTTATTCGGTGAACAAAAAAAAAAACATCACATTCAAATAAATATTTTCTTTCTCTGTCAGCAAACGCGATCATCGCATAAATCATATGTGGCATCACGTTTCCCGTTCCATTATTTCAGTTTATCCATTTAGCCTCGGACCGGGGGTGTGATTAATGCCGGTTTTCACGCCGCACAATGAAATACTGTGACGTCCGAAGCGTCGAAGGGATTACAGATATGGCGTGAGAAAGAGCGAGAGGGAAGTAGGGGGAAGGTGATATTTTCCAATCCGAAATCACCGATGAATTACGGTGGAGCGTGACGAATTTTAGTTAATTAGTTGGAAACAAAAAAATGTGTTTAATGGAGCGGAGAAAAAAGTGGGTCACAGGGTTGTAATTTTAGACTGTCATATTAACAAAAATAATTTATTGCTTTAATTTTTAGATTTATAATATAATTTGTTAATTGTTGAGACTTCTACTTTCTTATATATTGTAATTCAATTTTAATAAATGAAACACTTTTTTACTTTTTTTGTATACCTAGGATTGTTTTATTGTTGTCTATAGTTTTGACAACCTATAATTTAATAAAAATAATAACATTATGTAATTCAATGTCCGGCGTGGGTATTTGCCCGGGAAGTAGTTGTTTTAATGTGCATTTGTTTAACGTACTTACGTAACGTAAGTCAAAAGTCACAGAGCTAAATGTGGAAATAATTTATTAATTATTTTCAAATCATTTTAATTTAAAATAATAAGCTACTTACTTTCATTATATTATAAATATAAATTTAATATAAAAATCAGAGCTATTCTGTAAGGTAAAAATTGGGTTTAACGTGTATGTTATTTTTTATCATCACAGTTTACGCAGTTTTTGTAATAGAATGTGAATTTAATTAATAAAGTAAACGTTAAAAATTTAAAAAAATAATTACAAAATATTTAACAACTAAGAGCTTACAAGGCAGAGCTGTACTGATGAGGCATGAAATCCCGAAACACGCGTCTACAAAGCCTTGTAACCATTATTTGTTGTTTCCTTTCATTAAATAATTTCAACTCAAACCGTTGCAATTCTCATTAATACTGCTATGCAACAAACAAATATCTATTTTGTTATACAATGTCCGGCGGGGTAAATGCTCGGGAAGTAGTTGTTTCAATGGATATTTGTAGTGTAAGTATTCTTTTTTGCAGTTGGAAAGGGGATTGATCGAATTTTATTGATCATTGCCAGAAATTTTGCGTGTTTAATTTAATTGTAAGTTAAATTTAACATTTTTCGTACGCAACAGTTCCGAATATCATAATTTAAATAACAAAATAATGTGAAAATTATTAATTTAAAATAATTATTGATCATATATGCGAACACTTAGTCTATTAATCCTAATTTTATGCTCTTCACTTCTTTATTTGCAGTTTTCATAGCCCATTTACGCCGTATTGATATTTCCAATCTCATTCATATTACATAAATGTATTTTCTATCTACAATTATTTATTATCACTTGAAGATAGGAATAAGCCGGTTGCATATTGCTTTCACTATTAACTGTTTGGGATTGAGAAATAATTATTTTGATGCGTATTATTTTTATTGTGTATTTTGTCGTAATTTGTGATTGGTAATTTACCTTTTTTTATACATATGTTTTGTAACGTTTTTAGTGTGTCACACTTTTATTGTAAATTTTTAATACGTAATTATAAATGTAATTTGGAAATAGAGATTCCGTTAATTGAAATTATTTCTCTTAGAGCTAATGAAACAACTTACATAACGTCTTTTGTACTTAAAAACAAATATCAGTTTAAATAACTATTTTCCTGGCAAATTCCCCATTGGATATTTGTTTACATAAAAGATATTTGCCATTGCACAACATGTGTGTGTGTGTGTGTCCGTTTTACTGTTAAAGCAACATTAATGCTACCTTTGCTATAGAATCATTGTCCCACGTTATGTAAAATCAATACTTGCATCATTATGTTAATATCAAATTTTTTGTTTTTATTGTATTTTGTATTTGTAATTATTATTTTCTTGTAATTCATTTGTTACCTCGTTTATAATTCATTCTGAGTACATGAAATTTATATTGTTTTAGTTGTAAACATTAATTGTAAAATGGTGAATTCCGTAAATAAATAAATAAATAAAATGATTGCACAATACAATAATTTTTGATTCTAGAATAATTGTGATTGACTGTGTTTAACAATTGCTAAAAGTAAATTTGTGAAAAAGTACGGCGTTTGCGTAATATTGTATAAATTCGGATTTATAATATAAAAGTATTTATTTCTGCTGTATTTTATTTTCCTTAATAATTATAATTTTGAATAAAAGGCGAAGTAAATATTAATTTTCTTCAAATAAATATTTCTCAATAAAAAAAACTGAATGCGGAGATGCTCGGTTCATTGCTGGGTTCATTACCAGCTTCACACATACAGTTTGATTTTTTGTTATTAAGGGTGCGGTTTAGAAGAAAGAGATAGCTATACAAATATGGGCAATCACTAATTTGAGTTAGATTGTTGTTGTGATCAATGAACAATATTGTATTATACATTAAAATAATCTTAAAATAAGCAAGAATTTCATCAGATAAATTAAAAATGATTTTAATGTTTAGTTTCTGTGAAAAATAATTATGAAAAACAATGACAATTGATCAAATTTATAGCAAATTTTAAATTAAATTTTTGCTAATAAAAACTTGTGTAATGAAAATTTAAAGGATTTCACTAAATTCTGCATTCAAATAACTTAGCAGACATGACCTATTAATTTCATTATATCTTATAATTTTCTTTTCTAACTGAAACTAGTAAATTGACGTAATACACGAAAATTAACGATTTATTTTTTATTTAGACTGATACTTTATCCTTGGTAGATAAAAAATGTAAATACACATTCATATTATGAAATCCAAAAGAATTGCTTTATTTTCAAACGATTATTTCCATTTTACAATATAGCTATCTCTTTCCACTAAACCGCAACCTTAATCTGTGTAAAATTTTATATAAATTTATAGTTTTCGAGACCCCATAGAGAACATCGAAAAAAAAAAAAAACTCACCCTGTATAATGACCGCCACTTAACGAGACAAACTTTGTTTTTCAAACAACAAATTTGCAAAATAAAAGCAATGGAAGGAACAAAATAATTTTCCTAGACAAAATCTGGGAGGAATTCGACACTCCGTCCGTAAATAGATTTTACCCTTCCACAGACACAAACAAAATTGATATACTCAATAACTTCGAACGATTATAAAGTAATGAGTAATTTTGATTGTTGACTCATCAAACACTTGGTGAAACATACTTATCGCTGGATATTTAGGGTAATAAAGAACACACTTGGCTTATGTTTCACAGAAATATAAACTTAATTAATTTACAATCTTGTAGCGTTGATAATTATCGTCTGATCAAAACTAGTCCGTGAATAAATAAGATTATATTTCTGTCAAACAAAAACCAAGTGTGTTTTTCATTACGCTAAATATCCAGTAACGAGTATTTTACAGAAAAGTAGCGATTACTCAAAAGTATTAAAAAGTAATTGAATTTTGTATCTCTAAAATAGAAACAAATAAAAAAAATATCCAAAATTTGAACAGCAAATATTAAAAAGTAATAGAATTTTGCAACTCTACAATAGAAGCAAATAAATATCCTAGAAAATTGTTCTTTAAATATATATATTTATATTAAATAAAAATGATTTGAAAATAATTAATAAATTATTTTCACATTTAGCTGTGTGACTTTTGACTTACGTTACGTAAGTACGTTAAACAAATGCACATTAAAACAACTACTTCCCGGGCAAATACCCACGCCGGACATTGAATTACATAATGTACACCTGCAACAAATTTTGATCCGAGAAAATTTCTCTAATGCGAAAACAACAAAAGCAACGTTACTTAATTTAAGGCCATCTGCATTTTTCTATTTATATATATTTATGTTTAGACCAGTATCAATGTATATTTTATGTGTTTAATTAATTTCTTACTTAACCCGTGGTGAAACATTTTTGAATTAATTCAGGATGATTTAATTGAAATTAAAACACTTGGTTTGTTTCACTTATTTATATTTTATCCAACTAGTTTTGACCATTGTACATTCCTCCCTGAAGATGACCAATGGTCGAAACTAGTTAGAGAAAATATAATTAAGTGAAACAAACCAAGTGTTTTAATTTCAATTAAATCATACTGAGTATATTTTATGGTTTAATAAAGATATAAAGAAATGTAGAGGTTCATTGCTAGATTCATTGCCAGCTTCACACATAGAACTAAAATTTCATTTATTCAATCAAAAAGCACACTCCTGACAAAACCCTAATCCCCTTTCAATATTCCTTTCTCTATTTTATTTTTTTCAACTTCCACGATACGCGCACATTACAATTTCAAATGCGAGCTCCGGAATTGGTCCCCCAGTTACAATAGTAACAATATTCAATTTATCCCCCGTGGCGTGTTTTCGTAATAGCGACGAGTTATTCTGTTTACTTTTTTTTTCTTTTCGTCGGGGAGGAATAGCGTTTTCGAAAACGCCGCACGCTGCGAGGTTTATTAGTGTTTTGTGTGCACGAGGGCCCTAAAGGCGTCTTTTAGAATGGAAGTCCTGCCATTCCTCCCGTTGTAGCATTGTGATTTTATTCAAGAATGTCGACATTAATACCGCTGTGGTGTTTTGAATGTCGGTGGTGACTTTTATGATTGCTTTAATAAATATTACATTTTTGTGTGTTAATATTCTCAAATTTAGTTATCTTGTAGACTTGTTTTAATTGTTTGTATTCTACACAACTAATTTAATTATTTCAATTTAATTTTTTAATTCACCTCACACTGAGAAGTAGAGATATATGTCCATCTCTACTACTCAGTGTGAGGTGAATTAAAAAATTAAATTGAAATAATAAACAATGTTATAAAGACTAAATAAAATAAAATAATTACAATGAAATTAAAAAAAGGAACATTTCTGGCAATGATCAATAAAATTCGATCAATCCCTTTTTCCAACTGCAAAAATTACTTACAATGTAAGTTTTACAAACAAAAATTATTTGTTTTTTTTTTCCTTTCATTGTATAATTTCGACTCAAACCGTTGCAATTCGCAGTAGTACTGCTATGCAACAACAAATATCTATTGTGTAATCCAATGCCCGGCGGGGTAAATGCTC
The DNA here is from genome assembly GCA_963082785.1 of Philonthus spinipes. Lineage (NCBI taxonomy): Eukaryota > Metazoa > Arthropoda > Insecta > Coleoptera > Staphylinidae > Philonthus > Philonthus spinipes. The sequence continues at coordinate 10,683,584 of OY720309.1, read as the reverse complement.
GGAAAGTAGTTGTTTCAAAAAACTTACAGTGTAAGTAATTTTTTGCAGTTGGAATTTTATTAATCATTGCCAGAAATTTTCCTTCTTTAATTTCATCGTATTTTAAATAACTGAAAATGCGTGAATCATCTTTGTTTCATTTTATTTAATAAAATAATTGTTTAAATAAAAATTATTGAAGGAGAAAAAACATTCATTTTTATTTAAATAATTAAGTTATATTGTTGATCGCTTAACAAACAATTTTAAATTGTGCGAATCCTACAGATTAAGTTTTTGTACTTAAAAACAAATATCAATTTAAACAACCATTTTCTTGGCAAATACCCCACCGGATATTAAAACTGTCGTATTTAATCATTCAAACCCTTTTTTTTTTATTTAAACCAGTTACAGAAAATATTTTGACTAATTATACACACATGACCTCATACTGAGAACAAATATCAATTTAAACAACTATTTTCTTGGCAAATACCCCACCGGATATTAAAACTGTCGTATTTAATCATTCAAAACCTTTTTTTTTTCATTTACTGAGAAGTAGAGAGGCACAAAGACTAAATAAATAAAATATTCATACATATTCCATCATAAGATTGGAAAGCTCAATGGTTATACTTGATCAAAGAGTTATTAGTCTAAATTTTATCAAATCAGTTGAATATTTTGTTGTATTTTGTAATTACAGATTGTCATTAATTGTATTGTAAAAAGGCGATTTTCCGTAAATAAATAAAAAAAAAGAATTAATAAAAAAGAAGATTTTGAAATAATTTCTTGTTAAGATTTTATGAAAATATTTAAAATATTTATTTTCGTGGGATATTAATGAAAGAGCAAGTGCACACTTGTAGTTTATTTATTCTACTGACAACTATCGACTCTGTTACAAAATAATTTCTTAAGACAGAAAGACCGATGGTCGATAGCCGTTTTCTAAGGACAACATATAACATATTATAAGAATTATATTGTTAATTTATTGTATATAAAATTGTCTGCAGAAATAAAGATGTTATATATATATAATTTCTTACTTACGACATAACCTACCCTTAATCTAAGAACCCTGGTGGGTGGTTTATTTCCCCGGCGGTGGCTTTAACAATTTTCATTAAGGCTGGCGTTTATCGTATGTAAAATTAAGCGATTTCGTGCCAATTGAATTCCTCTAACAAACAAACCCTGAATAATGAATTTCATCATATAATATATCCTAAAACTTTACAGATTTCGAAGGAGCCATTCATTTTTAAATAGCGATTTCTGCCAGAATATCTGTGGCTACAAATTGACCAAGAAAATTTTCTAAATAAATAAAACTAGCCGGTGGGATTTGTATACTTCTACTTCGTTCTTGATTTACCTGAATATACATTGAAAAAATATTTTTGACATAGTATTATTTCTAAGAAAACAATTTATAATCAAAAATTATGTTGTGTTCACGCATAACTTACGCATAAATTATGTTCCAGTATGTTGTAGTTTTAATTAATACACATTGTACTTTAGTTTATAACTATTAATTTTATTAATAAATTAAGAGAACATCGTAATCACGTGTATATCGGGCCATCTTTCAAATACAACATTTCGGTTCCTGTGTAACCAACATAATATTCTAATTCTCGTATTCAATACACATAAAGTATAATAAATATACAAAAAACCATCAACATAATTAATGGTTTTAATATTTAGACATTGGTAGTTCATATTGTATGAAATAATTATGAATAAATTATTAAAAATCAACAAATAAAACACAGATTAGATTCAATTTTAAAATTGAAAATGGGCTAAAACCCGAAACTAGTCAAGAATTTTAAAATTGAATCTAATCTGTGTTTTATTGGTTGATTTTTAATAATTTATTCATATTTATTTCATACAAAACTATCAACAATTTATCATTTTCATTAATTAAACCACACACAATATCTGCACGATTTATCATTTACGATCTCACCAGAACAACCTGAAATCCCGTTGCGTAAGTAAATGTTTGCAAGGGTCGACGTTGGTGTCCCAATATTAGGATTTTCGGTCCACTTCCTCTCGATCCCTAGTACTTAAAACTTCATGCAAATCACAAACGCCCCGGATTGTTAATACGCTCTTATTTTAGGGTTAATTGTTAATAATCCGAAGGGACGTGCTCTGGCCGTATATCGGGGAATTGAATAAACAACTAGGGAAAATGATAATTAAGGGTTTTCCGCTGAAATAATAATTATCGCGGTGTTTGTTGTTTAAATAAAATAGTCGAACAGCAAGTTGTGGAAATTCGCGTCTGGTATTTTGAGAACATCTTTGTCTTTCGATTTTAAGTAAACGTGCTTTCTGTATCATTATTCAAAGTACTTAAAAAATGTATTTGTAGTGAAAATGTTTATTACTATAACAGATAATTGAAAGAAAAAAATAACGAAAGTAAATGGCACGAGTATAGAAAGTTTTCGATGATCGTAACTTCACATATTATAAACTGTTTCATTTGAAGTGCCTTTAATTAAGAATCTTATATTATTAAGAGTGTTATGAAAACACCAGAGTTTAGGTAAAAAAAATTGTTAAAAAGTATGGAATTGGTTAAATATTTTCGGAACTATGGCAGGACAAACTGTATTTTTCAAATTAAAAATGTATGTCTCAATTTTTCAAAGATATTTTCTAAATAGAAGTATCAAAGAAGCATCTTCAAAAAAAAAAAAAAAAATGAGACATACCTCAAAATTTATTAAAATGTTCAGCCACGATACCACATGAAATTAGACGAAATATGGCTTATTTCGAAAACTCTAAATAAATACAATTCTTAAATACAATGAAAATAAATATTCTTTATTTAAATATAAATCATTAATTCATAAAATAAACGATTACTATTAATAATAATAAAAGCAACGGAAGTAACAAAATAATTTAGAATAATCAATAACGTCTAACCATTATAAAGTAAACAGTATTTTACCGAAAAGTATCGATTAAGTGTTACTGAATTTTTCATCTCTACACTAAAAAGCAAATAAATATCGTAAAATTTGATCAACGAGTATAATAATAATAATAATTATTGACGGTGGCCATTAAAAACAATCAATACATTAAAAACAAGAAATTGAATTGACATATTAAAACACCCACACTGAGAAGTAGAGATGCACATATAACGATGTTATAAAGAATAAATAAAACTAATATATAAAAGATTAAATATAAAACACGAAGCTTAAAAGACTAATAAATAAGCAACGGATATTAAAATGTAATGAATTTTGCAACTCTAACAACTCTAAAATAGTCTAATTTGCAAATAAATGTTCCGAAAAGGGGAACTTTAATTTATTTTTTTAACAAGGGCCTACCTGTACATACATAAACATCTTTATTTCTGAGATTGGAATATGTTACAATACAATGTTCAACAATACACTAACGTTCACAGCACAATTCCAACTCTGAAACTGGCTATCGACCAGTGGTCTTTCAGCCAACCTACCTGTATTTTTCTGCACATCGCAAATCATGGATATTGGCGACTTGGTGCAGTTACCTACAATCACGTTGAACTCAACTATGGCATGTTATTTTAGTCTCAGAACCGAAAAAAGTAACACCATTTATATGTAACCTTTTCGATAAAGATAAATTCGCAACCACTGGAACATTATCTTTCCGAAAAGGGCGCGAACTCTGAATATGCAGGATCGAAAGTGATCCGAGAGATCCAGGGCCCTTCTTGCTTATCTAGACTTCGCACCCTGCGAGGAGAGAAGCTGACACGGCTTGGGCGTTTACACAATTTGCGAAATGGCTGGTGGGGGATTGTTGGTCGGGAGCGAAAAAGGGGGGTGTAATCCTTTCGCGGTGGTGTTTTAGATAAGAACTTCATTTGCTCCGTCAAATAAAGTCAAGTCGGGCGCGTTTAGACGGCGTGCGAATATCTTGAATGTTCTTATGTAAATGCGTGATAACTTTAAAACACGACAATTTGATTGAGATATTAAACTAAATTAACGAAACTTAAATATTACTTTAAAATCAAAACTAGTCAGGCGATTTAATCCACTCGCCTTTGATTCAATATTTCTATATTGGAAAAATGGCAAAATCTAAAAAAAAAATAATAATAACGTTTGTTCCAACCATGAAACCTTCTGTTTTATCATTAAGAAAGTTCTAGTTAGTTATTCTAAATAATGAAATTTCCCTGTTAGTCAAAAAAAAAAAAAATACAGGACTTTGAAAATTGAACATTGCTATATGGGAGAAATGCTTCAATATCTGTGATATCATACTTTTTTTAGGCATTGTATATGCGAAACTGTTGCTCATTTATCTGCGGATATTTGGTAGCGTAAGATTGACCTTCATTAATCTAAGAAAGGCGCACTATTATCATATAACGGCGCCAATTATTTGTTTTCTTGTTGTTGTTATTATTGCTTTATTTTTGTTGTACAATCCACTACACATAAATATTACTAATTATATTGTAGATTTGTAAAAAGGTAAATCCGTTTAATAAATGAGTAAATTATAAAAAAAATCATAATTTTTGGTTAGACCATGAAACCCTCTGTTTATCACTAGATATAGATTAAGAAAGATCTAATCAGTAATTCCAAACATTTACCTGCAATTCGTAAACAAAGTTTTCACGGGACTTTTTAAATTGTCAGTATTCAATTCCATACGGAAGAAATGGCAAGTTCTAAAAAAATAATAACATTTGTTTGAATCACAAAACCTTGTATTTTATCACTAGATATAGATTGAGTAAGTTCTAATTGGTTATTTAAAACAATAAAATTTCCTTGGCTTTCATAAACACAGTTTTCATTGGGTATTTAAATTATTCTGTATAGGAAAAATATAAAAAATTAATAACTTCTGTTTGGACTACAAAACTTTCTATATTATTATTAGATTGAAATTAAAGAGGGTCTATTTATTTATTTTAAATAATTACATTTTTCTGTCACTCATAAAAAGTTTTTACACGACTTTCTTCCCTCACTCTTTAAAAAAAAAATAAAACATTTTTTTAGACTACGAAATTCTCACGATTTACTTTACTAGATATAGTTTAAGAAGAGTCTTTCTTTCTTTAATCTTTAAAAAAATTAAAACATGTTATTTTAGACTATGAAATCCTCGTGATTTATCACTAGATATAGATTAAGGAGAGTCTAATCAGTAATTCCAAACAATAAAATTGCGGATTCAGGAAAGTCTAATTAGTTATTCAAAATAATAAAATTTCCCAGTTGCCACAAGGCTTTTAAATTTTCAATATTTCTATATAGGAGAAATGTTAAAATCTAAAAAATTAATGACATTTGTTTGGACCACGAAACCTTTTATTTTATCATCAGATTGACATTAAGGAAGGACTAGTTAGTCATTCTAAATAATAAAATTTCCTTGTTACTTATAAATACAGTTTTTACAGGACTTCCTTTCTTTAATCTTTTAAAAAATTAAAACATTTTTTTAGACTACGAAATCCTCGTGATTTATCACTGGATATAGTTTAAGAAAAGTCTAATCAGTAATTCCAAACAACAAAATTGCGCTGCAACTCACAAACAAAGTTTTCGCAAGACTGAAATTTTCAGTATTTCCATTTGGAAGAAATGGCAAGTTCTAAAAAAATCATAACTTTTGTTTGAACGATGAAAGCTTGTGTTTTATTACTAGATATGGATTAAGGAAAGTCTAATTAGTTATTTAAAATAATAAAATTTCCCAGTTGTCACAGGAGTTTCAAATTTTCAATATTTCTATACAGGAGAAATTCTAAAATCTAAAAAAATAAAAACTTTCTTTTTTGACCACGAAACCTTTCATTTTATCATCAGATTGAGATTAAGGAAGGTCTAGTTAGTCATTCTAAATAATAAAATTTATTTCTATATAGGAGAAATGTTAAAATCTAAAAAAATAGTAACTTTTCTTTGGACCTCGAAACCTTTCATTTCATCATCAGATTGAGATTAAGGAAGGTCTAGTTAGTTATTCTAAATAATAAAATTTCCTTGTTATTTATAAATAAAGTTTTTACAGGACTTTGATTATTTCGTTTAGCATATGGGTGATGAGGCTTCAATCTTAGAAAAAAACTTATAACTTTTGGTTAGACCACGAAACCCTCTGTTTTATCACTAGATATAGATTAAGAAAAATCTAATCAGTAATGCTAAACAATAAAATTTACCTGCCACTTCAAAAATTTTCGCAATATTTTCAAATTTTCAGTAATTTTATGTCAGAGAGTACAAATTAAAAAAAATCATAACCTTTGTTTGGACTACGAAACCTTCCAGATATAGATTAAGGAAGACCTAATTATTTATATAATCCAAATTTCCTATCTATCATAATGGTAGTGTAGGGGTAGGAAGGTCTAATTAATCATTATAAATAATAAAATATTATTGCTTATCCAAGCAGCGGAAATGAAATTTCTACGAGGAATAAAGGGCATAACTAGAAGAGATAAAGTGAGAAATGTAGACGTAAGAAGAGAACTGAATACAAAGGATGTACAAAAATATATCGAAGAAAGGCAACTAGGATGGTGGGGACATATACAGAGGATGAAGAAAATAATTCCAGTAAAGCAAATATGGGAAGCAAGAACAACTACAAACAGAGGAAGAGGAAGACCAATAGAAATAGAGAATAGCGTAACAAAGGCACTACAAGAAAGAGGAATAAACATAAGAGAAGCAGAAAAAATGGCAAAGGACTGAAACAACTGGAGGAGAGTCATTAAGAAATAGACAATGAAGAAAAACCCCGACACCAATTGGTAAAAGGCGATTATATATATATATTTATTTTTATATATTTATATATTATATATATATATATATATAATTTTATTGACAAACAAAGTTTTTACAGGATTTTGAATATTTCAATATATGGAGAAATGGAAATCTAAGAAATTATATTTTTTTAACCATGAAACCGTTTGTTTTTATAATGTATATAGATTAAGGAAGGTATTATTAATTATTTTAAACAATATATTTTCACTTCCGCTCATAAATAAAGTTTTCACAGATCTATGATGTTGGTATTTCCATCTGGGAGAAATATATACATTTCAAAAAGATCATAACTTTTGTTCGGACCGCAAAACCATTTGTTTTATCACTAGATTTTATCTCTAAGGAAGGTCTAATTAGTTATTTCAAACAATTACATTTCTTTGCCACTCATACACATTTTCTTCCTCACTCATGAAAACTTAAAGGAGGGAGAAAATTACAAAATCTAAAAAAGTCACAACTTTTCTGTGGAAAAGAAAATATATAATCACTATATAAGGGTTTAATTTTATTTATTTACGGATCCACCATTTCTACATTCAAAATATGTGAAGATCTAATTAGTTATTCTAAATAATATAATTTCTGTCACTCATTAATACAATTTTTACGTGAAATTTTCAGTATTATTTATACTTATGATTTTTTGTAACTGGTGCATTTCTATTAAATAGAAATAATAAAAATTTCAAAGTCACGTGAAAACTTGTCGCAGAGAAATTTTATTTGTTTAGAATGACTAATTAGATCTTTTTTTTAGTGATAAAATCTAGTGATAAATTAGACCCTCTTCATTTGACAGGTAATGAGTAAATAAAAGGTTTCATGATCGAAACAACAGTTATTATTATTATTTAAAAATATTACGCCTCTTTGATAAATCAATAAAGATTTTGTGTCATATTTATCAGTAGCAATTCTGGAAGAAGTGATTATTATAGCCGAATTATACTATCTCGTTTCAAATTCGTTAAGAAAAACAATATAATTCTGTATAAAGAAAAAGTTAATGGAAATGGTGGATGCGCCGGGTGATAAAATCCATGGCCAACTATTTCTATATATATACAATCATCTTTATTGAGGTTTTTTTTTATATACATTGTTAAATACAATATATTTTTTTAATAAAACACTTTAAACTTTGTATAACACTAAATTTTAGTGTTATACAAACAAAGTTTAAAGTGTTTTATTAAATTGATAAAGCAATGTATAACAAAGTTGAAGCCTCAGTTATTAATAATTTAAATACAATATAGTTTATTTTATTATTTTTAAAATGGCTATCGACCATCGGTCTTTCAGCCATTGTATTTCTTTCCATCACTATATTTTCCTAATACGGTGGGTGGTAACATTTATGGCCAACTTGTATTTCTATCCATCACAATTTTTCATACTGCGTTTTTAGCAACTTTTAGTTTCAATATCCATATACAGTGTTTGCACAAAATTTGCACGACTTATGTTCTGAATTTTCTCTTCACATATTAAGTTATCTTAGTTTATTACTAATTTTAATATATACATCCCGAAGATATTTGTTAGTGAGTACGTTAAGATTGAATGTATGTTCATTCATACCTCAATATATTATCTTTCACCTATCCTTAAAAAAATAGTATAAGAACATTGAATATAGTTATAGTTTATAGTCTATGTTCTTATATGATTTCTTTTAATGACACTAGATTAAAAAAAAGTGATCCAATAAAAACCGCCAAGTCTATCCTGTTTTGATTCCTGATAAATTAATATCTATGATATGGATAGACCATAGCTATAGTCAATGTTCTTAATTTATATGTTATATAAAGTTTAAACGTGCTGTTTTATTGTTTATTGTTTATTAACGGTAAGTCCATTTAAATACATATTGCTTTATACTAACTATACATTAAAAGATAAAGGAGGGTTACAATAAAGTATAATTATAAAATGCTAATAAATTAAAAGTTATACATAAGTTAAAATGTAAAATGACAAACATATACAAATACAAATAGAACAATCAGTAGATTAAAATCAGAAAATATTGCAATTAAGAATAATGTAGTATGAAGTAAAAGACTTAATCATTAACAATCATTATTAATTAATTAAAAAAATAAATTATTTTGATATAGAAACACTTAAAATTTATCAAAATTCTAATTGAAACATATGTTCAAGTCGAGCGTCATTAATTCTACTTAATACCTACACACGACTTCTAAATAATCAACCCTAATTACTCACGGAGTAGAAAACGAGCAGGGTTTTAAATTATAAATGATCACATCCAGAGAAAGACGTGTAATCTCACTAATTCCATCTCAATGTTTAATTCCACCTTTCTCTATACGTGTGTTTTTCCTCATCCCTGACAAACAATCCGTCGCAGAGCGCGTAATTCGGTTAAAAAAATATTCGGGTGAGTTTTCCCTGGGCGGAAAGTTACATAAGCCCCTATCATGCCGCCGGAGAGCTTAATTTTTCACGTCCGACGGGAGGGGGATGTGTAATAAAGTTAACATTCGCCCTCCGGGGAGGTCGCCCGGATGGAAGAATCCGATTTTAAGGTCGGATCGAATTTATTTTCCGAGTTTTCGCTTGTCTTGTTTCGGTATGAATCAATTTGTAGCAGATTAGACAGAAACTGAAAAGTAAGTTACACGCCAGGGCTTAATGGATTGTTACGAGGGTTGTTTATGAAGTAAATCCACTAGAATTCGAAATAAAACAAAATTTCATACTTCAAAAAAATGCGTTTTTCATTTCAATTTAAAATTTTCGCAACACTCCATAGAAAAAACTAATTTTTTTAATACTTTTGATTTTAAAATATTACACTCAGGTAATAAGGGTCCGCATTTAAATCTTCGCGAGGGACTAGAAATTAGCAAAGCGATAAAATGCGTCAAACCCATCGTTAACAACATGGATGAGATTTGGAATTCCCCGATATCGCCCGTCCTTATTACCTGATAATTTATTACAGTCGCTTATATTTGTATATAAATTTGTTTTGTAAATTCTTGTACATGTCTCCCTGCAAATGACTAAAGGTCGAAACTAATCGGAGCAAATATAAAAAAATAGTGAAAAAACCAAATGTTTAAATTAAAATATACCTTAAGTTCAAAAATGTTTAACCACGGGTCAAGTGAGAAGTTAATTATTTACAAGGCTTGTTGAATTGAAACCCATCTTTGGTCCAGAAAAAAAAAATATTGGAAAATATATTTACAAATAATTACTACTACAATTAAGGCAAATCGGATTAAAAAAAAACACAGTTGATCGTTCTGCAAGAAAACTAACGAACCACATTAATTAAATTTCAACGTTGCTTTACTTAACGTCATTACTTCTGACTCCGAACGCACTGACGTTGCAGATTATACTCCCGAGTGGAAATGTTTCTTGTGACTTGCAATTATCGTGTGGATTAAACCCCTCGCTGAAAAAAAGGTCTGAATCAGTTTCCAGATTATTCTCGTACTGTGTGTGCATGTGTGCGAGTGCATGAAATGAGTGAGAGCAGGAGCATTAGCCTCGCTTCCGATGGATGGACGCGAGGTATTTAAATACGGCATCGAAGGGCACTGAGGTTAATAGCTCTTCATTCCGATGCCTAGGATTGAGGAGATTCGAGCCTGATAGAGTGAAAGGGGGCGGCCCTGACAATGGCTCTTCACACACACATACACACAGATTCATTCGCGTATGTACAATGGAATGGGAGGCCCGGTGATTGATGGTACGCTTTTATGTAACGTGCGTGAGGTGATTTTATTTATCAAAAAATGAATCCACTGTATAAATACTAATGAATACAAAAACATAAAATTTTTAATTTAATTTTCTTGTTTTATTTAGAAATGTCGTGTGTATATTAGACTAAAATGTAATGAACCTCTTACAACTCTTTTTAGTGTAATACACACATGATATTTCTAAATAAAACATGAAAATTAAATTAAAAATGTTATGTTTTTGTATTCATCAGATTTAGTATATACGTGGAGGAAAAGCGAATTACTAAAGTGCATAAATATACTTGTAAATAAAACACTTTAACTTCGTTCAGTCACTGTATTTTACGTTTAATAATGTGATTATAGTTTCGACTATCTAGTAGTCATTCTAGTAGTCACTTTTGTTTGAGAATGGTTACTAGATAGTCGAAACTGTAATCACATAATTAAGTGTAAAAATGCAGTGGTTAAATAAAATTAAATAATGTTTTATTTACAAGCGCATTTAAGATGTACCACAAAATTAACGCCTACAACACAAAACAGTGTATAAATTTGTGTCTTTGTCTAACACGTATTAATATTTGACTTTGTCTCTAGCTCTCATCGATTGACGTAGAATCCTTTGCGTATATAATAAAACGCATGCGCATCATAACATGGCCTGTGTTATTCCTCGTCACCCACTACGCGCCTCGCCTCGCTCATTCTCTAAGACCCAATTTTATAAACATCAAGTAACGTTACTATTGATTTTTTCATTCGGTTGGCAGCACTGTCTTATTGATAATCAAATGGATAGAATCAAAGAATTCAACTTTTATTCCGCGAATACGTTACTTACGCCTTATTTGGGGATTGTGAAATTGGGCCTAAATCGCGAAGTTAATCATTTATTAATAGAATTATTTATGAAGTTATTTAGGTATAAAGTAGATGAAGCATTTTTTGCTGTTTCTTATATAGCAAAAACTAAAAATGCCAAAATAAATTAGTGGAAAACGTTTGTAAACGTGAAATCTCTCCTCAGGCGAAGATAATTTTAAAAATATTAAATGACTCAATTTTAATTTGGGTTAACAGTTTACATTGAATTCTCCATAAGCGCCCATTACACACAGTCCGGGACGATGCAATTTCGTCCAAGCGCGGATACCTAAGGGATACCCCCCGGCGAGAAACACAGTAAATTTAATTCAAATCGAATGGAACATTCGATTGTTATCAATAAAATATTTTTGTATTAATTTTTGTATTCATATTTTGGTCTCAGCAACCTAAGGTTAAGCCATTTCCAAAAATTAGCACGACGTTCTTTATATAATTGTTTTGTTTCACCAAAATATGATTATTTTCTTCGACAAGTTTCAACTTTCGTCGAAATTATCCTTGATATTGATGAAAAATTAATAAAAAAATCTCTTTTTTACACAATATTGGTGTTAAACACTTAAGGGATGATTTCATTGAAAAAACCGTTTGGACGAAATTGTAAGGTCCTCACAGTCCTCTTAATATGTTAAATATAGAATTAGATATACAAATATCTATTCTGACAATTACATTTTTACAAACATTGAGTATATAGAATAAAACAAAAGTTTGTCTGTCCTGGGCTATTGATCGGAGGTCTTTCTGCCCTATTATTTATTTTATTGTGGATCATTTAGTATATATACTAAAATAAAGGTTTGTCCATCCTGGGCTATCAACCGGAGGTCTTTCTGCCCTATACAATTAGATTTTACTTCTCTTTTTTTAATTTATTTTTTTCTTTTCATGCACATAAATTCGAATATAACTGATTTATTTATTAACATCCGCAAAAAAGTAAAAAAAAAATAATTTTAACACTCCAATATAAAAAAACCTATTATCATCCAACAGTGTGTTGGATGATAATAGGTTTTTTGCACTATCAGTGTGATTCCGATATAGTGCATATTCTGCAATATTAATCGAATCGGTGGACCGTGCGAATAACTCGGCGTGAAATTGAGTTATCGTATTGCTGTTTGAAACTCACGCGGATTTTCATGTTTTTTTCTTCTCTCTCTCTCTCGTTTCATGAGCGTTAACACGCACAGGTTATTATTATCATTATTGGAGGATTAAAACGGATTTGAAGTTTAATGTCAAGTGCGCCGTCTATTATTACTCCTCTGGCCTAATTCAATTTCGAGTTTGCGCCGCTAATTGCGCCCATCCTCTCGTGAACAATGGGACCACTTAATCGGCCCCAGTGTGGGTGGTTGTTGATGTTGATCGTGAGTAATCTGGCTAGACGGATTAATTGGAATTTCTTTTTTGTTCGGTTGACTTATGCCCGTGTGAGTGTGTGTTTTTTTTTTAAATTATAATCGTAATAAAAATTATGTTTTAATTCGCTGTCGTTCACTTTGGATTTCATAATTTTTTAAAACTTATTATTAAATTTGGTCCATTTTTTCATAATTTTTTTTTTTATATATATATGTTATAATAAAAGAATAAATGATAAAATCTTATTAAGAGTCATGTGCGTATATAATTGAAATAAATTGTGAGGGGTTCATAACATATTCATCAGTCACGTGGCGAAAAAGCGAAGATCTGACGTGTGTAATGATATATCTTCGTCTATCACGAAATAATATTTGACTCTTACATGTCAGAAATAAGTGGTATAAAAAGCAATATTTTTAAGCATTCTAAAAGAGCTATACAGTGACGAAAAGAAAAGAAACATTATGCTTTCTTTTTTTAGAGCGCTTAACATTTTACATTATTTCTCTATATATCGATACATACACAAGAGGCTAAGAGGCTTGTCAATTTTGACCACATCAACTATCAAACGTTAATAAAAAAAGTGTTTTTAAAAGCAGGAGCAAATCTATTGCCAGTTTTTGGGTGGAGTGGCGTTTGACGAAATTTCATAACCTACCCGGTTAACCATTAAAAAATCGCCTATTAATGGAATGTTTATTTAACTTGAATCTGCTCTTACTTAAACAGTGGAAAAATAGAATGTGTTATAAATATATAATGGGTGCAACATATTCTTCAAACGTGGGATTTTTTTAATTATTTACAACACACACATACAAATATATATATATATATATATATATATATATATATAACATCTTTCTTTCTGCAGACAATTTTATATACAAAAAATTAACAATATAATTCTTATACTGTGTAATACGTTGTCCTTAGAAAATGGCTATCGATCATCGGTCTTTCTGCCTTTACAACAATATTTATATATATTTATACATTTCAATATTATAGCAAATTGAAATTGTTCATTTTCCCTTCGTCCACACCTCGGGATTTATGGGCGTTGACTCCCAATCTTGAGGTAACGGTATTGAGAGAAATGAGTTTTCTTGCTTTTCTATGCTACACTAATAGATGGTGCCTTTAAAAAGCTAAAATTTTGAAAATGTTGCCAATTAAAAACTAAGGCACAGTTAATGTAATAGATGTTTTTTTATAACGCGAGAAATTTTAATAAATTAAATTAATCCGATTTTAATATGACCAAATGCAGTAGCCAGTGGCAAGAACTCTAAAGAATGTCAGGGAAGCAGAACGCAAAAAAACACCGCCAGTTGCACAAGATAAGGTGAGTGACATTATTGAAAAATTCGCGCCAAACAAATCTCCGGGAATCGACGGCATATCTAATAGAACACTTCGACTAATGGGAAAGGAGACTTACCAACATAAATGGCATCATGAGGTTCAACTATTTCCCCAGTAGCTAAGAAACTGCAACAATTGTCATGCTACCAAAACAGGGAAAAGACTCAACGATTATCAGAAACAGAAGGCCAATATCTATCCTCATCACTCGCAAAAGTAGCTGAGATAATCCTGAAGGAGGATATATGAAAAAAAAGTAATCCCTCAAAAGCAATATGGGCGGTGCAATAAGCATACAGATTGGTGGACCAAGCATTCAAGTCTGAGAGAACGTCCACAATAGTGACCCTCATGGATATTGAAAAGGCGTACGATAAGGTTTAGAGGGAGAGCCTGTTATATCGAGAGTATAAGAAAAATCGACGATGAAGTTGGCATTGGAAGTCACGAGTCATGTCTTTACTAAGATCACACGCGTGAAATGCTGGTTTACGATAATTAGTGGTTATTAACAACTGACTTATTAACATGACAACCAGTACTTTACGCGTGCGCGTGTGATTTTAATTCAGACATGAATTTAGATTTCCAATGTCAACTTTGTCGTCGATTTTTGTTATACGCTCGATATAAGATGCTGCTGTTTGACTTTCCATTCTGGCTCGTTAATACACTAGATATCTGGATGAAAGAAAGGAGGTTCCTGATAAAGATCAACGCCACTTGCAGAAGGACTGCCTCAAGGATCCCCCTTTGTTCTTTTTAACGTCTGTCGCCGATCTGCCAAAAATCCGGGTGCAGAAGGGAGTATCTATCTTTCAGTTCGCGGACACCACCTCCGGAAAGGGGATAGCAGCAATTTTAGAAAAGACAGTGATGGCGGTGAAGAAGATCATGGCATTCGCGAGAACGTGGAGACTAGCCACAAATAAGAACAAAACTGCTGAGGACTTACCCTTCGGCAACAAGAAACCTAGGAAAAATTACTTATGGCTCAACCGAAATAGCAAAATCAACCTTTTCTGGTATATTTCTAAATAAAGGAGATTTTAAAATTCACGGCAATCTTGAACCATCCTGTATATATTTTTTCTGTTAATGCCGATTTAATTTTGATGAATATTAATTATTAAAACTTAATGTTTCAGTTATACATTGTTAATATTAAAAAAAAAAACTCTTATTTTTAAATTAAATAAAAGAATTTGAAAATAATTAATTAATAAATTATTTTCTTATTTACTACTGTGACATAATGACTTATGTTACATAAATACTTTAACAAATGTCTAATAATTGTTATGGAACAGCAAATGTCTATTATTAGACATTTGTTAAAGTACTTATGTAACATAAGTCATAATGTCAGAGTAGCAAAAGAGAAAATAATTTATTAATTAATTATTTTCAAATTCTTTTATTTAATTTATTTAAATAACTATGACCAAGTGAATAAATCCTTTTTCTATTCTTATTTTTTTTAGTTTCATTATCTATACAGACAGTTGCAGTGTTTTAATTAATTAAATTTAAATACCATTCGCTGTGACATTTTATAAATAGCTAGAATTATGCAGTTCGACCATCTGTGCTTTGTGGTTTAGGGGATGTCGAAACGGTGATAATATATTGGGGAAACCGTACGCCCACCCTCAAAACCTTCGCCCTTTTATAAAATAACCATCGCGATAAGTTCACCAGGGGTTGACAAGATGAACGAGGTCGAATTAGTGGGGAACAATGTGCTGACATGTGTTTGAAAGTAATTTCAATAAGGCTTTTTTGAAAACATATCTATAATTCTTACTTGAAATCTGAGTCTATAGTATACAATTAAATAAACAACAATATTTAAAAAAAAAGAATGTTTTATTTGTCTTACCTAACTGGCGATTATTTTATTGATCGTGAGACTCCGAGACTTCACTACGCATTTTGTCTTTTTTAATTAAAAGAAAATAGTCTTGCAGAGGCAGAAAGACCTATGTTATATAGCCATTTAACAATTAATTAATTTTTGTATGATATACTTAATCAATTATTGATATGTTCTTGTAAACTTATTTTTTAATAAAAATTGTTATATATATATATATATATAAATATATATATATATACACACATATAATCTAATAGCAAGATTGCTAGATACATATACAGTGTGTTTATTATAATGAAAGTAACAAACTGCTTATTATTATTTAGTGGCAAATTGCTCGGACAGGTCGAACAGTATTTTTAATTGCGCATCTTTTTTACTAAAAATGGTATATACATGATATTCCATAAACAAATGCCAGTGCAAAGTAACCTTTTTTTAAGATAAAATACCCTATATTTGAATTCTTTGGAGAATTCTAGATGATGTTTGTATATATTCCCATAAATAAATAAATAAATATTCTAGATGTAGTTTGTATATATTCTCATAAATAAATAAATAAATAAATAAATTGTATATTTTGAAATAGACAGAAAGAGACTTAAAGTATTTAGAAACAGGCTGCTAAATTTGAGTTATTAACAAAATATGTGTAAAATAGTAACAAGCGAAATTCATTTAGGACCTAAAATAAACCCACGTGAAAGCGCGCACTTGTTTTTTGTTTCTTCTCTCCCTTAACGATTAAAAAATACTTAGTGAGTGTATAAATGTAGATTCTCATATATCTATCTTTAATTGTTAACGAAAGACAGTATATACAAAGAGCATCTAGAATTCTCTGAGGTATCCAAACATATAGGGTGTTCCGTTTAAAAACTTTGCGTCAGCATTCGTTTATTTTCAACTGCGCATTTTTTACACTAAAAATTATATATACAGGGTATCGTATATACAATTTTTAGTGTAAAAAATGCGCAGTTGATAATAATAATCGACCTGTCCGAGTGTTTTTTTTCCTCAAAAATAATATTTTATTCTACATAGTAAAAAGTAGATACGCGCAAAGGTTAGTGTCTAATAATGTATATATACAGAGAGGTTTTTTTATCAGTATTCATTTCCCCTATGTATTCCTGCAAAAAACGAGAGTCAAACGCATTGAACCGATTAATTTGTGTATGTTTAGTTGACTATTTGGCATATGTGTGATCAGTTGCGTATTATAGGCAACTTAACACACATACATTAATGCATTTGACTCGCGTATTTTGCAGGTATACATAGGGGAAATGTATACTGATAAAAAATCTCTCTGTATATATATATGGCACTACACTCCTTGTGGAGTTTCGCCGCTTCTGATTGAAGCCCCTACAATCCGTTTATATTGGGGTGGATTAATCCCCGTAATTCTTCTCTCATTGTGCTGCCTCAGTGTTAAATATGTCCATTGCTATTTCTCTCCATTTCTTCCTGTCTTCTGCCTTCTTCTTTTCTAGTTGGTAATTCCTATACTTTTGATATCTGCTTCCAGCCTATTGAAATAAAATTGCTTCATTTTAATTTTATTGCGACCAGCATTTCACTTTGGACGACGTTTTAGGCCGTTAAACAGGTGATGCATACAATTTAAATGCATTATTAGAATGATGAATTGTTAGTTTCGAATTTAATGTACGATAACATATTAGGAAAAAATGTTCAAATAAAAATTAGTTAAATGTTTCCATTTAAAATTATAAATTTAGCCGCTGTAGGCTCGCATGTGGTCTTTGTAGGAACGTCTTTCCATTATAGATACATTTTCCCCTCTAAAACTTGAGAGGAATATTTGAATCTTTTTTTTAATCATTAATTGTTGAGATAAGTCACTCCATTTGGGCTTTGTAGGTACTTCTTTCCAATATAGATAAATTTGCCCCTCTAAAATATGAGAGGAATAATATGAAAAATGAATGAACACTTTTTTTTCGACTAGTGTTTCACTGTGACACACTTCTGGACGACGTTTTAGGCCGTTGAATGAGTGATGCACACAATTTAAATGCCTTATTAGGATGATGAATTGTTAGTTTCGTATTTAATGTACGATAATATATTAGGAAAATATGTTTAAATAAAAATTAGTTAAATGTTTCCATTTAAAATTATAAAATTAGCCGCTGTAGGCTCGCATGTCGACTTTGTAGGAACGTCTTTCCATTACAGATAAATTTGCCCTTCTAAAATATGAGAGGAATATTTGAAACTTTTTGTAATCATTAATTGTTGAGATAAGTGACTCCATGTGCGCTTTACAGGAACTTCTTTCCATTACAGATAAATTTTCCCTTCTAAAATATGATAGCATTATTTGAACCTTTTTTTTAATCACTAATTGTTGAGATAAGTGTCTCACCCTGTATATTTTAATAATATTTAGTGTTTTATTTAGTCCTCAAATGTACCTCCACAATAAACGCGTGTTCCGCTGATAAAATCATGAATAATTCATGAATTTTTGATGAGTAACAAGTTATCACGTTTTTCGGGTACGATGATCCATTCAGCCGACGGGTGTTGCGCTCATCCCGTAATTCCCTTGATGGAAGGGTGACAAGAGGGAAGATTGAGGACGTGTCGTGCCCGGACGACCGGGAATTCCCAATGACACCGCTGACACATCCAGAGATGTATCAATTTGACAGCGGCTAATACCCGACTTATGTGTGCGTGTGTATGTGTGTTTTTGCTCCTCGTTTCCGGTGACTTCACTCGGACGAGGCAACAAGTTTATGAATTTATCCAGAAGCGAAGTGGATGGGAAATAAATCTTTAAACACGAACTATTTTTAAGGATGACACGTTGTGACTTATAAATAAAATGTAAACTTAAAAAAACGCATTATTTTTTATATATATAACAATCTTTATTAACAATGTTTATTACAAACGTAACAAACATTGATTATATATATCACACAAAATTAA
Source organism: Philonthus spinipes (assembly GCA_963082785.1). Taxonomy (NCBI): domain Eukaryota; kingdom Metazoa; phylum Arthropoda; class Insecta; order Coleoptera; family Staphylinidae; genus Philonthus; species Philonthus spinipes. The sequence goes on along the minus strand of OY720309.1, from coordinate 10,664,499 downwards.
TCAATTGTTAAATGGCCATCGACCAAAGATCTTTCTGCCAGTTATTTTTTATTTTTTTGATTATAAAAAATAATTTGATTTTCTGTGATTGCAGTTTTGTCAAATCAGATTGCTACTCGATATATGTTTTTGAGTTTAGTGAAGAGTATATAATGAAGAATAAATTAACACTTCAACTTATTAATATTAACACTGTATTCTTTCTTCACACTTTATTTTCCAATGGTTATATATATATATATATATATATATATATATATATATATATATATATATATATATATATACAATGTTTACAATGTTTATATATATATATATATATATATATATATTAGATATATTAAGTGCTAAGCACTCATCTATAAATTAACCATGTTGTATTCTTTTTGCACACTTTATTTTATAATAGTTGGATATATATATATTTCATGTTCTAAGCACTCATTAACAATAACAACTGATTCTAACAACTGTTGAGCGGTTTATTTATATAAAAAAAAAAAAAAACATTGTAGGTATAAATAAACAGTTTATTTATAATAAATTAAAGACGACGCAAGCGCCACCTTTTGCCTAATTTCAAGTGGCATCGCTAACGATTTGGGTTTACAAGGTAGACGACCGAGAATCATTGGGCGCGTTCAGGGAAATTTTAGACATGTAGCGCTGCAGCGCAAAGCGATTATTGTCCCTGAACACGCTTTTGATGTTAAGGACGCGATATTGTTTACAGCTGCGCGGCTTGAAAAGCGATCCAGCGGAAAATATATATGCTTTATCGCTCGATAAAGTGCTGCAGCGCCACACATAAAGCGGTACCGTTCAGCGACACCGCTTTCGTAAAGCGCTGCAGCGCAACAGTGACCTGAACGCGCCCATTGTTTCGTCCACTAAAGGAAGGCGAACTTGTCCTGTTTATGAAAGCAGGGAAAACTAAATTCACATTTAATGAAATGTTCGGCCCGAAAATGTGAATTTAATGTTTATTTATACTTACAATGTTTTTTTTTATTATAAATATTTTTATAAATAAACAATTTATTTATACCTAGTATGGATAAGGGGAAAACAGAAAAATGTAGGTACAAATAAACTTTTTAGAGCGTCACACTTTTCTTATAAAATTTTTAATATGTAATTATAATTGTAATTTGGAAATGGAGATTCCGTTAATAAAGTAAATTGAAATTGAAACTTGGTGAAACATTTTTAAAATAATATTTACGGAATTAATAAAATCACTTGGTTTGTTTCTTGAAAATGCTGTAAAAAGCGAAACTAGTTGAGTTAATAAGTAAGTGTCAAAATATTTTGTGTAACTAACCAAATGTTTTTATTAATTCCGTAAATATTATTTTAAAAATGTTTCACCAAGTTATTCGAAAAAAAAAAAGGTAAGCTTCATATGTGTACTTATTGCTCTGTAATTGTTTTTTTTTTTGCCTGTTGGACAATAAAGTTTATTATTATTATTATTATTAAATATTATGAATCTTACCGCTCAAGTCAACTTTGCCTTCGTTATTTCAATAAAATTGAAATTTTCAAGTCCGTTTTGTGTAAAAATAGAAATTTCCAAGCGACAAGACCATTTGTCGATATCCAATTAAAATATATAAATGATACAACTGATTCTGTAATTTTAATTATTTATTTTGCAATATTTTCTGTATATATCTGTTAATATAGATTGTTTTTATTATTCATTTCCATATCTACACTAATAAAACACTATTTTATTTCCTTTCTTCACTAATTTATTTTTCTGTTAGATGTACATTTCGAGCACCATGTGCTCATTTTCAATAACTGGATATCTATCTGGATATATCTACAATTCCAACATAACACTACAAAATATTCCATGATATTAGCGATATTGCGGAGCTAGGTAAATTTCACAATACAGTCGAGAAAAGAAAAGAAAAAGAACATCCATTTCTAATGCCATTCTTGTGCATTCTTAGATTCGATTTACATATGACATTAGTATAAAAAACTCCAACCCTAATATCCTTTGTGCATCCCTCTTGCGATTCATGTCCCGGGGTTCATTGAAGTATATTCCGATGCAGGAAATCGTTAAAGCAAAAAAAAAAAAAACGCACCGACAAAGGAAGTGTACATATTTCGTCGAATCAATCGCCCCACCCGGGAAAAAGGAAAATTCAGAAACTCACGCTTCGTGTACGCCGTAGTCTTCGGGCTTTTGATTTCCACTGAGAAATCGCAACGAACACGCGAAACATTGGCGAAGGAAATGACCGGCGAATAAATAAATTACGTGTTTGCCTTTTTCCTCGTTAGTTTATGTGAGGTGTTGAAATAATTAATTAAATTAAAACGAAAAGCAGTTTTCAATTGGGAAGCGTGTAACGTGACTTCTGGATTATTTAATATTATCTTTGGTGGCAGATCGTACTCATTTAATTCCCTTTGCTTGAGGGGATTTTGATCAACTTAACACGAATTTTAAGAAGATTTTGTTTATCGATAACCCAACAATACGATGGCTTTAAATGTTTTAGGTTGTCTGGTCCAAAAAGGTTAAGTTGGTTTTCCTATTCCAGAACAACCCCTCCCTTTTTGATTGATAATGAATTAAACAAATTAAATAAAAATTATTTGAAAAATAATTAATAAATTATTTCCACATTTAGCTCTGTGACTGTCGACTTACGTTACGTAAGTACGTTAAACAAATGCACATTCAAACAATTACTTCCCGGACAAATACCCACGCCGGACATTGAATTACATAATGTACACCTACTGTTGCATATCAATAAAATATTGCATAATTTAAAAAAAAAATGATCCGAGAAAAATGTTAATGCAAAAACAAATAAAAGGAACGTTACTTAATATATGGCCATCTGCAGACACGAGTTTCGGGATCTATCCCTCGTCAGTACAGCTCTGCCTTACATAATTTAATGATGTTAAAATAAATCAATTAAATTAATTCAACTATACTCAGTGAAATTAAATCAATTATATATAATAAATCGATTGAAATTAAATTGAACCAAATTAAATCAATCTAAATCAAAACGAAATGAAATTATACGAAACGAGATGAATTAATATATTTCTATGGAATCTCATAATCGAAACTATTCTATAAGGGAAATGTTAAGTTTAACGTGTATATTTTTATCATTACAGTCTAGCAATTTTTATGATAGAGAATGTGAATTTCATTAATAACGTACACGTTAAATTTAACATATCCCATACGGAATAGCCCTGGTTATTTCCTTCTGCTATTCTGTCAGTATTTAATTTTGATTTATACATTTGTTTCGCATCGTTTCTTCTGTATTTTTTTTTTTTTGATTGGCGTAAGCTTTTAAATGCTATTTTTGTTTCCCATTAGTTTCAACCCCAAGTATAGTTCCCTTGAATCTTCAAATATTTTTAAATGAAAAAGTTATTCAAGAAATGTTCAAGTTTTCTGTATAAAATATTTTTAACTTTCCTTTGTTTTTTCGTTTCACAAAATGCTTTATTAATTTTTATTGTTCTATAATTTCTCTTATTAACAGAAAATGCAGAACCATTTTAAATACTAAATCTTAATTAACAATTTAAAAAAGCAGCAGCATACTTAATTAATTATATAAACTCATTCAAACAAACATTGATGGATGTGTGCGAATGCGTTCGGATGAATTTCAAGAATGTCGCGTACGTTGTAATTGTCTATTTACACGCGTCGAAAGGACGTGTTATTACATTAATGACAGTGGACAAGTGTCTGTTATTGCTGTGTGAACATGAATGGGCAGTTTTTGTTGTTTTCGACATGAGAACTCATTAAAAGATAACTCTCACTATAAATCGCAAAATCATTCACATTAAAATTACATTTTATAAAAAAAAACTAAATGCTACCATAAAATATTTATTGAGTAGATTTTTTTTGTAACTCTGTGCAAATTGTATATGTTCCCCGTGGGCTAAAAATGTAAGTTTAAAACTTTAAATAATCGACTAGTAGTAATCTGGTTAATAATAATAATAATATCTTTAAATTTTAAAAATTTACAAAAAATACAAAGTGAAAGTAGCTTCAAATTCTATCTAATATGTCTTAACACACTTAAATTAAATTCATATACTACATTTTACATAACTTAATATTTACATATTTATTAGTAGTAGGGTGAGGATTTTTTCTGTCTCAGTTCCTCTATACTCCCCTTAGTAGCGTTCTTTCTCTCTCACCTCAATGTCCCTTATTTTTGCCTTTAAGAATTGTTTGGCAAGAGGAACTAGCTCAGCCCCATCTGCCATTTCATTGCCCTCATGCGCTTGTATCAATATTAGGCTTATTCTGTTACTTTTTGCTTGTTGCATCAGGGTGTATGGCACTCCATAACTAGGCTCGAGTTCTTTGCCCGATTATGAACAGCCTTGCTGTCACTAGCTTTATTGATATTTGCCCCTTTATGTTCCTTTCGTTAGGGCACGTCTGGAACATAATAAAATTGCCATGATATCTGATTTGAAGATATAGCAGTCATATCCTAGAGCCATGTTGATCTCAGTCCTTGTTATTTTTATATATACAAAAAATATCTTTATTTGACTTTATAGTAATATATTTATATATTAATAGTCTAATAAATAATTAATGTACAATTCACAAATTGGCTATCGACGAAAACTTTCAGCTAACTGTTCTTTTTTAATTTATATATTAAATTTATAAACTTAAAACATTTACATTAATAATAAATATAGATATATTATTCACTATTTGGTTTTAAGTTATGCGAAGTAATAAAACTTAAATTAAAACACTTATTTATTTCAATAGCAAATAGTACTTACTCACTTTTTTTATTATTATTTAATTCACTTATTTATTCCTTTCACTATTTACCTCGAAATGTACATCTGCCAGAAAGACCTTAGCTCGACAGCCATTTAATAGTGACTGTTACATAATTACCTTATTTCATATTTTCTTGTTTAAATTCAAAAATAATAATAATAAGTATATATGTACGTATCTGAGTGTTAATAAACATGTTAAATAATGTACATTTAAAAATTAAATAATTAAGAAAGGAATAAATAAGTGTTTTAATTTATGAATATTTTAATAAAAATCTACGAACAAAACCTTTATTTAAATATTCACATTTTTTAGTTTATAAATTTAATATTTTAAAAATATAAAGGCGTTTCTCGTTAATAAAATATCATAATTAACACTGCATTTCTGCGGTTTAATAATCCATCCCAAGAGTTACAAACCCCACGCCACTTCCATTTATAATTTCAAACTTGATAAAGTCCCCCCAAAAGTGTCGTGCATGTAAGTCTGCGTTTTCGCGGTTTCCCGCAATTTAATTAACTTTCCACATTGTTGGGGAACCGTTAGCCGGCGTTTTGCTTTCATTTCCCAAAGGCAGGATTTTTATTACCTCCGTTTTCATTTCCTTCACATGTGTATATCGAGAAATTGACTGTACATGTGTTTTTTTTATTCTCTGTTGTTTCGCGGAACCGTCTGGCAGGAAAATCGATTTTCTTATAAAAGTGTTATTAAATGCGGTTTGTGGATTTTTTTAGACACTTTTTTTCTTAATGAAAAATAGTTTAGTGATGTTTCTAATTATGTTTGTTTTATGTTTGTAAGATGAAAACTGTCATACCTTTTCTGGCCACCTTTTATAATCTATATAATTTTCGCTGCGACCGCCGAGTATAGGCCACAGACGAAACACCGGCAAAAAAAAGGAACATCGACAGAACATGCAAATACGTAAAAATAAATAGTTTACACCGAATTTACAAAAAAATTATGAGGTGTACCGCGAGACTCGAGGATTAGCTCCTTGACCTTTGCAAGAACAACATCTTGCTGTAAATTGTAAATTAGTGTATAATAAAAGTGTGAACTTTTACTCTTCTGGACTTCTTGAGAACCACCCCCGTAAAGCCACCATCATAGTTTACACTTTAACTTAATTTAATTTATGAAATTAATAAGGATTTCTCAGGCGAAAGTTATTAACTCTTGAATTAATTTCTCATTTAACACTTGGTGAAACATGTTTAAACAATTGGCTAAAATTTAAACACGTGGTTTGTTTCACAATAAATTTTTAAATAAAATGAAACAAAGATGATTCACACATTTGCAGTTATTTAAATTAGAAAGAAATTAAACAAGGAAAAATTCTGACAATGATTAATAAAATTCGATCAATCCCCTTTTCCATTAGTGTAATATAAACGTGTGAACTTTTACTCTTCTTTACTTCTTGAGAACCACCCCCGTAAAGCCACCATCATCGTTTACACTTTAACTTAATTTAATTTATGAAATTAATAAGGATTTCTCAGGCGAAAGTTATTAACTCTTGAATTAATTTCTCATTTAATACTTCGCGAAACATGTTTAAACAATTGGGTAAAATTAAACACGTGGTTTGTTTCACAATAAATTTTTAAATAAAATGAAACAAAGATGATTCACACATTTGCAGTTATTTAAATTACAAAGAAATTAAACAAGGAACATTTTTTGCAATGATCAATAAAATTCGACCAATCCCTTTTTTAACTGCAATAAATTATTTACACTGTAAGTTTTACAAAAAATCCATTGAAAATGTAAATGCTCGGGAAATAGTTGTTATTTCCCGAGCATTTACCCCGCCGGACATTGGATGACACAATAGATTGATCGAATTTTATTGATCATTGCCAAAAATTTTCCTTGTTTAATTTCATTGTAATTTAAATAACTGCAAATGTGTGAATCATCTTTGTTTCATTTTATTTAAAAATTTATTGTGAAACAAGCCACGTGTTTAAATTTTACCCAATTGTTTAAACTTTTTAAAATTTTAATTTTTTTAAAAAATAATTAATCTTATATTTTGACTAGTTTAGATTTTTATTATTTACAAAAGTTATTAAATTCGCACAGAAAAAAATAAATGTAATCGCTCTCTGAATATTATTAAAAAAAGTCTGAAACCACCCCAAAATCAGCTTTTCAAACGAATTTCCGACAACCCAAAACGTAATAAATACAGAATATTATATAAATTCTGTAATATTGTATCATTGCTGGTGGGCTGGCCAGGCGGGGGTGTGTAAAGCAATACAGCAAACGGAACGCCGGGTAGTATCCAGAACCGTGCTAACCGGGGTGAAACGACACGAGTGCGGTAACCATGGCGACCAGCCAGACGCCCATTATTCCCGGTGGTGGGTGGGGGTATGCGAACCATCCCTGTTTCACGAAGTACAAAATGTATTGATCACGGAATGTATGCCAGGGGTGTTAAAAATAATACTCTGCTTTACGCAAAAGTGATCAGAGGTTTGGAATATTATGTTAAGGGGTTGATTTAATTAGAAGGGAAATAATTAATCGTTCTGGATAACATCACGTCGTGTTTTGATAAATTTCATATTTTCTGTATACATATGAAGTTTAAACATTAATATTATTGGAGTTGGCCATGAAATAAAGTCATGTTATAGCTCTTACCAAATAAATAACAAAGACAGATCTAAAAATATTAGGCACAGCTATGAACATCTTCTTCTACAAGTTTAATGAACTTTGCTTCGTAGTCCCGATGATCATTACTATGAGCGTAGCCAGAACTCTCTTGGATTTTTATCCAGAAGGAGAAGGAAGTCAAAAATATAAACAAAAATGAATCAAATAAAAAGGATTATGGCCCAGTATTTCTGATATCTTAATGTATTTCAATTTAAACCGGCACTCATATTTACAAATCTATTTTCCAGCCCCTGTTAGATTACGGTGCTTCACTCAACTCATTTCCTTTCACTATTTAATACCTCCAAGACCTCCCTAAGAATCCTTATAAAACTTAGACATCCCAACAATCCATTCCACAATCCTTTCAATGAATACTTTTATGAATCCAGCGTATATTAGCCTTAAGCAAAAAAATTGCCAATAATTCTGATAACCTACCCTTTCTTACAAAATTCTGTATTTTCTGTAACCCTAACATCCTTGCTAAATACAAACATCCTCTCATCACCATTCATCAATTCACCAGGCAGGTTCTAATTATGATCATACTCACGTAACTCGTAGACTGTCCTTATGGGAAAAACTAAATTTAAGTTGAAATTACTGGATGATGGGCTAGCTGCTAGATTTATTGTAATCGGTCAAAGGTTTATGTTGTAAAACTGTTGAAAAATTAGTAAAAATACTGACAGTTTAACGTTTGTAAACTGCCAAGCAGGTAAAATACCATCTTCAGGAATGATGTACGAAAACTGATTCCAAAATTATATATAGACGCTTTTATTAAATGAAACACTGATAATTGTGTTTCCGGTAATAAGAGGGCTAACTATTTGCGATTCCACTAATTGTTGCTATACATGGGCGCCGCTGCATTAAGGAAAGGGGGGCGGCCTTATCTCCTAGATTTTATCCCTCAATTTTTTATAATAAATTAAAGACGACGCAAGCGCCACCTTTTGCCTAATTTCAAGTGGCATCGTCAACGATTTGGGTCTACAAGGTAGATGACCGAGAATCATTGTTTCGTCCACTAAAGGAAGGCGAACTTGTCCTGTTTAAGCAAACAACGTTTCATTAAATGTGACCCTCAATTTTTTCCTAGGTACATATTTTTTTTTTTTAATTTAGCTTGCTGCTCGAAGGATCGCCCCTGTCATTCTAAAGCGTCATTAATTGCATCCCCCGAATGACGAATAGTACCGGTCACCCATTCCAATACAAACCTGGACCCCGTGAGTTTTAAATAAACGCTTGAAAAAAATTTGCCCCCCTCCGTTTTCTAGCGGCGCCCATGTTGCTATATAATAGTGTTGGGCCAAATCGAATAATATTAGTAATCGAATATTACTAAATATGTCATTTTAAGTATTTAAAACAAAAAAGTAACTTCAAATTTATGTTTATTAATAAATGGGAAGTTATTTCTGATATTTTTATAATAAGTAACGTTCATAAAATTATAATACACTTAATTTAGAAATTATAAAAGATCGACTTTGCCCATTACTACTATATAACATAAGATTTTGATCAATTTTATTGATACAATTCTATTAAATTGTTGCTATATGTATTTTTTTTAATATAACTTTCTAATTAAACAATTTTTTTAAACGGAACCGACGTCTTTATGCTAATCAAGTCGCATAAATCTCGCCTCGTTAATTATACACGATCACAATAAAAGTGGTTGTTGATACGCTCGTTGCCGGCTATTAATAAATGAACGTGTTTGTGTGTAATGCACTTTATTTATTGAATAAAAGGCTATTGTCCGGACGAAGGCCACAATTTCGTATTGAGCCTGTGAATATGAAAATTGCCGGCGGCAATAAATCAGAGACTTATTATTTCATTTTTTTGCAGCGGGCAAGGCGGGGGCATTCACATTCCAAACGAGATAAACGCCGATTTTATTTATTTTCTCACACCGGGCTTTGTTTTTGTTATGGATTATTGACACGTGGATTTTTTTGCGGTGTGGATTATTGACGTTTAATCGAAACTGTAATTAACAGCGGGATTTAGATTTTTTTATTAATTTTGAAATAATAACACAGAAACTTGAGTATTTTTTTTTTCATGTTAGATACTTAGTATAAGTAAATCTAGTATAGTATAGTCTAGTATTATCTGGTATAAATTAATAAATGAAAAAAGCATACATATTTTTACGTTTTTTTAATAATACGTGGTTTTATTTAAAAAAAAACCTAAAGCAATTTTTTTTGTATTTTTATGGTTTCTTGATGAATGATTTATATTGAAATTATTATCGAAGATATATTTTATTTAAAAAAAAAACCTAAAGCAATTTTTTTTGTATTTTTATGGTTTCTTGATGAATGATTTATATTGAAATTATTATCGAAGATATTTGTTGTTTTTTTTTATTTAATATAATAATATTTTATTCCTTACTTCACTTTTGTATTTTTTTAATACTAAATGTATATTTTTCGCACAATGTGCTCTTTTTAATTATTTTTATATAAAAATTGACAAATTAAAATGTTAATTGTCATTTTTCGGCCTGAACCCACCCATTCCAATACAAACCTGGGCCCCGTGAATTTTAAATAACAGTGTGATTCCTCTATAATTTTTACATTCTGTTACGTTACCACTTTTGTATATCGGAACTATCATTCCTACTTTCCATTATTATGGAATTTTTTCTTCTTTCCATACTCTGTTTATCAGTGTCCATAGCTTAGTCTTTCCTTTTGCTCCCATTTTCTTAATCATCATATCTGTTATTTTATCTATCCCTGATTGTTTTCCTGTTTTTAGTGATTTTATTACCTCTTCGACTTCTTTTGTTATGTCGTCTTGTGTTAATTCTATGGCTTCTATTATTGTTTCATCTTTTTTTTTTAGTTTGGCTCATAGTCTTGATTTAGTAGTATGTCCTCCACCTTTCCGTTGCTTCTTCTGCATTCATTAATAATTTTCCCGATATATTTTTATCCTAATATATTCATCCTTTTTGTCTTTTCTTATGTTCTTTAATTTCTTGTAGAATATCTTTTGGTTGCACTCTCTTACATCTTGTTTCCGAACTCTTGCATTGTTCCTTGCTTTTCGGTCTGTATTACATATACAAACATCTTTATTCAGACAATATGACAACAAAATTTTACAAAATTTATTATAACAATATGTCAATTATGTTAGTAGTCTGTCATGGGCTATCGACCATAGGTCTTTCTGCCCCTGTCTGTATCATTGTCTTAGTTTTTATTCTTTCTTTCTTATAATCTTCATAGCTATTTAGTGTTTCTGTGCTCAGGTATTTCTGCCATTTTTCTTTATTAATTTTTAATCGCTTTTTTATTTCTATTGTCCACCGTGCAGTTTGTTTTTTTGTACTTACTTTGTTTGCTTGTCCCACATACTCTTTTTGCTGCCTCTACTAGTATTAACTTTAGTGATTCCCACTCTTCGTCTATACTTGTTGTTTCTTTTTGTTCGTTTATAGCTTTATTTATTTCTTCTTCTTATTTTCTGGCTATATCGTCCTCTTTTAATTTGTATGTTTTTATTACTTCTTCATACGATTTTTCGTCGCCTTTAAGGCTGCGATTTTACGCCTAATAGGCGGTGCATTTAGCGCCACAGTGTGCAGTGTTTTTTTTTACAAAATGTAAGTGTTTATTTTATTCAAACTTTGATTTTTCAACCTAACGGCAAACATCTTGAACATTTTGTTCGAAGCCATCATTTTTATTGTGGAACAATAACGAACTAAATTTGTTCTCATTGACCATTTAATAGGATTAACGAGTTTACAAATAATATATTACGAATGTATTTAATATTGATATTTAAGAGGAAGATTTTCCACGTGCAGTTGAATGTGTTTAATATAGATTAGATGTACTTTTGAAAATTAAATTAATTTTTGAAAAAATATTTTCTTCACTTTTTTCGGTTTAAAAAAAATAAAAATTATCTGATGTCGTTCATCAGTAAATAAGCTATCTGCTTGTATTTAATGTTTATTTTTTTAAGACTATATAACATTGTCGATCTCTTAAAAAAGAAACGTATTGGGGATCGCAGCCTTAATTTGCTCCCCTATTTTTTTCTATGTCTATTTTTCGAATTAGCATATAGTGGTCATGAATATAAACGTGTGATAAAAATAAAAATGTTAACAAACTTATAGAGGGCGAAACTCAACTACTGAACAAGCGACTAATCTGAGAAGGGCTGCTGATGGCGAGAACAGGAACGCATTAAACCCGTAGCCGGATTATTCGAGCCGCTGCAATCCATTAACGATCCACTCGAAAGTGCACTCCAAACTGGAAAATCACTCGACGGTTATTACTTCACACCTCGGGGTGTGTCTTCGCCGCCGCCCCTTTTTAAATGAAGCGCTCATATCGGCACGTACAAATAAATCGGCATCTTTCCACACGTCGTATTTACCACGGGATGTACGGGGATTCCCACATCGTAGCTTTGGAACTGTAACGTTAGTTTTTTTTTATGGGAGGGTGGAATTGGAAATATAGTAGGAGATTTATCGTCTTTATTTATTTTTATATAAATACTACTACTGAAATATCAGCTACCAATTCCTTCTTATATTTCCAACAGCTCCCTTTTAATAGTAATACTTACTTACTTAAACCAATCCCATCTACCTTTCGGTATAGGGTTAGTAATAATCGGGGCCATTCTGCAAGGGAAATATTAAGTTTAACGTGTATGTTATTTTTTTATCATTACAGTCTAAACAGCTTTTTAAATAGATATATATGCATAGAATGTGAATTTAATTAATAGCACAAACATAAAAATTTAATATTTTCCGTACATATATTTATTATTAATATTTATTTATTTATTTAATATTTTCGATTGCCTCGAATATTTATTATCCAACTGATATAATTTCCAACCACAAAATTCTTATAAATTAAAATATTTAACCGAGGACACTGATTATAATACGATAAATGAAAACAAAAACGACTAATTAAATATATAACACATCTTTATTCAGACTATACAAATAGTACAAGACAATAGAACATAAATAATTACAATACATGTCGGCGTTAGTCTGTCTGGGCTATTGAACAGAGGTTTTTTCACCCTTATCAAATATATTACATTATTTTCAAATAATAATATACATTAAGAATATAAGGGGTGCTAACATAGATCCCCGAGGAACCCCACGCATCATATGTTTCTTCTGCATATATGATGTTGAAGAACGCCGTTTGCCTTCTATTCGTTAAATAGGTAATTATCAGCTTACAACTCTGAGGACTAAAGTTATAGAAATATATTTTTTTTGTAAAAGTATTGTGTTCCTAAAACAATCGAACGATTTGCTGAGATCGAGCAAGCAACTTGCAGATATCTCAATATTTTAAAAGCAATCGATTGTGCAGTTCACAAATTCTATAATATTATAGATCTATTTGTCCTTTTTTTCTGAGACCAAATTATATCTTTGTTAACAGATTGTGATTTTAAAAATTGTTAGTTATCTGCTCATATAAATTTTCGAGAGTTCAGACAGAATGCATATAAGACTGTAGTTGTTAACATCTAACTTGTTTCCATTTTTTTATATATATTGGAACACATTTATCAATTTTTAGAATATCGCAGAATATTCGAGATTTGGCTTCAACAATCAATTATATAATAACATATATTATTATTAGGTTCTTACGTTTAATATACCATTGTGTAATTTATTTTCTTTAATGTAAACATAGCACGACATTCTTTTCGTATCAAAAACAATATTAAATAATTTAAAAAAAAGCGCAATTGTAATCATCAATTATTTTCCGCGTTTCATTATTAATTTATCTAAACCATCCGACATGTGTGCGTGGTCTCTTCCTGGAGATAACTCCGGCGTGATGTCATTTATTAGGGTAGACGTATCTTAATTATTAATTGCCTTTGTCCATTGTTCGCTCGGGAGTGCCCGAGGAGCGTTAACCTCCACTCTGTTATTTTTTTTTATATATTCACGTTATCCTTTTTTTGAATTTGCATCAAACAGTGGGCGTAATGCTAATGCTCGAGAGAGGGGGAAGGAGCAGCAGCACGGAACGAGCCACCCCCTTATTGCTGTGGCACGTGTCGCTTATGTATCCCTTGCCCTTTCTATGGTCATCGGAGTCGTGATTGCGTTGAAGAAGGGGGAATCGGGAGATTTATTTCGTTGATGTTGGAATGATTGGGATAAATTATTAAATTGCTTGTTGAGGAGGGAATAATAATGCAAGGGGATATAATTCCGTGTTAATTTCACGCTCTTCCACGAAAGAAATTACTATTTAATCTTTTTATAATAATACTTGATTATTTTAGTTCAACTACCTTCATCTAGAATTTGGATAAGTGATGATGGCCGTTTTGGTCTTTGGGACTGTTAGGACGTTCTCCACCTCCTTCTAAAACTAAACTATTGTAAGGGAAAGAGGGGGTGGTCCGGGCCTCAACACAATGAATGTAACATTCAGAACGGTCACAATGTGAAAACTTGTGCTATTGGAAGAGCTTTCGCAATGTAAAAGTATGTTTTGGTCGTGAATATATAAAAGTGTCATTTTGAAACGACTGAAGTTTTATTAGTAGGTCCACCTCGCTGTTTTTCCGATAACAATCATCTGAAACATCGAGAGCTTAACAGAGACCTTATTAGACCAGTGTGTTCCTGGTGCATACCAATTGTTTTACTTATATTACCGAAAACAATCGATAATAGACGGGAATAGCCTATATAATATATTTTGTGGCGCCCTCTTTGATCAACGATACGAAAACTTTCTCAGAACTTTTGGCGGTGTTTTTATATTTATTAATAATTTATATTCTACTGGACAACAAATAATATAAATACAAAATGTGTTGTATATAAAGGTGTATACTGCATATATATATATATATATATATATGTATATTTTGCCTTATACCACACAGTGGTAGAAAGGTCAATGATTAAAAAAATATATACATATTTATTAGATATGGAATATATATATATAACAATCTTTATTAACAATTAAGTTTACAATAAGGTAACAAACATTGATTATGTATATCACACAAAAATTAATTAATTGTTAAATGGCTATCGACCAGAGGTCTTTCTGCCTATATGGAATATTATTTTAGTTTGTTAAAATTTGAGGATAAATTTTGTACGGTAGTTACTTCAGCTACTATTTTCTGCAATATTATATTAGTTCAGTTACGAGCCTCCTTGTAACCGATTACACCATTTCTTGTACACTTTTTTATTTTCCGAATGAAATTTCTAGAAGAAAATACCACATACAGTTTTGGAAACAACGATACGTTTATATCTTCGTAACTTCCACATTAGTTATGGGCAAAATATATTATTTCAGTTAAGGAAATTGTTTATTAAATAATTTTGTTTTTGAACCTCATGATTCGAATGCTAATTAAATGACAATATTGAACACATAAAATTGCATTGATTTGTTATTAATAAATAAAACCACAATTCCATCAAAAAAAAAGGTGGAAACGTGGTGCCACGTGATCGTCAAAAACGCCATCTGTAGTTGAGGATATGCTACTAAATAGAAAGGTCGAGAAAGGAAAGCTTTCTTTAGTAAAGTATGTACAGTGTCCAATGCTTACTCGTCATGATTCTATTCTTCACTTCGATTATTTTCATAATCGAAAGCTTATATATCCATTCAGATGGTTCGATTACTACATCACATAGTAGTGTCAAAAAAATCCATAATGCGCCAACGAGAATCTAATATTCCAAAGGAAATCTATCAAAAGTTCCTAGCAGTTTTTACCACCCCTAGCGCTGTTCCTGTAAAGATTTCAAAACAAATAATTTACACCTAATTAGAACAGATATATGGATTTTGAAAAAAAATTCATTATCAAAAATTAGTGATTTAAGCTAGAAGAACTATATAGTTTTTCCGAGATATAAAGTGTTCTAATTAGATGTACTCTCATTGTTTTGAAGTGTTTACATGTACTGTAATTCGGATGGCAAAAAACCGCGTGAAAAAAAAGTTGATTAGCAAAAATTAGTGATTTAAGCTAGAAGAACTATATAGTTTTTTTCGAGATATAAAGTGTTCTAATTAGATGTACTCTGATTGTTTTTAAGTGTTTACATGTCTTGTAATTCGAATAGCCAAAAACCGCGTGGAATATTTAATTCCATCCTGTCTCTTTCAAAACACGTCTCTAATTTGTTAATATATATATTGTAGAACTCATTAATCATCCATCTGATGATGCTACAGTGTTGGCGAAACTAAACTTTTTTGTGAAACTTAAAAAAATTGAATAAAATACTTTAAACTTTGTTTGTATAACACAAAAATTGTATTTGTTGTGATCATAGTTTCAACAATTAGTTAGATAATGACAAGTGTAAATTGTTGAAATAATCACAATAAATAGAATTTTTGTGTTATACAAACAAAGTTTAAAGTATTTTATTGAATTGGTAACAATTGTATAGCAAACTTGAAGCCTAATAAACAATTAAAAAAACGTTGTTTTGTTTACAAATAATGTTTTGGAGTTTCTTCAAGGAAAAGCCTCAGCCATCGATTATGCAAAATAATTATATTTTTCTGTTAAAATTTCTATAGTTTGCCCTGGAACAAGGCAAAAAAGACATAATCATTTATAATCGATTATTTGTGGTTTTATGATTTTCAAAATCAATTTGATTATTTTCACTTAATATACGTGAAGGCTAGATCAAATATCTTGAGGATACTGAAATTGTCTTGTACTTTTTTTTATTCTATTACTATACAGGGTGAGTATTTTTTTCGATGTTCTCTATGGGGATCTCGGAAACTATAAGAGATAGAAAAACGGTTAAATGGGGAAAGAAGTGTAGTTTTATAAGACGAATAAAATGACACTTTCAAAATATTTGAAAAAGTCAAGAGTAACTAGATATTTTGAAAAAAGTAAAATGTGTCAATTTTTTGAAATCAATATATCTCTATTATTATCATAGATAGAAAAAAACTGTAAAGGACAAAGTTGTAGAAAATTTTACACAGATTAATAGCAAAAAATCAAAAAAAAATTTCGCCCATATTTTGGGAGATATGACACAAACTTACCTTTTTTTAAATGGAAACAATAGTTGGCTATGACTTTATTGAAAGGAATATTTTTTTCCCTTTAATCCGATTTAACATATGCCATAGTTATTTTTAAAATAAAATAAGTTACAGTCGTTTTTAATTTTACCATACACCAAAAAATAGTTAGCCATGAAAAAGACAAAAGTAAAACAATTGCAGTTGTTTATTCTAAACACACATTAATTCATTTCCATATTTGGTTTGTTTCGATAAGTTTGTTTTGTATTTTTTTGGTGTTGTAAGTTTTTTAAAGTGATAATGAATTTTTCCAACGAAGAAAAGCGTGATATGCTTGTTTGTTACATTCAGTGTAATAAAAACGCTGCGGATGCTGCAGAACAATATTATAATCATATAAAAGGGCTATCAAGGACAAGTGTTTTTACGATTATTTTTGTGTAGCTTCTATTATTAATACTTGCATTTTTATTTTCAGAATGTTGATCACAAGATGAAGTTCCGCTCCAAGAAAGGCCAGCTGCCGTTCATCGAGCTGAACGGCGAGGAGGTCGCCGACAGTGCGATCATCGTCAAAGAGCTGGCCCAGCGGTTTGGCAACGATCTGGACGCGGCGCTGACACCGGAACAGCGCAACGTCGCCCACGCCATGATCTCGATGATCGAGAACCACCTCGTCTGGGTGATCATGTGGTGGCGCACCAAGTACCCCGACCAGGTACTCAAGGGATACAAGGTCAACCTGCAGCACGCCCTTGGCACCAGAATACCAAACGGAATCCTCAACTTCTTCTTCAAATTCGCGTTCGGACGCAAAGTGAGTAGATTGTCTTTTGTTTTTTGGTAGGTTTCTAGGTTGTTTCGGCATGTGTACTTGATACGTTCTTTGTAGATAGTTTTCGAAGGGAATAATCGATATAATTAAATATTGAATTAAACTTGTGAATTTAATTCACTTCAAGATAATGGCATTACGCCGAAACTAGCTGAAGTTAAAATAAACATAAGTAAAACAAAACCAAGTGAATTTAATTTACAAGTTTAATTCAATATTAACAAAGTGATTAATGAGAAAAAAGTATCTGATATAATTAAATATCATTTGTAATACAAACGGTTACTTCACTCTCTTTTGTATTATAAATACTTGAAATTTAATAAAATAGTTACCTTCAATATTTATTAAAAAATAAATGATAATTGGTTGAGTGCCATGGCGGACAGCGGAACTTTCTTGTGGGTCGCGGCCGATATTCGCTCGAAATCGAGTGATTATATTTCGATAAATTTCGTACACATTTTCGTAATTATAAAGTTATTAATTTATTAAAATCGGTTCACCAGAATGTATAAAAAATGTAGAAGTGCTCCATGATGTGTTATACATATAATATATTTGATTGACTTTTTTTATGCTATTTTTAATGTTTTGGTAGACTTTTTCAACGGATCATTGTATTTAAATCACAAGTACGCCTAGGTATACTTCTAATGAGGTGATCGTTATCCTCCTATGGTATCTCATCCCAAGCAACTTGTACTTCACGACAAATGACTGCAAAGTCTCTAGTGAACGAGATGAGTTAAACGGGTTAGTTTCCTACCGATAATATCCGACACATGTTCTATCGGAGAAAGATCTGGAGAGAAGATCTTAGTGGCCAGGGTAAAAGATTGATTTGGTGTCCTTCAAAGTAGTCCAATATAGCTCCAGCAACATGTGGCTGGGCATTATCTTGTTGAAAAAGTGGACTTCGTAGTGTTGCAAGGTAGGGTACAATATGGAGTCGCACACTTTCTTGTATGTAACGAAGAAATGTCATGCTGCCTCCAATAAAAACTAATGAGGACTTGCTACCATACGTAATAGCTCTCAATACTATAACTCCAACTGTTCCATGGATATGCCTTGCAAAATCGTACTGTGGATCTTGCCGTTCACCGCGTCGCGTCGTCTTCTCACCCTTTGTCTACCATCATTCATCCCCAAACAAAAGCGGGATTTGTCGTTAAAGACAACTCTATTCCATTCCTTGTTCCATTACAATCGCTCTCCGCACCACTCTAGACGATTACGTCGGTGTTCGGATGTCAGAGGTAGCACAACATGTGGGCGGTAAGAAAGCAAACCGAAACTTCTTATCCGATGATATACCGTACGCATATTAATTGACCTTCTATGTTCTACAAACCACTGATTTTCAATTTCCCTTGTATTTGCGAAACGGTCCCTTATGGCTAGTTGTCTGAGACGGCAATCTTGGTGCTCCGTTGTTCTTCGTCGACGTCCTGTACCACTTGCTCGCTGTGTTCGGCCTTCTTGATCATATGCCTGACAAAAACAAATCACAGTTCGTACACTTCTGTTCATTCTACGGGCAATTTCCCGCAGCGAAATTTCTAAATCTCGTATGCCGGCAATCCGGCCTTTCTCGAACTCACTAACTTGAGTAAAATTCACATTTCCTCGCACTCTTGGCATAAAAAATAATAAATGTAATTGTCTTAACAAGACAGGTCAAAAGGCAAACTCATACTAAAACTACAAACGTTGAATATAATAGTGCAAGTGTTCGGACAAAAATGCAAAATAAACAGAAAATAGCTAAGTGATAAGGCTGAAACTTTAATTAGTAGTTCTTTACGTCTAAACAAAGAAGTATACATAATATAATATTATCATTCTTGGTGATTCTATTACACTTAGAATATATCGAATCCATAATGTTTTCACAATTGTATGCTAGTTTTTATTTTATTTTTATTTAAATATGTCATTCTTTATATTTTTATATACGTCTTATTTAATAGCCTGTTATATTAAGTTTGTCCTTATTGCTCTGTGATTGGGTTTTTTGCCTGTTGGCTAATAAAGATTATTATGTCTCTGATACGGCCTTACACTATTGAACGCTCGTATTAGGCTACTGATAGCTGTTTTATAACATTATAAAAAAAATGTGTTTTACTGAAGACATTTTTATTGGACACCGTTGTCCGCCGCCGTTTTTCTGGCATTTTTTTATCAAAATTATAAGAAATAATAAAAAACCACATCTAACACTCATTACTATTAGATGGTAATAAAAAATACACTTTGGCATAGAATAGAATGACAGATATTGGTTGCTTTCTGCAGACGCCACCGATCTCGCCTGTGAAACTAACCGGTAGTAAAAACTCTGTTATTATTTAATATAAACTTAATTTTGGATTGCATTGATAATGCCAAGCTAAATTTTTGGAAACTGTAAATGTATGTGCTTGGGAAACTGATGAAGTTCTTGTAGTAAAGTAGAGACCAGTTCATAATAAATTAAAGACGACGCAAGCGCCACCTTTTGCCTAATTTGAAGTGGCATCGTCAACGATTTGGTTCTACAAAGTAGACGACCGAGAATCATTGTTTCGTCCACTAAACAAAGGCGAACTTGTCCTGTTTATGAAAACAAGGAAAACGAATCACATGAATGGTGGCTGAACATTTCTTTGAATAGAGTCCAGTTGTTTATTCGATTGAAGACTGTTGGCAAACTTACAATTCTACTCTTACTTACTACCTAAACCATCCTTAAACTAAGCACCCGGAATGAGAGTTCATTTCTCCGGATCTCAATACCTATCTGATGAGATAGGTAATTACATAAAATAAAAAGGTGTTATTCAAAGAATTTAAAAGTGTTTTGTATTGCCAAATTAAACTAATTGTCTATTTTAAATATACCATTCATTCAGTTATAAAATAACTTAATTAGCATAAATGGGAAATAATTTATTAATTATTTTCAAATCATTTTTATTTAATATATACTTAATTAGCAATAGTCGATCATTAAATTGTTTAAATTATTATTACTATAAATATATTTGATTGACTTTTTTATGCTATTTTTAATGTTTTCTTAGACTTTTTCAACTGATTAACGTATTTAAATCGCAATAATTTATAACAACCTTAATTTCTCGATCATAAAAAATATATCGATTATTTCCACCTGATAAAAGTGTTAACTTAAAATTGTTTATAATTGCATGTATGTTTATAAATAATATCTTTTCTTTTAGGTTAATGGGTTCAATAAAATCGTGTTTATAATATTTTTTCCTGCACTCTTTTTTATTATTTCTTTATACATTCATTCAACTTACGACTGTTTAATATTTTGTGATTAAAGCAGTCTCGAGTTTGATGAATCGATTCGTATATCCACTTATATTAGTACATGTGTTTTTTGCACTTTAATCCTACCTGTTATTAATTTTTATTTTGACAATATATACTGTGTGGCAAATGATTATTTAAATAAAACAAAATTGATATAAAAATGTTATGGCAGAAAGGCTTACGATTGCTGTTTTATTTAGTTATATTTAGTTTTAAAATTTGTATATTTGGATTATTATATATTATTGTATAAATATTACATCAAATCAGTATTAAAGATGTTTAATATGTGAATCAGGCGGTAAGACCACAGGTCGTTAGCCAGTTTAGGAGAAAATATGTACATGTAGCTTAATTGTAAAATATACAGAGAGGTTTTTTTATCAGTATACATTAGGGGAAGTGTATACCTGCAAAAAAAAGCGAGTCAAACGCATTGAACCGATTAATGTGTGTATGTTTAGTTGACTATTTGCCATATGTATGTTCAGTTGCGTGTTATAGGCAACTAAATACACATACATTAATGCATTTGACTCGCGTATTTTGCAGGTATACATAGGGGAAATGTATACTGATAAAAAAAGCTCCCTGTATATAATTGTCCTGTTAAACATATTCTTTCTTAAGAATTTTTTGTAGAATTAATTTTTCTATAAAATGCATGGTTTCTAAGAAGCAAACTTTTATTTGAAGCATTTATTAAAATTTACGCGTTTCGGTAATTTCGATAAACTGTATAATAATTGTTATTAAAGCTTCTAATATTTTATTTAGTAGGGATTTAAAAATTGATGTTTGGTTTAATAGACAGGCCTTTTTAATCTATAAAATACTATACATTTGAATTTATAAATATAGGCAATAGATTTGTTTCATTAACTTCTTTATTTATCCAACTCCAAAGAAGTCAGTGAAACAATCTAAGTGCCTTTAATTTTAAATTCAACATTAGTAAAAATATTTCATCAAGTGATCAATGTGGATCAAATTAAACTATACAATTGTAACACTACACATGTTATCTTCAGCATTTCTTCCAACACCATTTTTATAAAATAAATAAAAATTTTGTAGAAACACGAATTATCAGTTAAAATTTGTTTATAGTGTGATGCAGTACACAATAAACACACATTTTAACTATTAAAATGGAAAGATATAAACAAATTAAACGATATCTTAAAGTTACATTTTCTCAAATTGCAGTAATTAAAACTTGAAGACATGTATCATTTGTAAGTAAATCAGTAATTGTTTTTATCACTTATTATTAAAATGTTTGCTTAATTTTAACAATAGTTAATTTTATGATGGTTATTTTTACTTAATGAATTAATTTTTATATGATTCAATTATTAGATTTCATAAATTCATATGGTCGATTTTATTAAATATAAATTTACGTAATACTTTATAAAATGAATTGAAAACGTAAAAATTTAAAAATAAAATATTATTTTTATTATTTTTTTTTCTTTAAGTCTTTAAGATTTGAGAGTATTAGTCCTGGAAGTAATTTTTGAATCGATATTTGCTTCGTCAAAACAAGACGCATATAAAATAATTTTGGTAAATATGAATTTAGATATTTGTTCCGAAGTAAATAATTTAAGAGAAAACCGAAAAGGAACTCTACAATATATCAAGAATGTTGAATTGCTAACATTATAAACCGATTCACAAACAAGCTCTGTTAAACAATTAATAATCATCGAACACAACTTTGTAATTTATATTTATTAATGGAAACGAACGGACACGGATTTTCAATTACACAATACCGGATTAATCAATCGAAGCGATTTAAATCGCCGATAGTGTATGTTATTTCCGCCACACGCAGTATATATAATTAATCCCTGTAGTTGCATGTGTAATTTTTTCAGTGTTTTTGTGTTATGTGTACGTCTTTTAATTAGTTATTGACACTTTAGTGGTTCCAGGGAGCAAAGAAAGTGAAAGCGCAAGGCATGGGCGTCCACTCGGCGGACGAGATCAACGAATTCGGCCAGTCCGACCTCAAGGTCCTCTCGGAGATGCTTGCTGATAAACCGTTCTTCTTCGGCGATGAACCAACTACTGTAAGTATGAAAATGAGAAATCATGGAAGAATTAATAAATGAGTTACTCAATAGAATTTAATAGCTGTCATAATTATGCCGTTGAAAAACTTTGGTTTTCAATAATATTGCGTTTCAAAGAAAATCGGGACTATTCTGTAAGGGAAATGTTAAGTTTATCGGGTATGTTAACTTTTATTATCACAGTCTAATTAGCTTTTGTAATAGATATATACCGGGTGTTGACGTGACTAGGTATACACAGGGATTTTATATATAAAAACAATTTTAAGCGAATACCTGCTCTAAAGTTCATTTTAGAGAAAAATGACAAGAATTAAAATGTGTTCATATTTTTACCCAGAAATTGATGATTTATTAATTCCATATATATATATATATATATATATATAGAAAGTGAAACTAATTAATAACGTACACGACAAACTTAACATTATTCGTAAGGAATAGCTTCGAATAACTGAATTTAATTTTCCATTAAAAATCTATTTAAAAAAAAGTTTCTGGAAACATTGAAAGGCAAGTGGTAGAACCATTCTGTCGATTTTAATATGTACACATATATATATATTAATAAGAAAATGTATGTTCAGAAAATCATTGATTGTATATGAATTAAAAAAAAAATGAAAAATCCTTTGAAAGATAATTGAAAATAATGCTACCATATCCTGGTTACAAATTCAGTGGTTAAATTTTGGTAAATATGAATTTAGATATTTGTTTCGAAGGAAATAAATAATAAGAGAAAACCGAAAAGGAACTCTTCAATATATCAAGAATGTTGATTTGCTAACACAATACGAATTTGTATTTTAATAAAATATTGTGAATTGTAGGAATAAATAATTTTAATATATATATACTTTAAACCTTTATTGGCATAAAACCACATAAAACCACAATATAACAACCACAGTTATAAAAAAATGGAAAGTCTCAAGATATCCATGGTATAAAAATCAAGTAAAATTGAGTAAAATGGCAAAAAATATTAAATTATTCTGGAAGTTTAAGTTCATTCAGTTTTGAAAGTAGTTTCGCCACATTTTTAATTCACGAGTTTTCCTTAAACGTTCCATCACTGTGGACTTGTATATCAAAATATAGTTGACTTCAAATGCTAGATTATTTGATTAACATAATAATGAGTTTTATTTAGTTGTCTAAAAAGTATCAATTTGTTATCAATGCTCCAAATAAATAAAAACAATTTATTTTACTAGTATTTATCATATCAATAATCAAAACATATATTTCAAATTTAAATATTTTTTAAATTGCTTCAGAATCGATTTTCCAATAGTTGTTACTTTGCTTTTCTTTTAAAAAAACATAATATTTTACGTAATACAGCTACACACTGTTTAATAAAATAAATTAATTAATTAATGCGTATTATTTTTATTTTGTATTTTGTCGTAATTTGTGATTGGTAATTTGCCTTTTTTTTATATACATATGTTTTATAATCTTTTTAGAGCGTCACACTTTTCTTATAAAATTTTTAATATGTAATTATAATTGTAATTTGGAAATGGAGATTCCGTTAATAAAGTAAATTGAAATTGAAATTTTAATGTATCAACCCGGCGCATTCGCCATTAGTTAATAAGCATCTAAATCCATTTTAAAGAATATTTAAATATTATGTTTATACATTCGCTAGTAATTTATCAGTGAATGTAAAAATATCTTTATTAACTTATGGCTAATGCGCCGGGGTAATACAATACAATTAATTAATTCTTTTTAAATTAAACATAGTGTAGCTGCATTACGTAAAATGTTATATTTTGTTAGTAGTAAAGCAAAGTAACCTATTGGTTGCATTAAAAATTGGAAAAGCGGTCGATACAATCAAATTAATTAATTCTTTTTTGTCATACTCTTTTTTAAATAACTACTTAATAGAGGTATTATTATGTATTTATTTAAAAAAAGAGTATATTGTCTAGATAGAAATTTCAATAAAATCCCTGATGTGCTCCTAAAAACTGTGCATTTATTTATGGAATTGTTATTTCGTAAATCATACACAGGACCTTAGCTAAAATTCATTTATAGTGTTTCAAAAACATTATTTTCTTTCTTCCACATTTTATTATTTATTAATAATTAATTAAGAATTTATAAACCTCGACACCCAATACGGGTAAAAGAGGATAAAATTAAGAAAGAAAGAAAGTGAGAATTTATTATAAAAAAATGTTATTTTTGATATAGATAAATAAATTAGTATTAATAAGCCTTACTATATCCCGGCGCATTCACCAATAATTTAACTATACGTTTAATATATATATACATAATATTTATTGACAAACGTACTACAACACCTACATATAACACAAAATATTACATTACATGCTATAAGAGTTTGCCATACATTTAATATTATTACGGAAATTTACAATCAAGTTGAGGCTCATTGTGATAAATTTATAATAATAATAATATATATAAATTCGTTTTAAAATTAATTGCTGTCAAAGACGCGACAATTCGTGTATAATATTTTGGGAATAAACTGTTCTGTAAAAAAATATTTTTATAAAAAAATCATATTAACTAATAAAATAATACAGGACAATGTCAAAATTTTCGATATTTATATTTCTTCTAAATTAAGTATAAAATAATCTTATAATTTGAGGTTATTCAATTTAGTTTGTGTTTTATTTCAGCATTTTTGGAACATATTTAATAATTAATAGAAAATATGCGAATAATAATATTTGTTATCTTGGTCTATAAGTAAAACAACGGAAATACGATTATAAAAAAATAAATAATTCAAAAGAGATATTTATATACAAAAAGAAATAAATACAGAAAATACGCAATAGTAAAATAAACATGTTAAACAAATTGGTGCAAATATCACAGATTCCGGATATAACAAGTACCAATTATGTGAAAATTAAAATTTTAGAAAATAGAATGCGTGATCTATCAGAAAATTGACAACATTCTCTCTTAATTAATTTATTTGCAATTGTTTTCATGCAGCGGGAAATTTATTATATTAACTTTCTTCGCCTGAAGAAGATACAGCGTAACGAAACAATTGTAGTGAAATTAAATAAAAAATGTGTTGAAAATCATAACTATTTTATTAATTAACGTAACCATGGATTTTCAAAAAAATATTGCTTAATTAATCAACGAAATTTATTATATAATTATTTATAATTCATGAAATAGTACAGTATTTATTGCATGATTTACATATTTTTAATTGTATTAATGTTTTATGTCTGTTCCTTTTAGATCTAACTCTTATGCACACAAATAATCAGATTACATTAGAAATTTGTGGAACATCAGAATTACACAATTTTGTTCATTAATTAATTGTGGTTTCAAAATCTCAGCTTCAAAAGTCATAACAAATAAAATTTAATAAAAGTACTACTACAAAATATGGTTTTCTATACCATATAATTCAAAAAATAATTAATTATGAATTTACATAAAAATGTAAGGGGGTGATATAACAATATCTAAATTAAACTTAATAAATGAAAAATGACGCATCTTTTGTTTAATTTCATGTGGCATCGTCAACGATTCGATAGATGATTGGTGGTTGAACATTTTATTAAACAAATTAAACTTATTTTGGAGACATTTCTGAAAAAAATTAAAATTATTTAGAAAGAACAAAAGTGGATTCAAAGAAAAAATAGTAGATTAATAAAAATGTTTCTGCAATGATACGCATTCGAATAATCTTATTATTGAGTTCTTTCTCAAAGGGAATATTTTTGGATTTCGATCAATCATGCATAACTCTCTTCTTTCTGTAGACGTTTAAATTGTTTCAGTTTCTGTATTGTGTATCGATATATAAAACAATTTCGAGGTTATGAAGTTAAGTTTTAACATATCAAATCAATCTTCACACTGTATCTCAATTTATCTGTAAATACACTTTGGAATAATCTTCATTCTTTTCATTTTTTTTTTTCTAAAAGGGAATATTTTTGGATTTCGATCAGCTCCGCATAACTCTCTTCTTTCTGTAGATGTTTTAACATTTTTCTTTTAGTGTCTGTATTATGTTTACCAGGTTATCAAGCAAAGTTTTAACATATCAAATCTTTCTTCAAACTGTCTATCTCAATTTATCTTAGCGTAATGGCCTTCAGATTTCATTCATTTAAAAATGCATCTTATCATTTTTTCATCGATAAAATTACACTTTATTTTATCGATAAAAAAAAATAAAGAAGGATAAAAAAAATGTAAGGAAATTATAAAAATCAGACAATATGGCAACAAAATTTTACAAAATGTATTATAACAATATGTACAATTGTGTTAGTAGACTGTCATGGGCTGTTGACCATAGGCCTTTCTGCCCTTTAAAAATCATATTTACTCATTTCACCTTAAATATATTCAGTTATTGTTTTTCAAAATATTTAGAGTTTGTTAATTACCAATCTTCCTATATTCAATCAAATATAATTATAATGCATATTAAGAATTTCATATTACTTTACATTAATTTCTTCACACTTGCCTAATGAATCAACATTTTTTTCTAAGTTCATTGTGGACCATTTTTCTCCTGCAAATAAAAATTAGGTTTTGTGGGAGGAAGCGAAAACGATACCGATCTAATGATTGATAGGTACAAATACAATATCTTTCAATGCAAATCACAAGATATCTTATTAAAATAATTGAATGAAATAAAATGAAACAAAGATGATGCACACATTTGCAGTTATTTAAATTAAAATAAAATTAAACAAGGAAAATTTCAAAAAGGAATTGATCGAATTTAATTGATCGTTTTCCTTGTTTCACTTCATTGTAATTAAAATAATTAAAATAATTGATATTACTCTACCGAAGGAAGAAATAAATGGTAAACCGACACAAGTGACATTGATAGATGACCTTTATTTTTAATTCTAAGAATTTTAGCGTGTGTAGAAATGGCGGTTATTTAGTTAATCACAAAAACGTATTTTCTCGAAATATATATATATATATATATACAGAGAGGTTTTTTTAACAGTATACATATCCCCTATGTATACATGTAAAATACTCAAGTCAAACGCATTGATGTGTGTGTGTTTAGTTGCCTATAATACACAACTAGAACGATCGATTCTTTCAACTAGGATAATTAAAAAATAATTAAACAATTTTTTATATCTGTTTATAACAATATCGAAATGCACAATGTGGAAGAATTTTCGCGATCGTTTGAGTTACTGTCTTGCAGTTTCTGGTTGTCATTTCCAGCACTTATTCTAATTATTTATTTCAAGTTTATTGTTCTTCACTGTTACTTTTCTTTCAAATTGTCTTAATAAAATCTATTAATATTTTTTACCTGTAATTTCATAATAATAATAAGTGACGTATTTTTTTTGTTAAAAAGAGGAAATTGCTTGTGAAGGTAACGCATGCAGTCATAATTTATTTTGTTGCGTTTTTTTTTTTTCAATAGAATAAAGAGAACGAAACATGAAACATACAACCTTCCAAAGAACATGTTTCAGTTTAATTATTTTTAGAATCATCCTAACCGAGCTATTTGGCTACTTTGGATTCATTGAAAACATATCTTATCCTCCTCTAGTACTGTTGGTATTGTAATACACGCTTGAAATTCTACTTTTTCTTCATTTGTATACATTTTCGATCAAATATTTCACACAATTTGAAATTTAGCGTTTGACGTTTAGTTGTGTGTTATAGGCAACATTAATCGGTTCAATGCGTTTGACTTGGTTTTTTTGAAGGTATACAGTTCGCCTAATGTATGCTGATAAAAAATCCTCTCTGTATATATAGTCCGCCTAGTCATTAAATGAGGCATAGAATTAATCAATGAATCCTCTACCTGTAGATTATCGCAGAACGTCTGGCAACCTGTTATGAAAAAAACATTTTAGAGCATTCAAATGAAATGAAGATTCTAGTACATCTTCAAAGAATTTACTTGCATCTCACTTAAAAAATATATATATATTAAAAAATACAAAAAAATTCGACATATGTCACATGATTAAATACATCACTTCTCAATGAACAATTTGAATACAACGTTCCATCTTATTCTGTACTTACTGTACTATACTTTAAAAAAATTGATATTTCTTTTATTTTAGCAGTACATTTTATCTTATTTAATTTTGGGAAAATGTTTTTTTGCCCATCTCGTTCGCAAATGCTGGGACCTCAAAATATTTTGCTTGCTCAAATTTTAAATTATGTTGAGAATGAGCTGATGATCGGAAACAAGTCGAGAATTTAAAGTTAATCAACTCATTATCTATTTATTTCTATTTTGTCGGTAGACTTTTAATAATTTATATTTAAAATAATATTTATAACAATTTTCATAATTTTTCCGTTTCTATTTTTAATTTAGTTATTTAAATAATGTACAAAAACATGGGTAAATTATCACAATTTTTAATAATAATAATAATCTTTATTAACGGATCTATACAGCAAAAAAATACTAAATAAATATTAAAATATTACAAAATCAAATGTATATTTTATATCTGTTAATTGGCTATCGACCAATGGTCTTTCCGCCTGGCTTTTCGTGTTTATGTCTTTATTGTAAACATTTTTACTAATAAACACCATTTTTATTAAATATAAATATTTAAAAATTCTGTTTTAGAATTACTATATTTTGTAATTATTTTTTTTTATAATTTAAATTATGACATTCGTTTCTTTTAGTTGGATGTTGTGGCGTTCTCGAACTTGGCACAGATCTACTTCATCGACAAAGAGATCAGCTACGCCCTCCGCGACTTCATGACGGAACACTGCGCCAACCTGGTCGGCCTCGTCAACCGCATGAAGGAGCGCTGCTTCCCCGACTGGGAGGACATCTGCACCAACCTGGACCTCAACTCCCACCTGCCCAAGCCCGCCCCCGAGGAGACCAAGGACAAGGAGGGCACCAAAGACGAGAAGGAGGGTGACAAGGAGAAGGAACCAGAAGACAAAGATATTGAGAAAGAAAAGGTAAAACCATTGATATAAAACTCACCAATTTGCTCTAAATCCACACTCATACGATATTAGTAGAGAAGACTTCACGATACAAAATATTCAAAGGTAATTAAGTTTGTTTTAAGACATAGATATGTGCTATGTCTTAAAATAAACTTAATTACCTTTGAATATTTTGTATCTTGAAGTCTTCTACTTCCTTATGTCGAACGTATAACAAAAATCGACGACGAAGTTGGCATTGGAAATCTAAAGTCATGTCTGAACTAAAATCACACGCGCACGCATCTAGGACAGTTGCCATGTTTAACCAACATTTCACACGTGTGATACAGATATGACTCGAGACTTCCAACGCCAACTTCGTCGTCGATTTTTGTTGCACGCTCGATACATGGTTAGTTAAATATATTATTTTTAAATTCATATAATTTTTAAGAAATTACATGATTAAAAAAAAAACATTTTTAAATTACATAACTCACTGTTATTTTATAATTATATATCAGTTAAAATATCATTTATGTACATATATTTAAAATATTGAATTTTATAGCATATGTTTTGTAAAAAAGAGATTCCGTAAAAAATGTATATTCGAATTCACAAAACTTAATGTACGATATGAACGTATATTTTAGCTCTAGTTCGTTTAATTAATGTGTTCTTATTATGTTTTAGGCTGATGAAAAAGAGAAGGAAAAAGAAAAGGAGAAAGACACAGAAGAGAACAAGGAGAAAGAAACAAAGTGAATGAATAATATTTAAAAATAAAAAAGACGGGCGTCACTGCCGAGTCAACCTAACCAATCCCCTAAATCCCCTCCCCCTCTTTTAATAAGAAAGAAAGGAACAAAAAAATGTGAAACTCCCAGAACCATATATATTTCATTTTATACTATATGACCCATGTGCAAAACAACCTAGTTTTTAAGTACCCAACAATTTTCCATATACATAATATATATATTATATATTTAATCACAATTTTATAATTGGATTTATACTCTTTCATCAACGATATAATTTATGTAGCTTTTTTTATAAAGAAAACAAAATATGATAAAACTAAAAAAAATAATAATTATATAAAGGACAGTCTTTTCGGTTACTTCAACAATTTTCATTCATCATATTTAAACAGGAAAAAAGTATATTCATTGCTAGTTAAGATATTTGTTTGTATAAATAATTAACGAGAACAAAAAAATCTAGCTAGGTTTTTTTATTATTGTAAGCAATTGTATGTCTGAGATTGGTACAGGCATTTATAGCACTCCAACAAACTTCTGTCTCTGTGCCATAGTGTCTGTCCCTGTTACTCGTTCCATGTTAGTGCAGTCTCTATGTACGAAAAAAATATGAATATAACCCAGTAGCGCATTTCTTCATAATTATATTATATTCATTCCACATCTAAACATTGCATCACGGAAAAAAATATTACAAAAAAAATTCGAAGAATTTTTTTTTAATTCATATTAACATTAATTCTTATTATTATAGCTTAACCAGTGTCTATTTGTAGATTTTTTGTATTTTTTTAAAAAACGACGGATAATTTTTAAGATTTATTAAGTACGTGCTAAGTATATATATTATATATTTTTTATCTCTACGATCGGAAGGAATTTGAACAAAAAGTAATGGACAAAAATATACGAGAGCAAATCGAAAACACAACAAATCTTTTGTTTTTTCTTTTGTAAATTTGGTCGTCGCACATGTTGGTGGGTAATGTCGAGCTCAATATTGATGTTATTGGACTAGCATGTTTATAAAGAAAATTTTAATGTGTTTAGATTTATTAATTTTAAGTTTTATTCGACTACAACTGTGTTGTATGCTATTAATTACATTTAAATAAATAAAAATTGGTATTTTAATTTATTATATTTTCCTATCCCCTATTTATAAATTTCAGCACATTTATTCAGGCCTGCGATTTAGTAAAGATGTATTGTTATTGGTAGTCGCTCATTTGTGTTACGTTAATGTCCTGCTTAATGGACAAAATTGTCCATTGAAATTATTTTAAAATATACATACATTTAAAATAATTTTAATAATTGCTGACTTATGATTGTTATGAAAAACAAGTTACCAAAAATTTAGATTTTGACACAAAAAAATAGATTTTGTCCTTTTTGTGTTAAAATCTACTTTTTATACCAAAAAATATATATTTTAACATAAAAATGTCAAAATTATATTTTTTGGTATAAAAAGTAGATTTTGACACAAAAACGACAAAATCTATTTTTTGTGTGTCAAAATCTAAATTTTTGGTAACTTGTTTTTCATAACAATTATAATCTATATTTTTTGGTGTAAAAAGTAGATTTGGACACAAAAATGACTAAATCTAATTTTTTGGTGACGAAAATACGTGCAATGAAAATTTTAAGGATTTCACTAAATTCTATATTCAAATGACTATATTCATTTCTAATTAATTTCATCATATCTTATAATTTTCTTTTCTTACAAGAACTGACTAATTCGCGTAATATGTAATAATTAAATTTTAATATTGAGTAATATTTCTCTGCTTGACACATGAATATAAAATAATGTAAAAATACTAGACACTGACTTGTCTTTAATTGATTATTTCCATTATACTAAATAACTATCTTCTATTAAACTGCAATCTTAAACATATTTAAATCGTCAGCAATTCTGAGATAACGTTACAAAACTTTTACTCAAACTTCAAATACTCAAACCTGAAAAAGACGAATTTGAATTGAAATACTGAGGTATATATAGACCTTCATGCAAACATATGTTGTATTGGATAAATGATTTAGTATTTTTACATATTGACTAAGGCCTCTTAATTAAAGTAGTTAATTAAACACTTTTAGTTTATTAGTTCAGATACACAAAGTAAAAGTAAATCATTATCGTCTATGGTGTATGAAAAAAAGATGAAGCTATTACTCACACCGTAATAAAAATTAACAAACAAGTAAAATAACTATCCATTGATTAAGAGTAGTGAATTTAGATGATCCATTACTCGCACAATGCTATAAAATTGTTTCCCTGCCGTTCCTCGCATATATTTTAATATTATGTTATCATTATTGTATTCTTCATACTTTAAAAATGAAGAATATAAATTATCAGTTAAATTAGACGTACAAATATTCGCAAAATTTAGTAATTTTAAAACTATATTTTTATTAAAAATCGGCTTTCAAGAAAAGATTTTTTTGTAGTTATATGTAAATAGAATGAGTCTGATTGTTTTATGTATTATGTACACATTTTAAGCTTTTTAAATATACACAGATGTAGTTAGTGGTTAAATTACTTGAAAAAAAAAATAATAATAATAAACATGTGTAACATTTAAAACTAAATTTCAACTTTAGTAGGCTTTTTAATGCTTGTGTCAAGTAGTGTTAAAATTTAATTTACACCGCGATAATCTGTAAATATTTATAACTGTATATTTTCGAGTTTATGTGAAGTGATTGATCACAAACTAGAAAGACTGTTATAATGACTGTGATAATGAGCACTTTGTGTCTCGAAATGTACATCCAACATAAAAATAAAAAGTGAAGTAAGGAATAACAGTTTCTATTTTGTGTAAATATTTCTTTAAACGTCCATGAAAATTTCAAATATGAAACGATCCGATTTTATGAGTTATCTAATCTTTCGCGTCTCGTGATTTTCCAAGCATTCAGTAACGGTATGAACAAAGAAAACCGACGCATGGTGTGTAGGCAATGAATTTAAGAGCGATCAACAATGAAAGATGTTCAGTATGCTAGTTGATAATTTAATAAAAAAAGTATACTTTTATAAGAAATAAAATTGTGAGAAATTAAGTGAGTGACAATAAATGATAGAACAAATTTTACGGGTAAAGAATATTTGTTAACTAAAAAGAATAACCCAATTAAGAGGGGAAATTTGCGCTGGTAGTGAGTTTTTGGGGTACGAGATGGCGCTAAGAAAGTAATTTTGCTGAAAGTAGTTGTTTATTGGATTGTAGTGCCTGCCGAATTTTATCACAACGAATAATAAAAATTGTGCGCGTTGACTGCGCCGAAGAAATCATTGACTCATGAATGGGTATTGAATAACTATAATCAAGGAAACTGGATTATTAGTAATATATTCACGATTGTGTTATTAATTGAACTCGAATGATTTTTACTTATATATTTTAAATGATCGTTGAAGTAATTTTTTGCTGTTACAAATATTAATTATAACTATACAATATTTTTAATTCATAACTTTCCATTGCTTGTAACATTCTATTTGTGATTAAATTAGAAAATGTACCCATTTGTGTGGATGTAAATCACTTACGGAAGATCGTGTAGCAGAAAAGCTGACTAGTGATTTGGCCACAGTATAGTTCTAAGCAGTAGTCTCACTTAGTGTCGGCACATTTGATCTTTTGCAAAATGAGTGATCCTCACGCATCTGAACGGCGCATCCAGTGGCGGCGTCATTTCCATAGGCGGTCCAACTTAATAACCTTTGATTTTATATTATAAATACTAATAATAACAATTAAATCGTGTTAATTTACTAATGATTATCATTGCTACATGTAATAATGATAATTAGTTTAAAATCCACAATACAACATTTTTAAAACACAATATTTGAACAATTACAAAAATATCCAATACATCTATTTCATTTATTTTTGTATAAATGAGACGAAATTTATAATAAAAAAATGTGTGTACTAGTATATTAAAATGATAATAAAAAATAGATTAATGATATAAAAAAGCAATGTTTTATTTATAAACAAAATGAAAACATATTTAGCGATTATTATTTTTAAAATTTTGTCCCATTTTTATTTAGTGTATTTGTAATAGTTAAAATTGATTTATATAAATATCAACATTGATAATGAATGCGTAGTACTCGAAATGTACAATTAGCAAAATAAAGAATATTGTAAAGAGAGTGTTAATGTTTTTATATGAAGTTTAATATTAATTAATACTCAGTAAATTTATCTTTCTATCAATTAAATTTAATAGTAAACTCATGCAATTTATTGTTATTATAAATGAATTGATTTAGAATATTAACACTTTTTGATACATATAATATCTCATAAACTCGACGTATATGAAATAATAAATTCATAATTTAATGTGCCGAGAAATATTTATATAAATTTGGGCTAAGATATACTTGAAAATTTAAATTATACAATCATTACAATATGAAAGGTATTTAAAAACGAATCGAATGAAATGTGGAATTATAATGGGTAACATTTTAAAAATTAATACTTTGTTAATAAGTTAAAAATATTATAATTTGTGTATGTTATTAACCTCACAATTTACGTATACATATCAGTTATAAAACTCTCACAGATTGTGATGATATAAATGCATTGTATATTAAATTTAATATTTCACATAAGGAATTGCCCCAAATACTTCATAATAATTAATAATTTAACTTAGCGGTGATAATTTGGAATTGTATAAATGCAGGTATTAAAAGCTTTCGAATAAACACATTTACAAAACGGCACACAATATTTCATCTAAATGTTCGAAAATTACTTAGATGGTCGTATAAACACAGTTTTTAATGATTTAAATTCAACATCCGTTTACAGGTTATATTTGGGTGGCCATATGATCGGGTTTGAGAGCTGCGCCGTTCAGCTGCGCGAAGTCGCTCCATTTTGCGTTATTTTCGGGAGTGCGATTACTGTATAGAACTATACTGTGATTTGGCCATCAAATGATTATGAAGATATCTAAATGTGTTCATGTACGAGCTTTTTTTCTAATAAAAAGTATAATAAAAAGGAATAAACTAAATGCGAAACATTATAATACTTTTTTTTGTCTTGTTCTAAATTATTTTTCATTGCGTTGATTATGCTATCCGACTCTTTACATTTCTTGCCTCTTGGTATCCTACGAATAATTTCTGGCAAGACACATCTTTATAAAATGCAGCATATGATTTTTTCCAAAGGTAGCTATCTTTTTCAATTTTTTTCAATGAAGATATCTCTATCTTTATCAACATATATAATAAAATAACAAATATTTCTTTTCGAAATATTTAGCTGTCCTTGCACCTAGAATAAAAGAAATTATATAATAAATATTTATAAATGAACTAATCAATTACCTTGCGTAAATGGTAAAGCTGTTCACTGTATAAACATACCGGGTGAGTCATTATCAATCGGGAATATGTATTATAATTAATTATATAAATATAACTTTCCTTGACTTTAAATTTGTCTACTGCTATAAGTTGTCAAACTTCGTTTGCAAAATGAATTTCAATTCTACCAATAATTAAAGAGTTTCCATAGTAAACGAATGTTTCCACTCCTTGATTGAGCATTAAGTAAAATTTCAAGGTTAGAAAAGCCAAACAATTTGGATTTAAGATGGGAAATTATGATAATATAATTTTAACTGCGGACTTTAAATGAAAAAGGATTTTTTCCGGCTCAGCTAGACTTGAATCATCATTTACCGGCATTCCACATTCCTATTCAAAACATGAATTCAGAAATACAATTATATTTACAAAAATTATAAGGAAATATTTCAATGATGTCTTTCTTTGTTGTCTTTAATAACATAATGAATGAACGGTCCGCGGCAGAAAAACACATTTCCAACTCAAAGCCGGGGCGCCGTATCGCAATTGCCGTGCAAGAATTCTACGTATCAAACAGAAATTAGGTTTGAAAGAAATTATAGTATATTTTCAAGATATTACTAAAATGGCACGATGCTGCCACTTCATACTTAAAAATTACATTACTCTTATTGAGATTTTTAAGCAACGATTAATTTTAATTATAATTTATTTTAGTTCAATCTTAATACAACGTGTTTATAATGATCATTTCAATGAATTGAAGTAATGTGAAGAAGAAATAATGTTTCTTGTGGAAATATTTCATGAATTTATGTGATCATGTGATAGTATTCCACTATTTAATTTTTATTTAATTTAAGAATGATTTTATTTTTTGAATGAAAAGTGTCAATTTACTTGCAAAGCTTCAATGTACTATACTTGTAAGTTTCAACGCTTTATTTTCATTATTGTAGAAGATTAATCGTTGTTCGTTCTTATGGCCAAATAACATGTAAATTTTCGACCTTAAGCTTAATTTATTTTACTTGTATTTTGAAAACATTTCTGAAATTACTTTATTATTTAATTTAGAGTCAATATATCCACCCTTATCGGTGTTTAGAATAATCTGAATAAACTGCAGAGAATGTGAATTTAAAAACCTTTCATGGAAGCACATTATCAAATTTAATAAAAATTCTATAGGTGACGTTACAAATATCTCCTCAGTTCACTTGTACTCAAACAATTCAATTAACTCATGCAAAACAAACGTCATATTGTATTATACTTTATTGTAATCTTGATGAAACCACTTAAAGTTAATAATTTTAATTTACTGCAAAAAATACATATTTTTACTACTAACTTTACAGAAACTTAACAATGATTGACAAAGTTACAGGAAACTATTTCACAGAATTAATGAATTTGAAGTTTTTAGGACGCTTCGTTACTTCATAGAAATTTATTATAAAGTTCTAAATAGTTCATATACTTGGTTCAGAGATGGCGCAAAAGTATTATTTTTTTCTTAAAATATTTAACATGTGATACCCTAAAAGCTTTATATTTTTCTAGGGTTAAAACAAAATTTATTTATGTATCTTGTTTTGTTTTGTTTTTTTTTCTGTCAATTTCAACACAGTTTATTTGTAAAATGGTTATGTAACATTTCTTTTTATTATGATGTTGAATAAAACCTTCTCACACTACAACTTCTTTCAATGGTCATTATTTTCGTGACAAATAAACAGTAATATAAAGTAAAAGAATCAGAAAACCGAATAATATTGTGTCTAAAGACTGTTATTCCTTACTTTACTTTTAATTTTTATGTTAGAGGTACATTTCAAGACACTATGCGCGCTCGTTTTAGAATTTAGTTTGTTATTGATAGTGAGCACATTGTGTCTCGAAATATACCTCTAAATAAAAATAAAAAGTGAAGTAAGGAATAACAGTCTTTCTATTTTGTCATTAATCACTTCACGTAAACTCGAAAATATACAATTAATATAGTGTCTAATATCTGAAACAATCGTATTATTTTTTTTTTCATTTTTATATTTATGTATTAGGATAACATATTTATATATATCTTAACATCAAGTACATACATATATATATATTTATATATTTATTTATATATATAATCTTTTACCTAAAAAATAATTATATTAAATATAAAGCGAACCATCAAAAAGAGAAAAAAAAATACAAATTGTAAATCAAAATAATAATAAACCATAAATACACAATGTGCACTATGCATCATATGTACTATCATATTCATATTATAATATATTGCAAAAAATTAAATTATCATTAACAATCACATACGAATGAAATCACTTATGTAAATAATAAAACACAATTTGGTTTAGTTTTTGTTTTAAGGAAATTCTCTCTAATTATTCGAATTCGACTAAAAAAGAAACAGTAAACACGAGCCGACCCTTCCTCCGCAATGACGCCACCCGACAACAAAATAAATCAAATACATCCTCGCTATAAAAATATGTTATGCATTTTGAAAAATTAGACCTAGTGAAGTAACAGTAAAGCAGAATGTATTCATTATCCATTATTCTCACGCACGACTTTTTTTAATTATTTAAATTTCTTCTTGTAGAGAAAGGAACCGAGATTCTGATTCGTCTAATTTGTTTTGGTTTTTAAATTAAAAAAAAACTATTTTTCTTATTATTTCTTTACAAAAAGGAAAAACATTTCTGTTTTAATTCAAGTGGAAACCCTTCTCCTTGGTGGCAGCAAGTAGTCTTTCCCTCAATATCTCTTCAGTTGGGTAGTCGGGAAGTTTGAGGTAGTGAACGCATGTGTTGACTGAAGGGTAAGAGCCCTCGCCGGCATCCACCTTGCGTACTACTGACTACTGTCAGTCGAGGATAGAGGTTCGCCAGGCCACCAGGGGGCAGAGAACTGCAACCTGTCGTAAACTGCAAGAATGCCTTGCGCTCTTCTGGAGACATTTCCAAGAGGACATTCACGAATCTCAAGAAACCAGGACTTTCTTTTGTATAACCTAACTTTGGCTCAGTGTAATTCAAAAGATCATCCCTGGTCCATTGAGGATTCTGATCACCACAAAGCATGATGCGTATTTCATCAGGACAAAATGCAACAATTTCTCCATTGGGAACACCATATTGAAACCGTTGAAAAACGCCTCTAGCTGCCTGTTGATTCCCTTATCCAAACAGAATCCGATTGTCAATTCTGAATATTCTTCAACATTTTCAATATCCGCACCGTTGTTTACCAATTCGACAGATGAGAATCCGAAAACACTAGAGCTTGGAGCATAAGTGAAGGTAATAGCCAAATCCTCTAGTAACACAAGCCCAGATGGATGATTCAAGCATAAATTCTGCATTTGATGCGATGTATTATTGTTAATGAAATTGTATTTTCCGAAAATTTCATATATATTTTATCATTATAATATTATGTAGTTATACATGACAATCGTATCACAGAGCTAAATGTGGAAATAATTTATTAATTATTTTCAAATCATTTTTATTTAATTTAGTAAAATACAATTAATTAGATAAAAAAATGAAACAAACCACGTGTTTAATTTTACCTAATTGTTTAAACATGTTTCATCAAGTGTTAAGTGAGAAATTAATTCAAGAGTTTATTTAATTTGTTTAAATTAAATTGAGCTCTTAGATAAATTTCATTGTTTTAAACTAAAATATTTTTTTCTTTATCCGATTTATGTACGGATCCACTTTGCCTCTTAATTATTTGTATATTTATTATTATAGTCGTCAATTATATTTCAAATTTAATTGAAATGGCCACGGTTCATAAAAATATTAATATTAATATTAAAGGGGCCGTTTGACGCTAGCTCCACGATGTAATAGCGCCACAGTATTAAACTAGCATATTTTAAGTGAATATACATTTTTACATACCACTTTCGAAATACTGCACTGATTTATGTCGGACTGGGCTTAATCGATGCGGAAAATTGTGAGGAGCCTCTCCCTTATTTCTGAAACCGATCGCATGAAATCGGTCGTACGCAACTGTCAAATTCATATTTAAATTCCTATCTAAATGACAGATTTCATACGCCCGAAACGTTCGATCAATTTCAGGAATACGGGCCCTGAGATTTTGATAAAGTTTTGTACTCTGAATGAAGAAAAATATAAAAAATGGGGTATTTATTTTTAATCTATTTTTTAACAGATGGTATCTAAGAATCCATAGCATAAATTACTTTCAAAAATTCAGCACACGTAGAATTTTAGCTACAAATTTATTAAAATTGAATAAGTATTTCTCGAATAGTGTATAAAAGTAGAATCTCAGCGTTGCGGAGAACGCTTCTCGCGAACAGCCAGACGTCCACATTAAAGAAATCTTAAAATATGGAGGAATAATTCTGGCAATGGTGGTAGAAAAATATTAAATGGGAAAATATTTAATTTAAAGAGAAATTATTTTTTATAACGGGAATTCTTTCATCATCAATCTCATTTGACGAATAGTAAAATACAATTGAAAAACTAAAAGAATATACTTATTGACGAAATTATTATTTTCTATACAGAATTATCAAATTATTGAACTTGTTAAATTTAAACTGATTATTTATGTTTGTTAAATTGTATTATTCTGGTGTTCCATAAATTTCTAATATAATCCGATTATTTGTGTGCATAAGAGTTAGATCTAAAAGGAACATACATAAATCATTAATTCAATTAAAAATATGTTTGTTAAATTTATTATAACATCAATTTACTTTAATTAAATTCTTTAATTTTATATTTACGACAGAGATAAAATTTGTATTACAAAATAACGATTGTCGCATTTAATTAAATTTATATATATATATATATATATACTCATTTTTATCTTTAATAAATAAAACCAATAATTTATTATAAGAAATAACTTTATTCAAAATTCTGTTTAGATTCTATATTTAAGCATCATTTTTATTAAATAAGATTTTGATAGCACATACAAAATATATATATTTATATACTCTAGATCTATATATATTTAAATATATACAACAAACATAATAAAAAAATAAACAAAATAATAATAAAGAAACCGATTACAATCACCGGCGACACATAAATGGCAGTAGATGGCCTTAAACGCAAAAAAAATACAAAAAATACGCTCCTGCGTGAGATCTTCAACCTCTAAAATTAAAAAAAAGAATTCATAAATTACTGAGAAAAAAATAAAATAAAACATATATTTACAACGCTTAAGTTTGTTAAGTTAAAAATACAACAACAACTAAATAAAAATAAAAAATACTCATTTTAAAGCCTTCTTCTTCGTGTTTTATTTTAAATTTTCTTGTTTTGTTTTAATCCGTAAATATTGCCGCTTCTTAAAAATCGTAGTATCACAATGTACAGTTGAAATAATATGTACAAGATATTCTTAAATTATTGGATCGTTTTTTTTGTTTATGTACATGTAGGGTTTGAAATGGTTTTGAACAATAAGAGCTGATGCCAAATATTTTAGAAATATTAGGTTGTTGAGGTTGTTGTTTTTTATGTCAGAATTTTTAATTTAACAATATGAAATAAAAAAAATAACTACAAAAATTGTGTTTCAATAGACATCACCTTCATTTTCTGTGTAGAGGGTTTTATTAATCTACCAAACTCCAGAAAAGTTATTGAATTATTTTTTTTTTCTTAGAAATTAACACTTTTTTATTATATTATAATTAATATAATTGAAAAAGAAAGTGTTAATTTCTAAGAAAATAATAATTAAATAACTTTTCTGGAGATTGGTAGATTAATCCAACCAAAAATTCACTTTTATTTTACTAGTCTTGAAAATTTTAAAAAAGTATTTCCCCATGGATCAAATGAAATTCACTATATCGCAAAAATTAAAAATAATAAGTCAAAGAATTTAAATGGAAAACATTTTATATAAAGTAAAATGCAATAGAAAAACTGTATAAGAACATATCTTGTGAAATATTTTCCGTGGTGAAAGTGTGTCATTAAGTTATTCGTTTTATTTCACATTTACAACCTCAACACTATTATATTATTCAAAACATTTAATTTTGTTATATAAATTCCTCTCTCATTGAATCATTTGCAGGTATCTGTTTTCCTCCAACAGTGAACTCAATGACGACGTCATGTCGTTGATGATCATGTTAGAACTTGTGGTTTCCGCGCACTTTGTAAGTGGATGCGTGCTGCTGGACACCAAATCACTATTCCCCACCCAGGATTGACAGTTTTGCACGTATTCGAGTGTTCTTTGATAGGTATCCTGGCGCATACCCAGGGGTTGCAGAGTGGGGGGAGGGGGCACACCGGGGGACATCTGCGATTGGCTTATGTCCTTGCACTGGATTTCCGGGTTGGTTTTGTTGCACTGGTGGAAGCACTTGTTTTGATAAACGTTGCTCTTCTGGCAGTTGCACGGGGTTTGTCGGAAGCAGCTCTGCTCGAAGTGGGAACAGGGTCGGGACATTTGCGCTTGCTGAGGTTGGTTGATCATCTCTGTTGGCGCGGGTGTTGCCATTGCGGGGGAAGCCAACGGTTCCGGCATGTTTTGCACGCAGTTGTACCCGTTTTGATACTGCGCGCTGTTGCAGTAGTTAATATGCCCGGCTGGTTGGCATTGGTTGTAATTTTGATTACAGGCTTGGTAGTGATTCCCGCATTGGTCAACATAATTCGAATTCACCTGATTTTGATTGTTAGGAGGTCTACACTGGTTGTAATCCATGTGAGAATTCCGCGATTGGCACATTGTGTGTGGAGTTTGGACGGAATTCTGGCTGGGACAGTGTCGGTTTTGTCCCATTTGATTCTCCCAATTATTGTAACACATATTGTGCTGCATTTGCGGGTTGTAGCAGTTCATATTCGGAACATAGACGTTATTGCAGTTTTGATTTGCATTCATTGGGTTCTTCATCATTTGCCCTGGTGGTCCCATTTGTCCTGGGGACATCATTTGGCTGTGACATCGCGCAGGTGATTGCATGTTTGAAGCCGGAGATATCATCGGGTTTTGAAGGTAGTTCGACGACGGACTCGGCATCATCTGATTGAAGTTGGAAGCCGGCGACGGCATCATTTGATTATTCATATTTCCAACTGGGGACGGCATCATATGCGACATATTACCAGCAGGAGATGGCATCATTTGATTCATGTTACCAGCAGGAGATGGCATCATTTGATTCATATTACCAGCTGGCGACGGCATCATTTGATTAATATTGCCAGCTGGTGACGGCATCATCTGATTCATATTACTTTGCGCTTGCGGCGACATCATCTGACTGAGATTAGAATTTGGCGACGGCATAATTTGATTAACATTCCCCGCTGGTGACGGCATCATCTGATTCATATTTGCAGCTGGCGACGGCATCATTTGACTCAAATTAGAAGCCGGCGACGGCATCATTTGATTCATATTCCCAGCCGGTGACGGCAACATTTGCGTCAAATTGGAAGCCGGCGATGGCATCATTTGTGTTAAATTAGAAGCCGGCGACGGCATCATCTGATTCAAATTGGAAGCCGGAGACGGCATCATCTGATTCAAATTCGACGAAGGTGACGGCATCATCTGATTCAGATTAGACGTCGGAGAAGGCATCATCTGATTCAAATTAGAAGCAGGCGACGGCATCATCTGATTCACATTAGAACCAGGTGAATTTTGAATCTTCCCTTCACCTTTATCACCCCACTGCATCCCACCGAACTCCACATTCTGGTGATTATCAGCGACTTGATTCAAGTAATGCACCATCTCGTCGGGAATGACCAGCTTGTTCTCGACCATTTCCCCTTCGCCGACTTCATCTAAGATGACGGCTTGGTTCGGGTGGAGTTCCGTGCAACTGCCTTTAAGTGGAGACAGGGTCACCGATGCGGGTCTAGGCGGTGGACTCTTCCTGTCGGTTAAGGTATGGCAGGGTTCAGACATTCTTCTTCCATCAGTGCTGTTGTTCGTCGTGCTCGATTGTCGGATGGTAGAAGATAATTCGGTAGAGAGCCAGGATTGTTGAAGGGCGGTCTGTTGAAGAGATGCATTCTGCGTCTGTAAATAAGACATAAATATTGTTAAATTAAAGATTGTTAATACATTAAGC
Source organism: Philonthus spinipes (assembly GCA_963082785.1). Taxonomy (NCBI): domain Eukaryota; kingdom Metazoa; phylum Arthropoda; class Insecta; order Coleoptera; family Staphylinidae; genus Philonthus; species Philonthus spinipes. The sequence goes on along the minus strand of OY720309.1, from coordinate 10,620,290 downwards.
TTATCGATTAATTTAGTGTTCCTGCTTTTGATAAACATGTTAAGTTCGAATTTATTTCAATGAACGAATAGAAATTTATTGTGTCTACATTGTAGAATTAAATTGTTGACGATTTCAGTAAAAAACTAAGCAGTATAATACATTAAGCTCATTGATTAATTTGGTGTTCCTGCTTTTGATAAACATGTTAAGTTCGAATTTATTTCAATGAACGAATAGAAATTTATTGTTTCTACATTGTAGAATTAAATTGTTGACGATTTTTGATTTATTATTCAAATTAATATATGTTGAAAAAGAAAAGGAGAATTAATTAAATTAAGCAGATGAACTTTGTGAACGAGGCCAGTGCTCGAGTTAGAAGTCTACATCATCATCAGAATACAAAACCAACGAACTACAACCAGGAGTGTGGTAAACCCATTAGTACAGACACCATCATCAGAAGGTCAACGTAAGGAACTGAGTTCATATGCTCAACTCGCGAACTACATTCAGGAGATTGCCATTTGTGGCAAACCCAAACACCATCAACAGAAGAGGAAAACAGCTCAACATAAGGAAGCTAGTTCATCTGCTCAACTGTTTCAAAACCTATCGTGAACTACGACCAGGAGATTGCCATTTATGGCAAACCCAGTAGTCCAGACAGCATCATCAGAAGAGGAAAACAGTTTCACGTAAGGAAGCTAGTTCATCTGCTCAACTGTTTCAAAATCTATCGCGAACTACGGACAGGAGATTGCCATTTGAGGCAAACCAAGTAGTCCAGACAGCATCATCAGAAGAGGAAAACAGTTTCACATAAGGAAACTAGTTCATCTGCTCAACTGTTTCAAAATCTATCGTGAACTACGGACAGGAGATTGCCATTTATGGCAAACCAAGTAGTCCAGCCACCATTATCAGAAGAGGAAAAGAGCTCAACGTAAGGAACCTAGTTCATATGCTCAACTGGTTTAAAACCTATCGCGAACTACAACCAGAATATTAGCATTTGTGGCAAACCCAGTAGTTCAAATAGATATATATATAAACTTAAGTTGCAAAAGAAAAGGAGAATTAATGAGATTCGGAAGAATCATAATGAAAACACAGGATTAATCATTGTTCCCAGAAGTTTAGGCAGACTTTAGCTCGAAATTACGGCTATAACTAACTACCGGAGCTAAATTTATTAAATATTAAAAGTAAGGATCGATCACCAATCTCAAAATTTCCCTTTTTTTCGACAATAATCTTAATTCTAGGTATTTTTGGACTTGAAAAATCTGTTTGGGTATAAAAAAGGCACATAAATAATTTGAGTGTTAATATTTTTTTATTTCTTACCTGAAGTACGAGGTTGCTAGTTGGTGGCTTGTTTGGAGGTGATTGTAATCGCTGCAATTGCCCAGCTAATAAATGTGAAGGCGGAGGTGGCGGAATTGAGATGCCTCCAGTAGTTACTGTAGACAGCTGGCTGGATCTCCTGGAACTTCCCGCCGAGATGGGATCGTAGAAGGAGCTGGGAGCGGCCGCTGGACGCATACTTGAAGCCTGAAAAAATAACACAAATTGAGTAACTAGATAAAAAAGTTCTGATCAGATCATCAATCACAAAATATAAGACTGTTATTCCTTACTTCACTTTTTATGAAAAGTGAAGTAAGGAATAACAGTCTTTCTATTTTGTGACCAATCACTTCACGTAAACTCAAAAATATACAGATCATCAATGTTCAGTTTTGTAGACTAAACATAAGCTAACATATTATGAAAGACATTCTTATTAATACGACTACAAGAACCAGGTTTGTCAATGCCATAAGCTCATTAAAACAAACATAAGCTTCTTAACCCAAGTCATTAGCAAAACTTGTTTGAGCTGTTTCTCACAATTCATGTAATTTTGTAAAACTGTTTTTTTTTTTCATGACTAGGACTTTAATGAGAGTCAGGAAAAGATTTTATAGTGCTAGCCATAAAAAGGACTTAGTATAGCCTTGCAATTTTTACTTTCTTGACAATTTCAGGAAAAATATATTTCCAGTGTTTTTACTGCTCTATAAAGAGCAGTAAAAAGTAATTTAATAATAAATTAATTACAACTCCAGTTTTGACATTTTTGCCATTATCAGGTAATTACAAATATGTGAATAAACATTTGAAATTTGAATGGTAATTAAAAGATGGCAATATGCATTGAGGCTGTTAAAACGCACGTCCATTGGCTGAGGGGTTGTACCGCAAGGATCAGCACTAGCTCCTCGACCACCATTGTACATACGTTTTTTGAATAAACGTGTTATTAATTGTTTTGTGTTGTAGGCGTTTACTTTTTGGTACATCTTAATTGTAAATACAGTGGTTAAACAAAGTTTAAAAAGTGTTTTTGTTTACTCTTTTGAACTTCTTGAAAACCACCATCAGCATTCACAGAGTCATTGCTTGAATAGTAATATTTCTTTAGACAGTTACCTGTGAAGCTAGGCTGCTCTTTCTGCTCATATCCGCGCTCCTCATGCTCCCGTAGTAAGAGCTCACCGTCGAATTGCTATCTCTCCTGATTTGGGCCTGCGTGTGTCCGGCAGGCTGCAGCCTGTTCTGGAGATCAGTGAGCTGGGTCTTCGTCTGAGGGCCAGCGACTCCTCCTTCTACCTTCAAGTCAGTTATCCGCCGGTTGAGATCAGTGATTCCCAGCGTCTTCCTCTGGGATGCGGTGGGTGGCAGGGAGGGTAAGTTTGACATCGGTTTCGCTTGGAGGCGAGGCTTGAGTCGATTCCTCGATATCCTTTCCTGGACGGCCACACCGCCACCGGAGGGGCCGCGTTCCGTTCCTATTTGTACCATCGCTCTGAGGACTACTGGAAGATCATCAATCTGAAACAAAAAAAAAAATATTAATAAATTGTGCAAATTATCGAAAATGTTGTAGAAAGCTATTTTTAAATCATTATGGTTGTACAAAGTGATCAACAATGATTGCAAATAAGATAAATTTCCTGCCGACAAATCTAGGGAGTTTTATCGCTCTATGTTCATGCCAATAAATAAGTAATAGAGAGTAACTATATTTGACACTAGCAGAGTCGTGTGCCGTTATTTTTGCTACGCCAATAACAATCAGTTATGCCATTATATCGAGTGTATAACAAAAATCGACGACGAAGTTGACATTGGAAATCTAAAGTCATGTCTTAATTAAAATCACATGCGCACGCGTAAAGTACTGGTTGTCATATTGACCGCAACCGGTATTTCACGCGTGTGATCTTAGTACAGACATGACTCGAGACTTTCAACGTAGATTTTTGTTATACACTCGATACGTATATGGTTATCTCCATACCAATTTGCAATCATTTTTGATCCACTAAGCAAATAGACTTTTCAATTTCAATTTACTTTATTAACGGAATCTCCATTTCCAAATTACAATTATAATTACATATTAAAAACTTAAAAACGTTACTGGAATGTTACATTTTAATGTTAATGTAACATTGATGTTTATATTTTAAAGTTGTCGTAACATAATTTGTGAATATTTTATTCAGTGGCTATATTCTAATGATTGAGAAATAGCCTTCTAGATCTACACTTTGAATCAGAAAAATAACGTTCTATCTATTTGGCCAATTTATTCTTTTTGAGCACATTATTCTGAATACGTTAAGTTTTATGATTTGATAATAATTTCTCACCTCAAGATCTTCCGCGTCGTAAGGCCAAGCTGGATCATCCAGAGGTCCGTTCCTTTGTACTGTAGATGCAACATCCGAAGAAATGTCTTCGCTGAAGCCGTTCGCCAGTTGCGTGGCTCCCAGCGGGCTTCCTTGCTGTTGATGCCCAGGTGAGTTAACGTCAGACTGCAATTAGAAAAATCAAAACAATTAAAATCTCATCCTTACCAAATTTAATTAATATCTACATACACTTTTATCAAGATGGTAGTGTGGAATTAATTTTTAAAATAATTACCTCTGATTTTATACTAGGACTACTCAAACTAGCAGTCTTGTGACTCTGCATATCCTCACTCCTAGGACTCGAATCCAAACCGGCAGGCCCATCGTCTGACCCACCGTCGATTCCCTTATGCTTCTTGTTGGCGTAGAACTCCGCCCCGTGGACCGTTTTGACATGTTTCCTGAGTGAACTTGGATCCGTGTAGCGCTTTGTACAACCCGGTGCTTTACACACATACGGTTTCTACAAAAAATCACAAATATAAATTAAAAATCACAATTAAACGAAATAATGGATAACGGAAATTACTTACGATTCCTTTTTTCCAAATATTTAGTTTGCAATTTAGAAAATTGTTTTAAATGGTGAAATTTTAGGAGGTGTTATTTTGGTTGACTTACCTCGTTGCTGTGGGTCCTGTTTTGGTGTTTCGCGCGGTCCGATGCGTTGCTGAAGGCTTTCGAGCAGCCCGGATACTCGCAGGTGTAAGGTTTTTCTCCGGTGTGAGATCGCAGGTGAGTTTTTAGGTTTTCCAGTCTTGAGTAGGCTTTCACGCAACCTTCGAACTATAAAAAATATACTTTTAAGTTTCGAAATAAATAGTTTTTGTAACATGCATTTATAAAAAAGAATATTTTTCTTCCGAAGTAAGATTTGTTAAAATTCACCTCGACAATTATTAAGGGAATTCCGAAAAAGAAAAGAGACAAAAGTGGAAACAATCAACCTGATTGGGACAACAAACAAAAACATTACGAAAAAACTAATCGTAGTGTGTAGCCTTTGAATATTTGCAGGGAATTTTAAATTTTGTGTGTTTTTAGATTCTCCAGTCTTGAGTAGGATTGCACGCAACCTTCGAACTATAATAGAGTATACTTTTAAGTTTGTAAATAAAGATTCGTTTTGGAAACATGGCTTGGCAAAAAAGAATATTTTTCATCAGAAGTGAAATTTTGTTAAAATTCTCCTCGACAATTGTTAAAGGAATTCCGAAGTGGTTCAGGTAAAAAAAGACAAAAGTGGAAACAATCAACCTGATTGGGACAACACACAAAATAAAAAATAAGAAAAAGCTATCTTATAGTCTTTGAAGAGTGGCAGGGATCTTTAAATTTAAATGTTCCATACTATTATATTAAAGTTTGTTTTGTTACGGAACTTGGATGTTTGTAGGTATATTTTAAGATGTATTTATCTTTAGTAGGGTTTTTCTTTTCAGTATTGATGAAACGACATTCAAACTTTCCACGAAATTTAATAATAATTAAAGGTAATTTCAGGATAAGCTCGCCTTTCTTTAGTGGACGAAACAGTGAATCTCGGTCATGTACCTTTTAGACTCAAATCGTTGACGATGCTACATAAAATGGCGCTTGCGTTATCTCCCAATAATTATTTTCCATGGAGTTGTTGCCAACAGAAATTTGGAAACATGTAAACATGCATGAAGTTACACCTAATTCGAACAAATTTTTGATTTAACTTTTTCTTTATTAAACCTCATAGTTCATTTAGCCTATTATTTCTTAATCAGCCATTTTTTTTCTCAAAAGATATATCAATTGCGTTTAAACTGTTTGTTTTCAAGTGTTTACATGAATCGTGCTCCTGGCCAGCTCTAGACTACAGACTGGATAAACCTCGCCGGCAAACAATTGTGAAGTCTGGAGTGATCCCGTACACTAAAACTACACCGTAGTCAGGCACTATCAAGATGTGCCAGTCTGGACTGATCTTTTACGCGAAAACTGTACCGTGGTTCAAGCATTTTCAAAATGTGCCAGTCTGGAGTGAGCTTGTGCATGAAAACTGCACCGCAGCTAAGGCAATTTCAAGATGTGCTAGTTTGAAGTGATTTTGTACACGAAAACTGATTCGCGGCACACGAACTCTCAACATATGCCAGCCTGGAGATCTTGTACACGAAAAGTGCACCGCGGCTCAGACATTCTCAAGATGTGTGTGTCAGTCTTTTACACGAAAACTACACCGCGGCTCAGGAACTCCCAAGATGTGCCAATCTGGAGTAATCTTACACACGAAGACTACACCATGGCACAGGCACTCTCAAGATGTGCCAGTCATACGAGAGCCGATTTAAGAAGTGTTGCTAGTGATAAAAATCATGTGAAAGATTTACTGAATTCCTGTAATAATTTTTTAAAGAACAATTATTTGTATTAACAGAAACATCATTATTTCGCAGAAGCCGACTTTTTATAAAAATTGAAACTTAGAACAATATCGGAAAATGCTTTTTATTGATTTTTGAGGTGTAAATTATTAGGAATTGCTGTCATCAAGAATCTTAAGTAGAACAACAAAACTAAGAATTTGCAGAACATTAATACTGCATGCGAGACCTGGAAATTGGCAAGTAAAGAAAATAAGATAAAAAGAACGGAAAGAAAAATATTGAGAAAGTTTATTCGGACGAGTGCAGGAGAAAGATAATACATGGAGAATACACATGAATTACGAGTTAAATGAGTTAATTGAAGGGATGGATATTGTAAGGGCATATAATAATATAATGAGTATGGAGAAAGAGAGGCAAAGGAAATGACACAATGGAAGCCGATACACGCTAAAGCTAGAGGAAGGCCGATAAAGAGATGGGAGGACGAAGTAATAGATGACATACGGATAATGAATATTATCGAATCTCCTCCATTCCTCCACATGTGGTAGATAGAGAAAATTGGAGGCACGTGTTAGAGCAGGCCAAGACCTACCCAGGGTTGTAAAGCCAATGAAAGAAGAAGAATTTATTTGGGACTGTAGAACAGCATATAAGTACAATTTCGATTGGCTTTAATTGAGTTAGAACCAACTCTATGCATCTTCTCAACTTTTGGTAATTGATTTTTTTTCAGAGGCCCTTAATCTGTTCCAATTTATGCTAAACTTAATTGGAACAGATTAAGGGCCTCTGAAAAAAATCAATTACCAAAAGATGAGAAGATGCATAGAGTTGGTTCTAACTCAAGTACAATTTCGTTTGGCTTTGATTAAATTAAAGTCAACTCAATGCATAGTCTCATCTTTTGGAAATTGATTTTTGGCTTCACCTGTTTTTTCTTTCTTTCTCAAAATAAATAAATCTGTTCTAATTAGCGTATGAGTACACTTTCATTTGATTTATATTAATTCAATTGATTTTTGGATTCACGCGTGAGCGTTATTTTTTCTTTCTCTCAAAAAAAAAAAACATAAATCTATTCTAATTAGGTATATTCTGTTTATTTTGAAGTGCTTACATGAATCATACTCCATCACTAGGAGTATGATGCGTAAAAATGTTTCTAGGTTCCTGCAATAATTTCGTGAAGAACAAATATGTGGACTTACCGTGCATTTATGAGGCTTTTCGCCAGTGTGCCGTCGCATGTGCACCACGAGCATGTATTGAGCCTTGAAGGGTTTTTCCGCCCTCGAACAACCCTCCCATCGACACACGAACGACTTTTTATTCGCATGTATGTGATCATTGTTGATATGCTGCAAAAAATATTAAAAATAGAGATCTACATCTAACAATTCAGATATTTATTTTTTGACTTATTGTTGGAAAGACATGCTTTGACTAGAACATACTCAAATTTAGAAGCTTAATTTTAACTTATTATTGAGAATATTTACTTTGATTATCTCAAACAATTTAGATGTTAATTTTTTGACTTATTACTGAGAAGACTTACTTTGACTACTCAAACAATTTAGATGTTAATTTTTTAACTTATAGTTGAAAAGACTTACTTTGACAACTTTAACCAGTTTAGATGTTATTTTTTTACTTATTGCTGAGTAGACTTACTTTGACTACTCAAACAATTTAGATATTAATTTTCTAACTTATTGTTGAAGACTTACTTTGACAACCTCAAACAATTTAGATGTTATTTTTTTTACTTATTGTTGAGAAGACTTACTTTGACAACTCAAACAATTTAGATGTTAATTTTTTAACTTATAGTTGAAAAGACTTACTTTTCCAACCTCAACCAATTTAGATATTAATTTTTTAACTTATTATTGAAAAGACTTACTTTGACAACCTCAACCAATTTAGATATTATTTTTCTTTTCTTTTGCTGAGTAGACTTACTTTGACTACTCAAACAATTTAGGTGTTAATTTTCTAACTTATTGTTCAAAAGACTTACTTTTCCAACCTCAACCAATTTAGATGTTATTTTTTTTTTACTTGTTGCTGAGTAGAATTACTTTGACTACTCAAACAATTTAGATGTTAATTTTCTAACTTATTATTGAATAGACTTACTTTGACAACCTCAAACAATTTAGATGTTATTTTTTTGACTTATTGTTGAGAAGACTTACTTTGACTACTCAAACAATTTAGGTGTGAATTTTCTAACTTATTGTTGAAAAGACTTACTTTGACAACCTCAAACAATTTAGATGTTATTTTTTTGACTTATTGCTGAGAAGATTTACTTTGACTACTCAAACAATTTAGGTGTTAATTTTCTAACTTATTGTTGAAAAGACTTACTTTGACAACCTCAAACAATTTAGATGTTATTTTTCTGACTTATTGCTGAGAAGACTTACTGTGCCTACTCAAACAATTTAGATGTTAATTTATTGGCTTATTGTTGGGAAGACTTACTTTGACTAAATCATCTTGTGTAGGAAACTCTGTACCGCACTCTCGCCAATGACAGTTGGTCTCGATGAAATCACCGGGCTCATCTTTGAGATCTGACGGATCACCCTGTGCGTCGGTGTTGTTCACGCATTGGCCTGTCAAATTCGGCTCCTTCTTGATCCGCGCTTTCCTCGCCGCTGCACCGTCGTCCACTGATATTATCGTACCGGTATCTGACTTTTTCCTGGCATTCATCAACTGTAAGAAAAATAAAACTTTTAAAAACACGCATATATTTGGAAGGGACTTCACCTAAAGTTCGAAAGAATCTATATTAACTAAAGTCTTGAAAGATCAAGTTGCATTTATCCCAAGAATTAAGGACAGCAAGTACATCACGCCCATAATCTCAGGCCCATTGTAATGCCTTCCACCGCCAGTCTGCTGATTTACAGCAGTTGGTCCTGGATCAATCTCCAGTTGGATTTATCCAAAAAGTATTCATCGCTACTAAGCTAAAACAGAAGATTTTAACCCTGTAATTCCTTGTAATAGTTTAATCAGAAGGTTAAAACAAAAGCTTAATTGTTCTCGAATTTATTGTTATGTTTTCAACCATTGCAAGGAATTACAAAGCTAAAATCTTTTGTTTTAGCAACTTAATCTTAAACTTAATCTTGAATGCTGTTCTGCAGCTGGATTCCCAATGAGCCGATCTCATCTATTACGACAAGAACAAATTTGAAGCAATATCGAGCCACGATTGACTTTCTACTAAAGCTGTTCGAATGCATCTTCAAATGAGATTCGAGTTATTTTATTTGAAAAGGTAGATTATAAACTCAGGCCAATTGTAGTGCCTTCCATCCTAGTGGATAGACCCACACCACCAGCCTGGCAATTTCCTGAATTTGCTCATCGGTCAATCTCCACTTGGATTTGTCCATTTTTTTTTTAAGGATGGGAAATGAAAAGATGAGAAGGTTAAGGTTATTAATGAGGAAAATGGTCTTGGTTATTAGACGCAGCCAGTCACAGCTATTTTTAATATTAATTTAACACGTCACAATACATTCATGGATTCTGAATGAAATTTATCTTTTTAAACAAATTCTATCCGAAACGGAAATCGAACCCACAGCCTTCTGTCTCATGAGCAATCCTGTCCCAAAATTATTCATCCTTGCTAAATTTAGTTTCTTGTTATGGTTTTCATCGTTTCATTTAGCTACTATAAGGAATTACAAGGTTAAAATATTCTGTTTTAGCTATAATCGGGATTTGCACTAATCTAATTGAACTTAATTTTAAATGCTGTTTTGGAGCCATATCTTCAATGAGTCGATCTCTTCTATTACGATTAAAAACAAACTTAAAGCGATACTGAACCACGATTGAAAACGAGATAGCAATAGCATCTCATTCGGAATCCCCTAGCTGACTTTTAAATACTAAAGCTGTTCTAATCTGTTTTCAAATGGCTTGAAACATAAAACTTATGTAGCTCCTCTGTTTTATGCATTTCTGTACAGTAAATTAAGTCTATTTGAAATCAATTTGTATTTTTCTTTTATATATTTTGTTTTCATTTTGTAAAATAGTGTACCGTTTGAATAAATAAATAAAGTTTCATTCGAAAACAAAACATTTATACATCAAATGTTTGGTTTGGTTCACTAAACATAAAACTACCAATTCCACTAGTAAAGACCATTAATTCTGGAATGATACTGGTATGTGTAGTAATGTTAAGGAAAGACATTAGGTATTGTTTCACAGATTAAACTTTATTCCGACTAATTTCAGTTTGTTAGATCATATTCACATTCCTTTGTAATTATTATTCCGACTAGTTTCGTTTCGTTGTTAGACCATAATCAAAGGAATGTGAAAAATGATGGACCATTTTCACATTCCTTTAAAAATGGTCTAACAACGAAACGAAACTAGTCGGAATAACGTTTAAGCTACGAAACAATACCAAGTGTATTTGGTTTAAATTACTTTACATGGTAACCAAGTGCCAGATGAGAAATTAATTCAAGAAATTTACTACTAGTGATGGTAGTTTTATGTTTGGTGAAGTATATCAATTTTTTTATTTTTGGGTGCAACTTAATTGTATTATTTATTTAATTATTATAGTTTTTTTACTAACCTCAGTCTTAGCTGTTGTATTTGGTGAGGAAACATGAAGAGGATGGTGTCCCAACGAGTACATCGGATGAGGAGGCGTCGGCGCCGGTGGCAACGGCAGCAGCGAACCGGCGCTCCTCATCAGGTGTGCCTGTAGTTGCTGGAGGTGGACTCCGGGGTGCATGCTGAGCGCAGGACTGAGCGCCCCCGCCGACAGGTGGCCATAGCTGCCGCTCGCGCTGCTCGACCTCGAACCATTAACAATGGATGCCAGCGAGTTGGGGGAGAACCGTATCATCGAGTTGATGTCGAAGGAGTCGGAGTACGGGGATGATGACAGCGCCCGCTTCCTCGACTGCCGGATGCTCCCGGGCCGGGGGCTGTTCAGGCGGGAACCATCTATGCTGAACGGGTACTCGCTGCTCGCCAACGTGGAGGCCGGGTGGAGTTCCGAGAGACCTCTCGCGCTCAAGTACTCTGGTGATAAACCCAACCCTAAAACAAAAAAACAATGGTATAATTAGATACATACACAAAATAATTAATGAAAATAGCAATCTTTTAAAATTTTAAACAGGATCTAAATAGAATAAGGATGATGTTGAATTTTTGCTTTGAAATTTCAAGTTAAGACACAAAAGTAATTAATTAAAATAGCAATATTCTAAAAGATTAAATAAGGTCTAAATAGAAAAAGGAACCGTACGACAGGATCTTGAATTTTTGCCTTGAATCTTCAAGTTAACTTATGACAGAATATAATTAATGAAAATAGCAATCTTAAAAAAAAAGAGTCTAAAATGGAGAAAGAACCTGATGACAGGATCTTGAATTTTTACTTTGTAGTTAAGTTATGACCAAAAGAAATTTTGATCAAGCTGGGTGTCACAAATAACAACAGATGTTAAAGCGCCTTAAAACTAATCTACTGAGCTGGGTACTTCAGTCTTAGAAACTTACTGATGCGTTGAAGTTATCAGAATAAAACATGTGGAATGAATATTAAATAAAAATGATTTGAAAATAATTAATAAATTATTTCCACATTTAGCTCTGTGACTTTTGACTTACGCTACGTAAGTACGTTAAACAAATGCACATTAAAAAACAACTACTTCCCGGGCAAATACCCACGCCGGACATTGAATTTCTATTTATGTGGAATGGATCTTGAATGATTTTTTTTAAATTATTAAACCCTAGTTAATAAATTAAACAATTACTAAACGATAAAACGATTCATAGTATCATGTTTTGGTAATTGTTTTGTGAATTCACGTGGGCGGATTACAAAACCATCCAACAAAAGAAAACATTCCGCAACATTGTACCAATTTCATTGTTTCCACCAAACATTTGTACAAACTGCAGCACGTACGTGAACACGCGGCCGATTATATTTAGCCCCTGCTGTAAGTTCAATGTTACACTTTTCGTCTTTGTAAAACGGGAGGCGTGGTCCGCGTTGAATTTACGGTGTCGACTGCGTTAATATATTTATAAAGTGACTTCCTTTTGTCGTTCTCCTCCCGCCCGGCGAAACAAAGAAGAAGAAGAAGAAGGTGAAAAGCTCAGTTCATTAGAACCAGATGTAGGTGAGAGAGCTGGAATTCCTGACGATTTACTTAATGAACCGTTGCCCTCTCTCGCTCGGCGCTTTCGCTATTTTCAGAGGCCGGAGAGCGCGCGTTAAATTTAACCGCCGGTCGGAAGAAGTAACGTCGTCGTCACGCATATGTGGACCAATCGGTGGTGTAAATAAAATTGAAGGGATTTATTAATTTAAAATAAAAAAAATTGCATCCAGACGTTTTTGGGCACTTCATTACTGTAATTTTATGATCTTTTTGCCTACAATTTGTAGAAGAAGCTTAATGACTTTTAAATATAATTAACCAAGAAATGTTGTTTTAACAAGATGGAGCTAAATGTCATACAAATTATTACTTGCAATATTTGCAGTATTTTTCTAGATAACTCTCATCTAAAAAAAATCGTTTTTTGTATTCATAATTTTTTAACAGAGAAATTTTGTAGATCAAAGTCACGTATTTAAAAAGATAGGAAAGTTGGTTTAAACCAGATGGAGCTGCATGTCATAAAAAATAATTCCATGGTACAGTATAAGCTCCTTGAAGCTTATTTCATATTGTCTTCTATTGTAGTACTCTTACATGATGTACTACTAATAATTTCTTTCAATATTCCTTGAGAGTTCTTGTTTTAACTAGACACAAGAAACCAAAATGTTATTACAAAATAATAAAGGAAGACAGAAATAACGACTTGTATAAGAATATCTTTTGAGAGTTATATAAGTTCTAACAAGACGGAGTTTAATAAATATGTGACTTTATGTAAAACATTTCTTGGTTTTAGTAATACGAAGCTAAATCTTGTATAAACAATTGCTTGCAATATTTTTTGAGAGTTATATACGTTTTAACAAGACGGAGTTTAATATGTGACTTTATGTAAAACAACATTTCTTGGTTTTAACAAGACGGAGCTAAATGTTATATAAATAATTGCTTGCAATATTTTTTGAGAGTTATGTTAGTTCTAAAGTGTATGTGACTTTATGTAAAATATTTCTTGGTTTTAACAATACGGTGTTAAATAAATATGTGACTTTATGTAAAACAACATTTCTTGGTTTTAATAATACGAAGCTAAATCTTGTATAAACAATTGCTTGCAATATTTATTGAGAGTTATATACGTTCTAACAAGACGGAGTTTAATAAATATGTGACTTTATGTAAAACAACATTTCTTGGTTTTAACAAGACGGAGCTAAATGTTATATAAATAATTGCTTGCAATATTTTTTGAGAGTTATGTTAGTTCTAAAGTGTATGTGACTTTATGTAAAATATTTCTTTGTTTTAACATACGGTGTTAAATAAATATGTGACTTTATGTAAAACAACATTTCTTGGTTTTAACAAGACGGAGCTAAATGTTATATAACTAATTGCTTGCAATATTTCTTGAGAGTTATCTTAGTTTTAACAAGACTGAGCTTAATAAATATGTGGCTTTATGTAAAACCATATTTCTTGGTTTTAACAAGGCGGAGTTTAATAAATATGAGACTTTGGTCTATAAATATTTATGTCAAAAAATTATCCATAAGAAACCAAAATGTTATTACAAAATAATAAAGGAAGGCAGAAATAACGACTTGTGTAAGAATATTTTTTGAGAGTTATATAAGTTCTAACAAGACGGAGTTTAATAAATATGTGACTTTATGTAAAACAACATTTCTTGGTTTTAACAAGACGGAGCTAAATGTTATATAAATAATTTCTTGCAGTATTTTTTGAGAGTTATATTAGTTCTAAAGTATATGTGACTTTATTTAAAATATTTCTTGGTTTTAACAAGACGGAGGTAAATGTTATATAAACAATTGTTTGCAATATTTTTTAAGAGTTATATAAGTTCTAACAAGACGGAGTTTAATAAATATGTGACTATGTAAAATATTTCTTTGTTTTAACAATACGGTGTTAAATAAATATGTGACTTTATATAAAACAACATTTCTTTGTTTTAACAAGACGGAGCTAAATGATATATAAATAATTGCTTGCAATATTTCTTGAGAGTTATCTTATTTTTAACAAGACTGAGGTTAGTAAATATGTTTATGTAAAACCATATTTCTTGGTTTTAACAAGGCGAAGTTTAATAAATATGAGACTTTGGTCTATAAAAATTTATGTCAAAAAATTATCCATAAGAAACCAAAATGTTATTACAAAATAATAAAGGAAGGCAAAAATAACGACTTGTGTAAGAATTCTATTGTTAATGTACTGTATATAGAATTGTCAGCAGAAATAAAGATGTCATATATATAATAAAGGAAATAACAATATTAGTTAAGATTTTCATGATATTTTTGTACACTCCTATAATACATCAAGCGGCGCCAACCCAGATATAAATACAAATCTTTCCTCCGCGCTCGAAGAAAACGAAACGGAATAGAAGAAACCGGAAAAAAAGCGCATATATTTAAACGTCCGCACGGACGATTTACTCGAGGAATTATGGTTTCCAATTTCCGCGGCCTCGTTACAACTAGAAGACATTAGTGTCTGCACCCTGGTGACAAGTCGGATAAAAAATCGCCCACACACATAACTTAACGCGCACTTGGCGAAGCGCTTTAAAAACGAACAAGAAGATAGTTTTGGAGAGAGAAAGAGTGAAGGGGTGATAATTTATACACTCAAAGTGTAATTAATGAGGACTGGAATGCTGACAGTTCGCAGTCAATCAGTCAGTTTTATCGTCCGTGGAGTTTACTCGGACGCGCGTGGTTTAGCAGAGTCATATTTTCGTTCTTGGATTTTGGAGGAGTTCACTTCATTAATTAAAATTGAAAATTTACCACACATTTTCAATTTTAATTAAATTATAGTAATACTAGCAGCCGTTAACCGTTTTCCAAACGAAATTTTGATTTTTTTTAAATACTTATCGTTTTCAAATCGCGATTAAAATGCAACGTGTTCCTAATACTAAAAAAATACCATACTCTGACAATTAGAAAAATAAAAAAAATGTAACCCGTGGATGTCTAAAAACAAACAGAATTTTCTTGTCTACGCGAGTTACGATTGACAAAAAAAGCTTAAAATTCTACGTCAGGTAGATCAAATGCTGCAGGAAAAAAGGGGGAAAATAGCTGGGATGAAGTCATCAAAAAGGCAGAGAAAGACATACGGTTCCTTTGGCTGTTTCTTAAGAAATTTAAGCCAAGAGCAAATCCTAATAGACCCCTTGAAAAGGGTGGGATCTTGATTTACGAGGATTTGGAAAGTTCAGCTCTTTCTAAAGCTCTCTTTCGAGAAGCAAATTACCAATTTCGATAAACCGGACAAGAATACATAAAGAGAAGTTCATAAATCCTTACTGAAATAGAAAAACGCCAGCCTCAAAACACCCAACTATTAATGCAGAGGAAGTCAGGAAGATAATAGCGGACTTGCTACCAAAGAAGACCCCGGGAAACAACCGCATTCCAAATTTATCACTAAAAAATTTGAACATGAAAGCGATCTCTAGATTGTTCGGAATATTTGAAGGCATGTGGAAATTTATTGTGTTGCCTAAAATATGGAGATAATTATAATCCCAAAAACCGGACAAGCAGAGGCCGATTAATCTGTTTCCGACAATCGGTTAATTAGCGGAGAGACTTTTGCTAAACGAAATCAAAAAAGTAATTGAAGAAAAAGATGTCATCCCACCGAATCAGTTCGGGTTCAGGTCGAGCTTAGCGGCGGAACAACAAGCCCATAATTTAATCTGCAAGGAAATTCATGAGACCAGTCAAGTCTGTAGTCATAGTGCTACTAGATATAGAGAAGGCTTACGATGGAGTGTGGAAAGAAGCGCTTCTGCATAAGTTAAATATGTTGAAATTTTCCATATGAGTAACCAAACTGTTAGATGACTAGATGAGGGATAGATCCTTTAGGATAAAAATAAACAATGTGCATTCATCATGGAGAACAGCTAAAGAAGGTCTGCCTCAAGGGTCAGTGTTGTCACTAAGCTTGTACAACGTCTTTGTATCAGATGTTCCAACCTTCCAAGAAAAAAACTTAACGTCTGTCTTTTTCTTGGTTGTTCCAGTTTGCTGATGATACAGCATTGGTAGTATGGAGCAATAGTTTTAATAAAATGGAGGAAGTGACCTCAGCAACAGTCACGGAATTATTGGATTATGCGGATCGTTGGAGATTGAGAATCAACACGACCAAAACACAAGCGATCCTGTTGGAGAAAAGAAGATTACTGAGGAATTTTATACTAATAGAAAGAAAACCGGGGTCTAGGAAGCCATCAAACTGAGTACTACGGCTAAGTACTTTGGTGTACACATCGACAGGAAATTGACCTTTAAAACACACATAAAGATTCGTTCAGGATTTGCAAGGAAAATAGCTTTTTCCGATTTTTAACAACAGGAATTTAAGTGTAAGATTGAAGCATAGAATCTTAATGTCAATTCTTCTGTCGACGGAAAATTACGGCCAAGACATTTTACTAACTGGACCGAACAGTACATTAGGTATAGTACAGACCACTCATAACGTATTAGCCAGGAAAGCAATTACAGCCCCTTGGTATATCAGAAATGAAAATATCCAGAAAGATTTAAATTTCCCATAAACTGCTAGAAAACGACGTATTGAGATGAGAAGGCTAGTACTTTTTTCTTAGGGTGGTTTTGAAGAAAGCATATTTCTTCAAAACCACCCTAAGTAAGTTTGAAAAATATGCTTTCTTCAAAACCACCCTAAGAAAAAAGTACTAGCCTTCTCAGCCACTACAATGAATTGAATCACCGCTGAAAATAACTCCTTTCCACGCACATTCGTGGTAAAGCTGTAAGTTAATTCGTCATGCCAAATCAGGCGAAACATTTTACTTAGTGCGAAAAAAAAAGAACACACTAATCTGATGAGGTTCGAAAAATCGAAATGGCAATCACTAGTTATCCGTACGCTAGATGAATTATGGTTGAACATTTTATTAAATTCACATAATTTATTATAAAAAACAGGGCTACAATTATTTCAATCTACTTATCAATTCTGTATTTTAACTTAAGATGTAGATTTATCAAGTTCGACTCAGATTTGCCGTAGAATCGCAGCTTTTCTGTAACTGTTTTTTGTCGAAAAGTTCGATCTCTTGTATATGTATACAAAATTATGTAGTGAAAATAATCAGTATAAGTTTTTATTATCAACATCATATAAATCACATATTGCAAAATTATAGTAATTAAAAAAAACTCCAAAAATATGACAGCATGTGTGAAATTCTGAAATTAACACAACAAAACTCACTCCTGATGAACGTATTTACATTTTTTGTGCTTCACTTTATGGCCCAAAAATAATCGCCTGCAACATTTTTGGCGAGATAATTCCGAAATGAAGCCTTTATCTTATAATATCCTACATGTTAATGGCCCATAATGCCGGCGGATTCTCGGTAAAAATGTTAACGTAATTTTCGTACATCGCGAAAGGTACATCTTGTCGTTTTTTTTTTTTAAATTTTAGGGCGAAAGGAGGCGAAGTAAGTAACCGATTAGTTGTAATTAGTGTAATTTCGCGCCATCTGCTTTACTGCAGAAAATTACTGTAATGATTTTTTTCCTCTCTCGCCATCTTTCCACACGTGACTTAAATTACACATGTGCAAAATGTTAGTTAAAAGACGAATTATCACAATTGTAGCCGTGTTTAGTAGGTGGGAGTGTTTCTAATTTGGAGCAAATTGTTATCTGTTAAATTAAATTCTCGCAACTCATTGTGAAATTATTGATAATAGAGGCTTCTACTTCGTTATACAGTGTTTTAAGTTTTAATAAAAACATTGTTATTTTAAATTAAAATTGATAATACTACTACTACAATATCTTTATTCAAAGTTATTTGTTTTATATATATTTACAATATATTATGGTATATTTGTTTCTTTCTTGCTTGTTTGAACAGGCTATCGACCTATGGTCTTTCCGCCTTTTTGATTATATATATACACGAATCTTTATTTAGGATTATTACCTACAATATTCATACAATACAAAACAAGTATTAAATATCATACAGTAAATACCAGTCCCGAACTGGCTCTAGTCTTTCAGCCAATTTTTGTATTAATTAGTTGTATTTACATGTCTGTGTCCGTTAATTTATGTTTTGTCAAATTCAGGATTATTGACTTTAACGAACTCGTAAATAGTGGTAGAGGGGAATTTAACGTTTGGTGAAATATTGCACTGAAAGAAATAAGTGATCATTTTAAATATGATAATGATTACAGTAGTTAAATAAAGTTAAGTTTTAATAAATAAAATACGTTTTAATTTGTTTGTATAATTTGGATTGTTTATTGTTGAACATTAATCAATCCAGGTAATACAAAATAAAAATCGTTTCATTTACTAAAATTGAATTACAATGTATAATTGTTGAACAATTCAAAAACTAAAAGTGTTTTATTTACAGGTATACAAAGGTCCAAAATGTGTAAGCGGTTTGCGGGAATTGCCTTTCGAAATTTTGCACAATAAAATGTATCATTAATTCTACTGAATTCTAATTCAGTATTTGAGAAATTACAGACCACATCAATGAGGACCTAAAATTCAGAAACGTGTCAGCGGTTTGCAGGAATTTCTCTTTGAAATATCGCACAATGAAATTCTAATTCATAATTGAGAAATTACAGACCATATCAATGAGGAGCTAAATTTCAGAAACGTGTCAGCGGTTTGCAGGAATTTCTCTTTGAAATATCACACAATGAAATAAATGAATTATTTTGGTATAATTGATAATACATATCAATTATACTAAAATAATTTTAGTTCAGTGATTGAGAAATTACAGACCATATGAATGAGGACCTGAAAGTCCGAAATGCGTCAGCAGTGTGCAGAAACTGCTTTTCGAAATAAAACACAATGAAATTCATTATTAATTATAGCATTTAATTTCGTATGAAACAAAAATTATTAATTTTCATTAAACGAAATTTCGATTCGAAAGAATTAGAGATGTGTAATTATGTAAAACGATCCGTTAAATGATTAATCGCGGCAACGCATGAGTAGATTACCTCGCGAAGAGGCAATTAAGCCCCGGTCTTAAATGAGAAATTATTTATACCGGCACGGATAAAAAAGCAATTTGCATGTAAATCAATCTTTATCTTCTTTTTCATTTTGGATTATTTTTTAAAATGTGGGGGCTTTTTAATGGATGTCCGCCCGGGTTATATGTTAATCCGGGCAGTATTAATAAATTAATACAAATAAACGGCGCGGCGCGTAATAATAATGTTAGAACACCGCCGATAAACTACGGGTTTTATGCGGTCTCCGCGGCCATGTTTGGAATCAAGCTGGGTGAATGTCGTGTCATTTTATTAGATATTAAAATATCGGACGGGCGGGCGATAAAAAATGAACACGCCGACGTTTACGGCTCGATACACATATAAAAGGAGCGTATTTATTTATTCCTTTTTTCTCTTCGATTTATTTTTATTATTATTCCAACTCGCGGCTTATCGGTTCTTGTAAAAACGATTCCTTCTGGATCGCTGCGTCTGTTATTCGGATTACTCGAGGATGGTTCAAGTTTGTTGCCTAATGCGATTGCGCTCGCGATAGATCTGCGCAATAAATGATTGGATAATAAAAGCGGGCCGAACTGCGCAGGCTTAAGTGCTTCAGATAAATCTGCGCAGCAATTTGCGCAATGGGCTAATCAACGTGGGCGCGCGTTTAGATAAAATAGTTGGGCAATAAAAGCGGACGCGCAGTCTTTAGTGTCTCGAATAAAGCGGAGCGATTAGCATTGGATCGTGTAAGTACAGAAGAAAGATACACAAACTCAAGCTTTATTTTAAGAGGGAAATATTGTTGCTCAGAATGCAGAGTTTAGCAAACACAAATCCTACATTAGCTTGGGGGTGATTCAAGAAACATTCTTGAAGATTTTACTAGAAAAAAATCAAGAGTACCATAACAGTTTACAAAACCAATGGCAATTTAAAAGTTTTAAGGTGATATCATATGTTGTAATACATTGTTAATACAAAGGAGTTATTGAATTGATTCTGAGGAAAATGTATAGCATATAGCAAAAAAATTACATCAGGGTCGAGAGGGCTTCAAAACCAGAACCATTCATTTCGCATTAGATGAAAATTGCATCGGCTGCAATTTTTGATAATTTTATTGCAATAAGTGATTTTTTTTGTATTTACAACAAATTACAAAAATTATTAGTTTACAATGAAATTAAACAAGGAACATTTCTGGCAATGATCAATAAAATTCGATCAATTCGTTTTTCCAACTGCAAAAATTTTGGCAATTTTGTTTACAACTGTGCGGCTTGAAAAGCGAGCAAGCGGAAAAATATATGCTTTACGGCTTGATAAAGCGCTGCAGCGCCACACATAAAGCAGTACCGTTTAGCGACACCGCTTTCGTAAAGCGCTGCAGCGCTACAGTTCCCTGAGTGGAAAATGAAAACGCTCGATTGAATTAAATATTTTTTCTTTCATTATTTTCTAGAACCTAAAAGTGATCATTGTGAAATTCCAGGAATATTTATTTCTATTGTAATCTATAAAAAATGAAACAAAACTATGAATTCACTACTTTAATTTCCATTACAATCGAAAGAACTATGCCTGGTGTTTCACAATGATCCATTTTAGGTTCTAGAAAATAATGAAAAAAAAAAATGTTTAGTTCAATCGAGCGTTTCATTTTCAGATATATAAAGTTAGAAAAATGTGGTGTATTATTATCTAGAACCTAAAATTAATCATTGTGAAACTCGAGCAGTAGAAATAGGAATTCAGATGGGAATAAAACTAGAAGATATGAAAATAATGGCAAGAGACAGGAAAAATGAAAGGAATGGTTACAATAGAAATCAGAATGATCCTGAGAGCTTATAAGGATTCGAAAATAAACTCCACGAATACTGGTTTCTATTAAAATCTATGAAAATTGAAGTAAAACCGTAAATTCACAAATTTTACTTCAATTTTCATTGATGACGAAAATTGAAGTAAAACCGTAAATTCACAAATTTTACTTCAATTTTCGTCATCAATGAAAATTAAATTAAAATTTGTGAATTTACGCTTTTACTTTAATTTTCATAGATTTTAATAGAAACCAGTATTCGTGGAGTTTATTTTCGAAATCGAAATAAGTAAGCCTGATGTTTTACAATGATTAATTTTAGTTTCTAGATAACAATGAAGTACATAATTTTTAATTCAATGGAGCATTTCACTGTTCTATATAACGATAATAATATATTAAACGACTTAAACAAATAAAACCTGGAGGTGAAATCAATGATCGCATTCAGGGAACTGTAGCGCTGCAGCGATTTACGAAAGCGGTGTCTCTGAACGGTACCGCTTTATGTGTGGCGCTGCAGCGCTTTATCAAGCAGTAAAGCATATATTTTTTCCGCTGGATTCAAGCCGTGTAGCTGTAAACAAAACCGTCATATTTTTGTGAGCGTCCTTAATCTCGAAAGCGTGTTCAGGGAACATCAAGCGCTTTGCGCTGTACCGCTACATGGCTTAAAATTTCCAATATTCCATATCAAATTTCATTGATTAAAATCGAAATAAATATGCTTGTTGTTCCACAAGGATCCGTATTAGGTCCTAAATAAAAACACAGCACTTTTTTCCAATTTGGGATGTTACGAGCGTAACATAGCAGAAGATGATGGTGATAAAGTTAGAGATGAATTCAATTTTCATTTTCATTGATTGCAATCGTAATAAATAAGCATGATATTTCACAAGGATTAATTTTAGAACTAAATAATAATACAGCATTTTTTTTTTAATTTAATCGAGCGATTCGTTTTTCGATGTTACGAGCGTAATATAATAGATGACTTACACAAATAAAATCGTAAAGAAGTTAAAATTTACTGTTAAATTCACTATTGCACATCAAATTTCATTGATTACAATCCAAATAAGTATGTGTGTTGTTTCACAAGGATCCGTTTTAGGACCTAAATAAAATTACAACACTTTCATTAAATTCAATTAAACGGTTTAGTTTTGGATTTTACCAGCATAACATAGCATGATGATAGTGATCAATTCATAGTTTTATTTTAATTGATTACAATCATAATAAATAAAATTGGTATTTCACAAGGATCCATTTTAGAACTAGATAATAATACAGCACAAGAAAGTTGATGATTGTCCAAATGAACTGAAAGATGCTATTAATAAAATGAGTACGTCATCGATTAGATTATAAAAAAAGTTTTTATTGCATTGACATATTACGTTAAAAAACGAAGATATAAATGAAAGTCGTATTTTTAAGATTTTATTCATTTTTCTTGTAAACAAAGAAACTTAGATTAGTTTTCTTTGTTATGAAATTCTGCAAAAATGACATATATAAACCCGCCTAATAGGCGAGATCCCCATTTTGAGACTCGAATTTGAAACACTATGTATATTTCTGATGTTTAACAAGGATCAATTTTCATTGATAACAAAATTTCATTGTAAAATAAAAAAAATAAATATAAATATCCCCTAGCTGATTTTTAAATACTAAAACTGTTCTAATCTATCTTCAAATGACATGAAACATAAAGTTTCATTCGAAAACCAAACATTTTATGTAATATATGGTGTTACACAAGGATCAATTTCAGGTCTAAATAATAATAAAGCACATTTCTTAAATTAAATTCAAGCAATATAAATAAAAAATATTTGAAAATAATTAATAAATTATCTAATAATATTTATTTCCAAATCGTTTTTATTTAATTTATTTAAATAATTGTGACCAAGTAAATGAATACTCTTTTCTATTAATATTAAATTCAAGCGTTTCATTTTCCGAAATTACGAGCGTAGGCGGGTGTCCCTCGGGTATCGACGTTGGGTCCACCTCGCCCGCATGCCTGGACGCCGTTTCCCCGCGCGCACGCAGGAAATATTAATTCATTAAAAAAGATTTATTCAAATTCTCGATTTCGTTGAGCACCGCGCGCTGCGGCAATAAACATTATTGTCGTTATTTATGGCGATTTAAGGACGGGGATTTTTTAATTCGACCCGGGGCTATAAATGCTCAATTTATGCGCGCGGACGTTACCGTAGCGTTACTTACCATAATTGACACTTAAATGAAGACGTAAAGATTATTAAGGTTGATTATATTCAGTTATTATCAAAATTTCCGTCCTTCTCGCATACGGTATGTAAAATATACGATTGTTGGCTTTAAAGTAATAATAATGGATGTACGCGAGTTATATGAAGATGTATTCCTGAAACTGATTGTAAGTTACAGGTCGTACGAAATCTTTCATTTAGATGAGAATTTATATGTGAATTTTACATTTATGTACGAACAAAACTTGCGAACAATTTCAGGAATAATGATCCTGAACATTTCCTATATTTTTATGAAATGAAATTCCTCCGAAAGTGTGGAAAGTACTTTAGGTTGACTCAAAAAGGCCTTACCGGCAAAAGCGACAAAGTAGAACATCTGTATGTGGATATTTAATAAATAAACAAACACTAATTAAAACACACATTAAAACAACAACATGACCCATAATATAAAAAAACCTCAGAGGCATTTATTACTCCAATAAATTCCCCAAATATTTACAACAGCCAAATATTGAAGTTTACATAATCCGACATCGAGCTTTCCCGAGCCGATGCATTAATGATTTATTTGGCCTGGACGGATATATTTGTTATTTCTGGCTTGAGGCGGTCGCGTGTTTATTTTCCTGGGGGAATCGCCTCCTCTCCGAGCAGGGATGTTTTGAAAAACGTGCGTTACCAGCAGTCCGTGCAGAATGCGGGCGAAACCGGCGCTATATATAATATCGAAACTATTCACAGGCGGAACGGAAATGTGACCATTATAGTTTTACGATCGCCAGTTAAACCCCAACGGGCTATTTTCGATACATTGACTCGGAAAGTGTGACTCGAGACGTGCTACGTTTTCAACAATGTAATTTTTCGTTGTACTCGTTTTTAATATGATTTAATTAGAGTAGGCCAAAGATCTTTTATGTTACTGTAAAATAAAGTAAATGACAACTTAATTAATGTAACATATTTATTTATTTATTTAACGGAGGCCATTGTAATATACATAAATGATAAAATAAGAATAGTTCCCACACAAAGACCTATCCGTAAAAATCCCCCCACAACAATGGATGTAATGAATTTATTACATCCATTCAAGACAGACAGTTAAATTGACCCTGATCGATTCAATAAACAGTTTAACAATGACGACCAACGGCAAAATAAGTTGCAAAAGATGATAATGACAATTAATTATAAGACAGACAGAAAGACCTATGGTCGATAGGCGATTGACAAGAAATCTTTACATTTTCAAAATATTTTATATTATTATTATTATTATTGTAAACTCAAAAACTTGTCAATACAGATGTACAACTAACTAAGAATAGTTATAATAATACAATTAACAAAACACATTTTAAAACAAACTTTATTGCACTAAGTGAATTATTGTTAAAATTGGCTTTATTTATTTAAAATTGCTCTTCCTTTAGTGGAGGAAACAGCGATTCTCGTTAACGATTTCAAATGAAATTAGGCAATAGATGGCGCTTGCATTATCTCTCAATTATTATGATCGTATAAGTCTTTAAGATGCGAAGGGATCGTTGCACTTCTCAATAACTTTCAGGTGTTATACAATATGGCGGAAAATTAAATCGCATTAGGTATATGAAAAACTACAACTCCAAGAAGTTCGTTCCAATTTATTGCATTTTTCTTCCATACTAATCTTTTCAAATAAATATTATTAGGCTGAAAGACATTTGATAGCAATTTCACTTGATTAGAAAATAAAGGCAATTATGATTTCTATAATCAAAATTAACACAATTCTTTTAGGCAATTCTGCTTGGTTCTTACTTTGATTAGAATTAAGGATAAATCCTTACAAAATATCCTAATTTCAATAATTATCCTAACACTTTGATGACAATTAGGATAATTATTGGAATTAGGATAAATATTTAAATATAGTCGAAATTTCAATAAATATCCCAATTTTAATCAAAGTATTAAATAAATAAATATGTTTATCGTCTAACGGATAAACCAATTTAGGATATAAAGATCAACAAATCTGTGAAATTAATTATAGTACTCTTTGTAAATGGGAATTTTGTTAATGAATGAATGAATGAACAAAACTCCAAATTATAAGAGAGTATACATACAAAAATAATAAAATACCACAATCAAAATATATGAAAAGTTTCCAAAACAAAATGAAAGTAACTAAATTAAATAAAATAAACACATTATTCAAAATAATTATTTAAACTTATTCAAGAAAGAAAACTAATACTGAATAGACTATAAAACATAACTTCAAACAATGCATTAGCATTACGACTTAAATGGCTAATAGGCGCTCTTAATAAGTGCAAGCAATAGGTGAAAAGAATGAAATTGGATAATATTTAAGGATTTAATCCAATTCCAATAATTATCCTAATTCTGATCAAAGTAAGAACCAAGCATAATTGCTTAAAATAATTGTCTTAATTTTGATCATAGTAATCATTATTGTTTTGATTTGCTTCATCTAAAATAAGAACCAATTGCTCAAAAAAAGAATAAATCATATTTTTTTGACTTGGATTATCTAATGAAAGAACCAATCACACAATGGTCTTGATTTATTAAAATAAGCAACTGAGGTAAAAATCAATGTACATTTTCTTGATTTTATTGTTATGATAAAAATCATCCACACTTATCTTAATTATGATTGATCAAAGTAATAACCAACTGGAAATGCCATTATTCTGATAGGCTATAAGAAGAACACGTTACAACTATCTTGATTCAAATTGTCAAAAAGACTTATGTTAATTTCGATTGGATAAGGTAAGAACTTATCATAACTGCCTTGATTCTCATAGTCTAAAATAAAAACCAATCAGAATTGTGATGATTAAAAAAATGAATCACAATTGTCTTGATTTTCATATCAAAGAACCATAATCAAAGAACCATTCATACATTAGCCTTTGATTGACCGGAGTAATTAGTTTCTTACACTGGTCAATTAAAGCATTTATTCGATTTTGTTAAGACAAGAACCAACAACAATTACCTTTTTTATGAGTGATCAAAGTAAGAATCCACCAGAATAGTTTTGATATGATAGGATGAAATAAAAACACATTACGACTGCGTTATTTTGTAATACCTAAATTAATTATTGTAAGTAATGACTAAGTATGTAAATTTACACGAATTAAGATGTATATATTATTATTAATATTATTACATCTCGAAATTGACATTCAAAAACAAAGCATTTCTTGTTTAAATATTTAGGACAGAAAGACTTCAGGTCGATGGTCCAGAACAGACTAACACCTTCACGCATATTGGTAATTGTTATATATTGTTGTAAATAAATAAAATATATAAAAAAATATTTATTATTTCTTTACGATACACATCTGTGTAGAAGCAAATTTGAAAAATATTATAATTATGCTGACTTTCATTAAGTCATAGCAAACAAATTTCACATGGCCTAACAATTAAATAAAAGTAAAGTTATCAATATTTTATAATATTTTGTAAAAAGTGCTAACCGTCAATAAAGTTATTATTATTAAATGCCCTTTCTGCAAATACAGATTCATTCATTTTTCTTTTTTGTTTGTTCCAAAATGTAATTTTTGATTACTTACCGTGTATTGAGTTGGCCGTTGAATGCTGCAGGGAATAAAGGTACTCCATGTGGGGTGGGAGGCGATAGGCGGGGTGGAGTTCCCGGCCTAAGAGCTG
Source organism: Philonthus spinipes (assembly GCA_963082785.1). Classification (NCBI taxonomy): domain Eukaryota; kingdom Metazoa; phylum Arthropoda; class Insecta; order Coleoptera; family Staphylinidae; genus Philonthus; species Philonthus spinipes. Next base: position 10,593,118 of record OY720309.1, on the reverse strand, counting down.
GAGGCCACCTCCTGGACTCCCGCTCACCCTGAAAACAAAAGAACAACACAATATTAAAAATACAATCCAATGAAATTGTTTAAATAAATTTCGAAAACATTTAAAGTGGCAACATTAGCAGGTGCAATCTAAAGCAAATTTAAGAAGAGGACCAGAAAGTGATTGCAACCTGCTGCATCAGTTCGTGTAAAAAAACATTATGACATTGAGTAAAGGTATAAATTCCATGATTAGGTTATTGGAATTATTTCTTATAAAACTTCCTAAAATAAATTGGATCTAATACAACAAAAACGTTTTTTGGATCAACCAAATAGATTCAATCTTTTTTCTTGCATAAGATTCCACAAAGTGAATTGTAATGTGCTGCACCAGTTCGTGCAAAATAACCTTATGGCTATAAGTAAAGGAATAAATTAATTCCTCCGTGCTTATGAATTTAAAATTATTTTTATATAGTTTCTAAAATAAATAAGACTTTATTCAAGAAAAAAGTTTAAATGTATTTGGTTTGTCCAAAAAACTTTTTTTCTTTTTTCTAATGCAAGAAAAAAGTTTTTTGGGACAACGAAATTAATTTAAACTTTTTGCTTGCATAAAATCCAATTTATTTTAGAAACTTTATAAAAATAATTTTTAATTCATAAGCACGGAAGAATGAATTTATTCCTTTACTTATAGTCAATTTATTTTAGAAAGTTTATTCTAAAATAAATTGGAATAAACTTTCTAAAATAAGTTGGATCTAATGCAAGAAACATTTTTTTTTTTTGGACTAACTACATATATTTAAACTGTTTTCTTGCATAAGATCCAATTTATTTTAGAAATCATTTTAAAATCATAAGCATGGAGGAAGGTTCCAAACGCTAGATTAGATGATAGTGGTTGAACAAAATGTAATCAATAATGTAATCCAATTCATTTAATTAGAATGATAGCACAAAGTGCCATCTGTTACCTAATTACAAGTGGCATCAACAACTAGACTACAAAGTAGACGACTGAAAATCGTTGTTTCCTCCACTAAAAGAAGGCGAACTTGTTCTGTTTGTGATCAAGAAATAAACTTCAATTAATAAAATATTGAACCAAATGAAACCAAATATTCATTTAATAAAATCACAATTCATATAGCATTTGGATAATTGATGATAGCCATTTCGGTCTTTCGGACCTTGTCAGACCAGTGAATTCCATAAATATAAAAGAGTATTTATTTACTTGGTCACAGTCATTTAATATATTAAATAAAAATTTAATATATTAAATTGAAAATAATGTATTCCATGTGCAATGTATTGATAAAGGTAGTCGACGATGTCCGAAAAAACGAAATAGCCATCTAAACTGGATAAATAGTTCAATAAAATGTTATGCCGCCATTCATCTAGCGTCTGGATAACTATTGATGGCTATTTTGTTTTTTTTTTAACTTCACTAGTGTGCGTTCCATATGCAATGCCTTGATGAAGGCGACTGAAAGGATCTTGTATTGTAGTTATATAACTGATTGTAATAATAAATGAAAAACGACGTAAGCGCCATCTTTCGCCTAATTCCATGTGGCATCGTCAACGATTCGAATCTACCTTATAGAATCATCTACCTTGAAGACTAGAATCGTTGACGATGTCACATGAAATTTGGCGAAAGATGGCGCTTGCATCGCCTTTCATTTATTATGATAGTTTATTACCTTATAGAGTCGTCTACCTTGAAGACTCAAATCATTGACGATGCCACATGAAATTCGGCTAAAGATGGCGCTTGCGTCGTTTTTCATTTATTATGATTGGTGAATGGTGGTCCATCTTTCGCCTAATTCCATGTGGCATTGTCAATGATTCGAGTCTACCTTATAGAGTCTTCTATCTTGAAGACTCGAACCGTTGACGATGTCACATGAAATTAGGCGAAAGATGGCGCTTGCGTCGTCTTTCATTTATTATGATAGTTAATTACCTTATAGTGTCGTCTACCTTAAAGACTCGAATCATTGACAGTGCCACATGAAATTAGGCAAAAATGGCGCTTGCATCGCCTTTCATTTATTATGATTGGTGAATGGTGGTTGAACATGTTATAAAATGAATGATAATACAAAAAGTATTCATTCACTTGATCACAAAATAAAATAAATAAATAAAAAGAAGCTAAAGTGAAGTTAATTTATTGAAAATTAATTAGTATCAAATTAATTTTATTTAATTTGTTCTAAAGTAAATATTTTATTTTATTTGATTGTTTTACTATTCATGAAATAAAGAAGGATTTCAATAATCTAAAGATCATCAATTCCCCACACGCAACCACACAACTTTGTACCAAAACCAAATCGACCAGATCCTTATCGCGAAATCAACACCGCCGCATAAAATTAATCAATTAAAACCTCGCCGCGCGGACGACGAACGAACGGGATGAATATTCAAGCCTCTTTTTCCCCGCGCCGGATTAACGACCAGAGCAGAGTCTCGAGACTCGCCGGCGTTTTTCTTCTCCTGCCTCATTGTTTTTTTTTCCTCCTCTTCCTCCTTTCCTTCACTCCACCGGCTCGGCGCTTTAATTGAATTTTATTATTTCGTCCGCGGTGAGCAATAACATGCTCTATTTAATTGTTTCACGTATGGACGGACCGTGCGGCCGTTATTTATGTAACTCTACACCCTTCGCGAGGTGGAAAAAAAGGAACACCGTCGAACACCGATCGACCGATCAAGATCGATCAGCGAGATTTATCGCCCGGGAAAATGTGATTTATTTTATTGGGCGAGGTGAGGTTTTAAGTGTGAGGTGGTTTATTGGTTAGATTATTTGATACTGAGGAATACGGAGGATTTGAATTAGCAGGGATTGATAAAAAGTTTGGATTTATTTTGATGAAGCGATAGTATTGGGTGGAGTATAAAATTTTCACACCTTTCTTCTGATAGTTTTAATGATATTTCGTACAAGTTTTTTTTTTTTAGGGGCGCAACTAAATTCCCGCTGTTTTCAAGAGATGGCTCCAGTAGTAAATGCTGATCTATTGTGATATAACCAAAACGTCATGAATCAAGCTCAGATTTGTGGTAAACAAACCGTTGTGACAAATTAGTGATTTTGTTATTGAATCATATACTTTTGGTTGTGCGAAAATATCTGATTTTGTGCAAAATAATCGTCATTTGTGACAAGTGTTGCTTTTCTTTTTTCATTCGAAGAAAACGGCGGCTGAAGCGCATCGAGAACTCAAAAAAGTTTACGGAGATGCTGCTCTAAGTGAAACAACATGCCGTAATTGGTTCTGTTGCTTCAAAGACGGTGATTTCGATGATGATGACCGTTCGCATGAAGGAAGGCTAAAAACCTTTGAAGACGCTGAATTGGAGGCATTGCACGATAAGAACCGTGCCAAATGCAAAAAGAGCTTGCTTCAGCATTAGGAGTACCAAGCCATTTCCAAGCGATTGCATGCGAAAAAGTGATTCTACAACATGACAACGCTCGTCCTCATGTTGACAGCTTAAAACCCAGTTAGAAACGCTCAAATGGGAAGTCCTATTCCATCTGCCATATTCCCCAGATCTTGTGCCTTCCAATTATTACTTGATGGTGCAGGGTCTGATTAATCAGCAGTTCCGCTCAATCATCTCAAAATGGCTTGATTCGTGGGTAGCCTCAAAAGACGAATACTTCTACCGTGATGGTATTCGAGCTCTACCAGAAAGATAGGGAGAAGTTGTTGCTAGCAATGGGAAATATTTTGAATCATTTATTTGTAACCATTTTTCACAATAAAGTTGCAGTTTCATAAAAAAAAAACAGCGAGAACTTAGTTGCGCACTTAATACAATCAACAATGAAATTGACTGCATTGACATATGATATTTTTTAATGTCACAATCTGGGACTTTAAGAGATAACATTTCATATATGGAATATCCCAGATCTTCTTATTTATATGTATTATCAATTGTTGCATATTTGATTGAGGAGAATGGAACAAAGTTAATCCGCGCGAGATTTTCTGTTTCTTTTTTGGTGATCTACTTATTAGAATTGATCAGGGCTATAATAATTTAAATTTTCTACACCATAAGTAATCCGTTTTAAGAATGTTATATTTAATTTCGTTTTAGATGTATATTAATTGAAAATTCTTGTTAATCAATTATATGACGAGTTCTTCAACATCTTATTCCATCACAAACTGTCCAAAACTCCATCAGATCATTAAAACCAACTAAAACCGGCACAAAGCTATTAACCCGAGCGTATTTTTCCCAAATCACCGCGACCAATCAACGTACACACCGACCCGAGGCGAGCACCTTCATTTTTTTCCTCCTCTTCTCGTTTCAATCAAGAAAAACCCCGGACGCGCATAAACACGCCGATGTGGAACGTTTCAATTAATTAAACCGACGTCTCCGTTTTCCAACCGGGCGCAATCTATTAATTAGAGCCCCGGCCCGAACCTCCGGCCTACCAAAGAGACATGATCTAATGCGTTCGGTCACCACTTCTCTCTTCCTTCTCTCTCCGTGAGCTGGCCGGCAGCTCGTGAGCTCGAAAGGGGATCTCGTCGGCGTGTTTATACGCGTTCCCCGGACCGGGAGATAAGTTCGTAATTGGCAGGAGTATATAGTGTCGTCGGGCCATTCAGCAATCTCGTGTAACCGATCGCTGAATTAAATATTCATGAATGGAGACATACACACGCATAGATGAGCAAGGAGCATGTAAAGAAATTGCAACCGAGAAAAAAATAAAAAAGTTTGCTAAAATAATGGTTTTCATTTAGATTTAAGAAACAAAAAAATTTTATAATAATCAACAATCTGAATTGGATAAGAAAGAACTACTATTTATAATAACCAACAATCTGTATTGGATAAGAAAGAACTATTTTAGTAATGTAATTAGTCTTAACAGAAACTTCAAATAATCAACAATGTTTACGTCTTTTACAAAATATTCTTAAAAATTTACTCCAATCACGAAATTCTTCCTAACTTCTTACAATCAGTTCAGTATTGTAATTAATGTTAGCAATTGCAACAAATATTTAACGAGTTTCAGGTAATTAAGAATACTTAGTTAAAATATTTCACCAAGTGATCATTGAGAACCAAATTGAAAAGTTTGTCGAGTAAAAATACAAATCGAAAAAGTGACGGCGTCAGTTAGAAATTAGACAACAGATGGCGCTTTGTGCTATGTTCCAATTTACTAATAAGAGAAACAAAAAATGTATCCTTATTTACCTAAAAATCCTTCAAAATAATTATCACCTAACATTAATTCTAGTTATTAATGTTCACATATCACTAACAAATCATCAATTCATCTCTTTGATTTTTAAGAACTTAGATAATAAAGTTAGCAATCATGATTAAAACGACAACTGGACAATGATAGGTAGAAATCCCGACAGTCGATAGCCATATTCTGAGGCTTAACAATTTCTAAATGAGATATATATCGATTTTTTTGCAGAACAACATGCGATGTAAATAGTCCGATGGCAAGTCTTTTGCACACTGCATTTCATCTAAAAATTTGAAGTAGATAGAATGCAATTCATGTTTTAACATACATTTTCAGAAAAAAATACCTGTAGCATCAGTGAAACAAACCAAGTGTTTTAATCAAAGTCTATTACCTGTAGCATCATTACAAATAGTAGATTTTTGTTGTTTTCGTTAAAAAAATCGAAATACAAAGAACGCAATTAACATTTTAACAAACACATTCAGAAAAATAGCTAAAACATCATTCAACCTACTACTTCTGTTGCGTTTTCCATCCACGACAATGTATTTTCATTGTCGGCATTTTTCCCCCACACCACATTTAGTAAAACCTGTTGCACTTCATGAGCCGCCTTGATGCATTAGAATGCGATTCGATTTTGAACAATTTAAGCCGGCGTTCGTGGCCGAGGTGAGAGGTCGGCACCGCCGATAACAACTCACGCTTGTTAGATGACAATTTTGTCATTTATTGCGGCGCGTAGGTGTTCTGGATCTGTAGGCGAAACTCACTTACTCGCATCTCAGGTATTAACCGAAACAAACAAAACAGCGAGGAGCGTATTAATAAAAACAAATAGAGGCAAAATGTGCAATGAATTAACAGGTATAATTTAAAGATCCATTTTTCTTCTTCTGAGACAAAAGAGACAAGAAAATTTTCCACATTTTTGGCTATAACATTTGATACAGAAACGTAACTCAAAATGTTGCAGTAGATAAATATGGAATAATTTATTAATTATTTTCAAAATATTTTTAATCTAATTTATTTATAACAGGATTTATTTAATATAAAGACTCCATATTAAAAACGTCTGCTTATTTGGGAACTGAAACAGAATCCACGAAACTATAGATCTGACTAAAATCTATAACCAATGTAGTTTTTGATCCAGCTTCAGAATTAAGAAAACATAAAAAAATGCAGAAAAAAAAAAACAGAATATTTTCTGTGGAATAAAAAAAAGCCAGGAGATATTTTATTTAAAAAAATGGTTTAGTCATTTTATAATAGAAGGATTAAAAAAATAATATAATTCATCTGCATATTTCTAGATGAATTATTAAAGTTGATAGAATATCGGGGGTTTTCTGAATTTTATATTAATAAAAATTGTATGATAATTTAGTCATTTTATAATAGAAGGATTAAAGAAAGAATACAATTCATCTGCATATTTCTAGATGAATTATTAAAGTTGATAGAATATCGGGGATTTTCTGAATTTTATATTAAAAGAAATTGTATACTAATTTTGGAACAAAAACATCAAGTAATCCTCGAAGATCTCACTAAGATCTATAACTTAGTAAAATAGTTTTTGAACCAATTTCAATATGAAGAAATAAAATCAAAAAGCAAGCGAAAACTCCCTGCCATAAAAATAGCTAGTAATAATAATAATAATTTTATTCATGCTAATAACTAGGGTTTCACACAAGTAAGGTATACTTTTGGTTTACAAAATATTTAACAACCTAATTGATTGTCCAGACTTGTTAAATATTTTTGGTATCCACATTCCTTGCCGAAACTTACGAAACAATCGTACGTTTCTCGTCCCTTTTTGTAGAAGAGATTATTCTCAAAATTCTGCAACAATACGAATGCTGCGATATGCAAATTCATTTGATTTTGATTATTTTGGCCACACCAAATCCGCGTTGCGAAAATGTTTGTCTTGTTAGTTTTTGTACTATGTTATTTATTATATGTGTTAGCTATTTAATTTGTTTTTGCAAAAAGGTGTATGCTGTTAAGTAAATAAATAAACGCTTTTAAATAAATAAAAAATGGGGCAGAAAGTCCTCTGGTCGATAGCCATTTAACAATTAATTAATTTTTATGTGATATACATAATAAATGTTTGTTACTTTTATTACTTTTATTATGTTACTTTTATGTAACACCGAACATACTAGAATGTACTCAATGTAAATTTCCCTATGTTCGATTTGTTCAGGAACGCATCAAAGCATTGAGTGCGATGTGATTGGCTACTATTTTTAAAAATAATATAGTCAACCCAAACTACACCCTTCTCCGTCAAAAATGACGGATATCATGTCAGTTATCGCAAAGCAAGCGATATTTACTGTTCTGGCTCTTAAAGCAGAAGTAGACGAAGAGTTGGACATCGTTACGTATCAATAATGTGTACAAACGATGATAAGATTTTTATGGTATGCATTGCGGTTAAGTATAATATTCATAATTATACATGTTGCACTTGACATAATAGTTGACATTAGAAATCGTAGCCAATCACATTGCACCCAATGCTTTGATGCGTTCCAGTACAAATCGAACATAGGAAAATTTACATTGAGTACATTCTAGTATATTCGGTGTTACATAAAACTCTCTGTATATATATAAAAAAAATGGTTTAGTCATTTTATAGTAGAACTGAAAAAAGGAATGATATTTATTTCCATAGTTATAAATGGATTATGATAGTTGATGAAATATAGTTTTTTTTTTTAATTCAGCATTCATTTTTCGATATTATGAATTTATCCAACACGAAATAAAGTTTTCATGTCGGATGAATTAAAAAAGCATGTGCATATATTTGAACAAAAACATTAAACAATCCCTGCTATTTGCTTCATATGTAACAAAAAATAAACCCACTAGAACTTTCCTAAAATCTCTTTGATTAAACGACATCCGGACGAGTAATTATAGCCAGGCAATTAGTGAAGCCACTTAGAGACGTCATGAATGAAAAATTCCCCCGAAGGGTGTGTGTTTTTTCTTCATTATCTTCTCCTGCTAGATTAGATACGTGCTGAGAAGTAGTAAATAAAAATTAGGAGGGAGGGTGACTACCTGTTCGATTTATTTCTGTTTTTTTTTTTTTTTTTTTCAAGGGTGGGGTTTTTACGAGGATTCCGACAGATGTTATCTCCCCGTTCGGGTCGTTAGGGTGCAGGATTTTATTTTCGTTTATGCATTGTGTGGGTGCACGTAAGAAGATTGTTACGAAGGACGGCGATGACGACGGATTTCGTTATTTATTTAAATGATTCGGATTGCTGTTTTGTTGAACGCCGACAGTGATAAATCAGAAGAAGAAAGAAATGTTGAGAAATGTAAACAGAATATTGTAATAATTATAATAATAATATTTGATTATTCCACCAAATGCAATGTACATAAAATAATATTTAGAACAAAAAAAAAACAAATTTTAGCAGAAAGACCTTTGGTCAATTCCAAGATAAAAATAATATTTAGGCTGTACATTTTTTTAAACTCGATGGAGTGGACTCAGGGAAACGTGAATATTCGTTGAATTAGGCTATTCGAAAATTTTCGATCATTTTCATTTTCTGGATAGAGGTCCGGAGAAAGTATAAAGAAAAAACAACGCAAATGATATTGTTTTCACTAAAGCTGACCCAGGCAACACTATAATAGCTATAAAATCAACAAAAAAAAAAACATTACATTAACTTGTTAATTATTGAGGCTTCTACTTTGTTATAGATTGTAATAGATTTTTAATAAATTTTGATTTTTTAATAAATGAAATTGAAATATATGAGTAGGGTGAGATTTTATTTTTTTCAATTTATTATTTGTAATTAACTGTAATGTTTTTTTTTAATTTAATAAATGAAACACTTTTTTACTTGTATAACTCGCGAGTTATACAAATAAAGTAAAAAAAAATTGTATAACTCCGAGTTATAGAAACAAAGTAAAAAAGTGTTTCATTTATTAAAATAAAAAAAAAACATTACAGTTAATTACAAACAATAAATTGAAAGAATTAAAATCTCACCCTACTCGTATATTTCAAAATCAACCTAAAGATGTTTTAAATAACTCAAACGCTTTCAGCTGCCTGAAGATGATACTGTGTATCGAAACAATAATTGTTTCACATAGTTACAACAATAAATATTGTCAAACTTAAAAATTTAACATCGTGTTTTTATTTTATAAATTAACATAGAGTTTCACAAAGTAACAGTCTTAACAATAGAATTCGTAAATTATTCTGTTACTTTGGTGAAATTTAAATATATTATTATAACCAATAAATTCTGAAGACTAAAGTATAAATTCAGTGCAACCGAAATGAAGCTAATCTGATTTTCAATTTTTTTGAATTATTGTTTTGTATTATTTGTATAATCTGAATAAAAATGTGTATATATAATTTAAATAAATAGAAAATCAGCTTAGACTTATTTCGGTTGCGATGAATTGTGCCATTGACCAAAGGTATTTCTGCCTTATTTGAATTATTTTATTATATTCGAATGTACCGTAAAATTTAGTGTTGCTCGTTAAATATGATTAATGGAGAAAAAAAAATGAGTTTCAAGTAACTCCTTAACTATTGAATAATAAAAACAGTTGTAGCTGAAAGATCTACTGTTTTTATTATTCAATAGTTGAGGAGTTACTTAAAACTATTTTTTTTCTCCATTAATCATATTTAATGAGCAACGCTAAATTTTACGGTACATTTGAATATAATAAAATAATTCAAATAAGGCAGAATACATTTGGTCGATGGCCCAATCCGTAGTATTGGTACAATGTAATACATTGTACCATCATAATGAAGATGTTTATTTGTGCAAACAGTTTCCATATGCAGAGCTTATTTGTAAGTATTGTATGTTCGCTAATTCAAAAAATTAAAAATAGAAAACCTGTAATAATTAAAAAAATGTAACAAAAATTCCGGGGGAGTAGAAACGCCATACTTCTCGAGCAATAGAAACAACGCAGTAATGAGAACTTTACGCGAGAGATAAACTAGTGCGCAGCCGCGACGGCTTTGAGGCAGTCAGTAGTGAACAGCAGAGCCGGACTGAAATAAATACAGTTGAATGAGACAGTGACTGTTGCATTAAATAAATAGCGCCATAATTCAGTGAAATATTGGTTAATTCTCAAAAACACATAAGTACAATAAGCTGCGGTCCGTTTTAAACTCAATTATTTCCTTTCGAAAAATAGCGTAAACCACAATTTTCACGTTTATTGAGATTGATTATTTCATTTATATTAAAATAGTTAGTATAGGAAATATTGATTTTTTTAAAGCAAATTGAGGGTACGGTTTAGTTATATAAGTTATATAATTACCAATTCGTAAATTATCCGAGGATTAAATTATGCTTAAAGTATGGGATAATTTAATAACGGACAATTTTATGACTCTAATTTTAATAATAAATAATATTTCTTTAACACTTTGATAATTTACGTATGCTTTATCTAACGATTGTAAAAACAAGCCTTATTTACTAATGATTTATCTAACGATCATAAATCCGAGCTTAATTTATTAGTGATTTACCTAACGATCACAAATCCGAGCTTAATTTATTAATTATTTCCTCAACGTAACGATTGTATAACCAAGTCTAATTTAGTAAAACTTCTTCTAACGATTATAGCAGTATAATAATTTATTAATGCTTTACCCAACGATTCTAAAAACCTGGATAATTTACTAATGCTTTACCTAACGATTGCAAAACTTTTCCTAATGATTATAACATCGAGTATAATTTATTAATGCTTTATCTAATGATTCTAAAAACTAGATTAATTTACTCATACTTTACCCAACAAATGCAAAACCAAGCTTAATGTACTAATGATATTCATAACGAATGTAAAAGCAAACTTTGTTTATTAAATAGAAAAGAGTATTCATTCTCTTGGTCGCAGTTGTTGCATTATGCAATATTTTATTGATACGCAACAGCAGGTGTACATTATGTAATTCAAAGTCCGGCGTGGGTATTTGCCCGGGAAGTAGTTGTTTTAATGTACATTTGTTTGTTGCATTATGCAATATTTTATTGATACGCAACAGCAGGTGAACATTATGTAATTCAATGTCCGGCGTGGGTATTTGCCCGGGAAGTAGTTGTTTTAATGTACATTTGTTTAACGCACTTACGTAACGTAAGTCAAAAATCACAGAGCTAAATGTGAAAATAATTTAATAATAATTTTTAAATCATTTTTATTTAATTTAGTTTATTAATGCTTTACATAACCGAGCATAATTTATTAATGCTTTACCTAAAATGATTCTAAAAAATGAGGTTAATTTACTAGTGATAATTAAAACAGTTATGTTCCTTACTTCACTTGTTTTATTTAACAACTAGATATACATTTCGAACACTACGTGTTGTTAAATAAAATAAATGAAGTAACTCTGTTTTAATAATTTTAAACTCAAACTTCACATAACTCATCAGTGATATATTAATTTACTAGTGCTTTACCTAACGGTTGCAAAACCGAGGTTAATTTTACTAATGATTTCCCAAACGACTGTGAAGATAATCCTTGATTACCCTAAAGTGAGCATTATTTATCAATGGACTACGATTCTAAAAAAAAAAACGAGGTTAATTTACTAATGCTTTACCTAGCGGTTGCTAAACCGAGGTTAATTTTACTAATGATTTCCCAAACGATTGTAAAGATAAACATTTATTAAGGCATTACCTAACTTTTGCAAAACCGAGTCTAATTTGGAAATAACGATTGTAAAAGCGAGTCTAACTTATTAATGCCTTGCCTAACGATAGTAAAAACGAGACTAATTCAATAATGCTTAAGCTAACGATTGCAAAATCGAGCTTAATTTACTAATGATTTCCTTAACGATTGTTAAAACGAACTAAATTCATTAATGTTTTATATAACAATTGCATAACCGATTTTATTTATACTTTTCCTAAAGATTACAACAGCTAGTATAATTTATTAATGGATTACTTAGCGATTGTAAAAAAAAAACGATGTCAATTTACCAATGCTTTACCTAACGATTGCAAAACCGAGCCTAATTTACTAATAATTTTGCTTGCCATTCTAATAACGAGATTAATTTACTTTTGATTTACCTAACGGTTGCAAAACCGAGTCTAATTTAGAAACAAATTTCCTAGCGATTGTAAAAGCCAGTCTAATTTATCAATGCTTTACCTAACAATTGTAAAAACGAGAGTAATTCAATAATGCTTTAACTAACGATTTCAAAATCGAGCTTAATTTACTAATGATTTTATTAACGATTTTAAAAGCGAACGTTAATGCTTTATATAACAATTGCATAAACGAGCATAATTTATTAATACTTTCCCTAACGATTATAACAGCGAGCATCATTTATTAATGCTTTACCTAGCGATTGTAAAAAGAGAGGTTAATTTACCAATGCATTACCTAATAATTGCAAAACCGAGCCTAATTTACCAATAATTTTAGTTGCAATTGTAAAAGCGATTATTACCTATCGATTCTAAGAAACGAGGTTAATTTGCCAATGCTTTACCTAACGGTTGTAAAACCTAACTTAATGACTTCTATAATGCTTGTAAAATAAAACATAGTTTATTAATGATTTACACAACGATTGCAAAACCGAGCCTAATTTACTAATAATTATGTTTGCGATTGTAAAAGCGATGTGTTGTGAGTTACGTGAAGAGATTCGAACAATTAAAAATAAAACACTTTGTATTCCTTCCTTTACTAGTTTATTTGTACGCTATATGTACATTTCGGGCACTGTGTGTCCATTATCAATACGTAACAAACTTTGTTAGCTATTAATAACAAGTGATGAAAGGAATACAAAGTATTTTATTTTTAATTTACCAATGCTTTACCCAACGATTGTAAAATCAAAGATAATTTAATAATGCCTTACCTAACAATTGCAAAACCGAGTCTAATTTAGTAATAATTTTCCTAACGATTGTAAAATCGAGCCTATGAGAGGAGCTACAGAAGCTTGTAGTTTATATTTATGAAATTCAATTTATATTGCTAAAACTCACGTTCGTTTCGTATTAACATATTCATAAAAAAATAAAGCAACTAAAGTTTGTAATAAATAAATAATCACTAATTTTATTTCGTGTAGTCAATAAAACGCCAAACATTTTTACGTTTTCGATTGTCAAGCGGGGCTATTTTAAGGCGGCCATTAAAATGTAATGAACGCGCGTGTTTACATTGAATAGCTATTATAATCCACTTAAATTTAATAGTGAATTTTTACAAGTTCGGATAACACACACAAACACTCGACTTTTTATCGCTCCTAACGTTTCGTTAATCTTTTTTTCGTTGTTGGTGTAATAAATTGTTAACTGCATGCTGAAGAAACCATTCATTCTTTTCTCACAGAAAGAGAACTATAATTGTTTTATTTTTTTCTAATAAAAACAAAATTAAATAAGAAAATTAAAATACTGATTATATTTTTATTACTCCAACCTGGAGTAAGACTATTCTCTGAGAGAGAACTATAATTCCTATTTTTTTTTAGTAATAAAAAATAAAATAATAGGAAAATGAAAATACTGATTATATTTTTATATCTCCAATCTGAAGAAAGAACTATACTCTAAATGAGAACTATAATTCTTTTTTTTGTTTTCTATAAAAAAGATTAAGCAGAAAAATGAAAATACTGATTATATACTGACTGAGAATGCTCTGAATAAGAACTATAAATCCTATTTTTTCGTAAAAAAAATAAAGAGAAAAGTGAAAATACTAATATTTTTCTTCCAGCCGGAAAAACCACAGGTTGATAGTCAATTGGCAAACTCTTTTATTTATTTATTTACGGACATCGCCTATTTAACAAAATCTTCTATTATAAAATAATAACAAAAAATATCTAAATGAAACTACAAATATGTATTATACACACAATACATGAAAATAACAAATAAATAAACGCATAAATACACATAAATAAACAAACAAATAAAAAAACTCAAGTGATTGCTTTAAAAAGTATACAATTAAATAATACAGCTTGAGAAGTCAACTCTTAAAGCATGTATTGTAATATTTTATATGTAGGTGTTGTATTGCGTTTGTCAATAAAGATTATGTATATATACATTTTCATTCCTTCAACCTGAAGAAAAGTCTTACTCCAGGTTGGAGAAATTAAAAATGTAATCAGTATTTTTATTTCTCTATTTATTATTATTTTTTATTTAAAAAAATAAGAATTTTCTTTCTGTGATGAAATAATAAATGAATAATTAAAATCGTATATTTCTATTTCATCATAAAAATATAATCAGTATTTTCATTTTCTTAATTAATTTTGTTTTTATCAGAAAACAATAAAACAAGTATAGCTCTCTTTCTGTGAGAAAAGAATGAATGGTTTCTTCAACATGCAGTTATGAAAATTTTATTTTTTTTTAATTTTCTTATTCTTGTCATAATAAATGCAAACAAGGCTTTTCAAATATTTTTAAGAAAAACTCAAATCTTCGTGAAATTTGGAATCACTGCGTTCACCCTCCATCCACTACAATTTGAACTGAACGTGGAATAGTCTTATGATCATTAATTGAAGTTTTGTATAAGATAGACATCTGAGTGAATTAAAGCGACCTTTTTTAGCCGTGACATCTATTGCACAGAATATGAACCAGTGATTTAAATATAATAACTTACAGCGCGGAAAAAGATTTGAAAATTGATTGAAGTAAGTTGTCAATTAAATTAAATGTGTAAAAACAAATATAAAATTAAATAAAAAATATGACAATTTACTTCAAACAATTAAACAACTGCCTGATTATTTCATTAATTAACTAATTATTACATGTTGTTGTAATTAAGTATTATTTTGTATTCATTGAATATTACAAAATAATACCTAATTAATGATGTACTTTCAATGGCGCGTTAAGATTATTGTTACACGGATCAATTACAGAAAAAAGAGACGCGATTGTATAATTCAGTGTTGACTTTAATCGTGATTCTTGGAATTAATAATTTAGAGAGTAATAATAAATTAATTTATTTTCATTGCTCTATTTTATAATTTATACAAATCAAAATGCATTTAATTATTTAATTTAAAATAGAGCAAGGAAAATAAATTAATTTATTATTACTATCTAAATTATTTGTTAATTCCAACAATCACGATTAAAGTCAACACTGAATTATACAATCGCGTCTCTTTTTTTCTGTAATTGATCCGTGTAACAATAATCTTAACGCGCCCTTGAAAGTACTCATTCCGGTATAATTGTCCCATAAAGAGCGGGATTTATCGTTCCTTGTCATATTTTTATTGTGAGAACATTACGCGGCGATTTTGCAAATGATTTTTATTGTTAGCCGAGCAGATATATCGCGGAATTTGCCAATGCGTTCGAGTTTACGACTGTGGCTCGCACGAGAACCCACGTGTTCGTTTTCATTTATTCGTTTTGCAATAAATCTTAATCCTGCAATCACGATTTGGTACAACTAAAAATTAGCTAATTGATTGAAATGTATTAAAATCAATTCTGAATAAGGATTTACGAGTAGCATTTATTGGTAGTGTTGGGCAAAATCGAGTATTTCTAAATGAACAATTTTAAATAAATTAAGTCAATAAGAGCAGAAAGACCTCCGGTCGATAGCCTAAGACAGACTAACCCATCGATATGTATTGTAAATATAAATATTTGCAAAGAATTGTAATTCTGCTGTCTGAATAAAGATGTTTGTATATTTTTATTTTGCAGTTTCCGCTACTGATATTAAAATATGTTATATATGTAAAATTGTATTATTCTGTTTATATGTGATTGACAATCATGCTCTTTATCTAAACATTTTGAATATTGTTATTATTCTGTATAAAGGTGATTTACCGTAAATAAATGAATTGAATTGTATAAAGTCAATAAGCAACAAAAATTGATGTTTTTCAATAAATAGGGAACATTTATTGTTATGTTGCATACATGAAATTATCAAATATTTAATTTTGCAGTAACAAAAAAGATTGAAAAGATGACTGTGCCTATCTTTATTTATAAGCGATGCCAATTGAAATTAAATAAATTCTAATAAAGGTCGCCAAAATAGTTATTTGTTAACAAAGTAACTTTTAATGGTAAGCAGCATTGATGATTTTTGTAATCGAATAATTGACATTTCAATGGTTTCAATAATCGAATAATCGTCATTTGAATGACTTCAGTAATTGAACAATCAAGATTTGAATAATTTCAATAATCGAATACAAATGCTGATTATTCGATTATTGGAATCATCCAAATGTTTTTTTATTAAATCCCTTCACATAAACTCAAATAGCTCAATTGGTTATAATCTTTGCAATAATATATATTGTTTTAAAACTTTTTTTTCCAGTATAATGTTTGTATTTCTGTTATTCTTGCCAATATATCTAACTCCATTAATGATTTGCTTCTGTTAATCACGATTCTAGCTTTTATTATAATAATTTAGATTTTGATAGCTTTAATCTAAATTATTATAATCAATATATTAAATAAAAATGGTTTGAAAATAATTAATAAATTATTTTCACATTTAGCTCTGTGACGTTTGACTTACGTTACGTAAATACGCCGGACATTGAATTACATAATGTACACACATAAAATATTACATAATGCAACAAATTTTGATCCGAGAAAAATTTAATGTAAAAACAACAAAAGGAACGTTACTTAATTTAAGGCCATCTGCAGACATGTGTTTCGGGATCTATCCCTCGTCAGTACAACTATGCCTTACATAATTTATTTGCCCGGGAAGTAGTTGTTTTAATGTGCATTTGTTTAACGTAATTACGTAACGTAAGTCAAAAGTCACAGAGCTAAATGTGAAAATAATTTATTAATTATTTTCAAATCATTTTTATTTAATATATTTAAATAACTGTGACCAAGTGAATGAATACTCTTTTCTATTTATATTATAATCAAGTTTAATCGTACAAAGTGAATGGGATTTTAATATTGTGAGTTACGAAATAGAACAAAGTAGACGTCCCAATAATTTGTTTTATTTACAATTTATTTTCAATGATAATTTACCGGTTGTATAAAAAATGTAATTATATCTCCAGATGTGCTAGATGTACGACAGCCGATTAAATAAGTTAAGTATAAAAAAATAGTGATTCAGCTTCGATATATTTTTTTTTAAACATGAATGATTCATTTGTAAATAATTCGCTTTGGATTTTTTAGAAAAAAAATCTCTTGAAATATACTCGAAAAACGCAGATTTTCCCCTTTCCGACAATGTGCGTCAATCGATGGACGCTTGAAGAGAAGTTAAAATAAAAATAATAAAACTAGAAAAAAAAAATCCATTTTCCATAAGAGCCCATGTAGGAAAAGCGGGAGAAAGGATTTCTTGCGAAAACCCTATGCCTAAAGGGAAAATGTCCCGGGGAAACATTTAGCGGGTGAGATAGAAAAGTTTCGAACAAAAGTCAGAGATCGACTTTTGTTTGAAACTTTTTTCGATAAAGTCCAAATCAAATCAGTCGAATTTAACTTTAAAAAAATGTATTGTAGAGACATTGCTGCAATTGTTTCGCCGACATAGTGGCATCATCAGACAGATGATGAATTATCTGTAAAAGTGTCTCAATAATAAATTTTATGAAACTTAAATAAAATTTAATTAAAGTAATATCCCATTTAAATTATATTTATATCTATGAAAACTATTGTTTTATATACAAATGGTGTATTACTGAGTTTTGTCAAGTAAAAGCGAAAATTTACATTTTTTTTATTATCTCTGAAAACCCCTTAATGACTTGAAAAAATCAAATGAGCCGTTTTTGTCCGATCTTTTGTTTATATTTTCTATGATACTATTCATTCAAAAGAAATCTGTTTCAACACTTACATTTTTCTTTGACTAAAAATTATCACTTTAATATAAAAAATAAGATCACAGCACAATCACTAGAAACGGAATTCCTTCTCCTTCACGGGCGTCCCATTAAATCACACCTAATTAACCGTCCACGGCCTGATCACTCTCGCGGCGGTAATCCGAATTAATTAATATACGCCCGGTGAAATAATGTCCGTTATACATATTCAAACGCACGTCTCGGCCATTTGCATACTACAACAAACTTTTAGCTCCCTTTACTTCCAAGGCGCGGTCGCACTCCACGGACGCATGCTTTTCGATTTATACGCTTTTTTCTCCTCGTTCCCTTCGTTTTCGGCCTCACCCGAGCGCCTTCAAACGCCGACTGACTCGCCTGAATTAGGAGCCTCCCGGTATACCTACTCGGGTTACCCAGAATTCTCAAGAATCCGAATTTCAGAAAAATCGACACGTACCGACGACGACGGATTGAGTGTGGAACAATCGCTGCTGACTACCTGCTTCCATGATTTACCGTCTTCCTTCTCTCTCTCTCTCCCCATTTTTTTTTTTCTTTCATTCTTTTATTTTCGAAATACGGAATTATTGTCGGAGGCGGACAAACAGCTATATTCGACGACGGTGACAGTTCTCGGATTCCCGTGGAGTCAGGTGTGGAAGAAGGTGGGTTTTTCGAAATAAAAAAAAGGAGAGGAAAACGGGGCTAATTGTTGTGCGCGACAGAATGGGCATTATTGGGTAATTGTGTTCCAGCGTTTTCATTACATTTTTTCGAATCATTGCCAGCTCTTTTGGCGAGGAATGTCACGAAGGGAGGGGGTGCTTTTGAAACGGTAAACCTTGAAGTTGTTGGGAAAAAAGAAGGGGGAGTGAGGCCGTAATTGTTGCGTAATTTCCAATTCAGGGGTTGTTATCAGGTGCGCTTTGAATAATTTACAACAGTAGGTGGTGTGGCAATTTCACACGTCTTAATTTCGAAACATGATGACTTCCTCAAAAAATGGTGAGTTTCTGATTGAAAATTTAATAGGAAAGCAAAATTATTAATAGAAAAAAATGATTGTTGACTTTCAAAGTTAAAACCGAGTATTTAGAAGAATATTGTAATTAAGTGTGTCATTTCTTACCTTACAATGTGTTAAAATGATTTCTCCACACTCTTCTTCATTTTTTCAAACTTTGCGAATGTGCTGAATATGACGGCACTTTGACGTTTTATTTGTCATTAAAATAATTAAAATCTCTAAGAGAATTTATCAGGTAAACGAAATTCTTCCGCTTATAAAATGAAGACCGGAGGTCCTACAATAAAAGTTTTATAACAAAAATTATTTATTTTCCAAGATCTAAAACTTTTATTTGAAATATTTTTCTGTCCGAATTAAAAAATGAAAAATTGCTAAGAGTAAAGTTGCACTTAATGAGTTTTGATTCTAATTAAAAGCTTTTCAGATCATTCCACTGTTAAAAGAAAGTTTAGATAAAGTTTGGTCTTAATCCATTTAGCCGTTTATGCGCTATCGCGGAAACACACAGACACACAGACACACAGACACACACACAGACATTTTTCAAAACTCGATGGAATGGACTCAGGGGACCTCAAAACGTGCATATTTGTTGAAATTGGCGGTTCGAAAATTTTCACGATCACAATACTTTCCCTTGGACAGAGGTCCGGAGAAAGTAAAAATTATAATAATAGAAATACTTTATTTCAAATAACTTAAATATTAGCACTTCAATAAGTTGCCCATTACAAACGTAACTTAAGGCATACAGAATAGTGCGTCTTAATTCGTCTATTTTGGAAAACAAAATTTCGTCCTCCTTGCTACCTCGTCTCATACTGTTGCCCCGTAGGAGAAACTACCCATTCTTCCCCACTAATAATGTTAATAATGATAATGAATGGTTACGGAATTTGCTGCAAATTTACAGGATAATTTGAAGTCTTAGGGTTTTTGAGGTATATACAAACATTTTTTTTTAGAAAATTAGGTAATTCTACTTTATTGTGCATTGTAATTCATAATAATTAAAACACTGACTATGTTTGTATAAGTGAACTTTTTATTTGTGACTATAGTCTCAACATCAACTGCCAGTTCCATAATAACGTCAAAACTATATTCATTAATAAATAGTTCAAGTATGCAAAGCAATTTAATAAATTGTTCAAACAACATCATTGAACGTTTTGAAAGCTGGTAATAGCGAAATGGCTATGGTTTTTAGTACTTCAGCGGACCATTGTGTTCCATGTGCAATGTCTTTGATGAAGGTAGTTGAATGAATGTTATGCTGTGTTTAGAAACATCGACATGAATTAAATGTTTGGAAAAATAGAACAAAGAGGAATTACTTCTAGTTGCATTTTGTAACGGTAGTCATTTGTTTTCAGTCACAAATATTATACTCAAAGGAGAGTAATATATAGTAAGTTATAACGAATATCAAATCATTGATTGATGAGGCTGATAATTGTTGAAAGTTCATAATTACTTATATTAAATAACACCATTTAGTCTTTCAAAGTCTAAAGAAATTTCTTCGCCTGAAGAAGCCACAGTCTGGTGAAACAATTGTAGCGATATTACAATAGACTTTTAAAGACTAAATAGTGTTATTTCATATAAGTGAATATCGAATCAATTAATTTTTTGTTTTGTTTTATAAAGTGTAGTTAGAATAAACGTTTTTTTTTGTGGTCAAATATGTGCAAGAAATTCTAATATGTGTAATAATAATCGAATTGATGATATTAAATTTGCTACAATAAGATACAGTACGACTGGAAACTATTAAGGATTTAAAATATTTCGATCGAATTCTTAAAGATACATTCACGAAACCCATTGCGCTGTAAGACCAAACATGAAAACATCAAACCTTTCCCAACAATAATGCCCGCCATTGTCTTCATCCACTCGCCGGAGTGAACAACGAAACTGTCGATCCCGATCGCTCCCATAAATTGATAACAGATAAGGCTCGCCTTATGTCGGTTCCATCTCCGGTCCGTGGAAACCTTGGCCTTTCTTCCACTCCGTTTATCGCCCATTGTTTGTTGTGCGGTTAATTTATCGCCGTCCGTCGTTTAATGTCTCAATGTGAGCGCCGTATAAATTTATGCCCGTTTAAATTGCTCGCCGAAGAGGTGGACGAGAAGAAGGAGACACTTTTGTGGCCGGTCGCGTTAGGAAATGCGCCCATAAAACCGCGTCGCTCTTCCCACCAGAACCAGAACGGTACCAATTCAGAAAATGCCTGGTGTTGATGATGATGATGATGATGGAAAACGAATCGGAATGGGTGCGCCCTGCTCGGGTCGTAAAGCTCCGGCTTTTATCAGAGGAATGAAAATATCCAAGGTGTGTTGTGTAATAGGTAAGAGGTTTGATAGCAATAAACGTTGCTTTTTTGTGGGTGATCACTTTGGATTATGGATTGGTTTATTTCGTGGTTTCATTACCACCACAACATTAGTTTTTTTTGTGACCCCAGATGAAAATAAAGATTAGAAAGCATTTTCGTAACTCTCATCATAAAACTCCAAAGTTTAGGGTTAAAAAAGAAATCCATCATTTCTTAATTTATGCAATTCTTTCTTCTTTCCAAAATAGATATTTATAAAAACATTAGAATTCAGTACTGTCCATATATATAAAAAGTAATTAGAATTAGAAGACGTTGGACAGATAGACCTATGGTCGATAGTCATTATTTGAGAATTTATTATGAAAATATCAAACGTATAACAAAAATCAATCACGAAGTTAGCGTTGGAAATATCGAGTCATGTCTGTACTAAGATCACACGCGTGTTTACGATATTAGGGGTTATTGAAACCTGACAGCTTTATGCGTGCGCGTGTAATTTTAGTTCAGACATGACTTTATATTTCCAATGCCAACTTCGTCATCGATTTTTGTTATACGCTCATTATTTATCTACTATATTATGCTAGATTATATACAATGTATTATTTTTTTCTTGCAGATAATTCAATTCAATTTATTTATTTCCAAGTAGAACAATATTCATGAGTGGGTCATATTTGGTAAGATGCAAATGTATAGCATAATATATATCGAGCGTATAACAAAAATCGACGACGAAGTTGGCATTGGAAATCTAAAGTCATGGCTGAACTAAAATCACACGCGCACGCGTAAAGTCAAGTTGTCAAGTCACGTGTGTGATCTTAGTACAGACATGTCTCGAGACTTCCAACGCCAACTTCGTCGTCGATTTTTGATATACGCTCGATATATAGATAAAGATTTAGTAGTAGTAGAAAACGTTGCTTTATTGACCGATGTGAAGTTACCCACGGATTTACCTCCACAATGGTGGAGGCGCCTGGAAAAAAGTAAAAAAACTTTTGTTTCCTTTTTTGTCTTCTCCACAATGGTGGAGGTGCCGGGAAAATCAGTGGGCAACTTCACATCAGTGCTTTATCTGAGATGCAACGGCAAATATCCATTATTCAATCTCCGGGGTATGTATTTACCCGGGAAGTAGTTGTTTCAATAGATATTTGTTTTTCGTAGCACTTACTTCGTAAGTCAATAAATTGCAGAGCAATTAGAAGAGAATAATTAATTCATTAATTATTTTCAAATTCTTTTCTTTTAATTTAATTAAAACTGCAATGCAAAGCATTTCCACCGTCATTACAATAATAAAGGTTGATTATTTCTACGTGTATTTCATTTCATCTGAAACAAGTCCGAAGTGTTTCTGGTGAAAACACGACAAATCAATTTGTATGTTAAAACAACAACAATGAAGGCGAAATGAGAAGAACTCGGAGAAAAGCGAAGAAAACGCAATACGATCCCAGCGTGCAATTCCTTAATTCAACCTAATTTCAAGAAGCGATCCGAACAATCCGCCATGGAAATAACTCCGCGGCCATGAAACGCTAATTGCCGCTAATTGTTGACGATTTCCTCTTCTGGCCGTCCGTCCGTCCTTTCAAAAGACGCGAAGAGCTGGCTCGTCGGACGCGTAAATTAAAGCCATACATCATTCCCCCGTGGAAAACACAATAACACGTCATAAATCAAATTGCTGAGCGTGATGGAGCAGCGGGCACACGCTTTATAACAACAACAACAACAACGACAGCAAATAATGCGGCGGATTCAATTATTGATCGGCCGAAGATGACGGGAGACTGACCGAAAAATTGTTGTGCTGTGTTATTTATTGTCGGTTTGATTACATTGGAATTGTTGATATTCTTTTGATGGTGTTTGTTTTTATTCCGATAACATAAGATGGGCAGTATTATTTTAAACTTGTGAAAACCATTTTAAATCATTATGGGATTCGAAATCTATTCATGTAATACACGCGAACTAAGGATTAATAAACAGTTTACGGTTGCGGTTTAGTAGAAAGAGATAGAGAAATAATTGATTAAAAAAAGAATAAGACTTTAGAAATTAGTAAGATATGAGTATATACTTACATATTTTTATGTTTCACGTATAAAAATATTGATTAATTTCTTTAAAAGGGCTAATTATAACATATGCTATCTATCAATTGTCTAGATCGTGTTAGGAACGAAAATTATGAGATGTAATAAAATTAATAAGTTATGAATGTGAAGTTATTTTAATGTAGAATTCAATGAAATCATTTTAATTTTCATTTCAGATATTTCTCTTATTAAAATTAGATATTAAAAGAGCCAATTATTATTAATATCTTAGCGAGGTTTTGCTGTCATTTATATTTTGATTTATTTATTTTTATTAAAATTAGACTTAATTTAATGAATGTAGTCTCCATCATCCATTTAGATCCATTACGCTCTACGAAATGATATTAATAAGCGCATCAAAACCAAGCCAGGCTTTTAAGACAACAACAAACACCCAAAGGACGTTCACGCGTAAACAAGCATCGTGATGGATGCCTAATGGTAGCCTTATCGTAAATAACGCCGCGTTTTGTCCCGCGCGCGCCTTTTTGAAACTTATAAAATGACGTTGTCGTACGGCCCGGACAGTAGATTAATTTCCCGAGAGATAAACCCTTTAACGTCCACTCGGAATTAGAAAACGAAGCGCAGACATTCTCACGCGGCCGCGAAATATCAACATCAAACATCGGGAACAATGAATGTGGAAGGAATAAAGTCGATAAGGCCTATTAACACCTACGGTCACGTGAGAGCCGGACCAATCTAACAGAGGGTAGGTCTCTTAATTGGCATACCCGAGTAGTCCGTATCTGATGAGATTACAGCAAGCCGGCTCGGTTTTCGAGCGTCGAGTACGGAAAGCCGATGTCGAGTGGTTTTCTGGGCGTCCAGACCGCATAGCCGTGTTTGTGGCGTTCACGGCTTAGTTTACATGTTCAGCTAGTTAGTGGTGAAGTCGTTATTCCTGATCTCCGGCTCGTGTTGGTAAATATTTCCCCTTGATTGCTTTGTTAATGTTATAATTTATGTTTATTGAAAATGCCCACAAGAGTGAAATTGGAGAGCTAATGGCCGCGCCTCGGGGGATACCGGTTACGTAAAAATTACCTCAACAACACCTTAATCTGCTCGAAAGGAAATTCTTCGGAGGGGATTCATGATTTCTTATGATTCTTTATCCTTTCTTTGTTTCAGCTTATATTTAGAATAAATAATAAGAACATAAACTCAAAATTTTCGTCTATTCCAAACACTAATAACATTAATCAATGAGAAATTACCTCAACAACCTGTTGTAAAGGAAAATCTCTGGAGGGGATTCATGATTCTTTATGTTTTTTTTCCTTTGTTTCAGCTTATATTTAGAATAAATAATAACTACATAAATCTAACATTTTTCGTCAATTCCGAACGCCAATAACATTAAATTGATAAATAAAGAGTAATATACAGAGCCAATTATTATTAATATCTGAGTGAGGTTTTGTTGTCATTTATATTTTGATTTATTTATTTTTATTAAAATTTTATCAAATTAAAAAAACTAATAACATTAATCATGAAGAAAGGAATAATCTTTAGTCCGCGCATGAAGAATATTCGTAATAATAAATAACAATTAAAAAAACAGTTATAATAAGTATAAAAATTTCTTTTATATATTTTTTTCAAATCATTAAAGATGATTCGATTGTGTGCATCTTCACATATCTCAACCTACATAATTTATAACAATTATTAAAACAAAAATGTAGTTCCACAACGTTTGATTTTGGGATTGATTTTAAAATATAATAATTAGAAGAATTAATAAATAAATATTCTATTGCTATTATTAAATTTATTAACTTATCAATCTTAACACGATGAAATGTTCACAATCACAATTTTCAGCATATGATAGTATTAATATTGATCAATGCATAAATTTTATAAAAGAAAATTAATAAATCCCAATCCCAGTATCAAGCTTTATGGAACTCCACAAGGTTTGATTTTAAAATAGACTAATTAGAAGAATTAATAAATAGATATTCTATTGCTGTTATTAAATTTATTGACTTATCAATATTAATACGATAAAATGTTCACAATCACAATTTTTTGTAAATGATAGTATTAATATTAATGAGTTCATAAATTTTATAAAAAAATAATAATAAAACCCAATCCCAGTATCAAGCTTTGTGGAACTCCATGTTTGTTTAATAATTATTATAAATTATGTAGGTTCAGTTACGTGAAGATGCACAAAATCAAAAATAAAAACCCCCATAAAGAAAAGTGAGCTGATAATAATCACACTTTGCATTTATTATTCACTGTAGAGAAAAATGAATAACCGTGGTTTTATTTTCGGTTTGTAATTGTTTACAGAAAGCGTCATTATGGCAAAAATCTTTAATTTTATTAAATTTTAGCAAAACTATAAACATAACTTATTTGTAATTAATATTCAATGCAATAAGTTTAAAGCAGATAATTAAAAATTAAATGGGTAGATTATAAAATGTGCGATTGTATAAATAAATGAACTATTTTAGGTATACCTATCAATTAAAAACTCGCCCAAACTTAGGTTATTAAAAAATATAGTGCTCGTTAAATTTAACACTTGTCGTACTGAAAATCCCAAATATCGAGGACAAAATACTGAACCTTGGGGAACTATTACCCAAATTAAGATTTTTAAACATATAGTATTAGTTAAATTTAGCATTTATCGCACTGAATAGCCCAAATATCAGGGCCAATGTATTGAACCTTGGGGAACTTCCAGAAACTTATATTATTAAAAATGTAGTGTTCGTTGAATTTAAGGGTCCGGTTTAGTAGAAAGAGATAGCTATATAAATATTCGCAATAACTAATTCGTGTTACATTAATACCCTGGTCAATATTGTATTGTACTTTTAAGTAATATTAAATAAAAATTATTTGAAAATAATTAATAAATTTAAATAACTGTGACCAAGTGAATGAATACTCTTTTCTATTTACTTTTAAGTAATCTTAAAATAAGCAGGAATTTCGTCAGATGAATTAGAAATTATTTTATTGAGTTGTGAAAAACAATCATGAAAACCAATGAAAATTGGCCATATTTATATAATTTTTTAATTTAAATTTTTGGTGATAAAAACATGTGCAATGAAAATTTCAAATATTTCACTAAATTCTACATTCAAATAACTTTGCTTTCATTGCCAATTAATTTCATTATAACTTACAATTTTCTTTTCTAACGTGAACTAGTAAATTGGTGTAAAACGCAATCAATAGCTATTTTCTGAATTAATATTGATTTTTTTTTACTTAACAAATAAAAAATGAAAATAGATATTCTTATTATTACTATAGAGCTATAAATTTCTACTAAACTGCAACCTTAACATTTATTCCACTGAATAGTATTGAATATAGGTCAAAATACTTCCCCAAATTTATATTATTAAAAATTTAATTTTCGTTGAATTTAACATTTATAGCACTGTATAGCCCAAATATCTAAAATATTGAACCTTGGGGGACTATCCCAAACCTAGATTATTAAAAATTATAGTGTTCATTAAATCTAACATTTATCGTACTGAATAGTCCAAATATCTAGGCCAAAATATTGAACCTTGAGGAACACTCCCAAACTTAGATTATTAAAAATATAGTGTTCGTTGAATTTAACATTTATCGTATTGCCCAAATATCGAGGCCAAAATATTGAACCTTGAGGAACACTCAAACTTAGATTATTGAAAATATAGTGTTCGTTGAATTTAACGTTTATCGTATTGCCTAAATACTGAGGCAAAATATTTAACCTTGGGAACACTCTCAAACTCAGATTATTGAAAATATAGTGTTGATTGAATTTAACATTTATCGTATTGCCCAAAAATCGAGGCCAAAATATTGAACCTTGGGGAACACTCTCAAACTTAGATTATTGAAAATATAGTGTTCGTTGAATTTAACATTTATCGTTTTGCCTAAATATCGAGGCCAAAGTATTAAACCTTGGGGAACACTCTCAAACAGATTATTGAAAATATAGTGTTCGTTGAATTTAACATTTATCGTTTTGCCTAAATATCGAGGCAAAAATATTGAACCTTGGGGAACACTCTCAAACTTAGATTATTGAAAATAAAGTGTTCGTTGAATTTAACATTTATCGTATTGCCCAAATATCGAGGCCAAAATATTGAACCTTGGGGAACACTCTCAAACTTAGATTATTGAAAATAAAGTGTTCGTTGAATTTTACATTTATCGTATTGCCCAAAAATCGAGGCCAAAATATTGAACCTTGGGGAACTACTTATTTCTAATAATTATTTACAGTTACTGCAAACTATTTATGTTTTGTGTACAATTGTTACTAAAAGAACAATGTGATTATTAATCTTGTATCTTATCATATTTGAAATAATGCGTCTACAGAAATGCAAATTACAGAAGTCAATTTCTCTTTTCCAGTGATACTATTGTCAATCGGCGGCGGAGTGCCGTTTTCCCGAGGAACCCTCACGGGAATAAATTAAAAGAGAATTTCTCGGAAGGAGAGAGAGTCGGAAAGAAGAAGGGACGGCGAACGTCCCCGCTTTCGGTTATTGATGGCCGACAACGAGGACCAACGAAATCTACCTGTTTCCACTTAAATTTATTGCCTTGAATGGAGATGTGCGGGGAAATGGGCCCGAATCTGGTTTTCTTTACTTATTATTCTATTTTTTTTATTCTTTCTGAAAGTCTCTTTTAATAATTTCTACTGATATAACAATAGAAATTTCAATTAATGTCAAAAATATATGAAAAAAAAAAATATATAAAATTTCTCGATTACAACAAAAATAAAACAAGCTTGTATTTTTTTATAAGAGGAATCAACCAATAATTGTTGTCCTTGAATAAATATTGTGTACGAATCATTCTTTACATCAAAAGTTAATGGAATATCACGACTAGTCTTTTTAGAAGTGTTCAAGTATTCCCATCAGTCAAATAATTAATGCGTATCAATTATTTGACATGACAATATTTTTTTCAACAATCGAAGGTTAATCCATCGGATTAAAAAAAAATGCTAAATTTGAATGTAGCGCTTTAACATTTTACGGCTCCAGAAAAAAGATCACATTTATGGATATTTAGTATAAGTGAGATTAAAGTCATTTATTTATTATTATCTCAAAAACAAAAATATTTGACACGTGAATATTTTTATAATAAAAAATTGAAGGGGAATCCACCGGATTCAAAATACGTTAAATTTGGATGTTAGGAGGGGGATGGCCGTAAAATGTTAAAGCGCAACCTTAACATTTTACGGCTAGAGAAGAAAATATCACATTTATACGAATTCAGTATAAAAGAGATTAAGGTTGAATCTATTTCACTTAGGCCCAATTATACAAACCACAATTAACGTTACTCTTGATTTTTTTTCATTCGGTTGGCAGCACTGTCTAATTGATAATCAAATGGAGAGAATCATAGACATTCACTTTTATTCCGCGAATACGTTACTCACGCCAAATTTGCGTATTGTAAAATTGGACCTTAGCGATAAAACAAATTGAGATAATCTCATTAATTTGGCTTTTATTTTTTTCTGATATAATATTTACAGCTGAAGAGGGTACAGAATTAAATAATCAATATACATTTCACTACTTTATTTTAGATCAGCTATGAAACTTTTTTTTTTTTCAGTTGTTAGTAATTCTTTGATACTTCTCGGAATATATTAAATTATTTACGGTTTTATTTTTTAGAAGTTTCTAATTTAATGAAGCTACATTATTTTTAATGTGCTTTTAATGGAAAATTATTAATGGTTCTTTCTGCTTTTCCAAAATATATTGCAAGGTTTTTAAA
This sequence comes from Philonthus spinipes, assembly GCA_963082785.1. Lineage (NCBI taxonomy): Eukaryota > Metazoa > Arthropoda > Insecta > Coleoptera > Staphylinidae > Philonthus > Philonthus spinipes. Next base: position 10,563,560 of record OY720309.1, on the reverse strand, counting down.
AAAATGTTACTTATGATTTTTGATCAAATTATAATTTTGTGAAATTGTAATTTAAATAACTGCAAATGTGTGAATCATCTTTGTTTCATTTTATATAATTTTGTGCATGTAATTATGTTGTGGTTTAATGTAATACCATTTCATGGTAGCCTAATAAAGATAATTGGTTAATTGTGTAATTATAAGTAATTTATTTTTATTTTGTGAGAGGATTATGACATTATAGGTAAATCCTGTTATCAGTGAGATGTCCCCGAAAAGAGTTTACAGCCCGACTGGTTTCATTTAATGGTATATTTAATTACGCGCCGTCTTAATAAATACTTTATGGCGTACACTTTATTTTTATATCCTGGACCTATAATATCACTTTTTCTACCGGTTGGCATCTTAATGCGATGCGCGCAATATAGAAATATCTCTGTAGGCATAAAAGCCCCGGCCATACCACATCGGCATCGGCATCGCATCCCAGGGTTCTTAATAAACTATTTCAGAAAGCAATTATCCGCCGGCCATTACACCATCCTGAAATGCGATACCCGCAAGATTTTCTACAATTTAATCTCGACTCCAGAGGAGAGGCGAGAGAGTGAGTTTATGGAAATATTTCATTGGGACGGACAATGGCTGGGATATAATGATGAATTTAATAAAGATGTCTTATCGCTCCCTCCCTGATTGTCCTCCGCTGGTGTAATACGATCACACGTTTATGGCCGTACATATAATTGTCAAGGGCCAACAATGGGGTTATAAATAATACCTCATTCAAAGTGATATCTTAAATAAGTATATCCGAGCGGCCGGGCATAAATAACAAACGGTTGGGTACGTGTTTGCGCGAAATGGAAGGTTTGTGTACAGATTGTATCGTCGGGAATTCAACTCGGGACTGCAATCTCTTATCGGCAGGTGGTATTGCCCGTTTGCCCCGTGATCGCCCACACTTTGCCCAAGACTTAACACATACACACTCACACACGCATACCTCAACTTCAACCCGTCCTTTTCCCACATTCGTTTTAGAATGGTGTGCCATTCATTCTCGCCGGCTGATCTTTTTCTTCGCGATTCAATGTTTGTTTACAAAAGCAACAATTAAATTTATTAAATTCTTTGAAACCAGATCATTTTTTTAATGGATATGGAATAAATTAAATAAAAATGATTTGAAAATAATTAATAAATTATAATAAATGAAAGACGACGCAAGCGCCATTTTTCGCCTATTTATTTACATATTTAGCTCTGTGACATTTTGACTTACGTTACGTAAGTACTTTAAACAAATGCACATTAAAACATCTACTTTTTTCTTTTATATGAATATGGAATATAATAGAACACTTAATAAATAAAAAAAAATTGTGATTGTAGTTTTAGCTTGAAGACATTTTTCTAACAGGACCCAAACCAATTTTTCTTTGATTTCGATATTTTCAAAGAAATATATTCGTCTTCTAGCTTGAACTACAGTTCATTTAGTAAATACTCCTTATACATTCATTTTGTTTCACTTCAATACCACAATATTTTTTACGATATATCTGGAAACGTTGTAGCATTAATTGATTTTTATTTCGTTTCATTTTAAAGCCCCGGTATCACGGGTGAAATGGTTGACTGGTCACGACCGGCGCCTCACGAAACCAAACCGAAATAAAATTCATTACCCGTTGATTAGCTTGATTTAGAGCGCTTCATTTTCGACTGTTGGGCAACACGTACTTTCTCTCGAGACTTATAAGAAATAGGTCAGGAGATTCTTTGTTTTTCAGGAATATTAAAAAAGTGGAAGTATTTATGTGGATGTCCAATAAATACAGAAATACAAAATTTATACTATTTTCGATCGAATGCGAATTTAATACAGAAATACAATGTGAAAATCCTCTGCCAAATGGCTATCTATCTCAGGTCTTTCAGCCTGTTGATGGAAAATTCTGTCATTGTTTTTAGTGTATTATATAGATATCTCTGCATGATAATACACTAGAAACAATGACATAATTTTCCAACTGTGGTTATAATCGCTTATATAAAATTATCTCTGTCACAGAATGATAAGATAAAATTGAACAATGTGAGGGAAGATTATGTTTATTTTCCGATAATGTTTGGTTTACGGAGAAGGCATAAAATACAATTGAATTTTTAGCGAATTTTTCGAATAAGTTTTTTAGCCGAATATCAATATGAACAATTTGGGATATTTCATATAGTAGGGGGTTAGAAAGTTATAAAGGTGATTTGTGGGAAGTCTTAATTTTGTAAGCACTCAACGGGCTTACCATTCTGCTACTTGTATATTTCTAATAGTGCTTAGTATTATAAAAAATGATGGCTGCTTAGTCACAGAGAGCAACAGATCATTTTATATAGTGTGGCCACAGAATATTAGAAATATTATGGCGCTAAGACCACAGGTCAATCAACAGATATTATTTAAGTAAAAATGGTTATCCTTTCTCCTACTTATTTTTATTTTCTACAGCCAACACAAAGAAGATTAACAGATATTCGGGGCTATTCCGTATATAGTTTCTTCGTCTGTAGGCGGAAGGAAGAGTAGGGTTCCAGAACACCCCCACTTCCGCATCAAGGTTAAAAGGAAGGGTGCATGCACCTCCTGTTGACCCACAACTCATAAACTAAGCGGTGCCGAAGCTAAGCGTCGCCAAAGATGAAGGAAGAGGGAATGCGAGAACACGAGCGCATCCCCTCGGGATTTAAAAAAAAAAAATAAAGGAGACTTCCCAGAGAACTACCGTGATGTCATACCGGGAGGCTGCACAGCAGCCTATTATCAATGGTACAACCCATAGGGGAAGACGAATCAGGAGGAAGCCACCCAGTTGCAGTGGGTGGCTCACCTGGAAACATTTAAAGCCACAACCATGGGAAGCTGGGCTCCAAGGTTTAAAGGGATTTCTCAGAAGAAATCAACTATTAAATTAAATTATTATTCTTTTTAAATTATATCTATGAATTTTAAAAATTTAAATATAATTTAAAAGGAATAACAATTTCTTTTAATTAATTAAAAATTCGACATTTGCATTTCCATTCGATTATTCGACTTCATATGGGAACAGGTTAGCGCTGTGTATCGTCCTTGGGCCCATCACGTCTGTATAAATTGAATATTGGTGGATTTGAAGCACTGTATGGAGATTTGATAGCGCAGGTCTCTGTGGTGTAGTTGGTAGCGCACCCGACCGGCAATCGGGACACGTGGGTTCAAGTCCCATCAGAGGTGTTTCTTATCCACTTTACATTTAATTAAATTGAAATTATACATCAACTATGATGACCAAGAAACTAGGGGCTGGTTGTCACAAAAAATAACAACTCTCACCGCTTGGGACGGAGCCAAACTAAAGGTGGCTGGGACAGACAAACTACCTAAATTTAATAATAAATATTGGATGTAGAGTAGCTGCTAGTACTGTATGGAGCATTTTTATATATGTGTAGATAACATCAATTCTTCTGAACCAAAATTTTATTTCATCCTTTAACCATGTCATTTTGCTCGGTCTTATGGTTTTCATAACAAAAACCGATAGTGCGTTAGCAAGCACTATCGGTTTTTATTATAATTTGGATAAATTTGGGAATCACTTTATATTTACTGTATTTCTGGAGGAAAGATACATGTTTTACCTTCAGGTGAAACTGGTTGTCATGTTGACAAGTCAGTTGTCAATAACGCGTGTGATCTTAGTACAGACATGACTCGAGATTTCCAACGCCAACTTATTAATATTTTTCTCTAATATTTTTCTAACTCGTTTCCTTACAATTATTTATGTGAAACTGTTTTTTAACTTTATGTAATTGTACTTTTGACAAATTCAGCTTGTCATTATGAAACTCGAAGTAATTTCGCGACATAACAACAGAACGATGCGATGATTTCGAATGACAAGCGAATGGAAAACCGGAGTTTACATCGCAATTATTCATTTATTCGCATGTTCCAGAGTCGCTGTGGAAAATTATCGTCGCGGCGGTGTATCGCAAAGAAATTCCCACAGATCTGGGCGCCATACTCCGGCCGTGTCCAATGAGATCTTAACGAGACCGCTGACAAGTGCAACTTGTTGGGCCGAATTAAATACTTTGTTGGCAACGGCCTTTCCACAAAATATCGCCGGGCCGTAAATGGAAAACGCCGAGCGCGATCTCCGGATTGCATTCATCACCCGTGCCGCCGTTGACGTCGGCGTTCAATTTTACAACTTTCACCAGAGATCACCATCAGCGAAATTTATTATTGGCAACAATGTGATTGATAATGATTTTATTTTTTATTTAATTGGAAAACCTTTCATGACACATACAACTAAAATATCTCTACCCATATTAATTATTTTTGTTTTTCTTTGATTGGTCGCAGTTCAAGAGAGCCTAACATACCACACAATGGCCCCATCTAATCTTTAATCTATAACCTATAGTTGTGGTATTTGAATGCTATGAAAGTTGATAATTTTGGAATCAACATTGATTGATTAATTTAGATTCTGCGGCTCTAAAAGTCGCTAGAAAATTAATTTTATATACTGTTCTTTATATTTTGATATATATATTCAAAATATTCAATATATATATATATATATATATATATATTCAATAAATATTCAAAATATATTCTTTATATTCAAAATTGATACTATCAAAGCAGGCGCGAAGGATAACAAAGATTATTTTGTATTCAGTGCAAGAAAAGGGGAATTTAAAAGACTTATGGAATTCTTCAAAGAGAATGGACATATTTCAGAAGATGGTTCAGACAGTCAATTTTGTAAGGAAATCGCGTTTCCTCTGAGAATAGGAAGCTAACGACAAAATATGATTCCAAATTATTGTAATCTACGAGACAATAGGCGTCCATTCCCTTCATAAGACAGCAACAACAACCTTGCCGACTTGAAACCAATTTTATTGAACAGGAATTGCCGAATTGTTTATTTTGATTTAAAAAAGAAACATTCATAACAATTTGTGATTTACTAAAATGAAGGATTCCGAATGAGTCAATTTATTACGACAGTTACGACTATTACGGCGTCAATAAACATAAAATTGGCAACATCTAAAAATTAGGAAGGGTGATTATGGGTAACCTCCAAGGTCCAAAATTAGGACTCTCGTTATATTTAATTTAATTGATTTAGCCATTCATTATAGATTGGTTAAATTATCTTCATAAAAATATTTATATACCATTGTAAATAAACTTTTCAGTCGGTTTAAAATTTCATGTACGAATAGCCAGTTGACATACTACGAATCATAGATTTGTTTCCCAATAGTTAAGAAGGGTGAATAACGTACCGCAAGGATCGAGATTATGACTCCCATTATTTCTAGTATTTAAATACTAATCAGTATTGAATGTTCAAAGGGATGTACTACAAGGATCAGCATTAAGACTCCTATTATCTCTAGTTTAATTAAATATTCATAATAATTTGTGATTTACTAAAATGCAATGATTTTTGAGGCAGATTCCGCACGAGTCAATTGGAATGATTCCGAATTATAGTAAAATACCATCTTATTTGTAATTCCATAGCTGATGATTTAATGAAGGGAATAGCCAAATTAGAGTACAGATAGCCAATCCTTATACTCTAATTTGGCTATTCTCATTAATTAAATCATCAACTGTGCGATTACAAATAAGATGGTATTTACTATAATGGGAATAGCCAAATTAGAGTATAAAGTACCAAATCTTATACTCTAGTTTGGGTATTCCCATTAATTAAATCATCAGCTGTGCGATAACAAATAAGATGGTATTCATTATAGTGGGAATAGCCAAATTAGAGCTTAGCCAAATTAGAGTAAAAGGTAACAAACCTTATACTCTGGTTTGGCTATTAATTAAGTCGACAGCTAAGGGATTCCAAATAAGATGGTATTTACTACAGTTCAAGGTAATAAAATCGTCAAAAAAAGATCAAGCATATCCCTTTATGCATGTAAAAATAATGTAATCACTTATTTAGTATAGGAATCAGCCAATTTGATAACTAAATCTAAATAGGAATAAAAACAGAAAGGGCAATTTGATAGTATTAATTTAATTGTTTTGACCATTGAAGCTTTTAATTGTTGAAAGTTCATTTTCAATTTAATTCAGAAATATTTATTAATAAGAATTATTATTCATAACTGATTTTTTTTCTTATGTTTCAATAAAATGATCAAAACCCCACAATTTTCTTTTGACATTCACCATAGAACTAAAATCACGCCGTTCCAATTAACCAAACAACAGACGTGAAACGCTCGTGAAGCGCAAAAGGCGATACTTTGCCGCATCGTCTCTCGGCTCAAAATGTGCTGAGCGTCGTGACGAAAAAGTCGCGCTCAACCCGAATTGAGCGCTGGAGAGCCCGCGGCGACTCTCGAGTGTCGATTAAGCGGTAAAATTAGATATTGAGATCGGGGCCCCGGCCGGTAACGTCGCGGAAATTTATGGTCAATTTATATAAATATATGGTGCATGCGTGCCGGAGATAAGCCTGGAAATTGCCGCTTAAATGGTGGCGAGGGCTTTGAAGGTACACGCTCGATTGCAAATTTAGATTGAATTGATAGTTTTAATATGCTCGGAAGAAAATCGCTGTTGCCGTTGAAGTATGGAACGTGCAGTTTCATTGTTTACAAAATTGCTTCTTTTTTATGCTTTATTATCATTTTAATTTAGCATTTTTGCCAAGAACTGGTTTATCCAAAGTTGATCATTTAATTCAATTCAGTTCAACCTCTGCGAAGTTCACATTTAATGAAATATTCAGCCACCATTCATCTGGAGTATGGATGGATCCAATATTGGTTTTCCCAAGAGTTGAAATTATGAATGTAACTAGTGATGACCATTTCGACTTTTCGAACCTCATCAGACCAGTGTGTTCCATGTGCAATGATGAAGGCATTTCATTAAATGTGAATTTCGATTCCTGTTTTCATAAACATGACAAGTTCGCCTTCCTTTAGTGGACTAAACAATGATTCTCGGTCGTCTACCTTGTAAACCCAAATCGTTGACGATGCCACTTGAAACTAGGCAAAAGATGGCGCTTGCGTCATCTTTAATTTATTATGACTCTGTGAAGTTATCCATAAAATTTCAAACAATAAAATATTCTCTGTCGATTATTTCTTTGTAATTAATGATTCTAATTTAACGAAAAATGTAAGAGTCATCAAACAAAAATTCCTCTAAAATAAACTCCCGAAACATCATACGCATAAAGCCTTAAATTAAGTAACGTTTTTTTGTTCTTTGCATATTTTCGATTCAAAAAATTAGTGCATTTTGTAATTAAATTAAGGATTAACGGGTTTCCTAATAATCGGGGCTATTCCCTATGGAAATGCTACGTTTAACGTGATGTTATTACTTGTCAATAAAAAAACTTTTTAACTTTGTTTTACCATTGTATTTATCTCACTTAAATATGTGACTATAGTTAATGACTCTTCAGTCCCTTTAAAATTTCTTATACAAATAACCAGTTGACATACTAGAAAACCAATATTGGTTTTCCCAAGAGTTGAAATAATGGATGTACCGCAAGGATCAACATCAGGACGCGCCGTTATTCCTAATTTAACTAAATTAATTTAACTAAGAATTATTGATTGGTTAAATTTCATAAATAACCAGCTGACATACTACAAATTCAATATTAGTTTTCCCAAGAGTTGAAATTATGGATGTACCACAAGGATCAACATCAGGACGCACCGTTATTCTTAATTTAATTAAATTAATTTAACTAAGAATTATTGATTGGTTAAATTTCATAAATAATCAGCTGACATACTACAAATTCAATATTGGTTTTCGCAAGAATTGAAATTATGGATGTACCGCAAGGATCAACATCAGGACGCGCCGTTATTCATAATTCAATTAAATTAATTTAACTAAGAATTATTGATTGGTTAAATTTCATAAATAATCAGCTGACATACTACAAATTCAATATTGGTTTTCGCAAGAATTGAAATTATGGATGTACCGCAAGGATCAACATCAGGACGCACCGTTATTCCTAATTTAATTAAATTAATTTAACTAAGAATTATTGATTGATTAAATTAATTTAATAAAAACATTTCATATACCATTGTAAATAATTGAATTGAGGAAAGGCAATAATAAAATGGATTAATATTTTATATCCAACGATTCATATTCAATTGATACATTTATTTCTACTCTGACTGAAAGAGACTAATAGGTTCAATATGCAATCATTGGGAAGTTCTTGATTTACTTGCCTTTGTAACCAATCAATGCAATTATATTTAATCAAACCAATTGATTTAATTTCACAATCAATGAAATAGTTGGATATTATTGTACGTCGATATGCATGAAAATAAAGCGTGAAATTAGGAAACATTTAATTAATGTACGCATTTTTTTTTTATAATTTATTGTCGGGAGAAAAATATCTAACGTAAATCAGAATTAAGATAAATTGTACAGTAGTACGAATATGGAAGAACCTTGTGGGATACCTTTTAGGAGGAGGATAGGAAATGAACCGATGTGCTGTTTGCCTGAAATATACATATAGAATAATAAATAAAAAAAATGAAGAAAGTATAATAGTTGAGGCTGTTACTTGGTGAAATTCCATGTTAACACTTTGGTAATTATGATTTCATTATTAGTTGACACTGCAACAATTGTTTCGCTACACTTTATAAAGAAAATTCTTACTTATTTCATTTGAAACTTATAAGGGTTGTCTATTAAAATCTATCTATGAAAATTCGAAGTAATTAGTTGTAAATTGTAAATGGTTGTCAATTACGTTATAGCAAAAATTAAAAAGAATTACTTCGAATTTTCGTTACAACGAAATGAGCATCCTTTATAAATTTAAATTTCGTTGTAACGAAAATTCGAAGTAATTCGTTTCAATTTTAAAATTATTGGTAACTTCATTATAGACAATGTTGGGCGTATTTCATTTTTTTTTTTCAATTTCGTTATAACAAAAATTTGAAGTAATTCGTTCTCAATTTTAAATGCTTGGCAATTTCGAAAGTTCGTTTCAATTTTAAAATTATTGGTAACTTCATTATAGACAATGTTGGGCGTATTTCATTTTTTTTTTTTCAATTTCGTTATAACAAAAATTTGAAGTAATTTGTTCTCAATTTTAAATGCTTGGCAATTTCTTTATAATGAAAGTTCGGCGTATTTCATTTTAAATTTATAAGGGTTGGCGATTTCGTTATAACGAAATTTCGAAATAATTCGTTGTGAATTTTTAATGGTTGGTAACTTTGTTGTGATGAATATTCGAAGTAATTCGTTGTAAATTTTAAATGGTTGGTAATTTCGTTATAACGAAAGTTCGGTGTATTTCATTTTAAATTTACAAAAGTTGGCAACTTCGGTATAATGAAAATTCGAAGTAATTCAATGGATATTTCGAACGGTTGGTTATTTCTTTATAAACAAAATTCTAAGTATTTCTTTTTATATTTATACAGGTTGGCAATTTCGTTAAAATGAAAATACATCGAATTTTCATTTTAACGAAATTGATTTAAAAATTGAAATTGACTGATTTAAATTTCGAAAAATAGATTATAAAAAATGAAGTAATTACTTTTTAGTAGTACTAAATCTATTTACTGAACCATCGGCTGCGAGTCATAGACATTGAACGAACGAAGAGAAGAGCAAAATCCAAGCAATAGAAATGAAATATCTGAAAGCGCTTACTTGACTCAGAAGAATAGACAGAGTAAGAAATACAACAATCAGGAAGGATCTAGAAGTCGAAGAGATATTTAAGTTCATAGAAAGACGACAAATGAGTTGGTGGAGACATTTGCAAAGAATCGAGTGCACCAGAATAATTAAAAAATATGGCAGGCACGAATAAATATATTATTAATAAATTAAAAATGACGCAAGCGCCACCTTTTGCCTAATTTCAAGTGGCATCGTCAACGATTTTGGTCTACAAGGTAGACGACCGAGAATCATTGTTTCGTCCACTAAAGGAAGGCGAACTTGTCCTGTTTAAGCAAACAAGGAAAACGAAATTCACATTTAATGAATGAACGTTTCATTAAATGTAAATATATTCTTGTTGGAATAAAATAAAATATAAAAGTGTATTGTTTCAAAAAAAAATTTGCTTTATTGTCTCACGACAATTGTTCGCCACACAGTGGCTTCTTCTGTGTGGCAAAACAATTGTCGTGAGACAATAAAGCAAAATTTTTTTTGAAACTATACACTTTTGTGTTTTATTTTATCCCAACAATTATGAAGTTTCAAGAAATAAAAGCCTTTACAATAAAATATATTCTTGTCATATATAGTATGACAAAAAAAAGAGGAAGACCTAGAACAACTTGGGACGATGAAGTGTAAAAGATGATAAAAGAGAAAGGATTAGTAATAGATGAAGCAAAAGTGCTAGCAAGAAACAAAGAGTGGACGAAATTAATACAGGAAAAATTAATAATAATGAGAAATCCGAAACCCGATGGGATAAAAATAATTCATATTATATATAAATATATTGTGATTGAATTCTTCTGTAAAGTAGTTGCTATTGATAATCTCATAAAGTTATATGCATAGTCTGCTAATCTGGAGACTTAACTATTTTCGTTAGGAATAAAGGAATTAAACACTCTATCGAAGTTTCTTTAAACACAGCAAGAAACGAGATTGGAATAATAAAAAAAACTTTTAACTATTTACGAAGCACAATTAAGCAGTTCTAATATTCTAAAAAAAATGAAATTTCACATAATCAATGTAATGGTTTCAACATAATCCAACATTTCTTTTTTTTGAGAACCTGAAGCTTGGGGAGGGTTGGATTTAAGGTATGACTAGTTTTCTGGTTTACATTTATTATTTGCGACATTGAAAATATCAGGACAAAATCGAGAAATTATTGAATTTTGTGACACTTGCCCCGGTAATCCTCGGTTGCATGCATATTGGTGGTTGCTTCCAAAAATAACACACTTTTCTTTTAGATTACATGTATGTACTTTTAACTAATATATAATGTTGGAGTTTTTGGTAATCCACTAATAGTTACTAGGCTGGTGTACAAAGGGTTAATAATAAATATTAATTTTTTTCGACTTGTACATACAGTGAGTATTTTATTTAATTGAACATAGCATTTTCTATTGTTTCATGTCAATGTATTGTAAGAATATTCAAGCAATGAATGAAATTGCATTAATATCACAAACTGTACATCAATAAAATAAAATTTTCACTGTATATATATTTCTTCTTTATTGATTTTATTGTTATCTGGCCTAACTAAAACCTATACCATCCATATACACAACACAATTTTCTCCTCAAACAAAACCCTTATCTTTTCGTCTTCTTTCCTCCCGCCGCGAGGCTGGACCTCACCTCTTCTCCACCGTACCTCTCTTTGGTCTTGGTGTTGGTCTCGGTCTCGGCCGGTCGTCCGGTTCGCTCTGACCCAAAATAGAAGAGCACAAGTGTGAGGGGCTTTAAATGATGATGAAGTTACAAAATCCGGTTTTCTCGCGAGGGGCATAATAAAGTCGTTTATCATCTTAGTGGGCACCGCCCAGCCGATATCCGATCTGGCCTCCCTCCTCGCGGTACGCACGAAAATCCCCCTCGCGCCCGCGATTTATATATTTATTTATTTAAATTATTAGATAATTATGCGTTTACCGGATCGATAATTGAGACGCTACGTCTGCCCGGGCCCGATCTTTAATTAAACCGGCTTTTCTTTGAATTATATACATATATAATGCGCGTCCAATGCGAGGCAGATAAGATATTTATTGGCTTTCGGGATTTCTTGCTATTGCTTTCCTTTCGTTTCTTCCTCAGGTCTGTGTTTAACTATGAGTTATTCGATTTTTTTTTCTTCTTTCATTAATAATTGTCTGCGTCCTCAATAAAAATCTACCCAAAATATCTACTTCTAGGTATCTGATGCAAATCTCCTTATATAAAACTTTTAAAGGTATACAAAATAATAATTAAAGGCAGAAAAACCTATGGTCGATTGCCCATGATAGACTACTAACACAACTATACATATTGTTATTATAATTTTTTGTTATTATATTGTCTGAATAAAGATGTTTAAATATATAATAATTTAATAAATCATATTCGATAAATTTAAACAAACTTTTAACTTTGAAAATATTCGCAACGGATCGAAACACGTATCAGACTACTGAAAATAAAAAAAAAGTGGAACAAAACTAGTATTCAAATTTACCCAGTATGAAAATTTGGTTCCATCAAGAAAGTAGCAAAACAAGAATCGAAATAAATCATGTTTGTAACTAATCTAACATTTTAACGGGGAAACTTTCACTTTCTGAAATAGAGATCCATACATTCTCTAGCTTAAACTTCTGAACTTCATAGAAGAAACGGCAATTTTGGAACCAGATGAAAATTAGATTTAATATACTTAAATCATAGCAAAACTAAAAAGCGACATACAAGATTCTTCCCCAATGGTCCAGTACCCGATAACAAAAGAACGCTGTCAGGACTGAACAGAGAGAAACTACGAAAATTCGCAGAACTGATAACTAGATACCGTAATTTGAATAAACACAAATATCTGATAGAAGTTATGAATGTCTTCTATGTTGTGGATATCTTGAATAGATTGTGATTTTAAATTGGGCGTGTAAATAAAGTTAAAAAAAAACACAAAAAACGAAGAATCATGGAATTGATAGAAAAATTAATATTGGACAACGTTTGCGGCACATAAATACAAAATTTTAAAAATATGGCCTCTTAGCGTCCAGCGAGGTTGGCCTGAGTTGCCCTCTTGCCACTGAAAGAATGTTGTGGATGTCTTGAAGAAGAGGAATCTGCCAAATACCTACTGTGTACATGCATAGAGCAATTCAGGAAACTTGCGCTTCCTGAAATCTCTAGCTTAAACTCCTAATCAAAGAAGACATAGCAATTTCGGAAGCTGTTGCTTCCTGAAATCGAGCTTAGAAACATTCCTCAGCTTAAGCTCCTGAATATTTCCGATTTTGCTCTGTTAATTGCACCAACTTCGAGTTGTCCAACTATGGGTGCTTTGTCCGAAGCGGTGGTCGTTGATTGATCTAGCTATTTCGGCGCGACTCTCTCCGGAGAAGCGGTCGAGTTTTCCTCGGGCTGTTTGTTTATGAACATAGCCGCCTTAACGTGGACCCTCTTGTCCGGGGCCGGGGAATTCATCACACAATAATGTAGTAAGATTATACTCCTGCACTTTATTGAAAAGAACAATTCGAGAATCTGGTGCATTCTGAAATAGAGCTCAGAAACATTACCCAGCTTAAGCTCCTGAACTTCATAGAAAACAGCTGTCGCTTCTTGAAATAGAACTCCGATTCATTCCTTACCTGAATATTTCTGATTTTGCTCTGTGAATTGAATCAACTTCGACTTTGACTTATCCAACTATTTTGGTGCCCTGAAATTCATAGAAGACACGGGATGCTTTTGCTTCTTTAAATAGATCTTAGAAATATTCCCTAGATTAAACTGCTGAACTTTATAGAATACATGGCAATTTGGGAAGCTTTTGTTTCCCGAAATAGGACTCAGAACCATTTCCTAGCTTAAACTTGGAACTTTACAAAAGAATAGAAGACATGTTTCTAAAGAAGAAACATTTCAGATTTTGCTCTGTCAATTACATCAACTTCGACTTGTCCAACTGTTTGGGTGTCCCGTCCAAAGCGGCGGTCATCTGTTTTGATTTGGCAGTTTTATTCAAAAAGGCTCTCACTTGGAACTTTATAAAAGAATAGAAGACATAACGATTCCGGAAGATGTTTCTGAAGAAAAAACATTTCAGATTTTGCTCTGTCAATTACATCAACTTTGACTTGTCCAACTGTTTGGGTGTCCTGTTCAAAGCGAGGGTAATCTGTTTTGATTTGGCAGTTTTATTCAAAAAGGCTCTCTTTGATTGATCCAGCTGTTCCGGCGCAAAAGCAGTCGCGTTTGCCTCGGCCTGCTTGTTTATAAATATCGACGACTTGACATGGATGTTCTTTTTCGGGGCCAGAGAATTCATTACGCAGCAATTCGGGAAGGTGATGCTTCCTAAAATTGAGCTCAGAAACCTTACCTGGCTTAAATTCCTGAATTTCATAGAATACACCACAATTTGGGAGGCTTGTGCTTGTGCTCAGAATCATTCCCTAGATAAGCTCCTGAACTGAACTTCATAAATGACGTAACAAAATTTGGAAAGTTTTTACTTCCTGAAATATAGCTCAGATATATTCTTTGGCTTAAACTCCTGAAATTCATAGAAGAGACAATTTTAGAAGCGTTTGCTTCCTGAAAGAGAGCTTAGAAAAATTCCCAAGCTTAAACTCCTGATTAGCTTCTGAACTTTATGGAAAACACATCAATTTGGAAAGTTTTTACTTCCTGAAATAGAGATCAGATACATTATCTGGCTCTTCATAGAAGAGACCATTTGAGAAGCGTTTGCTTCCTGAAAACGAGCTTAGAAAAATTCCCAAGCTTAAACTCCTGATTTTCATAGAAGACACCGCAATGTGTGCTTCCTGAAATAAAGCTCAGAAACATTCTCTAGATTAGCTCCTGAACTTTAAGGAAGACACAGCAATTCGGAAAGTTTTTACTTCCTGAAATAGAGATCAGATACATTATCTGGCTCTTCATAGAAGAGACCATTTGGGAAGCGTTTGTTTCATGAAAACGAGCTTAGAAAAATTCCCAAGCTTAAATTCCTGATTTTCATAGAAGACACCGCAATTTGGGGGGCTTGTGTTTCCTGAAATAGAGCTCAGAACCATTCCCTAGATTATCTCCTGAACTGTATGGAAGACACAGCAATTCGGTAAGTTTTTACTTCTTGAAATAGAGATCAGATACATTCTCTAGCTTAAACTTCTGAACTTCATAGAAAAAACGGCAATTTTGGAAGTGCTTGTTTCTATGTTAGAGTTTAGAAAATTTTCCTAGCTTAAGCTGAAATATAGCTCAGAAATATTTGCCAGTTTATACTCTTGAACTTAATACAAGACGCAGCAATTTGGGAAGCTAGTACTTTCTAAAATAGAGCTCAGAAATAACACCTAACCCCTGAACTTCGTACAAAAACATGGTAATTCTGAAATTTAGTACTTCCTGAAACAAAGCTCAGATTCATTCCATAGCTTAAACTCCTGGACTTTATAGAAGACGCATCAATTCGGAAAGCTTTTAATTCTTGAAATATAGCTCGGAAACGTTTCCTAGCTTAAATTTCCGAAGCTCATTAAAGACACAACAGTTCGGAACGCTTGTGCTAACTCATATGAAGCTAAAAAATATTCCCTAGCTCCTGAACTTCTTAAATTAATACGGCTATACGGCAAAGTTGGTGGTTAGAAAATTTAATAATGTTAATATCCAATTACTTGGTATACTCTGATCATTTCTGAGCTATTCAGTATATTGAAAAACCTTGCAAAATGCCGAGAATTCGTGCACTCAGTCGATTTCTTCAATTAAGTGATTTTAAAAAAGGTCGCATTGTTGGTATGAAACAGGCGAGCTTCAGTTTGGGGGAAATGGCCCGAATACTCGAAATTACACCCTCAAATGTATTGCAGGATGGTCAAGGACGGTACGGTAATAAAATTAAGCACACAAAATATATTATGGTTTAAGAAGGATATAAGTTTCCTAGTTACGAAAAAATGTATGTAAATATGTCAATTTCTTTAATTTAATTTTATCATTTATTGAAACTGCTGCTGGGCAATTAAAACAGACTCGAATTACACAACTAGCATATTGTGAAAAATTGTTAAGAGACTTGTGCTTAATTTTATTGTACAGAAGTGTACATCTCACTGGGTGTTAATAGGTTAAACAAGTTCCTTCCTTTTATAATAAGAAAAGAATTATTAAACTGAAAGTATAATAATTAATTACAATTAACTAAAATTCTACCCATGTTTGCTTGAATAACAAGTAAACATAAAAAAGTGTTTCTCTTAAAATGTAAACAAAGTGGAAGCCGCAATTATCCATTAAACAAACTTTGTTTAATCACTAAGCCAACAACTAACACAAAAAATCTCCGTGCTTATTAATAAACAAATTTATGCAAATCGAATTATGCGCGCGTCGAATGTAATTCTTACAATTTTTCCACGCCAATTATTCATGAATCACGATCCGAAGACTGATTAAGCCGATACAAAAAATAATATAAAAAAAACTGTTTGGACTGTGGGGGAAAAAGTCGATCTTATTAATCACAACTAATTAGCAGGTGATGTTTGCCGCCGCTCGGACTTTAATTAACACCTCTTTGATGATTTTCATTCGTATTCCGCTCGCATTCATTAGCAAATACGCGCTAATTGAATCGCATCAGTGTTTATGATTGATGCCGGTGTGGCTTTTTTTTCTCATTGTTTTTATCGCACAACCGGATGGATTATAATTTTCAATGAAGATATTTTAAAATGTTTCTTTGATATTGCCGAACCGAAAATAAGAAACAATATGTTTATTTGTTGCGTGAATTAATTTAATAAAAATACATTCGGAACTATAAAAAATATATATATATATAAAGTTTAACGTTTATGTTATTAATAAATTCACATTCAATGTATCATATATTTATTACGAAAGCTGCTTAGACTGTAATGATAAAAAATATAATACACGTTAAACTTATTGCTAAATAATACGAATAAAATTTCATAACTTGTAAACTTGTAACAAGTACTATCTGGGCAAATACGCCGACAGATATTTTACAATGGATATTTGCTATTGTCGGCAAATGTTTGCGTAATTTAATGTTTTTTTTTATTATTCGAGAATATATAATGTGAAGTTTGCGGCACATAAATACAAAATTCTAAAAATATGGCCTCTTAGCGTCCATCGAGGTCGGCTTGAGATGCCCTCTTGCCACTGGAAGAATGCCTTCTATGTTGTGGATGTCTTGATGAAGAGGAATCTGCCAAACACCTAATGTGTACATGCATGGAGCAATTCAGAAAACTTGCACTTAAACTCCTAATCAAAGAAGACATAGCAATTTCGGAAGCTGTCCAGAATATTTAATGTGAAGAACAAAGAAACGTTAATTATTTTATAATGATTACTTTAAAATTTTAATAAAACGAATAAATTGCTGAAAAACGAAAATGCTTTTGTAAAACAAGCCCGTATTATTCATCAATAAACTTAAATGAAGATGGTTTTCAAGTTTCCATTAATATTACCGAAACAAATTTAATGAGAGGAAAGAAAACGGTTATGAAAAGCTGCTGAGTATTATTTAGCAATAAACCGCAACAAAAAACCTTGTGAGAAAAAAAAAACAGTTGTGGAAAGCAGGCGCGCATTATTTAGCAATAAATATGTAGCCGCAACAGATGCGCCCGATTTTCCGCCGTATTTTATATTCCTTTTAATCGCTAATTAATTCCGATTTATTGGATGTTCTAGTTTAGGAATTCGACTTCAATTAGTGGGTTCCTTTCTTTTCCTTCCTTTATCTCTTTCGGGGATTAACGCACCTGCTGATTGAGCGAGGAGGTAAAAAAATATAGAGCCCGGTGTGCCTAGGGTTGATTGGTTTATGCATGAGTGATAATAATTATAGAAACTGATTTGAATTTAGAAAAAATTAAATCGATTTTAATGATAATGTATAACTTAAAAGAAAATCTAAATTTTATAACATTAAATGTTGTAAATTAAATAAAAAGAATTATAATTTATTACTTCTGTGGAATGAAGGACACTCGCTGTGTCCATCATTGAATATTTGTTGTAAATACTTACGTAACGTAAGTCAAGCAGCTAAAGTGGGAATAATTTATTTAAAAATAAAACATTTTGTATTCCCTTCTTCACTTGTTTATTTGTACATTTCGGGCAATATGTATCCATTATCAATAGCTAACAATGTATGATCTAAATCAAACAAATTGGTGTATATATAAAATGTTAAATTATACGTACGTTGATTTAAAACATTGTTAGCCGTTGATAATGGACACATAGTGTCCGAAATGTACATATAGCGTACAAATAAATAAGTGACGAAATGAATACAATTATTTTATTATTTATTGTTCAAATCTATTCGCGTAACTCACAAGAATACATCGAATAATTTATTTATTATTTTCAAATTCTTTTTATTTAATTTATTTCAAATAACTGTGACCATGTGAATAAATCATTTTTCTATTATTAAATATTGTTACAAAATTGAATTAATAATAATAATAAATCTTAAGGCAGAAAGACCCCAGGTTGAAAGCCCGGACAGACTAACACAATAATTATTCTTGTTAAGTAAATATAAATGTATGTATAAGCTTATGAAATGTTGTTTGAATAAAGATGTTTGTAATATAATAAATCGTTTATTGGTCTCTTTAACAGAAGAAATACAATACAACACAATTTAAGAAGACGCAAGCGCCATCTTAAACTATCATTCTCTGTCAATTGCATTATATGATATATGCGATTAATTTTTTACCAGAAAAAAGTAATTAAAGTTATCAAAACATATAAGAGAAACAACATAAGCAATATCTAATGGCAACACATGTGCACTTATTATAAATTCACTAGTTATATTTATTGATGAATTTAAACTTGGCTATTGAATTTGAATTTAAATTTCAAATAAAAAAATAGGTTGTTAATTGTTAAGGCTTCTACTTTGTTATACATTGTTATAATCCGAGTTATACAAACAAAGTAAAAAAAGTGTTTCATTTATAAAAAAAATGGGCATTTGCATGTTGAATATAATGGACAAATAAATAATTTGAATAAATGTCTTTCGATTACAGAATTTATGAAAATTATTCTTAAAATCATTTCACAGAAAATACTATAGAAATTCTCAACAAGATATTAATTACAATAAAGGCTGCAATTCAAAATAATTAAGCAGCAAAGTACAAACAGGTACTTGTCCAACGATGATCATTTGAAATTTTTCAATCAGTTCAATCAGATTGATAAATTGCGTTTGTAACAGCGGCAATTTTAATTTGTAATATCGCATTCCTCCCAGTTCAGTTCAGTTAATGAACTGAAATTGGTTCAAGATACTTACATTCGTATTACTGATATCATTATCTGTCATCCTTTCGTATATTGCATCTAGACAGTTTTCAACTTTGTTTAATAACATCAAGTTGCTGTAAAATTGAGTAGAATAAACTGTGTATATTTGAATGCGGTTTTCAAAACAAATGAAATATGTGGTATGCCTTATTTTACTCTATAAAATGAGCGATGAAATTATATACACCCCTGCATAACTTAAAGAAAACAGCAACAACAGTTAAAGTGAGTTTTTTTAGCAGGAAAATGTAATGAATCATAATTAATGAAAGACGACGCAAGCGCCATCTTTCGCCCAATTTCATGTGGCATCGTCAACAATGTAATTCAACCGAGTCGGATTGTTTATTGATCGCAATGAGCAGAAAAACAAGCAATTAAACACGATTGAATTACATTGATGTGAAAACTCAAATAATAATTAAAAATCATAGGATCATACTTTGTTAGCTATTGATAATGGACACAAAGTGCCCGAAATGTACATATAGCGTACAAATAAATAAGCGAAGAAAGAAACACAAAGTGTTTTATTTTTAATTGTTTGAACCTCTTCAAGTAACTCACAACAACACATCGGTCAAATAAAAATAGTGATTTTCAATTGGTTTATCTAACAATTTTATTTTCTAGCGATTCCAAATTGTGATTATTTGACTTCATAAGTGCATGCTGGTTTGTCTTAATAGATGCTGAATAACAAGCAATCTAAGTCGATTAAATTACACTGTTATGAAAACTCTAATAAAACAGTGATTTTCAATTGGTTTATCCGAAAATTTTGTGGTTGACTTCAGAGGTGTGTGCTGGTTTGTCATAAAATATACAAAACAAGTAATCCGACTCGATTAAATTAAATTGTTGTGACATCGCAAATAAAAACAGTGATAAAAACAGTGATTTTTAATTGGTTCACCCAACAATTTTATTTTCTAGTGATTTTAATTCCCAATTGTAATTAATGCGTGCTGATTTATCATAAATTATACAAAACAAGTAATCCGATTCGATTAAATTAAATTGTTGTGAAATCGCAAATAAAAACAGTGATTTTTAGTTGGTTTACCCAACAATTTTATTTTCTAGTGATTTTAATTCCCAATTTAGATTAATTGTCTTCATAAGTGCGTTCTAGTTTGTCATAATAGATGCAGAACAGCAAGCAATGTGACTCGATTAAATTACACTGTTTTGAAATCTCAAATAAAACAGTGATTTTCAATTGGTCCATCTAACAATTTTATTTTCTAGCAATATTAATTTCCAGTTGTAGCTCACTTCACAGGTGCCTACTGTTTTTTTCATAAAATATACAGAAGAAGTAATCCGAATCGATTAAATTAAATTGTTGTGACATCGCAAATAAAAACAGTGATTTTTAATTGGTTCACCTAACAATTTTATTTTCTAGTGATTTTAATTCCCAATTCTAATTAATTGACTTCACAAATGCGTGCTGATTTATCATAAAATATACAGAACAAGTAATGCGACTCGATTAAATTAAATTGTTGTGAAATCACAAATAAAAACAGTGATTTTTAATTGGTTTAGCCAACAATTTTATTTTGTAGCGATTTTAATTCCCAATAAAATAAAATTGTAGGGTAATTTTATTTTTTAGTGATTTTAATTCCTAAATTAGATTAATTGTCTTCATAATTACGTGCTGGTTTGTCATAATAGATGCATAACAGCAAGCAATGTAACTCGATTAAATTACACTGTTGTGAAATCTCAAATAAAACAGTGATTTTCAATTGGTTCATCCAACAATTTTATTTTCTAGCGATTTTAATTCCCAATTGTATAATTAATTGACTTAATAAATGCGTGCTGGTTTTTCATAAAATATACAGAACAAGTAATCTGACTCGATTAAATTAAATTGTTGTGAAATCACAAATAAAAACAGTGATTTTTAATTGGTTTAGCCAAGAATTTTATTTTGTAGCGATTTTAATTCCCAATAAAATAAAATTGTTGGGTAATTTTATTTTCTAGTGATTTTAATTCCTAAATTAGATTAATTGTCTTCATAAGTACGTGCTGGTTTGTCATAACAGATGTATAACAGCAAGCAATGTGACTCGATTTAAATTACACTGTTGTGAAAACTCGAATAAAATAGTGATTTTCAATTGGTTCATCCAACAATTTTATTTTCTAGCGATTTTAATTCCCAATTGTAATTAATTGATTTCACAAGTGCGTGCTGGTTTATCATAAAATATACAGAACAAAAAGTTATCCGACTCGATTAAATTATATTATTGTGAAAACGTAAATAAAAACAGCGATTTTTAATTGGTTTAGCCAACAATTTTATTTTATAGCGGTTTTAATTTACAATAGAGATTAATTGACTTCGTATTGTTTTTTCAGAAAATATTCAGAACAAGCAATCCCACTCGATTAAATTAAATTTTTATGAAATCACAAATAAAAACAGTGATTTTTAATTCGTTTAGCCAACAATTTTATTTTGCAGCGATTTTAATTCACAATTGAGATTAATTGTTTTCATAAGTACATGCTGGTTTGTCATAAAATATGCAGAACAATAAGCAATCACTCGTTTGAATTACACTGCTGTGACAACGCAAATAATAACAGTGATTTTCAATTGGTTCAACAAACAATTTTATTTTCCAGTGATTATAATTCCCAATTGTGATTAATTGACTTCACAAGTGCGTGCTGGTTTGTCTCATAAAAGAGATGTAAATATTTTCCTTTGTTTTAAAACAAACTAGTAGTTAAAGTTTCTCTATTGTATGTAAAACACAAACATTATCACCAAAGGTTGTACTTATTGTGAATAACATGTATTGGTAGTTGGTTTTTGGATCAAATTGGAAACCAATTGGAAATCTAAGCAGAAATCCTCGCATGAATGGTTTTGACAGCAAACAATAAAAAACAAGTTTTATTATGAAATTAACATGTATAATGAAGTGAAAGCAACAATAATAAAGAATTTAATTAAAAAAGGTGATGTTACAATGATTTTAAATATATTCTTTGTGATTCAACTCAATTCAATTCAAAAAGCTAATTTTGCGTGCAATTTAAGTTCAAAATGATTTGAAGATAAAACATCTTTAAATTAATTGAATTTATTGATTGAGTTATATGAAGATTAAATTAATAAAGCACCAATAACCTTTTTTCACACTTTTATATATATAACAATCTTTATTAACAATTAAGTTTACAATAAGGTAATAAACATTGATTATGTATATCACACAAAAATTAATTAATTGTTAAATGGCTATCGACCAGAGGTCTTTCTGCCATCACACTTTTATTTCAATTAAGTATACAATTCGGAAACAAAATAACCAATGTCAATGGACTGAGACAGTTGGTATTTCAAATAAAAGTGTGAAAAAAGGTTTATTTGTCAAATGAAAACATGTTTATTTAAAAAAGTAAAAAAGTGACATATTTATAATATTATTTTTTTACATTACATTTAGATGTTGATTTGTCTGTGTTACCGATGTCTTTCTGCCCATAATTTAAAATTTATCAATTTTGTGCATTTTTTTTAATTCTCCTGTCATATTTAGCAATAGCACCAATGTTAGATCTCGTATGGCTTTGAGGTAATTCAACTTAAAAAATCTGTATTCATACCAAAACATTCATTGCCTCCATTGTGTCTGATTTGGGTTTTCACAACAGTGTAACTTAATCGAGTCGGAATGCTTGTTGTTCTGCATCTTTTATGACCAACCAACACGCACTTGTGAAATCAATAAATCACAATTGGGAATTCAAATGATTGGTAATTGGGAACACGAGGGAAAAACATACCATAAATAGTTTAACCCACAATAAAGCAAAAAATATGTTTCTACATTAGATGTACTAAATTTGATACATGTCTACATGTGCTATTTATCATATATATTATTTGTATGAATGTTTAAAAATACAGTTTAAATGCATTCATCAAGATCTTAGGGCACCATTGCGCCTTAAGATGAATGCATTTAAACTGTATTTAAACTGGTATGGTCCGAAAGAATGAAATGGAAATCACCAAAAACATAAACGCTAGATATTGTTGGTTGAGCTAAAATTTGAGGCGCAATGGCCTTGTATAGCCCGCAAGATTGAAATGACAATCACCAAATACGTAAATACTAGATGCAGGTGGTTGAATCAAAAAATTGGGGCGCAATGGTCTTGTATTCTGAAAAAAATCGTCAAATATGTGAATACTAAATGTTGGTGGTTAAACAAACATTTGGGGCGTGAACATCACGCCACATTTATGGTATCACAAGCGGGAAAATTAAAGTTTCGTTTGTCGTTTCGGCAAGATTTTAACTTTTCCTAACTGTCATCCTATTCTGCACCATCGGAATTCTGTCATCACCGCTTGGCGAAGACCTGCACCAGGATTTCTATCACCGTTACCGGGTGTGCGGTTGACTCACACACGGGTTGGTGGTTAAACAAAAAATTGGGGCGTGATGGTCAGGAATGGAAAGGAAATCACCAAATACGTATATACTAGATGTTGGTGGTTGAACAACAATTTTGGACGCAATGGTCTTGTGTTTGGAAAGAATGAAATGGCAATCAGCAAAGACGTAAATACTAAATGTTGGTGGATAAGCAAAAATTTGGGGCGTAGTTGTCTTGTATGGTCCGAAAGATTGAAATAATAATCAAGAAATACCTAAATACTAGATGTTGGTGGTTGAACGAAAATTTGGAGCGTAATGGTCTACTAGTATGGTCAGAAAGAATGAAATGGCAATCACTAAATACCTAAATACTAAATGTTGATGATTGAACAAAAATTTGGGTCGTAATGTTCTGGTATGGCTCGAAAGAATGAAATGGTTATCAAGAAATACCTAAATACTAAATTTTGGTGGTTGGCCAAAAATTTCATCTTTATTAATGATTGTATTTTGTATTGTATTAATTAGCCTATGACGTTTTTTGGTTTGTTTGAAGAAATTTCTGGTTATATTTTGAATGAGTATCGAATCTAATTTTGATGGTGTCATATAATAAGATTAAGTAATATAAATTAGTTGTTATTGTTTTTACTCACGTGTGTCAAACGAGTGCGCTGAGTATCCACCATAAAGCAGCGTATTGGGAATAATAGAAACAATTTCCAAAAAGGCAGATGCGTCACACAAAACACCAACAACAATAGGATGAAAAAAATAAAGGTATTCAGACTAGAAACGAACTTAAAGAACTAAACATCACGCCACATGTATCACAAGCGGGAAAATAAAGGTTTGGTTTGTCGTTTCGGCACGATTTTCACTTTTCCGAACTGTCATCCTATTCGGCACCATCGGAATCGCGTCATCACCGCTTGACGAAGACCTGCACCAGGATTTCCATCACCGTCACCGGGTGCGCGGTTGACTCGCACGCACTCACACACGGGCAAGTCGAGTACACACAAGAAGAGCGAGAAGAGCCCAGAGATACGGATCGCGTGTAGTAAGATGTTGGGAGTCTGAAGTCAAACTGAAGTCGTGGACGAGGCGAACAGGCGGGGAGAGCGACCACCCAAGCGGATAGACCAATCTCTGCACAGAATGTCTTATTCTCGGACCGACAATATAATAAAACACAATCACGACGAAATAAGACCGCGGAGGATGATTGAGCTGTGAGTGCCCCGGGCTGCCAAGATGGCGTTGCCACTTGCGCCGGGGCTCTTCGCAATTTCGGGTTAACAGCTGGAATTATTAGCGCGGATGAAAATGCAAATTCTTACGAGAGAGCCGGAGCCCCCGATGATGTTGCTCGCCGATGACGACGATGATGATGATGACGGCAGGC
This sequence comes from Philonthus spinipes, assembly GCA_963082785.1. Taxonomy (NCBI): domain Eukaryota; kingdom Metazoa; phylum Arthropoda; class Insecta; order Coleoptera; family Staphylinidae; genus Philonthus; species Philonthus spinipes. Next base: position 10,538,524 of record OY720309.1, on the reverse strand, counting down.
TGTTTTAATTAAAAAATAAAAAGAGGAAAACTGCATTCCACTGGCCGGCCCGAAATGTTGACTAAGGAGGTATTACCAGGTTGCTTTCGGGTGTTAATTAAGTATTCAACTTTTTAAACTACTCACAAAACCTTTATTAACTTCTTTATAAAATGACTTACTTCTTCAAACAATATTAATAAAAAAAACAAATGTAATCTTATAAAAAAGTAAAACATGAAAATTGTTGACCAGGTAATTTTGTTTACTTTCTAACAATGTTTAAAAAAAATACCTTATTAACAATACAGAATGTATAAGATAAGTCATCAGGATCTGACGATTATCCCATATACAATGAAAAATATAGCAAGTAAAATATTTTCATGTTTTACAGGATGTTTTCTTTCCTTTAGATGGGAGGTTTTGAACGGAAGGCGACTCCGTTCAAAACCTCCCATCTGTCTTCCACTAACCAATCGCTCCTCATCCTACCTTCCCTATTTATCCCCTTATCTTGTGACGACCTTTCCATTTATTCACCCATAGTAATTTATCAAGACCAAAAGTAGATAAAAAAATACATACAGAAACATTATTAGTAGTAGAAAAAAGTTTTTGAAATTAATGGGCGATTTTTTTGCTATTTGGTTTTTCATTGTTAAATTTTTGACAGTTGATTCGTGACATGTATCAGAATCACACGTGCTCACTTTGGATTTCCATTTTACGATGAACAAATTTACAAACGAATAACGCTTGCCAGTCATTGAATTTTATTATCAAAATTCGTGCTCTGTGAAAAATGTATTTCGTCAATATTATGGTTCTCATAATCAACCCATGAAACAGGCTATTCAAGTTTCGCACCAATTTCACTCTATTGGACATAAATCCACCAACTCGTATCCTGTTTGGTGAGGTTTATGAACAGGAGGCATCATTGGAGCGTACTTCATCAAATATGATGATGACCGCAACGTTGCTGTCAATGGATCGAATCGTATGATGATCACGTAATTATTTGACTTTGACTTGAAAAATCTGTATTCATAGTTTCCATCATATCGAATTGATTTGGTTTGTCTGATTAGTGGGAATACAAAGGAAAAACCTACGATAAATAGTTTCATAAACGTTTTTACCGAAAAATGGAAGAATTGGACTTCATTAACATGAGGTTTCAATAAGACGATGCCACAATCAATTGTATCATGGTATTTCGTGCAGTGTACGATTTTTATTTGCAAAATTGTTTATTAAACTACTCACGGTAGACAGATAGAATTCTATAGTTTCCATTATATCTGATTGGTTTGGTTTGTCTGGTCTATTTTCCCACCAACCAGACAAACCAAACCAATCACATATGATGGAAACTATAGAAGTCTATCTGTGCCATCATTTTAGTCATGGAACCAGTCGTGCCAGTTCGTGGGGTCTACCGAGGTAATAAGATCAGTAAGCCAAAAACCGTGGTAAATGTGCTTCGACATAATCAAAAATGCAAATATTGAAGATTTCACCCCTACGAATGAATTTTGTTGTGGGTTGGTTTTAATAGAGAGGAGATGCATGAAAATAATCAAAATTTCAAAAATTTGATATTTAACCATGACGATTGAATTCTGGTTGATTTAATTCTAGCCTAGTTATCAATGGTATGGAGTATGATTGTTTTGGCATGAATACTGATTTCTTCGAAGTAAATCGAAGCGAAAAATTGAAAGGAGAGTTTGGCGAGCAATTAATCACACGTTTTGGCGCAATCAATTAGCAACAAATATCGTGCGATTTATCCACACTAGACTATTTTTTGTGGAGATGCGGGAAGTCGCTGCTCATCTATAGGAACAAGCTAACCTTTTCTGCCTTGAAAGTACAATTTTGGCAAACCTTTTCCAATATTTTAGGCTGTATCTCACCAATACCACATATAATGTCATCTTTATACCTATTATTGGTGAGATACCGCCTAAAATATTGGAAAAGGTGTGCCAAAATTGTACTTTCAAATTGGATTACGTAAAACCAATCGCGGGCAACATTTACATGAAATAATCTTTAAAAAGTAAATGGTAGACATTGATTTATTGATCGGTAAAAATATTTCATTCACTTTTACAAATTTTCAAAAACTAAATACTTAAAAAAAATCATATACCTCATACAAACGGTGTTTGTATATGATGACCTTCTTTGCTCGTAATAAACTTCAGGATGGTGCATAATTTCTTGTTAAACACGTTTTCCTACAATTTTGTAGATTTCCCGCTTATTTACACGAATAGAATCCTTCGGTTTACCCAATGTTGTGGGTTTGTCATGGTAAACACAATATTTTAGAAAATCTTTAGGGTTTTTTAAAATCTTTTGATTGTGAAGAAATCACTTGTTAAATTTAAAGAATCCAGAGTCCAAATCACGTCTCCAAAAGAGGCGTAAATATCCATTGATGCTACTGTAGTGTGAAAGGTTCCATCTTACCGGAACAAATTGTTCTCTTGAGGAATGGTAGACCATAGACCACCTAATTTAGATTGCAGTAAGTTGTAGATCATCTAATCAGAACGCACAGTTCTGGCAGTTACTACGCTGCCATCTTCCTCAAACCAATCCAACCAAACCTATACATTTAAACTACAAAAATTTCATTAATAAAACTGACATTGAACCACAACAACAGCAGGTGTACATTATGTAATTCAATGTCCGGTTGGGTATTTGCCCGGGAAGTAGTTGTTTTAATTTGCATTTAAAGTATTTACCTAAGTCAAAATGTCACAGAGCTAAATGTGGAAATAATTTATTAATTCTTGGATATTGGAGGCGTTCACTTCGTGGTACATTTTTAATTTTGATATAAAGAATGCACTTAACTTTTTTATACCATTTTTATTTTAAGAACATTACAGATCTTACAATTTATAACATGCAAATTCAACATACGGAAATCACCTGATAGAAACAAACTATATTTTCGGCAAAGATGTACTTTCCATAATCCAACTCACCGAAAAAGATATAAAAATGGATTTACTCGAAGCCGCTGAAATCCATAAAACAAAAATTAATCCGGAAATTTCTATCCTTAACGACCAGATTGACCTGATGTACACCCCCCCTCCCCCAACCCCTCTTCGAAGCACATTAGATGTAATATATATATACCTATATAACCCGTTTTTTAAGTACTTAGTTTGATAATGATTACAGTGTAGTTGAAACTAGTCATTAAAGTAAAATAAAGGTGGTATAAAAAAGTTAAGTGTTTTCTTAATTAATTATTTTCAAATAATTTTTATTTAATATATTTAAATAACTTTGACCAAGTGAGTAAATACTCTTTTCTATTTTAAAATATTTGTTGTTTTAAATTCTATTTTTGAATATAATAATAATAAAATTAATTCTTGACGAGTATATTATGTCATCCCATAAATATCATAAATTTATACATCACCGCATGTGCGTGCGGGTATGATTGTTATCGTGTGTGTGTAAGTGTGTTTAAACAAAGTGTGTGTGTGTGTGAGTGTGATTAACAAAATCTGATAAAACTCATTGTCCGCAGACATAAATCTCGGAAATAATACCTCCGCAACCGATCTATGCTAATCAATATATAATTTAGATATTAATATATTGGGCAGTGCTTTAATTAAAGTACGCCTTAAAATCTGTCCCATAATTATACCGAGCTCGCACGCCCAATTCCACATAAATAACACACCCACATAGAAAAATAAGAAAGAAAGAAGTACCGAGAGGAGAATAATTATAAGTACGCACGAAAAGAAAAATATTGAGTGCTGCATTGAAAAACGAGAGAAAATAATTTTAGAAATAAAATCAGAGTTGAGATATTTAGATTTTATACAAACTAACCTAAATATTGGTCGATAGCCTATTCCAGAAGAATATATATACAAAAATCTTTATTCAAGGGACTTTTACATTATATTAAGTACATTATTGTATAGTATAATACGGTATATAATTTGAGGTTGTCCTTTCATATGCTATCGACCCGTGGTCTTTCTGCCATTGTTTAGCTTTGAAGATGAGTTATGATTAAAGTATGTTTATACAAATATATTTATTCAGACTATTACATTTTTACAAACATTGAGTATATACATTAAAAAAACCTAAGAGGGAGTAGACTGACTGCCGGGAAAAAAAGTTTTGGCTAGGGCACGGTGTGGTTCGGAAGAGCGGGAGAGGAAGGTATGGATGGGGTTGGTGTATATTATGTGTGTATTATGTGACGATGGGAAGGACACATGGAGGCACTTGGGGAAGGAATGTGTGGGGGTATGCAAGGAATGGATAGAAGGAGATATAGATGAAGGAGGATGGTGCTGGGGGAGGCTAGAGGGTGATTTTAAGTATGGGTTCTTGTGAATTTTTGTTTGTGTTTTGTTAATTTAAGAGGATGCCAATAAAGGTTTTTTGCATTAAAATAAAGTTTTGTCTGTTCTGAGCTTTCAACCGGAGGTCTTTCTACTTACTTTTAAATTTTATTAATAATAACAAAATCATACACAAATAGTGCTAAATATAAAGGGCGACACTAGATTTTTTATCCTCCTAATTAAAATGTTAGTGCCATCAGGCTATGACAAGTTTCCTTTCTGCCAGATTTATAACTGTGTGCAATCTGGTGTTATGATCTTCTTGGTTGCTTGAATGAGATTTCCTTCAGGTAATATGACCCTTTGTTAGGGATATTCCCCTACATGGAAATGTTTTTTTTTACACCGATGGTAATGGTTCTGGCGGTCATATCTTCCGTTGTTCTTTCTTGTCTGTAAAATGGTTCTAGAAAGTCGTGATTTTCATCTGTTATGCTATTAATGTGGTGACTCGTTTCCCTATTTGATGTTTAGTGTTAAAAACCACGACAGCCCTTCGCGGTTTTACCAAAGTAGGACACCCCCTGGTTAGGACCTTTGCCAGGTGTCTGTCGTTCGACGTCCGACGATAGAAATATTTTTTGGGTTTTTAGGCTTTTTTTTGGCATTGATGACAGTGATGGTCATATCAGTTTGGAAGTAAACTGCAGCAGAGAAGTCCATCTGTAGAGCCATCATTCTAGACATGGAACGCAGTCTTCCCAAAGTAGGACATCCTCCGGTCAGCACCTTTGCCAGGAGTCTCGTTCGCCGTCCGACGATAAAAATATTTTTTGGGTTTTTAGACTTTTGTTGGCATTGATGACAGTGATGGTCATATCAGTTTGGAAGTAAAGTGCAGCAGAGAAGCCCATCTGTCGAGCCATCATTCTAGTCATGGAACCAGTCGTGCCAGTTCGTGGGGACTACCGAGGTAACAAGATCGATAAGCCACACATCATACCGTGGTAAAAGCTTCGCCACAATCAAAAATGCAAATATTGAAAATTTCACCCTGACGAATGAATTTTGTTGTGAGTTGGTTTTAATGGAGAGGAGACACATGAAAATAATCAAAATTTCAAAAATTTGATATTTCACCACGACGAATGAATTCTGGTTGATTTAATTCTAGCCAAGTTATCAATGGTATGGAGTACCTATACTTGGCAAAGAATCATAAGGCCAACACCAAGCAGGCCCGTGCTAGCGCCGAAGTATAATGTTTTTAAATGAAATAAATTGACGTTTTATTTTAACAAAATATTTTTAAAACAGTGGCAGCTCGCGGGTTAACTTCATGTAAATCTGGTGTTAGATAAGCGTAAGTCTATAATACCAGCTTAAGTGACTTTGGCGAAATTTTCGAAAGTTTCAGTCGAGCTACAAGCAGATGTGTAGCAATCTTCAGTTCTAGCCAAGAAAAATCAAAATTCCACGGTGACGTCATAGATTGCAACATATTATTAATACAAGCAAGTTTTACAATTTTCAATATTTTGACCGTGAAATTAACTCACGAGTCTTAGAATAGTTTGGAGAATTTTTGGCATATATTTATTAAAGACCTTGTATAAGTGCAAAGGTAGTTCCAGAAGTAACAGTCAAAACGAAGGAACAATGAAACCAATTACTTACTGGAAAGGAGAAACTTAGAAGAGAGAACTGAAAGGAGAAAATCGGCTCCAAAGAAGGCAAAGACAGTTCCATATGCAAGCAAGGACATGGGATGCCACTGGGTAATTTTTACTGATTATCTTCAAAAAGAAAAGACGATCATCGGCGAGTATTTGGTTGATGGAATCAAGAACGCATTTAGCGAAAAAGAATGTTTTCTTTCATCAAGACAATGCACAATTCCATATATCCGTTATCGCGATGGCAAAAATCAATGAGTTAAAGTTCAAAAGTCATGTTTTCAAATTTTGAAATAGAAAATAATCCGAGGGGACTAAATCTAGCACATTAGGTGCCTGATGAAGTAATCACGCACCCTACTCGCTAGATTTAGCCCCGCTCGGTTTATTTTATATTTCAAAACTTAAATAAAAATGGCTTGATGATAAAAGATTTGTCAACAATGAAGAAGAGAGAATTTTATCGATAGCCTGGATTATATTGACTTTGAGGGCAGATTGCATCTTATTGACAAAGACAGGAGACTACAGAAAATCCTACAAGAAAATGTCAAATCGCATGATCTTGGTGGCCAATTTACGTCACCTTTGCGAGATATAACCATACCTCAGCCGGATTTGCAGTCTTGGCCACCCTAGGCTACATTTTATTCAAGATTAGTAAGATCAAAATGTCTATCGTGGCATTTGCTGAATGGCACTTAGTGCTGGCGGTACGGATCGCCAGTCCCTCACCTAGAATATATTAACTAAATCGAAAGAAAACTATACCTAAATTATGCACTAATAATGCACTTTCGAAAAGTGTTAATGAAATCTTTTGCATCCATCCCAATTTCGAAAACATTTTTTGTTTGTTTTCGATATAATTGACATTTGTTTATAAAATGGTTATCGATTGATATAATTTATTTAAATAATACTCGAATATGCACATTTGCTGTGTGGCACTTAGTGCCTTTCTGCTGACACCACCTGTCGTGAACGTCCATTTTGTACAATTCAAGCCAATAGAAATTGATTATCATCGATCTGTAGTGCTCTCCGTTAATCGTGATGGCCTCGCCAACGTCGTTTTTGAAAAAGTACGGACCAATGATGCCGCCGGCATAAAATCCGCACCAAACCGTCACTTTTTGTGGATGATTTACCATCATATAAAACTTGTGTGGATTGGCGTTGCTCCATATACGGCAATTCTATTTGTTAACATAGCCATTCATCCAAAAATGCGCCTCGTCTGTAAAGATGATTTTTCGCCCAAAATTGGGGTTCTCTTACAAACGCTTCAAAGCTCAGTCAACGAACAAACGGTGTTATCTATGGTCATTAACTTTTAGCTACTGGGTCAGTTGAATCTTGTATAGTCATTAACTTTTATCTCCTGGGTCAGTTGGATCTTGTATGGATGCAAGCCCAAGTCCCGATGCAAAATTCGCTAAGTTAAAGTCAACGAAATGCCGGGTTCTTGTGCACGGCGAGGAATTGACTGATTCGGGTTCTCCTGCATACTTTCATGAACATCGGCGATGTTGTCGGCCGATCTGGCGTTCTTTTGGAGTATGGGTGTTAGCTGAATGTTTACCGAACCGGTTGTCTGGAATTTGGCCACCAAAAATTGGATAGTCGACCTAGAATAGCTACCGTGATTGCTGTAAAATGGGCGCTTTGGGCGCAATAGTTACACAAATGAACACAATTTTTGATAATAGGATAATATTATTTGGACTTGCTGCTCAGTCATGTAACTTGCCATTGTGACAGAATAATAAACAATAGATTAGACCGACGTCGCCAAAACAACATGGCCGCCACAACAACATCGACAAGCCCTTATTGGAAAATATTTCCAAATATTTCCAAATTTGTTGTGATTTCTTTGTTAGGCTGAGTACTTCTGGAACTACCATTCAATATTGAATAAATTCTTTAATAGCTACTAAAATTCTCTATCCCATGAATAAATCTAGAATTGTTTTTTTTTTCTCAAAAATTTAAAAGCAATAAAAAAAATCCAACAACATCCTTACAACTCTCCTTATCTGAAATTACTAAATCTAAGCAGGTCCGAATGAGTAAAAAAAGTTGCAATCAGCCAAACCGGCATGATTTATTACTAACCAACCTTTGATTAAAAAAAGCAGGTGCTCGTTACCTTTTTTTCGGTAATTGCCGGCCCCGCCGAATCGAAGAACAACAACCGCAACATGCGATGGTGTCATTCGTCGGGTTTCGGAAGAAATTGCGGCCGTTTTAATTACGGCCCGCGATCACTTTTCAGGGGCCGGTGATTAATAACGCGGCGATGCCACTAAATCCGATGAAGTTATTAAAGAAGTTAATTGCGGCGCAGGGTTTTTAATTAAGTTTTTTTGCCTCTCTTTGGTTTCGGTTTGGGCTGAGTGAGAGACTATCTCGGTATTAATTTAATTATAAATCGTCGGATTAAAAGGAGGAGATGGATAAAAAAAAAACAACGGAGAAAAAAATGTTAGAAAAGGGAACGGTAGTTAGAGTGAATCTTAACTCCTCGGCTTTCTACATTTAATTTTATAGAAACGATAATTGAAAAAAAAATATGCGCTATGAAAATTAATAATAATTATTTTGATAAGTAAAAAACTTTTTTTTGTATAGGATTTTCTACAATCAGCCACTAAAGTAAAATACTTCGTAATATTTTTAAATTTCATAGATTCAATATAGAAAACACTGCTACAATTATTTCAATACACAGTATCACCATCAAGCAGTTGATTTAATCATTTGGTGGATCCTTCAGGGAGGAAATCGGTCGTGCGTCAGCAAAGGTGCTGTCCCGGCTGATGTCTAAACCCTGGGGGACCGACTACATTTACTGGCCCTGAGAAGAAAGGATTAGGGAAAAATTCGATGTCGTTCCGAAAATAGGGAACATAAGAACACCTTGTTTACGATAGTGAAAACTTTTGGTCATCCTCTATCTTAAAATCTTAATTAAATATTAATTATCTCTTAATTACCTGAAGTGGGTTTTGTATATATATTAGCGTAAGGGTTTCTTTTATGTTATTCTTTATAATGCTCTAATAAAGCGAAACTAGTTGAGTAATTTTTGTGCTAAATTGTGAAGCAAACCAAGTTTTTTTAAAAAAAAAAAAACCTTTATTGGCATACACTTAACTAAACAATAACAAAACCAAGTACAAACATAACTTATTTTTCTTCTTCAAAAAAAAAAAAAAATATAATAATAACCAAATACAAACATAACTTATTTTTCTTCTTCTCTTCTTCTTCTTCTTTCCCACCCCAGTCTCGTCAAGATTTTTACGCCAGCCAGTTTTTTATATTTTCTAAAATTAAATCATCCTAGTTATTTCTAATTATGTTTCACCAAGTGATAAATGAGAAAACTATTTAAGAAAAATTATAAGAAATTCGACGCCCTGATGAAAAAAAAATGGACAGCCGAATTAAGGGATCCGCAGTTCCATTCCCTGGCGAAAAAAATGAAATATATTCGATGGCAAAAAAAATAGTGACGTGCTAGATATAAATATATCTATCTATCTATTTATTTATTCAAACTTTATATTGTATGCTTTGGAAGAAGGCTCGGTTATTGATTCTATCTACACCGACTTCTCCAAAGCCTTCGATAGGGTTAATCATACGAGGCTCTTGTATAAACTTTGCTCATATGGCGTTTCGGGGCTCATGCTTTAATGGCTACGGTCTTTTATTTGTAATTACTTTTTCTTATATTTGTGAATGATATCGGTAAACATCTTGTTTCCAATATTCTTCTATATGCAGATGATATGAAACTATTTCAGAATATAAAGTTCATACACGACTGTAATACCCTTCAACATGATTTAAATGAGATTATGGTTTGCTGTAATGATAATAATCTCTATTTAAATATAAATAAATGCAAGTCCATGCGATTTTCACGTAAAAAAAGATTCAATATTACCTTTTGATTATTCATTAAACAATCGTATCCTTGAGAGAGTTGATTCAATTAATGATTTGGGTGATTTCTTTGATGATAAACTGCAGTTTAATAATCACATCAATAAAATCTCTGCAAAAGCTTTACAGCTGTTCGATTTTATACGTAGGTTTAGTTCACATTTTAATTCTATTAGAACTTTTATATCTCTATATATCTGTTGTAAGGCCTATTGTAGATTACTGCGCAATTATATGGTCACCTCATAATAAATGTCATGTAGATCGTTTAGAAAATGTGCAAGGAAAAATGATAAAATTAATTTGTTTTCGCTGTCACTTATTTTATCATGACTATAATATGATACTTAAATATCTTGGACTTCTTCCATTAATTCAACGAAGAGTGTACTTTTCGTTGTGTTTTGCGTACCGCATATTAAATGGCAGAATAAATTGTTCTGTGATACTTTCATCAATTTTATTGCTTAACTAGGCATCAACAACTTCTTGCTAGCAAATATCACGCAACAAATTATGCATCCAACAGCTCTAGAAATACATTGATTGATAATATTAATAAATACTGTAAATTCATAGATGTTTTTTGTCATGAGCTTGCAATGTTTCAAGTGTGATTGTAAAAATGCGCTTGAAAGTAGTTTGTAATGATTGTTTTTGTTATTACTTCTATTTGTTTAAAACTGTTTATTATTTTATTATGTAATAGCCCACCGTTAAATAAATAAATAAACACTGTTTCAATTTTAGAAAAATATTGCAGGTCATTTATATTTGAAATATTTTTTTCATGTTTCTTGTTGTGCAACATGAAATGGAGTGGCTTTTTCTAAAAGCGTACAAGTATCTTACTTTTAATTAAATAAAATCCATACTGTATTAATATAGAACAAATAATACAACAAAATTTAATATTATATTAGAACATGCAACAGATTCATCAAATGTCATTCTGAAAATACAAAAAATGTTGATTTTCATATGTTGAATAGTTTTCTCATTTAACAAAAGGTAAAATTTGTTGAAATACTTTTGTATACGAAAAACAAACCATTTTTTTACCAACGCAAAATATCTTATTTATTGATTGATGCTTAACTTTTCCTTTGTCATTGAATTTTTGATTTTTTTTTTAATAAAATGTTAAATGGAACATTTTCTATTTTAAAAAGGTCTTACGTACAAAAGTATGATTTTTTTTAATAAAATGTTAAAATGGAACATTTTTTTATTTTAAAAAGGTCTTACATACAAAAGTATGATTTTTTTTTAATAAAATGTTAAAATGGAACATTTTTTTTTTTATTTTAAAAAGGTCTTACGTACAAAAGTATGATTTTTATTTTAATAAAATGTTAAAATGGAATATTTTTTTTATTTTAAAAAGGTCTTACGTACAAAAGTATGACTTTTTTTAATTTCTTTATTTATAATATATAAACATAAATTTTATTACGTATATCATATTACAAATATATTGATTTTTTTTTTCATCGTTCTTCCTCGTCGCGGAATATTTATTTCGCCAGAAACTAATTCAAAATATCAAGCTTCATGATTGACTCGGGTGAAACAACAGAGTTTATCAAGAATACGTCTTTATTTCCGCATTCAAACATTTTCGGAATAAACACATTAGCGCCTTTCGCCAGAGATCTCTTCATCATCAACCTCGGACCGGCTACTAGTTTTAGACAAAAGCGAGTGTTAATAGCGAACCTGCCCGGAGGCGAGCTGGCTCTCGGCCGCGTAGATTACTTCATTTGGAAAACGCGAAGAAACGAACAAGTCGAAGAAGCAGAGGCGGTGGAAGAAGCAGAAGGGCAAAACCTGTTGCCCAAAAGCGAGCGCGTCGGACGGACACGAAAATAAATCCCTCCGCGCGGGGAAGGACGTGAAAATCTGGTCGGCGGGGAAGGGGTGAGGCGCTCACAAAACGAGCAATCCGAGTGAAATGAAGTATGAGAAAACAAAATTGCCGCAATTACGGGTTTTGGATCGTGGTTCAAGACCGCCCATGTAACCACAGCTTCGGGGATCCAACGAAACCAAGAGCTCATTTCTCCTTCATATCTCAATTACTGGATTATACAGTCGGACGGATCGAACCGAGTCGGATGGCTTCGTCTTGCTTTGAGAACCACGAGGAGGAGAAAAAGACGCCTTCGCGAAAACGCTGCGTGTTTCGATTTAGTCATTCTTTAGCAAATTTAATTTCTAATCGTTAAATACAAAGAAATCACAGAACGGAATGATTGCAATTACAGTTTTTTTACTATCAATTATTATAATTCCTTTTTAAATGAAACAATACCTGAGAAATTCTGTAAAGTCTGAATATAAATACGGCAATAATGTGGTTTGGGCAAGATGGTAACGTTTTTTTCTGTGTAATTTTTTTTAATTAAAAAAAAATCGATTAATTTTTTTTTCATTTTATTTAAATAAAAATACTTGTCCTTTCTTATTTAATAAGTAGGAGAAAGGACAAGTATTTTTATTGTGAACGGCAATTTTTTATGTTGGTTGTTGGTTTTGGAGACTTTAATTAGTCTCCACAACCAACAACCAACATAAAAAAGATTAAATATTTTCCACTCATTTTCCTCCAATTTCAAAATTGTTCACTTGATATTACTACGATTGGAGTTGTTTAAACAAGCTGTAAAGATATTTTTTTTCAATAAAAAAAAATAAACGTTCACGTTCGGTGAAAAGTACTCAAGAAAAGAGGATGACCTTTAGGTTAGATATGCGAAATAATAAAGAGGTGACATATTAATCAACATGACAAGCAAGGACATATCGATACAAGTGTAAACTTTGGTGAATTTAAAAGGCAACAATAAGAAAAACTTGTTAAAATGCTGTTATCTGCTATTTATATATCACCAACACAGTGGCATCATCAAGAAGATGATTAATTATCTTATCTGCCTGACGTTGCTACTGTCTTGGCGAAACGATTGTAGCAGTGTCTCCATAATAATTTTTTGTGGAACTTAAAAAAAAACTTGATTTATTTGCTTCTACTCACAAATGGGTATCGGTGTATTTTTAACCATATAACCCAGTAACCTTTGTAAATTTCAAATTTAGGGGACAATCATTCTACGACCAGTCCAAATCCTCGAATCGAACCAGAGACTCCTGACGCTTAACCTGCGCGCCAACGGGGTGGATAAACGTTGTTTTAGTTTTAAATTTTACACAATTTATTGTCATATTTTTACAATATCGATTCAGTTATTGGGCGCGTTCTGAGAAATTTTAGACAATTAGCGCTGCAGCGTAAAGCGCTTGATGTTCCCTGAACGGATAAATTGTAGTTGATAGAATTACTAATGTTGTTATATTGGTCGCGTTCAGGGAACTGTAGCGCTTAAGCGCTTTACGAAAGCGGTTTCGTTGAACGGTACCGCTTTATGTGTGGCGCTGTACCGCTTTATCAAGCGGTAAAGCATATATTTTTTCCGCTTGATCGCTTTTCAAGCCGTGCAGCTGTAAAAAAACCGCCATATTTTCGTGAACGTCCTTAACATCGAAAGCGTGTTCAGGGAACATCAAGCGCTTTGCGCTGTAGCGCTACATGCTAAAAATTCCCTGAACGCGACCATTTTGTTTACACCTGCACGGCTTGAAAAGCGATCCAGCGAAAAAAATATATGCTTTACCGTTTGATAAAGCGCTGCAGTGCCACACGTAAAGCGAAACCTTTCAGCGACACCGCTTTCGTAAAGCGCTGCAGCGCTACAGTTCCCTGAACGCGACCTAGCGGAAAAAATATATGCTTTACCGCTTGATAAAGCGCTGCAGCGCCACACATAAAGCGGTACCGTTCAGCGACACCGCGCGCTGGATCGCTTTTCAAGCCGTGTAGCTGCAAACAAAATTCTACCAACTAGAATTTTTCCGTTCAGCGCTGCAGCGCTACATGTCTAAAATTTTCCGGAACGCGCCCAATAACTGAACGCGCTCATTGATGAATATCAAAATTATGCCAGCACAATGGTTTACCAAGCATACATTTTTATTCACAATTAAATTTCAAAATTGTTTCGTTCTTTAATTTGCCTGGAATCAAGGTTCAAGATTATCTCAAATCATAAATTACGTTAATTTCAATATCTGAAATAATTGAATAAATGTTAATTTTATATATTTCTATCACAATCGATATTTATCTACCTTATTCAGACAAGTACATCCATTTTACCAAACATTAAGTTACACAACAAAATGAAAGTGTTTGTCTTAAGCTATCGATCAGAGGTCTTTCTGTCCCATCTTCAATTTATGAATAAAAACCGACTGCGCTAGCTAGCTGAACCGTCCTGAAGCGTATTAATGGTTTCATGAATGGTGAGAGCAGAATGCATGTATTTTGAAGTCTTTTCAGAGAGATTTATTCATTAATATGTTAGATTTGTTTACTTGACAGTTATTATTGAATAAAAGTAATGACTTTCAAGACTGTTTTAATTGAGAATTCCAAAAACTTGTACAATAATATTTTAAGCCTAATATAATTCTTGAAATCTTGAAATGTAAGCAGTCTTCAAATGTATTTACATGTAAAGACAGTTTCTATTACTATTTTCAAACTTAAATCAATTTAATATCTTTCGAGTTTGTCAGGATCAATGATTCTCAAAATGGGTGCTGCAACATTTTGATTTTTGTTGTAAAGTCACACGCCAAAACAGTGGCATCATTAGGTAGATGATTTACGTGTTGAAACAATTGTAGCAGAGTTTCTGCAATATTAAATAAAAATGATTTGAAAATAATTAATAAATTGTTTCCACATTTAGCTCTTTGACTATTGACTACAAATACACATTAAAACAACTACTTCCCGGGCAATTACCCACGCCGGACATTGAATTACATAATGTACACCTGCTGTTGCATATCAATAAAATATTGCATAATGCAATATGTTGTTTTTACATTAAATTTTTCTCGGATCAAAATTTGTTGCATTATGCAATATTTTATTGATATGCAACAGCAGGTGTGCATTATGTAATTTACGCCGTACGTGGGTATTTGCCCGGGAAGTAGTTGTTTTAACGTAAGTCAATAGTCACAGAGCTAAATGTGGAAATAATTTATTAATTATTTTCAAATCATTTTTATTTAATATATTTAAATAACTGTGACCAAGTGAATGAATATTGTTTTCTATTTATGTTTCTACAATATTTTTTTGTGAATTAAAAGAACAAAAAAACGTTTTATTGACAAATAGTGTTTTAAGGCTCAATTTTACAATCCGCAAATAATGTTCAAATGTATTTACATTTAAAGACAGTTTCCATTACTATTTTCAAACTTAAATCAATTAAATATCTTTCGAGTTTGTCTGGATCAGCGGTTCTCAAAATGGGTGCTGCGGCATTTTGAATTTTTTTTGTAGAGACACACGCCAAAACAGTCATTAGATAGATGATGAATAATCATTTGCGTATTGAAACAATTATATCAGAGTTTCTACAATATTTTTTGTGAATTAAAAGAAAAAAAAAAAGTTTTATTGACAAATAGTGTTTTAAGAACCAACTTTACAATCCGTAAGTAATGTTCAAATGTATTTACATTTAAAGACCGTTTCCATTACTATTTTCAAACATAAATCAATTAAACATCTTTCGAGTTTATCTGGATCAGTGGTTCTTAAAATGGGTGCTGCGACATTTTGGATTTTTTTTGTAGAGACAAATGTCAAAACTGTGGCATCATTAGATAGATGATGAATAATCATTTGCGTGTTGAAACAATTGTAGCAGAGTTTCTACAATATTTTTTGTGAATAAAAAAAACAACAACGTTTTATTGACATAAGTAGTGTTTTCAGGCCAAATTTTAAAATCAACAAAAAAGGCGTAAGTAACGTATTCGCGGAATAAAAGTTGATGTCTATGATTCTCTCCATTTGATTATCACATAGATATTAATATAATATATTAATATACAGAGAGTTTTATGTAACACCGAACATACTAGAATGTACTCAATGTAAATTTCCCTATGTTCGATTTGTTCAGGAACGCATCAAAGCATTGAGTGCGATGTGATTGGCTACTATTTCTAAAAATAATATAGTCAACCCAAAATACACCCTTTTCCGTAAAAAATGACTTGCACTTGTCAGTTATCGCAAGCAAGTGATATTTACTGTTCTGGCTCTTAAAGCAGAAGTAGACGATGAGTTGGATATCTTTTAATGTATACAAAGGAGGATAAGCTTTTTATGGTATGCATTGCGGTTAAGTATAATATTCATAATTATACATGTTGCACTTGACATAATAGTTGACATTAGAAATCGTAGCTAATCACATCGCACCCAATGCTTTGATGCGTTCCTAAACAATTCGAACATAGGAAAATTTACATTGAGTACATTCTAGTATGTTCGGTGTTACATAAAACTCTCTGTATAGGGATTATCAATAAGACAGTGCTGCCAACTGAATTAAAAAATCAAGAGTAACATTACTTGAGGTTTGTAAAATTAACCCTAAATGGTACTAATTGAAAAGGTTCCTTTCTTCACTTTTTAAATTTCACTACATTAAGTTTTAAATAATAATTGGTTTGCTAATTGTAGAAACAAAAACAATTAATTCATTTTTCATTCAATTTTAATTTCCTTTTTTTCAAGTTGACAACACAATCCTTCTTATTTTCCTGTTGTCAGCACCATTCATCTCACTTTTCTGTTTATTTACACGTCCTTGGTAATTATGCACTTTCGACGAACCGCAGTGTGACAATGCTGACAATATCGCGACGCGTGAGTGAAATGCGCAATCAATTTCATACAAAAGCCCGATAATAAAGGACGTTCAATCGTCGCTCGGTCTGCGAATAATGAAATATGGATGGCGGGGTAGAGACGCACCTCTCTCTGACAGCTTTTATTACGACTCCGACCGCACGTCATCGTTCTCGGGTTATATGAGGGCGCGATAAATAAAGTGCGAAAGCCGTAAATCGGCGATAATTCGTTTCGACCGATTAAAACGTCATCAGTGTTGTAATTCAGTGAACTTTTATAAAAATATTAATAAACAGGATAGAAAGGCCTCCGATTGATAGCCCAGGATAAACAAAACTTTATTTTAATGTATATACTCAATGTTTGTGAAAATGTAATTGTCTGAATAAAGATATTTGTTTTAGTATAAATAAAATTATGAATAATTTTGTGATATTCAAAAGAGTGTTTATTTTGACAACAATTGTTTCGAAAATGTATTGCTTATTCAGGTAAATGAAAGTTAACATTAAAATTAAAAAACGAGACTGCAACACTTGTTTACATAAAGTAAAGTAGTTTAAATAAATATGAATTGAAACAACTATTTCTTTGACTCCGCCGTACATTGGATAAGACAATGGAAATTTACCGATGCACGACAAATTATTGTATAACGCAATGAGAATATTTCATGTCAAGAACAAAAATGTTTTGGAATATAAGGCTATCCGCAGAAACGAATTTCGGGATTTACTTCTAGCCAATACAGCTTTGATTTAGCTTTATAAACAATTTAAATAACTACGATAATTCGTTTCGATCGAATAAAACGTTACCAGTGTAAACATTTCTTTTACACATATTTTTAATTAATTGGGAAATAATTTAAAAAAATAATAATAAAAAAATTGACTTACATAACGTAAGTAGTTTAAATAAAATTGAAACAACTGCGTTCCAGACAAATACTCCATCGGACATATGATTGAAAAATGGGAATTTTCCGATGAACAACTAATGATTATGTATCTCAACGAATATTTCATGCGGAAAACAAAAACGTTTAGCATTTTGCAGGATATTTGCAGAAAATAATTTCGTGATATATTTCTCGTTAATACAGCTTTGTGCCGTGGCTAAGAGAAAAAAATATAACGTAAGTAGTTTAAATAAAATTGAAACAACTACGTTCCAGACAAATACCTCATCGGACATACGATTAGAAAATGGCAATTTGCCGATGATCAACTAATAATTATGTAACTCAACGAATATTTCATGCGGAGAACAAAAACGTTTTGCATATTGCAGGATATCTACAGAAAAGAATTTCGTGATATATTTCTCGTTAATACAGCTTTGTACTATGGCCAAGAGTACTGTTGGGCAAAATCGAATAATATTAGTAATCGAGTATTACTCAATGTGCCATTTTAAGTATTTAAAACTAAAAAGTAACTTCAAAGTTATGTTTATTAATAAATGGGAAGTTATTTCTGATATATTTATAATAAGTAACATTTATAAAATTATAATATATTGAATTTAGAAATAATAAAAGATCGACTTTGCCCATCACTAGCCAAGAGAATACATTCTTTTCTCTTATACATATTATCAACCAAAGAGGTTTTTCACAATCTGAGTCATGATTTTTTTGTTGCAAACGATAAAAATGTACAAGATTCCGAAAACACAATATGTTCAATTTTATTTCAACAACTTTAAGTGTAATGATGAGGGATAAATACGGAAACACGCGTCTATAGAAAGACTTTTATTGTATAACGTTATTGTTCTCCCCGTTACATATTCTGGTTATTACGAGGAATACAAAATTTCAAAGAACACATTTTTCATTAAATTAAAAATATTTCAAGAATAAATATGATTTATTAAATGAAAATCTACTAATAAAACAAACAAAAAATAGATTAAGTTGAAACGTAAATAAAAAGTTAAGATTAACGTACATGTTATTATAAAATAAAACAGAGATGATTCACACATTTGCAGCTATTTAAATTACAATAATATTAAAAAACGAATATTTCTGGCAATGATCAATAAAATTCGATCAAAATCATATTATTAATTGAGCCTATTCTCTAAGTGAAATATTAAGTTTAACGTGTATATTATTTTTTATCCTCACAGTTTAAGCAGTTTATGTAATAAATATTTATTATAGAATGTGAAATTAATAAATAGCGTATACGTTAAATTTAACATTTCCCGTACGGAATATCTATTGTGTAATCCAATGTAGGCGGAGTATATGCTCGGAGGGTAGCTGTTTCAATAGATGTTTGTTAAAAACTTACAGAGTAAGTAATTTTTACAGTTGAAAAAAGGGAATGATCGAATTTTATTTATCATTGCCTGAAATTTTCCTGGTTTAACTTTATTCTACACAATAATCTTTGTCATCATAATCTAAGCGATTTTAAACTAATCAGTAAAAATAAAACTAAATTTTGTGAAACATAAACCAAGTGATTTTTTACAAATCTATATTTAATGTATTTAATATACTAAGATTGTGAGATAATTAATAATGCATTATTAAAATTTAAAGTTTCACATATGGCCCCGATTCTCGTTGTAATGCAGGTATTTAGTTATTTTTGTATTAATAATTTTTTTGTCACGATTGGCCTCGCCTAATATCTGGCCGCTCTTGGTCCGGGCCTAATGGACCTTAAGGAAAATCCGCTACTGTATAGAACAATATAACATAAATTATTATTAATAAGAATTAACTGTATAGTCTGAATAAATATGTAAAAATATTTAAAAAATAGGCTGAAAGACCTCCGGTTAATAGCCGATTCATCTACAGAATATAATTCTAATTTTATATATTATTGTACATGCATATACACATTTGAATAAAGATGGTTAGTTAGTTATAAAAAATATACAAAATACTGGTCATGTATAAAAGATGTTTTGTTTTGAAGCCATTGAAAATTACATTATGTAAATAATTTCTAATTCCGTTTATTTAAGGAAATAGTTGTTTCTTAATTTAATGACAAAAAAAAACGAATTTTTAAAATTCCAAACTTTGTACGCTCTACTGGGCAATCACAATTTACGTTTCGATTTAATCATCAGTCCAATTTAATCTCAGATTCGTTACAATCGGGCACTCATTATCATAAATACGGTCTAGTAATCGATAGTCGTTTAATTGATTATCGGTGATGGAATTAATTAACGCTGTATAAGATCAGGGATTTAATCTACGTGGATTAGATTTCTCTCCATGGGCACGAGAGACGATGTTCGTGTTTTTTTTTTTCTTGTGGTATTATTTTTTTATATCGTATATATTCCGAATTAGTCGCGCTTTATCGCGCCTTTAAACCGAATCTATATAACCAAATTTGGTTTAAAGGCGCGATTGATACGATTATCTTAAACGAAGTGAATTAAATTAAAAGATAACAATTTTCTTTCGTTTTTTAAGGAATAATTAGCTAAATAAATAATTACATTTTCGAAATACTTATCGACCAGAAAAGGTGTGATAATTTTCAGGTAGAGTCGTTCATTGGTTAATTTATAGTAAAAATCGTTGATTAATAAGGAACTTAATTTTTGAAAATCCGTGGTTACTTTAATTAATAAAATATTTATGATTTTCAACACTTTCTTATTTAATTTTACTACAATTGTTTCCAGTAAGGGAAGAAAATTAAAGATTTTTGAAAATTTGGAAATTAATAAAAACACTAAACGGGCCTCTTGCTAAATGAACAAGTGGAATTCTCGAACTCCCCACTACTTAGGATGGAAGGAAAACCACGCTCCACCCCCGTGCAATAAAACTGTGTATATATATTGTAAACATTTCTGTAAATATTATTATTAACTTTCTTCACCTGAAGAAGCTACAGCGTAGCGAAACGATTGTAGTGAAATTAAATAAAAAAGGGTTGAAAATCATAAATGTTTTATTCATTAAATTTATAGTAAAAAATTATGTTTTGTTGCTTCATGGAGAGAATCAATGTAAATTATGCAACGATGGATCAAATAAGTGTTAAAAACAAACATAACATCCGACAATTAGGTGAAACTGTTAAACTTATCATAATTTATAGAAAGCAGATGTATCTCTGTCAATAACACTTAATAAGGTATAATAACATTTTAGGGAAGACAGACCTCACGTCGATAGCCCAGGACAGACTAACACCTTCATGCATAATTGTAATTGTAATATATAGCTGTATAAAAAATTTAATGTAATTATCTGAATAAAGACATTTGTATATATAAAAATGTATTTTTGTTTATAAATTTATAAATTATTTATAACTTGCCATTAAAACTTTAGAAATGTGCATCTTATTGTAAATTATATTGTTTTTCTTTTATTTTATTTTTTTCTAAAACTAATTATGATACTTCCTTTCTAACAATAAAAAAGGAATATTATCTAACAAAAAATAAAACTGATGAAACGTTGAAAATAGAGTTTCAGAGTGTATTTTTTGAAACTATTAATAGAGTTTCGGAAGTTCATACTTGTTACACATTCGTTGAATTTTTGTATTGTTCTACATGATGATGCCACTCTGTTGGTGAAACAATTGTAGCAGTAACTCTACAATAAATTTATGAAATTAAATGTGAATTTCGTTTTCTGTTCTCATAAACAGGACAAGTTCGCCTTCCTTTAGTGGACGAAACAATGATCCTCGGTCCTCTACCTTGTAGACCCAAATGGTTGACGATGCTACTTGAAATTAGGCAAAAGGTGGCGCTTGCGTCGTCTTTATTTTATTATGTTTAATAAACCGTTACTTTATTTCCAAATAAAAATTATGTATTCTACATATATAAAAGGGATTTACCGTTAAATAAAGATTATAAAAAATGACTGATTCCATTGTTGTCGAAATAGTTAAGAGTAAAAAATGAAAGCTGTTGTATTTTAATTATTACAAAATTAATAACGTATATATAAATATCTTTATTCATACAATTACATTTTTACAAATTGAGTATATACATTAAAATAACGGTTTGTCTGTCCTGAGCTATCGACCAGAGGTCTTTCTGCTCTCTCTTAAATGTGCAAAAAATATCCGTGCTAGCAAGCTGAACTGTTTTGAAGCGTCTTGATAAATTCATGAATTGTGAGAGTAGGGTGGATATATTTTGGGGGATTTTTGGATTTCGGGGAATACAGAATTTTGTACATTGTTTATATTTAATTGAATTTTAATTATACATCAATGTTGTACCAATTTCTACAATTCATAGATATAAATACAATTTAAAAGGAATAACAATTTAATTGTAAGAAGGGATTGATTATAAGGATTTTTTGCACATTTTTTTGGAAAGGTTTCTTTTACGTTGGGATACAGGTGTGAACTAATGACGTATTTTCCCACATTTCGTTTCCAATAATCAATTTTAGATAATTCAATAACAAATTTAAACTCTTTTCACCACGAATTAAACAATACAATCTCTTAAATCCAGGTCCAATAACAATTTCGCGAATAACCATTTGTAAATAAAAATTATTTTTATTTAATTTCTGATAATTAAGTGAAACAATCAGTGAACATCCCAGGGAATCATTTAGTTGGATAATTGCGGCGGACGAGCTTTACGCCGAAAGAAAATAATAATAACAATCTTCCTCACCGTAAGAGGTATAATGCACCTCGCAAATTACATTACTTATTATCGCAATTACGGTTTATCAATTACCAGAAATTGCCGCAATTACATTCCTGATTCATATGTATGTGTGTGTGTGTGTGAGTTGATCATTCTCCGAGAATTATCGTGTAATTCATTTTGCTGCATGATAATGATTACATAAAAGGTAATCATAATTAAGACGGGAGGACTAATTGAATCAACAGAAATTGCTTAAAAACACGGAAATTGTGTTGTTTTGTATATTATTTTTAATGATAAAAAGTATGAAAATAAAGCCCATTACAGGACAAGAAAATAAGAATACAGAATTTGTAAAGTTATTTCAGTATGTGTAATTACACGTTTTACAACTTAGGAATAAAAAAAATAAAAGTAAGTACAATGACTATACAGTCAAATTTAAATTCTGGAAGGATAGGATAGCAGATATCTAACGTGAAACAACCACCATTGCCCATTGCCATTCGACAAAATAGCATAAAATTTAATTTCGATAAGTATGGTAGATCTCTATCGTGAAAAAAAAAACTCGATTCTACAAAATGGCATCAAATTTAAATTTGGGAAGGATAGCAGATACATAACGTGAAAAAAAAATCGATTGCGTTATTCGACAAAATGGCATAAAATTTAAATTTGTCGTATCTTCCAGAATTCTTGTTTTGAATTTGTCTTTTTTTTGACTGCATATAAATAACTTTGTGAAAAGATGGAATATCCAAGACGAATACAAAAAATCATGTAAAATAAGTCATTTAACAAACTAAAATTACCCCCAAAAAAAATCTACAAATTCTTAAGGTGCATTCATTTTTATTTTCTTTCTTTCCTTTATATTGTGTACCTTCAAATTCCACGACCTGGCAGACAAAGAAAAAACGAAACCGAAGACGAAAAGAACGTATAAAAAAAAGCATGCGATGGCCAAGAGGGCATTCTTAATTACTTGTCTACTTCGCGGGCCGCAAGATAAATACCAACATTACGGCAACAATGAGCGAACAGGCCATCTGACGTTGACGGACACGCGGAATAATATAATCCTCTTCGGCCAAAGTCCGTATAAATCAGCGTTGTTTGATTTGCGATGAGAAACTCCGCTGAGCGCTAAAACTCATGAAATATTTATACGGTTACAAACTGTTACGTCGTGATCCGAGCGGACGCTTCGTTAACATACTAGATCGTGATTGGTCGTTTTTCGCGGATGTTTCGTTTTCACTTTTCAATGTTAAAGCAAAAGATGCAATGCGATTTTTACATAAATGTGATTACTTTGGTTTAAAATTGAATGGAAATATAAAAAAAAATACAAAAGAAATTAAAACATATTTTTCTTGAAGAAATGATTGAATGTGATGCAATGTTTGAAAAACCATGTTGATAATTTATCTAGAATAGATTTTTTATTTTTAAATATTTATTTATTAAGGGTATAACACCTTTATTTATAAAAGAACATAAAATAAATATTACAATTCACACATTAAGGGCATACCACTCGCTAGGAAAGAATACCACTAATAATAATACTGTTGTATTGAAATTTCAGTATGAGAAAGTTAAAGGATGAATAAATGATTGTATTCGTTTAGTTTTGAAAAAAAAACTTCATATAATATTTATAAAAATGCATTAAATATGCTCAATATTTATACAAATTTGATCGTCAATTTAACCAATTAAAACATTTTTATATTTAATTTTGAAGTTATAGGGGCCTAGAATCGACTTTTGTGAACAATAAAAGGTTTGCATCATAAATATAAACTTATTAGTTTGCATAAAAGAATCAATATACATAAACCATAAATGTGCATATTAAAAATGAGAATGTCAAATCTGACAAAAATGGATGGATTTTTATCTATAATACATTTTTTATATTCTTTTATTCTATTTTTGAATGAATGTGTGTTTGGCCAAAATATATTGCATCATATTCATTACATTCTTTTCATATATACCTCATTTTTCCTATATTGATCAAACTGGCAGGTCATTCTAAACTAGAATGAAAGAATATAAAAAAATATTCTAGATAAAAATCCATTAACAGAGTTTTCCAAACATTGCATCACATTCAATCGTTCCTTCAAATTGGATGATTTAAAAATCTTGTACGAAGTTAATAAGGGAAATATTTCAAACTTCAAAGAAGGCCTAGAAATCAAAAAACCTTTTATCGCAAAAAAAAACGTCTCTAATGTCTAGAAGATATTTGGGATTCCCCAATTATAAAACTTCTAATTACCTTACGGATTATCGATTATGGCAAAATATCGTATGTATATCTGCAATTAAAAGTAATCTGAAGCACTCCTTTGAGGATTCTCTAAGAAACCGAAACTAGTCAGCAATAATGCGTAAACAGTGCTAAGTAAATCTAATCATGTTGAAAATTATGATGAACGCGTTAATTGAAGCCAATTTTTGTAATCATCCACGAATTCGCATTATGTTGCTTATTACGATCAATTAACAAGTTGACTAACTCTACTTTGATCTTATCAAATTATCGATTTTTTTATAAACATTTGCAATAAACAAACCTAATAATTTTGGTTGTTAGTTTGTTAAAAATAGTTGAGAAAGGACAACTATTTTTATTTAATATAAATAGAAAACAGTTTTCATTCCACTTGGTCACAGTTATTTAAATATATTAAATAAAAATGATTTGAAAATAATTAATAAATTATTTCCACAATGTGCATTTGTTTAATGTACTTGTGTAAGTAAGTCAATAGTCACAGAGCTAAATGTGGAAATAATTTATTAATTATTTTCAAATCATTTTTATTTAATATATTTTTATTTAAATAAATCTAATAATATTGAATATTCTGATTGAATCGATTGAAGTTAAATTTTGCAATACAACCAACATGAATCATCCACGAATTCGCCTCCTGTTGCTTATTACGATCCAATCACGTGACAAAGGGCGATCAACTCTACTTCGATCTTATCAAATTTTCGATCAGGTAGCATTTTCGTCGGCCATAAAAATTAATCATCTCACGTGAATACGCAGCACGCATGGCCATTACGATAAAGTCATAATGTTACGTTGGTGCTCTTCGCAAACGCTCATTGCTTCCCATCATGCAATGCCTCACTCAAGAAAATGAAAACGAGATGAAGAGGAACAAAACAAAGCGACGCACGAAAAGTCTAATATTTAGAGCGGAAGACGTTTGAATACAGAATGTTTCAAGTAATTTGTAGGTTATTTCCAAGAAAATATATTTTTTTAAATTACTTTCCATCAAATGGTGTTGGAATTGGAATCGGGTTAATGATCTTATGATGGCATTCCCACAATATTTACCCAGATCGGCGGCATTAACATTATATTTTTCTAATTTCTTAAGTAACATAAGATACGGATTGATATTCTGTGGAAGCAACTTAGAAGCAAGCAATATCTTTACTTTATAAAAGAAAGCTATTAGGGCTGTAATGAAATTGGGATGCAACGTATTATGCTGATTAAACTTTAAAGAAATGAATAGTCAAACATTTTACCATATACACGGTGGCTAGAAAAGGTGTAATAATTTTCATATAAAGCGGTTCATTGATTAATTTTAAACAGAAAATTTAAGTAAAAAATATTGTATTTTTTTAATTCCTCACGAGCCACTTTAAAGAAATGTAAATTTGGCAACAGTGGATCAAACAAGTGTTTAATTTAATAATAAAAATAAATTTAACATATCTGTAAAAATTTCATATTTGAAGAATACATCAAAAGTGAAGGATTAAAGTAAATGTTCGAAAGGATGACCATCAGTTTCGAAACACATCTTCTTCCCGAATTTAATCTAACATCCTGTCACAAAACATACGTTTACGTTATCATTTCCATACAGTGGTTGAATTTTTCTTTCATAAAATGGACGTAATCGATTTTCTTTCAATACTGCATGGGCTGTTTTTTTACTGGGGACTCGTACTGCTATTAGGATCTTCTTGACAGCATATCTGTTCTTCTAGTTGTGACGTTCCCTAGATCTCCCTCCATCTCTCCATTATTATAAACGAACGATCCAAAAGTATGTAGCCTGTGGTCTAATTTTCTATACTTATTTACGCAGGGTTTTTGACGATTTTAACATCTTCTTTGGTAATCATCTTTGGCACTAGTTGCATTACCATTGCAGAATCCAAATACCATGTGCATATCTGCATACTCATTGAATGTATACATTTTCAGAAAGTATGAACTTACATAAACTTGCACAAAAAAAATATGTCAAGTGTATGTCGAAGTGAAGTGAAATTTAATTCGGAAAATACATAGCTTTCAGTTCTATTTTTATTAAAAAATGCTTCTAAAGAAGTTAATAATTTGTTAAAATTTCCAATTAATTTATCACTTATGACATTTAAATTTTACAAATGCGTAATTTATTGTAAGTTCAATTGATTTTTTCCAAAATATTTATAAAATAATACTAATTTACAGAGACACATTTAATATTTTAACGGCCTCGTGAGATGTTATGAGGAAGAATACGTTTTTTATTTAGAATTTTTATCCAACATTAATCAACACATAACACTACCTAAAGACAATCACACCTTTTCTAGCCATCATGAATGAATCGCATAAGATAATAAAAATGGTACATACAATACCAGAATAAAAAAAATCATATATCTCAAACATAAACTAAAAATGACTGAACAGTCAACCCATTATATGGAAATAAAATTATTTAATTCCTTGGCGGATTCTTTCAAGAAAAATGTTAAAAACACCAAAACAATTTAAAATTAATTTGTACAAGTATTCATTACAAGTGGAACCATCAGTTTTTTAAAATATTTAAATAATTATTATAATTTTAAACTATTAATCGAGGTGGCTGGCAGTTGTTGAAAGTTCATATTCATTACTTTAAAGTAAACACGTTTGTTATACATAATAAATTACGCTAGATGAATGGTGACTGAACGTTTCATTAAACGTTTGTTATATCTTTCAAAATATGTTTATTTTTGTATTTCACTACAATTGTTTCGCCTCATTTTGGCTTCTTCAGGTGAAGAACAAGTGATTAGCTTAACCTAATTTACAAATAATATACAGGAGTAGCAACTAAGTAGGAGGAGTGGAGGTTACAAGTTTTAAATTAAGTAATGCAGAGTTATTTATATCTGTCTGGTCGTTTAATAGTTGGCCGCTGAATTTCTTTTATTTATTTCCGTGCTTTCTAAGGTGTTCGGTTTTCATTCCGTTATCTCGATATGTAGTATTTGGAAATCTTCGTTAAAATTCTTCTTAAAGGTAGAAGAAAAAAAAATGCTCAATTATCAGAGCTCGTATATATAATTGATTTAATTTGACTGAATATGTTTGATTTCATTTAATTAATTTAATTTAACATCTTTAAATTATGTGAGGCAGAGCTGTACTGACGAGGGATAGATCCCGAAACACATGTCTGCCGATGGTTTTATATCAAGCAACGTTCTTCTTTTTAAAATATAGAAAAGAGTATTCATTCACTTGGTCCAAGTTATTTAAATATATTAAATGAAAATAATTAATAAATTATTTTCACATTTAGCTCTGTGACTATTGACTTACGTTACGTAAGTACGTTAAACAAATGCACATTAAAACAACTACTTCCGGGGAAAATATCCACGCCTGACATTGAATTACGTAATGAGTGAATTGATTTAATTGATTTATTTTAACATCTTTAAATTATGTAAGACATAGCTGTACTGACAAGGCATAGATCCCGAATCACGAGTCTGCAGATGGCCTTATATTAAGTAACGTTCATTTTGTTGTTATTAATTTTTTCTCGGATCAAAAATGTGTTGCATTATTCAATATTTTATTGATATGCAACAGCAGGTGTACATTATGTAATTTAATGTCCGGCGTGGGTATTTGGCCGAGAAGTAGTTGTTTTAATGGGCATTTGTTTAACGTACTTACGTAACGTTAGTCAATAGTCGCTAAATGTGGAAATAATTTATTAATTATTTTCAAATCATTTTTATTTAATATATTAATTTTGTTTCAAGCTAGTATGTTAGTTAGTTAGTTGGGCTTTGACACAATTTTATTTTGTACATTTTGTAATGACACACTGAAATAAATTTTATTATTATTATGTGGTGTACTCAGGAATTTTCTTCCTGGTTGGATGGGAAGGAACTTGGATTAGTCTGTGGCCTATTTATCTAATGTAGAAATTGTCGTGATATGGAAAATCTTGACAATAGCACAGCTTTTTGTACATTTGCGTGTATGTATTTTGTATAAACGTTTTTGATGTAATTCCCGTTACCGATGTCACAACTGACAAGTTATTGGCATTTTCTTGCTTCCATATTCTTTTGATTTCTATAACTAGCTATTCATATTTTTCAATATTTTTTTTGTTTTATTTTTGAAAAATATTGTGATAGTTAGGAACTGCTTAGTTGATAATACATTATTTATCGTACTTTATCTGTTAATACATCTGGCCTAGTTGCCTTCATTCCCTAATATAAGAGTAATCAGAAAATGAAAAAAAAAAGTGGCGGCAGGAATGATTAAATTCCTGAAACGGGATGTTGATCTGAGACCAACAATTATATTTTATAAAATAAATATGAATAGATTATTAAAAATCAACAAATTAAACGAGGATTAGATTAAATAACCTCAAAATTTAGACTAATTTCGGGTTATTAACTCATTTTCAAGAGAATGTAAAATTTATTTTATGTATATATTGTTATATTTAAGAATCATAAAAAGGGGAAAATGAAAGGTGGATATTATTATGTCCCCTAAAATCCCATCTTAGGTACGCTAAAGAATCCAATATCTTACATTAGAAACTACTTTTCCTCCTGTTTAAAATACTAGTGTTGGGCAAAATCAAATAATATTAGTAATCGTGTATTTATAAATGAGCAATTTTCTATAAATAAAGTCAATAAATAACAACAATAAATCAAAGACAACGCAAGCGCCATCTTTGGCCTAATTTCATGTGGCATCGTCATCGATTTGGGTCTACAAGGTAGACGACCGAGAATCATTGTTTTGTCCACTGAAGGAAGGCGAGAACTTGTCGTATTTATGAGAACAGGAAACCAAATTCATTTAATAAAATGTTCAGCAAGCATTCACCTAGCCTATGTATAACTAGTGATGGCCATTTCGGTTTATCGAACCTCATCAGACTAATGTGCTCCATTAATATCAGGTATATAACCACAATACAAAATCCGTTCAGCCGCCTTCATCAAGGCATTGCACATGGAACACACTAGACTGATAAGGTTCACTAGTTACCGATACGCTAGATGAATGGTGGCTGAACATTTTATTAAGTAACAATAAATTCATGTTTTTCCATAAATAAAGAACAATTACTGAGAGTAACAGAACATGTTGCATTAATAAAATTGTCAGTGTAACAAAAGTTTGCAGAAACAAAAAAGATCGACTATGCTCATCTCTATAAAATATCCTCTTTAGCAGATCAATAGCTTTTAAAATCAAGAAATAATTCCATTCACAATTGATTTTATATTCTGGAATTATTGTCTACGTGCGCTCTTTTTTAAAACCAATAGGGCATGGTTTACATGTGCGACGGGTAATTCCTCTTAAAATTCTCAACGAGAGGCGAATTCGGAACGGGCTTTGTTTAGAAGCGAAAAAATTTGCATCGGGCGCTGGAGCGCGACCCGCAAAAAAGCGAATCCAGTTTTGCAGGCATGCTGCTCGTTTTTTGTTACTTCTTGTTTCTTTTTCTGCAGCGGCGCGCGGATCCACCGCGAGGGCCCCCGAGTTGTTTGTACAACAGGTGGCGATGGTAACCTTATATTAAAATTGGATCAAAAGTTAATTTGTTCGTTTTGGCATTCTATAAAAATTATGAATAATTAAAGATTTTATTTACATGTAAATATTTAAAACAGTTCTTCGAACTATATATGAAAACACTTTGTACACTTTTCTTCAATAATTTCTTCTTTGAACTATTTATATTAAACTGAGACTCATTTTAGGCTATTCAATTAATCGTTTTATATGGAAGAATGGCTTAATCAAACATTGGACTTCACAGAAATACTTTTTTATATTTTCTCGTCACGAATGCCTTTTTATTATACAGGATTTTCCAATAAGAGGTTTCATTTTGAATAGTCCACTATCTGGGCAGTCACGTTTTGACATTTGACAAATAAAAACTATGCCATTAATAAAAATGCAACGACACACGCTTCAACAACGCTATGAAATGATTAAAATTGGCTACAGAAATAGTGACAATTTTTTAGTCACATTTCGCCAAACTAAAGCATTTTTTAGTCGTCGTGAAGCACCTTGTCGGCCAGCAATAGTAAAACTGGTTAAAAAATTTGAATTGTTGGGACAACTTAGTGATGTGAAGAATCGAAACCTTGTTCGTCGCTCAAGAACAATTGAGAATATTGCTGCTGTAGCCAATAGTGTTAACGAAAACCCAGGTTTGTCGATTCCTCGTCGATCTTAGGAATTAGACATTTCAAAAACGACATTACACCGTATTTTGCATAAAGAGTTAGGTTTAAAGGCTTTTAAAGTTCAGTTAACTCAATCTATCCTGATTGGGTCCTTGAAATGCATCAAAATGATCCGGATTTTCATCGAAAAATCATCTTCGGTGATGAGGCCCATTTTCACCTGAATGCTTATTGGAAAGCCTCTCCGTCGTCAACGTGTCACTGTTTGGTGCGGTTTTTGAGCTGGAGGTGTGACTGGACCTTACTTTTTCGATAATGAGGCTGGTGCAACTGTTACGGTGTATGAATTTCGCTATCTAGCTATAATTAATGATTTTTTATGGCCGGAATTGGAAGATATTGATGTGGACGAAGTTTATTTTCAACAAGACGGCGCTACGTGCCACACAAGTAACAAAATAATCGCAATTTTGTAAGAAAAGTTTTCTGGCCTTGTTATTTCACGAAGAGGTGATCACAATTGCCCCCCGAGATCTTGTAACTTGATCCCTTTAGACTTTTTTCTTTCGGTCCACGTGTAAGATAAGGTCTATGCCAATGTTCCATAATCAAGACCTTAAAGATGGAGTTCGTGAAGTGATCGAAGACATACAGACGCAAATGTGCGAAATTCATGATAAGGATTTGGTGCTGCAACCGAAGTCGTGGCTGATATTCGCAATTTTATACTGTAAATGTTTATTAATAAAGATTATTATTATTGTTAACAATTTGTTTGCAATGTAATAGATTCATAATAAATTAAAGACGACGCAAGCGCCACATTTTGCCTTACCAAAATGGCCATCACTAGTTATCCATACGCTAGATGAATGGTGGCTGAACATTTCATTAAATGTGAGTAATATTTTCATGTTTAGATTTTAGTAATTTGGATCATGTTCTTGATATTAATTCATAATATTAATTATTATTTGTAATTTATAATTGATGTTTAAATTAAGTTTAAATTTAATAGTCTTGATAATAAATAATAATAATATTACGTTAATATATTTGAATCATCACGTTTTATACTCTTATAAATTAAGCAATTATTCCTTAAGTATAACGTTCGTCCCGTACTTTCCATTCGTGATATCCAATTTAGAATGAAACGTGTGTTTCTTTTCTTTTTCGTCCCGTTTCGTTTTTTTCCCTCCTCCTCCTCCTTCCTCTGCTCTCGACGAGAGGAAGACCTTCGGAGCACGAAACCCTTGTCGGTGGAATGAACAAGTGGTCGAAATTCTTGTGGAGATTCTTACAACTTGACCCACGAGAGAGAAAGAGGCCTCGGACTCCGGCGTGGGGAGGTGGGCCGGGGGATGAGGCGAGGGAGGGGCGGCGTGCACGGACCGCGGGCCTCATTTGAGGCCCGGGTCGTGATTGAGACGTATTTAATAATTACTCAATCATAAAAGCCTGAGAAAATTACCGGCCAGTGCACACAAACACACACACAATCGCCCGAGCCTCTTTTCAACATCGGCGTTCAGGAACAAAAAAAAAATTAAGTGAGAGAGAGAGGAAACGAAGAGATCATCAAATGTAATTTGCGGCCGAATATTGTTATGCTTTGTTTTTTGGTTGATTGATCGCTTGTTAATTTGACACGAAGGGTGTTTTCGTAAATCGAGGGTTCGTTAATCTAATTAAAAATTCTAATTAACATAAATAAATTATTAATGCTCTAATATAATCACATTGGCTGAAAGACCTAAGGTCGATAGCCATTTATAAGTTTAGACCAAATATATTGTATAATATATGTATATGTAAATACCACAATAAAGATGATTGTATAAATAATCACAGAATAAATACTTACTATGTTTTAATAATAATAAATATCAAGAATATTGTGGAGTTACATATTATGAAATACAAATCAAGTTAAAAGAATTTGCATTAAAAATAAACAAGAAACCCATGTTGTCAGAGCATATCAAAATCCAAAGATTACAATGGACTGGATATGTTAGAATGAAAGAAAAAAAGGCTTCTAAAACAGCTCCTCAGCAGAAGAATGAAAGGAGAGAGATCTAAGGGAAGATCAAGAACAATATGGGAGGACGAGACTGACGCCAAGGAAATACTCAGGACTAGAAACTGGAAAAGGTTGGCCATTAGCAGAAAATTTAGAAGCAAAAGTTAAGGAGGCCAGGGACCTATAGCGGTTTGTAGAGCTAACTACTAAAGATGGTAACATAGTTTCCGAAATATATCTAGTGAAATAAAAAATAAGTAGGAGAAAGGACAAATATTTTTATTGGAGAGAGATTAAAAATAAATATGGTTTAATGGTAATAGTTGACTCGTTCGTTAAGTATTGATAATGGGTACATAGTATCCAAAATGTACATCTAGTGCTTAAATAAAAACGTCTATACCTCTTGGCGTCTATCGTCTGAAAGCCAGAAGGTTTACAGAAGTTAATAAGGAAGTCATAATTTTAATTAAAAAAATGAGTTAAATATTTAAATTAAACTTAATTAATTTTCAGACGTTTTGAAGTAAATTAAGAAATTAATTGAGTTTGATTTACTACAGTTTAGGTTATTGTAATGTACCTCTATATATAATAATAATGATCATTATTATTATATTTTCATACTGTATATAATTTTAATGCCATAATTACTATTAGATTTTTGATTATCACATCGCACAGATAATATTGGTAATAGCAAATAGTTCATTAGATCTAAATTAAATGCTTTGCAGATTTCTATTTTATCATCATTAAATACCATTAAGGTATATCTCATTACTCTTATGTAAATATTTTTAACTCCAATTTCCAAAGATTGCCTCCCATGTTATGTGTGCTTCTATTTAGATTTTAATCTAATGATATCTACAAAAGGAGTGGGGTTGTTCTGGCATCGAGGAGACCAGCAATACTTCTTTTGAGCAGAAGCAATCAAACCATAAAACTGCCACCTTTAAATTATATTCTCGTAATCATTCACTGTTTTACATATGTTGTTAAATGTCATTATCAAAGTTTATTTAATAAAATTCTAAATGTGAAGTATAAAGTTTCTGATAATCCGACCTAAGTTGACCTAAAAGCGATTTCTTCAGCGAATCCAAGAAATCAAAGTATAAAAAGAACCTCATAACGAGCGATATCGTTGAAGTCGTTACAATAACGTCACAAATTTGACGTTGTCGTAGGGTAACGTTACATTTTACTCTAACTAAAAACAGTAAATACTTTAATATCATACTTTGAGAGGCGCATTATGGAATTATCTTAAACATCCTTAAACATTTCCCTCCGTCTAATTATTATGATCACCATTGCCATTGTCGTCGCCGTTCGACATTCAGAATGTTTGAAGACAAAAGGTCGCACGATGAGCATAACGATAAGATGTTTATCTTGGGCATATCGCATTGTTACACGGAACACACGCCTCTCATAACCGGCCGAGGAAAGGAATAGAAAACAATTATGGCCGAGGTGTCCGTTGAATGTCCATCGGATCACGTCCAGTTTTAATTGCCGGCTTACCTAATGCCACAGCTAAACGCACATGCGGACCTTGGATCGATCGAAATGGATAACACTTACCTGAAAACAGAAAGAGAAACGGGGATTAATTAAAAAAAATGGTCACGATCCACAATCAAAACTTGACAGCGCAGTTATTTGCATTGATATGATATTTAATATAATCGCGTTATTATAAATGTGATATTTTGCATTTATAATATGCGATTATTATAAACAAACAATTTACAAATACATTAGAAAGTCGAATATAAAAACATTTTTCATAATAAATTAAAGACGACGCAAGCGCCACCTTTTGCCTAATTTCAAGTGGCATCGTCAACGATTTGGGTCTACAAAGTAGACGACCGAGAATCATTGTTTCGTCCACTAAAGGACTGAAAATTTCTTTGAATAAAAACATTTATTTATTAGCTATTTCTATAGGCCTTAAGCAAAAAAATTGGAAGCAAAAGTTACGGGAGTCCAGGGACCGATAGCGGTCTGTAGAGCCATTGGAGATAGATTAAAAATAAATACAGTTCATGTACAGGAATTAATTTTCATCAACAGAGCTTTCCCATGAACGTTTTATGTTTTATGAAATAAATATGAATAAAGTATTAAAAATCAACCAATAAAAAACAGATTAGATTGAATAACTTTAAATTCTCGACTAGTTTCGGGTTATTAGTACATTTTCAAGAGAATTTAAAATTTGAAAATGGGCTAATAACCCGAAACTAGTCGAGAATTTAAAGTTTATTTTTAATTGAAAATAAAAAAAATTGGTTTGTTTCACTTATTTATATTTTCTAGTTTCGACTATTGATCATCTTCAGGGAGGAATTTAATTTGTTCCGTTTGCCAAATTCCTGATGATTTAAACTAAAAACGAAATAACGATTTTTTAACCGTACTTAAAGTCCGAATATTTAATATAGTTATATAATTATATTCAGTCTTGAAATATTAATTTCAATCGCAGCATAAGGTTGTATTGATGAGATCTCAATAACTAAACGCGCCAAATATCCAATTTCGCCGATTCCTTCAGTGAATAACAGAACATATAATCGAAGAAAGAAAAAATATTTTAAGAAGACATAACAAACAATTTGAAAAGGCAATTTATTGTCCATAGTATACGAGCAGTCGTGGTATTGTCAGTATCGAAATCGGAATCTCGTTAGCCGTGTGTCGTTTGAACGAGGACGTGATGAATTGTTTGAGTTAGAGGAACGGAGAGGCATCAAATAGATTGATGGATTACACGTTACCGAGCCGGCGGGGGGAAATAATGAACCCCGGGAAAGTGTTACAAATTGTCTTACAGACAAAGGAACAAATACACACATCTGTTTAAGAAGAAGAAGAAAACGTGAAGCCAAATAAAATTTTACTCTATATTTATTAATATATACAGTAAATTTGTTATCATTAGATAATTTAACATTGAGAATTAGTCTATATATTTTATTAATAATTTTCTTATTAAATGTATTATTGTTCATCATTTAATAGAACTGAAAAATGGAAATAATATTAATTTTGAACTTACAAGTTGTAGGCGCTATTTTTGAATTACCCGCCTGCGTGCGCCATCTAACGCCGCGGAAAGGAAATTAATTTTATGTTGGCTAAACTTATGAGATTTTAGATGAGCTATATTCAGGTTGAAAAAATCAGAGAGAATGATTAGAAGATTACGCTAAGTTACGTAAAATTGTTGTTAGCGTTTATTAAAGTTTTAAACGAATGCAGACAGTTTAATTTCCAGCCCCACAAAGAGGCCACCACCGACTACAAAGTACTTTTTTTCATTTTTCTACTTTATATACTACTCTCGACTAGAACGTGCAACATACTTCACTTGAAAATGTTTAAAA
Organism: Philonthus spinipes; assembly: GCA_963082785.1. Classification (NCBI taxonomy): domain Eukaryota; kingdom Metazoa; phylum Arthropoda; class Insecta; order Coleoptera; family Staphylinidae; genus Philonthus; species Philonthus spinipes. The sequence continues at coordinate 10,502,177 of OY720309.1, read as the reverse complement.
TAAATGCTAATAATTTGCTTTAAAGTAAAAATTAATAATTTTATAATAATTATAATACAATACCAAAATAATTATGATATTACTGCTGTAGGTTTAAATTTAATTACACTTAGTTTGTTTCATAAATGTTATCTATTTACACAACTAGTTTTTCTTTTTAAGGAGTTATCAAGAATAAGTTACAAAAGAAACTGGCAAACGTCTCCAGTTTGAAAAAAATTAAGAAGAGTGTGGAGAAATGATTTTAACCCATTGTAAGATAAGAAATAACACACTTAATTATAATATTCTTCCAAATACTAGGGTTTAACTTTAAAAGACAACAATCATTTTTTCAATTAATCATTTTGCTTTCATCGGGGAAAGTACAATGATACCATTTTTATACCTTATTTTCTCGCAGATATTTATTTAAAATAATAATAATAATAATAATAATAATAATTTTTATTTCCAACGAAAGAATCCAACAAGGGAAAATATACAATCAAAATCATAATATAAGAAGAGTACAAGCAAAGTGTTATATAAAATTTTAAACGGTTATATTTACTCATTTTTGTTTATAATTCAATTTATTTATATTTTTGCCTGTAAAAAGACTTTTTCGTTAATACATTATTATTATAATATATCGTTAAATATTATTATTATTATTATTAAAATTTTCGATTTATTAATTGTACTTACAGAAAAGGTGTAACAACTATTGGTTAATTCTGATAAAAAAAATAAGTAAACTATTTGTATTATTGCTTATAAATCCACATAAGCGCATGCTTAAAGTATACATCAATATATATATATATATATATAAATATATATAAAGGAATCAAAACAACCAATAAATGAATTTTGTATAGGTTAAGAGATGATACAAAAATTGCTGCTGATTTTTGTATCATCTCTTAACCTATAAAAGATTCATTTATTGGTTGTTTTGAATCCTTTATTTATTTATTTTTTTATGTATACTTTAAGCATGTGGATTTATACACAATCATTGTGAAATTAGATTGTATAAAATTTTATAATTATTTCTTTTTAATTCTTGAAGCTTCTAAGTTATTTATAAATTATGTTGTAAAATTCTGTATGTTAGTTCTGGAGACTTTTGTTATTTAAATAAATTAAGTTATTGAATTTTTACAAATGTTTATTTTATTTTAAGATCTGTTGAATTTATTCAAAATATCTAAGGAATAATAGGAATTTTCAGACACGTTTAATATCTCAAAAGCCTCGAGAGACTTTATGATGAACAATTCAATAAATTTTTGCTTATCTTCTTTATGTTGGTTGTTGGTTGTGGAGATTTTAATTATTTAAATAAAAATATATGTCCTTTGTCCTACTTATTTTTTATTTAAGTAAATATATTTCGGAAACTATGTTTCCATCTTCAGTAGTGAAGTTTAAGTTTAAAAAAATAGTTTCCGAAATATATTTAGTTAAATAAAAAATAAGTAGGAGAAAGGATATCTATTTTTATTTAAATAAATTTTTGCTAATTTTTGCTACTAGAAAATATCTTTACCTGAATTTGCTAACGCATGTTCTGATCACAGAGTTATTAAAAAACTGTGTTTCTTAAAATATTATATTTTACGTAATAAAGAAAACGTTTTTAGTGTTATGCTACAAAAAAATGATGATATTCATGATTATGAACTTTAGTTTACGAAAACCCAGAATAGTCAAAAGCAGTCTGAAAAGATTTGTCTATTCATCTTATTTTTTTAATTCCTCTTAGAAATTGAAGAGTATTCTTACAAAATATTTATAGGCTTAAAAAATACGGCATGATTTTTTTATTTATTCTCATTTTTTAATTTCCTTTTCGAAAGAGCCACTACTTTAGTTAATATCAAGAATATACAAATTAAAGATCAAAAACCAATGGTATTTAACTTATTTATGTCTCTTTTTACAAAGCAGTACGGTTTTATCAAAAAATTATTGAAATTTCATACTCATGCTCAAAGACTACTGACTTAATATTTAATGTTTCTTTCCAGAAAAAAATAAGATGGCTTTATTAATATTTTATTGAAATTCAAGATCAACGTAAAATGGTCCTATATTACTACTAACAAATCTTTATTACTTAAGAATTTACATATTATTATATTATATACAACTTATGATATGTTTGTACAAACTTTACTTAAGTAAGGGCTATCGACTAAAAGTCTTTCTGCCCTGGTCCTATATTATTATTGGAATTTCTTCCTACAAATAAATATATGATTTGATTATTGTTTATATATATATATATATATGTTTATTTATTCAATATTTATTTATTTTCTATTTTGTAATGTACCCCTGAGATTACCTGACCACTCTTAATTTTGAATTGTAAAATCACTTGGGATAAAGATGTTCAAAGTTTATGTTGAATAGTTGACTTATTTGTGTATTATTATTTATGATGATTTATGTAAATGTTTACAGTTTTTGTAGAAAGGAGATTTCCGTAAATAAATGAATTAATTAATATTAACAGCAATATACACTTTAAATTAATCGTCATTGTATTGGCGAAACAATTGTACATCTTCATAAAAATAAAAAAAATGTTATTTAATTTACAAATTGCGTATTATGGAGTTTCATTAAGTAAAAACTTCAATTATCAATGATTTTCTGAAAATTTGTTGATTTTTTATACAAGGAAAATAAGTAAGTAGAAAAGAGTATTTATTCGTTTGATCACAGTTATTTAATCTTCATAAAAATAAAAAAAAAAACGTTATTTAATTTACAAATTGCGTATAATGGAGTTTCATTAAGTAAAAGCTTCAATCATCAATGATTTTCTGAAAATTTGTTGATTTTTTATACAAGGAAAATAAGTAAGTAGAAAAGAGTATTAATTCGTTTGATCACAGTTATTTAATAAATTAAATAAAAATGATTTCAAAATATTTAATAAATTATTTCCACGTTTACATCTGTGAAATTTTGACTTACATTACGTAAGTACGTTAAACAAATGTACATTAAAACAACTACTTCTCGGGCAAATGCCTGCGCCGGACATTGAATTATATAATATACACCTACTGTTGCATATCAATAAAATATTGCATCATGCAACAATTTTTTAATATGCATTTGTTTAAAGAAATTTCGTAACGTAAGTCAAAATATCACAGAGCTAAAAGTAGAATTAATTCATTAATTAAATAAAAATGATTTGAAAATAATTAATAAATTATTTCCACATCAATAAAATATTGTATAATGCAACAAATTTTGATCCGAGAAAAAATGTAATGCAAAAAACAAACAAAAGGAACGTTACTTAATATAAGGCCATCTGCAGACACGTGTTTCGGGATCCATCCCTCGTCAGTACAGCTATGCCTTGCATAATTTAAAGATGTTAAAATAAATCAATTAAATTAATTCAAATAAAATCAGCAAAATTAAATCAATTATTTTATTTGTTAATTTAATTAATTTATTAATTATTTTTCACATTTAATTCAAACAAGTATGCTTTTATAAACAATTTATTGAAATTTCAAATTAAAGTTTAAACAGAATGGTGTTTAGTTTATTAGTACTTCTTCCTGCAAAGGATTTTGATTCAATCAAAGGCCAAAAAGTATTTCACTTGTGGTATTGATCTATTATAGGTCGCATAAAATGTACTATTTGTAAATAAAAGAACGATTTTCTAAGTTTCATAAAATTTATTTTAGAAATATAGCTACAAAAATTTTGTGAAACTTAAAAAAACGTTCTTTAATTTCAAATAGTGTATTTCATTAAGTAAAAGCCTCAATCATCGATTATCATAAAATGTAACAAATTGAAAGACTGTTATTCCTTACTTCACAATTTATTTTTATGTTAGATGTACATTTAGAGACACAAAGTGCTCATTATCAATAACCAGGTTATTAACAGTCTTTCAATTTGTGATTAAACACTTCACTTAAACTCAAAAAACCATTCAGTCATAAAATGTAAGTCGAATCATAAAATTATAAATTTAAAATTCGTATAATTAATTTAAAAGAAGATCACCTACACAGAAGTAAAGGAAATAACAAGAAATAATGAAGCAAATTGACAAAGGAAAGAACTGGAGAATGAAGAGAAACAACTTCAACACCCGAAAGTGTACAAGAACAAAGTTTATAATAATAATAATAATTAAATTAATAATTTTTAATTTTATTACCAACATTTTACGAGGCTTTCAATAAATCTTCTACAATTTTATCTCAAGCCAATCTAGTTTATCTATTCTATCTGCCTTGTATATCGTTGTCTCCAAAAAGGTAGATTCCACCGGCGGTATTCTTTCATCTCCTGTGTTTACGTTTTAGAGCCGAGGACGATTAACCAGAAAAAATGTATCAAATTCGATCGCTTCCTCCGCGTAATTGGACTAATTGGTGTCTAATTCACGAAAACAGAACGTTTTTTTTGCGCAGGAAGTACTTAATTACAAGCATTCTTTTTTGGAAGTGGACTCCGTAATTTGCTTGATACGAATAGGAACTAGAAAAGGTAATAAATATATCGGGTAATTTGTTACGGTAAATTTGATTCGGATGATTAATTTTCTTTGTGAGAGAAAGATGGAAATTGACAATTGGATAATTATAAAAGTATAAGCCAATAAGTTGAAATTACTTAAAAAGTGTACTCAATTAAATAAAAAGTATTTGAAAATAATTAATAAATTATTCCATCTTTAGCTACTGTGACATTTTGACTTATGTTGCATAAGTAATTTAAAACAAATGTTTAATAATAGGCATTTGCTGTTGCATAATAATAACATATTATATAATGCAACAATTTTTGTATCAAAAATATTTAATGCATTCGCTTATATAGCGTGCTTGTTTCTCGAACTTTCCGGAACCGTCGATGACGCCGCGTTTATCGTCGCGCGAAGACTGGAAAGATTATTCTGGAATATTCCACAGAGCGAATATTCCAGAGTAATCTTTCCAGTTTCTTTCACATTCGTTATAATATTGAAAGATAAATAAACTAAAATTAAAAACACTTAAAATTAATAACGTTTTTAATATTGGTGTTCAAGCAATGATATTTAAATGCAGACAATGTGTTTTAAAGTCGCAATGACAATGATTACAAGAAATATTAAACATTAATTGCTATAATTAATTATTGTAGCTTAAATTAGTTGATCTAATTCCAATTGAAATATATGCCGATTTCTGAATAAAAATGATTATAGTTTGAATCAGTTTGTTTTAGTCTAAAATTTAATCATGAAATGGTAGTTATAATGTCATAATCGCCGATACGATTGAAACAAATGGAAATAAGAGATATTATATTGAGACCACACAGCAGTTTTACGATTACAAGCATGATCACATAAATATCAAATGATAACTCTTTCGAGCCCACGAAGAAAATTAATTAATCTCCACCTCATAAAAATAAATGGATTTAATCACTCAATTATACAACACCGAGCATCACAAATTTTCAAACGTTATTACCACCGGGCATTAATCACCGAATGAGCCCCGGCTACCGTTGCCCCCTCGGGCCTCAAAAGAAACACACCACCAATAAGAAGGAAAGAACAGGAAAAAAAAAATAAACAAATCCCCCACCCAAACAAATTCAGTTACTCCGGTAATTAAGGTCGACGAAGATGAGATGGTAAGATAGATAGATGGTGGTGATGCATCGCCTGTCCGTGCAAGTTGACGCGCTGGCGATCAAACGTGGAGGGAAAACAGGAAAAAAAGGAGCAACCAGAGAAGGCAATGAATTAATAATTTCGTGTTACCATCGGCGCTCGGGTAATTGGACTCATCTGGGCAGGGTATGCCAGGTGAACCGGCGATGGCTTTCCATGAAATTTACGATCGGGTTAATTACCGCGCGCGGAGATTATCTTTCGGGTGGTGGTGATCCCAAATTGCCCGATCGTTTCCACGTCGTTTCGGTTTATGTTTCCACTTTTTTGATGGGAAAGTGATGGATTTTCTTGTTTTTAAAGTAAACTCGTAAAAAAGTAAATAAAAAGTTTTCACTTAATTACGGGAACACCTCAATTATATTAAAAACACATGGGAAATGTTTTTGTATAAAAAAGATACCTTTTCCTGTACCAATAATTTATTTCTAAAATTTTGGGACTCATTTACTTAAATTATTTACCTTTGATCATCTTTAAAAATTTTATAAATTTACTTAAAACATATTTCACAAATTAAAACAATCACTATTCAGATCACTGTAGAACTTATTAAAACGTACTTTTTGCGATCTTTCAACACGATACTTATGATACTAAATTCGATCCTTGTGGTAATGCTGCGCGCACTACTGGCTTCGAGATTATGAAATAGCTTATTGATTTTGATCTATTGATGTTTTCTGCTATAATTTTAAAACTTAGAATTTACACTTCCACGTGTTGAGGGAATACGTCAATTATATTAAAAATATGTTCAAATGGTTTATATATATACATATATATATATATATACATATATATATATATATATAGAGAGAGAGAGAGAGAAAGAGAGAGTGTTTCAAATTTGAGTCTCATCATAAAAAAATACTATAAGAAAGTCTTCATTGTATTAAAATATTGCTTCAAATAACAAAGATATAAATAGAAAAAGAAAATCGCGTTTTTCAGTTTTTTTTTTTTTCATTTTTCTTGAAAACAGATAAACTTAGCCCAGTTTTCTCAACGGGATATTAATCAGCATGAAATTCTGCAAAAGTGCCGAATTTAAACCAACCCTCTATCTCCTATAATAAGCGAGATCCCCATCGTGAGACTCGAATTTGAAACACTCTATATATAAAAACGTACCTTTTGTTGTACCAATAATTAATTTTTAAGATTTTGTGGCTCATTTACTAAAATTATTTACATATAATCATCTTTCGAACTTTTTATCAAAACTTACAAAATTTATCTAAAATACATTTCACCAAATAAAACGATTACTGTGAAACATATTAAAACGTACAATAAAATGTCCAACCAGCATTCATAATTCATAATCATTATAATAATCCATACCTAGCGTACGGATAATTAGTGATGGTCATTTCGGTTTTTCTAACCTCATCAGACTAGAGTGTTCCAAATGCAATGCCTTGACAAAGGCGGTTGAATGAATCGTGTGTTGCTGTTAAATACCTGATATAAATCATAATAAATGGAAGACGACACAAACGCCATCTTTTGTTTTATTTCTTATGACATTGTCAACGATTCGGGCCTACAAGTTAAACAGCAGAGAATGGTTGTTTCATCCTGTTCTCATAAACAGGGCAAGTTCGTCTTCCTTTAATGGACGAAACAACGATTCTAGGTTGTCTACCTTGTAGATCCGAATCGTTGACGATGCCCCCAAAAATTAGGTAAAAGATGGCGTTTGCGTCGTCTTCCATTTATTATGATATTAAAACCTACTTTCTGTGATCTTTCGACGAGAAACTTGTGTCCCTAAATTAGACCCTTGTGGTATTACTGCGTGCAATACTGGTTTAGAGATTGTAAAATATTTGTATTAATTTTGATCTTTTGGTTAATTTTCTATGAATTTAAAGCATACATGTGATACGTATATATATGCCCGCACTATTAGTTAGTTAGGTTAATCCGTAATTAAATATAATTTGCTAGATCGCGTGAGAATGTGTAAAATAATCGATATAGTTCTGGATTATATTATTAACAACAATACTTACAAAACCAAGTGATTTCATTATAGCAAACGCTTATTAAATATCTTTTACGAAGTGATAAATGAGGAAAAAGCAAACAATATAATGTTTAAATCTGTCAATACTTTTCTCGAATCTGATTTACTCCATTGTAGATCGCATCCATAGTATTCGCAGCTTAATTTTTAAATTAGGATTAAGCTGCCTCTTTTAGTATGACCTAAATATCAGACTCCTTTCGGTTGAATAATCCCGAAATAGTTTGGTCTGTAAACCATCTCGGGATTATTCAATCAAGTTGGGCTTATTTTAGCTGTAAATCGATCGAGTCTCTTCCTGTCTGTATTCCTATTATTTCCATGAATATTTTTGTATTAATATTGTTTTCGCTTAATTAGTATCTTAAAATATTAACAAGTGATTAAACCAGTTATTTTTTAATTGTATTTTTAGAGAATATACTAGTTTTACCCCTTTTTTTATTTATTTCTTATTTTCTCCGCTTGCTTTATTCGCTTCGAAACAATGCCCGGGCCGGTAACGAATTAATCACTTAATAAATAATTCAAGAGAGCTCGATGCCCCGGAGGGCCCGAGCCCAAGAGACCCCGGCCCAGCCAGAGCCTGCTTTATGACACGTGTGAATACCCGTTTCTCGCCCCGTCCGCCCCCTCGCCCGCCACATCCCCGGTGCGCCGGTTTACGGCGTGAATTTTAAACAGCCTCGTGATATCTCACTCCTATGACACGCATTCTATGTTCAATTAAAATTTTACAGATGTTCAATTACTCAATTATTTACGGGGATCGTGGAAAGCGGCAATTATGGACGTCACGTTTCTTCTGCGCGCCGTCCGCGAGGCTCTGGAGGGTTTTTATGGGCTGTTTGTCGATGTCGGTGCGAGTGTGTACATGCGTGTTTACACAGAGTGTCGGTGGAAAATTGCTCGGAAGGGTTTTGTTTCCGCCGGAAATAGGTTTATTGTTACGGTTATAACAATCTTTGCAGGTATTGCCATTCGAGATTTTGTCGTTGCAAATTAATCGCTATAAAACTTACTTAAATCGATTTGAAACCAAAAGAATCTACATCGATATCGATTTTTCTTGCCATTCATGAAATTCAAAAGTTTACTTTTCTATGCAACCTATTACAGATTAACCCACTTATAAACTCCTGATCTTAAACTTTTAATTGTAGACTCATCCAACACTTGGTAAAACATTTTTTAAAACACTTTGTGAAACAATAACCAAGTATTTTATTATATTTTTAAACCAAGTTTAAATTGAGTGTTTCTGATTTTAATTAACTTAAATTTGAGATTTTTATAATCGTTAAAGGACGCCAAGAAAGTTTTTATAATTTATTTATTTATTTATTTCTAATACAACCACAGAAATTTATTTTACAAAATTTCCTATCTCTAGTTATATGCTATTTAAATATACACTAAATAATAACTATTGCCTAATTAACAATAATATAATTACAGTTCTAAATTTTAAGACCTGTGCATTATTTCAATAATACGGTTAAAACATAATTTCGCATTAGAGATATTAAAAATATCAAGCGAAGATCGACAGATTGTAAATTGTTGTAAATGTCACACATAGCAAATATTGGCGATTTAACAATGACATTCGTTTTGAGAACAGGAGTATGAAAAAATCTATGGTGTCTAAGTGCGTAGGGGATATGAAAATTAATTGAAGCAACAGCCTCCGGGCAATCGATTAAATAGTTTAATAATTTAAATAAAACAGTAATGAGGTGTGATTTTAGTCTATTTTCGAGGGTTTCCAAACCAAATTCTCTTAAAAGATCATCATAATCTACATTATAATCCGGACACCTACCATATTTCTTTAGATATAAATATTTAACTAATTTGAGCAGTCAAGGAATTTTTCAGGCTCTGAAAATTTACGTCAAAATGAATAAATAATTAAAACAGTTAATAAAATGTTGAACCACTATTTATATAACGTATGGATAACTGGTGATGGCCATTTCGGTCTTTCGGACCAGCGTATTCCATGTGCAATGTCTTGATTATTGCCATATTTCAAGTGGCATCGTCAACAATTTGGGTCTACAACCGAGAATCGTTGTTTCGTCCACTAAATGAAGGCAAACTTGTCAATCTATGGAAGAAGAATAATAACAAAAACCATTGATGAGGAAAGTGATGATCAATTGAAATTGAAGAAGATGCATTCAATTGTTGTAGAGACCATTATGGACATAACTACGGTATAGAAACCAATATGAAACCAATATGGATGTAACTAAGGAAGAAACATCAATCCATGGAAGAATAGCAAAGAAATCCATTGATGAAGAAAGTGATACTCAATCAATAAAAATTTAATATGGTGCATTTATGTCAAAACCATTGTCGATATAACTAAGGAGGAAAAAACAATGATGATTCTTAAATGTGACAATATTTGCTTCCTCCCCATTAGAACCCTTGATCTAATATGCACTGATTGAACTTTTCGTACCATCAACGCAATGCCTGCTTTAATCCATAGAGCGACTCCAGCAGCTTGCAGACTTCATCACCGGCCTCTGGTTGATCCATGTAGATGGTCTTCCGTAGGTCCCCATATAGAAATGCCGTGCGTGTACCAAAATGGGAATTGTAAGCGAGTGTTAGAATTGGACGCGGCTTGAAAACGAGATATCGTCGATTGTACTTTCGTATTATTCAAAAAAAATAAACCTTCATCAGTAATAAAATCTCTCCAGAAAAGAGAAAAGCTTCTGAATAAGCTGAAGTAATTGAAAATCATGTTTCTGGAAGTAAGAAACTGAATATACCATATTTATTTGTTTTGATCTAGTGACGCTTAATCAATCGAAGGAAGCGGAAGGAAGAAGAGGAACCCCAGATAACCAAAAAAGGATTGAAAAAGTTGATGGACACAAAAATAAAATGTCTCCAAAAAGTAACCACCACTAAATTCATCTTATTCAGTGGTTTTACTACTTTTTAGAAAGATTTCATTAAAAAGCCCATTTTTGGAAGTAGAGCAGAGAGCAATTGAGGAAACAATTCGGAAAGTGATTTCTAATCCTCTTTTCTTTCAGCTGTAGAAAGACTGATGAAAACGAAGTTAATGATGAATTTTGTCCCCAATTGAACATTGGGAATTGCCACTTTTTGGAAGAAAAGTATTATTCAGTGGTTTTACTACTTTTTGGAGAGATTTCATTAAAAAGCTCGTTTTTTGGAAGTAGATCAGAGAGCAATTGAGGAAACAATTCGGCAAGTGATTTCTAATCCGCTTTTCTTCTACCTTCTGCTCTTTTTACTTTAGCATCATCATTTTCCTACAATCAATTTTCTCAATCGTTTCAGATTTAGAAAGACTGATGAAAACGAAGTTAATGACGAATTTTGTCCCCAATTGATTATTGAGAATTGCCACTTTTTGGAAGAAAAGTAGACGAAAAAGAAGTAGGTGTTTTATTTGTTCCCTCAATTGTTGAGTTTCCAATCAAAATATCAATGAATTTGAGAATACCGAAACGACAAAGAAAACAGCGCTTGAAATAAAAAAAATAATATTGGTAAAGCTTTATTAATCCATTTTGAAACTCTAGAAGATCAAATATCAAGACTATAATAAAATACAAGCAATAACATTGATGAATAAGATACCCAATTAGCCTAGTAGGCATTATTACCGACCACTGGCACCTAGGAAAATATAGGGAAGTCATGGGAATGATCCACCATGATTTCTACAGGGGAGCAAAGACGAGTAGGAAGAAGAGATAGTTATCCACTTCCTTGGCCAATGTCCCACCCCAGAAGGTAATTGCGTTCAATTCCTAAAAACAGCTCACTTTCTCACTTTAATAGTTTGACAGACCTCGTACCATTCAAGATGGGAGGCCTAGTCAACTACATTAGGCGCTCCAAGTGGTTTCAGAGGTTTGTGAGGGAGAAAAGTAATCTTAGCCTACTGTGTTTACACAATGGGCCTTAAATAGCTTAAGTGAGCCAATGTAACCTATCATAATCTAGCGTAAAGCAAATAACAAACATAAGAAGACAGACTTTTTCTAAGAAGAAAAATCAATTCTAGATTAATGATAACCAAATAGTTTCCAGATATTAAACCGATACATAGACCATTGAAATCAAATCGTAAATACTTCTTCAATGAGATTATGTAGGGTACTGAATTAAATTGATTTTCTATGCTTTTAGATTGGTTACGAATTACAAGGTGAAACCTATTCTGGGGTTTGAAGAACAGAAAGGAGATCTTTAAAAACGTCATTGCTTACTTAACACTCTGGAGCATCTAATGGAATAAATATGAAGAAAGGAATGTAATGGTTAACCAAAAAGACTGCGCATTTTTTGGTCTGCTCTAAAAATGCGTTGTTTCGATTTTTTGTGCTTTTAGATTGGTCACGAATTACAAGGTGAAACCTATTCTGGGGTGTGAAGAAAACAAACATGTTTAAAAGCATCATTGCTTACTCAACACTCTAGAGCATACAATGGAATAAATATGAAGAAAGGAATGTAATGGTTAACCAGAAACACTGCACCACTGTGCGCATTTTTTGGGCTGCTCTAAAAGTGCGTCGTTTCGTTAATAACTTCAATGGATTCGAGTTTGCAAGAAACCAGTCCAATTTAGTGCGAAAACAAACTGAGAAAATCTCCATTTTTTGTTTCCACAGTCATAACACCCGACAATCGAGAATCGCCTTTGGTTTACTACCAATGTATTCATACGTGTACGTGTATACCATACACACACACTCGCATATATATAAATGTTCACCAGTTCGTGCTGCATGTGCGAATTTTAGTTCTTTATGGTCTCTGGTTTGTTTATGTTGTGTTGCGTTTGTATTGTGTTGCACTTGCCCGACGACGACCGACCCGACGGTCCTTTTGTTTCATGTAGTTTTATTTCACCTGCATATTTCAAGATATATATATACACACATCTACGGCACACACACACGTCCATGCACGAATACATACACACCTACGTTCACCTCGGCGCGAACTGGAAGATATAATGCGGCCCTCGTGCGTCGTTCGGAATCTTACTTTTCGGTCGCTCGTTAAAATGTTGAAAATAATTGTTTTTCACACAAACTAAACATTAAAATATTCCTGCTTATTTTAAGATTACTTCAATGTATAATACAATATTGTTCATTGATCACAACTGCAATTTAACTCGTATTAGTCATTGCCAATATTTATATAGCTACCTTTTTCGTCTAAACCGTACACTTAATGTAAATTCTACAATATAGATGAAATATATATATTATTTAAGATCGCCGATAACAAGTTATAATAAGAAGTACCCTATCTAGTCCACAATATTTAAAGGCTGGTATGCCACAAGGTTCTACATACATACATACATAAACATCTTTATTTCTGAGATTGGAATATACAATTATAATACAATTTCTAACAATACACTAACGTTCACAATATATTTCCAACTCTGAAACGACCAGTGGTCTTTCAGCCCAAGGTTCTTTTTTAGACGTTATATTATTTTCAGTGTATACATACTAATATTATGCTCCTGTATTCAATATGAGGGTGATACTCAAATATTGTATTCATTCTCTCATTCTAACTTAGTTGAAGATATTCGAAAAATTAACCTTAATCTTTCAAATTTCTCACTAGTGTCAAAAATGCATTTCTTGTTTATAGATCTCAGTAAAACAACAGTTATTTTATTTTGTAAAAAAAAACATTTTACTGACGCTAGGAAATCGCTAATTATCCATATCGATAAAACCGCAATTGTAAATTATAGACTCCGATTTACACTTCAAGTGCCATATTAGTCAAAGAATAACAGGATCTTACAATAGTTAAAAATAAATATTAAACATAATTCTAAATTAAAGGTGTATTATTGATTTCGATTATTCATATATTTTGAACTAGCTGGATAAATTTCGATGGCAGAATTTTAATTCGTTGTGCTTCTCCTAAATCGTACAGTATGGGAACCAAAGCCAAAATTGTCTGAAATCACCGTATTCCTATTCCAGAGGAAAAAAAAGTTCCGAATTATAAGATATATATTTGCATTTATTGAGAATGAACGAATATTTATTCAACCAATCGCTTTATGGATTACAATACTTCCTGCACGAATCTGAGTTGAATTAATAGATTTCCTTATATCAGTAATAATCTAGATTATGATGAAACCAAAGCCAACATTGTTTCAAATCATATAATCCTGTTCTTGAGGTTCCTAAAAATAAATGTCAGATATTATTCTAAATAAAAAAAGATTGATTTCGACCATTCAGGCATTTTGAACCAGCTGTCCATGTCATTATTCTTAATCCCTTTGCTTCTCCTAAAATTCGTTTAGGATTTACAAGAATCAAAGCCAAAAATGTACAAAATCAACAAATTCCTATTCCAGAGAATCCAGCAAATGAATGTCAGATTAAACTCAAAATTCAATACGTCTTCAATAATATGGAATATGCATATTTAAATTCAAGATGCATGAAGATTACTTTCGATTAACCATACGTCTTCATTAACCTGGAATATTCAACTTTAAATTCAAGATGCATGAAGATTGATTTTGATTAATCATACGTCATCACTAACCTAGAATATGTATCTTTAAATTCAAGATGAATGAAGATCGATTTCGATTAATCATACGTCTTCAATAACCTAGAATATGTATCTTTAAATTCAAGATGGATTGAGATCGATTTCGATTAATTATATGTCTTCAATAAACTGGAATATGCATCTTTAAATTCAAGATGGATTAAGATTGATTTCGATTAATCATTGGTTTTCAATAACCCGGAATATCCATCTTTATATTTCAAGATGGATTAAGATTGATTTCGATTAATCATACGTTTTCAATAAACTGGAATATGTATCTTTGAAATCAAGATGCATGAAGATAGGTTTCGATTAATCATACGTCATAAATTCAAGATGGATTAAAATTGTTTTCGATTAATCATACGTCTTCAATAACCTGAAATATGTACCTTTAAAATCAAAATGCATGAAGATTGATTTCGATTATTTATACGTCTTCAATAACCTGGATTATGCATCTTTAAATTCAAGATGCATGAAGATTACTTTCGATTAATCATACGTCTTCAATAAACTGGTATATGTATCTTTAAATTCAAAATGGATTAAGATTGATTTCGATTTATCATACGTCTTCAATAAACTGGAATATGTATCTTTAAAATCAAGATGCATGAAGATTGATTTCGATTAATCATTCGTCTTCAATAACCTAGAATATGTATCTTTAAATTCAAGATGGATTAAGATCGATTTCGATTAATTATACGTCTTCAATAAACTGGAATGTGCATCTTTAAATTCAAGATAGATTAATATTGATTTCGATTAATCATACGTTTTCAATAAACTGGAATATGTATCTTTGAAATCAAGATGCATGAAGATAGGTTTCGATTAATCATACGTCATAAATTCAAGATGGATTAAAATTGTTTTCGATTAATCATACGTCTTCAATAATCTGGAATATGTACCTTTAAAATCAAAATGCATGAAGATTGATTTCGATTATTTATACGTCTTTAATAACCTGGAATATGCATCTTTAAATTCAAGATGCATGAAGATTACTTTCGATTAATCATACGTCTTCAATAAACAGGAATATGCATCTTTAAATTCAAGATGGATTAAGATTGATTTCGATTAATCATATGTCTTCAATAAACTGGAATATGCATCTTTAAATTCAAAATGGATTAAGATTGATTTCGATTTATCATACGTCTTCAATAAACTGGAATATATATCTTTAAAATCAAGATGCATGAAGATTGATTTCGATTATTTATACGTTTTCAATAACCTGGAATATGCATCTTCAAATTCAAGATGCATCAATCTTCATGCATCTTGAATTTGAAGATGCATATTCCAGGTTATTGAAGACGTATGATAAATCGAAATCAATCTTAATCCATTTTGAATTTAAAGATGCATAATTCAGTTACTGAAATCTGCACATTCAGTAACGAAAACAATTTTAATCAATCTTCATGCATCTTGATTTCAAAGATACATGTTCCGGTTTATTGAAAACGTATAATTAATTCCGATTAATCATACATCTATATGTCTTTAATTAGCTTTAAATTATTTAAAGTCACCGTATTCCTATTTAAACATTAAAAATTGATATAAAAATTCTAAATTCAAGATGTAAGAAGATTGATTTCAATTATTCGTACCTCTTCAATAAGCCGGAATGATTTTTATGATGCTAAATTTTTTGTTCCTTTTTTCTTCTCTTATATCGTGCAGAAATATATAGGATCAGTTTTATTATCAAGAGATACAAAAGATATTGTAAACGATTTGCATTTAAACCAACAACTTCAACAGTAGCATAATTACATTTATTTCTAAGCCGGCTTATATATATATAAAAAAACAATTCGAAATCTAGATATCGCAACCACGAACAACGACCGGATTATTTATTTTAATTACTCGATTTATCTAAATCGAGCGGGCCTCGGTCTGTCCGCATTGTCTTGCGGCGCGGCCGTTGCGTTTGATTAATAACACTTGACATTAGTGACGTTCCATTATACGTAACGACAACGTCTCGCATCTATTTATCTTATTCCCATTAGGGAATTGAATATTTTAACGTCAGCCATCGATTTATTAAAGAGAAATTTTGATTCATTGTATCGAGTCGCCGATTATGAATCACGTCCGCGCAACTGACTGGCGAGCGTTGGATAAGGAGTTTATATTGACTTGTGTTTGGGATCGGGTCGAGATCATTAGGGAGTTAATTGATAACCGTTAACAAATGTTGCCTAATTTAAAGGTGCATTTCGATTTCGTTTCTTTTTTTTTTAGATAAAACAAATAAAAAAACACGGTTTTAAAGAACGGAAAATTTCAGTATAATAATGAGAGGTAACAGTTAATTCAGCTACATTGATTAAATATTTAAAAAAACACTAAGTTTTGAGAAATGTCACCGTTATTCTAAGTTTTAAGGAAAACATGAAAATCTTATTAAAAATCAACCAATAAAACAGATTATTAGCCCATTTTCAAGAGAATTTTAAATTTTCAAGAGAATTTTAAATTTTAAATTCTCTTGAAAATTTAAAAATTAAAATTCTCTTGAAAATGGGCTAATAACCCGAAACTAGTGAAGAATTCAAAGTTATTCAATCTAGTCTGTGTTTTATTGGTTGATTTTTAATAATTTATTCAATTTTATTTCATTCAGTATGAACTACCAATGTCTAAATATTAAAACCATTAATTATATTTAAGGAAAACGTTTTTAGTTTGATGTTACAAAAAAAGCATGTTGATAGAAAGATTTTTTCATTAGGAGCATAAGTTTATAAAAACCCTATGTAGTCCCTAAACACTTCATAATGCTTTGAATAAAATATTGTTGAAACTATACTTTTTTTGTAGGAAAAAAATATAAAAAATTCAAAGACTATTGGATTTAATAATAATAATTCATTTATTACGGAATCATGGTTTAGTTGCTAATCCATTACATAAACACCAAGATGACAGTTTATCTAAATTAGATTGTAATATTTCACTGTCATTAACATTCTCTATAATGCTATACAATTTTATATCATCTGCATACAATATAAAATCACAATTCAAAACTCTACCTGCCTTAATTATAAACAATAAAAATAAAAATGGTTCAAAGTTCGACCCTTGAGGGACACCTCTTGGAGCTGCAAATGATTCGGTTACAATTCATTTGTTCAAAATATAGACATCGATTTGTTAAGTATGAACAAATAGTCACTATTACATTTGATGGTATAGTATACTCTCCAATGCTTTCGTTAGCAACATGTCTATAATTTTTAATATCAGACTTTGATACAGATTTCAGTAACCGGACATACAAGTTCCAGTTTCCAACTATTCGGAAATATTTGAGTATCTAATCTAAAACTCAAACATATTATATCAAGAATTTTCAAATTCAAGATCAAAAAGAAAACAATGATACAAAGCAATACTTTTTTTTAAAAAAAGGTACAAATAACACAAATATTATTGTTTCTTGACTTTGAATTTGAATATTCTAGATATTAATTAAAGCAAATGTGCATTTAACGAAGAATATTTTATTATATGCAACAACATGTGTATATTATGTAATTCAATATATTTGCCCGGAAAGTAGTTGTTTTAATGTGCATTTGTTTAACGTACTTACGTAACGTAAGTTAAAAGTCGCAGAGATAAATGTGGAAATAATTTATTAATTATTTTCAAATCATTTTTATTTAATTTATTGAAATGAGGATTACTAAAAAAAACATTGCATATTTCATTTTTCAACTTTATAAATGAATTTATGAAATGCGATGAATCGAAATGTTCTTTGAGAGTGTTCAGGGACTACTTTGGGTTTTCGTAAAGTTGTGTTCTTAATTAAAATAAATCTATCTTGTCCACAATATATAAAGGATGGTATGCCACAATGTTCTATTTTAGGCGTTCTATTATTTTCAGTATATACATCGTTTATACCTTCCTTACTAATATTATGCTTCTGTATTCAATATGCGGGTGATACTCAAATCTTTCTATCTCCATATCATTTTTGTTTTATCAACAATTTATTGAAATTTCATAGTGAAGCTCAAAGACCAATGGACTTTTAGAAATTAGTGTTTCTTCCTAAAAAAAGTATAGTTTTACCAATATTTTATCGAAATGCAAGATCGAAGTCCAATAGTATTTGAATTGATACCTTATTTGTAGGAAGAAGTATAGTTTCATCAATATTTTATTCAAAGCATTACAGTTTCATCAGCAATTTATTGAAATTTCACACTAAAGCTTAAAGTCCAATGCACGTTTAGTTGTTGATGCTTCTTTTTGAAATAAGTATGGTTTTATAATTATTCAGAGCATTATGGTTGTATCACCAATTTATTAAAATTTCACATTAAAGTGTAAAGTCGAATGGACTTTAAATTATTGCTGTAGTTATTGTTGCCTCTTCTTTAAAGTATGGTTTTACCAATATTTTATTGAAATGCAAGATCGAAGTCCAATAGTATTTGAATTAATACCTTATTTGTAGGAAGAAGAATAGTTTCATCAATATTTTATTCAAAGCATTACAGCTTCATCAACGATTTATTGAAATTTCACACTAAAGCTTAAAGTCCAATGCACGTTCAGTTGTTGATGCTTCTTTCTGAAATAAGTATTGTTTTATAATTATTCAGAGCATTATGGTTGTATCACCAATTTATTAAAATTTCACATTAAAGTGTAAAGTCTCTTCTTTAAAGTATGGTTTTATCAAATTTTATTGAAAATCAAGTCTAATGGTCGATGAATTATTAATACTTCTTCCTACAAAAAAGTATAATTTCTTCAATATTTTATTAAAATTGCAAATTAAAAGCCAAAGAATATTCGTGTTTGGGTTATTGCTATTTCATTCAACAGACTTGTATAGTGTTACTAATGCTTTTGCATTCAAGTCTAATGATCGATGAATTATTGATACTTCTTCCTGCAAAAAAAGTATAATTTCATCAAATTCAAAACTAAAAGAAAGAAAGAAAGAAAAATAATAATGATGTTTGGGTTATTGCTATTTCTTTCAACAGACTTGTATAGTGTTATTAATACTTTTTCATTCAAGGTTTTCCTACAAAGAATTATGGACTTGTCAGTATTTTACGGAAATTTCAAATTTAATATGAATGACCAATGTTCTTTGAATTATATGTAGTTCTTCCTACAAAGAAGTATATATTTCATTCTAATTTCAAATTCAGGGCCAAAAATTAAAGATGTTTGAATTATTCTTATTTTTTTTTCTACAAATAAGTATGACTTTACCAATACTTTACTCACATTTCAAGTTCAAAGCCCAGTGATTTTTTAGTAATTAGTGCTCCTTTCTAGGAAGAAATATAGTTCTATCAATATTTTATTGAAATGTCAGTTGAAGATCAAAGACCCACTTGTATTTCTTCCTACAAAAGAGAATGGTTTTAACAACATTTCTATTGTTGAAATTATTAGTATTTCTTTCCTCAAAAAGTACGATCTTCTAGTAATTGGTGCTTCTTCCTGCAAAGAAGTATGTATGGTTTTATCAATGATTTATTGAAATTTAAAATTGAAGGTCAAAGCCCAATGGTATTTGAATTCCTTAAAATAAAACACTTAATGATTTTCAACTATTTTTTGTGTATTTCACGAAAATTGTTTCACCTGAAGAAGCAACAACGTTGCGAAAAAATTGTGAAATACACAAAAAATAGTTGAAAATCATTAAGTGTTTTATTTTAAGTGATCATGGATTTTCAAAAATTAAGTGCCTCCACTATCTACGGTATTTGAATTATTGGCAGTTCTTCCTGTAAAGGAGTATAATTTATTAAAATATCAAATTGTGAAAGACCAAATGTATTTTAGTTATTGGTACTTCTTCCAAAAAAAAAATGGTCATCAATATTCTATTGAAATTCAAGTTTTTGACCATTGGCGTTTCTAAAATATCTTTTGGAATATCTAAACTAGTTCCATTCATCGTTTTTCAGTTTATTACATGAGATTTGCATCATTCACATACCCTTAAGTCGTTCTATTCATCGTTTTTCAGTTTTTTACATGAAATTTGCATCATTTACCTACCCTTAAATAAATGATGCAAATCTCATGTAAAAAAATCTGAAAAACGATGAATGGAACAAGTGTGTAAAACAAATTGAGTTTCTATCAATTAATCTATGTTTATGAGTTACTTAAAAGAATTCCTTATAGAATACCGAATAAATCGATGCAGATTGAGACATTGAGAATAATATATTTGCGTCGAGTGGTACGCACAAAGGAGTTGAATCAAAACACTCATTACCTATCTGATCGAACCGATCGGATCTGACCGCGCGCTGCCTCCTCTCCATTCCATGCCAGAAAGCGAGATGCCTATCAAGCGGACAATCGAGAAAGAACAGAACGAGTTATCTATTATTATTATTACCATTGCGTGCCCTCCTCCCATTGTAAACGATTAAGACATTAACAGTTCATAATAACAGGTTAATAACAGTGATTTGAATGAGAATTAAAATTCTCTCCTGAGAGAAGGTTGATTGGACGCGTTCGGTTTTATTGTTTCGTTTTCTTATTCGCGATGGGGAAAAATAATAACTCATTGTTGGCCGGGCGAAAGAAGTCGGAACAAAAAAATGAGCTGAGCGCGTGCATGGGTTGCACGCTGTGAAGCGAGGCAACGGAATCATGCAGGTTTGTATTAGGAGGATGATCAAAGGGCCGGCCTTTGCGTAGGAAAAGGTAAACTAGTTTGGAACCGGTCCACCGGCGGCCGGCTCCTACGGGTATTTCCCATCGAAAATCACTATTTTTCTAACTGGATTACTTTATAATAGGATTAGTTTTTGTCAATTCGAACGCCTGGAGGAGATGAAGCTGGCTTAGCTCATTCCGGCGAAGACCTCTTTTTCCTCCAACGCACACCATCTGGTTTTTGTTTGTGCTCGCCCAACTTCTTCCACCAGTTTTGGAATTATGTAAATTTTTAACAATCAAACACTAATTGCCGATTATTACTACCTTAAATATTTTCCTCCACTTAGCCGCTCACTCCTAAAATATTCCCCACCAGAATAATCTAATTACCATTAATTTTTGCGATCACTCCTCATAGTGTAGCAAAAAAGGAGAAGGAGAAGAAGTAGAGGAAGGAAAAAAGGTGGATAAAGGATTGGCTCTGGATGGCGATTACGCGTACATGTGTTCAGCGGCTCGCGGCGGCCGATGAGACGTTTTTAGAGCAGCGGCATTACGCTTTGAACTCGTCTCACTCTGGGCTCGGCAGACTCTGATTACGTTTCTGCTGTGCGATCATGCGGACACCAGTCAACAGTCAATGTAATTACCACTGTTTCGCTCTTACTTTTGACTCCGGAGTATTTCTGTTTAACCACGTTCCTCAAACATGTCAAGATCGATGGTGATTGAAACGCTAGTCAAAATCACATCATTTTTTTATGGGTTTGTTAATTCAATCAAATTCGTTACATGCGATGCTTTGCTTGAATTCAAAATTGGCCAGAAATTACTTATAACGACGCTGTAATTCATAGAGTAATTAGTAAACGTTTCTTCAGGACTCAACCATTAATTGGTTTTAATTTTTGTCAACTTGAGTGAAGAATTCGATAGCGATAACCGCGGATAAGTGATATACCAGGAAGATATTAAAGATTAATCATTTGCTACAGTTATCCATCTCCTAACAGAATGCGAGTCTTCAGACGAAGGTTCTTGGGGAACTACTTCCCCACTTTTGAATAACTAAGAAATTTCAAGAATTAAAACCTTTTAGGGTTTTCGTAACCGGAGGCACAAAAGATCTCTAGGTCGATGTGTCACCACAGCCAAACAAGTCAAATAATAAATAAAACTAACCAACCATCTTTATTCAAATGTGTATATGTATGTACAATAATATACACAATTAGAATTATATTTTGTAAATGAATCGGCTATCGACCAGAGGTCTTTCAGCCTGAAAATCCTCTATTAAAAGATTAAAAAAGAAAATAATTAATTACTTAATCACTTTCTTTCCATTTGCTCGGCAATTAAACTGCAATATGAAACATTACCATCATCTTTCTATTGTAATTATTGAGTTTAATGAAGTAAAAGTTCGTCAATCGAGTCAAATGTGCGCGAAACAACCACTAAAAAAAAGGGAATCCACAACGTCAACCACGGCCATCCAGATATCTGATGCTCCCCCAGCTGTCAGCCGCAACCCATGTAAGTTTTAATTGCTTTGAACTAATTTTGCAAAAAGAGACTTTCCCCTAAATCAGGGGAAAGTTTTCAGTCATAGTCCCTTAGCGGATTCTTCATTAGTTAAGCATCGATTATTTAAGGTATAAAAGATTCATATATAACTTTTTTACCATAAATAACCGATAACTGCATTTATTGATATTATAAACCTTCGCATAACTAGCAAATAAATATGTAAGTTTTTATATTAAATAAAAATGATTTGAAAATAATTAATAAATTATTCTCATATTTAGCTCTGTGACTTTTGACTTACGTTAACTAAGTACGTTAAAGAAATGTACAACTACTTCCCGGGCAAATACCCACACCGGACATTGAATTACATAATGTACACCTGCTGTTGCACATCAATAAAATATTGCATAATGCAACAAATTTTGATCCGAGAAAAATTTAATGTAAAAACAACAAAAGGAACGTTACTTAATATAAGGTCATCTGCAGACACGTTTTTATTTATGTAAGTTTTTGTTGTTGTCAGTACATTGTGTCGTATTCGATGGAAATAAATGAAAAATATATATTAATAGTAAAGTTTTACGCCAATGCAAGAAATAATGTAGAGGTGACAGTAATTAACAAAGAAAATCACAACCATTCTGGATTAAGTTGAAAAAAAGTCAATTGCATTCTAAAATCTCAGCATGAACGTGTTAACAAGCAATATCGAACTAAGGAAGACATAAAATTAAACCGAACAAAATGGGGCTTCGTTTTCCAAGATTCCTTTAATAACTAAATCAGAAAAAAAAAATTGGAAAATCAGAGTGTTGCAACTGTGCACTTTAATGAACTGAAATTATATTTCATCTAATAAAATCATGGCATCTGAGGACATAACCATAAAGGCGGCGAAGTAGTAGGTCCTAGGTACCTATTAAGATCCGACCTTACTAGACTGCAGAAGGTGGCATTAGCCAGGGCGAGGTGTGGATCGGAGGAGAGAGGAAGAAAGGTATGGATGGGGGAAAAGTATGGTAGGTGTTCGCTGTATAGGGAAGGAGGTACGAGAGGAATGGACGGAAGGGAATGGAAGGGTAGAATAATGGATGCGAGATGATGGTGCTGGTGTAAAAATTGTGATTAGGTTAGGGTGGGAGAAGGAGTTAAGAAGAAAAAGTTGAGTTAGTTTGTGGTATAGTTAGCATATGTATATATAAAGTGGAAATGCCAATAAAGGTCTTTTTTTTTAGTAGGTCAACAAACCACTTCATTCATAACATCCAAGTGTGCTGCACTAGCGCACAGTAGACTTGTGAGTCTGGGAGAGATAATTCCGACTCCTCAGGAACTATGAACCAAGTCTCTCAAGGATATCCTGGACTTTGCTCAAGAGGTAGGATTCCTTGCAGAATAAAGGCAGAAGGGTAGGCACTATAATCACTATGTTTGATCATGGCAAGTTAATTTGTCGAAACTGCAGTCACAATAAAAAATAATTTGTGTTATATAAACAAAGTTGAAGAGATTTATTTATTTTAATCAACATGTATAACGAAGTAGGAGCCTCCACAGTTCCCAATTTATAATAATAAACTTTATTAGTCAACAGGCAAAAAAAAAAACAATTACAGAGCAATAAGTACAAACTTAATATAATAGACCTCATTGGTCTAAAAAAAGAGCCAAACGACCTTTAGCTTAAACAAATTAATTTTATGTTGTTGATCCACTAGACATAGTAAAATGGCGGGGCAAAAGAATGATTGTTGTACATGTATTAAAACATACAATCAACATTTGGGTCGAGTGGATTTGGTTGATTCGTTGATTGCGCTGAATAGAATAAAAAAAAATGATCAAGAGTGAATGATTAGAAAATAATTAATAAATTATTTTCACATTTAGCTCTGTGACTTTTGACTTACGTTACGTAAGTACGTTAAACAAATGCACATTAGAACAACTACATCCCGGGCAAATACCCCACCGGACATTGAATTACATAATGTACACCTGCTCTAGCATTTCAATAAAATATTGCATTATGTAATTCAATGTCCGGCGGAGTATTCACCCGGGAAGAAGTTGTTTCAATGTACATTTGTTTAAAGTAGTTACATAACGTAAGTCAAAATGATACCAACAATAGACTTCATTAGTCACGGTGCAGAAAGGCTGAAAAGCCAAACGACCTTTGGCTTAAACAAATTAATTTGATGTTGAACCACTAGACATACTAAAATGGCGGGACACAAAAAAATGATTATTGTACATATAATAAAAACATGCAATCAACATTTGGGTCGAGTGGATTTGGTTGTCTCGTTGATAGCGTTGCATCGAATAAGAAAAAATGATCAAGAGTGATACCAAAGCACATTAAAACGACTACTTCCCTGGCAAATACCCCTCCGGACATTTAATTACATAATGTACACCTGCTGTTACATAGCAATAAAATATTTCATTATATAATTCAATGTCCCGCGGGGTATTTGCCCGGGAAGTCATTTTTTTAATGTGCATTTGTTTAAAGTACTTACGTAACGTAAGTCAAAATGATATCAACATATTTCACCTGTTAGATTTAACGGTGAGCCACATAAAAGAGATATTGCACATACAATTTTAGAAGTCCAGGGCGGATTTAGACAAATCCTTTAAATTTTCATTGTACAAGTTGTAATTTGATCAATTTCCATTTTTTTTAGAAGTCCCGGGCGTCAGTATAGTTTATTGAAATTTAAAATTGGCATTGTACCTTGTTTATCTCAGGAACTTAAAGGAGCCAATAAAAAAGATGACGTCTTGTTTCAAATGGCATAATTAAAGGAAAAAGGAAGGACCAGGATCTGGCTTATCTGTCTTCGGCTGATTCCATTAATTTTTAAAGCATGCAAATTGTTATTTATTCGTAACGGATTTCAAGAAAAATAAATAAATTTATGAATAAACACAATTTTTGATCAATCGTTTATTCGTTCCATAAACGACATTAATTTAAAAATGTATACAACTATTTCTTATAAGCTCAAAATTTGTTAGTAAAATCGGGTACTTTCAATTCATATAAATATTAATATAATCATCATTTAATTTCAAAACATTCAAGACAGTTAAGTAATGTACATATCAGACAGGGACATAATTTTTAACGATCATCAAATTGTATCCAAATATTTTGAAAAGAACTAAAATACAATATCCAAGTGCAAAAATCATTGGTCGACAGCCAATTGGCAGACTTTTACAATATACATTCTAATAAATCTTTAATCTGGTTCTCATTAATCACTTGATGAAACTTGATCACAATATTAATAGGTTGAAAAATACACTTGCTTTGTTTCACTACTTAATTTATTTCCTTCGACTAGTTTCGAATCTCCTTATTATCAGGTATCAAGGTACACTCCTTGATAATGACGATAGTCGAAACTAGTGGGAGGAAATAAATCAAGTGTATTTTTCAACCTATTAACATATTCTAATATTTTATATTATATGTAGATATTGTATTAGGTTTGTCAATAAAGATTATGTATACAGAGAGGTTTTTATATCAGTATACATTAGGGAAAATGTATACCTGCAAAAAACGCGAGTCAATTGCATTGAATCGATTAATGTGTGTATGTTTTGTTGATTATTTGGCATATGTGTGTTCAATTGCGTGTTTAAGCAACTAAACACACATACATTAATGCGTTTGACTCGCGTATACATAGGGGAAATGAATACTGATAAAAAAAGCTCTCTGTATATATACAGAAAAGAGTATTTGGCATTAAATATTCTCGAATCAAAAAAATGTCGCATTATACAATATTTTATTGCTATGTAACAGCAAGTGTCCATTATGTAATTCAATATCTGGAGGGGCATAGGCCCGAGAAGTAGTTGTTTTAATAAATATTTCTTTTAAAGTGCTTATGTAACCTAAGTCAGAAAGTCACAGTGGTTAAAGAGGAAACAATTTATTAATTATTTTCAAATTGTTTTTATTTAATTCATATATTTATAATTATTGAAAATATTAATGAATATCGAATAATTATATATTTAAATAAACTTTAATAGCGTTGTTTTTTTTTTTGTGGTATTTGGAGCAATTTCTATAGGTCCCAAAAAAGAGACCAACGTACGAAAAGATGAAGTGGCAAATTGACTATTTTTTGAACGTTGTAAAAAGCCCGGATTCAAACGATTTCATATAATTGCAAACGCAAAGCACATTTATGTTTAACATTAAATGCAAAATGTTTTGTGGAAGTGCAAACATATTTTATTCATGTCTAATTTGTTTTATGAGTTATGTTAAGTGTGTTAGATAAAATGAAAAATTGATTCGTGCTTTATTTATAAAAAGGTATAATAAAAAATGAAGTAATAATAATGATAATAAGTTTATTGTGTTACATATTTATATAAATATTTACATATGTCAATACAATATGTTTAAAATTGAATCAAAATGCGTATTTAAAAAAATCATCGATTTGTCTATTAAAACTATTCTTAGTTTTAATCTAATTCGAATTAGTGATTGCCAATATTTATATAGCTATCTCTTTCATTTAAACCGCACCCTTAAGAATGATAATAATAACTTATATGTGATGATATTAAAACTATTCTTAGTTTTAATATGAGTTTTAAATTTAAGATAATTTAATTCTCTCACATGTATTGGAAGATGATTAAATAGTTTTATTCAGTGATAATTGGCACTGTAACGAGATCTACTTAAACGATTGTAAGGAATACAATTACGTAGCTGTAAGTAAGGAGCGAATCATTTTTTTGATTTTATATTTTATTCATTTACATTATATTACTTATTATTATTTTAAATTAAACTATTGAAAAACAAAGAAATGGCATCGTAATCGAAATGCGTATATAGTATTAATAAATATTTAAGAAAAAAACTTTTGACAAGTGCTTGACTTACCTAAATCATTTGCATTATAGGTTGATAACTGTTAATTTTTCTACTACACAATTTATTTGGACTTAAAACCAAAATTCGATCAACCGGAAGGTTAAGAAAGAAAATAAAATAAATACCTATCACCATTCATCAATTTATTTATGCGAATCATCAGGACAGTTCATCTAGCTAGAATCATAAATTCATGAAGGGCAAGATCTAACCCAGATAGACTAAAATATATATATATATTGTAATTATTTATGTTATAGTGTTTTGTACAATCTAGTCTGAATAAAGATGTGTGTATATATAAAAGAAATGAAACAATTACTTTAAGGTTGCGGTTTAGTAGAAAAAAATAGCTATATGGTAAAATAGAAATAATCGTTTGAAAAAGAGTCATTCTTTTGGATTTAATAATATGAATGTGTATTTACATTTTTTATCTACCAAGTATAAAGCATCAGTCTAATTAAAAAATAAATCGTTAATTTTCGTGTATTACGTCAATTTACTAGTTCAAGTTAGAAAAGAAAATTGTAAGATATAATGAAATTAATAGGTCATGTTTGTTAAGTTATTTTAATGCAGAATTTAGTGAAATCCTTTAAATTTTCATTGCACAAATTTTTATTAGCAAAAATATAATTTGAAATTTGCTATAAACTTGATCAATTTACATTGTTTTTCATAATTATTTTTCACAAAAACTAAAGATTAAAATATTTTTTAACTCATCTGATGAAATTCCTGCTTATTTTAAGATTACTTTAATGTATAATATAATAATGTTAATTGATCACAATGGTAATCTAATTCGAATTAGTGATTGTTAATATTTATATAGCTATCTCTTTCATTTAAACCGCGCCCTTAAGAATGATAATAATAACTTACATGTGATGATGATGAGGGTGATAATACATATTTTTGCTACGAATCCGTTAATATCCAAGAATCACACAAACGTCATTACGTAAAAACACACCAACAGAACAATAAAATCAACACACAACTAATTCGAAACGAAAAACCACGCATTCCTCTTTCCGGAATTCACTGGCGCACATCCACGGCCGGCAATAAAACCGAATGGTTTTAAGGAAGCCCACAAAAACGCCCAACCATCCCGTATAAGGGGATCATTGCGTCTCTGTAGTAGGGGGTGTATTCCTGGAAATCTCCGGGCGGACGCCGGAGAATCACTCTTTTATTTAATTTTTTCTCTCTCCTTGTATTTCGAGTACCTGAGACAAGCAAAAGGATCAAAATCAACGGGACCCTCATTATAATACGGCGACCGTAAATTATCCGAGAGCTGATTGGCAGGTAAATGGCGTGCGGATTTTATTTTCGGGCTGGGGTGAGGAAGGTGGTGAGGTGCAAATTTTCGTGCGGCACCGCCGGAATTGGTCACGCTGATTATTTGCCGGAATGGATGACAAGTCAATAAATTCTTCACAGCTCTCAGCGTGAATTTCGTCCGGGGGTTTATGAAAAAGCGAAAAAGAGAAAATAGATTAATATTTCAATTTCTTTTGACGTTTCTCTTTGTAATGATTTTATTTTGTTAGAGGACTCCAGAAAATTATTACCTCGCCCAAGATAACAAAAATGAACGCATTAAATTTTATTGTATGGCCATCACATTAATGTCAACTTAATGTTTCAATTTTACACCAAAATATACTTTTTATTAGACCAGATCATCTTTCATGCCAAGTATTTAACACAAACCAAATATAATAATTGTAATAGAAAATAAAATATTTTTTGGTAATTCTTATTTTTAGTTTGTTAAGAACATTACCTCTCAATTTTAATAAAAAGCAACGAAAATTAAATTAAAGTACTATTCTCCGTTTTTCATTCAATCGAAAACAATTGTTAATGTTGACTTGTTCGCCGACTTGCATTGATGATGATTGTGCGGCTAATTAATAGTTCGGCATTTGGCGCTAATGAAACGGATTGCGTTTGAAACAGCCTCTTGATGCCTTAAAAGGGCGATCCACGTCAAATCGCCGTCGCGTCGCAAAGTGTCGACTCAACGTCTTAATTTACCATCAAAGGATCTTTCATTAGCTGCAATTTGCGTGCAGATGCCGCTCGTCTCCCAACAATTGTCATACAGTTTTGAGTTAATAATTAAATAAATTGGAAAATATATTCTTCTGCTTTGTTCCCGTGGTTAATTAGTTTATGAAAATATTTGTATTTATTGAAATTGCTACGATAAATATCAAAAACACAAAACAATATTAACTTTTCAACTCTTTATTTCAGGGTATTAGGAATAATATTTTGTTTTAAATTTTGGATGCAAATTTTAGTCGGATAATATTGAATCAGTAACTGAAATAAAGAGTTGAAAAGTTAATATTGTTTTGTGTATTTGATAATATTAATAATACTTCAAGTTTTTCTACTTATATAATACTTTTCTTTTTCTGTTATACTTCATAGTAATAAACAGATTTTTACAGATTTTGTAATTATACAAACACAGCTTATCTTTCTCCGTTTGTATTCACAGTAATGAAAAGTGTAGTGTTTTATATAGCTGCTTTTCTTGTTTAGTGTTAGATATTGTTAAACTTGCTCACTTTACTACTAAGGGCAGTAGAAATTATCGAAACTCACTAGGATTTATTATGTACAAATATTGACAATCGCCTCCTAAAAACTGGAAACATTTTATATTTCATTCTCTCTGCAAAAGTGATGATCAATGTTTTTAATTTAATCAGAGCTGGTGTACCCCAAGGCTCAAATTTAGCATATGTGTAAATCAGTCGTAATTGTTAAAGTTCAACACAATTGTTGTTATACATCTTTACGGATAATTTATTTAAATGTTAAATTTAACGTGCACATTATTCCTTGTCGTCATAATGTAAGCAAGTTTTCTAATTGATATGTATTCTAAGATTGTGAGGTTAAAAATAATGTATTGTACCAGTAACTGAAATAAATAGCTGAAAATCCAATTTTGTTTAGAGCATCTGACTTACGCGAGGATGATATTAATTTTTAGAAAAGCATTACCAGTGTTCTTTAATAATTTTCTTCACAGCAATGAAAATAATACAGTGTTTAAAATAATTTAAAGAAAAGACACTTGGTATTGTTTCACACGTTAAATTTAACATTTAAATAAAAAAAAACTAGAAACATTTTATACTTCATTCTCTCTTCAAAAGTGATGATCAATGTTTTTAATTTAATCACAGCTGATGTACCCCAAGGCTCAAATTTAGCATATGTGTAAATCTGTCGTAATTGTTAAAGTTCAACACAATTGTTGTTATACATCTTTACGGATAATTTATTTAAATGTTAAATTTAACGTGCACATTATTCCTTGTCGTCACAATGTAAGCAAGTTTTCTAATTTATATGTATTCTAAGATTGGGAGGTTGAAAATAACGAATTGAATCAGTAACTGAAATAAACAGCTGAAAATCCAATTTTGTTTAAAGCATCTGACTTACGCGAGGATGATATTAATTTTTACAGAAACATTAACAGTGTTTCTTCAGTATTTTTCTTCACAGCAATGAAAATAATATAGTGTTTAAAATAATTTAAAGAAAAGACACTTGGTATTGTTTCACACGTTAAATTTAACATTTAAATAAAAAAAAAACTGGAAACATTTTATACTTCATTCTCTCCCCAAAAGTGATGATCAATGTTTTTAATTTAATCACAGCTGATGTACCCCAAGGCTCAAATTTAGCATATGTGTAAATCAGTCGTAATTGTTAAAGTTCAACACAATTGTTATTATACATCTTTACGGATAATTTATTTAAATGTTAAATTTAACGTGCACATTATTCCTTGTCGTCACAATGTAAGCAAGTTTTCTAATTTATATATATTCTAAGATTGGGAGGTTGAAAATAACGAATTGAATCAGTAACTGAAATAAAGAGCTGAAAATCCAATTTTGTTTAGAGCATCTGACTTACGCGAGGATGATATTAATTTTTAGAAAAGCATTACCAGTGTTCTTTAGTATTTTTCTTCACAGCAATGAAAATAATACAGTGTTTAAAATAATTTAAAGAAAAGACACTTGGTATTGTTTCACACGTTAAATTTAACATTTAAATAAAAAAAACTGGAAACATTTTATACTTCATTCTCTCTCCAATAGTGATGATCAATGTTTTTAATTTAATCACAGCTGATGTACCTCAAGGCTCAAATTTAGCATATGTGTAAATCTGTCGTAATTGTTAAAGTTCAACACAATTGTTATTATAAATCTTTACGGATAATTTATTTAAATATTAAATTTAACGTGCACATTATTCCTTTTCGTCACAATGTAAGCAAGTTTTCTAACTGATATGTATTCTAAGATTGGGAGGTTAAAAATAACGTATTGTACCAGTAACTGAAATAAATAGCTGAAAATCCAATTTTGTTTAGAGCATCTGACTTACGCGAGGATGATATTAATTTTTACAGAAACATTATCAGTGTTCTTCAGTATTTTTCTTCACAGCAATGAAAATAATACAGTGTTTAAAATAATTTAAAGAAAATAACAATACCAAGTGTCTCACAAAATAATTTTTGAAACAATACCAAGTGTATTTTCTTTAAATTATTTTACATAGTGTAATATGTTTCACCAAATGCCAGATGAGAAACTAATTCAAGAAAAAAAAAAATACAGTGTTTTGTATAGCTGATATTGTTTAGTGTCAAATATCGCTGAACTTGCTAGGATTATTCCAATTGGCATCAAGTAAATACATTTTACAATAAACATGATTCTATAACCAGATAAAATTAAAGTAATCCTAATAAACAACTTAGGTAACTTATCTTCAATTTGGTCGTCATTAATCACTTGATGAAACATGTTTACAACATTGATAATTAAATATAGTACATTTGATTTATTTCACTACTATTTTTTATTCTCTCCAACTAGTTTCAGTGTCATTGAATCGCATCCAATCACTTTTTAACTTTAGACGATTTCCAAATATTGGTAATAAGGGACGAGAATTAAATTTTAGATAATGCATAGAAATCAGCAAGATAGTATAATAGGAAAAACACATTTGAAACTCTCCAATTCTTAAAGCCCTTATTATCTGACCTTCGCAAAAATATTTATAAAATATCTTATAAATCAATTTTATGTATTACTCCTTCAGAATAACGATAAGCCGAAACCAGTCGGGGATAATAAAAAATAACTGTAAAACAAATCAAGTGACTTTTATTTCACTATCAATACTTAGGTATCTGAAATTGAAATAAATCGATCGAAGTTATTTAATTTTTATAATTATAATTTAATTTTATAATTTAATAATTAATAGAAAAGAGTATTATTCATTCACTTGGTCACAGTTATTATTATTCAAAAGTCACAGAGTTAAATGTGAAAATAATTTATTAATTATTTTCAAATCATTTTTATTTAATATATTTAATAATTAATGTTAGTATGAACTAATTTTGGTACATATTAACATTAATTATTAAATTAAAATTATAAAAATTAAATAATTTCGATCGATTTATTTGAGTTGTAGCATTATTAACCTGTTGATAAAAACAACAGCCCAAACGAGCATTAATCAATTAGCAAAAGCCATAACTCCCTGTTGGTACTAATTACACCCAAAACGAACGATCTGAAGGAGCCGCAACATCCTCACCTCACGCACAAAAAACGCAACCGCAGGTAAATTCGTACCTCGTCTCGTTTTCGGGAGATACGGCGAAAAAACGACCGTTGATTACATTATTTACAAATTACCAAAGATCCCCGCGCGTCTGTCGTTCCTCTTTCTTCCTTTTTGCCGGAGTGACTCTTCTGCGCGTCCGCCAATTTACCGCGCTTTTTCTGTCCGGCCTTAACAAGACGGGAATGTCGTAACAATGGGTCTATTATCTACCTGATGGCATTCGGTTTAATTATGCGCGCGGTTTGATGCAGGTGAAAAGAGGACTTGTTTACACCGGCACAAAGAGCCGTCCGAAACTTCCCCGAGCGCCGAAACGGAGACGCGACTTTGATGAGTTGATTCATTGTCTCTCCTCAGATCTGATCTAGTTAGTCGGTTTATTTTATCTACGATCATTAAATTATTTGATGATTAATTTTACGTTTTCTCCTGCTAATTGAATTACAATTCACTCTACATAGTTTGAGAAAAGTACTCGATTTATTTCTGGTACATTTTCATAAGGGAAAAATATTTTTTTGTTGAAACAACATAATTAGATAAAACTAAAATAGTATTCATTCACTTGGTCACAGTTATTTAAATATATTAAATAAAAAATTATTTGAAAATAATTAATAAATTATTTCCACCTCTGTGACTTTTGACTTAGTCAAAAGATAATTTATTAATTATTTTAAAATTATTTTTTATTTAATAGATAAAACTAGTTTATGAAAACTTCATGTAAAAAAAAAGTACGAAAAATCTTTGGTCAGTAAACGTTTCTCTTAAGGAGTCCGACGTGGTCCAGGAAATCTTCCTTCCAATTCCGTTTATCGTGAAAACGAAAGTTATACCAAGCCTATGTATGGGGGTAAATTGTTAGTCACGGAGTTATATTTGTTTTATCAATCAATAAATTCTGTATCGATTAAAATCTCAACATTACTCCCAAATATACATATCCAGCAGCAATACTTCACCAACTCATTACTCGTTTCATCACGATAGTTAAATAAGGCTGATGAATATAATTTTGGTTTAATTAACATTTATTAGATGCAGGCAGGTAATATGGACCATTGGTCTCTAGTCTTACATACTTTCACTAAATATTAATATTATTATTTGTCAATATTTTAAAGAAAAATTATAAAAAATTGTATCAATGAAGATGGTTTCAAAAATATTTTGAAAAAAAAAATAATATTGAAAAATAAAAAAGCTTAATCCCTCCAACGAATACCTTTATGAATCCACCCAAATCCCACCCATATCCCAGCGTATATTAGCCCTAAGTAAAAAATTTGCCAATAATTCTGATAATCTACCCCTTCTTACAAAATTCTGTATTCCCCGTAACCCTAATATCCTTCCTAAATACAAACATCCTACAATCACCATTCATCAATTCATTTGCGCAAATCATCAGGACAGTTCAGCTAGCTAGCATAGATTTTTCTTTAACTTCATCATAAATTCACGACAGGGCAGAAAGACCTCTGGTCGATAGCCCAGACAGACTAACACTTACATGTATTGTAATTATTTATATTGTTATATTGTTAAAATTATCTATATAGTCTGAATAAAGATATATATATATATATATAAAAGCTTTTTTAGACTTCTACATTATTGAAAAGTCTAAAAAAGCTTTTTTATTTTTCAATATTATTTTATTTTTTTCAAAATATTTTTTAAACCATCTTTATTGATTCAATTTTTGATAATTATAATTAAAAATTATAAAAAATTGTATCAATGAAGATGGTTTCAAAAATATTTTGAAAAAAAAAATAATATTGAAAAATAAAAAAGCTTTTTTAGACTTCTATATTATTGAAAAGTCTAAAAAAGCTTTTTTATTTTTCAATATTATTTTTTTTTTTTTCAAAATATTTTTTAAACCATCTTCATTGATTCAATTTTTGATAATTTTTCTTTTTTCTTTTTTCTTATATTAAATAAAATGAAACAAAGATGATTCACACATTTGCAGTTATTTAAATTATAATGAAATTAAACAAGTAAAATTTCTGGCAAAGATCAATAACATACGAAATCTCTTATTCCAACTGCAAAAAAATACTTACACTGTAAGTTTTTCAAAAAATTATTGAAACAACTACTTCCCGAGCATTTACCCCGCCGGACATTGGATTACACAAAAGATATTTGTTGTTGCTAATTTCGACTCAAACCGTTGCAATTCGCAGTAGTACTGCTATGCAACAACGAATGTCTATTGATATAAAAAGGGGGATTTATTCACTTGATCACAGTTATTTAAATAAATTTAAAAAAAAACGAAAATAATTAATAAATTATTTCCTCTTTAGCTACTGTGACAATTTGACTTATGTTACATTAGTACTAAAACAAATGTCTAAAAATAGACATTTGCTGTTGCATAACAATAACATATTGTATAAAGCAACAATTTTTGAATCGAAAACATTTGATACAAAAATATTTTTTTACTGCGAATTGTAACGGTTTGAAATTTTCCTTGTTTAATTTCATTATAATAATGATTATGTTTTTCGACATATTTTTTTAAAGGTTTTACGAAATTCTGTGTAAATTTGAGAAACTTTCTAAAAATGTAAAAACAAATAAGAAATTCAATTAGAACTCCAAAATATCCGTGAAATTCAGAAGAATAAAAAGATTAAAAAAAAAAAACAAGAAACATAATTTCATACTATTTTTTTAATTAAGAATATTTTGCAAACATTTAAAGAGCAATAAGGGATTCCAGAATAATACATGAAATTCAGAAAAATAAAAAAAACTCAGCATTCATTCAGCGAGAAAATAGAATTCATATTTTTTTCCTCCTCTAGTACTTTTCCTTCCATTATTCCATTGAGCTTTTCCTTGTTTAATTTCATTATAATAATGATTATGTTTTTTGACATATTTTTTTAAAGGTTTTGCGAAATTCTGTGTAAATTTGAGAAACTTTCTAAAAATTTAAAAACCAATAAGAAATTCCATTAGAACTCCAAAATATCCGTGAAATTCAGGAGAATAGAAAGACTTAAAAAAACAAGAAATATAATTTCATACTATTTTTTCCTCCTTCCATTTTGAGTGATAGATTCTTAGACTTTTGAGTAATAATGATTTTTTAGTAAGTTTTTAAAGTTGTTGTGAAATTCTGTTTGTATTTTAAACAATTTTACAAAAATTTAAAAAGCAATAAGAAATTCCATTGGAAGTCCAAAAAATACGTGAAATTCAGAAAAATAAAAATAAAAACACGGCATTCATAGTTAACAAATTTTAAAAAAGACAGAGCTAGAATATCATACTTCCTACACAAATACTTTGCCTTCCATTTTGAGTGATAAATGAGAATCATGTAAAAAAAATATTTATTATTTAGTAAGGAAATGTTATTAAAATTTTATTATTTTTTTTTCTTAGACATTTCAATAATAATGATTTTTGAAGGTGTGAAATTCTGTGTGAATTTGAGAATATTTTAGAAAAAATTAAAGAACAATAAAAAAATCCATTAGAACCCCTAAACATATATGAAATTTAGAATAATAAAAAAATTGCATTTATAATTCACTCAAAAATAAAAATTTCATACATTTTTTTCCTCCTCCATTATTCCATTGAGTGATAAATGAGAATCATGCAAAAAATATTTAAGTGGATTAGAAACAGACATTTTGAGTGAGCGATGATTAGTTTAGAATCACGCAAAGAATATTTATTATTTTGCACGGAAACGTTATTTAAGTCTAAACTATTCTTAGATTTTTCAATAATAATGTTTTTTAATAAGTTTTTAAAGGTCTTATGAAATTCTGTGTGAATTTAAGAATATTTTGCAAACATTTAAAGAGCAATAAGGAATTCCAGAATAATACACGAAATTCAGAATAATAAAAAAACTCAGCATTTATTATTGAGCGAGAAAATAGAATTTCATACTTTTTTCCTTTTCCAGTACTTTTCCTTCCATTATTCCATTGAGCTGTCAATAAATCCCTTCCCGAGTGGAATTTACGCCAAATATTTGTAAAGAGACGAATGTTAATTAAACGGTCACAATGGGCCGTCAGGTAGGGAGGAGCGCTGCTGTGAAATCGATATTTTCAAAGGGCTCATTCGGACGGAAATCTTCACAAATCCGTCGATGACCAAATAACCCCTTTGTCATCGACTCCGTGCTGGGTAAGCGGATTAGAAACAAAGGGACATTGTGAGTGGGCGATGATTAGTTTTTGTCGATGGGAGCAATATTGGAAACGATACAATAGGATTTTTTGTTCTTTGTTGGAAATATTGGGGTTTGTAATCAGTATTAGGGTTTTTGTTCTTTGTTAGAAATATTGCGGGTAATAATAAGTGTTAAACACTACTTTTTGTTATTTTTTCTCCCGTTTCTTTGAATAGGTATTATTATAAAGAATTTTATTTCTGTATTAATATATTTAAAAACCATTATTAAGCATGATCGAAATTCAAAGAAACTATTTAGTCACAGATCAAATATTTTCGCGATTGCCTTCACCAATCACTGCCGAATCCTCAAAGCAAAAGTAAAGAGCAGGGCTCGACATTTCACAGCACTCACGTACAAAAATAAATGATAGAAAAGAGTATTCATTCACTTGATCGCTCTTTTTAATTAATTTGATTCAATTCTTTTCGTTTAATTTTATTTGGTTTTGATTTAAATTGAATTAATTTGGTTTAATTTGATATATATATATATATCTTTATTCAGACTATATAGATCATTTTAACAATATAACAAAATAAATAATAACAATACATATAGGTGTTAGTCTGTCTGGGCTATCGACCAGAGGTCTTTCTGCCCTGTCGTGAATTTATGATGAAGTTAAAGAAAAATCTATGCTAGCTAGCTGAACTGTCCTGATGATTTGCGCAAATGAATTGATGAATGGTGATTGTAGGATGTTTGTATTTAGGAAGGATATTAGGGTTACGGGGAATACAGAATTTTGTAAGAAGGGGTAGATTATCAGGATTATTGGCAAATTTTTTACTTAAGGCTAATATACGCTGGGATATGGGTGGGATTTGGGTGGATTCATAAAGGTATTCATTGGAGGGAGGTTTAATTTGATTTAATATAATTGACTTAATTTTGCTGATTGTATTTGAATTAATTTAATTGATTTATTTTAACATCTTTAAATTATGTAAGGTATAGCTGTACTAACGAGGGATAGATCCCGAAACACGTGTCTGCAGATGGCCTTATATTAAGTAACGTTCCTTTTGTTGTTTTTACATTAAAAATTTTTCTCGGATCAAAATTTGTTGCATTATGCAATATTTTATTGATATGCAGCAGCAGGTGTACATTATGTAATTCAATGTCCGGCGTGGGTATTTGCCCGGGAAGTAGTTGTTTTAATGTGCATTTGTTTAGCGTACTTATGTAGCGTAAGTCAAAAGTTACAGAGCTAAATGTGGAAATAATCATTTTTATTTAATATTTCATCAATTTTATTTAATATATAAAAGTACTTCGCCTGAATCACAATAATAAAATATTGCATATTTACTTTTTGTTGAACTTCAAAAGCCAGAATCATTTTTCAATTTGTGCAGACTTTAAAGATACACCCGCTTGTTTAATTAAAATTAATGGCTGCTTACAAGCTAAGCAAACGTTTATTTAAAAATAAAACGGCCAAAGTCATTATTTATGTGGGAATGTTGGCACATCTGGATTTCGGTTGCAGCGGCGGGGTTGCCGTAAAGACCTCGAGGGTATAAATGTGTCATTAAATTTACGCCGGTTTATCTTGCGGATGGATATTTTTAGAATACGTCAACGCTAACTGTAGATGTTTCTGTAACAACAGCAACAATGATGCTTGTATTGCTTTGTTTTTCTCATTAACCATTTGGTAAAACACAAAATCTTTTACCAGAAAACATAATTATAATTTGTAGGGATAATATGGATAAAAAAAAGGAAAATAATCTTTGATTAAAATAGTTGGTTTATTTCACTGATTTTTTTATTTTTATCTCAGGAAGATAACTCGAAACTAGTCGGAGTAAAAATAAAAAATCAGTGAAACAAAACAAGTGTTTTAATCAAAGTCTATTAATTAAATATGTTTCACCACGGGTTAAGTGAGAAATTAATTCAAAAATAAAAAAAAAGAATTTATTTTGTGATAAGAAAATAATTGTATGATAATAAGAAAATGATACACTACAATCCTCGCCCTAATGTACTAAGAAATCTCGAAGTCAGCGAACGCACAGCGTTAGAGAGCTTACAAAAATTATACACCCTAATAAACCTCTCCACAACCCTTCGAATGTATCCCTCTGCGAAATGTGTAAAATTAAACAGAGACTTAAAACCCTTTCCTTAAAATTCGCTATAAAATCCCCACATAGCTCCCACTATCAATCACCTATGCATCCCACGTAATCCGAATATTAATCCTAGATATATCCATCCCTCATTAACAATTCATCAATTCATCTCACTAAAGTCTGAAAACTGAGACAATGACAATGACGATTAACTAAATCGACAAGATCTGGACGGAGACAGGCAGAAAGACCGACGGTCGATAGCCATTTTTTGAGGTCTAACAAAGTGTAAATGATTGTATTTATATGTATTATAAAATTATATAATGTAAAAATCAGAAATAAAGATTTCGAATATATATATGAAGAAAATGATTATTTTAAATTTGCAGACATCGACAAAGACGTTAACAATCATGAACAAGAAAAGAACTAGATGAGGGCTTCTGCTTGTCCTTATCTAGTTCTTTTCTTGTTCATGATCAACACTATGGTTGATAGCCGTTTGCTAAGGACAACCTACAATATAGTAGAGATGGGCAAATCATGAACAAGAAAAGAACTAAATGAGGACTTTTGCTTGTCCTTATCTAGTTCTTTTCTTGTTCATATTCAACACTATGGTCGATAGCCGTTTGCTAAGGACAACGTACAATATAGTAGAGATGGGCAAAGTCTATCTTTTTGATTTTTTTTGTCACTGAAAAATGGAGTATATAAAATTTTTTAAAAATTATTTATAATATTAATAATGGGATGTGTCATCAATTTATAAATAAATTCCAATTTATTATTATTTATTATCTGTAGCTACTTAAAATTGGTTATTCATAAATACTCGT
Source organism: Philonthus spinipes (assembly GCA_963082785.1). NCBI lineage: Eukaryota > Metazoa > Arthropoda > Insecta > Coleoptera > Staphylinidae > Philonthus > Philonthus spinipes. The sequence continues at coordinate 10,461,759 of OY720309.1, read as the reverse complement.
TTACTAAATTCACTCGATTTTGCCCAACACTACAATATAGTATAAGAATTTATATTGTTAATTTATTGTATATAAAATTGTCTACAGATATAAAGACATATATATATATATATATATATATATATAAGAAATTGAGGCAAAGGTTAAATTTATTAAAGATAGCCCAGAACATACAAACACTATTATTTTATTCTATATACTTAATGTTTGTAAAAATGTATGTGATTGTCTGAATAAGGATATTTGTATATATAAAAATTGAGACTTAATGAGATTAACATGGATTTCCCATCTTTCCTGATTACGCCAGGAAATCCCCTTAAAATTTACTACTACTTTGTTAATTTAATCAACTCTCTAGCTCAACTAATAACAAGGTTAGGAATGGTGCGCACTTAATTTAGAACAACCTTTATATTTGATATGGATTTTATTAACTTAAACATAGGGCTATGTTCAATAAAATAAAATCCTCACTTTTTATATATTTAACTCAACAAGCTACTAAAGTACAGATACTGAAGTATTCCAAAGGGATCACATCAGTCACTGATGACTGGCAGTGAGTACCTACTTTAAATCCTTAAAATCGTCTAAAAAATGCATCAAAATGAATTAAATAAGCATATTATTACTCATTTTATAAAATAAAACTTAAAAACAAAGAATTTTTTTTTAATTTTACAAAAAAAATTGTTGGTAGCCAATATGTTAATTAATTAATTAATTCTTTATTTACGGAAAATCACCTTTTTACAATTAATAACAATTTGTAATTACAATGATTTTTTTTGTAATCATATGAGTACAGTTTTGCTTGTTAAATTATTTCTTAGTATATTCCTTCCAAATCTTGGAGTCTTGCGCCACTTCTGTAAAATCTTTCCTTGTATGCCTCCCATCTTTAGTATTGCGTTAATTACTTTTTCCCACGTCTTCTTTGGTCGTCGCATATTATTTTTGCTTTCCATACTACTCTACTTTACTTATTTTCCATATAAACATGTATATTTGTGTTCTGTTCATTTTTTTTCTTTTTATTATAAAGGGCATCAAATCATGAGTGACCCCATTTGAATTATTAAGTACAAACATTTTAAAAATTTAGTTGTAATGATTAAAAAATGTTAAATATACTGTAATATCTCAAGTTTTGTTAGATATGAAACGCTGGCTTATTGCTCAAAGAATATTCTGTGTAGAGAAGGTTTTAAGAATTGATTCAATTATTCAAACACAGCGACAGTTCCGGCAAGAGTTTAATGTTGAAATGGCTCCTTTTCATAAGATTTTCATAAGATGGGGTGCAATCTATCACCATAGGGGATTACTATGGTGATGGATTGCGCCCCATCTTCTAAATACCTTATGAAAAGGAGCCATTTCAACATTAAACTCTTGCCGGAACTGTCGCTGTTGTGGATTTAAAAGGTAAAGCGAGCAAGAACAGAAGAGAATATCTTACAAGTTAGAAATTCAATTGGGGAATATTCAAATGAATTCCCAACAAGTTGGATTTTCGCATCATTACGGAGATAATACTAAAGAAAGCACTTTCGCTCCAATAAGTGGCAAAAAGTTTAAAAACTTTTTCTCAATAACCAAAATACTCATATTATGAGAAGTAATACAGTTGTTCTGTTTAATTTGTTTAAACAAGTAATAGTAATCCCCTATGGTGATAGATTGCACCCCATCTTCTGAATACCTTATGAAAAGGAGCCATTTTAACATTAAACTCTTACCGGAACTGTCACTGTTGTGGATTTGAAAGGTAAATCGAGCAAGAGCAGGAGAGTATATCTTACAAGTTAGAAATTCAATTGGGGAATATTCAAATGAATTCCCAACAAGTTGGAATTTCGCATCATTACGGAGATAATACTAAAGAAAGCACTTTCGCTTCTATAAGTGGCAAAAAGTTCAAAAAAATTTTCTCAATAACCAAAATACTCATATTATGAGAAGTATTACAGTTGTTCTGCTTCATTTGTTTAAACAAATGGACGAGAACAAATGTATTGTTGAGGAAATCTAGCCCATTTTCTAAAATCCTGTGGCTGAATTGTAAACGAGTATTTTGGTTATTCAGAAAAAGTTCTTGAGGAAATCTAACCCATTTATTTTGTTTAAACAAATGGAACAGAAGAAGTGTATTACTTCTCATAATATGAAAATATGGTTTCATCAAGAAGGTAGCAGAGCAAGTATCGAATATGCCAAAATACTCGTTTACAATTCAGTCGCTTGATTTTCGAAAATGGGACAGATTTCCTTAAGAAGCTCTTCTCAATAACCAAAATACTAGTTTACAATTCAGACGCTTAATTTTAGAAAATGGACCAGATTTCCTCAAGAACTTTTTCTGAATAACCAAAATACTAATTTATAATTCATCCGCTTGATTTTAGAAAATGGGCCAGATTTCCCCAAGAACTTTTTCTGAATAACCAAAATACTCGTTTACAATTCAGCTGCTTAATTTTAGAAAATGGACCAGATTTCCTCAAGAACTTTTTCTAAATAACCAAAATACTAATTTACAATTCATCCCCTTGATTTTAGAAAATGGGACAGATTTCTTCAAGACCTTTTTCGGAAGAATCAAAATACTCGTTTACAATTCAGCTGCTTGATTTTAGAAAATCAACCAGATTTCCCCAAGAACTTTTTCTAAATAACCAAAATACTAATTTACAATTCATCCGCTTGATTTTAGAAAATGGGACAGATTTCTTCAAGACCTTTTTCGGAAGAATCAAAATACTCGTTTACAATTCAGCTGCTTGATTTTAGAAAATGGACCAGATTTCCTCAAGAACTTCTTCTCAATAACCAAAATACTAATTTACAATTCAGCCGCTGGATTTTGGAAAATGGGCCAGATTTCCTCAAGAACTTTTCCTGAATAACCAAAATACTCGTTTACAATTCAGCTGCTTGATTTTAGAAAATAGGACAGATCTCCCCAAGAACTTTTTCTGAATAACCAAAATACTCGTTTACAATTCAGCTGTTTGATTTTAAAAAAAATGGGCCAGATTTCCTCAACATTATTATGAGCTACGAAGCACATTTTCAACATAAGTATTGACTTTCAATGTGAATGAGAATAGGTTACAAATGAATGACTTTGAGAGAAATCAAAATTGGTTACTTCGAAATAATTTTAAAAACTCGCTTTATAATTGTTTACATTATTAAGGTAAGAAAGAGAGTGTTCACTTTCTTTCTGGCTAAAAATAAATAATACCGAATCTTTACGGATGAAAACAATTCTGTATGTTCATAGCATGTGTTTTTTTAATGAATGAATGAATGTTAATCTTGTGGGATATCAAATGCGAAACCATATTTATCAAAATAAAAGAAAAGCAAGTAAAAGAATGGAGACGGTACGTTTATAAAGATACCGTAAACAGATGGCGCTGTCAGGACGCATGCATGAGTCCGTGAGATTATCACGGTAGATTTAAGAAGCCGTCCGACGGCCTGAAAAATGACACACTGACTTAATATTAATTGTACAAGACATTCCGAAACGCTGGCGTGAGCGTATGAGCGCGTCCACCGCACCGGAGACGCTAACGTGCTAATGAAAACATTACCCAAGCATCGGATTACCTTTTCCAATCTCGGGATTCTTTTTACAATATATTAATTGAGTAGCTATCGGAGCGTACCAATCGCTTCTTTTATTTGGTTAGGATTATTGAATGGTTATGGGTGCGTCCCGTTGGTCAATGGTACCAGACATCGCATCTCATTTAACGAAAAGGGCACAAACAACTGGAAAACATCTATACTGATTTAGTTGTCTAGCATATCGTGGGCGTGTAGTGTTTGTATCTGGAGGTCAGATAGTATCTCTTTCTCAAGTTCTGGATGCGCTCACGATTTATGACCGCCGGATCCATCGGCTATAACTCTCTCGCTGGCTGCAGCGCCGTCGTGATACCGCGGGGTTGCTCCATTGTTGGTTGCTTGGTTGTTTGGTCGGTCGGTTGGGCGATCGGGTTTTGTGTTTATGCCTCACCAGAGGGCCACGGGAAACTGTATCGATGATAAATCTGTCGCGGGAAAGGTACGCTCCTCACCCGAGGTACTGATGAAGTTATTGAGGCAGTGCGAGCGAGCGAGTGCGCGCCCGCCGCCCGGACACGAAAATTGCTTTATTAGCTTTTGCTTTTCCCACAATCTTTGATTTATCGATATAACTAGTTATTACCGCAGGATTTTTTTCTTGTTTCGCAGGAAATTACGTAATTTTGTAATTTGAAAATACCTTTTCTTTCTTCTTCAATAAAGCAAATATATATCCATTGGATATCTTCATTATCTACACCTACTTCCTACCCAAACTGTATTCGCAAATATTAATATGATACGTATGTAATCATCCGGAAAATTAAAACAATACATTTTTTCTATCTGTGGCTGAAAGGCTTTTCCGACCGATAGCCAATTCCTACAAGAACATCTTCCCAGCATCCCAATAGATGAAACTTTAATTATTCTCGAAAATATCCTACTTAACAATAACTTTCCCAAAAACAAAGTAGAGACTTATGTTAAATTAACTAAATTTGTGATGGATTTAAATACGTTTGAATTCGAAGGCAACTTTTACAAACCGACTTTTGGTACCGCCATGGGTAACCCTCTATCACCTTTTCTTGCCACCATTTTCATGAACAATCTTGAGAATAAAGCCAAAACTACTTTAAATAACTTCTCACATACGTGGATCAGATACGTGGATGATATTTTAGCGATTACAAAAAAAAACATTAAATATTAATAATTTTGTGTCACAACTTAATAATTTATTAATTTATACCTATTAATATATATATATTCCTTTCTTATTATATATATATATATATATATATAAATATATTAATTTTAGATATGAGGTTGAATCTGATAATAAACTCCCTTTCCTAGATTTATTAGTCATACGAAATATCAATAAATTAGAATTCAATATCTACAGAAAAACAACTCACACCTTTAACCACATACATGCTAATTCACACACCCCTTTTAAACATAAATTATCCGCCTTCAACAATATTATACATAGAACAACTTTTTTGCCCATCTCAGATGAAAATAGAAACTCTGAGTTGAACCTTATACGTAAAATTGCCGTTTTTTTTTTTAATTACATTTTACAGAGAGAATTATTTCAAAATATATGAGAAAACGTACTGTTCAATCAATAACAACACTAGTCCAGATCCCTACACAAAGAAATAATAATTTTATTAGAATCATCCAAAAATAAATCATACTCTAAACAAAATATTCAAAAATTTCAATCTTTTCCCAGCTTATTATTTAAATACAAAACTCAACAGATTGTTAAACAACACTTTCGAAAAACAAGTTTGATTGAACATGTCAGGTATTTATTCAATTAGTTGTAATAATTGCAACAAAATATATGTGGGGCAAACTAAAATGAACATTAATACACGTTTTTAAGAACATGTATATCACATTAAAACTCATGACTCTGAGGTAGGCTGGTTGAACTAAGGATGAGTGATCTATGGGACAATGAAAATGTCTAATGAGGCCTAAGTATAGTGCATAGCCGCACACTCCCTTATACTAGATACCAAATATAGTTTTTCATAGATTTTTAAATTCTGATCACATTTCAATTCTTGTAGTTTTTGTCTAAAATGAAAAGGAAAGCAGGAATTTGCATAAAATTGTTTCTACATGTAACTTGCATAAAAAAAAAAAACAAGTAGGCTGGAAAATTCTGTCTGTTTTTATAGACATCCATTCATTTTTTCATTTTCATTTATAAAAAAAAATATTAATCGACATAAAAGGCAGACATGACATATTAGACTATCTTTTCAATGAAACACCGATGGTCGATGGCCATTTTGTTATTATTAATTAAATAAAAACAGTGTTGTATTTTGCACTACTTATGAAAATTTATATACCTGTCGGTAGATTCTCCCATTTAAAATGCAATCCCCAATTAAAACCACCCCTGACTAACGGACTCGACGAATATGAAAATGTGTCCGAATTAATCACATCGATAATCGGTATTAAAACATTCGTCCGGTCATCCTTAATCCTCTGCAAGAGCGGCTGAATCCAATCCTTATTAACCTCAATGTGGCTATCCAAAAAAATCAGCACATCCCCCGAGGACTTCCTCGCACCGAAAATCCTCGACCTTATCAACCCCTCTCTCTTTTGTGTTCTGTACAATTTAACCAAATTCGAATATAAATATTTTAAAGACCGGACATACAATAAAAATTGTTTTAATTTATTAAAACATTCATTTGCTTCTAATTTAAATATGATACAAGCTATAGAAATAAAAAAAACACCTATACAATCTGTTGAATATTGACCTGACCCCACTAAATAACCCTCTTTTAGATTTAATCCCTCATAAACATAACGCTAATGCGACTGTGGCATTTAACGGCTAGTTGTTAGTAATATAATTATTTTAGGTTTTTCCACTAATTTGTTCTCCTTTTTAAATACGCCGATCGTGTTACCATTTGCGGCTAATTGAAAGAAATGTGTTTATTTTAGATTTTTCCAATAATCCGATCCCTCTTTGAATATACCGATCACTTTTTTAAATGTCATTAGTTAACTATTGATAATGAACACCTAGTGTTCGAAATGTACATATAGTGTCAAAATAAAACAGTGAAGAAAGGAATATAACTACGTTTTATTTATTATCCTACAAGAACATTTGTTTAAAGTTTTAATAAATTGTTTAAAAAAATGTTAAACCACAATTGTAAGGAATAAAAATGTAAATATATATATATATAACATCTTTATTGCTTTGATACAATTAGCTATAATACAATATTTGATTTAATATGAACTAAATGGCTATCGACCATTGGTCTTTCAGCCACAAATTAATATATATATACATACACTTATTTCTATACCTTTGATTCATTTGTTTACAAATTTTAATGTTTTCTGAATATTTCTCAAGTTTCTCAAATTCTTATTAAATATTTTAGTCATTTTTAACTATTCTTTCTGCTGTTTCTAAATAATTTGCAAAGTGTTATCATAATAAGTGATTATACAATTAGTTTAGTATTAAAACAACGGAAAACATATTTTAATATTATTTAATATTATTATTTTTCATAACTATAAATTATGAGGTATTAGAATCCGTTACAGTCTTCCGTGATTTACTTTGACAACAAACTAGATTTAATCCTATCACGTTTTTAGTTTAACAAAGTCTTGCTATGTATTGCTAGGTTTTTTAATATGTAAAACGAAGCAGTTATTAAGATTTTACTTCGCTTTTATACGTAGAAAACTGGAGTATTGTTCCGTGTTGTGAAATCCTATATACAATACATAAATTAATGAACTTGAAAAATTACAGAGAAAATTTGTAAAAACCTTATTATTTCGGAAACATAATGTGTATCCCACGCAAGGTTATCCTTCCCATGAACTCGAACGAGAATTCAACATACCTTGGCTTAAAGCCGAAAGGCACAAGGCTCAAAGTATTTTTATTTATAAATTACTGCATTATGATATTGAAGATTCTTATCACTTATCAAAATTATATTTGTATATCCCCAGAACTAATTTTAGGCAGAATTTTATAGCACTAACGCAAATACTTCACACTACTTAAATTCTCCCATAAATTCAATGTGTAAAACGGTGAATAAATTGGCAAGTAATATTGATTTATTCTCAACGAAATTTGCATACATTAAATAAATCTTTAGTTTTCGAATAATACTGCGCTAATTGTATTATGTGAATATCTATTATTATCCTGTAATAAGATTTGTAAACTGTTGAATAATAAATTATTATTATTAAAAATGTACAATTGTAATTTGGAAATGGAGATTCCGTTAATAAAGTAAATTGAATTTAAATTGAATTTAATTGTGTTAGTAATCTGTCGTGAATCGTGTCTACCCTAATGTATACTTATTTGTATTGTTATTTTCAAAGTAACATTTTTGTAAAATTATTAATTGTTTTGTAATTAAGATTTTTCTTATTGTATATTTTATAATAATCCATTATTTTGTATTTTTGTGTCCTAATTTGGGTAAACTGTTGGACAATAAAAATATTATTATTTATTTATTTTTTTATTATTAGGGGAATATCCATTTGTGTTATAATTTTAATTTTTAATGTTAACTATTTATTATTCATAATGTATATATTTAAATAAAAATTTCATAATTGGAATTAAATTCTCACTTTTCCGTGGTGAAACATTTTTATGTAATAATTATGATGTATTTTAATTAAGACACTTGGTTGATGTTTTCACTAATATTTATTCAATTTAATGAATAACCAAGTGTCTTCATTAAAATATATCATAATTATTTTTTTAATAAGAATTTACCTTTAGACAGAAACACGCCTAGAGAAAGTTAATTAAAGATACAAAATATCTGTATATTATGAAAACAGTAATTTAATAATACTTATTGGGATCTACATTTTACAGAGTAAATGAATATGAAAAAATCAGGCATTTAACCTATAAAATGTGGTAATTGTAGTAAAATGCATATAGAGCAAACAAAAAGAAATATTTTAACGAAATTATTATAAAACAAACTCTTATTAATCTGAAATAGCATTCCATCGTTATAGGCCATAATTTATTAATAAATAAATTGAAAATAATAAATGAAACACTTTTTTACTTTGTTTGTAATCCGAGTTATACAAACAAAGTAAAAAAGTGTTTCATTTATTAAAATTGAATTATAATGTATTACAAAATAGAAGCCTCAACAATTAACAAGTTAAATTGAAAATATTAAAATCCTCGAATCACAATAAATTAAGCATATATGAAGCTTAATAAATTAAAGACGATGCAAGCGCCATCTTTTGCCTAATTTCAATTGGCATCATCAACGATTTAGGTCTACAAGGTAGACAACCGAGAATCATTGTTTCGTGTACTAACTTGTCTTGTTTATGAGAACAGGAAACGAAATATATGAAGCTATTCAAATAAATAAAAAAAAAAAAATACTTTCTGAAATTTGATTTAAGTCTACTTAATAATCCTCCGTTATTTGTTATATTTAACTTTAATAATCATTCATATTAATACGATAGTCAATCAATGGTTTTAATATTTAAACATTGGTGGTTCATATTGTATGAAATAAATGTGAATAGATTATTAAAAATCAACCAATAAAACACAGATTAGATTGAATAACTTTAAATTCTCGACTAGTTTCGGGTTATTAGCCTATTTTTAAGAGAATTTAAAATTTGTTTTATTAAAATTTCCATGGATATTTACATGAATAGATATTTTAAATTTTTCTCGATCCGAAACTAGTCGAGAATTTAAAGTGATTTAGGAAATTTTCAAGAAAATTTAAAATTTTAAATTCTCTTGAAAATGGGCTAATAACCCGAAACTAGTAGAGAATTTCAAGTTATTCAATCATATTTATTTCATACGATAGCCAATCATTCATTAATTGATTCATTGATTAAGTTACCATTTCACATAAACGATACTCCCTTTCCAAAAACAATCCCCCACCGTGACTTTTACATCCCCAAGCACGAAAAAATGTAAAACAGGTCCCAACAGGAAACCAGCATGACGCCGAGGGAATTGTATTATTAGACAAGTGTCGCATTTTCTGCCGTCGCGACACGTTTGATTTATCTTCCGACAGTAACTCGAGCTCCCCCTCCACACGAAAATGAAAACAAAAAATTACTGTCTCGAAAAACCCTCGTGTTCACCACTTGTCACATTTTCTGGAATGACATGTGGCATGTTTTGTAAACAACTCACGGAATTGTTGGTAACTCGAAACTTGTCCGGTCGTAATTGTTTCAGGACACTTACCTAAAACAAAAAAAAGAACACGTGTTAGGATTGTGTGTAAATTAAAATTAATTATTCTTAAAACAATAATAATAATAATTCTTTATTGAACGGACCAGCCATTTACAATTTGACTAAAAACATAAACTACAAAAATATGCATATATATATTTGTATGTGGGCAAGCTAACATCTAGTGTACAATATTCGCGAGACTCCTCCTAAGTAATCTGATCGACGTGTTTAAGAAATCAATTCTGTCACAAATGCTATTTTAATAATAAAATATATTTCTTATCGATAGCTCATGACAGACTTCTAACCCATCATATGTATTGTAAATATAAATATTTGTAAAGAATTGTAATCCTGCTGTCTGAATAAAGATGTTTGTTTGAAATAAGAAAGTTGGTATTAATATCGCAAAAACCGCCATATTGAATTTTATTTTGACTTGATTTTTATGTTTACCTAATTAAACCAAGTAACATTTATTTGAAACTTTTTTCGCATCTTTAATAATTATTGAGATATTTGATTTTTTAGAAAAATACGATTTTCAGTTTTTTTTTATAATTTCTAAACTGCTCAGAATTTTGAAAATTTCTCAACATTATTTGAACCAGCATACAAAACTGCACAACATTGCCCATTTAACCAGATCTCTAACTTTAAGAACAAGAATGATACCCATGCAATCCTACTCTATTTAGGACACCCTGTATACTAAATGGATATGCTTCTTCCGCGAATTATGTTGAATTAAATAAGCGAACGCAGAAAATGCTTTGATAAGAAAATTAAATTAGAAAAAAAAAATCACCATGAAAATTGTGTCGATAAAAAATAACATACACGTCAAACTGAATTATTCTCTTACAGAATAACCCCGAATACATTTTCTGTGCGTGTGTAATTTTTAGTCATGTATTCCTAAAAATATCAGAAAGTTCTTTCGATAATTGAGTTGAATTGAATAAGCGCAAAAAACAGCTAAGAAGTAGGATTATTGAAAAATAGTCGAAACCAATATATGCTCAATTAATACAATCTAGCGATCTACTTCTTCTCAGGAGCAGAATCAAAAAGACCGACTTCAATTAACAAGATTAAAATATCCGGCAGGATATTAATTAATGGCGAGGAATTCGTTTAGTGTGCGCCGTAAAAACACCGAAGCACGGAAGCGACGGTCCTCATTTGATGTGACCGCCGTAAGGAGGAAAAAAAACAACGAATTGCTTTATTGGGGGCCGTTTTTTCAACAAACAATAAACGGCCGTTTATTGACGCGGGCGCAAAAGGACGCGCGCGTTGCGCAACAGGCCAAAATAAGAAGAAAACGGAACGCTTCAGCTTTGTCATGCTTTCAGCGTCGTAAAAGTTTTTATTGGTGTGTCAACTGTTGTAAAATGCCGGTGGTATAATGGATTTTTGCTGTTCGGATTAGTGTGTGAGGTGGAATACATGTTTGCGTTGATGTACTAAAATGATGTTTCGGTAGGAATTAATGTTCATGGAAAGTTTTAAAAGTGTTTAGTTTCAGACGTCATAACGTAATTATTACAAAATTCTGGCAACCACGTTATATCTTTCAAAAATATCTCATTCTATTTCTGCATTTTTTATATCTAGATACTTTTCAGGCAATCTGGGGTAATATTTATTTTCTGCAAAAGCATCTAGATATAAAAATGCAGAAATAGTTATTAATTATTTTTATATATATTTTTATTTAAATAATTAAAGTCTCCACATCCAACAACCAACATAAAGAAGATTAAATTATTTTTTATAATAAAAACACTTGCAAAGGGATATTCAATTCAAACAAATGAAGTAACACAGGACAAGGTGTTAAAAACAGTGTTGCGTGTTTATTGTCACCCTTCGGTCAGAGCAAACAGTTACGGAAGCGCGATATTTGAAAAGCAAACAACGCGCAGAGTCAACAGCTAATGAACTTAAGCTTGTGTAAATTTGAGGATCGTAAAATATAAATATTGTACCAGGCGGTAGTTTATACTCCACTCGTCCATTGGTTTAAACAATTTACGTTTAAATAAACATCAGCTGATACTTCAATTAAAATATTATTAAATCAATTAAAAGGAATTTGAAAATTTACTCAACTTAATGATTAATTAATTATTTTCTCTTTAACTACTGCGACTTTTTGAATTACGTCACGTAAGTACTTCAAAAAGAATAAACATTAATTGAAAGAACAACTTCTCGAACAAATACAGTTCCAGACATTTAATTACATAATCAACATTTGCTGTAGCAAATAATAATAATAATTATTTAAATAAAAATGAATGCCCTTTCTCCTACTTTTTTTAATTACTAAAAATAAGTAGGAGTAACGACTACAATTTTTATTAATAATTAAGTCTCCATAACCAACTTAAAGAAGATTATAATTATGTTAAATTATAATGTGTCTAATGTTTAGATGGAACTTATTTCAATTAAGGTTACAGTCATTAAATAAAAAGAAAGAATGGATTTTTTTACTAATAAAAATAAATCTATTTGATTCAATGTTGCATCAGAACAAAGATTTAATATGGTTAAATTTAGTTCATTTGTGCCTGTAGCATTAGATTTTATACCTTTGATTATCTTTATTACATCATTATTTGTAACATTTGAAAATTTCAGTTCATCATGGACATGTATCTTAGTATTGCTATAAAAGGATATAATATTGTCATCGGCGGGTAACTGATCTACTTCTGATACTAAGTAGTTATTGAGTCCGGTTTTTTAAGGTGATCAGGGATAATGTCAACACTTTTTCCATACATAATACTTTTCTCAGCTCGGACCATATTTGTTTTTTATTGCCGTTATAGCTTGAAATTTTAAATTGTAAGTAAGCTTTTTTTCTGCATGGATGGCATTGTTTGTCAGATTTCTCATGGATTTGTAGTATTCAAAATGAGCAGAATTTCTTGATTTCTTATAACGCTTACAAGCTTTCTTTCTCAATTTAATCATCTCTTTGATATTGTACGTTATCCAGTGGTTTTGTTATAATTGAAAAATGTTACTTTATCATTTACATCATAAAGATATGAAACAATTTTATTTTATAGAATCAGCTATAAATTGATTGTAATCTATATTTTTAATGTCTCTATTTTTATTTTATTTTTTATCATTTATCGGAGTAATAATAGGCAGCTCACAATATATCATAAAGTGATCAAATAACCCGTGTGAGTCTATTGTTCCAGAATTAGTTATTGGATTGTTGTCATTTGTTATTATGATTCTGATGTGGTGGTGATGCGTGTTGGTTCCGAAATTACTTGTTTCAGTAATAATGAATTTAAAAGTGAACGAATAGAAGTACTGGATAACGAAACAATAAATATATTAATGTTGAAATCCCCTAAACATATAATATAATCATTAATTAAATTTAATTCGAGGGCAGATTTTTCAAAGCTTTCTATAAATTCTTTAAAGTTTCTCTTAGGAGGTCAATAAACTACTCCGGCCGCTACTGATTTATGATTAATAACTAACGTAACCCATAGCTGTTCAATTGAGTCAGTTATTTCTGACCTAATTATTGAATATTTAATTTTATCCCTAATATAAAGAGACACCACCACCTCGGCCAGCGCGATCCTTTCTTAAAAGGGTAAAACTATTCAACTTATATAATTTATCAGCATGCAGGTCTGTTGGCCATGCTTCTGTAATACCTATTATGTTAGCTTGTATCATATCAAGGTTAGCCTGAAAAATATAAAATTTGTTATATTTATATGGCAAATTTTTAATAAATTGTTATATATCTTAATAGAAACTAACAGCTCAAAGACTTATTATGTACGTAAATTAATATGTCAGAACTATGTGGAGTTAGAATTGTAGAACTTCAGTACTGCAGACATTCATTCATTATATTGTTTAGTATTTGTGGATTCGCTTTTAAAGTTTAGCTACGATCAATAAGCCTTTTCGTTAGTTTCGAATGGAAGATAAATATTGGATTTTTATGTAGAAACAATTATTAAAAGTGAAGAGTTTATTTCCTTTTGTTTTAACTAATAGAATTATGTCGATGAGATTATTTGAAAGAAAACGTAAAGGATATAGAATTTATTGGAAAGGAAGATCGTGCTGGAATGTTGGAGGTTTAACTATTGTGTTCAATTCTCAGTGTACTCGGTGTTCGATAGATATTTTTTTATATGAACATAAAGTTGTAACGATAATCAGGGCTGTTCCGTACGGGAAATGTAAAGTTTAACGTGTATGTAATTATTTTATCATCACAGTTTTAGTCATAACTAATATATATGTGTACATAGAATGTGAGGTATACCTTATAAATGTCCATGAAACCAGCGTGTATTTTTTTAATATTAATTAGATGTAAATATTGTATATTTCATTTATTTTCGTCGTAATTACAAATTATTTTGGGTTTGTAAATATAAGGATAATTAGAGGGCAGAAAGACCTCTGGTTGATAGCCCGGGAAAGACTTTCATTTTATTGTGTATATTTAATGTTTGTATAAATTAATGCAATTTTCTCAAAAACATATTTGTATATTTTATATGAAAATTATTTGTCAATTTCTAAAGTCTTTTTAAATTTGATATGTAATTTTTATTTTTTGGGATATAAATTCGAAACTAATTTCACAAATTGTCAATGGTTCTGGAATTGTCACTTAGATGAAATAACTTACCAAATTGAGACAAATTTGCATCAAGGCAAGTATATTGAATATTAAGAATTTGCTATGAAAGTCGTTTTGATGTATAAACCAATTCTACAACTTGTAAATACATAGACAGAGAGTAGTTTTGATCAAAACTACTCAAACAAAAACACGTTCCACGTCTGCCTTCCCCATACATCATCCGCGATTGACGTCGAAACCACATCATCGGACGTCGTATTATTTTCGAGGGCCGCATTCCTGTATTCCCGTCGGTACATCTTTATGCGGGCCCATTGCACTTAATGACGATTTATAATACGCTAAACGCGCGCGCAAACCAACAGCAAACAACAAAACAAAACAAAAAAAGAGCAAGAATAAAAAAACTTGTCCGGAGCGCGGATTTTTTCGTGTCGGGGCCCGTTTCACTTATTAGGCCTCCGCCACAGCAACAACAACAACAACAAAAAGAAGCAAAATCCGAGGGACTCTTCTTCTCCTCGCCGTTTTTCTTCCCCCCTTCATCTTTCACCGCTCCGCTCCGGTGTTATGGTTTTATTATGCTTCACTCCGGCGAAGAAGTCATATAATTAAATCACGCCGGGGATAATCAACGGTGCCGGGGACTCTTTATTGTTCCGCAATTAATGCTAATTTATTTATATACATCTCCCCGAGACCGAGGAGTTTTGTCCCGGCTTTCGGGCGCAAACTGTCGTGACGGATTTCGAGCTCTCATGGTTATTGCATGAGGCAGCTTTTCCTTTTCGTAACGCGACAATTGTTTGGGCGTTCTGTTTATGGCACATGGAAATGCGAGTGAGGATCGTAATAATAAAAAAAAGAAACGGAGCCGATTTGCATACGTTAATCTTCGTGAAGAGATGAATGACTCAATTATTAAGCTTAGAATCAATGGTTAATAATTGAGCCATATATTTTAAATGAAAAATAAAAAAAAAAACATGTCACACTTTCCGCTAAATCAAAGTCTTAATATATGACTTATGTATTAATTAATTTCTTTGTTAATTTTAGGTTTTATTACTTGATATTTCATTGGACATTTTTAATTTAAATTTATTTTTTTTAATGTTTGTATTAACCGTAACTGCAGCTTAACTGTTTTTATTTTTTATATATATATAAATATTTATTGGCAGATTATTTTTAACAAAGTAATAATAATAAATAAATACAATAAATAACTAACATAAAAATAAATTCTTCTGCCAATTGGCTATCGACCGTTGGTCTTTCCGCCTGATTTTGTAGGAGTCTGTCCTGGTCAGTTGCTGTGTCAAAAAGGTTTTGATCGCTAATGTCGTCCATTGTCTTGTAAATTTTTATTTTTTATTTTGTCTTGTAATTAGGAAAATATGTATAAAGATTATTATTATTATCTATAGTGGCAAAGAAACATTATTAGTGTTTTTTTTTCTATCGTCTCAATTTTCACATAATCTATCTAACACTATACATAACACTAATAAGATGATGAGGCTGAAAGACCTCCGGTCGATAGCCGATTCATTTACAGAATATAATTCTAATTTTATATATTATTGTACATACATATACAAATTTGAATAAAGATGGTTAGTTAGTTAAGATGACAGATCCTAATTTGGATACTTGGGGTATACCCCCATTAATTTCCAAACTATTTTTTGCACCGTTATTTTTTTATAAATTAATCAATAATAAAAACAAACAATCTTAATTCCATTTATAATGGTGGAAATGTTTCACATTGCAGTTTTAATTAAATTACAAGAAAATAATTTGACAATAATTAATGAATTAATTATTCTCTTTCAATTGCTCTGCATTTTATTGACTTACGAAGTAAGTAGTTGTTTCAACAGATTTTAATTTTTTCATAGTAAATCAATAAATTGCAGAGCAATTGAAAAAGAATAATTAATTCATTATTAATAAATGAGACACTTTTTTACTTTGTTTGTATAACTCGGAGTTATACAAACAAAGTAAAAAAGTGTTTCATTTATTAAAATTGAATTACAATGTATAACAAAGTAGAAGTCTCAACAATTAACAAGTTAATTAATTCATTAATTATTGTCAAATTATTTTCTTTTAATTTAGTGTGAATTTTCAAAAATGAATCAATTAAATTAAAAGAAAATAATCTTACAATAATTAATTACTTATTCTCTTTTAATTTTTTAATTATATTAAAAGAAAATAATTTCACAATAATTTATGTATTAATTATTCTCTTTCAATTGCTCTGCAATTTATTGACTCACAAAGTAATTATTATGAAAAAAAAAAACAAATATCTGTTGAACAACAATGAAACACGATTCATTGGTCACATTGAAAATTGAAACTTTTTGGACGAAGTAAATACTATAAAGAAACAAATATCTATTGAAAACAATTACTTTCCGGAGAAATATCCACATCAGATATTGAATTATATAATTTGCCATTGCATCTCAGTTATATTGATACAGCAACTATTTTTTGAATAAAGATTTTTTTTTTTAACAAAAATCTGATTATGGTGTCCTTTTCATCTGCAGACACGTGCTTCGGGATTTTGAAAATTGTAACTTTGTGACTGAAATGAAAACTTATGCAAGCTATTAATGTACATTTGGTTTGACACTAAAAGTGGGATAAATTCGTATTTTTTTATCAAACAAAAACAAAAATCAACAAAATAACTTTGTGACTGAAATGAAAACTTATGCAAGCTATTAATGTACATTTGGTTTGACACTAAAAGTGGGATAAGTTCGTATTTTTTTATCAAACAAAAACAAAAATAAACAAACAAAAAAATAAGACTTTCATATAATTTATCTAATATTATACATAATACTAATTATACTGTTAGTAGTTTAATAGATCTTAATGTGGATCCTTGGAGTATACCCCCCATTTATTTTCTAATTATTTTATTTGCATCGTTAATTGTTTAGAAATGAATCAATAACAGAAACAAACAATCTCAATTCCCATCAATCAACACCAATGAAACACCATACCAAACTCACAACAATTAACCCCAATCACACCAATAAATTCCGATCCGCATTCACGCGAGCGCGCAGCGCCATACACGAGAAATCAATTCTCATTCGCACAATCAATTCTTCACGGTCCGACGCCGAAACCGACAAGAGAAGCAAACGGCGGCTGCAAACGGCTACTCGTTAACGGCCAAACACCATCAGTTATATCGCGTTGCACTTTATACTTAGCAGTTCCGGAAATGATTTTATGTGGTAAAACATTGTCTTTATGAAAATGTTTTTGTTTTCTTTCATAAAATGAAGTAACGAGTGCAGTAAAGTATAAAGTTGTATTAAAATAGTAAAAGTGTTATGACAAAAAAAAAATCATCAATGATGAGATATGGGGCTTTCTTTTTTAAGATCGAACATTGTTAGTTCTTCACATAATTGAATCTATTAGAATCTTGGATCATTCACTTCGTCGAACATTTTGTTATTTATTTCTTAATTTAGAAATTTAGCACGAAGTGAATGCCTTTAAGATACTAGAATCCAATAGAGTTAATTGTGTGGAGAACTTCCAATGTTCCATTTTAAAAAAACACAGTATCTCATCATTGGTGTTTTTTTTTGTTATTTATGATATTTAGAAATAAATATCGAAATGTGTCGCGAAGTGAAAGCCTTTAAGATCCAAGAATGCAATAAATTCAATTGTGCAGAGAATTAACAATGTTCCATTTTAAAAGCTATAGCCATAGTATTTCATCATTGGAGATATTAAAAATAAATGTCGAAATGTATCATGAGCTGAATGCCTTTAATATCCTAGAATCCAACAGATTCAATTGTGTAGAAAACTTACAATGTTGCATCTTAAAAAGGCCACAATATGTCATCATTGGTGATTTTTTGTCATTGGTGACATTAAGAAATAAATGTCGAAATGTTCCTTGAGCTGAATGCCTTTCAGATCCTAGAATCTAATAGATCCGATTGTGTGGAGAACTTACAATGTCCCATCTTAAAAAAAGCCACAGTATCTCATCACTGGTGTTTTTATTTGTCATTTATGATATTAAGAAATAAATATCGAAATGTACCACGAAGTGAATGCCTTTAAGATCCAAGAACTCAATAGATTCAATTGTGCGAAGAACTAACAATGTTCCATCTTAAAAACTAAAGCCATAGGATCTCATCATTAGTGATATTAAGAAATAAATGTTGAAAGATAGCATGAGCTGAATACCTTTAACGTCCAAGAACCAAATAAATTCAATTGTGCGAAGAACTAACAATGTTCCATCTTAAAAACCATAGTATCTCATCACTGGTGACATTAAGAAATAAATGTCGAAATGTACCATGAGCTGACAATGACCATGGCAATTCTATATTGCCAATGTTAGATCATTGTTGTTCTAACAACTTAACAACTTCAAATATTTAGGAGTATTTCGCCATGTCACATATCTTAAAATCGAAACAAGTTCACCGCAATACAGTTTTGTATTTTTTTTTTTTTTTTCGGCCGATGTTACTATGGATCTTATGACCACGGTAAATAGCCAAATGGCTGGCTGGATCTAAGTCACCATATTCGTCCTCTGATTTTTTGTTTTCACAAAAAGTCTTTTTGGTGATGTTCTATAGACTGGGGATTGTAGAATTGCCAGACTGTTGAGGGTGCTACTCGGAGGACGAACCCATGTGGAACTAGAATTTAAATCTGGTATCTAAAAATACACCAAGATCTTTTTTCCATCAATATTTAGTGAGAGAATTTGATGATGGGAAATCGAAATGAAGGGATGGAATTTTAACGAGATGAATCATGATGAGAACTAAGAAAGATAAAGAAAACTAAGAATAGCTAAAGCTATAACTCCCACAGGATGATTGCTTCGCAAATTCCATGAATACAATTTTGTATTTAATGTTGTTATTAATAGAATAAGAATGTGTAGTTAATTAGAAACGTTAACAATTAATAAAGAGACATTTTATGATCGAGTATTTTAAATCAGACACAAATCAAGTTTAAAGCCTTAAAAAATGGTTTAGAAGTCTGTAAGTTTTGGGTGGGACACAAAGGTGAACAAAGTGTGAAGAAAGTGTATTTCAATTAAACGTGTATTTTAAATCGTGCACAAATCAATCAATCAATATGATGGACAATCACTTATATATGAACAAGCAGCAATTAGTGGAAAATGATATGCTTAGTGCTTGATGAAATAATGAAGCTTTACATATTGACATATTGAATGATGCCATTTAGAAAAAAAAAATAGTAAAGTTAACCGAAATGGCAATCAATAGTTATCTATACTCTTGATGAATGGTGGTTGAACATATATACAAACATCTTTATTCAGACTGCAGAATTACAATTCTTTACAAATATTTATATTTACAATATAAGTTGGTGGGTTAGTAGTCTGTCATGGGTTATCGACCGCAGGTCTTTCTGCCCTGTCATGAATTTATGGTGATTTGCAAATAAGAACTTGGCTAGCTAGCTGAACTATCATGTAAATGAATGATGGATTGATGATTTGTAACAGAAGGGTGGTGGTTGAACATTTTATTAAATTTATTAATTATCTTTACATATTTTTTAAAAGTTTTGCGCTTGTATTTATTGTATATAAACGTTTATCCATTATGATGTGGTGAGTACATCAGTCAATGGCGCTATTTCCTCCTGGAAGCGACGTATCATCAGTACATTGATTATTCTGGTTGCTGACCCGGTTGATTTTAGCTTTTAATATAATGAAATTGGTAGATAGAATGTGTAAATTGAACAAGTTGGACGTATATTATCATTCTTCCTGCTCCCAAATTGATTCACATTACCAAACAAAAAAACAGTTTCGATAAAGACGTACGAAATGCAATCGCATTTACAAGTCTGCGAATTCAGGTATCCGAGAGCTAAACGAGCCAGCCTTAAAAACGTGAGGTCAACAACACTCACGAAAGTCAAAAACCAAACAAAAAAAAATAAACCCAATTAAGACGTCGCCCTTAATGAGGACCCCCGCCTTTCCCACCTCAATTTTCGGAAACGTCGAAGCGATCGATTTTCGTGTGTGTATTGAGATGTAAATTGGACCCGCGGCGCGGTGTTAATGTTTCCCTGTATCTGTATCTGTATTTGTGTGTGTGTTTGTGTTAGTGTGTGCACGTTTGGAGAACTCGAAACGGGGCCCGGGTAATAGAGCCGCATTCCGAACCGTCGAGGAACGGCTCTCCGGAGTAAACACACTTTATCTAAGAAATGCGGCGAGTTTTCCTGAGTCGAGACCGAGACGGCGGGGATTTTCGAATCTAAATCACTGCCCGGCCAAATACGGTATTGTTTATGGAGCTGTCTTGAGCGCTGCGACGACTTTATTTGGCCGCCCCGGCTGGAATTGATCGATTAGCGCTGGATGGGATCGGAACAAGATCGGCCGATTCGATTCCCTGAATGATTGCTATCTGCACATCTGATTATCGTTGGATATTTCATTTGCGGACTGTTCTTATTTATTAGTTCTCGGGAATTACCGTCCGCCTACTTTTTATCAGTCTGTGTTTATTGCTCTCCGTGACTTCTTACTCTCTTAATGAAATCACTGCAACAATGCGAGTAACATCTGTTTGGATTCAAAACTATGAAGAAAATCAATCTAAAAAATCTCTAACTTTTCAATTTCTCTTCAATATAATTAAAAATGCTACTCCTTTACCTTCAAGCATCGTAATCCTGGGTATACGACCTATTTCCAAATTTTGAACTGATAAAATTGAAAATGTATCCAAGATCCAAGAAGTAAAATCTCTTGTAGATTCCTTTTGTATCCTTTCAATTTCAAACTTAAAGCATTATAGAGTATACTTTATTTCAGAACTGTATTGAAGCAATCTCGATTTTAGAAACATTGCAACGCAATCGTTTACTTCAGGAAAGAACAAATGTAGATAAGCTATATTTATTCATCGATAATTTTAAAACCATCAAACCCTAATCATTAATAATAAAGCCATAAATTACACCCAAATTGATATCCGCGTGCATCGAAGGTGAGGAATCAATGCGGCGTGACATTTTCGGCGCTGGCAAAAGTGGGCATTAGACGGGACGATTAGAGCTCCGAGGAACGGTGTTTATGTTGCGAGAAATTACTAGTGATAATGTAAATTACGTGCAACGTACCCGTGAAATCGGTGATAAGATAATTACGATACAAAGCGTGCGCGCGGTCCGCTCCGTTAGAATGGGCCCCTAGGGCCTCGCCTCGGCCATCGTAAGGGCAATTTCTGTTTTATGGCCGTTTATGAAATCGACACTAAATGCCAGTTATTAGAAAACCGCGTCGCAGCTCATAGCTTTTGTTATGATTATTAATATATAGGATGTCCCAACCAAAATTGCACTCACAAAATCGTCGATTTGATATTAAAAAGAGGACCAATGTTTATTTTAATTCCAACATTATTTTGCATATTTTGAAAAATAACAGAGGAAAAAGAATTTTAACTACTAATATATAAGGTGGCCAGAAAAGGTGTGATAATCTTCAGGTAAAGTGGTTCATTAATTAATTTCAAGTAGAAAATTTATGCAAAAAAATGTAAGGTTATTTTTGTATTATATATATATACAATCATCTTTATTGAGTTTTTTTACTTTCCCCGGACCCCTGTCCAAGTGAAAGTATTGTGATTGTGAAAATTTTCGAACCGCCAATTTCAACAAATATGCACGTTTTGAGGTCCCCTGAGTCCATTCCATCGAGTTTTGAAAAATGTCTGTGTGTGTGCCTGTGTGTCTGTGTGCTGTGTGTTTCCGCGATAGCGCCTAAACGGCTAAATGGATTAAGACCAAACTTTATATCTAAGCTTTATATAACAGTGGAATGATCTGAAAAGCTTTTGGTTAGAATCAAAACTCATTAAGTGCAACTTTACTCTTAGCAATTTTTCATTTTTTAATTCGGATAGAAAAATGTTTCAAATAAAAGTTTTAGATCTTGGAAAATAAATAATTTCTGTTATAAAACTTTTATTGTTGGACCTCCGGTTTTCATTTTATAAGCATTTATCTGATAAATTCCCTTAGAGATTTTAATTATTGAAATAATTATTTTAATGACAAATAAAACGTCAAAGTGCCGTCAAATTCAACTTATCATTCGCAAACGCCTCCAGTTTGCAAAAATGAAGAAGAGTGTGGAGGAATGATTTTAACCTATTGTAAGGTAAGAAATAACACACTTAATTACAATATTCTTCTAAATACTCGGGTTTAACTTTAAAAGATAACAATCACTTTTTTCTATTAATCATTTTGCTTTCCTATTAAATTTTCTATCAGAAACTTATTTGACCGTATTCACCGGGAAAGTGCCATGATGGACACATCACCATTTTTTATATACATTGTTAAATACAATATAGTTAATTTTATTATTTCCAAAATGGCTATCGACCATCGGTCTATCAGCCAAAAATCATTGTCTTATGTGTCAAGTCTGTCTTTTATTCCTCGATGAAAGATGAGATGAATGTATGAATGGTGGATTCTGGATGGCGAAATTTTGGAGGGATATTTGGGTTTCACTTTATGCAAAGTTGGTTTAGAATGTCTTGATTTACGGAGTTTGAGGCAAATTTTTGGGATATTTGGGATAATCTTTGGGATATTGGGATTATGCCAGTTTTGTCATATAGGAGTGTGTTGGATGGGTTATGTAAAGGATTGTTTGGGTTGCGGATTTTGGTAAGCGTTCGAAGGGCTGATCGTTCAGCCACCGCGATATTGTTTAAGGTAGGGGGGCGTTGGAGGTGGAGGACGATTGCACCATAGTCCAGGAGGGGACGACATTTCATTTTATAAATGTGAGTCGCGGTTTTGATCGAGATGCCTTTATTGGCGTTAGTTAGTGATCTAAAATGTCGAGCCATGTTCTGGACGCTGGATTTGGTTAGTTGGGCGTGGGCTTTGAAGGAAAGTTTTGGATCAAATGTAATACCAAGATATTTACACGTAGCGGATGGGGAGAGTGAGTAGTTGTTGATATTCATTCTGAACGGAGATGTGAGAGGATTGTGATAGGGAATGAAAAGTTTGGATTTGTTGGGGTTGATGGAGATTCTCCATTTGGCAAACCATAGGGATAGGGTGTCGATCAGTTCTTGTAGGGTGGAGAGTGCTTTGGGAAGAGTGGACTATTAGAGCGGTGTCGTCGACAAATTGAAGGAGGTAAGAGGATGGATTTAGGTATTGAGGGTGGGGATTGTATATGTCGTGGACGTATATCTTGTAAAGGAGTGGAGAAAGCGGGGAACCTTGAGGGACGCCTTGTTGGGGTGTAAATGGGTGTTATGGATGCGTTCTTTCAGGGATCGATTTTTTTAGAAAATTGTCAATGAGGCGTAGGAGATAGTGTAGCAAGTTTAAGGAGCGGCATTTGTATAGGAGGCCCTTGTGTCATACGGAATCAAAGGCTTTTTGGATATCAAGGAAAAGGATTGCGGATTTTTTGTTTTCAATACGGCAAGTTTGGCAATTAGATGTTAGCATTGAGAGAGGAAGTATTGTAGATCTTTTTTCAAGGAATCCAAATTGGTAAGGTGGGTTATGTTGGGAAACCCTAAATAAGATTTTGTTTTTTAGGATGGATTCGAAGGTTTTTCCAAGGACGGACGGGAAGCAAGGTTATTGGACGGTAGTTCGATGCTCCAGACGCATCGTTGTCTTTTTTTAGAATGCATGTTATTATGCCTTGCTTCCATTCCTGGGAGAATGATTAGGATTTGTACAGGAAGTTAAACATTTTAATAATGAATTCATGTATTTCTTTCGGACGGGATTTGAGGATGGATCGTGGAACGTTGCAATAGCCGGGAGATGAGTTTTTTCCCTTATGTAGGACTGTGAAGTACTCTTCTTCTGTTATTTCGTCATTGGGCGGGTAAGGATTAGGCTGATTTGAGAAGGAGGAGTACCAGGAGTTGACAGAATTGTAGAAGAAGTTGTTATATATCGTTGCTGTCCTTTCTGAAAATGTATTTTTAAAGTCCGTCATTGTGTCATGTCGTCAGTCATTGTGTTTGTATTAGGATTTTTTAACTGTCTTGTA
Organism: Philonthus spinipes; assembly: GCA_963082785.1. Taxonomy (NCBI): domain Eukaryota; kingdom Metazoa; phylum Arthropoda; class Insecta; order Coleoptera; family Staphylinidae; genus Philonthus; species Philonthus spinipes. The sequence goes on along the minus strand of OY720309.1, from coordinate 10,437,042 downwards.
AAGTTAGTCTTTTTATATTTTGTCATTTTTTTTATTTCATTACAATACTCTCTTCCCTGTCGTTTATTTATGTATTTTATTTTATTTAATTTTTTATTTTAAAAACTTTTTAAAGTATTTTACTTAAAATTGGTTAACGAAGCACTTTAACTGAAGATTATCACACCTTTTCTGGCCACCCTGTATATACTAATATAATAATAATATTCATTTGGCAGGCGGAAAGGCCATTGGTCGATAGCCAATTAACAGATATAAAATATACATTTACTTTTGTAATTTTTTAATAAAACTACTAAATACACTTTATTCATGTAACATTTATACATAGATTAGATAATTATTTACAATGTATTTGTTGATTTATATTCACATATATTACATGAAATGGCTAACGACCGAAGGTCTTTCCGCCTATTTTTTAATATTTATTTAGCATTTTTTGCTGTATATATCTGTCAATAAAGATTATTATTATTATTCATTTGGTCAGAGTTATTTAAATTAAATAAAAAGATGTTAAATAATTATCACTTGTTTTTTTTTTACTTAATTGTATAGTTGGTCGACTAGTTTCAGCTAGATGCTATTATTAAACATAATTACAAAATATATTACAAATATACAATTAAGTAAAAAGAAATAAAGTGACAATTATTTAACACCTTTGATTATTTATATTTTGTTTACAACAACTGCATTAAATATTCTCGAATCAAAAAGTTATTAACAAATAATTGTTATGAATCTTTAACCCATTATTAATTCCTTCATTATTACTTATAAAGCTTGCTCGTTAAATTAAATGAGACTTTTTTGTTTCCATTCCTCATCACTAAATAAACAGAATCGTATGAAATCGATTTTTAATTGATTGAGGAAACGAATTATTTGTCAACATTTTCTAATGCTAATAATTCATAATCAAATATAAAACAGTAAAAATCTTCCGTCTTGTGAATTGTGTTTTGTTAATAAAATAGAAAATGTCCTATGGAAATGGGCTACAAAAAAATCTAAACAGATGCTCTCTTATCGGTAGATTGGGTCGTAAATTCGAGGATTGATCGAGGCCAACGATTCCCAGGCACGTTTTTAGCAGATTTCGAAAAATTACGACTTTCCGCCCTTTTTTCTGGAGGCCGCTCGTAAATTCCAATACGCCCGCCAGACATCCGCCTTTTTCTTATCTGTCCTAAAATGTGCATGACTCCAGAAGCAAAGCCGAAATTAAACAGATGTCCAATTGAGACATACACTTTGTAAATTGTTTGATTGATTGTTAACATTCGATGGTTAATGGAGTGATTAAAATCAATTATGCATCGTATAACCATTTTTGTGTCCACTTGGCTGTTTTTAACTTTAAAAATACGCATCTTTTCAAGTTTTGAAAAAAGGCTTCTTTGGTTAGATATTTATCTAGGGGTAAAATATTGTTATTTGTCATAAATTCTTAGACTTTATTCACGTTTTCGATTTTATTAATTACAATTAAAAATTTTCCTCAGTCTGCTTTGGTAAAGATAATACTACTAACAAATCTTTATTACGTAAGAATTTACATGTAATTATTTTATATACAACTTATGTATGTACAAACTTTACTTAAGTAAGGGCTATCGACCAAAAGTCTTTCTGCCCATTATAAAGATAATATTATTAGTGATTGCTTTATTTTATTTTATTTTATTTTTTTTATATAGATTTCGCTGTTGTCAGTAATAATTTTCGGCACCGGCTTACTGAGGCTTGGGGTTGAAGGAAACACAGTATTTTTTTTTAAAAGATTAAATTAGATTAAGCGGACTTGTTCGCTAAATATATGATTGGAAACAATCGTACTACGCAGTGTTGGCCTTTCGTTTCTCCGTAAAGGGTGAGCATGTTCGCTATTTTCTAATTTTAAAAGTATTTTGAGGAAAGATCGTAAAGTGGACCTCCTGGTCCATGTCGCATGCTAATCTAGGCGTTTCAATAATTAACGACCAACTCGATCCTTCGTAGACTCACCTCGAGACAATATTTTAAATCCCCTATATATCCTGTTTCTTTTCTTTTGGGTTATTTTTAGTTGAAGCCGCAACCAATAAACCATGTTAAATTTGTAATTATAATACGCGAAAATCTATCGTTCTAAATGGAATTAATTTATCTATATTTTATAAAGATTTAAATACACTAATGAATTCAGGTTATTTCTTGCTAACAATCCTAACAAAGAAACACAACATACGCATTCATGCAATCATTTACAATAAAATATTTAACTGACCCAATACCAGGCTGGGTAAATCGTTTAATATAACAAACAATTAGTAGTCGCGCCAAATGTGGTCGACAATTATTTTAAGAAATTCAAAGTTCGCACAAGTCGTCGCAAAGAACGTCGTGAAACAAATGGTCGAGCTCTACTAAGAGGTCGGTTAAGGCTGCGATCCCCAATACGTTTCCGTTTTAAGGGATTAACAATTTTATACAGTCATAAAAAATTAAATATTAAATACAGGCAGATAGTTTATTTAATGATGAACGACATCAGATAATTTTAATTTTTTGAAAACAAAAAAAGTGAAAAAAATATTTTTTAAAAATTAATTTCATTTACAAAAATACATTTAATCTACATTAAATATATCTGAGTATACGTGGAAAGTCTTCCTCTTAATATTCATATTTAATACAATCATTATATTATTATTTCAATACTCCTTAATCCTATTAAATAGTCAATGAGAACAAATTTAGTTCGACGCCATCATTTTTATTGCGGAACAGTATCTAATAATTCAGATGTTTGCCGATAGGTTGAAAAATCAAAGTTCGAATAAAATAAACAAACATATTTTGTAAAAACTTTGTCGTTAATCGTACCGTTTATTAGGCGTAAAATCGCAGCCTTAAAGAAAAAATGCGCAAAAAAATTACAAAACCATTTAGCGCGAATATTTTATAATGCGAAGGAGCAAACTTAAATTACGCCACAGTTTTGTATTGTTAAAATTCTTTTGTTATGTATTTTTAATTATGTTTGTTAAATAATATTTTTCATTTAACTCATTTTTGATCTTATATTTATTTAAAATTAATACAGTTTCAATAGCTGTAATAATTTTTTTTATTTGGGGTCAAATTCTATTCGAGTTATATTAATAAATCTATCAAAAAATATTTTTAGAATTATTGTTTGTTGATTTAGTTACTTTAGTTTGCTGTTGTTTAATTAATCTCATAAATTTATTGTATTCAATTATTTTAATTTCATATTTTTTTTTTATTCTTTCATGCGTATAAATATACAAAAAGGTATAAATATACAAAAAGGTGAAATTCGACGCGGTGAGTCTAAAAAACTAGAATTAGTTCAATAGAATAATATATCTGATAAAACAGATATTTGGAAAAGCAATTCCTCCAAATTGCTAACGCGTTTCTGACTATTAGGGACTCATTGAGATTGTTTGTAATTTCTCAAATGCTGAACTAGAAATAGTTCAGTAGAATTGAATGATATACCTTAATTAATTTTGAAATAGTGTATAGTATTTACTTACATACAAAACATTTAATTTCAAACTTTGCTCACTTTATTGAATCTTTGAACTAATTATAGCATAGAACTAACTTAACTAAATCTGCCAGAAGGTCTAGAAATACACAAGGCAATAAAACTTGGAAAGCCTCTTGATAATGGCAATGAGGAGCTTTGGTCAATCCCTTATTCCCTAAGATTTTGTATGTATAATAACATATAATTACTTGTTTAATTAAGGTATATTTTTATTAAAACACTTGGTTTATTTCACAGTTTTTTTTATATATACTTGCTCCGACTAGTTTCGACCTTTAGTCATCTTCAGGGATATATGACTAAAGGTCGAAACTAGTCGGAGCAAATATATAAAAAACCAGTGAAACAAACCAAGTGTTTTAATTAAAATATACCTTAATTAGTTCAAAATGTTTCACCACGGTTTAAGTGAGAAGTTAATTATTAATAATTACTTGTCGGTTTCTTTTGTAAATTACTTTTGATAATGCTGCAAAAGTCGAAACTAGTTGAGTTAATATATATTTTTTGTGAAACAAACTAAGTGATTTTAATTTTACATTATTTACATTTTAATATTCAAAATGTTTCAAGTGATAAGTGAGAAAGTTATTCAAGAAATAGACTACTTTATTTTTTATATATATTCTGCATTTCTTAATCATTTTATGTTGTACCTTCTTATTAATATTGTTATATTTTTATAGTGTATTATATACATTAATTTTATTTAGTAATGCTGATATAAAATCCCATTATATTATTATAAATAAGATAACGTAATAATACACTAGCAGTTTAATTATATTTAATGTTCAATCAAACAATATTATTGATTTTCGGCAATGGAATTTTAACCAACAGTGGAAAGTTTGTTTTCTTCATTAGCTTTACTCCTACCACCTAAGCAAATAGATTCGATTCCAAAAGGGCACTGTTTATGGAAAATGGACAAACAAAATATAGTGAATAGGGAAAAGACGAGCGCATTTTTTCCCCATTCACAATAATTTATAATTTCAAGTTTTTAATTGGTAAGTGAACAAATTAGATCGTAAATTGATTGTAAATTAATATTTAAATTAAATAAATTTTAGTAAAACAAAACCAAGTGATTTCATTATAAGAAACGCTTATTAAATATGTTTTACCAAAATGAGGAAAAAGTAAACACAATAAAAATAAAAAGAATTTGAAAATAATGAATTAATTATTCCTTCTTTAGTTTGTTTTAATTTAAAAGTACTTTTTTTATTATTTCTAATTCTTAATTTGCTCGCAATGTGATAGAACTCTTATTTCCACTTAAACCGCAGGTAATTAATCATGATTAAATAGTTAATTGGTTTGCACCAAGATTTAATCATGATTAAGATAACAAAAAACCGTCAAATATTTAATGAGCCGATGTTGGTTGATTAACTCATACCTGTGAAACTTCACGTGGATTGAGGATAATCGTGAAGATTGAGATTTGACGGAAATAACCAAGCGTGGAATTAGAATCGATGAAATTGATAATTTAGAAGGAAATGATCCAATTAATTTTTTGATTTACCTTTCTTTACAAACATAACAAAAAGATTGTTTCTATTTAATGAAATGTTCAGCCACCATTCATCTAGTCTGATGAGATTCGAAAAACCGAAATGGCCTTCATTAGTTATCCATACGCTAGATGAATGGTGGCTGAACATTTCATTAAATCATTTTTGTTTTCATAAACAGGACAAGTTCGCTTTTCTTTAGTGGACGAAACAATGATTCTCGGTCATCCAACTTGTAAACCCAAATCGTTGACGATGCCACTTGAAATTAGGCAAAAGGTGGCGCTTGCGTCGTCTTTAATTTATTACGATTGTTTCTAACTTAAGAGACGTGAAAATCACTAAAAATTCCCCAAAACGGAAACAAAAATCTTTAGTAAAAATACGAATTATAGATCATTCGTATTTTTTCTAAATATTTCTACTCGGACTCCGATTAGTTAATCGACTTACCATGTAATGAAAATGGGAAAGGAGGAAAGTGGAAAATGCAGGCTATGCGATTCGGCAAATGAAACAACCGAGCATATACTCTGCGCCTGTGACACTATTGTCCACAAGCGTCTTTCACAATTCGGCAGGGACCGATTATCCCACGAAGAGGTGAGCAATGTCACCCCCAAGAAAGTCATCAGGTTCATAGAGTCGTAGTTCACATGAGGCTAACTTACGTCTCACTGGCCCCGTATAACCTATAACCTATACCATGCCGATTAAAGTTAATCATGCTTAACTAATCGAAATTGGTGCAAGTGGGTATAAATCATCTAATTTATTACAGTAGAATAGAACAATGCAAAATCAGTTACATATAAGCCTGTACAACAATATTAAGAACACATAATTATATGAAGACCGTAGATATGGATCTCTAATAATTGATTTTAAGAATCAATAACATCACGAGCGATATGAAAAACGATTCAACCTTCAATTAAACTTGCGTAACAACAAAAACAATTTTAACATTCAACCCGCGAACGCAAACAAAAACTAATAAAAAAATCTAAATAGCGGCACGCACAACCCGGGCGGGTCCGCGGACCCGCGATATTATCAACGCCAGATTAAATTACCTCGTTTTAATTACTTATTTAAATCGCTGGGACACGGAGCCGTCCGTCCGTCCGTCAATTTCCGGTGCGAGCATCGGCCACCGCATACAAATCGGTCGATTTCCATTCGGATGTTGGCGAGATAGAGCGGTTAACGTCGATAGATTGTGAATAGATTAATGCGAATTATTAAAATTACACGCGTACTTAGCCGGTTATCTTCGTGTTTTTAATAGGTATGCGAAACAACAACAGGTGATTTGTAGTGTGGTTGTTTTATGGCTTTAGATAAGCTTGTTCCTTTTTTTATTATTATTTTCATTCGATGTAAATGCCGTCTGGTATTAATCCGGTGTGAAATTGCTTGGTTGAAAATAATCTTTTGATTAACACAAATAAAAAAAATGTTTTTTTTTAAATGTAATTTTTAATTTTATATAAAAAATAGGACAGAAAGACTTTTTGGACAATAGCCCTTACTTAAGTAAAATAAAGTTTGTACATACATATCATAAGTTGTATATAATATAATTACATGTAAATTCTTAAGTAATAATCATTTGTTAGTAGCATAAAAATAGTTATGATCACCAAAAACTTTTGGTCTGCGTCTTTAAAAAAAAAAAACAATTAATCTAGAAATTAAATATCCAAAAGAAAAGAGTATTTATTCACTTACTCAGTTATTAATAAATAAATTAAAATAAAAATTATTTGTAAATAATTAATAAATTATTTCGACATTTAGCTGTGTGACATTTTGTTAATGAAATGATTTATTAATTATTTTCAAATTCTTTTTATTTAAATAATTGTGATCAGGTGAATAAACACTATTTTCTATTTGTTGTGGTAATAGTTATTTATTATTAAATGGTTTAAATAAAAATGATTTGAAATGAATGATTATAATTAATTTAATCTGGAAGCTAAAGATAAACGATCATAGTGAATCTGGAATATTAATTGCTTCTGTTTTGGGTAAGTAGGAAGAAGTCCCCGATTTCGGATGGAAAATTATTTTCAGCGACTAAAAACTTTTTTATAAAGAGCTTTTTTTGGTTATTATTATCATTTGAAGTAATTATCGTCTCGTATTTTAATTTTACACCGGATTGTAAAATTGCTTGCAAAACTTTTGTCCAAAATTGAATATACTAAGTAACATAGAAATCCGAACACCCAATATTAACTGTTTAATTTTGATAAAATAATTATATTGAATTGATTGAATAACTCTAAATTTTCAAAAATTAATTTAAAGTTATTCAATCTAATCTGTGTTTTATTGGTTGATTTTAAATAATTTATTCATATTTATTTCATACAATATGAACTACCAATGTCTAAATATTAAAACCATTAATTATATTAAAGTATTTTAAGTCATTGATTTTTTTTATTTTCTACATATCATGGTTGTCAATTTTAACTCTCAGGAACCCAGCATTGATTTTAATTTCATCTGCTATTTTAATACCATTCACAAAATCAGTTACCAATTTATGTTTTCTATCCTCAATTCGTAATTATCACAATGTCAAAACGAATCTATTTATAAACAATCAGACAAGCCTTATAAATAGATATAAAAGCGGTCGACGCGTTCAAGCCGTCGATTTATCATGATCTCTCAATTCGGCTAGTAATTGGCCAATAAAAGGCCATTTATTAAAAAATCGCCGACACGATTTTTTTTTTCGGCCATTCGCCATCGCATGATAAATTATTACGCGTCGTCGGAGTGACCATTTTGATTTATCGCCGCGGAATCGAGGAAAGAATACGTTTTGACTAATTTTGCGGTTTGAACTCCTGACATTTGTTCAATGGTGTAGAAGAATGTTACACAAAAGGAGATTCGAAGAATAAGAAACTGAATGGATAGGTGTATAATTAACGGGTAATATATCAATTGGAACGGTGTGATTTAATATGATTCTAAGAATTCATTTTAGGAGTGGTTAATCGTTAAATTCCAAGTTTTGTTTATTGAAAATACATCAGTTATCGGGGTTATTTCGTATGGCAAATGTTAAATTTAACGTACACGTTATTAATTAACTTCACATTCGATGTAATATGTATTTAATTAATTAATATAAATAGAAAAGTGTATTTATTCACTTGGTCTCAATTATTTAAATAAAAATTATTTGAAAAATAATTAATAAAATATTTCCACATTTAGCTCTGTGACATTTTGACTTAGGTTACGTAAGTACTTCAAACAAATGCACATTAAAACATCTATTTCCCAGGCAGATACCCCACCGGACATTGAATTACATAATGTACATCTGCTGTAATTCAATACTGACATTTATTCAATTTCGTAGATATAAAAATATAATTTAAAAGGAATATTAAATTTAATTAATTAACTAAATTAAATAAAAATAATTAATAAATTATTTCCATATTTAGCTATGTGACATATTTTGATTTACGTTACTTCAAACAAATGCACATTAAAACATCTACTTCCCGGGCAGATACCCCGCCGGACATTGAATTACATAATGTACATCTGCTGTAATTCAATGCCCGGCAGGGTATTTGCCCGGGAAGTAGACGTTTTAATGTGCATTTGTTTAAAGTAACGTAAATCAAAATATGTCACATTGCTAAATATGGATATAATTTATTAATTATTTTTCAAATTATTTTTATTTAATTTAGTTAATTAATTAAATTTGATATTCCTTTTAAATTATATTTTTATATCTATGAAATTGAATAAATGTCAGTGTACATCACATAATTTAAAGTAATTAAATATAAGTGAAAAAGAAACATCTCCAAAATTCCATAGCTATACCTAACATCAATTTGTTTCATTATTTTAATCGGATATAGAGATGATATAAAATGACATTAAATTCATTGACTTTGACAGAATATGAAAAAAAAAATATATAAATCCAGGCATAAAGTCGTTTTACGGAAAAGTGTATATATTTGTAATTTGTAAATATTGTTAATACTTTCTATAAATAAAGATTGTTCCTCTCTAAATTAAATATAAAGTATTAAATGTTATGTATGCAAAATATACAAATCAAATTGGCTGCACAATGAAAAAAAAAAAAAGAAATAAAGATTGAGAACGTTTCTCTTTTGACAATGGAGATTCCTTTCATTAATTGTCATGTCGTAACTTGATGGATTCGCCGGGGCCGCGATGCAGAATAATCAGCGTGCGCTGTCATCGGCATTTAATAATCCGTCCCCCTTGATTCTTTTTTATTTTCATGTTTCGTTTATTCTTCTCGTACATTTTTAATAAACACCCGTCGACGTCGGGCCCGAACGATGGAAAAAGGAGAACCCGTTCGCGAAATCCGAATTAAAAATTCCGAAGAGTAAACGAACCCGAGGCAGTTGCGAATTATTTATGCACGTTTTGCGCTTTTTGTTCGCGATTATTTGTTACAAAAAACTGCTCAGGGCAATGAAAAGGTTTAATTTATTTTTGAGTTAATTGAAATGTTAATTCATATTACTTACTCAATGATTATTAATTTTTGAATTTATTGTTTACATTCATAACAATAAAAGACTTAATAGAGTTTTACAATTACATATCACTATTCGTCAGATGAGATTCACTGTAAACAAAAACTTTATTTCAAAATTGAAAATGTACCAAGAAATGAATGCCAAAATCCAAGAATTAATAATAATAATATTTATTAGGCCGAAAGACCTCCGGTCGATAGCCGTTTCTCTTAAGAATATATATTTGTTTTTAATTGTTTCATGTATTGTATATTGAATTAAATATGTATGTATTCTTTGGGGATAAAGATGTTTGTATATATAATATTTATTTCCCCACAGGGATTTTTTTTCCAATTATATGACAATCATACAATTAAAATTAGATAGATACAATCAACACAAAATATACAATATGTAAAATATATAAAAAAAATAAATGAACAAGAGACAATAAGAGATGATTTAGAATCATAAAAAAGCATAGTTTGAAGGTATTTGATTAAATATGTTACAAATAATTCTAGCAGGAGACTTAGAGCTGTATAGTATTTTATTGAATGCAACACGAAACGTTATTTTATTTCTGCTGTTGGAACAAGCAACTTTAGAAGTTTCAGGATATCCTGTTAAATTAAACTAAGTAATAAGTTAAATAAAATAAAACAAAGATATTTCACACATTTACAGTTATTTAAATTTAGAAGTTTCAGGATATTCGGGCAGTCAAATTAAACTAACTAATAAATTAAGTAAAATGAAACACAGATGATTCACACAGTTACAGTTATTTAAATTACAACGAAATTAAATAAGGAAAATTTCCGGCAATGATCAATAAAATTCGATCAATTCCTTTTGTTCAATTCTAATGTAGGTGAAAAATAAAAATTCCTTATTTCACATTAAACTCGCAATGATCATTAAAATTCAATTCCATCTTTTTCCAAATGCAAAAATTACTTACACTGTAAGTCAAGCATTTATCAAAAACTTACAGTGTATGTATTTTTTGCAGTTGGAAAAAGATGGAATTGAATTTTATTGATCATTACGAGTTTAATGTGAAGTAATGAATTTTTATTTTTCACCTATATTAGAATTGAAGAAAAGGAATTGATCGAATTTTATTGATCATTGCCGGAAATTTTCCTTTCTTAATTTTTATTTTTCATCTATATTAGAAATTTTCCTTGTTTAATTTCGTTGTAACTAATAAGTTTCTGAAATATCATTGATAAATTGGGAAATCAATTGACATAATACCTAATATAATTAATATATAGGGGAAACATATTTAATATATAGTGAAATACAATTGAAAATCCCTGTAGATGAACTTTGTGTATATAATTAAAACATATGAATTCTTTCTTTTTTGTTATTTATTTTTATACATTTTAATGAAAGTGTCGCGTAGAGTGACGTTCAAATTATATATATGTATATGAACGACGGGAAGCGTGGCATTTTTATGAAATTTTACACACTCCACGCGTACAAGCATAATAATAGCAAATGGAGCGTTTAAAAATATGGATTTTAAATTTAGAACTGTAACGTTGTTTTATTTATAGCCGATGTTCCACAGGGTTCGGATATTTTTCCTTTCGGAAAATCCACGTTAATCGAACTTGTTGAAAAGTTCAATATATTTTCTTCTTAGAAACATAAATACTATCATACTAACACTTTATTCCGGATTTTGTTTTATTTAAATCTCCCCAAATAAAATAAAACAGTGAATTTTTAACTCTTTTAGCACCATTGAGAATTTATTATATTTAAAATCATACATAAATTAAATAAAAATGATTTGAAAATAATTATCAATTTATTTAATATATTTAAATAACTGTGACCAAGTGAATAAATAATCTTTTTTATTTATATTAAAATCACACAAGTCTACAATCTAAATGGACTCTCATTTCCTCATCTCATTTTGTTATGTTCTATTTTATTAAACATATCGATCAATAAACTTAATGTGCTTTGATAATGTAGTGCAGATTTGATATTTTTTAGCAATAAAAACATGGAATTATAAATATAAACAAAAAATAAATCTTCTTAAAGTTATTAAATAAAAAATGATTTGAAAATAATTAATAAATTATTTCCACATTTAGCTTTGTGACTATTGACTTACTTACGTAAGTACGTTAAACAAATGCACATTAAAACAACTACTTCCCGGGCAAATTATTTTCAAATCATTTTTTATTTAATATATTTAAATAATTGTGACCAAGTGGAATAAATACTGTTTTCTATCTTCTTAAAGTTGTTTGTGGAGACTTTTAATTATGTAAATAAAAATGATTGTCCTTTCTCTTACTCTTTTAATTCAATCTTCCATTAGGACCATTTTATTATAGTACATAAAATGCTAATGGAAAAATGGTCAGTTCTAATCTTAAAACTAAAATTAATATAATACATAATTATATAGGGGCAAGCAAACAAATGGCAAATGATTATGCTCTCTGAGAATTGAATAAGTGCTTATATATATCCTGTATATTATTGAATACTTAGTAAGCTGTAAGAAATTTTATTGCACAGTTTAAAAATTAGTTAAATAAAAGATCTTTGAAATCTTTCAAATCATGTGGCTTGTCCTGATTAGTCCCGTGTTTCTTAAATTTAGATTTGTTCTAAATTTTATTTTCTTGTGGACATACTCAGGTTGCTACAACAAGATAATTTTGCGGCAAACTGTAATTGTTGTCTATTATGCATGTTAAGCCAATGTATTTATAATATTTTTTTAATATATTTCAGGTATTCCTCATATAAAAATTGACAAAACTGAAATCTTGAGATTTTTTTTAAAAAAGTATCACTTAATAATTAAAAACGCTAGATGACTAGCTGACAATAGACAATTTTTTTGAGAAGATCAGAAATCTGCTAAACAGATATTTTAACCGAAAAGTACCACCCTGATCCCGTATATTTTAATCCTTTTCATTACGCTATTTTCTTTGCCGACGACACAGCCCTAATCACTCATGACACTTCCCTAAAAATGCCTTTAAAAATCCTTTGATTCCGTCCAAGCTTGATGTTCCAAATGGCGTGTCAAAATAAATCCTTCACAATCTCAACTCTTTATTCCATACTACAAAATCACACGTCAATCTCCCACAATCACTGTTAACAATACCTCAATATCACCCACCCGTAAAATATATATATTAGACTGTGCAATAAAATACCTAAGCATCCTGTTCGATCGCAAACTTTCCTTCAAACCTCTCATTCTATCAATAAAGTCAAAATATCAGATTCTTGATCCTCTCCAGAAAGGGTTTAATTTGGGGATCAATTTAAGAGAAAATGCATTTTTCGTTTGTAATCCATCATTTTATGGTTTAATTAAATTTTATGCTTAATAGGGGAAAGCAGTGAACCTCGCGGGAACCCTTGTTCGGGATGAAAGGTGTGAACTTGTTATGCACGATTGGATAGAATATTTTGGATTGGGTTTATTTATTAGGAAATTGCACTTATTATTATAAAATATTTATTTATATAAATAATGAAATATAATAATTTAACTGACGAAAATCCGGCACCCAGACGATTCTTTACATAACCCTCCCAATACTCTCCTTTATCATAATCAATTTACCCCCTATTAAAGAGCGCCTTGAACTCCTCGTCCTTAAATTTGCCACGAACCCACATACATCCCCCACATTTCCCCAAAATATAAGTTCCCCTCATCTACCATTTATCATTTCATCTCATCCAACAATGCGAACTTTGACAATAACATTAGCGATCATGACGATTAGATAGACAACGACAAGAACGAGACATAGACAGGCTAAAAGATCTCCGGTCGATAGCCGATTCATCTATAGAATATAATTTTAATTTTATATATTATTGGACATACATATACACATTTGAATAAAGATGGTTAGTTAGTTATAATAATTTATTTATTTTTTTAGGGAATTCACCATTTTACAATTAAAGTTTACAACTAAAACAATATAAATTTCATGTACTCAGAATGAATTATAAACGAGGTAACAAATGAATTACAAGAAAATAATAATTACAAATACAAAATACAATAAAAACAAAAAATCCGATATTAACATAATGATGCAAGTATTGATTTTACAATAATTTATATAAAATATTTATTTATATACAGTTTATATTTATAATGTCTTTTCATGTTAATTATATATATTGAAGTATTCTTCAGACAAAAATTGGCAAAACTCAAATCTTGAGATTTTCAAAACAAAAGTATTTTAATTGATTACTTTGATTACTTTTTGGAGGGGAAAGAATCTGTTAAACAGTTATTCTAACTAAATGAAATAAAAAGAATTTCAAAATAATTAATAAATTATTTCCTCTTTAGCTACTGTGACATTTTGACTTATGCTACATAAGTACTATACTACATGTCCAATAATGGACATTTGCTGTTGCACAACAATAACATATTGTATAATACAACAATTTAGGAATCGAAAATATTTTTTTATTTTATTTAAATAACTGTGACCAAGTGAATAAATCTATTAGTTATTCAATCTGCAATGATACTATTACTGTAGTTGTAATCTTTATTATTCGAAAATATAAAATAAATAAATATTTTCATAATATATTTTAAAATAAGGGCTATTAACCACAGATCTTTCTGCCCTGTCGCAAGGATTAAAAATAACAGCAATTTTTAAATTTCCGAGACAAAGAACTTTTAATTGATCACGTAGTGTTTAAAAACTCTAGCTAACTAGCTTATAATATACCTTTCTTTGAAGAGGATGAGTAATCTGATAAACAAACACGCGACTTGAATTTTTATGTTATGCAAAAACATGGAAATCAATTTTGGGTGTTTGTATTAGATTATTGATCATCCTTAGAAAAGGCTTCCTATGGGGATAAATTGTAGAGCATTGGAATTTTTAATTGTATATCCATGATTTTGCAGTTTAATTTAATTTTATGCACGATGGGGAGAGTAGTGAACCTTGCGGGACCCCTGGTCCGGGATAGAAAGGAGTAATTTTGTGGATGTGCACTTCTAATGTACGATTGAATAGAAAATGTTGGATTAGAATTATAAAATCATTGGGGATGTTATAATTAGTGTTGGGTAAAATCGAGTAAATTTAGTAATCGAGTACTTCTGAAAAAACAATTTTAAGTAGCAAAAGTTATTAAATAACAATAAATTGAAGTTTATTAATAGATGTCACTACCCAATACTAATATTGTATTTAAAGATATGTTCAAGGCATTGCACATGGAATACACTAGTCTGATGAGGTTCGAAAAACCGAAATGGTCATCACTAGTTATCAATAGTCTAAATGAATGCTGGCTGAACATTTCTTTAAATGTGAATTCCGTTTTCTTGTTTTCATTAACAGGACAAGTTCGTCTTCTTTTATTGGACGAAACAATGATTCTCGGTCGTCTGCTTTGTAGACCCAAATCGTTGACGATGCCACTTGAAATTAGGCAAAAGGTGGCGTTTGCGTCGTTTTCAATTTATTATGACTAATATTGTAATTAACATTAAGAAAATTGTCATCTACTTCATTTTGCAGTGACAAAAATGATCGACTTTACACATCTCTACTTATAATTCTAATCCACTCTAAGCACTCTAGCGGAGAAAATGTCTCGATGATATTGTATAAATACTATATAAGTATAATTACCTTATTATTATTATGGATGTTAAGGAAATTGTACTTATACAGTATTTATACAATATCATCGAGAAATTGTCTCTTCTAGTACTTCAATTTTTTTCTAGAAAAAAATTATGTTGTCAATAAAAATAACCACACGCTATAGTTTATGTTTAATTAATTTCTCACTTAACCCATGGTAAAACATTTTTACATCACCAAGTGTTTTAATTTTAATTTTAATTAATTATCCAGATCGCTATAGTTTATATTATTCTAACAAATTGAAGAATTTGGTTTGATAAATAAAGACACATGTGACGATTTATTGGTTTTTATTCACTCGTGCCAACAAAATGTAAAAAAATAAAGCGCTCTAGAGAAGAAAAGTTCTTGCTCATATGGTACTTCTTTAAAATAAGAATAAGTAATTAATTTGAGTATGAATTTGGGCTATATTAGTATATAAATAAAATGAATTTAAAAACAGGTTTTAATATAGGAGGAAGAATGATGATATGATGTATATATATATGTCTTCGAGATACCACGTCATCGTTTGAACGTCTTAATCTTTTCCAAACGCCATATAATATGGCGGAAACTTTAAATTTACAATATTGTATACTTTTATCTCATTTATCACTTGGTAAAACATATTTAATAACCGTTTGTTATAATGAAATCGCTTGGTTTTGTTTTACTAAAATTTTGTTATATAACAAAAATATAACAAAATTTTAGTAAAACAAAACAAAAATTTTGTTATATTTTTGTTATATAAAATTTTTTTAGTAAAACAAAACCAAGTGATTTCATTATAACAAACGGTTTTTAAATTTGCAGTTTTAATCAAATAGTTTTATCTTATGTTGGCTGACTTGTTGTATTTCTTTAGGAAATGTATTAATTCTGTCCTGTAATTGTTGTGAAACTGTTTGACAATTAAATTATTATTATTATTATTATTATTAGATATATGGAAAACTATATCAAATCCAGGAAATGTATTGTTCCAATTTATTGTATTTTTCTTTCAAATATATCAATAGTAAGCATTATAGTAGAAAACGGCCCAGAATTTTAATTTAAACCAAATAAATAGTGGATGAGATAATGGGGCAGGATGGGAGAAAAAGAGAAGAAGGAAAGAGTGAAGATAGAAGAGGTGATCAAATATGATAATATATAATATAGATGGTATGTATATGGGATAATTCCAATAAATATTGTTTTTTTTTATTTTTGTATTATGTCTCGAAATGGACGATCAAACAAAAATTATTTCTAGGTTAAGTGAAATTATTAAAAAAAAATCTATTTGCGCCACTTTCTTACGACAGTTTCAATACACATCTCTGTAAAAGTAAATTTGGAAACTATCATTTTATAACAATGTTGAAATAAAAGTTGTAACATTCATGGCCTAATCCCTCGCTTAAAGCTAAAAATTCAACAATATAATTGCATTTATATAAAAGTAAAAACATTAAAAAAATTGTTTCCGCCATTTTGATACGAAAGTTTCATTGCATATCTCTGCAAAAGTAATTTTGACAAATAAAATTTTATGACAATTCTGAAATTTTGTAATAATGCTAAAATTAAATCATTTTTTTAATATTTAATATATAAATTCAAATTAAAAATAGCAATAATGAAAATATGTAATATTAAGCATACTTTTAAGCGTGTATATTTTAAAATTCCTTCTAGAAATTACAAGCCATCAACAGTAACAGCAGTAACACCTGACCGCCGGCAATTAAGCATTGTAATTTCACAAATTGTATTGCGCGGTGTTTCGTGCCGGAAAATTAGTGGTCATTAAAGCGTGTGGATTTTCTGTCGGTGTGAATCATATCAAATGAAAATGCACGAGAGATGCAATTAAAAGATACACTCCGTAATTACGTTTTAACACGTCTTAATGAAACTTTGTCATGGTCTGACGGGCAATTGTGGCCAGTGCGCTTTCGCCGACTTCAAACTGGGCAGAAAAATTACATCATCATTTTGTTTAAGATCAACCCTTAAACGAAATGATCATGTAAGTTACTTAAAGACTAAATCCTGTCTTTAGTAACTCTTTGAATAACAAAAACTCGGGTCTTTTTAAGTAGAATTTGGATTATGTTAAAATAATTAAGAAACCTTACACCTGAAAAGGTAGAAAGGGTCACTGAATATATGTAAAATAATTAAGAGAATTTGTTTTAATAGTAAAGATTCTTGCATTCTTGACTGAAACAATAATAAGAAGCAGATCGATTAGTGTGTATATACAATGGCTATTGTCATATGTTTTAATATGAAGAACGTGAAAATGGTTAAATAATAAGTACAGGATAATTATTTTTTAACTGTTGAGGGTTGTTAATTTTTGAAAGTCCATATTTGTTAAAATTTTAAATAAAACAAAAACTTAAAATATTAACATACAGGATAATTGTTAATAATAACATAATATGATGGGCCAAAATACCTATTCACAACACCAAGCACGCTAATGAGTCCGCCTCTAAGGCTCCTATATGAAATGCTACATGCCAATACTCTAAAGAAACTTAGAACCAGCAGGGATGAAACAACAGGCGGTAGATTTTTTAAGGAAATCCTATGGTATTCGTATGAAAGATCAACTAATCATCACCTGCGGCAGTCCAGGGCAAATATAAAGCGAATATCCGCTATCCTGACAAGACACTGCGGACTTGGAGCACATCTCTATAGACTGGGGATTACAGAATCGGCAGACCTTAGAGAGAGGCCGAAACTGCGGAGCATATCCTCTCGCACATACATTTTTAGTCAATGAAGTTAAGTTGGTATGGTATACAGAGGGGTCCCTAATAAGTGGAATTGCGGGTTCGGGAGATCCACATGGATCTGGAATCTGGCTGCTCCATCTCCCAAGTAGAAATCATGGCAATTTTATTATGTTCCAGACATATCCTGACGAAGGGACAAGAGGCTAACATCAAAATAGCTAGTGACAGCAAGGCTGCATTTATGGCTTTTCAGAATTCGACGAAGAACTCGAGCTTGGTTCTGTTGTGTCATAACTCTCTGATGCAAATGGTAAAAGGCAACAGATGCCTTTTGACAGTTGCATCATAGATGCATTAGAGAGATGCCAGAGCATGAGGGAATAGAGGGCAATGAAATGGCAGATGCCCTTGCGCAAAAAGGCTTGTTCCAATAGGCCCTGAACCGATCTGTCCCCTTGCCAAACATTTTCTAAAGTCAAAGATAAGGGACATTGAGGCTAGAGAGAAAAAAAAACGCTACTGGGGGGAGTTTAGAGGAGCTGAGACAGCAAAAATCCTCACAGGGTGGTCATACATCACTATCAATAGGTATTTCTGGCTACTCAACAGGAAAGACCTCAAACTACTAACAGGAATTTTAACAGGATATGTCCCAGTTAGGGTCCATCTGAAAAACATGGGATTAGTCGCTGATGAAACGTGTAGATTCTGTTTTCTAGAAAGGGAGACAGAAATTCATCTACTAACAGAATTAGCAGAATATTTAGCTCGTGTAAGACAAAGTTGCTTAGGGAACTACTTTCCCACTCTTGACGAACTAAAATATTTCAAGATTAAAAACCTTTTAGGGTATTTCAGAAGAATTGTGAGGTAACAAATTAATTTATTTTGCGTAAGGGGAGGCGCAAAATATCTTTAGGTCGAAGTGGCACCACAGCCCAATAAATCAAATAATAATAATAAATAGGTTCAATTTGAAGTTCGAGGATTATTGAGTGTTGTTTTGAATATTACTTACATATATCAACTTTACCTTGCGTTGGCCAATGAGTTTCAAAATCGTAAAACGTTGTGATTAAACTGCCTCGAAAACGTAAAAACCTTTCTTAAAATTTTATCACTATCCCGTTTAATTGAGGATGTTCTAATTTGTATGTCTCCTATTTGAAGAGTCCTATAAACAAGCAGAGATCATCGATTACCCTTCCCGTATTAAAAACGATAATTTATCGCCGATTCGGCCGCGACGTGCGTTAACGAGAAAATTCCGAGCTAATTAACAGGTGAACAATATTCGGACTTTAACATGTTCGGAAAACTGTTTCGACTTTATTAAGTTGCCGTTATTTGTGGAATGGGCATAAAACTTTACGACCCGATCCGTCCAGGCCTCCGCCGTCCGGCCCGTAAATATTATTTAATTAAGGCCGTAAAATTCCGATTAACGCGAACTCTCTTAAGAGCGGCGCAGCGCGTCTCACGAAGTGTCGTTTTCGTGTCCGTCGTCGAGATGTTTGGTGATGGTGGTGGGAAAAGGAAATTAATTTCGAAATCGACTTTTGAAATCTTATAGAAGGTGATTGATAAAAAAGCACTAATGTCCTTTCTTCATACTTTTGAGGAAGAAAGGATATAAGTGCTTTTTTATCAATTACCTTCTATAATATATCAAAAAATCGATATCCTTTCTTCGCACTTTTTAAAGAAGAAATGATATCAGTGCTTTTTTATCAATTACCTTCTATAAGATTTCAAAAAATCGATATCCTTTCCTCGCACTTTTTAAAGAAGAAAGGATATCAGTGCTTTTTTATCAATTACCTTCTATAAGATTTCAAAAAATCGATATCCTTTCTTCGCACTTTTTAAAGAAGAAAGGATATCAGTGCTTTTTTATCAATAACTTTCTATAAGATTTCAAACACTCGATTTCGAAATTAATTTTCGAATTTTTTTCTTGATTGTCTTCTTTAAAAGTGCGAAGAAGGGATATTAGTCGTTTTTTATCAAGTACATTTGATCATTGACATTTGATCAATTTAACTTATAGAAGGTTTTTAGAAGATATACTTAATTGTACGACGAATAATGGTTCATTATTGGTCCTATAATTATTCCAAGGTTATTCTTGATGAATATAGTAATTTCTGGGCATTTCTGGTTGACTATTAAAACTTTGATGAGTTTCTTTCTAGAAGTTCCATTCATGTGGAAAAAAAAATGCAATTAACCTATCGATGTCTAGCCGAAAGTAATTTGAAAACCTAAAATCAGAAATCCAAGCTGGCGTCCATTAAATCACTGCTACCAGCCGACCACACCAGCTCAAAAAACATTACGAAACGGAGAAAAAGAATCTGGCGGAGCAAAAAAAAACCTTCACACGGGACAATCATCTTGTCGGATGCCGGCGTGGAAAACCGCGAACAAGATTTTTTCCGGAGCCTCCGCCGTGTCACCGTCGCGGCGACAGCCGTTTTCGTCGCGGTGAGCATTATAAAAACAACGAAAACGACAAAAAAAGACGAGCGCGCTCTTGGGATTTCGAACCACCGAGATTCCGACTTTTCCCGCGTCCTTGTACCCACCGACATTTATTGGTCGGATATTGATTTACCCTTTTAATCCTCCACGCCGGGCCATTAAACCTCGAAGATTCCGACTTAAACGGAAAATTGCCTCGAGTTCGCTGTTGCTGCCTTTTTTTGTTTCGTTTATTTCATCTTCTTCTTTCGTTCGCCCGCGGATTCATTATGATGTTAATTGAAGGAATCCGCACAAAGAGCGCAATTAGCGGTCGCGCCGGGTCGGTGTATAGTAATTTTATCTGTGATGGTTATTTCCAACTGTCTTTCTTACAAGTTTCTTGCTTCTGGTCGAGTACATCTTTAATGAGTTTGAGGATTTTAGTGCGCGCGGGGATATTTATAAAAGGCGATTAAAAGAAATTGCCACTCGGTTTACTCTTTGTTGTTTCTTTTTTCTTTTTTGTTGTTGCAGATTTTATTGAAAATAAAAAAGGTAATCTCGTGTATGTGTTTTGTGTGGGAAAACGACAGATATCATTACAAAAAAATAACGTATACGTTAAACTTAAAATTTCCCTTACATAATATCCCCGAATAAATTAGGTTTTGTATATTATTTATGTGGTATTTTTTATCATCACAATCTAAGCAGCTTTTTAATTCAAACTCCTGTTCATTAACAAACAAAAAAAATATATATAATTATGAGAGCTATTATCTGGCAATATCTGTCATAGAGCTTGTAGAACACCCTGTATATATCGAGCGTATAACAAAAATCGACGACGAAGTTGGCGTTGGAAGTCTCGAGTCATGTCTGTACTAAGATCACACTTGTCATGTTGACAAGTCATGCGTGTGATCTTAGTGTCAAGTAACAGTTCAATAGAACAACACGTAAATCGCGAGTTATCTGCAAAACAAGTAAAAATGAGGAATGGATTTGGAATACATAATCAGTTCAAATATCCAAAACTCCTTTCACTGGAGTACCAAGCTTATGTGGCTTTGCAGAACTAAATTTAGAACGAAATCCTACGCTGTACGACATCCATAAAATAACAACATTTTTTTTTCCAAATGATTGCAAATAAAACTAACAGGTTTACAAAGCAAAAGCACGCAACAAAACCTGATGACAAGTGGTTTGATGTATCTGCAGATGAAATGAAAACATTTTTGCGATCTGTATACTCCAAAGTCAGGCGAAGAAGAATACATTGAGGTCATGTTGAAGTGAAAGAAAATAGACGGAAACATCTTTTTTAGTTTTAATTTAAGGTTTAAATAAATAAAACGCTCATTCTCAAACTTTAATATTTGTTGTTTTTATTTCGGTTTTTTTTAGAACAATAATGCCATTCAAGCGATTTGAAAAAATCTACAAATTTGCATTTTACAGACAATGCTTTTTTAGATAAAAGTGATAAATTATTTAAAATTCGTCCAATAATAAATTATTTTAAAAATAAATTCACAAAATATAGACTCAAGCGATTTGAAAAAATCTACAAATTTGCATTTTAGAGACAATGCTTTTTTTAGATAAAAGTGATAAATCATTTAAAATACGTCCAATAATAAATTATTTTAAAAATAAATTCACGAAATATAGACTCAATGAGTAGTTGTCTATCGACGAATCATTGGGCGCATTCAGGGAACTGTAGCGCTGCAGTGCTTTACGAAAGCGGTGTCGCTGAACGGTACCGCTTTATGTGTGGCGCTGCAGCGCTTTATCAAACGGTAAAGCATATATTTTTTTCTGCTGGATCGCTTTTCAAGCCGTGCAGCTGTAAACAAAACCGCCATATTTTCGTGAGCGTTCTTAATCTCGAAAGCTATTCAGCTTTACGCTGCAACGCTACATATCTAAAATTTCCCTGAACGCGCTTATTGATGAAGTTTCGCGCACAGTTATGTGCATTTCAACAAATCAAAAAGGTGAAGATTTGTCATAAAAATTTACAAAATCTGCGAATATAGTTATGTGCATTTTAACAAATCAAAAAGGTCAAGATTTGTCATAAAAATTTACAAAATCTGGGAATATATATTTATGTGCATTTTAACAAATCAAAAAGGTCAAGATTTGTCATAAAAATTTAGAAAATCTGCGAATGTATATTTATGTGCATTTTATTAAATCAAAATGGTCAAGATTTGTCATAAAAATGTACAAAATCTGCGAATATAATTCGGAATATTGCCTAGATTTTGAAATATATACAGGTAAAAAAAAAATAGAAACTTCTTTACCAGTGAAAGAATCGCGTATAATCTGATGGAGCCATATACTTCAAATGGGTACACAGTGTTCATAGACAACTTGTATTCATCCAGTTTTATTTCATAATTTGAAAAATAATACAGTAAATTCAGTAGGAATAGTTCGTTGGATGAGGAAAAATATGACACCAACGTACAGAATAAACGCAAGGAAACAAAAGAAATTGAAACGAGGTGATGCTCAAATTTTGTTTAGCCAGGACATAGCTGCAATAAAACCCATTCATATGCATCAAATATTTTTATGACGGATACGGGCAAAAATGACTACAAAACTGGGAATCCTATTCTAAAACCCAAGTCAGCCATCGATTATAATCATGGGATGGGACAATGACCAGTGTTTGGCTTCCTTTCCACTAATGAGGAAGTACTACAAGGGATATAAAAAAATATGTTTTTCATTTAGCCGACATGGCCTTATATAATACCTATGCATTACATAAAATTATGTCTAATGAGCAAAGGTTCATATATAGCGACTATAGGATAGGTGTTACGGAAAGCATATTGGAGAATATTACGCTTCCACCATTCAGGAGGAAAGCATATTGGAGATTATTACGCTTCCACCATTCAAGAGGCGAAGAAGGGCATGTGGAGAAGCATACCCTTTACGATTACAGGCTATACAAAGGGCACATTCCCTAGATAAATTCCTCCACATTCTGTCAAATGAAACGCGTCTAAGCTTTGTAAAATGTGTTCATTACTGAAAAAGAAAAATAAATCACGATGGAAATGTGAGAAATGCTTGGTGGCTCCCAACATGTCAGAATGTTTCAAAAAATACCATACCCTCCCAAAATTGCCTCATCATATCTTTCAATATCTCATTATTATATATATTCTCATTATTAGTATATTTAGAAAGATACAAAAAAAATGTGTTACATTCCTCTATTAATAATCTTCTTCTTTATTGCCCAACAGGAAATATACATCCCAATTATAAGACAATATACATAAATCCATATCCGTGTGTCTATTGGCTTCTGTAGGTAGAAATTTTTAATCGATCCCAATGAAGGAAACTCTATATATGACTATATACAGAGAGCTTTTTTTATCAGTATACATTTCCCCTATGTTTACCTGCAAAATAAGTTAAGTTAAACGCATTGATGTATGTATGTTTGGTTGCCTATAACACTCAAGTGAACACACATATGCCAAATAATCAACTAATCATACACACATTAATTAGTTCAATGCGTTTGACTTGTTTTTTTGCAGGTATACAGTTTCCCTAATGTATACTGATAAAAAAACCTCCCTGTATATATATATATATATATATATATCACTTGAGCGTTCCTATTCGTATATTTCGTGATCTGTTGTTCATGTCATCATACTCACATATTTTTTGGGTTGGTCAACACACACACATTCCTATATATTACGGAATTTAGTAAAACTTTACAGATGGTATAGAATAAATATTTAAACGGAACACGATTAAACAAATATCTAAATAACAAAAAATATAGTTCTATGTTGTACCGTTTTAATGTTATGTGAAGTTAAGATTTGTTTGAAATAAAAGTTGTAATAATTAAATAGTGTTTTTAAATTAAATTAAAATTAAAAAATGTCATATTAGGGCAGAAAGACCTAACCCATGACAGACTACTAACACATATTGTTATGATTTTTTGTTGTCATATTTTCTGAATGAAGATGTTTGTATATATATATGTTCTATTATTAGTGGTGGAATGGGCTAAGTTATTGAAAACCATTAAATTGCTCATTTCTTTCGTTTGCATGATATATATATTTACTGAATCCCAACAAAAAAATTTTTTTTTTTTTACTAATTATTTTAATTTACGACTACGAAAATATTGACTTCGTGATCCTAATTAGGAGAATATATTTTTTAATTGTGGCATACACTAATTAAATCTCAGAGTAAAGAAAAAATAAATACTCGCGTTCTTAAATTCTTTTTGCGCCCAAAATCCAATTACCCGCCGGGAATTGGCACCAATTTACACCCGAACGCACCTGTCTCAACAAACCTCCACTACCACTCCATTTCATTGTAGCTGCTATTGTTTTTGTCCCCTTTCCTTTTAATTCCGTCTTGACTAGAAGACGATTATCTCGTTATGATCGAGTCCCATTTAAGTCCGAACGGTGTAATTGAAATAGCTGCATGTTAAACGCGTTTGACAGTTTCATCAGCTTTTTGACAGGTGTATCATTAACGTGCGCGTTGTGTGTTTCTTTTTTCCTTTTCATACCCCCAGAGTGCTCGCTGCTCATCTCCTGCTCTTGGGTTTTAGCAGGAAGTCCCCCGTCAGTTATAGTAATTTGAATTTAAATTGCTTCGTGGTGAAAATGAGACGGGATGATACACACGCGTGCATATTAAATATTGAATGAAACATGTAAAAAATTATAAAAGTGTGTAAGTAGATGTTTGTAACAGCTAGCATGCATATTTCATTAATTTAAGAATGACAGGAAAGATCTGTAATCAAGACCCCAAGCAAACTGAACAAATAAATATAGTTCTATGTTGTACCGTTTTAATTTTATGTGAAGTTTAATGTTAAGATTTCTTTGTAATAAAAGCAAACTGTTATCTAAATAATATTAACGGGAAAATCAATTGTTATTTATTTAGTGAAGTTAATATCAACGTTCCTACTAAAATTTGAGTCATTTACAGTATTCTGTTATACTATAAAATCCAATTTTCGCGAATCAAAAGTTTGACCAAAAACTGACAAATATGACGCAGCAGTCAAACTTTCGATTCGCTAAAATTGGATTTTATAATATAACAGAATAATCAAATTATATACAGCGTTGCAGTGGTATGCACAACTTTATTAATCAAATGTTTGACGTATAACTGACAAATATGACCCAGCATGACATTTATCAGCTTTACGTCAAACTTTTGATTCGCGAAAATTAGAATTTATAGTATAACTGAATACTCAAATTATATACAGCATTGCAGTGGTATTGACAACTTTATTAATCAAAAGTTTGACGTATAACTGACAAATATGACACAGCATGACATTTGTCAGCTTTACGTCAAACTTTTGTTTCGCGAAAATTTGATTTTATAGTATAACAGAATACTCAAATTATATACAGCGTTGCAGTGATATGGATAACTTTATTAATAAAGATTTTGACGTTTAACTGCCAAATATGACACAGCATGATATTTGTCAGCTTTACGTCAAACTTTTGATTCGCTAAAATTAGAATTTATAGTATAACAGAATACTCAAATTATATACAGCGTTGCAGTGGTGTGGACAAGTTTATTAATCAAAAGTTTGACGTTTAACTGATAAATATGACACAGCATGATATTTGTCAGCTTTACGTCAAACTTTTGATTCGCGAAAATTAGAATTTATAGTATAACAGAATACTCAAATTATATACAGCATTGCAGTGGTATTGACAACTTTATTAATCAAAAGTTTGACGTATAACTGACAAATATGACCCAGCATGACATTTGTCAGCTTTACGTCAAACTTTTGTTTCGCGAAAATTGGATTTTATAGTATAACAGAATACTCAAATTATATACAGCGTTGCAGTGGTATGGACAAGTTTATTAATCAAAAGTTTGACGTATAACTGACAAATATGACCCAGCATGACATTTGTCAGCTTTACGTCAAACTTTTGATTCGCGAAAATTGGATTTTATAGTATAACACAATACTCAAATAATATACAGCGTTGCAGTGGTATGGACAAGTTTATTAATCAAAAGTTTGACGTATAACTGACAAATATGACACAGCTTGATATTCGTCAGCTTTACGTCAAACTTTTGATTCGCGAAAATTAGAATTTATAGTATAACAGAATACTCAAATTATATACAGCATTGCAGTGGTATTGACAACTTTATTAATCAAAAGTTTGACGTATAACTGACAAATATGACCCAGCATGACATTTGTCAGCTTTACGTCAAACTTTTGTTTCGCGAAAATTGGATTTTATAGTATAACAGAATACTCAAATTATATACAGCGTTGCAGTGGTATGGACAAGTTTATTAATCAAAAGTTTGACGTATAACTGACAAATATGACCCAGCATGACATTTGTCAGCTTTACGTCAAACTTTTGATTCGCGAAAATTGGATTTTATAGTATAACACAATACTCAAATAATATACAGCGTTGCAGTGAAATGGATAACTTTATTAATAAAAATTTTGACGTTTAACTGACAAATATGACACAGCATGATATTTGTCAGCTTTACGTCAAACTTTTGATTCGCAAAAATTGGATTTTATAGTATAACACAATACTCAAATTATATACAGCGTTGCAGTGATATGGAAAACTTTATTAATCAAAAGTTTGACGTATAACTGCCAAATATGACACAGCATGTTATTGTCAGCTTTACGTCAAACTTTTGATTCGCAAAAATTAGAATTTATAGTTTAACAGAATACTCAAATTATATACAGCGTTGCAGTAGTTTGGAAAACTTTATCGCAAGTTCCTACTAAAATTTTGCGCTCTGTCGATCTTTATCATGTTCCATATTGTAGAACCAATTACCGTGGGAACTATAGTTTGACCAGAACATCAATAACTGGAAGAAGTTTAACGCTGATTTTGGTAATATTAGCTGCGCAGTCAACATTTAGATTTTAACCTTTGTTACTGCTTTTTGTGTAAATTGGTTTCAGTTTTATTCTTTCATTATTTGTAATTTAGTTTTAGTTTAATTTTAGAATAATGAACCATAAGAGAATGTACGAATTGTACAGATGTAATTGGACATTATTCATGGAAGTCCAATTACATCCACTTACATTTTTTCATAAATAAATATAAAAAAAAGAACAAAAATATGAAACAAGGCGGGAAGGCCTCTGGTCACTAAACATTTCGAAACATTAAAACATATGTATTACAAATAATATTTAGTTTTGTAAATTGACACGAATAAACATCTCCATTCGTGTCAATTTACAAAACTAAATATTATTTGTAATACATATGTTTTAATGTTTCGATATATATATATATATATATATATATATATATATATGAATACAAAGGAATTCCTGAAAAATTTATTTGAATATAAGAATAATTTCTATAAATAAGTGCAAAATCTCCGTTTTTTATTTTCAGTTATAATAATTGTAGGACTATTCTAAGTTCAAAGGTTTCATTAACTAAGTAAAATATTCCTTTTCTCTCTTTATATCTCAATAGGATTTAACTCAACGCTTTTCTTTGATAAACCAACTAATTAATATAATTAATAACACTTACAACAATAATTAAGCCAGAAACACACCTTAATTATTGCCCGTCTTTTCTCCTCTTCTCCACCATTGAAAATCACCAGACGCGGGAATAATTACGACTTTTCGAGAGACACCCACACAAAAACATTACCTCGCTCACGCACGGCCTGCTCGCTTGCATGCATGCATAAACGCGCATTAATTAAGCGCGCTTTGGAGATTTTTGCCCGAGCTGGAGGAGAGGAGTTGGATATAGATGTGGACGTGCGCGTGTCCGGCTCGCCATAATTATTTCATCAGTAATTAAATTGAGTTTTTCCCCGAAGGCATAAGTCTTTATACGACGTCCAATTAACTCCCCGGCCCGGAGGATCCGCGCGGTGGGTTAATGAAGAAGCGCGCGGATTGACGTGCGTGGATTGTTGACGTTTTTTTTTCTTTGCTAGTTTTTTTTTTGTTGCGGATAATGGGCTAATTACTAATGATATGGAAAGAAGTTAATGGAGCATTCTTTTAATTAAAATTAAAACATTTTTTTGAAACAATTATTGTTGCCCAACGAACAATTTTTGAAGTAACAAGAATTTTAGAAAAATATTTGTGCTACTTTTATATTCAGTGGTAATTCAATAATCTTTATAAAAAAAATCGACGACGAAGTTGGCGTTGGAAGTCTCGAGTCATGTCTGTACTAAGATCACACGCGTGAAATGCTGGTTGCGGTTAAACAGTGACAACTGACTTGTCAACATGACAACCAGTACTTTACGCGTGCACGTGTGATTTTAGTTCAGACATGACTTTAGATTTCCAATGCCAACTTCATGGTCGATTTTTGTTATACGCTCGATATATATATAATTGTAATTCGCGTAAAAATTCAAGTAGATTGGAAAATTCTGTATGTTTTTAGAGACATCCACGGATTGCATCTTTTTTATTTTTCTTTCTTTCAGAGTATAGTACTTTTTGAGGAATCGCGTCGCATTTTGTTCGCGATTTGACGACGAAAAGTATTTAAAAATATAGAAAATTTGAATTTTTTCTTTACTCTCCAAAGTTGCCGTTTAGAGAACAGGTACCAGATGCTAGTTTTAATATAAAAAATGACTTAGTTTATCACGAGAAAGTTGTTTATTATTGGTCTTTGAAAATCATTGCTTCACTTTTCCAGTAAACTCTTCCTTGAGGTCAGATTAGAAGAAGACGTACAGCAAAATGCTTTCTAAACATAAATAATACTCTATTTTGAATTAAATTCTCATTTATTCCGTGGTGAAACATTTTTTATGTAATAATTATGAAGAACTTAACGTCAATACTACTAAAATTATTAGACTGGGCAAACCAAGACCATTAAAAATTACATTAGAAAACAAATTTCAGGCTTTAGCGATCCTGAGGAGTCGTAAAAGTTTCCAAGACAAATATCCAATTTTAAATGTTTCATCTGATTTAACAATATCCTAACGTGACGAATTAAAAAAAGTAAATGCAGATCTTAAGATTCGGAAAAATAATGGCGAACCAAATGCGTATATCAAATTTGTAAGAGGGAAACCAACGATATTTTCAGGGAGAACTGATGGGTCTAATAACACGTCTAACTTCGCATAAACAATTGATACATCCAATAATATATCTAACATCGCATAAAAAAACTAACTTTGTATTTTAAAAATATTAGAGGAATGAAATCTAAATTATCCAGTATTATGCATTCAGTTAATTCATCATCTTATGATATCTTGATTTTTATTGAAATATGGCTTGATAACACTGTAATTAATGCTGAACTAGGCTTTAAGAACTACATCATTTATAGACAAGATCGAACGTGTAACACTAGTACTTAATCTAGAGGTGGTGGAGTTCTTATCGCCATTAAAAAATATTTCCAATCCCATATAATAACATTACACTCAACACGCGTTGAAGAACTGTATATGAGAGTAAACAATTCAGTAATAATAGGCGCAGTTTACATTCCTCCCTCAAGAAAACTGATCTATCTTTAACCGTTTCCGGGTTATGACCGGAAGTTGACTACGAGTTATTTTTCGAGGGTGCATGTAACTTCGTTATTATTAAAAATATGATAAACACTTTCTCAAAGTAACATTTAATGCTGATTTCGAATATGTTATCATATTTTATTTATCATTTTTAGTTTTCTCTTAAATATCTCCATAGATTTCCATATGTGGGACCACCAAAATGGACCACCCTGTGCATATCAACGCAAACTTATTAATGAAACTTTGAACAAGTTCCATTAAGCAGTAAAACGAAAACGTCCAGGGAAGCTCTCACGTGGTATCATTTTTCGTAATTGCTCAGCTTCATATTGCCAGAGTAATGAAAGAAAATTTACGACAAAAATGGATGATATTAGAGTGTCCACCCTATAGTCCCGATTCATCGCCTTACAATTTTTACATCTTTGGACCACTGAAAAAGGCGTTAAAAGGTAAAAGTTTTCGGTTGGAGTACAAAATGCTGTAAAAGAATTATTTAAGCAGGGTATACATCGGTTTGTGAAACAATGAGATACCTGATTTAATTGTAGTGGTAATTACTTGTAAATATATTTGCCAATAATATTTTTCTGGACCAAATTGAACTAGCCTCATATTAACATGAAAAAGCATTCGACACTATTTCAAAAGAAAATGCAGCACTGTTGTGTCATCGTAGCCCTTCTTTTCGGTCAAATACGGACTTTTTACTGAAAGATGCTATCCACTCGGAAAATTTCGAGATTTCGGATCACTACGAGATGGGTATACGTGAAAGAGCCTCTTTTCATCCTTTCATCCTAGCTACTCTCTTCACATTGAATCCTTGCTCATATAAACCTTGTGCGACTTCCTCGCAGGGGAATTCCCGCGGGATACCTTTCACCACCACCCTCAGTTCTTTTTCCTCGTGTAATTGGAAAAAGTGGTGGGTTATCACAGCCTCTTCCAAAATCTCCAGGATTTTTTTTGTAATCCTCGGTGCTCTTCGGGAATTTTTTTGTACCTCTCGATGCAAATTTTACGATACCGATCTTATTTTTCTGTAGCCTTTCTTTAACTAATCCGCTAAGACTATCGGCTGTGCTCTCTTCTCTTTAACTGTGCTGCTTTCCTTGGCTGGTTCGCTAGCTGGTTTCCTTGGGGTTTCAACTATTGGTATGATTAACCCACTGCCATTCATCCTGAATTCCTGAATTTGCCTTTTACTAATGCGGCTAATTAGATGGACTCGGTGATTGTGCATTGAGAAATTGGCCCTAGACGAGGATCAATAATTTCTCTTTGCTAGAGACAGGATCCTTCCTGTTTTTTTTTTTCTTTTTTTTACCACCTTGCAATTCGAAAATGTCTGTCTCCAGGTCAAGAAGTTGCTGTTGCATATCCTCCATCTTTTCTTTAACGGACGGGAACACTTTGTCCTGAGCTGTGAGAGTTATTTTCAACTGTTCTAGCTGCTTTTCAATCATTCATTTCTGTGATGATCGGTGCAAATATCACTTCCATGTCATTACTGCCTTCTTCTTAAAACACAGCAAATCTTTTGGTGGAAAAAGCTTTCCAGACATTTCTAGGCAAAATGCTTTTTAGGCATTTTGATGTATGTCTCGGAAAACAACAAAAAAATTGTTGTTGTTTTCCGCGGGGGACTCACGTGTCTTCCTTCCGTCTCCATGTAAGACTCGGTCATCCTTCTTCCATCTGGCTTTTACTTTTCTAGTACAATGTTTCCTGAGGCCAGATTAGAAGAAAACTTATAGCAAAAAGTTTTCGCTTCGGCATATCAAGAGTGAGTTACAAAAGAAACTTACAAAATTATATATTTAAATCTTCATCAATAAATGTTTACTGAAGCTAAAAGTTTACATTTCTAGGTAAATTCGAACGTGTCTGCCTTCAGGTAAAGAAATAGCTGTTGCATAGCCTCAAATTTTACTTTCACAGCCAGGAATACTTTCTCCTGAGCTGTGAGAGTTATTTTTAGCTGTTCTAGCTGCTGCTTTTTAATCACTCTCTTTAAGTTATTGTGCTTTTCCATGATGATCTGTTCTAATATCACTTCCATGTCATCACTGCCTTCTTCTTGCAACACAGCAAATCTGTTGTTGGGAAAAGCTTTCCAGACATTTCTAGGTAAAATGCTTTTTAGGCATTTTGGCGTGTGTCTCGGAAAACAACAACAGATTTGTTGTTGTTTTCCGTGGAGACGGAAGGAAGGCATGTGGGTTGCCTTCCTTCCGTCTCCATGTGAGGTTCGGTAATCCTTCCTCCATCTGGCTTTTACTTTTCTAGTACAATGTTTCCTGAGACCAGATTAGAAGAAAATTTATAGCAAAAAGCTGTCCAGATATTTCTAGGCAAAATGTATTTTAGGCGTTAAATTTAATCTCACGAAACATTTTACTGTGAAAGCGCTATCTTTTTGAAAATCATTACTTCAATTTTTCAGTAAAATGTTTCCTGAGGTCAGATTAGAAGAAGTCATACATTTTGCTGTATTTGTTTTTTTTTTTAACTTGATCTCAAGAAATATATTACTGGCAAAGCACAAAGTACCTTTTTTTAAATTATTGCTTCATATTTTCAGTAAAATGTTTCTTAGGTCAGGTTAGAAGAAAACGCACAGTAAAATTTATTCGGGACAATTTGCTATATGTCTTCTTTGATTGCATATTTGGTATTTTACAGTATGTGTCATTTCCCAAATACTGCAAAATATATACCAACTTCTTCTTAAAGATCATTGCTCTTTCGACATTGAGACAATTAGGGCTAATGGTTGTGATTATATCCAGTATGTATAAACACTACTGGCGTCCTGTGTTTACAATCCCTTAAAATTAACTTATATGCCCAATTGTTATTTCTCTTTAGTTATTTTTCCAAATCCGAGCTTCAAAGAATAACTATTTTCTTTTAATATTCAAGTCAGTATTTTTGTATAAGAAACAATTTTACTTGAAATGAAACAGACTGAATTAAACAAAGTATTTGTCGAAGTTGAAGCAAGCCTTTGAATGAAACAGTTATTTATAAAACTCAAAACTAATTCAAATAAATTAGCAGCCGACTATACAAGAGATGAAAGATGGACCGTTGTGTTTGAAAATAGAAGCAATTTACTAATTATTAACCCATAAATCACGTGCTCGCGACTGGCGCCATTAGCCTTTTGAGTAAGATAGAAGAAGGAAAAAAAGAGAACCGGGCGAATAGCGCGATGCATTCTAAAAGTACACCAACGGAGTCAGAGGAGCTAAGACTACACGTGTGCCCGCGTAATTAATGTTTATCGAGTGGCTAATTACGCCGGGGCCAGTTTTCCGCGGCCTAATCGCCAGCAAACATCAAAACAATGCCAGTTAAGAAGTCGCACTTGATTTTCAGCGATGCGGGAAATGTGAAATTTGTTACATAATTAATTCGGATAATGAAATTCTTGTGCCCTTAATTTATTTACTCGTGTAAATAAATAGATCATTCATATGTTAATAATAGGAAAGTAAATGTTTTTTTTTACATTTTGAGTTTATGAACATTACAAACAATTAAATAACTGCAATCAATAGAAAACGTAAAGAAATTGGTATGCTTTTCTTCACTTTTATATAGAGTCTATTAAAAAATCGTCGCAGCCATAACTTCTTTATTTATTGGCCGATTTAAAAAAAAATCAAAAAACATGAATTGTAGAAATTGTGAATGTATAATATTGAGGTATAAATTAAATTTAATTAAATATAAAGAGAGGGCAGAAAGAACTCTGGTCGATAGCCCAGACAGACTAACACCTACATGTATTGTAATTATTTATATTGTTATATTGTTAAAATTATCTATATAGTCTGAATAAAGATATATATATATATATATATAACGAGAGAAAGAAACATCTCTGATGGGATTTGAACCCACTTCCCCTGATTGCCGTTCGGGTGCGCTAGCAACTACATTACAGAGACCAATCATTTAATCAAAAAACAATTAAAATGTCTCCACAAGATCTACAAACAACGGTTAGATTTAGATAAGTAACTTCTTATCAGAAGCCCTACTTTTACTTCTTTACCAAATCAAGTTTCATATTAGCGATAATCACCTTTTTTTTATGGTCACGTATATTTTTAAAATTGATTCTAATAGAGCTTACTTATCTAAATCTAAACGTATACAACAAGTTGGCTTTAGTGCAATATTCGTAATATTTAATCAAATAAGTTTTTAATACGCCCTCTTCAATAACTGTTATCTCTATCCAATTAACCATTAAATTACAATTTAGTGTCTTATTTTTTTATTATTTGAATTATTATTAATTTAAAAATGTGTGATAAAAATGATTTTTTTTTATTGGTGGTTCATTGAAGATAATTTTGTCAAAAAAAGTAAAAAACCGTGAAAGTCTATTAATAATATTATTGTTGACAGCTTATAACTAAATTAATTACTTCCTTGACGCCGTTAAAGTCAAAATTATCCCAGCAGATAAAAACAAATCGCCAAAAAAAAGTATCAAATTTCTCAACATCTTCCAAGAATCCCCTTTTAACACGCATATCTCCCCCCTGGACCTGTCCCCAGACATCTCATAATACTAGTTGATGTATAGCTGGAATCCGTCCGACAATACCAAAGACATCGTGACAAAAACCAGCCCAATCAGTGACCGCCGAACACCAAAAGGAAGAAAAGGAGAAGGAGCGCACGGCGTAATTGATAGGAGAAGGAGCGAGCGACGAAAATGCGTTATTGATGGCCGGTGTTGGAGAGAGACGCGGATAAAGAATGGGCATTTATTGACAGAACAATCCGACTGATAAATGGGCACCGGGACACGCCGACCGACGTGAACACATGTGCCGAGATGCCTCTACGAAACGAACGGGGATCTCTTGAACGGATGATGAAGGCATCTTTTTCGGGCCTTTGTGATGGTCGGTCAACGGTTTTTGAATGGCGATTATTTTTCTTAGAGGCGTGAAAGTTAACACAAATAGAGATCAATGATGGGAAAATAAACGCTGCTTTATAAATGAAATCATATAAAATAAATTAATCAACTTTTTTTAACCTTAATATAGTTTAATACTTATATTAAATAAAAATTATTTGAAAATAATTAATAAATTATTTATACTCTTTTCTATTTATTGTTTAATACTTGTTTGAT
Source organism: Philonthus spinipes (assembly GCA_963082785.1). NCBI lineage: Eukaryota > Metazoa > Arthropoda > Insecta > Coleoptera > Staphylinidae > Philonthus > Philonthus spinipes. Next base: position 10,401,653 of record OY720309.1, on the reverse strand, counting down.
TTACACGTAAAATACAAAAAAACAGAAGCGCTACATCTTTGTTTCATCCCCTTGGGATATTATATTACATAATAAATTTGCCACTACATCTATGATATATCAACCTATTGGTGGGATTTGAGATTTATGCTAATTAATTAGATAATATGAAATATATTTCTGTTAGAATAAGTAAAACAATCATTCTGTTGTAATTACTAAAATCTTTGGATAAAGCTTCCTTATACAGTGCGCTCACGCTAGGACAGGTCGATTGGTATTTTCAACTGCACCGATGTGAAGTTACCCACGGATTTCCAGCCATGGATTTGTCCATCGCGGAGGCGCCGGGTAAATAATTTATTTTAAAAGTGATTCACAGCTTATAAACGAATGAAATTAACCAAATTATACAAGAACTGTGATAAGATATGTCCAATTTAATTTAAAATAATTTTTATTTTCAATTATTAGCCTCGAATAAAGACTTAGACTTATCAGATTCCAGGTGTTTGTCAAAAAAACGAAGGTGTTTGTCAAAATTCAGGAACTTGTTTTTCTTCTTAGATTGTTGCTAAAGGTCTAAATAATCATTTAATACAATAAAATCAGCGGTATATATTTCGTAACTTTTTATAAATTTTTAAAGTTCAGCCACGGATTTTGTATAGAGAGGCGAACTTTTCTAAGTCAAAAACAAAAGTGTTTCTCATAATTTACAAATTTGTTTTTACTCTTAGATTATTACTATCGGTCTAAATAATCATTTAAAACAATAAAATCAGAGGTATCTATTTCGTAACTTTTTTTATAATTTTTTGAAGCTCATTAACGGAGGCTAACTTTTCTAAGTCAAAATCGAAACTGTTTGTCACAATTTAGAAATTTGTTTTTACTCTTTGATTGTTGCTAATGGTCTAAATAATCATTTAAAATAATAGAATCAGGGGTATGTATTTCATAACTTTTTTTATAAGTTTTTAAAGCTCAGCCACAGATTCGCTATAAAGAGACGAACTTTTCTAAGTCTAAAACGAAGGTGTTTGTCACAATTCAGAAATTTGTTTTTCCTCTTGGATTATTTCTAAGGATCTAAATAATCATTTAAAATAATAAAATGAAGGGTATGTATTTTGTAACTTTTTTTATAAATTTTTAAAGCTCAGCCACTGATTTTGTATAGAGAGGCGAACTTTTCTAAGTCAAAAACGAAAGTGTTTGTCACAATTCAGAAATTTGTTTTTACTCTTTGATTGTTGCTAACGGTCTAAATAATCATTTGAAACAATAAAATCAGGGGTATGTATTTCATAATTTTTTTATAAGTTTTTAAAACTCAGCCACGGATTCGCTATAAAAAGACGAACTTTTCTAAGTCTAAAACGATGGTGTTTGTCACAATTCAGAAATTTGTTTTTCCTCTTAGATTGTTGCTAAAGGTGTAAATAATCATTTAAAACAATAAAATTAGGGGTATGTAATTCGTAACTTTTTTAAATAAATTTAAACTTCAGCCACGGATTTCGTATAGAAAGACGAACATTCTAAGTCCAAAACGAAAGTGTTTTTCACAATTAAGGAACTTGTTTTTCTTCTTAGATTGTTGCTAAAGGTCTAAATAATCATTCAAAACAATAAAATCTTTTTCACTAAACATTTTATATATAAGGTGTCCGATAAGTAAATTCAAATGGAACATCCTATATATTATAAGATATTTGGATTCTCCGACGAATTTTGGATATCCTATTTTATACCTATCTTCAACTATTTACGAAATATTGTCAATTGTTTAATAATGCTATATCAACCATTGAACATTTGTTATAGAGCAATTATTCTCATATTTTCGCACCGTATATTGCCATCAATTACAGTATTGATGAGATATTGACTGACAAATTTTGCGATATCTAGACAAATTTCTGTGATATTTAGTCAACTTTTGCCTATATGTTATTTATTTTGAACGTTTGTAAGATTATATATATATTGCTTTTCACATACACTGTTACATTGGTGTAATGTATATTTAAATTTGCCACATTTTATTCTACGCTAATTATATGTAATAAATGAGCGTGCGTGAAATGTAATTAATTGCGCACGCCCCAAAAACCGAAAATGAGAGTAATGTAACAATGGCGATGGGGCTAAGAAGAGACCCGCGTGGAATATACAAATTATAAGCGTTTTATTATATGGTATTTTGTGTATGGTGTGGGGTTTAATAAAGTGTGTTGGGGTTAACAGTAAGAGTGTCATTTCCCACAAAAAAAAACCTCCCGAGAATACACTACAATTGGTATATTTTTATATAAATGATTATGTTTAAATGTTATTCTAATATGTGATGTGCATATTGTATTTTTAATTTTAACATGTTCGTCATATTTTATTTAGTATTTCATATTTCCGTGTATTATTTAATATTATCTTACTCATATTATAACTTTTTTGACCTGTGTAAAAATTATTCTGGTAACACTAAATAAATAAAGTTAACATTTTTAGGATTTTGGTTTTAATAATACTCGAAATTTGGCAGAACGACCTACGGCTATAGAAAAAATAATTCATTTTTGTGTCATATACTTAACAAATTATCGTTATTTTCTTGTTATAATACACGAAAACAATTCAATATTTAAAATTAATTACTGTAAAAAACTGATATTATAAATAAAATATATTAAAAATCACTCCTTTTTCCAATATACTGCCATTAAAGTTAAAATTATACTAGCATATAAAAACAAATCGCAAAGAAAAGAAAAAATAAATCTCTACAAAAATTACTTACACTATTGATTATTGACAAAAATCTATTTAAATAATTTTATTTCTCAGGCAAATAACCCACTTGATATAAAATTACAGAATTTAACATCTTTAAATTATGTAAGGTAGAGCTGTACTGACGAGGCATAGATCCAGAAACACGTGTCTGCACGTTCCTTTTGTTTGTTTTTGCATTACATTTTTCTCGGATCAAAAATTTGTTGCATTATGCAATATTTTATTGATATGCAATGTACATTATGTAATTCAATTTCCGGCGTGGGTATTTGCAGGAAAAAAATTGTTTTAATGTACATTTGTTTAACTTACTAACGTAGAGTAAGTCAAAAGTGACAGAACTAAATGTGAGAATAATTTATTAATTATTTTCAAATCATTTTTATTTAATTTATTTAAATAACTGTGACCAAGTGAATGAATACTCTTTTTATTTAATTAAGCATTGTTTCATGCATCATTGGTTTATTTAAATATTAACATAGCATAGTAAAGTATTTATGTATTTTTGATGCTTGTAATAAATTTCTTAGTTTCATTTCACAATTTTGTATTTTTCAAATAAATAAATTAAAATAGTATTAACCAAAATTATATAAATAAATTGCAATTAAAAATAAGAACAATTTAAGGCAGAAAGACCGATGGTCGATAACCATTTTCTGAGGCTTAACTAGATGTTTATGATTGTAAATATTGTAATGTAATTTAATGTATCTCTCAGAAATAAAGATTTTCTATATATATAAGAACTATTCTTAATTACGTAAATTTAATGTCGATTAACAAGAAATTGAATCCAATTGACTCTTTGTGAACAAATCATAAAAATATTTCTGAAGTTGATGATAAATGAAATTGCCATAGAAAAGTTGTATACTTAGTTAGTCTAAAGATAATATTTAAAATAAAATATAAAGGACATTTTTTTTACCAAATGTATATTTCGCACGCAAAGTGATCATTATCAATGGATTTATTCGTATCAAAATTAGTCGGAAAACAAATTACCTTGAAATACTTTAAAAATAACACGAATTAAAAGCAATCTAGAGAAAAATTTATTAGTGTAACATTATAAAAATCATAAATATAATGAATATACATTTATTTCATATAAAAAATTTACGATTAAGTACAACGGTTCCCTCTTTCTTCATTTCAAGATCCTGGACTAATTCACATGCGGGCCAATATTACTGGAGGATGGTCCATTGGTTATTTAATGATGTACCATCTTCAATTTATTGTATTTATGATTCATTTTAGGTATTTAACCGTAACACAAGATCCGCATTGCACAAAGAAACATACTTGTGATGAGGTTCGAAAAACTGAAATATCCATCAATAATCTCCATACGCTAGATGAATAGTGGTTGAACATTTTATTACTGTATTTAATTTTTTATTTAGTTGTTTTTATTTTTAATTTAAAAGGAATCTAGTTTAAGTTTTTTTTATATATGTTTATTAAGTTTATTAACATAATATACAATTTTAACGAATTCAATTTATATAAAATATTTACTTCTATTAAACTAGCAAAGCAACCTCACAACGTGTTTTTTTAAGTAGTTTTGCTAACTTAACCTTAAGCCAACAAAACATTTTTTTTTTAAAGGCCGGAACATAAAACTTTTTATGTGCGTCCATAAATAGCCTATAATTCTAGTGTTATTGATTTGGCATAATTGCGAGGTTGCTTTGCTAGCTTAATAGACGTAAGATATTTTTAAAATAAAGTATTAAAATAATTTAATTAGTGTCAATACACTACCAACATTTATAAAAACTCAAACAATTCCACCTTATACTCACTATTGATCATTATAAAAATTATATTACAATGTTCAACCAAAATTGTGCTCTATTTACTCGAGTAGTATCGCTTCGGCATATCAAGAGTGAGTTACGAAACAAACTTACAAAATTATATATTTAAATCTTCATCAATAAATGTTTAAAATATTTCACCGAATGATAAATGAGAAAGTCATTCAAGAAATACTGTAAATTATTCTTTATCAAAATTAATATTTATAAAACTGACAATCGGGGCTATTGCGTATGGGAAATGATAAGTTTAACGTGTACATTATTTTTCATCGTCATATTCAGTGACGATGAAAAATAATGCAGATACTTTTGTAATAGATATATATATATATAGCTTTTGTAATAGATATATATTTATATAGCTTTTGTAATAGATATATATTTATAGAATGAAATTAATTAACATCTTTCGTGTTAAAATTAACATTTTTCATACGAAATAACACGAAACTAGTCGAGAATTTAAAGTTACTCAATCTAATCTGTGTTTTATTGGTTGATTTTTAATAATTTATTCATATTTATTTCATACAATATGAACTACCGATGCCTAAATATTAAAACCATTAATTATATTATAGGTGTTTTAAGTTTACTGCAAATATTTTTAATTAATTGATTTTAAATCTCTGTTACTTCGCTATCTCCATTCGAAACTTTTATTTAAAACACTATACATTTTTTCTTCGCAATTTAATCTTAATTTAATTGATATACAGGTTTTACAATACCTCCAAACAAATACATACCAAAAACCTGGAGAGTTCGGAAAAATGCTGTTATATTTTTTTGCGATAACTCTTAACATATAAGAAATGTATCGAAAGTAAGAAAAAGTATATCGATGACCATTAAAATGCCAGCAGTAAAATCGAGTGCGTTCTAATTGGACGAGTGAATAATCTCGCTGGAATTCGCCTCAAATTAATTACTGGAATGTAAATGGGCACCACATAAAACAGTAATCAGTGTTTAAGTGAACCGTAATCGTGCCTAGAATATTTGTTTCAATTACTGGGCCGATGTTCCATATTTCGTTTTGTGTATTGATCGATTTTCTCCGTGGCGTGAATATCAATATCTCAAAACTAATCGCTTAATTGTAATTGCTATGATTTACCTTATCTATGTCATAAAGTATGATTTTGTGTATTATATTATGTATATATTAAAACCAGCAGAAAGACCTATGGTCGATAGCCCATGACAGACTATTAATACAATTTTACATATTGTTATAATAAATTTTGTAAAATTAATATATATATATATATAAACATCTTTATTCAATATATGACAACAAAATTTTACAAAATTTATTATAACAATATGTAAAATTGTGTTAATAGTCTGTCATGGGCTATACCGGTTTTAATATATATATATATATATATGTATATACAGAGAGGTTTTTTTATCAGTATACATTTCCCCTATGTATACCTGCAAAAAACGCGAGTCAAACGCATTGAACATTAATGTGTGTATGTTTAGTTGACTATTTGGTATATGTGTGATCAGTTACGTGTTATAGGCAACTAAACACACATACATTAATGCATTTGACTTGCGTATTTTGTAAGTATACATAGGGGAAATGTATACTGATAAAAAAAGCTCTCTGTATACATATATATATATATATATTAAAATCGGGTCAACCATTTCGAAAAATAAGCATCGTACGAAAAAAAATTACAAGACCAAAAAATAATGTTTTTATTCTTTGATTAAAGCGCAACGAATAGAAATAATGTTTTAATAAAATCTTTATTCCTAGAATCCGATTATAGAAAAAAATATGGGGATTTCAATTTGAAATTTGAAAGTTGCTCCCCGCCCATCTACTGAAGGGGCAGCAGGATTAATTTAGAAAAGGATGATGTTCCCTTAGGAAACATTAATTTTTTTGTCTCGTAATGTTTTTTTTTTTTTCGTACGATGAGTATTTTTCAATTTATATTGATTTGCCATGTTAAATTGTATTCTCGGTATGTTACGGGAGGGTTAATCACTTATGATATATAACGCTGAAGCGCTTTTTAAGTAGTATAACTCATGTTATTCTAATTGAAAGTATAACATGAGTTTTAATTATTTGATACCAATTTACGCTGTTTAGCTGTCCCCAGTTTTTGCGAATAGAAATAAGTAATAACTTACTACTTTTTATTTATTTTTATTTTTTTCTCATCAAATTACATTCTCTGCTTTATTGTTAATGAGATAAAACGGCAGGAAGTTTAAATTTTATGTTATATTTTCCAATATTACGACAATGTTTTATTGCAAAATAAAATACCATTACTATTAAATTAATACATTGTACATAATCTAACATAATATAAAAAAATACGGGCAGAAAGACTTATAACACTTGCGAAAAGGAAACATTTATATTTTTTGTTAAAAAAAATGTATTAAGTTTATTCATTGTATTACTTTTTCCAATAAAGATAATATTGTAATAGTATAAAAAATTAACATTTTCATAATAATTTACTGAAATTAGGGCTATTTACAACCACAGGTCTTTCTGCCCGAAAATAAAATAACTAACTAAACATCTTTATTCAAATGTGTATATGTATGTTCAATAATATATAAAATTGAAATTATAGGCTGAAAGACCACTGGTCGATAGCCAATTAACAGATATAAATTATACATTTGAGTTTGTTAATGTTTATTACTTATTTTGTATACTTTCTGTATATATCTGTTAATAAAGATTATTATTATTATTAAAATTATATTCTGCAGATGAATCAGCTATCAACCGGAGGTTTTTCAGCAACAATAAAATATTAATTAAAATAATTAAATATTTTATAATATATACAAACATATTTATTCAGGCAGCAGAATTACATACAATTCTTTACAAATATTTATATTTACAATACATATTGATGGGTTATTGGTCTGTTATGGTCTTTCTGCCCTGTCATGAATTTATGGTGATTTGCAAATAAAAACTTTGCTAGCTAGCTGAACTCTCATGTAAATGAGTGATGAATTGTAACAGAAGGGTGTTTATGCTTGGGAGGAATATTATGGTTGCGAGGGATGCAGAATTTAGTAAGAAGGGATTGATTGTGTGGGTTGTTGGCAAATTTTGTGGTAAGAGATAATATACGCTGGGATATGGGGGTGAAATATTTTATAACATTATACTAACTTACAATATTTATTTATACTTAAACTATACTTCTTATATAAATTAACAGTCCTATTGGAAAAATTATGTCAAGTAAAAGCTTGCCAATTTCTAGAATGAAGAAATTAAATATGATTTTTTGCAATTAATTATATTATTTTCCGATTAAAATAATGGAGCAATATTGACAAATAAAATATTTAATTTAAACTTACCGCTATTTATTCCCAATAAGCATAAAAGAAGGATTTTTTAAAATTCTGAAAATGTCAAGGTTTTATGTGACAAATATATAACCCAATAGGACTGTTGATTTATATAAGTATAGTTTAAATATTAATAAACATTAAAAATATTAAATATTAAAGTGTGATAATGTTTTATTATGCTTAATATATATTTTATTTTATTAAACATTAAAGAAATTCTTGCATTGCCTAATATATATTTTATTTTAATTTAATAAACTCCTTATGAGCATTAAACAAATTCTTGCATAAATTTCTAACAACATAAAATAGAAAGACAAAAAATATGTCCACACATTAACAACAACTTTATTCCGGTACCCAATAAATCCCGCCGCATTTACATATTTATGCCTCGATTTAAATAACATAACAGGAGCGACTTGCATAATTGCGCGGATAAATGCGATTCGCTCTTCTGAAATTTATTGATATTAACTTTATAAATAAACGCCGGCCGGCGCAAATGCACTCGCGGAGAGCGAGTTAAATCAAAAAGTTTTTTTTTTTCTTCTTCGGCACCGGCATTTAAAACGGAAATAGAAGCCGAAGACGTTTTTATGGAGATGAGTACAAACTGTGAACACACCATCTGTGGCTTTGTTTATTTCGGCGCGGAAAGTATTTACATACTTTCGAGACGTCTAGATACACAAATCGGGGGCATCCTGTAATTAAATATTAATACGGTTTACGGTTGGATTTCAGTGGTGATTAAATGAAAACAAACTTACGGTTTTGTAAATAGAGAACGAAACGATACGGGTTATGAAAGGAATGAATGAATGATCTTTATACACTTTGACTAGATCTAAAATCTTGAGGTGTAGGCTGTTCTACCCCCTACAAAAATGATACATTTTGGGTTTCTGATAAAATACCGCTATTTATTAAAATGTTAATACAGGTCACAGTTCTTTAAATAAATTAAATAAAAATGATTTGAAAATAATTAATAAATCATTTCTACATTTAATAAAAAATAATAATATCTTTATTGTTCAACAGGTTAACCCAATTACTGAACAAATTAAATTAAATTAGGATATAAATTCATACATTACATAAAAATATATATAAAAATATAATAATGGAAATTATTAAACTTAACAGATATAATAATAAAAAAATATAAAATTAATGAGAAGAAGATTAAATGTTCACATTTAAATGTGAATTTCGTTTTCCTTGTTTGCTTAAACAGGACAAGTTCGCCTTCCTTTAGTGGACGAAACAATGATTCTCGGTCGTCTACCTTGTAGACCCAAATCGTTGACGATGCCAAAAGGTGGCGCTTGCGTCGTCTTTAATTTATTAAGATTAAATGTACTTAATAAAAATATCATTGAATAATTTATCGCAGCAGTTGCACATGACGAATACTGGAGAACGTCGCATTATATTAGAGTTGGTCTTTGGGATCCTAAAAGTAGTGGAGAGCCTGGTAATCCTTTGTAGAACATTAATTGGCATTTCAGCTAACATTTCGGGGCAGTCAATTATGCCATGCATCAGGTTCCAAGCAAATTTAACACAACAAAGATCTCTTCTGTGAGTAAGGGAGTCAAAGTCATGTCGTAGTAGCAGCTCATCTTCGGAAATTCCAACCTCCAGTTATTTTAAATGAATGAAACTTTAAAAATTTTGTATGAACACTATCCAGCAATATCGACTCATAGGTATAATTAAGAGACCAGATTAAATTGTTATATTTCAGTTTACTTAAAACAAATGAGAAAAGTAAGAGATTTTACACAATCAGTATTTTTAAAGTCACGATCAATTTTAAAAGAAGAAACTTTAATAATTTTGTATGAACTCTATCCAGCAATATCGACTGATAGGCATAAATAGGAGACCAGATTAAATTATTATATTCCAGTTTACTTAAAACAAATAAATAAGAAAAGTATGAAATTTTACACAATCAGTATTTTTAAAGAAAACCTAATGCTTTGGATGCGCTTGAAATCGCAGATGCAAATTGATGCTTGAAAGTAAAGTCAAAGATTACTCCCAAATAAGTAAACGTGTCTACTTTAGCTCTGTATTAAGTAGCGTTCTATTTTGTTTTTTGCATTAAATTTTTCTCGGATAAAAAATGTGTTGCACGATGCAATATTTTATTGATATGCAACATCAGGTGTACATTATGTAATTCAATATCTGGCGGGGTATTTGCCCGGGATGTAGGTGTTTTAATGTGCATTTGTTTAAAGTACTTACGTAAGTCAAAATTGTCACAGAGTGGAAATAATTTATTAATCATTTTCAAATAATTTTTATTTAATTTATATAGAATTATTTTTTTATGCCTTAATTAACATATGTGAAAACCTATATCAAGAATGAGGTATTTTTAGTAATATATAAATAGGTAATACTCAATAATATGGAAGATCGGTTAATATAGTCATAGATTATTTCTTAATTAAACAAAAATGTTGAACAAAATGTATTTTTTAAACTATTGTAACAACGGAACTAATATGTTATTTCAGCCTTCATATTTTCATTTTAAAAGATGTTTGTATGGCCTTGATCTGTCCAATATTGGTTAATGTCATTATTTAATTGTATCGTAATTTAAATATTAGTATTGTTCACTGTTATTTTATTTTATATTTACATATCAGTTAGAATATTATATATATATATTCGTAATATATTTTTTTGTAGCTTATGTTTTGTAAAAAGGTGATTCCGTATATAAATGTATTATTATTATTAATGAAAATACAATTTTCCTTCTTAAGGAATTTTCTACTACGTAAAGTTACGTTGTAATGACAATAATAATAATAATAATAATAATACTATTTTCTTATTTTTTTTTCCTCGGTGCAGTTTCGTTACAATAAATATTAAAACCTTGTAACCCATTTAAAATAATACATACAACAGAATCGGGCTTTTAAATATTCCTGAATCAAATCTGGAACTAGGCGGAATAGATCTGCCGGATCACTTTTGATTCAGAAACATTTAGAAGCCCCATGGTTTCGTATACTACTACAATATCTATATTCAAAGTTATTTGTTTTATATATATTTACAATATATTATGGTATATTTGTTTCTTTCTTGCTTGCTTGAACAGGCTATCGACCTATGGTCTTTCCGTCAAGGTTTCGTATATTTTATTGTAAATAGGTGAATGGGATTCGTTTTTTTATTATAAAACAAATAATTTCATAAGAGTTTTTACACTACGACTTGCTTGTTTCTTTTTTCACTGATTCGTGCATTTTTCTCTCTCATTTTCACTAAATTATATAATTAGAAATAAAACTTTGCTAAAATATATAATGAAAATTGTCCCATGTTATGTAAAATCAATACTTGCATCATTATGTTAATATCGGATTTTTTGTTTTTATTGAAAGTTGCTCCCCGCCCATCTACTGAAGGGGCAGCAGGATTAATTTAGAAAAGGATGATGTTCCCTTAGGAAACATTTTTTTTTGTCTCGTAATGGTTTTTTTTGCGTACGATGAGTATTTTTCAATTTATATTGATTTGCCATGTTAAATTGTATTCTCGGTATGTTACGAGAGGGTTAATCACTTATGATATATAACGCTGAAGCGCGATTCAAGTAGTATAACTCATGTTATTCTACTTGAAAGTATAACATGAGTTTTATAACATGAGTGTTATGTAAAATCAATACTTGCATCATTATGTTAATATCGGATTTTTTGTTTTTATTGTATTTTGTATTTGTAATTATTATTTTCTTGTAATTCATTTGTTACCTCGTTAATAATTCATTCTGAGTACATGAAATTTATATTGTTTTAGTTGTAAACATTAATTGTAAAATGGTGAATTCCGTAAATAAATAAATAAATAAATAAAATAATTAACCGATCATTTATATAATTTTATTAAATAAAACACTTTTTAATAAACTCAAAATGTATAACCAAGCGAAAGCCTTAACAGTCAAGAGATTTAAGTCATTGCTCACGAATTAAATATGTAAAATTTATATAAATAATCGGTTAATTTTATTCATTATAAACGCAAACGCATTCGACTAAATTCGTTATAACAATATTTCAGTAAATATCATGTACGTATAATTGTAAAGATAATCCAAGCTCCATGTGTTGCCTAATTTCATGTCGCTTTATTGACAATTTGGGTCTACAGGGTAGACGACTCAGAATCGTTGTTATTATTATTATAAATTAATATACATTCTTTCTTATTTAAAGTAATTCTAAAATAAAATAAATTGTACTTTTTAAAACTGGAAGTTAATAAAATCTTCACTTCTTCATTTGCAGTTTTCACAGCCCATTTACGCCGCATGGATATTTCCCATCTCATTCATATTACATAATTTTTGTATCTATATTTATTTATTATCACTTGAAGACAGGAATAAGCCGGTTGCATTTTGTTTTCACAATGAACTTATGGGGATTAATAATTAAATATTTTGATGCATATTATTTTTATTTTGTCGTAATATGTGGTTGGTAATTTGCCTTTTTTATACATATGTTTTATAATCTTTTTAGAGCGTCACACTTTTCTTATAAAATTTTTAATATGTAATTATAATTGTAATTTGGAAATGGAGATTCCGTTAATAAAGTAAATTGGAATTGAAATCGTGCAAGTTATGCACACAAAATTTAAACTATTCTTTTTTAAAACAAAAGTTTGTAATACATAAAATATTTAATTTTAAATGTAATATTTAATTTTATGATTAATACATAAAATTAAATATTTTATTTTATATTTAAATATTTTATGTTTGTTTTATGTTTTGTTTTAAAAAGGAATAATTTAAATTTTGTGTACATAACTTGCACGATTTTATTAACTTCCACAAAATTAGAGTTAGAAACAGTTTTATTATCAATCGAAAAAAATCCCTCAATTTCATTTTCACTTTATTAACGGAATCTCGATTTCCAAATTACATTTATAATTACATATTAAAATATGAAATAAATATGACTAAATTATTAAAAATCAACCAATAAAACACAGATTAGATTGAATAACTTTAAATTCTGTGTTTTATTGGTTGATTTTTAATAATTTATTAATATTTATTTCATACAATATGAACTACCAATGTCTAAATATTAAAACCATTAATTATACATATTAAAGATTTATAAGAAAAGTGTGATACACTAAAAACATTACAAAACATATATATATAAAAGGTAGATTATCAATTACGATAAAATATATATATATTCAATGACCCTTTCTACCCATATGGGTGTAGGGTTACGATAAAATACGTAATAAAAATAATAGGTTTCACAATAATTATTTCTCAATCCCAAGAATGACGATTCTACTTAATCGTCATTATTTTCCTTTCGTTTCCACAGCTTATATTTATCAGATTTGATGCTTATACTATCGTTTTTATTTGCACCAAGTTTTAAGCGTTAACCGCAGAATTAGATGTACAAAGTTACTTTTATTCGTCAACAATGGAAAAGTCTCCACTTCATCGTTATTTCAATTATTAAATTAAACATTTTTTTTTATAATTTTTTGTTTATTTTTTAAATCTTTATAGTCCAAAGTCATTACTTCTTAACAACTCCTTTGCTGCTCTTGCCTCGCCTGGGCTTCTTGGTTTTCTTCTTAGCCCCTTCTTTGGGCATGGTCCCATGTGCCCTAGGTGGAAAGATCATTGATGGATAACCAAATGGTAGACTTTTACAATATACATTGTAATATTTTATGTTATACGAAGATATTGGATTACGATTGTCTATAAATATTATGTGTAAAAATAGGATGTACAATAAATTTATATTTTTTAAAACACGGATTAATTAATACGGATTATAAATATGTATAAATAAATAAATTATTAGTGGAAAAAAATATTGATTTTTACACGTAATGTAATTTTTCACTGTATAAAGAGATATAGCACAAACCTTAATAAAAAATAACTGAAAATCCGTTCCTGGTGAATAAAAATCCTCGAAAAACACGTAAATGAAGTTACTTCTTGCACTCACTAATTATCACTTTTTAAAACAAACAAAAATAGAATTTTTAATTATCAATAATTTCAACACTGAATTGACGCGAATTTAACGCGAACTGAATTGAAATTGCGAGCGCAATTATCGCAAAAAAAGTGAAAAAAAAAATATATACGACTGGCTCGCTCTGCGAACGCATTCCTTAGATAAGAAGATTAGTTGTTCCTGGTATTAATAAAATGTTCGCTTAATGTCTTTTGAAATGATGGAATCTGTTCCGTCTTAAATTTAATAATAAAGTAAAGGATTATCCTCAAAATCTAAGAGAGTTTTGTAATTGTTATGTAAACTTGAATAGTGGGATAAAATATTTATTCCAGGCAGAAAGACCGATGGTCGATAGCCGTTATCTAAGGACAACGTATAACATATTATAAGAATTATATTGTTCATTTATTGTATATAAATATATAAAATTGTCTGCAGAAATAAAGATGTTATATATATATATATATATATATTTATTCGTTAAATTTTAATTTTCTTCGTAAGTAATTTGATAAATATAATTTACAAAGAAAAAGTTGTAGATTATTGATAATCATATTGCGGAGGAGTATAAGGAGGTATAAATAGAAAAGAGTATTTATTGACTTGGTCATAGTTATTTAAATAATTAAATAAAAATGACATTTTGAAATGTCGCAGAGCTAAATGTGGAAATAATCTATAAATTATTTTGAAATTATTTTTATTTAATTATAAGGAGGTATGTAAGGATTCGATGAGGAAAAAATGGGTGGGAAAAAATAGTAGAATGGATTAGAAAGGATGAGGCAGACATTGATATCGTATTAAAATTAAGGAGAAAAATATTCACAAGAAGAGTTTCTTAATGTTTTAAAATGTGTTCTTATTATGTAGATTAAATAAAAATAATTTGAAAATTAATTATAAATTATTTCCACATTAGCTCTGTGACTATTGACTTACCTACGTAAGTACGTTAAACTGTTTTCTATTTATCTTGTTATGTAGTTTATATGCCATAAAGGGTAATTAATTAAACAGATAATAATAAAACTAGTGACGAGCAAGGCTCGACATTTCAGAGTAATAACTTACAAAAACCAAGGTATTTCGACGCAAACAGTAGTCCACATCTATAAAACAATTTGTTCCACAATACTCGCCCTAATGTTTTGAAATTTTTTAAAATAGTTGAATGTACAGCACTATTTCTTGATTATTTACTAATATTAGACATATTCAAAAGACCTGTAAAATTGCCCACTATAAATCAAATACTTGAGACCTTTTCCTTAAAATTTCGCCATGAATAAAATACATTACATTCATATGAACCCCAACACTTGTCATTCATTCCTTTAAATTTTTATTACACAAGTTTTTATTAACAAAAATATAATTTGAAATTTGCTATAAATTTGATCAATTTTCATTGTTCTTCATAACTGTTTTTCACACAAACTAAATATTAAAATAATTTTTAATTCATATAATGAAATTCCTGCTTATTTTAAGATTACTTTAATGTATAACACAATATTGTTCATTGATCACAACAGCAATCTAACTCGAATTAGTGATTGCCAATATTTATATATCTATCTCGTTCATCTAAATCGCACCCTTAAAGGAATTAGACGGGGACGTTACAATCGTAACCAATAAATACGATTAGAATTAGACAGATAAAAGTATACATAATAGAAATTGCTCAAAGGAACTAATGTTCTAAGGGGTTTAATAGAAGTTTAATACCATCAGAAATGTTGATTGTGGTAAGACCACGGCCCAATAGCCAGGAAATCAACATTTCTAATTTCACTGATCGTGAAAGCCTACACAGTTTAATACCATCAACCCCATTAGAATCAAAACTTTTATTTATTTATTTATTTACGGTATACACGTTTTAACAAATGTTTACATAAAGTTTACAGCTTAAATCTAATAATTGCTTTATTTATGTAAAAAGTTACGTAACTCATTCTTAATACCCCTCGATTTATTCCTGAAACGTGTGAATTCATTTGTTGGCCAAAATAAAAACCCCGGACCAACAATAAAAACATTTTAATCACCCCACACGTCCACACACGCACACACAAAACAACCCTCCCAGCAGAATCCGCCCCTCCGATTCGGCCATCACGTAACACCGTCCGATAAATCTCTGGAAATTCGGCAACGCCATGCACCACCAGGTAAGCTCCTACATCGACCTCCTTTTTTTTATTATTATCATCATTACGTTTCTTTCGAGCAGAGAATCCTATCACAATGGACTCGAACATATTAAGGCGGATGATTTATTTCTGCTTCCGTGACGTTGATGTATTCATCGAAATCACGAGCCCGAAATGAACGCTATACCTGAGAGTTTTCTTTTGCGGCGGCGTGTTGTGCATTCCAATTAAAGGGATGACTTCGCTGAAATTTTGTTGAGGAATGTGTTTTCCTCGTTTATCTACTGTTAATCCATCACATAACAAACAAATCGAAAAAAAAAATCAATAAAAATAGTCGAACAAACCGATTATCTGTGATTTGACAATTAGCTTTAATTTTATTAACCGATACAATATTTCTATAGAATTTTGACATTTTGATAATCCATTATCTATTACTTCATGAAAATCTATTTAAATTTACTATGAACGAAAATTTGTATTAAATTAATTAAAAATGATTTGAAAATAATTAATAAATTATTTCCAAAACAACTACTTCCTGGGCAAATACCGACGCCGGACAATGAATTACATAATGTACACCTGATGTTGCATATCAATAAAAATATTGCATAATTTCAATTCAATTCATTTATTTACGGTAAATCACCTTTATACAGAATAATAACAATATTCAACATACTTAGATAAATAACATGACTGTAAATCACATATAAACAGAATAATACAATTTTACATATATATCATATTTTAATATCAGTAGTGGAAACTGCAAAATAAAAATCAACTTAAGTGGTCGACTCAAGCGATGAAAAAAATTATTGAAATATCAAAAACGGTAATCTCAGTGACATTAAACAAATAAATTATGCGATAAAAATTGAACTAAATAGATAAATTATAAATAAATATTGATAAAATAAATAATAAAATAAAATAATTACTTAATTAACAAATCTCCAATGCAACTCTTTTTTTTTTGATCCGAGAAAAAATTAATGCAAAAACAAACAAAAGGACCGTTACTTAATATAAGGCCATCTGCAGACACGTGTTTCGAGATTTATGCCTCGTCAGTACAGCTCTGCCTTACATAATTTAAAGATGTTAAAATAAATCAATTAAATTAATTCAACTACACTGAGCGAAATTAAATCAACTATATTAAATCAAATTAAAGTAAATCAATTTAAATTATTATTATTAAACCAAATTAATTCAACTTAAATCAAAACCGAGTAAAATTAAACGAAACGAATTGAATTAAATTAATTAAAAAGACCGCGCGTTGTGATGGTAATGACGGGCAAAGGAAGTCAAAATTCACAGAGCTAAATGTGGAAATATATTTATTAATTATTTTCAAATAATTTTTATTTAATTTATTTAAATAACTGTAAGCAAGTGAATGAATACTCTTTTCTATTCAAAAATTTATTTTAATAACAACACTGCAACAATTAATTAGATACACAATTGTTTAAATGTTATGGTGAAACTATATCTAAATTAATTATATATTTGCTAATATTCATTACAGCTATTTCTAAACTGCTGATTAAGACAATTGCTGACCAATTATCATGGTCATCGAATCATATCGGCTATACAGCATGAATTTATCACTGGTGGAATTTAATGGAATTCAAACAATTTGTTTCGCGGGCTTTAGAAAAACTTTATTAAGTTGATGCGGTATACGCAAATTTTACGATAGCTTTCGATAGAATTATCAGTATTATTCTCCTTGGCAAATTACGTTCCATGAATTTCTGTGATAACACCGTGTCTTGGCTCGATCTAATTTTTAATCAAATACAGTTTGTGAAAATAAATAAATTCATTATAAAATCCGATTAATGCAACATCACACATTTCTGACAAGTAACTCTAATGTCAGAATTATAAGCTATTTTTGGACATATTTAAAAAAATTTAGGCTCCACTCCTTTTAAAACATTTTTTTGCTGGCATAACATCAGGTATACCGCAAGGGTCAAATTTGGAGCCGATTTTATTTTCGCTTTTTATTAATAATTTGCATGATTTGTGAGGTCATAATCGCAAACTGTCTTTGTGTTTTCCTTTTCATAATTAATCTGTCATTTAATATTTGCCGTTATGAAATGATAAGAAATGATATTGAAGTGTGATGGGTTGAAATTTGCGTTTCGGATTAATGGATTTGTTTCTAAGGATACAAAACGAGTTTAGGATTTCAAAGTGAATGGGATTTATAATAAATTTAGTAGCTTAATGGAAGAGTCTATCTTGGATTGCGTTTGCTTTAGTTTAAATGTTTAATTATTACTACATTTACAAATTTAAAATAATAAATAAATATATTGTGTTGTATGCAGTTCCTCCCTCCTATCTTCGTCTCAAAAAAGAGTGGTTCGTCAGTTGATCCGTCTTGGGCTATCGGTATTGGAGGATACATGTTTTTTTAGATTTTATGGTTCTTCTTGTGTTGTTTTATATTTTGAATTAATTTCTCACTTAACCCGTGGTGAAACATATTTAATTAATAGACTTTGATTAAATCACTTGGTTTATTTCACTGATTTTTTTTTTATTTTTACTCCGACTAGTTTCGACCTTAGGTCATTCTCAGGGAGATATGTACAAAATTTACATTTGTGTTTTATATTTTGTTGTTTAGAAGTAGTTTCGTTATTCAAATGGACAGAATTAGATGGATTGTGAAGAGAATTATGGGGATGTCTAATTTTGGATACCATCCTAAAGGTTTATCTTTTTGCATAACGTTTTTAAAACCTATATATATTTTTTATTTTCAATCAATTTATATTTCATCAATTGTGTATCGAATTGTTACAGTGTTCTGAATAAAATAAATTTGTGTAGTTACAAGTTATGATTAATTATCCCTTGGGGATATTCCTGAAAAGTAGTTTTTTTTTTTCAGTTCATACATTAATTAAGTAACTGTCACAGCTCCGAAATGGAAAATAATATATTAGTATTATGAATAAAAAAGAGTATTCATTCACTCGATCACAGTTATTTAAATAAAAAATATTTGAAAATAATTAATAAATTATTTTCACATTTTGCTCTGTGACTTATGACTTACGTTACGTAAGTACGTTAAATTAGTATTAATTATCGATGATTGGTTTTGAGTTACGTGAACAGTATAATCAAAATAATTAATTTCTTCACACTATATAAAGTGCGAAAAGAGGATACAACAGTGTTAATTATTTGGTATTAATTATTTACCAAATTATATTTGTATTTTAAAGTTCTAGAATAAAATACACTTCTTAAAGATTATATACGCACACTAGCGATCGGTGCCCGTTTCAAACGGCACCCTGTATTTCGCTAAAGAAAATTTTGAAGTGGTCCTCGAGTCGAATTATGGAATATCAGAATGGTAAGCGAGTTTGTTGTTTTGAGGGTTAGTATGCCACTAAGAGGGTGTAGTGAACATTAGAATGGACAAAATGTTAGCGAGGAAGTTTAGTATTATGATTTTTTTCCTCAAATTGTGTTTTTTAGGTCCAATTTTACAATCCGCAAGTAAGGCACTCAATAAATTTTGACACCACTGTAGAATAAAATTCTGAAAATATATATCATGAGCACCCTATGATTTTGTTAAATGAATCAATCGATAATTTTTCACACCACTCTTTGTAGAATTAAATTCTAAATCAATTTATTAACATTTTAAAAACATGCATTTCACTGCTCTTTATAATTTTTCATTCTACTTAGACCCAATTTTACAATCCACAAGTAAGGCGTAAGTAACGTTTTCGAGGTATAAAAATTCAGTTTGCAGCACTGTCTTAAATGGAGAGAATCAGAAACATTAACTTTTATTCCGCGAATACGTTACTTGCGGAGTGTAAAATTGGGCTTAAGTAGAATGAAAAATTATAAAAAGCAGTGAAATGCATATTTTTAAAATGTTAATAAATTGATTTAGAATTTTATTCTACAAAGAGTGGTGCGAAAACTTATCGATTGTTTCATTTAACAAAATTATGAGCACCCCGTATATATATTTTTTAATCGCTGTTTAAGATAAGGGTGAGTAATTGTAATGTTAGTTATGTTAAGTAGATAAATTAAAATCGATTATAATTGACACAAAATTATGAACACCCAGAATATTATTTTAAATATAATGTAATAATATTTTTTTATTCCTTTCTTCACTTTTTTATTTTTATTACTATATGTACATTTCAAGCACAACGTGCTCTTTTTCAATAGCTTGTCAATTTTACATAAATTGACAAATAAATAAATAAACATGTAAACAAAATTTAATATACAAATGTGATGTGTTATTAAAAAATCAGATAAAGGTAATTTATTGAATTAAATCAATTAATTTTAATAAATTGTTATTTAACGGAGTTAAGTCATAATTCAAAAGTTTACAATAATTTTTATACATCTCAATTGCTTCTAAATATTTAGGTTTGGAGAATTTGACATTTTTAAATTTTTTAAATTGTATAAAGAAAATTTATGGCTTAACTCCGTTAAATAACATTTTATTAAAATTAATTGATTTAATTCAATAAATTACCTTTATCTGATTTTTTAATAACACATCACATTTGAATATTAAATTTTGTTTACATGTTTATATATTTATTTGTCAATTTTACATAAAACTATTGAAAGAGAGCACGTTGTGCTTGAAATGTACATATAATGATAAAAATAAAAAAGTGAAGAAAGGAATACAAAAATATTATTACATTATATCAAGAAACTTCACGTACTCACCAACAAATATCTTCGATATTATTTAAAAAATGCTGTTTAAAGTGAAGAGAGGGTAATTATCATGTCAGTCATGTAAACTTTCTATGGTTACCCTTTTGAAATAGATTATCAATCGTAATTAAACGATATGCGCAAATTTTATTTATAAAAAAGTATACCAATTGAGAACGCGCTGAATTTTTTTTATAAATTAAACATGACCATACCGTTTGATTTCGTTTTTTTTTTTAATTCTAAAAATACTAATAATTACTCGATTTAAAAATGGTATTTAATCAGTGGAGCAAATTCCTGCCAATTATGAATTATTTCCTAAACGGCAATTTCCGGCGTTGTGTATTCATACACCTTCTTATGAACTATTATTATAAGAGATCGCGTCCTAGCCCTTTGTCGATATTTTGCGTATACCCGCATCCGGGTTACGAAAGGGGCTCCTCTTTTGTGTTGTCCTTTCGAGGGACCACCGAGTTTCTAATACAATGAAACGCAAAACGCAAGTGCTACGAACGTCTAAACTAATCATTTTCAGCATTGTAATCAACATTGAATTAATCGTGTGTAAATAATACACTCCTACCTGTATGTATTACACATGATTAATGGTTAATTCAATTCAGAATGTATTTACAATTGGAGTGAATTGATAAAATATGGAAAAAAAAAACATAATTAGAAATTAATTTGCTTTAATATTAGAGCAATTTAGTAAAAAATTTAAAATTAGGAAATTCTTCTATTAATACCAAATTATTTCATTATATCTGTTATCAATCAATAAATATTTTTTTGAATTAGCTCGCACAACCTCATGACATTTCATATAACTTTTATTTGAAACTTTTTTTCTAATATGAATAGTAATGACGGAATCGTGTGTAAATAATACACTCCTACCTGTATGTATTACACATGATTAATGGTTAATTCAATTCAGAATGTATTTACAATTGGAGTGAATTGATAAAATATGAAAAAAAAAAAAAAACGTAATTAGAAATTAATTTGCTTTAATATTAGAGCAAGTTAGTAAAAAATTAAAAATTAAGAAATCTTTCTATTAATACCAAATTATATCTCTTATCAATCAATAAATATTTTTTTGAGTTAGCTCGCACAACCTGATAACATTTCATATAACTTTTATTTGAAACTTTTTTTTTTAATATGAATACTAATGACGAAATCGTGTGTAAATAATACACTCCTACCTGTATGTATTATGATTAATGGTTAATTCAATTCAGAATGTATTTACAATTGGAGCGAATTGATAAAACATAAAAAAAAAAAACGTAATTAGAAATTAATTTGCTTTAATATTAGAGCAATTTAGTAAAAAAAAGTAGTGCTTCGAACAAATCTACTGATTGTGAATACAGAACAATTATGTACCTATCCAATCAACTATGTTCTAGTGTCCCTACTTTGGGAACCTGAAATTAATATAAATATATATGATATTTTATGTACAATATACTTAGGAGTGATTTTTCATCTGTGATATTTTATATTTAGAATTAATTTCTCACTTAACCCGTGGTGAAACATATTTAATTAATAGACTTTGATTAAAACACTTGGTTTGTTTCACTGATTTGATTTTTGCACTTGTGCTTAGCAACATTAACTGTGATACTTTTATTTAGACCCAGAATACAATATTCGCTGATTATATATTTTTATTTTTATTTATTTACGGAAAATTCACCATTTTACAAAAATTGTAACAATTTTTTACTATAAGTAGTAAATATAGTATTTATTTATGTTGTGTTTTTTTTACACCATTGTCTATGTATAAAATGTATTTTATTTATGTATACATTCCGATATAAGAGATAAGCAGCATTAATTTAACCTCAGCTATTGAATTGTATGGGGATAAAGTTTCAGATTCAGATTATCCCATTCTCATATTATGTTGTGTTGCCTAATAATTAATTAATTATTCATTTTGCAATATTTTTTTTCAAATAAAAGATATTTTAAATATTGTAGCCAATTGCGAGCTAAGCTTTTTTATTAAGAAATCCTATTAATACCAAATTATTTCATTATCTCTGTTATCAATCAATAAATATTTTTTTTTGAGTTAGCTCGCACAACCTAATGACATTTTATATAACTTTTATTTTAATTTTTTTCTAATATGAATAGTAATGACGGAATCAGGCAACAAAATTTGGACATGGTAGTCTTCCCTCTTAATGCCTTTATTTGTGTTGTATTTAGTAATTTAATGAGCATGCGCTACATATGTTTATATATAGCTAATTGTGTTTTCTTACTTTTGTAAATTAGATGAAATCCGCAAATAAAGATAATAATAATAATAATAATAAATAGAAAATCATTTTTAATTAATTTTTTGTTTTGTTTTGATTAAACGGCTAGTATGTTAGTATTTTATAGTCGTATGTGTTAGAGCATGTGCAAATGTTATCTCTACTGATCAACTAAATTCAACAACAAAGAAAAAAAATTAAATAATCCTTCCCGGGCAAATACTCCGCCGGACATTGAATTAGACAATGTACACCTGTTGTTGCATATCAATAAAATATTGCATCATGCAACAATTTTTTGATCCGAGAAAAATTCAATGCAAAATACAAAAAAGAACGTTACTTAATATAAGGCCATCTGCAGGGGTATTGGCCCGGGAAGAAGTTGTTTTAATGTGCATTTGTTTAAATTACTTATGAAATATGAATTTACAATAAAATTAAACAAGGAAAATTTCTGGCAACGATCAATAAAATTCGATCAATCTCAAAATAATGCCATTGGCCAGCGTCTACATCTATGAGACTCTTAAATTCGTCAAGAAAAATGCAAATCTATTATTCAATGCAAAATACAAAAAAGAACGTTACTTAATATAAGGCCATCTGCAAGGGTATTGGCCCGGGAAGTAGTTGTTTTAATGTGCATTTGTTTAAATTACTTATGAAATATGAATTTACAATAAAATTAAACAAGGAAAATTTCTGGCAACGATCAATAAAATTCGATCAATCTCAAAATAATGCCATTGGCCAGCGTCTACATCTATGAGACTCTTAAATTCGTCAAGCAAAATGCAAATCTATTTAATAAAAGCCAAGTACAACACGACCATGACACCAGAACAAAAACTATAAGGCTTCCAAAACACAGTCATGCATTTTATCACAAATCATGTATAGTACAATCCGTAAAAATATACAACACTTTGCCTGACACAATAAAACAATTACCAAAGAAACAATTCCAAAAAAGGTCAAAGAAATATTAATAAGTCACTGCTGCTATTATACAGTAGATGAATTTATTAACTCGTGTGATATTATATGACTGTAGCTCAAACTGATATTGTGTAGGTCCAAATAATTTTATATTCTTAATTTTTAACAAATATTGTATTTATTATATATATAACATCTTTATTTCTGCAGACAATTTTATATACAATAAATTAACAATATAATTCTTATTTAATGAAACGTTCAGTCACCATTCATCTAGCGTATGGATAACTAGTGATGGCCATTTCGGTTTTTCGAACCTCATCAGACTAGTGTGTTCCATGTGCAATGCCTTGATGAAGGCGACTGAACTGAAATTGTATTGGAGTTATATACCCGATATTAATCATAATTAATTAAAGACGACGCAAGCGCCATCTTTTGCCTAATTTCAAGTGGCATCATTAAATGTGAATTTCGTTTTCCTTGTTTGCTTAAACAGGACAAGTTCGCCTTCCTTTAGTGGACGAAACAATGATTCTCGGTCGTCTACCTTGTAGACCCAAATCGTTGACGATGCCACTTGAAATTAGGCAAAAGATGGCGCTTGCGTCGTCTTTAATTAATTAGGATTAATATAATTCTTATAATATGTTATACGTTGTCCTTAGAAAACGGCTATGTTTTTATACGTTGTCTTTCTGCCTTGTATTTATTATTTTAATTTAAATAGATGTAACTTTTAATGTGTTTGAATTAAACAATTTTAATATGTTTGTAATGTTCTCATCTACACTTCAATTTTTAATACTATATTTGATCCACCCATGAATGTTAGTATATTCTTACTGGAAATAAATTAATTATTATTATTATTTTCAACTGCAATCATTAATTACAGTGTAAGTTTTTGACAAACATCTATTGAAAAAATTACTTCCCGAGCATATACCCCGCCGGAGATTGAATTACACAACAATGGATTTTTGTTTGACAAGATTATAATAAAATTAAACAAGGAACATTTCTGGCAACGATCATTAAAATTCGATCAATCCCTTTTTTCAATTGCAAAAATTACGTACAGTATAAGTTTTTGACAAACATCTATTAATACAACTACTCCCCGAGCATATATTTCGCCGGATTACGTAATAGATATTTGTTTCACAAGATTAATTTGGTTGAGTAATGTGAAGTGTAATGTAATTGGATAACTTGAATAAAATTCCTTACTTCACTTATATTTTTTATTTAACCAGACATACATTTCGAGTACCAAGTACTCATTCTCAATGGCGAATGACCTTTGCTTTTTATACCGGGTGAATACTTACATTCGCCATTGAGAATGAGTACTTGGTTCTCGAAATGTAAATTTGGTTAAATAAAAAATATATAAGGGAAGTGGTTCAGGTAAAAAGAGACAAAAGTGGAAACAATCAACCTGATTGGGACAACAAACAAAATGAGAATATCTTTCGGGTTAGGAGTAAAAAATATACGTGAAGTAAGGAATTTTAATACAGTAAATTATATAAAAATACGGTTACTTTTGTAATTCCGATTAATCCAAGTTATACAAACAAAGTAAAAAGTGTTTCGTTTATCAAATTTGTATAATGATAAATATGAATAAATCATTAAAAGTTTACCAAAAAATAAATAAAAACACAGATTAAAATAAATGATTTTAAATTCTCGAGTAGTTTCGGGTTATTAATGCATTTTGAAGAATATTTTCATGATAATTTTCTTCAAAATTTGTATGAGCTAAGAATTTATAGAAATTTGTATAATTAATTAAAAATATGTTTTTTTTTATTTGAAATTACATACCCTGGTGGAGCTGGTGGATGAAAGGGTGCACCTGGAGGCTGCATCCTTGGGTCCCAGACATACCGCCCCTCGTGGGTCCTCTGGTCGACGGGTAAGGGCGCGTGGAAGGCGGCGAAAGCCGACGGGAACTGCAAGGGCAGACCGGCGGACATGGCGGCTTGGAAATCCGCCTCTTTCTCGGGCATCGCACACGGTCACATCACCAAACAAACAACATTCGAAAGAATCATTTAGAATCCGCACAAAACCAACAACATTACAACAACCACACAATATAAATCCAAAAAAAAAGACGGAAATAAAAGGGATTCAAAACGGGAGCTTGAACATCATCACATGGCGCGCACACGCGACTCCGGAGGAGAATACCACGACTAAAATTAGATGTCTCAATTAGAGCCCGCGTCTGGACCTCTCTCGTCCGTTCCGATTTTCTTCTTCTTCCTCGCACCACCTTATTTTAAAATTTTCACTTTAAGTTTATACAAAAACTAAATAGGAAGGAAGCGACAAGTAAGAAAAGAAACAATTAATGAACGATAGAAGAAGCGAGTCCTTGTTATCATTGATGACACTCGCTAATTGCGTAGCGCATGTCTAGTGTCTTAATGGGGTAAGTGTCTGGGCGACTACGGGGAACTAACTAGAGGCAAGAGACCAACCAGTTGACAGGCAGACCTTACAACTCAACTAACTAGCGAGTGTAGGAGAGGAGTGCACGGGGAGGGGCCTGAAAACACACTCTCTCCTCTCTTTTCACACCGCTCGGCCGGCGCTCTTCGCCTCCTCGTCGTACCATCGGCGGCGCGGCATCGTCCACGGTATCCCCGGTTCTGTTGGTATTCCGATGCTGATTGTTGACTCGGGTCGTAGTGGAGTAGTAAGAGATTAAGGAAGCAATTAGGAAGCCCCGGCGCAAATACACTCCACAAATAATACCTCGTAATCTCGCTTCTGCCCAAATATTAACACCGCAAACACCCGGAGGGGTGTAATTAGTGCGTGCTTACTACACGTGCGACAATAAGGTAATCATCGACGATTTGCGTCGCTCATTTGCGTTCGTGTTGCGGGATTACCACAAATTATTCCATTCAAAAGATGGCAATGTTCTTTTTGATTAATATAAAAAAAAATCAAACATATTCTTACTTCTTTTTTTTTGCGCGAATGACCTATGCCGTCGAAGCGCCCTACAAACCCCCTCTCTTACTTCTTTTAGTATAGTTTATGTATACAAATATCTTTATTCAGACAATTACATACATTTTTATTAACATTAAGTATAAACAATAAATTGAAAGTGTTTGTTCTGGGAAATAAAATTGTCAAGAAATTTAATTTCATTTTGCATTTTCTGAAAGCACATATTTGCTCAGTCTGTGGTTAAATTCACTCTTTTTAACCACAGCCTTTTTAACCACAGTGAGTCGATTATATTTAAAGTGGCAAAAGTCCGGTTTAAAAAAATATTTTGTTGTTTCAATATAACACAAAATTAGCTAAATTGTGTGTACTACTATAATTGTGTGTATTGAATGTTCACTTTTTATATTAATTTTAGTTACTTACTATTATAAGCCATGTTATTGATTTGTATTGAAATTTTGGATATTTATGATTTTCAATTATTGTTTTGTATTTTGTAATTTATGTAATCCTTAAACTGGCCTTAGGCCTGCTGGGTTATAAAATAAATAAATAAACTTTATTAATAACTCAACCATGACAGAAATAACAAAATCAACCATGATAATGGTTGATTTTGTTATAAAGTTTAGCTACTTTTTGTTTTATATTGATGTTTCAATAGGAATATCACGCTGTCAAGATTGGGTAGTTAAACTTTATAGCTAACCCAAGCATGGCAGCGTGGTATTTCTATTGAAACATGAAAATAAAAGAACAGAAGAAAAAACAGATTTTTGCCACAAACGTAGGATTTGTGGCAAAAGTCTGTTTTTTTTTTAATATGACAAAATTTCAGGTTTTTCCTTTAAATGATTTTAGGCCTGCCTCAGCAATTATCACCGAATTTCCGAGACGTTGTCAATCAATTGTAAACGTAACGTATAAATAATAAATTTTCAAATAAGTATAGATCTTTAGCAATTTAGCAACGAATGAGTAGATTGTTAAGAATTCTGTAAGAACGCAACGTATTTCAAATTCAATTAATGACAATTATACAAAAATGAGTTGATTGAATTATTTTATCGCTGTCGCATTTCCCTTTTAACCAATTAATGAAAAGCTTTGATTCAATTAATGACAATTATACAAAAATGAGTTGATTGAATTATTTTATTGCTGTCACATTTCCCTTTTAACCAATTAATGAAAAGCTTGGATTACAAGATCACACGGAAATAATCTTGCTTTAATCTAAAATACAAAACTTACGAAATTTAGTAATTTAAGAAAACAAAATTACTTTTTTATATTGTTTGAGAATGATTACCGTGAAATCGAAGCCAGTTACGGTGAATAAAAAATCCAAGTGGTATAAAAAAGTAATTTTGTTTTCTTTATATACTATATTGAAAATGTACCACCAAATTAACGCCAAAAAATTAAAGAATTGTACGAAATTCTTGAAAGGTAATTTTAAAAAACACACTTTACAATAATTGATTTAATATTAACTAATATTTTTATTTATATACAATGTTAGAATATTTACGACTACACTGAAAGACATATTTCCAAACTAGTTGGATTTTCACTTGTTTCTTGAATGAAATAATCACAATAGCGTTTAAAGTAAACATCTAAATATAATTAGTTAAAGTTAAAATATCTTGGTACGTGGTATTAAGTTAATTGGTAATTCCCACCAAATATTCTCTCTTGACCAAGTAACTATAGTAAAATTATAATGATTCTTGATTACTATAAACATGATCTTGTTTGGATTAAGCAATACATTTTATTAAATCTTAATATAGTCAGAATGTTTGCTGGAAATCCGTTACTTGGCATGTAATATTATAATGATTCTTGATTACTATAAACATGATCTTGTTTGGATTAAACAATACATTTTGTTAAATCTTAACATTGTTACAATGTTTGCTGGAAATCCGTTACTTGGCATGCTCCCAGGCCGACAAGTTAAATGGTAAGCGTAATCATTATCATGTTTAAAATGATTACTTATTTCTTTCAGTGTATACATTAAGGGTGCGGTTTAGACGAAAGAGATAGCTATATAAATATTAGCAACCAGTAATTCGAGTTAGATTGCTGTTGTGATCAATGAACAATATTGTATTATACATTAAAGTAGTCTTAAAGTAAGCAGTAATTTCATGAGATGAATTAAAAATTATTTTAATGTTTAGTTTGTGTGAAAAACAATTATGAAAAACAATGAAAATTGATCAAATTTGTAGCAAATTTCAAATTATATTTTTGCTAATAAAAACTTGTGCAATGAAAATTTAAAGGATTTCACTAAATTCTGCATTCAAATAACTTAGCAGACATGACCTATTAATTTCATTATATCTTACAATTTTCTTTTCTAACTTGAACTAGTAAATTGAGGTAATACACGAAAATTAACGTTTTATTTTTTATTTAAACTGATACTTCATATTTGGTAGATAAAAAATGTAAATGCATATTCATATTATTAAATCCAAAAGAATGGCTCTTTTTTCAAACGATTATTTACATTTTACTATATAGCTATCTCTTTCTACTAAACCGCAATGATTAACATAGAATTGTATATAAATTGGCTATCAACCGAAGAAATGAGATAAAGAGAGGCGGAAGCTCTTTATTTCATTCTTGTCAGTGTCTGTCCAATTCTTATGAATGCTAACTTCATTTTCATTAGGATTATGAGGGATGCACAAGCGCTTAAAAAGAGTGGATAAGGAATTGTTTTATAATTCAGTAATTCTCTAACAATAACGCTATATAGATAATATTGTTTAAATTGCATACTTGATTATGTTTCATTATTTTTAATTTTGTATATTCTGATTAGTTTAATTCAGACAACCATT
Source organism: Philonthus spinipes (assembly GCA_963082785.1). NCBI lineage: Eukaryota > Metazoa > Arthropoda > Insecta > Coleoptera > Staphylinidae > Philonthus > Philonthus spinipes. The sequence goes on along the minus strand of OY720309.1, from coordinate 10,371,562 downwards.
ATCGAAAAATTACAAAAAGATTTAAATTATTGATAACAGAGGCTTCTACTTCGTTATACATTGTTTTAAGTTTTAATAAAAACGCTGATTCACTTTGTTGGTATAACTTTAATTAAATTTAAATTTAATTATTAAAATTTTATTAAAACTTATTTTATTATTTTTTTTTATTAAAACTTAAAACAATGTATAACGAAGTAGAAGCCTCTATTCTCAATAATTTAATTAATATATTCAATAAAAATGATTTGAAAACAATTAACAAATCATTTTCACATTTAGCTGTGTGACCTTTGACTTACGTTACGTAAGTACGTTAAACAAATGCACATTAAAACAACCACTTCCCGGGCAAATACCCACGCCGGACATTGAATTACATTATGTACACCTGCTGTTGCACATCAATAAAATATTGCATAATGCAACAAATTTTTAAACGAGAAAAATCCTTCCCTCATGTAAGGCATAGCTGTACTGACGAGGGATAGATCCCGAAACACGTGTCTGCAGATGGCCTTAAATTAAGTAACGTTCCTTTTGTTGTTTTCGCATTAGGGAAGGATTTTTCTCGGTTCAAAATTTGTTGCATTATGCAATATTTTATTGATCATTTTTATTTAATATATTTAAATGGCTGTGACCAAGTGAATGAATAATACTCTTTTCTATTTATATTAATTTAATTAATGCTAGTGTAGCAACAAAGGCAAAAAAGTACTTTAAACTTCATCTGAAGGTAGAACAAGCATCCTTAAACATAAATTTCCTCCAGAAGTGCAGTAAATATGAAGTAATTCCTAAATTCATCCAAATTAAAACAAAAACCGATAGCGCGGCAGCAAGAAAAACCATAAGACAGAGACGAATGATTTGGTTAAAGGAAGAAATCAAATTTTGATTCAGAAGAAGAGATGTCATCTACACATATATAAAAGTGCAATTAAAGTTATACAAACAAAGTGAATCAGCGTTTTTATTAAAACAAAAAGATTTATGAGTTTACAAGAAGAGAATACCACATTTTATACTTAAGGATTAAGTGATTTTAGTTGTCTTTGGTTACTTTTAGTGCTTCCTCGTTGGATATCTTAATGCACAACATTTTTCAATAATAATAATAAATTTATTACCCAACAGGAAGCTGAATCCCAACTACAGGGTAATACAAAACAATAATACATAATGAATCAAAAAAATAGAATAAAGCTTCTTAGATTTATTGATGTAATTAAAAGGTTGTCGAAGGTAAAAAATTGCTGTTATTGGTGCGTTTTGAGGGGGGGGGGAACTACATTATAGACTAACAAAGTAAAATGTACTTTAATAAATTAGATGAATGGTGGCTGAACATGTCATTAAATGTGAAAAAAGGTACTTTGCTTAAAAAGTACATATGAATTAATTATTTTTGCAAAGATGGCGCTTGACCTACAATACATTTGTATAAAACTATGACTTTAAAAGTACAATTTTTATAATTTTCGCATTTATCATAGCTTGTATTTTTCTTATATTATTTGTGTGAAGACATATTTTTTTGCATAATGTTTAATTTTGTTTGCTAATATTAATTTATACTTTGTTCTCTTTTTTTCTGTTTAAATTTAACTAACTTTGCTTGTACTCTTCTTATATTATGATTTTGATTGTATATTTTCCCTTGTTGGATTCTTCCGTTGGAAAAAATAAAAATTATTATTATTATTATTATAAAATGATAGTGCTAAAATTTTAATCATGTATTCGATATGCTGATAATAATATTACATATGATTCTCTATTGTTTCAGTTTAAGGTTCCGGTTTAGTAGAAAGAGGTAACTATATAGTAAAGTAGAAATAATCATTTGAAAAAAAAAGAGTCATTCTTTAGATTTAATAATATGAATATGTACTTATATTTTTTTATCTCCCAAATAAAAAAAAATATCCGTCTAAATAAAAAAAAACTACTAATTATCGCGTATTACCTTAATTTACTAGTTCATGTTAGAAAAGAAAATTGTAAGGTTTTATCTAGTTAATAAGTAACGAAAGTTATTTGAATGTAAAATTTAGTGAAATCCTTTAAATTTTCATTGCATACATTTTTATTATCAAAAATATAAATTAAAATTTCCTATAAATATGAACAATTTTCATCATTATTTCGTAATTGTTTTTCAAACAAACTACTCATAAAAATAATTTTTAATAGACCAAATTTCTGGTTGTTTTAAAATTACTTTAATGTATAATATAATATAGTATAGTATTTATATAGCCTTAAATTGCAGTCTTTACAGAGCAGATGCAAAACGCATGCTGTTTCATTTTTATTTAAAATGTAACATGAATTCGTGACTGTCAATATTTATATAGCTATCTCTTTCTACTAAACCGCGAGCTTAAATTGAAATCTTTATACAGCAGATTTATTTATTTATTTACGGAAAACTTCTTTATACAAATCAGATAACATGTGTGTACAATGGAAGATTAAAAATAAATATATAATTTTTAAATATAATATAAACTATAATAGGTAATAGGTAAGTGGTGGTACAAAGTGGCAAAAAAGATAAAAAGATAAGACCAAACATAAAATGTATCTATCTATATATATATATATATACACTTACAAAACCGTCCAAATTCAAATGGTGAATCAAACTGTCCCAACTTACAATCAATCTCAACGCAACCCCTAGATATTAAATAAATCAAGTTAAAAAGAAAACAAAGAAAACAAAAAGAAGAAATTTTAATTTACAAAAAATAACAACAATAAACAAAAAATAATTATAAACCATGATATACGACTAGTTTGTATCACAGATATATATATATATATATTAGTATCACAAATTAATGGTTTGCAAAAGCTACATACAAAGAGAATAAATTAAACTAAAATAAGTTAAAATCAGTGAATATTAATTAAAATAAATGATGCAAAACGTATGCTGTTTCATTTTTATTTAAATTTCTAAAAAAAATGCATCGATTCTTCTGAGATTCTCTCGCAAATGTCATTTAAATGCCATATTCTTTGCGCCTCAGACCAGATTCTTCCACCTTCCATTTCCTCGAAGAAATATTTTAATAAAATCCCCATTATTTTCAATGTGCGCCATTTATAATCTATACTTCGTTCGACATTTTTCATAGAGCTAGTAGTAATCATTTTTTCGCATGGCATTGGACATTTTGTAATACATTTCTAAAATCGTGTTGTGCTTATTTTGTTACTTTAATTAATTAATTATTATTTGAATTACTTTTAACTTTGTATTATTAAATAAATGTTTTCGTTTAGTTTAAATATCCATTTGAACTTTATACATACATAAGAGTAATTTTAACTCCATATGTATTAAATAAATAATCAATACAAATTTACGATAACTTAATACAAATTTAAATAAAATCAACACTTTTTATTAAAATCGAAGATTTTTGATTTTATCAGGATAAAAAACAATGGTCTGCTAAAAATACTGACTTTCTATATTTACAAATAGTCATATAGGAATCATTTAAGAGTCATTATCAATTATGTTATTTTTTTCTTTTTTGATATAATGAAAACACTTAACTTTTTTATACCACTTTTATTTTACTTTAGTGACTAGTTTCAATTACACGGTAATCATTATCAAACTAAGTACTTAAAACGCGAGTTACATCGGTATATATATTACATCTAAAACGCTTCGAAGAGGGGGGTGTACATCAGGTCAACCTGGTCGTTAAGAACGGAAATTCCCGGATTAATTTTTGCTTTGTGGATTTCAGCGGCTTCCAGTAAATCCATTTTTCTACCCTTTTCGGTGAAATGGATCACCGAAAGTACATCCTTGCCAAAATTGTGGTTTGTTTCTAATAAATGATTTGCAAATGTTGAATTATCATGTTTTAAATTGTATGATCTGTAATGTTCTTTTAACCTGGTTTCAAAATTACGACCTGATTGTCCGATGTACACTCCTTCACAATCTGGGCATGTTAATTTGTAAATTCCTGACTTGTACATCTTATTTATTGGAGTTTTTGCATTGAATATTAAATTACAGAGTTTAGTATTTGATCTAAAAACAATGTCAATGTCTCGTTTTTTAAAAATATTTTTAATTTTAGAGCTAAGTGTGCCAAAGAATGTTAATATTTTGTATGATTTGTTATCTGTGGTTGGGCTGACCGCGTATATGTAATTTTGAATTTGTTTTGTTTGGAATTTATTAATTAATTTGTTTATGAGGTTTTCCGAATAACCATTATTAGTAGCAATTTGTTTAATTGTATTAATTTCTCTGTTCCGTGATTCAGGGCTAAGTGGGATTTTGAATGCACGGGTTATCATTGAGTAAAAACTGGCTATTTTGTGTTTATATGGATGGCGTGAGGTATTCGGGATAATTGTATCTGTGAAAGTGGGTTTGCGGTAAATATCAAATGTGAGTTTGTTATTCGTTTTAGTTAATGTTAAATCTAAAAAGTTAATCTTGTTATTACATTCTGTTTCTACGGTGAATTTAATGGATGGATGAAGTGAGTTAAGAAAAGTTAGAAATTGGTTAATTTGTCTGTCAGTACCTTCGACGATATTCTCGCATGCTTCGAAGGTACTGACAGACAAATTAACCAATTTCTAACTTTTCTTAACTCACTTCATCCATCCATTAAATTCACCGTAGAAACAGAATGTAATAACAAGATTAACTTTTTAGATTTAACATTAACTAAAACGAATAACAAACTCACATTTGATATTTACCGCAAACCCACTTTCACAGATACAATTATCCCGAATACCTCACGCCATCCATATAAACACAAAATAGCCAGTTTTTACTCAATGATAACCCGTGCATTCAAAATCCCACTTAGCCCTGAATCACGGAACAGAGAAATTAATACAATTAAACAAATTGCTACTAATAATGGTTATTCGGAAAACCTCATAAACAAATTAATTAATAAATTCCAAACAAAACAAATTCAAAATTACATATACGCGGTCAGCCCAACCACAGATAACAAATCATACAAAATATTAACATTCTTTGGCACACTTAGCTCTAAAATTAAAAATATTTTTAAAAAACGAGACATTGACATTGTTTTTAGATCAAATACTAAACTCTGTAATTTAATATTCAATGCAAAAACTCCAATAAATAAGATGTACAAGTCAGGAATTTACAAATTAACATGCCCAGATTGTGAAGGAGTGTACATCGGACAATCAGGTCGTAATTTTGAAACCAGGTTAAAAGAACATTACAGATCATACAATTTAAAACATGATAATTCAACATTTGCAAATCATTTATTAGAAACAAACCACAATTTTGGCAAGGATGTACTTTCGGTGATCCATTTCACCGAAAAGGGTAGAAAAATGGATTTACTGGAAGCCGCTGAAATCCACAAAGCAAAAATTAATCCGGGAATTTCCGTTCTTAACGACCAGGTTGACCTGATGTACACCCCCCTCTTCGAAGCGTTTTAGATGTAATATATATACCGATGTAACTCGCGTTTTAAGTACTTAGTTTGATAATGATTACCGTGTAATTGAAACTAGTCACTAAAGTAAAATAAAAGTGGTATAAAAAAGTTAAGTGTTTTCATTATATCAAAATTGAAAATGTACCACGAAGTGAACGCCTCCAAAATCCAAGATTTTTTTCTTTTTTATTTACAACACCATATATTAAAATGTCTTCAACATATTTCAGTCAAAACTTGCATAATTTTTGTTGCTAAATCCAATTCTGTATTAATAATATGGATTCCCATTTAATATTTCACAGTTACACCCATTCAAATCAGCTTCCTAATACAGCTACTGTGTAGCGAAATAATTGTAGCAGCATTTTCAACGTACAACATTGAGATATAATTTAAATTAATTAAATATAAGTGGAAAAGAAACATCTCTGATGGGATTTGAACCCATGTACCTCGATTTCTAGCCAAATGCATTACCAACTACACCACAGAGACTCCGTTAACCGTTAAACTTTTATCTTAAGAGACCTGTGTGTATGTATCGGTATATGCAGAAATAATGTAAAATGTAAGCGCTCTAAAAAAATAAGAAAGCAAAACGTTTATATTTTGCTTTCACAAAATTATTTTTTTATTACCTACTATGTCGTGTACTGTTTTTCAGTGTGTAGTGTTTCAGCTTCATAAACTTAATTAATTAGTCTTCTTTATGTTGTTTGTTGGTTGTGGAGACTTTAGTTATTTAAATAAAAATTGTTGTCCGTTCTCATACTTATTTTTTATTAAACTTCACTACTGAAGATGAAAACATAGATTTTGTTAAAAAAAATATAACGAAATTTAAAAATACTTGAAGTACTTACTTACTTTAACATAGGATTCACTAATTGTAAGTCATTTTAAACCATGCCTTTCTTAATAAAAAAATAAGTAGGAGAAAGGACAACTATTTTTATTTAAATAATTAATTAATTAAATTGATATTCCTTTTGAATTATATTTATATCTATGAATTGAAGAAATGTTCAATATACAACATTGACATTTAATGACGACGCCACTTGAAATTAGGCAAAAGGTGGTGCTTGCGTCGTCTTTAAGTTATTAATATATAATATTAAATATAAGTCTCTGTGGTGTAGTTGGTAATGCATTTGGCTAGAAATCGAGGTATATGGGTTCAAATCCCATCAGAGATGTTTCTTTCCCACTTATATTTAATTAATTTAAATTATATCTCAATGTTGTACGTTGAAAATGTCTTCAATTCACAAACTTTATTACAATTATGCCACAATTATTTTGCTACACAGTAGCGTCATTAGGAAGCTGATGTGAATGATTATTCAGATTATATTTAAACCAAAGAAAATATTTTATATTTTTATTTAGATTATTAATCCATTAACGATTTATAGGGAGCATCAAGATTATCACATATTTTGTGACCATCTTACATATTCCATCATAAGAATAATTCAATATTCTGATTGTTGAATAAAAATTTTGTTAAAAAAAATATAACGAAATTTAAAAATATTCAAAGTACTTACTTACTTAAACATAGAATTCACTAACTGTAAGTCATTTAAAAGCATCCCTTTCTTAAATTTAAAATACTTCACCTAATCTCTGCATCGAAGTTAAATTAAGTAAAAACACCATGATTAATGATCATTAATCATCTGCATCTGCTTGATGATGCCACTGTATTGGCGAAACAATTGTAACAGTATTTCTACAATAATAAAAAAATACAAAACAGTGAAACTAAAATACTATTGTGCTTTTATTATTATTGTTTTTTTTTTTTTTTTTTTCATTGTTTATTTTTTTTTTAAATTGTGAATATGCAGTATAATTAAGCGACAGCCATTGAATTTTTATCGAAGTTAAAACATGAAAACATTAAACGTAGAAAAAAATGAAAGTAACATCGTAATAACCACCACGATAAAATTGGTTAATTTATTAAAATTCCGACTCGCCGTCGAAATGTTAATGCGTTTGACCCCGCGGACCAGTAATTAAATCGTCAAGACACTTTATTTATTCCGGGCATCGCGCGCGCACTTTCACATTTTTCGGGCGTCACGGATATTCTTTCGTTTCGTAAATCTCGAAATAAGAAAAGAAAAAAAAAAAAGAAAAAAGACGAGCCTTTCTAAAAAGCGACGAGGAAAAATTAAAAAGGCACGATTAACACTGATGAAGAGAACGTCTGGAGTGTAATTTTCGCTAACGATTTCCGCGTATTATTGCGCGCGCCTTAAGGGCTCTCGATTCGAAATAGATGGACGTTTGTTGTGTTCAAAATAAAACGATCATAAAAAGAATTACATCAGGAATGTAATGATTAAGTAAGGGACCCAGCTTCAAATTTATTATGTTTTAAATTAACACAGTCTTTTTGAATACTCCATAATTAATTAAAATATTTATTTTTAATATTCGAGGTTATTCCCTATCAAAAATGTTACGTTTAACGTGTACGTTATTAATTAAATTCACACTCCATGAATACATTTCTATTACAAAAGTTGATGATAAAAAAAACGTACACGTTAAACTTAACATTTCCCTTACAGAATAGACCCGATTACTTTGATTATTTATTTATTTATTAATGGAAATTTAATTTAATTTAATTTGAAAAAACGTAAATATATAATTTGCGAACAATTCACAAAAATATAATATAACGCAACCACTCAAGACTGATTTACTTATCACGTAATAGTTCTACAAGAAAGGTATAGAAATGGCAGAGAAGCGTTGGAATGATTGCATCACTGTAGAAGAAGAGTAAGTATAGATGTATAAATTAAAAATTGGCGAAAAAAAGTGTGTTTTTTTTTTAATTCTTGGTACCGCGGTACCAAGTGAAATTCTACATTAGATTTGAATTTTCCTATCGGTCCGAGGGTACGACTCACCCCCGGTACTTACAAATCCGAGGGCGGTGGGGCGCGCGCAAGCGCTAACAAGAAGTGAACAATAAAAATTGAATTAATTAAATATATTTTTTTACATAATTTATATTATGTTATTTAATATGTATAACGATAATTCTTGTATTGTACAGCAGGCTGAACACGTTGAAAGGAGTTTAAATTATTTTATACGATTGTTGTGAAGGCAATATTTCCCTTATGTGCAATAATCAATCGGGATTAATTGATTATTACATAAAAATGTAATTGCGGTCATCGCTTTTAAATTGTAAATCGGAGATTTACCGCAACGTAATGAAATACCACACCGAAATCCGAAGAGAGTGGCATTTTCTGGTTGATTATACACGCAACCGGACGGCGGACGGCTTCGGCTTTTATGGACTCGCTGGACGTTTCAATTTAGTGGCCGGATATATTATTTATAATCAATTAATTATCTCGTTAAGAAACGTTTAACATTCATGTATTCAACTGCGCACAAAGCGCAATAAGTCGTCTGACGGCGTGTCTAGTGCTCAAACGGCTTTATTTATACAAATAACATGGTGGATGTACTTCGTGGATGCGATTGCCGGTTTTAAATTAATAGTTGAAGCTAATGGATGTGGAGAACAAAAGCTGTTTATTCGATTGTTAATTTGCTTCCACTAGATGATACATAAAACTTTACGAATTCATTTGGATCACTTAAATATTTAATTTTTCAACTAATTTCAGCATAGGCACGCTGTTGTGTTCATTTCGTGCAACAACATCACTTGCGACAAAAATATAATCTTGTTAGGGGCTTTCCTACCCTGGGTATATATCTTAGTAATTGATAAATATCGTATTCAATTACACTGCCCATCCATGCATGCGATCAACCTGATCAAAGCACTCCAAATCCTGCAGCGGCTTATATATTCACTCCAATTGTGGTTTGCCAAATGGAGAATTAAGAAAAACTTAAAAAAATCCCAGCTACTCATTTTCTACCACTGTACTAGCACCCCCCATCCCAATTGTTATCACCAATTATGGAAAACCCATTCCCTTGGCATCCCAAATTAAATACCTCGACATAACCTTTGACCTCAAATTTAATTTTATAAAATCTCAACAAATAACGCGCCCAAAATTTACATAATGATATGCAAACTCTTGTTAGACTATAGTTCCATAATTTTTACTACATTCCTTATACCTACCCTTAACAACATTCAAATGAGTGAACGTTCATCCCTAAAGTCCTTTACAAATATCCGGTATTCACTTAACTCACTCATTAATTCATCTAATACCCCCTCTACAACCTAACCAAAGCAATTCTTATTACCGAAGGCATGCATTAGCCATTCCATAAATTCTCCGCAAAACAAACCAACCTCCAAACACTCTTCCATTTCTGTATACCCAGAAAAGACAATATTAATCTTAAATGTAAAACGTCTTCAGACAGCTCATATTAACCCATAACATCATATCACAACATTTCCCACAACAAAAAAAAAAAAAACGGGAACAAATTATCAGACGGGATTTAGGAAACGTCGTTCTACCATTAACCACCGGGTCCGTCTAGAAAATGCCATCCAAAACGCTTTCCTGTCACGCCAATATTTGGTTACCGTATTTTTCGACCTCGAGATAGCATATCATATGACATGGCGTTATGGTATCTTACAATGCATGCACAATTGGGGATTTCGAGGAAAACTACCAAAACTGATTGCCTTATTTTTAAGAAACCACAAGATAAGAGTGCGTGTGCGAGATGAGCTATCATCTTTCTGCTTTATAGAAAACGGCATACCACAGGGTTCCACTCTCATCGTAACCTTATTTGCTATTGCTGTTAATGAAATAGCCGCAGTAGTCAGAGCTCCAGTGGAAAAATGCTTGTACGTCGACGATCTGGCTATCCATGTTAGTGGAGCAACTACCGCTTTCTGTTCAAACAGATTACAGGACGCAATTAATACGGTCGTCAGCGATGCTGAGGCGAGAGATTTTAAATTTTCCGAAGTGAAAATCGCTTGCATCCACTTTTGTCGCCTCAGATGACCCTACTTGGATCCACGCATCTTCAACCGAGGTTGCCGCATTCACTGTGTAGATAATCATTGATTCCTAGGAATAGTGTTTGACAGTGCGCTCCGGTTCAGTAAGCACATAAATGAACTGGCTGATAGGTGAAAAAATGGCTTAAATATAATTGTCTTGCAAGCATTAACTTATAAGGAAGACGATGGGCATAATCACAGGCTATTGTCTTCTAGGTAGACATGCACACAAGATGAGTCTCAAACATAATGATTTTTGCAGAGAATGCCTGATGAGGAGGAGGAAGAAATAGTTCTCTACTATCTAGGACAATGTCCTGCCCTCGAGGGGAAAGGACTCAAGTACCTCGGTCTGCACTATGCAAATGAACAGATCTTTCACCTATATAGGTGAACGATCTGAACAGGTTCATCGGGTGCTCAAATTGGGTTGTTTATGAGGAAAAATCTTCTACTTGTGGTAACACAATGGGCCTAAGTGAGCAGTCCTAGGGCTGCTGCCACCCGAACCTAACCTAACCTAAGCATTAACTGGTGAGTAAGTAGAGAGGTGCTGTTACAGCTTTACAGAGCTCTTGCCCTCTCTATGTTGGACTATAGTTGTGCTGGAACGTTTAGGCCTATTAAACTAAGTATGTGTGGACAATCTATTGAGCCATTTAAGAGTTTGTATAGTAATATTATATCATAGCTAAAACTGTAAAATCTGTCTGTTTAGAAGAATCAAACAGATCAAGCCGATTGAGTTGATAAGAAAACCCCTAAAAAATCGTACTTGAAAATCACTCACAGAAAACTGCGTCGTGAAACAATATAAATGCTAATCCTTGCTCGAGCCGAGTCGCATAACATGATTAATCCCCTCCGGAAAGCAGTCCGAAAGGATCGAGCCGATCAAGTGGTTTGAAATGTTCGAATTGATTAAAAAGATCGATCACTGATCAAAAAGATCGATTCATTCGAGCCGATCAAAAATATAATATAGTTCGAGCAGTCGATCTTTTTTGATCGACCTTGCCCATCACTAATTTTAATGTTCTTTTCGTAAATAACATAAAAAAAAGATAAAGTGAAATGATTCAAACTAAAATTGTCCATTCACATATTTCTTGTTTTGACATTTTTGCGAATAAGAGTTGATTTAAGCCATGACGAGGAACCATACTCTGAATATATCGAGCGTATAACAAAAATCGACGATGAAGTTGGCATTGGAAATCTAAAGTCATGTCTGAACTAAAATCACACGCGCACGCGTAAAGTACTGGTTGTCATGTTGAGCATTTCACGCGTGTGATCTTAGTACAGACATGACTCGTGACTTCCAACGCAAACTTCGTCGTCGATTTTTGTTATACGCTCGATATATAGCCGGTATATTATATAAATTATTATTGTAATGAGTAAAACGAAAATCATAAATTGTTTTAATATTAGAAAAGTATTTATTTGCAATAAAGCAAATAAATAATTTTCTTGAAATAAAAGTATTAAATATTATCTTATTGTTAAATGTAAGATTTTTTAAATAATAATTATATAAAATAATTATAATAAAATGAGATGATTCACACTTTTACAGATTAAAATTAATCATTCCTTTTTTTAAGCTGTAAAAATTACCTACTCTGTAAGTTTTCGACAAACATCTATCGAATTCTAATAATCATTGCCAGTAATTTTTCCTGGTTTAATTTTAATATAAATAACTGTAAAACTATAAATCATCTCATTTTTTATTTTAATTTTTAATATTAATATTATTATTATTTAAAAAATCTTATATTTAACACTGCAATCAAGCGAATAAATTATTTTCTAATATTAGAATTCTTTGTTTTGTTTGTTTTTTTGCAATAAATATTTTGTATTTACGTAGATAAAAGGGAAATAATTTAATAATTATTTTCAAATTCTTTTTATTTCATTTAAAATAATTTATGTTTTCTGTCATCATATTTTAGAATGCAGAAAAAAATCCTGTATAATTTGACTTATACATTTTTATGCTTTGACTTATTATTTATATGCTTATCAGTAAACGTTTGTCTCTTCACGGGAATCCTCCTCATTTCCGCGTAAACGCTTGGCTAATACATTAATTATTCAATTAGTAGTTTGAGCGAAATTTTCTAATTAATTAATTGATTTCTGTGCCAAAAATAGCCGAGGGCCGGATGGTGCGGATGCCTCGTCCATCTGCAAACGCTTGTCATTCTAAATAAAGCGGCACTTTCGAGGAAATTCCGCTCGTGACGGATTTTCATACGCGTCGTTATTTTTAATGGACATGCCGGACAATGCGCATACGTGTTCCATGCGTTAATTAACGGTAACGATTATCGTTCTGCTAATTGATTTCAGTCAATTTTTCAGTTTTTGTAAACGAAATATTTCATTTTATTGCCGATTGATGTATAAATATAGATTGTTATATGGGATGTTCCATTTAAAATAACAAAGCTGATATCAATTTAGGGAAAATGAGCCACTCTGTATATATGAAAATATTTTTATATTATGAGTCTTCAGTCGTCAAGCAAGTTTTGTTAATAAATTATGGTAACGTGACTTTTGGTTCCACCTTTTTGGAATCAGATATTCTCAAGCTTGAAAGAGTATATTTCTTAATAATATGACAATCACAAAATCTAAACAGTGTATTCATCGCTATTTTGCAAATAAACAACAGTCTTCAAATTCGTGCCACTTAGAATCCTTCGCAATCGAGCCAAGCGAATATAAAAGAAATAAATGACTTCTATCACCAAAAAATAAATTAAATTATTAATAACTGAGGCTTCAACTTTGTTATACATTGTTTATCAATTAAATAAAACACTTTTAACTTTATTAAATAAAAATTATTTGAAAATAATTAATAAATTATTTCCACATTTAGCTCTGTGGCTTTTAACTTACGTTACGTAAGTACTTTAAAAAATACACATTAAAACAACTACTTCCCGGGCAAATACCCACGCTGGTGCATTTGTTTAACGTAAGTCAAAAGTCATAGAGCTAAATGTGGAAATAATTTATTAATTATTTTCAAATCATTTTTATATAATTTATTTAAATAACTTCGACCAAGTGAATAAATACTCTTTTCTATTTACTTTTAACTTAGTTCGTATAACACAAAAATTAATTTATTGTGACTATAGTTTCAACTAAACGTTTTTAGACGTCTTCAATCCGAAGATGTCTTTTTACAGATTATTTTAATCTTCCACTTTCCATCGTGATTGCTGATATCGTAAAAAGATTTTCAAATTGAGTCTCATTAATCACTTGGTAAAACATTTTAGTAACATTAGGAATTGTTGCGTATAAAACAAACCAAGTGAAACTTGACAATTCGTAAAGAGATTTTATCGATTTTCTTTGACTTACTTATCAATTTTAACAACATTGTTGCAAAAACGAAAGCAAGTCCGATTTCTCTAATGAACACATCGGGTCAAATTAGATGTAGCTCCTGCGATTTCGCTCAGAGATATAATAATATAATTCAAGCGAGTCGGTTGAACCGAGCACACGGCCAGCGCTGCTCCGTGTTGGTGTTGGCTGCAACCGCCTAATGTCTTAATCTTCATTTATGCATTCAAGGTCAGCCCAATCTTCCACACACACACACACACACAAGCATGTCCACATGCAAGCGAGCGTTCATTCCGAGCTTCGGGCGTTGTTCTTTCTTGAAGATTTTCCTCGTCTCACACACTGCGCCTCGCCTTCTCACTCTTGATACGTTCAGTGGTGGAAGATGTAACGGAGGATACGATTTTAAAATGCCCATTGAGAGATGATGCTTGGGGACTGCAATCAAAAGGTCAATCGACTCCAACAAAACAGATTAATTGAATTAAGAGAAATGAAAAATGTGTGTTGTTTTAATTTTCTTACTCTCAATTAAAATTAAAAATTAAAAAAAAATATATACATTGCTTTATATTGTGACTTTAAATTTCTTGGAATCAAAATTCAATAAAATACAATAAACTATATGTTTATCCTTATATACAGGGTGAGTCATCGAAGTGCCCGTCTTTAATATCTCCCTTATCGTTAGAAATTCAGCATTAATTGTAATTTACCCCAGTACATTTTATAATACAAATTTACATTATTTTTATTACAAATACTTCATTTATATTTTATATATTATTCATTTTTTATTAATATTATTATTTATTTAAATACCATTAGTTTTGTAAATTAAGGAATTCATTATCTCTTTTGCACAGATAACATTGGAACCACAAATACGTCATTAAGTCTAAATTAAAATATTGTTCATTCCTAATTGCATCATAAATAAATACTATTAAAAGTGTTCGTCACGTATTGGCAGTTGTTAAAAACTGCCCGTCACTCTACAAAGTTTATTAGTAAAGATAATAACATGCAGTTTTTTATGCATAATCTTATGTTATTTAACTATAGATCGTATGTACCTTAAATTTTATAATAATTTTCTTTTTTCTTATAAAAAAAATATTACGGAACGTTCGCAAAGTCAATATCATTATATAAATATTTTTCATTTTGTTATTTACATTTTTTTCCAATGTTATGTCCGTTTAATTAGATTTTAAAATATTATTATCGCCAAAAAAGGAGAGGTTGTTCTGGTGTCGAGGAAACCAACTTCACCTTTTTGGAATCAGATATTCTCGAGCTTGAAAGAGTATATTTTTTAATAAAATGACAATCACAAAACCTAAACAGTGTATTCATTGTTATTTTACGAATAAACAACAGTCTTCAAATTCGTACCGAGTTGACTTAGAACCCTTTATGAATTCATATCATCACACATAAGTGACTAACTGGAGTAAGAAACAAGGGGCTAGGACTGCCGGCTGAAAGACCACTGGTCGATGGCCATCTTATTAATAAAAATATAATACAAATAGAAAAGAGTAATTTATAAATTATTTTCAAATAATTTTTATTTAATTTATAAAAATTTAATGATTTGTAAACTTAACGTAATTGTAAATATCAGAATAAAGATGATAAAAAATACAAGAAGAAATACTGCTAGGGAAGAAAATGACCAAGCTAAGCAAAAAAAGAAACTTTAATAAAAATTCAACCTACAAAATATAAAACATTAATTCAAAGAGATAATAATAATACTTTTACCTTTTTACATAATATAGTACATTAATAATAATAAAAAAATACTGTAAACTACTAATTAAAAGGAAAATATAACAAACAATAATATATAATAATAATAATAATGCTAAATTAGTTCAAATTATAATTATCCTAAGTCAAGTCAATAAAGTTTATTGACATTCAATTTAGTAATAATAATAATAATAATAATAATAATAATAATAATAATAATAATAATAATAATAATAACCCTATTCACCCTAAACACCTTTTTTGGTAGCAACGGAACTAGTATATTATTTCAGCCATCACTTTTTCATTTTAAAAGATGTTTGTATGGCCTTTATCTGTCCAATATTGGTTAATATAAATATTTAATTGTATCGTAATTTAAATATTAGTATTGTTCACTGTTATTTTATTTTATATTTATATATCAGTTAGAATATTATATATATATATATATATATATATATATATATTTATATTCGTTACATATTTTTTTGTAGCATGTTTTGTAAAAAGGTGATTCAGTAAATAAATGTATTATTATTAAAATAATATACTAATAAGTTTGGAACAAAAAATAATAAAAATGACACAAAAGTGATACATACTCGAAAATACAATTTAACAATATTAGATAAGTACATTCTCAAAATTTATTCGCCTAATACCGCTTTTAAATATGTTAAATATGTTAAATGATGTGCCAAATAATTCAAAATGAAGCGATGTACATAAAATATTTGCATACTTAATCATTCGACATATTGGTTTATTTTGACCGTAATTAGATCTATGGAATGTTTCTTTAAATATAGATCTTGTTCTCGTAATAGATGGAATACTGAAATTTAATGATGATAATAAATCACAGCAATGAACAATGCCATTAACTATTTATAGAATTTATTAATTATTTTCAAATAATTTTTATTTAATGCCATTAACTATTTTATACAAAAAGCAAAAGTCAGCCTCAATTCGTCTATATCTCAGGGGCACTAAGTTAATAGATCTTAACATAGTAGATCTACTATAATTGGATCTCTCAATACCTATATGAAATGAACACTGTAATAAAAACCTATTTTGTACACATTCAATCTGTTTAATTTTATTCTTATAAATTGGTAACCAAATACAGGATGCATCCAGTTGAGGCCTGACTAATGAAATAAATAGTAGTTTTTGAGTGGTTAATGAGAAATCCTTTCCAAAACGCGGGACAAAACCCAACGTCTGATAGGCTTTGGAACAAATATTATTAATATGCATTGAGAAGGACATATTTTTCTCAAATGTCACGCAAAGATCTTTCACATATTGGCCTATAGGAATATTATTATTATTAATAAAGTATTTATTCTCAGCATCACAATTACGTCGAAAAGAGATTGAAATGCACTTATTATAATTAAAAAATAGTTGATTATCGCAACACCATTGAGAAATGCTATCTAAACCATTTTGTATATAATTGGTGTCAGAATCAGGATTAATTAAACGAAATATCTTAAGATCATCAGCAAATAATAGAAATTTTGAGGTTTTTATATACGTATGAATATCGTTGGAAATTCAGAAATCGAGTAAACTGCAAATAGAAGAAGAATTTTATTATTGTTTTGTTAAGAGTTATATATATATACAGGGTGGCGCAAGATTACGATGAAGTCCAATATCTCAGTTATAAAGAAATATACAAAAAAATGTTACTTACATTATTAGTAGCTACTGACAAAATTCACATTTTAAAATTAGTTTCATATATACAAGGTGTCCAATAATCACGTAACGTATGAAACATATGTTTTTTTAAATGGAATGATATATTTTTTATGAAGATTTTCGATTCTACGTTTTAAAATAATCATTTTTTATATAAGATTTAATAGGTCAATTTTTCATAGTTTAAAAGTTATAAACAAATGAATGTTGAAATCGATAGATGTTTAGAGCCTAATATTTCAATAATGAAAAATGAAATAAACATTCTGTCAACGCCATACAAATGCAAAAATACTTAATAATAAAAGAAATACTCTTTTTTTCTCTTAAAACAAATTTTTATATACAAGGTGAAGCAATACGCAAAATGATTTTTTTCTCTTTTTACTTAAATGGGACACCCTATATTTTTTATGCTATTTTAATTGAAAATTAATCACTCTTCATTTTTTATATAACATATTAAATAGCTACCGTCTACCGTTTTTGAGATATTTAATCTCAAATACAAATTTGGTATAGAATTTTTAATCAAAGTAGGCCGTGCCAGAACAATTAATTTATTTAGTTGTGAAAGTTACGCGAACACAAATATAAAATAATTTAGTGAAACGAATAATCAAGTGTATTAATTAAAATACATCATAATTCATACATATTTTTTTACCACGGAATAAATGAGAATTTAATAAAAAAAAGTAAATAAATATTAAGCTGTAATTATTTTAATACACGATAATATTGAAAATACAACAATTTAAATAGGTATGTTCTTGGCTGTGCGCCAGGATCCAGGTACAACGAATCTTCTTATCTCAGGAATGCGTTCTCGGAGTGAGCCATCGATCGTTTTTTTCTTCTTGATTTGCGATAATTGCGCTCTTGTATTTCGATTCAGTCTTCCGAAAACGCGCAATGTTCACTATTCCGGTTTAATTTTTAACCTTAGAAATTATTAATAATTAAAAAATTAGTGAGTGGTGGAGGTGAGTTGGTTTTCGATTCACCAGGAATGGGTTGGAAGTTATTTTTTCTATTAAGGTATGTTAATATTAATAATTTATTTTTAAACAGATTTTACGATTCCCATTATTATCATCAATTTATTCTACAAAATTGCATTTGATTAAATAATTTGGTATAGAATTTTTAACCAAAGTAGGCCGCGCCAGAACAACTAATTTATTTAGTTGCGAAAGTTACGCTTAATATTATAATTAGTAAGTAAAGTACATTTTACGTTATATTTTGTAACATTGGTGCAGTTAAACATACTTCTTCAATAAATGATTAATTTAATTGTTAAAAACTAACAACAACTATATTTTTTTGGTTATTATTCGAAAAATATTTAAAATATTCCTATATGCTTCTTAAATTGATTTATTTAAACAATTCATATTGACTGAAAAACCGAAAATAGATACTAAGTGAAATAATAAAATATTTATATCATTATATTTTGTTAACATTTTTATGTATTTATTTCACACATTCACATTTTTTTTAATTTAATAGCATTCAAACATTTTACTATTTTTTTCTTAAAAAATATGTCCCAATAACCATTATAACTCGCTAAATAATCGTTGAGCAACTATTTTCTTTATATTTTGCATGCGCCTTTAAATATCGATTGTCATTTGAATATCCTTTTAGGTTAGGGAGTAAGTATATTATTAAATACTAGAAAACGATTATGAATTGCATTTGTTTTAATTATAGCCTACTTAAATTATAGATTATAAGCGAAACTTATATTGAAGTTGTTAAAAAATGGTAACAGATAGGGGTATAGTTTATTATACAAAAATTAAAGAACAATCAATTTTCTATCGAAATAGTGTAAAAAATATAGGGTGTTCCATTTAAGTGAAAAAAGAAAAAAAATCATTTTGCGTATTGTTTCACCCTGTACACAACAGTTGCTTTATGGTAACAAACGATTATTCCCAATATTATTAAGCATTTTTTCAATTAAATTGCGTTAACAGAAAGTTTACATAGTTTTTCATTTTTGAAAAATAAGGCCCCAATCTTCCATTGATTTCAACCTTAAATTGTTTATAACTTTTAAAATATTAAAAACTGACCTAATAAACCTTATGTCAAAAATGATTAATTTTAAGCGTAAAATCTAAAATCGACATAAAAAATATAGCATTCCATTTAAAAAATCATATGTTTGATACGTCACGTGATTATTGGACACCCTGTATATATGAAACCAATTTTAAAATGTGAAGTTTTACAGTAGCTACAAATTATGTCAGTAATATTTTTTTGTAAATTTCTAAATAACTGAGATATTTGACTTCATCGGAATCTTGCGCCACCCTGTATATATATAATATATATATATATATATATATATATATATGGACCAGCGCTTTTCCTCTTATTTATCAACGATATACATGAGATCCCTGTGGCACCCCTGAGAGAACATTAATTGGTCTTGAAGTAAAATGATTAATTTTAACGATTTGAGTTCTGTCAATTAAAATACTATGTAACCATTTTATGACCGAATCGCCAAAACCCATTCTTTGCAATTTATGAACTAAAATTGAATGGGAAACACGATCAACGCTTTGGAGAAGTCAGTATAAACTGCATCAACTCGAGAATTATTCTCTAAAGCGTCAATGATATTTGATTCATACAACAACAAATTAGATATTGTAGATTTTCCGTTACAAAATCCGTGTTGTTCTGTACATATAATATTTTTACAATTGAATATCAATTGTTCGGAAACAATTTTATCCAAAATTTTTGAAAGTACTGATTGAATAGAAACGCCTCCGTAATTCTCAATATTATTTCGGCAACCACTTTTATGAATAGGCGTTATGAAACTTTTTTTCCAGGCTGAAGGAAATATTCCTATTTTTATATTATGACTTTAAATTTCTTGGAATCAAAATTCAATAAAATACACTAAACTATATGTTTATCCTTATATACAGGGTGAGTCATCGAAGTGCCCGTCTTCAATATCTCTCTTATCATTTGAAATTCAGCATTAATTGTAATTTACCCCAGTACATTTCATAATACAAATTTACATTATTACAACTATTACAAATACTTCATATATATGAAACTTTTTTTCCAGGCTGAAGGAAATATTCCTATTTTTATAGAAGAATTAAATAATATATGTAAAGGTGTACAAAGGGAATAAATACATGTTTTAAAGTAATTTGAAATTCCATGAGGCTTGATTGAGCCTGAATTGTTCAGCTCGACAATTGCGTTGGAAATATCTCATAAATTAATATAAAACCTGATAGATGTTAAATTATTATATGAGCTGGTTGATACAATGAGTGTGGACGTACTGACGACATTATTAGCATAAACCTTTGAAAAATAATCCGCAAATAATTCCGCACATGTCTCAAAAGAATGTGATGTTTTATTATTGAAAAATATAGTCCTTGGATAGCCAGTAGTTTTCTTTCTATCATCAATATACAAAACGATTTGGCATTTGAATTAATAGAATTTTCTACATTAGATAAATAGCTGGATAAATAGAGATTTACATTTCGAACGGTAAAATATTAATTGTTGATAGTCAGACAATTTTCCATCCCGTTTGTACTTTGTATGGGCCTCTTTCTTCAACCTTACCAAATGCATTAGTTCCTTATTAAACTATTTTGGGTATCTAGAAGTATATATTCGTTTTAATGGAAATTAATATAAATTTACAAACATAATAGAACTTGTCCAAATTAATATTAATATCATCATCACTTAGGTAATCCTCCCAAGAAATTTGAGAAAATAACTTGTTAATCTCAACGTAATTCGCAGCCTTACAGTTGTAAATGTAATCGCTAAAGCTAAGAAAATCGTTTTCCATGTTTGAGTCAATATATAAGTTGTATGAAATATGGTGTGAGCTATCGTAGAATAGAGGGTCAACAGAACGCGTAACAGATATTCCATGTATATTTGTAAAAAATAAATCAAGAAGCACGCCAAGTATATTAGTAATATGGTTAGTTTTCTTCAGACCATGTGACTCCAACGACTCAGAAAGGATTTGAGCTTTTATACTATAGTTATCGATTCGTAATACACTACTAACATTGCAATTTTTTATTCCAAGACGCGTGGGGTTAATTTAAGTCACCACTAAGATGCAATTCATTTCAATTCATTTCCAGGATTTTGTTTATCCTGGAAATGAATTGCATATGTGATCAATGCTGGAGTAATACTGCAAGTAATATGTTAAATTCATACATGGAGGAATGTAAGCCGATGATATAATTAAATCGTTGCCTATTTTTACATAAATTTCTTCTATATTCTATATTTAGTGTAATATCAATAGCACTACTTTTAAGATCGGCTTTAACAGCTATCATTAGCCCACCTCCCCGGGATTTATGTTTATTAAATCGATCGCATCTGTATATAATAAAATTATTAAATCCAAGTTCAAAATCCGGGATTGATGAGTCTGGCCACGTTTCGACTATTACTAAAAGAGCATAATTACTTAGATTAAGATTCAAATTTAGTTAGAGTATAGCCACGTTTCGACTATTACTAAAAAAGCATAATTACTTAGATTAAGATTCAAATTTAGTTGACGTATTTTGGAGCGAATTCCCCAAATAATAAATATTTAGTTTTTTGATATTCCCCTATCGACAGTTTTTACAATAGTTGGATCACCATATACATATTTTATAGATAAATTATGTTCTCCGTTAAGTTTGCGATTATTTAATTCTTCTTTCAACGTCTGAAGGTGCTAGCGCTGTAATTCCGTCATATCGCTCGACAGTCTTATATCACTCAAATCAGTATTTCTTGCTAGTTTCAGAAGATTTGCAGCAGATTCACGTTCTCTAAAAATCAATTTAATCGATCTAGGTTTATTGTAAGGCTTTCCAATACGTATAATCTTATGAGGTATTACACTTGTATTTGTCACCGATTGAATCGCCAATAAATCTTTCCGAATCCTCTCCTACGAGGTACCAGATGATGATTCAGGAATATTGTAAGCCATTACTTTTAACGCACGTAGTTGACGTTCTTCTATTTCAGCAACAATATTAATCGCCGAAGATACATTAGAGGGGTTCGAAGATAATTTATCGAAGGCCTGTTCGAGACTTACAATTTGTTTTTTCATATTATTATCATCGACGAAACCCTGCATGTATTTTTGGAATTCGTTTGAAAAGAGTTACCAATTCCTTTTATAGAACACTTTTAATCATTTCATTGAATGAATATGAACATTTAATAAAATGATTAAAAGTGTTCTATAAAAGGAATTGGCAACTCTTTTCAAACGAATGATGACCTTGTGTTATCTGGTATGTTATTCGTGGAATCCCCAGGATACCCAATGATTGCCCTTACGCTTTTTGCTCTCATTAATGTAATATTCTATTAAATCAATTCCTCAGTTTAAGCAGCTAGCATGGAACCATTTACCACAATTACCATGACATTTTAGAGCATTAACACGAAGGCTCATTGTAGATTTACAAATGGAACAGATGATAGCCATAATTTTGATTGAAATGAAAAGTAAATAACACAAAGACAGGATCACTCGCTTCACCTCAAAGGGTCAGTTTTGAGGACTTAAAGACATACAGGAAGATCACGGATTAGGTAGTTGTTAATAAAGTTAATTCAATAAATTAGTAAAATAACATATAATCTAAACAAGAAATTATTTAACTTATTAATGATTCCAATAATTTTTTTGTTTATTTTATTCACAGAAAACTACCCTTTTAAAAATTGTATACTTTCTTCTCATTTATCACTTGGTAAAACATATTTAATAACCGTTTGTTATAATGAAATCACTTGGTTTTGTTTTACTAAAAACAAAATAGTTTCGGCTAGATGCCATTCTTGAAAATGGCATTCTAGCCATTCTTGAAAATGGCATCTAGCCGAAACTAGTCGAAAATATAACAAAATTTTAGTAAAACAAAACCAAGTGATTTCATTATAACAAACGGTTACTCTTTAAAAGCCTCATCAAATAATAAAACTGACTTTTTTAAGCGTGGATGGGATACTTATTGCGGTGATTCCATAAAGTCGAGGTTGACAAAAGTAACACTTTCTTTACAAAAATACACGTTTAGGTATCAAGTCAACATTTACAATCGATCTGATGATCTTATCGGTCTCGAGGTACGACTCACCCCTGGAACCAAACTAGTGCGAAGGTGGTGTGACGCGCGCAAGCGCTAACAGACTTAATCAGATCGTTTTCAATAATTTTCCTTATTTGATTTTTATTTTAATAATTGCAAAATTGTAATTCATCCACATTTTTATGTATGACTAAAACTATATTACAAAAACTATAATCTAAAATTAGAGCATAAGCATTAATAATAATGTTTATTGGCTACAGGGAAACCAAAATTAGACAAGTACTACAAAATAAATTAGATTAATAAAAGCAATTATTATATTTCTGAGCTTTCGGAAATGTCTTAATGTTGCTCAATAAAGAGTTTTCGCTTAAAAATCACTTATATTTTAGACGAAAAAACCTCTGGTCGATAGCTAATTCCAAAACAAGATAATCATATTTTATATACAATACCAAAATCATATAATGTAAATATTTCTGTTACTTCTGTGGAATCAAGATATATTATTATTATTAAAATAATTAAATTAACAATAATCTTGTGGAACAATCTTTGTTCGTTTTACGAATAATAAACAGTTTCCGTGGACGAAGAATTATATTTTATTCTGTTTGCCTATTTGGATAAAACCCTCACTAATATTGACCAGAACAAATAATAATATGACAAATAATGTCTAATTGGTTCTTATACCTAGAAATATGTATGTATCTAAAAAAAATCCGTTACTGATCGACGTAGCCTTTTAACCACAATAACTTTTTCTTCTGTAAAATTTATAAAAGTAGAAGTAAAATGAAAATAAAAAAATTGAAACATAAATAAAAGGAGAAGAAGAATAGAAAATAAAATGATGAATATTTCAATGAAGAACAAAGTATTGTATTTGAAATTAGTTAGCAATACATATAGTTTTATTACATTTTACATGTATGTCTTATATTTGTGTAAATGGTATATTCCGTTAAATAAATAAATAAATAAAGTATATTAAAATCTTGAAACAAAAATAAAATGAGAATAAAAAAGTCAAAGGATTTTTCCTCTTATCCTTTCTCTTCTTTCTTCTCCTTTTATTTTCGTTTCTTCTCTATGTTTATCTTAATAAAAACAACAAAGTTTACCCAAATCTTGAAAGCAATGGTTAAAACACAAGTAATAAAATTACAAAATGAACAAAAACAACACATAAATAATGCTATAATTTGCCTCGTTACTGAAGCTAATCAACACATTTGCATAATCAGACGTGGTGGTATCGAGTTTCGAACCGCAATCTCCGGGTTCAGGTAGACTCTTCGATCCGCAATAGAGAAATTAAAACGCGCGTCGATTTAAATCTGATTAATGCCTAAGAGACAGAAGGCCCGATCGCAAAAGCTAAACGCTCCTCCGATATAATAACATGTAATTTCAGCAACCCGACCACCGACACCCAGGTGGATCAAAAATGGAAAGAAAAAAAGGAGAGAAGGAGGATTTAAAAAAAAAATAAAATCCGCGCCGGTGTTCTTTTAAGAGGATGAAGATACAATCGGGGAACACGGTGTGGGGGCATGTGTGCTGTGGTTAATATAAAGTCATCTAAACGGTAATGAAGAAGAGAATCCCGCGAACACCTGTCTGCTCTAGGAGAAAATTGAGGGGAGGTTGGACGTTTTGTTGCCGGTTTCGTGATTGGGATCTCATGTGCGCGCCGCGTTCTGCGAATATTAAGTCATTTGTGTGATAATAATTTATATAATTGCGACACTTAGGCGGTTCGCAGTGGTGTAATTTAGGTGCATTCGAGGAGAAGATGCGTTTTTATCTTCGCCATGTTTGCGTAATTGGAAGCGGCCGAGAGTCGGGGCAATTATCCAGCGTGCTTCTGTGTTCGAGCTTTCGGAAGTTTCTTAACGTTGCTTAATTAAGACTTTTCGCTTAAAAATCACTTATATTTTTGCACAGAAGTATAGTTTTTGTTGTTTACACGTAAATGTATGACGGACTGTCTTTATTTACACACAGAAGTAAAAATATGCATTTATATTTACTTGTTTTAATCAGATGAAAGCAGAAACACCTTTTCTAAAAAAATGCCTCAATGGAGCATTAAATAAGAAACGTTGATTTTTTGGAATAAAAACGCTAGAGAACATTTTGGTCAATCTGACCAGATTTACCTAGAAGAGGTGAAATGGAAGATCTTGCTCATTCTCTCCATTCACCCAACAGGCAGTCTTCAGACTATCATTTGTTGTGGTCGATGCATTCAATACTTTCTAGAGAGTGTTTTCACCAAAATGGATCGAATACAGAATCGCAATTGTCTTGAGGGTTTCAATGTTCAGTATTGAAACCCTCAAGACAATTTCGATTCTGTATTCGATTCGAAGTTTGTAAAGGACCACAGAAGTAAACAAATGCTTTGACTTTTAACCTTAGGCTCTTGATTCTTCCTGTATTTAAAATTAATTTCGAAATCTAAAAATAAATTGACAAATTAAAATCATATATTTTTAGAACTCCTCATTCATAAATTAAATAAAAAGAATTTGAAAATAATTAATAAATTATTTCCTATTTAGCTACTGTGACATTTTGACTTATGTTTTATAAGTACTTTAAACAAATGTTGAATAATGGACACTTGTTGTTGCATAACAATAACAAATTGTATAATGTAGCAATTTTTGAATCGAAAATATTTAATGCAAAAAACATTTTTTTAAATTAAAATAAAAGTTACGTAATATAAGTAATATAAGGCTGTCTGCAGACATGTGTTTCGGGATTTCATCCCTCATCTGTACAGTTGTGCCTTACGTAATTGCAAAGTTGTTAATTAAATTGATTAAAATTAATTAAAACGCACCGTCTCCTCTGAGATCCACGATGGAAATGATCGTTAGAGAACGTCTTTTGGACGGACCATCGCGCGAATGTCATGCGCGATTTCAATAAATTGTTTTGTGCATTCATTCATTCGTATTGAGACGTAATGATGTTTAATCCCCTAAACATATTTTTAGATTTCTAAATTAATTTTAAATACAGGAAGAATTAAGAGCCAAAAGTGAAATGTCAAAGTTTACTTTTGCGTTTACTATGCAGCTTAATCATTTTTATGTTGATAAATAAGCATCATTAGAATATGAAATTATTAAATAATTTTATCAAAATATTTTCCATGTAAAGCAACAAGCTTTGTTCATTTTACGAAAAATAAACGTTTTCCGTGGATGAAGAATTAAATTTCATTCTGTCTCCCTAATAATAAGTATTGACTGCATTGACCAGAACTAATGATAATATCACAAGTGCTTGTCCATTGAATGCAAATAATGGAAAAGGTCTTCCCTTTCACCCCTACTAGGTAAGTGCGGACCAACATGTCTAAAGTTTTCATGCTACAAAACCTGTGTTTCATTGAAGCCATTTTCATTGAATAGATTGTTTCAAGTTTATTAGAAGTTTCTAGTGTTAGGAATTGATAGTAGCAGCTCATAGTAGACGATGCTTCATCGCATATCTCACTAGATAGATAGTATGACTTTTGGGTCAAAACTCGAAAATAATACGCTGTAATGAGGATGAACTTAAATTCATCTGGTTTCAACCATGGTAGTTTGTATTTAGAGTTGGCATAGCAAACAAATCCTTTCTTTATAACTCGTGATGATTCGATAAAAAAAAACAACAATAATATATCTTACATTATGAACCTTATCTAGTACATATAAGAGTTTTCACATGGATGGATGGATCAATATCAAACAATTTCTGAAATTCTTCATTTTGCAACTTTTTTTGAACCACATCATGATCTTTCTTGTTGTCATTGAAATCACGACATTTAAAGCTTTCGAATTAATTTGTAGATAGGCTTCGGTGGAACAACCACAAACAATTGCCACGATTTCGCAGCACTTTTCTTCAAAACAAATTAAAAAATAAATGATATTAACTGTTTACATCCCAAACAAAAAAACCTATAGTGCATTTTACTGCGTAAATATACATATTTTAAATCCATGTATCTAAAGATTAGAAAAGATGCAAATGATACTATTAAGGCCATCAGTGGAGGAACTTGCCCAGTAATTTAAAGCGGGGAACTACTTTCAAATCAAATCAGGTAACCCCAGAAAATAAAGAATTTGAAGAGTTTATGATCGAGTTTGTGGTAACATCTTGGATCTTTCCGCGTTCGTATGTCTCATTCATTTTCAGTATATAAATAACCGTTATTTGGTATTAACACCTACCATTCACAATTATAATTATTTAACTAAATTTAACAATAATTTTTTTTAACTGTATAATCCCCTTTCTTCGCGCCCTTTTTCTTAGCTACACCTATCTGGCCTTTGTTTTATCACTTCCATTATGACTCCCACACCCCGTCTACTCTCGCACATAGTTTTAAATCGACTCATACCTTTTACTCCATTCGTTACTTGCAAACCCATACATTCTCTCGCCCAGTGTTCCCAATCATTCTTCTCCGTTCCACAAAACACGCACTTTATATATTTTATTCTCATCCACCATTTTCTTCCTCTTTCCTTGTTCCCACATCTAATTCGCGCCAGTAGTCATGAGTTTTCCTTGTTTAGTCTTTGAAAATAGCGCGGGGTCCCAACCAATACCTGTAATTCTTTGTAATGGGGGTTATTTTAATAAAAACACTGACTTAAAACAATGTATAACGAAGTCGAATTAATTATTTTTTCTCATTCAAGTTCTTCTTCAGTTCCGAAACATAATCATCCATAGCCTGGTTTTCTCCGGGTTTGCATATAAATTTTAAATCACATGAGTTACTTCTTAACGAATGCCGAATGCCCTGACACTGGTGTGGATCCCAAAGCATTCGGACGAACTGGCCAAACAAGGCTCGTCAAAGCCATTCATAGGGCCTCAACCCTCCTGCGGTATCACTAAAGTATCAGTAAAACAATCCATAAAAAAAATGGACGGAGGCACGGGCCCAAACCTGGTGGACGAGCACACCAGGCGAAGGTATTCCTCAAAGGAAGAACGCCAAAACTAACAAAAGACCTCCTCAAGCAAGACAGGAAAACGGTCAGAGCGATTGTAGGTCTACTGACAGGACACTGCAGACTAAACAAGCATATGAGCAAGTTAGGCCTATCTGAAGATTCGATCTGCAGATTCTTTGAAGAAGAGGAAGAAGACCCCCTTCACATTTTGTGCCAATGTGAGGCCCTATCCGGTATTAGATATCAACAGATAGGGAACACAAAACCCAGTCCAGAAAAGTACACCCAAAACTCACTGTCAGGGCTAATTGGGCTAATCAAGGATGCAAAGCTAAAGCTAATCATCTGAGATACATGGGATCCACAATAGATCTGAAAAGGTCACGGTGATACAGGCCATGAGGCCACCCAAATATTATCTATCTATCTACTTTTTAACGTCCTATCAGGACTATAATCCCTACACTTGTGAATCGCCTACTTATTCGCAACAAAAATCTGAAGATGTTGATGCAATCCCTTTGATGGTCGGCTACCATTATAGACCAATACATCGGGATCGTTTTTATCTTCTGGATTCCAAAAGGTTTATACAGGATTAAGAAGAGTTCACTTACGAAGCTTTTTTTCTGACCTGAGTGTATTTCTAACGGGACATCAAACCGACAGATCAGTTCTTTTACAAGAGCCTAAGGTAGATGCTCTTGTAAAAGAACTAATCTGTCGGTTGATCTGCATGTTGGTTGGGTAATGAATAAGCCTCCATTCACCTGCCCAAGTAATCTAAAATTATCATTGTGTATTTGTTCCTACTATCGACCTGTGATAATAAGCTTGCAACTTCTTTAGCTATACATTTAAAATGACTCCCCACAACATACATTCTCCTCGGGGCTAGAGGCTTTTTATGTTCTCTCTGTGCAGTACCTACATTTGTGACACCACTCTTTGGTATCCTGAAACAGATAAGATTCTTGAGAATATTATCTGTTTTTTTTTTTTTCAGTACATAAAAGTGAAATAAATTTGTAGTGATTCCTTTCGTGTAAATAATTGTATTTTAGTATTTTAAATTAAAGACCTGCTACATAGAAATGAGTTAAACTAGTATTTAATAATTTGTGCTATAAAAAAATCTTTTCATATCTTATCCAAAATCTAATTATATACCTCTCGCGTGAACACTTTTTTTATAGAACAATAGCAACTCTATTAGCACATTTATTATAAACAAGTGAGAGAAAGAAAGAACTCTTTAATTAAATCGCAGCATAAATTATAAATAGCGGCGAGCAACAATTAATTTTCCACTCGCCATTCATCAAAAAGTCATATCGATTGTTCTTGTTGTTTCGGGTGTAATTAAATTAAATTATCGAGATCGTTACCTAAATTGTAATTTTACGGACTCATTGTTTATAAAATTACGTGCGAACAATGTCTTCATTAAAGAAAATAGACGAATTAGCATTTATTTTATTTTTTTCATCCAATTTTATGAAAATTTGTAATTTCTTAAATTATTACATTTTCTCGTTTGAAATTTAATGAAATAAATTACATTGATTTAGTGATACAATAGCGAGTATTAAAAAAATATAAAACAAATTAGGTAAAAATTAAATACGTAGTTTGTTTCGTAATAAATATAAAATAAAATAATATTTTGATATTGAATAGTTTCGATTTTTACACCATTTTCAAAGAGTAATACAAATTAAAGCCACTGTTGTCGGCTATAATTCAGGGTGTTGAATTATAAAGCGGGTCATAGGGATTGTAAAATTTGAAATGTGTTAATATTGGCTACCCTAATTATTTGAAAGTATAGGTCATAGATCAATTAAACAACAAATAACAATAACAAACTCGTTTCGTTTGAAAATGAGCATATTGTGTCTCGAAATATATATCTAACATAAAAATAAAAAGTGAAATAAGGAATAACAGTCTTTCTATTTTGGGATTAATCACTTCACGTAAACTCGAAACTATGCAGTTAATATAGGTTTTATTAAATTATTTTTAAAGATTATTGAGCTGAATAATTTGGTAGTTTACTCAATAATTTCTGTGTATATAAATCGATTTAAAAATGTTTCACCAAATGTTTAGTGAGAAAAAAAAAGAGTTAAAAAAATCTTATTTTTGAAATAATAATAATAATAAATCGATTCACACCAAAGAAATCGTTTATGCTATATAATTCTGAGTCCAATAAGAAATTATGTATTTCACTTTTATATTTTTTAAAAACGTCTATTGTCTTTATGTTGTCTGATAAAGTGTTGTAGAACTTAAGGGTGCGGTTTAGACGAAAGAGATAGCTATATTAATATAAGGAATTACTAATTCGAGTTAGATTGCTGTTGTGATCAATGAACAATATTGTATTATTCATTAAAGTAATCTTAAAATAAGCAGGAATTTCATCAGATGAATTAAAAATTATTTTAATGTTTAGTTTGTGTGAAAAACTATTATGAAAAATAAAGAAAATTGATCAAATTCATAGCAAATTTCAAATTATATTTTTGCTAATAAAAACTTGTGAAATGAAAATTTAAAAGATTTCACTAAGTTCTACATTCAAATAACTTAGCAGACATAATCTATTAATTTCGTTATATCTTACAATTTTCTTTTCTAACTTAAACTAGTAAATTGACGTAATACACAAAAATTAACGATTTATTTTTTATTTAGACTGATACTTTAAACTTAGTAGATAAAAAAATGTAAATACATATTCATAATATTAAATTCAATAGAATAGCTCTTTTTTTAACGATTATTTCCATTTTACTATATAGCTATCTCTTTCTACTAAACCGCAACCTTAATGCACCGGTAAAGGGCAAAAAAAATAATCCTAATATTTTTGAAAATCATATCCTATCTTGGAGATGGGGCTTGAAGTCGTTTTATAAAGCATTGCACTTATTTATTGTGATAGCAATAGGTTTTTATTCGTATCTTTATTTCTTATATATATTATAAAATATACTATATTTTATATCATATGCTTCCTATAAATGACAATCGACCATCGGTTCATGTCTTAATTTCATGTCAGTCTGTTAATCGTTAATGATAGATGAATCAATGAATGGTAGTTTCAGAAAAGCATAATTTTATTTATATTATTTGAATGAGTTTTTTTTTATTATTATTTCATTTATTTTTTTGCAATAATTGACTTTACATTGCAAAATACCTCGTTAATGTCTGTATATTAGATAATGACGAGGAAACGTACACGAGGAATCAATATCGATAAATGATGGCCGGCTGCTCTGAGAACGTGCTTTCTTTCATTGTTGGCATTGCGGGAAAAATGATTGCCGGTACATGATCGTGATGAACCATCGTCCCGGGACCGCGATTCGCTTAATAGAATCATTACGGAGTGGAAAAAATCGTGCTTTTGATCCGCGAACGTGCGCCCTGGAGGCTTCATTCTTTGGAGTAGTTTATAACATCAATAATATACATACGAAATATAAATTACAATATCTAAACGTAATATTAATAGTAAGATTTTAAATAATAATAATAAAATAAAATAAATAGGAAAAGAAAAGTGAAAATAATTAAATTATTTATTTTATGTTTAAAACATGACTTACATAATTAAATAGAATATGTTAATTAATTTTTAAAGAAATGTCTTTCACATACTAAAACAATATTTTAATGTTATATATACAGGGTGGCGCAAGATTACGATGAAGTCCAATATCTCAGTTATAAAGAAATATACAAAAAAAATGTTACTTACATTATTAGTAGCTACTGTCAAAATTCACATTTTAAAATTAGTTTCATATATACAAGGTGTCCAATAATCACGTAACGTATCAAACATATGTTTTTTTTTTAATGGAATGATATATTTTTTATGAAGATTTTCGATTCTACGTTTAAAAGTAATCATTTTTTATATAAGATTTAATAGGTCAATTTTTCATAGTTTAAAAGTTATAAACAAATGAATGTTGAAATCGATAGATGTTTAGAGCCTAATATTTCAATAATGAAAAATGAAATAAACATTCTGTCAACGCCATACAAATGCAAAAATACTTAATAATAAAAGAAATACTCTTTTTTTCTCTTAAAACAAATTTTTATATACAAGGTGAAGCAATACGCAAAATGTTTTTTTTCTCTTTTTACTTAAATGGGATACCCTATATTTTTTATGCTGTTTTAATAGAAAATTAATCACTCTTCATTTTTTATATAACATATTAAATAGTTACCGTCTACCGTTTTTGAGATATTTAATCTCAAATACAAATTTGGTATAGAATTTTTAATCAAAGTAGGCCGTGCCAGAACAACTAATTTATTTAGTTGTGAAAGTTACGCGAACACAAATATAAAATAATTTAGTGAAACGAATAATCAAGTGTATTAATTAAAATACATCATAATTCACACATATTTTTTTACCACGGGATAAATGAGAATTTAATAAAAAAAGTAAATAAATATTAAGCTGTAATTATTTTAATACGCGATAATATTGAAAATACAACAATTTAAATAGGTATGTTCTTGGCTGTGCGCCAGGATCCAGGTACAACGAATCTTCTTATCTCAGGAATGCGTTCTCGGAGTGAGTCATCGATCGTTTTTTTCTTCTTGATTTGCGATAATTGCGCTCTTGTATTTCGATTCAGTCGTCCGAAAACGCGCAGTGTTCACTATTCCGGTTTAATTTTTAACGTTAGAAATTATTAATAATTAAAAACGCGATTTATTTTTGTTTATGAACAAGTGGTAATTAGTGAGTGGTGGAGGTGAGTTGGTTTTCGATTCACCAGGAATGGGTTGGAAGTTATTTTTTCTATTAAGGTATGTTAATATTAATAATTTATTTTTAAACAGATTTTACGATTCCTATTATTATCATCAATTTATTCTCCAAAATTGCATTTGATTAAATAATTTGGTATAGAATTTTTAACCAAAGTAGGCCGCGCCAGAACAACTAATTTATTTAGTAACTTTCAACGCTTAATATTATAATTAGTAAGTAAAGTACATTTTACGTTATGTTTTGTAACACTGGTGCAGTTAAACATACTTCTTCAATAAATGATTAATTTAATTGTTAAAAACTAACAACAACTATATTGTTTGGTTATTATTCGAAAAATATTTAAAATATTCCTATATGCTTCTTAAATTGATTTATTTAAACAATTCATGTTGACTGAAAAACCGAAAATAGATACTAAGTGAAATAATGAAATATTTATATCATTATATTTTGTTAACATTTTTATGTATTTATTTTACACATTCACATTTTTTTTTAATTCAATAGCATTCAAACATTTTACAATTTTTTCTTAAAAAATATGTCCCAATAACCATTATAACTCGCTAAATAATCGTTGAGCAACTATTTTCTTTATATTTTGCATGCGCCTTTAAATATCGATTGTCATTTGAATATCCTTTTAGGTTAGGGAGTAAGTATGTTATTAAATACCAGAAAACGATTATGAATTGCATTTGTTTTAATTATAGCCTACTTAAATTATAGATTATAAGCGAAACTTATAATTTTGTACTTTGAATTGAAATTGTGAAAAAATGGTAGCAGATAGGGGTATGGTTTATTATACAAAAATTAAAGAACAATCAATTTTCTATCGAAATAGTGTAAAAAATATAGGATGTTCACCCTGTACACAACATTTGCTTTATGGTAACAAACGATTATTCCTTATATTATTAAGCATTTTTTCAATTAAATTGCGTTAACAGAAAGTTTACATAGTTTTTCATTTTTGAAAAATAAGGCCCCAATTTCCATTGATTTCAACCTTAAATTGTTTATAACTTTTAAAATATTAAAAACTGACCTAATAAACCTTATGTCAAAAATGATTAATTTTAAGCGTAGAATCTAAAATCGACATTAAAAATATAGCATTCCATTTAAAACATCATATGTTTGATACGTCACGTGATTATTGGACACCCTGTATATATGAAACCAATTTTAAAATGTGAAGTTTTACAGTAGCTACAAATTATGTCAGTAATATCTTTTTGTAAATTTCTAAAAAACTGAGATATTGGACTTCATCGGAATCTTGCGCCACCCTGTATATAGGAGTAAAGTTATTATTGAATAATAAGTAGTATTTTAAGTCACTGGAGCTTTTAATTGGTTATGCTTTTAAGAGTTTTATTTATTTATATACATATAAATATCTTTATTTAGACAATTACATGCATTTTTACAAACATTAAGAATACACAATAAAATGAAAATCTGTAGCTGAAAGAACTGATAAAACTGATAAAAATATTGAAATAGTGCTGTGTCTACCCTTTACCCTTAGTGAAGCCGTGTTGAAATTTAGAGAATAAGTTATTGCTGTGGAAGAAATTGATCAATAGCTTCGACATTATAAATTCTAATATTTTTGAAAACGGGCTTAGGATTAAAATCATCAGTTTTTCCTATATAATTGAATACTTCAGCATATCCGGGAATGTACCTGTGTTAAATGATCTGTTTAAGACATCAGTTAGTGGCCCCACTATGGTATTAATACAGACTTATTAAGGTTATGGGTGTATTATCATACCCACAGCTTTTTTATTAATCAGCTACAACGTTTAATATTTCCGACATAGTGCTTGGTTCAAGTAACAGTATATTGCTCTTAATTGGAATATTGCAAATATAGAGATCGCTATTTTCTATTCAAGATATCTGGTGCAACGTTTTTTTAAAATGGATATTGAAATCATTAGCTTTTTGCATTATATTTTTCGATTTTGGTACTTCTAATCCCTCTCTGTAATTAAAGTTCCTTTCCTTATTACCCGCAAAATGGATGGTTATTTTCTATAACATGCTGGGAAAATCCAGTTGAATATATTTTTTTTATTGATGATTGAATTGTTATATTCTTCCATCCTAGTTGTGAATATATATATATATATATATATGGCATCACAATCCCCGCATTTTATTTCATAAACTCCACTTTTTCACCTTTCTCTGTTGTTGTTTTATTGTTTACCAATAAGTTTATGGAATTAGTCATTATAATATTGAATTTAGACCCTTTTAAACCATTTTTTCATTTGTCGTGAAAAACCATTTACAAAGTCCAATTTACACCATTTTATTGTCTTCTATGTTATTAGAAACATAAAAATATTTTTCTGGCTGTTTACGCTCGTTTTTTTTACTAACTTGTTTATTATATAGCGCGGTACATTTGTAAATTTTTGTATTCCTTGATAATGACTTGCAGTCGAAAATAATCTGAAAAATTAAATAAAATCAGTAAAACAATGCCAAGTGTTTTAGTCAATAGTCTAGAGTTTGAAATATTTAACCACGGTTAAAATGAGAAATTGATTAGAGATATTATTTGATTAATTTGTTAATTTATTTTCGTAATGACTACACCGTTCTGTATTCAATTTTATACTCCGACATAAGAATTGTACAGATTTGCATTTGATTTTTACATTGTGTTATTTCTGCAGACTTAAATTTAATGTTTTTTTTTTTTATTGGTAGGTGACACTTTTTTGAATGGGATATGCTTGTTCACATACATTAGGAAGGTTGAAATGAAATTTACTATTAATGTCGTGGAATCTATTAACTATGCCCGGCGGGGTAAATGCTCGGGAAGTAGTTGTTTCAACAGATGTTTGTAAAACTTACATTGTAAGTATTTTTTGCAGTTGGAAAAAGGGATTGATCGAATTTTATTGATCATTGCCAGAAGATTTTCCTTGTTTAATTTCATTGTAATTTAAATAGCTGCAAATGTGTGAATCATCTCTGTTTCATTTCATTTTATTTAATCTATTAACTCGTTCAAATGATTCGCTTTCAATATCGGCACAGAATTCTTGTAATGCCTGTTCAAAGTATAATCTTACTTTGTTATGACGTTTCATGAAATCATCTCAAAAATCTAAAGTTTGTGATATTTGCGCCTTATGATCAGATAAAAATATCTTAATAACATTAACATGGTCATTATTATAGTTATTATTTGTTATAATAGTTATCATTTGTTATCAATACATGTTGCAGTGCCATTGTAGTGTATTCTGGCGCCTTGATATACAGATACAACAGAATTATGTGCAATCAACAAAATTTTGAATTCTATTGTCTCATTAGAGTTCTACGAGAATTTATTTATATTAAAATCACCAGTAATAAAGTATAAACTATTTGTTGGTATAACATAAACAAGGATTTGATCTAATTTATTGTAGAAATTCACAAAATCACACTGAGGAGGTTATTTATTTCCAGTGTATGTGCAGTAAAAATTATAATGCATGTATAGAGTTGGTACAGCACAAACGTGGAAACACGTCATATCAATATGTCTATAAATACAGATTACATAGATTCTGTTCCTAGAAATTTATAACAACGCACCTGCACATTAAAATATTTTTTTCTCCGAGATGGAGTTTATAAATTTTAGTTTATTAGCGGTTATTCCCGTTTTGCAGTAGATTGCCAAATCACCATATTTATCATCTATACAAAAGTTTGATATTAATCTAAAGTTTGGAATATTACATATTATAAGCTGTTTTAAGCTGTATTATTTCTATTATTTCTTCAATGTTTAGGCGTTTAACTAAAATAGTATTTAGATCCTCCGCTAGTGATTGCACAGAATAGGGTTAAACATGTTTTTTTTTTTTTTTTCAACTGCCTTAAATTTTCCATTTTCCTCATTAGCTCTCTTTCCAACTAACATGACGCGCGTTTTTGTGTAGGTTCAACCAAAGAAAAATCATCCGTGTCCGGGTTTTCCGCGTGCGAGGTGGTAGTGCTCTCGATGGTGAGGGATTCTGCGTTCATCTGCTTTTGTGTGTTTACAGGAAGCTTCCTTGGTTTCACTTATTTACTTAATAACATTTATTTATTTATTTAAAATTAAATTAAATAAAAATAATTAATTTAACAGGTCACTCAATAAATCCCCGGTCTGATATATCTATGGCAACATTTTTTCTTACAGCCCTAAGTAATTTCAGGGTAGTATTAATCTTCAAATAATATTTGTAAAAATTCCATGGCATTCACAATAGTTATTTTAAAATAGTTATTTTAAAGGTTACAATAGTTTTAGTGAGCCATTTATATAATTTTCAATACAATAAAAAAAGTATTGTAACGAAAGTGAAAGAAGAAACTGTAAAGATCACTCCGGAATATTCCACAGAGCGCGCAACGGTAAACGCGGCGTCATCGAAAATTCCGGAAAGTTCGAGAAACAAGCACGCTGTATAAGCGCGCGCTAGTGGCGCTGCAGGCAGACAATCTATCACGAACTTCCGAGTGCTCATCATCTCATCCTGTTATAAATAAATTGTGACAGTGCGATGTTAATAAATGTGTTAAGTGTACTGTAAATAAATAAATAGACATTGTTTTACTAATTTCCGAGTCTGATTAAACCCGATTTGGTAACACTGTACAAAATAAATAATGAAAATTATAGAAACAATATTATAATTTAAATCTGTTAATTGACCATCGACCAGGGATCTTTCCGCTTGATATTTTCATGTTTTTGTCAAAGCGAGCTAAGTGGTATCACCATATCCGATTGATATGTTCGTAATTTAACTCACAATAATGTGGTGAAGTGATACAATGATAGAAAAAAAATCCTCTGTTGATACATTTCTGCGCTTGATAGCGAAAAGTACCAATGGCTTGG
This sequence comes from Philonthus spinipes, assembly GCA_963082785.1. Lineage (NCBI taxonomy): Eukaryota > Metazoa > Arthropoda > Insecta > Coleoptera > Staphylinidae > Philonthus > Philonthus spinipes. Next base: position 10,333,291 of record OY720309.1, on the reverse strand, counting down.
ATTATGGGGACTATGCACCAGGGTAATCAAGTATTATTGACTGGTATGAATTTAAACGCGTTGTACAGGCACGCACTGGTCGCCAAAAAATCGGCAGTTATTTCGGAAATATGAGAATCATCCACATAATGGTTTTAAAATGAAGTTATTTGAAATAGCTGACACTTCGAAAATATCAGGTTTTTACAATTTTACATGAACATTTTTACATACCCAAGTAGCTTTCGAAGTGGATGCCGTGGACCAGAAGAAACAACAAGTTATACAATGTACTAAACATAAATTGTATGGCTCCAAGTCACATATTGATATAGTTTGTGATGTTTCTAATGAAGTATCTTCAACTTATGATATTTTTGTTAATTTATTTAATTTATTCCTAAGTACAGAAAATGTTAAGTTTAACGTGTATATTATTAAATAATCTCACATTCTATGTTTTTATATACCTATTACAAACGCTACATGTTAAAATTAACATTTTTGTTATGGAATAGGCCCGAATAATACAGTAACATGTGACATAACACAATAATATTCACATGTCCCATTTTACTCTTTATATATTAATTTTAATTAATTTATATATGATTTATGCAATTGTTTTCTAATTGGTAATGCTTTCCTCTTCGTCTAAAAAATACATGCTATTCTTATCATACGTTTTTTTAAAATACTGATGATACATTTAGTATATGTTTCACTCATTTTCATTCACTGAAACAAATACCAAATGTTTTAATCAGTAGTTAAAATTTGAATATATTTCACCACGTGTTCAGTGGAAAATTAATTAAACATATAAGTTTATTTAGAGATTATATGCTTTGACAATTTTTGTTGAACAAAATTTTCCTTTTTAATCATTATTTTTAAAACTCTTCTCCAGGCAATATTTCAGTTTAAAAATTTAATTTTCTTTTTATCCACATATTTCTTAATTGATATTTGCTTTTATTGTATGGTCGCCGTTTATCCTCCATGGATGTCATCTCGAGTATAGGACGACCTTCTTCACGCACAAAGCCATTTTTTCCTCCTCCTCCTCCAGCGTTTCCAACCACTCACTTTATATAATTATCAATGAATGCCGTGTGTTTACTTGCGCTGTGACTCGGCAGTTATTCTTGTCCACACAATTGTATCCTATAATAACAACGTTTCGACCAATTAGTAGATGTGAGGAAAATATACTAGTCACTTTTCAGAAACAGAAAGGGGAAGATGTAATAATGATAATATTAAAATTGTTTCCTAGAAATAAGAATACGAAGATTTAAAAAATAATAATTATTACAAATGAATGCCATTTATAACTATTGTATTTATGTTTATTATTAGTATTGAGCAGAAATGAGTATATTTAGTAATCGAGTATTCCTAAATAAGCAACACTTATTATTATCAAATTGAATAAAAATTACAATGAAATTATACGAGGAAAATTTCTAGCAATGATCAATAAATTCGATCAAACCCTTTTTCCAACTGCAAAAACTACTTACACTGTAAGTTTTACAAACATCTATTGAAACAACTACTTCCCGAGCATTCATTGCCAGAAATTTTCCTCCTTTAATTTCATTGTAATTTAAATAGCTGCAAATGTGTGAATCATCTTTGTTTCATTTTATTTAATTGAATAAAAATTATTTGAAAATAATTAATAAATTATTTCCACATTGGAAGGTCAACAATCAGCCGTACTATTTTTGGATGTACAAAAAGCGTTTGATACAGTTTGGCATATTGGACTCCTTTACAAATGCTTCCTTCTACACATTCCGCGTCACTTAATTATTCTTATACATAACTTCCTTTCCAACAGATCCTGCCAAGTAAGAATACGACAAACTCTCTCCCATTCATTTCCAATCTTACAAGGTGTCCCTCAAGGTTCTCCTTTATCCCCACTCCTATATAACATATTTTGCCATGATATATACAATCCAGACCCCACATATTTTAACCCATCCCAGTATTCTTTACTTTTCGCTGATGACACAGCTCTCATAACCCATGCCCCCACTCTTCAAGCAGCACAACGATCACTACAAACTTCATTCGACTCGATACAAGCCTGGTGCTCAAAATGGCGCATTAAAATTAATCCTGCTAAATCGAAACTCTTTATCCCATTCCACAAAATTACACCGCAGTCTCCCACAATTTCTATCAATAATACCTTAGTCTCTCCTTCAAACACCTGCAAATACCTAGGCATTCTATTCGACTCCAAACTCTCCTTTAAACCTCATATCCTTTCATCTAAAATTAAAATTCAAAACAGGGCCCGGCATTTCAGATCTCTTACGTACAAGCAACAAGGTATATCCATTAAAACCGCCACTCATATATACAAAGCTATCTGCCGGCCCCTGCTTGATTACGGTGCTATCCTCTTCACTCAACTCATTCCTTCCACTATGTATCACCTCCAAGTCGCCGAAAGATCCTCCCTAAGAATCCTTACCAAACTCAGGCATCCCAACAACCCACTTCACAATCCCTCCAACGAATACCTTTATGAATCCACCCAAATCCCACCCATATCCCAGCGTATATTAGCCCTAAGTAAAAAATTTGCCAATAATTCTGATAATCTACCCCTTCTTACAAAATTCTGTATTCCCCGTAACCCTAATATCCTTCCTAAATACAAACATCCCACAATCACCATTCATCAATTCATTTGCGCAAATCATCAGGACAGTTCAGCTAGCTAGCATAGATTTTTCTTTAACTTCATCATAAATTCACGACAGGGCAGAAAGACCTCTGGTCGATAGCCCAGACAGACTAACACCTACATGTATTGTAATTATTTATATTGTTATATTGTTAAAATTATCTATATAGTCTGAATAAAGATATATATATATATATTTCCACATTTAGCTCTGCGACTTTTGACTTACGTTACGTAAGTACATTAAACAAATGCACACTAAAACAACTACAACTACTTCCATTACTTGAAGCACCAAAACGTTCTACAATTTTCGAGAATGCTCTAGTTAAATTATATATATTTCAATATTTCTGTTGTGCAGAACTTATATTTATTTTATATTTTGAGATTGTAGTTTTGAGGTAGTATTTTATCTATTAATTTTCCTTACTTTTAATCACAAGTTTGATTATTTATTTTATAATAAATCTAATATTTGTTAATAACAAATATATCGTATTCTCTCAGTTCTCTTATTGATTTAGGTTTCTGTAGTTATTTTGTTTGAATCTAATTACATACATTTCCTTCAACCAAAATGACATTTAAATAAGTAAATATCGTGTACGACTCGATGGATTGAAACGATCGTGTGTTTCGCATAATAGTTGGCGGTCCGTTTTGTATTTCAACTATATTATTAGCATGTAATGTGCTTCTGAGGCAGCAGAGTGTTTCAACAAATCACTCGGCGATTGCCGGTGATGTACAGGAGAGAGACACGGAAGCGACGGACCGAACCACGCAATCTGTCATCTCGAGAAATCTTGATTCTGATTGAACCGCTTGATACGGCGACGGGAACCGCGACGGAGGTGGAATAGATTTGAATAAACACTCTTGCTCGGAAAACGTCTTCAGCTTACAAATCTTATCGGGTTTTACGTTTATCAACGTTTTCAATTTAGAATGGTTCTTTTACGCTCTAGTGTGTTTATAACGACGATTAACCCAATATTTGTTCCTATTGGAATGATTTAATTATTTTGAATATATTTGTTCTTTTATTTAATTATTATTTAACGAAATTCTTTGTTACATTTATGAAAATAAAATAGAACGGCTGAAAGACCTCTGCTCGATGGCTATTTCGGGATATAATTACATATATTGAAAGTAATAATTAAATATGTAATTAATGGTTTTAATATTTAGATATTGGTAGTTCATATTGTATGAAATAAATATGAATAAATTATTAAAAATCAACCAATAAAACACATATTAGATTGAAAAACTTTAAATTCTCGACTAGTTTCGGGTTATTAGCCCATTTTCAAGAGAATTTAAAGTTATTCAATCTAATCTGTGTTTTATTAGTTGATTTTTAATAATTTATTCATATTTATTTCATTAAATATGTAAAATTACGCAAATAAAGATAAATAAAGATGTATATATAAATACGACAAAGTTGTGATGCATTTTTTAAAGGTTTCTTCACCTTATTTATTTACAACAAAACACAAAGCACGTACGTTATTATTATTTTTTTATCACAGTCTAAGCAGCTTTTGTTATAGATGTATATACATAGAATGTGAAGATAATTAATAACTTACACGTCCAACTTAAAATAATAGAAAAATGATTTATTCACTTGGTCACAAGTGTAGTTTTCAAATCAATTGGAAAATGTTCTTATTCTTCTTGAATCCCTATACCCTTTCAGGCATCTGATTCTGATTTCCCTTGTACACATTCCTTTCATTTTTTTTCCTGTATCTTTCAATTATTTTCATATCTTCCAGTGTTATTCCTTTCTTCATCCCTACTTTTCGAATTTTCTTAATCAATTTTCTTCTATATATTTAATTAATTTCTCACTTAACACTTGGAGAAACATATTTGAAGGTTAAAACATACAGAATACAACTCAGGGCTTAAATAAAAATGATTTGAAAATAATTAAATTAATAATTAAGTGTTTTATTTTTGAACCATTATCTTCTTTTGCTCGTACTTTTTGTTTCCAATATTTTTCTTGTGTCAATTAAAACTATATAAATTGCAAAAACTATGTAGTTTTCTTTTTCAATTGAAAACTATCACACATTGTGTGGTTAATTCTTTTTCAATTCAGTGATCCAATTACATTTTTTGCAGGATTTTTCTTCTTAAAATTATTTTTTACTTACTTTTCATTTAAATTATTTTGCTTCGTCTTGTATATATAAAAAACAGATGCCAAGAATTTCGAAACACCACTTTAAATTGTGCAAGAATAATAACTGATACAACGCTTCAGTTCAATGGTGCAATATTAGGTTTGCTCGTATGTTCGGCACTCAATAATCGCGCCAAAGGTTCAAGACAAAAATTGTGGTACCAAAATCCAGTGTACATTCGTTTGTAAAACTATTTTTATCAGGGATATAAATAAAGCACGGAGTGGTGACGTCGGGTGAGCTCATAGGATGGTTTACGAATTTTACTTACTCATCAATAAAAACATATATCAAAAAAGGGTAAATTCACAAACACAACTTGTCTGCGTCTAATCTAACTCGACTTGACCTAAACTAACTCGAGAAAATCCAAAAAAAGTGTATTTTGATAGTTACTGAAAAAAATCCTTCGAATAAAATTTGATGAGAATTGAATTTTATACAAGTTTTGTTTGAAATGTTTTTTTTTTTCAACTGTATTAATAATAATTGAGTTGTCGGTAAAAGTTGAAAAATATTATTATTACAGACGGAACGTCAATTTTGATATTTTTACTGCTGTCAAATTAAGCCAGATACGTTATTTTGTTGCCATGCCAACCTTTTCATTTTTTTTTTTTTCAAATCACGACTTCAAAAAAAAAACACACACAACCTAACCCAACCCGAGTTGATTTAAACTGTCTCGAGAAAATCCAAAAAAGTTTATTTTGATAACCAAATAAATCTTTGGAATAAAATTTGTTTAGAATTGAACTTTATGCAAGTTTTGTTTAAAATGTTTTATTTTTCGAAACCGTCGAAAGAAATAATCGGGTTGTTACTAAAAATTGAAAATAGTTATTATTACAGACGGATTTTTTTGACAACTTTCATAGCTGTCAAAATAAGGGGTGTTTTGTTGACATGCTAACCTATTTTCAATTTTTTCGTCGGGAATAAAATCGCGACGTAGAAAAAAAAATAGAAGCTAACCTAACCCGACTTGACTTAAACTGACTCGAGAAAATTGAAAATGTTTATTATGAGAGTTAGTTTTAAAAATCTGTGGAATAAAATTTGATTCGAATTGAATTTTAAGTAATTTATGTTACAATTTTTTGTTTGCAAAACTGTTCAAATAAATAGTTCTGAGTTGTTTGTAAAAGTAGAAAATAATTATTATTACAGACGGAACGTCAATTGTGACAGTTTTCATAGTTGTCAAAATAAAGGAATGCCAACATATTTTCATTTTTTTAAAATGTTGTTATTACAGACGGAATAACAACAGTTATTCAATTTTAATCAATTTTGACAGTGTTTTGAACAAAAACCACTAGGATTTTGAGTCTGAATGTTTTTTCCCAACTGTCAAAATAAGCGAGTTACTAAGAAATTTCATTTTTCAATGTATTCAATATTACTCGTCACCGTAGCCATCAACTTTTGATTTTTCGACGGAAAAGAAATCGCTACGAAGTATTACCTTTGGTATCTTAATTTCAGCAAGATGTGTCTAACCTAAACCAACTAATTTTTTTATTTCCCCGCTCAAAAAAAAAAGAAAAAAGTAATTTCTGACAGATAAATAAAAGTTCTACAGGAGAAAATTGGTCCATCTACGGTGAAACATTTTTCGTAACTGTCAAAACAAATGATTTACTGCAAAACGTTAATTTCACGTTCCGTATGTAATAATAACTATGCTTTTCCTCTAAATTACTTTACATATATTCTCACTTTAAAAAACATAGCCTAACCTAGCACGACCTAACTGTGCAAAACCTAACCTCAATCTACTGGACCTAACAAACAAATTTCCTTAGGACGTGGAAATTAACATAAGTGCCAGATGAGAAATTAATTCAAGAAAGAAAAAACTATTTTAATATTATTATTTCGTAACTGTCAAAAATTGCGGAACGTAAAAATTTTGATAATTATAAAATAATAATATCTAATAAAATGTACCCAGAATTTGATTCTAAGTAAAGTAACCTAGGTTATGCTAGGTTAGGTTTTGTATGACATGTATGTAATGTTACGTGAAGTAGATTTAGTTTAGGTCAAACACAGTTAGGTTATGCTATGGTTTTAAAGTAAGGATTTTACTTTAAAACCATAGCATAACCTAACTGTGTTTGACCTATATATTAAAATAGTTTTTTTTCTTGAACACAGTTAGGTTATGCTATGGTTTTAAAGTAAAATCCTTACTTTAAAACCATAGCATAACCTAACTGTGTTTGACCAAAACCTTCCTTTGTTTCGACGGGAACGCATTTTTCTATTTTATCGAGTTGTAAGGTTTGGTCAAGTAGATTTAGGTCAGTTAAGTTCTGCTAGGTTAGGCAATGTTTTTTTTTAATTAGATTTAGGTTATGCTAAGCACAGTTAGGACGTGGAAATTTGTTAGATCAAGTAGATATAAGTTAGGTTATGCTATGTTTATGAAGTGAGGATTTCATTGACATCAAAAAAGAGAATGAAATCCTCACTTCAAAAACACATAGCCTAACCTAGCGCAACTTAACCGAACTATTCTAGGTTAGGTAACATTACGTCAAGTAGTTTTAAGTTAAGTTAAGCACATTTAGGTAATGTTTTTATTAAGTAAGGATTTAATTTCCGTAGAAACAATCTCACTTCAAAAAACATAGCCTAACCTAGCACAACCTAACTGTGTTAGGTTTAACCTAATGTATCCACAACAATTCCGTTGCCAAGACGCGGTATGTTAGTCAACGTACCGCTGATAATACAAGACTGGTCTGGCTGCGAATTCAATTTAAAAAAATAATAATAAATGTGTTAGATAACTTGAATAAAAACACTTAGAATCCTTTCTTCACTACTTTAAAGTAATGATGAAAGGATTCTAAGTGTTTTTATTCAAGTTATCATCATCTTCACGTAACTCACTCAATCCAAACAAAAATGTGTTAGAACTAAATGTTTTTTTTATTTACTTATTTATAAAATCGATTTTAGAACATCCTCTGACCTTGAGGAGAAGGAAGAATAATGAACTAACTGATTCTAGAAGCTCCAAGTGACCCTCAAGGTCAGAGCAGGTGATAGAATCAGTTGGTTCCCTCTACTTATGACCTTAATTTCAATTATTGTAAAGGCATCTGACTTCTCTGTAACCTTCTCGCCAAACCGAATTACACTTTTCATAAAATTTGGACGACGTTTATGCATGAAGACTCTTGAAATTAAAAATATTCTTAAATAATCGGGTTTAATAACTCGGAAATTAGTAAAACAACGTCTATTTATTCATTTACAATACACTTAACACATTTATTAAGAATACACTATCACTATTTATTTATAACGAGATGAGCACTCGGACGTTCGTGATGGACTCACTGCCTGCAGCGCCACTAACGCTCGCTTAAATAGCGTGCTTGTTTCTCGAACTTTCGATGACGCCGCGTTTACCGTCGCGCGCTCTGTGGAACATTCTAGAGTGATGTTTCCAGTTTCTTCTTTCACTTTCGTTACAAAGTTTTTAATTTCAAGAATCTTCGTTGTAACTACTACTACAATGAAATAAGTAGGAGAAAGGACAACTATTTTTATTTAAACATTTAAATAAATTATTTGCTTCGAGTCAAATCAACAATTTATGAATCGAGAATATTAATTCCAGAGAATAAAAAGAACGTTACGTAATATAAGATCATCTGCAGACATGTGTTTCAGGATTCATCCCTCGTCAGTACAGCTTTTACTTATAAACCTCTAAAGTTATTAAATTAAATTAATTAAATGTAATTATTTGTATCGTACTAACTTGGTCGTCCTGAGTAGCATCCACTGCTGTTATGACTAATTTAAATATTAGTATTGTTCACTGTTATTTTATATTTATATATCAGTTAGAATATTATTTATATATACAGGGTGTTTCAGCGTGCGCGCCGAGTAGCTTAACGGCTAAATGGTTTATTATTTTCAAAATCGGCTTTCGCAGGCCTATGTATGTCTACTAGGACCACATTTTAAAATTAGTTTCAAATATACAAGGTGTTTGATGTGTATATATTCGTAATATTTTTGTGTCATATTTTTTGTAAAAAGGTGATTCCGTAAATAAATGTATTATTATTATTAAAATGTACCGTACGTAATTTAAATAACTATGAATAACTCTTTTTGTGTTTTTATTAAAACAATACATAACGAAGTAGAAGCCTCTACTATCAACAACAATAATAATTTATATTAAAAAATAATTAATTGAGAAAATTAATCTTAATATAAGAAGAATTTTAATTAAATATATTATTAATTGACTTAATCAATATCATTATTATTATTAATAATATGTATACTTTTGATCGGGTTTAATAACACGTTCGGTTGAAATGTAATAAAATCTCGGTCGCTGAGCACTCGTAGCTCGTTAAAGGAATAATTAGCGGCATCAATCAGTGAATCGTGGATCGTCAATGGAACAAATTTACAATTCAAATAAAGTAATCATCTCGTCGAGTCGACGAAAATATAACGGCGAGAATTGACCGGGTCTCTCTTAATCGCTCGCCAAAAAGATCGCTAATGGAGATATCATTTGCATTTTATTGCGGTGACACACGTTACGTTAATAAATTGATGAATTTATTATTCGCCGGCGTATTTTTAAAATTTACATTTATCCTCTTTTGGATGTGTGAGAATGTTGAAGAATATAAAAAAAAAATCGAGCACTGCGCTAATTTAGTTTTTTATCAATAAAATGTATGATGAATAATTATTTACAATGAAATTAAACAAGGACAATTTCTGGTAAAAAAAGTTTCTTCGAAGGAAGAAATTTAAGGACGATGAAGAGATCAAAGCAGCGATAGTTAGTTAAGTTAATTCATATATCAGAAAAAAATGTATAGCAATCAAGGGTAATTAAATTGAAAAAAAAAATCTCTTGAAAATGGGCTGATAACCCGAAACTAGTCGAGAATTTAAAGTTATTCAATCTAATCTGTGTTTTATTGGTTGATTTTTAATAATTTATTCATATTTATTTCATACAATATGAACTACCAATGTCTAAATATTAAAACCATTAATTAAATTGAAAAAGTAAACTTTTGTATTTATCGCCCCCTTCCACCTTATTTTGACCTCGTTTCGTAAGTCGAGTTACTGGAATGTCGAAGTTATTTGAAACTAGTGGAATAGATATACAAATCGAAAACCAAGCATTCGTATGTACCAAAATATCTTGAAAATTTTTCATAAATAAATCGAAGAAATAAATTATTTCGGTTTGTTAGGTTTGTTCGTTTTTCTGTTTCAAAGTTGAACTAAGTACCAGGTAGTGGCATAATTTGGTTTTTGCAGAAAAGTAAAGTGTCAAACTTTCTGCACTGACAACAATGTAAATCTTATGGGTGAAATCACTAACTCATACTCACTTCAATTTTGAAACATTAGCGTGTCAGTTATTATGTACTTAATGTTAGTGCAGAAAGTTTTACACTTTCTGTGTTTACAACAATATATTTTTTTTTAGTAAAGTCACTAACTCGTCAGCTTAAATTTGAAACAGAAAAATATACAAACCCAACAATGTATTTAATTTAATGTTAGTGCAAAAAGGTTGATATTTTCTGCATTGACAGCAATGGAAATCTTTTGGGTGAGCCCAGTTCAGCTTCAAATAAAGTGTAAAACTTTCTGCATTGGCAACAACGTAAATCTTATGGGTGAAGTCACTAAATCGTAGTCAGTTCAACTTTGATACAGAGAATCAGATAATCCTATCAATTTATTTAATGTCAATGCAGAAGATTTTACAATTACTGTATTGACAGCAATGTTTTTAGTGAAAACACTAACTTAGTGCAAAACTAAGTATTTTACACTTTCTGCATGGACAGCAATGTAGATCTTCTGGGTGAAGTCACCAGCTTGTACTCAGCTCAACAGAAACAAAACATCTAGCGTATGAATAACTAGTGATGACTTGAAATTAGGCAAAAGGTGACGCTTGCTTCGTCTTTATTTTTTTTTATTTTTAAAAGGAAGGATGATTGTAAGGATATTAAGGTTAAGGAATGATGAAATGAGGGACATTGTTTGGCATAGGTAAATTCCATTCAGTCACTAACGAAATTGTATAAATATATATTGATCTTTAATTTATTTGAAACAGAAAATCGGATAATCCTAACAATGTATTTAATGTCAATGCAGAAAGTTTTACAATTACTGTATTGACAACAATGATTTTTTTTTTTGAGGGAAATTACTAAGTCGTAAGTACACTGTTGAACTTCAAATAGAGTGTAACATTTTCTGCATTGACAACAATGTAAATCTTTTGGATGAAATCACTAACTTGTACTCAATTCAACTTCAAATAAAGTGTAAAATATTCCACACTGACAACAATGTAAATCTTGTGTGTGAAGTGACTAACTCGTACTCAGTTCAATTTCAAAGAAAGTGTAAAACTTTCTGCACTGACAAAAACATTAATCTTATTGGTGAAGTCACTAACTTATTGCAAAACTAAGTGTTTTACACTTTTTGCATTGACAGCAATATAAACCAGATCTGGCTAAAGACACAGAAAAACGAACTAAATTAATAACTGACCTACAGAAGAATTTAAAACAAAGAATATAAAAATATGAGATTAATAAGATATTACAAATGTTGCTTTCCTAATTACATCTCTAATAGAAACACTTCATCCAACGGTGTTTATTAAATGATAAAAATTAACTGAACGTAATTCCACGTGTAATCTCACAATTAAACACCACACATTTTACATAATTAAACCGTTCACCGCATAAATTCACGACAATCACCACTTCGTCGCTCAACAAAAAGGAAGGAGAGAATAATTTACAAATAACGGTAAGCCCGTGATGATGTACATCGTTTAAACAAATTTGCTTGCATATTACCAACCCCGGGGCGACTTCTGATGAGCCTGTCTTATCAGTGTGATTATTACGCGACGGCTTCCAGGTCTACCAACACGCTTATTACGCACCATCTATATTACGGATTACGTTAAAAGACCTCCAATTATTTACCACTTTCACGGGCTTAATTCCATACGAGGACACAAAGTGTTATTGCGTTGACTCCTTGTCTTTCTTTTTTTATATTGTTAATCATTCTTATTAAGACATTCTAAATTTAATGAATGTGTCTATATACTGTTATTTTTACACTCCAATAATGTAATTTTAGAAAATTAAAAAAAATGCCCATAATAATTGGAAGAATGTAGTAAGGATGACAAAAATAAATTTCCCTGTAAATAATCACATTTACATTTAATTAATTTTATTTAATAACTTTAGATGTTTATAAGTAAAAGCTGTACTGACGAGGGGTAAATCCTGAAACACGTGTCTGCAGATGACCTTATATTACGTAACGTTGTTTTTATTCTTTAGAATTAATATTCTCGATTCATAAATTTTTGATTTGACTCGAAGCAAATAAATTATTTAAATATTTAAAACAGAACTGTAAAATATTCAATCCATTCATTCAAATTTAGCTCTAAATACGGCATATATTCCTTTCTTTATGAGTAAACCACTAATTACGCAGTGAGCCATTGCATATTAGTCAAATCTAAAAATCTGTTTATTTTTATCAAGATTTAATCATCAAAAATGGTCAATAACCAAATTTGAAAAAGTTAAATCCAACAATATATTTTCTTTTGTTTGTTAGCGCTTCTGCAAACCACCAGATTAAGTGATTATTTCATCTCTCTCCCATTATCTCTCTCTTTTATTTCAAACAATACTGGTAATTTCGTGTTTTCGTGTTTGTTCATCATTCCCCTTGTCTGTTATTCGCCGGCATCGGGCAATCTGTAATTATTGCGGCTTCGAAAATTGCGCGCTCCTTAGCAGCGGAGATTGATATAGTCATTCGGTCATTTGTGCGTCAGACCACAAACGGACGGCGGACCTATTTTTGGTTCAGTTCGCTTTTTCCGTTTTTGCCACAACGCGAATAAATTATTACGAAAACGGATTACGGTGGCTTCGGTTATGGCGAGGAGGCTGCACGTGCGACGTGCTTCTTCTGCACCGCCGCGAATATGTCAGGTGGAGAGAACGAAAAAAGAAAAGAGAAAAGACAGCAGCGACTGTCTGCGAACTTTTAAGTCCGTTATTTAGACTAATATAAGTTCAGAAAGATGAATGCAAAAAGTTAATTTCTGTTGATTCATACGTTTTGGAATGAATACAACTCCTATTTGGAAAAAGCTTCGATTTATACCAGCAACTTAAACATTAATAATAATATTATTTTCTTCTTAATATAATTATTAATAATCCACACGATCATAAGCATGATCGTATATATATCGATCATCTTTATTCGGGTATTTGTACAAGATAAAATATAATACAATCCATTTTATTATTTCCAATATGGCCATCAAGCATCGCTCTTTCAGCCAAAAGGTCGCTGTTTTATGTGTCATGTCCGTCCTTTCGCCTTCGATGAAAGTATGAATAGTGGATTCAGGATGGCGACATTTTGGTAGAATTACTATTTCATGCCATTCGACGAATCAACTTTCAGTTAATATTCAGGGTGTCTGTATTTCGACTGAATGTATGGGGATGTCGGTTATTTGAAGAGTTAGATAGTCAAAAGGGTAAAGTTGCATATTTCAATGCTTATTAATAATCGATTTTCAGATGTGAAATATCTTCAATTGTTTTACTGTAATTTGAGAAAACTGATTTTTTTTTTAATTGACCATAGCTCCGATATTCTTTTTTTTCAAAATCTGTAAAAACATTCTTAAAGCAACGTTTTACAACTCAACAAATAAAGTCATTTTTAAATCTACAAATCGATTCGTTTTTGTTTTTCCAGGCACAACTTTTTTTTTTCTTATGGGAGTATGTATATCATTGAACAGCATTTTTTACGCTGATTTCAATTATGTGCCACTTGTATACTTAAAAAAAACTATTTAACGGTATGTAACTATGGCAGCAATGGCATAATATCCATGAAAAATATTTATTCATGAAACAAAATTTGTTATATCAATAGTAGTCTTTCTTTTAAATAAAATGTCAACCGTTCCATAACGACTGGGCATTGTTTCATTGCCATGGAAACGTCAACACATCATAAAATTAGCAAATGCTTACTTGCAGTTAGGGATTTTGAAGATGCTGGTATGGGATAAAAAAATAAGGATAATTATTTGAGTACGGAATACCTTTTGTTTTGCTTTGTTTTTCTTTACATCGCCTTTTGTTGTTATTTTGGTTGGTTTTATACTAATACAGGTTTTTTACTTGTAGTTACGCAGTGGAAGGTCACGAAAGCCGTGTTCTTAAGAGATCACCGGTTTATATCTTTTGCGATTGGAAGAAACTCGGTTCTGAAGAACGACACTGAAATAGAGAGGTGGAGGTTAACGTGTCTGGATGAAGATTTATTCGCTGGAACACTGGAGGGCAAGCCTTGTGGAGGCGCGGGCGTAGATTTGATGACGGCTAGCCTAATGAAGCTAATAGAGGAAGCATGTGGAAGCTCCATACCCAAGGCCGAAGGTTGGGATGGTAAAAAGCCAGTATACTAGTAGTGCCCCGCCATTGCAGAAGCATCTGGCGGCTAGAAGAGACCTTACCAGATCCAGGAAGCAAGGTATGGATAGCATGAGGCAGATATAGACGAGGAGGGAAAAGATTAAAATCCTGCGTTGGGAGATTATGAAAAGCAGGTAGACCTGCTAGAGGAAGCTATGCAAAGAGGTGGAACAAGACCCTTGGGGAAGGGCTTATAAGAGTATCTCTGGAAAATTTAGTAAGCGGAGACAGGAAGTCCGCAAGTGGACGCACTGGTGCTGGGAGAAGCAGAATTGGTAGTGAATATCCTATTCTCACTGAACCAGTCTCCAATGGGTGCCGTAAAACAGTGTATGGGCCATATTAGAATGTGTAACGAAGAGTTCCTAAAAGCCATATCGGATATACCCGGGAAAAAAGCACCTGAACTGGATAGGCTGTCCATGAGGTGATTAAGCTAGCTACCAAGACTAACCCGGCTATCTTTTTGGACGAATTCAACGTAAGTCTTCGCGAACGGAGCTTTCCGGTGTGTTGGAAGGTCGCGAAGCTTGCGTTGCTGCCAAAGCCTTGCAAACCAGTGAATCAGCCCTCTGAGTACAGGCAAGTGTGCTTACTGAATGGACTGGCGAAAGTTAGGTATTCACATTAAAATCAACAACTGACAATCACGTATACCTAGACGTGAGCATGGAAGCAAACCCAAGGTGCACCGCCCAAGTAAGGGCGAGTAAGAGCGAACTTGAGACCACTGAGGAAGAGGCGCCACTACCTGCTAATTCCGTTGGACGTTAAGAACGCGTTCAACTCCATCCCGTGGCATAGCATCAATGCGGCAGCAAGGGCACCCGGTCTGGCCGAACTAGTAGCCTCTTATCTCAGTAAGAGAAGATTAATCTACATCACGCAGAATGTCGAGAAGTTGAGACCGATAAACTTGGAAGTCCCACAGGGTTCGGTCTTAGGAGTAAAGGAACTGCTAACAGAAGCAACCGACCTTATTATCGACAAGATGAAATAGATCGAGTTGCAGGTGGCGATTGAGAAAACTAAGGGCCATCTTCTGGCTGTCGACTGGAAGGGCAGGAAAGACTCCAGATCAGGTGTTTCTCATTAGAAAGCTGATCACGAAGACCATCAAATACCTAGGCGTGACAATAGAAGTAAACCCAAAATACAGCGCACAAGCAAGGACAGCAGCGGATGCAGACGGAGGTTGCTATAGCCTGCATATTATCCAATCTGGGAGGCCCCGGGCAGGGCAGGAGAAGGCTCCTCGCTAAGGTAGGTTAGGTTAGGTTCAAGTGGCAGCAGCCCTAGGATTGCTCACTTAGGCCCACTGGCCCATTGTGTTACCACAAGTAGAAGATTTTTTCCTCCTAAACAACCCAATTTGAGCACCTGATGAACCTGTTTAGATCGTTCACCCTTATAGGTGAAAGATCCTCCAGCTCATTTGCATAGTGCAGACCGAGGTACTTGAGTCTTTTCCCCTCGAGGGCAGGACATTGTCCTAGATAGTGGAGTACTGTTTCTTCCTCCTCCTCATCTAGGCATTCTCTACAAAAATCATTATGTTTGAGACTCATCTTGTGTGCATGTCTACCTAGAAGACAGTGGCCTGTGATTATGCCTACCGTCTTCCTTGTATCGATTCTGCTAAGTGCAGTTAATCTTTTGCTGTTTTCCGTATCACATATAGGCCATAACTGCCTTGTGTGACACGGGTCCTCATCCCTCCACCTTCGGTTAACCAATGATATCATTTGGTCCCTTAATAATTTCTTGCATTCCGCAAGGGGGATGTCGGCGGAGGGCTCGGTAGATGGGTTACTCATTCTACTTCCCTTCTTTGCGAGGTCGTCAGCGATTGAGTTACCTCTAATATCACTGACTCGGTAAGGTAGCCTGGTCCAGACTATCGTACGCGGTACCAGGTTGGGGTGATGCAATAAATGTGGTGGGAAATGCAGGCAATATCAGAAGAACGCTAAAAGGGGGTCAAGTAGGGACCGGACGGTCTCAACGGAGGCAGCGAAGATGGTGGGGTCAATACTCCCTGAAGACCTCAGGATAGGAGCAATCTGCGAAGCTTCAAGGAGGCGAGGTTCACGGCAAGGCTCATGCAAAGAGGCGTGTGGAGGCATGGGCACTAGATCGTTGGCAGGAGAGGTGGAGCAGGTCGTTTGGCTGGACCAGGACCTTGATCACTGATAGAAAACCTTGGATCGAGAGGAGTCACGGAGAACTGACGTATCATCTCACGCAAATAACTGTCATTATTTGCGACACGACTACTTTTGGAAGTATCCGCAAAGGATCGGAAAGAGTGACAGTGCTAAATGTCTGCAGCGTGACGCCGAAGTGGACTCAACGAGGTACACGCTATTGAAATGCAGCAAATGGGAAGAATAGAGGCAGAAGCTTAGGGATAATGACGGTAACCTTGATGAATTGTCCTTAATACCAAGAATACTACGGCCAGAAGAGTACTGGGATGCAGTATGCCGCTTTGGTAGAACAGTCCTGTCAAACAAGGACGAGGAAAAGAGAGCTGCTGAGCATTGAGATACCGCTCCGTATCTAATGGCGATGTCAGGTACGAATCTATCGATCTATCGAGTGAATAGGTTACAGCTAGTCGGTAAACAACATCACCACCAACCAACCCGTCACACTTCGTCAGTCAGAGTTGAGCGCAAAGGCGAGCGTCTAGCTGCATATTTCCAATCCCCCTTTTACAAATAAAATGCTTACATGCGACAAATCGTTGAAATCAGCGTAAAAAGTTCATTTCAATGGCATGTATACCTCGATATGTTTCCATAATAAAAGTTGAGCGTCAAAAATAATAAGGAATTGTTTTTGAAAATGTATAAAATGTCCATTCGATAGGTCTTCAAAAGTTGCCTTAAGGAAGTACCCATAAAATTTTAATCAAATAAAAAAATAAAGGAGTTAGCGTAGTTTTCAGTTTTTTTGCAAAGAGACAATTGAAGATATATCAAATTTGTAAGCAGATTAATAGTAAGCATTAAAATACGCAACTTCGCCTCAATTTAACCGACTCTCTATCTCTTCAAATATCGGAGATGCCCATATATTAAGTCGAAATACGGATACGCTGTATAGGCTGGAATTATGAATGGATTACTAATTGAGGCCTTTATAATTGCAAATCATTTAACTGGTGATGCTTATTTAATTTTTTGCAACAAAATTTATCAAAATTCGTGGAGTAAGTGATTCTTTACGTTCGACTGCAAATATGGTGCATTATCATATTTTGCGCAAGTGGTACGAAATTTTCTTAATAACTTCAATCTTTTGATGGGTCATGGAGGTGCAACTGCTTTGCCATCTAGGTAGACAGTTTGTTGAAAGGTTGCAATTTATACAATTTGCAACGAATCGGCAATTTTGCAATATTTCAGTGCAATTAAATATTGCACTGAAATATTGCAATATTGCCAATTCGTTGCAAATTATTGCAGCAAGAAGGATGCAATATTGCTACAAGATTAAAATGTCCGCCTTTTGAAATATTGTATTGTGTGGTTGCTGCAAGATTGCTGAAAGATTGCACCGCAGTGGTGTAGCATCTGTGAAGTTCGAATTGAACTCCACGCGTCCTTCAAAAATGCCGTTGGAACCATCCCTCTAATTATATGCTTGAGGCGACTTCTGTCAAAGAAAACGGCACATTCCTTATGTTACAACACAATATTGCTACAATATTGGATGGCAGTGTTGTAGCAGCATTGCAATGTACCATAACATCAACGTTGCGTTAATCTTGCAAAGTAATCTGCAACATTGCAATGCTAGTACAATATTTCTGAAATATTCTGCGCTGTATGGGTTAATTCACTATCTCTGTTAATAAAAAAAAACTTTTACTAGATATTTTTTAATTTCCCGTCACTACACATTACAAACTATAATTACTGTATATGAATCTCCGTCATAATTAAATAAATCTTAAATATTTTAACATTTTGCATACAACATTTTGAGTCATAATAAAAGTTATACATTGTTTTCTTTAATTTAAATTCATATTATATATAAATCTAAGAGCAGAAAGATCGCAAGTCGATAGCCCAGAACTGACTAACACCTTCATACAAACTTATAATTTTATTATATAGCTGTATATTATAATTGATAAAAAAACACTAATAGCCTTTCTTCACACTTTGTGTCCGAAATGTGCATATGGAATTAAAAATAAAAGTGTGAAAGAAAGGTTAGTGCTTTTTCATCGATTACATTTGATCTTCACGTAACTCACCCAATCAATTTAACTGTATATTATATTAAGTTATTGTCTAAATAAAGATGTTTGTATATATATGAATCTAAAAACCATCATTATCACCTTCTCGTACAAGAACACGCCGCCGTTCCCCGTTCAATCATTTTGGAAACGAGTCGTGTCCAATCGCGGAAATGCGCCCATCCATTTATCAGCTCTGAACGAGTGCCAACTGTCGGCCGTATAAATTTGAACAGAATAGATATGTCAATCTATCAATTACGCGGCTAACTATCGTCCATTAAAGCGTAACAATTCTCTCGTCGCCGGAGAAAAGGAGAAACGGTAAATAATTACGATATTTGTTTACGAACGGAAATAAGCCGGGTCCATTAGTGGTTCATTTGTCGCGGCCGGCGTTGCGAGTTGGAGTAATTTTAGATACGGGGACCACCTGATGGTTTCGACTTCGCCGGTTGAATCAATTAATTTCGTGTTCGAGTTGTGTAATTCGAAATGGAGATTATGTTTGTTTGAAAAAATAATAATAAATTAAAAAATAATTACAACATATCTTAATTTATTTTTTTTTATTTATTTATTTACGGAATCTCAATTTTACGATATACTTTTCATAATAAATTAAAGACGACGCAGGCGCCACCTTTTGCCTAATTTCAAGTGGCATCGTCAACGATTTGGTTCTACAAGGTAGACGACCGAGAATCATTGTTTCGTCCACTAAAGGAATTGCACATGGAACACACTAGTCCTAGATGAGGTTCGAAAAAACGAAATGGCCATCACTAGTTATCCATACGCTAAATGAATGGTGGCTGAACGTTTCATTAAATTTGAATATACATTTCATTTAAAAAAATTAATATATTTTTTATCAAGGGTATTTTAATTAGATGAATGGATGTTAACAAACAATGATATTCGGGGCTATTCCGTAAAAGACACTCTACAATTAGATGTAAATGTAATAGTCAGAAGTTACAGTGTAAGAGTGTTAGTTTAGTACCAAATATCAAAAACATATTTTGATATTTGGTACTAAACTAACACTCTTACACTGTAACTGTAGTTAGTTATTCCAGCAAATATCACCAGTGACGATATTTTGTAAGTGCGCGGAAAATCAATTGTGTGACATTTTTCCATAATACATTTTTATAACTATTTCTAAACAATAATTGTGTCCTAAACCATATAAAATGCAGATTCTAATGCGTTAAAAATTCTGTAAAATATCGATTACAACCATAGTAACAACAATTACACCTCCAACACCCAGCATCACGAATCCAGACCGTTCCGCAAATAATAGAACCAGCTATCCTGTATCCCAATCGCAATGATGTATATCAATTGTGTTTAACAAAAACCAAACGAATTAGTAAGTTAATCGATTCGGCACGGCTTTCACGGCCGCAATGCTTTTCAAAAAAACAAAACTCACCAAATGCGTCCACGCTCCGGGCGCACTTGGAGAATTTCGCTCGCCGAACGGCACGATATGTCTTCATATCTTTAAAGAGGGCATTAATGCGAGGGCGACCGTGCCGAATCGGCCTTTTCGAAATACAAAGGAATTTTTCGCCTTTGTAGAGTGCGTGATGTATTTATTACTCGACACTCCGGGGCACACCATTAGATTCCGAAGCGAACCAGGCGGGTTCGATCTCGCGCCCTACCTGAGTGAGAAGGTGGGGAAGGGGAGGTGGATCGGTTTCCAGGTATCGTAAAATTGTTGGAGAAATTAGGGTCGTGACAGGTAGGTGCTTTAGAAATTTCTCTGGTTTCGATGATAGGAGAGGAAAATGGGAATCGAGCGTCATTGGCGTATTTCTAAATTAGACAATGGTTCAGATGTTATTGATGGCAAGCCCTTTGTATTTGTTATATACGAATCTAATAATTAGAAAATGAAGTGTGACGAAAGATACTTAAAAAGGGAAAAAATTACAATTTTCACTAAATAAGTTTATTTTAAATTAATATTTATCTCAAAATGTATATTAAACTGATTTTTGAAATGGGTTGAAGTTCGGGGCTTGCTCCACTTCTACCACGGGTTGGCCCGGCATTGCAGTACCGCCAGGATCGGCCCACGTAATCTAAAAATAAACAAAATTCAAACATAAACAAAAATTTATACTAGTATTTATTGTAGTATTTTGTACAGAAATGTCTCTTTAAACAAATATAATGTAGTAATATTTTATTCCTTATTATTTTTAAGAAAGGAATTAAATATTACTACATTATATCAAGAAACTTCACGTACTCACCAACAAATTTCTTAGATTTTAAACAAATAATTGAAAATTGTCATTAATTCTATAAAGTTTTTGATAACAAGCATACCACCATAGTATCATTCCAATCTTGGAAATGGGAACAGTCAAGAGTATTTCTATAATAAAAAAACAATTATTAAATTCCTACACAATTTTCACTTATATCTCAGAAATTTTAAAATTAACTTCCGGGCGGAAAGACCACGGGTCGATGGCCAATTGGCAAACTCTTACAGTATGTATTGTAATATTTTATGTTATGTAGGTGTATTACGTTTGCAAATAAAGATTATGTATATATATATATATATATATATATAAAATTAAGACAAAATTTAATGACATCAAAAATTCTACTAAAAAATTTTCTGCAAGTAGATATTTTTTCAAATGAAGACGTTATCTTAATATTTCTAAATTGGCAAAATTTGACTCTTGACATTTAAGTGAGAAACAATTGAAAACAGACACATTTTAATATATATTGAAAATCTTTATTTCTGAGTATTACACTATATTTTTTATAATATATATACATACAATCATTTACACATTGTTGGACCCCAGAAAATGGCTATCGACCGTCGGTCTTTCTGCCTGGATTATAATAAGGTACATGACGTTAGCACAAAAAGTTACCCCTGGAAGCATACATTGGGTTTTCTCTATCTTTAATATATTAATGGAACTTTACTTGAAGAAACTATCGAAAATAAGACACTGTGTACATTTTAAAATATTTGTGAAACAAACCAAGTGTTTCTATTTACTCCCCTTTAATCCTTAAACAAATGTTTCGCAGTTTTTTGTTGTTTACATTGAATTTATCTCGGATCAAAAAATAATTTGCATGATGCAATATGTTATTAATATGCAGCAGCAGGTCTACATTATGTAATTCAATGTCTGGCGGGGTACTTGCCCGAGAAGTAGTTGTTTTAATGTGCATTTATTTAAAGTACTCACGTAACGTCAGTCAAAATGTGACAGAGCCTAAAGTGGAAATAATTTATGGTTTTAATATTTAGACATTGGTAGTTCATATTGTATGAAATAAATATGAATAAATTATTAAAAATCAACCAATAAAACACAGATTATATTGAATAACTTTAAATTCTCGACTAGTTTCGCGTTATTAGCCCATTTTAAAGAGAATTTAAAATTTGATTTATTAAAATTTCTATGGATATTTACATGAATGGATATATTGATTATTACAAAAGAAAATTTCTAGCAATGATCAATAAAAATCGATCAATTCCTTTTTCCCAACTGCAAAAAAATTACTTACACTGTAAGTTTTACAAACATCTATTGAAACAACTACTTCCCGAGCATTTATTAATCATTTTCAAACCATTTTTATTTAACCCCCTATGTTACGTTTTGTCCTTGCGGATAAATACTTTCATATAGGGTGTAGCTCCGTATGATTTTTTTACAGCTCATAAAAATCGCAAAATCTCAACAATTTTCAAAACGTTACTCTTCAAACTTCACTTCATTTACACCCCCATCACTTATTTTAGTCATTCTTGTGTTTGTACGTGTAATTCTGTCCTCCAACACGTAACTATAAATACGCAATTTATAGTTGTAATAAGCAGACGTTCGTAACGAACGTTGAGACATGGCAAAGATTAATTGCCGTTCGGTAATGCTTTTCTGGAGAGGATTAAAAACGTATTTATCTGACTTAAACTGCTCACAGAGTTTAATCCCGCTCGAAGAGGCACGATGTAACTTAATCGTTCGCGTTTCACCTATCATTTATATTTAAGTTTGATTTACCGCTCGGGATTAATAAAAAAAGAAAACGAATAAAGGCAGAGAAGAATTATAATTAATATGGAATAAACAAAGATTGATTCAATATGGTTTTTTGACCTTTGTTGAAGAACCAATTACCGAATATCAACGTAAAATCATTCATCAAGGGATATGTGTATTTATTGTTAAAAATATATTTTGAGTAATATAGATATTTATACAAGGTGTCCAGAAAAGGCATGAAAATCTTCAGATAGCGTGATTCATTGACTAATTTGGATAAATACAAATATTGTGTTCATAAATTAAATAAAAATTATTTGAAAATAGTTAATAAATTATTTCCACACAGACTTTTGACTTACGTTACGTAAGTACGTTAAACAAATGAACATTAAAACAACTACTTCCGGGGCAAATACCCACGTCTGGCGTAAATTACATAATATACACCTGCTGTCGCATATCAATAAAATATTGCATAATGCAAAAATTTTGATCCGAGAAAAATTCAATGCAAAAACAAACAAAAGGAACGTTACTTATGGTTGCGGTTTAGTGGAAAGAGATAGTTATATAGTAAAATGGAAATAATCGTTTGAAAATAGAGCTATTCTTTTGGATTTCATAATATGAATGTGTATTTACATTTTTTATCCACCAAGTATAAAGTATCAGTCTAAATAAAAAATAAATCGTTAATTTTCGTGTATTACGTCAATTTACTAGTTCAAGTTAGAAAAGAAAATTGTAAGATATAATGAAATTAACAGGTCATGTCTGCTAAGTTATTTGATTGCAGAATTTAGTGAAACCCTTTAAATTTTCATTGCACAAGTTTTTATTAGTAAAAATTTAATTTAAAATTTGCTATAAATTTGATCAATTTTCATTGTTTTTCATAATTATTTTTCACAGAAACTAAACACTAAAATAATTTTTAATTTATCTGATGAAATTCCTGCTTATTTTAAGTTTATTTTAATGTATAATACAATATTGTTCATTGATCACAACAACAATCTAACTCAAATTAGTGATTGCCCATATTTGTATAGCTATCTCTTTCTTCTAAACCGCACCCTTAATATAAGGCCATCTGCAGACACGTGTTTCGGGATCTGTCCCTCGTCAGTACAGCCATGCTTTACATAATTCAGAGATGTTATTTTTTAATATTGTGTTCTTCATAACGTGTCACGAGAAATATCAAATGTAGGTCTAAAAATCCCAAAGGTTTTCTAAAAATTGTGGATAAAATAAATATGACCAAAAATCAAATTTTAGAAATGCCAATGACATAGGTGATAAATAAGTTGTAACTTTCTGTAATTTCAAATATACAATTTCGGAGGTAATACAACGAATTATTGTCTAAATTAATTTTTAACATTACCACAAATCCATTCGATTTTGATAAATAAATTATATTGCTTGGAACACTGAAGTAACATAATTAATTTCGAAATAATTTACACTTGACATTTAATTTTTAGTACTAAAAGTAGTTTGATAACTAAATATAAAAATCTTGTTATACAAACAAATTTAAAAAGTGTTTTATTATATTTTATTTTAGTAAAACTTTTTGTTTAGAAGAATTAGATTAATAAAAAATAATATTACAAAAAATATCAACAACAACAAAAAAATGATCGTAACGAAGCGAGAGTTTTAATTAAATTAACAACGAACACAACAATCAATACGTATGGATTGATCGGATCGTGAATCAATCAAACACCATGCACAAACGCGCCCATTGTTTCTTTCGGCGGGCGATTCGCGAGGCGTCCATTCGGCAAACGCCGAGTGCGAAATTTATTGCGGCTGATTGCCGTGGCCATTTTATTATCATAATGAAAATAGCAGCAGAGCTCGAAGCATAACGAATCCGAATGGGCTCTCCGAGCCGCGGCAGTTCATCCGTGAAAATTCCTTTTCTTATTTTTTTGTATTATTTATTTTCGTTCAAAACCGCGAACTGGAAATCACGGATGCTGCACGTTTTCAATAAGTTTTAAAAGTACAGTTCAGTTTGTTAATTTAATTTAAAATCACCATTCGCAATTTTTATGAATTTCTATTATTGAAAAATATGAACGATTTTTTTTATAACAAATGAAACACGACACAAGCGCCATCTATCGCCTAATTTCATGTGGCATCGTCAATGATTTGGGTCTATAAGGTAGACGACTGAGAATCATTGTTTCGTCCACTAAAGGAAGGCGAACTTCTAAATTAAATAGAACATCAAGTTTAGGATGTTCTCTTTAATTGAGAAATTAATTTAGATTTCTTCCTAAAAATTGTTGATTTGGTAGGAACTCGCTATTTATTTCCAAAAAATTGTTGATTTGATAGGAACTCACTATACGGACGTCCAATAACTATCGATTCAATCTAGAATCAGGATTTCCTTTTATTCTGTAAGAGAAATCATCACAAATTAAATTCCGGCAATCATATTCTTTTCCTATCGCCCTCTTACAAGGGGTCCCCCAAGGTTCGCAATATACATCTAAAAAGTATATTTTCTCTTGATTTTCAATTATTATCAGAATCATTATTCACAAAACGTGTCTATTTATGAATTTTGAAAAGACGGATTTTTTTTGCTGTTTAAGATAAAAATTCATCTACGTCGGATTTCTCCTAGGTTTGAATTAGGAGACTATCCAAAGCCCTGGGAGGAATACGTAGATGGATTTTCATCTTTTACAGTAACAAAATAACTCTCACTCAAAGATGAAAATCCATTTACGTACCTAACCTGTGAGGAATACTCTCATAGGTTTGGATTGACTCCAAATTAGAAGTTAAAGATGAAAATCCATCTGCGTAGAATTCCTCCTAGGTTTGGTTAGACTCCTAATTTGGAATTTATCCAAACCTATAAGGAATTCTAGCACAGCGACTACCTGCAGCAATATATAATTCATCCTAGGTTTTAATTTGACTTCAAATTACGAGTTTATCCAAAACTAAGATGAATTCTACGTAGATGCATTTTCGTCTTTTACTCCTAATTTGAAGTCTATCTAGGAGGAATTCAACTTAAATGTATTTTCAAATTTTATAGAAAAAAATCACTCCCACTGAAAGATGAAAGTCCATCTACGTAGAATTACTCCTAGGTTTAGGAGTCTATCCAAACCTATGAGGAATCCTAGCACCATGACTGCCGACAGCAATATATAATTCTTCCTAGGTTTTGATTAGAAGACTGTACAAACCTATGAGGAATCCTACGTAGATGGACTTTCATCTTTCAGTGAGAGTGATTTTTTGCTATAAAATATGAAAATCCATCTAAGTAAAATTCCTCCTAGATAGACTCCAAATTAGGAGTATAAGATGAAAATGCATCTATGTAGAATTCATCCTAATTTTGGATAAACTCATAATTAGGAGTCACTGAAAGATAAAAGTCCATCTACGTAGAATTACTCCTACGTTTAGGAGTCTATCCAAACCTATGAGGAATCCTACGTAGATGGACTTTCATCTTTCAGTGAGAGTGATTTTTTGCTATAAAATATGAAAATCCATCTAAGTAGAATTCCTCCTAGATAGACTCCAAATTAGGAGTAAAAAATGAAAATGCATCTACGTAGAATTCCTGATAGTTTTTGATAAACTCATAATTTGGACTCACTGAAAGATGAAAGTCCATCTACGTAGAATTACTCCTAGGTTTAGTAGTCTATCCAAACCTATGAGGAATCCTAGCACCACGACTACCGGCAGCAATATATAATTCCTCCTAGGTTTTGATTAGAATACTATACAAACCTATGAGGAATCCTACGTAGATGGACTTTCATCTTTCAGTGCGATTAATTTTTTGTTATAAAATACGAAAATCCATCTAAGTAGAATTCCTCCTAGATAGACTTTAAATTAGGAGTAAAAGATAAAAATGCATCTACGTAGAATTTCTGCTAGTTTTTGATAAACTCATAATTTGGAGTCACTGAAAGATGAAAGTCCATCTACGTAGAATTACTCCTTGGTGTAGGAGTCTATCCAAATCTATGAGGAATCCTACGTAGATGGACTTTCATCTTTCAGTGGGAGTGATTTTTTGCTATAAAATATGAAAATCCATCTAAGTAGAATTCCTCCTAGATAGATTCCAAATTAGGAGTAAAAGATGAAAATGCATCTACCTAGAATTCCTCCTAGTTTTGGATAAACTCATAATTTGGAGTCATTGAAAGATGAAAGTCCATCTACGTAGAATTACTCCTAGGTTTAGGAGTCTATCCAAACCTATGAGGAATCCTATCACCAAGAATACCGGCAGCAATATATAATTCCTCCTAGGTTTTGATTAGAAGACTATACAAACCTATGATGAATCCTACGTAGATGGACTTTCAACTTTCAGTGAGGGTGTTTTTTGCTATAAAATATGAAAATCCATCTAAGTAGAATTCCTCCTAGATAGACTTCAAATTAGGAGTAAAAGATGAAAATGCATCTACGTAGAATTCCTCCTAGTTTTTGATAAACTCATAATTTGGAGTCACTATAAGATGAAAGTCCATCTATGTAGAATTACTCCTAGGTTTAGGAGTCTATCCAAACCTATGAGGAATTCTAGCACCACGACTGCCGGAAGCAATATATAATTCCTCCTAGGTTTTGATTAGAAGACTATACAAACCTATGAGGAATCCTACGTAGATGGACTTTCATCATATTTTTGCTATAAAATATGAAAATCCATCTAAGTAGAATTCCTTCTAGATAAACTCCAAATTAGTTGTAAAAGATGAAAATGCATCTACGTAGAATTTCTCATAGTTTTGAATAAACTCGTAATTTGAAGTCACTGAAAGATGAAAGTCCATCTACTCATAAACTCATAATTGGAGTCATTGAAAGATGAAAGTCCATCTACGTAGAATTACTTCTAGGTTTAAGAGGCTATTCAAACCTATGAGGAATCCTAGCACCACGACTGCCGGCAGCAATATATAATTCCTCCTAGGTTTTGATTAGAAGACTATACAAATCTATGAGGGTTGACATTCATCTTTCAGTGAGTGATTTTTTGCTGCAAAATATGAAAATCCATCTACGTAAACTCCAAATTAGGAAATAGAAATCCATCTACGTAGAATTTATCCAAATTAGGAGTCTATCCAAAACTAGGAGGAATTCTACGTTGATGCATTTTCATCTTTTACAACTATTTCGGACTCTATCTAGGAGGAATTCTAAGATGTATTTTCAGCTCCTAATTTGGAGTTTATGTAGGTAGATATTTATATTTTAAGGAAAAAATCACTCTCACTAAAAGATGAAAGTCCATTCCTCATAGATTTGTATAGTTTTTTAATCAAAACCTAGGAGGAATTATATATTGCTGCTGGTAGTCGTGCAAAAAATCATTCTCACTGAAAGATAAAAGTCTACCTAAGTAGGAATTCTCATAAGTTTGTATAATTAAAACTTAGGAGATTTTTTCTTAACTCACCTATTAAATTCCTTCGAAAACAAATAGTCCACTTTATCGACTTCAACTGCTAAAAAATCTTAGCCAGATGGGTGATATGGTTAGAATCAAAAATAAGTTATTCTTTAGATATATTATAGACCAATATTTATAATATTAACGCGAAATTTTATCAATCTAGTAATGATCGAAATTTAGTTAATGCTTTATGACCACGCGTGCGTTCATGGTATTATAGTATGGTAATTAATTTATATAAGTAAGTAATTCCACCGAAACAGTGTAAAAAATAAAATGTTTTCTCAAAACATGTAATCTGTGTTTTAATTAATTTCTTTTCTTTTTTTGCTCTTAGGAATTACTGTTTTGCTTAATTAATCACACACCATCCCCATTCCGGGTGTGAAAGCCGTCCGGCGTGAGTGGCAAAGTTCCGTTCCGGCGGAATGAAGAGATTCGTGGCGTGAAGCAGAAGTAGAAGAAGAAGTTGAGTTATCTTCTTCGGCGTGCCTCGGGTTTCGTCGTGGGCGTGGCCAAACCGGATCTCACGGTGTGGCATTGGACGAACAGGTGTCCAGGTGCTTCGCCCCTTTAACTGATTTGTTACCTGTCAGGTTGGATCATCGCGTGGTGATATCTTCATGTGGATTCCTCAATTTCTGGAAATTCCTTCTCCAGAGGGGTTAATGATACAGCCGGGTTTATATCCGAATTATGGAAATTTTATTAGTGGATCGTTTATTTTAATAATCCACCAAGTTTACATATAATATTCAGATTTATATTGCTTAAAAATGAAAAAAAAAAAAAAAAACTTCAAAATGACAATATTATTAAACATTAATAGTGATTCAAAAGTAGTGTAAATGCAGTAATTAAATGAATTGCTTAACCACCATTTATTTGGCTTGGGTAACTGGTGATGACCATTTCGGTATGTCGGATCTCATCAGACCAGTGTGTTCCATACACGTTGATGTAATTACAGTAAATTTTAAAATTAAATCTTGGAACGTATATTGTCATTAAATCCTCCACAGATTGATATGATTGTTCATACACTTTGTTCTTAACATAACCCCACAGAAAAAAGTCTAAAACGGTGATACTTCTGAATGTTGGTAAAGATGGCTACCGACGATCGATATATTGATTATAATATTGTTCTGCAGCATCCGCAGCGTTTTTATTACACTGAATGTAACAAACAAGCATATCACGCTTTTCTTCGTTGGAAAAATTCATTATCACTTTAAAAAACTTACAACACAAAAAATATACAAAACAAACTTATCGAAACAAACCAAATATGGAAATGAATTAATGTGTGTTTAGAATAAACAACTGCAATTGTTTTACTTTTGTCTTTTTCATGGCTAACTAATTTTTGGTGTATGGTAAAATTAAAAACGACTGTAACTTATTTTATTTTAAAAATAACTATGACATATGTTATATCGGATTAAAGGGAAAAAAATAACCCTTTTAATAAAGTCATAGCCAACTACTGTTTCCATTTAAAAAAAGGTAAGTTTGTGTCATATCTCCCAAAATAAGGGCGAAAAAATTTTTTTGATTTTTTGTTATTAATCTGTGTAAAATTTTCTACAACTTTGTCCTTTACAGTTTTTTTTTCATCTATGATAATAATAGAGATATATTGATTTCAAAAAATTGACACATTTTACTTTTTTTCAAAATATCTAGTTACCCTTGACTTTTTCAAATATTTTGAAAGTGTCATTTTATTCGTCTTATAAAACTACACTTCTTTCTATCTCTTATAGTTTCCGAGATCCCCATAGAGAACATCGAAAAAAACTCACCCTGTATATATATGTTTCGTGGTTGAATAATTCATTTACTTAGTGATAAATTTTATTCATTTTTTGTGTAGACAAAATGTTTGAATCTTCTGTATGTTGGTTGTGGAGATTTTAATTATTATATAATAAAAATATATATAAAAAATAAATAAAAATATATATATTATAATTAAAAATAAAAATAAATACTGGAAAATTCGGACTATTTTAAACAAATTTAAGATATGATGAAAAATGGACCATATTTAGAACAAAAGAAGAATCCGATAAAATTTTACTGTGATAAAAATAATGGTTTTTTGAAGACTTCAACATGTTTGATTGATAAAAAAAAAGAAAGGAGAAACAACATCTACTTTTATTTAAATAAAATGTTTGAATTTGAAAATATTAAATTAAAAGAAAAGAATTTTAAAATAATTAATGAATCAATTATTAAAGA
The DNA here is from genome assembly GCA_963082785.1 of Philonthus spinipes. Taxonomy (NCBI): domain Eukaryota; kingdom Metazoa; phylum Arthropoda; class Insecta; order Coleoptera; family Staphylinidae; genus Philonthus; species Philonthus spinipes. Next base: position 10,302,745 of record OY720309.1, on the reverse strand, counting down.
TAAAGTCTTCAATAGAAAAATTGTAAAGTAATCGCATCAACCATTCAATATTTAAATTAACCCACACCTGAGAGTTTATAATAGATATTTACAATTGCATCTCCAGAGGGTACAATTGGAGATGCATTAAATTGCAAAGGGTCAGACTGTGAACCAAACTTATTATTTGCAAGTTCTGGCAACACTGCCAGAGCGAGTTCTTAGGAGACGGCCGCAGTTATGGAAAGACAAGTCGTGGATATTGCATCAAGACAACGCACCTGCTCAAAACGCACTGCCTGTAAAGCATTTTTTAGCTGATGAAAGCATCGCAGGGCTTGAACATGCTCCGTATTCGCCAGATTTAGCACCCTGTGACTTCTACCTATTTCCCAAGATCAAGTCTGCCCTAAAAAGAACGCGTTTTGGGTCAATGGAGGAGGTGTAGCAAAAAATGACGGTGCTACTCAAAGCGCTCACAAAACAGGACTTCCAGCACTGTTTCCAACAATGGAAAAAACGAATGCTTAGGAGTGTGCAGAGGGAAGGAGAGTATATTGAAGGGGGAACATTCGTTGGATCTGTAATTTTTATAATAAAGATCTTTTTTGTAACCAGTCCCGTTATTTAATAGCCGGATCTCGTACATTACTGTTTACGATCCCTCTGTTTTGCCGTGTTCCGAGAAACTGTGCTCAAAAATTAAAATCGAAGGCATTTAGGTCAGGTGACCCAGAAGACCCGGACCCGGAAGATCTTCCTGGAAACAAGATATTAAGAAAATTTCGTACCTCTAGCGCAAAATGTGGTGGTACACTATCGTGAAAGGACCGTATTCACACCAGAACGTCAAGATTAACTTCCTCCAGCATTTCTTGCAATAATTCTAAATATCCAATTGAATGATTTGGCATTATAAAGGGCTCAATTAGTAATCCATTCATAATTCCAGCCCATACATTCACTGGAAATCGTTCCTGAAAGTTGGCTCGTCGAATGGCATGTGAGTTTTTCATTGCCCAAAAATGTGTATTGTGAAAACTTTGCATACCATTACGTGTAAAAAGTTAGATGCCATATTGTTTTTTTTTACAAATAAAGGAAGCTCTAATTAGAGTACTAACAGATGCTATTCAAGGCAAATGCAAAAATTTTATCATTTGACCATTCTTAACATAAGTAATTCGTTATCTCTTTTAATAAAAAACTTTTACTACACTTTTTTTTATTTCTCATCACTACATATCAAGAACTATATTCCCTGGCAATTATGTGTATTAGTCAAGCATTACCCTGTATAAAGAAAAAGAGTATTTTTCATGAATGATTTTTGCTATAGTATTCTCTTTTAATTAAGGAGAAGCATAAAACCAACCACCTCCGTAATTACATTATTATTCAAGCTAACAACTCAATAGAGAAGACCGGTGAGCGCCTCTCATTACCCGAGACGTGTATGCAAATGCGAATAGGTACAGTGTCGGGGTCGGCTGCTACCGGCACAATGCGCTGCCATAATGGTGTCCATGCATGCGATAGCCACGGCGAAGATGGTATGTAACATGTCCGCTTGAATGTGTGAGACTGTGCGTGTATCCATCTCTGTTTATCCACGTGTGTGTGTTGCTTATAAACATTGTGAAATATTTCACTTGTAAATATGAGCGAGCCGCCGAGATGGTATCTGGCGCGCATTTACATCGCGCACACTGAATTATTTATACATTTTTAATAATCTGTATTAATGAGCCAACAATACGCGATGAAGATAGCGTTATGATGTATGAGGTTGATGCTACAAGTATTTTGATGGATTATCTCAAACGCTTCGAGGTAATTAGCTGCGCCGGGATGGATGAACGGAGGCTGCTGTTCCAGGCCACATTCCGATCAGATTTATATTGGAGGTAAACTCAAACAACTCTAATTACTCATCAAATAAAAAAACAAACAAAAAATTATGATTGAAATCCTTCTGAAGAACGTATTTTATTTATCTAGAAATTTTCATAAAGCATATCCTTTATACTAACAAAGGATTTTTAAGAAATACTCAAAACTGTAAGAGGAGCATTTTCTAGGTAAAAGCTGGGTCGAATCCTCAAGAATCGAATCCAAGCATTTTTGAATTACGAACCCACGAATAGGACATAGCTCAGTCAAATCCTCAACAAATGATTGCAATTTCCGAATTCATGTACAATTTTTTAATCACGAAAATAAAACAATATATAAATTAAATAAAAATAATTAATTAATTTCAAATTCTTTTTATTTAATTTATTTAAACAACTGTGACCAAGTGAATAAATCCTTTTTCTATTATTAAAACAATATATTTTTCTATATTAAATAAAAATGATTTGAAAATAATTGATAAATTATTTCCATATTTAGTTCTGTGACTTTTGACTTACGCTACGTAAGTAAAAAAAATACATATTAAAAATTAAAAGTCACAGAGCTAAATGTGGAAATATTTTATTAATTATTTTCAAATCATTTTTATAGATCCCGAAACACGTGCCTGCAGATGGCCTTAAATTAAGTAACGTTCCTTTTGTTGTTTTCGCATTAAAGAAGTTTTTCTCGGATCAAAATTTGTTGCATTATGCAATGTTTTATTGATGTGCAACAGCAGGTGTACATTATGTAATTCAATGTCCGGCGTGGGTATTTGCCCAGGAAGTAGTTGTTTTAATGTGCATTTGTTAAACGTACTTACGTAACGTAAGTCAGAAGTCACAGAGCTAAATGTTAAAATAATTTATTAATTATTTTCAAATCATTTTTATTTAATATATTTAAATAACTGTGACCAAGTGAGTGAATACTCTTTTCTATTTATAATATATTTTTCTTTTTCTAAAGACCTTATTTTATTTATCTAGAGATTCCCATAAAATATTTCCTTTGTGCTAACAAAGGATCTTTAAGAACTACTCAAGACAGAAAGGGGAACATTTTCTTTGTAAGAGCTGGGTCGAATCCTCAAAATAAAAAAGATTCGAATCGCTAATCCGAATTTCTTTAGAATTTTTTAATTACGAATCGTCGAATAGGATTTGCAATTGAAGAATATGATTCATTAACTTAGCAGTTCAATGTCTGTGAGCCCTATTAAAAGTATTGGCCCTCCAAACAAAACTTGAATCAAAACTTCATCATTATTTTTGTGATTCGAAACGTATATTATTCTTGATTAATATTACGGATTAAAATCATCAATCCTTTGTTGTAAAAGTTTTCCAATACAACATTTGAATTCTCTAAAATAATTCGAAACCGAAAGTATTCGAATGCCCATCTCTGTTCTTGGTATTTCTTATTTGGTTCTAGCCAAGTAGATTTACGGCAACAAATCTAATATCGTATAATAAGTATATTGTGAATACCTTGGAGAGTCGATGCGATTTAACGTATATTATTCTTAATTAATATTACAGATTAAAATCATCAATCCTTTGTTGTAAAAGTTTTCCAATACAGCATTTGAATTCTCTAAAATAATTCGAAGCCAAAAGTATTCAAATGCCCATCTCTGTTCTTGTTTTTTTTATTATTGGGTTCTGGCCAAGTAGATCTACGGCAACAAATCTAATATAGTATAATAAGTATATTGTGAATGCCTTGGAGAGTCGATGCGATTTATACCGACCTTTCCAAGGCATTGATCGAGTATCACATGATTTACTTTTACATAAACTAGATATACTTCGCTTTAAATCGAATATGATTCACTGCCTTAGAAGTTTTCTTGTAAATCCTAAACAATTTGTAAAAAATAATAACTCCATATCTCAATTTAGTTGCTTGAGTTACGTGAAGATTTAGGTCACTAATTGAAAACGCAGTTATTTTGCTTTCTTCACTCTTTATTGTTTCTTGCTATATGTACATTTCGATTAGTGTATATGTATGAAATATACATATAGCAAGAAAAAATAAAAAGTAAATAAAGGAATATAACTGCGTTTTTAATTAGTGCATATCTCAAGAAATTTCTGTGAAATCAGGGGTACCCCAGGTATCGCACATGGGTTCTATATTATTCTTAATATTCGTCAGTAATATTATTAAAAATTTAAAATTCTGTACGGCTTGGTTGTATGAAGACGATTTAAAGATTGCCGCCTATATTGGTAGCAGAGATGATGCACTAAATGTTCAGCAAGACCTGGATCAGATAGCCTTGTGGTATAACTGTAATAGTCTCAAAGTTAAAATGTAAATGGATTTCTTTTTTACCGTGTTAAAAGTCCAATTACGACCAAATATATTATAAATGGGTACGATATTGAACACTGAGATAAATTATTTAGGAGCTATATTCGATGTAAAACATAATTTTATTCCACATATTCGTATTTGATAAGAAAGCATAAGCTAATAACGCTTGTATGTCTACATCAGGATCCACTGACAGAATGTTCCAAAACTATTTTTACAAGAAGTAAAAAGCGTCTAATAAACCTAGGTTGTCGTTTCTTATAATAGTTCTATAGAAATTCTATAAATAATATAAATAGAAAAGAGTATTCATTTACTTGGTCACAGTTATATACAAATATCTTTATTCAATGGACTTTTACATTATATTAAGTACAGTATTGTATAGTATAATACGGTATATAATTTGAGGTTGTCCTTTCATAGGCTATCGACCCGAGGTCTTTCTGCCATGGTCGCAGTTATTTAAATAAATTACATTAAAATGATTTGAAAATAATTAATAAATTATTCTCACATTTAGCTCTATCTCTATGTAAAAAAATGTTTCGACTCGTATCATTTTTTTGTATCAACTCCTTTCAAAGCCCCATTTATTCTCTCCAAAGAACCCAAACAAAACGAAAACAACCTTCTCTGAAACGGAATAAAATATTTGAGATAACCGAGCTCAATCGAAATGGAGCAGGCGTAGCGTAAAAAAAGGAGATGAAGAAAAAGAAAACACCAACAACGGTCCGTTACTTTTTCCAGCGAGCTCGCACAAAGTGATCCCGCGTTCTGTTTAAGGAAAGTTATTGTGCGACAAGTGTACTGGTTTTTATTGAAACAACTTAATCATACATACGCGACGACTCCTCCCGGCCACTCTTCCGAGCGGTTACAAGTTGGCGAGAGCGTTCTTCTCTTCTCCGCTTCTCGAAAGAAAGATTGACGTCCGAGATACATTCGAAATGTGACAGCCGACGATGCGGACTCGTCACGAAAAAGAAGAAGTAAAAAAATGAGACGGATCCTGATGTGGTACATACACGCGTTATTTGCTTATGTTTTCTGATCGGCGACTTATCAGACACGCGTGGATCGAGTACTACTTTTGTAGATAAAGAAATTTTCATCAATAAGAATCTAATTGACATCTATATTTGTTGAGTTAAAATCTTGAAGCAACAAGCATTACTATCAGGAATATGGGAGTGATTTAGGTAGATTCGTAAATTTATTCATTGGAAGGTGACATTTTTTCTGATACGAATCCTCTTTGATTATCAATTAATTCTATATTTCTTAAATTAAATTTCTACCCTAGTTAGAGGTGACATTTTTTTTTTTTTTTGATACGAATCCTCTTTGATTATCAATCAATTCTATATTTCTTAAATTTAATTTCTACCCTGTGTCAAATTACAGCTGTGACCATAAAATGATCTGCGTCTGCATTCGCTCCTCTACATGATCTTACATTCATTATCATGTTATCGCTCTTTTTCTTGTTTAATATATGGTCTATCTGATTTCCATGTTCCCGGGTTCCATCCAAGTTATTTTATGTTTCTTTTTGTGTTCGAAATTTGTGCTTGATATTGTCATTCTCAGTAAGTTTGCTGCGTTACACAGTCTATATCTATTGTCATTTTTTCTGTAATGTATTGAGTGTTTTCCATCAACTTCTTTGATATATTCTTCATTCCCGATTTGTACATTTAATACAAAAAATCTTATTCTTATGCCTGCCATTCTTTCATTAATTGGAGTAAAATCTACCACGCGTTCTTTCTTTTTTTCGTTACCGCGAAAGTGGCTTTATTTTTCCCTTGTTTCTTCTCTCCTGAGTACCATATTTTGTATTGATCTTTGTTAATTAGTCCATATTCCTTCCATCTTATTTCTTGTAACACCACTATGTCTATTCCATATTTTTCAATTTGTTTTGCAATTTCATCCATTTTCCTACATTTAGAATTGTTTTTATATTCTATGTACTTCATTTTATATCTTTTTCTTTCTCATCTCCTTATTTCCTCTATCCATGCATTCACCAAATGAATGCATGGATGGATTCTTAGTTTGTTGATTTTTCGAGAATATAAAATTCTGACCATTCGTACTTTTTATCATTTATAATATTTTTTTAATAATATCCCATCACCAAAATATTTTTTAACTTTCGTTTCAAAATGCTCAATTATCGTTTCTAAGGACGATGAAGAGATGAACTTCATCGTTCTTAAATTTCTTCCCTCGAAGACCTTTTTGAAGTAATAGTTGGAGGGGGTAGGGTCTGGACTGTAAGGTGGGTGGTTCAAAGTTTTAAAGCCACAAGTCTTCAGGACAGCCATCGTAACTCTACTCGAGTGAACGGCCGCGTTGTTTTAAAAGAGCAGCACACCCTTTCCCCATTTTCCTCGCTTTTTTGCCTCTCCCAGAAAACAGGGTGCTCGCAAAAAGCTTGCACCACCAAGCTGCGGGGACTACCGTGCTCTCGAGCATGGATGTCAGAAAGGGGTAGATACCCATGTCGGAATTGTAGGCCTTTCCATAGCATCCCTGTGACCATATCTTGGATAGAACTAACTGTATGCAGCGAGGTCGACTCAGCCCTGGTGCTTGTCGCCATTAACTGAGGAGTCGGGTGTGGGCCGTTAAAAGCCCAAGAGTGTCTATTCGCTATTCCGATCCACACGTGGGTTGGCCTCCGACGGGCAGTGCTTTCGAGGATATGACGTCAATACCATCACGATCGAGTGGCGCTCCACATGGTCATAAACCGAAAGGTAAAAGACCGGAGCAGGACAAGATCTAGCAATTGATCACATGTCCCAGAAAACAGTGGAGGAGTCGGGGTGGGCCGTTAAAAGCCCAAGAGTGTCTATTCGCCCTTCCGGTCCACACGTGGGTTGGCGTGCGGCGATCAGTGGTTTCAATGATATGACGTTGATACCATTACGATCGATTGGCGCTCCACATGGTCATAAACCGAAAGGTAAAAACCGGAGCAGGACATGATCTAGCAATAGATCATGTCACACACATATTCCAGAAAACAGTGGCCATAATCTTTTCGGACTAATGCGCCACCTTAAAATGGGGAGAGGAGCACCCTTTTTGAGTCAATTCCGGGTGATGAAATTTGCGTTCATTATTATTAATCTGAATTAAAACAAGAGTCAAAAATAATTGCTGGGGATGAAACTTGCGTTCATCATTATTAACCTAAATCAAAACAAGAGTCAATGCAATGACTATTTTTTTCTAAAAATGTGTGCCAATACATCTGAAGCGGCGTGAGCATTTTGGGCACCCATTTTACATTCACTTTTGACATAATCAGTAGTCCATGTCGAATTAAAAAAAAAAAAAGTTGTAGCTGATACTCCAACCATCCATGGAGCAGTGATATGGTGGGCTAGAAATAAAGTACTGACTACCATAATACTACTCAGCACAGTACAAAGAATCGCCTGCCTATTGAAAAACCACGCTAACGTTGGCAATGGAAGTGAATCTATGCCTACTACCACTAGTCTCTACGCTGGCAACCACCATTCGCCTAAAGAACCATGGGATTTGGGAAAAGACTAACTGAGGAGAGGATAGATTTCAGCCTCTGGCGGGATGTCTGTAAAGATATTCCTCTTCTTGAGACTGATACTTACCTATGCAATCCTACTTTTGTAGAAGGGATGCCTTACAGAATCACCATCCTACCCACAAGTAAAATGAAAGAGTTTACGACCAGGATATATGCAGACGCCTCGAAGAAAGGAGAACGCTCAGGGATCGGGATCTACTCTAGGTCTGTAAGCATCTCAACGAAATTAAGGAAGGTACAGCGATATCACCCAGCTAAAAACAATGGGCATAATGCTTGCGGCTGAAACCTTTTCTAATCGCAAGATAACGAACAAGAGAATACTTATACTCACGGACAGTGGACAGGCGCTCCTTTCTATGAGGAGCAGATACACCTGCTCCAATTCGATATAGGAATGCCACAGATTGCTGTCCAGAGCATCGCAGCATAATGAAATAGAGACTGAATATTCAGTCCCCAGAGCCGCTGGCACCCATTCCTCCAGCAACCCTCATCAAACTGGTTCAAGAAAGAATGACGGAAATATTCAAAGAAAGCTGGGATGACGTAACTGCGTCTTTGCAAAGGAAGCACTTCAGTACAAGTCTGCGACAAGCAGATATCTCAGACTAGGCAGAATAAACTTAAGGAGGATAACAGCTATCCTCACAGGACACGGAAGACTCAACACTCAACTATTCAGGCAGGGACTCGCTGAGATATCAGACTGTCGAGTTTGCGGAGATAAAGACGAAACAGCCAGGCATTTTTTTATAGAGTGTCCGGCTACTAGCGAGATAAGGAAAGCTACCATAGGAGAGAGATGGCCATGTTAAGGCATGCAAATGAATTTATTAAAGTATCCAGCTTCGACATGTTTGTAGATTCTATAAGTTCTTTGCGCCATATACTTAGTGCTAAATAGTTCGTTTTTAAAAATGTGTTTTTTCTGTTAGTTCTATTATTTTATTATTGTAACTATTCATTGTATCATGTATGTATGTTACTGTATTTATTGGCCTCCGTTAATTGAATAAATAAATAAATAAATAAATATTGCCTACATAAGGTACCTCCCCTTCTCTGTGATACTGGATTACCTTTATGAGATAAACTGGTTGTAACGGAGGAGGAGAGGCCTGAAACGAAGGAAGGCTAGGGGCTTTTTAGGCCTATGCTCAATGCTTATAGCACACCTCTGTGATACTGGATTATCTCTATGAGATAAACTGGTTGTAACGGAGGAGGAGATGCCTGAAACGAAGGGAGGCTAGGGGCATTTTAGGCCTATGCTCAATGCTTATAGCACACCTCTGTGATACTGGATTACCTCTATGAGTTAAACTGGTTGTAACAGAGGATGGAAGGCCTGAAACGAAGGGAGGCTAGGGGCCTTTGGGGCCTATGCTCAGTGCTTATAGCACACCTCTGTGATACTGGATTACCTCTATGAGATAAACTGGTTGTAACAGAGGAGGGGATGCCTGAAATGAAGGGAGGCTAGGGGCATTTTAGACCTATGCACAGTGCTTATAGCACACTTTCTCTTAATATACATACTCCAACCATCTCTGCAATTTGCTTTTTCTTCAAACAGGCATCCTTTAATAATCTTTTTTTTTTTTTTTTTTTTGATGTTTTCCTCTGTAAAGGCTTCAGCAGTTGTTCCTGGACGAGGAACATCTTCTATCGATTACCTTGCTTAAAAAGTGCATGCGACTCATTGTCTTGTCAGGACAAGAATCGGTATAAACCGTCGCCATCTCATCATTAATATTTTGAGGTGATTTTCGCTGTTTCGTTAACAATTTAATCACCTCACGAAACTCCACATTTTAACAATTAGCTATTTTCTTCGGTTTCGACTCATCGAGGAACGGCAGCTCGTGCCTTACTGATCCGGTCAAGATGGAACTTAACACTAATAATCGCAAAGATCGCTCAGTACAACCAAATTAGTGACGCCAACTCCCCTCTATTGTGTACATCCTGACCCATCCTCGTAAAATAAATTAAACTAATATTTTCTTATACAATTTTTCGAACGCACTATTACATTACATTATCTCTAACACATTTAACAGCTTATATATGTATACATAATCCTTATTGACAAACGTAATACAAAAATAAAGTATTACAATACGTGCTGTAAGAGTTTGCCAATTGGCTATCGACCAGTGGTCTTTCCGCCTGGATTTTGTATTTTCGTCCTTGTCAAAATGTACGGATAAAATGTGATGATCGTTAACAGTCTGTATCAAAAGTCCCTGTCGGATGTGTATGTCACTTAACTTTCTTGAATGTTATGATATGATGTGATGAATTCATGGAGGGTTAGACTGGGGAATTTACGTTTAGGACTTATAGTTCTTTAACAGCTTAATTTTCTGCAAATAACCAATGTCACAACCAATCTCTACATTCATAAAATCATCAAGCAGTTATGTAAACAATATAATCCCAATATTGATAATAAGTTCGTAACTTAATCTAAACTAATTTGGAAGAACTAATGCTAAGTATATCCAAAATCTATTAGACAATGAGTACAAAAGTGAACTACGTGTCTCCCACACTGAAGAACAAAATGCAACAGCATTTAATGTTCATCTAAACCAGTTAAGAACAAGCGTCTAAAGCTATTTGAATTAGCAGGAACAATCTTATTATAGATATTGGACTAATAACGGTACACTGTTTCAATTTGCACAACATAAGCCGTTTTATCGAAGGATTTATATAAAATCTCTTTATTGCATAAAGTATCTTCTACAAAAAAGACAAAATCAAGCAACCCAACCAAAATATAGTGTTTGAAATTATTTGTCTGAGTAGAAACGACTTGAGGTGGTTATAAGGCTATTAACATAGTGTTTACTTATGATGCTTCTACAAACCCAGATCGTATCAACTGATGAGAAAGACGTCAGTCAAATGAAGAAATTGGTAGTTGCAAACCGTCGATTAACAAATAGAAAGAGAGATTACTGATGATGTTGGCACATCGAAAGGATCAGTCAATACTATTTTGAAGAATTTTTTTGGGCCAAGACACGACAAATCTCGATAACCGAAAACATTATTTTTTTTAAGAGTATCGCGTTGAAGTTTGTTCCGTGATGTTTGCTGATTGCATCCACTTGGTTCATTATATCGTGAAATGAAGAACTCTTCGCGTTCGGCGAGATGTTAGGGATCGCGGCTTTCGAGTATGAGGACAAAATGAAACGTATGATTACTGGAGATGAGACTTCGATACATGCTTAGGACCTCGAAACAAGCGATATCGTGATAAAGGTGAGGCAAGATAAAAATATCGCGCCAAAATCTCTAAAAATTCAAGGTCATGTTGACAGTTTTCTTGGATTATCTTGATGTGGTGCATAATGAATTCCTTCCGCTGGGTCAAACTGTAATTTGTTTAGTACTTTCCCCAAATTCAAGCTTAGGGGTCGTTTACTGCTGTCTTTTTTTTGTCAAAATCGCCTATTCCTATGTATTTGGGAAGATCCTCCTTCTTAGCCATTGGTTATATATGCTTAATAGCCTGTCTCCTTCAAATATCGCTCTTATCGCTTCATTTGTGATTCTGTCATTTGTTGTTGCCTTTCCCTTGCCATTATATTTCTCTGATTTTAGAAAATAAAGAAAATAACAACAGGATACTCCAATTCCAAATAAATGTCACGACTTATTTATATATTTTTCTTCAATGAGTAATGATGCTAAATCGCATCCATTGACGTGTTTAAAAATATTTAAACCAACCTCTCTCTCGAGAATCCTTGTGGTAACGGGCATTTCATAAAATTACATTTCGGTTTTGACGCCACGGCCGTAAACCTCTCGCGAAACAATGCCAAACCGCGGCGTGAAAATAAGTCATAAACTACTCGCCACGTCTCGTCCGCCGCAATCCACTTCACAAGGTGGCGGTTTCGACGAAAAACAACGAGAAAAGCGAAACAGTGTCGTAATTAGTGCGGACTCGGGGGGAAGAGCAAGAGCGAGCAAGAGAAAATAATGTGATCTATGAGCACGGCCTCGGGCCGTAAACGTGAGCACATAAAATTAATAAGCGCACTTTTATAAACAACACAATCCTTTTTTTCTTCTTCTTCTTCTCCTCCTCGCTGGCCGTTGTGGGTTTACGCCGAGCGCTCGGCGGCTCTGCGAGCGAAACCTTTCATTAAAAGCTAGTCAGTGTGTCGTTATGCTTGTTTCTCATAGTGCTGCGAGAGAGCCGAGCTTTAAATGTTAATCGCCACGTTCGAGCCCGTGCTTTTTGCCCTTTTAAAATTCACCGACACGTTCATTGTTCCGTGATGTTTGCTGATTGCATCCACTTGGTTCGTTATATCGTGAAATGAAGAACTCTTCGCGTTCGGCGAGATGTTAGGGATCGCGGTAATGGTCTGATAAATCCACAACAACTGGACATACTCTTTCTTTTTTCCTGCTTCTTCTTTTCCTACTCCGTCGTCGTTGTGGTTGCACTTTCAGGAAGAGCTTTCTGTTGGATTTCCTTTGAAATTTGTGCGCGGTAGTCGAACTGCTGTGAGATGGATATTCATCATTCTAGTCAGTTCAAAATGGATTCATCTAGATTTCTCCATTTATTCGTTTAGATATTCATAGTAATATATATAAATATATAAAAATAAATATTTAAATCATCCGCATAAGCTATAATAAAGAATAATTGAGAATTAGAACTAAAAATAATAGGAAAATAGTCTAATAAATCCACGACAATTGGTCATACTGTATCTTTTTTCATTTGTCATTGTTGTTGTTGCAGTTTCAAGGAGAGTTTATATTGAATTTCCTTTAAAAGTGGTGTATATAAAAATTGCCTTTTTCGATAGTTTATATTCAATTTTATAAAAGAACAAGTGCAAAAACAACAATATTTATTAAGCCACAAAATTCAACTTTAACCACCCCTAAAAAAATATTTGACTTGAAAATAACCTCGAAACAATAACAAACGTTATGATAAATTGTACAATTTTGGTGCCTGCTATTTCAATCAATTTTAACAGCTCTCATGGCCCTAAACGTTAACTGAGATAACGGTTTAAAGCAATACGAAATACTAAATCGCCATATAAAGTATCCTTGAAAAATAACGTGCTATCAAACATAACGTTTTAGATGGGGAATGAAACCAATTGCAGAAAGCGTCGATCATTTAATAAAAACGCTCACATTAATTCATTACTTAAATTTTTCAACATTTGTATTTTGAGGTTTTGTTGTGAATTGCGCTTCTTCTGCAGTAAAAATGCTATTTATTTAATTTTTTATTCATTGAACCTTTTACCTTTCGGTAAACGCTCACATTAATTCATTACTTATTATTTTAAACATTTGTATTTTGAGGTTTTGTTGTGAATTGCGCTTCTTCTGCAGTAAAAATGCTATTTATTTACTTTTTTATTCATTAAACCTTTTACCTTTCGGTAAACGCTCACAGTAATTCATTACTTAAATTTTTCAACATTTTTATTTTGAGGTTTTGTTGTGAATTGCGCTTCTTCTGCAGTAAAAATGCTATTTATTTATTTTTTTATTCATTGAACCTTTTACCTTTCGGTAAATGCTCACAGTAATTCATTACTTAAATTTTTCAACATTTTTGTTTTGAGGTTTTGTTGTGAATTGCGCTTCTTCTGCAGTAAAAATGCTATTTATTTAATTTTTTATTCATTGAACCTTTTACCTTTCGGTAAACGCTCACATTAATTCATTACTTAAATTTTTCAACATTTGTATTTTGAGGATTTGTTGTGAATTGCGCTTCTTCTGCAGAAAAAATGCTATTTATTTATTTTTTTATTCATTGAACCTTTTACCTTTCGGTAAACGCTCACATTAATTCATTACTTAAATTTTTCAACATTTTTATTTTGAGGTTTTGTTGTGAATTGCGCTTCTTCTGCAGTAAAAATGCTATTTATTTATTTTTTTTTATCATTGACCTTTTTACCTTTCGGTGTAGGGTTATTTAATTAAAATAATTCATTATTTCATTGTTTTGTGGTTTTGCAGTTAGGTTAGTACTACTGAATACACTACCAACTTATTTCTTTAGTTCATGATGGCATTCATAGATGGCATTCAATTAAATCGAGTCGTCATGTGTGAATGCACCCCCAACTAAATATTAGGTTGGTAATACGAAACCCGATACCAACTTAATTTTTAGTTCGGAATTGCATTCATGGATAGCGCTAGATTAAGTCGGGTCACCATCTGTGAATGCACTCCCGAATAAAATTTTAAACTGGCAGCGTGCCAGCCAAATATTTATTTAATTTAAAAAAGTAACTTCTTATTCAATATAAGTATAAATCAAAAGTAAATACAACTGCTAAATGTATAAGAATTATATTTACAGCAACGACTTTATTTATTTTACACACAAAATTAAACATCAAGCTGTGCAGAAAGGAAAAACCGTTTGCACACCTTAAACCGAATCAACATGAGGCACATGCCGAAAATAATTGCATGCTACGAATCGATTCACACTAAATATACAACAGAACAATACAAAACAAATGCCGAACAACAATGCGTTCATTTTTTTGTTCGATCGTTGTGATTCCAAATTTGATTAATTCGCATCGATGTGAACCACTCGAGCGAGACTTTCCTGAATGGGGAAGGGTTGGGCCAGCGGAGGAATGCCCGTTTTAATTTCGATGTGCAAACAATAACAGCGAGCAATTTGATTGTTTCTGTAAATAGCACGCTCCTCCTGTACCAGGATTTCTTTGAACGGCGAAAGGATCGAAGGGGGGTGACTTGTGTTTCCGCCGCCGACTGAGCGGGTGCATGCAAAAAAACTTCATGGATCAACCCTTTCGGTTTGTTCAATAGGTGTTTGTTGTGGGTTTTGTAATGAAGAGTGGGAATCAATCGACTGGAAATTGATGGGGTTTGTTAGTGAAAACGTCAACGACTAATGAAGATTTAACTAATTAAACTGCGACCAAGTGAATAAATCCTTTTCTATTATTAAAATAATGGTTTATTTTTATATTTGTTTTTTTAACGTTAATTTTTTCATAGTTGACACGCGATTCATGATATGTATCAAAACCGCAATCAATACAATAGCAATGAATAGTGATCAGTTTATATTGCCATTTTTCAATGAACAGGCTTACAATCGAAGAACGCTTGCAAATCATTGAATTTTATTATTAAAATTCGTGCTTCGTGATAAATGTGTTTCGCAAATTACGATTATTTTATGATAGACCCACCGAGCAAGCATAGTAATCAAGTTTCACTTAATTGTACATCAACCCATATCCTAGCGCACCGAGGAGAATATCGTTAATTAATTAAATTGGTATTCCTTTTAATTCCTTAAATTCGAGAATATTGTTGTTTCCGGCAGTGTTGATGAAGATCGCGCCGATCGCAGCTATTGGGTTTTTGTTATTCGTCCACTTGGAAGATTTTACGTAAAGACCTCGGTATGAAGCCATATAAAATAGAGTTTATGCAAGAAACGAAATCAGGCGACGTACCATTACTTCGTCTTTTCGGTAAATGAGTCTTAGAAAAGCTATATGAAGTTCCGCGCTTTTTATCGAAAAATTGTCTTCAGCGACGAGGCTTATATACGTACCCATATAATCAAAACTGCCGAATTTAGTACGAACAACAGTCAAAGATAATTCAACAGCTGCCGCTGCACTCCGAAAAATTCACTGTTTGGTACTATTTATAGATCGGGGCATAATTGGACCGTATTTCATCAAAGAATATGATGACCGCAACGTAATAATCAATGGAGCAAAAAATGTGATGATCAGGGACATTTTTTGCCCAAAAATGAAAGAATCGGACTTGGTTGACATGAAGGTGCCACATATCACACTGCACGCGATACCATGATCCAATTAAGACACGAGTTTTTGGTGAGCAATTAACAATTATGGCATCATTGTCGGGCTTAATTGACTGTTAATTTAAATATTGTTTCGGTTAAAGTTTTCGGCTTACTAGCCAACTGATAAACGACTAATATAAGTTGGCTAGTAAACCGAAAACTTTAACCGAAACCATATTTGTCAGTCTGGCGTACACGATTGCCGCCGAACTAATTAACGTAGAACTCGGCCATAGAACACTTTTTTCTTGGGAGCTTGATATAGAAACATTTCAAAGAAGTAATTTTTGTAGCGCACCAAAAGTAAAAAAATTGCGAAAAAAAACTACCTTTTTTCACAGATTATCACTTATATAAAAAAATCAATTTTGTTGTTGCTTTGGAGGCTATGGGGCTTAGTTAAAATTTTGTATTAATAATAAATTTTTAAAATATAGCCAAAAGAATGTTTAATTTAACATAGAAAACGCGAATTTGCTAACTCTAATAGATTTTAAAAAATGCAAGAGTAGCTGCATTTTCAGCTTCAAATAAAAAAAATAATATTTAATTTACTTTTACAAATGTTCTGAGTTTTCTTTAATTTTCAAAAACTAAAGAATTAAAAAAGCACAATTTATTGTACTATGAACCATCGCTACAAGGAGATAAATCTATTTATTCTGGAAAATGATTGTATTTTCTCGCAGCGAAGATGCTCGCATTCTAAGTGCTAATAAACTATAACTCAAATTTAGTAAAAATATTTATTTTATAAATCTATTTATATCCTCATTAAATAGTCCTCTTTCCTTGTGGCGATGGTTCAGAGTATAATATTTAAAAAAATCATAATTAAATTAATTAGCTACCAGTTAAATCGTAACGTATATTACAATGAAGATTCAAATTAAATATTATAATTTTCATGACATATTAAACATATTTATTACTGTTTTGATGTAATATTTATACAATAATGTATAATATTTCAAATTTATGGATTTTTTTCTTTTTTTGTCCTCGGATACGCATATATATGGCCAGCTCTCAGTGGTTTGGATATTATAGATTTTGAAACCAAATAAAACAGCAATCGTCTAACAGTTAGAAGGATTTCTCCCATAATTTTCATGATTTTTATTATTGACTAAAAAATTGGTTATTCAATTGACAAGTAAATTTTCCTTTTATTAAATTTGACTGATTCCAATTTAGAACATTAATTTCTTCAAAGGATAAAATCAAAAATTATGATTTATATTAGTTCTAAGTTAAGAATATTTTACAAAAACATAATGTTCAAGTCGCATTTAAACATTTTTACAAAAATAATGAACAGCAATCAACGAGATATTTGTTACCCAGTTCGAGAAGTTTATAAACAATAAGAATTGCATATTCAAGTATTTCTTATATAACAAACTATTTTATGCTTGTAAAATTAACAACCACATTTTTAATTGTAAAACAAAATTAGATAAATCGGAAATTTATAAATTAACATGCGCAGATTGTCAATGGATATATATAGACCAATCTGGTCGTAATTTCAACATAAGATTGAAACAATTGCATTTTTTGGTTGAAACAAAGTGATAAGTTATCTTTCGCAACACATCTTTTAGATGAAAACCATATTTTTGAAAAAAGATGCACTTACCGCAATCCATCATGCCGGAAAGGGTTGTAAAATGAATTTACTAGAATTCTCTTAATTAACGACCAGGTTGATATCCCACTTTTTTTCATTTCTTTACTTTTTAATATTGTATATATATACCTGTAAAACCTCTAGTTTAAGTTACTACATATTTGATAATGACAAGCTAAATTTGTCGAAACTGCAGTCGCATAAAATAAACAAGTGTTATATAAAAAAGTAATGTTTTATTGAGGAAGAAAATAATAGAAAAAATGTATATGTGTGTATGTGAAAAGTATGAACAACTTGGGCGAAACCAGGTTACTACCCTCAATAAGGACAATTCATTGATTTGCCAACCGATGAAAAAAATTTGGTCGACCCGCCACAGAAAAGATCGAAGCTCTGTCATAAGATTCGCTCTTCGGATAAATCGAGAAATGGGGCAATGAAAACCATAATTTGTATGAACGAAATGAACCCGAAAAGTGATGGGTATCGAGTAGCACGGGGCTCAGGCGGTAATGCAAAATTTAATTTCGACAATAATAATGGGCATTGAATAATGTATAAAAGCAAAATGTCAGCATGTATACATCTACAACATTGTTGATGGAATTACAAAATTATCGGGGGAAATATCATGACTGCTCAAAAATAACCTATAATTTTCATCAAAATATTTATTATTAATTCCACGAAGAACTAGTGGAATCAAATAACAAGGTTAAATTTACTATAAAATATACAATAAAAAAACCGTTGCAAAAATTTATATGGATTTAATTTATCTGTATAAAAATAGGAAACTTTCGTTTAATATTTTACATCTTGTGGATATTTTTACGTATCAATTTTAATTACCCACTGAAATCATCGTAAATCATAAAATACTGCATTTATTAACAACCTAATGAGTTATGACACGAGATAAGCTCGACTAGTTTTATGTTGGGGTTATCAAATATAGCAAAGAAGAAAAAAATACGACCGCATATGTTTTATGTTTTATGGCTTACCATCATTACTGTAACCTTTTTCATTTTTATATGACAGCTGTTAAATCGAAATTCAAATAGCCATAATTAAACTAGACGAGTTTTCACGTTAATATAAATAGATTTCAATATGCAATGTTTGATATTTCAAATAAATATATATATAATAACATCTTTTATTTATATACAGAGTTACAATATTTACCACTTAACATATATACTGTGATATTATGACTTATGTTACATAAGTACTTTAACAGATGTCCAATAATAGACATTTGCTGTTGTATAACAATAACATATTGTATAATTTTCGAATTGAAAATATTTAATGCAAAAAAAAAACAGAAAATAAAAGTTACGCAATACACGGCCATTTACATTTTTTTTTTTTTTTTCATTAAATATTTTCGATTCTCATTTTGTTTGTTGTCCTAATCAGGTTGATTGTTTCCACTTTTATCTCTTTTTACCCGAATCAATTCGGACTTCCATAATGATATCATTTATACTTTACGTTTCAATAAAAGAAAAATAATATAATTTAAAAAAATATATTACAATGGAAACTTATGGGTTATGTAAAAAAATCCCTGTATACGCGTTTTTATTTTACAAATATCCTTGCATATTGAGCGTATTATATAAACAAGACTAATATTAACTGTATCGTTGAAAAACACGTAAATGGCGAGAATCGATTTTGGTCCGAAGCCTGTTTTCTCCACCTCCCACACGGCCAACGGGAGTTCAGTTGCTGACCGGTCGAAATTGCGTGAAATTTTCCGTTTTGGCAGTCCGGCATAATGTTACACTCTCTCTTGTTAACATTTTTACAAAAATAATGAACAGCAATCAACGAGATATTTGTTATCCAGTTCGAGAAACAATAAGAATTGTATATTCAAGTATTTCTTATATAACAAACTATTTTATGCTTAAAAACCTAACAAATTTTAAATTCTCTTGAAAATGGGCTGATAACCCGAAACTAGTCGAGAATTTAAAGTTATTCAATCTAATCTGTGTTTTATTGGTTGATTTTTAATAATTTATTCATATTTATTTCAAACTTTAAAATTAATGTAGTTACTTGAGTTTCTGTGAAGGTTTATGCCACTAATTGAAAACACAGTTATATTCCTTTCTTAGCTTGTTATTTTTTATTGCTATATGTACATTTTTGTGCAATAAAATTAAGCACATAAAATATGTTATAGTTTGAGGAGGACATGATAAATTTCCTAGTTACGAAAAAATATGTAAATATATCAATTTCTCTAAAAATGCCGCATCATTTAAACAACAATTCAAAAATTCGAATTTATTGAAATGCTGCTAGGCAATTAAAACAGACCCGAATTACACAACTAGAATATTGTGAAAAATTTTATGAGACTTGTGCTTAATTTTATTGCACACAAGTGTACATAGTACGCGAAATATACATATCTTTCTTTCTTAATCTTATCCTCTTTTACCCGTATTGGGTGTCGACATATAATAATTCAAATTAAAAAGTGAAGATATAATTGTAACTGTGTTTTCAATAGGTGACTTTAAATTAATTGATTTTTTTATCTTTTTATTATCATTATTTAAAACTTATCCACATTTTAATTTAACTGAACTTTCCTTTTTATTAGTTTATTTATTTAATAAGTGGAATACACCATATTTTCGTAGTAGTAGTAGTATATTTAATTATAGGGATTCTAGATTCAATAATTAAATTTATTTATTTATACGGAATCTGTATTTTACAAAATACATTTCATGCGATATGAGAAACATTTTAATATTAAAACTTTACTAATTTTGTAAAATTCATTTTTGTGTTCTCACCTTGTGTATGGGTTATTAGTTTAGTTTACAATTTCCGAAATTCAGATATAGTTGAAAAAATTCAAAATAAATTTGTTGTCTTGCAAATTCAATTCTTAAATCAATTAGTGGTCGTCATAAAATTGCAGTACTATGTTTTTTTTTTTTTGGACAAACGTATAAACGGTTATATCACCTCTCCTTTATCGTCAGCTTTGTTAAATTCTAATTTCTATCCGCATAATATTCTAATTCGTGGTGTATCTTTATTTCTTTCCAAATTTTCATCGCAGTATTTATTATTTCAATTCTCCCTTTGAAATAATTATGAGAAATATTAATAAACTAAATTTATCTAGAGAGTTTGACTTATTTAATGTTTCCTTTGCCTCATTAAAGACAAACATTATTTCGCAATATGATTAATTATTTCAATCTTCATATAATTTGTTTCAATAATGATTCTTTTTTGTCAATCAGTTAAATTTAATTTTAACAAATCAATTGTTTAATGAAATGAGTCTGTATTCTTCTACTGCATAATTACTTCTTTTTTTCTTCTTGTATACTCGTATCATTAATTTGTAATACTGTTTGTAATAGTTTTGTAAAAAATAATATTCCGTTAATAAACTGAACTAAATAAGTTGAATTTCCAAAAAAAACTAATAAATAATATACAAAATCTAATTGGTGTTAATTATGAATAATTATCTTAAAATAACAGAAAGGTTTGAATGAAAGATCGGCAAGGAGAATCCTTCTAAACTGAATCGCACCTTCAGATTAGTTTTAGTAACTTTGTTTTACATAAATTGTATCTCTAGTTCTTTATTATTATTTTTTTTTTATTTTTATTTTTTTATTATTTTTTATTTTTTTTTGTGGAAGGGGAAATCGAGTTATAGACGGAGTGTGGGACTCCTTTCAGTAAGATGTTAACTGGAAATTGAAAGACTGTTATTCCTTACTTCACAATTTATTTTTATGTTAGATGTACAATAAATTGTGAAGTAAGGAATAACAGTCTTTCAATTTGTGATTAAACACTTCACTTAAACTCAAAAAACCATTCAGTGTTAACTGGAAGCCTACCCACTAAAACCTCTCCCACTTTACCGGCTTCGAATACTAAGGTCATTTTATTGTTATTATTCTAATAAGAATTATTATTAATTTACTTCGTATCAGAATATCTCATATTGGTATTTCCTATGAATAAAATATTCCATATACAAAAAAAATGTCAACGCTAACAAAATCTCTGGTTAAACTATTACTAGATTTCTGAAATAAAACTGAAGAATATTATTATAACAACAATGATATACTCATAATTAATTAAAGACGACGCAAGCGCCACCTATTGCCTAATTTAAGTGGCATCGTCAACGATTTGGTTCTCCATACGCTAGTGAATGGTGACTGAACATTTCTTTAAACGTGAACAATGATATACTTAAGATTTGTTTCAAAAATTTAAACTTTAGAGTGTTTTATTGTTCTTGTTTAAAGTGAATTGCTATTATTCTAATAAGAATTATTGTTAATTTACTTCAACTATCGTTGAAGCTATAAGCAATACCTTCAACCATAGACGAATAATAACAATTCACTTCTTATTCTTAAACCTAAAGGAAATTAATTTATTTTAATTAGTATTAGCAATTATCACCATCATTTATAAGTTTATTCGTTATACAATTTACTAATCAGTGTGATTATTAGTCAGGTATTTCCATTAGAATTTGTTTTGGTACTTATATCACAATCTAATTAATAACAGAAGTGAATGAAATAATGATTAATTAAAAACATTCCCATTAAATGATACAAACTACTGTAAATAACAAAAAAAAAGGTAAGCATTCATATACAAGTACCTAATTTAATTTCTCCCATTCAACATTTGGTGATTATCTCCATTAACAACAGGAGCAAACAAGCGTGGAGCCTTCTGGCGTTAATGGAAGTGTAACTAACGATACACGCCGCATCTGTTTGGGCAGGACAATGGCAGGATTCATTAGTGGCATTACCGGCTTAGGTAAACTCGGTTTTGAAAAAGCGGATTAAATCGTGGCCGGATTAAAAATAGGGTAGGTTCCGATTGAAACGTCACCCCGGTGGTAACGGATTTGCGGCTGCCGTGTCCCATTGTACGACACTTTTTCGGCCGCTGTGTTTCCCGTTTGAATAAATTACGTAAGCGTTTAGCAGATTAAGTGAATACACATGAGAGTTATTATAAATAAATTCATAAATTATAAAACATTTGAGATTGCTTCTATAAATATAATACTGTTCTATAAAAAAGTTAATAAAATATATTTTCAACTGAAATATATAATTATGAATTATCAATGTGAAAATAATTTATTAATTATTTTCAAATCATTTTTATTTAATATATATAAATATATTTTGATGTTGCGTTTTTTTATGTAACTGAGTACATTTATTTTATGATACAACACAATATTACGGAAAAGCTAGAGGAACATGAAAATAAATACAAAAAAATCTAAAATAATGGTTATTTCAAAAGATAAAACACAAACAAACAAAAAATCAGTAACGCAATGATTAAACAAGTAAATATCTAGAAACATACGTAACACAGGTAGCATACAAAATGAAGTCAGTCATAGAATTTTATTTAATAAACTCAAAATGTATAACCAAGTGAAAGCCCTAACAATCAACAAACTAATTCATAATATAATTATAGTGATTATAGTGAAGGGTTTATTATTTAAATTTATTTTGTAATATCTTTAATCGCACAGTTATTTAAAAAAAGAAAATGTTTAGTTGAAATCCGAAGTAGAATAAAAATACTGAAATCCCACAAATCGCGATGGGCAATTTTCATTTTATAAACGCGGAAAACCATAAGCGCGAACGAACCTCCGTTTTCCCATGGATCTAAAAACGATAATTGCTAAATTACAAACGCGGCAGTCACACGCGCACGTCCACTGAATTAGTGAATTTTATCATCGGCCATTACTGGGCCGTCCATAAAACCGCAATGAAACTGCAAAAGGCTCGCATAAAAACCGACTGTAATTGGCCCCGGGATTTTCATAATTTACTCTTTGCGGCGCGGCCGGCGGCGCTGTTTCTAATCTTAAATACTGCGCGCGGAAAAAAAGGATCACGAAAAGGTGAACCGGATGTCCAAGACGTTGGTTAATTTGATAAAGGAACGTCGTCGTTAATCATTCGGCTTTTGAAGGTTATTTTGATTCCTGCATAAAGGGGGTTATTTAGTGGTTGTTGTTAAGGTGATTTAATTTGATGGTTATTTAAGTGACTTCATTTTAAATCGTCTACATTTTATGTGTAGACAACCAACTGTTTATTTCATTTATTTTGTATTATTCATTCAAACCATATTTACTACTTTAGTTCATTATATTATGTAATTTTATCACATCTACTTTAATAAATTTTAACTATACATAAGAACCAAGCGTTATGTATTAGCTAAATAGCTAACTAAGCGTTACAGGAATTTAAACCCATTCAGGAACTACGACAGGGAGGATCACTAGTCCCTTTGTTATTTATAATCGTTTTTAACAAAGTAATAAAAAAACTAAAACCAGAAAAGTGGAAGTTGCTTGTAGGATTGGTGTGGAAAACAATATCGGAGTGTTGATAAGATTTGATTATAATTTGGCTTAAAAGTTTTCGCCGCTATATATTGAACAAGACTTCACCGACCCAATCTAAATATATTGTGGCATCATAAAAAAAAACACAACACGGATTATGGAAGATCCCAATTCTTAACCATTGGTTATATATGCTTAATAGCCTTTATATTTGGAGAAGCTCGATTGTCTTTGCCGTTTTCAAAATTAATTTTTATACGGTACTGAATCTCGAAACACGTGTCTGTAGCCTTATATTAAGAAACGTTTTTTTTTTTCTCTGCATTAAATATCCTTGAATCAAAAAATGTTGTATTATGCAATTATTTGTTATACAACAGCAAATATTCATTGTGTAGATCAATACCTGACGGGACATTTGCCCAAGAAGTTGTTGTTTAAATGAATGTTTTTTTAAGTACTTACATTGTGTAAGTCAAAAAGTTGCAGCAGCAAAAGTTGTGTAAATTATTTATATTAAAATTTCTTTATATTTAATTTATTTAAAAATAACTGTGACTGTTTGACTAAATAATCCCTTTTATTTTATGCATTAAATTAGTTGATTTTGAAATTATTTTTATAATATCCGCAGCGCCGTAATGTCGAGACGAAACAAAAAAAAACTGTCCAAAATAATGATTTATAAACATTACACTCATCGCGCTGAATATCAAACAAAACACGTACGGATTTTTTTGTTTGTCAAATCTTACATTTTCATATGAATCGAGGATTTTTCCAACGAAAATTACCATACAATCTGACAGCCGACAGGCGACAAGCGACAGGGCATTAGGCACGCTAATGACATAATAAATGGAGGTGTATAAAACGCCGAATCCGTTCTGGAAAATGCGGAACAACAAACACGCTGAGAGCGAGGTGGTTTTAGTATACAAGGGAGGATTTCAGAAAGCCAGACGGAAGGAGATGACGAAGAAGAAAAGGCAAGGACGTGTTCGGTGACTCAAAGGAAAACCGACTAGTTTTTTTTTGTTTTCGGCCGCGCCTGGAATATTTAAGGGTTAGTCTCTTTGACACGATTTAATCCTCTTGTTGGAATCATACAGGCTTGTTGTATGAGTGTGTGTGTGTGTAATAATCTTTCCCGGACAAAGAATTATGTAAAACGACACCGGGTGTGGAATTAATACAAGGATATCTGAATGCTACAAAACAGAGTTTTAATAAATATAAAAAAAGCAACAAGATCTCGGGATAGTAGCGTAAAATAAATATTTTAAATATATTATTTATTTATATGCGTAATTAATTTCTCACTTAAGGTTGCGGTTCAGTAGCAAGAGATAGCTATATAGTAAAATGGAAATACTTGTTTGAAAAAAGAGCCATTCTTTTGGATTTAATAACATGAAAATTTATTTACATTTTTTATCTACCAAGTATAAAGTATCAGTCTAAATAAAAAATAAATCGTGTATTATGTCAATTTACTAGTTCAAGTTAGAAAAGAAAATTGTAAGACATAATGAACTTAATAGGTCATGTCTGCTAAGTTATTTGAATACAGAATTTAGTGAAATCCTTTAAATTTTAATTGCACAAGTTTTTATTAGTAAAAATATAATTTGGAATTTGCTATAAATTTGATCAATTTTCATTGTTTTTCAGACAAACTAAACATTAAAATAATTTGTAATTCATCTGATGAAATTCCTGCTTATTTTAAGATTACTTTAATGTATAATACAATATCGTTCATTGATCACAACAGCAATCTAACTCGAATTAGTGATTGCTAAAATTTATATAGCCATCTATTTCGTCTAAACCGATTAAGCCGTTTGTGAAACATTTTTTTAATTAATTCAGGATAATTTAATTTAATTAAAATTAACGTCTGCACTTATTATCTGATTTTATGATAGCATGAATTTAAATTTATATTTAGTTGTTAAAAATGTTTGTATAATTCTCCCAAAAGATGCCCAATGCTCGAAACCAGTGGGAGAAAGTATAAATAAGTGAAACAAACCAAGTGTTTTAATTTTAATTAAATTATCCTGAATTATCCTTTTTTAAATTTATTTATAGCAACACATAATTGTATGTATTGTATGTTGCGAAAAATAAATTAAAAAAACAAACAACAAATAAATAATAATTTAGGATAATTTAATTAAAACTTGCTTTTTTTGCACTTATTTATATATGTTCTTTTATCTACGAATTTCAGCATAAACTCGAGCAGAATTCGAAATAAAAAAATTGGCTGACTTTGACGCACTTTAAATTCGATTTATTTATTTTAGAGTTTTGCTAGGGATATTAAGAACCACCTTCATTTAACTTAGCCTATAAAGAGTTTATGTTTTATTATTAATATTCAATGAAAAATTGAATTTAAAAACTTTGAGTGTAAACCAAACCAAGTGATTTCATTTGCAAGTAATCTATACATATTGTTTTCTAAATAAACATAATATTGAGTAAAGATGTTTTTTCTTCTACTGTTAACTTGTTTATAGTTGATTGGTAAACATTACAAATAAATATATTTTTTTGATTAATTCACTTCATTTGTTTTGAAATGTATGTATTAATTTATAATTTATTGTTACGAAGTTTATTTCCGAATTCACATTTCTGTTAATGATATATGATGATATTTTTGATATATGATAAATATTTGTAATAGTTGATTACAGTTCACGAAAATATTATTAATATCATTAGCAAAATTGTATTAATTTTGTATGGCAAAGAATGCACAGATAAGTCTGGGAGGAACACATATTAAATATCA
The DNA here is from genome assembly GCA_963082785.1 of Philonthus spinipes. NCBI lineage: Eukaryota > Metazoa > Arthropoda > Insecta > Coleoptera > Staphylinidae > Philonthus > Philonthus spinipes. The sequence goes on along the minus strand of OY720309.1, from coordinate 10,276,169 downwards.
ATTTTTACAGAGTACTGCCTGGCTTGTGCGTGCATTGTTTAACCCTTTCGTCCCGGATGGTACATATGTGTACCACAAATGTGTGAAAACCCCTGGAATCTAAAATGACCGCTCGTTTTCAGTGGAAATTGTACCAGGCCGTTGTTTATGCGTTTGGCTTTGAGGTTATGTACAAAAAATTGCACGCTGTCTGCATGACTCTAGCTAGTCTAGCGTTAATTTCCATTGTCTGCACGTGGTTTTGTGCAATTTTAGTGTTAAAACGTGTTTAAAAGTTATTGTAATACACTATTATTGTTGAATATTATTAGAGTAAATCACCAGAGAGTAAATTACAAGTAAGTGATCAAAATAGTTATAGATATAGCTGAAAATCTGACAGACTTTTCCTCTGGGTCTTCAGATGTATATAAACCAAGTACTAGTGAATCTGTATCTTCAGATGACTATGAAAAGAAAAACAATACAGATACCATGAAAAGAAAGAAGATTACTAAAGGTCCTAAAAATGATGAAAGTACTCAAGACAAAGAATCAAGTAGTGAAGATGATTCTGACAATGATGATACAAATATTGAGGTAGAATCAGAAACTTGCGTTGAGGAGCATACAAATCGACTACCAAGCAATACATTTGTACCTGCAAAATCTATTCCTTCTTCAAGACCTTGTAAAATGTATGACATTAATAGAAATTCTCGTCCAATTCAAGTGTTTCATAAAATGTTTCCACATTCACTATATCTTCAAATTGTTAATTGTACAAATGAACGAATAAAGATATTGAATAATGTAAAAAAAAACACAAGCCTACTGACAAGGGTAAATTACAGAAAATTCTAGCAGTTATGATGGTAATGTCCTATAATTATCTGCCATCTCTCAAAAATTATTGGAGTAACAAAGAATCCATGGGCGAGAAATTATTCTTCCAACCAGTCTGTTGGTTGGAAGAATAATTTCTCGCGACAAATACATGGTTGTAACATCGAAACTGTATTTTTCTCTTCCTGAGAAGCCACCATGTTTGAAACACACATTTAGAAAATATCGCCAGGATGGCCCTTTTCAGAGCATCGACGAATCCATGACAAAATTCAAAGGGCGTTCTTCTCTCAAACAATATATGCCTCCCAAACCGGTGAAACGAGGCATAAAGTTATGGTGCCGTTGCGACTCAGATTCCGGGTACACCTACGATCTAAACGTATACTCCGGAAAGGAATCTCAACCTATAACAAACGGTGCCCTTACTCTTGGAGAGCGAGTTGTTAAACGTCTTGCAAGTACAGTACAAGAACCTGACGTGTGTTTGTGCTTTGATCGTTTTTTTTGTACTAGTGTCAATTTGTTAGAAACATGTGGTTATGCTGCATTGGATACGTGTATGAGTAATCGCAAAAACTTGCCCAATGTACAAGGAAAATTGAAACGAGGAGAATCAATGTTTAGAAGTAATGAAACGAGATTCCTGTTAGTTAAATGGCAAGACACAAAAGAGGTCTTAGTTCTAAGTAACAACTGAGATCCTCATAAAACAAAAACAGGCGAACAAGAGCGTATCGACTGTCCTGAAGCTATTGCTTTTTATCGAAAAAAAAAAATGGGTGGCGTAGATAGAGCAGATCAGTATCAAAGTCTATATGATTACGACCGGAAATCCACAAAATGGTGGGAAAAGGTTTTTTATACCTGGGTCAACATTTGCACTGTAAACGCATGGATATTATATAAAGATTTGAAACGAGAAAATAAAAATGTTTCATATTTGACATTTTTGATAGATCTAGCAGAAGAACTAGTTGAAGAAGGGGTAAAACTTTCAAATTTGCCGTTGCCTAAGAAAGGGCCTCCAAAAAATCGAAAGACAAGTGCTTTGCATTTACCAATAGAAGGAAAAGCAAGAAGAAGGTGTATTCGTTGTACAACAAATCAAGTCCAGAAAAGAACAAAAACCATATGCAAAGAGTGCAATTATGTTTCGCCCCATATCATACCGAGTAAAGATTTTTTTATTTTTATAAATTGCATTATATAAATAAATAGAATATTGCAAAAAAATTGCTTGTTTTACTTTCTGTTGATACATAGATGTTCCCTATATAAAAACCTGGTGGTACATATATTTAACACAACCCTTTCTCGATTTTTTACCAACCCCTAAAAGATTTTATAATTTTTATGGTAAATAATATCTATTATATAGCTAGTGCACAGTAACGTGTATAATTCCGGGACGAAAGGGTTAAACATTGGTTTAAATAAACTTACATTTTAGATTATTAGTATTTTAAATGGCACTCACTGACCCTTGAGTAAAAATGTTGTAAAATGATTTTTTTAATCGGATGGTAAAATTATAAAATTACAATTAGATTAATAGTCTCTGAATTTAGTTACACAACCATCTCACCATAATGACCCTGTAAATAATCCCAAGCTTTACAATGTTATAAATAAATTATTAATTTTTAACTTTTTTCGGCTTAATGCCATTTTCATATGTTAATAGATTCATTGATAGATTTCCGTTAATGCGGGGAAATGCCATTTTCCTATTTTAACGGGCCACCTTGAATATTAATAAAAAATGTAGAAGAAATGTGACATTTCAACGATGCCCCAAAAAAGCATTCTTATTTCTCAAATTAAATTTTATCGTTGAAGAAAATAAGGTAACCAAAACGAGAAGCGATTTCCATTCCGGATTTCCCCAACAATACCAAACCGAGTGTTTGCGTATGCAGATCAGGCCATGGACTGCGTGGGTACAGATAATGAAGTCCTTACTCCGCATTTCGAGGCCCCGATATATCCCATATTCGGATATTTATGCACGCTCGCCCATTAAAAATTCCAAAGTGGAGAAGAAATGCACGAGACTTCTTCTTTTTTCTTCTCTCTCCCATTCCTCTTCGAGAAGATGAGAAAATTAAGGTCGCACGACCCCGAATCCGTTCCGTTCCGGCAGAGTGAGACATCAACATCATCCAACATCGCCAGTTTTCAGTTTCGATCCGGGCCCGGTTCTAGTTTCTTTCGTGTAATGACCGGAGCGGCGCTTTTAACCCATGTTTGTATAGTAACACTATTATCAAGATAATAAGTACGCGGGACGGTCGTCTGCCCACGTACCAGCGTACCATCGGGCGAGATCATGAAATGCCTCCTTCGTGTAATCACAGGCCACGCTCGGTCCGGGAACTTGCGTATCTTTCTTTCCGCGGTTTATTGCCTAAAGTCGGATTGTCTCAACTTATGTGATTCAAAGATTGAAAGATTCAAATCGCTCCGGGATTTATTTACGAAAAATGAAAACTTCTCTATTTTTCATAACTATTACGTTTCACTAAGAAGTGTGGTGAAAATGTGAAAATTCTATCGAGCGTATAACAAAAATCGACGACGAAGTTGGCATTGGAAATCTAAAGTCATGGTTGAACTAAAATCATACACGCACGAGTAAAGTACTGGTCGTCATGTTGACCGCAACCAGCATTTCACACGTGTGATAGACATGACTCGAGACTTCCAACGCCAACTTCGTCGTCAATTTTTGTTATACGCTCAATACGATAGAATGTAACAAAGATTCCATTTTTGCAATGCAAAGACGAATCTTATTTATATTTTAGTACGCGTCCAGTATTAAAATAACAGTTACTTCAAACTAATTGTCCGAGGTAGCTCCACGGGAGGTAGGGTGAATGGTTGCAGAGCTGACATGTCATGCATTGTGGTCGGAACTCCGAATAATCTGGCCAACATTTAAAAAAATTAATTGTTAAAAATATAAGCTTTAATGGAAAAAAAACCGTAAATCTAGCATGTATGGTTTAATGCAACCACATCACAAAGATGAATAACTCAATGTCAAAACCAATTCAAGACTTCACATTATGAAGGTTGTTTTTAAGCGCTTATTGTAATATTGTGAACGATTAGTATCCTCTTTACGACTTACTTGTTCAAGTACAAATTTTATTAATGAAGATTCAAAAATGTACAATACAACTTTATTGCCTCATTATTATATCGAGCGTATAACAAAAATCGACGACGAAGTTGGCATGTCATGTCTGAACTAAAATCACACGTAAAGTACTGGTTGTCATGTTGACACTGTTTAACCGTAACTAGCATTTCACGTGTGTGATCTTAGTACAGACATGACTCGAGACTTCCAACGCCAACTTCTTCGTCGATTTTTGTTATACGCTCGATATAACTTACTACTACTCAAATCAACTTTCTAAACTACTTATTTATAATTTTGGTCAACTCTTTTTCATTTTTGACCACAGTGCGTTGGTGCGTATGTGCAAAGAAGGCAGTACGTACATCGGTTAAGCTTAGATGTTGATATAAAATTGAGAAGATTGATAATGACAATATCAGGTCACAAGGGCAGTCACGATGAGGAAGCTCCAAATTCCTCGATGTTGTTAAGAATTGTTTTTCCTTCTTTAATAGCTCCATTTATTTCTAGGCCTTCTCTTAGATATAAATCTTGACCCTTGTTACCTGTATACAATATTTTAATTTGATTATTATCGAAAAAATGCAGTGTTTAGCTAGTCCTGTCGAATTTGTTTTATTTTCTATCGCTTTTCTGTGTTCTTTTAACCTCTTATTGAAAGTTCTTCCTATTTGTCCTATATAGAACTATCACAATCACCACACATTATTTCATAAACGCCACTTTTATCTAATTTATCAATATGTTTTTTTTATTATTTACTAGAAGTTTCTGTAGGTTTGTTGGATTGATCATTGTAATATTAAATTCGTACCCTTTTAGACATTTTTTATATTATTTGAGAGAATAAATTAGTGTTGCTTGCCTTAAATTCATTTCTGTTTATTTCCAAAAATCATTGTTTGAATTTTGCAAGTAAATTTAGAGTATTCACATTTAATGAAACGTTCAGTCACCATTCATCTAGCGTATGGATAACTAGTGATGGCCATTTCGGTTTTTCGAACCTCATCAGACTAGTGCGTTCCATGTGCAATGCCTTGATGAAGGCGACTGAACTGAAACTGTATTGGAGTTATATACCCGATATTAATCATAATTAATTAAAGACAACGCAAGCGCCATCTTTTGCCTAATTTCAAGTGGCATCGTCAACGTTTCATTAAATGTGAATTTCGTTTTCCTTGTTTGCTTAAACGGGACAAGTTCGCCTTCCTTTAGTGGACGAAACAATGATTCTCGGTCGTCTACCTTGTAGACCCAAATCGTTGACGATGCCACTTGAAATTAGGCAAAAGATGGCGCTTGCGTCGTCTTTAATTAAATTTAGAGTAAGTACTGATAACGCATTCTCACGCAAACAACGATCCCGGTAAAAAAATATTGGGTTCTGTACATAAAAATATTTAACAATACCAGGGGTCGAACTATTTCAAACTATTAACAATATCTTAATTATTATCTTGTTTGATTTGATTGCAGTTACTGCAACCTTCAAAGTACGTTTATAAATCATAAAAACTTGCAACTTGTAATAAATAAATTAAATAAGAATGATTTGAAAATAATTAATAAATTATTTCCACATTTAGCTCTGTGACGTTTTACGTAAGTACGTTAAACAAATGCACATTAAAACAACTACTTCCCGGGCAAATACCCACGCCGGATATTGAATTACATTAATTATTTTCAAATCATTTTTATTTAATTTATTTAAATAACTGTGACCAAGTAAATGAATACTCTTTTCTACTTGTAGTGAATTTATTACTATGTTTTTACATAATTTGAAAAACAAAATATTCTTTTGAGTAATTTAAACTACACTCTAAAAAAATTGTATTTGTCATTAGGTGATCAAAACTAAAAGATTATAATTAATTCAAGAAAAACTACTTATCTTTATTACTTTCAATTTTGCTTGGTTTACAATAATTATTTTCGTCGTTTTAATATTTTTATTTTCGTGTGTTTTTTTTTTTTCTGTGTGCAATGTCGGCCGGCAGCCGCAAGAAAACGAAAAGTGGACACCGGGCAAAAGTCTGGTGTTAAATGAGGCGGACGAAAGGTGTTTCACGGCTGGATCGGTTCCGAGAATTGTTTATGCAAATTTTTCGGAAGTCTTAATGTCGTACAAATCTCGGCCGAAACCCAATCTCCGCGTCCCGTATCGAATGTCACCTGTCGAAAGGGTTTCGCCGCCGCGATTGTTTCTTTATTCTTCGTGAGCTCTCAACGAGAAGATTGCCGAAATAAGAAAACAAAGAGGTGAAAATAACAATAACAAGGACGAGGTGGTTTGCGCACATTGCGTTAATTTGCAACATTTTTACTGTAAACGTCGAGGTGTTTTCATTTTTAAGTTTTATTCATAATTCATGAGTAAATTCTTTCTTTTAGCGTGACAGATAAGAATAAATGATTTACTAATTGCTAAGGCTTCTACTTTGTTATACATCTTTATTCGATTAATGAAAACACTTTTTAAAACTTTGTTTGTATAATTTAAATTTATTTAGAAACTATAGTTTCGACGTCATTAATGCGTCATTATCAAACTATACTGTGTTGCCTTATAAGCTATACTAGCGTTAATTAATTTACTTATTCCTAAGGCTTCTTTCGTTAAATGAGTTTGGTATGGTCAATTTTGTCAAAGTGAATAAATCATTTTTCTATTATTTGTGAAAGGCGTGAGAAAAGTATAAATGACGTGAGAATTGTTGTTGTTGATTTAGCTGTCATGAATCCATGTTGATACGGAGAGACGAAGCTAGAGATACCGCTAAATATGTTTTTGTTTAGAACTATTTCGAATACTATTACGAAGTTTAATAATATGCTAATAGAATGGTAGTTATGTCATGTATGGTATGGATGTTTGTCGTGCATAAAATGGTAGACATAATGAATATTTATTATGTGTTTAAAAAAAAAACTATGAAAATTTCCTCTTTTCTTAGCTACAAATTCTGGATTTGTATTTTAATAAATACGAATTTTTAAAAATGGGTCATTTATAATAACCCTGTATATAGACATAAAGCAAAAATTAAATAAAATGAAACAAAGATGATTCACACATTTGCAGTTATTTAAATTATAATGAAATTAAACCAGGAAAATTTCTGGCAATGATCAATAAAATTCTATCAATCCCTTTTTCCAACTGCAAAAAAATACTTACACTGTAAATGCTCGGGAAGTAGTTGTTTCAATAGATGTTTGTAAAACTTACAGTGTAAGTAAATTTTGCTGTTTGAAAAAGGGATTGATCGAATTTTATTGATCATTGCCAGAAATTTTCCTTGTTTAATTTCATGGTAATAAAGCAAAAATGTTACAGCCAATTATATCAATAATTAAATCAGTGGTACCAAAAAGCCACGAATTTCTAACTATTGATCTTATACAAGGCTTGTTCGTTTGCACTGTATTAAATTAAATTAAGTGCAACTTTGTGATGCCGCCCGTAAGGAATATATTGCCATCAGAAATCCATCAGAATTTGTAAAAAGAACAATATTAGTTGTAACAAACAAATCTATATTCAAGCATGCAATTTCTTGGAGTGTACGTTCAAATAGGAAATGGGTCCATTGTAACACTAGTGTCGCATATAATAATAAAAAAGTATTTTACATTACCTAATCACTGAATACAGATAGCCTTGTAACTATTATTTGTTGTTTCCTTTCATTAAATAATTTCGACTCAAACCGTTGCAATTCGCAGTAGTACTGCTATGCAACAACAAATATCTATTGTGTAATCCAATGTCCGGCGGGGTAAATGCTCGGGAAGTAGTTGTTTCAATAGATGTTTGTAAAACTTACAGTGTAAGTATTTTTTGCAGTTGGAAAAAGGGTTTGATCGAATTTTATTGATCATTGCCAGAAATGTTCCTCGTTTAATTTCACTGAAGTACATATAAGGTAAACAAACAATAATCGAAACAGAAAACTCTGAACATTTAAAATAAAACCTGGACCAATTTACATAAACCCCATATAGTTCCGATACAGACTTACATAAACAATCGCACCGCGAGCGCCATTCGCGCAAATTTGCGCAGTCCCACGTACGAACACGACGGGGCCCATTTAGTGGCTGGAATTACAATCTAGCCGGCCGCGGATCAGATAAGTCGCGCGAACGAGAAAGGCCTGAATTAATACAGTTTTATTTATGCTGATTAACCATCGGCATATCTCGCGGCCCACGCGATTAATTGACTCGACATCATTCGCCAGACTTTCCCATAAATTCTACCGTCGTCGAGCGACGCTAACTAACCTAACGAAGCCGTTGTTGGAAAATCACCGCGCGCTTAATTAATTATTCAAATCGAGATGTTTGCATTAGCAGTTAATAACAGGGTGCTTTTTGATTTAAGGCCGTTTGTTTGTTTGATAACTTTAATTAAAATGTTCGCTGCTCGAAGCGAGAGAACCTTCACAAACAACTGGATGAAAAGCTAAATGAGGATAAAAGTTTAAATACATTTGCAGAATAATAAATGGAAGAACGCAACAAGTTGCCATCCTATAACCCTGCTTCATCTTAAAAAAAAAGAAAATTCTAGGCTCCGTTATACATAATATCCCGCCTTACCAATTCGGATTCCTGGAGAAAAGTTCCACATCTCTTCCTCTCTCAATCCTAACATCCAATTCTCAAACATCCTGAATTAAAAACAAAAAACCTGCCATAGGTAATTTCCTTAAAAATTGATCTCTCAAAGTTCACATCCTTAATATATTTTCTCAACCTTTCTCACCCCAACAAGTCGTTCTGCAAAGGGCTCTCATCGCTCCTATATAATATTTTTGTTCATGACATCTATAATTCTGATCCACAATATATGAATCAGTGCCTACTAAAGACTGTCTGAATCCGTCCTCATACCTTCTCCAGTTTGCCGATGACATCGCCCTTATTGTCCACCAATCCACTCTCCCTAGAGCCTTCAACACCAATCAAGAGCTAATCGACTCACTTTCCCTATAGTTTGCTAAATGGAGGATATCCATAAACCCTAATAAAACCAATTTTTTTACAATTCAGCTCGAAATTCGGGAGGTTATGTCACTGATTTTCCGTATTTCCATAACAATAAAAAGCATTCGTTATTTTCCGCACCTATTTACACTAATGTCACACTTCAGCACGCTTTTATTGTGTTAAAACGGCATTTAATAAAGAACACAAAACTAAGTCATCCGCGCGTCAATCATTGAGCGAACGTTCGACGGTGAACTTGCGTTCTGCGTTTCATTCTGTACATTCGTACTCCACACAGACAATAGATGGCAATCCAGCGGAATGGTGTTCTACATTATCTTTTTTTCGTTCTCTCTCATTTAATTTAAACTTTGAAATAACCTCTTTCAATTAAGAAACATTTCCCATTTATTTCAATATATTAAATAAATGTGGAAATAAGTTATTAATTATTTTCAAATTATTTTTATTTAATATATTTAAATAACTGTGACCAAGTGAATGAATAGTCTTTTCTATTTATACCATTTATTTCATTTAATCTATGCAATACCTGGACATTATAAAACCTAATAACCAATCGCCTTTTTTATGGAATAATCCTTTTTAATGTACGCTTTCTATCTTCAAAACCTTTTATTTACCTAACCTATATTGCCCCTTTTTTATGGAATAGTCCTTTTTAATTTACACCTTATAACTTAATAAACAGTATGTAAATTGAAATGAATATTTCTTAATTTTTGTGGTGGCTCTGAAAAGAACCGATTGAATCCAAAATCGGTTCTTTTCAGACTGCAGTGTTAAATAGACAAATAAATTATTGCTATCGCCATCTCGTAGTTTTAATTCGTATTATACTTACTATATGTTCTTGATTTTAAACGTCTGTAACGCGGCTAACTTCACGTTGAAGTATGCCGCCTATCTACCATCTTTCCATGATAATCGTATATCACCCAATTCCAAAACATCGTGTTTTAATTACTTTGCCACCAGCATTCTTGATTTAAGACAGTTTAACAATGTTCTTAACAGGTTTAATACAATGTTAGACTTAGCTTTGAGCAATCATGACCTTGATTTTATAATTTCCAGTACAAATTTTGTTCTTGTTCCTAAAGATAGTTATCATCCTGCACTGGAGATTATTTTTTCATATAACTCTAAATGTACTCCGCCATTTCCAAGCAACAATAATATGCGGTTAAATTTTCGTAAAGCTAACTTTTCTGCTTTGTACAGTGACCTTTGAGTTCCAAATTTTATGATATACTGTACTTCTTGTTATACAAACATGTTCCTACATATAAACCCACTAATAGTGATTATCCGCCCTGGTTTACCCCTAATATAAAACGTAATCTTAAACTAAAATTCTATTATAGAAAGATATGGCTTAAAACAAAAAGAACGCACTTTAATATTGAATTCAAGAGACTGCGTTCACTAATTAAATGCCAAATCGCTTCGTGCATAAAACTGAATCTAATCTTAAGAATAATCCCGCCGATCTGTGGAATTTTATTTCTAGTAAACGTGGAACAACTCACATCCCTAGTGTAATGCGAAATGAAGAAGTGGACCTTTCTAATCCCCATGACATTGCAAATGGATTCGCTGATATCTTTAATTTTAAACTCAACCACACTCACTCTATTGATAAATTGATGTTGAACAATGATTTTAGTATTAATTCTCCGTTCTTCATAACTAAACTAGATGCCATCATGGCTCGTTTTCCAAATAAATTTACAGCTAAGGACAATACTAAATTGTTAGTGACTTGTTTTTCTTGAAAAACCTTACACCTATAAAAGATTAAACCAGAGTATGTACCTTGATTAGACTAATTGGCTAAATTTTCAGCACTGGCACGAGACCATGGCTCGTGATAGTGTTAACATTCAACCACCTTCAATAACGAGCTAGGTTATTAAAAGTTGTTGAAAGTTAACACAATCACTAGCCATGGTCTCCTTTATAAAACAAATATGGACCAAACAGGCTGCTTGCCTAAAATCGTAACAAAACACTGCCTGTTTTGGGAAAAAAAGTAAGCTTTGCCTGTATAACATGCCGATTTTCAGAGCCTTAAATTACAAACATAATTAATTATTTTCGATCCCATCGTTCGCATCCGTCTCCGAGCTCGATTATTTTTACCTAAGATCGCAGCAGAGACGGTACGAATAATTAATTTCTTATTATCTTAAAGCATAATACTTTCCCAGATACTTGGAAAAATGCGCGCATAATACCTATTTACAAATCCGGCGACAGGAATTCAATTTCAAATTATCGACCTATAGCCATTATTTCCATAATAAATTAAAGACGACGCAAGCGACATCTTTTGCCTAATTTCGTCATCGATTTGATTATTTCCAACCTGTCAAAGTGCTTCGAATTTATGTTTCGTGATTGTATTTGTGGCTTCATCAATTTACACCTGGTAGAAAACCAACATACATTTCAACTTAAACGAAAAATCAGTAAATGCGACATCAACTTGCATCTGGCGATCGAGATATGACGTCATATTAGTAAGAGTAGAGTACTAATCTGACATCATATACACAACAGTTATCGAACTGTCTCGATCGCCAGATGCATATTGATGTCGCACTTACTGATTTCTCTAAGGCCTTTGGCAGATTGGATCATAGCTTACTCCTCTCCAAACTATCTAAGTTTGGTTTCTCAACAAGATACAGATGTGATACGTTTTGTAGCAACGTCTGTGGTTCCTCAAGGTTTAGTTCTAGGCCCATTTCTATTTAATATATATATATACAATCAGCTTTATTGTGGTATTTACATATACATATATTATACAATATATTTAATATAAACTTATAAATAGCTATCGACCTTAGGTTTTTCAGCCCTATTTAATATATTTATCAATGATGTAAACTTTATTGATACGTATTGTCTTTTGTTTGCAGTTGACCTCAAATTTATGAAACCAATTTAAACAATCGATGATTGTCGATCATTGCAAGACGACTTAAATCGAATACATTCGTGATGTTCTTCAAATAATGTTCCTCTTAATAAATGTAAGATCATATCATTCTCAAGGAATAAAGATAGCGTCATATTTTATTATTCAATAAATCTATACTGGAGAGAGTATTGCAATTTACAAATCTAGGTACTTTATTTGATAACAACTTTACCTTTAAAGCAAATATAGATCATATTATCTCATCTGCCAACCGTTTTCTAGGTTTTATCTTCCAAAATATAATACAATTTAAGCACTCAGAAGCAATTATCTCCTTATATTTTGCTTTCATAAGATCTCATTTGGAATATGGCTGCTGTATTTGGGATTCTTACTACATGTCATATTCTAATCAAATTGATAACGTCAAAATAAATCCCGAGAAAATTGTTGTATGCTATGGAATAATAACATATGAAAATCTCCTCGATAGATTCAGATTACATTCACTGGAAAATCGTCGTAGAACTTATTTGATTACTACATTATTTAAAATTTCTAACAATTTTATTGACTGTAGTGATATACTTGCTCAATTAAATATTCGTGTTCCCCAAGTCTCAGGACTCGATTTTTTTTGTTTCAACTTGATATTCCCAAATATAATGACCTTCTTTTGAGCTATCCTACCCTTGATTTATTTTAGGTATTTACATATAAAAAGATATCCACTTATATTCTTAACATCTTGCACGGTTCTTAGATTTATTGTGTGTATTTTATTTATTTTTTTTTTGTTATTTTATTTTATTTTATTTTATTTTATTTTATTTTATTTTATTTTATTTTATTTTATTTTATTTTATTTTATTTTATTTTATTTTATTTTATTTTATTTTATTTTATTTTATTTTATTTTATTTTATTTTATTTTATTTTATTTTATTTTATTTTATTTTATTTTATTTTATTTTATTTTATTTTATTTTATTTTATTTTATTTTATTTTATTTTATTTTATTTTATTTTATTTTATTTTATTTTATTTTATTTTATTTTATTTTATTTTATTTTATTTTATTTTATTTTATTTTATTTTATTTTATTTTAAAGTTTCATATTACTTTTAATTTTACACTTACAAGTATAATCCATGCCATTAAATTATTTGAACAGTAATGAAATTTTGATTATGTAAGATTTTTAATTATTGGTTTTGTATTGTGTAATTATGTATTTTGTAATTTATGTAATCCTTAATTTGGACTTAGGGCTGTTGGGTTATTAAATAAATAAATTTAATTTAAAAAGTTTAAAATTATATAGGGCAGAGCTGTACTAATGAGGAATAAATCCCGAAACACGAGTCTGCAGATAGCCTTATATTACATAACGTAACTCAAAATATAGCTAGCTAAGGCTAAAAGGATTGATTAAAAATTAATTATTTTTAAAAAATATTTATATTTAATTTACAAAAATTTGTTTGTAATTAAATTTCTTCTCATTGTCAAAAATTTTTTATTTATTTTTTGAAGAAATCTGATTTCTTCAATTAATTGATAATTTATCGCTTGTTGTGTGAAATGTTGAGAAAGTTTCACTTCGCAAGTGCGAGTATCTTGTAAAGGGAGACAATGCGCAATTACGCTCGCCCGAAGAAGGTCGCCGCTGGACGAAAACGAGAAGCGGCAAGAGATGCGAAATTAGACACCCTCTATGAATAAATGCATGTCGGGGAATTAGCACTGAGGTATGTGAGGCGAGCGAGGCGACCGCGGAGCTTAATGGAATACATTAGAACCTTATACACCGCTCCCGTGCAACCAGCGCATGCGACCGCAATAAACTACACCGAGACTACTTAATTATACCGAACGTCGCCGTTCTTATAAACAAACTATTTTGGTTTTGTTTTTGTCTTCGGTTCTGTAATATGATAGCGATGCAAAAGAAGTGAATTAATATGAAGGCGTTACAAATTGTTGTTTTTCTGAAAGAAACCTTTTCTTACCTCTTTTTCTTCACTATAAATGTGGACAATGAAACTTGCTTAAAAAATTGCAGACCATATTATTATAAATGATGGACTCATTTTTAAAAAAAGCATAATAATTAAAGTACAAATCCAAAATTAATAATCTTTGTAGTCATGAAAAGAGGAAGTTTCGAAGTTTTTTTTTTCTATGAGTCCATCGTTTGATGCACGACAAACTTCAACGCAGTAGCCAAATCCGTCACACATTCGTAAAAGCGTATCTGCTGTTATTGAGTGCAGGTTATCACTGCTGATCGTCCGCAGATCGTTCAAACTTGTTGCACAGGGGCACTGAGGAAAGAATTCATTCAAAAACCCTTGTACACTGAGGTGCAAATGAAACGGAGCTCTATCTTGTTGGTAAATGAAGTCCCGCAAATCTTCCATAATTTGAGGAACTGTCATTGCTCCATGTTCATGTACGCTGTTTCAATTACAGTTGTTTCCGCAAAGAAAACAGATCCATAAAGTTTTGAACTTTTATTGACCTCTAACTTTGTATCAGGTTAGGTTATGAATTTTATGTTTACGCCCTGTTTGAAGAACAACGTAGATTCTTCTTGCATAATGCGCGGGTTTTAAGAGCCCTAAATAACAAACATTTGTTTGTGAGGGAACCTTTCAAATTAAAGTTCATCTCATAGGCGAAAATAATTATATATTATTAAGAAATACGATAAATACGAATTGTATTTATTAGATTTTCGTTGATTTCTTTAATTAATTAATACATTTGATAGATTTGCATATTCGCGGACTATCGGTGAGTGTACAAATCTGCTATGAAATAATTTTGTTGACACTTAATTATTTTACTGCTATGTGAATGGTTATAACTTCTTCATGAAGGATATTACAGTAGTTTGGAAACCTGAAGGAAATCCGGAGGTTCAATTCCTCTGAGATTACTCACCTCCGGCTATCTAATTCTTTGTTCATTCGTCCGTGAATGAATTTGGCTTGGCTTCGTTGATTTTGCTTGCCCATTTCCTTGCCTTGAAGGATTTTTTGTAACTTGTTTAATTTGGCGAATAGATCATCGAGAGTTAAATTTTGGATGGTTCCCAATTCTCTTGAAACAAATATTTTTTTTAGAGTTCCATAATTCCTTGTACTTTCGCTAGAGTTATTTGGTGGGTTTTATTTTTGAACTCTATCCAGTTCTTTTCACATGGAAACATAAAATTCAACTCTCTTGAGGCAAATATTTTTTTGCTTCCATAATTCCTTGTAACTTCCCTAGAGTGCTGTCCACCATACAAAGTCACCGTAATGCAGTATTAGCTTAACAATGACTTTGTAGAGCCAGTAAATTATTCTTAGCTTTATTCACCATCGATTCCATAATGTCTTCTAGCAAGAGTACTTATCTTGGAAGATTTCCTTAATTTGTTTTTTTGTAACTTGTTTAATTCCTTCTTGTCTTCCAGGCGTCTGAATCTCCGGCAGCGCTTTTTGGCAGCATTTTTCTTGTTGAGTAATGCCTTTTCTTCTATATTGAGGCCGCATGAATTTTTTATCGATACTTCTCTCATGTTTCCTATGATGGCGATTGTATCAGTAATACGCAGCTAATGAACGTAGTAGTCGATGCTACATAACGAAAAAAAATATGTTCAGCTTCACTTTATAGTTCACTAGATGGGTTGATAATTTGGCTAACTGTTCTGCAGCACAGGCGCCTTCATTAGTCCATCGATTATTTGTAGGGTAAAAGTTTTTTTTGCATGTTATCTTAGTTATAATATAAAGTGATCTGAATTGAGAATGTTTATGGTTCGTGTTCCTCAAGGATCCTCGCTTTTGTGCGTGATAAAAATATTAACTACATCTCCTCTAATCTTCTTTATGTTGTTGGTTGTGGAGACTTTAATTATTTAAATAAAAATACTTGTCCTTTCTCCTACTTATAGTTTCCGAAATATATCTAGTGAAATAAAAAATAAGTAGGAGAAAGGGCAAGTATTTTTAAATTAAATACATCTCCTCTGTTTCCACCTTGTTTGAAATGGTCGTTGGATCCTCAGGGTCTTAAGCAGCAATTTAGATGTATGAAAGCAGTTTTTCCTATTATTGTTAAAAATTCGGCTTCCCCAAGCTGGATATTTCGCGTTCAAGTCGCCACCGATTAGTGTGTTGTCATATCGGATTAGCTCTTCCCATTCTTTTTCTATTAGGTTGTGCAACTACGTTCTCGCTGTTTCTTCTTCTTTTTTTTTTGATGAAACTTTATTGTGAAAACATGGTCATAAATGAATCATTCAAAATATTGCCCATCGCTAGCGACAACTTTTTCCAATCAAACCATGTCTTCATATGAGCGGAACTACTAATTAACCAGACCATATGCCATGACACGGAACAAGTAATAATCGGACTGCGCAATATCTGGGGAATGCGGTGGTGTAGAACTTCCCATCTAAACGTTTCTACTTATATTAAATAACACTATTTAGTCTTTCAAAATCCATTGTAACATCGCTACAATTGTTTCACCTCACTATGGCTTCTTCAGGCGAAGAAATGAAAAAATGCATTTCTTCTTCAGACGAAGAAATGAAGAAATACATTTCTTCGCCTGAAGAAGCCACAATGTGTTGAAACAATTGTAACGATATTACAATAGTCTTTGAAAGACTAAATAGTGTTATTTAATATAAGTAATTATGAACTTTCAATAATTATCAGCCTCATCAATCAATTATTTGAACGTTTCTAAATAGATTTCAACGATAATATAATTAATGGTTTTAATATTTAGACTTTGGTAGTTCATATTGTATGAAATAAATATGAATAAAATATTAAAAATCAACCAATAAAACACAGATTAGATTGAATAACTTTAAATTCTCTGCCTTTAAAGTTACTCAATTTAATCTGTGTTTTATTGGTTGATTTTTAATATTTTATTCATATTTATTTCATTGGTTTCAAGGAGTTTGGCAACGTGCGTTTGTGCGCAGTGCTCGCTTCAGTCCCATCAATTGAGTTCGATACCGTTCCCTAGTGATGATTTCGTTCGATTTCAATAGCTTATAATAAATAACACAGCTCTGATCCCACCAAATACACAGCAAAACCTTAACATCTTTTGGCTTCAAATCATAAGGAACCCCATTTTGGAAATGGCTTGGTCTGGCGGATAACTCCTAATGCTGAAGCAAGTGTCGCTGGTTTTGTGGAAATGCCTCTATTAGCGTATGTTAATGATCTAAAATGTCGTGCCCTATTCTGGACTTTGGTTTTAATTGATTGGGAATGAGGTTTAAAGGAAAGTTTGGGGTCAAAAGTAATTCCGAGATATTTGCAGGTGAGAGAAGGGGAGATCAAGGTGTTGTTGATATTAACTTTGTATGGGGAGGTGAGAGGTTTGTGGTAAGGAATAAAAAGTTGTGATTTATTGGGGTTAATAGAGATTCTCTATTTTGCGAACCATAGCGAATCGATCAGCTCCTGTAGGGTAGAGAGGGCTTTCGGGAGAGTGGATTGGTGAGCAATTAGAGCCGTGTCGTCCGCAAACTGCAGAAGATAGGCGGATGGGTTTAGGTATTGTGGATTAGGATGATAGATGTCGTGGACGTAGATGTTGAATAGGAGAGGGGAGAGGAGAACCTTGTGGAACACCTTGTTGGGGTGAAAAGGGTTGAGAGAGGGTAATTTGAATGCGTATTTTCAGGGTTCTGTTTTTAAGGAAACTATCAATGAGTGCGATTAGGTGATAAGGTATGTTTAGGGAATGACATTTATAGAGAAGTTCTTTATGCCAAACGGAATCAAAGGCTTTTTGGATGTCGAGGAAAAGGATTGCGGATTTTTTGTTTTCAAGGTGGGAGGTTTGGTAGAAATACGAATATTTGGTACAAAATCAAACACACAACCAAAAGTATATGACGAAACAACAAAATCACTAATGTGATAAAGCGGTTTGTTTGCCATATGTCTAAGCTTGGTTCATGACGTTTTGTTATGTCACAATCGACTAGCACTTACCACTAGAGCCATTACTTGAAAAAAAAAACGGCGGGAACTTAGTTGTGCACATAATAGTATTTCTTTTAGCGGGCTCTTATTAACGAATCGTCGTAGCCTCTCATTTATTTCCATCGCGAAGCTGCTTCTATTTTTTCGATATTGATTTGGATTGATTTGGCGCAAAGGTTAGCGTCTATAGGTCCGGTCTTTTCTTACACACCTAAATCCAGGGACAACGGTGTATGTGTACGGTTTGAAAAAAATCTCATAGATTAGTAATACTATTAACAGGTCGTGTTTTTCTACGAAACTTCTTAATTCGTTGATTAAAGCAGTTGTTTTTATTGCTTCGATAATTCCTTAGATTTTTCCTAGAATTGGTTGGTGGGTTTTCTTTTCGAACAGTTTCCATTTTTTTTTTTTTTTTTCATGTGGAAACATAAAATTCATACATACACTTTTTTGTTCTAACAACTGTACTTATTTTTTTTTTTTTTATGTGGAAACATAAAATTCATACATAAACATTTTTGTTCTAACAACTGTACTTAATTGGCGCTAATTATTTGGCGAAGAAATCCTCGTGAGTTAAATTTTGGATCATATAAAATAAAACAAAGATGATTCAGACATTTGCAGTTATTTAAATTACAAACAGATATCTATTGTGTAATCCAAAAGTAAGTGATTCAATAGATATTTGTCAAAAACTTATAGTCTAAGTAATTCAGGATGATTTAATTGAAATTAAAACACTTGGTTTGTTTCATTAAGTAAATTATCCTGAATTAAGTGAAACAAACCAAGTGTTTTACTTAAGTGAAACAAGCCAAGTGTTTTAATTTCAATTAAATCATTCTGAATTAATTCAAAAATGTTTCACCACGGGTTAAGTGAGAAATTAATTAAACATATAGTCTAAATAATTTTTGCACTTGGAAAAAAGGATTATTTCGAATTTTATTGATCATTGCCTCGACTAATTTTGTTGTAATTTATTTATTTATTTTATTTTATTATTTATTTATTTATTCACACGCTGAGTCGACATTTTTTGTTCGGAACCGATAAATCCGTACATTGCACACGTCCTTCAACGAGCGCGATCATTTTCATCTGAGATCTCGGTGAAGACGGTACGTAAAAATTGTTAACAACTAAAGGCTTACAGGACTGATGAGGGATGAATCTCGAAACACATGTCTACAGATAGCCTTGTAATTATTGTTTTTTTTTTTTTTTCATTAAATATTTTCGGCTCAAACCGTTCCAATGCACAGTAGTACTGGTATGCAATAAACAGGTATCTATAGTTTAATCCAATTTCCGGCGGAGTATGTGCTGGGGAAGTAGTTGTTCAATGGATATTTGTGAAAAACTTACAGTGTAAGTAATTTTTTCAGTTGGAAAAAGGGATTATCGAATTTTATTGATTATTGCCAGAAATCTTCCTTAAATAATTTCATTGTAAATTTTGGATCGTTTTCAATTCTTTTGAGGCAGATATTTTTTGCTTCTATAATTCCTTATACTTTCCCTAGAGTGCAGGCCACCATAAAAAATCACCGTAATGTAGTATCAGCGTAACAATGACTTTATAGAGCCAGCTATAAAGCTTCATTCCCCATCGATTCCCTACTGTCTTCTTGCAAGACCACAGCTTTGCAATCTCTTTATGTACCTTCTTTGCAATGCTAGGCTTCCAACTAAGTTTAGATCTAAAATTATTCGTAACTATTTTGTGTTTTTATTGACTACTAACGTCATTTCAGGTTAGGAACAATCTTATGAATTCTATGTTTCCTTGTGAAAAGACTTAATTATACAAAAATGATTTAATAACTTGGTCACAGTTAGTTAAAATATATTAAAAGATTTAATAAATGGAAGATAACGCAAGCGCCATCTATTGCTTAATTTCATATGGTATTGTCAACGAGTTATCCATACGCTAGATGAATGGTGGTTGTACATTTTATCAAATTAAAAATAATTAATTATTAATCAATCAATCAATACTGACACACAGTAGCAAAAGAAATATTTTTCTTTTTTGCTACTGTTACAGGCGTTAAAAATTAAATGACATACTTATAAACACTTTGGTATACAATTTTTTATTCAAAAGTAAATCAACGTGTTTCACTAAGTGTAATGTGAAAATATCGATTATTATTATTATTATATGTTATAAATCTTATAATTATATTGACTTTATTATAATTAAACCCGCGACGAAGAATTACTGCCAGATTAGCGATAACGACCGACGATTCCGGAAGAGGGAAAACGATCCGTTCATTTTCCAGGCGTTCCCGTAGTGGCAATCGAACAATCGGCGTCTCGCCCATTCAATAATGAAGCCGTTAAAATCCGCCGAGATCGAATGGTTGTTGTGATGTAGTATTTAAGAACGATTTAATTAAACGCCCTCCACGTTTTCTATACGCCATTATCGCAAAGAAATCGTCCGCGTCCGGAAAAATCGGGAAATAATATCGAATTGCCACGTGTTAGTATATATAGTAAATGGGATTAGCGGGGGTTTATTGGTTTGCGTTTCTATTCAGAATGTATTGATAGAGCTGTACTTGAAATACAATTAATGAAATAAATGAGAATGGAAAGGTTATTCAAATTAACTTTTGTAGATTAAGTTACATACAGGATGTTTCTAAATTAATGCGAAAGATTTTAAAGGGTGATGTTTCAACGAAACTTAAGGGGTTTTTTCATATATTTTTCTTTTTCCAAACCTCTTCCTCTCCAAATTACAGCCCTTTAAAGTTAGTAAACAAAGTTTTTATTCCATATACCAAACCAAATTTATAAAGTTTGTTTCATTTAAATTTGCTTTAATCAGTTCTTACCTGAATGTACTACAAGTTCTAAATATGGATACATTGGAACAGAGACGGAGAAATACTGATATACTACTAGGCTATGATCTGATTAACGGGAAAATCAATAGTTTATTTACTTAATCAAATTCAATTCAACGTCCCTACTAAAGTTTTGCGCTCCTTCGATCTCTTTCATGTTCCATATTGTAGAACCGAATACTGTAGGAACTATAGTTTGGCCAGAATCGCCAATAACTGTAATAAGTTCAACGCTGATTTTGGTAATATTAGCCGCGCTGGTCTGAGGAAATTACTTCGTCAGGGCAGTCAACATCTAAATGTTAACGTTTGTTAGTGCTTTTTATGTAAATTGTGTTGCGTTTTTTTTTTATTTACTATATGTAATTTACTTTTAGTTTAGTTTTAGATTAACTAGCCATAAGTCGAATCTATTATATTATTGTAAATGGAATTCCGTAAATAAATAAATAAATATATACTATGGAACAATTCAGAAGAATGAAATTTAGCATCCAACTGTTCTTCATAAAATGACAATCATAATTTTTATGACTCGATTCGATTTATGAAACTCATTATCTTAAATCATAGATTATTTTTTTTATTATGATAATCCACATATATTTCAGTATTTATATCGATCTGTGACTTTACCACATTTACCATCAAATCGCCGGCGCATTTGAATATCTTTAATTACAATATTACGCTCGGTCCAATTAAGAAGATACTTCAAAACAGATGCGACTCGCTTTATGTAAAACTGGCATAAATATAAACTACGCTTACGTTCCGTTCCGTTTAATTAGAATATAATATGTGGACTAAAATTTTTACGAGCGATAGTATCGCGATGCGCATCCAAACTGCCGGCACTCATTCCGATCTACGTTTCCGGCCGTTTGCATTACACGGTGTAATTACATAACTAATTTATGATAACCCACCTCGTGGGCAATCATCCTCGTATATTAATTATTGAATTAAATTATTGAGAATCATTAATATCAATAATTGAATTAACAGTCTTGTGTTCAATTACTTTTTTGTATATATTTAATTATTTATTTATTCTTAGCAACACTTTCTTTTTAAGTTATTAATTGTTAATATACAATAATAAAACATTTTTTTAATTAATTATTTTCATTTTAATCAATTTATCTGTTCACGTTAAACTAAATGTATTTTTTGTAATTTGTGTCACTTGAAAATGACTGTCAAAAGTCGTAACTTAAGTGAATTAAAGTGTTTATTTGCAAATAAATTGAATAAATAATTATGGCAAAAACATAGTAAGTGTTTATTCAGTGATAGAAACACTTTTACTTTACATAACTGAGCTTTTTATTAATGGCTTTAATTATATTAAATAAAAATGATTTGAAAATAATTAATAAATTATTTCCACATTTTGGCTTTTATTATATGTAATTTCGACGAAATTATCAAACTGACAGAGAGGTTATTTTGTACGAGCAATATTATATTTAACGTACAAGACGTAATTAATGACATTATTTTTTTTTACATAATTTGATTTCGCGTCCCTACACTACGGCCTCCCTAATCCTTTTGTGCTTTTCTGGATATTTCATTTCCTGTATACTCCTGCGACTTTTATGAATTTCAGTAAGTTGTTGCGTTTTATTTATTTGTGGCGAGTTATAATTTTTGATGGGTTTGCAATTAATGGTTCAATGGACTAGTACAACAAATTGGAACAAATTGCAGACCCATAATGTTGAATAATTTTAATTGACTTAGCAACAACATTGCGCAAATATTTATGCATTCCTGCTTAATTGCGTGTATTGAAAAGGCACAGTGTTAAATAATTTTCTGTATTTTGGGTTGAATTATTCTTTAAAATAAAATTAAATAAATAATTCAAATCGTGGTGGAACCAACTTCAATAATCAAAACAGAAATTATTATTATAGAAATGCTGGAAGAATGAATTGATATGAATGGGAATAATCAGTCAGGTCAGGAAACCGCTACTCGATAAATTCCTTGGAAATATAACACACACGAAAGTGACACGGATGATTTTCAGATCGTAATAGTTTTTCTTCACAATCGCTTTCTTCTCAAAGAATTTCTTCATAGATTTTTTTGTTCTTCATGAACGTTTTCTTCTGAAGGAATTTCTGCTTGTGAATGAATTTCTTCTTCACAATAGTTTTTTTTTTCTGGAAGATTTTCTTTGTCAGTATGCAATACATAGTTTTGTTCTTTACAAACGTTTTCTTCTGAAGGAATTTCTTCAACATTTGCTTGTGAAAGAATTTCTTCTTCACAATCGTTTTTTTTTTTCTGAAGAATTTTCATCGGCACTATCCAATACATGGTTTTGTTCTTCACGAACGTTTTCTTCTAAAGGAAATTCTTCAACTATTGCTTGTGAAGGAATTTCTCCTTCGCAATAGTTTTTTTTTTCTGAAGGATTTTCTTAGTCAGTATCCAATACATAGTTTTGTTCTTCACAATCGCTTTCTTCTCAAAGAATTTCTTCATAGATTTTTTGTTCTTCATGAACGTTTTCTTCTGAAGGAATTTCTGCTTGTGAATGAATTTCTTCTTCACAATAGTTTTTTTTTCTGGAAGATTTTCTTTGTCAGTATGCGATACATAGTTTTGTTCTTTACAAACGTTTTCTTCTGAAGGAATTTCTTCAACATTTGCTTGTGAAGGAATTTCTTCTTCACAATCGTTTTTTTTCTGAAGAATTTTCATCGGCACTATCCAATACATGGTTTGGTTCTTCACGAACGTTTTCTTCTAAAGGAAATTCTTCAACGATTACTTGTGAAGGAATTTCTTCTTCGCAATGGTTTTTTTTTTCTGAAGGATTTTCTTCGTCAATATCCAATACATAGTTTTGTTCTTCACAATTGCTTTTTTCTCAAAGAATTTCTTGAAACATATTTTTGTTCTTCATGAACGTTTTCTTCTGAAGGAATTTCTTCAAATATTGCTTGTGAAGGAATTTCTTCTTCAAAATAGGTTTGTTTTCCTGAAGAATTTTCTTCGGCAGTATCCAATACCCAGTTTGGGTCTTCACAATACAATTATTTTCTTCTGAAGGAATTTCTTCATTAGTATACAATACATATATTTTTTTTTTTCACAAACATTTTCTCCTGATAGAATTTATTCATCAGTATATAATACAAATTATTGTTCTTTACAATCGTTTTTTTTTTAAGAAACTTCTTCTTCTTCTGAAGGAATTTCTTCAAATATTGCTTGTGAAAGAATTTCTTCTTCAAAATAGGTTTGTTTTCCTGAAGAATTTTCTTCGGCAGTATCCAATACTTAGTTTGGGTCTTCACAATTATTTTCTTCTGAAGGAATTTCTTCATTAGTATACAATACATATATTTTTTTTTTCACAAACATTTTCTCCTGATAGAATTTATTCATCAGTATATAATACAAATTATTGTTCTTTACAATCGTTTTTTTTTTTAAGAAACTTCTTCTTCAGTATACAACACATATTATTGTTCTTCACAAACGCTTTGTTCTGAAGAAATGTTTTGATTAATACAATAAATATTTTTGTTCGTTACAAACGTTTCCTTCTGAAGGAATTTCTTCATCAGCATGCAATGCGTATTTTTGTTTTGAAGAATAAATGAAAATACAAAAAAGAAAGACAGATTATTTCGCGAATATTTAAACATGCATGCATTTCTTCTCGATCAAATCTAGATTTTGTCAGCTCATCTTTCACTCTTGAATTGAACAACCTTTCTTCGCGAGGAATATATCGATTATCGACAAAAAAACTTAAGGCGAAGAAATAATAATAATAAATTTAAAAAATAAGCAGGACTTAAAAAGTGTTATTGAATAAATAAAAATTATAACCAAACAAATCCTGCGAACGATAAATGAAAAATTTATAATATGTGTTAAATATTTACACTTTAAAATGGTTAATAAAGAGTTATAAATGTTGATTAAATAACATTTTCAACGATTAATAAAATGTGTTGAATATTGAGACTTCAACATGATTTTTTAAATATTGTTAAAAAAATTGAAAAAAAACTGTGAATGAAGAATTAATATAATTGGCACTCATTAACGACGTGATTTCCCTCATTATGAATTTCGAGGTCTTCTCGTAAATTCAATTCTTGTCCCTTATTACGCGAATGAATTAATTTTTTAAATCTGACTACAAAACCTGATTAGATTCAATGCAATGTTGTTGTCACTTTTTTTTGTTATTTCCCATCTTCTTTTTTTAACTAGAAGATATTGTTTAACCGTACAACAATATTCCATTTAAACGTAATGACTTCATTATTGCCTTTATTAATGGTATTTTAATCCATACGGTGACGTAATTACCAACGTTTGCTTTAATTAAGGCCAATAATTAATTCCTGTCGACGCGCTCCGATTTTCGCCAGCTCCTGGAAGCAGCCCCAGACATGTGTTAATTAAGCCCCCTCTTCTCGCATATTTCTATTAAAGGAATGTTAATTTATGTATTTAAGCGTGTTGAGCAGTTCATAAATCACTTCCGGGCGTCATCGGGTTTCTTCCAGATTCGGTACGCTCATGAACACGTGTTGACATCAGAAGGAAGCGCCACCGTATTGTCATTATTTAATTAGATGACACAAAAAAACGGGGAAAAAATAATCTAAAATTAGATTAATACAGAATAAATTCTTCAATTCATTTGCGCGAATCATCAGGACAGTTCAGCTAACTAGCATAGATTTGTCTTTAACTTTATGACAGGGCAGAAAGACCTTTGGTTGATGGCCCAGATATACTAACACCTACATATATTGTAATTATTTATATTGTTAAAATTATTTGTATAGTCTGAATAAAGATGTGTGTATATACAGGGTGTTTCAAATTCGATTCTCACCATGGGGAGCTCGCTTATTATAAGATAAAATCTGATTTAAAAAATAATATGGTGTCCATAAGAAATAAGAAAGATAATGATGATCTAGAAGAAAAGAAACATGCTATTAATAAAATGAGTATGCCATTGATTAGATCATAAAAAAGTGCTATAAGAATGTCTTCATTGCACTGAAATATTGCTGCAAATAACGGAGATATAGATAAAAAAATGGAATGGAATTTTTCTTTTTTTTTTTTTTTCATTTTTCTTGAAAACAAAGAAACTTACCCCAGTTTTCTCAACGGGATATTAATCAGCATGGAATCCTGCATTCGAATCGAACCCTTCGTCAGTGGAGTCATATTCTCTTCTCTGACGAGTCCCGCTTTTGTCTGCGTTCGCCTGATAGTCGCGAGAGGGTGTGGAGATGACAAAATGAACGATACGAAAATTGCACCATTTTCAAACGGCGACCTTACAAGGGAGGTTCTGTTATGGTGTGGGCAGGTATTTCTTCAAGGGCACATACTGGCCTTATTTTTGTAAAAAAAAAACTGGTGCTTTAAATGCACATGGATGCGTGGAAAATATTCTGCAAGAAGCTGTTGTGCCCTTTTTTCATTTTATTGGAGATGACTTTGTTTTAATGCACTACAATGCTAGACCAGATGTGGTGATACGCTACTTAAATGAGGTCGACATACAAACCCTAGATTGGCCAACATGCAGTCCAGATTGAGCACTTTTAGGATCAAATCCAAAGACGTATTCGTAATAGCCCAGCCTTGCCAGAGATCCTCCAAGAGCTAAAATTGGCACTTCAAGAAGATTTCCATGCAATACCTCAAGATTTTTTAACAGCTTTAATTAATTCAGCACCTTTTATTAATTTCATTATTTTTAAATTGAAATCGGTGACTTTGCTTCAAAAGAGCAGAGCCCTTAATACACCCAGGTGATTACGTCGATCACGCGATGTGATTGAAGCACGAGGAGGACATACGTGCTATTAGACATCATTAGGTTGTCGGTTAAAATATGAAGTTTGAACTTTTTAATGAATATTAAAACCCGAATTTTGCACCATTTTGTACTTTTTTATGTTAAATTTCATTTTTCGTTAATTTGTATTCTTTGTTCGGTTAATTTCTATTCAATAATGAATATTCCTTTCGATTAAAATCAATATTAAATTTAAGTATTATATTAGTTATTTTGTGATTTTTTCTTGATGGTCGTTTTTTTGCCGGTCAGTGTATAAATAAATAAAAAATAACATATATGAAACCACTTTCTTTTGTTCATCCAATAGCCGATTACGCAATGACGACTTATTCATATCATTACTAAATCCCGTGCATCTCCGGGGGTGTTCCGAACTCCCCGGGAACGCTGCGATGATGGCCGCATAAGATAAAAAAACAATGGTCGATTCGTTGAACTGTAATCATTAGACGTCGGCGGCGTAGAAATATCATTAGATTTATTCAATAGATATTGACAGCGACACGAGAGTTAGATATTTATGGGCCCGGCGCACTGGTGGCCACGGCCAAGACCGAACCAACCGACCAACCAACGTTACCTCATATTTATGAATCTATTAAGCATCGCACTAAAGTCACAATAAACACACCTTATTCGCTACTTTGTAATTTTGATTTATTGCCGGTGATTCCGTTTTATGGGTTTCGTTTCGAAATAATTGGTGATTGAGAGGATGTTTAGGTCGCCTTTTTCGTATAGAACCATCACGAAATAATCAAGAAGAGGAGTTTATCGAATAGCAGTTGAGTAATAGGCAAAGTGGATTTATGAATGTATTATCAGAAACAATTAGCACTTTGTAAGAATCAAAGAAAACATGACGAATATATTACCTTGTTTGTAATAATTAATGACCAACTTATAATTAGCACTTTTTTAGAATTAAAATAAAACATGATAAATATATTACCTTTTTTCTAATAACTAATAACCGACTTATAATTGCAACATTTATAAAATTATCAAGTTAATGCTCGAGAATATTGTACCAATCATATTCGCAATGCTGGGTTTAATCAATTCTAGATTGATTCAAAAATTAAAAATCAATTTAGGATGGTTAAATCCCGGCTTTGCGAATATTATTGGCGATTTCAATGATTTTTTACAATAATATATAACTATGGCGTTTGCGTATTATGTATCAATTTGCATAAAACCTGATAACTAGATCCTGTGATTTAAATAAACACATAGGATAAGAATTGAGGAAAGCCTCCCCCTAGGTATATGAAAAAATTGGAAACTCCTTAAACCCTACTGTGTACATGCATGGATTATAAACGACAACCCATGGAGCAATTCTGAATACTTGTGCTTTCTGAAATAGAGTTCAAAACACCCCCTAGCTGAAACTCCTAAACTTCATAGAAAACACAGTAGTATGCAGGAAATAAAATATCCAGAAGGGCACAGAAGAACTGCGGA
Source organism: Philonthus spinipes (assembly GCA_963082785.1). Classification (NCBI taxonomy): domain Eukaryota; kingdom Metazoa; phylum Arthropoda; class Insecta; order Coleoptera; family Staphylinidae; genus Philonthus; species Philonthus spinipes. The sequence continues at coordinate 10,247,993 of OY720309.1, read as the reverse complement.
GGCCGTAGTGCTGGTTCGCACAGCGAGACCTAGTATTGTAATTATGCGCCACGTTGTGAAACTTCTGGCGCACGTTGTGCGCGAAACCATGATAGCACCACGTGCGGGCAGCTCGTGGGATTCCGAATTCGGCATGATGTTGATCTCGAGTGCTGTGTACATGAAATGTCGCATTTTTTTCCTTTTCTTACGCACTATTAAGCACATCACATTATCTCTGTCTAAAGCGCGCGAATAGGAAAAGATAGTGTGATATGCTGAATATCGTGTAAGAAAAAGGAAAAAAAATATGCGAGATTTAAAGTAATTAATTTATAAACATGGGCCAAATTTAGAAGTTAAATTAGAACGAAAATCGATATATTAATAAAAAATCATATCTTTGTAACCGCTTGAAAAATATGTTTGCATTTTTTTTTCTGTTTAAACTGAAACATGTGCGCTTTAAATTATGAAAGAGCCACTCTAATATCTTAAATAGTTTATGAATTAAAAATTATCAAAATTAACTAATTTTAAAACATGAATATAAATTTAGCGAATCTCGCAAAAGCACAGTTCAAACAGATTCGATATCTGCTTTACACCAGAACATAGCCACAAGTTTCCTTTTTTTAGGAAAGAAAGAATTTTTCAATTGTCGAACCGATATTTTGAGATATTATTTTTTTTGTGCTGCGATTCATCTTAAAATTAGGTGCGCGAAGTTAATACCAACTCCGCGATCCGCAAGCATTTTAACGCGTATTCGGAAATCTTTTACGGCGACTGGCAACACAAAAAAATAATAACTCAAAAGATCGATTCGATAATTGAAAATTTTTTTCTTTCTCAAAAAGGGGAAAGTTATGGCTATGTTCTGGTGTAAACCAGACATCGGACCTATTTGAACTATGCTTTTGCGAGATTAATTTTAATAATTATTAATTCATAAACTATTTAAGATATTAAAGTGGTTCTTTCATAATTTTAAGCGCACATGTTTCAGTTTAAACAGAAAAAAAAATGCAAACATATTTTTCAAGCGGTTACAAAGATATGATTTTTTATTAATGTATCGATTTTCGTTCGAATATAACTTCTAAATTTGGCCCATGTTTATAAATTAATTACTCAATAAGTATATTATACTAATTATAAGTATATTATCGTTATTATATTGAGATTTTGTATTTGTGCTTTCTGAAGTATGGAGAACATGATGTACTTAGTTTTGTTAATACTGAAAGTTAAAAAATACCCCCGCGCGCGTACTCGTGTCCACGAATGCGTGTATAGGAAACACCGTGCGCCAAAAGTTTCGCAACGTGGCGCACAAATACAACACCAGCGAAACATAATCGTACAACAAAAAATGATTATTATCATTAATTACGTATTGTGTCGTTTCTTTATAAATTTATTATATGAACAAAAAAAAGGTTTCTCACGTGAATCTTACACGACGCACGTCGTTTTTTGGCGCCATCCGTTCTGCACGCCCCTCTTTCTCCATTGTTCATTTCCACTCACGAAAAATAATAACAATATTCGAGTCGATTCACCTACTCATCCTGTTTTCATCAAAACACAAAGCGAACCTCTTTAGTAGCCGTGAAATTGTGATGTAAAGAAGAAAAAATATAACGCGCCCGATTTCACCGTAACAGTACTATCTGCATTGTGTGGAGAGCACATCATTACGACATTATTTCCAGAAATAACGAAAAGCAATTTTGTAAATAATAAGTATATAAAATATATTTATTTTTTGTTTTGCGCTCGTAATTATGTTAAACGAATTATATAACCATCAAAATTATTCTCTAACAAGGCTCTATAATTAATTATTGTAATTAATTATTAAAATCAAGGTTATAATATATATATTATATATATTTTTTTGTATATATTATATTTTTTTTTATTTGAGTTTGTTATTACTTCATAATATACAGAGAGGTTTTTTTATCAGTATACATTTCTTCTATGTATACCTGCAAAAAACGCGAGTCAAACGCATTGAACCGATTAATGTGTGTATGTTTAGTTGATTATTTGGAATATGTGTGTTCAGTTGCGTGTTATAGGCAACTAAACAGACATACATTAATGCGTTTGACTCGCGTATTTTGCAGGTATACATAGAAGAAATGTATACTGATAAAAAAAGCTCTCTGTATATATTATATAAAAATTCTTTTTTTTTTTATTTGTGTTCGTAATTATTTCAAATGAATTATACAGCCATAAAAACAATTCTCTAACAGTTTTCTATAGTTAGTTATTGAAATCAAGATTATAAAAGGATATAGACATATGGTTGGATTTATGAAACCTGATACTAGCGTCAATAAAAAAATATTTAGAAAACAGACATCCCAATTTATATCTGTGCTTTATCTCCCGCGCAGTAATTTAATATCTACGACATACAGGGCCGACGCTAGAATTTTCGACCAGGTCTATTTCGAGATAAAATATTTTTCAATATTTTTTTGAAAACACGAGTTCAAATAAGATTTCTACGTGCATAACATAATTCATAAAGACATCATTTATTTTACTTGTAACAATTAACAAGTAAAATAAATGATGTCTTTCACTTGCTTGTATGTAGGTTGTATGTAGTCTATTATAAATTAATAAAACACCTTAATTTTGTTTGTACAAATGATATTTTATTTAGTGACTAGTTTTGACAATATTAGTTTATCATTATCAAACTAAAAGTAATTTTCGTGGAATATATACATTATGTGTTATTTGTTTATCATAACATTGTGTAATTTATTAATGCTTTACGTTTGATTGTCATACAAAAGCAATTAGCGTTAAGTAAAGTATTATTATTATTATTTAACCCCATATATATTCCACGAAAAATTGTCTTTAAGTTACTTTTTGTTTGATAATTATTTACCCCCCTAAATAATATATATATACCACGAAAAATTGTTTTTAAGTTACTTTTAGTTTGATAATGACAGGCTAATGTTGTCGAAACTGTAGTTAGTAAATAAAATATCAGTAGCACACACAATGTTCAATTTAATTCAATTCATTTATTTACGGTAAATCACCTTTATATAGAATAATAACAATATTCAAAATGTTTAGATAAATAACATGAATGTAAATCACATATAAACAGAATAATACAATTTTACATATATAACATGTTTTAATATCAGTAGCGGAAACTGCAAAATAAAAATGTTAAAGTGTATTATTAATTTACGATTTATTTTGTTTAAGTACATACGAATATATGACGTCAAAGAATTCTATCAATCGGATCTTCATACAATAAAGATACTTCTTTATAGTGCTTATACAAAAGAAATCATTTTTCATTGTTTAATTATTCATTAATTATAAAAGAATTTTCTCATAAATTCATAATATAATTATATATAAAAAATATTATGAGTTTATTCAAATGTTTTTTATAATATATTTCTCGCAAGAATTCTCGCCAGGAATATATTGACCATGTTTATAAATACATCAAACAGGAATTTTTTTATAAAGATGGTGGTAATATTCCACATTGCAGTTTTAATTGGACTAAAAGACAAAAATTAAAATAATTAATTATTTATGAAATAAGTATGAATAAATTTTTAAAAATCTACCAATAAAACACAGCTTAGATTGAATAACTTTAAATTCTCGACTAGTTTAAAGTTATTCAATCTAATCTTTGTTTCATTGGTTGATTTTTAATAATTTATTCATATTTATTTCATACAATATGAACTACCAATATCTAAATATTAAAACCATTAATTAAATTAATTATTTAATTATGTTCTTTCTAGTTTCTCTGCAATTAAATACTTAGATAGATATTTGTAGTTTTGTATACTTATTTTGTAAATATTTAATTGCTAATTGCAGAGGAACTAGAAAGAAAATAATTAAATAATTACTAAAAGGTAGATAAAGTAAAATTAAAATCACTTGGTTTGTTTTACAAAAAAATATATATTAACTCAACTAGTTTCGCTTTTACAGCATTATTAAGAGTAATTTACAAAAGAAACCAACAAGTAATTATGTATGAACACAAAATATTAGGTAATAAGAGATTTAAGAATCGGTGAAGACCAAAGCTCTTCAGCGACATTAACAACGGGTTTTCCAAATGTTATTGCCTTGTTTATTTCCAGACCTTCTCGCAGATTTAGGTTAAAGTGATTTTAATTTTATTTAATTTACCTTATAATATTCAAAATGAGTCATCAAGTGATAAATGAGAAAGTTATTCAAATAATATTAAATTATTATTTTTTTCTTTTAATTTAGAGAAAAGCATAACTAACTAACCATCTTTATTCAAATGTGCATATGTATGTACAATAATATACAAAAATTATAATTATATTCTGTGGATGAATCGGCTATCGACCGGAGGTCTTCCAGCCTGTCTATGTCTCGTTCTTATCGTTGTCTATCTAATCGTCATGATCGCTAACGTTATTATCAAAGTCCGCATTGTTGGATGAGATGAAATGATAAATGGTAGATGAGGGAAACTTATATTTTGGGGAAATGTTAGGATTGCATGGCATACAGAGGTGTTTTATTAGGTGGGATATATGTGGGTTCGTGGCAAGAGAAGAGCATATTTTTCCCTGAATTAAAATATAGTATATATAATATATGTAAAAAAATATAGTAAAACTTTAATATATAATTCGCGGACAACTTTCTGCGTGATATAATTAAAACGAAAAAAAGCATGTATACAAATAAAATAAATTTACAGGAATATTATTACCATAAAACAATTACATTTTAATATTTTGAATCCTCTCACCGCAAATACAAACAACAAATGTAAATGTAAATAATTCGCATTTTAAAATAATCCATTTTATTGAGCAAGTTTCCTTATTTTTCCGGTCCGGGTATGTCTTTGGTGGCTGAGCGTTGAACGTTGAGCGTGGCCGGCCGAGAGGCAGAGTAATGGTGTGTACAGATCGTAAAATCTAATATTACCTGTGTGTATATTTATGTGTAACACCATTAAGCGATGTTTATTGTGGATTTTAGGAGCGTTGAAAATGCGCTCGGAGTGCACACACGGCTGCCTCCGAGGCGTAATGTCGCTTATATGGACGTGAAACTTTATGATTTATACCAGACGCGAATTAACGTCTACGTATAATTACCTTATAAACACACACACATACACAAACATACTGCATAAATATTTATTCGAATAATAAACATGAGTTTGAAAAAAAAAGAAATTGTTTAGCGGTTTTTTTATGTTGATTATTTTTTTAGTTTATTTTCTACTTATGAACCAAATCAACTTTTTTAATATAATAACAATTCAAGCATTTTTTATCATAAACACAAGTATTTTTTAATAAAATGTTCAACTACCACTCGTCTAGCGTATAAATAACTAGTGATAACCATTTTTGATTTTGAACCTCATCATACTGGTGAAATTATGCAAAAAATGTCACTTGCGTCGTCGTCGATTTATTATGATGCAATTCATTTTCCACTTATATTCAATTAAATTAAGTTATATCTCAATGTTGTACATTGAAATTTCTTCAATTTCATAAATATATTTTAAAATGAATATCAATTTAATTAACTAACTTTAATTGTATACTTAAACTAATACACTTCTTATTCTAGCTATCCAATTTTCGTATTTTGTTTCCAAGTAAATAATTCTTCTGCTATTCATGTTTCTCAAAAAAGTGTTCAACTATTTGTTTTTCGGTCAAAATATTTGTTCTGAAATTAATGATTTTTTTGCGCGAGAGCGGCGCGAAGACAAGATTTCCCTAACGAGATAAGCAAATGGGACAAGACAGGACGAAACGAGGGGGGCCCCGGCCCGAAAACAAAGTCGTTATTAAAACCGCTTCTCCTTAACAGGTTGATTTAGGTAGCCGGACCGGACGGTTTCCCGAAATAAGGCCGGAACACACCCATTCTTCGGCGCCCTTTGTGAGCCCCGGGTGAAAAATTGCGCCGGATAACTCACCGGCTTAAACGAGCCGAAGCCGCCCCGAAAACGAAATTAAAATAAATAAAGCGTAAAACAAATTACACCACAAACAGGTAGAAGCGTGTGATTTGACGAGTGAAATCTGAGTCATTTTTTTACATTAATCGCTTCTTGAATAACTCCATCATTATTCAGTTGTATAATAAAAACCGATAAACAGTAATGCTATTTTTCCATTTTAACCTTCCGTAGTTCAAAAAATTGTTTGTCTTTGTGTGTACTTCCTACAAGCCAAACGCTTTAATCGATTAACTTTATATCGCATATTCAAGCCCAGTAACTTTTGGCTAAAAAAAACAGACGAGTTCACTAAAATGGCTGTAACTCAGAAAATAATCCGAGATTGGCTTTATTCTTTCATGAGCGTGTTCTCTAGATGTTATAGCATTGATTTATGGATGATTTTTTTCTCCAAATTTTACAAAAAAAAAACTTCCCACTAATATGTGTTATATTTGTACAAGGTAAGGAACACGCTACTATTTTAATTAAAATAGACCTTCATTAAAATGTTTTCACTAAAACACTGTGTCCCACACAACCAAAAATCGATGCAAAGAGAAAAAATGTAATTTTTGACAATCGAAACAAAGCTGAAGCTAATTAAACGTCACGGGAAAGGGGATGCTTTTCTAAGTTAGCAAAAAATATAATATTGGATTGCAAACTGTACGGCAGAAAATCTCTTAAGATTCACTTCACGGACTGATTCACTTAAAGGAACATCAAGAAAAGCCTCCACACCAGAAGAGTTGGACAATACTGTGTACCATTGGTTCAAACAAAAAGGAACAGAGGACCATCCAGTCACCACTATTATTAGAGAAAGCACAGTGGTTTTATCAAGAGATGAACATTTAAAAACCTTTCCAAGCATCACAGGTATGGTTACATCGATTCAAATTACGCAATAGAATACGGCAGCTTAATATTCAGGGTGAAAAATTAAGTTCTGATAAAAATGTTGCAGAATCATATCTCAATGAATTTAATCGTTTAATCGAGACGTATGAGCTCATATCGTAACAAGTGTATAACGCCGATGAGACAGGAAATCCCTACCGTACAAAACGCTTGCGATGTAAAATGAAAAAAAGTCATAAATGTAGCAAGAAACGAATAACATTAATGCCCTGTTCCAATGCTAGCGGAAGCCATAAATTGCGACTCTTGTATATAGGCAAATCAAATAAAAACAAGATCATTCAAGGGAACCGAAATGAAACATTTTTCTGTTTGTTACAAAAATCAAACAAAGGCTTGGATGAATAAAAGCATGTTCAAAGCTTGTTTTTTGATGAATTAGTTCCTTCAGTCCTCGACACCCAATACGGGTAAAAGAGGATAAGATTAAGAAAGAAAGAAAGTTCCTTCAGTAAAGAAACATTTGAAATTGAAACATTTACCAGAAAGAGCATTTCTCTTATTGGATAACACTCCTTTACATCCAGAAGAACTTTCATTGCAAACAGCTGATAGTAAAAATTTTGTTAAGTATTTGCCTCCAAATATCACACCTTTATTACAGCGTGTAATAGAAGCTTGCAAGAAAAGTAATGTTGCTGCTTCTTCTATAAGTAAATTGCTCACTCAATGAGTTCTGGAAGAAATGGAGCATCAGAGTTGGATTAATGTTAAAAATGTAAACATACAGAAATCTTGGTTCAAAGTTTGGCCACAACTTGAAGAGAATTTAATTTCATTCGAAAATGAAGAGAGTGCAGTAACCTTTAAGCAACTCTTAAATGGCATTCAAAATTTTGTAGAATTTAAGTTTGTTGGTATTAATGATATTGAGGAATGGTGGGATGCTGATAAACACGAACCAGGTTATGAAGTTTTAAATGATTCACAGATTGGATCAATCTCTGAAACTACAACATCTGATGTCGCCACAGAAGAGGACCAGGAAGGAAACGTGTCAACGCCAGAAAAGAAAATTCTACCTGAAGCTACACTCTCATATGTAGATGACCTATTGAATTTCTTAGATCAACAAAATGATACAGATCAAATAATTTTTTCATCCGAAAATGAAGAAAGCGCAGTGACCTCTAAGCATCTCTTAAATGGCATTCAAAATGTTGTAGAATTTAAATTTGTTGGTATTAATGATATTGAGGAATGGTGGGATGCTGATAAACACGAACCAGATTATGAAGTTTTAAATTGTTCACAGATTGCATCAATCTCTGAAACTACACCATTTGATATCGCCGATGTCTGATGTTTTTTCCTGGTCCTCTTCACCAGGAAGAAAACGTGTCTACGCCAGAAAATAAAATTCTACCTGAAGCTGCACTCTCATATGTATACGACCTATTGAGTTTCTTAGATCAACAAAATGATACAGATCAAATAGATATCCTGAACTTGCGAAAAATTGCAAAAAATTGTACAATAAGAAGAAACAGATGAATATAACTGATTTTTTCAACTAATAAATAAATTTCTAACTCGTTTTTCAATTTATATAGTTCTACATTTGCTTTTGTCTTCATAATAAACATTTGAACATTTTTTTTTCAATTATCCGTGCAAAAAAGAGACAAAAGTGGAAACAATCAACCTGATTGGGACAACAAACAAAATGAGAATATCTTTCGGCATAAGAGTAAAAATTTCAATTATGCAACAACCTTCAACTGGTCTTTAGACCGGATAATCGAGGTTCCACTGTGTAAACAAATGATGAAAGATGATCCACGTAGGAAAATTATTGTTGTAGTATCAAAAATTGTCGGTGCATTAGATGTGATGTTAAATAAGATAAGATGCACTGAATAATAAAATGTTTAAATCTAGAAGTAGTAAATTGCACTGTATACCATACCATTAAGCCAATATAAGAAATCCGGAACGATTTTCAGCTCTAAACAGCTTGGAGGACGACCAGCCATACTTTCAAGTTTTGACAGCCGAGTAAAAAGATTAAAAATTATTTGAAATTACCGCCAAAAGTTAAAAAAAGAACCTTTATTTTCATATCCATCTTATATATACATATGCTACATATATCACAAACTAACACAACGTTTTCTTCTTAACTCCTTCTCCCACCCTAGCCTCATCACAATTTTTACACCAGCACCATCCTCTCGCATCCATTCTTCTACCCTTCCTTTCCTTCCATCCATTCCTTTCGTACCTCCTTACATTCCCTTTTTAAATGCGTCCACGTATCCCTTCCTTCTCTACACAGCGTACACCTACCATACTCTTCTCCCATCCATACCTTTCTTCCTCTCTCCTCCGATCCACATCTCGCCCTGGCTAATGCCACCTTCTGCAGTCTAGTAAGGTCGGATCTTAATAGGTACCCTGGCCATTTCCCATGTACTTGCCAGCTCCTATACATAGGATTGTACCTATTATTTTCAATCCTTTCTTGTCTTTCCTGCATTTCCACTTCTCCCCATTTCTCTTTCATCCACGCAGCTACATTCACACCCCTTCCCAGCCATTCATTTACTAGACTTTTAGATACCCCTGCTCTTTCATACATTTTTTTCGGTTCCACTCTCCACTTACTCTCTCCTGCTCCAACACATGTTCTCCAAACCTCTTTCACCAGTCTTTCATTCCCCAATTCTCTCAGCCTCATCTCATATCTCGCTCTATTTGTTTCTTGCAGCAGTATGTAACTAGGCGTTGACTTCTCAACCCCCAGTACCTGCTTCAGGAACGCATATTGCTCTCGCTCAATACATTCATACATTTTCGTTCCCCACACTTCCACCCCATACATTATTATAGGCTTAACACATGCATCCCACAAACTGCACGTCATCTTCACATTCCCTCCGAGCCACTTACCCCATTTCTCTTTCATTACATACCAAGCCTTCCTTGCCTTAATTTTCGCTAATCTGACATGTTCTCTGTATCCTCCATTCTCTCTAAACAAAAATCCTAAGTATTTATACTCTTTCACCCGTTCTATCGTTTTTCCCTTCCACTTCAAATCATTCATTCTTCCTTCTCTCCTTCTATTCCTAAATCTCATCCACTTCGTCTTCTCAACATTCACACTTAACCCTCGCTTAACCATATACCTCTCAACTCTCTTTCAACATCTCATTCATTTCTCCCCATTCTCTCGGCAATAACACAACGTCATCTGCATATGCTAACATCCACACCTTCGATTTCCCTATTACCACTCCGCCCGCCTGCCCGTTTCTTAGTACCTCTTCCATTTCACTGATACTGTACTCCCATCCATACTCTGTACTCATCCGATATTCTTTCATCCACTCTTGCTATTCCCCATGTTTCCTAATACATTCCTTTCACCCATTCCACTATTACCTCACTCACTCCTCTCCTCTGTAGCCCTTCCATTAACCTATCTCTCGGTACCGAATCATACGCAGCTTTCAAGTCCAGGAATACCGCATACATACACTTTCTCTCCTCTATCACTCTCTCTGCTATTCTTGCCAGTGTAAAAATTTGATCTCTTGTACCCCTCCCTTTTCGGAATCTTCCCTGTGATTCCGGAAGTATTCTCTCTTCCACTTCTCTTTACAGCCTATTCTTGACAATTGTCATGGCTATTTTGTATCCAGCGCACATTAGTGTAATGCCCCGATAGTTATTTAAGTCCTTCTTATTCCCGTTTTTGTGCACCGGACACACAACTCTCACACGCCACGCCTTCGGGATACCTCTCTCTCTCCTCTCCATATCTGGTTGAGTAGCTTTCCAAATCTTCGTCTTCCTTCCCCTCCAATCCTTATCCACATTTCAGCCTTTAATCCATCCAATCCGGCCACTTTTCCACTTTTCACCTCTCCAAAACCGCTTTCCACTTCCTCCTCTGAAAAATCCTCTACTTCTCCTCTGCCTTCATTTCCACGGAGCTGCACCTGCTCTCCACGGCTTTCAATACATTTCTCCTTCCAGTCCTGAAGCGATATCTCCACTTTCCCCGCCAAAAGTATCTGATGATTTTTCTGGTGACTTTTTCTAGTGTAAATCAGGCTTTGGCACTTATTCTTCCTAGTTATTAAACAAAGTATAGTTATATCAAATTATTATTATTTCCCTATGATGACTAAGTAAGCTAAAACTTTTAATATTTAATTGATTTATTTAATTCATAGTTTCAACAAAATCTCAATAAAAACCTGAAATATTTATTGCTCAAATGAGCATAATTTAGATTATCCCTGTTATTTAAAAAAAAATCAAGCTGTCGCTGTGTCTTGAAAAGTTTGAAAACTAGTACTTTCAATTTATTGTCATTGATTTTAATTAGATAAATACCAGTTGAAAGTTTCAAATTGATCCGATAAATAGCTCCGAAGATACTTTTTGAACCATACTTTTTGAACACCCTGTATATGTATGTATTATACGGGGTGAGTCATCGGAGTGCCCGTAAATGCCCGCTAATGTAGATATCGAATATCTACGTTGCCGTTAAAATTTCAGCATTAATTTATTAATATAACTGGCGTCATTGCTGAAAACGCATAATGTAAAATTATTTTCATATATAAAGTGTCCCATTTTCTCAGAATTTATATCAACTTTGTTATTATAAATGGAAAACCTATATATTTTTATTTTATTCGATTCCTATTTAAATTATCTTTATTTATTTATTAATTTATTACCCAACAGATACAGTACATCCAATAAAAGGGTAACATCAGTTTAACAGTAACACAACATTGGTATATATTAGATAAACAAAATAATAACACAAACAATAATAGAGTAGCCGCAGTTATTCAGTAAAATATTCGTTTATCTGTCTGGTAAATGCGCTGAGTGAATGCTCTTTACAGCAATTAAATCAAAATAAATTGAGATAATTTACTCAATAAATTGTAAATTTAATATATTTTTAAATGGTAGGTATTTTATATCTAACAATCTTTTATTTCAAACATTTTTTGATTTATTTTTCTGTTTGAGAATTATTTTGATGTAATTTTGACTAACCTTTTATAATGTTCCTTATATTTTATATCGAGCGTATAACAAAAATCGACGACGAAGTTGGCGTTGGAAGTCTCGATTCGTGTCTGTACTAAGATCACACGCGTGAAATGCTGGTTGCGGTTAAATTAGGGGTTATTGACAACTGACTTGTCAACATGACAGCCAGTACTTTACGCATGCGCGTTTGATATTAGTTCAGACATGACTTTAGATTTCTAAAGCCATCTTCGTCGTCGATTTTTGTTATACGCTCAATATAATGCTTGTTGATGATGGCTGTTTTATGGGTGCAAAAATGTTGAAGATTTTATATAAGCTTAAATTTGTTATTTATTTTCTCATTTAATGAACCGTCAGTGATTCACACTACTTCTAACATATAAGAAAGGTGCCAATTGCAAAAACTGGTATTAAAAATTGGATTTTCTTAACACATATATTAATATACAGCGTTGAAACAACCAAAAAAAAAAACTCAACATCACTCCGCGAGAATAATTACCGACAAGAGTAACAACCTGTATTGATAGCCGTGTGCATGCGAAGAAAGCAATAACACGGTCTACCCAGAGGGCATAAAAAGGGCTCCATTGTTACGGTCGCAGGTGGAGAAAAAAATATAGGCGGTCGTTGTTTACGAAGTAATAACGCTTCAAATTGCGTTTTATAAGTTTATTATATTTCGTTTTATGAGTTTCGAATTGGCTTGAATCGTGACCAATGGAAAAGATAGACTTGTCCGCGCCGAACGAACGGAACTCTATTCCTGCTAGAGGCCTCGCGGAATTGGCGAAGACCATCAATCAAACCGGAATTAAACGCGCTCGTCTTTCGTTTGATGCAATGATTAATCTCATCTGGGATAGGAGATGTTTAAATTAACTCGGATTATATGTAAAATAATATTATTTACACCCCTGAATATGGTGTACCACAAGGCTTACTTCCTCTCTCCTTTCTTATATAACCTATATTGTATAGGCCAGTATAAAACCGAACCTAGCGAAATGCTATCTAGTAGGGGCTTTAATTTGTTAAAAAAAAAAAAATTAAGTACCGAATGTAAGCCCACCGAATAACTACCGACTAGGAAAATTTATTTGCTGAGTTTAAATCAAAATCACTTTTTGTAGAACTGAGTTTACAAAATAGAATGAATTTAAAGAAATAAATATAAAAATAGAGAAAGCCCATGACAGACTACTAACACAATTGTACATATTGTTATAATAAATTTTGTAAAATTTTGTTGTCATATTGTCTGAATAAATAGAAAAAAGGTTTAAACAGTATATTAACAAAACAACAAAAAATAGTAACAACAATAAACTAAATATACACAAGTACAAATAATAAAAATAATAATATAATAAAAGAATAAAATAAACGCGACATTTACTTACGGCAGCTGAATACACACCTATGTCTTACAATATGTGGATGACACAGCCCTAATCACCCATGCATCCACCCTACCCAAAGCTCTACAAATTTTACAGGAATAAAGTATAAAGGATGAAAATTAACTCCAACAAATCCCAACTTCTTATTCCATACCACCGTAAAATCAACTCCATCAACATCCTAATCAACAAAAACATTTCTTTAAACAACTCCAAGTATAAAGGATAAAAATTAACTCCAACAAATGCCAACTTCTAATTCCATACCACCGTAAAATCAACTCCATTAACATCCTAATCAACCAAAATCATTTTTTTAAATAACTTTCAATACCTTGGCATTACCTTTGACAAAAAAACTCAGCATCAACAAATTTGCCTTAATAATAACAAACAAAATTACTGCTCGAGCTAAACACTTCCGTAGTCTAACATACCGAAATTTGGGTATTTTAAAAGAAAACGCAATTAAAATCTAAAAAAATGATATGCAGACCCCGTTTAGACTACAGCTTCATCCTATTCACGACTTCTCCCAATCCTGTGCTTTCTAATATAGCAGTCAGCAAACGTCCATTCCTTATATCTCTTACCAAAATCCGACACCCACTAAATCCGCTTCACAATCAATCAAATACCCTCTTCTAAAACCGGACCAAAGTTACTCCCATCAATGAACGTATTCGAAAAATTCTCCCAAAACGAATTCAACTTCGAAATTCTCTCCCAATTCTGCATTCCTCGAAATGACTCCATTAATACAAAATTCATAAATTCCCCACAAACTCTGTCCCAATTGATCACCCACTATAACCAGAATTATCACCTCAAACATATTTTTTCACAATATATCCATAAAACTCTAAAAAATTATCAAACTTGGCAGAAATATACTGGCTGATAAGCATTTATGAAAATAAAAATGCACTACTTAAGGTATTATTTTATACTATTGTACAAACGTATGATAATAAAGAAATTTACTATTAATATATTTAACATTTAAAATATCAGCTGTTTATATTTAAACAATAAAACTTAATTATACAATATTTTAAGGGTGTTATTTTTTTAAATTTATTAATCTAATGCAAAAAACGGATATGTTTTAGTACATCGAATAAAACGTGTTTTATAATCAAAAAGACTATCAAGATTTGGATCAAAGTAATTGTATTTATGTAATTTTATTTTATTTTAAATAATTCAAATAAAATCTCTTTCAAAATATTCTCGAAAGACTTATAATGTAGGTACTAATAATAATTTCTGAACTCTCCCAGAAAAAACGAAACAATTCACGTTGTTGCTTTAATGTGGATTCACAACGGACGTAAGCGTAAGGGATACATAAGCATAAGATTTACATAAGAATCACATAATATTTACTGTTCACAATGTACATAAAAATTACGTTCAACGCATGTGCCGTACGCTTTCGTCGGCTTCCGATTACATTTGTTAAACCTAACCTACACATTTTAGTGGTAAATTGTCATCGCTGTGTTCATGCTAATTATGAGTGATAATGAAACCGAACAATTGTTATTGTTACTACTTTTGAGGCGAAGATATAAAAAACGCCAAAATTCGGCTACAAGAAGACGATGGTGGGTACGTCCTATCAATAGAGATCGGGAAAAAAAGGGAGAATTCAGAAGATTACTAACAGAAATGAGATTGCACGATACGGAATGGTTCTTCACATATACAAGGATGACACCAACGTTGTTTGAAGATATACTACACTTAGTTTCTCCAAAATTTTTTAAACATAGTATAAGAAAACCTTTGAGCGCGAGCCAAAATTGCCATTAGCAATTACATTATGATGGTATAAATTTCAATTAAATCCAAAATATCATATTTATTTTGCTAATTTGTTTAGATATTTGTCTACTGGAGACATTTTCCATAGCCAACAGTTATCACATAGGTAGATCAACAGTATGCACTGTGGCAAATGAAGTGTTACAAGTTTTATGGGATGTTTTATCGCTGAAAGTTTTAATCCCTCCAAATGAAGAGAAATTTAAAGAAATTGCAGACGAATTTGAAAGGAAATGGAATATGCCTCTATGTGTGGGCAGTATTGATGGAAAGCATGTTAAAATCTCGGCCCCTGCGAACTCTAGAACATTATTCTATAATTATAAATGCCATACTACTTTGTAGTATATTTCCTATAAAAAAATATAATGCGTCCTTATGCAGGCCGCAATTTGTGCATCATCAAGGCTGTTTTAATTACTGATTGTCTCGTGCAAGACGTATTATAGAAAATACATTTGGAATTTTGGTGGCAAGGTGAAGAATATTTTTAAGAACAGTTTATGCGACACCTGAAAAAACAGATCATATTATAAAGGCGGCTGTGTGTCCTCATAATTATATCAGAAAATCACAACCTGCTAATGAAAAATATTGTCCACCAAATGACGTACTTGGCAGGTGGCGAAATGAAGTGGAAAATTGTCAATTGCAATCGCTTACACGAGTTGGTAGTAATAATGCAGCCAAAGCTACAATCAATTCAAGAAATAATTTGGCCAAGTATTATTTAACCAATGCTGGTTTTAAGAGAGGGCAAATTGAGTATGTAAAAAGTGTATAAACATTTTGTATTATATTTAATCTATTAAAATTACAATTTTAATTTCTAAAAAGTATATCTAAATTTTTTTTCTTAATTAAACGTTTTTTATCATCGTCTTTAATTTTATTTAATTCGTCCACAACTAAATTCCCAAAAGAAGTGTCTTCATTGTACGGCATACTGTTTATATTTTTTAAAGTATTAATAAACTCTAGTTCTACTTCTATGGAATCAGTTTTCTTTTTTTTATTTGGTGTTCCTTTAAAATTATGCATATAACGTGAAGTGGATCCAGAACCAGTCGAAGCTACAAATAGTAATACAATTTAGTCACTTGTACATACAGTGGCACAACCTATACCTTTATCATCTGTAAGTTGCTCTTCGACTTCTTCAGGGATAGGAACTACCTCAGATGTTCCCTCAACTGGATCATCTTCGAAAAAGCTGTCGTCACACATAGATGATGTTTTTTTTTTAATTTGAAAGAGTTCGTCTAAAAGTTTATGTACATTTATATAAATATGGAATACTTGACAAAAACAGTTTCTCGGTACTTTCTTTCTTGAATGAGCACATCCAAACATTGTAAATCTTTATACCAAGTCCATTGGCTTCCAAATTCTGGTCCAGCATCTCCACTACATGCCTTTCTCTTATTTTTTCGTTCCCTAATGAACTTTTCCTTCATTTTTTTAAAGATATCTTCACAACTATTGGCTGAAATAAATAATAATTGTAACCGATACTTTATTTCGATTAAATATGGGTATTAAACGTACGTGTAATGGAAAGAGATTGTGATATTTCTCTCCAACAATTTTCCTTTCGCACTATGTCTTTGTAGCCCTTATCCCTTTTATTATATAAGTATGGGGAAGTCTTCACCAATTGAATAAGTAATTCCATATCAACATTCTCCATAACACCAATTATACCCTGCTAACTACAAGCAAAATATAGTATAGAATGCAGATTTTTCAATAATAAATAGCGTATAACACGCATTGCAATAAATATACGTACCCCTTGTATGTATCAATCCACAGCTTCTTTCTGATCTGTATGAGATTGAAAAACCAACGACGGCCATTTTAAAGTGACGCGAGAAATTTAAATTAAACCCCAAATAAATAATAGCATACATCGCTGCTTCATTAGTTTTTGGATATCCACATAGATTCTCTATCTCTATGACGTAAATGTAGTATAATATATCCTACACCTATGGATATCCATAAGATTTACGTAAAAAGTTGAAATTTACGAACTTTCTTATGTATTACATACGGATAGTTATGTTCAACCATAACCATAACATAAAACGTAACTCATTGTGAACAACGCCATTGAAAAATTCAGAATCAAACTTTATGTAATTCTTATACTTATGTATTCCTTATGCTTACGTCCACACTTAATCTTACTTATGCTTATTTTAACTTCAATAATATAGCGCTATTCTCGATAATGGCATTAAGCCGAAATTAGCTGAATTAAATAAAAGAATTTGAAAATAATTAATTAATAAATTATTTTCTTTTTTGCTTCTGTGACATTATGACTTATGTACTTTAACAAATGTCTAATATTAGACATTTGCTGTTGCATAATAATAAAAATTGTATAATGCAACAATTTTTGAATCGAAAATATTTAATGCAAAAAAACAAAAACAAAAATTATATAAAAGTTACGTAATATAAAGCTATCTGCAGACACGTGTTTCGGGATTTGATCCCTCGTCAGTACAGCTGTGCCTTACGTAATTGCAAAGTTGTTAATTAAATTAATTAAAAAAATAAAAACCCACTGTCACATCTGAGATTCTCGATGTAAGTTAACGCAGAGGTCATATCTGGACAGGCAGGTTGCGCCATAGTCATGCGCGATATTGATAAATTGTTTTGTGCAAAAAATCGTTTCGACTCGTATTTTAAAAAAGCCTCGCTGGCTATTATTAAATTAGTTGAAGTTAAAATAAACATAAATAAAACTAAACCGGCAACCTGGCGATCCCTTCCAGATATAAAACTCCAGAATCAACCATCTATCAATTCATTGCATCCAATCACCCGGACATTGACAATGACGTTTGAGATCATAACATTTAAAGAAATGACAAAGAGTGGACAGAGACAGGCTGAAAGACCACTGGTCGATAGCCAATTTGTGAAATTTATTATGTATAATATAGTAATGTAATGGTTTCCTAACGTATTGTGTATATGTTGTTTCAATTTCACAAATAAAGATGTTTGTATATATAAAACTAAACCAAGTGAATTTAATTTACAAGTTTAATTTAATATTAACAATGTTTTACCAAGTGATTAGAGAGGAAAAAAGTATCCGATTTACCTTAAATCATTAGACCTTCTATAAATAAACCAATTGACAAACCACAGAGTTCAGACTCAAAGAAAAGAAAATTAGAATAAATGGCTTTCATTTATCCAAATCAAATTACGTATGCTTATCACCCTCTCCTCTCTCTCTTTTTTATTTTCAATTCCCCTCATTTCTCGCTGTCTAATACTTCAGATAAAACGAAGCGATATATTTCGGCGTTGATGAAGCCATTTCCCTTCCACTATCTCCTCCACTTTTATTTTCTGTTTTTTTTTTCCTTTTCGGGGAGTAGTTCCCAAAATATATCATTACGTGGAGGCCTCAAGTATATGATAGGGCTCGCTAAGTATACACCGATCCGTATACTTAAGTGTAAATTAAAGGTGTCCATCAGGTAGATAACACGAAAATCGGCCCCTTCAATCTCGCCGTTCCAATTTGTGGGGAAGGAGAAAGAGAGAAGAGGAGAAGGAGGACGAGTCACATCCTGTGCGTAATTTAACTATAATGGCGCTCTAGAATGGTTAGTTGTGTGACTCGGTTTAAAAGAATTTTATGGAAAAACGAAGTTTGAGTAGCACGACAATTCTTTTTTGTAGGAATTTTTGAAGGCTTTTATAAGAAATATTCACTTATTAATTGCTAGTGCTTTTATTTCTTTATATACCGTAATTAAAAAAAAAATGTAGTACAGGCGGAAAGACTTTGACCGTCAGTTATTTCATGTATTATATGTGAACATAACTTTACAAATACATTGTAAATAATTCTTTAATTTTGTCGGCGTTAACATTACATTTTCATTTAGTATATAAAGAAAGCAAAGTTACTTTTTTTATACCACTTGGAAAATCATGCAATTTCGTATTTTTTTTTTTAAACAGATAGATGTAGGAGCATTGTATGCACAATTTAATATTATTATCAGTTATACCGTGTGTCTCATAAAAATATCTACATCAAAGTTATGTTTTTTTTTAATGGAACAACCTTTATAAATAAAGGTGACTTACTTTAATATTTTCTGTGCCTATCAATAATAATAATATGCAATTAAAACAGTCATTTTTGTTAAAGGCAACTATGGCATTTTTTATAAAAAAAGTGGGCTTACATAACAAGCGCATATGAAATAATTGTTTTGACGGAAATATAATTTAAATCGGAAGTTTTTCTGTTACAAAGCAACATCACACAGCGACATCGTATTAGCCTTACAAATAAAAAACTTTGCGTTAAAGAGTCAAGGTTATTTAAATTATAAAAAGTTATATGCAGTTAATTTACATTCATTTTAGAACCTAGTGAATTACGATGGGTTGCGGAAAAATATTAAGTGCGGAAGAAATAGGAAGAATTAAAGCATTGCACGAAGAAGGTTACTCGAAAAATTGCTGACAGAATCAATTTTCTGAGGCTAATCAGTTGTCGCAGAGTGTATGTATATATATAGTAATAATATATTCTTACGTAGAATCTAATTATCTTTCAGATTATATTAGCATTTCTTATACCTAATCTCAATGTTTTTCTTGTATTCGACGTTTTTCGTATCAAAGGGAGATAATTAAAAATAAATCTTCAGTAATTAATTATAGTTAATTATAACTCGAATAGAAAATATTATATTTTACAATTTCTTTCTTTGATAGTTTAATCAAGAAGAGGATGATTTTGAATTTATTGCCGGATTGTTGGAGTTTTACGATTATTAAGACAACAGCATTCCACGACGCCATAAAATCACTACCTATGTTGTGATGTGTTTGAATTAATCCCCGATGGTGATCATTCCACCGTTTATAAATATAATAAAAATGTAAATTTTATTCCTCGTCATAAAACTAACGCACGGTCGGCCGGACGGTCGGTCGGCGGACCCCACGAAAACCATAAACCGAAAATCATTTTACGACTCTTTGTAATATATCTAATTCCAGGTGGTTTTTGTCATTATGGTAAACAGCAGATTTACAGATTATTTATTTGTTTCCTACACATATCAACATAATTTAATATCAAGACAGTTTTATACAAAATATTTAGCATATTAAGACATTATTTAAAGCAGATATATTTAATCAAAAATATTTTTCTAAATTATATAATCTATATTAAGAAAAATACAATTTAACTCGTATTTTCATTAAAAGGCTAAGAGATCTTACATTCGCTTGGCGTTAATAGAAAAAGAATATTTATTTCCTTGGTCGCAGTTATTTAAATTAATTCAAATAAAAATAATTTGAAAATTCTTTAAAGTTACACTTGTCGACCTGGGAGGATGCCAAGTAACGTAATTCCAGCAAACATTCTAAACAAGATCATGTTTATAGTAAGCAAGATTCATTATAATGTTATTATAGTTACTTGGTTAAGAGAGAATACCAAGATAATTTTAACCATTTTAACTTCATTCCGATAATTATGTTTAGGTGTTTAAACGCTTTTGTGATTATTCCATTCAAGAAACTGCTAAACAAGTGAAAATCCGACATGTTTGGAAATATTTCTTTCAGTATAAAATTACGTAATAAAATAGATAAGTTTCAAATCAGCTAATACAAGAAAAGTCATATTTAGGCTAAGAATAAAACCAGGCAATGAGAGTGATTTTATTGTGAAAAATTGGGCAATGAGGATGACTTTAAAGGCGTTATTAAATTAAATTAACAATTTATGACTGTTCAATGTTTAATGTTGAGTTTACTCAATTGAATAATTAATTAATTAATTCCTAAATTTTTTGACTTACGTTACGTAAGTACAATTAAAAATAACAAATATCCATTGAAACAACTACTTCTCGGGCAAATACCCCGCCAGAAATTTGATTGAACAATGAACACTTCCTATTGCATAACAAATAATTGTACAATGCAACATTTTTTATACGAGAATATTGCAAATAACAAAAAACGTTACCCCATATAAGATCATCTTCAGACACGTGTTTTGGGTTTTATCCCTCGATAGTACAGCGTTATCATATAAACTCTTAAAGTTGTCGAACCAAATTAATTACACGTGATCTCAGGAAATGTAAATGTTACAATGGATGTTTGTTCTTTTTTAACGTACTCACGTAATGTAAGTCAAAATTTTGTAGTAGCTAGAAAGAAAATGAATAATTAATTATTCAATTGAGTAAATTAATTATTTATTTGATATTTTTTGGTAATTCTATTTATTTGATTTAGCTTGGCGTTTTATTATTATTTCATTTGATTCTGTCTAAAGCTTTCAACAATCTTTAAGACGATTTTTCGACTAACAAATTTATTTTTATTATAACTAACTATTTTATCAATATCAATGGTTTTAATTCTAAAACAATGTAACCAGTAACAAATTATCCTTACCAAATAAAAAAAAACGCAATGTAAATTTAAAGAAATGAACTCTGTTATTTGTGAAATAAATAAATATATATTGCTAGCATCTCATTTTTTCGAAACCTAAATATATTTTGCTTTAGCTACGATGTACTATTTTTACGTGGATTTTTTCAAAATAATTTAAACTCTCAACATATTCGCTTATATAGCAACTTAGGAAATAAAAAATAAATAATAAAATATGTGATTAATCATAATAAATGAAAGAAGACGCAAAGGCTATCCCTTCGCCTAATTTCATGTGGCATATTAAATGTGATCGATACATGAACTAAATTCCCAGATATTTTGCTAATGACAAAACTTTCAATTTTGTCTAACACTTTACCTACTTGTGACAAGTTTTGATTACACTGGTTTGCACCCTAACATATATTCTTAATCTTAATTTCATCAGCAGGCTAATAGAACTTAGCGCAGCGGTTCCCAACCTTTGCTCCGCGAAATCCTTCGGACTCCGCGTGCGCTTCTCTGGGGCTCCGTTCTAGGATATAAAAGAAAAACATCAGAATCAAATTAATAAAACAGGAAATTTCATTCTGAACTAAAATTTTCCAATATCCGAGAGCTTTCTTAGAACTAAACATATATAGGCATTCCAGCTGAAAACAGTTGAAATCTATGAAATACATTAACTCTGAACACCATTTACTTATAAGACATAAGAAAGGTATAAGTGGCTCCGCCACAGAAATTGATTCTAAAAAGGGCTCCGCGAGTCAAAGAGCTTTGGAACCGCTGGCTTAACGTATTATTATTATATTTGATTGTCTCTAAAGTATTCAACTAAATTTACGACGCTTTCATGACTAACTATTTTGTCAATAATTTTAATTCCGATACAATATAGCCTGTATCAAATAATATGTATCAAATTAAAAAAAAAAATGAAGAATGGCAATGAAGAATGAAGAAAAATGAAGTATATTCTACACAATCACTATGTAAAAAAAAATATTGCTAAGCTCGGATTCCACATTTTCTAAACAATTCACTAAGGCTATTTTCTTTTAGGCACGATGTACGAAATATTTTGAACTCTCAACATAATCGCTTAATTCCTCCAACCAAGAAAATAAAAATTACTAAATATGTGCTGGTACATAAGCTAAGTTCCTATATATTTACCTTTGAATTCTATCTACCACTTTACCTACTTGTGATTAGACTTGACTAGACTAGACTACATTTAATGAAACGTTCAGTCGATAATGGTATACGTGACAAATATATAAATTTACGTGGCTAGATTTTAAGGCAATGTACAATTTTGACAGAAATTTTGAAATGTGGCTGCACTAACACTGAAAATGCTTTACTTTAAAAAGAGAAAATTCGAGCTTCCAAACATATAATCGAAACAATTTTTTCATCAGGGATGTACTCTCCATAATTCACTTCGCAAAAAAAATCAAGATGAATTCGACATGTCAAAATTAATCCCGGTGTATCTGTAATTATTACCTAAAATAAGCAAATCAATTTGGTTTAATCATTACAACGAGATATTAAATAATTAAAACTAAATTCATGTTCTAAAAAATGGTTGCAAAAATATTCAACCGGTTCTATCTGAACACCGAGTTCAAATTATTATAAGTAAGTAGTTAACAATTAATGATGGTGAATCTAATATAACTATCAGATATGTCAATTGTACACCGAAAATTACTGACAAACGTCAACGAAATAAATAGCTTCATCCAAACTGACTTCACTCACTATTTACCACCAGAATGTATGGGGCTTAAACGCTAAATCTGGCCAACTTTCCTTGAATAGAAATTCTTATGACTACGTCATTATTACCTTATCTGAAACTTGGCTAAAAGATTGAATCTTAGATAAAGAACTGTTTTGTGATAAATATTACTTACTTACTTATTATGGTAATATATATAACATGATCTATTGACTTCCTGGCAGTCCGTGTGTTTTTTCAACACACTGTTATAGTAATTATATAGTTATACAAACAAAGTGAAAAAGTGTTTTATTTAATAAACTCAAAATGTATAACCAAGTGAAAGCCTTAACAATCAACAAATTATATATTCCTCTTAATACGAGGTTTCATAAACATTTTTTCTTTCAGAATTCAAAGAACAAAATTTTAACACGTTCAAGATACTTTTTCTCACTGAAGAAGATATTCACCACACTGTTATATGTTGTCACTGATCTTTAGATCATTTTATTGACTTTAAAACTAAAATAGAACATCTCATCGACTGCTACAAAGCAGCTAATTTATGGCAATTACATGTTGATGTATGCAGACTTAGCTTTGTATCATTATCTAAGCTGAAGTATGTTTCGTTGATCCAGCATCCAATAAAAAGTTACTTATATCAGCTGAAAGTGATCAGAGAAAATTTGTGAGAAATCTACATTTAGCATCTCGATTGTTTATACAGAAAACACATACGAGAAATTACAGACAAATATAAATCTAGACCTACAACAATTATAAAATATTAACCATAAAAGAGGCAAAGACAGAATGTAGTATCAATTTGCAATAATATTTAAATGAATATGTTTATGTAACTATTGTTGTAAATAAAGAATTAATTGTAAAAAAGGCGGGTATGACCACGCCTCATTTTTTGTATGGTCAACATTGAGTCTCTCGAGTCCAAACGACATAAATCTTGCATTTAATTCTTATATAAGGTTGTAAATAACGAAGTTATTCTAAACCAGATCAACTTCCACACTTCAACTTTTTATGGTAGGCATAAACCAACATTTTCTTACAGTTAAGTCCAATAACTTCTGGTTTACGATCACCTAACAATATTATTTGCAGTCTATTTAACAAAATGGCATTATATATTTCATACAGTCTGTGATATCTTTCATGGTGCATTATCCTCAATTTTAAACAGTTAATTTTTAAATAACTGTGACCAAGTGAATGAATACTCTTTTGTATTTAAGTTAATTTTTGTTAATTTATTTTAGTTTTACTTACATTCTGCCATTAATACTTATGCTTAATATTTTATATTATATTTTCTGTTTTATGTATGTAATTATCTATTATTTTTGTTAACTGTTAGATTGTATATTATTCGGTAATTGGACTTGTTTCCCATTGGACAATAATTATTATATTTAATTATTATTAAACATATCTTAATAGAGAGTTAGTATAGTTTGTAATTTGAGTTTGTTCGTCACACACACCATTTTTCTACTCTTCAACATTGACAGCAAGGTACATTTTATGGGAGATGCCACAAACCCACACTCAGCTCTATTTAGTGCAGAATAAATATTAATTATTTTCAATGCAATTTAACGGATCTTGATATTTTTTATCCAAACTATACTTACACACAATCAATTAATTAAATTATAAATCCACACGCAATTCACAAATAATACGCCTACAGTTATTATCATATCATTATAATTATCTGAATATTTATGTCCGTAAGCAGCATTAATCAAACGTGAAACGCGTTTGTTGTATTGTTGAAATTATTGGAATACTTTACATAATCTTTTAATGCCGTCAAGCGTCGGCCGTGAAATATTACGCCCGATTTATTATCATTCGTTTATTATGCGATTGTTGATAATGATGAATGTCTCTTAATGCGAGAATATATTATTTAGTGGTCGACACGAATTGGTGCGCATTAATCTTCCCACCTTTTTTTTAATTTAACGTACAAATAATTCCATCATAAATTGCAAAGGTGGCAAAATTTATACGTCGACACTGCGTTCATGAATCATGTTTAATAAGTTTCGTATTATTGATATTTTTTTGTGTATATACAGGGTGGTGCAATTTTCTTGAGATGTTATGATTTGTTGTACTATTTATTAACTAACTAACCATCTTTATTCAAATGTGTATATGTATGTACAATAATATACAAAAATTAGAATTATATTCTGTAGATGAATCGGCTATCGACCGGAGGTCTTTCAGCCTTATTTATTATTTTTTGTTAATATTAATAGTTTGCAAAAAAACTGAAGTTTCATAAAATACAAAATAAAATGAAAAAAAAAATATAAGCGGAAAATCGAATAACATAAATCACAAGTTTGAGAGATAAATATTTTACGGTTTTTTGAAGACTATCCTTGATATTTTATATGGAAACCTACGTTTTGATTCGCTTTCTGGTGATACATATAAAAAGAAATAGAAATTTCCTAAATCATATTTCACTTACACAAAGTATTTTTATTCATAAATAGTATTTTTTTATAAATAGAAAACAAGTATTCATTCCACTTGGTCACAGTTATTTAAATATATTAAATAAAAATGATTTGAAAATAACCAATAAATTATTTCCACATTTTTTAACGTACTTACGTAAGTAAGTCAATAGTCACAGAGCTAAATGTGGAAATAATTTATTGGTTATTTTCAAATCATTTTTATTTAATATAGTATTTTTTTATTTTTATTTATTTAGTCTTATATAACATCGTTATATGTCCCTCTCTACTTCTCAGTGTGAGGTAAAATAGTATTTTTGTTTGTTTAATAAAATCATCATTGAAACAGTTTTTAAGGCAAGGAAAATATACTTTGTATAACCGAAATATGGTTAGTTTGATAATGACGTGTTAATGAGTATGAGTGCGTATCCGAAATAATGACGTATAACGCAGATTGTGGCTAAGAAGTACGTAAGGATCAAGTAGTAGAAATTCCGAAAAATCAACTAAATTATTTACTACTCTAAATAAAGTGCATAAATCTAAGAAAGTCCTTCGATCTTCAAGGGAATGTTCTCCTAGATTTTCTTTCATTACAGAATATAAGCCAGAAGTATGTTGTCCACCAAGCTTCCATTATATAATGTGTAAACATTTATTGTAGTTTCTCTCGAATTTATGAATATCCATTTGTGATGGAGGTATCCAAATTGTAAAAGCGTACTCAAAAGAACAAAATAAACAATCACTATTAAAATCTTTAGATGCATGGAGGACGAAGCCCCACATTTTAATCGCTCTCGTACACATTAAAGAAATGTGATTTTTGAATCACATTTTTTAAATTATTTAATAGATTCAATTTCGTATACCCCGAAATCTTTACTGAATTTAGTTTACTTATAGTCACGCGATTGTGTATATGTTTATAATTCATGGATGTCTTACCTCTGTAGAAAGATTTTAAATTGCACTTATTAACATTCAAC
The DNA here is from genome assembly GCA_963082785.1 of Philonthus spinipes. Classification (NCBI taxonomy): domain Eukaryota; kingdom Metazoa; phylum Arthropoda; class Insecta; order Coleoptera; family Staphylinidae; genus Philonthus; species Philonthus spinipes. Next base: position 10,221,081 of record OY720309.1, on the reverse strand, counting down.
TATAATAGATTATTATTACATCAATTATTAACACTTGTAATAAATGAAACACTTTTTTACTTTGTTTGTATAACTCAGATTGATTTTATTATTGACTATAGTTTCGACAACCTTAACATGTCATTATCAAAACAAAAATCAATCCGAGTTATACAAACAAAGTAAAAAAGTGTTTCATTTATTACAATTGAATTACAATGTATAACAAAGTAGAAGCCTCAACAATTAACAAGTTAATTATTAACACTGTTCAAATTCTCCTTTAAGTTCATATACTCATTTTGGCATTTAATTATTTTAAATATTTTAAGGTCGTCGGTTAGAAGTGAAAATTTTGAATGTTTAATGATACTGAATATCATTTATAAACAGCGAAATAGTATAGGCCGACATTGAGAGCCCTGGGGGACCCCCGACGTGACACTGAATTCTTCTGACATATAATTGTGTATATTCGCACATAAGTGACGATTCATTATAAATAATTTGATCCAAGAAATTGATAGAGTGGTAAAGCCAAACAAATTTAAATTGAATAAAAATAACACGAAAATAATTAATAAATTATTTCCTCTTTAGCCACTGTGACATTTTGAGTTATGTTACATAAGTACTTTAATAAATGTTCAATAATGGATGGAAATCCCGAAACACGTGTCTGTAGATATCCTAATATTACATAATTTTTTGTTTTGTTTTGCATTAAATTTTTCTACTCAAAAATTACTGCATTATACAATATGTTAGTATTATGTCCATTATTGAACATTTGTTTAAAGTACTTATGAAACATAACTAAAAATATCACAGTAGCTAAAGCAGAAATATATATTTTTATTAATTATTTTCGAATTATTTTTATTTAATTTATTGACACTTTAAATAACTGTGACCAAAAACTGTTTAAATAACTGTGAATAAATTTGTTTTCTATTATTACAAAGTTTTAATTAATAAAGTTAAAGTCTTTATTAAGATAATATACACAGAAATCTAAATATTTATATATATATTTATATATATATATAAAGAATCTTTATTGTCAGTACAATATACATATAAATGTAAAAGAAATTAACAATAAATATTATTATTTTATTTACCGACAATCGGCTATCGGCCAACGGCCTTTCTGCCAAAGTTCGCGCATTTTATGGGTGTGTCTTATTGCCTGTTTATTTATATATATTTCTGTATAAACAAAAATATTCAATTTTATATAATTTTATATTAATATTAACTTTAACAAAATTCAAATTCTCTTTATTCAGAATTATTTAAATGGTTGGATTTATTTGTTTTCCAATTCGGTATCACAAAACTTAATCTCCCATCGAGTTCCCATGCAGTGGGCATGATACTCTGTACACCCTGCACGCTATTAGTCACTAATCCGATAATCCTGCGTGTTCATCGGCGACTTTTCTGGTACCCGGTTTCACCGGCACTCGGACCCCAAAGCCGTTGACAGCTGCTCCACGCGCAAACAGCTCCATTCAAAATTCGGCCCATCAACAATAAAACATCACATCTATTTATTATTATTAATTAATATAATCAATGGTTTTAATATTTAGATATTGGTAGTTCGTATTGTATATTTTTATTTCATACAATACGAACTACCAATATCTAAATATTAAAACCATTGATTATATTAATTAATAATAATAAATAGTAATTAATTATTAAAAATCAACCAATAAAACATAGATTAGATTGAATAACTTTAAATTCTCGACTAGTTTCGGGTTATTAGTCCATTTTCAAGAGAATTTAATTTTTTTTTATTCTCTTGAAAATGGGCTAATAACCCGAAACTAGTCGAGAATTTAAAGTTATTGAATCTAATCTGTGTTTTATTGGTTGATTTTTAATAATTTATTCATATTTATTTCATTAATTAGTATGTTTGATTTTTTATACAAACTGGCTTAAAGGTGAGATCGTCCTTAATTAAATGTACACTCTCAATTCCAATTTAAAAAACTTAGATCGCACATCAAGTCTAAAATCAAGGCGGCATATAGTAACTACATTTCAACTGCTGAACGTGATCTAACCACGGATCCTAGGAGATTTTGGGCATATGTTAACTCTAAGAAATCTAGTTTATCGAGAATCCCAGCTGAAGTTATTTATGGTGACACATTTTTTAGTACTCCAGATGATATTTCTAATGGATTTTCAAATTGTTTTAAATCAGTTTTTTTCACCAGTATCCAACAACATCTTACCTCGGATCTCCACTAACCATCCCTGTTTTTCTTTCTCTGGAATTTCTACTGAAACCGTCCTGAAACACCTAAACTTGCTTCCTAATAAACTTTCATCTGAACCTGATAATTTACCAGCGTTTCTATTAAAAGATTGTGCATCTATTCTTTCCTATTCACTATCGATTATTTTTAATTTTTTATTTTTATTTTATTTATACAAACAGTACACCATTTTACAAAATGAAAACAAAATATATAAAAGAAAAATGCAAATTGATTAGAAATAGACTTAATTTACAGTGCATAATTGCATAAAAGAAAGGAGGTTCATACAATTTAATATATTTTTAAATGTTGACATGGGAATTTTAAACATATCTAAATTAGGATTATCATTACATATATTGTTGTAGTAACGCATCATTCTATTAATTTATTTATTTATCAATAAGAAAATCAATATTTCCATATAAACTAAAAATAGCATCAATTTCCAAAACAAATCAACGAAATATATCTAACTATCGTCCAATCGCGATATTATCTCATATTGGGAAAGTATTTGAAAAAGCCCTCTATTTCCAAATATTTAGCCATGTCGCACCATACTTATCTACTAAACGCATGGATTTATTGCTGGGCGCTCCACTACAACTAATCTAGCTGTTATTACTCATGATATCTCTAGAACTTTGGACTCTTCTGGACAAATTGATATTATCTATACTGATATAACAAAAGAATTTGAAAAAGTTGACCACAATCTACTTTTAAATAAATTAGGTAACTTTGGTTTCTGTTCGAATACTCTACTCTTGATAGCTTCCTATTTGATTAAACGTGAAACATATATGTCATTCAACAATTTCAAGTCTAAGACATACTTTCCTACCTCTGGTGTTCCTCAAGGCTCAATAATAAACCCACTGCTCTTTAATTTGTTTATTAATGGCTTATCAGAACTTCTAACTTGTAAACACCTATTCTATGCGGATGACTTGAAAATATACGCTATTATCTCATCACTTTCTGATTGCCAAGAGTTACAATATCAAATTGATACAATTGCTAATTGGTGTAATACCAATAATCTTACACTTAATAATCTCAAGTGCAAATTTATGTCCTTTACAGATAAACATTGTGCGTTTTAATATAATTACAAAGTTTCTGACTGCACAATCGAGCGTGTAAGCATTTTTAAAGATTTGGGTGTTGTATTTGATGATAAGTTTACATTTAATCCCCACGTGCAACAGCCAGCTAGGGAATCCTTCAGGGCGTTAGGTTTTATTCATCGTAATTCTCTAAATTTTAACGATCCCAATCCTTATTTAACGTTTTTGTTCGTTCTAAGTTGGAATATGATTCTTTAATTTGGTATCCTCAGATACAATTTCAAATAGAGTTAATTGAGAGCGTAAATTTCTTAAATACTTATATTTTAAAGTAGACGGAATTTACCCTGAACGCAGCTTTATTCATTCATTATTGCTGCACAAATTCAACGTGGATTCGCTTGAACATAGACGTAAAAAATCAAGTATAACATTTTTATATAAACTTCTTAATAATTATATTGACCGCATGGATTTACTAAAACTTATAGATTTGCATACTCCAACTTTCAATTCTAGAAATAAGCTTACTTTTTGTGTTGAATTTAATAAAACTGTATACGGCTCAAAATCACCTGTAGGTATTATTTGTAACATCTGTAATCAAGTGCCCGCAAACCTTGATATATTTTATGATTCTTCATTACTCTATGTTAAGGTAAGTTTACTATTCTTTATATTTTAATGTATTTATTTTATTATGTTTTTAAAATTAATTTTTATTCATCAATTTTTATTTACATAATTGTCTTGTTATTGGGAACATTTCCTGTGGGAATTTATTATTATTATTATTAAGGTCCTAGTTGTTTAAGTCCTTAATTTTTGGTGGTCACAATTCCAAATATTTAAAGTCGAAATTTTCTGATTTTTTTTTTCTTTTCTAGGATCACTTTCAGGTTTTTAAAAAATGTTGCCACGGTTGATCTAGTCAAGCTAGTGGCTTCCTAATATTTTGATCTAAACGAGCGCAGCCAAAATGCTCGAGCCATTTGATATCACCGAACGTTTTATTGTTGCTCTCGGTGAATTGGTACCCCAATTAACGAATTTGTATTAAATTTCAAACAAAATTAAGTTGTCCTACCTTTTTTATACAGTGTACAAAACTTACAATTCCAAATATTTAAAGTCGATTTTTTTTCTATGATCACTTTTAAGTTTTTAAAAAATGTTGCCACGGTTGATCTAGTCAAGTTAGTGGCTTCCTAATATTTTGATCTAAATGAGCGCAGCCAAAATGCCCCAGCCATTTGATATCACCGAACGTTTTATTGTTGCTCCTGACGAATCGGTACCCCAATTGACGAATTTGTATTAATGTCAAACAAAATTAAGTTGTCCTACCTTTTTTTTATTCAGCGTATCAGTAGCTTCTCCTCTTCGTCCTTAAAAACGTATTTTACTTTATTTTGGCTGTATGAAAACCATTGCCTTCCCAGACTGTAAACATCGCTTTACATACCTCAGTGGCGAAATGTTAAATTGTTTCGAAGCAGCATGAATAGTCATTGATTTGGTGGTGAGCATTTCCACAGCTTTGGTGATGTCATCTCCGTCGATCGGTTTCCGTTTTATCCTTGATGCGCTGCGAGGCATGATGTTTTAACTAATGTCAAAAATAAATACTAATTTCAGTAATTAAAGCCCATTTAATGAAATGTTCAGCCAGCATTCATCCAGCATTCATCCAGCGTGTGGATAACTAGTGATGGCCGTTTCGGTTTTTCGAACCTTATCAACCGCCTTCATCAAGGCATTGCACATGGAATACACTAGTCTGATGAGGTTCAAAAAATCGAGTTGGCCATCACTAGTTATCCATACGCTAGATGAACGCTGGCTGAATATTTCATTAAATGGGCTTTAATTATTGAAATTAGTTAAAACATTATGCCTTACAGCGCATCAGGGATTAAACGGAAGGTTTTATGGTGAACATTTCATTAAATGTGAATTTCGTTTCCTGTTCTCATAAACAGGAGAAATTCGCCTTCCTTTAGTGAACGAAACAATTATTCGCGGTCGTCTGCCTTGTAGACCCAAACCGTTGACGATGCCACTTTATATTAAGCAAAAGATGGCGCTTGCGTCTTCTTTAATTTAGCCCAGTTGTATTAAAAAAGTTCAACCCAAGTTCAAGCTGAACTGGTTCAAAGTGACATTAGAACAATCTGACTAACTGTCAATCTGAATTGTAGTTCAGCTTGAATTTTAGTTTAAATTTCTAGTGGTGGTTCAAAGTGACGGAACAATAAGAAATGTCAATTTGAACTACAGTTCAGCTTGAACTTGAGTTCAAATTTCTGGTGCAACTGGGCCTAAAATACGTACAGAGTGGACTTATTTCAAAAATATCATATACATATATATTCAATGACCCTTTCTACCCATATGGGTGTAGGGTTTCAAAAATATCATACGGAAATATAAAATGCAAACTATTGTACCTATTGGACCTAGGATGAAGGTACAACGAACATGTGTGTATAAGGAACAACAGATTGACAATTATTATTTACACTTATCTGTAGGCGAGGTCCATACAATGATTGCTGTTACAAGTCGACGACGAAGTTGGCGTTGCAAGTCATGACATGACATGACTCTCTGTAGTAAGACAACACGCGTGAAATGCTGGTTGCGGTCAACATGACAACCAGTACTTTACGAGTGCGCATGTGATTTTAGTTCAGACATGACTATAGATATCCACTGCCAACTTCGTCGTCGACTTTTGTTATACGCTCGATATAAACAAAAATCGACAACGAAGTTGGCGTTGGAAGTCTCGAGTCAGTCTGTACTAAGATCACACGCGTGACTTGACAACATGATAACCAAGACTTTACGCGTGCGCGTGTGATTTTAGTTCAGACATAAAGTCCAATGCCAACTTCGTCGTCGATTTTTGTTATACGCTCGATATAAAAATTGTATCTGATTTACGGATATACTTCACTCAGCGTTCGAAAATTATTAAAGTCACAGGAAAAAAAAATTAAGAATTAAAATACTGACTTTATGAAACGCAGAAATATTGAGGGTGATCATAGACGAATCGAAATTAACACCTACTCTATACGTTACGTTTTGTTCACTCCTATCGTTATGCGAACGAATCATTCCGAACATTTAAACAAAGAACAACAGGCGGTGTCAAAAACTTCATAGGACCGAAGTACATATAGGTCCAAGATACAACAAGTTCCCTTATAATATTCCAGCACATTTATTTCATCGTTGTCGTTCCCATTTAACTCATTTATTTTTCATTTTTACGTCGAGCCGACTTTTGTGAAATAATTAATGACACTAACGGTAACTACAAATAACATTAATTGCATCTGACACGGTGCGGCCGATCGCGACCATTAATTAAAATTCACACCAGTGCTACCAACTTAGGCACACCCACTTGCGCCGGGCTTGTTAGGTACTTTTCATTCCCCGTGCATACGATTAAGATGTATGACTCGGTAATTATGGATGGGCTTGTGTTATCTGCGCTTATTCATCGGGCTTAGTTAGATCGAGCAAGAGATTAGTTTTTTTTTGGATAAGCTTAATTACGGATTAATTATTTATTAGTTAATTAATTGAATTAAAAAATACATGTATGCATTTTTTAGTTGTGTGAAATTAATTTAAGAAGATATGTGGAGATAATTTTACAAACTGTGCAATATTTTTATTTAAATTCAAAATCAATAAAAACAATATTTACAGATTTTACAGATAAGCTTACCGACTTTCTAGGTTTGTTTATTTTATACATAAAATGTTAATAGATGTTAATAGAACCAATTTTAATCAAAATATTGGTGATTTCTAGTCACATATTTATTATATAAATGTGTTATTATATTATCGTGAGTGATTTTTTTTTAATAAAACTCACATAGCACAAAATATTCAATGGATATCCATTGTATATCCCAAATGTTCGGCAACATACAATGGTTATTCAATGTACATTCTCTAATGAATATCCATCAAAGTATATTGAATGGATATCATTTCATGAATTAAATATGGATATTTATTTTACTATATCCTATGGATATAGAATATTTATTCCGTACATTTTAAAAATTGCAACTCCATTGGACGCTCAATGGATATCCGCGGATATTCCAATATTCGAAAAGGGATATTGAATGTATATCTATTAGACGTGTTTGTGCTATGTGAGAATAATCTAATTTTATTACGAGGAACCAGAGAAAATTAATTAATTAAACTCAATCTCTCACCTATCGAAGTGAACAATAAAACAGGAGTAAGTTTTATTTATTTTATTTTTCGTACGGTGAACAAATGAAGGAAACCGCAGACGACGGGCTTCGTGTTTTTGCAAAAGCTCGCTCGCCGGCGAAAAAGGCCTTCCTCAAGAGAGCCGTGCCGATCGCGGCGATTGTGTGCTGTCTGTGTGTGTGTTTTGTTCAGTTAATTTGAAACGCACGGCCAGATACGTTTCATTAATATATTATTTTCTCAGTAAATTAACCGTAAAGTTAAAACGCCTCGGCTCGACCCGTTCGCCTCAGCTCCTACCCACACCAGAAGACACCCAGCTTATTATATCTGTGATAATTGAGTGTTAAACGTTTTCTAGCATTGATTTTCAAGCTAATTATTTCGTTTTTATTTTTCTGAATGGAAAGATCCGGTTAGCGTTTATAATTAGAAAAATAACTTGTTCTTCTTAACACTCGATTTAAAGAAAACTGCGTGTGAAATTGCCACGTTCTAGTTGCAGAACGAGTAGAATCACTGGCTCGCAAAATTACTAACATTTTTTTCATTCATATTTTTAAATGATTATTCCACTCATGATGGTAAAAATGCAACTAAAAACTCTTCCAACTTTTTCAGATAATTTTCATCTGTCAAAAGCATAGCTGGTTGGGCAGTTATTCTTTTGTGCGTGATTATTGGAAGTGAACAAATTTCATGAATGGAAAAGTTTGCAGCTCAGCAGGAATATTAAATTCTTCATTTATTATAGATACATTGCCATTTACATCTTCAGTTATAGTTTGTGGGTTATTTATTTAAAATAGAACAACCACTCATCTGAAATGAATTAATTGCATTCGTTGTGGCAGCTTTTAAATATGTTTAGATATTATGGGTGCAACGTCATATTGACTTATACATTGTCTTGGTATGGGAAGTCAAAAAATCCTCAAATGCTTGATTTTAGTAACTTTGCATTGGGTCGTGCAATTTAAGTGACCGATACGATTTTGCCAAAGCTCCAATAATGAAACAATTTGTATTCCTTTTATATTATATATTGCATCAATGCTATAATTTAAACTGAGTAGAATAACCATTAACTGGTATTAATTTAGATTACAGGCAATACAAATCTGAATGTTACGATATGTTGAATAAGTGAACGAAAGCAGTGTGATTACATCGACTAATCACAAACTCGAAAACGAAAAACAAAGATGTGAAAAACAGTGGAGAAGCGGCCGGAACATTAATTCCTGAGCGTACGTTATAGATTAGCAATTACACCACTTAAAAGAGATCATCAATTAATCCGAAGGCGAGCTCGGAGCGGCGCGATGATTTAGAAATGCCCGCTCGTTCCCCGAGCGGATTAAACAAGCGAAAGTACTTCAAAGTATCCACCTCGGCGTAATATCAAAGAATGATTGATGACCAGAGCGGGAATCGTACATTATCCACCTGCATCTCGACCGGCAACTTCCCCCTTCGAGGAACGGTTTGTTCGCGGAATGTTTAAAAATTGACTGCTCGAGTTTGTTTATTCAAGGAATTTTATGATGTTCTTTAATGATTAGTTAGTTTCATTTTTTTTATGTTTTTGGGATATGTTAATTAAAAAGCGGACCCTTTATATCCACTAAAAGAAATTAACATTAAATCTTGTTGAGAATCATTAAGAACCTGCTAAATTAGTGAATATATATTGGCCTTTTCTTATTAAAGAATTTGGGAAGCTTTTTTAGTATCATGAAAATGAATCCTTGAAATTTTCCGATTATCACCTGGAGCAGGCGGAACAGTCGACTAATAAGCCGACTGTGAAAAAGTCCGGAACAGGTCGAAGCAATCGATTCTGACCGTCACTAGTTCGCCTGGAGCAGGCGGAACAGGGAAGATCAGACGACTGTGTTAAAGTCCGGAACAGAGCAATTAAGTACGCCTGGAGCAGAAGGAAGAGTCGACTGTGACAAAGTCCGGAATAAGTCAAAGCAATCGTGTCCGACCGACTGTGATAATGTCCGGAACGGAGCAATTAAGTCCGCCTGGAGCAGGCGGAACAGTCGACTGTGACAAAGTCCGGAACAAGTCGAAGCAATCGAGCCCGACCGTCACTAGTCCGCCTGGAGCAGGTGGAACAGGGAAAATCAGTCGACTAAAGAGTGATAAAGTCCAAAACGGAGCAATGAAGTTCGCCTGGAGCAAGCGGAAGAGTCGACTGTGACAAAGTCCGGAACAAGTCAAAGCAATCGTGTCCGACCGACTGTGATAATGTCCGGAACGGAGCAATTAAGTCCGCCTGGAGCAGGCGGAACAGACGACTGTGACAAAGTCCGGAACAAGTCGAAGCAATCGAGTTCCAACCTCACTAGTTCGCTTGGAGCAGGCAAAGCAGGGAAAATCAGTCGACTAGGGAGTGATAAAGTCCAAAATGGAGCAATGAAGTTCGCCTGGAGCAGGTGGAACAGTCGATTGTGATAAATTCCTTAACAAATCGAAACAATCGAGTCCGACCGTCACTAGACCAGCAGGTGGAACAGGGAAGATCAATCGATTAAAAAGTCGACTGTGATAAAGTCCGAAACGGAGCAATGAAGTTCGTCTGTAGCAGGCGGAACAGTCGACTGTGGAAAAGTCCGGTACAACTCGAAGCAATCGAGTCCAACTGTGACTAGTGCGGAACAGATGGAACATGTATAAAAATCACTGTTCCGTGAAGCAACCACCTTGGACTTGTTCCGAAATCACAGATCCAGTTCATTTGTACCATCCCTACTTGCAACGTCTTAGATAGACTGGTCGTGTGGAAATAAGAAAGGGACCAGAATACAGGAAAGTCTAATGTCAGACAAATAAAGAGTTAAAAAAGGCTGAGAATATGTAATAATGAAGGATTGCGGAAGGTCTGGAATAAGATGGCAAGACATCGCACAGGAGGTGTCAAATAATTGATGGACTGTAGCAACTGGAGAGTTCCGGCAAAAAAATGAGAGATAAGTGGAGGCTCAAATTAAAAGCAGTCGATATTTAACAAAACTATCGCAACACAGGAAGAATAAAAAGATAGAATGAAAAAAAAAAACGATTCACAAGTTTAGTTTATACATTTGAAATACCCGATTTATGAAACATCCTAAATCCATTAATAGATTTTGTAGCCTGTAAATATTTCGTAGAACCAATACCAGATGCGCCCCGAAAATACACCCGAACAATAATTACTTCCTGCGGGGAAAGACAATTTTAACCGAGCGCCTCTTGAAAAAAAGGGCAAAACAAAAATTACGAACAGCCACGATGATTTAGCAGATAATAGAGCCCAGCGTCTTCTCTTCTCTCATTCCCTCATCTATTTTATGCGTCTGCATGCGCGCACATGCATTAAAGCCCGGCCCGAACGTAAACAAGTTATTACGACTATTAAAGTCCCCTTTTTTGCCTACCATCCACGAACGGTGATGGCCGTCGCGGTAACGCGAGATTTCATCATTAGCTGTAATATTATAATTGGACGAATGTGTCGGATGATGTCGCTTTTCAAACGTTTTATTCGTCGCCGTTGTAATTTACGGTCGGCGTAAAAAGTTTTTATGGGAATCGCGATTGTGGGCTTTTTGTTTCCAACGAGGGTGTCGTAATTATTATCAGAAATTTTTGATTATCATTCCATCTGTTTACTTTTGCCTTTTCATGGACTGTTCTCTCTTTTTGTGGATACATACAAAAAAGGTGCATTCGATGTCTTTTCCCATGAGAGTAAATTGCTTAAAGCCGTGGACAAATCGATTTAGCACGCTCCTTCTGTTGTTTTTCTTCTTTCTCTTAATTTCTGAACAAGAATTTGTACTTTTATTTCTCTGTATATGGATCATTATATTTCTTTACAATAACATTACGTTAACAATTTATTCGTATCTTTATACCCACCAGTACTCTCTCCGCTATCTTGAATTAATTTTCTATCCACTTGAAATTGTTATTACAGATAGATTTGACTAAATAAAAATGATTTTAAAATGCTGTAATTCTGCTGTTTACTTCTGCTTCAATGTTTCATTTATTGTGTAATATTATCCCTAAGTATTTGAATGTGTCTACTTGTTCAATTGTCTTGTTTTCAATTACTATATGTGTCTGTATATTTTCTTTGCCTACAACCATTACTTTCGTGTTGTCTATGTTTAATTTCATATTATACTTTTGTAGTACATTATTCCATTTTTTAAGATTGTATTATAGGTCTTGCTCATTTTTACCTAGTACTGCCATGTCGTCAGCGAATGCACACTATGATATCATCACTTTTCTCATACTTTTAAAGCCTCAACTCCTTTTACTTGTGTTTTAATGTCTTTCATTGTACTATCTAGGAATACTATGAAGAGTAGTGGACTCAAAGCCCCTCCCTGTCGTAGTGCTTGTATTCTTGTAAATTCACTAATAGTAAATTTCCAGTTCTTATATAATTTCTGGTGTTTTTATACATACTTTCTATAGCAGTTATTAAAGTTTTACTGATTATTTCAGAATCTCTCATATTTTCTCCCTATGAACTCTATCGAACGCTTTTTCTAAGTCTATAAATGCTATCTATAGACTTTTATGCATTTTAATTGTATTTGCGATGAGATTTTTCAATGTGAAAATATGGTCATATGTACCTGCGGCTGTCCTGAGCGTATCACAGCTATTCTGACTGGACACTGCAGACTTAGAGCACACCTCCATAGATAAGGGCTTGTTGAATCACCAGACTGTAGAGGGTGCTGTTTGGAAGACGAAACCGCGGAGCATATCCTTGGATATTTCCCAGCGCTAAAATCTAACAGAAAAACCATACTGGGTGAGGAATGTCCAGAAATGGCGAAAATCAGGGATCTACCTGCCTCGGCACTGCTAGCCTATCTTGATGAGGTAGGCTGGCTGTGCTGACACATGGTTCAGATACCCTAAAGGGAGGAAGCATTAAGGCCCTAAGGAGACCTATGTATGCCTGTGCTAAGGGCGTTACCGTAACCGTAACCGTATGGTCATATGTGGATCGTCCTTTCATGACGCCACTTTGAGATTCCTCAATTGTTGATTGCACTTCGTCTCTAAGCCTGGTTTCCAAGATCGACTCGTATATCTTTGCTGCTGTACACAATAGGGATATTCCTCTATAATTGCTGCAATTCATGCTATCTTCTTTCTTGTAAATAGGGAATATGGCTACCATCTCCCAGTCCGTTGGTACTTTACCAATTTTCCAAATACTATTAAATAAGTCCAGCAAGAATAATTCTTCCTCATTTCCCATGTATTTTATTTGTTCTGGCTTTATGTTGTCATGTCCTGCCGCTTTTCCGTTTTTGAGTTTTGTTAGTGCTATTTTTAATTCATTATGTTTTATTTCGTTTTTTTCTGGGTCCGTTGATTCCATTGCTTTCCGTTCTTCAGTTTTGTTAGTGCTATTTATAATTCATTATGTTTTATTTCGTCTTCTTCTGGGTCCGTTGATTCCATTCTGGTTAGTGTTTTTTTTTTCTGTTTTAGTTTGTCATCTGAGCGGATGTTCTGGTCAAGGTCCAGCACTTCCTGAAAGTGCTCTTTCCATCTATTCATTATCTTGCCCTCTTCTGTTAATATGTTTTCCTGTTTGTCTTTAATTTGTTTTAACGTTACATGTTCTCCTCTTTTTATTCCTTTTAAGAATAAATAAGTAGTGATAAATAAATTACACACTATAGTGATGAACTAAATAATGAAATATTATAAAATTGAAATGAAAAGCCTTTATCAAGTGTGTTCTCATGCGAAGCTATAGCAATCTTCAAAGCACTAAGCTTTGTGAAGTTGCATACAATCTCCAGAATTGCAACTTTCATAGACTCTCTAAGTATATTACAAGCCTTGGATCAATTTATGCCTCAAAATGCTCTCGTGACTCAAATCCAGCAACAACTTACACTACTCTAGCGACGTGGGAATAATATATCCTTTCACTGGATCCCAAGTCATACCGGAATTGTAGAAAATGATAAGGTCGACCGTGGGACAAATGAAGCCCGCATTCACGGGATGTATACTCCCATTGTAACTGTTGGTGATGTTCTACAATTTGTTTCAATGACAATCCATAACAAATGGAATAGTGACTGGAAGAAACTCGGAATAACAAACTACGAGAAATAAAGGACACAGTTAGAGTATGGTCCACTAGAAACGAGGAAATTATGTTGACGAGACTCCGAATAGATCATTGCCGATTTTCTCATGAATACCTGCTTCGGGGGGACGATACTCCAATATGTGACACCTGCGGTGTCCAGGTCTCAGTACGACATGTTCTTCTGGAATGCGTCCAATTTCATGACAGTCGCAAACTGGTTGATCTTGAACACAGTCTGGCAGAGATTCTGGGTGATAACCCTGTCGAAATTGGAAAACTATTTTTTTTAAACATTCCAGACTGTTATGGCATATTTAGTCACATGTAAATAATTTTTATACTTAAGTTTTAATAAGTAAGTGCTTGTGCTCTTATACAATTTTAACATGTGTTTATGTTCTTATACAAATTAATCATTATCTGTGACACTATATCTGTGATACTAAATATACCCTATACATATTTGTAGCTTCTACTTTAATTATATACATTATTTGAACACGGCGCGAATGACCTTTGCCGTCGAAGCTCAAATATCTCTCCCCTTTATAAATCGGATTCAAACAAACTAATTTTATTGTCATTGGATTTTTTATTGATTTAATAAAAGTAATCATCCAGATGTAAAGGGTTATCATAAAGTAAGGGATATCTTTCAAAAAGTAAAAGAGATATAATTGATTAAATAGTGGGATTTATTACATCCACCATTCGTTACCACAAATGTTTAATATGAGTTCCGAGAAATGGGACACTCTGTATATACGAAAATAATTGTACATTATGTGTATTGAGTATTCAAGCCAGGTATATTAATAAATTAATGCTGAATTTCTAACGATTTTTAATGAAATGCTCAGCCAGCATTCATCTAGCGTATGAAAAACCAAAATAGCCATCATTAGGATGGCCATTTCGGTTTTTCGAACCTCATCAGACTAGTGTGTTCCATGTGCAAAGCCTTGATGGAGGCGGCTGAATGGATTTTGTATTGTAGTTGTATACCTGATATTAATCATAATAAATTAAAGACGACGCAAGCGCCATCTTCATCAAGGCATTGCACATGGAACATACTAGTCTGATGAGGTTAGAAAAACCGAAAAAGCCGTCACTAGTTATCCATACGCTAGATGAATGCTGGCTGAACATTTCATTAAATGTGAATTTTGTTTCCTGTTTCATAAATAGGACAAGTTCGCCTTCCTTTACTGGACGAAACAATGATTCTCGGTCGTCTACCTTGTAGACCCAAATCATTTACGATGTCACTTGAAATTAGGCAAAAGGTGGCGCTTGCGTCGTCTTTAATTTATTATGATTTCTAACGACAAGGTAAACCCAATATACGATAAATGTATTATTAAATTTCGACAAAAACGACTTCTTTGAGTTCCTTAAGATTCATTCCAACAGATATGTGACATCTAACTAATCATTTTAGTGCATCCCCAAAATGATCTATAGGGTTCTTATCCGGGCTTCTAGGTGGCCAGTCCATAGTTGGAATATTCACAAATCTGAGGACTACCTCTCTAGCAAAACATATGGTTGAGCTTTACCTTGTATACAAATGAAATGTTCCCCAAAAAATAGAGCAAATAGCATCACATGTTATTCTAGGATGTTTTCTACGTAGAAATGTGCATTCATGGATCTCCTCCGTATTGGAACCAAATCCTTGAGCCCGTCGAAACAAATTCCTCCTTAGAACATTATTGATACACCATAAAAAAATGGGATTCTGGGAGCGATATTACAGGCAGCAAATCTCTCCTCTGGACTCGTTGACGTCCATCTGGTGAATTTAGACTTACTCTTGTTTCATCTGAAAACAAAACTCGCTTCAAGTTATCAATAGTCCAATCTATTTAGCAAAACAATAATACAGAAATAGTCTGTAACTGAAAGGTACGTGCCTATATAAATGTTTCTTCTTTCTTTCTTAATCTTATCCTCTTTTACCCGTATTGAGTGTCGAGGTTATAAATTTTTCTATTCTAAAAAAATCAAAGTATAATCAACGAACATTAAATTTCAATTTGGAGTAGAATTATTGATTTTTTTTTTTTCAATCGATAAATTTCTTCTTAATATCTTATTTACTAAAATTCCTCCCGATAATTAAATTGTTAATCTTCCTCAGTTCCTTTATATCTTCAATCCTCCTCTCGAGTTCCTCGCCTTCTCCTTCACCTACTACTTCTCCCCATCGGGTAATTATATTTGAAATTTTCCGAACGTAATTTATATTGATGCGTTGCCGGATTGCGCCGAGTTATAAAGCTGTCGACGATGATTGATAATGTCTAACTACACGGCGAGGACCACTCGCACCACACTGGACGATGGGAGAGGAGGAGAGGCAGGGAGGGACCGTACGATCTACATAAACACGGGCCACGCTAATTACACGGCCGGATATGATTTACATTGTAATCATCCCGTAATCACGATCTGAAAACGCTCGGGCCCTTTTATTATCTACCAGCACATCCAGCGTAAAGCCTGTCTTCTTTCGGTGAAAATATGTAAATGTTTGTTCGTTCCGAAGCGAGCGGTTATTACGCCAGAAGAAGAAAATTGCTTTATTAGATTTTGGTGAAAATTAATAGACGTGAAAGCGGAAGAATAACCGGTGGCTATTCATTGCTACTGGCTTTATTGGCTGTGCATTTATATTTCCCTGTACTTGAATATTTTTAAATTGTTTTTTTTTTTCTTCGCTGCATTACTTAAACACAATATAACTGTTTGGTGTTGTAGGCGTTCACTTTGTGGTACATCTTGTTTAACCATTGTATTTAAACAAAGTTAAAAGTGTTTTATTTACAAGTGTAAACACAATATCTTTATAACTATTTTCTCATTAATCACTTGGCGAAACATGATTAAATATGTATGTAAGAATATTTTTATTTAAATTAATATTCTTACATATACATAAACAAAATATTGTACTTTTATATTTCTTGTACTGAATGTAATCGGTTTGTTCCTTATATGATCTGACGGGACACGTTTTACATTTTCTGCACTGGAAGCAGCCAATGTATGGCTGACATCACAAACTTTTACTCAGTTCAATTTGGTTCAGAACAAGCCTAATGCAAATCTTATGGAAAACACCACAAAGTTGCCCTCTTTTCAACTTACTGCAGAAATAACATGGAAAAAGTTCTCTAATAGAAATCTCAGTATAACTCCAGGGGACGTATTCTTGAAATTGATCACACGTTTCGGTCATACGAAATCTGTCATTTAAATAGGAATTTTTATGTGAATTTGACAATCGCATATGACCGAAACGTGCGGACAATTTCAGGAATAAGGGCCCAGAACTATAACATATCATCTTTCAATTTGGTTCTTCTCATGGATCATTTGGTGAAACATTTTGACTAATTTTAAACTTTTCAAATAAAACACTTGGTTTTGATACACTATACTTTTCATTCATCCAACTAGTTTCGACTAGCTGTCGTTATCAATCCTGACAGAATGACAGCAAGTGGAAACTAGTTGAATCAATCGCGTTCAGGGAAATTTTAGACATATAGCGCTGCAGCGCAAAGCGCTTGATGTTCCCTGAACACGCTTTCGAGGTTAAGGACGCTCACGAAAATATGGCGGTTTTATTTACAGCTACACGTCCTGAAAAGCGATCCAGTAGAAAAAATATATACTTTACCGCTTGATAAAGCGGTACAGCGCTACACATAAAGTGGTACCGTTCAGCGACACCGCTTTCTTAAAGCGCTGCAGCGTTATTGTTTCCTGAACGTGCCCAATAAAAAGTATAGCGAAGCAAATTCTAACAATTTGAAAATTTCTTTATTCGTTTTTTACTGCTAACAGTAATAAAACTAAAGGATGTCCTAAAATTAACGCAAGATTTGAATTAAATAGAAAACACAGTTTTTGGCTTTAGATTGTTATTTTTTCATTAAATCATAAAGTACAACGCGCCAACGAAAATCAGCCACAATTAGGCATAAAGGTCATGAAAATATTCGAAAAAAGAGTGCATATGTATATGAGGGGTATTTGATCGATGTGTTATTCCATAAATAACAATATCCATTTATGGAATCAAATACCCCTCATATACATATAGAAAGCATATGTATTGTCGAAAATGTTCATGACATTTCTGCCTAATTGTAGCTGATTTTCGTTGGCGCAACTTTTAATTTCCTCTTGTAATGCACGGCTAATTGTGTGCTTATTGACATTCACCGTTTACTTCAAATAACCCTATAAGAAGAATTTTAATTGTGTTAAAAACGAAAGGAAGAGAGTCCACAACCAGGAAATGTCTCATGTAGCAATTGATTTTTTTTTTTTTTTCACTAGCTGTATGGTTGTTGAAACCACATATTTGCTGCATCAATAACATCCAATTTCGGCAGATGAACTGTCTTATTATGTCGCGATATCAAACACCATTCACAATTACAGCTTGATTCGTTTTCAAAAAAGTATAGTTCAATGATGCATGCCTCCCGCCCAAAATCCGCATCAAACAGTGTCACGTTGTGGGTAAATTTATTGTTCGACAATTTGGAGAGATTATATCGTAATATTTTACTTTATATGAAGATTTTGTATTGTATTTTTCAATAAAGATTATGTATATATACTGCCAATATAAAAAATAAACGATAAAAAATACATACAACCATTTTTATAAACATTCATATTTTCTGAATTAATACAGATAAAGAAATATTTCCGTATTAATTAATACCGACTTATTAATTAATCGTCGCATGCGGCTTAACGGTTTCAGTGAGTCGCAACTGTTTTTTTATTTTCATTTTTTACAGGATCGTGTATTTATCGAGGCAAAACCGGCCGTATCTCTTTCGTCGCGATGAACGTTATTGCAGGAAATATTAAGGCAGTCGACACGGCGATCGTTTTATCCATTAATGAATATTTTAATTAAATTTTAGGGTGTCGTAAATTTTACGGTACCAAAAAAAAACTGTAACGAAAAAGGAACACGTGATAACGTTTTACGTGTAATTTAAGGAAACTGCTTCGAATTTAATTTGTTCTTTTAATAACTTTATTATCTTTAAAAATTGTTTTTTTCGGGGGGGATGATTTTCTCAAAAAAATATTTATTTTTTACTCACCTAACATTGTTTTCTTGCGATTGATTTCAACTATAAGATAATTATTTTCAAACTAATTACATATATATATATATATATATATATAGAGAGAGAGAGAGAGAGGTTTTTGGTTTTTTATCAGTATACATTAGGGGGAGTGTATACCTGCAAAAAAACGCGAATCAAACGCATTGAACCGATTAATGTGTGTATGTTTAGATGACTAGGTGTGTTCAGTTGCGTGTTATAGGCAACTAAACACACATACATTAATGCATTTGACTCACGTATTTTGCAGATATACATAGGGGAAATGTATACTGATAAAAAAGCTCTCTCTCTCTCTATATATATATATATATATATATATAATCGCAATTAAAGTAATTTATATACAAAAATATAGATTTTTGGAACGTATCATATTTTTATACTTATTGCAGTTAGAAAATAAAAAAATAATACAAGTGTGGAAATATGTTTTTTTCTACATTTAGAATGTTCGTACAACGAATTATTAACTTTAAAACGTTGTTAGCAGTAGTTATGAGGCAAATATACCAAAAGTCTTCGACCCTGATATGTGAGCTACAAGCAGGAGAATGCATTGCATGCAGCAGTAAAATGTCTCTAATAAAAATTAGTGCTAATTAAGTTTCCTAAAAAAAAATATTTGCATACATAATTGTTTTTGCGTATTATTAAACCAAAATTCATAACTGGTGTGTATCGCACTTATAATTTGATAAGGCGCGCAAAATAAAACAATACACATTGAGCTTTCAACATCTCGATTTATTCTGGACAATCCACACAAAAAATATATACAAAAATTATTTGCTCATTCCAAAGTGCGCTCAAATTTAAAATATAAAATAAACTTTAATTCAAAATATTAATCATAATAAATTAAAGACGACGCAAGCGCCACCTTTTGCCTAATTTCAAATGGCATCGTCAACAATTCGGGTCTACAAGGTAGACGGCCAAACATTGACATTAAATGTCAAAATATTACAATTACAATATTTTAGAAAATATATAATCGTAATTCATGATTGGCGAGCACTGTATTTTTTCATTCTTTTCGTTTTCTTTAAATGAAAATTATACCAATTTTTCAGTTACGAATCCATTAGCGGCGCATTCGTAATTACCCCGTGGAATTTTTACGATTCCCCTCTCGGTCCACTCAGAGAGCACACACGGAAACGCAGCACACTCGCAATCGGCGCGCCCCTCAGGGCTGGCACTTATGCAAATCGGACGCGAAATTGTCGGTTCGGCCGAAAGGCAAAAAGCACACCCTAATTAACCGTAATGCGATTCCGCCATGTTGTAATTGAGATGTGAGCTTCGCTTTACATGCACACCGCGGCTCGCCAGTGATCTGGACAAATTGCGAAATTATACGGGCCGATACAATGTAACGAAAATTTTAAAAAAAGAATTAATTGGTATGAATTAAATGTAAAAAAAAATCATATATTTTGCTAATTATAGTTTATTTGTTTTAAGATTAAAACAATTACAACTTAAAAGGTAGTCTTTAAATGTTTTTCTACTGATTTTAAGCGAAAATGAAACTTGAACTACAGTTCAAAAATGAATCTTGAACTACAGTTCAAGTTTCATTATCGCTTAAATCCTATAATAACATTGTCTTATATGTGTGTGAATCAAACAACAGTTAGATAGAAACTGATCTTTATTAAATAATATTATGCCTGTACATAATAACATAGGCAACCCTATGAGTATGCATGCTAATTGTTATACATTATTATACACACTGGCCCAAAAGCATGTATACAGCAATACTTTTTTTAATTACATAATTAATTCCGAAGGTGCTCAAAATGTTCACCTTCGGCATTGATGCATTCGTGCAGCCTATCCCCGACACTCTCACATACAGTGCGATACAAATTCAAGTTAAAACGAATGACCTCAAACGCATCATCAATGAAATTCTTCAACTGTTGTACTATGGTGGATTTTCTGGAATAAACCTCACCCTTTACTACTCCACAGAAAAAAATATTCATTAGAGTTAGGTCAAATGATGCGGGAATGTCTGATCCAGGTATTGACGGACCGCCAAAGAACAATGCGTTGGGGCCAATTCCTGTTGAAATGACAATTCCACAAAATCGGATCGTGCAGTTATGACACAACTTACCTGGGGCTATCAACGGTTCCATAAAACAAGACAGGACCCACGACACCATCGCAGGATATGCCACCCTACAATGGGACAAAGATTGGCCTGAATTGTTTAATAATATCCTCTGAATTGACGAAGTAGTCTTCCACTTAGGAGGAGGATTTATTAATCGGCACAATTTCTATTATTGGGCGGCACAGAATTATGGTGCTAGAATGGAAAAGATCTAGTCTCGCCCAAAAGTGACCGTGTGGTGTGGAATGACTGCCACTAATCCTACGCTACATAACTGACGCATTCTGCAGATGCTTCAAGAGAACATGGTATCTGCATAGGATAACATCAATCAGATTATTTTTATGTAAGATGGCGCACCACTTCACTTTGCAAATGCCGTTCGTGCGTGGTTGGACGAGCAGTTTCCAAGACGCTGTTTGGGAAGACATGGACCTCACAAATGGCCTGAAAGAAGTGCAGATCTGACACCGTGTGACTTCTTTTTATGGGGCTAGGCAAAAAATGAGCCGTAACAGATGGAACCTCGCGCACTGGAATAATTAGAAGCATGGTTTCGGGAGACACGGACCTCACAAGTGGCCTGCAAGAAGTGCAGATCTGACACCATGTGACTTCTTTTTATGGGGCTAGGCAAAAAATGAGCCGTAACAGATGGAACCTCGCGCACTGGAACAATTAGAAGCATGGTTTCGGGAGACACGGACCTCACAAGTGGCCTGCAAGAAGTGCAGATCTGACACAATGTGGCTTCTTTTTATGGGGCTAGGCAAAAGATGAGCCGTAACAGTTGAAACCTCGCACACTGAAACAATTAAAAGCATTGTTTCGAGACGTTATTAATAATATCCCACCCGATTTCCTACAGAAGACTGTGAATTCCATACTTGACCGTTTAAGTCGCCTGCTTGATTCCACAGGCACATACAGTGAATTTTAAGATATGCATCAACATTCTTATACAACACTGTATTTATGATATTAATTTGAATAATTTAGAACTTATTATTCGCCTTTTTAAATAACCATTTACTTACCAGCCATCCTGTAGATTATGTTTATATGGGAAATGAAAATAGAGATGTAATATAAAATTTTGATGTGGAAAATGTAACTGGCTGCGATTATTTTCCAATGACTGTGAAAGTGAGGTTGGACTATAATAGAAATGAGGAAAAAAATCCAAGGTGGTGCTGATTCAGAAAAGCATACATAGAGAAAATGAGGGTGGCAGATGTCAATGATGTAGAGACAATAGAACAAATAAGAGAGGTGGTAAAAAATCAATGACAGCTGTCCAGCTGTCCTTCAACTGTCCTTCAACAATGGTATCATTAATAGTTCCTATCTGTAAGTTTTGTCTGTTTGTCTCCTTCCTTATTCTATCTCGTCTGGTCTTATTTTCAATTTTCCTTAAGAATCTCATGTCTATTGCATTAATTTTCGTTTTGTGTTTTTCCGTCAAGGTCCATGTTTCACTGCTATATATTATTGTAGGTCTTATAACCTTTTTTACTATTTCCGTTTTTATGTTTTTAGTTATTTTATTCCTTCCAAAGAACGTTATATTCATCATATTAAATATTTTTTCCGCTCTTCCCAGTCTATCATTTATCTCTTTGTCTATCTTCCCATTATTTTCCATTATTGTTCCTAAATACTTGTAATTTTCTACCTGTTCGATCTGTTTTCCGTGCAATTTTATTGTATGTAATTTGTTTTCTCTAGCTATTATCATTGTTTTGGTCTTGTCTATATTTATCTTCATATTTATTTTTGTTAATGCCTTGTCGAGTATGCAAAGATAAAAAAGACAAGTGGATATGGGAGGAGGCGCAGGCAGTACGGGAATTTATTTCTGAAAAATAATTATGGAGATACATCAAATAGAGGGCACCAACCACTAAGAACAAACGAGAAGACATTACCATCAAGCAATGGAAGAGCCACTTTGAGGGTTTGATTGGCCTACAGACAGAGAGGAGGCAACAAAAAAATAGAAAAAGTCGAAGAGGGAATGCTTAAGGCTATGGAAAAGGAAATAGCTGCAGGATCTGATGATATTAAGGTAATAAAATGGCAGCTTTGCGAGAAGGAAGGACAACAAAAATTATTTTTATAGATTTTAAATAAAGTATGGAGATATATTGAATTGTTGAGGCTTTTATTCGTTGAAACTCCATACTTTTATAGATAAAATAAAACACTAACCTGTATAGTTTCAAAAATTATATTCTAATGTCTCACAACAAATGTTTCACCACACAGTGGCATCATCAATTGATGTTATTTGTTGAAACTCCATACTTTTATAGATGGAATAAAACACTAACCTGTATAGTTTCAAAAATTATATTCTAATGTCTCACAACAAATGTTTCACCACACAGTGGCATCATCAGGTGATGTTATTTGTTGAAACTCCATACTTTTATAGATAAAATAAAACACTAACATGTATAGTTTCAAAAATTATATTCTATTGTCTCACAACAAATGTTTCAATGTTGTTGATGATGCTACTAACTATACACGTTAGTGTTTTATTTTATCTATAAAAGTATGGAGAGACTAAAAAAACAATTTTCAACTGAATTGAGGGAACAGGTAATTGCGCCAATATTTAAGGGAGAGGATGAAAATGAAACAAGAATCTATAGAAGCATCATGCTTATGGACTCCTTGTACAAAGTGGCTATGTGATGGAAAAAATCGGTTATTTAAGTAATCGAATGCAATATAATCGATTATTTGCGATAATAATAGTTAATAAAACAGTGAAGGAAAGTGTACAAATTTTCTTATAAATATTTATTATTTATTTAGTCTTATTTAACATCGTTATATGTTCCTCTCTACTTCTCAATGTGAGGTGATTGTTTGTCCTGTGTATGTTTTTCTCCATATTTTTCTGTTTTGTGTGAGTTTTCTGGCTTCTTCCCATTTTATTCCTTTTTTCTCTAACTCTCCTCTTATTTCGTCATTCCATTCCTTTCTTGGTCTACCTTTTTGATTTTTGCCTGGAGTTCTTGATTCATATATTTTTCTTACCTTATAAATATAATTAGATTTTAATAATTGTGTATGTTTTTCTCCATATTTTTCTGTTTTGTGTGAGTTTTCTGACTTCTTCCCATTTTATTCCTTTTTTCTCTAACTCTCCTCTTATTTCGTCATTCCATTCCTTTCTTGGTCTACCTTTTTGATTTTTGCCTGGAGTTCTTGATTCATATATTTTTCTTACCTTATAAATATAATTAGATTTTAATAATTGTGTATGTTTTTCTCCATATTTTTCTGTTTTGTGAGAGTTTTCTGGCTTCTTCCCATTTTATTCCTTTTTTCTCTAATTCTTCTCTTATTTCGTCATTCCATTCCTTTCTTGGTTTACCTTTTTGATTTTTGCCTGGAGTTCTTGATTCATATATTTTTCTTACCTTATAAATATAATTTGATTTAATAGTTTCTATGAGATGAATTATTTAAAACATTATATCAGGCAACATAATTACTAGTTTTCTACCGAATTGCGGTATTTTAAAGTTAAACTTTCAATAACTTTCGTATTTTTCATATAAATCGATTATCTTAATAAGCGATTATGCCCATCATTAGTCGATGGCAAAGGAAAGATTGGAAGAGGCAGCCGAGGAGAAAGAATGACCACCGAAAGTGCAACCTGGATTTAGGAAACTTTAGAGCAGATAACTACGCTTGGCTGGGTGTGCGAAGGAGAACTGTGTATGAAAGGTAGAATATATGCTTTATTCCTAAATTTGAAAGCAGCGTATGATTTCAGTGGACTGAGGAATGCTTGTGGAGGAAAAACGGGAAACTTGGTGTAAGGTTAGAATGGGAGTATCAGTAGAAAAAGGATTAAGACTATGCTGTCCACTAAGCACTGCGCTGATTAACTTATTCGTTGTAGATACAAAGAGAGAATGGTGGAGATAACTTCATCATTAGAAAAGCGGGGGGATTTATAATCGGAAAAAGAAAGATCTGGAGCCTAGCTTCCTAATGGCCCAGATTTAAATCCTAATGAACCAATTTGGAATATTATTGAAAAGATTACTAAAAAGTAATGTGGAATGTTATTGAAAAGATTACTAAGAAATCGAGACTCCTAATACGGTATCTCTTCAAATCACTTTTGAGGCAAGATTTTTGAGTATGTACTAACCGGAAATGAAATTATTGATTCGAGTCCAAAATCGAGGAACTACTTGCGGCAAACCGTGGCTGCATTGAATAGTAATATTCTACAAACATGCTTCAAATAATCAAAAGACACTTTCTGTCCATGTTTGTGTTTTAAACTAATACAATTTTAAAGACATGACGATCTTGATATTTACTATGTGGTAATCCCTATCAATAATAAATTAAAGTAATATCAGGTCTAGTAATAATTAGTGTATTGTTTTAGTGTACGTTCAGAATCCTGCTTGCCGCTAATTTTTAGTTAGAAATCCTCAGGTAACGCAACAAAAGTTTGCGATAGCTTTAATTTGTTCAGACAAAAATAATATTTCGAATCAATTTCAGATACTTGGTAAGGTCCAAAAGTTTGGAAAGTGGGTTTCATATGAATTAACCAAAAACAACCGCAATCAAAGAGTCACAATCTGCAGTTCACTACTCTCTCGACAAAACAGATTGCTGTTTTAGAGCAAATTCTTACCGGAGATAAAAATGGGTGCTTTGTATTAATAACAGCTTTAATTTGTTCGGAAAAAATAATATTTCCAATAAATTTCAGACACTTGGTGAGGTCCAAAAGTTTGGAAAGTGGGTTTCATATGAATTAATCAAAAACAACCGCAATCAAAGAGTCATAATCTGCAGTTCGCTACTCTCTCGTCAAAATAGATTGCTGTTTTTAGAGCAAATTCTTACCGGAGATAAAAATCGGTGCTTTGTGTTAAATGTGGAGCGACAGGCACAATGTTTTGATAAAAGCAAAGCACCGCAGTCCATGCCAAAGCCCGACTTGCATGCGAAAATGCCGATGTTGTGTGTTTGGTGGAATTTCAAAGGCATTTTTCATTTTGTACTCTTGCCAACCAACCAAAACCATCACAAGTGAAGTGCATAAATGGAGATGTTAGATCTAGTTTTGAGAGAAAAATAACCCGCGCCGATTAATTTGTCATCACAATAACGCAGGACCATATACTGCAAGAATTACGGCGGAAAAACTACGCCAGTTGGGATGGGAAGTTATTGTGATAACGAATTACTTAAATTCTTTTTCTCTCAAAACTAGGTCTAGCATTTCCAATTGTGCACTATACACACAACCTGCATATTCTACAGATATTGCCACATCCGATTATCATTTGTTTCGTTACTTGCAAATTTTCTTCTTGGAGATTACTTCAATAATGAAAAGTGCCAAAAACGCCTTTGTCGAATTTTTTTAATCAAAATCACAAGAATTTTACAAAAGAGGGGTTAAGATGCTAGCAGAGCGTTAGTCACAAGTAGTTGAAAACAATGGCGACTATTATTAAAATAATTATTATTATTTTTTTTTTGTTTAAATAAATTAGTTTTAAAAGTGTACTGAAAAACGACATTAATTATTTTAATGAAACTATCATGTCTAGTCATGATAGTTTCATTAAAATTGAAATTTTGTTTGGAAAAATTATTGATTTTGTCTCGGTTTATCAAAGAAATTAAAATCCCAGGACGGATAAATTATTAATTTTGTCCTTGTAAATCACATTTCAGAAAGCTCTGGAATCATGAAAAAATCTCGCAATGACACCTTCAAGAATCACAGCTTCATAGCTTCGGCGCGCTTTCGAAATGAAACCGTCGCCCGTGCCGTGTTGCCGTTCCGATCTTGATAGCATTGTATTTGTGGTTATTTATACGTCGGGGTGGTATAAATTTTGGAATTTCGTTTTTTTGATTAGAGCGGCCGTCGCTGAGTTAAGACTCGGCCCCGAGGAGACGAGAGAACGACGCAACAGGCAACAGGTATGTACGCGTTGTATACCGGAGGTGTTCTCGGAATAAAACCAGCTGTGATGAAGATCTCGGCTGGGAGGAGGAGGAGGAGGACCGGCCGCTGTTTGTTGAAGATGTTATATATTACACCCTGTCATGGTATCTCTCACTCTATTCCACGATACGGCACACACGGCCGGACCAGACACGAAAATCTTTTTTATATGTAGGCATAGATGTACAAGAAAATAATTATAAAAAAAATACGAACGGTAGAGTCTTTCTGGATTTTGTGATATCGAGGACGTGTCCTCGTCCTGGGACTTTAATTTCTTTGATGAACTGAGACAAATAATCTGTCTCAGTAAAATTAAAATAGTTTTTGCAAAACATATACATTCGATTAACAGTTTATCCTTACATTAAGTAGTTTTTTTTATAATTGCTGAAATTATTGAAGTATAAATTGAAAAGAGTATTCATTCACTTGGTCACAGTTATTTAAATAAATTAATTTATTGATTTAATTTCACTGAGTATAGTTGGATTAATTTAGTTGATTTATTTTAACATCTTTAAATTATGTAAGGCAGAACTGTAGTGACGAGGGATAGATCCCGAAACACGTGTCTGCAGATGGCCTTATATTAAGTAACGTTCCTTTTGTTGATTTTGCATTAAATTTTTCTCGGATCAAAATTTGTTGCATTATGCAATAATTTATTGATATGAAACAGAATGTGTAGATTATGTAATTCAATGTCCGGAGTGGGTATTTGCCCGGGAAGTAGTTGTTTTAACGAGCATTTGTTTAACGTACTTAAGTAACGTAAGTCAAAAGTCATAGATCTAAATGTGGAAATAATTTATTAATTATTTTCAAATCATTTTTATTTAATATATTATTAAAGTATGTTTGTGTTTTGAAAACAAAATTGCAAAAATTAAATTTTATTCTCAATTAATAGACCATTACTTGGTGGGAGGATAAACTGTGAATGGAATATATTGCGATTGTAGCCCAGGAACGGTTAAAGATAGATCAGTTTTTTCCTATTCCTATTGTTTTTAATTCTGACATAAAACTTATTGATATATTGATTGATCGAATTTTATTGATCATTGCCAGATTTTCCTAATTTCATTGTAATTGACAAATATGTGTACCTAACCCCAGGAAAGGGTTAGGAAAAATTAATATGTAAACAGAGTAAATTATTAAAACATTAATTAAAAGCAATGTAGTGTCATATTCAAATTCAAATTTATTCAGAAGTTTCTCCACGTGCATAAATTCCATATAAATTAACATAAAGACTTAAATAAGACATCACATTGCGATAATGACTATATTTTCTTTCACCCGTTTATTGTGAGCATACCACATGTCTTTTTTGTTGTTGTTCTTTTCATTGTTTCGCCTGTTTTGTTTTGGAACAACGTGTACCTTTGACTCGAAAATAAACCGGTCATCAATCAGCGGTCGGCAACATTTGTCATCGCTAATGAGACCGTGGTCAATTTCCGGATGGAGGAAACTGCCTGGTGTCTTTTCTCCGCTGCCGTCCGTCGGACATGTTATTATAAGTCCACCCACGGGACTCAATTAGATTGCATAACGGTCGTTAAAGTGGTGCATTAAGTGTAATTATCTGGACTGGGAAAAACAGATTGGATATGGGATGGTCCATTCTTGTTCATTTAATACATTGAATGATATACGAGGTTAGTTGCTAGAAGTATTCAAGTCAGTGTGATAGTAAAAAGGAAAGTATAAGAAAGCATAAAGAGTGATTGAAAAATGAATTAGAATAAGTCAGGAAAAAAACAACAACTCTCACGAATAAACGTCAGGATTTCATAGTATTTATTATTATTTGACTTGTGGGGCTGTGGTGGTACTTCGACCTAAAGATTTTGTATGCCTCCCCTTAATTAAAATAATTGTAATTTAATTTGTAACCTCACAGGATGTATCTATCCTTTTAAAGTATGCTAATGTGTTTTTAATTTTGAAATATCTTAGTTCGTCAAGAGTGAAGAAGTAGTTCCGCAAAAACCTTTGTCTTACACGAGCATAAGACTCGCATTCTTTTAGGAGATGGATAACTGTTTCCCTTTCCACAAAAAAGAATCTACACATTTCATCAGCAACTAATCCAATGTTTTTCATGTGGCCCCTAACTGGGACATGTCCTGTTAGAATTCTTGTTAATAGTTTGAGGTCTTTCTTGTTGAATAGCCAGAAATCCATATTGGAAATGGAGTATGACCACCTAGTGAGGATTTGTGCTGTCTCAGTTCCTCTATACTCCTCCCAGTAGCGTTCTTTCTCTCTAGCCTCGATGTCCCTTATTTCTGCCTTTAGGAATTGTTTAGCAATGGGACAGATCGGTATAGTGTAGTATCCTTCCCTGAAAAAATAAAAACACGGAACTGTTAAATTTCACAGTACTTTTTGGTAGAAAATAGGTCTACATTTGTTTCACTCTGCACTAAATGTTGTGAAACTTAATAATTATGAATTTTAGGCCCAGTTGCTCTAACGTGACTTCAAACGTAGATTTATCAAGCTCAACCCAGATTCAAATCCAGCTTAGAACGGATTTGCTTTGTAACAATACTTTAGGAAGTATGTTTTGACTTTGTCAACTAATTAACTAACTAAAAGTATATTTTAGTTTGATAATGATACTCTATGCTTCGAAGCTATTGTCACTAAATTAAAATAAGTTATACAAAGTTAAAAAGTGTTTTATTTAATATACTCAAAATGTATTAGCAAGTGAAAGCCTTAACAAACAACAAAGTAGTTTTTGACTTTGCAACACCACCGTTATTCACAAGGCGACTTTCTTGTTAGCTATTTCAAACTTCCCACCATTGTCTGTCTGGAAAAACGTAACTTGCAAACATAACGCCACTTTTCCATGCGGGTCATGTTTCACAGTTTGAGCACTCGAAATCATTATCCCAACCTTCGATTCATCCATGGCATTTCTCTGGGGTGCAACAGAATAAAACGAACTTCCTCAACCTGATCGAAGTTCGTTTTATTCTGTTGGTTACGACTCGAGATGTGTTGTAGAAACAGGACGTTAATTTCCCCTTGTGAGTTATAGTTTCATAAAAGAAGAGCATTTACTATAGAATAATGTAGTATTTTCTTTGATTATTCAAAAATAACAACTTAAAACCCAAGTATTTATTTATTTAGTTAACATCGTTATATATGCCTCTCTACTTCTGAGTGTGAGGAAATTGTTTGTCCTATATGTGTTTTTCGCCATATCTTTCTGTTTTGTGTGAGTTTTCTAGCTTCTTCCCATTTTATTCCTTTTTTCTCCAGCTCTTCTCTTATTTCGTCTTTCCATTCCTTTCTTGGTCTACGTTTTTGGTTTTTGTCTGGAGTTCTTGATTCGTATATTCTTCTTACGTTTCTTTCTTCTCCCATCCTACATATATGGCCGTACCATCTCATTTGGCTTTCTTTTATTTTTTTATCTAACGGTTCTATTTTAAGGTTCTCTCTAATAACTTCGTTTCTTACTCGATCGGTTATTAATTTAGTATCTATTTTCCGTAGGAATTTCATTTCTGATTATTCTCATTCGGTGTTTTTCTGTTGTCGTCCATGTTTCGCAGCTCAGTGTTGGTCTTACTAATCATAATAAATTAAAGACGACACAAGCGCCATCTTTTGCCTAATTTCAAGTGGCATCGTCAACGATTTGGCCGAAATGGCCATCACTAGTTACGCTAGATGAATGGTGGCTGAAAATTTCATTAAATTGGTCTTATTACTCTAAGGCGGCTGCGTTTTTAGGAAATGAACATCGCCATAGAAATGTAAAAATCAGTCATTCTTTTGGGAAGTAAAAATACAACAGAAGTTTTGAATTATAACTCGTCTCATTGATCTCCTTTCAACTCTTTTAACGACTTCTGTTTTGGTCTTTTTTTGATATCTCTTTTCTGTTTGGGAATGTATTTTTCATCATTTGAAATATTTTGTTTGTATTACGTAATCTTTCTACAATTTCTTTGTCTATTTTGCCGTTACTCACTATATAAGACCCCAGGTATTTAAACTGGTCCATTTGTTCTATTTCTTTTTAATGGATTCTTATTTGATGTGTTCTTGCTACTATCATAGTATTTGTTTTGTTATAGTTTGTTCTTATATTTATTCTCCTTAGTTCTTTATTGAACCAGCGTGGCTTTTTGTCGGGTCGCTCAACAGTTAAAAATTTAGCAATAATCACACAAACAATACCCGAGTCCCTCGTTTGTCGTGGCCAAACTGATGATTTTATACGAACTTTTCGCAATTATTTGACACTCTAAACCACAACATCTTAATTTAAAACGGAGTATCTTTGGTTTCACCAGCAACCTATTTGAGTTTATATTCATACTTGAATTATAGGCCGAATTGTGTATTTTTCAATGGATTTAAATAATCGAAATTTGTTTCAACATCAGATGTCCCACAAGGGTCCAATCTAGGGCCTCTATTATTCGTTACATATATTAACAACTTAATTAGGCCCATATCTTGTCCAGTTTTAGCATTCGCTGATGATTTTAAAATTTACACTAACGTTAACTGCTCAGATGATTCTCAATTACTTCAGCAAAATATTAATTCAATTTTAATTGGTGCAATGCAAACAACCTAAAATTGAATGCCGACAAATGTTGTGTTGTTTCCTTTCATCGCAAAAAAATCCACATTTACAAAACTATACAATAAATGGAACAATTCTCGAAAGGAAGTCTGAATGAATTTTGATGAACAATTTAGCTTTACTAAACACTTGTACAACATAACCTCGTCGGCAATGAAGATGCTAGGCTTCATAATGCGCACCTTCAATCACTTTACAGATATTAACGTTCTGAAGTCACTATATAATGCATTTGTTCGCACAAAACTTGAATATGCATCGGTTATATGGTATACGCTCTACATAGATCTGTCTCTAGTAATAAAACGTGTCCAAAGACGGTTTTTAAATCTTTTATCATTTAAATTCACCGGTATCTATCTACCACGTAATATTAACTACAATATCCTGCTGATGGAACACAATGTTATGTCACTTCTTCTAAATTTCTTCGTTGTTCACCTCTAATTTCTGTTACCTTACGCGGACTCGTTTACCATCTCGTTTTTCTCTATCTGCTGCTTCCCATATTTAATTTTTGATTTCTTTTTCTTTCTATGTCAAAACATTTTCGATCAAAACCCAATTAAATATATTAATTTCGCCATATGTTTGAGACTATTCTATGTTAAGTAACAATAATAATAACTTATTCTTCAGTGATACCGTTACAATGAAGAAGGAAACCCACACTGATTGTCCTCTATTGTTTTATCCATTATTTCTCTTACTGTTTTGTCTATTACTCTCCATTATCTTCCCAGGTACACTTGTAGGTGTTAGCCCTCGGTAGTTTTTGCAATCTCTTTTGTCTCCTGTTTTGTAAATTGGCAGTACTATCACCGTGTTTCATTCTTTTCACATTTTTTCCACTCTCTTCATTGAACAACTCGACAAGTTTTATCATTCCTTCTTCTCCTAGGTTTTTTTTTTAATTTCGTCCATTCGTGCCGCTTTTCCATTTTTTAGTTACTTTATTGCTTCTAGTACTTCTTCTCTTTGTGTTCCTCTTCTATATTTTCTTGTAGTTCTTCCTCTTCTTCTCCGTTTTCTTGTCTTGTTGTATTCGTTAGCTCGCCGAAATACTCTCTCCATCTTTGCGTGATTTTTGTTTTCTCTGTTATTATCTTCAAGTTTTTGTCAATACAACATGATGAATATGAACATCATGTTGTGTTCCTTTTTCTGTCTAAGTTGTTTTAGCGTACCATAAAACAATTTTTGATTTTCTTTGTAATGTTCGTCTAATTCCTTTCCAAATTTTATCCAAGACTCTTCTTTGACTTTTTTGCCTCCAGTATTATTACTTCTTTCCTCTTCTCCTTATATCGTGTGTAATCCTCCTTGTTTTTTGTGCTTAGGTACTTTCTCCAACTTTCCTTTTTTTCGTTAATTTTCTTGATTATATGTTCATTCCACCAATTCTCTAATCTGTTGCTTACATTTTTGGTTCCACAGCTGATTCTCGCTGCTTCATGTATGTTTGTTTTTAGTCCGAACCATTTCTTTTCAACTCCTCTCACTGTTTCTTGTTTTTGGTACTGATTCCTCAGCTATTTCTACTCCTCTCACTGTTTCTTGTTTTTGGTATAGATTCCTCAGCTCTTTCGACTCCTCTCATTGTTTCTTGTTTTTTGGTACTGATTCCTCAGCTCTCCTTGGTATTCAATTCTTATCCTATTCTCTTTTAGTTTGTATGCTTTTATTGCTTCTCTCTTCTTTATTCTCCTTTTGTCAGTATGTTCTGTCTCTTTTATTCTCATTTCTATTTTTACTAGGTTGTGGTCACTATTTATTTCTGCTTGCCTTGATCTCCGACATTTTTCCATTTACTTTTGCTTTTCAAGAAGTAATCTGTTATTGAATTTTCATTACGTATGGGTTGTACTCTTGTATACTTGTGGATGTCTCTATGTTGGAATTTTGTTATCAAGTTATTTTCTGAACTTAATTTTATGATCCTTTTTCCGTTGTTGTTTTCAATATTCTCTCCCTCTTTCCCTATCACTTATTCTAATCCTTTGTTCTTTCTCCCTACTCTTCCGTTGAGGACTCCCATGATTAGTATTTTTCTTTTCCTTCATCTATTTCTATCTGTAGTTCTTCAAAAAAATTGTCTTTATTCTCTTTTTTGCATATTCATTTTCTCCATATGCTATTTTAAACGTCCATGGCTTCTTGTTTATTTGCGTTTTTATTGACATTATTGTTTCGTTGATTTGTTGTTCTTGAATGAGATTATCATTTATCATTGTTGGTCCTATTGTTACCCCTACTCTTCCTTTCGCTCTTTTTTTTTTCTACTCCTGACTATATTATCCAATATTCTTTATATATTCCCTCTATTCCCTTTCCTTTCTTTTTTTTTCAGTTATTCCCATTAATTCTATTTTTTTTTTTATTTATCATTTCCTCCACTATTTCTACTTCTTTATCTCTATAGCTTCTTACATTCCAAGTTCATATTTTTAGAAGTATTCAATTTTTCTTTGCCTGCTTTGTTTTCTTGTATCCGCCGTGTAGTTCTGCATTTATTAATTGTTTGGTTGAGGTACTTTCTGCAATCGTTCCCTTTCCCATTCAAATATTTCGTTGTTCACCTGTACTTTCTGAAACCTTACACGGACTGGTTTACCATCCCATTTTTCTCTATCTGCTGCTTCCCATATTTTATTTTGAATTTTTTTTTCTTTTCGCATCAATTCATTTTCGATCAAAACCCAATTAAATTTATTAATTTCACCATATATTTCAGACTATTTAATGTTAAGTAACAATAATAATAACAACTTATTCTTCAGTGATACCATTACAATGAAGCACTTCCCGATTGCCAAGTTTTTCAAAAAATGTTTTGTTAGATGCAGGCATCAGAGAAATAGTTCGCAAACTCATTTACAATGCCTTTGAGAGTGTTGTTAAAATTCATCCTGGCTGAACGATTATGTATCTATAATTTACCAGCGTGCAATTCATCAAGAATTCTCGATAAATTACCTTCTTCACTCACGAATTTCCAGAAATTTCAACGATTTTTTAGTAAAATCAGATTGATAATTGGAAATATGTAAATCGTACTCTATTCTCTTTACATATCTAGTAAGAGACCATAGTCTCAAATTTTTACGAAAATTCAGTTTTATAGCGTTTCAATTTGTGATAATAATATTTTTTTGTTTTGTTATTATACATTAATTTATATATATATATATATATATACATCTTTATTCACACAATAACGTAAAACTTAATATACAGTTATATAGTACAATTATAAATTTGCATGAAGATGTTAGTCTGTCATGAGATATCGACCTGAAGTCTTTCTGCCCTATTTTTTTATATATTTTTATTATAATAGTTTTTATTAATTAATTATTTTCAAATTCTTTTTATTTAATTTATATTAAGCCTTTATAAAACCAAGATGAAAATTGATACGTTTGCAATAATTTTACCGTAGTAATTACTTATCTAAACCTTACAGCCATATGGGTAAAAAGGGTCATTAAATATATAAATTACTTATCTAAATATTGATAGAGGACTTCATAAAAGTTTTTATTAATTAGAAATCTTTAAAAAAAACTAAAAATAATCAATAAACGATTTTGAGAGTAAATTCTCCATTAACTGTTTTTAGAGTCTTGGGCATTATTACACTATTATCTATAGAAGAAAATTAAATTAAATAAATACTCGCTTTCTATTATTAAAAAATTAAGAAGTGTAATTAGGACGTTTAAAACTTATTAATTGATAATAAATGAATACCCTCAAATTACATTCAATCAACATCTTCCTGAATCGCTACCCAAAGAAACATACAAACACGTCCAACACAGGCGCAATTAAAACTTAATAAAGGCAAACCATCCGTTCCATAAAGTAACGAACGCGCGCACCGCGATTTATTTCCACTTAATTTCCTTCTCTTCCTTTTTTTTTTTCATTTCCCTGTTTAAATCCATCGCGAGGAAACCCCGCAATTAATAATTCGAGTTTTCGATTTTTGACGTGAAGGTTGTTATTAGGCCGCAGAGTCGTGGACTTTTTTCCTCTTCTTCGGCCGATCATTTTCGTATCACGTTGATCGTGATTAGACCACGCCTGCTGTACAGAAGGTGGCCCTGTTTATGATAGAGTCACTATCCGCTATCGTACGAATCATCTAGTTTAATTAGTTTTGTGTAAATAAACACCGGGTATTGTCGATTGAATTCACGGGCTATTTGCTTGAAGGACGTAATGCGATATCGCGGTTAATGTTTACTGAGGTGATTAATTTTAAACAATGTGTAGAGCGGGACCGTAAAGGGGATTTTGTATGTTGTATTGTTTTGTGTTAGACCACACTGATGAGGATTACGGGGTATGAAATATATGTAGGGATTTATGAAATAAATAATCACTTAATTGGAATAATATTTTTATCTTTGTTCATATTAGATCTACAACTTGGCTTCCCCCATTTTCATCATGTTGTGTTCCTTTTTCTGTCTAAGTTGTTTTAGCGTGCCATAAAACAGTTTTTGATTTTCTCTGTAATGTTCGTCTAATTCCTTTCCAAATTTTATCCAAGACTCTTCTTTGACTTTTTTGCCTCCAGCATTAATTCTTTCCTCTTCTCCTTATATCGTCTGTAGTTCTCCTTGTTTTTTGTGCTTAGGTATTTTCTCCAACTTTCCTTTTTGTCCTTAATTTTCTTATTTATATGTTCATTCCGCCAATTCGTTCTTTTCTCTAATCTGTTGCTTACATTTAATATTTTTATCTTTGTTCATATTAGATCTACAAATTTGCTTCCCCCATTTTCTTATAAATTGCTTTAGCTGTCAAAATAAATGGATTATAGTCGTCATGCAACAAATTTGGATATCTTTCAATATAACCTCACAGAAACATTAGTTGATTTGTGCCTGTATCATCAAGTTATTCTGTATTGAAAATCAGTTTATTAGCCAAATTTTCGTCATTTATGAGAGGTTTTATTTTTTTGCTTCACCCAGGAAAACCAAGATCGATCAAATGTCAAAGTTTTGCTCACTATTTTTTTTTTTTTTTTCGACTACAGTGACGTAAGTGCATCAGGAGTTTTTACGTCAAGATCGTACAGTCAATAAGTATTACCTTGAAATTATGCGCCGTTTGCGAGAAGCAATACAAAAAAACATCCAGAATTCTGGAAAAATAATTCATGGCTTTTGAATCACGATAATGCACCTCATTCATCGTTGCTTGTGAGAGGTTTTTTGGTCAAAACAAAACGACAATCATACCTCAGTCACCATATTCATCAGATTTACCCCCTGCGACTCTTTCCTATTCCCAAAACTGAAAAGACCTATGAAAGGACGGAAATGGAAAAAGCGTTGATACAAGTGCATTGTATGTTGAAGGGGATGATATAAATTTTGATGAGATAAATAAATATTTTCTCATAAAAATATGCCTTACTTTTTGAACACACTTCATAATTTTATATCAACACAATCATTTTTATTCAGATGAAGATTGATAATATATTATAAATATAACATTTATAATCATTATTATTAGTCTGATCGAGCTACAATATTTAATCAAATAAATTCAATTAAATTTCGTTAAAAAAATGGTAAAATAGTTAGGTTATTCTACTCCTGTGCATTGTTTGCATCGTTGAATAATTAATCCCGGTAAGTACACGACACTTTAATCGGTTGGGCAATTTATACATTTAAATATTAAATTTATTGTTTATCCGTGATTATCCGGTTGGATTTAATTAGTTTGTAGGCAGTTGAATTGTTGCCGTACAGAACTGTAAAGGTAATGCTCTCTGACGTGTCGTGGGTAGGAATGTTATGGTTACACGAGTTACGGATATCCACCCAGTTTGTTTTCACTTCGAATTACAATCATCTCTGATGAAACGAGCATTTATCATCGCTCCTATTTTATTTATACATTCACTGTATTCTACATGAATTATATTGCAATTATTGTCTGCTGTATGTGTTTCCACGTTTAGTTTTTTTGACATATCAGTAGAAGAAGCTATGGAAATTATTACAATGAATTTAATTTCGCTGAAAGATCGTGTTATACACGGTATTGAGTTATTAGATTTTTCGCCCTTCGATACTGGTGCCATTACACGGCAGATTGGGGCAGGACTAGCAATCCGCGACCGACCTTTTGTTTTTGTTTGGTTTTCGTGGTTACAAAGGAAAATAGAAGATTGTACGCGTGAGAACAAAGTCTTGTCGGTTAACTTGTAACGCGAGAAAACAATACAATAAATATTTAATAGTACAGAAAAAATTGTATTATTCAAAACAAAGTGTTCCCAAAATAGGTGGTTAAATTCTGTGAGCACGTAGAGAATGGCAAATTATAAGGAACATCTCGAATATGCTTCCAAAACGTAGTAGAGTCCTTCAAAGATTGGGACTAGATTTTTTTTCCTAAAGCATTAAATAGAAAATTATGAAATTTGGTACACATCTATTAAAACCTAAAAAGGTGATATAGGACATTCTTGAAAATTCAATTCAGGAGCACCCTAACGTGGGGGCTACGGGGTTTAAACCACGCTATTTTTATTGCATGTTAAGTTTTGTACTTTGTAAATTAAAATTATGACATTTTATGTGTATTGCGTAAAATTAGCTCAACATTGATGGGACGCGCCATTTTCGAGTAAAACTAATTTAAAGATTTAATTACATATACAAAATATTTGAATACAATAATGCGAGAATAAGAATAATGATAGGATTATTTGTCAGAAATGGCTTTTAAGTACTAGCATTGTTATTTATTTATGTGATTGATTATTTAGGATTTAATGAAATGAAAAATAAAGAAAAATAATGAAGTTTAGTAAATTTTGTATATATATATTGAAAATCTTTATTTCCGAGTATTACATTATATAATTTTATAGTACATATAAATACAATCATTTACAAATTGTTAGACCTCAGAAAACGGCTATCAACCGTCGGTCTTTCTGCCTTGAATTTTTTAATTTTGTTTAATGAAAATACACAAATATGAGTATCATGAAACTATCATCGATAATAAATTGAACTCTGTTGAAAGAAAAAAATTGCGCCTCCATTGAATCAAGTTTTATTTTTTAAAATGTCCGCCCTGTGCAGCTATACACCTATATAATCTCCTTTAAAGGGGAAATAATATCCCATTTAGTTGTTCTTGTTGCCGAATTTCAATAAAAGCTAAATTTTTCTTTAGAGGGACAAATGAAAATTAAAGTATATTCTCAGCCAATTACTAGCGAAGTCCAAATGCGACAAAGAATAGATTTATCGAAAAATCTATTGTGTTCAGGCCTATCCAACGATTTGGAAAATTATCACAGAGCCATTGACGACATCCCAAAATAAAATGAGCTGGAGAACCAAAAGCTTGCGTCCTCGCTATCGGGATATCTTCAAGGAACGTGCTTGACACAAGCAAGAGAACATTTCAATTTGTAAGGCTTCTAAATAGTGATTTTTTAATTTTAAGTTTTTTTCTTCAACATTAATGACAACGCAGAAAATTGCAAAAACGAATGAAATATTTGAAGGGTAATCTTCTTTATGTTAGTTGTTGGTTGTGGAGACTTTAATTATTTAAATAAAAATACTTGTCCTTTCTCCTAATTATTTTTTATTTCACTAGATATATTTCGGAAACATAGTTAGATATTTGAAGGGTACAGGGAAAAGAAGATGGGGTTCCAAATTTTTTTATATTTGTGTTATCGTTGATATAGAGAGAGTAAAGTTAGTATTATATGTTGATTTACTGTACAACAAAGAAGAATTAGGATGGAAAATATATAGTACACAGCGGAAGAAGGATGAATGTCACATTACTGTTGGCTAAGAAAGATGAGAGTCTAGTAACAACACCTATGCAAAATAGAAACATCGCTAATGTTCTATCAGTTTCAGTCAGTCACTTTGTGATTGTAGTGCAGTTTTTATATCGAGCGTATAACAAAATTCTACGACGAAGTTGGCATTGGAAATCTAAAGTCATGTCTGAACTAAAATCACACGCGCACGCGTAAAGTACTTGTTGTCATGTTGACAAGCCAGTTTACAATAACCCCTAATTTAACCGCAACCAGCATTTTACGCGATTGATCTTAGTACAGACATGACTCGAGACTTCCAACGCCAACTTCGTCGTCGATTTTTGTTATACGCTCGATAGTTCCAATGAATGACATTGGATTCGAATATAACAATTTACATTCAATTTCAAAGAAAATAATTGAACATAGTCGATTAACTGAGGTAGGAAAGAAATTAAAGCTTGTAAGTCATGAAACTGGAAGTATTTACAACTGCTCTAGGTTAATATGCTTTGATATGATAAATGCAGAAGAAAGAGCTACGATTTAACAATTTATTATCGCGCGATGAACAACGAATGTATTTGGCCAGCTTAATTACACATAGGTCTGTGAAGAGGCATCGAAAACGCTTAAAGGACGACCACTTATATTCGCATACATACAAGATTCGAGTTGC
The DNA here is from genome assembly GCA_963082785.1 of Philonthus spinipes. Classification (NCBI taxonomy): domain Eukaryota; kingdom Metazoa; phylum Arthropoda; class Insecta; order Coleoptera; family Staphylinidae; genus Philonthus; species Philonthus spinipes. The sequence continues at coordinate 10,180,878 of OY720309.1, read as the reverse complement.
AAGCAACAATTAATCGGTTGATATCCCAAGCTTGTACTTCATGGAATATTAGTTAAACTTCTATAGAATATTCAACTTCAATTGACTACGACTGGATATATTAAAAAATATCAGAGAGGCCGCCATCTCAACCTTTAAAGCTTAAAGTAGAAATTTACAACGCTATTCTTGAGCACATCAAATCTTTTAAAGGTAGATGATCTCTACTCTACTTTTTCGAATCATGAAGGCTGCAACTTCATGATTCGAAAAAAATATACTTACCAGAAGAGATTAATGTCAAGAAGATGCATACAATGTTCATGGAAATCCATGAAGTCTGTATGTTTCGTAGGAAACACAAAGTTTCCTACGAAACATACAGACATATTTTTGTTACAAAATTCAATATTAATTTTGGGTACCCGAGATGTGACGAATATAAGACTAAAAAAGCAGGGTCGGCGAAAGAATCAGATGCAAGAACAATTAAGGAACTGGAATATTTGAAGACTGAGAACGAGCTACATCTTCAGATAGCCGACACCTTTTATATACGAAAACGCACTGCACGATTGGCAGCGCAGAAATATAAAAAGAAAGAAGCTATTGCCATGGACTTCCAAAAAAATTGCCGGTCCCGAACGAACATCAGCTCGTTTATTACAAGAGGCATTTATTCATTTAACATTCACGTCTTGGTAAGAGGAGAAGCACTGTATTATACTTACACAGAACTAGCTGGAAAGAAAGCCGTCGATGAAATTGCCTTATTTTATATTTAACCATTTATACCGGATTCCACATTGCGGTCTAAATGATTAAATGTAAATTAGATTATAATTAGAATTAGAGTAAGAAATATGGACGTATGAAGAGAACTGAATACAAAAGATGTACAAAAATATGTCGAAGAAAGGCAACTGGGATGGTGGGGACATATACAGAGGATGAAGAAAATAATACCTGTAAAGCAAATATGGGAAGCAAGAACAACTACAAACAGAGGAAGAGGAAGACCAATAGAAAACTGGGAGAACAGCGTAACAAAGGCACTACAAGAAAGAGGAATAAGAATAAGAGAAGCAGAAAAAATGGCTAAGGACAGAAACAACTGGAGAAGAGTCATTAAGAAGTAGACAATGAAGAAAAACCCCGACACCAATTGGTAAAAGGGGACATCGATTATATATATATATATATATATATAATTAGAAATCTTTTGCGACTCGTGCTGTGGTCAAAATAAAAATTATACACTTTTTCGTCTTTTTCACTATATTGTCTATAAAACAAATCATCTACGAGTTATAAAAGTAACCTTTTCCATACGAAGTCACAGCCCATATCCATGGTCAGGCCCATGTTTCGGTCACTTTCGACCGAAACATGGGCCTGATTAATCAAAAAGCTACGGTACAACAACCTTCTGGATGGGATGAAGAAATTAAGAATGCCACATCAAAGCCAAATCCGATTAAAGTAATTAGTTACGAAGATCAAACCAAGTTCCGTTCTTGGAAAAATCATCTTTCTTCTTACTTTGTAAACATGTACCCCTTTCAAACGAGACCTCTAAAAGAACTTAAAGTAATAAAAGATACCCCGAGATTTATACACAATCAAGATGGCTACAATGGGGAACTAATTCCAACTGCCGTCATATCAACTAAACGGAACAACAGAACTTTAAACAACTTGCCAGATGGGCAGTTTCTGCTTTCAAATTTAAAATACCAAAACAAATTCCCATATCTGATGAAAACTTCACGTAGTACTACAAAAAAGAGTCTAGTGGGGTCAAATCGCACGATCTTGGTGAATGTACCAAAACATGAGATTTATTGCTCATTAAACTCATCTTTCAATTGGATCATGCTATCGCCTGCAGTGTGACATATAGATATTTTATTTACGGAATCTCCATTATACAAATATAAATACAAACTTATTACATATTATTAATTATTATATAAATCCCAAAGTGAATAAATGTACAACACAAAATGAATAAATTACAATTTTAGCAGTAGTTTAACAAATTAAAAGTAAATAAACAGACAAACAAATAAATAAATATATAAATACACAAATAAATAAATATATATATATATATAAATACAATTAGTTAACAACGACATCGGAAAAACGTATATTTCGTAAATGTTTTTTGAACTGCGGAAAAGTTGAACCAAATAAAATAAAATGTGGATTATCACCTATTACATTTGCGTATCGAGATATACGATTAATTGGATTATTTAATCCATAATTGGTTGAGTAAAACCCTAGGCGAAAAAACTGCCTACTCCTCGATTCGATGTTCCGAGGTATATTAAAATTTAAATAATTGAGCAGTTCCAAAATCCATTCACTAACTTATACAGAGAAAGTTTAAATCCAAATATAGTCTTCTTTCAACTAAAGGACCAATATTCAGCAATCCAAGCATCTCAGTGTGGCTAAAATTGTGTAAAGTTCTCCCCATTCTAAAAGTTATCACTCTCAAAAATCTACTCTGAACCATTTCAATTTTGTGAATAGCACTTTTAGAATAGGGTGACCATATAATGGAGGCATATTCTAAATGAGACCTTGCCAAAGATAAATATAAAATTTTGAGCGTACTAAAATTCTCTACCAAATCTGCTAATAAAACCTATTGTTTTCAGAGCTCTATTACAAATTATAGATATGTGTTTACCAATATCCAGTTTTGATATAAACAAAACGCCTAAATCCTTCACTGAGTTTACTTGTGTCAAACATTGGCCAGCAATAGAATAATCATAGGTAGAAATGCGCCCCCGATGAAAGCTAATTTGAAAACATTTTTTCAAGTTTAAATGTAGATTATTCTTTGAACGCCATTCAGTAATTGAATTCAAATCTTCCTACAGTTTTAATTGATCATTTGCGCATTGAATTTTCTTAAATACTGTAAGGACATATGGTACTGTCCTGTTGAAACCACATATTAACTAAGTCTAATTCTTACATTTTTTGTCCGTTATCATCAAACGGTACCTTGATCCATTGATAATAACGTTGCGGTCATTATCGTCTATGAAGAAATATGGTCCAACCCATAAACCACACGAAAGCGTGCGTTTTTTCAGGGTGCATTAGCAGCTGTTGAACTGCTTCTGGCTACTTTTCGTAGAAAATTCGGCAAGTTTGTTTATTTACGTACCCATTGAGCTAAAAATTAGCCTCGTCGTTGAAGACAATTTTTCGATTAAAAAGCGTATCTTCATACAACAATATTCTCCTCGGAACGTACTCTGCGAATTGGGATTGATAGATTGATGTCCAATAGAGTGAACTTGGTACGAAATTTGCTCATAATGACCTGCTCGGTGGATCGATTATGATGACCATAAAACTATGGCTGAAAATGTCGTGTAACCTGCACTAAAGCCATCTTGAATCTTTACGAGTGCTGAAAGTTTGAGCATGATTTCTTTCCTTCCTCGATTGAATGAATTGTTTCTAAAGAACTTATGGTTTTAACAGAATGGAGTTACGAGGTATTGTCCACGAGCCACAAGCGAAATTCTGATTGCTACATTTGATTTCTAGCACAAGTTTTTTATTCATGAAAAACATGCAGCCAACGAACATAAAGTGATGACTAAAATGTAGAAGCGCTCGATTAGTTTTCTAAAAAACTTATAGTTCTAACAGAATGGAGTTACGAGGTATTGTCCACGAGCCACAAGCGAAATTCTGATTGCTACATTTCATTTCTAGCACAAGTTTTTCATTCATGAAAAACATGCAGCCAACGAACATAAAGTGATGACTAAAATGTGGAAGCGCTCGATTAGTTTTCTAAAGAACTTATGGTTTTAACGGGATGGAGCTACGACGTACTGTGCACAAGCAGCAAGCGAAATTCTGAATGCTACATTTCATTTCTAGCACAAGTTTTTTATTCATGAAAAACATGCAGCCAACCAACATAAAGTGATGACTAAAAATATGGAAGCGTTTGATTAGTTTTCTAAAGAACTTATGGTTTTAACGGGATGGAGCTACGACGTACTGTGCACAAGCAGCAAGCGAAATTCTGAATGTTACATTTCATTTCTAGCACAAGTTTTTCATTCATGAAAAACATGCAGCCAAAGTACATAAAGTAATGGGTGAATGACCAACGATGTGGAAGCGCCCAATGTGTTTTCTAAAGAACTTATGGTTCTAACAGTATGGAGCTACTTGCACACAAGCGAAATTCTGAAAGCTACATTTGACTTCTAGCACAAGTTTTTCATTCATGAAAAACATGCAGCCAACGAACATAAAGTGATGACTAAAAATGTGGAAGCGTTCGATTAGTTTTCTAAAGAACTTATGGTTCTAACGGGATGGAGCTACGACGTACTGTGCATAAGCAGCAACCGCTATATTTCATTTCTAGCACAAGTTTTTCATTCATGAAAAACATGCAGCCAAAGTACATAAAGTAATGGGTGAATGACCAAAGATATGGAAGCGCCCAATGTGTTTTCTAAAGAACTTATGGTTCTAACAGTATGGAGCTATGACGTACTGTGCACGAGCTGCAAGCAAAATTCTGAATGCTACATTTCATTTCTAGCACAAGCTTTTCATTCATGGAAAACATGCAGCCAAAGAACATAAAGTGATCCGCGAATGACCAAAGATGTCTAAGCATTCTATAAGTTCCAAATAACTAACTACCATATGGTGACAACTTTGGGCCACTCTGTAAAAGTGGATTTATGACGTCATCGAAAGAGTTAGAAGAAAATACATCCTATCAAATCAAAATAAACCTCTTAATATATCCCATTAAATATTTGACGCAGTTGGATGGATCCCCGTGTAATTAAAATCGATCCAACCCTCGACCGAAAGCGAAACAAACGGGCAATCTCCATAACTCGACACGAAACAAATACGTTAGCATTTTAACGAGGTGTGTAGTTTTATACGGCGAGCGTCGCTTCGAAACAGGTACTGCCAGGTAAGCTGAACCTTATGAGAATGGTGCAGTCGGGGTAACACGTGGAATTTGAAGAACTCCACGGGGATCGAGCGGGCCGTGACGTAATGCGCGTTCGCTCGTTATTAAGCGGTTCGGTTTGATTAGATGTTTACAACTGTATTAATGCGGGAACGCCATAAAATGGCAGAAACAATGACGCGATGCTCGGATGCTCACAGGGACCTCATGAATAAAAAATTATTTGCCCTTCAGCGAGAGAAGCAAATGTTTGTAATTGAACCCATCTTGTATATTATTATAAAAAAAAAGAATTAGAAAATACTCGTTTTACAATAAATATTTAAATTATTTAAAAAAAATCTTAATATTGATAAAGTTTTATTGAACCATTTTGGGATTAAATACGTCAATTAGATTTTTAGACTTTATTTATTAATTTTTCGTAAATGAAATCATAGAGGAGAAAATGCTATACATATATATATATATATATATATATATATATATATATATATATTTAATCCCAAAATGGTTCAATAAAACTTTATCAATATTAAGATAATTTTTTTTAAATAATTTAAATATTTATTGTAAAACGAGTATTTTCTAATTCTTTTTTTATAATAATATACAAGATGGGTTCAATTACAAACATTTGCTTCTCTCGCTGAAGGGCAAATAATTTTTTATTCATGAGGTCCCTGGAAGCATCCGAGCATCGCGTCATTGTTATATATTGTATTGTTTTTGTAAAAAGGTGATTCCGTAATAAAGTTGTTATTATTATTATTATTATATATTCACTGATGAAATGTATATTGTACAAATCGTATACTCTATATATATATGAAATGTATCTCCCTATACCTATTTATAACTGCTTACGAAATATTGTCATTTGTTTAAAGATGTTAAGTCTTATATTTTCATATTTGTGTTATGTATTACTATAAATTATCAATTTAATATATTTCTAATATATAAGCACTTATATCAGTAAAACAAATCAAGTGATTCTATTTCTTTTTTTAAATAACTTAAAAATGTATTAATGATCTGAATTGTTTTACCAAGTCATTAATCATTAATGAGAATCAAATTCAATGAAATCCACGTTTTATTTTTAATCATCATTGCCCAATTACGCTAAAACTAATTCTTAAATTGAGGTTCATATTTATTGACATTTCATTAACGATTATTCTTCGTATGAATTAACACACGCCTTACTATCAAATTTCAAACCCCACCGTAATTACAATTCAAATATACAAAAACCGTACATTTACGCCCTGCATGATAATGACACGTCATTTAAATTAACTGTGGAAAAAATATTCAAATTAGTCGACGCGACGTCTCAATTAAAACTGATGTCCAGATGACGGGCGTAGCGGAATTAAAATTGGAATCGGGCTCATATATATTTCAATTATTGAACAGTTCGACCGTTGAGCGATCACTTCCTGTTTAAGAAATCACCTGTTTTTTTTTTCTTGTTTCGGAGAAATAATGGGGAAAATATAGCGACCGAGGATAATGGGACTTGTTGCCGGGGCGGAATTTTTCTTTCCCTTTATCTCGTAACAAGATTTACGTCGAGCCGTTTCGAATTTTGTTTCTTTGGGGTTGATTAAGAAAATAAAGGAGCGTGACAGCTGTTTTATTGCTTAAAGTTATATATTTGCTTGGCGAGCATATATCGTATCTGTTTTAAGTGTGTAATAACCATATAAAAAAGGAATAAAATGTTACAAATCTATCGGACACTTTTTTCTCATTAATCACTTGATAAAACATTTGTTTTACCTGCATACATAAGTAAAACAAAACCAAGTGAATTTAATTTACAAGTTTAGTTCAATATTACAAATCTAATTCAAACAAAGAAAATATTGATCATAATAAATTAAAGACGACGCAAGCGCCATCTTTCGCCTAATTTCAAGTTTCATCGTCAACGATTTGGGTCACACTAGTCTGATGAGGTTCGAAAAACCGAAATGGCCATCACTAGTTAACCATATGCTAAATGAATGGTGGCTGAACATTTCATTAAAAATAGAAAATATTATTAATGATAAAAAAGAGTATTCATTCACTCTCAAAGTTATTTAAATAAATGAAATAAAAATAATTAATTATCAATCAATCATCTTTCCTTTAGCTACTGTGTTATTTTGTCTTACATTACGTTAGCAAATGCCCATTATGTAATTCAATGGCTGGAGGGGTATTTGCCGGAGAAATAAATGTTTTAAAGAACTTTCGTAAAGTAAGTCAAAATGTAACTTTGTATAATTTAACTTAATTTATATGTATGCATATATGTCTATTTATATATATATATATATATATATATATATATATATATATATTAATACATCTTTCATGACGTTTCCATGTACAAATAATTGCATGTATATTTGTAAAGTGTGAATAAATACTATTATTTTTATTATTATTATGTCACAGTAGCTAACGGGAAGAAGATTGATTGATAATTAATAATTTTCAAATTATATGTTATTAATTATTCAAAATTCATTTAACCCCAATCTACAGTTTTTTTACATATTAATGTACAGATAGGAACGACAGTCAGTTTTGAATGTAATAAATATAATAAATGAGCATGCCGTTATTAGAAATTATCTTTAAAAATGTTTAAATAAAATCAAATGAATAATAAAGTAAATTGAAAAAATAAAAATATCAGTCACGATTTTAATATATTTTTTTTAATAATTATAGTGATTAAAAACTGACATAAATTGAATAAAAAAAGATATAACATTCTAAAAAATCTAATAATTATTTAAAGTAAATGAAATAGTAAAAATAACACAATTAGTTATTTAACTATTTTAATCATATGATTTAACAAAAAGAATGATTAATTAGCATAAACGAGCACAACAAAATATTAACACTTTTCAAATATATTCAGACCAATCAAGTTGATTGTTCTTTAATTGACGTACCGAAAGAAAGTTCGTCCGAATAATTAATTGAAACGGTCGTCCATTCGACGCATGTGGACGTAATGAATCATAACCGTTTTAATGAATAATAATTTTCAATTACGAAACGCCCAATAATTTATTCGTATTAATATCGTCTGTTTTTTTCTCTCTCTCTATTTCTGCCCCTCGGGCACAACACTAGACAGAGAGTACACAAACGGATAATTAAATTGACATTTCTTATTATGAATATTAATTGGGCATTAATATCTCATTTCAAATTACAGACACACGCAAACACATTGTTTTCATTGATAGATTTATCACTTTGGAATAACAATAACTGTTTGGAATTTACATTTATTATAACTCGAAAGAATGCAAAATGACATCAATAATAAATATAAAAAATGGTGATGTGTCCATCATGGCACTTTCCCCGGTGAATACGGTCAAATAAGTTTCTGATAGAAAATTTAATAGGGAAGCAAAATGATTAATAGAAAAAAGTGATTGTTATCTTTTAAAGTTAAACCCGAGTATTTAGAAGAATATTGTAATTAAGTGTGTTATTTCTTACCTTACAATAGGTTGAAATCACTCTTCCACACTCTTCTTCATTTTTGCAAACTGGAGGCGTTTGCGAATGATAAGTTGAATTTGACGGCACTTTGACGTTTCATTTGTCATTAAAATAATTATTTCAATAATTAAAATCTCTAAGGGAATTTATCAGATAAATGCTTATAAAATGAAAACCGGAGGTCCTACAATAAAAGTTTTATAACAGAAATTATTTATTTTCCAAGATCTAAAACTTTTATTTGAAACATTTTTCTATCCGAATTAAAAAATGAAAAATTGCTAAGAGTAAAGTTGCACTTAATGACTTTTGATTCTAACCAAAAGCTTTTCAGATCATTCCACTGTTATATAAAGCTTAGATATAAAGTTTGGTCTTAATCCATTTAGCCGTTTAGGCGCTATCGCGGAAACACACAGACACACAGACACACACACAGACACACACACAGACATTTTTCAAAACTCGATGGAATGGACTCAGGGGACCTCAAAACGTGCATATTTGTTGAAATTGGCGGTTCGAAAATTTTCACGATCACAATACTTTCCCTTGGACAGGGGGTCCGGGGAAAGTAAAAATGTATTAATTTTAAATAATTATTATTTATAATATATTATTTTACGTTGACGTAATCAATTGTTTCAACCTCCTAAATACTCTTTATATAATCTTGCCGTTTTACTTGCTTTCTTCCTTGGATAGGAGATTCAAGGGAAAGTATTGTAATCGTAAAAATGTTCGAATCGCCAATTTCAACAAATATGTCCGTTTTGAGGTCCCCTGAGTCCATTCCATCAAATTTTTAGTTAAATAGATTAAAACCAAACTTTATATCTATGCTTTTTATAAGAGTGAGATGATCTGAAAAGCTTTTGGTTAGAATAAAAACAACTTTATTCTTAGCGATTATTCATTTTTACTTTCCCCAGACCCCTGTCCAAGGGAAAGTATTGTGATCGTGAAAATTTTCGAATCGCCAATTTCAACAAATGTGCACGTTTTGAGGTCCCCTGAGTCCATTCCATCGAGTTTTGAAAAATGTCTGTGTGTGTGTCTGTGTGTCTGTGTGTTTCCGCGATAGCGCCTAAACGGCTAAATGGATTAAGCCCAAACTTTATGCCTAAGCTTTATATAACAGTGGAATGATCTGAAAAGCTTTTGGTCAAAATCAAAATTCATTAAGTGCAACTTTACTCTTAGCAATTTTTCATTTTTTAATTCGGATAGAAAAATGTTTCAAATAAAAGTTTTAGATCTTGGAAAATAAATAATTTCTGTTATAAAACTTTTATTGTAGGACCTCCGGTTTTCATTTTATAAGCGTTTACCTGATAAATTCCCTTAGAGATTTTAATTATTGAAATAATTATTTTAATGACAAATAAAACGTCAAAGTGCCGTCGTATTCAGCACATTCGCAAAGTTTTTAAAAATGAAGAAGATTGTGGATAAAAGATTTCAACACATTGTAAGGTAAGAAATAACACACTTAATTATAATTTTCTTCTAAATACTCGGTTTTAACTTTGAAAAACAACAATCAATTTTTTCTATTAATCATTTTGCTTTCCTATTAAATTTTCAATCAGAAACTTATTTGACCGTATTCACCGGGGAAAGTACCATGATGGACACATCACCATTTTTTAATTCGGATAGAAAAATATTTCAATTAAAAGATACTTTTTGTTATAAAAAATTGTATTATAGAACCTATAGAATTTCGTCTACCTGATAAATTCCTTTAGAAATAAACAATATTTTTTATATTTTTTTATGTTGGCTGTGGAGACTTTAATTATTTCAATAATTATTTTAGTAAGAAATAAAATGTCAAAATAATTTCATATTTGAATAACACAGAATAAAAATGATAAATAAAGTATACTGAAGGTGTCCCGCGAGGTCGTGGACAGTCGATATCTCGAAAACGGTTAGTAGTACGAAAATGAAATTTGGTGGCTTTAAATGGTTGGAAAGGATGCCTCTATTTGTTTCTCCATTTCCGTGAAAATGATATCAACTTCAGAATTTCAAATGGGGCACCTTGTATATTTATGGCTTTTTTGAAAGGTGATTGAAGAACAATGTATTTCAAAACAACAAACAAATTATCAAACAAAAATAACAAACTAATTAATAAAGTTGTGCGACAAGAACTCAGGCTATAACATGTTCAAATTGATTTCCAGATTCGTTAACACAAAATTCAAGTCTTGCCAAAATGTTTCTTGTGTAAGTTTCTCTCGCCATATCTGCAGTAATTGTTCGGCATGTTGCTACGATTCGATTTTACAAGTCATCCAGATCGAAGGTGGTGCGATTTATATGACTTCTTTTAAATATCCCCAAAGGAAAAATTGGGTATTGCGCTGGCCAATGTATCGTATCATTTCGTCCGATACATCGTTCTTGGAAAGTAGTATCAATATACTCAATCACTCGTCGAGAATAGTGAGAGTGTTGCCACCACATCATTGCTCTCTCATTTAGCGGAATTTCTTTTAACAATTGTGGAAGTTTATTTTGGAGGAAATTTAAATATACAGCGCCAGTCAGTGTATGGACCAATCACACGACCATTAAATAAAGCACACAATAGATTTACTCCCCAAATATGCTGAAAATGAGTTTCTTACATCCAATACGGATTATCAGAAGATCAGTAATGGCTGTTATGTCGGTTAACAGTGCCATTGTTGTGAAATCAACTTCCAACACTCCACTTAAGAAACTTGAATCGTATTCAATAATATTTCAGCAATGAAAGTTAATCTTCGTCCAGGATCCTCTGGTGTTAATTCTTGCACGAAATGCACTTTGAATGGGTAGTATTTATTAAATCTCAACACTGTGGACTGATGATTTGCTAATTCCTAATTCTTGAGAAATAAGTCTAGTAGATACATGCGGGCTCGCTTGTGCATATACCAAAATATTTATAACGTTATCTTCCGTTAGAACTGACCTTTTTCGGGGTGTTTCGTGCTTTTCAACCGGAAATGAACCTCTGCGCAATCTTTCTTCTAACTTCACGGAAGTATTTTTGCTCGGAGTTCGACGATTCGGATATCTAACTCTGTGCAAATATCGAGAGCGTCTACTGTTTTTGTGAGATTCTCCATAGATAAAGAGCATGTCGACATACTCGTCATACATAAAACTGGGAGGCATTACTTACACGTAAGTAGAATGTATTGACATTGCACATTTGACATGAAGCGTTTTCAATTTTTTTACGCGTTTTTTTTGTTAATTCTTGCCACCGTGATTATCTATTTCGATGATTACTTCAACAATACTCCTTCATTATACAATAAAACTCCGTAATAATATGGTATTGCTGTATTGGTCTTTAGATTTCCTTTCCTAAAATCTATAAATATACAGTGTGTCCTATTTGAAATTCTGAAATGAATGTCATTTTCTTGGAAATGGAGAAACGGAAATGAAATCTATGAGTAAAAAAGAAGTATCATTTCAAACCATTTAAAGCCACCAAATTTCATTTTTGTACTACTAACCGTTTTTCTAGATATCGGCTGTCCACCACCTCGTAGGACCCCTGTATTGTGAATGCAAATTTTATCAAGCCGCTGTAAGGTAAGAAATAACAAACTTAATTGTAATATTCTCCAAAATAATCGATTTTAACTTAGGATAACATTCATTTTTTCAATTAATAATTACTTTCCCCGGACCCATATCCAAGGGAAAGTATTGTGGTCGTGATTTTTTTTTCTTTTGCTATTAAATAAATGTTCATTCACAAACACGTTTGGCCGAATTCACCGAGGAAAGTTCCTTGATCGACACATCACCATTAAAAAAAATAACTTGTGCGAGAAATTTTACTTTTTCTACCGATTACTTTGAAACCAAAGGCTAAATTAATCATAATAAATGAAAGACGACACAAACGCCATCTTTTGCCTAATTTCATGTGGCATCGTTAACAGTTCGAGTCTACAAGGTAGATAACAGAGAATCGTTGTTTCGTCCCCTAAATATAATAAGTTCGCCTTCCACTTATCCTGTTTATGCGAACAGGAAACGTAATTCATTTATTAAATCAAAGGCTATACAAAGTGTACAGAAAATGAGTGAAAAGCTTTAGGTAGCGTGACTCTTTTACTAATTTTTAGATAAAAATATTAACGAAAATAAGTCACACGGTCCTTCCTTAAGCCTCACGGGCCACTTAAAAGAACTATACATTTGACAACGCTGGATCAAACAGGTGTGCATTTATCCTGTTTATAACTGCTACATCATCCGCTGGAGGTGTTGCATACACCTTTTCTTTTACAAACGAGCGTGCGTCGTTGCCAGATCTATTTTCATTAAAAGAATGCTTCTGATGAAGTTATAAAATTGTAAAAATATCCGATTTATTAATCATTTACATCAATGGAATTATACACGTGTCTAATTGATTGTTAATGCTATTGATTTTTTAAAAGATATTTAAAAAAACAATACTAATTTATAGTCACATATTTAAAATTCCGAAGACCTCGTGATCCTCAATGAAGAACCATACAACATTTTTTTTATTTGGATTTTCTATTTAAAATTAATTAATGAATTGAGTTACCTGAAGGTTTTCACTCATTTTCTGTACACCTTGTATAATAGAAAGTCATATAACAAAAAGTACTTAGTTATTTTAAGATTTACAATTTATATTTAAAACATTTAAAAAAATAGTAACAATCACTGAGAATACGTTAAGAATTAAAGATGTTACAACGAAAAGTTATTGAAAGAAAATACTAATATCTTGAAAATATACAATGTAATGAATAGGCTAAATTTGGAATTTTGAAAAACCAACAATATATCCTCATTCTCTCTCTCTTTTTTTTTTAATTAGCTTTTTCCAAAACTTACAATCTCGAAAAATCTTGTCGATCAACCTACGTAGATCAGATCATCATCCAAAAGGCGATTAATCTTCTTGGCTAGATGAACGTAAAGGTTCTCAAGTGTTGATAAAAAAAGTGGATTCTACAAATTACTATTTTATTTATTTAGTCTTATATAACATCGTTATATGTTCCTTTCTACTTCTCAGTGTGAGGTGTACAAATTACTAATAAAAGTTTAAATATATTTTGAGATGGTGGATGGTGGACTCTTGGATTGAGGGTATTCGAAGCGAATTCCCAGGCTGTAGCGGGAAGGAAGAGAGAAACGAACAAAAACGGACAACCATTAGCATTCTCATTGCATCAAGCATAAAATGAGACCGATAAACCCATTACTGACTTAATGTTATTACTTTGATTAATTATAATTTAACGAATCGAATATATTTATCATCTTTATTCCTTCCAAAAGTGGTTTAATTTTTTTTTACATATTTGACAAATTATTTAAGCTTTAAACAATGTTCTTGTAGGAATTGGTTATCGGCTGGAAGCCTTTCAGCAATAGCGAATCGATTTTTATTGATTAATTTGTACACTTTCATTCATTCAATTCATCCTAATTGGATTGTGCCGTCAATTTAATTTTTATAGGCAGTGCACAATAAGTTTGAGGAAATCTATAAGTTTAAGAAAAAGTAACTGGGCTCAAAGGTTTTTTCCTCACTTGACAGTTATTTGTTGAAAATATGTTGATAAGAAAAAAATAGTGCATTCCACAACAATTGATTAAGTAAAAGTTGAATTCTATAAATCTCTAGTAGAGATTTTCTTGAAGGAATTATTGCATTATGCAATATTTTATTGATGTGCAACAGCAGGTGTACATTATGTAATTCAATGTCCGGCGTGGGTATTTGCCCGGGAAGTAGTTGTTTTAATGTGCATTTGTTTAACGTACTTACGTAACGTAAGTCAAAAGTCACAGAGCTAAATGTGAAAATAATTTATTAACTATTTTAAAATCATTTTTATTTAATATATTCTTGAAAGACTTCCTCATTTATCACTTAGTGAAACATATTGAACTATTATTGATGAATATAATAATATCATCACTCCTGATGATGCTGTAAAAAGCAAAACTAGTCGAGTAAATATAGAAAAAAATTGTGAAACAAACCAAGTGTAATTTAATTAAAAAACCTTCTCTAATAGAGCTTACAAATGTGTTTTTAGATTTGAATCGGCCGGCGAGTTTATGGAGAATCCCATCCAGAGGACTGTTGTTTCACTTGAGGAAAAAAGGATGGAAGGACGGGCCCCATTTTGAATCTCACTGAAAATTGTGTGAGTGTGTGTGATTTTCATCGTAAATATTTAAATGAAACCGTTAAGTTGTGATTTCAATAATTTCATTTAAATATTTATGATGGATTTTCAAACAATTAATGCCTTCACAATCAACAAGATCCATCATAAATATTTAAGGATGATTAGAGATAAAGTAATTAATGAAATTGAAATGTGGTGTTTTTCAAGAATACAATAAGTAAACTCTTGCCGATTCACTATGCGCTCTTCCTCCAAACACACTGGTATATCAGTGCAAAATAATTGAAGTTATTTCTGCTTTTACGAATTCTGGTTTAATAATACTGATTGGCTGAAACGGAGGTCTTTCAGCCAATCAGTAATACAGTATTAGTATTAGTCGATAGCCGATTCATTTACAGAATATAATTCCAATTTTATATATTATTGTACACATTTGATTAAAGATGGTTAGTTAGTTAGTTAATACTGATTCGGCAGAAAGACCGACGGTCGATAGCCATTTTCTGAAGTCTAACAATTTGTAAATGATTGTATTTACATGTATTATAATGTAATACTGAGAAAAAGATTTTTAATATAAAATACTGATTTGGTAAATTGATAATGTGCAGAATATGAGATATTCTCTAATTTAACAGAATCGCATCAATATAAGTATTATAACTTTTTGCGAATCACTGTGATAGACGTATGTGCAAAATTGTCAATAAGATTTGCCATATTGTACATATTTATCTTGAATAAATCTTTATTATTACTAATAAATATGTTTGTTATGTATTAATATTTTACCTAAATTCAAGCCTTGTCGTTTTACATTGATATAAAAACGAACGACAGTTGTCATGCATCATAATAAAGCAGCATTACAACAAAATTTACACATTTTTATTACCATTTCAACCGGCATTCCACGCCGGGAACGAAATAAAAGTTTTGTAGTTTGATCAGATAAAACCGTACGGTACGTGTTAAGGCGATGTGAAAAATATGACAGTCCGGTGGCTCCGCGGCGCAATCTCGGCCCTGGCCTTTCTTTCTTTATTTCTTTTCTCTCGATTTTATCATAAAGGCTTCCGTGACGCGTGGGCCGAGCGCGGTTCGTTGTTATTCCAAAGTATAACGCGTTATCCCGAACGGTCAGATTCACAGATACTCCAAAGGAAATACAATCGTAAAATCTCGCGTTCCGCATTTTTATCCACCCTCTTTGAGCACTTATAGTCATCCCTCCTTATCATAAGGGACGCAGTTGGAGGTTATTTGGATACGAAAAGCTCGTTTTGAAAAAATATTCTGCATGACCAGACAGATTATTATTATACCGGGTTTACAGAAAAAGCGTTCTCTTTGATTTCAGTGAGTATGTCCGAGTACTTTCTTATTTACAATTATATTAAACAAGGAACATTTCTGGCAATGATCAATAAAATTCGATTAATCCCTTTTCTTATTTTTTTCAACATGGGTGGACTCTAGATTTGTGGTGGATGGTATAGCCACATCTATCAATATTACTGATCTATTTCTCTTGTTGATCAGTACAATATCCGGTCTATTATTACGTATTATTATTTTTCTTACAATGAAAGTAAACAAGGAAAATTTTCTGGCAATGATCAATAAAATTCGATCAATCCCTTTTTCCAACTGCAGAAAATACTTACACTGTAAGTTTTACAAACATCTATTGAAACATCTATTTTGCAGTTGTAAAAAGGGATTGATCGAATTTTATTGATCATTGCCAGAAAAATTTCATTGTTTAATTTCATTGTTATTTAAATAGCTGCAAATGTGTGAATCATATTTGTTTCATTTCATTTTATTTAATAACGTTCGCATTAAATTTAACTTTTATCTTACGGATTAGTCCCGATTCTGTACCCACATAAAGTCATAAATCATCTTTGTTTCATTTTATTTAATTATTTTTCTTATTATTAATATAATTCTTGTATCTTTGAGGCGTATACTTCGTGGTACATTTTCAATATCACGATAAAGAAAACTAGTCACAGTGAAATAATTCCTTAAGTAGTATAAAAAAAGTTATTAAGTGTTTTCTTTATCCTAATATTAATAAAATTTTCTAAAGCAAAATCTATTTTCCATTCTCTGAACAAATATCTCAACATCTCCGCGTAAACGTCGCAATAAAATCTAACCATAAACCCGAAGAATGTCATAAAAGAACATATTAAAACTCTTTTCAAACGATGAAGGATCACCGAGAGAATCCAGTCCGAGTCGCGACCGCCGCAAAAAGCTTAATATAAACATTAAGATGCAAAGGGTCGTCCATAAGAAAGAAAGAAGAAGAAAAAAACGACGGAGGATGAAAGTTCGCGGAAAGCCGATGAATGGAACATTAAGACGTGTCCGCGCATTCCACATAAATAAATAATAATAATGAAAAATAACACACATGCATGCCACTCTCTTGGTGGAATGTACGAAATAAGATCGTTGGAATGAAGTAATATTATTCGATTTATTTTTTTCTTTCACAACGCTGTAGAACCGAAAATAAAATATATTGTTGTTTAAAATTATGTAAGTTGCACAACCACGATCAGTGCAAAATATTGGGTCACCTAAAAAGTATTTTTTTACATTTTTCATTATTAAAAATCAATTTTAATTGAGTGAAAAAAAAATTGGCCAACAAAAGTGCAGACCATATCGCCAACTTTTTCTACAATAAACCAGAGAAGTTCTAAAATGATGGAATTATGAAGCTACCCCAAAAATGATCAATGATCTTTTTCCATCAAGAGAGTGGCATGTATGTGTGTTATTTTTCATTATTATCATTTATTTATATCCTACACCAATATGTGGTAGAAGGATATAAGATTATATATAATTATATATATATATATATATATATATCATTTATTTATGTGGAATGCGCGGATACGTCTTAATGTTCCATTCATCGGCTTTCCGCGAACTTTCATCCATCGTCGTTTTTCTTTTTTGATAATAATGGACAATATGTACCCATTATTATCAATGATCTTTTTCCATTTTTCGGGTAGCTTCATAATTCCATTATTTTAGAACTTCTCTGGTTTATTGGCGAAAGAGTTGGCGACATGGTCTGCACTTTTGTTAGCCATTTTTTTTTTCAATTAAGGGAGTTTTGCAGAGATCGAAACGAATGATAGTCAGACAGTGCAATGTCCGGGCTATACTGTAGATGCAGCAAAACTTGCTCTATCAGTTTTTGCCAGGTCATCAAATATGTGTGTGGCCTGGCGTTGTTGTGGTGGAACACAACACCTTTTCTATTGATCAATTCTGGCCGATTATTTCGAATTACCTCGTCTAATCTGGTCAGTTGCTAACAATGGAGAGCTGAAAAATTTCATAGTAAACGATTCCCTTCCAATCCTACCATACATACAGCATAACTTTACTGGCCGTCAATCCTGGCTTGGCCATCATTTGTGACGCTTTGACCACGATCGTTTACATTTTATGTTCTCGTATTTTATCAATTTATCGCCCGTTATTAATCTCTTGAGAAATCTATTTTGCTTCAATTTACCAAGCTTTCGCAATTATAAACAAATTTCGTATAGTGGGGGTATAGTTTTCGTATAGTAGGTTGATCAAATTTCGTATAGTGAATTCACGTGGCACCCAAACATCAAGTTTTTTTGAGCAGGCAGCCCTTTTCAAATGATTCCAAACTATTTGGTTTGGCGTTAGCGATGTCCTACCAGCTTGCATGACGGTCTATCTCGATCATGTCCAAAATTTGGTCGGCTTTTTCAGTGAGAGGCCGGCCGGAGCAAAGCAAATCTTTCAAATTCAAATTTCCACCACGAAAACGTTCAAACCAATTACACACGGTACGATCACTGGTCAATGGCATACACTTATCTGCATGATGCATTGTAGCCTTTTCTAGAGTGAAAACGCATTAGATGACGGATTTCTTCATAAATTTCACTCATTTTCGAACGTTTGTAACTTTTAACCCAAACAATGCATAACAAAACTGTCAGCATAAGAAAGGTCATCTTTAAAACGCAAGTAAAATTGGTACAAACAGATTAGTTGTTCGCAATAATACCATCCATTCGCAAAAAAATACTTTTTAAATGACCCAATATTTTATAATTTAAAAACTTCACCATTGTTGACTTTTGACGCAGCCATGATTTAGTGGTGCAAATTAATTATTTTAATTATGGCACATTTAACTATTAAAAAAGTCGACTTACTTAGTATTAAGTCCGCAAATGTTCTGGTAATATGCTGTAAGGATTATCAATCATAAGAAGTGAACTGGTAACATGATTGATGCTGCTGGAAATCGCAAACATTGTAAACTTAATCATCCTTCCATCCCCTTACAGGGGCTTGGAAGGGGACGATGCAATTTCGTCCAAGCGCGGATACCTAAGGGATACCCCCCGGCGAGAAACACAGTAAATTTTATTCAATTCGAATGGAACATTCGATTGTTATCAATAAAATATTTTTTTTATTAATTTTTGTATTCATATTTTGGTCTCAGCAAACTAAGGTTAAGCCATTTTCAAAAATTAGCAGGACATTCTTTATATAATTGTTTTGTTTCAACAAAATATGATTATTTTCTCCGACAAGTTTCAACTTTCGTCGAAATTATCCTTCATATTGATTAAAAAATTAATAAAAAATCTTTTTTTTACATAATATTGGTGTTAAACACTTAAGGGATGATTTCTTTGAAAAAGCCGTTTGGACGAAATTGTAAGGTCCTCTTGGAAGGACTGGTCGAATACTGCAAGAAGAAAGGAGTGCCACTCATCGCGGAATGTAACTCCAACTTGAACCACATTGCATGGGGAAGCAATACTACCGATGCCAGAGGTAAGTCCTTGCAAAACTTTTTAATAAGTATAGAATCTCTTCTCAATCATGGGAGAGAACTTACTTTCGTTAACGCACGCAGCCAAACTATTAGACATCACAGTGGCGGATCTCAGGTAAAATCGCGACAAGAAAGTGACGTTTCAATGTCAGACATCGATGAATTACTTTCCAGTCAAGATTATCAGATCATTTCTGTAAGCCTTTCAGAGTTCCGAGAAGCCTACATTATTCAAAAGTCTATTCAGGGCAGAAAATCCGAATGCCTTAGGATGTGCAAACTGTGCTAATTAATGGTCTTAGGTACTGTACTGGGAGGAAGTATTAGGGGCCTATCGAAGCCTATTTATACTCGCCCAACACGCCCCTTCCCAAAAAAATCGTAAAAATGGCGAAATCATGAGGTGTGCAACTAAATTCACGTGTGTTTTGATATCTCATTAATATCGATTTAATAATTCGCTATTTATATTTAATTTGTTACCTTTATTTTTCAACTTTTAAAATCAACAAAACTAAATAGGTCCGACGTCTGGTTCAAAATTAATGACAGGGCAGAAAGACATCTGGTCGATAGCCCAGATAGACTAACACTTATATGTATTGTAATTATTTATGTTATATTGTTAAAATTATTTGTATAGTCTAAATAAAGATGTGTATATATTTACAGAGAGGTTTTTTAACAGTATGCATATCCCCTATGTATACGTGTAAAATACCTAAGTCAAACGCATTGATGTATGTGTTTAGTTGCCTATAATACGCAACGCGAACGATCGATTCCTTCAACTAGGATAATTCAAAAAATAATGAAACAATTTTCTATATCTGTTTATGACAATATCGAAATGCACAATGTGGACGAATTTTCGCGATCGTTTGAGTTACTGCCTTGCAGTTTCTGGTGGTCATTCCTAGCACTTATTCTAATTATTTATTTCAAGTTTATTGTTCTTCACTGTTACTTTTCTTTCAAATTGTCTTAATAAAATCTCTTAATATATTTTACCTGTAATTTCTCCATAATAATAAGTGACGTATTTTTTATTAAAAATGGAAATAAAGAGTACGAAACATACAACCTTCAAAATGTTTTAGTTTAATTATTTTTATAATCATCCTATCCGAGGTATTCGGCCACTTTGGATTCATTGAAAACATGTCTTATCCTCCTCTAGTACTGTTGAAATTGTAATACATGCTTGAAATTCGACTTTTTCTTCATTTGTATACATTTTCGATCAAATATTTCACACAATTTGAAGTTTAGCGTTTGACGTTTAGTTGTGTGTTATAGGCAACTAAACATACACACATTAATAGGTTCAATGCGTTTGACTTGGTTTACACTTCGCCTAATGTATACTGATAAAAAAAACCTCTCTGTATATAAAACAAAATATTAAATAAATTAGATAAACATAATTTGAAAATAATTAATAAATTATTTTCTCTTTTGCATCTGTGACATTTTTGAAAATATAAATATATGAAAATTATATAAGAAGTAAAACCTGAAATGAATATTATTATGAAATAAAGTAACTCAATTTCAATTAATCTAAGAAAATCGTCGTAAATCCAGCCATTCCAGCCTTCTGAAATCGCCTGTAAAATTATGTTTTGACTCGGCGCGGACATTGTTTCAATTGAACGGTTTCATTCCGTGTCAACGGACCGGCCGCTCGGCGCACCAAAACCGGGAGCGAAATAAGCGCAGAAAATAAATGAATAATAAAAAAAATATAAATGGGAAAGGCAAAGTGGTTATTTATATGCGAACGGGTGCCCGTGAACACACGAGAGAGCCCTGTTTGCTCTCCGTCCGCGCCCAGACTAAATTAAATGGAAAAATAATAAACACTCGCCACCGTTATTGCGTAATAAATTACGCGCGGAAAGCAAACTGATCATTTCCAAGGCACGTTTTTGCGTGTTATGCTAAATGGTTCGTTTGGCAATTTTTGTTTGTTTGTTTTTATTTTGCTTTTTTGCACATTCTCTTTCTCGTTTTGTTGGGATTCGAAATTCAAGATCCTGATGAATACCTAGAATGGTTTTTCCATCTGAACATTACGATCAAACAATCCTTGCTGGAATTCTAGAATTCAATAAGGAAATACGCCCATATCTGGAATAATAAATTTTAAACACAAATGCACCACAATGCAGTGTATTGCCGAATGATGCGTTCGCGGCCACGGGTATACGCGGGGGTATTTTTCAACTTTCTATATTGAAGAAACACCATCATGTTCACCATGACGAAAAATTAACAATTTAGATTGAAAGTTTGCGAGCTTTGCTAAATTAAAATCCATGCTATAAAATTAGATAAATTTGATAGTTTTTAATTCAGTTAATATTCAACATATTAAACCTATTTTCAAATCAGGCAGTAGAGACAATATTTGCAATTATAGAGGTATCACAATTCAATCGTGTATACCGAAGCTATTTGACAAACTCATATCTACTAACGGATGACTAAACAGGCAATAATTGATGAACAAGCTAGTTGACAAACCAGCTATTTGACAAACTCATATCTACTAAATTGTAACGGATGACTAAACAGGCAATAATTGATGAACAAGCTATTTGACAAACTCATATCTACTAAATTGTAATGGATGACTAAACAGGCAATAATTGATGAACAGCATGGTTTTCGTGTAGGTAGATCTACCACTTCCAATTTATTATGCTTTCAAGATCTTATTATCAACTCAATGGAAAATAGGTGTTCAGTTGACACTGTGTATTTGGACATTTCTAAAGCCTTTGATAAAGTATCACATGATATTTTAATATCAAAATTAATTGCATTGATATTCAACCAATCCGTCATCTCGTGGTTTCGGAGCTTTTTAGAAGGTCGTTCAAAATGTGTCAAAATTAAGATCAGATACCTTCTGTGTTCCTTTTGGGGTACCTCAGGGATCACACTGTGGTCCCTTATTATTTTTATTAACGACATCGCGTTGTGTGAATCACATTTTTGCTGTTTGCCGATGATCTAAACTTGTTTAGAGAAATACGCTGTATTGATGATTGTCTTCTACTTCAAAATGATCTTTCCTCCGTAGCTGACTGGTGCTTTATAAACGGTTTTAGTTTTAATACTGATATATGTAAATATATAATGTTTTTGCGCAGGAAATCGAATTGCAACTATAATTATAATAGTAATAGCAAAACTGTCCTAAAAGTTAATATAATGATAGATCTTGGTGTTTGGTTTACCACCAATTTCAGTTTGGAACATCATATTAATTATGTATATAATTGCGCTGCTAAAATGCTAGGTTATTTTAAACGTATATCTAGGGATCTGTCAGTTTTGTCATTTAAAATTGTATATTTCGCATACTTGAATACGCTTCGTGTGTATGGAGTCCGTATCAAACTACATATATAAAACGCATTGAAAACGTTCAAAGTAAGTTTATTAAATACCTATCATTTAAATTAGGAGTTTTTAATGTAAATCTTAGCGCGGAGTTTAATATTGATAAATTATTGGGATCTGACATGAGGCAACAGGTGAGAGAACGACGAACTAGTTTCGCCATAAGAAAGCCCGGCAGCGGCGTGTTGTGATCGGTGATAAAGATCGTTTTTTATCGGATATGAGCGACGAAAACCACCAAACCGTCGCCAACGCGAACCGGAAACGATCAAAATGCGTTATGTATTGTACGGTGCCGATGTGTGGGAATAAGTCCGACAAAAACCCGAAGTTTGTGTACCACGCCTTTCCGCAACCATCGAAATCTTCGATCATCGAGACGAATTATTTCGGAAATGAAGAAAGACTGGACCGATTCACCGCGTGGAAGAACATTTTGAAAATTAACTTTGCAACTGCGGCAATGTATGTGTGCTCCAGTCATTTCAAGAAGACCGACTACATCTTACCCGGTAAGTGCTGGAGGTTATGTTGTGTATTGACAGTTGTCAAAAATAATGACATATCTTTATTTTGTCTATCTAATTATCTATCACTATTTGGTACAGTTTGTTAATAATAAATGCAATGCTTCTTTGTTAATGCAAATATTAAGTATGTATTGTTGCGTTTGGGCCAGCAAAAAATATTTTACTGTCATTTTGATCATACGATGGAATTATACAAATTTTGTGTATTACTAAGAGATGTATAATTTGTTTTGAATACTAAGCAACTGTTAACATTCATCATTTATTGTTTGGCCATACATATTAATTTAAAACAAACTATTCATGCTACAAATGGGCTTTTTTAGATGCACCAGGATGCACCAGTTGCAATCTACCATTGACCGATCCTTTGAGAGAACAGAAGGCAGAATTAAGTGAGCGTCGCTTGAAACGCAGATTGCAGCGGGAAGCAGTCGCAGATGCTAAGAAGAGTAAACCTTCAACATCGGCCGATTTCTCAGCTGCTCAGCTGAGAACGCGCTCTCCCTCAACAAAATTCCTCTGGGCTGGGTTGGAACCAGCCCAAACGCAAATTTGTTCCATTGTTATAAACATTTTTACGTAAAACTGCCGAAAGCAGACACTGGCAGATTCGAATCTTTATGGCGAACGACGCCATATTGGATCTAGGGAAACTAAGCCCCGCCCTCATGTCAGATCCCAATGTTTCAGGCGGTACTTTGCTGACATGTCAATATTTCACAAACTACTAAACGGTGTTATTCAATGTCCGGTTATCTTTCCCGCGTATGTTTATCTGTTAAAAGTGTTGGCCATTTAAGTCGAAACCCGCCTCTTTTTCGTATACCGTTCCAAAATACGAATTACGGATTTTATACTCCGATTACACGACTTATGCGTACAGCAAATTCTTTGTTAGTGTATCCTGATTTTGACATTTTTTACAATACTTTGCCCGAGTGTATTGGAATTGTTAAACGTCTGCAATGCTGTCACTAAAGTTAATTATTTAGATCGATTAATAATATATGTTTAAGCAGGGCAGAAAGACCCCAGATCGATAACCCGGACAGACTATTGTTTTCTTATTTAAATATAAATGTATATATACAATTATGTAATCATGTTGTCTGAATAAAGATGTTTGTATATATGTTTAAGCATTTGCCTCGAATTAACTTTATTTGTAGTTTTTTTGTTGTTTTTCTTTATTATTTTGCATTTTTACTTTGTGAAAAAGTTTATATTCTTTTGTAAAATGGTTTATCCGTCAATAAATATTTATTTATTTACTTTAGCATTTAAGGCGTACATCTTTTAATTTAAATAGAAAAAAATCAAAACATATTTTTGGAATGGTTACAGAGATATGATTTTTTCATCCACATAGCGGTTTTCGTTAGAATTTAACTTTTAAAATTTGCGTTTGATTATAAATTAATTACTCGATAACTATTAAGGTAATTATGTTGATATTTTGTATTTCTGGGTTTTAAAGTTTGGGAAACATAATGGTGTACTTAGTTTCTTCAATATTGAAAGTTGAAAAATACTCCCCGCGTAATTGGGCAACATAGTGCAACGTTTCCTTCGAAGTTACCTAATAAATCTTATAACTGACAAAAATGCAATAGGCGCGCATTATTAAGCTGTCAGCGTCGGACTCCGCTTAATAATGTGCTCATATTGTATACATATTACTATATCTTTTATTTCACAACTTACTAGAGTTATTAAAGTGTTAGATTAATATATGTGAATAATATTACACTGTATATAAAAAGAAACAAACTTATATATATATATATATATATATATATATATATATGTAAATATACATATAATGTTTTCGCATAAGTATCGAATTACAACTATAATTATAATATTATTGGCAAACCTGTCCTAACACTTCATATAATGAAAGATCTTGGTGTTTGGTTTACCCCCAATTTCAGTTTGGAACATCATATTAATTATGTATGTAATCGCGCTACTAAAATGCTAGGTTATATTAAACATATATCTAGGGATCTGTCAGTTTTGTCATTTAAAACTTTTACTTTATTATTTTATATTATTTGTAAACCTAGCGCAATTTTAACTTTTTACATTTTTATAACATTTTGATAATAAAAAAATATAATTGTTACTACTATATTATATTTTATTTATTTAAAATTAATTATATCACTTTGTAGTCGTAACTATCTTTACTAATACTCTATATACACTTATAAATTTGCATATTTAATACAAACATTATATGTATATTATAGTTAATTATAATTATAATAGATATATCTCATATCTCTGTAAAATAAAATATTTGCACATTGTTAAGCTGTCAGCGCTAGACACCGCATAATAATGCGCTCCTATTTCAGGCAGATTTTGCTCACCTGAAGAAACAAGCAAG
Source organism: Philonthus spinipes (assembly GCA_963082785.1). Taxonomy (NCBI): domain Eukaryota; kingdom Metazoa; phylum Arthropoda; class Insecta; order Coleoptera; family Staphylinidae; genus Philonthus; species Philonthus spinipes. The sequence goes on along the minus strand of OY720309.1, from coordinate 10,154,948 downwards.
TATTGCGAAAAAATTATAGCGTTAAAATAGACACAATTTTGATAATCAATTAATTATATTTAAAATTGTTGTATAAATTACTTTAATTTTTCTAAATGTTTAATTTAAATTTCTTTTACTATTTTCTCATTTATCACTTGGTAAAACATTATGAATAATACAATATGTTAAATAATTGTTACTTGGTTTTGTTTTACTTAATTAAGTAAAATTTAACATATTTTATTATTCATAGTGTTTTACCAAGTGATAAATGAGAGAGTATTAATAGAAATTAAAATTAAACATTTAAATAAATTTGAAGACTGAAATTAAAGCAAATAAATAAAAGAATATTAAAATCCTCCTGAGAGCTAATTAGCCCCGATGGATGTCTTAGGCTAATTAGCTCTCAGGAGGATTTTAATATTCTTTTATATTTTTTTTTAATTTCAATCTAATCTCTCGAAATAAGAGAAAATAACCGAAATGAAGGGCGTTGTATGGGTAGGGGGGAGGCAGTGTTCCTGTATGTTGCAGGAATTAGAAAAGATAAAGTAATTTATTTACACAATACACCCGACACTCGAAAGGATATAAGGGTTATATGATAATATATATATATTATATATATATATATATTATATATATATATATATATATATATATATATATATATATATACATAATTATTTAACATCTTTGATTAATTTAAATAAAATGAATATTTCTGAATGTTTAAAATATACTGTTTCCATTTTAAAAACCTCAATCCCACACAAAACAATATTACTTACAATATTACGAATGAAAATAAAATAAAAACCATTTCATTACGGGACATTTGTTTTCGCGAGCGCGGATCCGTTTTTGCAAATTCACAAGCCTACACGCTCGGAATTCTAAAGCAGTCATTATTCGCGGATTTTTCGATGCGCTGCCCCAAGGAATAATAACCTCTCTCTCGTTTCCTTTATTAACATCTTTCCTTCTCCTTCGTTGTCGGTATGTCAGGAATTGTCAAGAGATCGCGCGGCGGAGATTGAGAATTACGTACGCGACGAACGTCTCGGCTGAATCTCAAGCTCAGAATCCAAATTGTATTCTATTTGGTTTCTAATGTAGGCACGCGTGTTGTTTTCTTAATGCGATGAAATTGAGTTGTTTAAAAATTATAATAAGTCGCTCAAACAAATAATAATTGTGAAGCTTAATTTGTTGTCCCGGCGCATTCACCAAAAGTTAGGCATACTTTCAATTAAGGTGCGGTAAAAGTTGTTTGTAATAGTATTAAACTATTACAAATAACTAAATAAATAAATAAATAAATAAATGATCACGTGCTAATGTACGTACTAGTTTAGTAAACTCGTGTTTTTTTTTATATATTTTTTGTATGGGACGGTAAATGCTGAAAATTACCTGAAACTTCTCGTCGATTTAAAAGGAGAACTTGAAAATAATCCAGAGTTACAAGACATTCAAGTTATTGTTTGTTTTTATACGGTTAACTGACATTTGCCTCACCCATTATATGTAAATAAACATATGTACAATTGATTAATTAAATTAATATTCCTTTTAAATTATATTTATATTTATGATATTAAAATTTCAGTATGCAACATTGAGATATAATTTAAATTAATTAAATAAAAATGGAAAAGAATAAATTAAATAAAAAGAATTTAACAATAATTAATTAATAAATTATTTCCTCTTTAGCTTCTGTAACATTTTGACTTATGTTACGTAAGTACTTTAAACAAATGTACACAGTAGCTAATGAGGAAATAATTTATTGAAAAAAGGGATTGATCGAATTTTATTGATCATTGCCAGATATTTTCCTTGTTTAATTTCATTGTTAATAATTTATTATTTAATTGTTTTCAAATCATTTTTATTTAATTTATTTAAATAACTGTAACTGTAATAACTGTCGTGTTTTTTTTAGTGGAAAATAAACTTAGAAAAATTTAACATCACATGTCTCTGTGGCGTAGTTGGTAACACACTCAGCTAGAAATCGGGGGACATGGGTTCAAATCCCATCGGAGATGTTTTTCCACTTATATTTAATTAATTTAAATTATATCTTAGTTGTATACTGAAATTTCTCCAATTTCATGTATATCTACAATTATTTTCAAAATTATATTCTGAAAAATAATATGAATCGGCTATCAACCTGAGGACTTTCAGCCGTATTGTTACGTGTTGAAATTATTTTTAAAAGTTTACAATGCAATGCTTCCCAAAAATAACGGATAACTTCTATAAAATTGTAAATAAAAATATTTCTGTAAAATCCTCTGATTTGGCGATTTTTATTTTTAAATTGATATCCTGACACACTTTTCAACCCACACCCCTTCGCTTCTAAGCAACTTTAAAAATTCAAATTTTCAAATTGAAAAGTACCCCTTTGGATACCTCAATTGATAGATTTTTTTATTCTGAATACAAAGAATAAAATATATATATATACAGGGTGGCGCAAGATTCCGATGAAGTCCAATATCTCAATTATTAAGAAATATACAAAAAAATGTTACTTACATTTTTAGTAGCTACTATCAAACTTCACATTATAAAATTAGTTTCATATATACAGGGTGTTCAATAATCACGTGTCGTATCAAACATATGTTTTTTTTTTTAATGGAATCATATATTTTTTATGAAGATTTTCAATTCTACGTTTAAAAATAATCATTTTTATATAAGATTTAATAGGTCAATTTTTCATATTTTAAAAGTTATAAACAAATGAATGTTGAAATCGATAGATATTTTGAGCTTAATATTTCAATAATGAAAAATGAAATAAACATTCTGTCAACGTCATACAAATGCAAAAATACTTAATATTAAAAGAAATAGTATTTTTTTCTCTTAAAACAAATTTTTATATACACGAAATTTGGGGAATAACTAAATTTAATTAATGAATCCCTAATTAAATGTTCAAAGTGCTGCCCGTTAACGACGAGTCAAATTTAACGTACACATTATTTTTTATCGTCAAAGTATCAGAATTCGAATTAGATATCTACTGACCCGCCAGAAAATTCCTGACACTTTTTTACCCGTTATTGCCACTCTTGGTATTATTTCCTCCATAGTTTTACGTTTACCTACATGTGAATTTGACGCATAACATTGACAGAAAACTATGAGAGACACATATGTAAATAATTATGATAAACTAATTCAACACCATAATAAATCGAAAGCTTATTGTTTATTTATTTTACTCGAGAGTCTCGACTTCCTTTTGCATTCACATGCGTTCGCCGTGTAGTTACATGCATAGATCATTCCGCGCAATGGGTCTTTAATGATCTAATGATTAATTGATAACGGCTCGATGCCAAGTTCCAAGCGGTCTCGAAAATACATCACGGCTCGTTCGCCGTGCGAGCGTTTGGCAGCGTTACGAACATTCATTACGATTTTCATTCCTAAATTAAATTCCTCCACTTTATTGTTACATTATTCAATCGAGTTAGGAATCTTTAATATAATGCAAAATCAGAATAGTTTTTTTACTTAAAATTTATCAGTAATTAAACTGTAAGTTAATCAACTAATACAATTATTTAATATCATTATCAGAAATGTGAATTAGGAAATAAACATCGTAACAATACATACATTACAAAACGTTGAAATATTTATATCTAAAATTTGCTTTCCTAACGCAACACTTGGGGAAATAAGTTTAAATAAATAATACCAAAAATTCGTAGATGAGGCCTCCAAGAAGGAGCTTAAGGATATCCTTATTCAATACGACCGTACCCCGCTACCAGGAGGGTACGGTCGTATTGATCCACGTCGCTGCGAGCCCAAGAACTTCGGAGGTCCAGGAGCCCGTGCTCGCTACCAGAAATCTTACCGTTAATTTTTATCATTATACGTTTATTGTGTATACATTAAACATTTAATTATATTTCATTTAATTATATTTCTAATTCATTAATATAACTGATTATACAAGTAAAGCATGATGATCCTGTGTATCGAAATAATTGTAGCAGTGTTTTCTTCAATAAATCTGTGAAACTTAAAAACAAAGCCCTGTGTTTTACTTGTATTATCAGTTAAGTTGAAATACTTATATCAAATTAGCAGTAATTTGATATAAATGCAACTCTCATATATTACTTCGGCCAAACAAACAATTATTATTTTTTATACAATACTATATTATAAAACGTGCAAAATTTAATGAATTATCCACAATCCAATGAAACTTCTTATCTGATCCGTTCGCTTATCCCGATGAGAGCTGGCATCAAAACGCATGTCAAATGGATGTATTCACGCGCGTTACATGCCGGTCATGACTGAATTAGCATACATAAATACATCAGGAATTAGTAAGTGGAGGAATGAAGACAATGGTCGCGGATTGGCAGGCCTTTCAGGGATTTGCATTTCGAAGTTTTTGCGACGCGCGGCCGTTCGTTGTTGTATCGCCCACGCGACCGTAAACCGTAATGTATTCATTGCAGTATGTGGATTAGGCCTTGCGCGAAATGTCTCTCCGTCGAAATGAAAACAATTTCGACTCGGACAAAACAATGACGCCTGAGTTGTCTGAGAGACATACGTAATGTTTCATCAAGGCTTATAAAGACGTGGTTGTATTTTGGTTTTATTATTTTCAATCTTAAATAAAATAGAAAGAATTTGAAAATAATTAATAAATTATTCCATAATAAATGGAAGACGACGCAAGAGCCATCTTTTGCCTAATTTTATGTGACATCGTTGATTCGTGACTATAAGGGAAGGCGAACTATTAAAGAAAGGCGAACTTGACCTGTTTATGAGAACACGAAACGAAATTCATTTAAACAATTATTACCTCTTCAGCTACTTTAACTTACGTTACGTAAGTACTTTAAAACATAATAAATTAAAGACGACGCAAGCGCCATCTTTTGCCTAATTTCAAGTGGCATCGTCAACGATTTGGGTCTACAATATAGACGACCGAGAATCATCGTTTCGTCCACTAAAGGAAGGCAAACTTGTCCTGTTTATGAGAACAGAAAACGAAATTCATTTAATTCAATTATTTTTACATGTAAAATGAATGGTGGCTGAACATTTCATTAAATGTACTTTAAAACAAATGTACAATAATGGAGATATATGAAAAAAATCGCTTTTCTTCATGTTATTTTCAATTGAATTAATTTCAGAAAATGAATTCCTTATTTTAATTTAATTACTTTCTGTAATAATTCTGAATATTTAACAAATTTCACTTTTATTACAAATTTCTATAATTATTCTGCATATTGAATAAATTTTAGTTTTATTATAATTTTCTATAATATTTCTGAATATTGAACAATGGCAATAGAAAGTAATTTTTCATCTCATTGAACAATCTGTTGACATCAGACGCGTATGAAAAAAAAACTCTTAAAATGTAAAAGTTTATGAACTTCTGATGAGTATCTACGGGGAATGTAGTAGAGATACTCATCATACTTCTCATTATACTTCTCTCAGTAAAGGGAGTAATACCCTTTACTCCCCGTAGATTCTCACCAAAATTTCATAAACTTTTACATATTAAGAGTTTTTCAATTTGAGAATAACATCGCTGCTGTTGCAAATGAAATTACAAATTACAACCATACAAACTGTAACTTTTGTGTGATTATCAATATCACTATATTCTGATAAATTCCTTACTCAACCCGTGGTGAAACATTTTTAATTAATGAGAGGAATTAAATAAAAGGAATTTGAAAATAATGTATAAATTATTTCCTCTTTAGCTACTGTGACAATTTTACTTATGTTACATAAGTTCTATAACAAATGTCTAATAATAGACATTTGCTGTTGCATAACAATAACATATTGTATAATGCAATAATTTTTTAATCGAAAATATTTAATGCAAAAAACATTTTTTTTAATATTTTTTACTACTACAATATCTTTATTCAAAGTTATTTGTTTTACATATATTTACAATATTTTATGGTATATTTGTTTCTTTCTTGCTTGCTTGAACAGGCTATCGACCTATTAATATTTTTTATTTTATTAATTATTTTCAAATTGTTTTTATTTATTTAATTATTTAAATAAGAATACTTGTCCTTACTTCTACTTATTTTTTTATTTCACTAGATATATTTCGGAAACTATGTTTCCATCTTCAGTAATTGAAGTTTTATAAATATAAATATGTTGTTATGGTATACAATGCAATATTGATAAAATTAAATATTTAAAAAATCATGTTAACTATTAACTAATCTAAATAAAATTATATATAATGTGCTAAAATTTATGAATTAATAAGATCTAAAAGGGGATTATTTAATGAACTAGTATCGAAATTTAAAAGATTATCTATGTGTTTTTTTCATTTCAATAGACTCCAACATGTTTAATTTTGATTCACGTGAAAATTTAAGAAGTTTAACATTTTCAATCGAAAATTTTTGTCCCGTATTTATTGAATGAAAAGCTACAGCAGATTTTTCAGAATTAATGTTTTTAATATGGTAATTATGTTCTTTAAATCTAGTTAAAACACTTCTAGTAGTTTGACCTACATATAATTTTGTACAATTGCTACATTTTATTGAAAAAATACCAGAATTTTCTAAAGGATTATTTTTCAAAAAGGTCTTACTTAATAACATTTTTAATTTTGTGTTTGAATATGGTGCAAGTATTAAATTGATTTTTTTAAAAATATTATTTAATTTTAAATTTAAACATGGATTATATAAAATTTTTGCATAATTTTTACTTGAATTTTGTTCATAAAGTGGTGTTAAAGTTGTAGTATTTTTGATTAAAAATTTGTTTTTAAATTTATTAATTATTTTTGTTATTATTTTTGATTCAAAATTTAATTTTTTGGCTATATTATATATTAAATTAATTTCTGCTTTTCTATTTTCTTCTGTGATTGGATAAAAAATGGCTCGATAAATCATTGAATTAAATGCTGCTAATTTATGCTTATAATGTGTGTTAGAATCTAAATCAATGTAATTAAAAGTGTAAGTTGGTTTTCTGTATATGTTAAATTCTAATTTTGAATAATTTCTAATAATTAAAACATCTATAAAGGGTAATTTATATTTTTATTAATAGTACTAATTTCGTGAATAAATTGGTCAATTTTAAAATTCTCGTTAATGGTAGCGAAAATATCGTCTACATACCTGTACCATATTCTTGGGAAATGAACTATTTTTGATTTTGCTAAATTTTCTAAATTATTCATAAATAAATTTGCCAAAAAAGGAGACAAAGGATTTCCCATAGCTGTTCCGAATGTTTGTTTAAAAAAAAAATGCCATTAAATTCGAAGGTGTTACATTCCCATAACTAATTTAGTCAAATCTACATAAATTATTCTCAGGGACTAAATTTTCGATTAAAAATGTTTCTAAAAATATTAAAGTTTCATCAATTGGTATGCTCGGAAATAGTGATTGAACGTCAAAAGAAATATTTTTTTTTTTTTCTTCAGAATTTAAAGTGACTTTTGAAAGTTTATTTATTAAATCGAAAGAATTTTTAATTGAAAAATCATTTGTAATTTTGAAATTCTTTAACTAAGAATTTTGTAAGTTGGTGAATTAATATTTGAAACTATTGGTCGGAATGTATTACCTGGTTTATAAATTTTTGGTAAACCATATAATTTTGGAAGCCTTGGATTATTGACTTTGATTTTGTGAATTAATTTTTTTATCAATCAAACATGTTGAAGTTTTCAAAAAATCATTAATTTTAGCACAGTATAATTTTATTGGATTCTTCCTTTGTTCCACATATGGTCCATTTTTCAACATCTCTTCAATTGGTTCAACATAATTTGATTTGTCCAATATGACGATGGAATTTCCTTTGTCCGCTTTAAGGTAAAAAACATTCTTCTCCTTTAGACTCCGTATTAATTTTGCTTCCTCCATAATTCGCTCGTTTATCCTTCCTTTCTTCTGTATGCATTTCTTTAAAATTTCCTTTACGTTGTTCTTAAACGCAATTGATTCCTTACTATTTAATTTAACGGATGCTAGGTCTAAATCATTTATTATTTGTTCTACTGGAATCTTTTTTGGTAAAATGTAACATATTTTTACTAGTGTAAAATTCAACATAGAAAATCGTCTTAATTTCGTTTACTTTTCATTTTTTTTCTGGAAAGTTTGACGCTAAAACTATACAAAAAAACGCATTTATTAAATGAACTAGCGAACCTGTCTATTATCTCTTAACTATAAGTATAAAATGTTTTTTAATTATTATAAAATTATTACGTATTTGAAGTAATCTACAGCTTATAATAATGACGGCTGTGTTAATTATTCAGAAAGGAAAAAGTGTATTTCATTAACAAGCACGGCGAGACGAGCGTGTAGACGTCCGCCTTGACGCTGGCCGTTTCTTTTTATTGTGTTTCTATTGAAATTTACATTTACCGGAGTGTTAAAATTAACATTTACATGAAGCCTGTCTGACACTGTAACGTGACATTGATATTAATGGGAAATTTCAAGAAACTGAGACATCTCTCAACGCCCACACGCCGGCGTAGAAATCATTTTCATCGCTTCCAGAATTTCACATAAATATTTTGAATTGTTTTCTCATTAGGCACTTCATCAAACATGTTGAACCATGCGAGAAGATGTCATTACAGTGTGTGATATTTATTTTTTTATTAAAAATATTAAATAAATATAATTGAATAAAAATGATTTGAAAATAATTAATAAAATATTTTCACATTTAGCTCTGTGACTTTTGACTTGCGTTACGTAAGTACGTTAAACAAATGCACATGAAAACAACTACTTCCCGGGCAAATACCCACGCCGGACATTGAATTACATAATGTACACCTGCTGTTGCACATCAATAAAATATTGCATAATGCAACAAATTTTGATCCGAGAAAAATTTAATGTAAAAACAATAAAAGTAACGTTACTTAATTTAAGGCCATCTGCAGACACATGTTTTGAATACTCTTTTCTATTTATAAATATAATTGAATTAAATTCACACCGCAAGTAAATAAATTAGTAGGAAACAAATAAAAATAATTGAAGTGGAAAGACCTTCGGTCATTAGCCATTTCATGTGAACATAACTCTACAAATACATTGCAAATAATTATCCAAACTATGTATAAATGTTACATGAATAAAAATGTTTGGTTAGTTAGTTAAAAATAATTGTTAAACTAATACTAATAACCATATAATGAGTGATTCTAAACAATTATAATTGCAATAGGCTTTCAAATTTGATCGTAGGACGTGTATTAAATCATTCGAATAAAAATGTCCATAATAAGACAACTCTAGAATCAAATAAAATATTACTATATTAATTTATTATAAATATATACATATATTCAGACCAAATAGATAATTTATTTCTTTCTTTCTTAATCTTATCCTCTTTTACCCGAATTGGGTATCGAGGTATAAATAATTTCAACAATATAAATAATTACAATACATGTAGGTGTTAGTCTGTCTGGGCTATCGACCAGACGTCTTTCTGCCCTAATTTATTTTATTTAATATTTAAGAAGTGCGTTCACATTATAGATACAACTGGAAATATTCCCCCAAGCGCGCCACTTTAAATATGGCGTTGTGAAAACTTCTGGAATATTCGAGAAGCAAAAATCTACACGCTACATAAGCGCGCGATAGCGGCGAAACGGGAGTCTATCACGAACGTCCGAGTGCCCAACTTCTAGTTATAAATAAATAGGGACAGTGTGATGTTAATAAATGTGTTAAGTATTCTGTAAATAAATAGATATTGTTTTATTTATTTGCGAGTCAGAATAAACAAGATTTCGTAGCAATTTTTACCGGATGGACAGAAAAGTGATTGTTCTGAAAAGTAATTACGTTTTTTTTTTTCTTCAACATACAATTTTTTTAATAATAATAATAATTTTATTACGGAATCGCCTTTTTACAAAAACAATACAACATATATAATTAATTGTATTTTTCACATTAAACTTCACAATTTAGCAGCATAATCATTATAAGCCATACGCGTAGTCTGCTAATCGTGACTTAGAGGGGATTAACTAAATTTGTTGTAATATAAAAACATTTGAAAATTATTTAATAGCGATTAATTAGTGAACTATGTTTATGGCTCCATATATTTTGAGTGTTGATATTGCACAGCTTGCTTGTAAAAATTATCCGATTCTAGAAGACCAATTGAAGCGGATAAAAGCCATCAAATGATGCAAACCGGCAAATTTCAACGGTTCAGGCCTAAGTTTAAACTCGAAGGTCGACATATGGGTTCCTGACGTTCCCACTGAAAGAAATTTGTGTCGTCGCGTTGATGTTTCGTCAGACGTCAAATAATGATTGATTTTTGAAGTGCTACTGGCAACAAGAAATGGATTGTCTATAGAAATGGCAAATGTAAGAGATCATGGACTAACAAAATTGAACCAGATGAACGAATTTTGAAAGCTAGTATTCAATACCTAAAGATGATTCCTGCCAAAATGCAATCATTAAAGAAAATCTATAATTCCTCTCCCTAAAATTTGCCGCTAACCCCCACATTAGCTCCATCATCCAACATTTATGTATTTCTCGAAACCTAAACATAACTCCAAAATGTATGCACCCAGTTTTCATGAATTCATTTAATCAAATTTAGCAGGACGACTGACTATGTCAGTCAGCAATCATGACGGTTTAATCAACAACAACGAATTAGACAAAGACAGGCCGAAAGACCTTCGGTCGATACCCGTAAATATTATTTTGACAGTTGTCACGTACAGACCACGTGATTTAAAAATATGGAGACTTACTCAAACGAACAACGTTTAATGCATTACATGGTGAAAGTTTTGCGAATAATACTGTAAATTCTTTGCGTCGTGTACTCACTGCAAATTAGTTCATATTATAAAATTGTGTTTGTAGTATGTAGGTATATTATTTTAATTTTTTTGTAATCTAATTTATTTTATTCTGTATATGTTACTGTATAAAATGGCCTCCGTAAATTAATTAATAAATAAATAAATACAGTTCACCAATTATGTCAAGTTTTCGGTGGCAATAATGCGCCAAATGAATCAACAATGAGGCGTTTAATTACAAAATTTTAGAACTAATATACGCTAATTAATCAGAAAATTATTGTTCGTCCCCGACCCTATCGGTCACTCGAAAATATAGCCACAGTAAGGGAAAGTGTGGCCGAAAATCCAGGAATATTTGGCATCGTGGTCAAGAATTGAACATTTCTAGAAGCACTGTGTAATGAATTTTGGTAAAAGATCCGCATTTGCACGAGTGCCAGGTTTAATTAGTGCAAGAAATCAAGCCAATGAACCATGCGCAGCGCCGTGAATTTGCTGATTAAGTGTTGGAGCATCATCAAATTAATTAACTCAAAATAAAGGGATCTTACCTTTATTATATCCGATCTCTTGTCAATGTCTGATGGTTTCCCACTCGGCACCATAGCATCACTGCTTCCCTAATTACTTAACATTTTCTACAGCCTTTGGTTATTTTTGTTGTTTTCCACTAACTTTTTCCTTTACCCAGCGAAACAAAGGGCCCGAGCACTAAATATGTGCAGGTGAGGATGCTCAAACCCTTAGACAAAAAGCTAAAGATTCAATAAAATACGGATTTTTTGAAGAAAATCATATTTTTCAGATGAAGCACATCTGACGGATACGTAAATAAGCAAAATTGTCGGATTTGAGTTGCTGAAAATCTTCGTGTGCTACACGAACAACCATCCACCGCGAGTAACTGTTTGGTGTGTATTTAGGGCTGATGAAGAAATACGGTTCTATTTCTTTGAAAATGCGGTAACTATTAATGTTGTGAGGTATCGCGAAATGTTAACGGGGTTTTTGCGGTCCCAATTGGATGTAATTGATGTGGAGAACATGTTTTTCCAACAAGACGGTGCGACCTGTCATACAACACGTGAAACAATGACTAATTTAGACTAAGTTTCTAGGCCGTGTCTTTTCTCGATTGATCATCAAGATCTGCGATCTGACTCCAATGGACTTTTTTTGATCTTGCGAAGGGAAAGGTGTATGCGAATAAGCCTGAAACATTTGTATCATAAAGAGGAAGTGCAGTTATTGGTGAAATACAGCCAATTTTATATGACAACAATATTCAAAGTTTTAACAAAAGAATAACCTTTGCTAGAGGTTTCGTGGTGGCCATTTGTCTGATTTCTATATGTTGAAATCAAAATGTTTCCTTAATTAAAAAAAATCTATGTGTTTTTCTATAAAATTAAACCCGGCGCTCTTGTTGGGACTCGTCTGATCTCATTTTATTTCAGATAGGACATATGATAATAAATAACACTTCTAAACTTTGTTTTATGTAACACTTTATTTTTATAATAAATTAAAGACGACGCAAGCGCCACCTGACTGAACGTTTCATTAAATGTGAACTTTATTTTTACTTGTGACTGCAGTTTCGGCAAATTCAACTTGCCATTATAAAACACTTTATCTTATACAAAACAAAATTTAGAAATGTTATTTATTACCATATTTAAACGAAGTAGAAGCCTCCATAATTGAAGATAGGACATACAGTAAAAAAAAATATTAAACATTTTTCTAATTTATTTATTATGTAATAAGAAATTTTAAAATAAATATATTCTTGTGTGCGCATTTTTTTTTTAATTTTCTTCTTCCTTTTTTTTTAATTGTAAATTATTTATACCCATGAAAGTTTTCAAGCTGATAAATAATGCATAAATAAAGCAGAAACCCCGTCTTAATCTCGGCGAGAGTGCCCCATTCGAATTCAAATCTCGTACTCCTCTGCGGGCCGGCGAATGCGCGCGCGGGAAAACCGGCGGAGAAGAGAAAATGAAGAGGCAATTACATAATTGCCGTTGTCCGATGGGACATTCAAAACCGTCCGGGTAGAAAAAAAAGAAAGAAAGACGAACAGAAATGAGGCCCGTATAAATTCCGGTCTAAAAGGATTTAACGTTTAAATTATTTATGAAATACTGGTTTTAAAGAGCGACCGGCGCGCGCATTCTTTAATGAGTGATAAATAAACACATCTTTGGAAGTCCTCCGCCTCTAACGAGATTCGCCGCTCGATTCAAACGAGGAGTTATAAGGAAGAAGGAGTCGGAGGCAGAGAAGATATAAGGTGGATGCCGCGCGCGTTACGTGCGTGGAACACATGTTACATTTTTATCTTTTGCATCGTTACATACTTCTTTCTTCTTTACTTACTTACTTACCTACCCAGCGCTTTGTTTTGTTTGCTTCTATAAGGTTTTTAACGAATTTTCTTCGTACTTCTTCGAGGCATCCTACCATTTCATACTTTGCCACTTTTTTGTTTCGATAATATCCTTCTTGTTTTAAATGAAGCGAGCATGTAATTTCGGAAAGGATGTTAAGTTTCCATGTCTGGCGTGCCTGGTTTCAATCCAAAACGCTCGCTCGGATTTGCTCAATTAGTCACGTTTTGAGCATCCTGAAAACAAAAATACAAGAAAAATTTCTTAATAGTTTATGACGCTTTAGTTGTTTCAGAAAAAAAAAAACATGTGTACAGTCACGTTTTCGGTTAAATAAAATTGTAAACATCACGTAGTAGAAGCAATAAAAATCAGTAATAACTTAACACATATAATTTTATAAATATATATACAAATATCTTTAATCAGACAATTACATTTTTAGAAACATTGAGAGTGTATAAAATGTACAACCACCATTCATCTGAATTTCGTTTCCTGTTCTCATAAACAGGACAAGTTCGCCTTCCTTTAGTGGACGAAACAACGATGTCCACCTTGTAGACTCGAATCGTTGACGATGCCACATGAAATTGGGTAAAAGATGGCGCTAACATCGTCTTCCATTTATTATTATTGAGTATATACACTAAAATGAAGGTTTCTATGTCAAAGGCTGTTGACCGGAAGTCTTTCTGGCCAATATACTTTTATATTTGTCCAAGATTTTGTACAGAAAGATCTAAATCATAAAAAGTAGTCGAAGTAGTTAAATGAAAAATAACAAATGAATTCACATTTTAATGAAATGTTCATCAGTGATGTGGCCATCACTGATGAACATTTCATTAAAATGTGAATTCATTTGTTATTTTTCATCAGACTTGACGAAGCCACTTCCCACTAAGCAAAAAAACATTGCATAACACATTGCATTAATGTTACGGCGCAACGTGTAATGTTGCGTTTTAAGTTGCATTAATGTTGCTTTAATGTTGCAGAATCGTTGAATGTCCGCCTGCGGCAATATTTCATGGTAATATTGCCCGAAAAATATCACTGTACTATTCGACGGATATACATTGAATATCCCTTTTGGAATATTGGAACATCCGCGGAGCGTCCAATGGAATTGCAATGTATATAAAATGTCCGGACATTCATATCCATTGGATGTTCAGTGGAGATTCAATTTTTAAAATGTATGAAATAAATATTCTATGGATATCAATAGGATATAATAAAATAAATATCCATATTTAATTCATTAAATGATATCAACTGAATATACTTTGATGAATATTCATTAGAAAATATACATTGAATATCCATTGTATGTTGCCGAACGTATTTGCACATTTCGTATATATGGTGGATATTCATTGGATATTTTGTGCTATGTGGGTATTTAGTTCAGTAATTTTCTATATTGCTATGTTGGATCGAAGTAAAATGTTCGTGAAATGTAAAAAATACAATATTGTATTAATTAAATTTCTCAACAATTATAGAATGTTAAACATGCAATATTACCATTTTTAATATTTACGCAATATAAATAGTACAATATTGAATTAACTTTACATTTTCAACAATTATATAATGTTAAACATGTAACATTATTATTTTTAATATTTATGCTATATAAATAATGCAATATTGTTTTAATTTTACATTTTCAACAATAATATAATGTTAAACATGCAATGTTATTATTTTTAATATTTATGCAATATAAATAATGCAACGTTACATTTATATTTTATTTGTAACATTAATCTAATAAGAATACATCAACAATACAGAAAGAAACATTAATACAATATTAGTAACATTACTACAATATTGCCTTAATGAATTTAATGCAATAATTTATTTTAATATCCATGGACAATATTTATATAACATTTGAAATGTTTCCTTGTTCAGTGGGTTGAAATTAGGCAAAAGGTGGCGCTTGCGTCGTCGTTATAAATAAATGAATTATTCAATTGCGTAATAGTATATTATTCAACGAGTGATAAAGTTGGATATTATTCAAGAAGATAAATATTACATCACGGGTCGATAGTCGATAAATATAAATACCTAGCCATTCTTTTCCACACCAAATTAACCTTAAAACGCCACATCCCATACGTATAACTCAAAATAAGGGTAAGATCAGCAAATCATCGTGTACTGATCGGCATCCGATTTCTTGTCAATCCGACTATATGGTACTGAAGTCGACGTCGGATGGTTTCCCATTCGGTACCATAGCATCGCTGCTCGCCTAATTGCTTTTCATTTTCTACGGTTTTTGGTCATTTTTATTGTTTTCTATAAATTCCTTTACCCCTCGAAACAAAGGGCCCGATTGCCAAATTTGCGCAGATGAGAATGCTCGAACACTTAGGCAGAAATAAAATGTGCATTTAGCACTAATTCATATATTTTCGGAAATGGTAATAAATTTATCAAGCAATTAATTGAATTAAAGATATAACTTGATAATTACAAAATGAAACTTTTAATTGAATTAAAGATTTAACTTGATAATTACAAAATGAAACTTTTTCATATCAGAAAATCGTAATCTGTTATTATTTTTTAATTTCCGCGATGATTCTTGACAAGTCCTCGCCTTGCTTCTTCAATCTTCTCTTTATAACCTCACGACTCTACAGTTTCATCAAGGAAAGTTAAATACTTTTCTGCCTTTGGCCTGTGTGGTAAAACTTCTTTTAAGCACGTTGTTCTCGGTCTTCCTCTTCTTCTTCTACCTCCTGGTAGAACATTTATTCTATACTAGAATGGACTAGTATAGAATGGACTAGTATAGAATAAATGTTTATTCTATATACTAGAATGGACTAATATAGAATAAATGTTTCCCTCCATATATGACCCAAACATTTCATCCTCTGTTTTTTTTATATATTTCAGACTATGTTTTTCCTATCGTTTCTTGCAACTCTTCATTTGTTCTTCTTTTGTGTTCATTTTCTGATATTCTTTTCCGGTCTAATATACTTCTTAATATTTTTTTTATATATATATATATATAATCTAAAATCTCCATCTACCATAATGGTGGTGTAGGGGTAATATTTTTCTTTCTTGTATTTTTAGCTCTTTTTCTTGATTATTTTTGTCATGATCATTGTTTCCGCTCCATACATTGTTACCGGTCTAATTAATGTCTTATAAATTTTAATTTTTGTATTTCTGCTCAATATTTTATTTTTCAAAAGTTTTTTTTATTTGCATATGTTTTGCTATTTTTTCTCTTATTTCGCTTTTTTTATCTCCATCAGTTGTTATCATGGTTCCTAGATATTTAATTTTCTCTACATACTCAAATTAATACTCTCCTATGTTGGTGTAGCTGTTTAATGTAGGTTTCCCGACTCTCATTATTTTTGATTTTGCATTATTTACAAATAGTCCCATTTTCTTTCCTTCTGTGGTAAGTTCTTTGAGCATGCTTTCCAAAATTCTTATTTTTTTTTCTGCTATTACCATGCCATCTGCGTATACTATTATTTGCCCTCCTCTCGTCGTCTTGATTTTTGTGATTTATTTAATTAGTCAATATTTAATATGTGTACAAAAAAATCCCCTTCGCGAATTACCCACAGCGATTTAAGAAGTAACACAATTTTATACAAATTCCTGCTTCCCCGTTCATTTTTGAGAAAATTTAAAGAATTAAATTATATTTAGAAATTAAAAATCTATTCCAAAGTCAATTTAGAATTGATGTATAATTAATTTATAATGAATTAAATTAATATAAAATCCCTTTCGTATATAAAATTATTACATATTTCTGGTCGTATAATTGGTAAATAGCGATTTAATAAAATTGTGATTTACCATTATATATACAAAAAATCCCTTTCATGAATCACGCATTAATTAAATGCTTGTCCTGATTAACTGGTTGCCTATTTTTTAACTACAGCCATCTAGTAATTAGTGCCTGAACTTTTACGCTATTTTAGAGGTCAAATATGATACTCGAATAAAGCGGTATTTAAAAAAATCATAGATATATTTCGCTAATGTTTTTGAGGATTAAACAAAAAAACATTATTTTTATATTTCATTCACAATACATCGAAAGAAGAGTATTTTCCAAATGTAGCTGATATTTTTTTAATTGAATATAACACAAAATATAAAAATGAAAATATAATAAAATAACAATTACAAAAAAATTAAAAAAAAAAACAAAAAAAACGAAATTCACGTCTGCATGTAGAAAAAAATACCTATTTGATGTAATTTTTAGTTTATTTTTTAAACGCACCGTTTGGATTTTTAAACGAAAATACTGACAACCGTTTGAAGGATCCTGCCCTTAAGAGTTACCTTTGTCTATTTTTCGCAGTACGTATTCGAGTGCGAGATTAAATAAAGTCGCTGAGAGTAAGTCTCCTTGCCTTATTCCTTTATTAGTTCTTAATGTATTCGTCTCTCCTTTCACTGTTTTTACTATTACTTTCGTATTCTCTAAAGTCATCTTAATTAATCTACTTAATTTATTCCATATTTTCAATTCGTTTAATGCATTCATTAATTGTTTTCTATTTACGGTATCAAACACTTGTCGACAGTCTATGAATAACATATCTATTTCTATTTTATATTCATGTGCTTTTTCTAATATTTATTTGTATTGCATCATTAGTTGATCTTCCTTTAATAAATCCGCACTGGTATTGCCCTATTATGTTGTCATTTCTTTTTTTTATTCTCTTCTGTCTAATTGTTGATAATAATTTGTATGTTGTATTTAATAACGTGATCCCTCTGTACATTTCGCATGTCTGTTGGTCTTCTTTTTTATGAATACTTACTTTTTGTTCTATTTTCAATTTTTCTTTCTTTAATTAATTTCATCCTACCCCAATGTCTTTCTATTTTGTGTTCTATTAATCGTCTCCATAAGATCTTTTCTTGTAGGTTCTTCGTTTTCAATTTCATTATCTTCATCTTCTACTGTGAGTTCACCGTCACTCTCTGTATATAAAAGACTTCTAAAATGCTTCTTTATATTCCTCATCATTCTCAACTAGTTTTCCTTGTTTATTCTTAATTCATATTGTTTTTTTGTTTATATGTTCTTGTTCTTTCATTTATTTGTTGGTAAAATCGCTTAGTGTTTTTAATTTTGCTTTTCTACTGTAAGTTCACCGTCACTCTCTGTATATGAGAGACTTCTAAAATGCTTCTTTATATTCCTCATCATTCTCAGCTAGTTTTCCTTGTTTATTCTTGATTCCTATTGTTTTTTGTTTATATATTCTTTCATTTATTTGTTGGTAAAATCGCTTGGTGTTTTTAATTTTGCTTTTCTACTGTAAGTTCACCGTCACTCTCTGTATATAAGAGACTTCTAAAATGCTTCTTTATATTCCTCATCAGTCTCAGCTAGTTTCCCTTGTTTATTTTTGATTCCTGTTGTTTTTTTGTTCATATGTTCTTTCATTTATTTGTTGGTAAAATCGCTTGGTGTTTTTAATTTTGCTTTTCTACTGTAAGTTCACCGTCACTCTCTGTATATAAGAGACTTCTAAAATGCTTCTTTATATTCCTCATCAGTCTCAGCTAGTTTCCCTTGTTTATTTTTGATTCCTGTTGTTTTTTTGTTCATATGTTCTTTCATTTATTTGTTGGTAAAATCGCTTGGTGTTTTTAATTTTGCTTTTCTACTGTAAGTTCACCGTCACTCTCTGTATATAAGAGACTTCTAAAATGCTTCTTTATATTCCTCATCAGTCTCAGCTAGTTTCCCTTGTTTATTTTTGATTCCTGTTGTTTTTTTGTTCATATGTTCTTTCATTTATTTGTTGGTAAAATCGCTTGGTGTTTTTAATTTTGCTTTTCTACTGTAAGTTCACCGTCACTCTCTGTATATAAGAGACTTCTAAAATGCTTCTTTATATTCCTCATCAGTCTCAGCTAGTTTCCCTTGTTTATTTTTGATTCCTGTTGTTTTTTTGTTCATATGTTCTTTCATTTATTTGTTGGTAAAATCGCTTGGTGTTTTTAATTTTGCTTTTCTACTGTAAGTTCACCGTCACTCTCTGTATATAAGAGACTTCTAAAATGCTTCTTTATATTCCTCATCAGTCTCAGCTAGTTTCCCTTGTTTATTTTTGATTCCTGTTGTTTTTTTGTTCATATGTTCTTTCATTTATTTGTTGGTAAAATCGCTTGGTGTTTTTAATTTTGCTTTTCTACTGTAAGTTCACCGTCACTCTCTGTATATAAGAGACTTCTAAAATGCTTCTTTATATTCCTCATCAGTCTCAGCTAGTTTCCCTTGTTTATTTTTGATTCCTGTTGTTTTTTTGTTCATATGTTCTTTCATTTATTTGTTGGTAAAATCGCTTGGTGTTTTTAATTTTGCTTTTCTACTGTAAGTTCACCGTCACTCTCTGTATATAAGAGACTTCTAAAATGCTTCTTTATATTCCTCATCATTCTCAGCTAGTTTCCCTTGTTTATTTTTGATTCCTATTGTTTTTTTTGTTTATATGTTCTTATTATTTCATTTATTTGTTGGTAAAATCGCTTGGTGTTTTTATTTTTGCTTTCTATCTTTATTTGTTGTATCTTATTTTCTACCCATTCTTGTTTTCTGTTTTTTTTTTTGCACTAGTATTTTTGTACCTTTGCGTAATTTGTCGTAGATGATTTTGTCTTCAAATTTATTCTTTATCCATATATTCCACACTTTCTTCTTGTTATCTATAGCTATTTTACAATTATCATCTATCCATATTCCTTTGAATGTATGTATAATTACTCCTATTTGTTCCTCAGCTGCCTGTTTTATACATTCCTTTAATCTCTCCATGCTATATTTGTGTCGTTGCCATTTTCTGTTTTAGTTTGTATTTGTTGTTCTATACTTGTTTTGTATTTATCTCTTGTTTCATTGATAATTAGTTTGTTTAAGTCCCATTTTTGTGTTTTAGCTTGATGTATATTACCAGTTTTCATGTTTTGTCTTACCTATGCTACAACCATGAAGTGATCTGAATCCGCGCATGCTCCTCTATGTGACTTTACATCTCTTATTGTTGATTCTTTCCTTTTTGTTAGAAGTATGTAGTCAATTTGATTATAATTTTTCTGGTCAGGCGTACTGCAGGTCACTTTGTGCCACTTCCGGTGTGCTTCTTATCACTAGGTTATTTGTTATTGCTAAATTACATAGGCAATTTCTATTTTCATTTGTTGTCTCGTGTATTGTATACTGCCATTCTACGTATTTGTTGTGCTCCTCTTTTCCTATCTTTGCATTAAAATGGCCTACAACTATTAACGTATCTTTCTTTGGTATATTTGATATTTGCTCTTCCACTATTTCGTAAAAGATATCCTTTTGATCTTCTTCCGCGTTCTCGGTCGGTGCATACACATTCATTATTGACTTTCTCTCTCTTTCATTTATTGCTTTAAATTCCATAATTTTGTCTTTTAATTTATTTCTGATAATAAACGCTACTCCTTGCTATCCCTTCTTTTCTCTGCCAGAAAATAATACTTTATATTTGCTTTTCTCTATAACTCTTTACCCTTCCCATATGGTTTCTTGAATAGCTGCTACATCTATACGGTATTTTGTTATATCTTCTACTATGCTTTCGATCTTTGATGGTTCTAACATTATTTATTTATTTATTTCAACGGCGTACCATTTACATGAATAATACAATATACAACACAAAAATACATAATAGATACAAACACTGAAATTAAAACTAAACAATACAATAATATTACATTTCTTTTAAAAGGCGCTTTAACAATGAAAAACTTCCATTAAAAAAGTTGTCCTTAAATTCCATGTATAAATTTTGATCTCTTTGTTTTTATTTACTTTATCTTTATTTAGTTTTTTGTTTCTGTATTTTCTATCATTTCATTCAAATCCTTTGTTTGGTAATTCCATCTAAAGATTTTGTTGAATTGGATATAACAAGATTATCACAAATAACAAAATCTTTTTTTTTCGTCAGGTGTTAAATCTTCATTAATGTACATTCTCTTATTTTTTACATCTTTTAATGATATTTTTTATCATAATATTTATCTTATCCTCTATATTTCTTAGTTATAACAAGCATGTGTTTGGGCCTAATTTTTGAGCCGCTTTTTTTTTTTCTACATTCATTTTAATTTCATCTTGTATGAAACGTTTCATTTTATTTATTATTGTACCCTTTTTTCTTTCTTCCTTACCTATCTTTCTCATAATTCTGTCTTAATATCCTTCGTCAGATGTTAAATCTTCATTAATGCATATTCTCTTATATTTTAGATCTTTAAGTGATTTTTTTATCATAATGTTTATCTTATCCTCTATATTTCTTAGTTCTAACAAGCATGTGATTGGGCCTAATTTTTGAGCCGCTTTTATTTCTACATTCATTTTAATTTCATCTTGTATGAAACGTTTTATTTTCTTTATTATTGTATTATCTTCATTGGTTTCTATTTCAATCCCTCATCGATCATTACGTGGATCAATAATTAAACGAGTAAAAATAAAACACTTTGTGTTCCTTTCTTCACATGTTTATTTTTATGCTATATGTACATCTCGGGCACTATGTGCCCATTATCAATAGCTAACAAAGTATAGATATGACACATATAACATTAAAATAAACAAATGAAGAAAGAAATCGAATATCTTCACGTAACTCATAACAACTCATCAATTTCTTTGAGTCGATGGAAAGCACGGCCGAAAACTCTGGAATACGATTGACGTCTATCAGGAAATCTTCGACGATACTCTCCTGACGCCTGACAATTCCCATACAGAATCACAACAATATCTGCATATTCAGCTATACTAGACTCACTTAAGTGTTTCACAAATTATATTGTTTATTTCCATGGCTAATTAGATTTTAAACTTATTGTTTTATGGATAGAAGAGTGTAAATAGAAATTGGAAAGAAAAAGGATGCATGAAAAAAAACGGAGGTGGCGGAAATGGTATTGAATGAATGGTTGGTACAGGGAGAAAATGTGTCAGCGTGGATGATGGAGAAATGGCTGGAAGAGGAAGCGCAAGAGCGGTAAGAATGTATTGTAAGGACTGGGTACAACCCAATGTATGGATATAAATAGAAAACATTATTCATTCACTTGGTCACAGTTTTTTAAATAAATTAAATAAAAATTTATGGAAGTTGGTAAAAGTATGGAAGGGTGCCAGAGTATCTATTAAAGGCAGATTAGACGAGGTCCTAAAATGTTATTCTTGCAAAGGCTAGATGTGGATCGGAGGAGAGAGGAAGGAAGGTATGGATGGGGGAATGATATGGCAGATGTGTTTTGTGCGAGAATGGAAGGGACACATGGAGTTATTTAGACCAAGAGTGCAAGAAGGTGCGTAAAGAGTGGATAGGGGAATAAAAAGGATAGGTCAATGGATAAGAGAGGATGGGGCAGACGTAGAGATTATGATACGATTGGGATGGCAAAAAGAAAAAATACGATAGGGGAACTGAATAGGAGGGTGAAGAGGATCGCGGGAGATGAAGGAAAAAAATAAAGAATTGTAATTGTAAAAATGTAGTGTATATATATTATATATTAATATTTAAAAAAAATTACAATTACAATTCTTTATTTTTTCTCTACGTCTGCCCCATCCTCTCTTGACCTATCCATTGACCTATCCTTTTTATTCCTCCAGGAAGGTATTGGAGGAGGACCTAGCTGAGCTTAAGCAAATTTTTGTTTTAAATTTGTTTTTTAGTCTTTCTAAATTATATGAGGAGATAGTTCGTTCCTCATTCGCAAAAAAGTTTTTTTTTTTCACAATAGAAAAAGTGTCAGATCCTAAAACGAATGGCTGGAGCTTTGATTAGGTCTATGATAGTAAGTGTCTGTAATATAAAATGTTTACCATCTGAATAAATGTGTTTATATATATATATATAAAACATTCTTCTTTATTATTTTCCGAATCCAATTTGGATATTTCACGATAAACAACATAACAGTAAATGCAACGAACTGAATTAAAAAAAATCCCTCCAAAAAAAAAAACCGACCGAAGCAAACCCGAAGATAACTGGTCTTAACGCATAAAACGTCCGAAGAAAGTGGGTTAATAATTCCCATTCGAAATCCAACAGCGCCTCGGATAAACACAACAGCAACAACAAGAAGACGAAGAAAAAAACAATCGCACCGACTCCGAAAACCCGCTAATTATCCACTTAAGCGAAAAAAATCCGAGGTAATTGAGACGTTTGTCGGATTGTTCGGAAAAATAGCGACTGTTTTAATAAACCCAGCCGGTCACTTCTTCTTCTCCTCCTCCTTTTTTTTTTAATCCCATCTTCCTCTTTTCATTTCGCGCTGACCGGTTTAATGATTTCGAAAAATAATAAAACAAAACAACAACAAAAAAACACGAAAAATTAAGACGAACTCCCTCCTCTTCTTTATCTCCTTCACTGGCTTCTTTACCTTCTTCATGGTAGAGTGCGCGTTTCGAAAATGTTAATTATACATCTTGCCGATTATTATGTACGGTGCATTAAGTGAAAATTATTTAATCCGCTCCTCCGGTTGAATTAAATTAAGTTCGACATCAGATTACATTTTAATAACGATTTTTTTTTTGTTTTTTCGTTATTATAATCCGATTTGCTTTAATAGTCTTTCACACTAAATAATTAAACTCACCGGATTGATTCGCCCCGGCCGCACAAGCAAGGGCTTTAAATTATTATGCAAATCATCAATAGCAGATTACATTTATTGTTTTAGTTTATTATTCGAATCGATTGATGTAAAGGTAAAGAGGAAATGATAATGTTTCATGTTATTCGGGGAAATTCTGTAAGGGAAAGTATAACGTGTACGTTATTTCTTATCATCACAGTCTGAGCAACTTTTGTAATAGTTATTTATTTATTTAATTAACGGAGTTATTTAATAGATAAAATGTGAAATAAAGTAATAACGTCAACGTTAAATACAACATATTTTTTTACAGAATAGCCACGATTTTTGACGAAAATTTCTATTTACGTTACTCACTCACTTTTGTTGGATCGCATTCATCGTCGATTTTTAAAATGTCTCTCATTTAAACTTGACCGTTCTTATCCACGAATTGGAGTCTCTCAAGATGATCTTCTTCAGCGTCACCAAATTGAATCAGAAGAAATCTGAGATGTGCAACTTTTATAAAGAAACTTTTGGATGGAGAAATCGACTGCCCTGAAATTCTCGCCAGGGTTCTCCATTTTATTGTAGACATCACGTCGCTTTGGCAGTAACGATGCAGAATAACGTGTACGTTAAATTTAACATTTTACTTCAGGAATAACCCCAAAAAAGAATTAAATTGGTAACAATATTCAAATTTATTCAATTAACCACTGAAAATTCGTTAGATTAGAAAACTAAATGGAAACAAGTACTTCTATTTAAAAACATGGCCATTGGACACAACAATTTAGCAAATAAGGAACCAAAAATAACAATAAATGTGATTAAAATTGCGATCTTTTGTAAAATCTTTTTGTAAATCTTGCAACAAAAAGCACTCTCTCTCTCAAATGACATTAATAAAAAACAAATTTTGTTTCTGTATGTAAAGACATTTTACTCGAAATAATAATAAATAATTAATTACTATTTGTCATTAATTAGTAAGTAATTCCAGGTTAGAATTTAATTATATGAGTCTACTTTATTAATTACTAAAATAATAATAATTTACATAACTAAAATGTCCATTTTGTTCTTCATTTTTCATCATTTTTTCGTAAGTGAAATTCATTAAACTAATGAAAATATGTTAGGTTAGAAAAGTAAATGGAAAGAAGTACTTGTACTAACCTAACATATTTTCATTAATTTAATGAATTTCACTTACGAAAATATGATTAAAAATGAAGAACAAAATGGACGACGCTACAGCGTTGACGTTTCAATAAGCGGCTTAAAATGTTAAAATGAAATTATTATTTTCATAATTAACAATTACAAACAGAACGCGTATAATTAAATTCTTACCTGGAATTATAATTAATGAGAAATAGTAATGAAATATTTATTATTATTTCGAGTAAAAAAATCTTCAAATACAGAAAGTTGTTTTTTATTAATGTCATTTGAGAGTGTTTGCGTTTCTTGCTGCGAGTTTTTTTTATCAAACGAAGTTGTAAAGTATGGAATTTAACTTAGAAATATAGTTTTACTTGCAAAAAGTTGTTTTAAAATTAAAAACTTACCATAAGGAAACGGCGCTTCGGCTTGAATTTTTTTATAAGAAAA
The DNA here is from genome assembly GCA_963082785.1 of Philonthus spinipes. NCBI lineage: Eukaryota > Metazoa > Arthropoda > Insecta > Coleoptera > Staphylinidae > Philonthus > Philonthus spinipes. The sequence goes on along the minus strand of OY720309.1, from coordinate 10,129,319 downwards.
CAGCGCCCACGTGGTTAAACTGCGAACTACACCTCAGCATTGCCGCCAACATGAAGATAATATAAAACAATAATAGAATATTAATGTTGTTAATAATTAAACTTAAAAACAAGATTTTAACATTAGATATAAAAGAAAAATTAAGATTAATAATTTCCACATATAATGAAAATAAAAAATATATGTAGTTTTCAGAAAACGACTCACTAAACAATAATCATAATAGAATAGAAAAAAAATGCATGGGACGATTCACAATCGTCCGGGAACGAGAACGGATTAGAAACGGGAGAGATTAACCCATGGAAAAGTAATAATAAATAAATAAGATGTAAATATTATCGATTCACAATCGCACGGAAAGGTACCTTTTCTGTATACACTCCGTTCTCGTTCGCGATCCGTCCTTAGGCGGTTTTAATCGGTCCTAGGTGTTTAAAATTCACAATAAACATGATTTTGAAGGCATGCTAACATAATTAAGAACATAATATCATAATTATCAAACATAAATATCTATGATTTTAAACTTTAAAAGAGCAAATAAATCCAGTTTATTTGAATTAATCGGTGTTATTCTATACAAGATATGTTAAAATTAACGTGTATGTTATTTATTAATTTGATAATCTATGATATATATCTACTCGGGACTATTTCGTACAGAAAATTTTAAGTTTAACGTATACGTTAAATTTATGTTTACAATCTATGCATATAAATCTATTACAAAAGCTGCTTAGACTGTGATGAATAACGTATACGCTACGACTGTGACGATAAACTAAAACGTACACGTTAAACTTAACATTTCCCTTACATATCATATAGCCCCAATTAGATAAACTGCTTAGACTGTGAGGATAAAAATTAACGCACACGTTAAATCTAACATTTCCCTTACAAAATAGACTCGAATCACTAATTCAATGATCGGGGCTATTCTCTACGGGTAAATGGGACTATTCTGTAAAATAAAAGTTAAGTTTAACGTGTATGTAATTTTATGATCACAATCTAAGCAGTTTTTGTAATAGATATATAATATTTAGAATGTGAATTAATTAATAACGTACACGTTAAACTTTACATATTTTATACGGAATAGCCCCGAATGTTAAGTTTAACTTGTATTGTATTAATTAAGTTCATATTCTATGAATATATATCTATTACACAAGCTGCTAAGAGTATGAGAATATTTAACCTACACGTTAAACTTAACATTTTCTTTAGAGAATAGCCCCGAATGTATAAGACAGACGCTATTCGGTAGGGGAAACACTAACTTTAACGTGTACGTTATTAAAAGTTCATATTCTATGTATATACATAAAATGCTTATTCTATGAAAATACATAAGGTACACGTTAAACTTAGCATTTCCCTTATAATTCTATAAGGGAATGCTATTCAGCCTTTATCCTCGAAAAAAAAAATATAAAAAGTACTAAATAAAAATAAAGAAAATCTTTAATTTAAACTGTTGAATTGATTTAAATTTGCATCTATGATTTTTTTTCAGCGGCATGAATACCAATATAAAATCAAAGAAATCCCCTATATATAAATGATCTTTTATTATTATAATGAATAGAATCCGTTTATTTTGTTATTCGGGGCTATTATCTAAGTAAAATGTTAAGTTTAACATGTACGTTATATTTTATTGTCACACTCTAAGCAATTTTTGTAATAGATATATATATATCAATTAAATAAAACACTTTAAACTTTGTTTGTGTAACACAATCTTTTGTGTTATACAAACAAGTTTAAAGTGTTTTATTCAATTGATTAACAATGTATAATAAAGTTGAAGCCTTAGTTATTAACAAGCTATATAAATATATATATATAAATATACAGAATGTTATGTTAATTAATGATGTATACCTTACACTAAATATTTTCTATACAGAATAGTCCCGATTAATTGATAAAAACAAATTATTTCAATTTAATTTAAAATATGATTTATTCGGATTAAATTGCAAAACAAATAATCAACATACTTGTTTTAAAATTTTAATATTTTAAAGTTGGTGATAACTACGATCATAGAAAGAACATTTTTCGATTGTGTTTTTTTTTTTGTAGCCGTTTGAATGTAACGGTTAACCTCAAAGAAGGGTTTTCAAGATTTTCTCCCTTTGAACTCGATTAAAATAATTTTTAAAAAATCATCCCGCATGCCAGTGGATTTAAGAAAATACGCGGAAATTTTACAGTACTTAAAGGAGAAAAATGTCTGCGTTTTTAAATAGTTTCACAAATGTACAAAAAGGAGGCGACTCGAAATATCACAACATGATCGAGTTTATCAACGCTGTTAATGTTTACAGCGGGACAAGAACGGAGGAGTCTGCACATTTAATCAACAGGCATTTACAGGTGGGTTTCAGTCGATTTTACTAACACAAAATTGGATTACATGTCAGTTTCTGACAGTTCTCGAAAGTTTAAAGTTAATTCGGGTTGTACTGCGCACTTTTTACAATTTCTGAACTGAGAGCAATGTGAATCATATGGCTGATCTCATTAATTTGCAGTCTGTTCAATTTAGTGCAGTACAAATAAACAAATGTAATAGGTTTTGCGCTTTTGGAAAATCTGTTTTAACATTTAAGCAGAGGCGTCCTGCGGGCTTACTTTATGTAATCAAGTCAATAAAAATTGTATAACACGTATTGTCCCCTATACCACCATTATGGTAGATTATAGATTATATATATATATATATATATAACACGTATTGTATTAGGGCTGTTGCTTTAACTTAAATTATGTTTCTGTCTTTTAATAGTATTAAATTAAATGTGATAAATAATAAAACTAATAACAAAAGGATTTATTATAATAATAAAATTAGGGCATAAAGACCCCAGGTTAATAGCCCGGACAGATTAACACAATATTTATTCTCGTTAAGTAAATATAAATGTATGTATAAGCTTATGTAATGTTGTTTGAATAAAGATGTTTGTATATATAATAAAACTGTTGGGCAAAAAGACAGACAGTCGATAGACTTTTTCTAAAAACAATCTGTAAAATAATACATGAATTTTATTATTAAATTACTGTATATAGAATTGTCTACGAAAATAATGTTGTTATATATATAATGATACCTCACACTGAGAAGTAGAGAGAAACATATGACGATGCTATATTAGACTAAATAAAATATAACGAAAGTGAAACGATAAATTGTTTTATTTTAGTTATTAAGTGTAACGATTGATTATTCAATTTTCGACCCAAATACGAGCGTTGTCTGTGAGTTTTTCGTCAGCCTGCATGAATTGTTAACGAGTTTAGAGCCCCGCTCGAGCCTAGCGTGGTGTTGCGTGAATGTCCTCAGTGTGGCCTGCAGGAATCCGTCCGCCCGGCATCAGCTTATACACACCTACCAATTTATCCCGGCTTTGTCCAGGCTGCTTGGTGACCACTTGAACAATGATAAGAAAGTCAGCTTACTCACAGTAATGCAGGTAAGGAAAAAAATTATATATCAGTTGGAATAATTTTGTTTTAATAAATAAAAAAAAAATATTTACTGTCTAGTAAATGTAAATATTGACAAGTTCGCCCCCCTTTAGTGGATGAAACAATGATTCTCAGTCTACCTTGTAGACCTAAATCGTTGACGATGCCACTTGAAATTAGGCAAAAGATGGCGCTTGCGTCGTCTTTAATTTATTATGGTAAATATTGAAATATTTAAAAATAATTCCTGTTTGAGATCATAAAAACTTGATATCCATGGAAACCAGAAAAAAAATTAGAACAACAATTTCATGCATACGGGAAAGTTTGGCCTGTGTCGTGGTACCGGAACTGCCCTCCCCCGAAGATCCTTAATCTTATACACATGGATATGTATATTTGTTTTCCTACGCTAATATCATTAATTCTTGTACTATTCTTAAATATACAATATTATTGATTGTTTTCAAATAATATTCGATATGTCTATTAGGAATTATCGTGCGGTATAAAAATTTCCTGGCAGATTCCCCACCTGTCGCACTTGATGTCGACGTTGATTCGTTGGATAGAAAAAGACCAGGCAAACGAACAGATAACGATGCTCTCTCTCGGTGTTTTGGTCAACTTGTGCTACAAAAACCTCCCCGCCATTTACACCTTGTCAAAATGCGTAGACATAAAAAAATTCCTCAAAACCTGCATGGGCCTCAAGGTAAGAACCAAATTGTTACTTTTAAACAGATTAATGAAGTAACGATTATTGAATTTTATAATATACAACTCTAAAAAAGAATTAAAAACATTTTTTTTTTTCTAAATTTAGAAAATGTATTACTTTAAAAACATGTATAGGGTGAGTCATAAAGGATGGACGGTTTTCAAAAAATCGGTACGTTGTTAAGAAGAACGGTTTTCAAAAAAAAAAAAACAGTACGTTCTTAATTTTGCATTAAAAAAAAATTCAGTCATACAAATATGTTCCCAGAATGCTAGTATTTAATAATATCAAAAGTGAAAAACTATATCTTGAAAATGATGGCCGTTTTTCTTGATGCAGTGTTGTAAGTGCTCACCTTAACTCTCTCTGCTTCCCTTAATTCTTACTGTATGTGGAGTTTGTTCTCGTATACTCACAACCCCATAAGAAATAGTCGTAGATGGACAGGTTGGGGGAATGTGGAGGCTAATTAACGTCCCTGAAACGGGAAGTGATACAAACTGGAAAAGAGGACGAATTACAGCCTTTATCGCTCTGGCTGTGTGAGCTATCGCCCTTTAAACGTCTTGTTTAAACCATAAAAGTCAGATAGTAACACGATTTCTGCTTAGTTAAGGAATGAAGAAGTTAGTGATCATGCTTGTACAGTACTCTGCGTTCACAGTTACAATGTTCCCGTTATTTATTATTATCTTTAAATTTTTGTATTCCTTCCATTACTAGAACAAGTATCTAAAGAAACATTCCACAGAAGTAATTGTGGTAAAAATAAACCGTTATCAAATTTGTAGATATTTTATCTACATCGCCTCATTTTGAGTTATTTGGTACATCCTTCAATATATTTAAAAGAAATTTTATGCGAGTAAATTTTGAGAATGTATATACAGGGTGGGCCACGAATAACGACCATTAAAAGTTTTCGGGCTTCCTGACCATGGGAAAATTTGACAAATAAATTTTTATCTCAAACACTGTAACAGTCAGGAACCCTGAAAACTTTGAATGGACGTTATTCGTGGTCCACCCTGTATATAATAAAAGAAGATTATATAAATATGAATTATTATTGAGCTATATTTATTGCTATTTAGATTTTTGTTTAAGTTTTCAATGTAATATTTTGTAATAAGTGTTTACCATCAATTAAGTTATTATAATTATCATCATCTTGTTAAATGTATTGACTAACAACAAGTGAATTAGCAACCGCACACTATACTGTCACTTTCAGTCTGTGCAAGGTTCTCTTGTATTTTAGTTTGATTTCTTCTTCGATTTAAAAGTGCAACGAAAGACGCGAAAATGCAGTGTACTATGGTCTGTTTAATAACTAGGAGGAGTGTTTTAAATTTCACGCGCTGAAACCTTGAACTCTGATTGGCTGAGAGTACAGGCTTTTTACACTATGGTAATTACACTATTTTTTGACACAACTGTTGATCACGTTATTTCTCTCTGTTCGAAAAACAGTGCATAATAATTATGTATAAACAGATTATGAAAGATGATCCACGTGTCTAACGCTATCGATGGGGCTCAAAAATCCTTCAGGAAAGGCAAATGTTTTATAATTGTGCACGTTGGATCAAAGCTGGGTTTTGTTGATGGAGCATTGTTGCTATTTGAGGGTAAAAAACTGCTGATTATCACGAGGAAATGAATGCTATGATATTTGTAGAATGGTTTTCTAATTTATTAACCATGTTGTCAAATAATGCTGTCATTGGTCGCGTTCAGGGAATTTTAGAGATGTAGCGCTCAGCGCAAAGTGCTTGATTTTCCCTGAACACGCTTTCGATGTTAAGGACGTTCACAAAAATATGGCCGTTTTGTTTACAGCTGCACGGCTTGAAAAGCGATCAAGCGAAAAAAATATATGCTTTACCGCTTGATACAGCGGTACAGCGCCACACATAAAGCGGTACCATTTAGCGAAACCGCTTAGGTAAAGCGCTTAAGCGCTACAATTCCCTGAACGCGACCATTGTAATGGATAATGCATCATACCGTAGTCCCAAATCAGAATAAAAACTCTAATAAAATATTCAAAGAAAAAAACATGTACAGGATTGGTTACGATTAAAAAAGAGGAATTAAAAATGTCCAAATTGGATGAATAATTTATAGATAATAGAACCATTTTTATTTTTCTCTTCATGAAGAAAGTGATTCATAGATAATATAGCAATAAAGAAAATATAAATTGTTTATGATACACATCTTAAAGTAGAATTTTATTTTGTGAGAGGAGATAAGTGATTTTAACTCACAAGTATTCATCTTTTGCAATAAATAAAATATAAAACTGCATAGTTTTAGTTTTTTAATTATTAATATGTAGTCCATAATTTAGTTATTTATTCAATAAATGTAAATATTATAGAAAAACAAATATTATTGATTTTTAAATATTATTTACATAAATTGATTTTATTTAAAATAGTAATTCTGAAATTATTTAAATTTGCTACCAAAAGTATCTGGTGATTTTTCTGGTGACTTTTTATAGTGTAAATCGGGCTTTGGCACTTACTACTCCTAGTTATTAAACAAACTATAGTACTCATAGCTCCATGACTTTAACTAAAAAAAAAATGGTAAGACTTGAAAAAATGGTATCTCGCTCATAACCCTACTACTTTAAGGAATTAAGTATTAGTTATTCCGAAAACGTCCGTCTTTAATGACACCCTGTATAAAAAAAGTAGCCTCAATAATTAAGAGTTGAGACAATAAATATATTTATGATTATATCAAAATTAATTGTTTGCTTTCAGGGCTACAAAATGGAAGTGAACGTTTGTAAATTGTTGATAATTCTAGAATACGTCAGTGGTGTTGTGCCCATGGAGATCTTCCTGAAGTTGATCAATGTAACGTTTAAGTCGATACGCGAGGCACTTAAGATGAGGGATCCGATCCTCCTCAGGCATGTCGTCGAGTTTTATCTGGATGTAAAGGACCAGAATGAGAGGACTGATTTGAATAACTTCGAGGTTTTCAATGACAAATACGGGGATTATGTCGGAGATGTGGAGAAATTGTTGGATGTGAGCATACATATTTCAGTTTATTAATGTTAATTAATGATGGGCAAAATCGATTATTTGAAGAATCGATTTATTTGAAAAATATAAAAGAAAATGAAAGATGAAATCCAAATTATCTCAAATAGTTATAGAAACAGCATTTATAATAATTCTCGTTGAGTTTTTAATCATATATTTCACAGAAACGATAAAATTTTCATTCGATTATCAAAAATAATCGATTATTTCGTATTCGATTATTGAAATAATCGATTTTGCCCATCACTAATGTTAATTAAGAAGTTAATTAAATATATTTAAACATTAAGAATTCGTATTGTAATATGAATAAATTATAAATAAATAAAATTTTAAATGGGCTGGTAACCTGAAACTAGTAATAATTATTAATATTTATTTACATAATACAATGGATTACAGAAAATATTCTGGTGTACTTATAAAAGTGCAATGGAGCCAGTGCCATTAAAATATGAATTATCAATGTTTAAATATTGAAAATATTAATTACATTAAAGTTGCAGATTTTTTAAAAATATATCTATAACCTATAATTGTTTTATTGGTTATTTATTTATTTATAAAAACACAGACTAAATAAAATAATTATAAATTCTCCACTGATTTCAGGTTATTACTTTAAATTATCAATTAAAATAAATCAAAATTAGCCCGTTTTTACTCAATTAATTTAGGGTAGGGAATTTGACAGGTTGAGTGCCATGGCTATTTAGCGAAATCTTTCCCCTGGGCCAAACTTTTTTTTTTATTACCACCTACTAGCCATGGATGCTTTCTATTATAAATAGAATATAGTATAATTTTGATAAAAAAATCCAGAAAAACTGGTAGGCACTGGTATCCAATAAAAATGTCTTCAATAAACACTATTTTTTTTTTATAAAGTTAGAAAACAGCTATCAGTAGCGTGGTACCAACGTTCAATAGTGCAAGGCCATAGAGAAGATATAAGCATTATAGATTCTATATATTTTTATATACGCTTGGCCCAGCCAGATTCATATGCATTGAGATTTCAAGTGGACACCGGTGACTGCTGTGGCCCATAGGGAAGTTCCACCAGGGGACAACGGTGCCCACCATGGTGTCCAACCTGTTAAAGTTCTTCAATTTAATCTCTGATTTTATATGCTGTATTGTTAGATATTCAATATTTTATCCATATTTATTAAAATTTTATTTAATCATGAATACAATTTTCATCCGAACTTGAATTTACCTTTATGCTATTAAATAATATTCAATATATTTGATTTACTTAGTTTTTTTTTTTTTTATTATCCTTTTTTTATTGTGTTTTCAAGGTTGTAGACAACAATGCAACGAACGCCTCAGGAGATGCCTCACAACACGATCCCGAATGCATCTCCCTTATATTCAAATTCCTGCACACGCTGATCGAACTAAAGCTGCCCAAACTTATCCCGATCTACCCCCGCATCACCCAACTTGCACTGCACTGGATCCAAACCGAATTCGCCAGCTCGGAAGCGCTGTCTATTCTAAAATCAATAGCCCTCACACCAAACTTGGAGGATGAGTCCATTTTCGTGCAGCTGCTCGGAGCCCTGCCGATTTTCTGTGCGAGCCTGCAATCCGTAGAGGAGGATATGATTATGAACATCGACCAGTGTAAGAGGCTGTGTTCAGTGATGGAGTTGCTGCGAGCATTGGTTTTAGTGCAGGGGACGAGGGAGAAGGTGCTAAAAGCGCTCGATGAGCAGATGGTCTGCCAGATTTTTATACCGCTGATTGGGGTGCAGTCACCGAGGCTCAAGACTGAGGATGCGAACAACTGCACGCAAGAAGCGATTGCACTCTATGTGCACACTTTGGTTCTCCTGAAGGAACTGGCTAATTATAATCAGACTTGGGTGAATCCACTTGAAACACTTTTACAGCATAGGTAAAATTTTATTTTCTTAAATATTGTTACTGATTATTTAACTTATTTTCGAAGGACCAATTTGTAACTTTGTAGAAATTACAAATAAAGAATACTTTAGTGTTACTTAAAAAATGGTAAATATTTACAATTTAACTATTTACGTCGCGTAACCGTTCTTTACTCGTTGATGTCTTGAATGCTTCTCTTCTCTTCTTCTCTTGTCAATTTCTCCCCGGAGTTGAGGGAGGAGTGTAAAGTAGGGTGGTCGTAATGAGAGGGCTTCTGATTGGTTATTGATACCTCGACATTGTTGCCAAACTTCTGCAACCGCATCTCGGTTCGAAAGATTCTGCCGCGCAGATGTTCCGAATTCCCGCTAAATCAGAATTCTCCTTAGGCCGTTTTATGACGCATTGTCTGCTCGCGCACTTTCGGATAAACACCATAAAGCTAAGCCGTCTTTTGAAAACTATATATACACAATATAATAAACATTAAAGGGCCGTTACTTAGAACAGACCCTGGTCAAAATAATAATATGCAAATGCGGAGGGTCGGAGTTGCGGCGAACCAGGTAAAGTCGCAACAATAATGTTAAAAATAATGTGCTGTTGGTCCGCCTCAGTGGTATGAAGGTTAAGCATCAGGCTAGTAAGCCAGGGGTCTCTGGTTCGATTCTAGGATTGGACCCCAAATTTAAAATTACAAATATACAAAGGTTACTGGGTTATATGGTTAAAGATAAACCGATATCCATGTGTGAGTGGCGCAAAAAAAATGTGCTGTTTCAATAAAAAAAAAGTTGTAAAACTTTTTAAGTCACATTAAAATAAAAATAAAAAAATACTAGACTTGAATTCCATTTATGTATTATAATAAGCTAAAGATCACGCAAGCGCCATCTTTTGCCTAACTTCATGGCATCGTCAATGATTTTAGTTTACAAGGTAGATATGACTTACAAGGTAAATATATATCTTGTAAAATAGAATGATTCGCGTACCACATGAAGTTAGGCAAAAGATGGCGCTTGCGTCGTCTTCCACTTATTATGATACATAAATTGTATTCGTCTTTTTTTTTTTAATTTTAATGAGAATTTTAGAAAAGTTTACAACCAAGAAACATTTATGTAGTCGTGAAGTGATGAGCAAATCAAATCAATGAATGCAGCGATTAAAACAAGGAAAAACAACTGTTTTATATGAATTCTAATGATTATAGGTTAACTGATTCATCTATTGGTTGTTTTAAGTAGAAGGCAGTTGAGTAACCTGTTACACAAAACTACTTGTAGTTGGAAGGATTAAGCGATGGGTTAGGTCCTCTTTCGTCAATTCTGGCCGCCCAGAGTACCCTACCGGTACTGACATAGAAACAAAAATGCCCATATGTCAAAGATGTATGCAAGGCAAAAAAAAAAGTGCAAAAAGTTTGTTGGCTTACTTTCTGAAAATGCATGTAAAATGTTTTTTTTTATGATCTACAGATGCTCTCACTTTTTATGTCGCTCAACAACTCGAAATTGAACTCAACTAATAGTTCTATTGTACTATTAGTTGCGTCCAGTTTCAGTAGATTGAGGCGCAGTTTACATATGCTGTGAATTATCCTATTTGATAAATGTTTTTTAAATTTCACTTTCACTTTTATTAAAAGGTATTTGAATGCTGGATAATGTATAGACCAAGATGGCTTTTATAAATGTAATCCATATTTTATTATTTGTAAATTATTTTTTTTATATTTACTTTATTTAATAAATAATTTTTTACATTTTACAAAAAAAATTGTTTGCAGTAAATGTGTTAACATTTTCTGACCTTTAAATAATTTACTTAAATATTTCAATTTTATTTATTTATTTAGTCTCATATAACATCATTATATGTTCCTCTCTACTTCTCAGTGTGAGGTGAATATTTTAATTTTGATAATGTTTATTTGTTTATTCACAACAGGCAGATTCATGCGATATTAGCAGAAGCGCTCTACAGTGGAACACAAGACATAAAATCTCTGATCCTGAACATGGCCGCTTTTTCACTATTCCCTGGCAAACAAGTTGGCGCCGCCATGTACGAGCTGTGCCCCTTCACGAAAACCACCCTCCGAAATTTTGACAAGACTCACATCCAGTCAAACTTCATGAGCTTCCCAGTGATGTCCATCACCCAATCAGAGAGACTCGACGAAACAATCGAACTGTTAAAGGAAGCGTGCGCTCAGAAGAACATGTCGAACACCTCTACATCTGAAGTAATGGAGCTGTACGAATACAAAATCGCAACAATGAGTCATGCCGAACGGGCAGCAGTTGCCAGTGTTGAAGCCGCCTCGCAACACTGCACGCATTTACAACACCAAACTGCGCAGCTCACTGCGGAAATCTCCCGGATCCGACAGCTTTTCATCCACACGCAACAAACGTGTGAAGATTTGAGCAAGTCGAACAACTGCCTCAAGGCGGAGAATAGCGAGTTGATCACTTGTTTCGAGGTGGAGAAGAGTAGGTATAATGCTGCGCAGTCACAGCTCGAACAGAAGCAAAAGTCGTTGGTGGAGAAGGAGATGCAAATTGAGGTTTTGAGTAAAAGGCTGAAAGAGGTGGAGGCGGAGAAGGTTGCACTGAGTGAGAAGAATGAGAAGTTCAAGGGATATGTTTTTAAACTCGAGGAAAATTTGAAGAGGCAGGAGAGGAATTCGGAGAGGAAGGACGAAATCATTAAGAAAGCGAACGCTGCAGCAGAGGATTTAAAAACGGTAGGTGGAAAGTAAATTTTTCACACAATATTAAAACTTAAAAATATTTTAAGGTTTTTTTGTTTAGATTTAAATTAAATATTTATTAAGGTTCAAACCCCTACACCACCATTATGGTAGATAGGGATTTTAGATTATATATATATATATATATTAAGGTTCAAATTAAAAATTTCCTTATTTTTCAGCAATTCAATAAGTTGGAAAAACAACTAAATTTCACGGAAGCAGAACTAAAGTCCCGTGCTGAAGAGCTGGACCGTGTGAAGACTGAACTGTGTGAAAAGTCGCAATTAATCGACGCAATCTCACGACATTTAGAAAGGCGTAAGTGATGAACAAATAATCAATCCACACACAAAACTGAAACAAATGATGATTTACAATTCATTTATGTATATATTAAAATTTTATGTAAATTCTATTCTTATGATTATTTTTTATACAAATATAATTTTATATAAAAACGGATAATTTTATGGATGTATCAATAATTTATAAACCTTTTAATTTTTTATTATCTGTTTGTTTTCTTCTTTTCGAATCCTTATACCCGGTGACGGATTTGTTATAACCTAAATTATAATTCATTTGAGGTTATGTTATGTTCATAATTTGCTCAAAATGGTGAAATATGTCAAATATTATTGTTTTTATAATTTATTCTTGATAATGGCAATCTAAAATTGCTAAAACTCCATTCACCAAGATAAGAATGCATAGCATGGAGATCTTGAAAATGGTGAAAGATACAGGGTGGCTTAAATTAAGAAAAAGTTGCATTATTTACACTCTGATCACAGAAATTCATTAATGTTTTCGAAAATTTTCAAATAAATGCAATTTTTCGAATACATTTGAATTTAAAACTTTGTCTAACATTTCTGAGGAAATTCTGTTATAACCGATGCCAATATTTGAATGAATATATACTATGACAAAATTGAATATTCATAACAGAAAATATTTCAGGTGTTAGTGTAACAGAAAACGCAGAAGTATACCCAACAATTTTAAAATTATTTAAAGTTCAATTTCTATACAGTTTAAGGAAGTTATCATCTTACGAGATTAAGTTGAGTAATAAAAGAGTATGCTTTTTAAATTTCGATTTTTATAAATAATAACAAACTAACAAAACAAAATTACAAGGGCCCACAAAGTTCCATCAGCTTGTAGGGATTCGAGGCGCTGAGGAATTGCAATTCTTCATCCTGTCCAGGAATGGGCTGCACCCATTTCCTTTCCCGGTAATAATCCATGCAGCTGAGGAATTCCTTTTTTGTGTAAGGTTTCACTTCAAGTGGCACAAACGGATCCAAATGTTCAAAACCAGATTTTCCAAGAAGAAATCTAAAAAAAAAAAAAATGTAAAAAATATTTTATACTTTACAATTTATTAAAAATATAATCTTAGTTGTAAGATATTTGATTATTTCCAGGATCAGAAAAAAAATTATCTAAAAAAAAACTGCAAACTCATTAGCAGTTTACAATATTTTTTAGGTAAAAATGATTTTAAATAATTTAATGCTGACTTAAACTTAATCTTTATGAGATGTACGAGATAAAACTTCAGCTAATTTTAATTGAGGCAATTTCAAATTATCTACATCATTTGAAAAAAAAATATATAATTTAAACAAGTTGATAATCAAAAGTTATGGGCAATCATTATTGCAAACTGAAATTTATAGATTGAAGATTGAGCAGGAAATTAAAAGGAACTAAACTTGAAAAAAAATATATATATATCCAGAAATATACCTTGGTAGATGTGACACTTCATCCTTTTCCCCCATCGCAATTTCATCTACTGTAAGCACACACACACCATTATTCCAATCATTCTTAGTAATTTCCAAAAAACCCTCGGTCAAAGTAACCCTCGACGGAGGCACCATTTCCTTCTTCTCAGTATAAACCCTAGTGCTCGGGTGAAAGAAAGCATTAAATCCATCAATAGCTACTAATGTTTTGCATTTTCCTTCCTGCGACAACCTTTTAATCTCCTTGCACAGAACCACGACAGTATCACTCGCGTATTTAACCCGACTAATCCCGTGATCGATCAACTCCATTAAGGGCACTCCCTTCTCGGTAATCTCACGCTTGCTCCACATGTAAGTCTCAGCCGTTTTGAACTCCGGTTGTGACAGCAAATGCTGGTTCTGCATCTTGAAGTGTTTCAACCAAGCAGAAGCATCGAGGTTTAGATCAACACAGCCTTCCTTAGTCTCCGAGTTACTATATTCCTTACATCTCCGCATCCATTCCCCAACCCAAGGGATGTGCACTAATAAAAAACCTGCTTCATACGCATAATGTATAACATTCGCTAAAGTCAGTGATTTTCCAGTGCCCTTCTTTCCGTATAAAACGTAGCGAACGGCCGGTTTAGAAAAATCCGTCGACTTTATGCAGTTGATCAAATCCAGCCCGGGCTCTCGTATCATCAAGCAGGTTTCTGCGAACGTCTTCGTTTGTAGGTTGTACGATTTCGGGATTCCTCCGTGGGTGAAAAGCTGTTTTTTCACTTCGGGGGACATTCTGTAGTACTGTGCGGCGTTATTCGGTGAATGTTTGCTCGGTTCATTTTGGGCGGAACGGAAACTTTGGAGTTTTTCAGTCGATAAATAAGCGCACAATTTCTTGCTTCTGTTGAATATTAACAAATCGTTGCTCACGGCTTTTAACATTTTAAACGATTCTTTTAAAATAACCTAAACATTTGTGTGTCATAACCTGAAATTATTTGTAAAACATTACCAACATTAGAATCATTAAAATAATTTTCTATGATTTTGTAAATAGAAAGAATTGAATGTAATCATAGAAACACAATTTTAGAAATAGCTATGGGATTCTGAATGAAACGCTATTGCGACAGAGAATCGTAATTCTCTCTTTATCAATCGTTTTTTTTTGCAATCGATCCATTTTCGTTTTGAGATGCAATAGACGTAATCGACTAATTTAGAATCCGGCCCCAAGAATCTTAATCTATGATAATAGATACATATTTTATGATTTTCATGATTTTTTTTAATTTCGAAAATCGATTTACATTCGCCTGCGAAAATTGGGCTTCCCATGTAAAGAAAGATCATACAAAATCGCAGGATGATGAATTATAGAAAATCGTAATCTATGATAATAGATACGTATTTTTATGATCATTAATTAAATTGATTGAAAATAATAAAAAATAATGAAATTAATCGGGGCTATTCCGTACGAGAAATGTTAAGTTTAACATGTACGGTATTAATTAATTTCACATTCTATGAATATATATCTATTACATTAGCTGCTTAGACTGTGATGATAAAATTAACGTACACGTTAAACTTAACATTGCCCATACAGAATAGCCCTGAATAACATTTCATTACAAAGTGTGAAAAAAGGTTGTTTATTCGTCAATCATAGAATTAATTTAAACATAATTTTCTATTATAGAAATGATTTTCTATGATTTCAATAATAGAAAAAGGTATTCACTATATCCAACATAAATTTAGAGATTCATAATTTATGTTGCTGTTCCTTTGCGCGTGCGAGTTTCCACTACAATTCCGTTGGCAGCATTGAAAAAACAGTAGCAATTGCACATCGCGAACTGAAAATGGCGGACGAACAATTACCTGCCGGTTGGGAAAAACGTTTGAGTCGGTCGACTGGTGAGTTACTTTTTCAATTAAATCTTTATTATTTACAAGCGATTCATTATTTAGGATCGATTTTATACTCTCACGGCGTTTCCGGGGTGTAATTGCACTCTTACGGAATGGGCGCGTTCCGACCCCTTTTAAACCGCATTTTCTGCTCTAATTAGTTTGCATTTGCGTTTAAATTAGCACTTCGGATACACCCAAGTCGATATTTTTCGAATTCGCTAAAGTTTGGGTTAGTTTGAAAATGTTTTTCCTCGTTTTAAAGTTTTTCAATGAGGTGGAAGTTTATTTAAGGTTATGTTCATTTGTTTTGGTGAACATAAAAAAAAAACAAAAAATGAGGTTTCATAGATGTTATTAAATTTAGTTGCTTTTTGTGGACGAAATCAGTTTCTATGAAAATTAACTTGTATAATGAAGTATCAGCTTCCACAATAAATTATTTCATATTAAACATTTATTAAATATTTTTATATTAAAAAAACTGCAAACTAAGGGCTGATTCACAATCACATGAGAACGAAATGAAAATGCGAAAGATACATCAAAGGATTTATGTGTATCAATTTACAATCACCCGGGAAGGGCCTTATAAACTTTCTGTATAAGACCAGTTTCCATTCTTGTGATTGTGAATTGGCTATAAGAGCATCAAATTTGTTTTGATCTAAATTAAATTTGCCGTGGTTGATAATTTTATTTGTAAATTTATATTCAGGGCAGCATTATTATCTCAATGTGTATACCAAAGAATCACAATGGGACGTGCCGGATAAGCCCGCAGAGCCAAATCCATCTACCGGGCCCGATCAGGTGCAATGTTCCCATCTGCTCGTGAAACATAAAGACTCCAGGAGGCCCTCGTCATGGCGGGAAGAGAACATTACTAGGACGAAAGAGGAAGCACATGAAATGGTTAAATGTATGTTTAAAATAATAATTACATATATTAATTGGTTTGATTGTTATCACATGAACTAGTTTCACTATGAAATGGCAGATCTGTGCGGGTATCTTCTTTCCAAAATTTCTGGCCTATTTTCCTCAATTTCCCAAATAAAAATGTAAACATTTTATTAAAAAAAATATTTAAATAAATTCAATTAGGCCCAATTTTACAATCTGCAAGTAAGGTGTAAGTAACATATTTGTGGAATAAAAGTTAATATCTATGATTCTCTCCATTTGATTATCAATGAGACAGTGCTGCCAACCTTTTATTCCGCAAATACGTTACTTACGCCTTATTTGTGGATTGTAAAATTGGGCCTAAGTAAATTGTCATTACTGATAATATATGGCGGATAATCATTATAAATTAAGTAGTGTCAATTTTTTATTATTTACTAGAATATGTTTGAAATTTAGGTACTAATAAAACAAATTTATATTTTTTTTATTGCAATACATTAATATATATATATAATCTAAAATCCCCATCTACCATAATGGTGGTGTAGGGGTAGCAATACATTAATAATTATTTTTAAAAACTTAAATAATTCTTGTTGCAGCATACCGTGAACAGATAATCTCCGGCAAAGTGCAGTTCTCTGAGCTGGCCCAGAAATACTCCGACTGTTCATCTGCGAAGCGCGGTGGTGACCTAGGCCCGTTTGGAAAAGGAGCGATGCAGAAGCCGTTTGAAGAAGCCTCCTTCGCTCTCAAAGTGGGGGAGCTCAGTGAGCCTGTCTTCACCGACTCCGGTGTGCACATAATCCTTCGCACAGTCTAACTCCCAACACACAATCTTCTTTTGTACATTCTGACAACAGCTTAGCATTCGCTATGTTTTTAAGATAGAAAAATTGACTCGTGTCCGAATTTCACCAGTTATAGTTGCTTTTTACTTGGACGAAATCAGTTTCTATGAAAATTGATTACTTTCTCTTTTATTACTGTAGTTGGTGAATTCTGGCATTGCTTAGATAAAAAAAAAACAAGCGTTTGGGATAGTCATCATTTTTGTTCTTGTAATAATTCAATCTCTGCTTTTCTAATTCGTAATATACAACAAAATTTTAACCATATTAAAATGTAAATAACGTGTTTGGTTAACCGTTAAAACTATACTAATAACAATTAATGCTAATTTATTTATTGAATATTAATGTAATATTTATAGCATTTAGTAAGTTTTAGCAGGGAGATGACATAATCACAATTGTGACATAATTTTTTATTACAACGAAAATCTTTTCCGAGAAAAAAAATATGTGTGAAATGGAAACTGTTAACATTTTGTATAGTTATAACCTGTATTTTTTTTTTTTGAATAAAATCCAGATTCCAATTATTTCTTAAACACTTAAAAAAAAAAACTGACGTATTGTAGACAGAAATACAATTAACTTATTTATAAGTGTAATTGGAATCAGGATTTTGTTTCTTTGGTGTTATGCAAAATATTTTTTGCGAAAATTCTACTTTCAGTACATATTTTTTAATATTTCCATTGTTCTTTCGTTTGTCTTTGTGACTTCTAAGGTTTCCTGTAGAGCCTTTTTTAATTTGTAATTTTTGATGTGGTATGTCGTGAGCTACCGTTAGTGATTGTTTTTCTTCTAGTTAGTCATAAGGGAAAAGTATTTTTATTGTTTTCGCACATAACTGTGACAGACGCACTAAGATATTAAATAAAAACAGAATATTTGCCTTAAATACTGTATTTCACCTGTGACCTATTCCTTAAGAATGCTTATGCTCAGTTGTATAAGGTCTAGTAATGAGGACTATTCTGCACAAAAAAATGTTAAACTTAATGTGGATATTATTATTAATCTCAGTATTCATGTGATTATTAAAAAAAATGGTATTGAGGTTGTTATTTAAATAATAATACTTGTCTTTTTTTTATTTAAATAATTAAAGTCTCCAACAACCAACATAAAGAAGATTCGGGTTGTTACTTAAAGTGAGAATGGGTGAGAGGGTGGGAGGAGTAAATGAACAGGGGGAGTTAGTACAAAGAACATCGGAAGACAAAGTCCATATCTTTCTCGTTTAATTTGTACAATTTCTTAATATGTGTTTCGTCCATTTTATTTATTTATTAACGGAATCTCCTTTTTTACATACAAACAATAAAGTAATCTAACAGTATAAATAAAAACATATATATATGCACATACTAATCTGCAGAAACATTTAAATAACCCTTACAATAATAACAGAATATCAATCACTTAATTTGTATGCCACAACAATAAATATGCAATGAATTATATCATAATAATGTTACGAAATCGGGTTTAATCAGACTCTGAAATAAGTAAAACAATGTCTATTTATTTATTTACAGTACACTTAACACATTTATTAAGATCACACTGTCATTATTTATTTATAATATATTAAGCACTCTGATGTTGGTGATAGACTGACTGACTGCAGCGCGCACTTATATAGCGTGCTTGTTTCTCGAACTTTCAATGACGCCGCGTTTACTATCGCGCGCTCTGTGGAACATTCTAGAGTGATCTTTCCAGTTTCTTCTTTCATTTTCGTTACAATAACATATATAATAAAATGATTGCAGACCCTGACCTCTTTGCCAAAGGTCAATAACCATTTCAAAATATATTACTGTTATTACAACATCAAGAAATACAATCATAATTAATGCAGGCGCCATCTTTTGCCTAATTTCATGTAGATTTTGGTCTACAAGGTAGACAACCGATAATTGTTTCATCCACTAAAGGAAGGCGAACTTGTCCTGTTTATGAGAATAGGAAACGAAATGTATTTAATAAAATGTTCAACCACCATCAATTAGTTATCAATAAGCTAGATGAATAGTAGTTGAATATTTCATTAAAATAAATATAATATCATAACAGTAACATAATTTATTTTATTACAATTTACCTAATGTCGACTTATCTTAAATGAAGTTATTCTTGCAAAAAAAAGGATTCAATTAAACACACGTTTAAACTAAAATACATTTATTCAAAAGAATAAAAAAAATAATAATAAAGACAAAAACTCGAAAAAATATATAAAGGCATCAAATGCGACAGTTTCCTCGCCTTTTCTTTTTTTTTAATTCCGAGGAATATATTAATTAATACTTAGTACAACAATATACATTAATAAATAAATGCAACTGGTTTTCTCTCTCGTTTTGTTTGGAATGAAACGAAATGCACAGACAGTAATGCGAGTATAAGTAAGCTAATTTACAATTGAAGAAGAAAAATGTGTAAATAAAAAAAAATAATAGAAAAACTCCGTACATTATTAATGGAAGATTCAAAAATTCACAAAGCGTCACTTATTGTATTTTGTTTTTATTACATTTCTGTATTTTAATTGTTTATTTCGAAGGGGGAATGAAATCGTTAAGTGCTATTCACGGTTTTGAGTTGTGTGAATTAAGTGATAATACGAAATTGAAGGTTTTCGATAATAATAGAAAAATGTATGATTTACTTTGTCACGGTTATTGAAAATAATTAAATAGAAAAAGAATTTTTAAAATTTCAGAATTGTAGTGTGTTCGTATTAAAGAGGGCAGCGCGTGTAAACATAATCAAGTGAACGGTGAGAATGCTCAGGATCGGACGCACCCACAAATATATTTTAAAATAGTTTTTTCCATCTCAACACTTAAATGTCCCTTTTTTCCCGTATTTTTTTTGAGGGACTTATCGACATATTTGCCTGCTCTTCATCGCCCGACTCATTAGAAGACATTTTAAAACACTTTTCAAGTGACGGGCTCAAAATTCAAACCGAACCGACCAAGAATACGCACGACCAATTGCAAGCGTCCATTGAAGTGCGCACATGGCTATCACGCAGCCGCCTATGTTTATCTTCACTGTCTTTTGAAAATGAACACACTATAGTTTCAGTAAAATATTGAAATTGTATGAAGTTTTCATTATTGTCGAATGTCGACAGATAATTATAAGCACTTAACGATTTTCTTTGTTACCTAATCAAACATCCGATATTAATTTCAGTAAATCTGACACGAGGGTAAAATATTTAAAAGCCTGTTTTTTTTTTCAACTTTCCCCATACGAATTATAAGAGGAAAGTATTGTTACATTATGTGACATCATCTCCTCACACGAACCCTATTTGATAAACTCTAATAACTTATGTAACAAATATAAGGACTATATATATTTTTAATATAATACATATGTACGAGTTGTAGTTATTTTAGTCCGCACATAAAATTAAATAGAATATAGTTTTTCTTGTTTGTTTTCCGAATATAAAAGTCATTCATCGCCTTTTATTTAATATTAGCACGACACTAAACGCTGGACTATTCCGTTATTTTATGTTTTTGTATCACATCTGCTTGTGTGTATATTTAGCCGCCTAATTGATTATAAATAAAACACTAACTACTTCACAAAATGATTAATGATGCAAAACGAAGTAGAAGTTTCTGTATTTAATGCTTAATTAATTGTCGAGTTTAGATTAAATATTTATGATTTAATCGATAATCAAAATAATGACCAGTAAGTACTTACGAGGTGTAAGTCGGTATTGTAGTGACTAATGATGTAAAGTAGAAGTAGATAATGCTTAATTAGTTGCCGAGTTTAGATTTAATGAACACTCTAAATAGAAAAGCGTATTCATTCACTTGGTCGCAGTTATTTAAATAAAAAGAATTTGAAAGTAATTAATAAATTATTCCATCTTTAGCTACTGCGACATTTTGACTTATACTATATAAGTATTTTAAAACAAATGTTTAATAATGGACATTATGTAGCGTAAGTCAAAATGTCTCAGTAGCTAAAGAGAAAATAATTTATTAATTATTTTCAAATTCTTTTTATTTAATTTATTGAACCCTATTCCGTATGGGAAAAGTTACGTTTAACGGGTACGTTATTAATTAGTCTCACATTCTTGTATATTACACATTCTTGTATATTACAGAAGTCACTTAGACTGTGATAATAAAAACAACGTACAAGTTAAACTTAATTAACATTTCCCTTGACGAATAGCCCCTAATATTTATGATTTAATTATTAAAGAAGTAATGACCAATAAGTGTTAATGTTATGTAAGTCAGAGTTGTAGTAGCTAAAAAGAAAATAATTATTTAATGCTTATTAATTATTTTCAAAATTCTTTTTACTTAAAGTAAGGCTTCGTGAGCCTGGGTCATCACTTCACATTTTTATTTTATCCTCAATCCCACATCATTATATGTGCCTCTCTACTTCTCAGTCTGAGGTGAATCACTTCACGAAATAGTTTCTTATGTGAAGTGATTGCCCCTGACTTTCAAAGCGCTGTCAAGGGTCATTACTTTAAATAAAAAGAATTTTTAAAATAATTAAAAATCATTGAAGAATTATAATAATTGGGAGATAACGCAAGCGCCATCTATTGTCTAATTTCATATAGCATTACACTAGGTAAATGATGGTTGGACATTATATTATTTATAATAGAAAAAGGATTTATTCACTTGGTCACAGCTATTTAAATAAATTTAATAAAAAGCATTTGAAAATAATTAATAAATTATTTTCTCTTTTGCATTATACAATTGTT
The DNA here is from genome assembly GCA_963082785.1 of Philonthus spinipes. Classification (NCBI taxonomy): domain Eukaryota; kingdom Metazoa; phylum Arthropoda; class Insecta; order Coleoptera; family Staphylinidae; genus Philonthus; species Philonthus spinipes. The sequence goes on along the minus strand of OY720309.1, from coordinate 10,107,158 downwards.
AATATTATGCAACAAAAAATATCTATTATGTTACTTATGTAACATAAGTTGCACAGTAGCAAAAGAGAAAATAATTTATTAATTAATTATTTTCAAATTCTTTTTATTTCTTTCTTAATCTTATCCTCTTTTACCCGTATTGGGTGTCAAGGTTATTCTTTTTATTTAATTTATTATATTAATTGAATAGTTATTTGATTTTTTAAAATATTTTTTATGTAAATTCATGTCAAATACTTCTTGGATCAACCTTGTAGATAATACATGCCCTATTAAAGAAATTTTAATGTAATTGTAAATTAATAGAATTTTTTTTAAAATCAAAATTATTCATCCAACTGATAAAGTTTTAGTCATTTTTAATGCCGTTAGAAATTAATACAACAATTTCTGTTTAAGTCAAAATTATGGATCAAAGCGATACAGTTTTAATCCTGTCTTACATTACGGCAGTATATGAATGACGATTATATTTATTTCGCTTTTATAATTTTTAAAATCGTGGTCCTTGATATTTGTGAATATATATTTTCTTTTTTTCTCTCTTTTTTTTTTATTTAATGAAGACCTGAGGTGGTGTGTACGTCGCCGGTGAGCACTTTTTTTTACAGATTGCGGCATATCCGCAGTCTTCTGACTAGTAGACAGCTGGAAGAGAGCCCGCATGATGCTTTCGCCAACTGAGACACGTTCAGGGATCTTCTCTGATAATCGATTTTATCACAAAAAATCTGAAACAGAAAAACAGACACGAGTTGAAATATTTGCATTACTAGTAACAGTTGTTTATTGCTAAATGAAGCTTTTTTTATAGTTGAGTAATGTTAATAATAATTGATAGCGCTAGGCAGGGTTCGCATAAGGATGACGTTATTTATCAATCATAGGGCAATATTTTTATACAAATAATTATACTAGTCAAATAGAGAAAAGAAAATTCTGTATTCCCTGAAATCTAAACATCCCCCCAAAATAAATCCATACTACTCTCATAATTCATGAATTCATTAAGACGCTTCAACACAGTTCAGCTAATTTAGTTTTAGTATCATTCATTATGCATTTTTGATTTAATAAATTTATTATTATTAATGCATTGCAAATCGAACGAAGTTATGGTATGTTTAATGACTAGGAGGAGTGTTTTAAATTTCACGCATTAAAACCTAATTGACTGAGAGTATGGCCTTTTTACACTATGATAATTACTCTATTTTTTGACACAACGTCAACTTAAAACATCACAGTGTCGGGTTTTGTTGGTGTTTCTTTAGTGTTGTTCTGTTGTGAAGGTTTATGAACTTCGTACAAACTTGGCGATGGGATCACATTCGCCTCCAAGAACCGCAAGAGATTGGATTTGGGGCATTTGTCTCTGCCCAAAAAACAGTGTATAATAAATATGTATATATTATAAATGATCTACGTATGAAAATGATTTCTATAGTATCAAACATTATCGGTGCATTAGGTGTGATGTTAAATAGCATACGAATATGCATTAAATAATAAACTGTTTAAATTCTAGGAGTTGTAAATCCACTTTACCATTAGCGAATATATGAAATCCGGAACGATTTTCAGCCTTAAGCAGTTTGGAGGAAGACCTGCCATACTTTACATAGTTTTAGTTTCTTTTTAATTATTAGTATGTAGTCTATAATTTAATTATTTGTTAAAAGATTGTAAATATAAATATAAAAATAATTATTTATTAGTGATTTTTAAATATTATTTACATTACGTATTCGATTTTATTTAAATAGTAATTTTGAAATTATTTCAAATTGCCCCCAAAAGTATATGGTGATTTTTCTGGTGACTTTATAGTGTAAATCTGGCTTTGACACCTACTCCTCCTAGTTATTAAACAAAGTATAGTAGTTGTATATCATACGTAGAAGAATGACTAACAAATAAGAAAATAATGTAATTATTCATTTGCCATACATACATAATAAGGTGAATAAGAATGTAAAAAAATATGGAAAGTCACCCTCTTTTCGGGCCTATAACCATTGCTTACCCATTAATTTTTCTAACTGTGAAAAATTTTAAAATAAATTTATGATTTATAAATAAATAAAAGATTTATTATTACGTAGTAAGACTGTAAATAGAAAAGAATGATAAATGTATTAATTATTTTTAAATCATTTTTATTTCATTTGTAGTAAGACTAATTTTAAATTAAATATTTATTTCTATTAAAGAACATATTATGTGTGTATGATAAGTTACAATTAATTATAAATAATTTTCAAGTTCCTAATGGGCGTATAAACAATCGAAAATAAAAAAATGAGATTATTTCAAAATAAACCATTTTTAAACTACATTTTTTGAAATCACGATGAGTTTATGAAACAAAAATGTTATAGACTTTTCTGTCTTACTTTTGAAATAAAGGGTGGGAGAAGGTACAAATTTCATTGCAAATTTGTAACTTCTCCCAACCTTTATTTCAAAAGTAAGACAAAAAGAGTCTATAACATTTAAATGTCACATAACTAGTTTGTTTTTTAATCGATCTTAATGATTTTGACGTCATACGAAATGACTTATCTTACTGAATAAAAGCATTGACAACAATCACAAAAATTAGTAATTCAATCGCCGTTAAGTGGCGCAAAGTTAAAAAGTAGATAATATTCCCATTTTTCTTTAAAATTTCTTTGTCTCAATATTAACACTATTTATACTGAAACTAAGTTTTTATTTAATTTTATCACATAGTACCTTAAATCAATGTTTAAACATCGCGAAACCCTTAATTTCCCATCTTTTTATGAAATTGCCAAGTTTTTTTGTCCACCATTTTGAATTTTGAATAACTGACTTCAGATACGTATTCAGCGGGGTCAAAAACCTATTATATCATGTCATTGTTAGAAAATATAGATTGAAACTGATGCCAAAACTTTAAACGCGTGTTTCTCGAAACATGATTTTTCAATACGGTGTACTCTCATTTGAGAACGGTTCAATGAAAAAAATTCAACCGTTCGCCAATCGATTGAAAACCTTTGTCTTAGGAGCATAGACCTACAAAATTGACAAATGGTTGTTTTAACTATTTTTACCCTGAAGTAAACCATAAAATCGACCTCAAAGTTTAAGATTGTGCCAAATATTCAAATTTCAAGTTATCTTCAAGTTATTTAGCTCTATACTCCCACTAATTTAGTTGACTTTTTGACATTGCTGCCCTTATTTGGTTACATATTGTTCCAGAGACGCTGTGATGTACACCGTGAACCAATTCCGCGCTGACATGGCCCAGTTCAGATGGTTATCACGGTCGTCATTTTTTTGTTGTAATAATAATTGTTGGCTACAAAGATCAATGTATTAGTAATCTGAATTCCCAACCCGTTTTTGTTTATGTGCTCTTATCAGCGCGGATAAAAATTCTAATTATTGTGCATTTTTTGGGCATTTAGACGAGATTTTATATAAAAAATAGGCAATTGTATTATATATGACGGTGGACACATATAACAATTTTAAAGATAGAATTTTGATATAAATTGGATGTTTTAAATGTTTTCCCATTAAAAAAAATATTTCCACCTATATTATAAGAAATATATCATTATTAAAAAAATAATGAGAAAATTACTTTTAAAATTACAAAGCGTCACTTAACGGTGACAAAATAGTTTAATTTTGTTATAATTAATTATCACACAAAATCCTTAATAACTACATTAATAATTTATTATTCTAAAAAATTCTTTTAATTGTAACTTGTGACAGGATTAAGATATAGATTTGCGGTTTTTAATAAATTTCTTACTCATTAACCTTCTTTTTTATTGAGACTAAGAAACACCATTGCGTTTGAAATTTTGAAAAAAAAAAGGGAAAACAACAACTTTTTAACTTGGCGCCACCTAGCGGCGATGAAGTTACGATTTTTTGATATTATTGTTAATAATTTCATTCAGTATGTGAAGTTCTTTTGTATGACATAAAAATTGTTGAGATCGGCTAAAAACAAAAGAGATATTTAACATTTGCTCATTACAAATTCAAACCTTCCCCACCCTTTATTTCAAAAGTAAGACAAAAAAGTCTATAACATTTTTGTTTCATAAACTAATCGTGATTTCAAAAAGTGTCTACAACATCCAGTAAATTTCAACCACTATGTAGCCATTATCAATAACAAACTTTGACATTGATAATGGCTACGTATTTAAAAGTGAAGTAAGAACTAAAAACTCGTTCATTATTTATTTATATTGCACACTTTATACTATCTAAAAACTGGATGGATTAAAACAAAATAGTCAATTATAATCGAATCATTGAATTTTTGTGATTGACATTAATTTGTTTTCTTCTAAAATAAGTATCTAACGCCCATAATTAGATTTTTAGTTTAAACCCCTAAAACCTCTGTTTATGCCTGTGCAACGCATTTTTCATTGCTGTTACTCACATCAAACGATTTGGGTATTTCGTCCTTCCCCCGATGCACCAGCGTCCCATTCAAATACAAAACATTGGCTGCCTCGTCTTCGGGTAACGTCAACGTCTGATAACTGAAGGTGGCCTCGCGTTCCATCCTCTTCAGGACCTCCTGCGCCTCCTTTCCAGCGCCCACGCACAGCAGACATGGTCCACCCACCGTCACGAACGACTTCAGTTTTTTCGGCGAGGGTACCTACAAAAAAAATTCAATCAATTCCAAATAGAGCGGGAAATAAAAATAAATGCCAATACAAACGTGATCCAACTAAAGAACTACTCAAATTGTTCTAGAAATTAAAAAAAAAATAAAGAATTTTATGCTTAACGTAATAACAAATGGGTTGCGGAGAAAAAGGAGGTGAGTCTATTTTTTTATATGTATGTTTAGAGTATATATTGTAAAATTTTCAAAAATATATTACCATAATAAATGGAAGACGACGCAAGCGCCATCTTATGCCTGATTATAATATATATATATAATACAATTATAATATATTACCAAATTAAAAGAAAAGAATTCTTTAATTTTGTCGGCGTTAACTTGGTGGTACATTTTCAATATAGTATATAAAGAAAACAAAATTACTTTTTTATACCACTTGCATTTTTTATTAATCATTTTCAAACAATAGTTTGAAAACTATTGTTTGAAACTTTCAAACTATTGTTTGAAAATGATTACCGTGTAATCGAAACTAGTTACGATTAATAAAAAATCCATGTGGTATAAAAAAGTAATTTTGTTTTCTTTATATACTATAAAAGAAAAGAATTTGGAAATTATTAATGAATAATTTATTCTTTTTCAATTGATCCATTCGTTGATAGCCTTTATGTTTATAGAGAGAACGGTACGTGCTTTAATATCTTTTAAGGGTATACAAGAAAAAACTATACTGACGAGGGATAAATCCCTAAACACATATCTGTAGATACTTTAATATATATATAATTAGATTTTCGTATTGAAAAAATTCTTAATTCAGAAACCATTGGGTGCGTTCAGGGAAATTTTAGATATGTAGCGCTGTTGTGTTCTCTGAACATGCTTTCACGTTAAAGACGTTCACGAAAATATGACGGTTTGGTTTACAGCTACGCGGCTTGAAAAGCAATTAAGCGGAAAAAATGTATGCCTTTCCGCTTGATAAAGCGCTGCAGCGTCACACATAAAGCGGTACCGTTCAGCGACGCCGCTTTCGTAAAGCGCTGCAGCGCTACAGTTCCCTGAACGCGCCCATTACTTTATCAGCATCACTGAGATGCAACGGCAAATATCTATTGTATAATTCAATGTCCAGCATGGGTATTTGTCCGGAAAGTAATTGTTTCAATAGATATTTATTTTTCCTTAGTACTTATTGCTCCTGGCATGAAAATAACTAAAATTACTCTCCGAGAACCATCGAAGAGTAGAGCTAAAGCTCTGCTAGACATGAGCGGAGGTGTATTTAGAGCTGCAGTGGCCATACCTACAAGACTGTACTCACTCATAGAATATTATACTTACTTCGTAAGTCTATATATTGCAGAAGAGCAATTGAAAGAGAATAATTAATTCATTAATTATTTTCAAATTCTTTTTTATATATATATATATATAATCTAAAATCCCCATCTACCATAATGGTGGTGTAGGGGTTTCAAATTCTTTTAATTTAATTAAAACTGAAATTGAAACTTTTCACTATCATTAAATCTCCAAAAAATGAGATCTGTTTTTAGAATCACATTTCTTCTTTTTTTTATAAATTATTTTAATAAATACATTTTTCTATTGTTATACAAATCGCTTTTATTCCATGTTTCGAAAGTATTGTTTTGTAGGAAATCCTTTCTTGTCCATCCAAAATGACAACGTACTAGTTTTAACAATCACACAAATTAAACTTCGTATACTACTGAAGATGGAAACGTAGTTTCTGAAATACATATTTAGTAGAAATGGGCAAAGTCGATCTTTTCGATCTTTTTTGTCACTGCAAAATGAAGTTTATGATAATTTTCTTAATGTTATTTATAATATTAATATTGGAAAGTTTTACCTATTGATTAATAAACTCAATTTTATTGTTATTTAATAACTTTAGCTACTTAAAATTGGTTATTCAGAAATACTCGATTACTAGATTCACTCGATTTTGCCCAACACTAATATTTAGTACAATAAAAATTGTAGGAGAAAGGAAAATATATTTTATTGAAACAATTGAATAAACAAAAATAGACTGTTTTCATTCTCTCACACCTCCTCCATCATCAACAATTCTAAATTCCAGACTGCGGATTCCATTCTACGCATTTCTCTTTTGGTGTGCTTTCAGTTCAGATAAGTCACTCCTGCGAAGCAAACGGACCAAAATAAACAAATTAAGCCGAAAAATAGTAAATATCGAACAAAAAAGTCTGTTTGTGAAGCGTTTGAAGCGTGCTGACTGGTGCTGCTTGTAGCGTTGATAACTCTTTGAGCAAAATGTCTGAATCTTTTTTTTGTTTGCTTGATTTTTTTGGTTTCGTAAGTTCGGTAATGAAACGCTCACCTGCGGCACACCATTTGTTAGGTCACCAAGGACCAGTGTCTGAGGTTTTACCTTAATAGGCGTGCAAGGGTACTCTGGGAAGGCGGCCGCAACGGCTCTAGCCCCAGCCTCGTTTGTCCACTCGGATATACCAACAAAAAATTCTTGACCTAAAATAGATAAAAAAATTAACTAAACAACGTATATTTTAAAGTTAAATAAGGTTTACTAACTACATCTCAATTATATTTCAAATCATTTCCCGATTTTTTAAAATAAATTTTGCAATATATAAAATATTAATAGAAAAAAGGATTTATTAACTTGGTCACAGTTATTTAAATAAATTAAATAAAAAGAATTTGGAAATAATTAATTAATAAATTAATTTCCCTTTAGCTACTGTGACATTATGACTTATGTTACATAAGTACAAAAATTGTTGCATTGTACAATATGTTATTGTTATGCAACAGCAAATGTCTATTATTAGACATTTGTTAAAGTACTTATGTAACATAAGTCAAAATGTCACAGTAGCTAAAGGAAAAATAATTTATTAATTAATTATTTTCAAATTCTTTTTATTTAATTTTTATAAAATATTTGTCCTTAATATAAAGAAGGTGATTATGAAAAAAATGATTTAATTTCTACAATTATTGTTTTGTTTGAAAGTCGTAAAGTTCATCACTGACGATTTTTTTAACAAGTCCTTGTCCAAGCATTCATTCAAAATTAGGCTGCTCAATATAAAATAAAATTCAAAGACTATTAAAAAAATCATCTTTCTTTTTTCTTCTTAATACTTCATATGAGATTCTTCCTTCAGGTTCATAAATGCATCATAGAAAAATAAAATTTATTACAAGCACTACAATTAAACTACTCACATCAATGTCAAAATAAGGTGAAGTTTGAAACGTCATTAATTCGTTAATAAATTAAGTTATTTTGTAATGGCAACTTATTAAATTTCATTACAATTAATAATTATTTTTTTACTCCTATCTCGAAAGATATTCTCATTTTGTTTTGTTGTGTTTCCACTTTTGTTTCTTTTTACCTGAACCACTTCATTGAATTATTGAATATTTTTTGGTATAGTACCAATATTGTTACTGTTTTAACACAGCAGAAGTATTTTATTAATTTTTAGACATCTATTTGGCATCTTTATTGCTTAAAAAGCAAGTTTTCTCATCAAACTTCACATTTTTTGAAAATTTATATTTTAGATAAGTTATCATTTATCATAATAAATTTTGTTACTGATCACTGAGGCTTCTCCTTCGTTATACATTGTGTAAGATTATAATAAAACATTTATAACAGTTTTATATTTACACTTGTTTTAAATTTTGTGTTATTATTAAACCACTACCTGCGGCATTGTAACGATGTCTAAGTGGAATATTCAGTAAGGAATAATTAAAAATCGTACAATGTATAATAAAGTGAAATAATAATGAAAACTTAGAGTAATTTATATAAATTACAAGTCCAACAATGACTTTTGACACTTTGAATATTTAAGGTGTCCAACAAAAACATTTTTAAGCAAAAATTAGAAATATGTAACATTTTAATTGTAAATATTATAAAAAAGCCTTCATTTGGGACCAATAAAATCGATTTTTACAGAGATTTTACAATGATTTTTGGTATTTTGAAAATGATATAAATTTCATCGTGTCTTATTGCAATTATTTGCTTAAAATAAATGTTTTTAAATTTTTAGAGTATCTGAGATGTTTGATTTATAATAGGTAAACACAATTCTGTATTTATTTGAGATATCATGTTAATTCAAATGGTGGAGGCGGATCCGGATCCATGGCTGGAAATCTTTGGCCAACTTATAATTGGTCAATATTTCCATTACAAATCATTCGTATTCCATTGTCCTACATTTTTTTAACAAAATTAATATTTGCTGATACAAATGTTGTATAGCTATGAAAATCTTCGCGTTGTCATAATTTCATCAATACGAATTTACTCAACTTTCAAAGTTGCTTGTCTTAAATGTAAATAATTTACCTGTGAATAAAACATCGCCACCGTCCAATTTTGCGTTGGGATCGGATATTTCTATAATCGGCAGATCTAATTCCTTTTTCAGCACCACTCTAATAGTTTCCACCTGAAATAAAAAATGATTCTATTATATCTATATATAACATCTTTATTCAAACAATTTAATTAAAAATATTTACAAGTAATTATTAATTTTGTTTGTTGTCGCCAATCAAGCTTGATTTTGCCTCTGTTTATCCGAAGCACTTCGGACTTCCATTAAGTAATTATTAATATTTCTTTCTAGTCTGGACTATCGACCAACGGATTTTCATCAGGTTGATAAAACGAGCTAATGTATTGGTGAAGTGTTGCTACTGGAAATACAGATTTGGAAGTAATATTGGGATTTCTTGTAGATTTAATAAAATAGAAAAGAGTATTTATTCACTTGGTCATAGTTATTTAAATAAATCAAATAAAAATGATTTGAAAATTGATTAATTATTTTAAAATAATTTTTATTTAATTTATTTAATAAAATTTTCAACCACCATTCATCTAGCGTATAGATAACTAGTGATGGCTATTTGTTTGTTTTTTTATGAAGGCAGTTGAATGGACCTTATGTTGTGGTTAAATACCTGATATGAATCATAATACATGGAAGACGACGCAAGCACCATCTTTGCCTAATTTCATGTAAATGGCGTCTTCCATTTATTATGATTTCTTGTAGAATTTGATTATTTGGTTTGTGGATAATTTTTAAGATAAGTCGAGAAGATGTTGGATTATTTTTGTGATTTCCCATAGGAGTTCATTGGAAAGAGAATTACAGGATATCTAAATTTAGTAGTTTTTCCGAGTGTTGATCTTTCAGCTACATGTATGTATTCATATATTGTAAAAAACAAGATTATCAAACTGTGTAGGCTTTTACGAGCAGTATAATTGGAATTGTTGATTTCTGGGCTAGTAGGCCGTGGTCTGTTGGAGTTTAATCCAAACGTTTCGCTGATAACTGCGGTCGGCTCCGTGGGCGAAGGGTGTACGAACTCTTCGATATATCTCCTCGGCGACTGATGATGAGGGGTATCGATCAGTCGCCGAGGAAATCAATCCCATAAACAAGATTTACTACTTAGAAAATATCAGAATCAAGTAAAGCAGACGTGACTGAGGAGCATTAAGTTAATATCACACTCACTCAGAAAAATGAAGTTAAACAATTTGAGTTTTGATAATAACTTTCGGGATTGGTCATTTCATACAATATTTTAATTAAGAATAATAAGGATTATATGAACAAAACTCAGGATGTTATGACATCTGGTGATTTGGTTGGAAAGCGTGTTATAAATTAAAATTCATTGCGAGTGTTGGAATTAGATATGCAAATCAAATTACTTACAATCTATTTCCATCGAATTCAAAGTTTCCATAACTAAATTCTTTTCTGATAATTTCTCAAGTTAACTCAAAAATCAAGATATTTGTTGGTGAGTACATGCATTTTTTTTTTTGGTATAATAATATAATTCCGTGAAAAGTGAAGATAGGAATAAAATATTATAATATTATATCAAATTTTTGCAACACTTATGTCAGAATCCATTCTCTGTGTATTAAATTTTCTTATAAATAAACATCATTAATTCATTATATGGTACAATATAATACATTTATGTTTAATTAATGGTAAAATGGCTATCGACCGTTGGTCTTTCAGCCAAAGTTTTCTTATTTTATTACAAATATTAATATGAACTGGAGCGAATTAAATCTAAAATACAAATTACGAATCGTAAATAAAATAAAATAAAATAAAATAAAATAAAATAAAATAAAATAAAATAAAATAAAATAAAATAAAATAAAATAAAATAAAATAAAATAAAATAAAATAAAATAAAATAAAATAAAATAAAATAAAATAAAATAAAATAAAATAAAATAAAATAAAATAAAATAAAATAAAATAAAATAAAATAAAATAAAATAAAATAAAATAAAATAAAGATAAACTTACAGTGTAAATAATTTTTGCACTTGAAAAATAAACAAACATATAATTCATAATAAATTAAAGACGACGCAAGCGCCACCTTTTGCCTAATTTCAAATGGCATCGTCAACGATTTGGGTCTACAAAGTAGACGACCGAGAATCATTGTTTCGTCCACTAAAAGAAGGCGAGCTTGTCCTGTTTATAAAAACTAGGAAAACGAAATTCACTGCCTTCATCAAGGCATTGCACATGGAACACAGTAGTCTGATGAGGTTCGAAAAACTGAAATGGCCATCACTAGTTATCCATAAGCTAGTTGAATGGTCACTGAATATTTCATTAAATGTGAAACATGAAATTGTTCGATTTTTATTGATCATTGTCAGAACTATTCCTTATTTACTTTAATTTTAATCATAAAATAGTTTATTATCTTGAATTCGGAAAGATTTTGGAAAATGAATAGAATAGTTCAAAATTCTACGCTACAATACAATTTGCATAAAAGAATCGTGTCTTAAGCACTTGGCCACAGTAATTAGAAATAAATTATTTATTTGCTATTGACGTTCTAATTCTTAATTTTTGGTATTTATATCTGTTAAAGTGAAACTTTCCTTCTATTTTGTAATGCACAAATTGCAAAATAAAAAGTGATTTAAAAATAATTAATTAATCAAAATTAAATTATTATTTTTTATTTAATAATTACTTCAACTTTTGACTTACATAACGCATTAATTAAAAAAGGATAAACATCCATTCAAACAACTACTTCCCGGACCAATACCCCACCGGATATTGGGTTACACAAGTTGCTGTTGCACGACAAATGATTGGATAATATGGGATTCAATACACCAATTAGATTTTCGATTTTATTTATTAGTTTTTTGTAAATGAAATGTATATTGTAAAATGGAGATTCCGTAAATTAATAATATATCAGTTTTTGATTAATATCGCTTAATATCTAAAATCGGGCTGAAAGACCTCCGGTCGATAGCCGATTCATCTGCAGAATGTAATTCTAATTTTTGTATATTATTGTATACACATTTGAATAAAGATGGTTAGTTAGTTATCTAAAATCGTAGCGAAAACGATATATTTTAAAAATGTTAATAATTAACTTATCAACAAGGATTTATAGGGTAAAGCTGTACTTGCGAGCAGATATCTGCTTTATGTTATTTAACTTTTTTTCTTTGCATTAAATATTCTCGAAACAAAAATTGCTGCTTTATGTAATTATTTGTAGTGCAACAGCAAATGCCCGGTATGTAATCCAATGTCCGGTGGGGTATTTGCCCCGGAATTAGTTGTTTAATCGTAACTTTAACCCGAAACTAGTCGAGAATTTAAAGTTATTCAGTTTAATCTGTGTTTTCGTTTATTTAATTGCTAGATTTTTTAATAATCTATGCATATTTATTATTACAATCTGAACTACCAATGTTTAAGTATTAAAAGTATTAATTACATTAAAACAAAATAATTATTTATTTTTTAGAACAGAAACAATTTACATAACAATATTTAATACATAGCATTATTACATGAATTGTAGTTCTATAAATTGAGTATCGCTTGTCTGTCTTTCCGTCTTTAATTTTTTATTTATTACATATATTTTGATCAACCAAAGGTGTTTCAGTACTTTAATTTTTATTAATCATTGTATTCTTATATATACAAGCATCATTATTCCCAAAGAATACCAACTTAATTTAATATACAATACATGAAACAATTTAAAACAAATATATATTCTTAAGAAAAACGGCTATCAACCGGAGGTCCTTTAACCTAAAATTTCTTTTTAATTTAACAATTAGCATATTTCAAATTTGAAGTAACATTTCGCTTTGACAGATGTAAATGTGAAAAGTTAGCAAATTAATTTAGAACGTCATTTGTAAAATAATTAAAAGTTAGATTGAAATTTGTGGATAATTCAAGTTTTATTTCAATATTTTTACGCGATGTAATATCAACTAAAAAATGTTCTATTTTCGTGTCCAATATGGCAAATCAGCATTGCAAATTTCGTCCTAAAACGGACTATAATTGATAAGGTACACTTAATTGAGGCATTGTTTTCCGCGCTGGCCTCATGCCGCTCACGCACCGGAAATTTTATACACGCTCTATTGTTATTTTTATATGCGCGTGAATCATAAACATCATACATTGTGTCCGGTTTGTAATTTTTAAATCATTTGCGACTTTGTTGAACACAATAAATATTCTAAAGTATGTGAATTGATCTTTTTAAAATTAACAGAAACAATTAATCGTTTTCCCCGGCGCATTCGCCAGGGTGATGGAGAAAATGTCTAGCATATTTTTGGAGTTCTGGAAAAGGAACCCCGAAAAAGAATCATTTCTTTTCTGTTCTTGTTTTAGCGCCCTATCCTATTTTTTTCTAAATATACAAAAAATCAAGCGTAACTAGATTATTATTTTCTATGTTTTGAAAGTGTCATTTTATTCGTTTAACCTATTTAATCATTTTTCTATCTCCAATACTTTTCTGAGAATTGCAAATTATTTATGACTGTTTTCAATATAGTAAACAGTCATAAATAATTTGCAATTACTGTTTTCAATATAGTAAACAGTCATAAATAATTTGCAATTCTCAGAAACTATTGGAGATAGAAAAATGATTAAATAGGTTAAACGAATAAAATGACACTTTCAAAATTTAGAAAATAATAATCTATATTGTAGAGCCTGCAACCATTCCAATGCTGAATTAAATACCCCAAGGTATACAATTTTTAAATGTCCGGAGTGGAGGGAGGAGGGGGAGATTGCGTGTTCTCCAATGGGAGACGAAGTAAGTGTGAGAACTCAAAACGTAGAAACAAAATTAAATTAAAATTTAAAAAATTAATATATCTATTTATGTAAATATCCATGGAAATTTTAATAAAACAAATTTTAAATTCTCTTGAAAATGGGCTAATAACCCGAAACTAGTCGAGAATTTAAAGTTATTCAATCTAATCTGTGTTTATGGTTGATTTTTAATAATCTATTCATATTTATTCCATACAATATGAACTACCAATGTCTAAATATTAATACCATTAATTATGTGGTAAGAAAAAGTAGGTAGGAAGATTTAAAGAAATGTTCAGCTACCATTCATCTAGTGTGTGGATAACTAATTTATTTATACGTAGGAAGAGTTTGGTGCTCATATTTTTTTTTTACCTGAAAACAATCCTTGCTAACTTAAATAAATAACTGTGACCAAGTGAACAAATCCTTTTTTCTATTACAATCCTTGCTATCAGGTTTTTTTTAATTGTCTTCAAGTTGGTTGTGGAGGCTGCCAATTACTTAAATAAAAATGATTGTCCTTTCCTTTAGGAGAAATGACAATAGTTTTTATTTAAATAATAGATTTTATTTACTTCACAAACTATAACCATGATAGGAACAATGTTGCTTTCGCAAAATATTCATTAAAACATCCTCTTCCATAAATTCTGAATTATTCCTAAACAATTACTCCACACAAAAATAACAAACCAAACGCCATTCGCAATCTGTACGCGAACGTCCGTCATCCATCTGGATGGCGTGTCATGTTATCCAGACACGCTGGCAAAGCGCGCGTTGTCGCAATTTGCATCCGAAGCCGTGTGAAATTGTCATCCGTGTCGGGAAATTACACATGCATTTGTTGTGTGTAATATATGGAGCGAAATGGTGGGATCCGTTTATTATGGACGACCTATTTCGGTCGATGTTGCTTCCACGGGAACGCATCAAATCCAAACATTATCAGGCGGATATCAAAGAGGAATTTCATAAATAACGTTCGGATGTTGATCCTTTGAAGAGATTCCCGTTGCACATACAAGCAGATGTTTAAATGGGAGCTTTGTTTATTGGAGAGGAAATTGTTGTTGTGTAAATTTGACAAATTATAATGTGCTATTACTCACACAATATAATTTTGTAATAAAATAACAATGGATTTATTTACACAAAAAATATTTATTTCTGTAAAGGCTGGAGAATTCTTATTAAAAGACCAATACTATTTTGTTGATGAGTTTATTCGTACGACTCAGTGTCAACTGACCATCAACTCTATTGACGCATTGTTGCATTTGTTACAATATAAAATAAACGCCCCTAAATTATATATATTTTCAGTGACCCTTTCTACCTTTTCAGGTGTAGGGTGCGCCTAAATTAAATAAATAATAATACAGGATTGAATATCCTTACACTTAAAACAACAAATACCCACGCCGGGTATTTGCCCGAGAAGTAGTTGTTTTAATGTGCATTTGTTTAACGTACTTACGTAACGTAAGTTAAAAGTCACAGAGCTAAATGTGAAAATAATTTATTAATTATTTTCAAATCATTTTTATTTAATATATTTAAATAACTGTGACTAAGTGAATGAATAATACTCTTTTCTATTTATAATTTTAATTTTGTTATACTAACAGCAACAACTTATCTTTTTGCCTCGCTGTAATTAATTTATGTATACTTTGTATTATTATATATACAATTTAAAATATTTACAAGTAATTATTAATATTTAGTGTTAGTCTGTCTGGGCTATCGACTGACGGTCTTTCTGCCCTGCCTGAATCTATGATTATTTAACTGTCTTGATGAAACGAGCTAATGAATTGATGAAGTATTGCTGCTGGGAATGTATATTTGGGAGTAATTTGTATTATTATAATTCATTGATGTTTTGTTTATTTGTTATAGAAATAAATAATCTTCACTTAAAGAATAATTACATTAGCATTAGATTTATAATTATATACAGAAAATAACATAGGATAAAGAACTATTGGTACGGGCAAAATTTGGTTCTACATCGATGTGATTTGCCCAGCTCCTCCATTGTGGCGGAGGCGCCGGGTAAGTTATACATTTTAATAGCAATCAACTTTTTCTAAAGGAATTAAAATAACTCAATTATACAACAATTGTGATAATATATATCCAACTTAATTTTAAATAAAAATGACTATCAATTATTGGCCTCGAATCAAGACTTAGACATACCAGATTCAAGGTCCAAAACGAAGGTGTTTGTCACAATTCAGGTACTTGTTTTTGTTACTAGATTGTTGCTAAAGATCTATTTATTGATTAAAAACAATAAAATTAGGGGTATATCGTATTTTTTAAAACATTTTTTATTGCTTAGCCACGGATTCCGTGTAAAGAGGCGAACTTTTCTAAGACCAAAACGAAAGTGTTTGTCATAATTCAAGAAGTTATTTTTCTTACCAGATTGTTGCTAAAGGTCTAAATATTGATTTGAAGCAATAAAATTATGGATATGTATTTCGTAACTTTTTTAAACAATTTTTAATGCCCAGCCACGGATTTCGTATAAAAAGACTTCACATCGGTTGGTTCTGCTACGATAGAAAATTGAACAGCAAAATTTACAAATGTTTATATTATTTGTTGGGATTGGAGTTTCACAAAATAACTTTTCAACTTTCACATCGGTTGGTTCTGCTACGATAGAAAATTGAACAGCAACATTTACAAATGTTTTATATTATTTGTTGGGATTGGAGTTTCACAAAATAATTACATGCATTGCAATTTTGCCCCAACATTATTATGTATTTCCTGAACGCGCATGGATTCCTCTTAATTAAACATTACATTCATCCGTTAAATATTCATTCATTCATGTTCTGTTGCGAATAATTATGACGTCAAACAGAAGGGCCGGCGCGTATCGATTGCGCCCGGCGGCTCCGTTTTCACTGTTGAATCGTGACCTAAAAAAATCTGCATTGCTAATTCCGGCTTCCTCATTCACTCGAAATAATCAGAGATCGATCCGGAGTGCCGCCGGGGAAGAACATCGCCGTCACACCGAGACGCCCGACTGTCTGGCTGGGAACTCTCCTGCATCTTTTACTGCCCGCAATTTGCGCCACCCTTAACCCACTTACAACCACCGGATATTACCCGAATGGATTAACGTCGTTAGGAATAAAAAAAAAGGAAAACAGCAACGGCTTGGTAATTTAAGGGGTTTTATTGTACATTCGCGTGGGGATTATCGAATCTGAATGGGATTACTGGCAGTTACATGATTGATATCTGTTTGTTATTTCCGTGTTACATATGTTGACAATTTTGTACTACGAAAGTAATAATAATTTCATTATGCTAACCTTTCGTGCTTTAATGCATGACTCTCTTAAGGTAGGTAGCCAAATGCCTCGGCATCTAATTAGTGACGCGCTTGAATGGATTAAGGAAATTCCCTCTATTAACTCCGCCGTTGTCGTTCCTAAGCCCGGTGGTGAAAGGAGGAAGGGTGAGGGAGGGGACTATCCATCCTAGATAGTGATCATAAAGAAAGAGCAAAGATCTTATATACCGAAAGGTATAATTAACCCAATCCAATATCGACAGGAAAATTTCTTTAAATTTCCCAATATTTTTATATTAAAGAGAAAAAAAAAAGAATATTAGGGCTGTAATGAAATTGGGCTACAATGAGTTATCTTGTATTCCAATTTTATTATTTACAGCTCTAAGGGTTTTTTTCTGTAATATAAAAATATTTACTGCATGCGAGTTACTTTCCCAGAATATCATATCATATCATATCATATCATATCATATCATATCATATCATATCATATCATATCATATCATATCATATCATATCATATCATATCATATCATATCATATCATATCATATCATATCATATCATATCATATCATATCATATCATATCATATCATATCATATCATATCATATCATATCATATCATATCATATCATATCATATCATATCATATCATATCTCATTTTGCTTATGAAATTTGAAAAATATACTGTTTTGACAGTTGATTTAAATATATTATGAGTGAAAATCACATAGCTGTTGATAATTACCGATGTGAAATTATCCAGGGGTTTTCAGACACCGATTTTTCTGCCCGGCGCATCCACGATGGTGAAGGCGCCGGGCAAATCGTGGTCCATTTGTGAAAAAATAATAAGGCATGTCTAACATAGATACTTACATATCATGTTAATTAGATATAAGGTATCTTTAGTAGTTCTTTGGTGCACTTTACTTTAAAGTGAGCTAAAGTCATTCATTGTGGACAATGAAGTAAGTGGAAATCAGTATTATTTATCTTAAGTCCTTATACCCTTTCGGGTGTCGGTCTGTCTTGTTTTAATAGTCTCTCACTTTTTGCTTCCAATTGTCTCTGTCCTGGGTCATTCTCCGTATCTCGTTCCACTTTATTCCTCTTCTCTCTGCTGCTTTGTGGAGCTGTTCACTCCAGATCTTTGCCGGTCTTCCGAAATCAGTATATATGATATATGAAATCAGTATATATGAAAAAAATGTAATAATAAAAAATAAACTTTTTTATTAGCTGAGATGATTCTTTAGACATCTAAAAACATTCTAAGACAAAGAAATCGAATGTAAAATGCAGCTAAGATAACCGTTTTGAACTTTGAGATTTGATTGATTTTGTGTTGAAAACAGTGGATGACAAAATAATTTAAAAAAATAGTAATAATAAAAAAATGACTTTTTTATTGGCTGTGATGGTTTTTTAGACATCTAAAAACAATCTAAGACAAAGAAATTGAATGTAAAGTGTGGCTAAGATAACCGTTTTGAACGTTGAGATTTGATTGATTTTGTGTTGAAAACAGTGGATGACAAAATAATTTAAAAAAATAGTAATAATAAAACATAACTTTTTTATTGGCTGTGATGGTTCTTTAAATATCTAAAAGCAATCTAAGACAAAGAAATCGAATGTAAAGTGCGGCTAAGTTAGCCGTTTTGAACTTTGAGATTTGATTGATTTTGTGTTGAAAACAGTGGATGGCAAAATAATTTAAAAAAAAAATAGTAATAATAAAACATAACTTTTGTATTGGCTGTGATGGTTCTTTAAATATCTAAAAACAATCTAAGACAAAGAAATCGAATGTAAAGTGCGGCTAAGTTAGCCGTTTTGAACTTTGAGATTTGATTGATTTTGTGTTGAAAACAGTGGATGACAAAATAATTAAAAAAAGTAATAATCAAAAATAACTTTTTTATTGGCTGTGATGGTTCTTTAGACATCTAAAAACAATCTAAGACAAAGAAATCGAATGTAAAGTGCGGCTAAGTTAGCCGTTTTGAACTTTGAGATTTGATTGATTTTGTGTTGAAAACAGTGGATGACAAAATAATTAAAAAAAGTAATAATCAAAAATAACTTTTTTATTGGCTGTGATGGTTCTTTAGACATCTAAAAACAATCTAAGACAAAGAAATCTAATGTAAAGTGCGGCTAAGTTAGCCGTTTTGAACGTTGAGATTTGATTGATTTTGTGTTGAAAACAGTGGATGACAAAATAATTTAAAAAAATTGTAATAATAAAAAAATAACTTTTTTATTGGCTGTGATGGTTCTTTAAATATCTAAAAACAATCTAAGACAAAGAAATCGAATGTAAAGTGCGGCTAAGTTAGCCGTTTTGAACTTTGAATTTGATTGATTTTGTGTTGAAAACAGTGGATGACAAAATAATTAAAAAAATAGTAATAATAAAAAAATAACTTTTTTATTGGCTGTGATGGTTTTTTAGACATCTAAAAACAATCTAAGACAAAGAAATCGAATGTGAAGTGCAGCTAAGTTAACCGTTTTGAACTTTGAATTTGATTGATTTTGTGTTGAAAACAGTGGATGACAAAATAATAAAAAAATAGTAATAAAAATAATTAACTTTTTTATTGGCTGTCATGATTCTTAAGACATCTAGTAACAATCTACGAAAAATAAATCGAATTTAAAGAGCGATTAAGTGAGCCGTTTGTAGACTTTGAAATTTGATCGATTTTATGTTGAAATTCGTGGATGATAGAAAGAAAATGTGATGAAAATAATAATACTATTATTCGAAGTTTTAGGACTTCCACTAATAGGCTAATGTAAAATGGAAATTAAAATCCATGTTAAATTAAACTTGTAAATTAAATTCACTTGGTTTAGTTTTACTTATATTTATTTTATCTTCAACTTCAATAATATCGAAACTAGTTGAAGTTACGATAAACATAAGTAAAGCTAAACCAAGTGAATTTAATTTACAAGTTTAATTTAATATTACAGATGTTTTACGAAGTGATTAATAAGAAAAAAAGTGTCCGATATATTAAAATCCGTGGATTAATCACGAATTTCCCGGCGCTTCCACCAATGTGGATGCGCCGGGTCAAAAACCGTTGAAATCGGTTTAATAATTTGTAAGGTACCAATACAATTCTCTGAAAAAGAGGCGTCCAGTAAGAATTAAAAAAACTGATTATTCATGTTTTAAAAAAAGTGACAAAAGCTATTCAAAATATAAATCTTATAAATTTAAAAGTATACATAAACTCAGAAAATATCGAAAACAAAGATTTATATATATATATATATATATAATCTAAAATCCCCATCCACTATAATGGTGGTGTAGGGGTGACAAGGATTTATGAAGATTCAAAAAATACAAAGGCCGTTTTATTTTTAAAAGCAAAAATACACCAAATTTAACAATATTTTGGTAAATATACATTCATTTCAGAACACGTAGGAATTAATTAAATTGATATTCCTTTTAAATTATATTTCTATCTATGAATTGAAGAAATTTAAATGTAAAACTTTCCACTTATATTTAATTAATTTAAGGCGGAAAGACCACTGGTCGATAGCCAATTGGCAAACTCTTACAGCATGTATTGTAATATTTTATGTTATATGTAGGTGTTTGTCAATAAAGATTATGTATATATATATATATATATATATATATTCAATGGCCCCTTTCTACCCACATGGGTGTAGGGTAATAGATTATGTATATAAATAATTAATTTAAATTATATCTCAATTTTGTACATTGACATTTCTTCAATTCATGTAAGAATTTTCAATAAATTAAATTAAAAATTTAAATTGAATTTCAAGTTTGCGTTATGAATATCAGTAAACTTTGAGTTATTACTTTTGTTTTCACCATAATCGGTATTGGAAGGAAGACTTCCTGGACCACGTCGGACTCCTCCGAATAATGAACTTTTATGATTTGAATTTTGGAAACCCTAATTTTATAATGACAAAAATAACACATATTTCAGAATTAATCAATTGTGAATCTGAAATACGTGTAATTATTTCAGAACATATTAGAATAGTAATTAGATGTATAAAATGTATTTT
Organism: Philonthus spinipes; assembly: GCA_963082785.1. Taxonomy (NCBI): domain Eukaryota; kingdom Metazoa; phylum Arthropoda; class Insecta; order Coleoptera; family Staphylinidae; genus Philonthus; species Philonthus spinipes. The sequence continues at coordinate 10,085,858 of OY720309.1, read as the reverse complement.
CTTCTAATTACCATTTTGGAACTTCTTAATTTTTGTTCATTAATTTTAATAGGTTATGTTAAGCTGTTTACGTCCCGCCTCTATCAACAATTCTGAACGATCTGTGAAACCGTATCACAGCTGTCGTGCATCAAACGATGGACATATTGAACATTTATAATATATTAAAAAAATCTTTGGGATTTCCTTTTTTCGTGACAACAAAGATTATTAATTTTGGATTTGTAGTTTAATATATATATATATATATATATATATATAAACTAAAATCCCCATCTACCGTAATGGTGGTGTAGGGGTACTTTAATAAATACGATTTTTTAAATATGTGTTAAAGCACATGCGCCATTCCTGACGCTCATTCATTGTGTATGAGGGGGTGTTCCGCGAGCATCGGTATTAGCTCCTCGACTACCATGTTGAATCATTGTATATAAGTTGAAATAAAACGTGTTATTGTTACTCTTCTGCACTTCTTGAGAACCATCCCCGTAAGCCCACCACCAACAGCGTTGACAAAATCGGTCCACCATTTATAATAACCCTGTATTATTTTTCTAGTATGATTCTTGTACTCCTATCCTGAAAGATATTCTCATTTTGTTTGTTGTCCCAACCAGGTTCATTGTTTCCATTTTTGTTTTTTTTTACCTGAACCATTTCAATACAATTTATTTTATAATGCTGATTCACAATTTCTGATAAATATATCATTTATATAAAATATAAGTTATATTTTCTGGAATCGCTGATCGAAAAGCTGCAATTATCTATCATTCTATCGTACAAATATTGAAAGTAAACAAATGAAACGAATATATATATATATATATATATATATATATACCCTTTACAGGGTGTGTGTTAAAAAAGAATATCCTCCTTAATAAATTCTGTATTCCTCGAAATCCAAACATCCTTCCCAAATATACACACCATAGTCTCACCATTTACCAATTAATCAGTACGAATCAAGACAGTTCAGCAAGCTAGCACAGATATTTCTAAATCCACATCACCATCAATTCATGACAGGATAGAAAGATCTCAGGTCGATAACCCATGAGAGATTAACACCTTCATGCATATTTATAATTGATATATATATATATATATATATATCAACCCCGACACCAATTGGTAAAAGGCGACATCGATTATCGATTATATATATATATATATATATATATATATCTGTATATAAAATTTAATGTAATTGTCTGAATATATAAAAAAATTAAATTAGAATTTTCTATGAGGAGACCGATTTATAATTAATAAATTGATGTAATTTCAAATTTTATATATTCAGAAAATTACATTAAATTTTATATGCATAAAATCTTTATTTTTACTGGTACTTGTTTTATTAAACTAAATAATTTCCTTACATTTCCTTCGATTTGACGGCTTTTTTATAAGTTAGTTGTGCGTTAGTGGCTTAAAAATAACTTTAGATTTTATGAAATAAATATGAATGAATTATTAAAAATCATCCAATAAAACACAGATTAGATTGAATAACTTTAAATTCTCGACTAGTTTCGGGTTATTAGCCCATTTTCAAGAGAATTTAAAATTTGTTTTTCTCTTGAAAATATTACTTTAAGATATACTTTTTTAATTACTGTAGAACAGCTGCCACTATATAAAAAAATAATTAAGAAACTGCATGAAGCAAGTGATACTGTAAAATAAATTCGAGTTTGTACACTATGTTTAAGGACCAATTCCAACAAATAATAGTCATTTATTTACAAGAATGCTTGTAGTGATATTCAAAATGTTTTATAATATGTAAATCCTTTATATGTAAGTAGAAGCTTCAATCACGATAATTTGTTTTTAATGGAACTCATGGTTCATAATAAAAATAATACATTTTTCTTGATTTCTTGATTTTTTTTTGTATGTAATTTTGTACAGCTAAAAATATTAAAATACTCTTTCGAAATCAAGAATGAAAAGTATATGTTGACACTTAAAAAAATAATTGATGATGTCACAACTGTCAAATTTTTTATTGAAAAATTAAAAACAGATGATTAATCATCTGTCTGATGTTTTTTGTTTTGTTTTAACAAATAAACACGCCTTGTTTTATTTTTGTTGAAATTGGTCCTAAATAGTCATCACGTCATAACAGTATTTGAGTGCAGATTATAATTCGCTTTTCACCACATTTTTTGTGCGTGTTTACGTTGTGTTTATATTTGTTATATATTTTATTGACGATTGTGAATATTTTTAGAAGATATCATTCCGACGATGGTTGGTTTTTATTGTACATTTTATATATAATTAGTAATAACTTTTGTTTTTATATATGGAAGTTAAGAGTTGTTATATATTTTGTTTCATTAAAAAATTAATAATAAAAAAATTTATATTTCTAAAACTATATTACTACTCAAAAGTAATAAAACAAGTAGGTCTTGTGACAAGAATTTAAATAATTACGAAACTTCAAGTCTAAAATTCCATATATTGCAATTGCAATCCTATTATAAAACATGTTCTATTTTTGTTTATTCCGCGTTTGCGGAACGTGAAATGCATGAAATTTTTCTGATTGCCTTTCGTGGGCATTTCCTCCGTACGTGTCCAATCTACACTTTGCTCCTTTTCCGCCGACGCTGTATTTGTCGTGAGATTAGATGTGTGTTATATTTTTCGTGGAAGAGGTTGAGGTCGGTGTCGAGGTGGGTTTTCCATTCTCATCACGATGTCATTGAATAAGTAACGTATTTAGTAATAAAGTAAATAATTTAATAACTTAAACGTTACTCATTCAATTACAATTTACTTTATTAAAGGAATCTCCATTTCCAAATTACAATTATAATTACATATTAAAAATTTTATAAGAAAAGTGTGACGCTCTAAAAAGATTACAAAACATATGTATAAAAAAAGGCAAATTACGACAAAATACAAAATAATTTTTTTAAAGAATTCAATAAAAAAAAACATCAAACAATTTTGTAGGTTTCATGAAACTTATTTAATCTTTTCCTGTTTAATGTAATATTTTTAGGATCATACCGTCATTGTAATTAAATTGTAAGTTACAAATTCCACAAATTACGACAAAATATAAAATAATTCTTTTTAAATCAATAAAAAACATCAAACAATTTTGTAGGTTTCATGAAACTTATTTAATCTTTTCTCGTTTAATGTAATATTTTTAGGATCATACCGTCACTTTAATTAAATTGTAAGTTACAAATTCGTTTCATCCAGAGCCTACTAAATAAACATGCCAGAATATTAGAGTTGAGAAGTCTCCCAGATGCATACGTATACATGACCTTGGTTAAATTGTAACAATTATTTTTGTCAATAGAAAAGAGTACACTTCTTTACATTGGATTTTTCTAGGCTCAAAAAGTGTACTATGTTCTATGTTATTGATACGCAACGCAGGTATACATTATGTAATTCAATGTCTGGCGGGCCATTAATTGAAATTACTTTTATTTATATGAAAAGAAAATTGCAAATTATATATATACATATATATATTATCAAAAAAAACCTTTATACCCATAAGAGTGTAGGGTTAAAATTGCAAATTATGTAAAGAAATAATTGTAAACGGGAAATTTTTCCAACACGAGGATTCGTAGGCGAATGAATTCTCTCGCGTAGAGTCCGATTAGACTCCGAGATTTCGATTTCCCCGCTCCGACATTCTGGCCTGTATATTTAGTAGGTACTTATTTACCACATTACTGTTTCTTCAGACGAAATAAAGAAAATGAAAAATTGCAATGGTACATTTTTAATTTTCTTTATTTCGCCTAAAAAAACCGTAACGTGGCTAAAGAATAAAGACGATTTTATGGAACAAATAAAGGTTTTTGAAAATTCTCGTTGCTTTAATGTAAACACGTTTCTAAAACCTGCTGCAGATGGAAATATTGAAAGCAACAACTTGCATTTCAACAATTCACGAGTTTCGGGATTCATCACTCATCATTGCAGCTCTGCCCTGTAAATTCTTAGTTGTTAAACAATACGTACGTAAAAATAGTTTAACAACTAATGGCTTACAGGGATGAGGGATGAATCCCGAAAGAAGTATCTACAGATAACCTTGTAATTATTATTTATCGTTTCTGTTAGCTCTGTTGATGGTGAGTAGTGGATTGTCGAAAAAACAGCGAGATTGATCAACTAATAAAACTGTAGTCGTTTTAACACTTATTATTTTCTTTTATAACTAAAAAAATATAATTTTGCCAATACAAGTTTAAACTAAGAGAGTTAAAATCAATCTGGTTTTTGGTGTGAATTCACTGCCCTTGTCGACTGTAACCACCCCTCCTACTCTTAGATGGAGGTGAGCAGGTACTTGAGGCCTTAACAATTTCCTTTCATTAAATATTTTCGACTCAAACTGTTGCATTGCACACTGCTATGCAACAAACAAATATTGTGGAATCCAATTTCCGGCTGGGTATTTGCTCGGAAAGTAGTTGTTTCAATAGATATTTATCAAAAACTTACATTGTTAGTAATTTTTGCAGTTGGAAAAAGGATTGATTGAATTTTATTTATTCATAGCCAGAAATTTTCCTTATATAATTTCATTGTAATTTAAATGCAAATTTGTTGTATTCATATTTAAAATAAGTAGATTTTTAGCCACTTCACGATTGCTGTATCTAACTTTTTCAATTTTACACGAAATAAATGAGTAAATAATCTAATAATAATTACATTACAGTGTACATTTACATCTCGTTTGTTGTTACGCAACAACTTCTGTTATCAGCGTCGATATTCCACGTCTATAAATAGCGATTTCTCGTCGTAAATTACATTTTCATCTGGAATTCATGCCGAGAGCCAGTAATTTGATTAATCCAGCATATGGAGCGCACACACGTAACTCAATTACCTTCGCTGTAGCCATGGTACGGAACAAAGTTCAGAGTGATAAGGGCGATGAAAAGGGCTTTCAACGCGATCGGAGTTGAAGCTATCTCCCGATTTAGCTTTGCGTACGATTTTGCTCGGAATGAATTCAACGCCAGTTGTCTGTTGAATTGAGTTGGGCGAGATTTGCTGTAAATCCGTATTGACGTTTGGATTTGTGAGATAACTGCCCTGATTATTGAGTATTCAGTATTTTATGACAGATTTTTTTTTCTGATTGCTTCCAAAATATACGCGAATTCTTGCTTTAGCTGTTAGTTTTTGTTTGAGAGTGAATTAATACACGCCCTATCAAAGTTAAAAAAAATAATTTTCATTTGACGGACAATGTGAATAATCAACTTTTGAACCGTATTAATTTATTCTAGTCTCCTCCAATTAGCCTAATTATTACATGATTAGCACTGGCCGTAATTACCACGTTTTCGACCCAATTAAATTCGTTCTACGAGCGCGTAATGAGCTCGCTCGGAATTTGGTGCCGATCCGAATTGAGAGAAGCATTTTGCTTTTAATATTTCATTGCGGCGATTAGCTGCCGTCTAAAAACCGGCTTTTAAAAGTTCGTTAATCATCCGAGCTCGAAACACAAAAAAAAATAAACAAAAGGAATTATTGCGAATCAAAATTATAAATTAATTATATATTACATAATAAAATAACAATTTAAATAACTAATCTAATTATTACAATGAAATTAAACAAGAAAAAATGTCTGGCAGTGATGAATAAAATTCGATCAATCCCCTTTTCCAACTGTTTGTTTCACTGATTTAAATTAAATCAGTGAAACAAACCAAGTGTTTTAATCAAAGTCTATTTACAAACATCTATTGAAACAACTACTTCCCGAGCACTTACCCCGCCGGACATTGGATTACACAATAGATTTTTGTTGTTGTATAGCAGCACTATTGCGAATTGAAACGGTTTGAGTCGAAATTATTTAATGAAAGGAAACAACAAATAATAGTTACAAGACTATCTGAGACAAGTGTTTCGGGATTGATCGAATTTTATTGATCATTGCCAGAAATTTTTCCTTGTTTAATTTAATTGCAATTTAAATAACTGCAAGTGTGTGAATCATCTTTGTTTCATTTTATTTAATTTAATCTAATTAATTAATTTTATATATTGTGGCCTCTTGTACGAGTTTCCTTGCTCCTGCTGGGGCTTTCTAAATCATTATTTACGGGGCTGATGATTCCCCTTTCGCCCTTTTAAACTTGTTTGCTGATTTCTCTCCATTTCTTCCCGTCCTTTGTTTTGTCCTGCCATTTTCTAACACCAATATTCATCAGATCTACTTCTTGTATCCATGTCGTTCTTCGTCTGCCTCTTCTCTTTTTGCCTCCTGGGTTCCATTGAAGTATTGAGAATATTATAGACGTTGGTCCTGCCCTCCATATGTGTCATCGAAGCAACTTCACTCTTTGCTCATTTATTTTACTTACGATGCATCTTTCCAGTTCCTGTTATAGTTCATTATTCGTGCCTTTTCTATACTCATTTCGGATGTTTTGATTGGTCCTAACATAGTTCTTAATATTTTTCTCTCTAAGATCCTGAAGTTTTCCTCTTGTTTTTTTCGCCATGTTAATTATTTCGGCTCCATATTACATAATACATTACAATATATATAATTAAGTATAATTTAGATTTGCAATAATTCCTTTTGTTTGAAGTCATTGATTATCATTGCCCGAACAAACACTACAGGTCAGGTCAGGTTAATGTGATTGCACCGCACAAGGAAATGTTCACTAAGGCTCAAATAATAACATGTATGTCTTATAGAATTTTATCCACTCCTTTCTATTCGTTGATAGTTCCTTTACCTGTGCCCATCTCATTTTTTTTGTTTAAAAATATAACATAAATAATTAGAATACATGTAGGTTTTAGTCTGTCTGGGCTATCGACCAGAGGTCTTTCTGCCCTGTCATGAATTTATGACGAAGTTAAAGATAAATCTATGCTAGCTAGAAGTTTTTGTCTTATTAACTAACTAACCATCTTTATTCAAATGTGTATATGTATGTACAATAATATACAAAAATTAGAATTATATTCTGTAGATGATGAATCGGCTATCGACCGGAGGTCTTTCAGCCTGTCTTATTATTATTTTTTATTATCTTATAACTGGGCTTCAGTTTCTTGTTGGCTAATAAATTTATTATTATAATTACTCATTCCATGCTCCATTAAATTATAATGGATTACCCAACAGGAAACTGAAGCCCAGTTACAAGATAATACAAAATAATAGCTAGCATAGATTTATCTTAAACTTTATAAGATTAATTTTTCAGTTCTCAATATTTCAATATTTTAAAGCAATTTAAGCGATTTCCCAATTGCACACTTCCGCTGTTATTTTCAAGCCCCTACAGGTTCAACAGCGCGTCGTGCTCATTAACCTCGTTAAGAATAATTTTAATTGGGGGCGGCCACGAGACTTCGTTAAAATTTCATCACACATTAAAAAATCGCGTGTTGTCGAAAAAAAAAAGGTCCACGCGATGAAAACTGAAGTACAATAAGGGGTGGTGTTGAATATATTTATTTAATACCCAGTATACGCAATGCTGTTGTTTCGCCGTGCTTCCTCGCTTGTTCACTCTGAACAAACAGAAGAGAATAATTCAGGTCGCAATTATGTTTTACACAGTAAACAAAGGTGGTTTAATTTTGGGCCTTATACTCTCACTAAACGCAAAGTTGGAGAGAGTTTGTTGGGCGAGATATAATCGTGGGATAGATTATTTTCTGTTGGTCTAAATTGAAATAGTTAGATACTAACTATTGGCTGTTTCTTTCTTTCTTAATCTTATCCTCTTTTACCCGTATTGTGTGTCGAGGTTACTATAATAATTTTATTATCTAAACGAAAAAATGCAACATAGGATATATTCAATTTGGAAACAAAAACAATTATTTCAAACAATTAATTACAAAAAATATCGACAGTTGAAAAGTATAGGAAAACTTTTGATACATAATTAAAACGTGCATTTCATGACAAGTTAAAAAAAATATGTTATTTTCTCCACCTATTTCCCAGTTAATATACATTTAATATAATTTTGCTTAATGCTAATATACCTTAAGGTGGCGGTTTCGTAGAAAGAGATAGCTATACAGTAAAGTGGAAATAATCGTTTGAAAAAAGTGCCATTCTTTTGGATTTAATAATATGAATATGTATTTACATTTTTTTATCTACGAAGTATAAAGTATCAGTCTAAATAAAAAATAAATCGTTAATTTTCGTGTATTACGTCAATTTACTAGTTCAAGTTAGAAAAGAAAATTGTAAGATATAATGAAATTAATAGGTCATGTCTGCTAAGTTATATGAATGCAGAATTTAGTGAAATCCTTTAAATTTTCATTGCACAAGTTCTTATTAGCAAAAATATAATTTGAAATTTGCTATAAATTTGATCAATTTTCATTGTTTTTCATACAAACTAAACATTAAAATAATTTTTAATTCGTCTGATGAAATTCCTGCTTATTTTAAGACTACTTTAATGTATAATACAATATTGTTCATTGATCACAACAGCAATCTAACTCGAATTAGTGATTGCCAATATTTATATAGCAATCTCTTTCGTCTAAACCGCACCCTTAAGTAAAATATTTGCTAATAATTCTAATAATCTACCCTTTCTTACAAAATTCTGTATTCCCCGTAACCCTAATATCCTTCCTTAATACAATCATCCTACAATCACCATTCATCAATTCATTTGCGCAAATCATCAGGACAGTTCAGCTAGCATAGATTTCTATTTATCTTTATCATAAATTCACGACAGGGCAGAAAGACCTTTGGTCGATAGCCCAAACAGACTAACACCTACATGTATTGTAATTATTTATATTGTTGAAATTATCTATACAGTCTGAATGAAGATATATGTAATAAAACAACATTTCCTTTGAAACAAAAAATCAAGTTTGAACCACTGAAAGTCCTTATTTAATATTTTTTATTTTTTGGGCCACTTTTTATAAATGTTCTTCTTTTGAACGACTGAAAGTCCTTATTTAATAATTTTTATTTTTATAGATCACCCTGTATAAATTTTCTTCTTCTTCTTCTTCCCGAATCCGCATACACTTATATTCAGGCGTCGCATGGCTTATCTTCCTTTCATTCAATTTTTTCTGTCTCTTGCCACTGTAGAAATTTTAAGGTTTAATTAATTAGAAAATAAAATATGATCCATTGCTTAACTTCACTAGAAATTTCACATACTTAACCTCAATTAGGTTAAAAATTTTAACAAAATTCATAATCAAATATTTCAAAAGCCTTTGGGGAGTCCGACGTGGTCCAGGAAATCTTCAATGGAACGCAATTGTTGTATATTACGAACCGATGAGGTTTAAATACTAATATTAATGAAAATGACAGTTACTTTTAACTTATAAAAATATACAGTGCATTTTTTATCTAGGCCTCATAGGGATTTACATAGGAAAATCTTTTCGTCGTGTTAATGGTTTTTTCTATGGTATGGATTTTGATCAAATTAAACACACATTTAAATTAGAGTAATTTGTATAAAGTTCAGCAGTTTTTAAATTATTTTAAATACATTTAATGTTTTAAATAGTGATATAAAATAATGATAATTTTAAATATTTTCTTAATTAATAGGCTTAGTTCTCTGACATCTACTGAAGTTGTCAAAGTATTCTAGTTTATTGTACATCTTTTATTGCAAGAATGTTGATCACGGTGTAGACCAAGAAAAGATTTAAATAGTGATGGATTACACAAAAAGAGCTTATTTTTAAATATATTAAGGTTTAGTTAATTATTTAAAATTAGTTTTAAATATTCAATAAAATTTAATTAATTAACTTAAACTAGGCAATACAATAACTTAAAAAAAAACATAACATTAAAGTAAATGTTCAAACTGTTGCCCATTAGCAGCTAAACAATGACATAGCCTATCTTTAAAATGTCTTTTCACATTTTGAAGCTGCCGGAGAATTATTTTAGCAGATTCTTCGAGAATTCTTCCTTTTAATTCTTCTAAATCCTTTGGTCTACTACGGATATCGTCAAAAACATTGCTTGCCAAATAACCCCAGTAAAAGAAGTCGAGCGGTGTTAAATCTCCTTGCTGGCCATTTCAGAGGTCCAAATCGCCCAATTCATCCATGCGGAAATTGAGTATTTAAATACTCAGTAATTTGTCGTGTGCTATGTGGAGGAGCACCGTCGTGCTGGAAAATTATTTTACCATATACTGGCACTTGTTCAATGGCAGGAAAAATATTTTCCATCAATAATCTTTGATATTTTTCACTATTTAGCGATCCCTCTATAAAAAATGGACCTATAATATGGTTACCTACCATTCTTGCCCATACGTTGACCTTTTGTGGCCATGGTGTGTGTGTGGTTTGGAAGAAATATGGATTTTTTCTAGACCAAAATCTTGGGTTTTGATTATTTACTGACCCATTGTTTTCTGATTTTGAATTGGCCGTCCTGGATACTCCACGGAGAAATGATCAGGCACTTGTATACTTGATAGCCCTTTTATGTATTCCATCACCATTTTAACCTTTTCTTGGGTGGTATAAACCGACATTCTTTAAATAAAAGGAGTGCAATAAATTGGAACACTTTGACAATTACGATTGATCCTACTATTTAAAAAAATATTCAAAATTATTATCATTTAAAATCAATTTTAAAAACATAAAATGCATTTAAAATAGTTTAAAAACTACTGAATTTTGTACATATTACTCTAAATTAAATGTTTGTTTAATTTGATCAAAATCCATACCATAGAAAAACCATTAACACGACGAAAAGATTTTCCTATGTAAATCCCTATGAGGCCTAGATAAAAAAATGCACTGTATAGTGTTCCATAAAAAAAATACATAACTTTGATGAAGATTTTTTTTATGAGACAATCTGTATAACTGCTAATAAATTTAAATTGTGTGTACAACGATCCTACATCAATATGAAAATAAATTCAAGAAATTGCATGGTTTTCCTTAAAACGACATCGTCGTATATGATGCTCCATCCTGTGGTTTTTGTTTTTAATAAGTGGAAAATAAAATTTTATATAAATTGCTGTTGTTGCGGCTTTACCTGATATTCAGCCGTAGCCCAACCCTCATTAACATAAGTTTGCGCGTTTGCAATGGGCCTGGAAACGGTCGGGCGGATTGCGGCGAAACGGGAGAGATCGTGGGAAGCGTGGCCGGCCGTATTGAGCCATACCACGCATGCGCTTTGAATATACAAACGGAAATTCGAGTGACACACCCGTGGGAGAGATGAACACGAGACTTCACACAGTCAACATCGCGACGATTATTGTACATTGTAAATGATATAATTTAAAATACAGTTTGAGTTAAATCAAGTAATAATTTCATTTCAAACGGTCTTACAACTACAGTAACAGCTGTATCATAAATTGTTATTATTACAAACACAATACTATTCTAATTCAGTAATATGTTCTTTCTTTCATGATGAGCCAATTATTATAATCTTGCAAATAAACAGGGCGATTCTGTAAGAAATGGAAGCATTTTGCTTTAAAATGCTTCCATTTCTTACAGAAGCTCATATATTTTCCTATTTTCATTTGTTTCAGTGATACTTTGATCAATAGCAATTTATAAAATTAAAGGAAAATGTATTGCAGAACTTCCAAATAAAAATCAAGAAGCATTAATTGGCATTAAATTTTCGAAAACTGCACCACCCAGCCAGTTTCAGTAAAAGCCGATTCGCTGTAATTAACGCCGCAGCATTAAGAATACGATCTAGTAGCGCATTTCTTGGGTCTACTTTGATAGCATAAACTAACGACTTCATCCATCTCCAAAGACAAAAATCTAGGGGAGTGAAATCTGGTGATTCCGGTGGCCAAGTGTGCGGGCGACCAAATTGATTTAAATAATTCTCCTTTATTAAATTAATAGCTATATAGATATTTTTCCATTGTTTATTTTATAATTCGTCAACTTTCTACTTCTACTCATTAAAAGTACTCGTTGTTAATTCTGTATAATTCACTGAAATGGGCATTTAGAAAATTTCTCACAATATTTTTTCAGAGAAAAAAGACATGAGTAAAGGCGACAACGCGACGATGTGCGGCGATCGTCGGTCGATAACTCTGGTAGCCGTCTTACGGTGCGCATGCGTTTCATGATATACATTAACGATTCTACGCGACATGCACACCTTAGACAACAAAATAATGTATTCTTAAAAATGTGAAAAAATGCCTTCTGGAGATATTGTAAACTTTTGAAGGGGGTGCTATTAGGGGATGAAGATGCCCAAGTAATATTATTTTTTTGTATGTTAGGTAGTGCCTTTAGGAACAAAATAACGTATAGTTTAAAAATATAAAAAAACACCTTTCGGAGATATTTTAATTTGAATATTTATCATGGGAATGCGATTAGGGAATGAAGATGTCCGAGTTATCCAAATTTTATTTTTTTATATGTTAGGCAGTGTCTTTGTGAACTAAGTAAAGTATAATTTAAAAATATAAAAAAATGCCGTTTGGAGATATTTTAATTTGAAATTTTAACATCGGGGTGCGATTAGGGGATGAAGATGCCCGAGTTATCCAAATTTAATTTTTTTTATATGTTAGGTGGTGCCTTTAATAACTAAATAACGTATAATTTAAGAATATAAAAAAATGCCCTTTGGAGATACATATTTTTTTTAATATTCAATTTCGTTTAGAGTGTCTTAAGAGGTTGAAAATTCTTCAAGTTTCAAACCAAGCAGTTTTTCAGAAACAATTCGTGCACTTGGGAATAGTCCAGGAACGCTAGCACGTGTTAAAATTGTTTGCCTGTCAGGAATTCTTCGGTTCGGAAAACGACGTCGATACTCTTCTACAGAACTAACAGAATTACAATTACAAAATCTATAAAAAAAATACTGAATGGATTTAAAAATGAGGCATTTTTATAATCTCGCAAAACAACTAGAACTGTCACTTTTTATAACATTTACCGAATTAATATTTTGTTAAAAATTGGCATCTAGGACAACGCTGTCAAATTTAACTTGATTAACTTTTTTTTAAAAGTTGATTTCGTAAATAAATGTATTATTATTATTATTAAAAAGAAAAACCCCTGAAACAAATGAAAATAATATTTGAACATATGGGCTCATTTTTGCTTCCTGGATCTATCCTTAAAATACTCTCATTTCCTTCCGATTCACCCTGTATATCCCTACGAGCAAAGCTACTGTGATGAGAGCTAAACCCCGAAACGCGTGTACAGACACCTTCTCGTTACAACCGACTAAAAATACGCTTTCACACGTGCGAATGCCACCGCCTTGTCTGGTTGCATCATCCGCGAAAAGGCGAAGCCCGTTGATTTACGTCGATATTTTTAAAACGATAACTGGTTTTGTTTCGATACCGCTGAATAGCAGCGCGGACGAGAAATGGAACGCGATGATCGGCTTCTGTTGGTGGCCGCCAGGAATTTTAATAGTTTCTTTTCTGCAAAGAATACGGTTTTGCCGGATGGTTGACAGAATTGAACAATCGGATTGTGCTGCAGCTCGTTGGAATGTTATTAATATTTAATTAATGGAAATGATTCATTTCATGATTAAAAGATATTTATAGGTGAGTACACGACGTGTATGTTTATTTCATGATTAATAATAATTTCAGTAAGTAACATTGAAATTGATGGCTGCATCTATCATTACTATTTATCCATCTGATGGAGTCGTTTATCATGTGGCAATACAATAAACATATTTCTGAGTTATAATTTCACATTTTCAACAACTTTGAAACTATACAGGTGTATAGAAAGTCTTGGAATGGTCAAATAATTCGAAAAATACACATCCAATAGAGAAAAAACAAAAAATAGTTTTTAATATTTTTCTAAAATCTATGCAAGGTTTTACATTTTTAAAAGGTTCATTTTATAAGAAGATCGGACAATTTTGTCGTAATTTTCAAACCAGATTAAAAGAATATTGCAGATCATACAATTTAAAATATAAGAATTCAACCTTTGCTAATCATTTGTTAGAAACAAAACAAGGATGTACTCTCGATAATCTATCTCAACGAAAAAGGCAGAAAAATGTCCGCTGAAATCCATAAAGCAAAAATTAATCTCTAACGACTAGGTTGACATGATATATACCTGTGTATCCCGTTTTTTTTTTCCAAGTATTTCCGTGTAATTGAAACTAGTCACTAAAATAAAAGGTTTTCTTCATTTCAAAATGTTATTATTAGTATTTACGAATTACGATCAATGCTGCTATAAGAATGGAAATAACAAGCCATCATAAATTCTATTTCCAAGCATACAATTCGCGTCTGTAATTCCATTGGACTGAGAAAAGGACAAAGCGGAAATGCGAGAAAGGGAGGCGAGGAGATATATAGGTCATACCAGCTCGAGTATATGGAGCACAAAACGTTGCAAAAACAATCGCAATGCAGTATATAAACACACACCCATATATGCACTAGCTGTTCCTTCTTTGGAATTGGAATGAATTCATTAATTCCCTAGAGATGGGGGAAAACTGTACCGATAAAATGTTATTCCGTGCGACTGTAAAATTATGTTTCCCTAGTTAACTACGTGCTGTATCCCACTTTCTAAAGGCTAAGGGTGCGTCTCTGCTACGTGTATTCCGCCCCTGCAGCGGGTGTAGTTGAGTATTATTTTGTTCAGGGGAGCTGTTCTGTGAAGCCGCAATTAACGCGTTGGATTTATTTAATATTTCTTAACTTTGTGTAACTGAAATGTACTTGGAATTATAGTCATTAAATAAATTACTATAAGAATCCTTTCTTTATGGCGCTTATTTTGTACTAGATACACTAAATACGCAAAGTTTTCATTGACAGTAGTAATGACGTTTGATAAATAATAATTTAAAAACTATATATTTGAAGCTCTTTCTTTGCGAACTGCATTTTAAATAAAAATAATAAAATACTTGATGTTTAGTTTATAGTTTCAAAACAGTATGGTTTTGTGAAATACAGATCTACATCAACAAACCTCTGCCATTCTACTGATTTTGTATTAAGTGCTTTAGACGAACGCTTTCAAGTAGACGTCATTTTTATAGATCTCTCTAAAGCATTTGATAAAGTAAACCATAACTTACTACTAAAGTAGTAGCCACCCGGATGGGAGGCACTACAATGAATCAGAGTTCATGACCTAAGTGAGCGCGGCGTTTTAGCTGCCCTCCCAACCCTAAATCCTTACTACTAAAAAACATTTTGGCCTTGATAATAATCTTGTATCATTACTGCAAAGTTATTTGCATGGAAGACTGTGTTATGTTGAATATAGATCTGTCAAACCACATACATTTGTTTGTAGCAGTGGTGTTCCCCAAGGTTCAAATCTTGGACCATTATTATTCGTACTTTTTATTATTTATTGTACGCAGATAACCTGGAGATATATAGCAAAGTTGGTAGCTTAGCTGATTGTCAAAATTTACAAAATAATCTGGAATTACTTCATGAGTGGAGCATTGATAATGTCTTACACTTAAATATATCCAAATGTAAATCCATAACAATTACCAGAAAGCAAAATTCTCTGAATTTTCAATATATTGTTAACGGGATTACTCTAAAAAGTGTCTCTAGCTTTCGGAACCTAGGTGTGTTTTTTGACAAAAAGTTAAACTTCTCTAACCACATTACTTACTTCACTAAGTTTTCTTATTGCATTTCTTTTAAGAACTACAAAACAATTTAAAATTTAGAACCCCTAATTAACTTCTACTATGCATCTATAAGAAGTAAATTGGAATACTGCAGCGTTATATAAAATCCATGCTACAAAACGTATATAAATGACCTTGAAAAAATCCAAAGGATATTCTTGAAATGCCTCTACTTCGAAGCACATGAACAATACCTGTTCAAGACTAAAGCTCTGTTGAACTTGAAAGAGAATTTGGCATAATATCGTTACAAAATAGAAGAAGAAGAAGAAGTATGTTTAAATTGTTTTTATTTACAAAGTAATTAATTATCAGATGCATGATTCATACCTCATATCTAGACTAAAATTTGCTGTCAGGTAGGAAACATGCGAATATTTTTTATAATAATCGAGCAAATACAACATACTATCTCAACTCACCCATCATGTCTATGTGTAACTCGGTAAACATGCTGCCTCGTATATCATGATATATTTCATTTTAATGTATCAAAGCTCACAGCTTATTTCACATTATATTATATGTTAATAACACATAAAATTATTCTTAATAGAAAAAGGATTTATTCACTTGGTCACAGCTATTTAAATAAAATAAATAAAAAGAATTTGAAAATAATTAATTAATAAAAAATATTCTGACTACTCTAGCTGTGGTTATTGATACTCTAGACAACAACTACGCTACTTCATGTTTTCATTTAATTTCATCTTTTTCATTTTAATATTTTTATAAAAGATTTAAATATTATTAAATTTGTGATTTTCTGTTAATAAATTTTCAACGTAAGTGATAAAATGAATATAATAATAAATGGTCATATAAAAGCGAAATATATGTTAGAACACAATATAGATAATACAAAGTTAATTAAATTAAAATTAAATACGAATAATTACTAAAAATGATCATTAAAATTTGATCATTCTAGCATAATTTTTTCAGCTTCGAAAAAAGGAATGATTGAATTTTCTCACCATCATCAGATTTAATTTTAATTGAAAATAATACTGTAGGCTGAAAGACCACTGGTCGATAGCCAGTTTCAGAGTTGGAAATATATTGTGAACGTTAGTGTATTGTTAGATATTGTATTGTAATTGTATTTTCCAATCTCAGAAATAAAGATGTTTATGTATGTAATACTGTTTTTTTAAACATTAATAATAGCGAATACATCATCAATATATCTGAACACACGGTTCAGTTTGAAAATTAGCTACTGTTGATTTTTGAAAAACCAACTCACGCGTTTAATTTCTTTGACGTGCTCTTCCATCAATAAATGTAGAAATAATTTATTAATTATTTTCAAATCATTTTTATTTAACACTCTTATTATTTATTACTATTATTTGACCAGTTGTTCGCAAAGTAAGTTGACTTTGCACAACAAACAATTTATCGGCGTTTAATTATATAACTTTCAGACGAATGTTCTATCAAATTACAGAAGAAAACAGAATATCAGAAACTTAATAAATTAATTATTTTTATTTAACAATAGAAAAGAATATTTATTCACTTCTATCAATTGAACGGGAGGTTGGAATCATAATTAATTAAAGACGACGCAAGCGCCACCTTTTGCCTAATTTCAAGTGGCATCGTCAACGATTTGGGTCTACAAGGTAGACGACGGAGAATCATTGTTTCGTCCACTAAAGGAAGGCGAACTTGTCCTGTTTATAAAAACAAGGAAGTTCAATCGTAGAAAGTATTTAAACGGTAGAGGATCTAAAAAAAGCTTAAAAAATCTAAATGAAATCCTGAGGACAGTTTTGGATATCAGCTATTCTACTGATCGGGGAACGCAAAAGAGAAGTTTTCCCGGATGGAATGGGGAGCTTGATAAGCTGAAAAATAAATCTAGAAAAGAGTTTATAACAGCCAATAAAAGTGGCAAGTATTACCACAAAGCCCTCACGAAATACAATAAGTCTTTAAGGGACTCAAAAAGGAAATTCTGGAGACATGCAAAAAGGATAGAACACCTTCCCACAGCAGCAAGACTACAGACGATTCTTAAGAGAGAGAATACTCTGTGGGATTTGGATATCTGCAGAACACTGAGGGAAAATTCACGACAAGTCCAGAGGAGACTCTAAAGCTGCTGTTAAGCATTCACTTCCCTGACTGTCTTACTAAACGCTCGGAGAAAGAAATAACGATTGGGAGAAGTATAGAGGAGCTGAGAGAGATGGTCATACGCCACTATCAATATGGATTTCCGATTACTCAACAGGAAAGACCTCAAACTATTAACAGGAATTCTAACAGGATATGTCCCAGTAAATGGCCACCTGAAAAACATGGGAATAATCTCTGATGAAACAGGTAGATTCTGCTTTCTGGAAAGGGAGACTGTTTTCCATTTCCTTACAGAATGCGAGTTTTTAGCTCGTGTAAAACAAAGGTTCTTATGGAACTACTTCTCCGCTCTTGACGAACTAAAATATTTCAAGATTCAAAAGGATTGGTATATAACCAAGTGAAAAAATATTCTTTTCTATTTATAATAAGACAGTAAATAAAATCTTAGCTTGGCGTAGTAAAACGTCAGCAGATACAGCTTCTGTGTGTGTAAGGGCAATGCCATGTTGAGACTGCAAAAACTGTAAAAGGTAAGAAAAATTTGGCTTAGTGTAAAAAAAAAAACGTCGGCAGATACAACCTCTCTGTGTGTAAGGGCAATGCCATGTTAAGACTGCAAAAAAATGTAAAAGGTAAGGCTTGGTGTAGAAAAACGTCAGCAGATACAGTTTCTGTGTGTGTAAAAGCAATGCACATGTTAAAACTGTAAAATGATCCCCTTTGATCTGTGCAATATACAATCAGCAATCCTGATTGTTTTTTAAGAAATTAAATTATTTTGCGTAAAGGAAGCCACAAAAGATGTTTTTAAACCGAAGTGCCACTACAGCCCTACAAATCAAATAATAATAATTTATTCACCTGGTCACAGGCATTTAAATAACTTAAATAAAAAAAATTATCAATCAAACATTTTGCCTTTAGCTGCTGTGTTTTTATTTAATTTATTTATTAAACAATCTGAGAAGATAATGTAAGAATTTTTTGAAATACACCAAGTATTCATTATTTATTGGTCAAATATATATATTTTTTTAAATATTAGTATAAATAATGAATATTGGCGGAAAGATAGCTAATTTATATACAAATCTAAGTTAATCATTATAAATGTATGTATAGTCGTAAATGTTATAACATTGTATATAAATAAAGATAGTTTATGAATACTTGATTTGTAACACAAATTGTTTATGTTATTGTATCTTCCAAAATTAATGTTATGGAATATAATAAACATTGATGTAATTAACTACGCTTAAATTGATAATTGAAAGAATGAAAGCGGCCCTTATACTCTATCAAACCGTCGATCTCGTCATCGTCGGCGAGATTTAATGTGAAGAGGAAGTCGCCAATGAATAAATGGGCTATTTTCGTCAGGGGCTGATACGCTCGATTGGCCGCCTCTCGGACAATTGGACAGATTCGTTCGAGCGATCAGATATCGTTCGAGTCCGGTGTACGTGTGTGGATGCCCTTCACTTGAATTGAAAGGAAAATTGGATTTTGGATTTGATGATCAACACATAGGGAGTTTTTTTGTTGTTGAATATATAAAAGAAAGGAAAAAAAAACATTGAATGTATTATACGTGACTGTTGAGTCACTAATCAATTTCGATTCAACAATTTTATTTAGAACAAATAATGGAATTTGATTGCACGAACTATAATGCAAGAGATACAAGTTACAAAGTCAACTTACTTGGCGAACAACTGGTCAAATAAGAGAGTATTAAATAAAAATTATTTGAAAATAATTAATAAATTATTTCCACATTTATTGATATGCAACAGCAGATGTACATTATGTAATTCAATGTCCGGAGGGGTATTTGCCCGGGAAGTAGATGTTTTAATGTGCATGTGTTTAACGTACTTACGTAACGTAAGTCAAAATGTCACAGAGTTAAATGTGGAAATGATTTACTAATTATTTTCAATTCATTTTTATTTAGTTTAAATAACTGTAACCAAGTGAATAAATATTCTTTTCAATTTATAATAAGAGAGTAAATAAAAACTTAGCTTGGCGTAGAAAAACGTCAGTATATATAGCTTCTGCGTATGTAAGGGCAATGCCGTGTTAAGAATGCAAAAACTGTAACAGGTAAGAAAAATTTAGTTTGGTGTAGAAAAACGTCAGCAGATACAGCTTCTGTATGTGTAAAAGCAATGCTATATTAAGACTGCAAAAACTGTAAAAGGTAAGAAAAATTTAGCTTAGTGTAGAAAAACGTCAGCAGATACAGGTTCTGTGTTGGTAAGGGCAACATGTTAAGACTGCCAAAACTGTAAAAGGTAAGAAAAATTTAGTTTGGTGTAGAAAAACGTCAGCAGATACAACGTCTGTGTGTGTAAAAGCCATTGCTTTTAAACTGCAAAAACTGTAAAAGGATCCCCTTTGATCTGTGCAATATACAATCAACAATTCGCCACTGCATCAAATTATAATATGCCTAGAACAGGTCGTAAAAGCATCACTACTGCATGTGAGAACTGAGGGATAGTAAGAATATCGTTTAAAACTTCTTGAGACTGTGCTACCGAGTTATCGGCAGAAATAAAAGGACGAATTTCTGCTGAAAAACCTAAAAAACTCGCAGAAGACTTCAAGAAACTGGTCTGAAAGCAAGGAAGAAGCCATCTTCGACAAAAATAAAAAACCTCTCATCGAAGAAGATTGGTGCTTCAAAAGTTGACTAAATGTTAGCGCATGAGGGCCGTATAAACACTTCAAATTACATAAACGTTCTTGAATCCGGTCCTCTGCACTAATTTTCTTTA
The DNA here is from genome assembly GCA_963082785.1 of Philonthus spinipes. Classification (NCBI taxonomy): domain Eukaryota; kingdom Metazoa; phylum Arthropoda; class Insecta; order Coleoptera; family Staphylinidae; genus Philonthus; species Philonthus spinipes. Next base: position 10,065,236 of record OY720309.1, on the reverse strand, counting down.
TTTTTTTGGCTGTATCAATGTCACAAATCAGATAGAATAATTGTTTAGAGAAAATTATGTTGAGTCCTTTGATTGGCCTTTTCAATCTCCAGACCTGAGCACTATTGAATATTGAGATTTATTAAAACGCAGTCAGATACTATCAATACAAAAGAAGATTTGAAACAATGTCAGGAAAAAGTGTTATAAACTGATACGCTTTTTACAAAAATAATTTCTGCGTGATGAAGACGAAGGATGGTCCTATAAATAATAACTTAAAAAATATCTAAAACTACACATTTTTTTTAAAATTTATAAATAGAAAAAGAGTATTCATTCACTTATTATTATTCACAGTTATTTAAATAAATTAAATAAAATAAAAATGATTTGATAATAATTAATAAATTATTTCCACATTTAGCTCTGTGACTTTTGACTTACGTAAGTACGTTAAACAAATGCATATTAAAACAACTAATTTCCGGGCAAATACCCACGCCGGACATTAAATCGATTTAGTTTAATTTGATTTAATATAATTGATTTAAATTCACTGAGTATGGTTGCATTAATTTAATTGATTTATTTTAACATCTTTAAATTATGTAAGGCAGAGCTGTACTGACTAGGCATAGATCCCGACACACGTGTCTGCATGGTCTTATACTAAGTAACGCCCCTTTTGTTGATTTTGCATTAAATTTTTCTCGGATCAAAATTTGTTGCATTATGCAATATTTTATTGATGTGCAACAGCAGGTGTACATTATGTAATTCAATGTCCGGCGTATTTACCCGGAAAGTAGTTGTTTTAATGTTAACGTAAGTCAAAAGTCGCAGAACTAATTGTGGAAATAATTTATTAATTATTTTCCAATAATTTTTATTTAATTTGTTTAAATTTATTTGAATATAAAATTTCTCCAAAATAATGAAATACCATGGGTGTTAAATACTTTCGGCAAAGGCTTAATATAGTTTAATAAATCAAAAGAAGTAAAGAGTACAATGTATTATTAATTAAGAAAAAATCACGTACTCGCCAATAAATATCTTCGTCAAAAAAACTATATTTTTTTTTTATTTCATCACCATCATCTAAAATACGAGCAGCTTGTATTGATTTTATTGTGCGATTTTCCCATTTAAATTTCATATAAGCCTCTGTACGTGTGTTTGTGTGCGTATAGAGGTAATCAAAATGCAAATTGCGTTTGTAGTCGCGAAATGCGAATATAAAACGAGCACGTAGTTATCATTTAAGTGCGAAAGGTGGGTGTAGCGCGTTGAACCGGGCCCATAGTAGATTACACTGGATGGAATTAAACATGACGCGATTAATCATAAAACTGGAATCTGCTGAATGTTTGCGAGGAAAATAAGTGGGCTGTTTTTTTTACGAAAAAATTACATTCCGAGAAGAAGTTAGATGTGAGATAATGGGAAATACTCATTTTGAGTTATAAGAAAGAAACGTTTTAATCTTTTTGAAGTGAATTTTGGAAGTATTAAGAAAACAACCGGCATACCTCGACATACCAATACGGGTATAAGAGGAAACGTTTAACAAATAAAGAAGAACACTGAAAATAGCTACATAATAAATTGGGCATATTACATATTCTTGTACCCTACACCCATATGGATAGAAAGGCTGCCGACCAATTGAAAAAAATGGGTATAAGAGAAGTTTAAAAAAGAAAGAAGAAAACAACTGAAAATAGCTACATAATAAATTGGGCTTATTACATATTCTTGTACTCTACACCCATATTGAATATATAATGTGTGTTGAATCTATATTTGTTGAGAACTTTTTTATGGGAGACGGCGCACTTTGAAATATTTTAAAATTTGTCCGACCGCTATCTCAGACTGGCGACTAATATTGTTTCTTTTTTTTTGCGTATGATAAAAGTAAGGTGGTCCGAATTTTATTTGTTTAAATAATAATAGTTTAATGTATGCTGAAACCATATTTGTTGCTAACTTTTTTATAGGAGACGGTGCACTTCGATTTTTTTTTAATTTTATTATTTAAGGGTGTGATAAAAAATATTAAGGGTTGAAAATTGGGGTGCTTGTATCATAATTCAACCTTTTATTTACACCCTAAAGAAAAAACAATCTATTTATCTTGAATATGTATAGAAATAATGGAATTTAAAAATCTATGGCTGAAATCTATGGCTAACTTCACATCCGTGTAAACATAGCGTTTTTAAAATGATTTATCGATATAAAAAAAAAACCTAAGAAATTCTTAAAAACAATAACCAACATCGATAATTAATTGGTTATGAGTTACCTGACGAGTATAATAAAAATAATTAACACTGTTGTATCATTTCTTCACCCTTTATTTTCTAATGCTTAGATATATACTTCGATTGCGAAGGATACAACAGTGTTAATTATTTTAATAACTAACATTTTAAAAATCGTCTCGAATTCTGTGAAAGTAAATCTGGATAATAATTACACCTCTAAAACAAAAACGAACACACACTTCACTCCACTCAAGCTTAACTCGTATGTCCAAACTTCACCCCCGATTAATCCTCTCCGCTGTCTGCCCCTTTGTCCCGGCTGTATACTCCAGCGGATGAAAAGCTCTCTTTAAGCATAATCTCACCCCCGACACATTCACTTCTCTCATCCAGAGGGTGAAAAAGAACACGAAACCGTCTCTTGCGACGAGCACCTCTTCGTCTCGCGGGCGAATTATTTATTGAAGCGAGACTTGCTCATGTTTGGGGTAACGACCCGCGATGAAAAGGGGGTCACGCGTCGCACTTGGTGATAGGGAAAATGTAAATGTGAACGATTGCGATAATAAAGAAAGAAAAAATATGTAACAAAGTTATAGGTGATTAAACACAAAGCGGGTTATAAAGTTTTAATTAGGGTTTATTTTTAACTGTTGATGTAAGGTGGGATTGTTGTTTTAATATTCATAATAACATTTGCGTTTCATTAAATTAAATAAATTAAATTAAATTTGGTGTAGAAGTAATGCAGATTTGCAATATTACTTATATCATTAATTAAAATTTAATAATAAAACTAATTACATTAAATAAAAAAAAAATACTGTGACTTATCACTGTAGCTAAATGGAAAATAATTTTTTAATTATTTTCAAATTCTTTTTATTTAATTTATTTAAATAACTGTGGCCAAGTGAATAAATCCTTTTTCTATTATTAAAACTAATCACACAAAATATGTGGCTAAGGCCCAATTTTACAAACCTCGAGTAACGTTACTCTTGATTTTTCCTTTCGGTTGGCTGATTCTCTCTATTTTATTATCAATAAGACTATTGATAATAAAATAGAGAGAATCATAGACATCAACTTTTATTTCGCGAATACTTACTTACGACTTATTTACGGATTGTAAAATTGGGCCTAAGAAACTCATCTCCTAGTTATTAAAATATTTCAATCTATTATGTACATAATATTATTTAAATTAATGTTGTTTTATTGTATACTAAAGCTACAGCTGGGCAATTGAAACAGTCCCAAAATACACAATTAAAATATTGTGCTTAATTTCATTGCACAGAAGTGCACTTCAATATAAACGAAAATATTCGGCCTTCGTAATAAACTCGTAAGTAAATTTCATTATTAATTTATCGCGCTCGATAATGCGCGCATTCTTTCATTTTTAATCGAGTTACTGCCTGGACACGCATTATCCATTAAATCAGGAGCAGCGTTTGGGGTCACGCACAAAGGTCGCTTCAATTACCGGCGACTTCTTTTTTAATTTCCAAGACCTCGCCGGTTGTAATTGAGTAACTGCTAGGCTTAATCGCATGAAATGTTCATTGTTTTTGTTTATAAATTAATTTATTTTAAAATACAATTCACAAATGCAAAACTCGTTAGATCTGGGCCTTTATTCCTGAAATTGATCGTATGTTTGTGTCTTCTGCCTGAGTATGTATCATTAAACCCGATTTGGTAATAATATATATGTCGATTCTGAATTACACATATATCAATTCAATTCGAGGGAACGGTGTTATGCTTCACCCTTAATGTTTGAAGGGGGTGCATTTACGAGACAATAAAGCAACGTTCGATGGCGCTACGTGATACAAAATCATGTTCCTGGAATTGGGGAATAACTCCGAAGGGCTTTCGCCCTTACACTAGATCACGATAAGGAACTCCAGTAATGATAACAAGTAAGGGGGGACGGAATTGCGATCGGGCGGAATCATTCTTTCGAAGTTCACAAAGTTCAACTTCTGTGCGAGATAATGAAAAGATAATCGAAATAAATCTTTAGAAAAAAAATATGCCACCACCGTTTTCTGGTTAAATTTTGTAATTTGATGAAAAGTAATATTTGTGGGCAGAAATACCTACGGTTGATAGCCATTTAAAAATTAATTAAATTATGTGTGATATACTTAATCAATTATTGATATGTTTTTGTAATATAGGGTTTTCCAATAAGAGGTTTTATTTTGATATTAAAAAAGAGTATCTTTTAAGAGAAATCAATGGATATTTATTTCATTATAAAGAGAAAGATATACCATTAGCGATGGAAAATGATATCAGCCAAATGGCCACCACGACTACAGTTGCAGCATCATATCCTTTTCATGAAATGTTCTATGACCATTTGCGGCTGTATCTCCTCTATAACTTCACGAATTCCAGCTTTAAGGTCTTGAATCGATTGTGGAGCGTTGGCATAGACCTTAACTTTCACGTGGCCCAAAGAAAAAAAGTCTAAAGGTGCCAAGTCACTAGATCTCGGGGCCAATTGTGATCACCTCTTCGCGAAATAACACGTCCAGGAAACTTTTCTTGCAAAAATTGCCATTGTTTTGTTGCTTTTGCGCTGTCTTGTTGAAAATAAACGTTGTCTACATCTAAATCTTCCAATTCCGGCCATAAAATATCATTAATCATAGCTCGATAGCGCAATCCATTCACCGTAACAGTTGCACTAGCCTCATTTTCGAATGAATAAGGTCCAATCACACCGCCAGTCCAAAAACCGTACCAAATAGTGACACGTTGAGGATGGAGAGGCTTTTCAATAAGTATTTTTGGATTTTCCGAGTCCCACATACGACAATTCTGCTTATTCACGTAGCCTCCGAACTGCAAATGGTCCTCATCACTGATTTTTCGATGAAAATCCGAATAATTTTCATGCATTTCATGGACCCAATCAGCAAAGATACGATTTTGTTGGTGATCAACTGGCTTGAGTTCTTGTGTTAATTGAACTTTAAAAGCCTTTAAACCGAAATCTTTAAGCAAAATAGGTGTAATATCGTTTTTGGAATGTCCAATTCCAAAGATCGACGAGGAATCCACAAACCTGGGTTTTCGTTAACACTATTGGCTACAGCAGCAATATTCTCAATTGTTCTTGAGCGACGCACAAGGTTTCAATTCTTCACATCACTAAGTTGCCACAACAGCTCAAATTTTTTAACCTGTTTTACTATTGCTGCCCGAGAAGGTGCTTCACGATGACTCAAAAGTGTTTTAGTTTGGCGAACTGTGACTGCAAAATTTTAACCATTTCTGTAGTGAATTTTAATAATTTCAATGCATAGTTGAAGCGTATATCGTTGCATTTTTACTAGTGGCATAGTTTTTACTTGTCAAATTTCAACAGCTGCAAAAGTGACAGCTGCTCAGATAGCGGGCTATTTAAAATGAAACCTCTTATTAGACAGCCCTGTATTTGGGTACGGAATTATATTTTTTTATATATTTTTTTGGTGCATAATAAAAGTTTTGATGATTGAAGAAAATTAATTAAAATGTAGAGTTGATTTATTGCTTTGTTTTCTTTTTATTTAATCAAGAAAGTAGAAAAAAGTATCGAATATTTGAACTACAAGTAATAATAATAGTGTTGAGCAATAATGGTTGCTCAACAAACTCATGGGACTCATTTGGGTACCAGGTTAGAGTGATATCAAGGGATATTCAATTTTTGACGACTTAGCTCCACATTAATAAAAATCTGACGGAGAAAGATCTGGCGAACGTCCCGGCCAACGTACGTCTCCACTATTTGAAATAACTCTGTCGGGAAATATTTGAGACAAGTAATCGGACACTACACTAGCTCCATCTTGCTAGAACCAAAAGCTAAAAGCTATTTAGGTAGTTGAGACAAATGTGATGTATTATTAATTTAATTCTTATTTAAGCGACATCTTTCCATTTCTTATAAAAATAATTAAATAATTAGTTTTTATTTTAATTTCAAAATATATATTTTTTTAAATGACATTTAGTGTTAATTTTTACATGTGCCGAACACGTGCAAATAAAGCGAATTGATAAAGTGTATTGGTGTTTAATTATTTATATTAATAAACACTTCTAAAACATAACAGTGGCGACGAGGATTGTTGTAAAACCGTACGCGCACCGATTTCAAAATAAATTATGCGAAAAATAAGAGCAATTAAAAGTGAGAAAAAAATGTCGAAGGAAGTTGTTGGACATTTACATGAATTCGATCTTTTAACAAGCGAATGGTCACTATTCTTAGCTAGAATTGAAAATTATTTCTTAGCTAACGAAATTTCAACTAAAGTAAGAAAACGTGCTATTCAAACAATGATTAAAGAAGCATATAAGATTTTGTATAATCTACAACGAGCGTTGATCGAAAGAATAGTGAATCGGAAAATGATGCATGAAAGAATTGGATTGTCTAAGGGCGTGGCAAACGAATGGTTGGAGAAAGGAGTAAATGTAGCTGAATGGATGAAGGTAAGACTGAAGAAGGTGGAAGAACATGAAAGGCGAATGTGTATAGACAAGAGTGAGTATAACCCGATTAATGATAGGTGTCAAGTGTATGAAAGGTTACGTAGATATTTGTGCAATAGTATATTTCGGCAGAGGACAAGGTAACTTTGGCTAGAGCCACGTGTCAATTCGAAGAAAAAAGATGGAAGGAAGGTATGGACGGGGGACAGTTATGGTAAGTGTGTGTTCTGTGGCTATTGGAGGAATACATGGAGGCATTTGGGAATGCGAGGAAATATGTAAGGCATGGATGAATGGTAGAAGAAAGATTGATGAGTGGTTTAGATATCTTGAAGAGACTGGGAAGGGAGAAAAAAGTAAGAAAAAGGGAGGGATAATTAAATATGGAGTGATGCTTTTATTTATCTGTTTTTGTTTTTATATATAGATTAATTGGATAGAATTTTGTTTGTATTATGTGAGGAATATTTTTTATTTAGGATGCCAATAAAGGTTTAAAAAAATGTATATGTTATTTCCAAGGCACTCTTTACAAAAGCAGGATTTTTGTGATTGAATTTTAGTTATCACAATTATTATTCGACATGACAAACCTACGTTTTCTTAAATAGAAAAGAATATTTATGTAAGGCATAGCTGTACTGACGAGGGATATATCCCAAAACACGTGTCTGCAGATGGGCTTATATTAAGTAACATTCCATTTGTTGTTTTTATATTAAATTTTTCTCGGATCAAAATTTGTTGCATTATGCAATATTTTATTGATTTGCAACAGCAACTGTACATTATGTAATTCAATGTCCGGCGTGGGTATTTGCCCGGGAAGTAGTTGTTTTTATGTGCATTTGTTTAACGTACTTACGTAGCGTAAGTCAAAAGTCACAGAGCTAAATGTGGAAATAATTTATTAATTATTTTCAAATCATTTTTATTTAATATATTTAAAAAAAATTACCAACCATTCTATTAAAAAAATCAGTAATTATTATTCTACTATCTCAATGGATTAAATAAAAAATAAATAAATCAATCCAATTCTGCATTTTAATTAACATTATCCCCATGAAAATAGATAAAACATTCAGAGCAGTTGCTTTTAATAATTTATTAAATAAATCGTAATTATTTCTACAGCTAGCGTTTGGAATAAAGAATCGTAATTGCTGGATGATGAATGTTTCTTGGCAACGTGCACTCGCTCCACGGCCTTCGGTGAATTTTCGCATTAACCCAATTTTCCGCAATTCGGCGGAGTATTTACGATGACGTCCAGAGAGGAAAATCGATTTCCGCATTTGAACGCTGTTTTAGTGGAAAACTTAGCGAAAACTACAGTTTCCGTCCCAATTGTAAATTTTCTCGAGGCACAACGTGTAAGTGACAGAATTAATTTATTATTCAAAATTAAGAACAACAAAAAACATAAATAATAAAGGAACATTGGATCTCATATCCAAGCTTTGTTTTGCCTTTAAATCACTTAAAACCATATTATGTTCATATTTACAAAAAGACACTCTTGCTAATAAAAATTGAACGATTTAAATATTTAATAAATAGTAATATTTAATTTTAAATGTTGATAATCAATGACAGAATAACATCCATCTTGTTGCTAAAAATGAGTGCTTCTTTAGTGTCAATAAAGAAAATTCCAAAAAAAGAAGATAACTAATTACAATAAAGGTATGATATATTATATCATTGTAATCAGAAAAAATAGAGGATTTTAATTCGATAAAAAACTAATATGGCGCCCATAAGAAATAAGAAAGTTGATGATGGTCCAGAAGAAACAAAACATGCTATTAGTAAAATTAGTACACCATCGATTAGATCATAAAAAAGTGCTATAAGAATGCCTTCATTGTATTGAAATATTGCTTCAAATATTTTTTTATTTTTCTTGAAAACAAAGAAACTTAGCCCAGTTTTCTCAACAGGATATTAATCAGCATGAAATTCTGCAAAAGTGCCGAATTTAAAACTACCCTCTATCACTTATAATAAGCGAGATCCCCATGGTGAGACTCGAATTTGAAACACCCTGTATATATATTATCGAAATATATATATTATACTCATGAGGGTGTACAATACGTTCAAATATATCCCTTACTTTATGATAACCCTGTACAATTGAAAATCCCTATATTTCTTAATAATCACATTGAAGTATAAACAGCAATAACTAATAAATTATTTCATATTGTTTGTTGAATCAGAGGAAAGAAAATGTTGTCTAAATTTTGTATGATAAATTTACTGGAAAGTAAAACAAGCGCGTGCTTATTAGCACTGCCCTGCCCTTCTTTAATTTACAATTAATTACTCAGCCTAGTAATTTATTAGAGACTCACCCCTGAAACGCCCCACGTTTGGGGGACGTCTTTGGTTAATTCAACCTCTTCATCGATCGGTCCCGCAATTTTCAAGCAAACTCACCTGGAACAACACAAGGATAAGAGAAATTATTAAAGTTGACAAAAACAAAAAATACGTATTAATGTTATTTTATATAAAATCCATTGCGTCGAATCCGCCAAACTTATAATTATTTTAATTGTGACATATTTAACTTTAGTCTGTGTGAATTCAAGGCATTCCTTTCTGTAGTTGAATTTAAATTATAAGGTTGTAGATACATTATTATTTAAAACATTCGTGTCACAATTGTATTCTAATTTTTATTTTATTTTTATTTAAATATATCATTCTTTATACTTTTATATACAAACTTAACATAATATGCTATTAAATAATAAGACGTATATTTAATAGTATATTATGTTAAGTTTGTACTTAATGCTCTGTAATTGTTTTTTTTTTGCCTGTTGGGTAATAAAGTTTATTATTATTATAAATAATAATAATAATATTACAAAACATTTTAAAATATCTTAATCTTGAAATATTTTTTTCTTACTTATCGAAGGTTTTTAAACAATGGGATTAAAAATAAACAATGAACAAAGCAATATAAATAAATTACTATTAAATTAAAATTATTATTTATTATTATTATGTTTATTTACGGAATTCACCTATTTTATAAATGCAAGAAAACACAATTAGCTATACATATACATGTGTAACTAACTCATGCTCATTAAATTACTAAATAGAACACAAATGATACATTAGGGCCGTTTTACACACACAAGAATTCTCGCATAAATTCATAATATAATTATATATAGAAAAATATTATAAGTTTGCGCATGTGCAATACAGCGATTTTTATAATATATTTCTTGCGAGAATTCTCGCGAGAAATATATTGAACATGTTCAAAATAATCTAGAAAAGAATTATATAAAACAGTCTCCCAATAATGTTAAGCAATAGCATACTACAAAATAGCGCGTCTGCTTGTATTGGACGACTGTAAAAACAATCTGCTCTGCTTATTTCCACAATAATTATTTGCTGTGTAAAACAGGAAAAATATTTTTATATAAATAATTACAGCAAAACTTTTATATATAATTCTCGCACAACTTTCTGCGAGAATTCTTGTGTGTGTAAAACGGCCCTTAGAAAAGAAAAAAGTTCAATGGTGAGGGAAGGTGAAATGTGTGATGAAATTAATGAGCGACTCGATTCTTATTTTTATTGTTTAAACTTCTTACTTCAATTATTGATAATAGAGGTTTCTACTTCGTTATATATTGTTTTAAGTTTCAATCAAAATATTGATGCACTTTGTTTGTATAATATTTAATTTTATTTTAGTGACTATAGTTTCAATAATTTTAACTTATCATTATCAAACTTTACTAACCTCAAGTAACGTCACACATGATTTTTATTTTCATTCAGTTGGCAGCATTGTCTTATTAATAATCAAATGGAGAGAATTACAGATATCAACTTTTATTCCGCGAATACGTTACTTACGCCTTATTTGTGGATTGAAAAATTGGGCATAAGAGTTTTATAATAAGCAATTTTAACTTCTCATTATTAAATTAAGACTAGAATAATATTACTGTTTAAAATTAACAGTGAAGTAGAAATCGATTTTTCCATTAATTTTATGGAAATAGAATCTTAAAGGAAATATTTGTTTTGCTCGATAAACTATTATTGAGCTTTTCTCCAAGTTCATATTCTTACAAAGGCTAAGAAAATCTAAAAGAAGCGAGAATAATTATTAAAATACAATTATAAAAAGTCACAGAGATAAATGTGGAAATAATTTATTAATTATTTTCAAATATAATTAATGGTTTTAATATTTAGACATTGGTAGTTCATATTGTATGAAATAAATATGAATAAAATATTAAATATATATTTTCAAATATTTTGTATTTAATTTATTTAAAAAACTGTGACCAAAAGAATGAATACTCTTTTCTATTTATAAAAATACATCAGGAAACTACAAGGAATCATCCTTCCTTTGTATCATTTATCTAATCGTGAAACGAATTTTTTATTGCACAACAGATGTACATTTCTTTACCTCATTGTGTAATCTATACGGGCAATCGGCGTTTCCTCGTTTCGTTTTTCCCGTCTGCTATATGGACCTCTTTCCATATAAGAAACGGCAAACGTAGACTCTGTAAATATCCGGTGAGATCGATATTGGCGGGATCCCCTCCTTATCGTATCGTAACGAAATGAATGGGGCGATCTGATGAATTATTTTCAATGCAAATAGACTTCAATTTAATTCCCCTCAAAGATACATTATACACACAATAGCGAGGATATTATTTTTTGGATCAAGTAATCTGATAAGGAATTTTCATGTAGACTCACGAAATTTTGCAAGGATTTTATTAGATTGTGTTTGTGTGGTATAGATTTTGCGGTTACTGAAAGCTCGCTTCGCTCGCAATTTTGTTTATTTATTTATTTAACGGATTTACCTTTTTACAAATCTACGATATAATTAATAATATTTATGTATAGTGGATTGTAGAACAAAAATAAAGAAATAATAACAACAACAAAAAAAAACTAATTGGCGCCGCCAATTAAAGGTATATCCAAGACAAATATTTATGAAACAAACCAAGTGTATTAGATTCTAAAATTCTGTAATCATTTCAAAGTGAAAATATTGTAAACTTTGTTAAATTTAAAGTTTTATAAGTCTCTTACATAGCATTTGTCGAAAAATGTTGATATACTTTGGTATAAGTATAAATAAAGAGCTCTTGTATTGTCTCAGAAATTAAATATTTTATTAACTCGACTTGTTTCGCTTTTTAGAGCATTTTCAAGACACTCCTAAAATAGTTGATTTGGATTTAGTGAAGAAATAGCAAATGTTTTATTTCCCCATTTACCCCAGGATAATAATAATAATATTTATTATCCAACTGTTAATAATTTAATTAATTAATTAATTCATTTATTTACGGAAATCTCCTTTCTACAAAAACTGTAAACATTTACATAAATCATCATAAATAATAATACACAAATAAGTCAACTATTCAACATAAACTTTGAACATCTTTATCCCAAGTGATTTTACAATTCAAAATTAAGAGTGGTCAGGTAATCTCAGGGGTACATTACAAAATAGAAAATAAATAAATATTGAATAAATAAACATATATATATATATATATATATATATATATACAATAATCAAACAATATATTAATAATAATAGAAAATATGTATAAAATATGTTTCACAATGTATCACAGATGTTATCACTGCAATTAACCAGTTACAGGATAATATTAAATAATCCATCATACTTCTTTCACGAGAAGAGCATAAATACGAAAAACTAGGCTGAAAGACCACTGGTCAATAGTCAATTAACAGATATAAATTATAAATTTGAGTTTGTAATGTTTATTATTTAATTATTTATTATGTATATATAGAGAGAAAATCTTTATTTCTCAGAGATACTTTAAATTACATTACAATATTTACAACATTACAATCATAAACATCTAGTTAAGCCTCAGAAAATGGCTATCGACCATCGGTCTTTCTGCCTTATTTTGCATATGTTTCTGTATATATCTGTTATATAAAGATTATTATTATTATTAAATAATACAGATAAAGAAATTAATTTTACAAATTAACAATATACATAAAAATGCATTTTAAATTTGTATCTATTATTTCCAAATTTACTTAAATTTGGAAATAATAGATACAAACAAATAAAAAAAACAAAAATAATATCTCAAAAGGTGGCGCTTGCGTCGTCTTTAATGTATTATCACATGAGTTAGTTGATTGTAATGTTCAGATAACTATTTGGCTTTAACTTTAAAAGGCAATAATCATTAATTATTAAATGTTCATTTAAAAACTTATTTGATCGAAATCAACGGGGAAAGAATTTATTTAAAAAAAATGTTTTTTTTTTTCAAAATGATTGTAAATTAATTTAATCCTCTCGAGAGAAATAAAATAAACTGTATTACAACAATCACAGCTTTCACAACCCGCAGAGAATATTACAAGAAAAGTAGATCTTATCAATTTAACGCGATAGAACAGATTTGTTTGCAAATATCGCATGCGTCGAGCGATTTGATCTGGTTAATATAAATAACGGCTCGTGGACGGCATTTTCTCTTTCTGTGTGAAAAGGCGGAAAACTTTTCCGAAAGGAAGTGAACCAAACTTTCACGGTCGGATCAAAGCCTGCGGATTTCTCAAAGGACGATTACGGAAAGGCAGTAATCTGTCTTTGAATATAATATAGTGGTATATTGAAAAAAAAAAAAAAACGATTCAGCTTTGAGACTGCGATGTATTTGCAAGTCTATTTAAAATAATTTACAAGAAAATATTATAATTATTCATTTTAATTTTTGTAATTTAACGGCATGTGTTAAATGCCGTCGTGATTTTTTTATGGACAAATAGTGCTACCAATACAACTACAAAGTATTTATCATAATAAATTAAAGACGACGCAAGCGCCACCTTTTGCCTAATTTCAAGTGGCATCGTCAACGATTTGGGTCTACAAGTTAGACGACCGAGAATCATTGTTTCGTCCACTAAAGGAATGCAAACTTGTCCTGTTTATGAAAACAAAGAAAACTAAATTCACATTTAATGAAACGTTCAGCCATCATTCATCTAGCGCTAGATGAATGGTGGCTGAACGTTTAATTAAATACAAAGTATTTATTTTATGTAATTGACATTTTCTACAAATTATCTGTATGTAGGAGAGGTCGGGGCAAAGTAAAAAAAGATTTTTCTAATCGCGGAGCAGATTGCAAGAGTAGCTACTGTGCGTACTCCTTCCGGGTTGTTTCAGAGACCAATAGTAAAACTTGCAATCCTACCTGTCGACCCATAAAAAATCATGTGATTTTTGGTGGGCGGAATGTTCAGAATTCATTAATTTATTTTATTTGTTTATTCAACACAAGTTGTGTACTTATTTAATTTCGGGAATTTAAAATCACTTATTTTGTTGTGTCGTAAATTGAATCTTAAGTACGTAAATAGTTTAAATTTCGTGCCATATATAGTTAATTTCGGAATTATGTTGGCAAACCTTTTTATTTTTCGTTGGGATACTTTACGCGGACTTCTGCGCGAAACGTCCGCCGAGACAGTCACGTTTTCGTTTTCAAATTATTTTTTGAATATTAAGTAGTGTGTGAAATTAAGAATAATCAAGTGCATCCAAAATGCAGTCCACTGCAGTCTGGCCAGACCGGGAAGAAAGAGGAATTACATCGGTAAGTGTCCCTCTTGACTTATCAAGCAGAGAACATTACAATGCCTAGAAATATATTTATTCCAACAGTTGGCTCCACTGACGTCCATAAATGGCGGATTAGTTGTGTTATTAATGTGATGTGAAATATTCAGTGCTTCATCAATAACAATTGTAGGTATGATAGTTGTGAATTAAGAAATTTTTGTTTTGATTTATCAAAATAAACAAATAAGTAACATACATAATGTAAAGGATGGTCTTTAAAGCGAAAAAAAAAAAAATGAAGAAACTATTTGTTTGCAGTTTACTTTTTGTATGAATGCCACGTATTTGTTGGGGCAAAGGGAACATATTTTAAAGGCCCCAAATTATATTATCTGAAATAATTAAAAATCAATACAGAATTAGCGTACTTTGAACAAATAACACCTTCGCCATACCATGTTAAAAAAATAAGAAGCAAAGAATTGATATACATTTTTACCACAAAATAAAATAAATAACGTATTTTGTCATAGATAGAATATGGTGCGAGTATATACAAGGAAAACCAAGCATCACAGCTGGAGTGAAGAAAATATGGTAGCAGCAATGAGAGCAGTCCGAGAAGATAATGTGCGTTTGAGTACTGCAGCGAAGAACCACGGTATTCCGATAGCTACGTTGTTCAGGAAACTGAATAAAAAAGATATATTAACACAATCAGTAAAAAAAAGTTGGGAAGGTTTACAGCAGTATCGACTGAACAACAAGAGAAGAAATTAGTGAATTATCTGCTCCAGTGGGAGTCCAGAATGTTTGACTATTAATGAACTGAGGTCTCTTGCATATCAATATTCGGAAATGAATAATTCAACAACGAATCAAAAAAAAAAGACCGGATTGCAGGTATATTTTTTAATATAAACATAGGTTGCCGGAGAAAACGTCTGCAGCAGGAGCGTCTGCCTTCATTATGGAAAATATGAAGAAATTTTTGAACCTTGTAGATACTGTTCTAAATTAACACAGCTTCCCTCCTAATAAAATTTATAACTGCGAAAAAAACTGTGGATATTCCTGTATCCATTTCCCAATAATGCCTCAAAAGTCATCTCAAAGAGAGGGAACAGTCAAGGCGCTGATCTTGGAAATTCACCTGTCGCGGAGTTCTAATCCCACCGGGGCAAAAGATATCTCGAACGAAATATACTTGCCACGGGTCCATGGATGTTGTGTTTGTCTTCGTCTTAGATTAATGACATATATATATATATATATATATATATATATATATATGCAATTTCTTTAGTGGCTGAATGGCATTAATCCTTAACATTAATATTCTTTCAATCATCCTTTCTTTTTTTTTAAAAGAGAGGGAAGAAGCAAGTTTGGTGTTTAACCTTAGCAGAGAGGGGAACACTAGTAACTGCAGAGATTTGTTTCAGTGCGGCTGGTCACTTGTGCACCCTCTTTTGAGGAGAAACTGTAAGGCACAATACTTTATTTGAAATAGGGTTGCCACCAGGTTCAGTTATAGTTCCACACAAAACAGGATGGATGCAAACAGATATTTTCGTACAAACACTTCTTAAAACGTACTAAAGAGATCAAGTTCTACTCATTCTTAATAAGCATACTACTCATATTAAAGAATGTAGAAATAACTTAATTGGCCAAAGCACACCATATGAAAATTCTGGTGATACACCACATAGGATGCAACCACTCGACGTTTCTTTTATGTCTCCTTTAAGCGCTTATTACGAATAATAAGTGAAAGTGTGGCTACGGGAAACCCCAGGAAAGATAGTGACGGAAAATTGTTCAGCGAAGCATACAACAAGGCTGCAACTGTGTTGCCATATCTGTATTTTCTAAAACTGGGATCTACCCCTTTCAGCCAACATTTCCAGATGAATCATTTTCTGCCACAGAAACCACAAATAGTCTTCTACATGAAACGTCTTCTACGCGATTTCCACCGACGCCGTCAACTACCTGTTCACTTAACAATTGTCTAAAGGAAACGGGCACTTCTGCGCGAAACGTCCGCCGAGACAGTCACGTTTTCGTTTTCAAATTATTGTTTGAATATTAAGTATTGTGTGAAATTAAGAATAATCAAGTGCATCCAAAATACAGTCCACTTCAGTCTGGCCAGACCGGGAAGAAATAGGAATTACATCGGTAAGTGTCCCTCTTGACTTATGAAGGTTTGCCGACTTCGTCGCCAGTTTCTCCTACATTTTTTTGGTTTCGTTACAGCCTGCTGTCTTCCCAAGGGACATTTTGCTCATTCTACAAATTCAGGCTAACCCTGCTCAACAAGAACCATAAAAGGAGGTCGTCAATGATTCTTACAAGGTCTTGAACTTAAAGCCGCCGAGCAACTTAAAACTGAGAAAGAAGTGTCGAAACGCAATAGGCTCGATTTCAACTTTTTAATGAACACTTCAAGTTCTGATGACATAAATTATGAAAGTGAGTCAAATCAAATCTGGGCAGACAACGCTCGCTTTACAAGCAAAGCATTTAAATTGACAAGTGATATGATTAATGTCGGTGATTGGGTGATGAAAATCAGTTACCAGGCCAAGTTATCAACAAAAGCCTCAGAGAAGTTGATGTTAAATGCTTGAAAAAAAAAAGAACACAGAAGTATTTCAAATGGCTTCAAAAAGACGACTTGCTATTTTATGAGTGCGGTAATGTCAAACACCAAATAAAGCAACCAATCAAGCTACGCCCAGAGTTTTTCCATGTACTAGAACTATCATAATATGTTCATCCTTAATTTATAACATGTTTGTAATATGATTTTATGTGACAAATTAGTACTTTTCATTAAAGCATTAATATGTATTAATATAATCTATTTTTCACCCTGTCGCATCAGGGGGCGGGGGGGGGGGAGGTATATTGCGCAAAGTGAAAAAATGCAACACTTAATTAAAAGTCATTATTGAAAACAGATTTATGGAAGAGCAAAATTCTCTAATTGCATGAAATCATATTGGGAGAAGAAGCAATATTTTAATAATATAAAAATAAAGCAGTGGTGATGCTTCAAATATTAACCATTTCACTTTGCCCCCACATCCTTTATACACACATCGTAATATTAATATGCGTTTTATATCAATTTTTTCTGCATATATCGTAAAATAAATAAATGGGAAAATTTGGGATAGCAGCGCTACTTAACAAAAGTACAGTAATAAATTAAACACGACGCAAGCGCCACCTTTTGCCTAATTTCAAGTGGCATCGTCAACGATTTGAGTCTACAAGGTAGACGACCGAGAATCATTGTTTCGTCCACTAAAGGAAGACGAACTTGTCCTGTTTAAGCAAACAAGGAAAATGTTTCATTAAATGTGAAAAGTACAGTACTCACATCATACTTCCTATTTGACTTTGCCGTCTCGATAGCATGTTTCTTAATCTAAAATGCACAAAATGCATCATAACAAAGAACAACGGAGTATTTTTTAAAATTTTTTAGTGATTTCAATTATATCCAATTGTTTTTCTTTTTTTTTTAAAGGGCGATAAACAATAACATTTGTAACTAACAAACCTAGTAATTAAAATAATGTTTGTAATGAATTTTGTTGACTGTCAAAGCGTTCTAAATTACTGTTTACTCGCATAACTAATTTCTCGTATCCTTGAACGTTGGTGATTTTGTTGCAAATGCGCGGAGGAATTTAAATAAAACAAAAAAACACGTGTTCGTTATATATTCCAAACGTTGCGTTGTTTGATTTGATTAATAAAAAAAAAACGTGTTTCATAACGAAATACACTTTCTCTTTAATACTTTATATAGACATTTAATTACGTTTCACCAAGAATTAAAGCTTTAATTTATATTATTTTAAAATTAAATTACTAATTATTTTAAAATTAAATTATTTTAAAATTTATTATGAAATAAACCACGTGTTTATTTTTTACCTAATTGTTTATATATGTTTCACCAAGTGTTAAGTGAGAAATTAATTCAAGAGTTATATTATTTTAAGTAAAAATACACTTTGAGTGATGATTAATCATCTGCCTACTGTGTATCCAAAAAAAGTTGCAGTGTTAATTAAATAAAAGTGAAATCTGAAACAAAGTGTATTTTCGTTTAATATTATACTAATATGGAATCTCACAAACGCTTCCACAAAAAAATGTACGTTATTTTATCAACACATAAATGGTAGAGATGGGCAACGTCGATCTTTTCTGTTACTGCAAAATTATGTAGATGACAATTTCATTAGCGCAACATGTTCTATTACTGTCAGTAACTGTTGCCTATTTATTGAAAAACATCAATTTATTGTTATTTATTGACTTTATTTATTGAAATTGCTCATTTATTTCTAAATTACTAATATTCGATTTTGCTAAACACTAATAAATGGTACATAACATATTTATTAGAGATGGGCCATGTCGATGTTTTCGATCTCTTTTGTCACTGCAAAATGAAGTATATGACAATTTTCTTAATGTTATTTATAATATTAATATTGGGATCATCTATTTATTAATAAACTCCAATTTATTATTGTTTGTTAATTTTAACCACTTAAAATTCATTATTTAGAAATATTCGATTACTAAATTAACTCGATTTTGCCCAACACTAATATTTATGTGTTAGCTACGCAACTTTTAAAAGTAAGGTTAATACAACACAAACTGTTGGAATAATTTGAGCATGGAGTTTACAAACGGCGGAAGTTAATTTCTGGAACTTGCGGAATGATATAAAGACGTGAAGAGGCGACGAAAGTTTATTTGTATAATTACAATTAAGGTTTATGGTAGAGTTGGGCAAAATCGAGTTTTTTTAGTAAGTTAAATTGTTTAAATATATTTTAAACGCACTTAATGTAAAATTGCCCTTTATTCGCTAGAATTGTTGCATTCGTCATTCAAAGATCATACTTCGCATGAAGATTTTTTTAATTTATTTTATAATAAAATTGTACCCTACACCATCAGGGGTATCAATTGTTTTTTTCTCTAATATATTTTTCTCTAATACATATATATATATATATATATATTAGATATATATATTTATTCAATTTAGGTTCTACAAAGTAATAAAATATTTAATAACAATATGCGCTACAAAAACAAGTTTTGTAAAATTAATAGCTCCGAGTTATTTCGCACGCACTAATAATATTTCCGGAGCGCTCTCGAAACTGGGTTATCGATCATAAAATAATAATAAAAAGGAAAAAAACGCGTTTTAAACGGCAGCGCTGTTTTATTCAGTGCGAACCAGATGCACTGCGTTTCCCAGAATTCATTGCTTTCATCGAACAATCAATTCTGGTTCATTTTTCCGAACAATAAATTAACGATTATGAATTATTTAGAGCGTAGCTTTTGAAAATTACAACGAATTGAATTGTTTTGCTAAAAGTTAGGGAATTCCACATTTGTATTTGCAGTAGACTGAGATACCATATTTTTCGATCTGTTATGGTTATATCAAACCTAAAAATCACAAAATATAACGATTGTATAATTTGAAAAGAAAGTAGTTAAATCGATAAAACAAAAGGTAAGATTATACTAGACAATATAAAGTATATATTAGTAATATAAGAGTAATATTACTAATCGAGTATTTCCAAATATTTTTATTTATTTAGTCTTATAAAACATCGTTCCTCTCTACTTCTTAGTGTGAGATGATTTCCAAATAAGCAATTTTAAATAAATAAAGTCAATTTATATATGTATTACCCCTTGTAGGGATAACGCCGCTCCTGCTGGAGCTTTCTAGATAATTATTTACGGAGCTGATCATTCCCCTTTCGTCCTTTAAAACTTTTTTACTTATCTCTCCCCATTTCTTCCTGTCCTTTGTTTTGTCCTGCCACTTTTTAGAAAACACCCTTATTTTTTTTAATAACGAACTGGGAATAGTCAATGCACATGAACATGTTCATTTCAGGAAAATGATTTTTAAAGTAGGCATTTTTAGCACTTAATTGAATGTAAGTTTCGTAAAGATCTGATAGATATATGAATATAACTATCATGATGGAAATATCACCATTTTTTAAGCAAAAGTTTGAAAAAAAAAATCGTAAAAGTTCAATTAATTCAATGTAAATAATATTTAAACAAATTTTCCAATTATAGCACCATATATTAAGAGTGGTAAAAAATATAGTTTTGAGAAGTTGTCATTCGGGGTTATTCCGTACAAGAAATGTTAAGTTTAACGTGGACGTTAATAATTAACTGTATATTTTATTATTATAAAAATAAAAGCTCAATACGCGCGTCTTTCATCCGCGATCTCGTTGAGAACGGTACGTAGGAATTAATTAAAAATTATTTAACAACTAAGTGCTTGCAGGGCAGAGCTGTACTGATGCGGAATGAAATCCCGAAACACGTGTCTACAGATAACTTTGTAACAATTATTTGTCATTTCCTTTCATTAAATAATTTCGATTCAAACCGTTGCAATTCGCAGTAGTACAACAAATATCTAGTGGGTAATCCAATATCCGGCGAGGTAAATGCCCGGGAAGTAGTTGTTTCAATAGATGTTTATAAAACTTAAGTGTAAGTAATTTTTTGCAGTTGGAAAAAAGGGATTGATCATTGCCAGACATTTTCCTTCTTTAATTTCATTATGATATTATAAAAGCTGTTTAGACTGTGATGATACATAATTACCGATGAGAAGTTAGCCGTAACTTTTTCAGCCATAGATGGTGGTAACCCTATTAATTTATAAATTCAATAAAGCGATATTTATGTCTAAAAAGGTGATTCCCCCTTTAAAAATTACATACCAGATTTCGTCGACAAATAATTATCAGCGTCATTTTTGTTTTGTTTTGAAATGCCACTACAATTTTATTGCTTAAAAATACTCTCCAACCTTTCCTCTTAACAGCCGAATATAGAAAACATGCCCAAAGGTAGGCCTAACAGGGTGATTTTTCACTTTGAAAATTTCATGTCCGATTTCGTCGACCGATTTTTCAACAGTGTCATTTTTTTGTTTTAAGATGCCACTACAAATTTATTGCTTTAAAATACTCTTCATCCTTTCCTCTTAACAGCCCAATATAGAAAACATGCCCAAAGGTAGGCCTAACAGGGTGATTTTCCCCTTTGCATGTCCGATTTCGACGACAGATTTTTCAACAAATTGTCATTTTTTTATTTTAAGATGCCACTACAATTTTATTGCTTTAAAATACTCTCCAACCTTTCCTCTTAACAGCCCAATATAGAAAACATGCCCAAAGGTAGGCCGAACAGGGTGATTTTCCCCTTTGAAAATTTCATGTCTGATTTCGTCGACCGATTTTTCAATAAAGTGTCATTTTTTTGTTTTAAGATGCCACTACAATTTTATTGCTTTAAAATACTCTTCAACCTTTCCTCTTAACAGCCCAATATAGAAAACATCCCCAAAGGTTGGCCTAACAGGGTGATTTTTCACTTTAAAAATTTTATGTCCGATTTCGTCGACCGATTTTTCAACAGTGTCATTTTTTTGTTTTAAGATGCCACTACAAATTTATTGCTTTAAAATACTCTTCATCCTTTCCTCTTAACAGCCCAATATAGAAAACATGCCCAAAGGTAGGCCTAACAGGGTGATTTTCCCCTTTGAAAATTTCATGTCCGATTTCGACGACCGATTTTTCAACAAATTGTCATTTTTTTGTTTTAAGATGCCACTACAATTTTATTGCTTTAAAATACTCTTCAACCCTTCCTCTTAATAGCCCAATATAGAAAACATCCCCAAAGG
This sequence comes from Philonthus spinipes, assembly GCA_963082785.1. Lineage (NCBI taxonomy): Eukaryota > Metazoa > Arthropoda > Insecta > Coleoptera > Staphylinidae > Philonthus > Philonthus spinipes. The sequence goes on along the minus strand of OY720309.1, from coordinate 10,042,999 downwards.
TAGGCCTAACAGGGTGATTTTCCACTTTGAAGTATTAGTGGAAATCACGCAATATAATATTAATAAAAACTTCAAGTTTTCATTAAAACGAGTAAAATATAGCTTAAACTGCTTAATATGTACTCCTATTACACAGTATAGTCCAATGGAAAACATTCCTGACACGTAAAATATCGCTTTATTGAATTTATAAATTAATAGGGGTACCACCATCTATGGCTGAAAAAGTTATGGCTAACTTCTCATCGGTTATAAAGTACTATGAGGTATTAGACTGTATAGCTAACACCTTGTATATAATAAATATATTTTATTATTAGGGTTAAATAATAATTTAGAATTCATTTTTTTAAATTGAAACTCAATATACTTAATCATATATTGGATTTAAGAATGAAATAAATATGAATAAATTATTAAAAATCAACCAATAAAACACAGATTAGATTGAATAACTTTACATTTTCGACTAGTTTCGGGTTATTAGCCCATTTTCAAGAGAATTTAAAGTTATTCAATCTAATCTGTGTTTTATTGGTTGATTTTTAATACTTTATTCATATTTATTTCATACAATATGAACTACCTATGTCTAAATATTAAAACCATTAATGGATTTAAGAAATTATTATTGCAAATTAAAAGTAACTAAATTTTGCAGTTATGCAGACTAAAAAAACATAGTTTACTGTAACAGCACTAAATACCTGTTTCAGGAAAATAATAATTAATAAAATTAGTATATAAAGAGAGATGAATCACATGTTTGCAGTTTTTGTTAATTTAAATTAAATAAGGAAAAATATCGATAGCCGATTCATCATCGACAGAATATAATTCTAATTTTTGTATATTATTGTACATACATATACACATTTGAATAAAGATGGTTAGTTAGTTAAGGAAAAATACTGGAAACAATCGCTATAATTCGATTATACCTTTTTTAATGCTGCAAAACTTACTTACACTGTAAATTTTTGAACAAACATCCATTCAAACAACTATTTTCCGGGCAAATATCCTGCCAGGTATCGGATTACACAATAGATATTTGTTGAGGCGATCGAATTTTAGTGATCATTTCTAGTAATTTTTAATTATTTAATTTTAATTAAAAAGAAAACTGTGTGTTTATTGCTTGTTGTTATTAGTTTGACCAAACGTTGATATTTTCGTAAACATGATAACAAAATGAGATCATTTGTTTAGTTGAAGCAATTGCTAGTTATTGAAAACAAACGTTATTCCAAATTAAATGCTACAATATAAATAACTAGCAGCCGTTAACCAAAACGAAATTTGGATTTTTTAAATACTTATCGTTGTCAAATCGTGATCAGAATGCAACGCGTCCCAAATACGCAAAAAGTAGTAAACTCTGGAAGTTAGAAAAAAGAAAAAATAATGTGGATGTCTATAAAAACAGACAGAAATTTTCAATCTACGCGAGTTACGATTATATATATATATATATATATAATGATAAGGATAAAACACTTGGTTTATATATTAAAGTCGTGATATTATACACCAAGTATTTTATTATTCATAATATAAAATCATAGAGTAACTAGTATACATTTCATCCTCTTTGATAAAATGTAGTTTTGCCATGTAACAGCCTCAAATATTGAGTTTTTAAATGATACAAGATATGCAGAACCAATGAAGAATAAAAAAATATTTGCAACTATTTATAAAGTTTTGAATATATACAAATGGATATAATTAACACTGTTGTATCCTTTTTTTCACACTTTAAAGTTAAAGTTTAATTATTTTGATTTTACTCTTCACGTAAACCAATCATCGATACCAATGGATATTTAAACAAAAATCTTTGCTATAAATGCAACAAAAAAGGAAACTATTAAATAATTAACAATAATAATACATATGAAATAAATATGAATAAATTATTAAAAATCAACCAATAAAACACAGATTAGATTGAATAACTTTAAACTCTCGACTAGTTATTGTTTAAAACAAATTTTAAATTCTCTTGAAAATGGGCTAATAACCCGAAATTAGTCGAGAATTTAAAGTTATTCAATCTAATCTGTGTTTTATTGGTCGATTTTTAATAATTTATTCATATTTATTTCATACAATATGAACTACCAATGTCTAAATATTAAAACCATTAATAATACATTTTTTCCTTACTTCATTCTTTGCGTCAACTCAAAATTGGTGTATATGTAATGAGATTTAAGTAAACTCATACAGAGTTTACTCAAAAGAGTTGTGAATTACAGAAAAGAAATATGCTATTAACTGTTTTCCCGCAGTTGAATTGGAATATGTATAATAGGAAAAGAAGGTAGGGTAAGCCCCATTTAAGTTTACAAAACGGTAAAATGCTTTTAACTATAGTTGGTATCCCCTAGGTTGAATTAAAGTATTATTTTGTAATGAATTTTCTTTGCTCCATGGTATTACCTGAAAAGAGGGTATCCCGTTTTAAAAATTCACGTAAAAGGTATGTTATTTTCGCGCGTGTGCGTCTTTTATTTATTATTTTAGAAAGCCCGTGGCCGGTGGGAATGAACAGAAGGAAAAACGCAATTCACCTGTGGCTCGTAAAGTACATGAATAATTCAAGAAGAACTCACCTCTTTCTCCCTCTGGGGTGCACCCGGCCTGGTGATGAGCGCCGTACCGTTGCAAACCACCGCGGTATCCTCGACGAAGACGCACTCCGGAAGAGTCTCGTCCGGCGGCAACTCGATGACGTCCAGCCCGATCTCCCGGAGCAGCCTGACGTACGCCTCGTGCTGCTTCTTCGCCTCCTCCAGCTCGATCTCGCCCCGGGTGCGCAGCGACAGGGGTATCCTGCAGACGACGGCGTGCGTGTAACGGGCGGCCGCCATCTCACCACGAACAATAACAAAACTTTTTCCCTGTGTGTTTGTTGTTGTTTCTTTTGTGGGCCACCGGGTGTGACTGGTCGTGACGCGGCGCGAACTCCAACTGCTGGTGGTAAACTGGTCAAAAGGTATGTTCGCTCGGTCGGTCGGTTGGCGCACGAGCGTCACGCGCGGAAATTCTCTATTGTAGTATTGACTCGGTGGGATCGCAACGAGGGACCGGACTCGGTCGACATCTGTCGACGGCCTTCGCCTAGACCGCTTTCTACTCACACTTGTTCTCATCGGTACACACTTAAAAAACTTGAAGTTACTACACGATTTTCCATATATCGACTTAAGTTCATTTACTCCTTGTTTACAGAAAACAAACTAAAAGAAGTCGAGAAATTACAAATATATGATAGCTGATTTTATTTCGAGGACGCTTCTATCTAGTTACATTTGTTTAATTAAACAAAAATGAAAATTTGCTTTTTAAGTAATTGTTTCATCGTGCTGAATAAATATTGGATTTTAAAACTTTTTGTGTGAGAGAGGGAAATCCATTTATGTTCCAGATTCTAAGAGACTACCGTCTAAAAACATAAAGTCACAATTACAAAATTACAGTAAAAAAATAAACAAATCAAATAACACGCACAACATATAAGGGGCAGCATCAGAGTTGTAAAGAGACTCTAAGATAAACATAAAATACAACAACAAAATAATTTATAAAAACATAAAACTGATTAAGGATATGTTACAGGAACCGTGTATAATATAATCAGTTAAGTTTTAGCGTTTGCGCGGCCATCCACATCCGCTTATCGGAGGTTTTTTTAAGGGTGCACCTTCAACTGAAATCTGAAATATCAATTGGTACCACTTTTTGTATATAACGTATAAATAAATATTATTTTGTTGAACACGGCTGGATTTTCCTGCACCCTATATTAAGTTATTGCTATTAAGCTAAACACCGCTTACATTAAAAATAAGTAACACGAAATACAATAGAAATCCATTGAGGGGTGCAAGTTGCAAAAAATAGATTTTCATTTTTTTTTTCTTTGCAGTGTCTACTCTATCGTAAACTTTATTCGAAGTTCATGAGATACTCCGTTCCAAAGTTACAGGTCGAAAAGCGAAGCAGTGTCGCAGCGCCCAAAGCGCGCTCGGATGAGCGCCCGGAAAACTCGACCGTCATCGATAGAAACGGGCGATCTTTTTAGTTCCAATTATTACCACGTATTACCGTATGGCTCTGGTATCGTATTAACTCAATTTTGATGATTTTCCTTCACCAAATGACTCAGCGACAAGGCAAAGTTGACCGGAAAATTAATAGATGAGCTCACAATCTATTATGGACTTGCCATCAGGTGGAACTCGGCATGGACAGCTTTCAATGCGCGCTCGGACGAGCGCCCGGAAAGCTCGACTATCATCGATAGAAACGGACGATCTTTTTAGTTCCAATTATTACCACGTATTACCGTATGGCTCTGGTATCGTATTAACTCAATTTTGATGATTTTCCTTCACCAAATGACTCAGCGGTAAGGGAGATCTGACCGGAAAATTAATAGATGAGCTCACAATCTATTACGGACTTGCTATCAGGTGGAACTCAGCATCGACAGCAGATATGAAGAGAGAACATTGCACCACAAGATATCCACAGATGAGGAAGCACAACATGACGGCTACCCGGAAGGGGCGGATTCCTGGTGCACATGGCAGAAGGCACAATTCAGCGGCGAGCTCAGCAACTACAAACACAAACCAGCTATGAAAAAGGAAATTTAGACAGCCATACTTCCCGTCTATCAAGATCTGAGTTCGTCGCGTTATCTTGGAGGATATACGCAAAACGCCAATGAAAGTTCAACGCTAGCATCTGAGCTCCAAAAACTATTCACAGTGGCAAGGAAGTTGTTGAAATTGCTTGAAATTTGCCGACCTGCAATTTCAACGAGGGACTGAACGGGATTCTCCAAGTTATGAGAGTGCTGCAGTTGGACATCGGGACGACCTGCCATTTCTTTTGCGCGAAGGCCGACAATTAGCGCGTCGATCGCGTTGAAGCGCGTTTGTCGGAAGGCGTGAAAGAGAAACATTTTGGCGGTCAGGAAGTGGCAAGAACTCGAGGAACGAGTTGTCTAAACGATTTTTTATTGTCCCGGCATAGCAGACTGAAGGTATGTAGACGAATTTGATGAAAAACTGGACTCAAAACTTCAAACGAGATTATCTCAAAACCATGTTTTCAAAATTATTGGACATTATAATTCAAAAACGGTTCATTCGATTTGAACGCGGTTTGAATTTTGCACATTTTTTTCAATCATCGTACGTAGCCGTTTTTTTTTTATCTTAAAAAATAACTCTTCGGTGCAAGCTTCTATGTCCATTTTTGCGTCCGAAAACCCGATTTTTGTTTCAAAACGTTATTAATTTTTCATTTTTCAACATAATCAAAAAATCCTACGTACGATGACAGGAAATTTATCGGAAATTAAGGGAAAAATATTGTTTTTTTTTATAGCTCCAACGGTGCGGCCTCAATGATGTCCACCGATCAGCAAGTTGCCGACAGAGGTGCCATGCTGCACCTGGAGTAACGGCCGAAGGAGTTGCCCAATGCAGCCCAAAAAATTAATTTTTGTAGCCGAAAAACGGCAGAATAAACACATGTATTCCATTTTTGTCATAAATTTGTAGTTATCTTTAAAAAAAATCCTGAAAATCATGCTTTATTCAAACCGCTAGAGTTTATTACGTAGTAATATAACAGATGGGAGTTCCAGTAGTGAGTTTCTGCTTCATAGCACCTTTCTGCCAGTTTGGCTTCTTTTTTCCTCAACGTCCGGTGAGGACAGTGACGTTTCTTCTACTCTTCTTTTAATAGAAGAGTCACAGGGAGTCCACATCCATTGTGGTCTGTGTCTTGCAAAGAATGCTGGGCAAGATTTTTTTCACAACAGGGGACTTACGTGGATGGTCCGATATGTACTTAGTCTCACCACCCGATAGTGACAATCTATCGCAAGTGAATTTTACTACGGTGTAGAATTCTACTAGACGGCAACTATCAAAATTGCAGCCAAAGCGGACTCATAGTTTTGTTTTAAGAGCGTGCAGGAGCGGGCGTGTCCTCGAAATTTAAAAAAATGAAAAAGAGCAATATCTGTTAGTGATTTGATACATGTTTTTGGAAGCGAAATAGCGTAGCGAAATCAAAGAGCGCTTAGATGCTGTGTGCGGTGACTTTTCTTCGATGGCGACCGTCAAAAATTGGTCCAACGAGTTTCAACGTGGTTGAATATCGGTTTTTAATGGTACCCCGAAAACGGTTACTATGGAGAATAATGTGGTAAAAACCATGATCTTGTATTGGCAGACTGCCGATTGAAGGTGCGCTAGATAGCTGAGACAGTAGGCATCTCAATTGACCGCGTGGGTCATATCCTGCATGAAATTTTGTGCATGAGAAAGTTGTCGCGATGGGTGCCGCGTTTGCTCACTCCTGATAACAAGCGAAACTATGAGACCACTTTGGAGCAGTGTTTGACGCTGTTGAAGCATAATCCAAAGGAGTGTTTGCGTCGCTTCGTGACCGTCGATGAAGTGTGGATCCTCTGGTACACACCAGAGACCAAGGAACAGTCGAAACAATGGACTTCACCCTGCGCGTGCTCCGAAGAAGGCGAAGACTGTTCTATCGGTTGGAAAGGTGATGGCTACGGTTTTCTGGATTTCACAAGGTATGAACTATATCGACTACCTGGAGAAGGGCAAACCAATCACAGGATCGACTATATTGAAAGAATCTCCTATACCGAATTATTGGGCCGATTCGATGCCGAATTGCAAAAAAAACGGCCCCATTTGGCGAGGAAAAAAAATGCTCTTCCACCATGACAACGCACCAGCTCACACCTCCGCCGTTGCCACGGCCAAATTGAGCTACAAACTGCAGCCCCATCCACCGTATTCTCCAGAATTGGCCCCATGCGACTTCTTTTTGTTTCCAAACTTGAAAAAAATCACTCGCCGAGCAGAAATTTGAGTCGAATGAGGAGGTCATCGTCGCCGTGGATGGCTACTTTGTAGACCTCGAGAAAACCCATTTTTTTAGTCGGCTTAAAGAAGTTGGAACATCGCTGCGTCAAGTGTACCGAGTTAGAATAATCTACTTATAACTCGGTACACTTGACACAGCGATGCTCCAACTTCTTTAACCCGACTGAAATCGCTGCGTCAAGTGTACCGAAATAGAAGTAGATTATTCTAACTCGGTACACTTGCTGCAGCGATGCTCCAACTTCTTTAACCCGATTGAAAAATGGGTGAAAGATAAATTACCATTTTTCCAAAATTTTCGTTTTTTTTGGAGGCTAAATACTATCGGACTACCCACGTATGTGGTAATCTCCGCTAATTGACACTGGAAGTCATTTTTGTCCTTTTGGCGTCGATTGCTGCTGCATCCATCCGGATATTCGGTTTCATCTCCCGTTGAAGGTTAGACGACCTCGAGGTATTGCGTTTGGTGCAACCGATAGAAATTTCCCTTCAGCAGATACTGCAGTACAACCCACTTAACTAACAGTATGGGGTGACGTTGATATCCCGGGTTCTGTAAAACTTCACAAACCGCCATTCAAGGACCCCTGGCCAGTATCCTTTGCAAGACAGAGAATGCAATGGCTGTTGACTTTAATCCCCGGATAGGTGATACTTTTGTTAAAAAAAGAAGCAGATGTAGAAGGGTCTCCTGAAGCGTGTAAGGAAAAGGAAGTCAAATTAACAGAAAGGTTAGACAAGGAGTAGGAACTCACTACTGAAATAGTTGTTCTAATATATTGCAACGCGGATTTTTGCTTTGGAAAATAGACCAATTAATATGCGCTATTCATTTAAATAGAGACAACTTTTGATTTATATTTAGAAATCCAAAAACTATTGGTTCTAGTTTTGTGGATATTCTCCCGCATAAGATTTTCCTTGTTCAGTTTGCAGGAGAATATCCACACGTAACCGCTATAATTTTTAGGAGATTTTAAAGAATAATTTTCCAATTACACAAATGTCACGTCAACCTCTGCCGATAGTGTTATGTGATCATAAATAAAGAATTGAATTTGTGCATACGAATTGAAATGTGTTTGTGCGAATCTTTTCAAAAAAAAACTCTCCTGATTCTCTAAAGATCATATATTCTAATATCTCAGAGTGCAGCTGTATATTTAAATTATCGATTCGAATATACTAAATTCAATGAAGTAATAAGTATTTGTAGAAAAATGATCAATAACTTAATTCATCAAGGAATCATTTGTCTCATCATTTGCATCATCTTTTGATAGGTGATGTTAGAAATTCTTAAAATTTAAATAGGGAGCTAAAAGAAACGAATTTCCAACATCAACTACCAAAGATGATGCAAATGATAAATCCAGTAATTCCTTATCAAATTGGATGAAGATGATACTGAAACTGAACAAAAACTCGCGAATCAAATTATTGCGAGGCAGAAAGTCTTCATTCATTCGGAAGTTATGTGAAAGGTTCAAAAAGTGGGAAAATGGGTGCGAAATTCCATTTATCTGCTTTGCTTTATTGTTTTAGTGTATGTTAAGACCTCAAGTACCTGCCCGACGGCTCACCCCCGTCTAAGAGTAGGAGGGAGTGGTTATAGTCGACACCAGATTGGTTTTAACTCTCCTAGTGTAAATTTGTATTGGCAGAATTGTATTTTTTGAGTTATAAAAGAAAATAATGAATAGAAAAGAGTACTTATGCATTATGCAACAGCAAGTGTACATTATGTAATTCAATGTCCGGCGTGGGTATTTGCCCGGGAAGTAGTAGTTTTAATGTGCATTTGTTTAACGTACTTACGTAGCGTAAGTCAAAAGTCACAGAGCTAAATGTGGAAATAATTTGTTAATTATTTTCAAATCATTTTTATTTAATGTATGAAAATAATTATTGTTGAAACGACTACAGTTTTATTAGTTGATCCATCTCGCTGTTTTTCCACTCGCCAACAGAGCTAACAGTGTATCTAATCCAACTTAGAGTATACTATACATCTTCCTACATAGATTGAGAGTGGAAAATCACATCCATCATTTCAATTATGTAATCTTTTTCTGAAAAAAAAATCATTAATAATTTACCGTTTTCTTTTGATTAATGGCATAAAGTGCGACAGCGACAGCTTAATCGAAGCTTATTTATCGACGTCGTTTCAGTTCGACTAATAAACTAGGTTTAAATCCTGTTTTCTATTAGGAAAACATGAACGCCGAGGAGCTGCTGCGTTTTCACAGCGCGTGCACCGTTTCGAAGCTATGAGTTCCTGATAGAAAACAGCGTTCTAAGCAACGATCGCTTTGTGCGCGACGCTGCTTGCTTGCGATCGTCGCTGATCTTCGCGTTACCTGTATTTTTTTGTATCTAAGTATTCGTACGAAATTCGTTTCGGCGATCGTACTCAACGATCTGGCGACGCTGTTAACGCCCGCTCCTGCCAAGAATGCATGAGAGAAAAGAGGTCTAGGAGAATTAGCGCTTTCTAGCTGCAGCGGCTCCTTTTCGTTTCTGTTAGCCTGGTTTATATTAGACTAGATTGGTCTATCGTTTATTCTCAGGGAAACAATTCACTCAATGTAGATGAAATAAATATGAATAAATTATTAAAAATCAACACAGATTAGATTGAATAACTTTAAATTCTCGACTAGTTTCAGGTTATTATTTTCAAGATAATTCTCTTGAAAATGGGCTAATAATAAAAAAACTGTCAAACTTTAAAATTAAAAAATGTCGATTATGCAGATTATGTTAAAAAATTAATTGTCAAAACATTGAAAATGTCAATTGAACTATCGTCGACCATGAAATGTCTGCTTTTAGAAGTGAAAATAATAATAACAATAATAATTATTAACGATGACCATTAAAATTAACAAAAAAGCAAAAGAAATGAATTGTCAAAAATATCAAATGTTAAATTTAAAAATAAATGTATTATTTTTTCAACATTTGTGTTTTGAAAAAAAGACATTAGTTTGTTTTTATAAATTAAACATTTAAAAAAATGTTATTTCATTTAAAATTTATCAATTTCTTAAAAATGTAACATTTTCTGAGAATTTCCCTTTTTTGAGAATTTTAAATATTTATGCAAGATTCTAAATCGACACAAAATTTGTTAAAAAAGTTACCAAAAAAGTTGAAATTTTCAAAAATTACAGAAGATGACGAAATATCAAATTAGTGAAATCTCCCAAAAATAACAGAAATAAAGTTGTAAATTTAAAAAAATGACAGTAATGAATGAAAAATTATCAAATTATTATTAAAATTTTTAAATTAATTTTTCTTTGCGATTGCCAGGAAATCAATTACTAATTTACAAAAAAAACACATTTTTTTAACATTTTCTTAATAATAATAATAATAAATTTTTATTTACGGAAAATTCACCATTTTACAAAAATTGTAATATTTTTTTTACTATAAGTAGTAAATAGGCTATCACATAGAAATAAACAATAACTAAAAATACAAATTAACAAATAAATTAATCAATTATTATCCCAAGTGGTTTTACGAGTTGTTGGGTTAACAGAATAAATATGAATAATTCCAACTATAATGCATAAATACATAAATAAGACAGCGTGTACAAGTAATGACAATATTTGATAAAGTTTAAAGAAATGCAGTCGCAATACAAAAATCAATACAATTTACAAAGACGAATAAATTAATAAATTAAAACAAAACAGATAACTAACTAAAAGTCCGGTATTCACACTAAAATAGCTAAACATGAAGCAATACCGTAGAATAAGCTTAAATATAGCTTTTTTTTTCATTTTTCGAAAATCTAATTTCTTTTTAATAAATTTTGAATTTTCTGTTGAAAATTACGTATTTTTTTGGTCGTTTTAAATTTTGGTTGTCGTTGGAAGTTTAAACTTGTTCTGTAAATTTTAAAAGTTAACATTTTTTTACAAAAGTCGTAACTAATTTCAATGATTTTTTTAAATTTATTTATTATTATTATTATTTTTTTTTTTGGGGGGGGGGGGGTGTGTGTGTAACGAAAAATGTCGAAAGGCACAAAGTGTCAAAATTGTCAACAAGTGTCAGTAATTTTGACTTTCATACTATCAGTATGAAGTAAACATTACTTCTTATATAAAAATACTAAAAAATTACCAATAAAATATCTTTGAATTCCCAAAGTTTGGGGTTAATTTAATATTTGTTTTATATATTTTACTGTGGTTATAATTGTATCTATTTTAACGTTTCAGAAAAAAATAAAATAATTTTAAAAATATTAAATCAATTATTCTATTAATTTTTGAAGAATTTAATATTTTATTTAATTTAAAATTAATTCATTTCTTTTTATTAAAATATTTTTGATACTGCTAATATTTTTTTAAATATTTTTCCTATCATGCATATAATTTTTTGATTTGTATAACCACAGAGACTTAAATACACCATTTTTTTATTCTCTTTACTGGAAACTAGACGAGAATTTAATGTTATATATATATATATATATATATATATATATATAAGGTGTACAGAAAATGAGTGAACAGCTTTTTAGATAAAAATATTAACGAAAATAAGTCACACGGTCCTTCCTTCAGCCTCACGGGCCACTTAAAAGAACTGTACATTTGGCAACGCTGGATCAAACAAGTGTGCATTTATCCTGTTTATAACTGTTACATCATCCGCTGGAGGTGTTGCATACACCTTTTCTTTTACAAACGAGCGTGCGTCGTTGCCAGATCTATTTTCATTAAAAGAATGCTTCTGATGAAGTTATAAAATTGTAAAAATATCCGATTTATTAATCATTTACATCAATGGAATTATACACGTGTCTAATTGATTGTTAATGCTATTGATTTTTAACAAAATATTCAAAAAAAAACAATACTAATTTATAGTCACATATTTAAAATTTCGAAGACCTCATGAGCCTCAATGAAGAACCATACAACATTTTTTTATTTGGATTTTCTATTAAAAATTAATTAATGAATTGAGTTATCTATAGGTTTTCACTCATTTTCTGTACACCTTGTATGAAATAAAAATAATATTTTTTGTAGGTTTTTTTTTATTAAATGCAACACACATATTTTATTGAATTGCGAACTCGGCATGAAATGAATAGATGGAAAATTATGTGCGGCAACACAGCATCAATGATTACGCGAAATTTTTAGATGTCACCATATGTCGATGCCTGCAATAACTGTGCGGGTAAAAGGGGGCGTGATATAGTCGCTCCATATGCGTTTCGCATCTATATAATTTTCAATCAACGGTCTAACCGAATCTGGTCACATACCGCTGACTTCTTCCGTTTGCCACAAGAGCTACAGCTTTTGCACTATCTTCAGCACCATAATGAACAAAACAATCTGTCCTGGGAATAACAGTAAAATGACAGTAAATCTAAAACAAACAACACAACCCAGTAACCATCTTGATGGTCTATCCATAATGTCGAACTGACAAGATGCAGCAGCGAAGAACGCATATCTTTAAATTTTAAGTTTCGCTTATTAATGAAAATTAAATAAACTGATAAGTAACATACCTTGTATTTTCTACACCGTGATGATCTGTTTAATTGTAAAATACTAAAAGTTTTCTTCTAAGTACTACCAAAACTTAATAATAATAATAATAATAAAAACAGTGACCCGTTTTTTTGCATCTGAGCTTTATTCAGACAATTACATTTTTTTAAATCTTTTTTCCTTTCTACCGTTAGGTGTAAGACAATTACATACATATTTAAAACTATTAGTATTAAGTATACGTAATAAAATTAGAGTGTTTGTCAGTACTGGAACTATAGACCAGAAGTCTTTCTGCCCCTAATAATCAATTAATAATAAGGTTTCGAAATTAAATGAAACAATTATACAAGTGGAAATGTATTTTTTTCATTATAATTGATAAGAATTTTAATCAGGTAACAAAATATAACACTGACGCTAATTTGATTTTGTATCATGTACATTCTGAAAATAAAGATATTTTATTATTATTATAGGTATAACAATTTAATTAAAACAAAGAAGCAAGGATTTTAATTTTTTATTAAAGGCCGATGTCTGGGCGCGAAAATACAAACATAACAAACATATATATCCATTTTCTTTCTTTTGTGTTTTTTTTTTCTCTTGTTATGCACCTTATGTACAGCTTTATTTATATACAACTGGTTTCTTTTTTTGTAAAATATACACATTTATACTACGGGAGCTGACGAGCACGAGTCTTTAAAATTAATTAAAGCGCGGCCCCGCGAGGCCGCGCTTCGCGGGTTGGTTTACTTTTTTTGGTTTCGGTTTTGTGTGTGTTTAAATGTAAATTAATGCGTGTCTATTAAATCGAAACGCTAAACTCCAATTGCGCTAGGATCGGTGAATAAGGCGGACGCGTGACAGCGACGCCGTGCTAAAGAAATTTCACCACCCACTTGACGCGTTTCAGACTTATGTTCTCGTTATTATGATCATGGATATCGTTGAGTGTGGTGTATCTTACTAAAGACGCGTTTTTGATTATTTTGTTTTCTTGTGGATCAAGTGAAGTAGTGAAAGTCCAGTCTCAGACGTCCACGTCCGGAATGATGGCCCACCCTTTACGGCGCAATTAAAGCTAGCGTTTTGGTTGTACTAATTCGCCCGATCTGCAGAATCGATCGGGGCTCGTTTTGTTGTCTGTGTTTATGTGTTTGGTTGTTACTTGCACGGACAGTGACGCGATATGCGATGTTTATGATTAAAGTCTTTGGCTTAGAAGAGGGCCTTGATCTCGTCGTACATGACGAGCACAATGGCGCCACCGGTACCACGGAGGATGTTGGAGAAGGCGCCCTTGAAGAAGGCCTTGGGGCCTTCAGTCTTGGCGATGGTGGCCCAGCAGTGGACGGTGCTCTTGTAGAGGATTTCGGATTTGGCGCGGCCGGACTGCATCATCATACGCCTACGGACTGTGTCGAATGGATAGGAGATGATACCAGCTACGGTGGTGACAGTCTGAAAATAAATATATATTAGTTGGTTTCAAACTATAAAAGTACAAGATTTCCTCGCTGGCATACTGACGGCAGGGACAGTGAAATTGATCAACTTAACAGAGTTGCACTTTAGAATAAAGTGTATTCTGTGCCCAATTTTGATGTTATTCTTTATGCATTTTTGGAACATTGATGAACTTTCTAAGCATTTTGATGTCTATCATCTAAAAGTCACAAATTTTGTGCAAACGCGGAACTTCATATTAAAATTAGAGAAATGTTCATCGCGTTTGGACAAAATTTGTGACTTTTGGATGATAGACATCAAAAAGCTCAGAAAGTTCATCAATATCTCGAAATTTTATAAAGAATAAAATCAAAATTGGCCTATTTTGGGTCTAACTCTGTTAATTTGATCACTTTATTGATTTATATATTAAAATATGTATATATATCGAGCGTATAACAAAAATCGACGACGAAGTTAGCATTTGAAATCTAAAGTCATGTCTGAACTAAAATCATGTCATGTTGACAAGTCACGCGTGTGATTTTAGTACAGACATGACTCGAGACTTCCAACGCCAACTTCGTCGACGATTTTTGTTGTACGCTCGATATACAGAGAGGTTTTTTATCAGTATTATAGGCAACTAAACACATACATCAATTTTGACTTGGGTATTTTACATGTATACATAGGGGATATGTTATGTATACATGTAAAATACCCAAGTCAAAATTGATGTATGTGTTTAGTTGCCTATAATACGAAACCCGTACGATCGATTCCTTCAACTAGGATAAACAAACAATTTTCTATTTCTGTTTTTGACAATATTGAAATGCACAATGTGGAAGAATTTTCGCGATCGTTTGAGTTACTGTCTTGCAGTTTCTAGTAGTCATTTCTAGCACTTATTCTAATTTTTTATTTCATGTTTATTATTCTTCACTGTTACTATTCTTTCAAATTGTCTTAATAAAATTTCTTAATATTTTTTACCTGTAATTTCTCCATAATAATAAGTGACGCATTTTTTGATAAAAAAAGGTAATTGCTTGTGACGGTAACGCATGCAGTGTCAGTCATGATTTGTTTTGTTGCGTTTTTCAATAGAATAAAGAGAACGAAACATACAACCTTCCAAAGAAAATGTTTGAGTTTAATTATTTTTACAATCATCCTAACCGGGGCCACTTTTGATTCATTGAAAACATGTCTTATCCTCCTTTAGTTCTGTCGGAATTGTAATACACGCTTAAAATTCGACTTTCTTCATTTGTATATATTTTCGATCAAATATTTCACACAATTTGAAGTTTAGCGTTTTACGTTTAGTTGTGTGTTATAGGCAACTAAATATACACGCATTAATCGTTTCAATGCGTTTGACTTGGTTTTTTTGCAGGTATACAGTTCGCCTAATGTATAATGATAAAAAAACCTCTCTGTATAGTCCACCTCATACTGAGAAGTAGAGAGGCACATATAATGATGTTATATAAGACTACATAAATAAAAATATATATAGTGGCATTAAAAACGTTTCGCCGCTCTTTAGGAGCTTTCTAGATCCGTATTTACGGAATGAATCCCCATATCTTATATTCTATTGATTATTTTTTTCCTAAACGTCTGTTTCCAGTTTTTTCTTTCTATTGTTTGATGCCAATTTCTTTTAAATCGCTTTTCATTTCTATTAGCCACATAATTCTCGGACTTTCTCTTGTTTTTTCTTCCACCTGGTCTTTATTATAGTATAGAATACATGTTGCTTTTCGGTTCTACAACTATTTCATCCTCTGTTGTTTTATATTTTTTCTATGTTTTCCTATCGTTGTTTTTTTTTTCTCTTTCTTTATTCATTTTCGGATATTCTTTTCCAACTTAATATACTTCCTATTATTTTTCTTTTTCGTTCTTCTTCTTGCTTTTTTGTCATAGTTATTGTCATATTATATATGATACAACTATTTCATCCTATGTTGTTTTATATTTTTTTCTACATTTTCCTATCGTTGTTTTTTTCTCTTTATTTATTTTCTGATATTCTTTTCCAACTCAATATACTTCTTATTATTTTTCTTTTTCGTTCTTCTTCTTGCTTTTTTGTCATGGTTATTGTCATATTATATATGATACAACTATTTCATCCTCTGTTGTTTTATATTTTTTTCTATGTTTTCCTATCGTTGTTTTTTTCTCTTTCTTTATTCATTTTCGGATATTCTTTTCCAACTTAATATACTTCTTATTATTTTTCTTTTTCGTTCTTCTTCTTGCTGTTTTGTCATGGTTATTGTCATATTATATATGATACAACTATTTCATCCTCTGTTGTTTCATATTTTTTTCTATGTTTTCCTATCGTTGTTTTTTCTCTCTCTTTATTCATTTTCTGATATTCTTTTCCAACTTAATATACTTCTTTCTCGTTCTTCTTCTGTTTTTTTTTGTCATGGTTATTGCTTCCGCTATATACATTGTCACCGGTCTTATTAATGTCTTATAAATTTTAATTTTTGTATTTCTGTTTAATATTTTATTTTTCAATAGTTATTTTATTTGATTTTCCTTTTCTTGATTTCTATTGTTTTATATTTATATGTTCTTGTTCTTTCATTTATTTTTTGGTAAAAACGCTTTGTTTTTTTATTTTTGCTTTCTGCCTCTATTTCTTTAATCATATTTTCTAACCATTCTTATTTTCTTTTTTTACAAAAAGTACAAAAATACTAGTAAAAGTATTTTTTTTTTACTTTTGTGTAAATTATAGTAGATATTTTTGTCTTCAAGTCTGTTCCATGCTTTATTTTTGTTATCTAAAGTTATTTTACAATTATCATCTATCCATATTCTTTTAGATCTATGTGTAATTACTCCTACTTGTTTCTCAAGCTGCCTGTTTTATACATTCTCTCCATACTGTATTTATGTCATTTCCATTTTCTGTTTTAGTTTGCAGTTCGATACTTGCTTTACATTTTTCTCTTGTTTCCTTGTTCATTAGTTTATTCATGTCCTGTTTTTGTAATTTAGCTTATAAGAGAGGCATAATGAAATTACCTTCAAAAAGACAACAAGTTATAAAAAAAAAGACACATATTTGACATAAATCGGATGATTCTAACTATTGAAATCAAAGCCTTCAATTTAATGCATTACTGCCAGGAATTCCATGTGTTCGTGAAAGAGCTAGGATCCGATTCTAACTTCCTCACTGTGCAATAACTAAAGAATGATATAAAGACTTTTTCCCATCTAGTTTCTTGAATGGCAGCGATATCTGTATGGTATTTTGTTAGTTCTTCTACTATGCTTTCCATCGAAAATTCGACATATTTTGAGCTCTTTATTTTTATTTAGTTTTTTTTTTGCTTATATTTTTTAGTTTATATGTATGTCACGTATCATTGCTGTTTTCGTTCCAGTAATTACGGGTATTTTATAACTTTTATTTATTAGTCTTTTGTTTCTCTAGTTTTCCTCCAGATACTTTGTTTGGTAATTCAATTTATTTATTTTGTTTGGTGTTGTAGGCGTTCACTTTGTGGTACATCTTAAATACACTTCTAAATAAAACATAAGTCACTTATGTTTGAGAATGACTACTAGATAGTCGAAACTATAGTCACATAATTAAGCGTAAAATACAGTGGTTAAACAAAGTAAAAAGTGTTTTATTTACAAGTTAATTATTTTGTTATTTATGACAACCTTGATATATCAAGTCTTAGCTTCGATTTTCGAAAATTGTTGCATTATATAATTGTTATTGTTATGCAACAGTAAATGTCTATTATTAGACATTTATTAAAGTACTTATGTAACATAAGTATATAATGTCACAGTAGCAAAAGAGAAAATAATTTATTAATTAATTATTTTCAAATTCTTTTTATTTAATTCACTCAACTTCGTTAACCTTTTTTCTTTATTCCTTAGGTATCTTTCTTATAATTCTGTCTTTGTATATATTCGACAGGGGTTAAAATACAAGGTGTACAGAAAATGAGTGAAAAGCTTTAGGTGGCGTGACTCTTTGACTAATTTTTAGATAAAAATATTAACGAAAATAAGTCACTTCCTTAAGCCTCACGGGCCACTTAAAAGAACTATACATTTGGCAACGCTGGATCAAACAAGTGTGCATTTATCCTGTTTATAACTTCTACATCATCCGCTGGAGGTGTTGCATACACCTTTTCTTTTACAAACGAGTGTGCGTCGTTGCCAGATCTATTTTCATTAAAAGGATGCTTCTGATGAAGTTATAAAATTGTAAAAATATCCGATTTATTAATCATTTACATCAATGGAATTATACACGTGTCTAATTGATTGTTAATGCTATTGATTTTTTACAAAATATTTAAAAAACAATACTAATTTATAGTCACATATTTAAAATTCCGAAGACCTCGTGAGCATCAATGAAGAACCATACAACATTTTTTTATTTGGATTTTCTATTAAAAATTAATTAATGAATTGAGTTACCTGAAGATTTTCACTCATTTTCTGTACACCTTGTATAACTATAAGTTTAAAACTTAAATTTCGTAGATTAAAAGCAGCACTATTGCTAGAAGTTTTAACTTTTAGTTTACATAAATTTTACGTTAACTTACCTGAGCAATAGCCCAAGATACAACAAGAGGAGTAGTCTTGGGGTTGGGGAGGAGACCCTTGGCAGTGTCGTAGATACCGAAGAAGGCGGCACGGTAGATGATGATACCCTGGACGGATACACCGAAACCACGGTACAGACCGACGAGGCCGTCAGCCTTGAAGATCTTGGTCAAGCAGTTGCCCAAGCCGCTGAATTCACGCTGGCCAGCGCCTTTGCCGACATCAGCGGCCAACCTGAACAAAATAAAATTACCATTAAACTTTTCTCCAATACTTTATATGATTGCTAATTCTAAATATGCTATTGATTATGTTACACTTCATTCATTTCTTCTGATAATGCATACTCTAACATTTCTCCTCTTGCTATACTACAAAGCATTTTCATCCGCAAGGCTTCTTTGTTAGGATAAAAAAAATCCATTAGAGTATGACAAAAAGTAACACCCAGCTTAACATAATCCCACGCATTGAAGTGCGTCATCCGATCCCTCCTCAAATCAGTACCCCCGATCGACGCCTCTAAGATATAACTATTACTTATCCCCAAAGCCCACATTGAAATTCTCCCTGTGCCTTCCTTATGCCAATCAGTGACAAACTCGCAATATGAATCAGATTTTCATCCCAATTTCAACTAGAAATACAAAAACAATATATATAGCCAGGATTTTATTTCATTGAACATAACTCTATGCTTTAAGTAATAAAATCCATGTCAAGGTATTGGAAGCACTTGAATATGCTTCCAGTGCGTTAAGGTTGCGGTTTAGTGGAAAGAGATAGCTATATAGTAAAATGGAAATAATCGTTTGAAAATAGAGCTATTCTTTTGGATTTCATAATATGAATGTGTATTTACATTTTTTATCTACCAAGTATAAAGTATCAGTCTAAATAAAAAATAAATCGTTAATTTTCGTGTATTACATCAATTTACTAGTTCAAGTTAGACAAGAAAATTGTAAGATATAATGAAATTAATAGGTCATGTCTGCTAAGTTATTTGAATGCAGAATTTAGTGAAATCCTTTAAATTTTCATTGCACAAGTTTTTATTAGCAAAAATTTAATTTAAAATTTGCTATAAATTTGATCAATTTTCATTGTTTTTCATAATTATTTTTCACAGAAATTAAACATTAAAATAATTTTTAATTCATCTGATGAAATTTCTGCTTATTTTAAGATTATTTTAATGTATAATACAATATTGTTCATTGATCACAACAACAATCTAACACAAATTAGTGATTGCCCATATTTGTATAGCTATCTCTTTCTTCTAAACCGCACCCTTAAAATTTCATTAATGTCAATAACTGTTATAAATATAGAATGAATTTGAATTTGTTATTGACTGCCTATTGTGTGACTATATAACGTAGAAGAATGAATAACAAAGAATACGTAAAGTAATGAAGATTACGTATTTTCAGTCTTTAAGAATGGAGCTTTTTTATCATCACAACTTTTGATTACATGATTACATTTGATTATATCATCAATATTGGAATGTATAACATTTCATTGTTAGAAATGGAGTCATTTATATTTCTGCACGTCCATCAAACATTTGCACCTCTTTCAGCCTGATGATGCCACTATGTGCCAATTGTAGCAGTAAGTAAACATTTTTGTGATACTTAAAAAACTGTTTTATGTACAAATAGTGTTTTATGAAGTTTCATCAAGTAAAAGTCTCAACCATCGATTATTATTCAAATTCAAGATCAAAGACCAATGGTTTTCTGGTAATTGGTGCTTCTTGCCACAAGAAAGTTTGTTTTTATCAATATTTTATTGAAATTACAAATTAAAGGTCAAACACGTATTTTGTATTAATCTACTACTATTCAAATTCATTCTTATCGATGTTTTGAAGGAAAGAAATCAAGTTGACCGATTTCTCCAAAGCTTTTGATAGAGTTCATCATAGGATACTTATATCCAAATTAACAAATATGGGTCTAGATGATACAGCCACAAAATGGATATAAAATTATCTTTTTGATAGAACACAATATGTATAGATAGACAACCACATTTCTAACTGCATCAATATCACTTCTGGTATACCGCAAGGATCGCATTGTGGACTTTTTTTAAATTACTGATCACTGAGGCTTCTACTTCGTTATACATCGTGTAAGATTATAATAAAACACTTTTTTTAACTTTGTTTGTATAACAGAATTATATATTTAATGACAAGTGTAAATTGTTGAAAGTATAGTCACTAAATATATAATTCTGTTATACAAAAAAAGTTAAAAAAAGTGTTTTTTTAAATGTTTATAATTCATTAATGGCATTGCGGTTAACTTCACAGCCTTTCTCCTCACGCCTTTCCCCCATCGCTAGCTTCCTATTCACCAATTGACACGACCACCCCACTTTTTTATACAATATCTCTCTTTCATCCATATTGTACCCTTAGTCTTCATTATCCATTCTTTAAAATATACATCCCGTACATCCTTTACCAACCTTTTATCCCCAACTTCCTTATCTTTCTCTCATAATTAATTACTCTCCTTGTACGCTCTACTCCTAAAATACTTTTTAAGATGTACCTTTTCCGCTTTATCATCATTATTGCTCTTATACAAGCCTCCCACCATACAAGTTTTATTTTCATTTTCCCCCTAACTCTTCCTTCCAATGGGGAGGATGAGGAATGTTCCTCATCCTCCCCATTGCCATTCTCGCCTTCTTGCATGCATACTCAATATGTTTCGCTCTGCCTCCTTTTTCGGAAAACATATATCCTAAATATTTAAACTCACTCACTCTCTCTCCCAACCACTTCAATTCATCCTTTTTTGTCCACCGGCATTCTTGCATACCATCCATTTAGTTTTCTTCACGCTCACAATCAACTCCCTTTTATTAAAATACTTCTCAAATCTTCCTTTAAACTCATTTAATTCACTCATCGTCCTTGCAATCTCAACCACAATACCATACACCATACTATTTTCCTTTTTTTCCACAACTATTCGCCCTGATTGCCCCATCACTAAAACCTTCTCCTTATCACTCATCGTTCTTGCAATATCTACCACATCGCCATACGCCATGCTATTTTCCTTTTTTTCCACTACTATTCGCCCTGATTGCCCCATCACTAGATCCTTCTCCTTATCTGGTTGAGCGGTAGTGGGCTCAAGGGGCCTTGTATCATACCACGGCATACTTTTATCCTCCTCGACACGCAACCTCATACTCTTACCTTACTCTACGTCTCCTTGTATATCTCCAAATTTACAATCTGTTCTGATACTCAAACATTCTACCAACATCTTTCTCTCAACCGCGCTATTTTTCGATATTGTCTACAGAGGAAGCACGGCTACTTGCACGGTTCAGGTGTGGGAAAGAGGAGAGAGGAGAAAAAATATGGATAGGGGATGAGTATACGAAATGTGTGTTTTATGGGAGTGGGAAGGATGAATAGGAGCATTGGATGAGCGAATATAAAGGATTGCAAAGAAAGCTTGAGATAAATGGTAAATGTAGAATGGAGAATATGTATGCGAGTGAGTATGCATCGTTCTTGCAATATCTACCACATCGCCATACGCCATGCTATTTTCCTTTTTTTCCACTACTATTCGCCCTGATTGCCCCATCACTAGAACCTTCTCCTTATCTGGTTGAGCGGTAGTGGGCTCAAGGGGCCTTGTATCATACCACGGCATACTTTTATCCTCCTCGACACGCAACCTCATACTCTTACCTTATTCTACGTCTCCTTGTATATCTCCAAATTTACAATCTGTTCTGATACTCAAACATTCTACCAACATCTTTCTCTCAACCGCGCTATTTTGCTATATTGTCCAAAGAGGAAGCACGGCTACTTGCACGGTTCAGGTGTGGAAATGAGGAGATAGGAGGAAAAATATGGATATGAGATGAGTATACGAAATGTGTGTTTTATGGGAGTGGGAAGGATGAATAGGAGCACTGGATGAGCGAATATAAAGGCTTGCAAGGAAAACTTGAGATAAATTGTAAATGTCGAATGAAGAATATGAGTGCGAGTGTGTATGCTATTGAAGGACTCAAAGCCCTTGTGAAACAACGACCAGCAAGGAGTAGTTAATAAATAAATCTTTGGAAAGAAATATTTAATTTAAGTTTTTGTCATTCCACTATTTTTAAAAAAAAAGTACGAAAATAGGTGCGTACACAATCACCATTCATCAATTCATTTGCGCAAATCATCAGGACAGTTCAGCTAGCTAGCATAGATTTTTCTTTAACTTCATCATAAATTCACGACAGGGCAGAAAGACCTCTGGTCGATAGCCCAGACAGACTAACACCTATATGTATTATTATTATTTATTTTGTTATATTGTTAAAATTATCTATATAGTTTGAATATAGATATATATATATATATATATAGGTGCGTACTTTTTTTAAAAAAAAAAGTGGAATGACTTTTTTTGGATACTATAATCATGTCATAGCTTTGACCAGAGCCAATTATCGTATGTAATTATATAGATTTGGAAAAATATTTTTAGACGTATAACAGGAGTTACTGTTAGCTAGCGAGGGTCGTCACATGTTTACATGCCCATTGAAGATATACACTAGCGTAATAAACTGTTTTAATGAACTAGAAATATAATAATAAATTAAATACGACGCAAGCGCCATCTTTTGCCTAATATCAAGTGGCATCCTCAACGATTTTGGTCTCCAAGGTAGACGACCGAGAATCATTGTTTCATCCACTAAAGGAAGGCGAACTTGTCCTGTTTATGTGAACAGGAAACAAAATTCACTAGTCTGATGAGGTTCGAAAAACCGAAATGGCCATCACTAGTTATCCATACGCTAGATGAATGGTGGCTGAACATTTCATTAAATAGAAATAGAATCTCGGGTTTTTAAAATTATTCCATTTTTGCTTTTTTTTCTATGGAATCAAATGAAGGAGATTTTGAAACATGTTAAAACTTTCTTGTTAATGCTTATAATATTAAAGGTGCGGTTTAGTAAAAAGAGATGGCTATATAATTCTTGGCAATTACTATTTCGTGTTACATAGCTGTAACAATGGCCAGCATTGTGTCATACATCAAAGTAATCTTAAAATATGCAAGATTTTCTTCAGATGACATAAAATGAATGCGTTGTAATAATTACGTTTTCTTGAAAAAAGTTACGAAAACTAATAAAAGTAGATTATTTAAATGTAATTATTATTGCATAGTTTCGGTAACAAACACGTGTGCAATAAAATTTTCAAGGATTTAATTCTATTTATTTGACACTATTTTTATTGATAGTTTAAAAATATCAATTAATTAATGTTATAAATTTTAAATTTGTGTTCGTTTGACAATTATCAAGTGTTTTCCGTCTTTTATAACTTTTTTATATTATTTTGAAATCCACCCATCACAGCTTCTATTCATTTTTAATAATTTATAGAATTTTAGAATTTTTAACTTTTATCAAGTTATTATTTGTCTGGTGTTTATCTTTTCAATCTAACGAGGAATGTTTTCATTTATTGATATAATTTTAACTCCATATTTATATTATATTTATTCATACATTCATTTTCATTTTAAATTCTAGCCGTTTTGTATATTAAGTTTATTTATCCGTTTTACTATCAAGCTTTGCTTATAAGATTTAGGTTGTTCTTTTAATTTATTGTATATTTTATTATATTTATATATGTAATTAGATTCCGTCAATAAATAAATAAATACATTTTCAAATAGCTTCATATTCGTTACCCCTTAACTTCATTATATTTTACAATTTAAAAAGGAGTTTGAAAATAATTAATAAATTATTTCCTGTTTAGCTACTGCGATTCTTCTACTTCTGTTACGTGAGTAATTTAAAACAAATATCCATTAAAACAACTACTTTTCAGGCAAATACCCATACATATATTGAATTACATAAACGACATTTGCTGTTGCATAGGAATAACATGCATAATTAAACAACAACAACAAAAAAAAAGTTTCAAGCAATATATAAATCGCAATGACTTAAATTTTAACTTAATAATTCAATTAATTATTTAAACTTAAATTTTCACTTAATATTAATTAAACAACGAAAAAAAAATAGTTTCAAGCAATATCTAAATCGCAATGACTTAAATTTTAACTTAATAATTCAATTAATTACTTAAACTTAAATTTTCACTTAATATTAATTAAACAACGAAAAAAAAAAAAAAATAGTTTCAAGCAATATCTAAATCGCAATGACTTAAATTTTAACTTAATAATTCAATTAATTACTTAAACTTAAATTTTCACTTAATATTAATTAAACAACGAAAAAAAAAATAGTTTCAAGCAATATCTAAATCGCAATGACTTAAATTTTAACTTAATAATTCAATTAATTACTTAAACTTAAATTTTCACTTAATATTAATTAAACAACGAAAAAAAAAAAAATAGTTTCAAGCAATATCTAAATCGCAATGACTTAAATTTTAACTTAATAATTCAATTAATTACTTAAACTTAAATTTTCACTTAATAATTAATTGAATTATTAAGTTAAAATTTAAGCCATTGGGATTTAGATGATTCATAAATGAATAAAAAATATTCAGTGCTCCTTGAACGGATAATTTTAGAAAAAAAATATCATTAAGAAAAACCGAACATTTTAGATTAATATTTATGTAATTTTTATATTTAAAGCCGATGCTCTATTTTTTTCTTCTCTCGTTCCTCTCTATCCTGAATCACGTAACGTGTTTTACGCGCACATGCTAAATATAAGACCACACTCTGGGCCCAAAAATAGAAGCGTTCAAGTTGCGATTGTACGCCAGCACGAGGATTCTTTTCGAGTTTCAGGCGATTTGAAATGCAACTGAAATTTTTTTGAGAATAATAAGGAACTTGTTTCAATTAAAATAAAATAAAATAAAAACCTCCTTAGCATGATGAACTCCTAACAACTTTGTATGAAAATTGATCTTAGATTGATTTAAATAAAAGGTGTTAATTGTTGAGGCTTCTACTTTGTTATACAAAAAAATTAAATAAAAGGTATTTGAAAATAATTAATTTACTATCCACTGAATAGAATATCGATGTAACACGAATTAGTGATTGCCAATAATTCTATAGCTCTCTCTTTGTTAAACTACACCCTTAAAGGTGACGCCACTCAGATCAACTTAGTATTATAATTAAATCAAATAAAAATAATTTGAAAATAATTAATTTACTCAATTGAATAATTAATAAATTATTTTTCCTTTAGCTATTGCGACTTTTTTGATTTACGTATTTATATATAAAAACTAATATAATTTATACTTTGTTCTCTTTTTTTTTCTGTTTAAATTTAACTAACTTTGCTTGTACTCTTCTTATATTATGATTTTGATTGTATATTTTCCCTTGTTGGATTCTTCCGTTGGAAAATAAAAATAAATTATTATTATTAATATACATTAAAATTACTACTTCACGGACAAATACTCCTCCAGATATTGAATTACATAATGGACACTTGCTGATGTATAGCAATAACATACTGTAAAGTGCAAACATTTTTGTTATTCGAAAAGATTTAATGTAAAGTACAAAAAATTAATTTATTAATTATTCAATTGAGTAAATTAATTATTTTTAAATTATTTTTATTCTATATAATAACTGAGACCAAATGAATACATTTCTATTATTGATCTTAGATTTATATTAGATACTCTGGAATAACTCAAATACTCTCAGAATATAGTTTTACCGGTTTTCTTACGAGATTTGTTCCACTGGTTGCTACTATAAACTATGCAGCCTGCATAAATATTAAATGGAAAAATAACGGAGATATGCACTCCCTGTCAAGTTCACCTCACTGCCATCATAGCTTTTTTACTAGTGCTTCTATTTTGAAATTTTCAAGTCAATTTATTAATTTTTACCTTTTTTTATTCTAATGATATATTGTAATTGGTGTTTGTTTTCTTATGAGGTTTCTTCACATGTCACTATAAACTGTGTAGTCTTCATAAATATTTACTGGGAAATTAACAGAGTTTTCCTCACCGCCACCATAGTTTTTTACTGGTGTTCCTATTTATACTTTACTAGTCAGTTTTCCAGGGGAATTATTATTTTTCATCTTTTTTCTTCTAAGGATATAGTTATAATTAATGGCTGTTCTCGTATAAGGTTGCTACTATAATCTGTATAGCATTCATAAATATTTTATGAGAAATTAACGGAGATATACACTCCCTGCCATGTTTTCCTTGCCATCGCAGTAGATATTCTACAGATGCTCCTACTTATTTAAAGCTTTTTCTAGTTAGGTTTCTATTTGGATAATTCTTGAATGTTGTGAACTTTTATTTGTTATTTAGTAATCATTAGGTTTGTTCGTTATAAGATAAAAGGTGAAATTTAATAATTCCACCATTAAATTTCACATTTTTATTCGTTATTTAGTAATCATTAGGTTTGTTCGTTAGAAGATAAAAGGTGAAATTTATTGGTGGAATTATTAAATTTCACCTTTTATCTTCTAACGAACAAACCTAATGATTACTAAATAACAAATAAAAGTTAATAATTCCACCATTAAATTTCACCTTTTATCTTCTAACGAACAGACCTAATGATAATTAAATAACAAAAGTTAACAACATTCAAGAATTATCCAAATAGATTTTAATTTGATTAATCCTTGAAGGATGTTAAAAATTTATGTTCTCGTATAAATACCACGCCAAATAAAGTATTGTTTAATTTAAATAATTGTGATCTAGTGAATAAATTCTCTTTTTTATTATTATTAGAATGTTTTTCACTTAACCCTTGTTGAATCATTTTGAAATACTTTGTTATTTATTTACCTGGTTCTGGCGAAATCAAGTGGGTAGACGAAGCAGAGGGAAGTGGCACCGGCCATACCACCGGAGGCCAAGTTGCCGACGAAGTAACGCCAGAACTGGGTGTGCTTGTCAACTCCGCTCAAGAAGACCTGCTTGTACTTGTCCTTGAAGGCGAAATTGAGGGCCTGTGTGGGGAAGTACCTGATGACGTTGGCCATGTTACCACGCCAGTAGGCCATCACGCCCTGTTCCTTGGGGATGCGCACGAAACAATCTACCATACCTGTTTTGGGTTAAGAAAAGGAAAATGAATAATTGAGACATATTAAAATGGGAAAAGAGTTGTATGTTTTTGTAAAATGATTGTACCAAAGGGGATGTCATATCCACTTCGATTATACATAATTTTAAAAGAAAATGTTACAAAATGTTGGTACATAGCATTTTTCAAAAATAATTTGTATCCTTAAGAGGCGGTTTAGACGAAAGAGATAGCTTATAAATATTGGCAATCACTAATTCGAGTTAGATTGCTGTTGTGATCAATGAACAATGTTGAATTATACATTAAAGTAATCTTAAAATAAGCAGGAATTTCATCAGATGAATAAAAAATTATTTTATTATTGAGTTTGCGTGAAAAAGATTTATGAAAAAACAATTAAATTTACAGCAAATTTCAAATTATATTTTTGCTAATAAAAACTTGTGCAATTAAAATTTAAAGGATTTCACTAAATTCTGCATTCAAATAACTTAGCAGACATGACCTATTAATTTCATTATATCTTACAATTTTCTTTTCTAACTTGAACTAGTAAATTGACGTAATACACGAAAATTACCAATTTATTTTTTATTTAGATTGATGCTTTATACTTGGTAGATAAAAAATATAAATACATATTCATATAATTAAATCCAAAAGCATGGCTCTTTTTTTCAAACTATTATTTCCATTTTACTATATAGCTATTTCTTTCTACTAAACCGCAACCTTAATAGTCACTGTACAGATTTTAAATTTGCTTCCAATTACTTATAAAAGATTTTTCGATTGACTATAAATACTTCATAGATAGTTTTACTTTCAAGTATCGTACGCTATTTCAGAAATAGTCCTACAATATTTACATTCATGAGACAGAGATGATAATTTTAATTTAGTTTCTTTAATATCAGGAATTGTTTTATACGCGTGTAAAACAAACCAAGTGAAACTTACTTAACAATTCCGAATATAATTAAAATATTTTAACAAGTGATTAATGAGACTCAGATTGAAAATTAATTTCTTTATTTGCAAAGTTTTACGCTTTTTTAATTAATAATAAAATTGAGGCTGAAAGATCTATGGTCGATAGCCATTTCGCAATATGTTACATATAAGTATTGTATTTTACCATAGAATGCCAATTTTATTTTCTAATTGCAAAACGGAGTTTTAAGGTGCGAGCTATACAGAAGAAAAATAATTTGTTAAAAAGAGTTAGTTTTTAGGATTTGAGTAATTTGTGAAATTTTTCTCACATAACCTGTGGTGAAACATTTTTGAATAATATTTGGAATTAGTCTTTAGGATTTGTGTGATTTGTGATATTTTTCTCACTTAACCCGTGGTGAAACATTTTTGAATAATATTTGAAATTAAAAAAAAAACACTTGGACTGTTTCACAAAATTAGTGTAATTTAAAAATTCAAAATGTGTGTTTTTTTGAAAATTTCAAAGATTTAATAATATGAATTTACATAACATTACTTTAAATAACAACACTTGCTTTTTTATTCACTACATTCAGTGAAATTTAGTGAAACAAAAACCGAGTGTTGTTATTTAAAACTAATAATACTTAAACTAATATTACTTAAATATGTTTCACCACGGGATTAGTCAAGAATTAATACAAAATAACGTTAATCTTAATAAATTAAAGACGACGTAAGCGCCACCTTTTGCCTAATTTCAACAAAATAATGTGTTTACGCTTTTTTATATGTCAAATAGAAAAATGACAGTTCAAGCTTTGAGAAAAATAGTTAATTATTATGGATTAGGGCAATTCATTAATTCTTATCAGAAAAGAAAATTGTAAGATATAATGAAATTAATTCGTATTTAATGTGAACTTATTTGGATATAGAATTTAGTGAAATCTTCGAAAATTCCATTGCATACATTTTTTTTAACTAAAAAATAATTTTATAACTCAGAAATATAATATATTTTTATTGTTTTTATGATTATTTTACAAAAAAATGGCAATTAATAAAATTTATTTTTAATTCATGTCACGAAATTCTTACATGTTTTAAGGTTATTTTAATGTATAATGCAATATTGTCGATTCGCTAGGACATTAATGTAATACGAATTAGTAGCAGCTAATAACCTTTTTTTGACCAAAAATTATATTTTTTTATATATATATATACAATCATCTTTATTGTGGTATTTACATATACATATATTATACAATATATTTTATATAAACTTATAAATGGCTATTGACCTTAGGTCTTTCAGCCATATTTTTTTTTATATTATCTTTATATTTATAAAAAATAAATGTTTTTCTTATTGAGTGAGTGATGTGTTATACATATATAGAAATTTAATTAATAATTGAATAATTCATTAATTTAAATAACCATGACCAAGTGAATAAATACTCATTTTCTCTTATGAAACAACAAGAAACTCGACTAATCCCTTTTGATTAACGACCTATCATAATCGTTGCACATAAACAAATCATAAATTAAAGGAAGATAAACGCGACATTGTTTATTGCGGTTCGTCAGCCGTCAAACAATCCAACCTTCGTAGCGCATGATGACGTTCCATTTAAATAATTAATCCTGAACTTATGTAACGCCGAGGTAGGAACATCGTGCCAAGTGTGCAACGTCGGTGGCGCGCTTTGGCAATCTCGGATTTGGGTGAAGTTTAAACGGCACTGACACAGTTCCGAGCTTATTTTTGCGTTCGGGTTTCGAAAATAAGTTCCGAACTGTGAAAACACAGCAAACATTGCGAAAGAATTAATCGGTGATTTGGAAGAACCACTTGAATAATTAGATGATTTATTTATTTTTTGTTGGAAAGAGGTTGGCAAAATTAATTTCAATAAGATTTAGTATTCGTGGAAATAGTCAAGAGTTGTCAATAATTGATATTAGTATTATTGATATTTTCTCCTGTATTTTAAATAACGTTCCTACTGAGCAAAGTAGACCTAACAATGTTGCGTTAATGTCATATTAAACACAATATTAATGATACAAAATAATCAGTAAAAGTAGTCAGTGTCACCATTTCTCTATCTATCAATAGTTGATACAGAAAAATCGTGAATTGATTTAACATTAGAAAGCTAATTAAATAAAATGTGCAACCACCATTCGGCAAAAGATGGTGCTTGCGTCGTCTTCTATTTATTAAGGCTTATTAAAGTTGATACTGTTTTTATTACACTCTTGATAAAATCGTGTTTCTATATTAGGGTATTTTTTTATTCACAATAATAACATTAACAAAGTAATTCATCAAAACACGAGTTTTTACTCATCATTTTGTTTTCAATAAACAAACACGTGTTTTGATTTCCGCAGTATATAGTTAATAATGGTATATCCACCAAATTTGCCTATGTTTTCAGTAAATATCTATCTGCAAATTGATCGCAAGTTTCGGTCGTACACAACTGTCAAATTCATATAGGGATTTACATATGAATTTGACAGTTGTGTACGATCTAAATAACAGATTTCGTACGACCGAAATGCACGATCAATTTCAGGAATACGGTCCTTGAAGATTCCAATAAATGCAGTTGTGTTTGATTTTTTTGAGTAATTACTCAAATTATTAAAGAAAGAAAAATCAAACTCAACTGAATATTATATGAATGAATTATAAAAATAACATTCCGTAACACCAATATCCTTCTTTGAAATTAACATCCTCCCAACACCATCCATCAATTCATGTGTGCAAATTATCAGGACAATTCAGCTAGTTAATATAGATTTTGATTTTATCATAAATTGAATTATTGAATCACAGCTTACTAGCGACATTAAATGATTTTGGTCGTAAATTAACTCTAAAAATCAAACTCTTCGAGAATTCCTGCAGAAGTTATGTATAATGATGAAGTTTATCAAACTCTTGAAGGAATGGCAGACGGATTTTGTAAATACTGTTTTCATATTACCATCTGCAACTATTACCGACCTCGCCAATATACCTACATTTTACTTTGCGGAAGTATGTGATAATCTTTAAACTTTTATAGAAGCTTCCAAATAGATTTCCGTCTGGCAGTGATAACCTACCAGTTTTTTTACTAAAAGATTGTACTTCAATTCCCTGCTATCCACTTGCACTTATTTTTAACCTGTCTCTAAAACATCAGTTTTTCCTATCAAATTTAAAATTACGTCAATTTGCCCTATACTGAAGACGTCTACTAATCATCTAAATATTGCAAACTATCGACCAATAGCATTAGTTTCTCATATCGCTAAAATATTTGAGAAATCATTGTACGATAAAATTTATTTTCATAATTCTTCATACTTATCCCATTATGAGCACGGTTTTATTCCGAAATGTAATTAACTTAACGATGTGAATGTGCGTATATAATGTAAATGTGAGAATAATTTACTAATTATTTTCAAATCATTTTTATTTAATTTAACTTAACCATTATTACGCGTAATATTGCTAGTTCACTAGATTCATCCGGGCAGATTGATGTAAAATATACTTACATATCAAAAGCGTTTGTTTGTTACTTGAAAAGCTTTCATGTTTCTTTGGTTTTTGTGTTTATTCCACTTCACTCATTTCATCTTATCTTTCATGCCGTGAATCGTATGTATTGATAAATAATTTTAAGTCAAGTTCTTATTTTCCAAGTTTTGGTGACCCTCAAGGCTCCATACTGGGTCCATTATTGATAAACAATTTTAAGTCAAGGTCTTATTTTCCAAGTTTTTATGACCCTCAAGGCTCTATACTAACAATTATAAGTCAAGTTTTTATTTTCCAAGTTTGGGTGACCCTCAAGGCTTCATACTGGGTCTATTATTGATAAACAATTTTAAGTCATGTTCTTATTTTCCAAGTTTTGATGACCCTCAAGGCTCCATACTGGGTCCATTATTGATAAACATTTTAAGTCAAGTCCTTATTTTTCAAGTTTTGTTGACCCTCAAGGCTCCATACTGTGTCTATTATTGATAAACAATTTTAAGTCAAGTTCTTATTTTCCAAGTTTTGATGACCCTCAAGGCTCCATACTGGGTCCATTATTGATAAAAATTTTAAGTCAAGTCCTTATTTTTCAAGTTTTGTTGACCCTCAAGGCTCCATACTGTGTATATTATTGATAAACAATTTTAAGTCAAGTTCTTATTTTCCAAGTTTTTGTGACCCTCAAGGCTCTATACTAGGTCTATTATTGATAAACAATTTTAAGTCAAATTCTTATTTTCCAAGTTTTGGTGACCCTCAAGGCTCCATACTCTGTCTATTTAATAATGTTAAGTCAAGTTCCTATTTTCCAAGGTTTGGTGACCCTCAAGGCTCCATACTGTGTCTATTATTGATAAACAATTTTAAGTCATGTTCTTATTTTCCAAGTTTTGTTGACCATCAAGGCTCCATATTAGGTCCAATATCGATAAACAATTTTAAGTCAAGTTCTTATTTTTCAAGTTTTGGTGAACCTCAAGGCTCCATATTGGGTCTATTATTGATAAATAATTTTAAGTCAAATTCTTATTTTCCAAGTTTTTGTGACCCTCAAGGCTCCATACTGGGTCCATTATTGTTCAATCTCTATATTAACGATCTTTCCAATCAATTACAATGGAAACACCTTTTACATGCTTATTATCTAAAGATTTTTTCAACAATTACTAACAAAAATGATTGTCTACGTTTACAAAATCAACTTAATATTATTTCAAATTGGTCAAGTACTAATAATCTTAATTAATCCTCAGAAACATGGCTATCGACCTTCGGTTTTTCTGACTATAATCAATAAATTTGTGACTTTTTCAATACTGCACTTTTTTATTAAATCTTTTTTCATATAAAAATAACTATTTCGTTTTTTGCATTTTCTAGTTATTGTATCTGGATACAAAGTAATCAGTAAAAGTTGTAAGTGTGTCGCCATATCTGTATCAATAGTCGACACAGAAAAATCGTGAATTGATATAAGATTAGAAAGCTTATTAAATGAAATGTTCAACCACCATTAGGCAGAAGATGGCGCTTGCGACGTCTTTCATTTATTAAGGCTTATTAAAGTTGATATTGTTTTTATTGCACTCTAGATAAAACCGTATTCCTATATTTGGGTAATTTTTTATTCACAATAATGATATTAACAGCATTAACTGTAAATTTATCTCTATCAAAAAAATCAAAACTAGTTACATTTATCTATGTTAAATTAAAAAAAAAGATAAATAAAGAAAATAAAATAAAGATGACGTTACAATTATAAAATAAGACATGTAAAGACGAAAATAGGGCGTGAAAGGTTTTACAAACAGACAAAAAATTCAGTTGACTTATTTTTCGGTTGTATACACACAAAATAGTTGTAGCTAAGAAAATATGTAAACAAAGTAAAAAACAAAATGAACAAAAAGCGCTTAAAAATACTGTTTGAAAGAAAAAAAACAGAATAAAATATGAGGAAAAGTATGATAATCCATTGACAAATATGCATACGATGAATTTAATTATTAGGACCTTATACAAATTAAGGGTGCGGTTTAGATGAAAGAGATAGCTATATACATATTGGCAATCACTAATTCGAGTTAGATTGCTGTTGTGATCAATGAACAATATTCTATTATACATCAAAGTAATATTAAAATAGTTTCAGAGTTGGAAATATATTGTGAACGTTAGTGTATTGTTAGATATTGTATTATAATTGTATATTCCAATCTCAGAAATAAAGATGTTTATGTATGTAATATTAAAATAAGCAGGAATTTCATCAGGTGAATTAAAAATTATTTTAATGTTTTGTTTGTGTAAAAAAAAACAATTATGAAAAAATAATGAAAATTGATTAAATTTATAGCAAATTTTAAATTAATTTTTTGCTCATAAAAACTTGTGCCATGAAAATTTCAAGGATTTCACTGAATTCTGCATTCAAACAACTTAACAGTCATTACCTATTAATTTCATTATATCTTACAATTTTCTTCTCTAACTTGAACTAGTAAATTGACGTAATACACGAAAATTAACAATTTGTTTTTTTATTTAGACTGATACTTTATACTTGGCAGATCAAAAAGTGTAAATACATATTTATATTATTAAATCCAAAAGAATGGCTCTTTTCTCAAACGATTATTTCCATTTTACTATATAGTTATCTCTTTCTACTAAATCGCAAACTGAAGATATTAGAGATATATGAGTTTGTAGCGAGTAACAATTCTATTGAGTAAGTCAGAATTATGAAAGATTTATTAATTATTTTCAAATTCTTTTTATTTAATTTATTTAAATAACTGTGACCAAGTGAATAAATCCCGTTTTTCTATTATTATGAAAGATCTTGTTGTTTGGTTTGATGATAAATTTATATTTAATCCTCATGTTCAATCTATTTTTTCCTGTAAATCATTGGGTTTTATACATCGTAATTCTGCGAACTTGCGGATGCTTTAAAATCTCTATTCAATGTTTATGTAATTCAAAATTGGAATATGCTTCAATAATTTGGTATCCACAAACTCAACTACAGATTAATCTCGTGGAGAGTGTTCAAAGAAGATTTCTTAAATTTCTATACCTGAAGACTGAGGGGCTATATCATGAAAGAGGCTATGATCATTCTTGTTTGCTTGAGAAATTTAATGTCGAATCTCATTATACGAAAAAAAAATATATATATATAAGCACCATGCAAGATTCGATGGAAGTTTAATCGTAACAAGGGCCTGCAACGAATTGGAGTCATGAAGACGAAATTAAAGTCCAACAATGATAATAAAAACAACTGACATGCCTATTAATCAGTAAATCTATAATATAAGGCAAGCGATATTCTTCTATATTGTAAGATTTTAAATTAAAATATCCCAATAGGTGTGAACGACCATAATCAATGCATGCTATCCCCATTTTAAATGATACATATATTCAGTGACCCTTTCTACCTTTTCAGGTGTAGGGTTATTTTAAATGATACTAGTAGTAAAAACTTAAATCTATATCTGAAGATTGAGGGGTTATATCCTGAAAGAGGCTATGCTAATTCTCGTTTATTTGAGAAATGTCGAATCTATTGTGTGCCGACGTTACGAGTCTGGTATCTCATTCATATATAAAAAAAAACTCTTTAATAATCATAGCGACAGCCCTGATGTTTTACAGCTAATTAATTTGCAAGTTCCAACTTTCAACTATTTGGTTTAAGATAGACTACATTTAATATCAATCACATATATTAAATTTTGGGGCAAAATCACCCATCAGCACAATTTGTAACAATTTTAATCAACTACCATTAACTTGTGATATCTTTTTTGAATCATTAAAATCCATAGTCCATAGCTTTATGCCAATAAAATAATTAGTTGTTTTATAAAATAATGTATTTGTATCAATAATGGACCCAGTATGGAGCCTTGAGGGTCACCAAAACTTGGAAAATAAGAACTTGATTTAAAATTGTTTATCAATAATGGACCCAGTATGGAGCCTTGAGGGTTATTTTGTATATAGTCTTGTAATTGGTAAATCTTTGTTTGCTGTTAAGCAATAAATATTATTATTATTATAAATGCATGACATGGTAGAAAGACTTCTGGTCAATAGCTCAGATAAACACTAACATGTATCGTAATTATTTATGTTATATTGTATTGTAATATCTGTATAGTCTGAATAAATATTAAATACTATATCATACAATAATACGTCAAGATGAAGATAATATTGATTAGTTAGATAATAAATAATTTGTAGTTGAAACTAGAGTGAATAATATGAATAATATTATTCACAATGAATTTTAATAAGTAAGCTTTAAAAAGGCTCAATTCATTTGATTCTCATTAAATAAATTAATATGCTTGTTTGTGAAAAAAATGTGACACGCTAAATATAATGTTTTCCTTCATTTATATGTATGTAAAATAATATGGAATACATTTCTCGGCCGAATAAATAAAAATAAAACAATGCTTAAACGTTGCATATGAAGTTATATAACTTCATATTTAATGATTTAAAAACAAAATATTCTATTTTTTTGTAAAATTACGACCTATATATTGAACGCTTAAGAAACACAAAACATAATGCTGATTTATTTTTATATGTCAATTAAATAATACATAATCATCAATAATTATCAATAACATTCAAATATATGCAACAAAAATAACTCTATAAAATGTATTTTCTCTACGCTATTTAGTATTCAATTATTAAAAACCGTAAAAAATGATTTCTTGCAGATTTTTTTGTTATTAATTTTCAAATAGAGGGTTCAAAACCTTTGAAGCGAATATTAACTATTTTTTAAAAAATAGATTTAAAAGTTCGTAAAACGATAATATTCAATTATTAAATTGTAATAAAATGATTTTTTTGCAGATTTTTTGTTATTAATCTTCAAACGGAGTTTAAAAAACTTTTGAAGCGAGCTAACTGCGGAAATAATTTTTTAATTATTTTCAAATAATTTTTGTTTAGTTTTTGAACGAATATTAACTATTTTTTTAAAATATATAGTTTTTAAAGTTTGTAAAATGATTATTCCTTCCATTTTTCTTGTTTTTCTCCTAAATTACTTTACATTTCGCGTAGAACTTAATGAATTTTCGCTTTAAATATATATATAAATGGTTTACATAACACACACCGTCGCGACGCATATTTCCCAAAACCACAAAGATCGTAGTTTCGTCTTAACGTCCAGCACTCACCTTTGTAGCGTTGTTCTTCGGAAATTTGCTTGGAGATGTGCTGGACCTGGAGGAGCAGCTTGACGCGCTCGATGGGGGCCACGGCGGTCTTGGAGATGGCGGCGGAGATACCGCCGGCCATGAAATCCTTCATGAAGGCAACGGGATCGGCGAGAGACATGTTTGGTTGAGCTTTTAGAACTGTTTGAGAAGAATGAAGAAGTAGAGGATCGGTTGGTGCGAAGGTATGATAGACTGTAGTGGTGTTGTGTTCAGGGCGCGCACTGAACTGCAAGTGAAACTAGGAGCGGAGGATGTTGCAGACGACGGCACGCGTCCGTCGGTCATGTGCTCTCCCAGGACAAGCGCCGGGAATAGAAACCCCACGTCACGGATAGACACACATGCACGCACACACACAGACGGTTTGGTTATCTAACGTTGGCTTGTTTCGAAGAACCGACGATGGCCTTAACGCACTGGAATTCGTTCAATGCTCTTACATGAATATTTTCATCAATAACACCTTAAAAAATATATGTAAATGCCAATTTTCGTTATTCTTCATTATTTGTTTATTCAAATTTATTTATTTGAAATATTTTAAAAATACATCATTTTATCAACATATAAAATCTACAATTGGGGTTCAAATCCCATCAGAAATGTTTCTTTTGCACTTTACATTTAATTAAATAATTTTGTAGATTGAAAATTTCTACAATTCATAGCTACAATCTTCTGTCTTCTTCTGTATGATATATTAGTAACAATTAAATTTATAAGTATATAACAAAAATTGATCACACAAAAAATATTTAATTAAAATAATTTAAATTAAAAAAAAAGTTGAGAAGCAGAAAGACCTATTGTCGATATAAATGGCTATTGACCATAGATCTTTCTGCTTCTCAACTTTTTTTCGTGGCCTACAAAATGGCCTTGATCAAATTAGGCCCATAAACATAGGCCATGACCTACTAATTTTTTTTATGTCTAAATAAACTTTTTTTTAAATTGCGTCGATGCACTCGCATTTAATACCGGCCTACATAGGCCAAATAATTTGGCCTAACTTTTCTCAAAATTGAGTGATTTGAAAACTTCTTTTTTCCATCCGTTGTTATTCGACCCCGGGAATTCAATGGTGACTTTGCTGTCAAATTGGTACCACTGCAAGTTCGAGTAAACGCGCCCAGCTTTTTTCGTTTCCGTCCGATCGAAACCGGACTATTTATAGTTACAAAGGTTACCAAAGTGAATTTCGGCAACTTATGACCAATCGGTCAGGTGACCTCAGAAGCCGCCCAAAATTGACCAACTTCCAAATTGACCAAATTCACAAATCCGTTGTTTAAGAAGCCCCTAAAAAAACAACACAAGCTGTGAAAGTTTCATCTTGATATCTCAAAAACTCACAGAGCTAACCATACTTCACCCAGTTTTTTCCGTTTTTGAGGGGTCGCGCGCTCACTTAAAAAATCTCATCTCATCTACAGCAGAATGACCGGACATGAACCGTCTTTAGAAGTAAGACGGCGCTATCCAACGGTGGTAGTTTTATCGCCCATTGGAGACGATTTCTTGACCTACATCAAAACGTCCGTTGTTAGATGGCAACATTTGGGTCGTCCTTTACCGAAATATATTATTCATAACAGATAGTGCTGTAATCACAAAAAATAAATTTAATATAAATAAAAAATTAATGGCGTCTCGCCTTTCTTCAGCGGGGTGTTTAACTAAATTAAATGGTCAAAATGATGTCCTTGAACAAGTGGCTGAATGCACTTGTTGACTTATGTTACGAATCTTCTTCTAACTGCAACTACCTACTTTTAATGT
This sequence comes from Philonthus spinipes, assembly GCA_963082785.1. Lineage (NCBI taxonomy): Eukaryota > Metazoa > Arthropoda > Insecta > Coleoptera > Staphylinidae > Philonthus > Philonthus spinipes. The sequence goes on along the minus strand of OY720309.1, from coordinate 10,003,738 downwards.
AAACTAAATGTAAGACGCTAAAATATATTCTTAAAATAATATTTTTCCTTTGCATCACGTAAGGAAAAAAACATAAAATCATAATTTATAAATTATGTGATTATTTACAATGGATGCAACGAGTATCCTTCGATCGAAACGGTTGTGAATCGATTTTGGCAGAAGGGACAAGGACGGGAATCTTTAGAGCGTCTTAATTATAGTTCGTAATGACAATCAAAACGAATAGGGCAGTGGGACACGCGAATTTCTTTCCTAATTCTGTTGGCAGCTGACTTTGCCCTTGGTTATGTGATGTACCCCTCAACACGTTCCTTATTTAAATAAAATTTTAATTATATAATAATAATAACAATAATAAGAATACAATATTTTGACCCAACATTGTTTTTTTATATATTTTTTTATTATTATTTAATTTATGTTATTCTATGTTGCGAAAAAATATGTATTTCCATTATAAAATACATATTTTAATTATATAATAATAATAATAACAATAACATAAATAAAATATTTTGACTCAACATTGTTTTTTTATATTATTTTTTTATTATTATTGAATTTATGTTATTCTATCTTGCGAAAAAAAAAAATATATATATAAAATACATATTTTTTCGCAATATAGAATAACATAAATTAAATTATAATAAAAAATAATATAAAAAAAAACAATGTTGCGTCAAAATATTTTATTTATATTATTGTTATTATTATATAATTAAAATTTGATCTAAATTCAAGTCACACCTGTTTATATCTTGAATTTTTGAGGCGTTTACTTCGTGGTACATTTTCAATATTAGGATAAAGAAAACACTTAATAACATTTTTATACCACTTAAGTATTTATTTCACTGTTTCGACTACACGGTAATCATTCTCAAACTGAGTACTTACAATATGGATTGCATTGTTTTTATATAGTTGTTTAGAAAACTGTTTATGTCTACTTCTGGTGTTCCTTGAGGATCTAACCTTGCTTCCTTGCTTTATATTTAATTCATTAATTTCTCAATTAATAAGAACGGCAAGAGTGGGTTCATCAATGGAATGACATCGTTTTCAGTGATGAATCAACATTTTGTTTAATGGTGAATGAATGTCGTAGAAGGGTACGGCGACATCGAGTGGAAATGCGGAATTTGGAGATCGTTCAAAGAAGACATACCTGTGGTTATGTCTTTGCTTTTTATTTTATTTATTAATGAGTTAATTAATTCTATGTCTTGAAAAATTTTAGCATTTGTGAATTACATCAAAATATAGAAACGATAAATAATTTATTATATTGCATCTACGAATTAATTGAAAAATACATGAAAAGTCCATCAGACAAGGGGTTGATTTTCTCAAACCCCAGAGTTTTTTAGGAGTAACTACGAACACTGGGTGATAATTGAGACTGTTTTTAACATATTCCCATACCAGATTCTAATGGTAAATTTAATTTGAAATTTTAACGATTTTTTTAATCATACATGAAAAATTCACAAAATAAGGGGTTGATTTTCTCAAATCACAGAGTTTTTTAATAGATTCTAGTGGTGAAGTAAATTTGAATTTTTAACGTTTTTTTTTTAAACATACATGAAAAATCCATAAAGCGAGGGGTTGATTTTCTCAAATCACAGAGATTTCTTGGTGTAACTACGAGTACTGGGTGGTAACATAGACTGTTTTTAACATATTTCTATACCAGATTCTAGTAGAAAATTTAATTTGAATTTTTAACGATTTTTTGAAATATACATGAAAAATCCATAAAGCAAGGGGTTGATTTTCTCAAATCTCAGAGGTTTCTTGGGGTAACTACAAGTACTGGGTGGTAACATAGACTATTTTTAACATATTCCCATACCAAATTCTAATGGTAAATTTATTTTGAATTTTTAACGATTTTTTTAAACATACATGAAAAATCCACAAAGTAAGGGGTTGATTTTCTCAAATCACAGAGTTTTATTGGGGTAACTACAAGTACTGGGTAGTAACATAGACTGTTTTTAACATATTCCCATACCAGATTCTAATGGTAAATTTCATTTAAATTTTTAACGATTTTTTCAAACATACATGAAAAATCCATAAAGCAAGGGGTTGATTTTCTCAAATCTCAGAGATTTCTTGGGGTAACTACGAGTACTGGGTGGTAACATAGACTGTTTTTAACATATCTCTATACCAGATTCTAGTGGAAAATTTAATTTGAATTTTTAACGATTTTTTGAAACATACATGAAAAATCCATAAAGCAAGGGGTTGATTTTCTCAAATCTCATAGTTTTCTTGGGGTAACTACAAGTACTGGGTGATAACATAGACTGTTTTTAACATATTCCCATACCAGATTCTAGTAGTAAATTTAAATTGAATTTTTAACGATTTTTTGAAACATACATGAAAAATCCGTAAAGCAAGGGGTTGATTTTCTTAAATCTCAGAGTTTTCTTAGGGTAACTACGAGTACTGGGTGGTAACATAGACTGTTTTTAATATATTACCATACCAGATTATAGTGGTAAATTTAATTTGAATTTTTAACGATTTTTTGAAACATACATGAAAAATCCATAAAGCAAGGGGTTGATTTTCTCAAATCTCAGAGTTTTCTTGGCGTAACTACGAGTACTGGGTGATAACATAGACCGTTTTTAACATATTCCCATACCAGATTCTAGTGGTAAATTTAATTTGAATTTTAACAATTTTTTTGAAACATACATGAAAAATCCATAAAGCAAGGAGTTGATTTTCTCAAATCCCAGAGTTTTTTAGGGGTAACTACGAATACTGGGTGATAACATAGACTGTTTTTAACATATTTCCATACCAGATTCTAGTGATAAATTTCATTTGAATTTTTAACGATTTTTTAAACATACATGAAAAATCCATGAAACAGGGGTTGATTTTCTTAAATCTCAGAGTTTTCTTGGGGTAACTACGAGTACTGGGTGGTAACATAGACTGTTTTTAATATACATATTCCCATACCAGATTGTGGTGGTAAATTTTATTTGAATTTTAACGATTTTTTGAAACATACATGACAAATCCATCATACAAGGGGTCGATTTTCTCAAATCAATGGTCACAATGAGTAATTTCAGGATCTGGCTCATTACCTTCCGGTCAGCTATCCTCGAGTGCCAAATAGTGCAAATTACCACTTATCTGCATCGAATTTTAAGAGTATTATTTAATAACATTTATTTAACAAATGTAAACAATTAATTTACAATACTTTGTAAAAAATAAATTAATGTTACATTATCTTCTTCCTTCTCTCCTGGCCTCAAGATTGTTGGTCTTTACTCGGGTGCCGGTATCGGGGGATATATGTTGTTACATCATATGCGTGTGTGTTTTTATATTGTCATGTATTTTTATTCATTTTATTTCCTTTATAATTTATTTAACCCTCCATTAGTCGCGCGGTCTACAGTTGTAAACCAGCCTTTTCAAAAATGTTACAACTGGAACCATGAGTTATTTACGTAAGCGGATTTTTTAGTAGTTGTTGATAATACTCCCCTTCTATACTATCAGTACACAAAAGCTAATATCAATAAAGATAATATTTAAACTCATGTGAATTATGAGTCGAATTTTGATATAATAGTGCCAATTAAAAATTGTCTACACGCGTAAACCGCGCGACTAAAGTCGTCTGAAAAATGTGCGCGACTAATGTCTTCTTTAAACATTTATGAATAAATTGTATTGAATTGTAATTACTCATTTTATTAACAAAAAAATAATGATCATTATTACGGTTATATTTAATTAAATATATTGAAATTGAAAAATAAATGTTATAAGAAGGAAAGTGCTCTGGTCGATAGCTCAGGATAGACAAACCTTCATTTTAGTGTATATGCTCAATGTTTGTAAAAATGTAATTGTCTGAATAAAGATATTTGTATATGTATAACTTTACTTTTGACCCTATTCAGTGTAGATGTATATGTGCAAAGTTTGTATGTGATATTTTAACAATGGAATAGAGTTGTTATTATTATTATGTTATAAGACTATTTATCATAAGCTCAAATGTAGTAATAACATCAGGTATTTTCGATTAATATAAATATAATTATTTTAAACAGTCAAGTACGTCGAATAATATTAGATATTAGATCGAACTTTAAAAACGTTCCTTTTTTGGTATTTGGATGATGAATAAATTTCTGTATGTCCTGAAGTTTGTTGTAAATAATAAGAAAATTATTTGAAATCATATCACTGTATCATGTATAAAAATAAATGGTCCTTTGAAATACAACTATTGAATGTATAGCTAAAAATTAAAATAAGTCAGTCAAGGACTTACATGGAGGAACTTTTTAAATATTTTTTTTGTATATTTAATGAATAAATAATATTATTCCATCAGCTTTAAAAAAGCGGGAAAATATTTCCATAAATATATTTGAATGCCAGCTTGTTTATATCCAAGAAGTTTTACTTTGAAGCTTGGACAAATATTTAGGTGTTCTGGTAAAATTATACTAACCCTATATGAAATAAATATGAATAAATTATTGAAAATCAACCAATAAAACACAGATTAGACTTAATAACTTTAAATTCTCGACTAATTTTGGGTTATTATTATCAGACATTAGTAAATATTCATGTACACACTGGTTTTCCGTTTTTTTATGCACATTTATGAGTGAAAGTGATAGATGGCAATTCCTCACATCAACGAATCAAAATTTGAATTTTGGCCCAACTTTCCACATTATTTTTATTTTTTCGTAATAAATAAAATCACTACATTTTTTCTTTTTCATTGCGCACTTGAAACAAACGTAAAAATAAGTGTATTATATAAACGAATTCAATTAATAGTAATGCAAAAAAAAAGAATACGTAAACGTATAAAATAAACCGTCCTTGAGCGGGTTATTCATAAATTCGTTGGCATTTCATCAAAGTTTGAAATTATGTAAGTTGCAGATTATTCCGTGTCGAAGGTCTGGACGTGTGTTGATTCTATCGAAAAACTGCATGCAGTAATTTGTTAAATCTAATATTTCTCTAATATTTATATATTTTAATTACATACAAAAAAACTTGCAATGAGAAATCGGGTATGAATTGCAAAAAAAAACACAATGCATTGTGTTTTTTTTTTACATTGCAATGTAAGCGCCGTTCTAAAGTCGTCGAAACTATCTAATGTTAATTTATCCCTCAGTTGATAAACCTTACAATATTAATGCCCGTTTGCACCTCCTTGTTTAAATACTCCGTATTGCTAAGAAATGCTTAACTCATGATATTTGATTTTTTTTTTTTTGGATGCACACGACGTCTAAGGTCTCAATAAATTTAAGCCGCCGATGTTGGCGGCTTAACTTCACTAAGTGTTCATTAGCGTTGACGATTGAGTCTAACCTATACATTATAAATTTATAGATAACGAGTAAAGTAGAGAAAGCGAACCAATAATGTTATAAAGAAAATGGTGAAATTTATACATTCTTAAATAAATGTATTGTTAAAGTTTTCTTTTAATTAAACTAAATATATTTAAACTTCACTACTGAAGATGGAAACATAGTTTCCGAAATATATTTAGTTTAATAAAAAATAAGTAGGAGAAAAGACATCTATTTGTATCAATATTGTTTAACCGTAAACATTTTTTTTAATTTATTTATAAGTAAAAAAATAAATAAATAAAATAAGTAACCACATACAAGCAATGTTTATCTGTGGTGTAACTAACGAATTTTAATAAACATTAAAAAAATAATTACAGAAAAATTGACCTATTCATTTAAAAGTTTCATAATTTTGCAATATGATCTTTATTGTAAAATTACGCTACAATTGTTTCGATATAAAGAATATTCTCCAGGCGGAGATGCTTTATTAGTAATAATAATAATAATATTAATAAAATTATTATCCAACCAGCAAATATCACATGAAGAATACTACAGTGCGTTCACAATGAAAGGAACAAATTATTTAAATTGCAGGTAATTATATTTCTAAAATGCTCACCTGAATAAAATGTATTTAAAAAATAAATGTATTTTTTTTTTTCGTTATTATTTTAATCTATAAATATTTCGTTAACAAATGTGGTAGATATATGACAATATACAGAGAGGTTTTTTTAACAGTATACATATCCCCTATGTATACATGTAAAATACCCAAGTCAAACGCATTGATGTGTGTGTTTAGTTGCCTATAATATGCAACCCGAACGATCGATTCCTTCAACTAGGATAATTCAAAAAACAATTAAACTATTTTCTATTTCTGTTTATGACAATATAGAAATGCACGATCGTTTGAGTTACTGTCTTGCAGTTTCTGATGGTCATTTCAAGCACTTATTCTAATTATTTATTTCAAGTTTATTGTTCTTCACTCTTACTTTTCTTTCAAATTGTCTTAATAAAATCTCTTTTTTTTACCTGTAATTTCTCCATAATAATAAGTATTTTTGATAAAAAAGGAAATTGTTTGTGATGGTAACGCATGCAATGTTAGTCATGATTTATTTCGTTGCGTTTTTCAATAGAATAAAAAGAACGCAACTTACAACCTTTGGATTCATTGAAATATCTTATCCTCCTCTAGTATTGTTGGAATTGTAATACACCCTTGAAATTCGACTTTTTCTTCATTTGTATATATTTTCGATCAAATATTTCACACATTTTGAAGTTTAACGTTTGACGTTTAGTTGTGTGTTATAGGCAACCAAAAATACACATATCAATGCGTTTGAATTTTTTTTTTTTGCAGGTATACAGTTTGCCTAATGTATACTGATAAAAAAACCTCTCTGTATACAAAAAATATCTAGAATTCTATCTTTGTCACCGAAAGTATTATTTTATTGCATTAATCTACAATGGCTCTTTATTTTTATTGTAACCCTATAAAATATAAAATTTTATAATATCAAGAATTATCCAAAGAATCCAAATATGTAATAATATAAAGGATGTTCCATTTAAAGAAAAATAAGTTTGCATTGATTTTTTTAATGGAAACCAGTATTTACAATTGGATCTTAGTTTGATAATGTTGTCGAAACTATAGTCACTAAATAAATAAAAAAAAAATAGGTATGTGAGCATGATTGCAAATATATATTGTATATTAATTAGGTTAATTTCTTAATTGACACACTTAAATCCAATAAGAATATCACTTATTTAACAGCGGCTCAATGGTCTAGGGGTATGATTCTCGCTTTGGGTGCGAGAGGTCCCGGGTTCAAATCCCGGTTGAGCCCGATTTTTGTTTTAAGTTACGTATTTCTCGTTTTTTTATGGCAATTGTTTATTTATTTATTATGTGAATTAAGTTCATGGTATTAATTAGATTTTTAGTTATATAGAAACATCTTTATTCAGATAGCAGAATTACAATTCTTTACAAATATTTATATTTACAATATATATTGGTGGGTTAGTAGTCTGTCATGGGCTATCGACCGGAGGTCTTTCTGTCGATTTTTAGTTATATGTATACAAAAATACGGAAAGTATTAATTTTATTGCATTAATTTACAATGACTTTTTATTTTTATTGTAACCCAATAAAATATCAAATTATTATTATTTTTTTTTTCACTAAAAATTTAATACTGCCTTAAAACAATTTGCACGTCAATGAATATAATTATGCAATTAATTTATTTTAACATTTTTTGAGTCCATTGAGACAATTTTCGAAAAATGTCCCTATTTTTAACTGATTCTATGCGCTCTATAGCCGAAATATATTAACACGAAATAAGCCTCTTAAATTTTCTAGAAGATCTGAAAAGCTTATGGTTAAAACAGGAAATTGTACTTTACTTTTATTGGTGTTATTTTTTTTAATTTTTATTTAACCTAAATAGATTAAAGTAGATTAGTGTTGGGCAAAGTCGATCTTTATAATTTCTAAATTAAGTGTATTATAATTTTATGAATGTTACTTATTATAAAAATATCAGAAATAACTTCCCATTTATTAATAAACATAAATTTGGAGTTACTTTTTCGTTTTAAAAACTTAAAATGACACATTTAGTAATATTCGATTACTAATATTATTCGATTTTGCCCAACACTAAAGTAGATACTTTTGTATTACTACATTTTGTCCAGCATCCTCTTGTTTTCTTTGTACGCGCTATTTTTGAATTACCCGCCTGCGTACGCCATCTAACGCCGCGGAAAGAAAATTTATTTTATGTTGGCTAGACTTATGAGATTTTAGGGAAGAGTATGTTCAGGTTGAAAAATCATGGAGAATGATTAGAAAATTAAGGTTACGTTACGTTATGTGAAATTGTTGTTAACGATTATTAACGTTTTAAACAAATGCGGTCCGTTTAATTTTCCCCACGAAGAGACTTTCCCCGACTACATCTTATTATTTAAAAAAAAGTAGCATACGCATCAATCAACTTTTAATGCTTTTATAAATGCAATACATAAAAAATCTACATATCTTACAGAAAATATGTTTTTGTTTTTTGTATTTACAATGGCTTTTTAATGTTTTTACTTTTCAATTAAATAAAATACTTTTAATTTTGTTTGCATAACAAAAAAAAAAAAAATGAATTTATTGTGACTACCATTATCAAACTAAAACATTTAGTTTGATAATGGTAGTCACAATAAATTCATTTATTTTTTTTATCATATTTTTAATTATCAAACTAAAAGTTTTAAATAAATAAATAAATTCTTTATTTTCCAATGACTAAAAATATTACAGTAGTATAGGAATCGTCAAGTTTGATAATGACAAATGTAAATTGTTGAAACTATAGTCACAATAAATTAATTTTTGTAATATACAAACAAAGTTAAAAGTGTTTTCTTTAATCGATAAACAATGTATAACAACCATTAATCTAGCGTATGGATAACTAGTGATGGCCATTTCGGTTTTTAGAACCTCATCAGACTAACACACTAGTCTGATGCAATGTCTTGATGAAGGCGGCTGAACGGAAATTATTTTGTGGTTATATACCCGATATTAATTATAATAAATTCAAGACGACGCAAGCGCCACCTTTTGCCTTCCTTTAGTGAACGAAACAATGATTCTCGGTCGTCCACCTTGTAGACCCAAATCGTTGACGATGCCACTTGAAATTAGGCAAAAGTTGGCGCTTGCGTCGTATTTAATTTGTTATGATTAATGCATGACAAAGTTGAAGCCTCAATTATTAATATTTTTTACTTTTCGTTAGATAGCTTAAATAGAAAGATACAATTTAAGATCGCAGCGCCTAAGTAGCAAAATCAGAACCCGTTTGGTATGCAACTGCGTTCACGCATGTTTATATTATAAATGAGTTCGCAGATTTTGGTCCCGAAGAGAGTTCCAAATTTTGCCACCAGAGTATCGCTTGCCATGCAGCGCAGAATATTTCCGTACTATTGCACCAGCTGAAATAATGTAACAGATTGCATTGCAACGTTGATGTTATGATACTTTGCAATGTTGCTACCCCACTGCCGTGCAATATTGTAGCTATATTGCATTAGAATTGCAAATGAATCACCGAGAGAATTATGGAATTCTGTCGCCCCAAGCGTATAATTAGAAGGACAGTTCCAGCAACCTTTATATTAAGGAATGCTCCAGAAGGGTCTCACTTAAATATCATTTATTTATTTAAATAAAAATATATGACCTTTCTCCTACTCATTTATAATTAAACTAAATATATTTAAACTTCACTACTGAAGATGGAAACATAATCTGCCAACATTGAAACATAAATTATATTATATTTTTTATGTTGGCAGCATTTTATGTTCAACTTCAATATGGCCGTTTGCACTTAAAAGAAATCCGTACGATATTTTTTATGAACCGCCAATATCGTGTTCAAAATGTTATAGAAGCCAAATATTTCCTTGTGTTTTCAAATATTGGTTGTGTAAAGTGCGCTATTGTGTAGTGTTAATATTTAATTGAGAACATGAGTCTACTTCGAAGTGAAAATATCAAAACAATAAAATGGAGCTGTAGTGGACATTTTCCATGTGCTATGTGTAAAAGAGTAATTATAATGAAGTTAAACAAAGAAAATTTCTGGCAATGATCAATAAAATTCGAACAATCCCTTTGTTTCATTTTATTTAATTAAAAAAATAATTATTATAGAATAATTAAAAAATATAAATTGTCTTGTTTATCATCATTATATTTGTTAATTTTTGTATTGTTTAAAAAGTGTTAATACTTTATATTATTTAAAATTAAGTGTTGTTTATCGAAGTTTTTTGATTATTTTAATATTTATTTAATAAATGTGTTTTATTATTATTATTTTTCCGCCATTTTTAAGTATATCCTAGCATTTCCTTTCAGATTTAAATTTTCCTGCTAAGAAATTTTTTCGATGTTGGTAGAACTGCTTTCAAAGTATTCATTCAATGTTTGTAAGTTGGTATACTTTAGCGTGCTAATATAAACAATCGTCATAAGTGTCCTTTTTGGAAGGGAGTGGTTTTTCTATTTAATTTTCTATGGAACGCTCCGTTTTCTCCAGGAGAGGTCGCCTCAGGCATATAATTTGAGGGATGGTCTCAGTAGCCTTTATAAGGAACGCTCTGTTTTCATCAGCATAGGTCGCCTCAAGCATATAATTAGAGGGATGGTCCCAACGGCCTTTTTAAAGGGCTCGCAGAAAATCGAAGTTCAGTTTTATACGAACTTTATGGATGTTATACCACTGCGGTGCAATTACTTTGATTTGAAATTGTTTCGTGGATGTTACCAAGAGATGACAGTTTGAGACCCGGCGTCCGCTACCTTATTACCGAAGTTATCAATGATGAGTCATTTATGAGAACACTACATATCTTGCAGTGATCGTATAAGGAAAACTTGCAGTAATCATATAATGCATCTTGTAACAACATTGCTTCCATCTTGCTGCAATATTACAAACTTGTAGTGCAATATTTATGCAATCTGTCTATGCTGTATGGGTTATATTGTATCTCCAAAACTCACCTCCTAAAACAATTTTAATATGATTTATGTTCAATTAACGCTTACAGAAATAATCGTATTCTTATTAATCACCTTGTAGATGTTGCACGTCCTTCTATATAACTAATGCACGCTCTAATATACTTGAATTCTCTCCATTGCGTCGAATCTGCCAAACTCATTATTATTGCAATTGTGACATATTTAACTTTAGTTTGAGTAAATTCAAGGCATTCCTTTCTGGTGTAGAATTTAACTTATAAGGTTGTAGATACATTATTATTTAAAACGTTCGTGTCTCAATTGTATTCTAATTTTTATTTAAATATGTCATTCTTTATATTTTTATATACGTCTTATTTTATAGCATATTATATTATGTTTGTACTTAATGCTCTGTAATTTTTTTATTTTTCTGCCTGTTGGGTAATAAAGTTTATTATTATTAATAGTTTATTGGGAATAGTAAAAAAATGTGGTAATATAAAAACTTACAACATTTGGATGCGGAATATGGATAGTAAATGAAAAACAAAAGAACATAATAAAAGCAGTTGAAATGAGGTATCTTAGAAGAGTATTTGGAGTTACAAAAATGGACAAAATAAGAAACAAAAGAATAAAAGGACAATTACAAATAAAGAGCATATAAGAATACGTAAAAAGAGAGACAACTAGGATGGTGGGGATATTTACAAATAATGGACGAAAACAAACAAGTCAAAAAAGAATGGGAAGCAAGAGTACAAGGGAAACAAAAAAGGAGGCCGACCAAGAAAAACAGGGGAAGGAACTATAAACGAAATATTAGAGAAGAGAGAAATCACAAGTCAAGAAGCAATAAATAGCGAAAGACCGAAAAACATGGTCGGGATTTATTAGATCATAAAAAGAAAAAAAAATAGAAGAAACCATACATCTGTAAGGGTCACTAAATGTATATATATATATATATATAAATGTATATATATATATATAAATGTATATATATATATATATATATATATATATATATATATACAAAGAGAGAGAGAGCTTTTTTATCAGTATACATTTCCCCTATGTATACCTGCAAAATACGCAAGTCAAATGTATTAATGTATGTGTGTTTAGTTGCCTATGACACGTAACTGATCACACATATGCCAAATAGTCAACTAAACATACACACATTAATGTTCAATGCGTTTGACTCGCGTTTTTTGCAGGTATACAAAAAGGGGAAATGTATACTGATAAAAAAACCTCTCTGTATATATATATATATATATATATATATATATATATATATAAATTTCCAAGATAATCTTATACTTCGAAAGAAAAGATTAACCGCTTTTTCGAAGTATAATTATCTTGGAAATTTGCCACAAGGATATTATTACGCGGTTTTGAAACAAACACTCAAAATATGCAGAAATTCGAAATACGTTTTTTTTTTTAAATTGATGTACACCTGTATATAGGCAAATAATTCTATATTATGCGACTTCAGTAGTCATGCATTTTTTATTAATACACTAATACTGAATTTCTAACGACAAGGGAAATATCGAAGATGGTCACTTCGGTTACTCACCCTGCATAGTTGTTAGCATCTATTAATTATCTATGGTTGTTAGGGTTCGTTTATACTGGGTTATTCCGATTGAGCTGTTAGCATGCTCCATCTCGTTACAGTTTTGTGTACCATTACCACGTCCTGTAAATTAGGATGCATAACACTGACATCCACAATCGCAACTTCCAAAAAGTTAATCCACTTTCTAGTAGATGGCACCTTCATACATACCACCCTGCCTTCCCGCGTAAAATCCTTCACTCTGATTGGCCACTTTATTCGAATCCAACCAACCGGCTGCGATCTGCGCGTACAAGCAGCGAAAGTCGGTGCGTGTCAGCCGAGTGGTGACAGATGCAGTTCGATTTTATCGTTTCCTGTGCGCGCACCGCACGGACCGACGCGAGATACCGACACGCTCACGTTTTCTCATATTTACATCCCACCCCGACAACCTGTTCTCTTCACACAAGACCAACAATCCAAACCGGGGGCGAATTTAGTGATTTCCCACCCTGCCCGCGCTTTTCACCAAGTGTTTGATTTATGTTTGTGTTGTTGGTGCGGGGGTGTAAACAAACAGGTATTGTTCATGTTGGCGAGGAGGAGAGAAAAACACGGAATAAATAAATAAAACGTTAATATTGTAGATAAGGTGAGTCGTTTGGTCGCCCACGCTTTGGTTGCGGTTTCTTTCCTTTCTTGTTGTCAGTTTGCATTTTTGCGATGAATTTCGAATGTGCGAGCAAGTGGGTCAGAATTGTGATTTTGTTGCGTTTTCTAATTGGAGTTCTTGTTGCGGAGAACGTGTGTGCGCGTATGTAACGTGGCGGGCCGCAGGTTGTTATTATGAATGGAATTGTTTCATTAATTCATTGAGATTTTGAATTGTGTTAGTAATTAATACATATAATTATTAAGTTATTCATAATCGAGGCTATTCCGTAAAAAAATGTTAATTTTGAGGTGTATGATATTAATTAACTTCACATTCTATATATATGTATATCTATCACAAAAGTTGCTTAGACTATCACGATAAACAATAACGTACACCTTAAACTTAACATTTTCCTTAGAGAATAGCCCCGAATATATCTTGTCATAAAATTAATTCTTAATAATTGATTAATTATTATAAATTTTATTTTAATGTATAAAAAACATAATTTTTAATTTATTTAATCCAATCAAAACTTTTATTTATGTATATATATTATATATGTATATATACATAATTATGTATATATTTGTAAATATGACACTCTGAAAATAAAGACTTATTCTATATATGTATAATGTGTATTCCATTATTTTCAAGAATTTTTGGCATTGAGCTTGTCAAGGCTGTTCAATCAGTTCCAAAAAGATGCATTTTAGGTTCAATACTGTCATGTCGTTTATTTAAATTGTTAAAAAAATGAATACATTATTTTTGTACAATTTGCAAAATTTCGAATTACAGAGTTTTTCAATTTCAATTACTTGTTGATCGACTTTCATCATTTTCGGCGTAGAATCCGAATAAGCAATAAAAAATATGGGTTCCCATTTGAGATTTCAAAGTTGACCACCTCTTCCGCCCCCGCACTGAACATAGTTTTCCCCTCGAAACTATTAAACTTTTATTCGAAACATTTTTTTCTACAATGCATATTTGTCGAGATATTTCACTGGATGAATTAAAATGGGTCACACTGTATATATACATCTTTATTTCTGAAGTAATACATAGAATTTTACATATAGTATTTAGAATCATGGTTGATAAATACATCAGAAAATGGCTATCGACCATCGGTCTTTCTGCCTTAATAATAATATTTATTTACGAAAATCTCCAATATACGCAGGTACAATATAAATGTAGTACAAAAAGTACAACAAAAGACATTTTATGTAAAAATACCAATATAGAAATATTATAAAAAAAGTATAATTCTATTAAGTTCTCTGTCACCATGGCATACCTTTTTCCTTTTTGTTTTAAAGTCGCATTAAACTACCCCTTGACGTGAGGAGTACCCCATGCGAATCTTCTAAATTTAGTTATAAAGTTTTCGTTAGTCATTGAAGAAAATCTTATGCCAACGAAATCCTCTATCCCAAATGGCTCAATACATAATAAGTTGAAAAGTATAAGTAACAATTTCGGAATTTGTGGAATTTGTTTGAAAAGACAAATTTCATTCGGAGTCCATGGATGTATTGTGACGTCTTAAATTAATATTAAAAATAATAATAATAACAACTAACAGTGACTGGTCGAAAGGGCCCTAGTAGCCAAGGCCAATAAAAAAAAACAATTTATTTAGGAACTGAAATGTCAGTGATCTAAACTAGTAAAATAATGTGAAATATATTTGAGATAAAGGAAATGTATATGATACAATATGAAGTGCAATTAAAAAAAACCCTATGTAATTCGATATTTTTCAAATTGCAAAAAAATCAATGTATTCATTTTTTATAAATGAAACACTGTCTATTACAGATCATTTTATACTCCGAAAAGATATTGTTTGTATAACGATTAATTAACTTATGGCTTGATAATGATGCGTAAATTCGGAAACTATAGTCACTAAATAAATTTATTGTTATACAAGCAAAGTAATAGACAGTGTTTCATTTATATTTAATAATGTATAACCAAGTAGAAGCCTTTATAGTTAGTGAATTATTCATTTTTTGAGAATTTTAAAAAAAAAAAGAGAAAACATTACAATGTTAAGCTATACTTCGCCACTGTTAATGTTATGATTACCTTCGCATTGAGTTTTGTATTAATTTGTAATCTTTTTACCATAATGTTGAATAAAGAAATGTTTTATTATTATTATTATTATTATTATTATTATTTATACTATTGGATTATATTTTTTGTAAACAAATTTATGAATGTCTAAATTAATGTTAAAAGCACATTTAGGAATTAATGCCTATAAGTTAATTTTATATCGCAAATAAAACAATAAGAAAGTCTCTAAAAAAGAAATCGTAAATATATTTCTATATCGTCCTAGATTTATTCTTAATTAACGAGATTTATTAATTGATTCGTTAGAAAATCGCTGCCAGAGGATATCCGCCGATAGAAATGGGAGACCGGCGAAATACAACCATTTTTGTACTCTTCGTTTATTTTTAAATCTGTACCACCCATTGTATCATCGATTTTATCATATTAAAACAACAAAATTTTCTACCAATAGTTTGAGTCTTGCTTCAACAACAGGCGATTTTAATCACCAGATTATTGGAAATTGATTGTCAGTGATAGTATTAAAGATATAATTTAAGATTGCAGCGCCAAGGTGGTGAAATTTTGAACACGATTCCGGTATGCAACTACATTTATTTCAAAGTCAATAACTTTAAATTACAATTTAAGGTGGCAGCGCCAAGGTGGCGAAATTCTAAACTCAATGTAAGATCGCAGCGCCAAGGTGGCAAAATTTTGAACACGATTCGGGAATGCAACTACATTCACTTTAAAGGCAACACTTTTGAATTATAATGTAAGATCGCAGCACCAAGGTGGCGAAATTTTGAACTCACTTCGGGTATGCAACTATATTCACTTTAAAGGCAACAATTTTGGATTACAATGTAAGATCGCAGCGCCAAGGTGGCGAAATTTTGAACTCACTTCGGGTATGCAACTACATTCACTTTAAAGGCAACAATTTTGAATTACAATGTAAGAACACAGCGCCAAGGTGGCGAAATTTTGAACTCACTTCGGGTATGCAACTACAATCACTATAAAGTCAACAATTTTGAATTACAATGTAAGATCGCAGCGTCAAGGTGGCGAAATTTTTAACGCGATTTAGGTTCGCAACTACATTCACTTCAAAGTCAACAATTTTGTATTACAATGTAAGATCGCAGCGCCATGGTGGCGAAATTTTGGACTCACTTTAGGTATGCAACTGCATTCACTTTAAAGTCAACAATTTTGAATTAAAATTTAAGATTGCAGCGCCAAGGTGGCGAAATTCTAAACTCAATTCGGGTATGCAACTACATTCACTTTAAAGTCAACAATTTTGAATTAAAATTTAAGATCGTAACGCTAAGGCAGCAAAATTTTGAACATTTAAAGTCAATAACTTTGAATCATAATTTATGGTCGAGGTAGCGAAATTTTTATCACAATTCTGGTTTGCAACTACATTCACTTTAAAGGCAACATTTTTGAATTACAATGTAAGATCGCTGCGCCAAGGTGGCGAAATTTTGAACACGATTCGGGAATGCAACTACATTCACTTAAGGTCAACAATTTTGAATTAAAATTTATAACCGTATGCAACTATATTCACTTTAAAGTTAACAATTTTGAATTACAATGTAAGATCGTAGCGCCAAGGTGGAGAAATTTTGACACAACCCTTCGCAACTACATTCACTTTAAAGTCGATAACTTTGATTATCAACATTAATTATTTTGTTTGTTTCATGTTTTTATTTATTTCATCAATTGCTTAAGTGCACTTTCGTTTTAGGTAGCTAACTTAAAATATCAATAAATTATTTACTACTTTAACATAAATACAAAATAATTTTAAAATAATAAATATTTTTTTCCAACTTAAAATATCTCTCATAAAAATCGCATAAAAAAATTACTTCTTGTTCGTTGACTTTGAAGCATATCGTGGCACAAACATCTTTTTAGCCATGATCATAAATTACACCTGTATTCTCTGGACATAATGTCTATTATTAACTAAGAAATTCCAAACCTAAACAAATGGTTCGCGTGTTTATAAACTACAATGTATATATTTGCGTCAGCTGACAAATCACGTGGAAACGCTGATTTTGGTCCTAAATAGAGTTCTAACTTTTTCTTATATTGTATCTCCAATACTTAAGAATCTGTTAAACTTATCCATTTTTTTAATCTCAAACATACCATTCGGGACTAATAAAATGCGTTACATCATATATACAGTGTGTACACGGATTGAGTGCATATAAGGTGTAAATGACATTTTTTTAGAGTTGATGATCCAACTCATTGACATGTTCTGGGGATTGCTCCTGCTTATTTTCAAACTAAGATATTGAAAAAAATGTGCCAAATCAATTAATATACAGGGTGTTTTTTTTTAGCCGAATTAAAAAAATTCTTCAAGAGTAAACTATCTTTATGATAATTAAAAATACTTCTAAACTTTGTTTTGTATAACACTTTATTTTTACTTGTGACTGCAGTTTCGGCAAATTCAGCTTGCCATTATCAAACATGAAGTGATTTACAATTTCGGTAATGCAGGTACATATACAGGATATTTAATCAAAATCCCGCTATCACAACAAGCTTTCTGCACAGAAATCGATCTGCTCAAGACCAACAATGGCTATGATAGATTAGTGAAAAAACAAAAATATTTTCAATAAAACACTTTATTTATGCGTGAGTGGCCAACAACATAGAAATAAATTATTTCAAACCAATTACTTACTTTAGCAATATAAGTTTTCAAATAAAACATTTATTAGAAAAACATAAAAATAGCGTTAAAACCATAGTACAAAACAGAAAATTATTTAATAATAAAACAAAAATTAACAAATATGAAAAATCAGGAATATATAAATTGAAATGCTCTGATTGTAAAGGCGTATACATTGGTCAATCTTGTCGTTCATTTAACATCAGACTAAAGAACACCCTTCCGGCACTTTGTGACAAGTCATCCTTTGCAAAACACCTCATTGATGAAAAACATAATTTTGAAAAGAATTTACTTAACAATATTCAATATGCCGAGAAGGATCGCAAAATGGATTTATTAGAAGTTTTGGAAATCCACAAAGCAACTATTTTTCTATTTCCAAATGTTATTATT
Organism: Philonthus spinipes; assembly: GCA_963082785.1. NCBI lineage: Eukaryota > Metazoa > Arthropoda > Insecta > Coleoptera > Staphylinidae > Philonthus > Philonthus spinipes. The sequence goes on along the minus strand of OY720309.1, from coordinate 9,985,309 downwards.
ACGCGGGCAAAACAAACCCACACCGGAAATGGATGTAACTGATGTCCCGGCCAGCCTGTTTTCATTATATTTTTTACCCAACGATAACGCATTGCATTATCTTTGTGTTGATAAATATTTCAAGGTGATTATTATGCATTAGCCCGCTTCTTATCTTCATAGGCATGCATTAATGGTGACCAAATATGTCATTTAACAAATTAATAAATTCCGTATCTCTAATTAATTTAATTATTTGAAGATCTTGAAAATATAATATTGCAATTAAATAAAAAGAAATTTAAAAATAATTAATTTACACAATTGAATAATTAGTTAATTATTTTCCCTGTAGCTACTGTAACTAAGGGAAGTCCGAAATGGTTCGGGTTGATAAACGTGGAAACAATCTACCTTAATTAAGACAACAAACAAAATGAGAAAATCTTACGTGATTGTAAAAAAAATGTTTGATCTAAATAAAGTAAGTACTTAAAAAAAAGGACGAACATCCATTGAAACAACTACATTATGCAGTTATTTATAGTTATAATTGTATCGTAATTTAAATATTAGTATTGTTCACTGTTATTCTATATTTATATATCAGTTAGAATATTATATATATACAGGGTGGCGCAAAATTACGATGAAGTCCAATATCTCAGTTATAAAGAAATATACAAAAAAAATGTTACTTACATTATTAGTAGCTACTGTCAAAATTCACATTTTAAAATTAGTTTCATATACAGGGTGTCTCAGCGTGCGCGCCGAGTAGCTTTACGGCTAAATGGTTTATTTTTTGCAAAATCGGCTTTCACAGGCATATGTAGGTCTATTAGGACCACATTTTAAAATTAGTTTCAAATATACAGGGTGTCCCATAAAAGCATGGCGTATCATAGTTATATTTTTTCTAATGGAATGACCTATATTTTATATTTTTTTCAGATTCTACATCAAAAATAAAGTTAACTTTTATAATATATTCATATGCCTAAACTTAACAATTTTTGAAATATTTAAATATTTTTGGAAAAATTGACGTTTCGAATAAAAATCATAACTCTCAAATGGATGAATGAAAACAGATGAAATTTTGTACCAATATATTAGACTAATGGGTGAATATTTTAGGCTATTTACAGGAATTTAAAATCTTAAGATGTTTTGATAATCTAACGTAACTCCAGAAACACATTCAAGGTCAAATTTCATGCTTATTTTAAATGACACACCCTATATCTAATAGCTCTATCTTGTAGGAAATTATATTGTCTTTCAAAAAGTATAAAGATATTTTTTACCTAAACCTAATAGTTTTCAAGATATATGCATTTTCGTTAACTTTTGACATAATATTTATTATTCATAACATGGAAAGTCGATACAAAGCGCCATCTATTGTTCAATATAATATTTATTATTATTATTATTCCATAAAGGCAAGAGTTTAGTTATTGTTTATAAATAAAGTCAGTTGACCCAACAAATGATTTTCGAGATATTTCCTAAATTAATACACTAATTTTATTAATTGTGAATATACTAATTGCATTATTTATTTACACATGTGTCAATTATTTGATAAAAACTTGTTAGAATTGTAAAACAAATATAACGAAATACATCAAATAAATTGACAAAATAGTATTAAAAGTAATTTATAATAAATTTTCAAAAATACTACCATGGAATACATAATTAAATTTTATTTTAACTGATATTTTAACATTTCTCAGCATATTAGGTATAATTGATCTAAATGTATTATTAATTTATTAATTCTGCTTTCCGCGTATTCTTCCATTTCATTGCTTATTAAACCACCTTTTTTGACGAATATTCAATGGAATTAAACTTGTAATTGTGTCTCCTCATTATTAGTTACTGTAATTCAAGGTAGTTTTTTTTTCAAATACTTCATACTGCCTACAGTTTTGAATGTATTTAAAACTTCCTCTACAGTCTTCTTATTAGGATGTCTTCCATCAGAGAACATTTTGTACACTAAGAGACAATCTTAATAACATTACATTATTGTTAGAATCATGTTAATTCTTTCATTTAAAGGAACATTTTTTTTAATTGTTACTAATAATACGTGTCAATTAAATTTGCTTATAAACAAAAGCCTATTAGAATAACTGGCAATAATAATTATTAAATTAAGCAATAGATGGCGCTTTATGTTACATTGTCGTATTAAAATACGACGAAAATTAACAAAAATAGATATATCTTGAAAACTATTAGGTTTAGGTGTAGAATACCTTTATACTTTCTGAAAGACAATACAATTTCCTACAAGATAGGCCTATTAGATATAGGGTGTGCCATTTAAAAAAAGCACGAAATTTAACCGTGAATGTGCTTCTGGAGATATGTTGAATTATCAAAACATCTTAAGATTTTAAATTCCTCTTAATAGTCTGAAATATTAACCCATTAGTCAGATATACCGACACAAAATTTCATTTGTTTTCATTCATCCATTTTAAAGTTGTGATTTTTTTTCGAAACGTCAATTTTTCCAAAAATATTTAAAAATTTCAAAAGTTATTAGGTTTAGGCATATGAACATATCATGAAAGTTAACTTTATTTTTGATGTAGAATCTGAAAAAAATATAAAATATGGGTCATTCCATTAGAAAAAATATAACTATGATACGCCATGCTTTTATGGGACACCCTGTATATTTGATACTAATTTTAAAATGTGGTCCTAATAGACCTACATACGCCTGCGAAAGCCGATTTTGAAAAAATTAAACCGTTTAGCCGTAAAGCTACTCGGCGCGCACGCTGAGACACCCTGTATACAAGGTGTCCAATAAACACGTAACGTATCAAACATATGTTTTTTTTTAAATGAAATGATATATTTTTTATGAAGATTTTCGATTCTACGTTTAAAAATAATGTTTTTTTATATAAGATTTAATTTTTCATAGTTTAAAAGTTATAAACAAATGAATGTTGAAATCGATAGATGTTTAGAGCCTAATATTTCAATAATGAAAAATGAAATAAACATTCTGTCAACGCCATACAAATGCAAAAATACTTAATAATAAAAGAAATACTCTTTTTTTCTCTTAAAACAAATTTTTATATTACGCAATACGCAAAATGATTTTTTTCTCTTTTTACTTAAATGGGACACTCTATATTTTAATGCTAATTTAATAGAAAATTAATCACTCTTCATTTTTTATATAACATATTAAATAGCTACCGTTTACCGTTTTTGAGATATTTAATCTCAAATACAAATTTGGTATAGAATTTTTAATCAAAGTAGGCCGTGCCAGAACAACTAATTTATTTAGTTGTGAAAGTTACGCGAACACAAATATAAAATAATTTAGTGAAACGAATAATCAAGTGTATTAATTAAAATACATCATAATTCACACATATTTTTTTACCACGGGATAAATGAGAATTTAATAAAAAAGTAAATAATTATTAAGCTGTAATTATTTTAATACACGATAATATTGAAAATACAACAATTTAAATAGGTATGTTCTTGGCTGTGCGCCAGGATCCAGGTACAACGAATCTTCTTATCTCAGGAATGCGTTCTCGGAGTGAGTCGTCGATCGTTTTTTTCTTCTTGATTTGCGATAATTGCGCTCTTGTATTTCGATTCAGTCGTCCGAAAACGCGCAGTGTTCACTATTCCGGTTTAATTTTTAACGTTAGAAATTATTAATAATTAAAAACGCGATTTATTTTTGTTTATGAACAAGTGGTAATTAGTGAGTGGTGGAGGTGAATTGGCTTTCGATTCACCAGGAATGGGTTGGAAGTTATTTTTTCTATTAAGGTATGTTAATATTAATAATTTATTTTTAAACATATTTTACGATTCCTATTATTATCATCCGTAAATAAATGTATTATTATTTGTGGTGTAACAGTAAATTTCCATGGTCCAGTTCAATTTCCGGCGGGGCATTTGCCCAGGAAGTAGTTATTTCAATGGATATTTGATCTTTTTTAAAGAGCTTACGTTATCGCAAGTTTGTGGTAGCTAAAGGGAACATAAATAATTAATATAAATAGAAAACAGTATTCACTCACTTGGTCACAGTTATTTAATAATAATAATAATAATTTTATTCTCAACAGAAAAATCCAATTACAGGGAAAAATTACATAAAAAATAAAGTAAATATTATTTTATAATCTAACGTTAACCGTTAAATAGTTACAAAACGAAAATTACAAAGAATAAACAACGAAAAAATATTTAGATAGATTAGAAAATTATAACAGATGATTCTTCTAAAAAAAATGATTTGAAAATACAAATGCACATTAAACATTTAATGTGCATTTGTATTTTCAAATAATTTTTTTAGGGCTGAAATTTCAAGACGATCTTTGATTGTTGGGATTTTACAGGAGGGATTGTTTAGTGGATTGTTCGGGTGTCTGATTTTTCTAAGAATTCACAGGGCTGTTCTTTCCGCTACTTCAAGGATTATAGTAGAAAATCGCGGCATATTCGAGGAGGGGGTGGCATATTAAACAGTAAATCTGGACTGCGGAGATCAGATAATATTTGACATTAACTTTTAATTCTAAATAACTTTTTCTAGTGCATTTGTTTAAACTACTTACATTACGTAAGTCAAAATGTAAATGACGAAATAATTTATTAATTATTTTCAAATCATTTGTATTTAATTTATTAAATAATTAATTATACAATTGTGTAAATTAATTATCTTAAAATTTATTTTTATTTAATTCAATTTAAAATACCTGCGGCCAAATGAAAAAATACTCTTTTTCTATTACAATAGTTGTGATATCGATTTATTTCCGCATTAAACTGAAGTTGCCAGGTAAAAATGAAAAAAATGTTTACCCTTTTTTTGATAGAATTGTTTTACGAAAATTGAAAGAGAAGTTATTTATTTTAAGTATTAGCAATTAGATTATGGTAGTTGAAGTTGGCATAGGATTCATCAATAGATTTAAATATGTATATAAATCTTGGAAGCAAAAAAAAACACAAATTGTATAATAAAACAGGAAACTTACACTTAATAACATTATTTTTGTGACATTTCAACTTATCCAAATATATATAATAGTACAACATCAAAATCAGCTGAAGTGACCACCAAAATAGATCTAGTTCATGGATTCATTATAACAAATGGTTATTAAATATGTTTTACCAAGTGATAAATGAGGTAAAAGTATACAATACATGGATTTTTGTTAAGAATAACAATTTTTATTTTGTTATAAATGCCAATAATCGACATTTAAAGATTTCATTCAAATCGTCAAAAAATCGGTAAGGTTTGAATTTTATAACGCCAATGGAAGAACATTGAATCAAACTTTCCGGGAATTCTTATTAACAATATTTGCCACTTTAATTTCCCAATTTTTCAGGGGTTTCAAAAGAAAATGGCACCTGTAGTCACAGTTTTTCTTCAATCATGTTAGCGTAAAAATATAGATGTGTATCCAGTGTATATTGAAATGTAAGGCCTCTAAAATTTCGCGGAACAAAAAAATAACAATAAAGTCAGAGAGTAAATGAAAGTTGAGAGTTACCTAAGGAAGAAGAAATAACTTGAAATTTGATCAGAAACTTTGAGGTCCAATGTATATACATTATCGGTAATATACTCCATAAAACGGTTTTATTTAGTCGTGAAAAAGTATAAGATTGTAAATTGTATTAAGTTAACCATACAAATAAATCGTGCTTGACAATATATGTTGCTTAAAATTTGAAGTGTGTGCAACAAGCAATTGTTCGGACATTGCTCCGTAAATTGGCTTCTAAAAACTTTTGCAAAAAATAAAAAAATAAACGTGCACGTTAAAGTTAACATTTCCCTTGCAGAATAGTATGTTTTAGAAAAAATTATAAATAAAGTTAAGGGTGCGGTTTAGACGATAGAGATAGCTATATAAATATTGGCAATCGCTAATTCGAGTTAGATTGCTGTTCTGATCAATGAACAATATTGTATTATACATTAAAGTAATCTTAAAATAAGCAAGAATTTCATCAGATGAATTAAAAATTATTTTAATGTTTAGTTTGTGTGAAAAACAATGAAATTTGATAGCAAATTTCAAATAATATTTTTGCTAATAAAAACTAGTGCAATGAAAATTTAAAGGATTTCACTAAATTCTGCATTCAAATAACTTAGCAGAAATGACTTATTAATTTCATTATATCTTACAATTTTCTTTTCTAACTTGAACTAGTAAATTGACGCAATACACGAAAATTAACTATTTATTTTTTATTCAGACTGATACTTTACTTGGTAGATAAAAAATATAAATATATTTTCATGTTATTAAATCCAAAAGAATGTTTTTTTAAACGATTATCTCCATTTTACTATATAGCTATCTCTTTTTACTAAGGCGCAACCTTAAGTTCTTTATATTAAACATCACCTTATATTAAATCCTAAACGCTTATCTCACTGACAAAAATCGTCATTAACGATTTAATACATCTTTTCATACAAGGATTACGATGTAATCTCGTTTGAGTGGAAATCACGCCGTCTGCGCTTCTATTATTCATCCGCCCTTAAAAGGATCGCCACCCTATCCGTGCTGGCTGCAGGACAGGAGAGCCACCCTTTCTACATTGCTAGCAGTGCATTCGGAATAATTACGTTTGCATCGATTTTTTCATTTCTCTCTCTCTCTCTCTATTTCTGGGAGAGAAAGGACGTATAAAGGTCGAGGATGCTGGCGATCTTTGTGATATTAGGTTTTCGTTATTATTAGCCTTGACGTTCTGAGGTAATCGCTATTTGGAAACAATGCTCAGAAATGTGTATTTTTCGTTAATGAAAAAAAATGACTTTGAATTATTTTTGATTAATTGTTGTGCGATACGCGATCGTAAAATTTAAATTTATTTAAAGTATAGTGTAAAACGACATCGGATCGTGTTGAAGTGATTACAATTTTATGAAAAGTGTATTGTATTAAATTTTATTTTTTAAATATAGGTTATAATTTATCTATTTAGTTCAATTTTTAGGGCATAATTTATTTGTTTAAAGTCACTGAAATTACCGTTTTTGATATTTCAATTATTTTTTTCATCGTTAAGGATGACCACTTGGGTTAATTTTTATTTTGCAGTTTCCGCTACTGATATTAAAATATGTTATATATGTAAAATTGTATTATTCTGTTTAAGTGTGATTTACAGTCATGCTATTTATCTAAACATTTTGAATATTGTTATTATTCTGTAAAAAGGTGATTTACCGTAAATAAATGAATTAAATTGAATATAATAGTAGTTTCGAGTGTTTGAAAATATAATCAATTTTTAGCTTAAAATACAATTACAATCTCAAGAAAAGGGGAAACGCAGTGAGAATTAAGGTTTCACTTTGTGGAATTATTATTATGTTCAAAATTTCCTTCTGGGACTAAAGTGAATAGCTCAGTAGTGAGTTTATCATTTTCTGATTTTTAGGTTTTATTTTTTCATAAAAAAGCTATTGGAGGAGTATGTCACTTAAACGCAATACTAAAACAAATTAATTTTTAATTTAATTCAAAACGTTGCAATAAACACCAACGCGACATTAATGCAATCGATCCTCGTTTCATTTATACGCGTTTTTTTTTTCTTTTTGTGAGTTGTTTATGTTTCTGAATACGATTTTACGGCCAATATTTAATGGTTAACCTTGACCATCTTCGTCGGTGAGCGACTCCATTATGCATTCAGAAATGTTAGTCACGAAGAGGATGACTAACGAAGCGCGGAACAGAACAGGTAAGCAAGTACCGTACAGGTTTCACCGAAAATTATGATAAAGAAACAGTTCTGAATTATTACCTATGCAAATTGTTAGGTAATTCATTCCATTTTGCAATTCATAATATTGGTGTTTAAAAAAAAAGGAGATTAATATATATACGGAATGCGAATATACATACATGGTGCCCATTATGTATGGAATATGTTATTAATCTTTGTAAATATCAACTTTATATGATATCATATATACAAACATCTTTATTCAGATAATATGACAACAAAATTTTGCAAAATTTATTATAACAATAATAAATTGTGTTAGTCTGTCATGGGCTATCGACCATAGGTCTTTCTGCCCGATACGATATGACATAAATCAACTTTTGAACAGTTTTTCGCATTTATTTAAAAATATCCTTCTACAAGCGCACTTACGTCATTTAAAATTGAAAAAATCATTGTCAATTTACCCTAATGATGGGTATATTGCCAAGTGTGTTTCGTTACTAATTTGTTTTCTGAACTAAAAACAATTGATTTTTTGTCCAAATATGTTTTTTTTAATTATTTTCCATGACAAGACAACGGATTGGAGCACATGAATTATTTTGCCCATATACAAGAGTGGAGATAGACGCGACTGTAAAAATTACAGAGGAATAACCATATTGAGCACTGTTTTAAAAATCTATGAACGAATCCTTTAGCAAAAACTAACACAATGTATCGGACATACATTGAAAGAAGTACAAAGCGGCTTTAGAAAAGGAAAAAGCATCCAAGACCATGTTTTTAGCTTAAAGCAAATTATACAAAAAAAAAAAAAAAAACAAGGAAAAACAGGAACATCCAAGCTTTATTGACTTAGAAAAGGCTTTCGATAAGATTAAAAGAAACAGATTTATATTCAATATAGAACGACGCGGTTTTCAACATTCGTTTCATAAAGAATTCAACTATATTCACACCCAAATTAACGTCTTTATACCGCGAAATGTACCAAACCACCTAATTAGAGCAATACAATGTTTGTACAATGAAAACCCAAATTATGTGGCAACTAGGAACAGTACATCGAATATATCAAGCTTATAACAAAAATCGACGACAAAGTTGGCATTGGAAATCTAAAGTCATGTCTGAACTAAAATCACACGCGCACGCGATAAGTACTGGTTGTGATGTTGACAAGTCAGTTGTCAATAACCCCTAATTATCGTAAACATGTTTTCTGAGGTAAATAAAACGTTAATGATTGAATCTTATTTTCGTAATGGGAGAAAAGTTGGTGGAGAGTGGCAGTATTCAGTTCCCGATTGTTTGGAGGAATTTTGAAATCAATTTCCCAATCTTGCCGTTGATGATAACTGTTTTCGATGTACTCTTCGGCGTGCTGTACAAGTTTGGAGGGAGGAAGGCATTGGATTGGCAAAAAACAAACGTACTCCAGAGTTAATTGAAAATGTGCGACAAATAATTGAAGATTCACTTAGAACTTTACTTCGCGTGCTTTCACAATTAACTGAAGTATCAATTGGTACCTACCAGAATATTTTGAAGAAGGATATGCATTTGTTCCTTTATCGATTAACTTGCGTACAGGAACTACATAGAATTGATTATCGTAGAAGAGTTACATTTTGCCGATGGTTCCTTCAAAACTTGATGACGATCTTCTTGATAAAACCTTTTTCACAGATGAGGCAAGGTTTTATTTAAGCGGGTACGTTAATTCGCAAAATATGAGGATGTGGAGTGCTGCAAAGCCCGAGGATTTTTATGTCGAAAAACCTCTACATCCCCAAAAAATTGGCGTTTGGTGCGCCATAAGTCGCAGACGTGTAATAGGACCCATTTTTTAACAGTATAGAAAATTCTTAGTTCCTTTATCGAACAACTTGATGATGAAGAATTGAGATATGGATATTTCCATCAATACGGAGCAAGAGCTCACACTGCTGCAGACATTATTGAAATGTTACATGAATTCTTTGATGACCATATTATCAGTTTAAACACTGAACATGAATCCCCTCCTAGATCTTGTGATATTGTCATATGTGACATCTTTTTGTGGCCATTTAAAAAAAAACCACATATCAAGTGCGTGTTAACAACTTGGTTCACCTGCAGGAGAGAATTACAGAAAAAAATAATTAAATTAACCAGAATCCTTTAATGTTGCAAAATGTTTTTACTTGCGTTAGGCGAAGGAGTGAAAGTTGCCTGGATAGTGGCGGTGGGCATTTTTAACACTTACTTTGACTATTGTAATTTAAAATTAATTTATGACAAGACAGTAGTAGTTTGGCTACCTATTTAACAAAATTAATATCTAACATGTCACTGTTTAACCGCAACCAGCATTTCACGCGTGTGATCTTAGTACAGACATGACTCGAGACTTCCAACTTCGTCGTCGATTTTTGTTATACGCTTGATATTTCAATCCGGAGAAGGTCTGAGACAAGGAGGTGTTATGAGTCCCACTCTCTTCATCTACTTTATGGATGAAATAATTAAACAATGCCGACCATATGTACAACCACTTAATTTAGGATATTACAAATGCAAATTGGAAAATATTATAGAGTGTGCGTTTGCCGACGATGTCGTCATAATGGCCTCGAGCAAAAAAAGGGTTGCAAATAATATAAATATATGGTATGATGTTCTCACTAAAAACGACATGAAAATCAATCAAAAAAAAAATGATGGTAGCAGCACTAAACGAGGAAAAAATAGATATAACAATAGGACAGGATCAGCTCGAACAAGTAAAAGAATTTAAATATTTAGGTGTGATAATCCAATACAATGGTAAACAAGACTTGGACATATATAATAGACTTAAAAAAACAGCACAAATATACCTTAAATCAAAAATTCATTAGAAGGAAGGGCATAACAGAAAAAAAAAAAAATAAATAAAAATGAGGATATTTAAAACTGTATATGTTCCTTGCGAAACATGTACTCTTAATAAAAAAATAAAAATAAAATACAAGCTGCAGAAATGAAACACTTACGAGGAGTCAAAGGCGTAACAAGAAGAGACAGAGTAAGAAATGTTGATATAAGATAAGAACTGAACACAAAGGGAATACAAAAATATGTCCAAGAAATGGATGGTGGGGATTATATACTGAGAATGGAGAGAGGAGTTCCCGTAAAAAAAAATATTTGGGAAGCCAGGACCACTACAAACAGAGGAAGGGGAAGGCCATTGGAAAACTGGGAAAACAATATCGTGAAGGCACTGCAAGAAAGAGGATACAACATAGGCGAGGCAGAAAAGATGGCTAAGGATAACAACAAATGAAAACATGTATCATGACGGAATAACACAAAATCCCAACACCTAGCGGTAAAAGGGGAAATCGATTATATATATTGTTAAGCGTGGATGGAAAGCTTTTTGCGGTGATTCAATAAAGTCGAGGTTGACAAAAGTAACACTTTATTTACAAAAATACACGTTTAGGTATCAAGTCAACATTTACAATCGATCTGATGATCTTATCGGTCTCGGACCCAAACTAGTGCGAGGGCGCAAGCGTTATAATATATATATATATATACAGAGAGCTTTTTTTTATCAGTATACATTTCCCCTATGTATACCTTACAAAAACGCGAGTCAAACGCACTGAACCGATTAAATGTGTATGTTTAGTTGACTATTTGGCATATGTGTGTTCAGTTTCGTGTTGTAGGCAACTAAACACACATACATTAATGCAATTAACTCGCGTATTTTGCAGGAATACATAGGGGAAATGTATACTGATAAAAAAAGCTCTCTGTATATATATATATATATATATATATATATATATATTCATATGACAAGACAGTCAATTTTTTTTGGTCCAAACTTTTATATGGACAAAAGTGTCCAAATAATTTTTTTTAATATTATTTTCCATGATAAGGCAGCATTCAATTGTCTTTATTTCAGAAAACAAATTAGTAACGAAACACACTTGACAATACCTGAAATACTGAATAATAAAATACATTAAATGAAAGAAAATTAATAAAAAAAGGACCTTTATTGGCATAATCTACAAACATACATTCTTAACCAAACAAACTTAATAACTTCTTCTTATTTCTTTTTACCATCCCATTATTTTAAATCCCTACGTCCGCGCCATCCTCTTTCATCCATTCTAGAAAATAAATAAAAACCATGTTATTTGCACATGTTCATTAACAAAAATCCATTTACTCGGAAACAAAGACATAAACTCCGACTAACTTTGCGTGAGCCGAAACGATACATCCCTTATTTTTATGGGAGCTTCTGTGGAAACTCCCACGGAACAGGTGTGTAGTTTTTCTTTTATTATTTTCGTTTTTTTTTTTTCGTGGAAATATACGAGTATTGCTTTCGCACATTTTGCTCCACCCTCACTAATTCAATGTCGCAATTCGGTCGCACCCTCGCCCAACACCCCCGATGCGGCGCAACTGAAAGCAATCATAGAAAGAGGAGCGTGTCTAAACTGAAGCGGGCTTTCGCTAAGGGGTGGATTTTGCTGCGAACGGTTCACGCGAGGGGGCAGTTATTAAATTTTGCGCCGAGGGGAACAGTCTGATTATAGTTTTAATCTTATTTATATTAAATACTTTTATTTCTTCTGTGATTAAAAAATATCTTTCGTATAAATAGAAAATAGTATTCATTCATTTGGTCACAGTTATTTAAATAAATTAAATAAAAATTATTTGAAAATAATTAATTAATTTAATTGATTGATTTTAACATCTTTAAATTATTTATTTATTTAATTAACGGAGGCCATTAAATACAGTAACATTATGTAAGGCAGGGCTGTACTGACGAGGGATAGATGCCGAAACACGTGTCTACAGATGGCCTTATATTAAGTAACGTTCCATTGATTTTGTATTAAATTTTTCTCGGATCAAAATTTGTTGCATTATAATAATAATCTTTATTGTCCCACAGATATACCATAAAAGGACAAATATCAGAAAAAAATATATAGAAATCAATTAATTAATAACTAAAAATGGTTCAATAACTACTGTAAGTATAATATATACTGTATATATAATAATATGTATATAATTATGCAATATTTTATTGGTATGCAACAATAGGTGTACATTATATAATTAAATGTTCGGCGTGGATATTTGCCCGGGAAGTAGTTGTTTTAATGTACATTTGTTTAACGTACTTACGTAACGTAAGTCACAGGGCTAAATGTGGAAATTATTTCTTAATTATTTTCAAATCATTTTTATTTAATTTAAAATCTTTCGTGTTTAGACTTAGCGTATTGTGCGAGCAATTGAATAAAATAACATTGAATTGTCAACGTTAATGAAATAAATTTATTTAATAGCCGGCGAGGCTTTATTTAAATTGGTTTTATATGGTCTATTTTGGATTAAATTTTATAAAATTATGGACAGTTTTACAACTAAGATTTAGCGGTGTGAATAATTAAATTAACTAAACGAGTTGAGCTGTATAAATTAACAAGGAAAAGTGTTTTTCTTTGTAATTATTGAATCTATAGAAAAAGTATAATATGCACTCTCTCACCTGCAAATATCTCGGAATTATCTTTGACCCCAAATTTTCCATTAAACCACATTCCCAATTAATCAAAACCAAAGTCCAGAATAGGGCACGACATTTTGGATCAATAGAGGCATTTCCACAAAAACAGCGACGTATATATATAAAATGATTTGTCGTCCCCTTCTGAACTACGGCGCAATACTTTTCTACAATCCTAGACTTCCAAAATTGAAGAACATTGAGGTGGCGGAACGAGCAGCCCTTCGAATCCTCATAAAAATCCGACACCCCAACAATCCCTTACATAACTCTTCCAATACACCGGTGCTATCCCAAAGAATTACCCAATTAGCCCAAAAATTTGCTACGAAAACCCTCACCCAAGATATACTAAATATCCTCTGCCTCAAACGAAACCCTAATATCCCTCCTAAATTCCACTATTCATTAATTCATCTCATCTTTCAGCAACGACTAACCGACATACAAGAGATATGATATTGACTACCGGCTGAAAGACCTAAGGTCGATAATTATTATTAATATTGAAAAATTATTGAAAAATATACATTGGTACAATAAAGAAGCGAAAATAGATATTTTTGAGTTTCTCCAAGGTTTAGTATTGCTTTAAAAATGTTACAAATATATTGGATGCTTGAGGTTTGTAAACAATGAAAATAATTATAATACTTACCTTAAGTATACTTGGAATGAAAAGGTAAATGGAGATAATGGAAAAATATATATAAAAAATAAAATAATTATTATTTTTATTAATTATTTGAAAACTGATACTTTGTAGACTTTTACCTTTACATTTTATAACAATAAATGTATGTTATTTAGTCTTTTTATTAGCCCGTTAAAAATATCACACACTTGTAAAAATATTAACAACACATTATATAAAATGATACGGAATTATCATGAAATCCAATGTTTTGTTGAAATTTTTACACCTTGTATAAAACAATTTATGTTTGACATTAGCGAATGTGTATTCTGAATTTATTAATATACCTGTACTCACACTGTACAACCATATTTAGTTTAGTTTATACACATAAATATATGTAATTAGACTCTGCTTGTTGAGAAATAAATTATTATTATTATTAAAAACACTATAGCACAGAAATTTTAAGCGCAAAAACACTCTATTTAAATACTGAAGTATACAATGGATAAATAACTAACTAGTACACTGTTGTAATCCAGAAAAAATATAATACTTTAGCAATAATTGCTAATAATTCTACTGAAACGATTATAACCTACAAAATGTAAGCGTTAATCACAACAGGAGGAACAAAGGAATCATAAATTCTTTGAGATGGTGTATCTAGGTACGGTTTCTATTGCGAAAACGCACCCTGATGGTCCTTTCACCGTACTAAAATTATGTTATAAACAACTCCATAAGACTGGGCATACCCTGCTGGCAATGCTCACCTTTTATAGGGGTATCTCTCACCCTACCACCGATAGTACGGGACTCATCTCTTATCGGATTGTAAATAATTGCTTTTTTTAAAATTATTTTCTCCGACTAATTTATTAGATTAATGTAATATAAACTTAATAAGGGCATGTGACATTTTCACATATGTAAATGAAAATTATTGTGTAAAAATATCAACATGATGATTTAGTATATTGATCATCATGTTGACACGTATGATGATACGCAATATGATTATCAGTTAAAAACTTTTGAAAAAGAAAATATTTACAAACATTTAGAAGTTCATTAAATAAATAAATATTGTATTAAAACACTTATTACAAAAATTTAAATAAAATACCTAAAAGGACGATCGTGACTCGTCCAGGTATATTTCCTTAGCGTTTGTAAAAGGGACCATTTACTGTATTAATCTGCGAGGTGCTGTTTTATAATCTGAGAACCGATGAGAAGTTGGCCACGAATTTCCAGCCAAGAATCCGGCGCCTCCACTATCTGACAAAACATAAAATTTTGATATTATCTCAAACAATTATATACAAAATAGTGTTAACCAATTAATAATCAAACACCCCAGATACTTTATTAACTTAAAAACATTTATTTTCAGTAAATTGTTGCAGTAAAAATTCAATGAAATTTGTATAATTTTCAAAGTGCCAAAAGTCATTGTTGGGCGCTGTCGATTTTTGATTTTATTGGCCATAAATGTTTATTAGGGCTTTGTTTATAATATCAAACAATAAAAAATGCCACATATGTCTTGTTTTTGTTTAAACAATTTTTTAGTCGAACACTTAAATCGAAAATTCGAAATTTTCAAAGTGTCAAAAGTCACTGTTGGGCGCTGTCAATTTTTGATTTTATGGGCCATAATTGTTTATTAAGGCTTGGTTTGTAATATTCAATAATAACAAAATTCCCCATGTATCTTGTTATTGTTTAAATATTTTCTTTATCATATCACAGCATTATTAAAAACCAATTTTATGAAGCATATATGTTTAAGAACGTTTTATTTATACAATTAAACTATACAAAATGCCACATGTGTCATTTTTGTTTAAACAATTTTATAAGTCACCCTTAGCGAATAATGAATCCTTAAGGGGCTTTTCAGGATTAATTAAAAATATCAATTATTTTAAAAAATTATTTCAATATTTTTGTTATAAAGAATATTTTTCAAATAAAAATACCAAATATGTTCATGAAAATTAAACACCTATTTTCCTGCGTTTAAAGGGCAACTAGATTATAAAGGTAGTATTATAAAATTAAATAATCCAAAGAAAAATTTTCAAATATTTATTAATAGTAACCAAGTTTACAAATTTATTATTTTATAATTTTCTTGCTAAGGAATAAAGCCATTCCTGGAATTTTAAATATCACAATTTTTTGACAATATTTTTTTATAAGTTAACATTTTTGCAATTAATTTTGCATTAATACTAACACACCACTGAAGTGGAATATTCAGAATTGTATAACCTAAAATCGTACAATGGATAATGAAACAAAACTAACACTGATTTATATTAATTATAAGTCTAACTAAAAACTGTCCAAACAAAAAAATATATATATGGAATAATTTTATTTTTTAATATTAGAAACAAAGCCTTAATAAAAATTTATGGCCAATAAAATCAAAAATCGACAGCGCCCAACAGTGACTTTTGGCACTTTGTAAATTTCAAATTTTCGATATGAGTGTCCGACTAAAAAAATGTTTAAACAAAAACAAGACATATGTGGCATTTTTTTATTGTTTGATATTATAAACAAAGCCCTAATAAACATTTATGGCCAATAAAATCGACAGCGCCCAACAATGACTTTTGGCATTTTGAAAATTATACAAATTTCATTGAATCCTTACTGCAATAATTTACTGAAAATAAATGTTTTTAAGGTTTTTAAGTTATTAAAGTATCTGAGGTGTTTGATTATTAATTGGTTCACACTATTTTGTATATAATTGTTTGAGATAATATCAAAATTTTATGTTTTGTCAGATGGTGGAGGCGCCGGATTCGTGGCTGGAAATTCGTGGCCAACTTCTCATCGGTAATCTGAGATACGGTTCAAACAAATCCAGTTGTTTTATGGCTTCGAAAAATGGTCACTTTTACAATTTGGCTGAAAACGAATGGATTTATTTAATTGCTTTTAGGAAAATCTGGATTTTGTCTGAATTATTCAAATACCCGATCGGATGTCACGATGAGGAAGAATTTATATTCGCAGATTAACAATGGGATCGCAAATCCGATTGTCAAACGAATTTTCCTCATTTCTGAATTATATTAAAATTTAATTGAATGCAAAAATAAGTTATGATTTAATTAAATTTAATTTCGGCGAATCCAAATGATGCGCCGATAACAATGTATATGTAAATACCACAATAAAGATGATTGTATATATATATATATATATATATATATAATATGCACATTTTGTATATTTTCATAGGGATCTACAACAATTAATTCAAAAATTTTCTAAATACGGTAATTATTTTAAAATTGTTTCAATGGTACACTGAAATCTGTGATGTTTCTAAGGGGGTATGGAACTTAGGAGAATGGAAGTCGGGGGTTCACTATTAGGTAATAACGTAAAAAATAATCCATACAATTTTCTTTTCTTCAAAAAAAAAAAAAAAAAAAATAAATAAATAAAACGATGAGGAAATTTTCACATGGGTCATAGAACTTCTACAAGCTATAAACAAAAATTAAATATTGACGGATTACATTACAACTTGAAAATATCGCAATACTGGCTAAATTTACAAGATATGCATCACTTTTCAACGTCGAGTTATTCATCTAGTATATATAAAAATCTATATGATTTTCCTTCAATGTTTTTTAGGTTGTTTCTTTTTTTGAAGAGAGTTGCTCTTCTATTTAGATGTTCTAAGGTTACCATCTTAAAACCATTACAATTTACTTTCTTCATTTTCTTTTATTGCATGAATCGAATAGGCTCGCATTGAAGAAAAAAAAGACATCTATTAGTAGGTAACCACATGTTTCTAATTAAACAAACACTCGACACGTTAATCCCCCCTTCGTCGTTTTCTCTGTAATTGCAAGTAAAGTACACGCTTGTAGAAAATAGCTGCGTGTCCGCACGAAACCTCAATTATGAATGCCGGCATTACGGACGTATCACCTGTTCCACTGATTTACTGCTTATTGCCTCCCCTTAAAATTTTAACTGCCAATTATGGCCGTCGCTCGTAAAGTTCCACCTGGATTAACCCCTCGGAAGGGATGGGGTGAATCGATGTTTCCGCAAGTTCGCGTTTTTAATTGGGGCAGCGTTGAGGACGAGAAGGAATCGATGTGGAATTGATTGATGGATTAATTGGGGTGAAGTTGATTTTTGTGAAATATGGTTTCAACAAAATCGTGTCCGATGTATATTTGCATATTTTTTGTGTGTGGTGCAAACAGGTGTTAACGAAAGCAAAAACAGCATTTATATTTGTATATTTGTTTTTTTCTAAGGTGTTGAAACACTATTTAAATAAAAATGACAACGACGAAGCATCATAACACAATAAATCTAATATTACATTCAATGAAAAAGAATAAATTAAATATTAAGAATTTGAAAATAATTAATACATTATTTCCTCTTTAGCTACTGTGACAATTTGACTTATGTTACATAACTACTATAACAAATGTCTAGTAATAGACATTAGTCGTTGCATAACAATGACATTTTGTATAATTAATTATATCTAATATAATTAATAATATACTAATAATTAATTGTATAATTATAATGCAACAATTTCTGAATCGAAAATATTTAATGCAAAACATTTTTTTTAAATTAAAATAAAAGTTATGTAATATAAGGCTATCTGCAGACACGTGTTTCGGGATTTCATTCCTCATCAATACAGCTTTGCTTTACGTAATTGTAAAGTTATAAATTAAATTGATTTAAATTAATTAAAACACGCCGTCTCCTCTGAGATTCCCGATGGAAGTGATCATTAGAGGACGTCTTTTGGACGGGCGGTTGCGCGAATTTTTGTACGATATCGATAAATTATTTTGTGCAAAAAATGAAAAAGAAATTAATTTTCTAAAGAAATGACCTAAATATTCCATCTATATATTTCTAAATAATCTAACGTCACGGTGTTATCTCATTTCCGTTTTTTTTCGTTTTGTTTTTGTTTTGTAAGTGCAGATATTTCCATAGAAACGGCTTTACCGTGCCCCATTATTTTCTACATCTCCGAATCCGAAGGGCCATTCCAATCAGCAGGGCTCTCGGAATACCCGGTATCGATCGTCCATTATCGTCACTGAGCGTCTCTCTTGTCGACGATCATCTCCACCGCGCTGTAGTAAATCAGCCCTCAGATTACAATCGGCCATTACTCGCAGACTGAGAAGAACGGCAAGTAGGGCGGGGGGCTTTTGATAAGGGCTGCAAAAGCAGGTCAGGTCTCTAATCCGCAAATCCCAATACGGAACGAATAAAATAATCTGACCGACAGATGAGATTGTCTGTTCGTTTATATTGCGGATTGCATTGAATTTTTTATGAACGCTTTTCTGTAGATCCAGTGGAGGACCATTAAGTTTAATTTATAGCTGAATCATTAAAAATCTGGACGGGATTGTGAATAGTCTGTGAGAGAATTGTGTAATTTATTTTAAATTTAACTTCAAAAGGAATTTTCACGAATTTAGATTTAGCGGTAATTGGAAAAATATAAATAAAAAAAAGAAAGTATTTATTCTCTCAAACGTAGTATTTCAATAATAATTTAACTCCGGTTAGTTGATAATTTCGGCTTAGACGAAAGAGATAGCTGTATAAATATTGGCAATCACTAATTCGAGTTAGATTGCTGTTGTGATCAATGAACAATATTGTATTATACATTAAAGTAATCTTAAAATAAGCAGTAATTTCATTAGATGATTTAAAAAATATTTTAAAGTTTAGTTTGTGTGAAAAACAATTATAAAAAACAATGAAAATTGATCAAATTTATAGCAAATTTCAAATTATATTTTTGCTAATAAAAACTAATTTATTTTGATTTATTTATTTTGATTTATTTTTTATTTGTTTATTTTTATTTATTTTTGCTAATAAAACTAATTTTGCTTAAGAAAAATCAAGTAGACCAGCTTGATTTTTCTTAACAAATAATAACCAATTGAATTATGACATTATTTATTTTTTTTCTGAACAAACCAAGAATTTTATGAGAAAATATCAAGAGACAGAAACGTTGCATATTGAATTCCTACATTTAAATCAATTTTTCAAATAGAACTGTAACAATATTGGATATCTGTGTCCGCCTTAGGTTTCTTCGAAATTGCTGAATCGATGACGAGAAAATCATAAAATTACTGTCATCGTGCAATAAATTAGCAAGAAATTAAATAAAAATGATTTGAAAATAATTAATAAAATATTTCCACATTTTGCTCTGTGAATTTTGACTTACGTTACGTAAGTACGTTAAACAAATGCACATTAAAAACTACTTCCCGGGCAAATACTCACGCTGGACATTGAATTACATAATCTACACCTCCTGTTGCATATCAATAAAATATTGCATAATGCAACAAATTTTGATCCGAGAAAAATTTCGAATGCAAAAAGAAACAAAAAGGAACGTTACTTAATATAAGGCCATTTGCAGACACGTGTTTCGGGATCTATTCCTCGTCAGTACAGCTCTGTTGTGCTCTGCCTTACATAATTTTAAATTAAATTAATTCAACCATACTCAGTGAAATTAAATCAATTATATTAAATCAAATTAAACTAATTCGATTTAAATTAAATTTAACCAAATTAATTCAACCTAAATCAAAACAAAATAAAATTAAACGAAACGATTTGAATTAAATAAAATGAAACAAAGATGATTCACACATCCCGAAACACGTGTCTACAGATAGCCTTGTAACTATTATTTGTTGTTTCCTTTCATTAAATAATTTCGACTCAAACCGTTGCAATTCGCAGTAGGGCTGCTATGCAACAACAAATATCTATTGTGTAATCGAATGTCCGGCGGGGTAAATGCCCGGGAAGTAGTTGTTTCAATAGATGTTTGTAAAACTTACAGTGTGTATTTTTTTGCAGTTGGAAAAAGGGATTGATCGAATTTTATTGATCATTGCCAGAAATTTACCTTGTTTAATTTCATTGAAACGATTTGAATTAAATTAATTAAAAGACCAAGTGAATTAATATTATTTTCTATTTAAATTAGCAAGACTCATCATTCTATTAATGGGACTATTTGCGCCATACTTCGTGGTATGACGTTCCTTGCGAAATAATGGGCTTTGCCTAGATTCGATTCCTCTGGGCTCATAGAACCTTAGTCTTGAGACCAAGTCGATACGATCAATCCCATTACCAAGTCTATGTAAAAAAACGTAGATCAATAAACTTTCTTCTCGCGCTCAACGCTTCCATTTCCAAACCTGTCTGCCTAGTCTGTGGTGAACTACTTTCAAAAATTTGCTTTGTACTGCTTCTATCAGTCGACTAAATAAAAACAAATCGTCAAAAGGTGCCATTTTATGAGAAACAGTTCCATGCTAAATGTCATTCTTCTAAATTGTTTCATAGTAGATTTTTCAATTTTTTTTTTCAATTTCACTTTGTTAACGGAATCTCCATTTGCAAATTACATATTAAAAATTTTACAAGAAAAGTGTGACGCACTAAAAACATTAATAATAATAATAATTTATTAGTGTTCTTAATACATATATCATACACACGTCAAATCAATTTAATTTAGTTAATAATATTATAAAAATACATATTAAATAATTAGTTTATACTCTTTATCAATTCCTAGTCTTACACATATAAATATTGTTTATTTAAGAGTCAAACATATGAAAAAATAAAAATCTCTGAAAGAGTTATTGTAGTAGCAACCTCATCCATTTATATATTCATCTAACAGATATACTTCCGAGCTATAGTAGGTTTTATTAATTAATTTTTTTAATAAAAACATATGTATAAAAAAGGTGAATTACCAATCACAAATTACAACAAAATACATAATAAAAATAATACGCATCAAAATATTTATTTATCAATCCCAAACAGTTCATAGTGAAAACAATATACAACCGGCTTATTCCTATCTTCAAATATATATGAAATAAAATCATTTTTTTCTCTTAACTTTAGAGAGCTATAAAAAGGGTTTTGAATAAAAAATTATGAAAGACCGCCTTAATTTTTCGTGAAAAATCACCCTTTAAATTTTTTGCATTTTTTTTTTCGAAACACCCTGTATGTAGGAAAGGCGGTACTTAATTTAGTAATATTAACAAAAAATAGCTTAACGTTAATTTGGAAAGTTTTTGGAAGTTATTTTGAATGCTGGGAAAAAGTCTATCTACGAGATAAAATATTAATATTTATAAGCGAGTTACTTGAAGATGATGTAATTTGAATAAAAAAAAAACACTGTCAACTTTTCTTCACTGTATATTTACTTGTTCCAAATGAATATTTCGATCACAAAATGATGATTATCAATGAATATAACAGATACATAAGATTAAATCTTGGTCATTCCATTTGAAAATTTTGAATTATGATGTTTTTAAGTAGTTACTGAAATATTGACATTTTTAAAATACCTATTGTCAAAATTGACAGATGTAATTTTTTTAATTCTAAATGGATCTTTTACTAACAATTTAAGATGTCACTGATCTGTCTATCTTGTTTTTACTAGAAGTTATAGGCATTTTTAGAAACGTCACTTAAAACGTCAGTTAAAATTTGATAAATATTTTTTTTTTCTTCGGGCTGTGGAAGGGGAAATCCAGTTACGGACGGAGTGTGGGACTCCTTTCAGCATAGAAAACCTTTCAGTCTGGTGTTGACTGGAAGCCTACCCACTAAAACCCCTCCCACTTTACCGGCTTCGACAGCTAAAGTCATTAAGCGGTCGAAATTAGAATTGGATGCTCTGACTTATTCATTTCTCTTACATTTATTGTCTTGTCAGGCATTGCCCTGGTATCCTTAACGCTAGTATCACAGAAAGAGGACAGTGCCAGGGTAAAAAAAAAATAAATAAAATAATTTTTTATCTCAAAAACTGTAAGAGTTATGTAGACATAAATCCATATGAATGGGTAGGCAATTGAATGAGAAATCCAAAAAATTAAAATAAAGGGTATTCTATTTCAAATAACAAAGTTGGTAGCCATTTCCAGCACAACCGGAAGTGATAGAAAGTTGAATTTTTTTCCACGAGGAGATTTCATTCAACTGTGCAATATAATAATAATATTTGTATACGGAAAATTCACCATTTTATAAAATTATAACAAGTTTTACTATGTAGTAGATAAATAAGATATTACATACAAATAAACAGTAACAAAGTATACTAATTAACAAATAAATTAATCAATTATTATCCCAAGTGGTTTTACGCGTTGTTTGGTTAACAGAATAAATAATTCAAACAATAATTTATAAATATAGGTTTTTTTAAAAAAATCCTAGGTCAGGAATCCCGAAAACTTTTAATGATCGTTATTTATGGCCCACCCTCTATAATAATCTTTATTAACAGATATATAAATAAAAATATAGATTTTCTTTAAGGTTGCGGTTTAGTAGAAAGAGATAGCTATATAGTAAAATGGAAATAATCGTTTGAAAAACGAGCCATTATTTTGGATTTAATAATATGAATATGTATTTACATTTTTTTATCAACCAAATGTAAAGTATCAGTCTAAAAAAAACTAAATCGTTAATTTTCGTGTATTACGTCAATTTTCTAGTTCGTTAGAAAAGAAAACTGTAAGATTTAATGAAATTAATAGATCATGTCTGCTACATTATTTGAATGCAGAATTTAGTGAAATCCTTTAAATTTTCATTGCACAAGTTTTTATTAGCAAAAATATAATTTGAAATTTTGCTATAAATTTGATCAATTTTCATTTTTTATTTCACACAAACAAAATATTAAAATAGTTTGCTTATTTTAAGATTACTTTAATGTATAATACAATATTGTTCATTGATCACAATAGCAATCTAACTCGAATTGGTGATTACCAATATTTATATAGCTATCTCTTTCGTCTAAACCGCACCCTTAATCTTTTTCTATTCTACCGTTAGGTGTAAGGAAAATATAAAAAATTGTAAAAATTACAAAATCAAATATATAATTTATTTATTAATTAAGCAAAAGACATGTACAATTTTCACAAGTATTGCACTTGTCATACAAAATTATAAACTATAAAATACATAAAGTTAAAACTAAAAGTAAAAATAATAATTAATTATATTGATTAATTTGCTATCTACTATCTAGGAGAAATATAATTATATTAAATGATATATAAATAAATTGGGAATTAAGTGGAACTAAATAAAACTAAAACATGGTTAATTAATTGTTCTATTTCGATTAGAAAACAAACTTTTAAAAATACAATTTTAAAATGGGAACACATTTGCCAATCAAATAAAAAATTCTCATTATTATAATAATAATAACTTTATTGACGGAAAATATCCATTTTTACATAATATATAGCAATACAATCATAGACCTATTATACTAAATATAATATAAATAAATATAAATATACACATGTCTACAAATAAGGCAAGTTAGAAAGAACAACAAACATTTATGTGCTTAAGATGAGATACAAACATAGAATACGATTTAACAAATATAATTATTATTCCTCGCTATTATTGCAGTTAAATAAATAATTTTCGCTAACAAACGGAACGAGTTTTAATTGTTGAAATAAGCGCTGTCGGCTTTATTAATGTCCCGATTATGAAATGCAACGCTATAATTTTCAAACGCAAAAAATACCTACATGCTGGAAATGCGTTTACATAACTCAATGGAGGGCACAGAAAGATATGCGGCGATTAAATCACTCTCCCATAGTTTAATTAAAAAAAAAAACTCACACACTCAAAGCGGTGACACAATTCCACACATATTATTAATACGGTAAAAATATAGGAATTCTAAATGTTACTTGCGCAATCCGATTTAGTAATTATAGTAATATGTGCATTCTATTAATAAATAATAAAAACAAATGTTTAATAGTATAATATTTATTCTTCAATTTGATAACATTACATAAATTATATAATTATTATAATTAATGGTTTTAATATTTAGACATTGGTAGTTCATATTGTATGAAATAAATATGAATAAATTATTAAAAATCAACGAATAAAACACAGATTAGATTGAACAACATTATTATAATTATCCATTGTTGTACAATTTACTATTTGAAACTGATTGGTCCTTTTTGGAATGTTACGGCAATGTTGACAATGCGGTCGATGGATTTTATGTAAAGTTGTATTTTATCTTTAATGATGCTATCCTTTTGCATAAGTCTGGCAATTTTTCGTATCCACAATGGTTTACAGCAGAAATTAGACGTTACATTAAATTTAAACATGTGTAAATTGAATAACTCATTATTTTACCCTAATGAATTTATTCGTGTGCGTCGTCTTCTTAAAATTGTACTTCAAACAACATAAAACAATTATTTACTCGATATTGAAAATAAATTAACCGAGGATCCCAGCATATTCTGGAATTTTATGCGATCAAAATCTGGAACTTCTCGTATACTGGGCGTATCCAACTAATTTATATTCGTCATATTTACTTTCGAGATTGTGCGTTTGAAATAATGTTAGGTTATGTTACGTTTCAATGAATGCCAACGTTATAAAATTTAATTGAGTTTCAGTAAAAAAATCTGTACATCGAAAGCTAATAATTTCGTTCAGTTACCAACCACGAGTGGCGCTGTAAATCAAAGTACGGCCACCAACCACGCGTGGCTCTATAAATCATAGTTTCATGAAGCTGTTCTCAACGAACCTAGTGAAATTGTTGCTTTTGCTGAAAAATTTTCTAGTTTATATTTAAATTTCGATGTAAACAATTATGTTCTTACAAATTTAACACCCTCACACGAGAATGTAACTATGACTTCTATAAACGAATCTGAAGTCCTGGAAAGTCTATGTAAATTGAAAAATAAAATTACATCTGGCGAGGATCAAGTATCCAGTTTTATTGTTCGATATTGTACGCCTTAGTTAAACCTTTAAGGGTAATTTTTAATCTTGCCATTAAGACAACTACCTTTCCACAGTTTTGGAAATACGCAAGGATATCTCTAGTGTTTATAAAAGGCGACAAACAAGACCTAAATAATTATAGACCTATCTTGATATTATCTAACTTCTCGAAAGTATTTTAACATATTTTGTATAAAAACATATATTCACAAGTGAAATCTCGAATCTCTCTTAATCAACATGGATTTATATCAGCACGTTCAACTGTAACTAACCTTGCAATTATTACACAATATTTAAGCGAAGTTATCGATAATCGCGGTCAATCTGACGTCTTATATACAGATTTTAGTCGAGCCTTTGATTCTGTTAGTCATGATATCTTGCTTATTAAATTAAAATCATTCGGACTCATTAAAAATTACATAGATCTTATTGGATCGTATCTGTATAATCGCGAAAATTAAGTTTTTTATAATGGATTTAAATCTAATATTTTTATATCTACGTCTGGTGTACCTCAAGGATCCAATTTAGGGCCATTACTTTTCATTCTGTTCATAAATGATTTATTGTTTTCGTCAACTTGCCCGGTTTTAGCTTATGCATATGATTTAAAAATCTTCAGTAAAATCGAGTGTTTAAATGGCGTCTATGTGTTACAATATAACTTAAACATAGCTGGTGTATATACAATAACCTACACTTGAATGTTGAGAAATTGTGACTTATTGTCGCCGATTACAATGTATTACATATGATTATAAGATTAATGAACGCACCTTAATACGTAAAAATGAAATCAGAGGCGCTGTATTTGATAAACACTTCACTTTTGTAAGTCATATAAATATAATATCGTTTCGAAAAAAAAAAGTCATAACTTTCAAATGGGTGAATGGAAACAAATGACATTTTGTAATGAAGACGATCACTTCGATGACTCACTCTGTGTATTAAAATTGTAATAAATGCCATCGTTAAAATTGTCGAGTAATTAAATTTGTCACGTAAGAACAAAACACTGAAAAACGTATTCGCATTGAAAAAAAAAAAACTAAAGTTTATATTTCCTTCAAAACGAAGAATACCTGTTATTTTTAAAAATTATTAACCCATACAGCTATTTGGTGGAATTATTAAGACCTAATTGTTTATCGGAATTAGCATTCACGTTTCGTAATTACAAAGCGCGTCGCGAGGACATTGACATTTGAAGTGCGGACATAGAAAACAGTTGCCGGTCAGCTAACGATAAAAACATAACGTAATTAATTCAGCAGACTGTGCATTTGATTGAGCCCGTTTCGGATTCTGTTTTTGGGCAATTTAGTACGTTTAGATATATTTTTTTTTAAAGAGATTTGCATAAAAATCTAATGGGTAATACAATTAACCCAGTTTGCACGAAAACATGGAAATTATAAAATTATTAGGTTGTGAAATGCTGTTTGGTTGGAGATTTAGGGAAGGATTATGTCATCGGAGGCTTCCGTTACTTTCACTTGGTTATTTTTCTTCGAATTATTTTCATTTTTTTTAATGTAAATAGATTTAATTTATTTTAATTAAATTAAATTGATATTCATTTCAATTATATTTATATCTATGAATTTTAGAAAATTTCAACGAATAATATTAAGGTATAATTTAAATTAATTAAATATAAAATTAATTAAATATAGAGATTGCCTGTCGAGTGTAGCACACTCGACCGGCAATTATTAATAGTAGATCCATCGTTATGCATTATCGAACTTGAGAATGCTATTTGTATATATGAAAACTATGTATAAGGGCCGTTTTACACACACAAGAATTCTCGCATAAATTCATAATATAATTATATATAGAAAAATATTATAAGTTTGCGCATGTGCATTACAGCGATTTTTATAATATATTTCTTGCGAGAATTCTCGCGAGAAATATATTCAACATGTTCAAAATAATCTAGAAAAGAATTATATAAAACAGTCTCCCAATAATGTTAAGCAATAGCATACTACATAATGGCGCGTCTGCTTGTATTGGACGACTGTAAAAACAATCTGCTCTGCTTACTTTCACAATAATTATTTGCTGTGTAAAACAGGAAAAATATTTTTAAATATATAATTATAGCAAAACTTTTATATATAATTCTCGCACAACTTTCTGCGAGAATTCTTGTGTGTGTAAAACGGCCCTAATATAAAATGTTCTATAATACAAATAAAATGTAATAGTATTTTTGAATTGAAATATTATTTTATTTAAAAATCAATTCAATTTAAAACAAGTCTTACACAGAAACACGCATTCAGATATTTTTCAGAAATGATCTTAATGCACTTAGCGGACATCAAAATATGTATAACAGATGTAACGGTTTGATTTCTTTCAGGATTACAATACTTTTTTTTATTCAAGTAAACAATAAATTATTTTGAAATATGCATAAATTATATTGATTATCTACAAACAGATTTATTTAGGTATCTCATAAGAAAATACACTTGACTAAATTCATTCAATAACCGGAGCGTCTGTTTTATGTTCAAAGGCGAAACAGATGGGAGATCCACGTGCTACGGTTTATTTTCGTGAGTGTTTGTTAAATTAAACACTGCACTCTTCGAAAATACACTTCATAGTAAAATCAACCAAATAATTAATGAATTATTGAAACATAAATTAAGTAACAAATATAGCAAGATAATTAAATTTAATTGTTTTGCGTCTACAAAAGGATGTTTAAATGATGCAGTTCTTGTTAGTTGGGAAAAGTTTGTTAGTATTTAGTTTTATTATTTTTATTAAAATTAATTAAGAATTTTGCACCTTGACACCCAATACGGGTAAAGGAGGATAAGATTAAGAAAGAAAGAAAGAATTTTGCACTAAAAAGCACCCATTATTATAATATTATCATGTTTTATAAAACAATGTACATTATTATTTCTAATAATTGTATTTGACTTGTGTAAATTTTTTGTAATCTCTTGATACTAATAAAATTATTATTATGTCGTCAACATATCTTGCCCAGTAAAACACAGCTTTAGATTGTATCTTACTCAAAAGATATGATTCTAGGTTAGACATAAAAATGTTTGCTAACAAAGGTGACAGTGGAAACCCCATAAGTAAACTCTCTTTTTGTGTGTATATTAAATTCGAAATTGATTAAGGCATAAGCAAACTAAATCCATCATAAATTAAATAAAAATGATTTGAAAATAATTAATAAATTATTTCCACATTTAGCTCTGTGAAATTTTGACTTACGTTACGTAAGTACGTTAAACAAATGCACATTAAAATAACTACTTCCCGGGCAAATACCCACGCCGGACGTTGAATTACATAATGTACACCTGCTGTTGCATATTAATAAAATATTGCATAATGCAACAAATTTTGATCCGAGAAAATTTTAATTAGTATTCACTGATTTTAACTTATTTTAGTTTATTTTATTCACAATTTATTTAATTTTATTGTCAGATGTTCTTTGTATGTAGCTTTTGAAAATCATTAATTTGTGATACTAATATATATATATGTGATACAAACTAGTCGTATATCATGGTTTATAATTATTTTCTGTTGTTATTTTTGTAAATTAAAATTTATTTTTTTTGTTTGCTTTGTTTTCTTTTTAACTTGATTTATTTAATGTCTAGGAGTTGCGTTGAGATTGATCGTAATGTTGGGACAGTTTGATGCACCATTTGGATTTGAACGGTTTTGTATGTATATATATATATATATATATATATATACAGTAAATAAACTTTTCATGTCAAAAGACTGAAGATTGGCGTTGGATGGAATGGTCAATATATATATATATATATATATATAGATACATTTTATGTTTATCTTGTTATCTTTTTTGCCACTTTGTACCACCACTTATTATTATGTTATAGTTTGCGTTATATTTAATAATTGTATATTTATTTTTAATCTTCCATTGTACACACATGTTATTTGCTTTGTATAAAGGAGTTTTCCGTAAATAAATAAATAAATTACAAATACAAACAAAAGGAACGTTACTTAATATAAGGCCATCTGCAGACACGTGTTTCGGCATCTATCCCTCGTCAGTACAGCTATGCCTTACACAATTTAAAGATGTTAAAAAAATCAATTCAGCTATACTCAGTGAAATTAAATTTATTTAAATTAAATTAAACCAAATTAATTCAATCTAAATCAAAATCGAATAAAATTAAACTAAACGAATTGAATTAAATTAATTAAAATTATTTTTCTATTTATAAATCCATCATTTTAATTTTACTTTGTTCTTTATTGTCACTTCTATTAATCATTGCTTTTAGAATAAATTTAAAATTTACTGACGTAAAAAACTTTTCACGTCAAAAGACTGAAGATTGGCGTTGGATGGAATGGTCATAGTTTTTAATTTGTCAACTAATTCTCTTGAGTTTTTTTTATAGTAAATCCTGATTTGAAATTCATGAATTTAGGTAGCCTATCATTAATTAATTTACATAAGTTTTACATCGGGGGGCATTTATGTAAGATATAACAGGTCTCGTAGGAACTTCTTTGTGTAATTTTGGAAGCCTATACAATACAGGTTCTCTCGTGTTTGAATTTATTAATTTATATCATTATAAATAATTGGTAATATTTATATACTTTTTGAGTTTTAATTTGAATTTATTAGTGAGGTTTTTGGTTAAAAGTGAAAAGTTATCAGCAGTTAGTAATTCTTCAGATTTGCGATGTATTAATTTCTGGGCAGGATGGTTATTGCTTTGCATTTATCAGCTTTACTGAGTACTAAATCATTCTTATTGAGCTTCATCTTTAAGGTTTTGATTGTGTTTAATGCCATTGATTTTTTTTCTGTTTGGTTTTATTGTTTTATATTGTGAAATCACTTTTGCTATTTTGTTTTTTTATTAGTGATCTTTCCTCATCCGAACCCACTGCACTACAAATGATTTCAGCTACAATTAAAGACTTAAATTGTAAATTTGGATTATATTTGAAACCTTTTTATATTATTTATTATATATTTAAATATATATTGTATATTTAAATTTTACACTATACAGTTTTTATAGAATTTATTCATTTTTATAATTTATAAAATAAATATTAAAATTATAAATTTGAAAATAATTGAATTGATAGATAAAGCACTAATAACCTTTCTTCACACTTTATTTGTTTTACCAAATGTACATTTCGGACACAAAGTGACCATTATCAATGGATTTGACACTAAATACAAAACAAAATATGACATGATATATATAAATTAATTAATAAATTATTTTCTCTTTAGCTACTGTGACATTATGACTTATGTTACAGATATTATGATATTACGTAACTTTTATTTAATTTTTTTGTTTTTTGCATTAAATATTTTCGATTCAAAACTTGTTGCATTATACAATATGTTATTGTTATGCAACAGCAAATGTCTTATTAGACATTTGTTAAAGCACTTATGTTACAATAAAAGTTACGTAATATCAGACTATTTGTAACATAAGTCATAATGTCACAGTAGCTAAAGGGAAAATAATTTATTATTTAAATAACTGTGACCAAGTGAATAAATCCTTTTTTTCTTTATTATAAAAAATATATTTATGGTATACTAACTCGTTAGAAATGTTTTACACTCAATTTCAATTTCAATTTACTTTATTAACGGAATCTCCATTTCCAAATTACAATTATAATTACATATTAAAAATTTTATAAGAAAAGTGTGACGCTCTAAAAAGATTACAAAACATATGTATAAAAAAAAGGCAAATTACCAATCACAAATTACGACTCAGATCCAAAAACGAGTCAGTTGATAATTTTATGCAAAAAAACGGGTATTTTTTTAATATTTCGATTAAAACTTTTAGTTTTTAATTAAAAAAACTAGAAAGCTGTAGAAAAAACGACATATGGTACTTATCAGCGACAATAAAATTTAAAGTTTTATGTTTTTCACCACCTATTGCTCATTCGAAATTATGCACAGAAGATCAAGGTAGCTACTGCTATCTTTGACCGATTTATCGTTCATACTACTCTACGGAATCGTCATGTGACTCCAGTGGCGACCAGAAACCAATTCCGTGAGGTTCGTGGTTTAGCTGTGTCTATATGGACAATTCATAGAAGGTCGCAAGAAGCTGGCTTAAAATATTGTAAACCAGCAGCTGGACCAAAATTACTTCCACGTCACCGTATAGCCAGACTCCAAAATTCTTTTTCAAGTAAATAGATTGTTTCTACATCCTGATGACTTATTTGATTCTAAAACGCTAAACTTTTTATTCGTAGTAAACTCCTGGGAAAAACGCACCAATTTAATTAATCTAAATATTTACAATATAATAATAATAATAATAATAATCTTTATTGCCCAACAGGAAATACATATTTTCCTAATTACAAGACAAAATAAAAAATAAAAAAAAGTTAAGCTGCAGTTACGATTAATACAAACATAACATAACTGTATACATAAGTAACATAAAACAAATGAACCAACTTAAAGTATCCTTTGTAAATTTTTAATTATTTGGTTAAGTGAATCATAAAATATATCTGTAGAGTCTGATATTTTATTGAAACATGAACATACAATGCTGACAGGTGACTTTAAGCCGACATTAATTCTATGTTTTTTTATGAAGAAAGTTGGTTTTTGTCCACTCGGAAAAGTTGGAATACGGAAACAAATTTTATCTAAAAATAAAGGTGAATCAATCTTCCCATGCAAAATATTATATA
This sequence comes from Philonthus spinipes, assembly GCA_963082785.1. Classification (NCBI taxonomy): domain Eukaryota; kingdom Metazoa; phylum Arthropoda; class Insecta; order Coleoptera; family Staphylinidae; genus Philonthus; species Philonthus spinipes. The sequence continues at coordinate 9,952,553 of OY720309.1, read as the reverse complement.
AATATTTTATATATATAGTATACATCCGAGCTTCAAGAGACTGAATATTAAATTTAATTAGTAATAGATTATGATCAAATCCTCTTCCGGATAACTGCCTTCAATTTTGAAAAAAAGTAATTTTTAAATTTTGGCTGGACATCTTCAAGTTTCTTTATTTGAATTTGATTCCGCGGGAACCAGATCATAGTACCATATTCCAACTTAGTCCTCACAAAAGCAGAATACAAGTTTATTAAGGTACTTATGTTTACAAACTGAGAAGCATTACGACATACAAAATCCAATGCACCTGAACGCACTACTAACAATATAATTTATGTGGTAATTAAAACTTAAATATAATCACAAAATAAAACTAAGAAACATTGAAATAATGTGTACCTACAAATTTGTGGAACACGACCTTAATTTGCCTTATTTTTTCTTTTAAAAAGTAGTTTTGCAGAAAATGCATAAATAAGCTAGTATAACTTCAAATTGAAAAAAAGAATCAGTAAAACAGAATTAATGCATTTGGGCCAACCCTAATACCATGTAGGGCCTCCTCTACTTCTTATCACTGCATTCATGCGTCGATGCATGTTTGATATCAAATGTTGAACAAAAGCTTGCGGAATATTCTCCCATTCTTCAATAACGGCCTCTATGAGTTGGTTGTGATTAGAAACAGTAGGACTACGACTTCCTATCTTCTTTTGAGATAGTCCCATAGATGCTCTATAGGATTCATGTCCGGACTGTTAGCTGGCCACTCTAATAAAGAGATATAAACATCATTTAGATAGCCAATAACTTGTCTAACCACGTGGAGGACGATCGTTGTCCTGTATGAATAAAAAAATTGGCCTAGCAAACGGAGCAAAAGGCATTACATGTTCGACAATAATGTTGTCTAAGTAATATTGAGCATTTATAGACCTCGTGCGTATAGGGACCAACTCCATACGAGCATCGAAGCAAATTCCTCCCCAAAACATTTTAGATCCACCACTAAAAGGTACTTTAGGAGAGATATTACAGCTGGCAAACCTTTCTCATCGCCTTCGCCAGACACGCTTACGTCCATTTGGAGCTTTAAGGCTAACAGTCGTTTCACCGGAGAACAACTCGTTTCCAATCATTGATGGTCCAATTTTGATGTAGTCTTGCAAAATTTAATCTCTGAACTCTGTGTACTCTGGTAAGTAAGGTTTTTTTTTGGATGGTCTTCTGTTGCCCAATCCTGCTTCATGTAAACGTCTTCTAACCGTTCGAGACGATATAGCGATATTTCGAACATCTGCTAATTGTTTTGGCCGATTGCTGGTGACTCCTGTCTCTGAGAGCACGTTGTCTCAAAAAGCGATCATCAATTTGATTAGTGCAACGTTTTCGCCCTTGTAATGGTCTTCGATGGTACGAGCCCGTTTCATTACGTCGTCTCACAATGCGACTGATGCTCGAATGATATCTTCCTAATAAACCAGCAACATATCGCATTGAATATCCTTCATCCAGGAGAGTCGATGCTCGGATTGTTTCCTCCATTGACAATTTTTTTGGCTGTTCATTTTTCTTACTTGATTTACTCGCAAATGAACTTCCAAACATGCATATGATTGCTTCTCAGAGAAATGTTGGTTTAATCAGCACTTTTTAAGAAAATAAGTCTAAAACGAGTTTTAATACGAATTTGTGCCAAAACAAGTTATTATGAGATAATAGCCAGCTTAAATAATAACTGTTACTGTCAAGCAAGTTCCATGGCCTACTTGTCATACAGTAAGTTGTCCACACGGTTTCTAATGTCATAGTCTTTCAATTTTTTTAGATTTTTTTCGAAAAAAAAATATTTTTTAATATTTTCATGGAGAAAAGTCGATTTTCATGAAAAATTCGAAACTCTCGGAATAACTTCAAATTATACCAAAATGTTCCCAATGAATTGCTGCATCAACTGTATAAATTTAAGGTAAATTAAACAGTTTTTGTACAGTAGGCGTGTTTCTAATGTCATAGTCTTTCAATTTTTTTAGATTTTTTTCGAAGAAAAAAAAATATTTTTAATATTTTCATGGAGAAAAGTCGATTTTCATGAAAAATTCGAAACTCTCGGAATAACTTCAAATTATACCAAAATGTTCCCAATGAATTGCTGCATCAACTGTATTAATTTAAGGAAAATTAAACGAACAGTTTTTGTACAGTAGGCGTGTAAATTGGGCCTTTGAAAAATGAGCGAAAAAATTGTCCAACTTCGGGAATATTTCTAGACGAGCACAAAACATCAATTTTAATAATTTTTCGGGATAGTTGTAGATAAATCCTTTGTAAATTCAGTTCTTTTTGTTTGAGCATTCTATCTCATCTGTGAGTAAAGTTATTTTAGTATGATGAGCGTCATGTTCAAAAGTGTAGATCGGCGCGTCTCGCTTAAACCGTTTCCATTAGACCCAATGTATTTGGGACTCGCTATATATAATCTCCTCTAAAATACCGGAAATGATTTTTTTCGGGAAAAATAAATACTCCACGTCATTTCTAACATCATGAGGAGTATTTGTGAATTTTTTCAGATTTTTTCGGAAGAAAAAAAAAATATCGAAATTTGAATATTTCCTAAGGGGTATCCCTTGAAAAAAGTGAATTTTGGTGAAAAATTCGAAAATCTCTGAATGACTTCAAATTATACCAAAATGTTCGCAATAAATGGATGCATCAACTGTGTAAATTTAAGCAATGTGAAACAAATAGTTTTCGTATAGCAGACTTGTAAATTGTGCCTTTGAAAAAATAGCGAAAAATTTGTCCAAGTTTAGGAATTTTTATAGACAAGAATAAAACCCTGATTTTAATAATTTTTATGTAGAATGTAGATAATTCTTTTCCGAATCGTATGCATTAAATCTTAATATTCTATCGCATCTGTGAACAAAGTTATCTTTGTTTAACTAACGTCGCATCAAAAAGCTTCGCTCAGCGCGTCTCGCGAAAACCGTTCCCATAAGATTTATCCCATCCATTTTCTTATACACTCTCCCACATTCCTCAATCATATGCCTCCACGTACCCTTGCCTCTACCAAACAACACATGTCTTTATTTTGTTCAGAAATATTTTTTATGAGTTTTCAAAGTCAGGCGAAAAAGATCAAAGATGTACCTCATCAAAAAATTCATTTTGTGCTACAAAGGGCTAAAACCCTTTAGAGAGATAGATTAAAGTCTACTGAACTCAAATATGTGCGCCAAAAGTCTTTAATATCTCATATACCTCTCTCCCATCATTGGATCATATTTTTTTGTAAATCTTAAATGTAATTTTGTAAATACTTGACCAACTAAAGCAGTAACTGTTACTGGTGCTCGAAATCGCAACTGCCGAAATTATATGCTGTTGATGTTGCCAAAATATGGTTTCAACATTAAAAAACAAAACCACCTGCTATAGATTCAGTGAGGCAATTCGATTGCTTCGTGTGTACTCTTTCGTTTCGGTAATCAGAATTGGCTCCTTAGATCGTGTGATTTAACACCATTAGATTTCTTTTCGTAGGGTTATTTGAAGTCAAAGGTCTACGTTATCCACTCGTGCATTACAAGAGGAAATTAAATGCTGCATCAACAAAATTCAGCCATAATTATATAGAAAGGTCATTACAAATTTCGATAAAATAGTGCGGATGTTCCAGCAAGGCCGTGAAAACCATTTGCCCGATGTTTTATTCGATAAATAACATAATCCTATATACTTTAGGAAAAAAAGTAGCAATTTAAAGATTAAAAACTGTATTTTCTATTTAATTCAAATATTGCGTTAATTTCGGGACACCCTTTAGAAATATCTTTATTCAAACAATTAATCACCATTCATCAATTCATTTGCGTAAATCATCAGGACAGTAGATTTTTCTTTAATAAATTGTAGTATAGAGGCTTTTATTTCTTGAAACTTCGTACTTGTTGGGATGAAATAAAACATAAAAAGTGTATAGTTTCAAAAATTATTTGCTCTATAAAATAAAGCATCATCATGATCATTTATAAAATAAAGCAAATAATTTTTGAAACTATAAACTTTTTGTGTTTTATTTTTCTTTAACTTCATCATAAATTAATCACAGGGCAGAAAGAGCTATGGTCGAAGGCCCAGACAGACTAACACCTACATGTATTGGAATTATTTATATTGTTGATATTATCTATATAGTCTGAATAAAGATATATATAGATATATGTATTAAACAATTATATTTTTAGAAACATTAAGTATTTACATTAAAATGAAAGTGTCTGTTCTGGGTTCAGACGAGAGGATAGAGATTTATTCTGTGTTGTATCTTTCCAAAATTTTGAATAAAGACAATTTATTATTATTGTTATTATATACAAGCATCTTTATTCAGACAGCAGAATTACAATTTTGTCCAGGAGTTTATATATAGGATATCTTCAAAACGTTTTAAAGACAACTAACTAACCATCTAGATTCAAATGTGTATATGTATGTACAATAATATACAAAATTAGAATTATATTCTGTAGTTGAATCGACCGGAGGTCTTTCAGCCCTTTTAAAGATATTTTTATTGAAATATGTATTTATTCAACCTATTCCAATAAACATTCACCTAAAACAGATTGACGTCATTGATTCCTTACAACAATAAAGAAAAAAAAAATAACCAATACCGATTATATCCATTTCCGTGGGCGCTCGAATCGATATCGCAAACATTATCGTCGAGCTCATTTGTTTCCACTTCGAGGTATGTGCGTGGGTTTCCTTTCCCGTGACCGTTAAATAATTCACGGGGGTCGCCTTTGGACGACCTTAACCCTGATTACGTGTCAATAAAGGTGGGCCGATGATTAAAGCCCTCGTCGGCCCTAATTGCGGCCACCACGCGCAAGGTGTTTACAGGAACGTGTATAATGTTGTAGATGGGCGTTGTTAATGTTAAGGCGCATCCCTTTTTGGAATGGATGTACGCATATCTGGGGATGTTTAATTGCTAATGACGGACGTTTATCTCCTGGCGGAATGGGATTTGTGTACGTTAATTTGCGTGCGTTGTGGTGATGTTAAGATATTAAAATACGAGAAGGTACAAACTGGAATAAGGAACAATGATATTATATTCCTCAACATTTGACAAATGGACATTTTTTTTAATAGATACTAAAAAATTTAAATTATTGCTTTAACAGCGAAGTAATTGTATATTAAATAAAAATTAGTGATGGTCAAAATCGATGTTTTTTTATTGCTAAATTAAGTATATTATAATTTTAAGAATGTTACTTATTATAAAAATATCAAAAATAACTTCCCATTTATTAATAAACATAAATTTGATGTTACTTTTTCGTTTTAAATACTTAAAATGACACATTTAGTAATACTCGATTACTAATATTATTCGATTTTGCCCAACACTAATAAAAATGATTTGAAAATAATTAATAAATTATTTTCACATTTAGCTCTCTGACTTTTGACTTACGTTACGTAAGTACGTTAAACAAATGCATATTAAAACAACTACTTCCCGGGCAAACACCCACGCCGGACATTGAATTACATAATGTACACCTGCTGTTGCATATCAATAAAATATTGCATAATGCAACAAATTTTGAAAAATTTAATGTAAAAACAACAAAAGGAACGCTACTTAATATAAGGCCATCTGCAGACACGTGTTTCAGGATCTATCCCTCGTCAGTACAGCTATGCCTTACATAATTTAAAGATGTTAAAAAATCAATTAAATTAATTCAAATACAATCAGCGAAATTAAATCAATTATATTAAATCAAATTAAACTAAATCAATTTGAATTAAATTAAACCAAATTGATTCAATTTAAATCAAAACCGAATAGAATTAAACGAAACAAATTGAATTAAATTAATTAAAAATAGTAAGGACGTGCACTCTTGTATGTTGTTTCGCAAATTCACCAAAAACTCCTCTCGGCTCAGATTTGAAGTAATTGTATATTTTGGAAAATTTGGATATACATTTTTTAAGACAAAGGGGTATTGCAACATACTATCAAATAGACAATATTATAGGAGGAATCAAGACGCTAGCATTTGTCATCAATCCGTGACATTTAAATATAATCTTATTGAAGATATAACTTTATATGGTTCTCATGCATCATTTGATTAACATTTTAACTAATTTTGAATTTAAAATTAAAGGCTCTAAATAAGTGAAACAAACCAAGAGTATTTAATTTTAAATCCAATGTTAATTAAAGCTATTTTTTCCAGCAGAAACAGATTAACGCCTGAACGTTTTGAATGTTGAAAAAAGGTATTGTGTAAATAGAAAACAGTATTCATTCTACTTGGTCACAGATTATTTAAATATATTAAATAAAATGATTTGAAAATAATTAATAAATATTATTAATTATTTTAAAATCATTTTATATAAGGTATTGTGTTGTTTGGAAGCATATTTTCTAAGACAGATTAGCGTTGTAACAGAAGAATCCTCTCAAATTTGACTATGTGAAATTGGCACATTTTTAACAGTTCTGAATAGAGTTTTAAACTTACTTTAAGGGAAGGTTCTGAATATGATTCCTGAATTTAACACAGCGCACATGTGTCCGGTTAAAGACTAGAGTCGCGTTTCTTTTTTTTAATCGAAAATTTGCAGTCCATTGTATGGCCAATTCAACCGATAAAAACCGCATTTCAAAATATTCATTCGATTTCGAGGAAAAAATTCCCAAAGTTGACTCTTTTTCAGACGTAGGGTTCAGAATCTTCCCTAAAGATTTATTTATTTATTAAATAAAAATGATTTGAATGAATACTGTTTTCTATTTATTTATTTGAACGTATAAACTTTTTACAATTTTACAAACTTATAATAATGCTAGACAAATCATAATACAAAAATCACAAAAGAATGAAACAATGGTCGCGTTCAGGGAATTTTTAGACATGTAGCGCTACAGCGCAAAGCGCTTGATGTTCCCTGAATACGCTTTCGATGTTAAGGACGTTCACGAAAATATGGCGGTTTTGTTTACAGCTGCACGGCTTGAAAAGCGATCAAGCGGAAAAAATATGTGCTTTACCGCTTGATAAAGCGCTGCAGCGCCACACATAAAGCGGTACCGTTCAGCGAAACCGCTTTCGTAAAGCGCTTAAGCGCTACAATTCCCTGAACGCGACCATTATCACATGCATGCTGAAATTATTTATAGAAACAAATATTCAAAATTGTTCATACAGTAAACAAAAAAAATTAAAATAAAAGATTATGCATGAAATGAAGATGCTGCCAAAAAGCAGTGTTTGCGAAATATTATGAATTCTGGAAAATTACAAATTATAGAACTAGATAAAGCTCTCAGATACCTTAAAGTAACTCTATTCAGAACTATTAGAACTTTTCATAACAGTGCTAAATTGATATACCCCTCAAACTGTGATTGATAATTTGACATTTTGCATCTTCACCCGAGCATTCCTGCAATTCATCGACCTCAATCTGTTTTTTTTTTACATCCAAACAACTACATCATCCACGAACCTTGAATTCAACACCACACAATGCAATTTTTGGAAACTGTCATTAAAATGACAATACACACGGAATCCATATTTATGCCCCCAACACTCACGCACAAACAAATCCAATTATTTCGGTAATTTCGATTCCGCCAGTCGCGCAATGACAGCTATTATTAATATGAAACGCGGAATTCCGCTCTCGAATCGCACGTGAAAATCGCCCGCCGCCGGCTAAACAATAAAGCGATTTATTTTCGCGATAAAGCGAACTGGGTCGGACCAAACAGCGGATTCGCGTACACACAAAAGGGCGCAATTCGCCAGCGCCTGTGAAACCGATTCCGATTCGTTATTGGAATTGTTGTTTCGAAATCATGATGGTTTTTAGAGAGATTTTATCATGTTGTTTCTAAACATTTTACGAGCTAAATCAGACAATGTGCTTATTATAAAGGAATTTAACTAAAATAAGAAATAAACGATATTAACAGTTTAACTATATTCCCTTCAAATTTAATTTTAATTAAAAAAAAAAATATAATGAAAAACGATTTACTCAAAAAATGGTACTATACTACGTGCGCAATTAAGTTCTCACTGTTTTTTTTTTTTTTGATGAAACTGCAACTTTATTGTGAAAACATGGTTACAAATGAATCATTCAAAATATTGTCCATCGATAGCGACAACTTTTTCTAACTCAATAAAACACTTTTAACTTTGTTTGCACAACTATTTTGATAGTTGTGCAAACAAAGTTAAAAGTGTTTTATTGAGGTTTGTAGGGCGCTTCGACGGCAAAGGTCATTCGCGCAAAGTGTTTTATTGAGTTATAATAAACCATGTACAACCAAGTGGAAGCCTTAACAATTAACAAGACAACTTTTTCTCATCTTTCTGGCAGAGATCGAATACCGTCACGGTAGAAGTCTTCGTCTTTTGAGGCTATCCACGAATCAAGCCAATTTAAGATGTCTTTACAAGAGCAGGATTGCTGATTAACCAGACCTTGTGCCATTGAACGGAATAAGTAATAATCATACGACGCAATATTTGGGGAATATGGCGGGTGGGATAGGATTTCCCATTAAAGGGTTTATAAGTAGGTTTTAATAGGTTTGGTGAAGCCGAGCGTTGTCATATTGTAGAATCACATTTTCGCATGCAATCGCTTGGAAATGACGGGTAACTTATAATGCTGAAGCAAGCTCTTTTTACTATTGGCCTGAATCTTCATCGAGCAATGCCTCCAATTCAGTCTTCGGAGTTTTTTGCCCTGCCTTCGCATGAACGATCGTCAACATCGAAATTACCGTCTTTGAAGCGACGGAACCAATCACGACACGTTGTTTTACTTAGAGCAGCATCTCCGTAAAATTTTTGAAATTCTCGATGCGTTTGAACAGCCGTTTTCTTCGAATGACAGAATAAAAGCAACAATTCCGCAAATGATGATTATTTGACAAAAAATCAGACATTTTCACACTACAAAATGTATATGACGTAACAACAAAATCACTAATGTGTCAAAGCGATTTGTTTACCATATGTCAAAGCTTTGTTCATGACGTTTTGGTTAAATCATAATCGATCAGCACTTACTACTAGAGCCATCTCTTGAAAAACAGTGGGAATTTAGTTGCGCTCCTAATATATTCCATTCACATTTTATTCTTCGCTAAGTTCGTTTATTTTAAAAGAAAAATATATTCATAGATATTTAAATTAAATAAAATACAAATTTATTTATTAGGTGCTTGCAGGAATTCTGATAAATTTTTCACTTTGAAACACAAAGTACAATATATTTTAATCAAAATATTTTCCATTATTTCCTACAACTTCTATATAACTTTTTTGCAACATGGCGATACCGTGTCGAAAGAACGATATTGGTTTAACAGCCATCCAACTATCGATCCATTTTCACAATTCTTCAGTATTTTGAAGCCGCGTACCAGTCAAACCATGCTACATCGATCTAAATATTTGGGAATCAGAAGGCGTTATGTTTGGTAAGTACGCTGGATACCATTCCTGCGTATAATTCGCAACTCTCGTGGCCAAACGTTGTCATGCAAAAGGATGACTTTGCGTCTGTTGCTACCTATTGCTGGTCTTTTTTCCATCAATACGTCATTCAATTTGTTTAATTGACGTTTGTAGATATCTGCACTGACAGTATCATTAGGTTTTAGCAGCTCCTTACTGATCCTACCATTTGCATAACGAGATTTTATGGTCATGAATATTTTATTTCGGTGTCGATGTGGATGGCTGTCCTGGACTAACTCATGCCTTTGCTTGGGATGGTTGTAGTAGATCCACTTTTTTATCACCAGTGACAATATGATACAGAAGACTTTTCTTTTTTTGTCTTGCAAGTAATGAACTCGCGATGTTGAATCGGTTCGAAATGGTATTTTGAATCAATTCATGTGGTAGTTATTTTCCCTCATTTTTATCGATCTTTCCCAATTCATGTAAACGTCTGGAAACAGTTGATTCAACTGATAAGCTATCTGCAAGTTCTTTATCTAGAAATGTATTGCTTTGGTCCTCCATGCCGATTTTTGTCATTGACATTACAACATTAAAACCGTCGAAACCAAAACCAACAATTGGCATATAACGGTATAACATCATCATAAGTTTATAAAAATGTTTGATGGGCTTCGGCTGCAGATTTCTTAATATCAAACAACAAAAGTAATGAATATCGATAATGCAATTTTGAGCGTTCCATGATTAACATGTGTAGATATTTAATAACTCAATAGTACTAAATGAAAAACTGTTATTTTATGGAGATAAATGTTAAAACAGTTAGGTTAGGTTTATTGCATTTTTATTTCGCATTTTCATCAATAGAGGTCGCTAATAAAAATGCATGCAAACACATAATAAATTGGTTTAATTTATTTATATACACAATCATCTGTCTGGGCCATCGACCAGAGATCTCTCTGTCCTATTTATACATTTATTTTTCTTTACTTGCATATTGACCATAGGCGTAGTAGCCTCGGCAGGCTGGATACCTGTTCCAGGTCAAATACAAATATCCATACGGGTAAACCTCGACGCGACGATCTCTAGGACCAACTATGACAAGAGATTGCGCGTGGAATACCTGTAATTACAGCGCTCGAGAGACGCGTTTGACATTCGTCGGCCTATTAAATAGATAAAAACCATAGGCGTAGTCATGAGGGGAATTTATAGTTTCGGGGATACTGAAAATTGTATTGATCCAAAAGAACTACTCTTTTGGATCAATACAATTTTCAGAACATCTCAGATTGTAACAATTCCCTATTTTTGACAATACTGATTTAACTTTTTTGTGTTTTTTTTTTCATCCATTTTTAATTTCGGGTCAATTCTACCATCAATGTACCTACATATAAACTCCATCCACGCAGGTTTAGTATCATAGGTTTTATTTTCATATATGTTTGATTAAAATCTGCCACTATAATTGATAGTTACATCTTTGGTAATTTAACCCAAAGGGTCAAACTTTGGGCGGTGATTATGCAATTGTGAGGTAAAGCATATTGTTACCGCTTCGGCAGTTTAGCCCGCGTTGGGAACACGGGATAAACCTCATGTGAGACCGAAGAAACGATTCTTGGTCCTTGGTCTAGAATACCGTCTGGGTTTTCGAAATCTCTCCACATAATAAATGATCTCAGAATCTCTATTGGAATCAAACACATTTACGCCCAAATCTACCATTTTTGTAAATTCCAGCTTATCGTTGCGCACTGTTATTCACTTCACTTCGTGTTTATACCAGCTTATGCCAATTGGGTGGTAAATTTGAAACGATTATAGAAGCGGAAGGCTATTTACCAATCGGTTAAACTAGAATGCACAACACCGAAGGTCTACTTTGCCAAAGCTATTACTATCAAATGTAGAAGCGGCCCCAAGAAGATATTTTTATTTAAAATGCTGAAATCCGTTTTTTTTTAAATCTACATATATTTAAAATCTTTATTAACACAAAGATACATACATATATACTTATTATTATTATAATGTTTGAACTTAAAAAGGAATCTTGAAATAAGGTAATTTAGTAACTGTCATTGTCAAATGGATATCGACCATAGGTCTTTCTGTCAAGGTTTGTCATTTTTGTCGAGCGTTAGGCATCAATGAGTGAAGGGATAAAATGATAAAATATATTCGAAAATTGTGTATGGTGGGGTTTTGTATTTTGGAAGAATTTCCTGGTTTGTGTGCAAAAAAATAGGGTTAGAATTTTGTAATTAAAATAATTTTTGGAGTTTTTTATATCTATATTCCTACTTACATATATATATAAGTTTACATGTAGTATGTGATCTTAGATTTTTGAAAAAAAGCAACAGAGCAACAATATAACGTTAACGTTTGTTTAGCCTAACATACATGCAGAAAACTAATTTAATCTTTAAATTATGTAAGGCAGTGCTGAACTGACGAGGGATAGATCCCGAAACACGTGTCTGCATTACGTAACGTTCTTTTTGTTGTTCTTGCATTAAAATTTTCTCGGATCAAAAATTTGTTGCATTATGCCATATTTTATTGATATGCAACAGCAGGTGTACATTATGTAATTCAATATCCGGCGTGGGTATTTGCCCGGGAAGTAGTTGTTTTAATGTGCATTTGTTTAACGTACTTACGTAAATCAAAAGTCACAGAGCAAAATGTGGGAATAATTTATTAATTATTTTCAAATCATTTTTATTTAATTTAATTAATTTCATGATAAACAGCAAAAATGACATTCTGATAAGGCCAACTTTTGGGAGCATAAGTTTGAATATAGAATAAATTAGTTTTTAAATAATATATTACAGCAAACAACATTCTTTGCATAGTTTCTATTAACAATACTGAATATTGATTTAAATTATTATCATTCATACCTGACTCGCCTTGTGAGTGCACTTGTAATTCAACAGTCGACGAATAAACAAGTGATGAAGTCATGCGTGTCTCATCTCGGCGGGAGAAAGTTGATTTTTTTTTTCGCTTTTCAATGACAAAACATGCCATCCTATCAGGTTCCACTTTCAGTGACGAACCCGCCGTTGTGTGTCCGTTATCGGAACCGCTCGGCGTGCGCGATTCTTTCAAAATTCCGAGTCGCTGAACTCTGAAACAAACACTGTACCGGCTTAGAGAAATTTTACAGTGTTAAAAATTGATAATGGAGGTAGTTGAACTATTGGATTTTTGATACTCATAAGAGGGGTTAAATTGTAAATAATAACACTTTTTAAATTTGTATAACTTAAGTTTGTTTATTTTAATTGTATTTTTTAAAAACTCTCATTTTCACTTTAGCTTAATGAAAGTCGCCCAGGACATTTATTAAGCTGAAATGAGTAAAAACCTGTAAAAGACATGGAATTCTAGTTGTAGGAAAATGTCAGGGAATTTCAAAAAAATTGTCAAAAGTCAGCAATTTTTTAGTAGTTTGTACAACATAAGTTTGTTTATTTTAATTGTATTTTTTATAAACTCTCATTTTCACTTTAGCTTAATAAAAGTCGCTCAGGACTTTTATTAAGCTGAAATGAGTAAAAACCTGCAAAAGACATGGAATTCTAGTTGTAGGATAATGTCAGGGAATTTCAAAAATTTTGTCAAAAGTCAGCATTTTTTTTTAATTGTACATTTTTATTTTCGAAGAAGAAAAAAAAAATCGCTGGAGTCATCCAGGAAAATGAACTAATCAAACTTTTTAACCGGCAGAAAATGAAATCGATTTGAGCGTGTCGTTAAAAGACGAGTGGGACGCGAAAGCGACGCCGACCGTCGGGCGAATAAACTCTCCTCCGCGCCAAATACGCCAAGTCCGTTCAACTTTGAAATTCGCCGTTGCTCAACTGTATTTTTATGTTGTAATTTATTGTTCAGTCGTTTTCGCGAAATGTTTCTCTTTTTTGGCTAATTGAAACTATGTGTTTCATTATTTAATTCTTAGAAAACGAATCTACAATAGAATTTAATACATATGCCGTATACATTTAAGTATACTCAGAAAATTGATATCTTTACAAAGAAATGTCATTAAAGAACATTAGAAACCTTAAAAAGACATGATTAATTAAATTTTATTATTATTTTATATATACACACACATATTTATTCAGACTATACAAATAATACCAAAAAATTAACATAAATAATTACAATATATGTACGTTTATATGAAAATATAAAATTGTTATATCCCTATCGAAAGCTCGTTTTTGAACTCCATTATGATAAAAATGTTAACCTTTATTGCGTTTTCGATAATAACAGATCATAAAAAATAAGGGTGTGCTTATATTAAAATTAGTTGCTTGTTATATGCAACTAAACACACATATATTAATCAGTTCAATGCGTTTGACTCTTGTTTTTACTGGTAGCCATAGGGGAAATATTTACTGATAAAATAAGCTCTCTCTCTATATATATATATAATAATTACAAATGTCAAGTTGAATCTCAACTCCCCCATTCGTGAACTTTATTTATGTCCATGTGTATTTAATCCTTTAAGTATTTAGCCTTTCACTTAAACATTCAAAATATAAATAATAATAATAATAGTTCAGCACTACAGGCCTTACAGGCCCTTGGCTATTTTAACAGTCTTTCTCCATTCCTCCCTATATATGAAGACATTTTTTTTTGCATAATGTTTAATTTTGTTTGCTAATATTAATTTATACTTTGTTCTCTTTTTTTCTGTTCAAATTTAACTAACTTTGCTTGTACTCTTCTTATATTATGAATTTGATTGTATATTTTCCCTTGTTGGATTCTTCCGTTGGAAAATAAAAATTATTATTATTATTATTATTATTATTATTTTTAACCCGCACTTTCCAGTCATTAATTCCTAGTTCTCTCAAGTCACTCAATACGCTGTCGTTCCAGTTGTTTCTATGCCTACCTCTTCTGCTTCTTCCTTCTTAATAATAATACTTTATTTAACGCTACTGCTTTTACATGATAAATATATACATAAATTATTCATAAAGTGCACAAAGTAAGATAAACAATTAACACATAACAGGTGACCAGTTATTCAATATGTCTTAGCTGGGCCTTGAAAGTCGAATAGGAGATCCCAACAACATCTACTGAAGAACTGAATAAATTCAATTAAATAAATTCAATATTATTTGAGTGGTTATTCATCATTTTGAAATATGTACCGCAGAGAAGAAGTCCCTTTCGTAAATTTGCATGCGACATGTAAATATCAGCATATTTTTTCATCCTGCTTATATTGGCCCCGCTCGTTTCATTCCAGCGACAGTGCTAGGTGGAATGGAAATTGAAGCAAATATATTGGATTCGTTTTTTTATTTCTGTCTCTTACGTGTTTTCTTTCCGCTTGGAAAGAAGGGAATTTCAAATGAAAAAGTTGTTTACTTCCGATGCGTTTTCAGTTTTAGATAAAACCGATTAAAGCATACTTTTGTAGTAATCTGTAAAGGAATGTTTCGATTGTTTGAGGGAAATAAGTGGAGGGAAAATATGTAGCTGTTATTAATTGGTTTTTGGAATTACTACTATAGTATCTTTATTGAAAAAAGGAATACAATAAATAATCTTTTTTAATAATAATAATACATTTATTTACGGAATCGCCTTTTTACAAAACATGTGCTACAACTTAATATTTTTTTTAACAAAACCAATAAAAATGTTTGCTTTTTACAAGGGCTGTCAACACCATAAGTCTTTCTGCCCATATGGAGTTATTAGATCGGATTTTCAATTATGTTTTATAAAATATAGATTTAAGTAATATACAACTATTATTAGGAAATTAAGTAAAATACATTTCTGTGGTTGTATTACAAATAAATAAATAAGCACACAGTTAATTACTTCGCTATGATAGTTCTATAAAAAAAATGTTTAAATAAAAACAAGATATTTGTGGCATTTTTTATTGTTTTATATTATAAACTAAATCTTGTTAAACATTTCTGGCCAATAAACTCGAATTTCTACAGCGCCAAACAATGACTTTTGACAATTTTAAAATTATATAAATTTCATCGTATACTTACTACAATAATTTACTTAAAATAAATGTTTTAAATTTTTACGTTCATCAAGGATCTTCCTTATCCCCACTTCTATATGACATATTTTGCCATGATATATACAACCCATCCCAGCGTTCCTTACTTCCTTCAATCTGCTCAACTCTTACTACAAACTTCTCTCGACTCGGTAAAAGCCTAGTGCTCAAAATGGCGCATTAAAATTAATCCTACTAAATAATAATTTTATTATCCAAAAGATTAACTCCATATTAAGGATAATATACAAATGCAATTAATACAATACTGTAATTAAATAAACATATCGATATATTCATGAAAGTTTACAAATAATATAGCAGACGCATATCTATACACAAAACGCTTAATAATTATTGCATAATCTTTCCGCTACAGTTCTTATTATTTTACATAATGGATCAAAAAATATATTTATAATATGGTAATACTTGTTCACATATGTACACAAATTATTTACTGGCGATCTTAATCTATAATTAGTTTTGCAAGTAGGTATATAAAAAAACATAGTTGGTTCTTGACTTTGCGGTTAGAACGTTAAACATAAGTTTTGATAAAAGTTGCTCGTCTTAAATTTGACCGTTAAGAAGTTTGTATATGAAAAAAATTGTCAATGTTAAGTTTCAAGTGATTATTTTGACTCGTTTAATGTCGGCGAATATTAAGTATTTTGACGTTAATGGTGTCATATCATTTGCGTAAGCAAGGAAAAAACAAGGGACCAAGATTGGACTCCTGCGGGACACCACTTGTTGACAACTTTCTAAATCCAAACTCGTTATTCCATTTCACAAAATTACATCACAGTCTCCCACAATTTCCAACAATAATACCTTAGTCTTTCTCTATAACATCTGCGAATACCTATTCGACCCCAAACTCTTCTTTAAACTACACATTCTCTTCTCTAAAATCAAAAAATCCAAGTCCGGCATTTCAGATCTCTTAGGTACAAGCAGCAAGGTATATCCATTAAAACCGTCACTTATATATACAGATCTATTTGCCGGCTTCTGTTAAATTACACATCCTCTTCATAGGAGGATTCCTTCCTTCCACTCTTTATTACTTCTAAGTCGCAGAAAGATCCTCCCAAAGAATCCTTATCAAACTCAGACATCCCAACAACCCACTCCACAATCCTTTCAACTAATACCTTTATGAACCCACCCAAATCCCACGAATATTCTAGCGTATATTAGTCTTAAGCAAAAAATTGTCAATAATCCTGTAAAATTGTGTTTTTATAAATGCTACTGCAATTCTTGAGGCGATTGAAAGATGGCCCACTTTCTTCTGGGCATTCTTATATATATACAATAATTACAATACATGTAGGTGTTAGTCTGTCTGGGCTATCGACCAACATCTTCTTATAAAATTCTGTGTTCCCCGTTACCCTAATCAATGATTATTCAAATACTAAATTCTGAAATTCAACAATAAATTATTCAAGTTTTGCTTAACTTCTGTTCTGAGTTTCTCCAATAAAGATTTTGTAATACCAACATCAAAATTGTAGTCTAATTCATAATTCCTGCAGTCCCTGTAAAATTTTCCACTTTCATTATCTAACGACTTTTCTGTTGCAGAATAAATAATTGTTTAGCACCCTGAATTCGCATAAATAACAATGCGAAAGAAAAAGCCACGATAACTTATAAAATATTCTTCATAATATGTCTTATTAAATTCGTTTACCCATTCATGGAAAACCGTGTATATATTCACACCTTTCCCTTTCAATTTCTTATCCAATTCAGTGAAATGATGCATATTAAAAAAAAGTAGAATCTGCATAGGAATTTTTCGAAGGTGCTACATTGTAATTCAAGTTATCGAGATTTATGTAACATCGAAGGCACATTTATGATCTTTGCTTTCTCCGATTTAAGTAAAAGTACGTTGATGTGTCAACGTAAAATGACCCAAATAATTTATTTGTTCCGAAATGAATTTCGATTTTTTTGGGTTGAAATCTTACTCTTTAGATTTAGGGTATACTACACCAGCGTTGTCTATTAATATATCGATTTCATTATATTTTTACTTTCCCCGGATCCCTGTCCAAAGGAAAGTATTGTGATCGTAAAAATTTTCGAATCGCCAATTTCAACGAATATGCACGTTTTGAGGTCCCCTGAGTCCATTCCATCGAGTTTTGAAAAATGTCTGTGTGTGTGTGTTTGTGTGTTTCCTCGATATCGCATAAATGGCTAAATAGATTAAACCCAAACTTTATATTCAAGCTTTTTATATTAGTAGAATGATCTGAAAAGCTTTTAGTTAGAATCAAAACAAGTATGTGCAACTTTACTATTAGCGATTTTTCATTTTTTAACTCGGATAGATGTTTTAAATAAAAGTTGTAGATCTTAAAAAAATAATTTTTGTTATAAAACTTTTATTGTAGGATCTTCAGTTCTCATTTTATAAGCGGAAGAATTTCGTCTACCTGATAAATTCCATTAGAAATAAGCAATTATTTTTATATTTTTTTTATATTGGAGCCTTTAAGTTTTTAAAATTATTTTAATGACAAGTAAAACGTAAATAATTTCATATTTTAATAACACTGAATATGTTGCATGAACGAAGAAACATGATAAAGAAATTATATACAGTATATGGAAATTATATTAAGCCATATTAAGGTAAGAAATAACAAACACAAGAAATCCATTTTTTCAATTAATAATTTTTCAAGGCAGAAAGACTTCTGGTCGATGGCTATTTAACAATTAATCAATTTTTGTGTGATATACATAATCAATGTTTGTTTCGTTATTGTAAACTTAATTGTTAATAAAGATTGTTATATATATATATATATATAATTTTTCAATTACTAATTCACCGGGGAAAGTATAATGATGGACACATCACCATTTTTTATTTACTTGTGTTACATATTTTTTATGGGATTTATTGAAGTCAAATTTAATTGTATAAATTCCATGTTTGCATTGTCTGTCTCATTTCTAATTTCCTCAATAGTTTCTCGAGCAGTCAACTCACTCCGACATGCTAAAATAATAATAGCCTGCCTCTTATCTAACTCCTTTATTGTCTCGAAATCAATGCCCGAATTGACCCCCGTTACTAAAAATAATAATCTTTATATATGTAATTGTAATCCAATTAGGCTGGAAAATTCTGTCTGTTTTTATAGAAATCCACGGGATACAACTTTTTTTCATTTTTTTTAAACTGCCAGACTATAGATCTTTTTGAGGACTAGTGACACGTCGCATTCTGGTCGCGATTTGACAACGATAAGTATTTTAAAATAATCGAAATTTCTTTTGGAAAACGGTTACCACATTTATTTCATTTTATTTAATATATACTAGATTAAATAAAATAAAACAAATATCTATTGTGTAATTCAATGTCCGGCGGGTTAAATGCTCGGGATGTAGTTGTTTCAATAGATGTTTGTAAAACTTACAGTGTAAGTAATTTTATGCAGATGGAGAAAGGGATTGATCGAATTTTATTGATCATTGCCACAAATTTTCCTTGTTTAATTTCATTGCTAGTATATATAATAACATTCTTTCTAAATTCAAACATCCTCAATTTATTTGTGCGAATCGTCAGGACAGTTCAGCTAGCTAGCATAGATTATGATGAAGTCAAAGAAAAAAATCTATGCTAGCTAGCTGAACTGTCTTGACGATTCGCACAAATGAATTGATGAATAGTGATAGGAGGATGTTTGTATTCATATTCATGAAAAGGCAGAAAGACCCCTGGCCGATAGCCCAGACAAACTAATACCTACATGTATTGTAATTTTTATATATATATAAAAATACCCAGAATAAAGTGGGCCATCTTTCACTCACTTCAAGAATTGAAGCAGCATTTATAAAAAAACAATTTTACACAATTTACTATGGTAAGTATAAAAAATACCAGAAGAAAATATAGGTGCGAATGTATACAAACTCTTATGGTGTGAGTCATGAACGCGCAAAGGATATTGCAATAATTGGTTGTGGTTTCGCAATGATTCATGCAATTATCTCGTTAATCAGAGTGCTTCTCGTGCCGTATGTTTAATACAAATTGTTTGCTCTTCGTACTAAAAGAGTGTAAGAAGTTTTCAACATAACAAACCTGCAGCCACTTATAAAATTATTTGAGTAAAAATATAAACTATGATACGGACTTATAGGACAACATTATGAATCATGACCCATTTTTTCACATACTAAGACAAAGACAGTTTATTTAAAATTGAGGCAGAAAGACCTTTGGTCGATAGCTATTTAACAATTAATTATTTTTTGTGTGATATACATAATCAATATTTGTTACGTTATTGTTAACTTAATTGTTATAAAATATGTTTGTCATCTTTGTACTGTCGAAGTTATTCGATTTATATAATCTTGTGGATTACAAGATTTGAAATTAGCAGAACTCATGATGTAATCGGTGACAAATTTCAGGTTGAAAAACTCAATGAAGTAGTTTTTACAGGTTTATTTTTCGAAAAATATGGAAATGGAAGAATATGGAAGATGATAATAGCTATTTGGCGGAAGCGCATTTTTCTGCTAACCGAATAGATATCCGTCACTTTATTATCAATTTGTTTTTTTTATATGTGGGTAATATCAGTAGTTTTTCAAATTTTGAAGATTTTTTATTCTCAGGTGGAAGTAACAGTCGTCCTTCGTCGAAACATTGAGGGATTAGTAACAGGGACGTCGACACGTCTTAAATCATGTAATCAATTTATTGGGAATAATAATTCTCAATAAAGAAATCCTATTAACTGGTCGACGTCCCTGTTACTAATCACTGAGGATTTTATATTCTTGCTTTTTATTTTCACTGGACCGATGTCCAAGGGAAAGTATTGTGATCGTAAAAATTTTCGAATCGTCATTTTCAATGAATATGCACGTTTTGAGGTCCCCTGAGTCCATTCCATCGAGTTTTAAAAAACGTGTGTGTGTCTGTTTTTTCCGTCATAGCTAAATGGATTAAACCCAAACTTTATACCTAAGCTTTTTATAACAGTGGAATGATTAAAAAAAAAGCTTTTGGTTAGAATAAACTCATTAAGTGTATTAATCCATTGATAATTATACAAACAAAGTTAAAAACTGAAAAAATACTTAAACAAAGTTGCAAAGTGCAATTTCAGTTATTGATATAAAGCACAGCTGAATTGAATTATTATAAAATCGGTGATTTTTTAGGTCTTTGGTTTTTGAAAAAAAAAAAAAAACGCTAATAATTTTTAATAGTGAATGGAATATTAATTCCTGCCATTTACTTTTTAAATTTTATTTCATGTAAATGTTGCCCGCGACTACCTTTCACGTGGTTCATTTTGAAAATCCTATTTTAGTACACCTTTTCCAACATTTTGGCCGAAATCTCAGTAATGACACCTGTATTGTTGTCTTCCAAGGCAGCAATGGCGGTTGGCTTGTCTCTATAGACGAGTGACTTCACGTACCCCCACAAAAACAATCTAGTCGGGTCAAATCACACGATCTTGGATGCCAAATGATTTCGTCTAAACATAAGATTAATTGCTCGTCAAACCACTCAGTTACAAAGTAAAAAAAAAAAATTTTAGTTTATAAAAAACAACAGTTTTATAAACAACGTTATGAACTGAAAATATAGTTGTGCAAACAAAGTTGACATTTGTTTACATTATTTCAATTAAATTTAATTAAACGCGATTTATATTTTTTTTGTTAAATTAGTTTAATTTTTTACATAAATTTGTTTTTATATAATTTTTAACTCGATTAAAGCTACTTTGAAGCAATTGTGGCGTTTTTTCTCTATCTCTTTCTCTCTTTATTTTCTTATTCCATTTAAAAAAAAATATTAACAATTTTATTGCTTTTAATATTCTACACAATTATAAATAATTTATTCAATTATACAAAATTTGGAACTAATAATTTCAATTCATTTTATGTTCTGCTGAATTATTAATTGAAATATTTATAAATTTAAATCTTATTTAATTCTATGTAAAATTGAAATCACATTTTTAATTTAATTTAATTTACGGAAATCTCCTTTCTACAAAATGATATTGTAATCATTAATTCTGAATAAATGAAAATTTAATTAAAAAAAGAAAGAAATCATTTAATTGACGTTTGTTTCATTTCTTTTTCTATCATTTTTTATCTGTAAAAAATTGAATTGCACGGAGTCGTTAGTTTTAAATAAATCAAAATTCAGTGAAAAAAGAAGAAGAAAGAAAGAAAATGTAATTAAATGTGTTAATTTTAAATATATGAAAAAACGAATGAAATCTTAAATAAATGATTTTTTTTCCTTTTATTCCATCGAATTATTTAAAATTAATGATTTAAATATAATTTCAAATTTTGTACAGATGAAAACTGAAATTAAAGAGAAAAAAATCATTCTTTTTAATCGAGTTTTTATTTATTCGAAATCAATGATTACAAAGTGATAGAAGGAGGAGACTTTTATGAAGGCACATATTTTAATTGTTATAAATGTTTACGTTTTTGGTTTCGAAATAAATAAGTATTTAAATGTAATTAACTTAGTATAATTACAATTAACTAATAAATCACAACAAAGAAAAATCCGAAAGAAATCTTAATTAAATGTTTTTTTTGTTTCTTTTTTTTTATTGAATTTTCATTTATTTTAAATTAATGATAATAAAGTGCAACAAGAAACACAGTTTTATGAAAACACACAGTTTGATTGACATTTTGGTTTTGAAATAATTACATTAATAAATTAATATAATATTCTTCCAAATACTCGGCTTTAACTTTATTTTCAATTAATAATTTTTCCTTTACTATTAAATGTTCATTCAAAAACCTATTTGACCGAATTTACCAAGGAAAGTATTATGATGTGCACATCACCATTTTTTTCTATTCCTAAAATAATTTGGAAAGCTGAAAAATGTACTAATATGATTTTCATAAAAAAATAACACGCAAATTCAAACAATTCAAATCCATTATATTCTCTCATAAAATACGTTACACAAGGGAAAAAGAAAACATCCACGACTGTTTATTTTTTTCCGATCATTTTCACACTGAATGCACGAAACAAAACCCATTCATTACAAACTCCATTCAATCTTCACTGGAAAACTCTCTCTCATCCAATCAATTATCATCGACTAGAAATGTTGTGTGCATCTGCACAAACACCATTCGGGAAAATGACTAAACCGACCGCGATTATGGAAACGCGATTCGAAATTTCCAAGAGCGGGCAGACAATGGCCGTCGTCGTCGTCGTTTCGCACGCGACGAGGTTTCCAATTCTGTTCCTCGCCTGTGCAAACTCCGATGTGTTGCTTCCCTTAATCCGGAATGTTCAACTGTCTGCCGTGTTTGCTCGAATTGCGAACAGGAGACAGAAATTGGTTGGATTTATGTGTTGTGTGTATTCTGCATACATACACAATGTATAAGCGTAATTAAGCATGATTTACATTTTAGTTTGTTTAGGGGTTAGTTTGTCTAAAACTAACTGAGAATATTAGCATACTGTTTAGATAATTTCCGCAACTATTATAAAAGAAATGGCATTTGACGTTTGTGTATACAGAAATTATTAATAAATTAATAATAATAATAATATTGTAACCCTCCTTTATCTTTTAATGTATAGTTAGTATAAAGCAATATGTATTTAAATGGACTTACCGTTAATAAACAATAAACAATAATAATAATAATCTTTATTAATAGATATATACAGAAAGTATACAAAATAAGTAATAAACATTAACAAACTCAAATGTATAATTTATATCTGTTAATTGGCCATCGACCAGTGGTCTTTCAGCCTGGTTTTTCGTATTTATGTCCTACTCTTAATAAAATTATATTTCTTGTTTTTCAATAATCACTTTGTGAATTATGTTTAAATATACTGGGGGTTGTCGCGATCAAGTATATATAAGGATTTTACATGTAAAAACAAAGTTGTGTATTTTAACGGGCAAATTTATTAGTTTTAAATTTTGGTGGAATGTTTTTGGTGTAATACCGGTGTAATAACCTTCTCTTGTTTCCATATACGTTCAATTTTAAATGCAAGGGTATTTGTCAAATTTTTCTTTATATTTTTCTGAAATATTGTTATCACTTCGTACTGAAATTTCTATAATATACGTAAATTTGAAAATTTTGTGAAATAAATATGAATAAATTATTAAAAATCAACCAATAAAACTAGTCGAGAATTTAAAGTTATTCAATCTAATCAGTGTTTTATTGGTTGATTTTTAATAATTTATTCATATTTATTTCATACAATATGAACTACCAATGTCTAAATATTAAAACCATTAATTATTTGAAAATTTTGTCAATTAATCTAATATCTGGCCGTTATTATTATTATTATATTTCTTGTTATCTCGGTGATTAATCAGCCGGCGTCTTCCTTGTTGACGGGATATACTAAGTCTAGCAAGTGATCTATCGTAAGAATTTCCGCGTAATACGTTTTTAGAATGATTGCCTGAATGTTGTTTTGAATGAATGGTTCTATGTGTAGTCTTTTTAGAGTTGGTTTAAATTATTTGTGGGTTATAATAATTATTATTACTACTAAGACATCGAACAATAAGCGATTCCTAATTTTATAAAAGGTATTTGATTATTTTTTTAATTTCAGCTTAATTATATTTCGAAAGCTTGAAATAGTAGTCACCTATACACACTATACTCTTGATTTTCGTTTTTTTTTTATTGACTTCAGTTTTTTTTGTTTGTAAATACATAAATAAAATCCATACTTTTGAATGTATAGCAAAATGAAAAAAATAAAAACGCGCTTTTACGAGTATATTGGGTTAACCTAATTGGCCTCGATGTTTATAAAGTTCCGAAATGAATTCGGAGTGAAGGCGGAATTCGAGATGTGCCCCTAATTGGATAATTGAATAAGGCCTTAAGCGAGGCGACGGCCCGGGGGTCGCAAAAGGAACAAACACCGACACGCGGCCCAGAATTCGATTTTAATTCAGCAAAAGCGTCGGATTTCGCAGCAAATTATTTCGTCCCATTTATTCGAGCCGAATCCGCTTCGAATTCCACACCCTTAATCGTCTCTCTCTCATTTCCTCGCTTTATTAATAATAAAAGATTGTGTTATATTATCTGTTAAATATAAGTAATTTTTCTATCTATTTTATTTTATTTTATATATTTTTTCAACTCTTTTTTTTTTCACATGTACAATGAAATCCCGTTATTGAAGCAACTAAATTCCATTATTTTTTTTGTTGATAGCTCATTTTTTTAATTATACAAACATTTAAAGTATGTCCTTTACTTTATGATAAACTCACATATAAATGTGATTGTAATCAAAATATATAATTGTCTGAATAAAAATGTTTGTAAACAAGGTGGTCAGAATAGGTGTGATAATCTTCAGATAGAGTGTGTTTCATTGATTAATTTTAGATAATTAATTAAGATAAAAAAATATTGAATTTTTCTTCATAACGTCTCAAGGGGCCGTTGAAATATTAAACGTATATCTTGAAAATATATATTTTGAATAAAATGAATAGAAGTTACAGTAAAATACAAATTAAATTAATAAATAAATTTAAAATATCAACGGTTGAAAAGAGTACTTATTCAAATATTTATATAAATTAAATAAAAATGATTTGAAAATAATTAATAAATTATTTCCACATTTAGCTCTGTGATATTTTAACTTACGTAACGTAAGTACTTTAAATGTAGTTCAATGTCCGGCAGGGTATTTGCCCGGGAAGTAGATGTTTTAATGTGCATTTGTTTAAAGTACTTACGTTACGTAAGTTAAAATGTTACAGAGCTAAATAGGGAAATAATTTATTAATAAATTTCAAATCATTTTTATTTAATGCATGTCAACGGTTTTACAAAGAAAATATTCTATACAAATCTTGATATATATGTTATGGTTAAACCACTACCTTTATATGAATTTATATTTCTTATAATAATTTACGTTATGTTGTGTATGTAGTAACCCTTTTAGGGTTATAGGTTACATGCGTTATTTTGTACATTGTGGTTATGTGACAATATCTAAGAAGAGATAAGGAAGAAGGTTAATAGGATAAAATGATTAATAAATAGGAATACTACCTGCATTTTTGGGAATTAACTTCACCATTTAACTTTAAAGTTTGATTATTGATGAGATTAAATAATGTTTCTTTTCTCCTTTCAAATAATTGTTGATGGATTCCTGATTTATAAGGTTAATATTTAAACTCTTTTAAAATTTTCAGTACTAAACTTTTTGATATTTTAAAAAAATTGGCAATTACAACCTCGGATTTTTCTCGAAGAAATACAAAATATTTATCATAATAAATTAAAGACGACGCAAGCGCCACCTTTTGCTTGCGTCGTCTTTAATTTATTATGATTAATATCGGGTATATAACTCCAGTACAATTTCAGTTCAGTCGCCTTCATCATTGCATTGCACATGGAACACACTAGTCTGATGAGGTTCGAAAAACCGAAATGGCCATCACTAGTTATCCATACGCTAGATGAATGGTGACTGAACATTTCATTAAACAAAATATTTAATTTAACATCCTTAGTTAACACACGACTTACTCTGTAGCGATTTTTATATGAAAGCATGATACAACCTTCCTAAGAAAAGTGTTTAATTGTTTTTGAATTATCATAGTGGAAAGATATTTGGTTGAAAAAAAGATTCTTATTGAAATTGTTCCAAAATCTACTTTTCTTCATTTATATACATTTTCGACTAAATATATCACATAATTTGAAGTTTAGCACGATGGATTTATTTGGCATAGATTCAGGAAGATTTAATGCATTTGGAACAGTTGTGTTTTATAAATAATCTTGACCTGAACGTGAAGAAATGCTGTAAAATTACTTACTCGCGAAAAAGAAATAACCTTGATTGTACAATAGTACACTCTCATCTGTTAAAGTTGTAAATGATTTGGGTGTTTTATTTGACCAAAATTGACTTTTAAGGAACATATATCTCAAGTCACTTGCAAGGCCAGTAAGTCGTTGGGGTTTGTTTAATCGGTTCTCAGCTAATACTTTGCGCCACTTATATATTTCGTTAGTTCGTCCTATACTCGAATATGCTGCACCTGTATGGTCCCCTCATGTCAGCTGTGATGTCACCAGAGTGGAGAGAATCCAAAATAATTTTTTGAGACTTTATGCCTATCGAGTCGGACTCAATAATCATGATAAATCGTACATTCGCAATAGTTTAAATATTCTCTTATTAAACACTCGCAGACTTGTTGCTGATTTATGTATTTTATATAACTTAGTTAATGGAGATTTTATGTGCAGTGATTTGTTAGTTCAACTTAATTTTAATACATTGCCGCTGCATTTACGTGGACATAATAACTTATTTAAAATAAAATTCCATTCTTCCAATTACGGATTTAATAACACTCTTTGCAGAACAATGAGATTATTCAACACATTGCCGAACGATATTGACTTTTTTAACACATCAATTTCATTGTATCGAAAAAAAAAAAAAATGTTTGCACTACTTAAACTCAATTAACTAAAGATATTCATCTTTAGAGTTTGTAAGTATTTTTAGTTTCATGCAAGTGTGTTTACATTTTAATATATGTTATAATACTGTCTGTTACAATAAAGCAAAATTCACAAACTGGCTATCGACCAGAGGTCTTTCAGCCCTCATTTTTGTATTTTTGTTATTTTCTAACTTTGAATTTTTGTATTATTTTTGTTACTATGTAAAAGTTGATAATTAAATAAATAAATAATAAATGTGTTTTTAGTTGCATGTTATATGCAACTAAACATACATACATTAATCGGTTCAATGCGTTTGACTTGCGTTTTTATCGGTACCCATAGAAAAATGTTTACTAATAAAAAAAAAACTCTCTGTATAATATTTTAAATAAAATCATATTTAATATAAATTTATTAAAAACATATTTTTTTGAATATCCGACCAATAATTCTCGTTCAAGTATAACTTATTTATGACATTGCGACGCTCAAATAAGGAAAGACGGAAGTGGAGAACAACACCGGTGTCCAATTCAAGGTCTTGAATAAACAAAACCGCATCAATAAAGTATTGTGAAACATCGAGACATAAAAAAACGAGATTCTTTGTGCGAATATGTTTTTCGTTTTATTTTTTAACTCAACGAGCACAGTTTATTTTGCCTCTCGTAAACAGAAAATCAAAAGGATTATGAATTGATTAACACGTAGCATAGTAGATTTAGTTTGACTAATAACATATTAAATTAGATATTAGATTTTGTAAATGAAATGTATGTATATATCTATTTTACAATAGAGATTCCGTAAATAACAAAAAAATAAATAAAAATAAAATAAAGTATTCATTTTCTACTTTTTATAGTATATTTTATATTTACAAGATGGCCGGAAAAGTGTGACGTTTTGTATTGTAAAGTAATTAAATTAATTATTATTATCATTGCAATTCGCAGTAGTACTGCTATGCAACAAACAAATATCTAATGTGTAATACAATGTCCGGCGGGGTATATGTTCGGGAAGTAGTTGTTTCAATAGATGTTTGTAAAACTTACAGTGTAAGTAATTTTTGCAGTCGAAAAAAGGGATTGATCGAATTATGTTGATCGTTACCAGAAATTTTCATTGTATATTACTGCCACTAATAGTACTCTTCTTATCGTCAAAAAATAATCTAGCAAATATCACAAGAGATATAATTGATGGTTGAAGCTATTACATTGTGATACATTTTTAACTAATGTAATATGAGATTTAAAAATTATCACACAGTTGTCTTTTCGTAAGAGAATAAAAACAAGTGTGCGATATGATTTTTAGACCCATCTCTTTTTATACAGGGTGACCAGAAAAGGTGTGATAATCTTCAGGTAAATTGGTTCATTGATTAATTTCAAGTAGAAAATTTATATAAAAAAATGTTGTACGGTTCTTCATTAACACTAACGAGGCCATTGATATATTAAATATGTAACTAGAAATCAGAAATATTTTGTTTAAAATTAGTTCTATTAACATCCAGCTAAACATTGCAAATGTTTATTTAATGATAAGTTGATTATTAATAGTAATAATTATACATAAAATGTTAAAAACAAATTCTAGTCATATATTTAGGATATTAATGGCTTCGTGAAGTTTATTGAATAATTTCCCAATATTTTTTTTGTATTTTATTTTATTTATTTTTTAATTTAATTTTTTATTTTATAAAGTTTTTTGTAGCTTTTGTTACTTATAATTGATTAAAGAATCACTAACTGAAGATTATCACAACTTTTCTTGCCACCCTGTATTATATGAGAGTTTGATTTTTTATTATTATTATTATTATAAAGTATTTATTTTACTCCAACTCACTCAGTCAATACACCTGTTATTAAATCTGTCAAAAAATTGGAAGGTTTTCTCAAACTTGCTACCAAATAATCAGTTTGATTTTCTTTTTCTACTTCGTTATACATGTTAATTTAATTTTAAGGATATTTAAATAAATAACTTTGTATGACACATTGTGTATAGTATACAAACAAAGTTATTTATTTAAATATCCTTAAAATTATTTCGATTTTATTCACTCTCTTGTGATGTTAATACTGAAGCAATTGTAGCGAGCAATAAAATATAATTAAAAATCTTCACTTCACCCAATTAATTGATTAATGGGTTTTCAAAATATAAGTACCCTCAAAATTAACGAAATTCTCGATGTGTAAAAAAATACATATATTTTTCCAAACTCCTCTCAATTCCCACTAGAGCCACTTCGCGCGGAATGGAATTGAATTGCACTCAATTAATGCAGAAAGTCAAGAACTCGCGACACGTGTGCCTCGCTTTTCACTTAGATACAGTCTAGTGGTTCCCACTGGGAACTAACTTCTGCCACACATGCTCCGGTGGACCACAAATCCACAAATCAAACCGCTTCCATCCCGACCGTCTCGGAACTTTAAGCCACGCTATTAAGCTCACAAAGCTTGCACCGGCGTGAATAAGACAAACTAGGCGGTATTAGAAAGTTTTGGAACTCAGCCGTTCGTTAATGATCAACTGCCTTGATAAGAGGGGAAGTTAATGTATTTCGCATGGTTTAAGGGAATTTGGCTAGAATTTAAATTAGTATATAAATTAAAAAAAAAAACAATATTTTAATAATAGTAAATAATATTCATTCACTTGGTCACAGTTATTTAAATAAATTAAATAAAAAGAATTTGTAAATAAATAATTAATTAATAAATTATGTTTCCTTTAGCTACTGTGATATTATGACTTATGTTACATAAGTACTTTAAAAAAATTGTTAAAGTACTTATGTAACATTATGTGACAGTAGCTAAAGGGAAAATAATTTATTAATTAATTATTTTCAAATTCTTTTTATTTAATTTAACGATATTTTAAATTAGATATAGTTAATGATAAATTATTACACAATTACAAAATTATCACATATACTGGCAAAACGATTGAGAAAGTTGCAAAAATTCTAAAAAATAACAACATTAATATTGCCTTTAAAACAAACAATTCATTAGGAAATATTATAAAAAACAACAAAGACAAAACTACAAAAACTCAACAAAGTGCTAACTTGTAAAGACATATGTGGGACAAGATCATTTGAGAGCAGAATAATAGAACACAAATCCAGTTTCGAGCAAAAGAAAACAAACTCCACATATGCAAACCATCTTATTGAGGAGAACCACAATTTCGATGATAATTTCAAAATCCTACACAGGAAGGAAAAAAAAACTAAAATTAAATATTATGGAGAATTTAGAGATAAACAGAAGAAAGTTCAACCGACATCTTCTAAACGATCAACTAGACGTCACGAATTCAACTCAATTTGAATTTTTCTAATAATCCCGCCCCATCGTAAACTAATAAAACTTTTTGTGTATATATACCCGGACAGAATAGTGTAGTGTATCATTTCTTCGCCTGAAGAAGCCAGAGTGTGGTGAAACAATTGTAGAGATATTACAATAGACTTTGAAATACTAAATAGTGTTATTTAATATAAGTAATTATTTATTCGATACGTTTTTATGGATGGCTAGCCTCAATATAAAGCTTTTTGTTAGTTTCGTTTACCTTTCTTTGAGTAATTTAAATAATTGATCTCTATTAAATTATTAATTAGATAACCGTGATCAAGCGAATAAATCCCGTCTTTCTATTCTATTAAATTACTTTACTGAGAAGTCAGGTGTGTATATGTGTGTGTGTTACAGTATTCAACAATTCTATAAAGTTTAGTCACGGACTTCTTTGTGCACGAAATATTACTTAACTGTTTTATTTCAATACTAGATATACATTTCGATCGCCTGAGTGTTCATTTTCTAAAGAAAACTGTTTTTTTTTTACTTACGTAAAAATATTGGTATTCGTGTTCCAGCTAGAATGCTGCGTAATGATGACACGTTTCATGTACCCTTCAGAAGTACGGATTAGGCCTTGTTTATAGTGGAGAGTCAAGAGCGGAGTGACTTTTCGGTGCGCTCATTTTTAATGCGCTTTACCGCTTTATAATGATTGTTACATTATCAACAGTACTAAACATCGCGTATGCGTGCGCACTTAAAAACATCTAGGCTCTAGGCTCTTGACTCTCCACTATAAACAAGGCCTTATGGGAAAAATTCGGCTTCGGTACGTATTCTGTGCCACGCTAATATGGTCAACTTTGATTTATTTGCAGGGAAGTATACATCTCTCAAAACCTATTTGCGAAGCCAATGATTTGTTTTATTGTTATAACGTATGCTATAATTTTGTGTATTTCTTAATTGTGTATCATAATTTTATTTTTTAATGTTAACTTTTTATTATTCATAATGTATATATTTAAATAAAATGTCTGTTTTCTTAGTTTTAAGCTAAATTGTAAATGGTCTGCCGTATATTGAATAAATAAATAAATAAGTATGTGTTAAACACCCTGTATTTGTAATACCAACATATTACATATACAGGGTGGAACTGGCTGAAAATCTTCAGAACTATTTGTCGGATCAAATGAAATTTGAAACAAGTATCTGACTAATATATATATATTTTTGGTAATAATTTATAATTCACTTACTTTACATTTTGTTCACTTTCGTGTCTGACACAAAACTCTTACAGTCTTCTAATCCATTTTTAGGGCTTTAAACGTGATTTGTGAACGATTTAAAATACTCGTTTTTTTTTTTGTAATTCACTTACTTCACACTTCAGAACAATAGATCTTACAGGTCGCAGTTTACATGAGGCTAACTTACGTCTCACTAGCCCCGTATAACCTATACTTCACACTTTCTTCACTTTTGTATCTAACACAAAACACATACAGATTTCTAAATAATTTTTTAAGGCTTTAAACGTGATTTGTGCTGGATTTAAAATACTCGTTTATTTAAATATCCTTAAAATATCGTGCACTTTTGTGTCTGACACAAAAAAACTTGATTCTAAACCATTTTTATGGCTTTAAACGTGATTTGTGCACGATTTAAAATATTCATTTTTTTGTAACTCACTTCACACTTTATTTACTTTTGTGTCTGACACAAAACACTTACAGATTTCTAAACCATTTTTAATGCTTTAAACTATCAAACTTTTCAATATATAAAGCCATTTTTTTTTTCAAATGGTAAAGGTATTCAAAATTATAATCATTTGAAAGCTTGTTCTTTTTTTACATTTGACAGTGTAATTATTTTTATGAAAATAATATTCTATAATAGCTACAAACCTTGGGAAAAAGGGAAATAACCGTAAAATAATAAAGGGAGTTTATATCTAAATACTAGGCCGATTAAAGAAAAAACAAAAGGTGATGAGGTTTAATTACACGTAAGGTGACAAGGTTTCTTCTGCATTTGTTTTAAAGTAAGTCAATATGACATAGTAGCTAAAGAGGGAATAATTTATTAAACAACTTGTTAATTATTAATGCTTCTACTTTGTTATACATTGTAATTCAGTTTTAATAAATGAAACACTTTTTTACTTTGTATAACTCGGATTGATTTTATTATTGACTATAGTTTCGACAACCTTAACGTGTCATTATCAAAACAAAAACTTTTGTTTTGATGATGACACAAAGTAAAAAAAGTGTTTCATTTATTAAAATTGAATTTATTAATCATTTTCAAATTCTTTTTATATATATATATATATATATATATATACATCTTTATTCAGACAATAACTTTACATAATATAGAGTTATATAATACAATTATAAGTTTGTATGAAGGTGTTTTTCTGTTCTGCGCTGTCCACCTGAGGTCTTTCTGCCAAAACTCTTTTTATTTGATTTATTTTAATTAACTATGTTAAATACTTTTTTCTATTATTATTATTAAGGAGATTAAGTACTAGATCAAATTCAGCAAGGTAACCTTAGCCTCTTAATAACTCCCTGCTGGATTTAATTTATTTAATTTAATTTATTTATTTATTTATTTAAAAATAAATATAATCTAAAAAAACGTAATTACTGAATCCTTAATCCCATAAAAACCTAACTTTAATCATACCTTATTGGTGTAGAACCAATATCCTTTCCAAAGCCCTGCTAACACACATGTGCCGTAATGCCAATCGCCTTTTTGATGACATTTTCAGTTCATAGCAGATAATTGCATTTATTGTATTTTTTTTCTCTGGTGTCAAGAATAGTTTTAATTAAATAATATTTCATTTCTCTTCTAATTTTATATGTTAAAGTTGATAGTATATTGTTAGTTAGTTCTTTTTGCAGTACATTCTTTGCATGGAATTATACAATAATTTACTTTTCTTGTTATTTTATAAGTTAAGTTGTAACAGATTTATTTCTAATTAGTTTATTTTTATCATACGTATATACTTTTATAATTAATTTCTTTACTTTTTTGTATTTACTCTAATCTTTGTAATTTGTCCTATTTTGGTTTTTCTGTTGTACAATAAAGAATTATTATAACGTTTCTATTTTTTTTTCCTTTTATTGCCGGCTAGTATTTAGATTGAAACACCTTTTATTATTTTACCGTTGCTCCGACTATTTTAAAATTTTTCATCATAATAAATTATAGATTGCAAATATAAGTTTTGTTTTCATGCCTGTAATTCCTCTTCAAAACTACTCGATTTAATAAATCATCATTCCGAGGCAATTATAACGTCTCTGTTTTTTTCCCTTTTATTGCCGGCTAGCATTTAGATTGAAGCACCTTTTATTATTTGTTGCTCCGTCTATTTTAAAATTTTTCAACATAATAAATTATAGATTGCAAATATAAGTTTTGTTTTCATGCTTGTAATTCCTCTTCAAAACTATTCGATTTAATAAATCATCATTCCGAGGCAATTATAACGTCTCTGTTTTTTTCCTTTTATTGCCGGCTAGCATTTAGATTGAAGAACCTTTTATTATTTTACCGTTGCTCCGTTTATTTTAAAATTTTTCAACATAATAAATTACAGATTGCAAATATAAGCGATTTGTTTTGATGACTGTAATTCCTCTTCAAAACTACTACTCCATTTAATAAATCATCATTCCGGGGCAATTTTCAAAGTAGCGTATAATCAAGACTTGTTGAATTAACGTTTCTCGCGATTACCTGAAAGTGTAACATCTGCGTCTGGATAGGATTAATAGCCGTTGGAAGTTGTAGCAAAGTTCGATTATTAATATTAATTTATTGCAACCGCGCTCAGACGGTTATACTAACTGTACACTTAATGCATGCAAAAAATAGGAACGCAATCCATGAGCCGAATAATTAATAAGCGCTGTTATTCGGTATATTAATTTAACAACAAACAAATTGAATATTTAAATAAAAATAGATGTCCTTTCTCCTACTTATTTTTTATTAAACTAAATATATTTCGAAAATTATATTTCAATCTTCAGTAGTGAAGTTAATTTTAATTTTAAATTGTTAGTTAACGTCCAATATACAAAATTTTAATTTGTCTCGTTCTGTCCAATTTACATTTAATTGCTATGTGTTGTCCAATATACAATGTTCAAATTATCCCAGTCTGTCCAATAATTGTATTTAATTGCCTAATTTACAAATTTTAATTTGTTTTGTTATGTTCAATCTACAAATTTTAAAATGTTTTCTACTGTTAAATTTACTAAGTAATTATATTGTTTTGTCTAAAATACAATTTTAATTGTCTTGTACAGTCAAATCTAATATTTTTAAACTGTTATGCCTTGTCCGGTTTCATAACACATGTTAAATTCCTATGTACATTTAGAATTAATTTCAGTGTTGTTATGTAATAAGTTAGGTTAATCATTTGCTCAACTTCTTAACTACAAACCAATCACGTAGTAATATATTATTTCATTATTGACTATTATTTATATATACGTATTTATTTATTTTCTATTTGTAATTGACAATGTGATACCATTTTGGTGATAAACAATAAAGATAAAAAATAATACGTTTTTATAGTAATCTGCTGTAGCTTTTCATTCAATAAATATAGTATATAAATTTTCGATTGAAAATGTTAACCTTCTTAAATTTTCACGCGAGTCACAATTAAACATGTTGGAGTCTATTGAAATGAAAAAACACATTGATAATCTTTTAAATTTTGATACTAGTTGCTTAAATAACCCCCTCTTAGTTCTTATTACTTCATAAATTTTAGCACTTTTTTTATAATTGTATTTATATTAGTTTATAGACAACATGCTTTTTAAATATTTTAATATTATCACTATTGCATTGGAATACTATAACAACGTATTATTTATTTAAACTTCACTACTGACGATGAAAACATAGTTTCCGAAATATATTTAGTTTAATAAAAAAATAAGAAGGAGAAAGGACATCTATTTTTATTTAAATAATTAAAGTCTCCACAACCAACAGCCAAGATTAAGAAGATTAAAGAATTTTATTTTAGTGTATTTACACTACACATTTTTTTTTAATCATAACACCAGCATTAGGGGCCTGACGTCTGTGCATGCTTGTGTGTTTATGCGTAATCATAACACCATTCAAAATTGGAAGAGAATTTTGAAAATAATAAATATATGTATTTTCTATTTAGCCACTACAACAATGACTTATGTAATTTAAGTACTGAAAACAAATATCCATTGAAACGACTACTTCTGGTCTATTTAGTATATAGATAGATATTGCATTCCGGCGGGACATTTGCTTTGCAGTAGATTCAGTAGACCTTTGCCTTTGCACGAAAAATAATTACACAAAAGAACGATTTTTTATTCAAGAATATTTAAGGTTTTATTAGAAAGAGATAGCTATATTTGTTAAGCGCGTGCGCCCGTTGATTGTGAAGTGGCTGAGGGGGTATACCGCGAGTCTCGAGAATTAGCTCCTCAACCAATGCAAGAACAGCATCTTGCTGTAAGTTGTAAATTAGTGTAAAATAAACGTGTGACTTGTACTCTTCTGGACTTCTTGGGAGCCACCCCGTGGCAAAATCGGCTTTTTCTGGGGATTTCGGTTTTTTCGGTCATGTTTGGAAAAATCGACTTTTTATCGGGATTTTGGCTTTTTCGGTCATTTCTGTCAAAATCGGCTTTTTCTTGGGATTTCGGCTTTTCGGCCCTGTTTGGTAAAATAGGCTTTTTCTCGGGATTTCGGCTTTTTGGCCAAATTTGGCAAAATCGGATTTTCTCGGTATTTCGGCTCTTCGGCCAATTTTGGCAAAATCGACTTTTACTCAGGATTTCGGCTTTTCGGTCATTTTTGGCAAAATCGGCTTTTTCTAGGCGGAATTCAAACATTTTGTTGACAGATTCTATTCAGCGTTATTTAAACTATCTTTACTGAAAGTTTCAGTCCATTTTATCCATAAATATTTGCTTTTTTCAAAAATTGAGGAAAATTGAAAAAGTTGAAAGGAGGGAGCAAAATGCATTGTTATAATTAGATTTTGTAGAAAATAATTATGAAAGAAATAATAAGAATCTGTCAGTTTTATATCAATATTTAATGCATAGTTTTATCAACAAAAATATACTTAAATTCTTGGGAGCCACCCCGTGGCAAAATCGGCTTTTTCTGGGGATTTCGGCTTTTTCTGTCATGTTTGGAAAAATCGACTTTTTATCGGGATTTTGGCTTTTTCGGTCATTTCTGTCAAAATCGGCTTTTTCTTGGGATTTCGGCCTTTCGTCCCTGTTTGGTAAAATAGGATTTTTCTCGGGATTTCGGCTTTTTGGCCAAATTTGGCAAAATCGGATTTTCTCGGTATTTCGGCTCTTCGGCCAATTTTGGCAAAATCGACTTTTACTCAGGATTTCGTTTTTTCGGTCATTTTTGGCAAAAACGGCTTTTTCTAGGCGGAATTCAAACATTTTGACAGATTCTATTCAGCGTTATTTAAACTATCTTTACTGAAAGTTTCAGTCCATTTTATCCATAAATATATTTTTTTTTTTTCAAAAATTGAGGAAAATTGAAAAAGTTGAAAGGAGGGAGCAAAATGCATTGTTATAATTAGATTTTGTAGAAAATAATTATGAAAGAAATAATAAGAATCTGTCAGTTTTATATCAATATTTAATGCATAGTTTTATCAACAAAAACATACTTAAATAAAAAGAATTTGAAAATAATTAATTAATAAATTATTTTTTCTTTTGCTACTCTGACATTATGACTTATGTTACATAAGTACTTCAACAAATGCCGAATAATAGACATCTGCTGTTGCATAACAATAACAATTGTATAATGCAGTAATTTTTGAATCGAAAATATTTAATGCAAAAAATAATTAAAAAATAAAATAAAAGTTACGTAATATAAGGCTATCCGCAGACACGTGTTTCGGGATTTGATCCCTCGTCAGTACAGCTGTGCCTTATATAATTGCAAAGTTGTTAATTAAATATCATATTTGGACAGGCAGGTCGCGTCACAGTCATCGATGAATGAATCCTTTTTCTATTATTAAAAACATACTTAATGAAAACATTAATGGTTTCACTAAATTCTTCATTAAAATAGCTTTACACTCATTACTTATTAATTTCATTATATCTTCCATTTTTTTTATTCTAACAAGAACTAGTGAATTTGGGTGATATGTAATAATTGACTGCTTTTCTATTTATCAGGCCCATATTTTTCTACGTAACATGTAAATAATGCAATACATATTCACGTTATTAATTCTAAAGCCCGACTCTTTTTCTACCAATGATTTTTTTAATTATAATGTATAGCTATCTCTTTCTACTAAACCGGAAACTTAAGTATCTTATCGATATTAAATAAAAATGATTTGAAAATAACTAATAAATTATTTTCACATTTAGCTTTGTGATTTTTGACAGTCAAAAGTCACAGAGCTAATTTGAAAATAATTAATAAATTATTTTCAAATCATTTTTATTTAATATATTTAAATAACTGTGACAAAGTGAATGAATAAATACTCTTTTCTATTTATATCTTATCGATTTTATACTTACTTATCCCAAACAATTGCGTTGTACAAAAAAAATCGAGAGATTTATTTCATATTTTAAAATTAACTAATATAAATGTAGTTAAAAAACGTCAAGCATTGAACCTTTTTGATGAAACAGAGTGTGTGTGAATTAATTGTTAATGCGGCGGTGTGTTCGCCGTGTAACGGAAATCCGTGTTTTATTTTGCGTTCCATGGAACCATAATCGAATCAAATTCGCATGACGGCCAGCTTCGGCCACTGCGGCATCTGCTACAACAAAATTTCGCCCCCGCAACGAGTACATTTCAGAATTATGAACGTAATCCCGAATGAAATATAAATTATGTAATTATTTACAGTTTTGCGCAGTTTGTATAAAGTTTGTAAAAATACTGAGTATGTGTATGCAGAGTAGTTTATAATGGTGCCTCATGCGAATTTATATAGTAAAACAAAAAATAATTAAAATTAAGTTATAAATATTGTGAGTTCCATGTGTTAATGTTAAATTATTTGTTTTATATATTATATTTTCATATAAATAAAAAATAGCAAACTGGACACGTTTCGAATTATGTCTCTCACCAGGATAACTCTCGTTCTACTTCGTGGTGCTTTCACATAGTTGCTTCACCATTAATTAATTTTCAAGAGAATTTAAAATGTATTTCTTTAAATGCTCTAATAACTCGTAACATAATTTTATTTTTTTTCAACTTAAACTGTATTTTTATTGATTTTATAAGTAGATTTTTTACATGATTTATTCATATTTATTATTACAATCGGGGCTATTCTGCAAGGGAAATGTTAAGTTTAAAATGTACGTAATTATTTATCCTCACAGTTTAAGCAACTTTTGTAATATTATTTGTTATACTTGTATGGAATTACATGCTGTAGGGTGTTTTTTATCTTTATTTTGTGATATTTATTCATGGAATGTGAATTAATTAACGTACACGTTAAACGTAAAATTTCACATTGGGAATAGCTTTAAATATAAACAATTCCACAGTAATTACTTTTTTTTAAAATTTTTGTCGGCCACTCCGTGAATATTTTAATAGTTGGAAAATAAAATATGATCCATTGCTTAACTTCACTGGATATATAATGTAGTTTTTGAGATATTTTCAATTAATTGCGGAAAACACGAATTTAAATTTAATTTTGCGCATGTTGGAAATATAAAAAATCATAAATTAATTTTATTGCGGGGTAGCTTCATGAAACTTTGTGGGGATATGATTTAAACCTCCCTCTTTCAGAATATATCAAAATCAGAAAATACCCCATCCTTAGTTTTTGAGATATTTTCAATTTAATGCGGAAAACACGAATTTCAATCTAATTTTGTGCATGTTGGAAATATAAAAAATCATAAATTAATTTTATTGCGGGGTAGCTTCATGAAACTTTGTGGGGATATGGACTAAACCTCCCTCTTTCAGAATATGTAAAAATTAGAAAATACCCCATCCGTAGTTTTTGAGATATTTTCAATTTAATGCGGAAAACACGAATTTCAATCTAATTTTGCGCATGTTGGAAATATAAAAAATCATAAATGAATATTATTACGGGGTAGCTTCATGAAACTTTGTAGGAATATGGACTAAACCTCCCTCTTTCAGAATATGTAAAAATTAGAAAATACCCCATCCGTAGTTTTTGAGATATTTTCAATTTAATGCGGAAAACACGAATTTCAATCTAATTTTGCGCATGTTGGAAATATAAAAAATCATAAATGAATATTATTACGGGGTAGCTTCATGAAACTTTGTAGGAATATGGACTAAACCTCCCTCTTTCAGAATATGTAAAAATCAGAAAATACCCCATCCGTAGTTTTTGAGATATTTTCAATTTAATGCATAAAACACGAA
The DNA here is from genome assembly GCA_963082785.1 of Philonthus spinipes. Lineage (NCBI taxonomy): Eukaryota > Metazoa > Arthropoda > Insecta > Coleoptera > Staphylinidae > Philonthus > Philonthus spinipes. The sequence continues at coordinate 9,912,477 of OY720309.1, read as the reverse complement.
TTTCAATTTAATTTTGTGCGTGTTGGAAATATAAAAAATCATAAATTAATTTTATTGCGGGGAAGCTTCATGAAACTTTCTGTGGATATAGTTTAGACCTTCCTCTTTCAGAATATGTAAAAATCAGAAAATACTCCATCCGTAGTTTTTGAGATATTTTCAATTTAATGCGGAAAACACGAATTTCAATCTAATTTTGTGCATGTTGGAAATATAAAAAATCATAAATTAATTTTATTGCGGGGTGGCTTCATGAAACTTTGTGGGGATATGGTTTAAACCTCCCTCTTTCAGAATATGTAAAAATCAGAAAATACCCCATCCGTAGTTTTTGAGATATTTTCAATTTTATGGGGAAAACACGAATTTTAATTTAATTTTGTGCATGTTGGAAATACAAAAAATCATAAATTAATTTTATTGCGGGGTAGCTTCATGAAACTTTGTGGGGATATGGACTAAACCTCCCTCTTTCAGAATATGTAAAAATCAGAAAATACCCCATCCGTAGTTTTTGAGATATTTTCAATTTTATGGGGAAAACACGAATTTTAATTTAATTTTGTGCATGTTGGAAATACAAAAAATCATAAATTAATTTTATTGCGGGGTAGCTTCATGAAACTTTGTGGGGATATGGACTAAACATCCCTCTTTCAGAATATGTAAAAATCAGAAAATACCCCATGCGTAGTTTTTGAGATGTTTTCAATTTAATGCGGAAAACACAAATTTTAATCTAATTTTGTGCATGTTGGAAATACAAAAAATCATAAATTAATTTTATTGCGTGGTAGCTTTATGAAACTTTGTGGGGATATGGTTTAAACCTCCCTCTTTCAGAATATATAAAAATCAGAAAATACCCCATCCTTAGTTTTTGAGATATTTTCAATTTAATGCGGAAAACACAAATTTTAATCTAATTTTGTGCATGTTGGAAATATAAAAAATCATAAATTAATTTTATTGCGGGGTAGCTTCATGAAACTTTGTGGAGATATTGTTTATTTAAATGGACTTACCGTTAATAAACAATAACAATAAACCGCCCTCTTTCAGAATATGTAAAAATCAGAAAATACCCCATGCGTAGTTTTTGAGATATTTTTTAATTTTATACGGAAAACACGAATAATAATAATTTAAATTATTTCTTAAATAGTTGAAATTTGAAAATAAGGTTACATTTTAACAAAATTCAAATTAATTCAGGATGATTTCATTGAAATTAAAACCCTTGGTTTGTTTCACTTATTTAAAATAAGTTTTTAAATAATTATTTAAAATAATTTTTAAATAATTAACCCGTGGTAAAACATTATTTAAAATAAGTTTTTAAATAAGAGAAACAAACCAAGTGTTTTAATTTCAATTAAATCATCCTGAATTAATTCAAAAATGTTTCACCACGGGTTAAGTGAGAGATTAATTAAACATAAAATTCAAATTATTTCAAAAATCATTAGGAGAAAACGGTTGTTATTTTAAACGTATAATCTAAAAATAAAATAATATATAGGGAGTTCCATTAAAAAAATACAACTTTGTTATTTTTAGGATATTTGGGACAGCCTGTAATTTTAGATAGGCTCCTATATACACCAAAACTTAAAATTTTATAAAGTGGTATATTTAAGCCACAATACTTCGTTTCATATAGCGTGAATAACACTGTATATTTAAAAATGTTAATTTATATTATAGAAAACAGATGTCTGCAACATAATAACAGGTCGCCTTTTAATCAACGCTTTAATTCAATACCATTTTTTTGTGTGTTTTTTTTTTTCTGTACTTAAATCAATCAGGAGTCCAATTTTCCTCTCCTAGTTATCAGCAATGTACTTTTTTTCGGCGATTTGATGGATGGCGTGCAAACGTTCGCGCGACTTTTTGCGCCCCCTTTTCGCACCGGAAGTGCCGACGTGGGCGATCGAGGGCGAATATTGGCCGTTTTCGCGAAAACGGTTTATTGACTATCGATTCAGGATAGGGGAAGGGGCAAATGGCTAATATTTAATTTACCCACTGAATTTTCTCAGATAGTAAGAACAAGAAAAGTGAAGACGAGAAAGTGTAATTTATTTTTTGTAATATTAATAAATGTTTTTATATATATAAAAACATCTTTATTCAGACAATATGACAACAAAATTTTACAAAATTTATTATAACAATATGTACAATTATGTTAATTGTATGTCATGGGCTATCAACCATAGGCCTTTCTGCTCTGTATGAATTTATGGTGATTTGCAAATTAAAACTATGCTAGCTAGCTGAACTGTCATGTATGTATGAGTTAATGAATTGGTGGATAGTGACCGATAAATGTTTTTATTAATCTTGTTTTTTTTTTTCTTTTGGAATAATTTAATAACAGATTTTATTATTGTGATATTCACTATATAATGTAGTAATATTTTATTCCTTTCTTCACTTTTTTATTTTTATCACTATATATACATTTCAAACACAACGGGCTCTTTTTCAATAGCTTTATGTAAAATTGACAAATAAATAAATAAACATGTAAACAAAATGTAATACACAAATGTGATGCGTTATTAAAAAATCAGATAAAGGTTATTGAATTAAATCAATTAATTTTAATAAATTATTATTTAACGGAGTTAAGTCAAAAATTAAAAGTTTACTAGAATTTTTATACATCTCAATTGCTTCTAACATATTTAGTTTTGGAGAATTTGACATTTTTAAAATTTTTAAATTGTTTAACGAAAATTTATGTCAAAATGTTATTATGTGGTTAGCAATTGCGGATTTTTCTCTGTTGTTTATTTTTGAATAATAGATGTGTTCTTTGTATCTTGTTTTTAAATTTCTTTTTATTTGTCCAATATATAATTTCTCACAGTTACACCACTGTTCTGAATAAATGCCATTTTTTTCTAAATCATTTATTTTGTTGAATGTATTTCCTAATAAAAATTTTGTCTTAGTTTTAGAATAAAATGCTGGTGTTAGGTTAAATTTTTTAAATAATTTAATTAATCTATAATTTAATTTAGGTTCATGAATAATTTTAACAATTTTTTTATTTGTATTTGTTTCATTGATTTTTTCTAACTTTGTAATATGATTAATTAAATATTTCCTTTTTTGTTTGTTAATTATTTTTTTAATTATAGAAACATCATAATTTTGAAAATTTGCAACATCTAGAATTAATTTAAATTTCTCATTTCTATTTTGATCTGTAATTGGTAAATTCATTGTTCGAAAAATCACGCTCTTAAAAATTGAAAATTTATGTTTTATATTACAAAAAGAGCTCGAATGTATGTAATTAAAGGCGTGTGTTGATTTTCTATAAATATTAAAATTTAATTTCTTATTGTTTCTAATAATTAAAAGGTCTAAAAATGGAAGACAGCCGTTAGTTTCAGTATCGTGTGTAAAATTGATACTGTGGATAATTTGTTTAATTCATTTATAAAAAATTGGATATTAACGTTATTTTTAATAATAGCAAAAATGTCATCTGCATATCTAAACCATAAATTTGGAAAATTAGAAATTTTACATTTGGCAATATTTTCTAAATGGTTCATGAAAATATTTGCTAAAAATGGTGATAATGGATTGCCCATTGCTGTACCGAAAGTTTGTAAAATTTATTTTTAAATTCAAAAGTATTACAATTCATTATTAATTTAGTTAATTTAATATAAAAATTAATTTCATTTTCCGTTTTATTATTTTCTTTAAGAATATTTTCTAAAATGTTAATTGTTTAATCTACAGGAATGTTTGGGAAAAGTGAAACAACATCAAAAGAGATTAATATGTCGTCATCTTCAATATTTATATTTTTTTAATTTTGTTGCCAAATCAAATAGAAATATCATTGTTAATTTTGAGAGATTTGAATTCTTGTACTAACCATTTGGCAATTTTGTAAGTAGGTGAATTTATGTTAGAAACAATTGGTCTATATTTGTTGTCGGGTTTATGAGTTTTTGGAAGACAATATAATTTAGGATTTTTAACTTTTAATTTAAATAGGGTAGTTTTATCAAAAAGGATTTTATTTCCTCAAATTTATTTTATCATTTTGAATATACAACAAGTAATTACAAGTGGTAAATGTCATTACGCGCCTCTAGTATTAAATAAACAAATTAATATTTTAAAGTGGATCAATTTAATTAAAACATTACAATTGTAATATAGTAATGATATAGTATTTGTCGGAAGGCATTTCAGAAGAGCTTTAAGATTTTTTTATTAATTCATATTTTTTATATGATTAATAAAACATAAAACATTTGTAATATTAAATATAAATGAATTATTAAAAACCTATCAATTAAATAAATTCATATTTCATTGAGTACATTTAAATATTCAACTAATTTTGGATTATTAATAACTGAGTCACTTTTACTTTAATAATGACAAGTGTGAATTGTTGAAACTATAGTCACAATAAATTAATTTCTATTTTATACAAACAAAGTTAAAAGTGTTTTATATAATTTTGGATTATTAAATACTTTTTATAATGGGCTTATAACCCGAAATTATTAATAATAATAATATTTTTTATTTTTCCATAACAGAACAAAAATACAGAAACGAAAATATTTATGACAATTATAAGCGATTCCTAAAAATAATAGTTCTGATACTGAAAAAAAAAGATGCAATTCACATGCGTACCGAGGTACACTCTGATCTTCCATTACACCTTATTATGATAAATTTAGTAAAATAATAATGTAGATTGCACAGAAATAAACAAATATATATATATATATATATTAGTTTGTTTATTTATATATATATATTGAGAATTAAAAGTCTTTTTTTTTAATTCATTGGTACATTTTTAATAATATATATTACACTTTATTATGATAAATTTAGTAAAATAATAATGTAGATTGCACAGAAATAAACAAATATATATATATATATTAGTTTGTTATATATATATATATTTGTTTGTTTATTTCTGTGCAATCTACATTATTATTTTACTAAATATATCATAATAAAGTGTAATATGTATTATTAAAAATGTACCAATGAATTAAAAAAAAAATGACTTTTAATTCTCAATATATAGGTATTAGTTGAGAATTAAAAGTCATTTTTTTTAATTCATTGGTACATTTTTAATAATATATATTACACTTTATTATTACTGTTTTGGCACAATATTGATGTAATATACCGTGCAGTTGGTCATAGCATGGGAAATCACGTTTTCGGAAATTCCTGCTGAAAAAAAAAAATCAAATTCATACAATTTTGTAAATCTATATTAGAATGGTTGTATTTGGTGTCAGGTGAGACCATATAAAAACTGGAAAAGGTTAGTGTCAACTTTATGAATGATAGTAAGCCTATAGATAAAAAAGAGTATTTGACGTAAGTCAAAATGTCACAGATCTAAATGTGTAAATAATTTATTCATTAATTTCAAATCATTTTTTATTCAATTTATATCTTATTCTACGGCATTGCTTCATGTTTAGCTATTTTAGTGTGAATACCGGACTTTTAGTTAGTTATCTCTTTTGTTTTAATTTATTAATTTATTCGTCATTGTAAATTGTATTGATTTTTAATCTATTGCGACTGCATTTCTTTAAACTTTATCAAATATTGTCATTACTTGTACACGCTGTCTTATTTACGTATTTATACATTATTGTTCGAATTATTTATATTTATTCTGTTAACCCAACAACTCGTAAAACCAGTCGGGATAATAATTGATTAATTTATTTGTTAATTTGTATTTTTAGTTATTGTTTATTTATATGTAATAGCCTATTTACTACTTATAGTAAAAAATTGTTACAATTTGTGTAAAATGGTGAATTTTCTGTAAATAAATAAATTATTATTATTAATTTACTGTTTGCGTGATACAAAAACAAATCATATTTCATTTCTAAAATCAATAGAATATCAATTAATTGTTTACTTTTATACTTTTAATCATTCGTACATTTTATGAAAAATACTATAGCTACAAAAAGGCTTTCTTTTATAATTTGAACCATTTTAAACGATTATTTCGACATGAAATGCATTGCCCTTCATTTAATTCTGAGTTTTCTTTAAAAGCACAATAACTCTCATCTTATCTTATATTAATAAAAATGCATTGTTACCAATGAAGCACAAGTTTATATATTTGATGCGTGATTAAGCTTCGAATTGAACTGTAGCCGAAAAAAAAAAAAACTCTAGGCAAAAGGTGGCGCTTGCGTCGTCTTTAATTTATTATGAGTAGATATAAAGTTTTTTTTTTCAACAGCAAATGTCTATTATTAGACATTTGTTAAAATACTTATGTAACATAAGTCATAATCTCACAGTAGCAAAAGAGAAAATAATTTATTAATTAATTATTTTCAAATTCTTTTAATTAATTTATTTAAATAACTGTGATCAAGTGAATAAATCCTTTTCCTATTATTGTAAAGTTAAGGTATTTTTGATTCAAAATTCGTGCCAAATCTTCGAATGGTGGTTGCATATTTTCACGTATGTAACCTCAGATGAAGTAATCCAAACAGAAATAAAAGCAGATGTATACAAAAAAGTCGTAAGACCAGCCCTAACATATGGCTGTGAAGCATGAACTAGATAAAGCATTCGCCAATATGGTAGAGGAAATTCGTGCTTTTCCACTATCAACTGATCGCTTTCAGCTTATAGATTATCTGTTGTAATTTTTAATATTATTAAAAATTACAACACATACATACATGTATTAAAATAATACTACCAATTTACAAAAAAAAGATGACAAAATAATGCTCCAATTACAGAGGCATAACAATCACAAGCATAGCAGGAAAAGTCCTAACAATAATGCTAAAAAGAAGACTGAAAGACATAATAGAACCAACGTTAAAAGAAGTACAACATGGATTTAGGAAGAACAGAACACATACATACATATATTAGAATTATACTACCAAGTTACAAAAAAGATGTCAAAATAATGCTACAATTACAGAGGCATAACAATCACAAGAATAGCAGGAAAAGTCCTAACAATAATGCTAAAAATAAGACTGAAAGACATAATAGAACCAACGTTAGAAGAAGTACAACATGGATTTAGGAAGAACAGAAGTGCCCAAGATTTAATATTCATCATGAGAAAATTAGGGGAAAAATTTACAAATGCACTACATGTATGCTTTATTGACCTAAAAAAGGCTTTTGATAGAGTAAGACGCTACTACGTGTGGGAGAGCCCAAAAATAAGAGGCATTAGCAAGAATATGATACAACCCTTAAAGGCCCTATATAAAGACAACAAAATTCAAAATAAGAACATCCAAAAACGACCCTTCAAAATTCGAAAAAAAAAAAAAAAAGACTGAAAGAAGGCTGTGTTCTTAGCCCATTACTATTTTTAATAATCATCAATATAGTTAATACGTTTTAGTAAAGACTCGTTTTATTAATTCAAGTAAGTTAATTACTCTTAAAAATCAATAAATATTTAATAGAATGAACATTAAATGCAATTTATAATAATGTTTTATGTAAATTTACATATTATTACTTTTCTAATCGACAATATCTATGATGTTGGTGGACGTGATAGCCCATCTCCACCACTATATATTTTATCTAATAAATACTAATAAATAAGTATGTAACGCCGTGGCAGATTTAGTTATGAATATATTCCTTTTTATTTCCCTTTAGTTTCTTTGCATTCCTTATCGCGCGTATATTTCATCAACTATCATAGAAACATCGTAGCGATTCCATTCTTCGCAGCTCTCTTAATAATATTATTATAACGTCGTAACGATTCCATTCTTCGCAGCTCTCTTAATAATATTATTATATATTTAATTAATTATTTATAAAATTATTAATGACGAAAAACAGTTGTGTAGAATTTTTCATCTTTGCTTTTTTTAAACTTCTTCTAAAGTTTCATGAACTCATCATTATTTTAAAAGAATCGCGTGAGTGTGATAATAAGCTCACTCTAATGAATATAAATTGCCAGAGTGCGCTTATGTTGCGCACATATTTTATTCATTATATGCATAAAGTATTCGAGTCTGGTGACATGTCTGCGCTGGAGTGCCCTCAGCGGGCACTTCCGCATAATATCATCCCGCTGACGGGCAAAATTTCGCTTTACCACAGGGCTTGCTAGCCGTGTTAATTACATGAAACCTACACATACACTTTACACTCAATCAGGGAGAATGAAATTTCCTTTTCAGATTTATAAGTGTGGTTACTTTACGATCAAGCAGAGATTTTTTGTATTATTTATTATAATTAGATAAAATTATTTATTACAGCATTTTTACAAAATTTCTATATTATCTGAACCTTAATATTTTTCTTGAATACAATCACCATTCATCAATTCATTTGTGCGAATCATAAGGAAAATCGCAGCTTTAAGGGAGTAAAATCGAAATTTATAAGTTTACTATCATAGAATTTGTTTAAAGATTGTAGGAATATTGTTGTCGAAACTTTATTAAATCACGTTTTCTATAAAAGAAGGGTGGGAGCCTGTTTAGCTATAGATATTTTCTTCGACATAATCATAAATGCATGGCAGGACAGAAAGACCTTTGGTCGATAGCCCAGGCTGATTAACATCAAATTATGTATGTTATATTAATAAATAAAGATATAGTTGTTGCAAACATTCTATACGTCCCGGCTCCTTCACCATAATTAATGAAGTAAATATTTTTTTAATCATTTTCTCATCTGGTAATTCAATAAATATTTAACACCATTAAATACTATTTTTAATCACTTTATTTTCTTTTATTCGCAATAGTTTCAGCCACTACGCTATTAATAATAATAATAATAATCTTTATTCACACGTTTTCATTACAAATTGAATACATATTATTATGAGGAGGAAATACACAACAAAACAAGTGAATCATTAGTTGGGATTCAGTTAAACTTACGCTCACTGTTCTTCCATCCAAACCTAATTATTAAAATTACACGATTTATAGTTATAAAGAGCATAATTCATAGTTATAAACAATATAATCTATAGTATTAAAAACATAAGATAAAATTATATAGGTTACATAAAATTATATTGTATACTTTTTTCTCATTTATCACTTGGTAAAACATATTTAATAACCGTTTGTTATAATGAAATCACTTGGTTTTGTTTTACATAAAATTATATGAAAGGTTTTCAGTTTTTTTTATTTAATTTTAAAACAAAACCTGGAAACATTGACATTAACATCGCTTCAACTTAACACCAGATCATTTGCTAACACCGACTTTTTTAATTTGTCTTTGAATTCGAGTAGAGAGAGACTCCTGAATGCTTGTGGTATATCATTATAAAGTCGATATATATTATAAGAGAATGAGCGTTCAAAAATTATAGACCCATGTTTAGGGGGTGATAACCTGCATTTATAATTTATTAATATTAATGAAGTAAAATAAGCTAAGTTACAGAAAAACCTATGGTCGATAGCCCATGACAAACTGCTAACACAATTATGCATATTGTTATAATAAATTTTGTAAATTTTTGTTGTCATATTGTCTGAATAAAGATGTTTTTATATATAAGCCAAGTGAATTTATAAAGGAAAACATTAAAAATAATTTAATATTTTACAATAATAGGAAAAGGATTTATTCACTTGGTAACAGTTATTAAAATTACGTAAGGCACAGCTGCTGCACTGACAAGGATGAAATCGCGAATCACGTGTCTGCAGATAGCCTTATATTACGTAACTTTTTATTTTTATTTTTTTTGCATTAAATATTTTCGATTTAAAAATTGTTACAATTCTTATTGTTATGCAACAGCAAATGTCTATTATTAGACATTTATTAAAGTACTTATGTAACATAAGTCGTAGTGTCACAGTAACAAAATAAAATAATTAATTATTTTCAAATTCTTTTATTTAATTTAATATTTTATTTCTAGGCTGGCTTTTGCAATTATTTTATAAATGAAATCTAAATTGTTGTTAATGAAGAAAACTTCTCTCGTAATCTAATTTATGCGTTTGATAAATGGAAACCACAGTTTTCGATCTTCCCTTGGATTAAACCACGCTCGGAGCATTTAGCATAGAGAAGTAATTTGACTCAATTGTTAACAATACATAATATCGTTTAACGCTTCGGTAATTTACCTAATGATTGTAAAAGCAGGCCTTGTACGATAGACATAAGTGAATAGAACTTTATCACCTATCAAATATTTAATTAATTCTTGACGAATGAACTCATTTAGTAATAATAAGCTGTTATGCAGCGAGGATTTTATTTTATTAAACATAACCCTATGTTGAATTTAATAAAATCCATGCCAATGCATTGGACATTGAAAATTTATAGATTACTTGGATATGCAAGTAATCTATGAATTATCATTAATGTCAAAACTGTTGCAATCACATCTCACGAGTTCGACCTTGTGATTTATTGCCCGTTGTGTGTCCATAGATAAAAAAATATTACAAAATAGAATAACGTTCTCGGATCAATAATGTGTTGCATTATGCAATATTTCACCCCTACACCACCATTATGGTAGATGGGGATTTTAGATTATATATATATATATTATGCAATATTTTTTTGATATGCAGCAGCAGGTGTACATCGTGTAATTCAATTTTCCTCTCCAACGCCCCCCTATCTTAAACAATATCTAGGTGGCTGAACGATCGGTCCTTCGAATGCTTACCAAAATCCGCAACCCAAACAATCCTTTACATAACCCATCCAACACACTCATATATGACAAAACTTGCATAATCCCAATATCCCAAAGATTATCCCAACTATCCCAAAAATTTGCCACAAACCCCGTAAATCAAGACATTCTAAACCAACTCTGCATAAAGCGAAACCCAAAATCCCTCCAAAATTTCACCATCCAGAATCCACTATTCATACATTCATCTCATCTTTCATCGAGGACCAAAAGACAGACATGACACATAAGACAATGATTTTTGGCTGAAACATTGGTGGCCGATAGCCATTTTAGAAATAATAAAGTAAACTATATTGTATTTAACAATGTATATAAAAAAAACCTCAATAAAGATGATTGTATATATAAAATCCTTACTACATATTTAATATAAAAGCAATAAAATATATAAACTAAAAATATCACAGCTCTAGGCTGAAAGACCTCCGGTCGATAGCCGATTCATTATCTACAGAATATAATTCTAATTTTTGTATATTATTGTACATATATATACACATTTGAATAAAGATGGTTAGTTAGTTATCACAGCTCTCTTCTACTCCCTAACCCAATATAATTCAACCAAGTATTTCTACAGTAATCTTATTACGAGATCGCCGATAATTATAATTGTATTAATTAATTGCGCCTCGCACACTTTATTGCCGTCGGACGCAATTATCCCATGGAAAGTCCGTTTCAATGGGATAATTGCGCGACGTCGCAATTCGAAACACAATGCGCAAGACGCGGAGGAGAGATTTAATAATTTGCTCGTTATGTAAGTAAAAGTGACGCGTGCTTTCATATTTTCATTTTTTTTTCCTCTTCTTGTTGCAGGTGAGTGAGTTTCCCAACGACTAAGACATTGCGACAAATGCGTAAGTAAATTATTCTTCGTATACAACAGATAGTAAATTACAATTCATATTCTCCACGGGCTCGGGTCTGTTATCATCTCGCTGACGTTTGTTCATGAAAAATGAATGAACACCCGATCACTAATTTATTTATTTTTTTCAACCACAGATTTTTTTCAATAGCCGACAACACGGTGCGGTAGGTGAGAATGAATGCACAGATACGTA